>CM076110.1:7583903-10352806 GCA_038048805.1 Hipparchia sbordonii
GAGTGTGCTTTGAAAAATGCTTACAATGGGTCGTCTAATAAGCATAGGCCTTGTGGACATCCTAAAACTCATAAAGACCTGCAAGTCCTCGGAATCGGTAATCGACCTATCGATATCGGGGGCGAAAAAAAACCTTTGAGTTAAGTATCGAGCCTGTGAAGTATTAAGAGTAGGTACTAATATCGTACAGTAGGTATAATCTGTGAATATATCGCCGATTATCCTATTAATTCTACTAATATTATAAATACAAAAGTTTGGATGTATGGATGGATGGATGTTTATGATGATTAATTACCTACTCAATCCTGCCGCAACGACTGACTGTTTGGCACAGAGATAAATTATAGTTTGAAATAATACATAGGCTACATTTTATCCCGGAAAATAAGAGTTTCCGCGGGAATTAAAAACCTCAATCCACGCGAACGAAGTTGACTGACTAAGCGACATTTTGGGCTATATTGAGTTAAATTCTTACATCATTGATATCAGCAGAATTTTTTGCGTCGATTGGTCTTACTCTCATACCACTAGGAAGAGTTTTGTTGAACTACTTGGTAACTTTTGTGATAATTTGTGTGAAAAAATTCATAATCATTTTTTTAGGAATTTAAAAAAAACTTTAAGATGCTCTAGTGTAACTTGACAATATGTTGCTTGGTAATTATTGCCTTTCAAGCGCCGATATTATTATATTAAACAAGACCTTACATAATGTAGAAGCAAGTGTTGTTTTACAAGCGTTTACGACTTACGAGAGAGGTAATTGTCGGCACGTGACAAGTCTCTAAACAAACACATGTGAATAGTACAAGTTCTCATAACTCTCACGGTTTCTTATTGGATACTAGCCTACATGGCCCGACTTCGCACTGTGGTAACTATAGGTCAAAATGTTAATGTAGGTACACATAGCGTTACCCCTATATATATGTTGTTTTAATATCTCCAACTTATTAGTTATAACTTATAACAATATTATAAATGCGAAAGTGTGTTTGTTAGTTTGTCCCTCAATCACACAGCTGATTTTTGCATGGGTAAACATTTTATCTCTAAAAACAGTGGATTCCAGCGGGATTTTCAAAAACCTAACTCCATACGGATGAAAGCGGCCAGAAGCTTTTAACTTCTAGTTAGTAAAGATCATAAACATAGCATTTTTTACATAAACAAACAGCTTGATCTAAAATCTGAATTTCACGCAAGCGAAGCTGTGAGATAAACACAAGTACTTAGGTACTATTTAGTGTTACTTTAAAAAATACTATGTACTTAAATAGATAGAGAGTGTTAAAGAACAGTAATAGAATTTGTTAACCCTTTTTGATGGTATCAATTTCAAACAGATAATCACCTAAATTATCCGAATAAAATGTAGGCACTAACTTTATGCTGTGACACACGTCACAGGAAATTGTTTTGAACACAGCTTTGTGCTTACCTTTTTTGGAGCCAAATATTGATATCAGTTTCGATATCGTCCTCTTCTTCATTTTGGTAGTTATCACACTAAAACTAAACACCACACACAAACGTTATGGTCATTAGATCACATCGGACAGAAATACACTCTCGACATAGATGTATGCGTCCTGAAGTTTTTGGGTAGTGAATGCTTTTTGCTCCTTTTGCCGCTCTTATTTCCGTGCTACGAAAATAGGTCCAACGAACACTTGCATCGGCGCAGGCGCATCACTCATACGTATCACAATTCACAATCACCGGCATGTTTAGATCAAGCACTGAAATTACATCCGTAAACACAAAATTATGGTAGCAGTTAAGTTCTTACAGTAACTGAATCATGCATAAATGAGCGTCGCTATGGTGCTATCTGCTTATACACATCCTTATCAATTAGGTATCATAATATATACGCACGGTGATAAAAAACGGAAATAATAACACACGCAAATTGATTAGAGTAGTTCTAAATAAGTTAGAAAAATTTTGCGCGGACGATAGAAAATTTAATACGAGTTATACGCGTACGATGTTGCTAGTTGTTATTGGTGTATTAAAAAAAATGAGCCTATCAGGAAACGATCTAAATGACGGCTATTCTTGTTCGTGCTGCGGACGCAACTAAACCCGTAAACCGTAAACGCAGCGGCAGCGTACGCGCAAGAATAATATTGCTTCGGCCGCGCGGCTCGTGGACGGACAACACAAAAATTTTAAATTACTACGAAACTATGGTCCTCCTTCCGTTAACAGAATCCCGTTTCCGCTCAAAAATCAATCAAGCGGCGTAATGGAATGGACGAATCTCACGCAGCTTTTGAAATTTTGTATCGTTATTCGTTTCATCGCAGCGGTGACAACACCGGAGACAGAATATCCGTTGGCCCTTTTAAAAATGGAACTAACGAGCGCTTTTGGGAAGAGCCGCTTGACGTTTCCATTCAGGAGAAGGGCGGGCATAAATCACACGGGGTGCGAAAGGATCGGAATATTAAATCTGTTAGGGATGAAAAGGGACAAAATGTAGAGAAAAAAACCACAAAAGAATTTCGTTGAAAATGTAGCCACCACGATGCGTGAGAATAGCGAGGATTGTTTTAAAGCAATGATTTTTATGCAATTAAAAATTTCCTTTTTGTGATGCCTGCTTCTATACAATTTCATTTTAATTATAATTAAACAGACTTAGATTTGTGAAGAGATAAAGATGCAAGAATATACATAGCACAACAATTTCTCAGATAAAATCAGCTTTTAGATTCCTTAGCAATATTGTTATTAATAATATTTTACTAACGGGACATTTGATTGAAAACGAATATTTGATTATTTTCACATCCCTAGTAGGTAATTTTACAAATGCGAAAATGTGTTTGTTTGTTGGTTTGTCTTTCACATAAATCATGTTCACGTAATTGTTTTGCACGAGTTTAGTTGAAGACCTGGAGAGTGACTTAGCTACTTTTATCAAGGATTCTCGTGGCATTCTGAAATTTTAACTCCACGAAGACGAAGTCGCGGGCAAAAGCTAGTAAAGTTATATGCGTTTCAGTATGTGTTAACTCATCCAAGTGGAAGACACCGGCCCCGTCTTGCACCATTGCGTTGAAGCTACGGTGTTATGAAGAGCGCAGACATGAGACTTCAATTTTATTTTTGAATCGATCAAACACAAAGATCTCCTAGGTCAAATTGGTATTGTCGACAAGACAAATTATCCACTATTGTATCTGGTTAAAGAAGTGAGCTGTAAACCTGTAGTTCTATGCCTTGAACGAGGTTATCTTAGGGATCAAGGGGTAATTGGTTACAAAAATAACACTGAAATAAAAAAAAATAGCACGAATATTAAAACGATGAGCAAAGGGATACGCAATTTTTACACGAAGGGTTGACAGTCTTGATGACATGGATTCACAGTGTCACATGACTGATCCAGTAAAGTTCACGCGAGATCGTGCAGTTGCGCTATCGGATTCCCTTTTAGGAACCAGTTGGGTCCAATGAACCAAAACAAAAACAACAAAAAGTTGTGGTGGCTTTAAGACTTTCTATCAAAACGATAAATAATGCTAAAAAATAAAAACTGATAAACTAATTAGGGTTGACGACCCCACTCACGTTGATTAATTTAATATCACTTCACGGTATTAAAATATGAACTTGAATACCTTGAGTTAACTGAGTTGAGTAGAACTAATAACTTATTTTACAGTTAAAACCATATTTTGTAAAGGAGCTAAGACATTCTGGTCTAAGGCCTACACTTCGTAGTTGCTACACTGAAGAAATCCGTAGTGAATTGATGAACTCCCCTCTCGCTCCTCCATTACGTCTGATTATAAACAGACAATGTGAATGAACCCAATTTCTCGAGGCCTGTTTGGATAATGCATAACAATCGGTATGATTTAATATCTACCTACTTTGTAACTACTACCTGGATCAATTTCTGTCTAAATTCAAATCCCCCTGTAGCACCAAAGTAGGTCCTTTTGTAGTGAACTAGTTAGGGTCATAGACATACCTATTTACTTATGGATACATATAAGGAACTATGTATTTTAGCAGATTGTCTATTTTAAGAAATCTCAAAGTTACTTATCGGGCAATGGAAAGGACTTGGCTCGATATTTTTCTGTGTGGTAAAATTAGATCTTTTTAAATTTTTTTATAAGAAAGAAGAACCATAGGTAACCGACGTAGCTCAACGAGTCGCGAAAATGAAGTAGCAATGTGTGGTGAATTTAGTTGAAAAATCGATGCGATACTCTAAAAACTACGTTTTGCAAACTTGGTGGGTAAAGTTTTCTTAATTAATAATCAACATTAATATAAATCAATGCTGATACTGATTAAAATATCTAATAATAAGATTTAATACATATTAGATTACATCCAGAGAATTATCCTACTCTTAAACGGTAAGAATCCGCATTACTGCAGCATGAATTTCCATCGTAATAGGAAAGACAAGAATATAGTTTGCATCTATATATTCTATGTGCCTTATGAGTTACCTACCTATAACATAAAGGATTTAAGCATATAAGCATACTTATACATGCTTCACATTACTACAGTATATATTACAGAGCATTACGTTTTACCGGTTAAGAAATGTGGTCCTCTTGCAAACAGGTTTTCGCCTCTTTAACGTTCATACTTCATAACGAGGAAGTGACGTAACGGAGTCACACGACGGACATGTAATTGTTTATTGTTGTTTATAATGTGGACGTGTGAGACAATGCATGAATGTGCCGCCCAATTAAGCTCGCTTATCGTGTCTTATGTAATTGACATTTCGGCTCAAAATACTCGAAAAATCTCATTCTGAGTCTTAAATACATACATCTACTATATAAAAATAAGTCGGGTTTTCCTTCCTGACGCTATAACTCCAGAACGCACGAACCGATTTCCACGGTTTTGCATTCGTTGGAAAGTTCTCGGGCACCGTGAGGTTTATAGCAAAGAAAATTCAGGAAAAATTTCAGCAATTTAAGAACGCGGACGAAGTCGCGGGCGTCCGCTAGTATTATATAAAAGGAAAAGGTGACTGACTGACTGACCTATCAACGCACAGCGCAAATCACGGGCTGAAAGCCATGCAGATAGCTTTATGACGTAGGCATCCACTAACAAAGGATTTTTGAAATTTCAGTCCGAGGGTAAAATAAGGGGTTGAAGTTACTAAAACAAGTCTACCAATAAAATCATTTGGGCAGCGAGGCAAAGGCAATTTAGAAACTTGATATTGGCAATTCGTCTGCGTTATTTTAATATGGGGAACTAGACTTGCTAACTGACCCCCTTTCGCAGGGTCACAAGGTCGCTTAGATTGACTTAAAGATATCGTGGTCGTAAGCCATCACCGGCCCATTTAAGGGTAAGGGTCTTCTATCAGAATAAGAAGGGTTTAGGCCACAGTCCACCACGTTGGCTAAGTGCGGATTGATAGACTTTCCCCCTTTGAGAGCATTATAAAGAGAACCTATGCGATAAGAATAAGATATCTGGTATGAATCATAAAGTTTTAGGTCATGAGTGCATCGGCAACCCTTTTAATACTGCAGATGTGCGATGTTCATAATTTATAGTCAGAGAAGCCGTGTTCTTGTTTGTTATAAAAAGTGACATAATTACCTCCCAGTATGATAATAATACGAATAAAGTTCATATGAGTTGCAATTAAGTTAAGTTGAAATTGCAGGTGTCCACATTACACGAATTTGTGGGTGGTCTTGGTTGTTTTGTGTAAGGTAAAATGTTGATTTATAAAACACATTACATCATGATTACTCAATATTTATTCAGGCAGATGGAAACCTTTTTAGCCCATCGTTAACAGGACTCATTTTTCATTCGGAGCAGAAAATGCGTGAGCGACCAACCTATGCTGACGCCTTCATTTCTCCGATCAGCTCAATGTACGTACAAGGTACGTACATTGTACATGTAACAGAATCTTTGAAACGCATTTTTTGGTTTGTAAAATGCGTTATAATTATGATTATGTATGCCTTTTGCGACTTTGACGGCTCTTGCACACCCTATCGCTCATTTCACATGTGGATCCTATTTTGGTAGGGGGGTTTCTTCATCTTGTGATAATCAAAAATTAAGTTATAGTTGAAATTTGAAACTGCGCTGTAAATGTCATGATCTCTACATTTCGATTTCTCTCCTTTTTTGCTTTCAGTTGCAAAAAAAGAATTTGATAGAGCCGGCAAATCAAAATGTAAAGAAAGTTCACATGAAGTTAGTATGTGTATCACTTTCTAATGGGACGAATAATGATGTCCAAGATGTGACAGTAATCAGCTCGTGTCATCAAAACAAATGTCTTGAAGCGTTAGTAGTACCTAGACGTTGATACGACTCTGAAGGCTGTTGTAGGTTGCGATTGTTTCTCTCAAAGGACAAAAGATATTGGTCAACAGGTTTGGGCGCCATCTCAAATTGATGTTAAGTGGCTTGTAGAGGTCTTCTAAACTTACGCTATCTTTATCATCATCGTCAAACCTTTTGGTAAAGTGGGTAGGTAAGTAGTTCCTTTTAATTCTTTTTTTTTCGAAAGTAATGATGTCGGGGATAGTACTCATCATAGCATCTAGCATCATCAATCCAATTTCTCTTCTGTAGATATTTTTCAGGTATCTCCCCTTTTAGAATTAACATCAATTAGTTTGTATAGAAAACGTCTTTATGAATGCCCGAATAATTCTTCCTTTTTTGTATGATGATTGTTATTTGCTTCCGGTTACAATATTATTATTGGCTCTTTTTAGTATGTACTACGTTGATGATCTTATACACAACTTAATGTTCAAGTATGTATATCACTTTCTAATGTACAACGGGTAATTCCACGAACGTGACTATAATCAGCTCTTGTCATAGGAATCAAATGTCTGTGTCGTGGTCGTGATAGCTGATACGATTCTTAAGCCTGTATCGCGCTTTGTTTGCACAATGGCTGAGCCAGCTTTTGTGAGTTGAGCAAACTCAGTTTCTCTAACAATTAGAAACGTTTTATGGAATGTTGCAAATGCCAACGGTCGACTAAATACCTATGTAGTCTGTAGCAATACTCTCAGTACTAAATACTGTTAGAGTACTATGTTTACCCAACTACAGGTTCGTTATGCGTTTTTAACTGTTACTTTGAGATTTTTAACGGCAATAAAATACTTAGTCCTTTTTTAAAGGATGCTTTATTTTAAATTGGTCTATTGATATAAACTCTTTGTAACCACTGTTATTGTTTTTAAATATAGTACCTACCTATAAATTATACTGTGTCGTTATCCTGAGTGACTAATAGTCGCCTGTTCACTTAGGATTTCATCAGATATGGTCATGCCTTTTCCTCCACGTCGGAGGGTGCTTCACTTTGGCCGACGTGGTTTGTATGACGTGGTATCATCTGTAAGTTCTGACTAAACTCCACGTGGAACTTTGTCGATGACGACTGTTTGGTATGTTGTTAAGCATAATTTAATGTTTTGAAATAGTAACATCATAACTAATATTATGAATGCAAAAGTGTGTTTGATTCTTAGAATGGGAATAGTTGAGGACCTGGAAAGTGATAATAAAGAGTTTCTGCAAGATTTGAAAACTGCAAGGGGACGTTTCATAATAAAGGGATCATCATGAAAAGATTTCATAAAATTATTATATATTCATAATTTCATAATAGCTACCCGTAGATACTGAAAACTTTATTAATTGAGCAATATCTTCATGACAGAAGAATGAACATTCCTTTCATTCATTTGAAGGAAAATGTACTATCTCTATCTATCCATAATAATTATGATCTACGTTTTGAGTCCTAAGTATAATAAACGAAGATTTCTTATAAAGAATGGTACTCATTGTATGCAAAACAAAAACCAATAAACTGCTACTCATCATCATTATTAGTCTTAGTACATAATTAAAAAGCTTTTTTCCTTTATCTATGACTGAATACTAAGATTGGAGTTTCGTAACACTAGTCTACGCTACACATGTAGAGTGGGAATAAAATAGGTCGGGAATCGGGATCCGCGATAGGAACGAGATAATCAATAGTTTCAATATCCTATTGACCGTTATTTATCATGTGTATTCATTAATCATGTTATTTTATAAGGATAGGAAACTACTTTAGACAGAATATTCTGTTTTTATTTTTACCTTGAACTTTGCAAGTGTCTCTATAATGACTAATGTAGGTAGAGCTCGGAAAACTTAAAATTAAATTAAATTTCTGAATGTGAATAGCTCAAGTGGCAAAACTGAAGTGGGAATGGCCAGGCAATATAGTTCGAATAACTGATGGCAATTGGGGTCCCAAGGTGCTGAAGTCGCGATCTCGCCCCGGAAAACTCAGTTGGCAGATTTCCTCTATGTGGACGAACGACATCGGACATACAGGCGGTGCATGACCGAGACATATGCAAGAGATCTATGTCCAGCAGTGGACATCCATCGGTTGATGAAGAGGATAAAATGAAATCGGTATATTTTTGTAATGAGATTTCGTTTTGGGATTCAGTATTAAATTATGTAGGTATGTACCTACATTAGGTATCTTCGATCTTTTTCTCGACGTGAACCTTAAACAATGCATCTGTGTTGCAGTGTAGGCTGACGTTGGAGTCAATGCCCTGTCTTGTGTAACGAGGACGAGAGATGGAGCCGACAAGCGAATCTTAATCGCAAATCCTACCCGTATAATATCGGAGGTCGTTCGCTTGTCATAAATAAGACTATTATGTAATTTGATAGGGATCAGAGGTTTCCAGCCTAGATATCTGAAGAAGCCTAGACATCTGAAGATGTCTGAACACCGTAAAATAATTTGCTCTAACAGAGTGATAGAATTGCTACGGACGCGACCGACTGTGGATTTTTTGGTAAAATATTTGGTCAATCCTAATTTAGCGAGTACGCGTCAGGTTAGATGGATCTTAGATATTATTAGGTTATTACAGGCGATAAGGGGGCGCTACAATCGAGTTTTAGATTTTATACTATGTTATAGTCTTCTTCCTGAATAATTTTGCAGTCGATTTTCACTTCAGTGCAGGTTCGTGTAAGTTTAATTATGGGTTATAGGTCATATTTGCTGCAGTTCAATCTGGGTTTTATTATACATATTTAAATCTTTTTTGTCTTTCTTTGAAGCTGTGCGAAATGGCGAATTGGCCGTTTAATTTGTGCCCACTAACTATGCGAGCGAGATATGTTCACCAATTAACCATACACGCTACATGTTCGCTATACCGAGTCGAGAAACTAGAACACAGATACCCAGAGTATCATTTCGGCTGTTCTTATTAGCGCATTCAATTTATTTTGCGATCCGATGATTCAATGCGTTCAATGACATCAAACAAAATTAATGGAAAGATCACAAGCGATCTTAAGTGGGCGATGTCGTGAGTCCTACACAAAACATTTGATGATCGTGCGTTTTTTTAACTTCCGACAATGCTTTTAAATAGTCATGAAATGAGCAAAACTGTTTGGCTTTGAGAGTGTTATCGCTTTCACTAATAATTGATTGATGGATCTAATCGTGAATTGACTAAAAAAAAATACATAAGTGAGGAAAATTTAAATGACGAAATTTTTACTACAGTTCCTCTTAATCTCAATTCTCAATACATTATATGAGATTGCACATTTCTGCAACATTTCCATTGAAACCTTTAGGTAGGTACATTTATAAAAATTTGCATCTTTATTTATCGACTACTAAGTATTTACTAAGAATTCCGAGTTCTCTTAAATACCTACTCTTTAAGAAATTTAATAGGTCCTACCTACAGCAATGTAATTTAATCATGAAGTGACATGAAAAAAAAAATTAAATCTGAATCCATACAATTAGATAAATAAATATGAAATGTATTTCTGTGATTTGAACTTTGATAAATCGGGAACGATAGCATAACGCGGGCGCCCTGTAAGTACCTATAGGTACCTCTAAATAATGTATGTTATATAGACAAAATAGAAGGCCAAAGTTACCTACTTGGCGTTTATTAAGAGGGATGACGATCCAAAACCGCCTAATCGGTTCCGCAAATAATGGCAGCCTATCATGTAGGGTACTTAACTACATTTAACGATGCTCTCTACATAATACTGAAAGAGAGAGGAAAAAATATATATTTTTTATTCATGAAAAGATCATGAGAAGCTTTAAACTGCCAAATTCCAATCGGTTTCTACCTTCGATCACAGAAAGATAAGGTTTCTACACACCATCGTGCCGGAACGCTAAATCGTTTGGCAGTACGTCTTTGACGGATAAATTAACTAGGTACGTAGTTGTTGTCTCAATATTTTATGCAAAAATGTGCTTGGTTGTTGGTTTGCCTTTTTAGAACGTAAGAACGTAGAGACAAATCGACTTGATATTTTGCACGGATATTAAAGTCTTAGAGAATGACCTAGGAAAAAGAATATTAGCCAAGGCTGAAGTAAACTAATATCCTCCTATCCCCTCCAAATAAGCGTAAAGCTTGTGCTAGGAGTGGGTACGATAATAGTGCAACGGGTGGGGTTCGAACCTGCAACCTTTCAGTTTTCAGTCTGCACTTTTAACCGTTGGGCTATTGAGGATTCATACTTTGTACTCCGCGAAAAAGTAAAGGATCCACGCGGGATTTTAAATTCCTAATTCTATGAGGAAGAAATCTCGATACCTAGTAGGTACTTAATGGTACAAAAAAACTAGTTAGGCATACTTAGCTATAAAACTAAGTTTTACTAATGGCTACAATTTTTAGGTCAGCCTTGAAAAACATCGAAATTAATGAATTTGTTAATTACTCGCGTTCATGGTCATACATAATGCTTACGGCCTACATACCTATATACCTACTTACCTAGCTAAGGCGTGGACTTAAGTATATTTTGATGATGTAATAGTACCTATACTGCGAATTGCGCGCCATTGCACATTTACAAGTTACAAGTCCAAGCCAAGACTTAGGCTGAACGCCTATTGGCCATTAACGCATCCGTTTGGTGATTTCGAGATTTCATAAACCTTAAACATTTATTTGAAAAAATATTTAAAGGTTTTCAATGTTTAGTCTTGGAATTAACCAATAACACCTCGCGAGTCGCGAGCGATAGCTTCTTTCAGCAACTCAGTGATTGCTTTTTTCAGCGCTGAGCTAGCATAGCAGCTGAGTGATAGCTTCTTATAGCCATTGAGTGATTGCTTTTTCAGCCATTGAGTGATCGTTTCTTTCAGTAGCTGAGCGATCGCTTCTTTCAGCAGCTGAGCGATCGCGCTTCTTTCAGCAGCTGAACGATCACTTCTTTTAGTAGCTGAGTGATCGTTTCTTTTCAGTTGTTACCTACGAACGAAATCAGTAGCGCAATCGGTGAACTTTAGCAATATGCTCGGGCGATACTAACCAATGTGCTTGCAGCTTAGGTCGATAAACCAGCTTAGACCGTATTTGTTATTTGTCTTTACCGTAAAAAGCATGCCCCGTGACGCTTTATGAATCCCTGAAATGAGCACTTTTTTGCTAGCCAATCTACTTATATGGCCTTAAACCTACTTTCAGCACATCATACCAAAAGTGGGTCATAATTATGCTGGAGAAAATTGGTTTTTTATAAGAACATACTTAACATGTTTAGCGCCCATAATTTAATTCGTTTACGTATAAAAATATTATTTAAGTATCTGAAATGACAATAACTAAGATCGCGATTTGAAAAACTTTGAAAATTAATAATACAAATAAATTAGAGTCTGAATAGAGATGGAGAAACATAATTTTAATTACTCTCTTTGTAAATAATTAACAATTAATAAATTATATTCGAAACCTCACAGAAAACCATCGGAAAACCTAGTGTAAAATCCAATGACATTTGCTTCCTAAAAAATCAAAACAAAAGGCACTGCCTAAGATATCTTTTGCCAATAACACAATTATATACAAAATATATTATTGGATTGTGGATTGTTTGATTTTATTTATAAATCAGGTTTTGTTACGAAGAATAATATTTTATTTAATCAATCAAGTATCGCGATCCTCCTATAAAGGACCTTCAGAAGAACCTGTTTGGTAAACGCCTCTAACAGTAGGTAACATGCGCTTATTCATAAATATTACGTCACTTAAAAATCCAATAATATTTAAATTAAATTACAAATTACTCACCTTCATAAATCTCCATGTCGGTCCCGGCCAAAAAAATCAAAAGTTTTCGAAAACGTTTCTATGACGACGCATGACAGCAGCCTTCTCTGAATCTTATTGGTTACAGAATAAACAATAAAGGCTAAATAAAGGCTCTATCAGACAGCTCTGCGAATGTTCGGACGTAAGTTCAAAACGAATCGGTCGATAGTTACGTTTTTTATAGGTAGATAGGTAATCCGATCGAAATTTCGCAGCTGTTTTACAGAGGTAGAGCCTCTATCGTTTTTTCAATGTGCTACCGCCAAAATAACTACAAACTTCAATTTATTACCGCCTATTAT
Organism: Hipparchia sbordonii; assembly: GCA_038048805.1. Classification (NCBI taxonomy): domain Eukaryota; kingdom Metazoa; phylum Arthropoda; class Insecta; order Lepidoptera; family Nymphalidae; genus Hipparchia; species Hipparchia sbordonii. The sequence goes on from CM076110.1 coordinate 7,596,397, forward strand.
CACCGATATATTAATGTACTAGGTACATATATTTTATCGATGCCTCCTATATATAAAAAATATGAATATTATTGCTCTTTGTGTTTGTTGTCTATTTTTCTTACTTGCTTACTCGTGGTTTAGGGGGTTCATACACGGTCAAATATATTTGTCAAACAAACAGAAACGGAAGTGTTTGATTGGGTGCGCTGTTTGATCAAGGTCATCAAACACCAGCGCACCAATCAAACACCTTCGTTTCTGTTTGTTTGACAAACATGTTTGACCGTGTATGGGCTCCATTACTCGCGAGATTGTAAGAGTGGCATAACTTTGTGTCCATTCCAAGTTCCGTTCGAATAGTCCATGCTTCCGGTTGAATAAAAAAGTATTATTGTTTATGCTAAAATAATGTTGCCAAATGAAAAATTATTTCCCCATTTGAGACAAAGACCTACCTTTACAAGACTATTTTGAATTCAAAATATGTATACCAATGGTTAGTAGTTAATTAAGATATGAGATTTTTACAACCCTGTTTTACAACTCTAATACTAACAGGCAATAATTGATGATTTTAAAAAGACTTAAATTTTTATGTTATTTTAATTTTATTGTTAAAAGTATGAATTATGAATAATTTACACAAAATTTTTATCATCAGTGTTACAAAATACCATTACTGAAATTAAATTGCTCATTTATAACTCAAAAACTGGATTTTTGCAAATTTTTAAAATAAACAGGCGTTAATTATGACTGCCATGTGATTTTTAATTAGGAAAACGCACATATATTATATTAAAATTTACAAAAATATCGAAAATTTTAAATTCATGAAATTCTTGGTGTCATACTACACGGGCGGTTCTCCCGCCGCGGGAAACCGCTTCTGAACCGCTCTAGTCACAATTTAATATGAAAGTTGTATGCTGCATACTACACGGCGCGGTTTCCCGCCGCGGTTTGCAGGCGGGAGAAATACGACCGCCGCATGCAGCGTCAAACCGCCGCTGATAACCGCCGTTTTAAACTACACGGGCGGTTTCCCGCTATTACGTCATTCTGCGCGGGATCTTGGCGCTCGCTGGTCGTTCGTGCGCTTGCGTGGCTACTGGCTACTGGCTAGTGTCGCGTCAAAATGTTCGATACGGAGCGTTTTATTGTAGAAATACAAGATCGACCAGCTTTGTATGATGTGCAGTCGAAGGATTACGCCATTAATAATTCTATTAAAACAAGAGCTGCAAGCGCAGTTATCAATGGCGGATCCATGTTGAAATGAACAAAAGACAGCGGTTAACCGCGTCCCGTGTAGTTTGATGGTCTGCGGCAGCTTTGACGAGCGGTTTCCCGCGGCGGGAGAACCGCCCGTGTAGTATGACACTTGTTTGAAAACGATCTTGGTCCTTTAGCTGAAAATTGGGAATTTATTAATTTTTGTTATTGCAACTCTAATTTCTAATGACGTTGCCCGCGTTGACGATTATTGTAAAACGACTGACGTATATTTTTCGCATTCGGTTTCATAGACCATTCGGTTGATTCATCGATTTGTTATAAAAGGATTATTTTTATTTCCTCCAACGTATATAAACTACAAGTCTGGAAGATACACACCATGGGACTAACAATTTCTAGTGTCTTTACAAGGCTATTTGGCAAAAAACAAATGCGTATCCTAATGGGTAAGTGACACGACAAACCCTGATGAAAGATTGCGTAGAATGTTTTTTGTTTATCTTAACATTGTAGTTTAACTTTTTGGCTCTTTATAATTATTTAAACGCTTGTAAATGTTTTTGTTTGTTAGTTGGACTCGACGCCGCTGGCAAAACCACAATACTTTATAAACTAAAACTTGGTGAAATAGTGACAACTATACCGACTATCGGTTTCAATGTGGAGACAGTTGAGTATAAAAACATTAGTTTCACGGTTTGGGATGTCGGTGGCCAGGACAAAATTAGGCCTTTATGGCGTCATTACTACCAGAACACGCAAGGATTGATATTTGTAGTTGATTCAAGTGATACAAAACGAATAGCAGAGGCAGAAAACGAACTGGCTAATATGGTAAGTGTTCAGATTAATGTATAGTGTCCTAACAATTGCAAGTCCTACCTAGTATTGCCAGCTAAACCATTTTTGTTGTTGAAAAAAATTTAACTTTACTTAACTCTAGACTGAGAATCAAACCTTAGACTTATTTTTTGCCTGGTCAGAGTGGGCGAATTTGTAATTTATTTGACTTGACCTGACTGACAGACTGATCTACCGATACACAACCAAAACCACTGGAGTGTAGAGAGAAATCTAGATTTCTTTTATGACATAGGCACTCACTAATAAAGGATTTTTTGAATTTCCATTCTAATTTAAATAGGAAAGTGTCTATAGAAGTCTGTATTTTTCCAGATATATCCATGAAACTTGGTTGAGGTTTTTGATCAAAAATAAAAAGTACTGGTTCTACAGTTTTTGAAAAATCTAGCCCCCTAATTCCACATGAAAAATATTGCGAGGGCTATAAGCTAGTTATTTTTAAATTACGTCCTACTAATAATCAGGTTGGAGGTGCCATTAGTTACCTCCCTAGCAATGTCTTAAAGTTTCTTGTTTATCATGTTGGTAGGTTGTTCCTTAATCATGTATAAAGTTGATAGACAAATTCCTCAGATGCAAAAACTCCATATGTGTCTTATTGATGTCCTGTGACTTCATCTGGAGGATTAAGGTTTTTAAGCTATTGCATAGCTTCTATCGCGGGCCTTGAGCGTGGACACCGAATCCAGAAATTCCGTAACGAAAATAACCTGACACGGGACTCCTCTCACCGCTAGATGGCCTTGATAAAAAATGCTATGCAATAGCTTTACCGCGGCAGTCCCCGAGTGCCACACGTCTTTTTTAATGGCAGGAACTCATTCACACACACACACACTCGGATTGACCTGGAGAAAAAGGCTACTTCTATTCCCAGCAAAACCAAAGAGTTTCTGCGGTAATTTAAAAACTAAATCTATGCAGACGAAGAAGGCATCAGTTAGTTAATTAATAGAATATAAAAATGAGCCAAAAAGTTGCCATAGTGAAGTGGAACTGGGCAGACATTAAATAATTATGAAAATGGGCATAAAAAGATCACTTTGTATTTCAGCTCAAGGAGGACGAACTTCGAGATGCAGTTATTCTAGTGTTTGCTAACAAGCAGGACATGCCTAATGCGATGACTGCCGCAGAACTTACAAATGCTTTAAATCTGAACAACATGAGGAACCGACGTGTAAGTACTTCAATTCTAAGTTGATTGCTTTAACTGTTACTTCTTTATTTCTTGTAGATGCAGCTATGAAGGTCCTAGAATTCCTGTAACATCTCAATCTATTGTGTCACTATCTTTGATATTCTCGCTGATGCCAACAACACAGCATCAATTTCTTGACTTTAATAAACGTTGCATCTTCAGGATTTATGTTTCCCCAGGTAGCTGCTTAATCCTTTAAAGCAGGGCAGTAACATAATATGCTATACTCACCTTTCTCCAATAAGGAATTTTGTAGAAACTTTGTGCTTTAGTTGAGTTTAAAAGTTGTACTATCATTTTATAGAAATTAAGGTAAGATAAGATAATCATTTGGTTATCTAACGTTTTATGTAGACCATGACAACTATTGTTTTGTAAAACATAAATGTCAATTTTATTGTCACTGTGTCTGAATAATTATTGTCTTGATGATATGCACCATTGTGCATTGAAGTGCACTTGTAAAGATTATGACACTGCAACTGCACTTTATAGATATTGTATTAAAATAAGAAATCCAGCTGATTTTTTTTTATTTGATGACAAGTTAGCCCTTGACTGCGATCTCACCTGATGGTAAGTGACGATGCAGTCTAAGATGGTAGCGGGCTAACTTTGAAGGGGTATAGCAGTGTAAATTCAACACGCCATCGTGCCGGAACGCTAAATCGCTTGGCGGCACGTCTTTGACGGTAGAATGGTAACTAGCCACGGCCGAAGCCTTCCACCAGACCAGACCAGAGATAATTTAGAAATGATAAATTCCTAAATTGCCCCTGCCGGGAATCGAACTCGAGACCTCCGAGTTACAAGACCACAGCGCTCACCACTGCGCCAGGGAGGTCGTCAGAATGTCGTCGTGATTGTAACTTTTGTGATTTGTTTGCTTGCAGTGGTACATCCAAGCAACCTGCGCAACACAGGGTCAAGGTCTCTACGAAGGTCTAGACTGGCTCTCGAACGAACTCGCAAAGAAGTGAGACCTAACTATAAAAATCGGGAATGAACACCAAATTATCCCAAGGCGCAACAATCTTCCACATTGTAAATGCTGTTCAAACTTAATTAATTTGAGACAATTTTTTAAATGTAATTTAAATGTATCTTTATTTAAATTATTATTGAGTAAGTGGTTATTATAATAATAATGTTTAAATACTATGGGCAGATACCACAATAGTTTTTTGTGATCGGTCGATATCTCGACTGCGATGCACGGTTCGAGGTCATAACTGGACTCAAATGTTTGGACATTATTATGTGCTTAAACCACGAAATAAGTATAAAATCATAAGTGGCAGTTATTTATTATAAAACACCTTACAATTAATATTTTATTGTTTGCATAGTTGTAAACGAATATACCTACAGTTTTTATTTTTGTAATGTATCCACTAAATACAGAAACGCTTCTTTTTAAGACGCCTTATTCCATATTCTGGGCATATTGTCCACAAAGCTAACGAGAAAAAACTGTTGCCCTAATATTTGAAGAGCGCTTATGAGCAAATAGCGTATCAGTATTCGGCCGTATAACAGGCATAATAGACTGGAACCTTGGTTAAGATGTTACTTAATGAAGAAGTTCATAATTAATTGTATGCATTTAAATCCTACTAATATTATGCGAAAGTTTATGAGGATGGTTGGTTGGACATTTTTTACTCCTTCACGTTTTGGCTGAAAGGAATGGAAGTAGCTCATGCCCAGGATTCCTGCTGGAATTCAAAAACCGTGGATTAATCCACGTGGACGTAGTCGCGGGCATTATCCAGTAAAAATATAACTTTTGTCCGCGGAGTTTGCTCTTTTAACTCTTTGTTTTTCTGTGAAAACAGCTTATGTCTCTCCAGATTCTCAACTATACGCATGCAAAAAATGACATCGATCCATTGTTCCATTTCTGCGTAGTTGAAGAACAAACCAACAAACTTTCGCATTTGTAATATGGTAGTAGTAGGTTCAATCCCGGGCATGCAACTCGGAGTTGTGCGTTTTAAGCTTCAACGTTGAAAGAAAACTCGTGAGGAAACCTACACGCCTGAAGTTCTCCATATTATTCTCTAGGGTGTGTGAAGTCTACCAATTCCCATTGGGCCAGCGTAGTGGGCTATGGCCTATAACCCTTCTCTAAGAGGAGACCTGTGCCCAGATGAGTTTCTCATGATAGTGAATATATTTAATATCGAAACTTCTCCATTAGTAACATCCATTTTAGTTGTATGAGGCTAATCAGTCGCTAGTAACAATCTAAACATACATTTTGTCTTATATGGACGCACATATGCAATAAAGTGTCAATCCACAAAACTTTGTCAAATTAAATACATAATGTAAAGGAATAAAGTTAACTTTTCAATTGATAAGTTGTGTGGGTTGACACTTATGTGACACGCATATGTGCGTCCATAATTTATGTACTTGTACTTTGAATGAAGTTAAGGCTCATTTTCATTAGTCAATAAGGACAGATTGAAGGTGCGAGCATAAACAAATATCATAAGACTTCCAAAGTTTGGTAGATAGAGAAGGATATGAACGACTAAGGAAAATAGGTATGTCTCAAGAAATGTTAGAATAACAGGGGTATTCTAATATTCATTGAATAAGCGGTAAATAAGATCTTATTGCGTGTGTACTCGCTTGAGGTGACCGTTTTCAACCCCGGCGCTAATTGATTACGTTAGTACCGGGACTTATAGGGAGCAACTTGTCGAAAACTAGTTTTCGAAAGTCTATTGTGACCCAACGCGATGAGATGCATCAGCGTTGAAAACTCTGAGTACCTTCATTTCCAAATGTCTTAAGAAAATTTAAAGTCCCCAATATTAATACTTTTGATTTTTAAGCTATTGCATAGCTTCTATCGCGGGCCAGCGTGGAGACCGAATCCAGAAATTCCGTAACGAAAATAACCTGACACGGGACTCCTCTACGGTGAGCCGCTAGATGGCGTTGATAAAAAATGCTATGCAATAGCTTTACCGCGGCAGTCCCCGAGTGCCACACGTCTTTTTTTTTAATACTACGATTTCTTATGAAGAACCTACCTATTAATAATGCTATGTATTTGTCTATTTGATATTTAAGTGTACTTTAAATTGGAAAATAATATACTGGCTATAATATTGCTGCCATTCCAAAATTGTTTAATGTGTATGGTTGTATATTTTATTTGAAAAAAAAAAAATGTCCATTATTCTTTATTAATTTTAGTTTTGGCTTAGAATAAAGCCGGTTCCAAGCGTCGGATCCAACACCGTGTTACGTGTGGATGAATCGCGAGTATTCGAAACTATTATTTATTCAGAGAAACCGAACAGATCGGTCGACTACCAACTTTGTCGCAAATGTTGGGGCCAATGCTATTTTTTTCATCCACGCGTTAAAAGAATTGTATTGGGCCAAGGCTTGGAGCCAAAATTAAAGGTGCAAACAAACTACGGAATCGTACTCGAGATGTCAGAAGGCGAGGCGAAATATCTTATATACACCTTGCGATGCTAGAAGGCGATCGGATATAAATGTTATACCTCGCAGATTAGCAACATAGCGCCATTACTGGTAGAAAGGCATTGAAAAATGTATGTTCAATTCAATTTTTAGATTTTGGATACCTAACCTATCCGTTACTGATAACTCATTTTGAAAAAAGACCCTGAGAGCTTTACTGCTTTATGCATGTCAACCTTAAAGGAAGTATCTAGCATAAGGACTTCATAGTATGAAATCTCAAAACAATATTGAAATAATAATACTTTTAATGTTGGTGGTAGGGCCCTTGTGCCGGCCATAGATTAAGATGACTATAGTAAAGAGGTTATTGAAACGACCGTAAGTTAGTTTGCACCTTCAAATTCGAATTGTGTGTTGAACCAAATGTATGCATTTATTTTCATACACACATGTGTGACGTGGAAGTATAATGTGTTTGTTATTAAGGTTTTCTTACATTACAATATTTTGCATTATTAATAACATACTTTTATAATTATTATAGTTAACATTAAAAATAGGTTGTTTAATTTGCACGATTTTTAAATTAATTAAAGTTCACGTGTTTATTCATCAGATATTCTTCAAAAATATTTAATTATTGTATAACGCGTAATTTGTTTAATATACCTACTAAAAACTAAGAATTGCATATTTTCTACAATCGCTCATTTTCTGCAATGATAATGTTTTATCTCGAAAAAGTATTGATTTTAACTAGATTTTATAAAAAATCGACATTTCATGTTCTATGAAAACTAAATTATGTAGTTGAAAAATAAAGTCACAGAAGACTACTATAAAATAAAATTTAAAAAAAAACTAAGATTTCTCCACATTTCAAACTTAGACATTTAAACAAAAAAAAAAACGGGATTTCTGAGATAAGAGTTGCGGCAACTGAGCGAATTCAAAATGATGTAGTTAATTCCGCTTAGCCGTGATCAAGACTAAAATTTGATCCATTACCAATTCAAAGACTAGGCACAAAGAAGTTTTAACTGCATCCATTTTTTTTATTCCTTTGCTACAGGCTATACCAGAGAGACATCGTATTAATAACTAGAGGAGCAAAAAAAATGTAACTACCTAATAATGATATGACAACTCTCTGGCATTGACTCAATCCTCATTTTCCACCAATGAGAGTATTTTGGTCTTTCAAATTATATTGAAACCCAAGTTTCGGTGTTTTTCTTAATATTTCCATTTCTCATTTTATATATTGACAATAACTATAAGATTTCCGTTCCTCTTAATACAGTAAAAATAATATTTCATTAGAATATAGTGATAGTTTAATTAATTTTATATTCGATTTTTAAAGATATACCTAGTTAATTCCTATTTTGTTTTTGAAAACTGAAGTAAAAGTCTGGGTAGACAAAATATATGATGCAAACGTATCTAATGCGGACATTTCTATCAACTTGGTTGACAGGTGTAAAATCCATAGTAAGATTACTGTAGCCTATATAACGTCAGCAAGAAATTTTGTATGAAAATGACAGGAGCGCTCCTGTCATTTTCATGCATTGGCGTTGACTTCACCTTTACTATTCGAAAGTTAATATGTTCGTGCTTAGGCTACAGTTTCTCATATTACAAACCTCACACATGTTGATATTGTTGTTATAGTAGTTTGTCTATACGGGCCTTAGAGATCCTAGAGTTGTCTCCGCACATTTATATCAACTTTCATACATTTATAATATTATAATATGTTGTGGGTATATCTTTTTGCGTATATACCAAATAAATATAATGTAACATTTAAATGTATATACTGTAAAATGTTTTGGCCAAATATTTTGATGTGTACGTGACGAAATTATGCTTTCAGATGTTATTACTCTTGCTTTGGATATACACTAAAGGTATTGATAGTGGCAAATAAATAATATAGGTGTAAATAATAATTGTTTTTTATTTACTTGGCTGTTTGTTAACAAAATAAAATCAAACAAAAAATGTGGGTACTCGTATAAAAATATATCTCGTGTCAATATAATTTATTTTCTTAAATATTTACATATTTTTCTCGTGCGCTCATACTCGCCCAGCGTAGACATCCATGCTAAGTAATAATAATGGAAACCGCGAATTGATGTTGAGGATTATGGACACTTGCAGTTACTTATTAAATACAATTTGTATTATATTACTAATCGTAAATTACAAATCCACTGAAATAAAGAATAGGCCTGTTGAAATTTCCTATTTATGATTCCACAATGCTTTTCGTTTTTCAACGAAACTCGTAATTCCTTCTTGTCCATCATCAGAATGAATATTCCTAACCATTATTTCCTCTCCTAACTTGTACGCTTCAAGAACACTCAGCTCCATTTGCTTATAGAAGAACTCCTTTCCCAGAGTTATAACACTGCGGCTCTTCTTTTTAATCTGTTCAATGATCTTATCCACTTCGTCATCTAATGTATCAGTGGACACTACTTTAGTGACTAGACCACTTTCGTATGCTTCTTTTGCGGAAATCGGTTCCCCTGAAACATAATATAAGTGCCGATTTCACCAACGTTGAGTGGCTTAACCGAGGAATTAATTGGCGTTCCGACTCTTATATTGAAAATCAGCCAAAATACCAAATCTACGCTTGGATAAGGCTAGCAGTAGGTAACTTTTCATATGCGCCAGAGGAATTCAGAGATTTTGGTAGAATCGATAGTATTGGTAGTCTCATCTCGTCCTATGCCATTCTACAATGAAAGCGAAACTACACTGCCGGGTGGGATAGAAACTAGCTATGTGTAAAAGTCGGACAAATGGCATCTACCCTCATAAATGTGCTAAGTAAGAAGAGATTTGTCTCCGCTGTCGCCGTTTCTAAATTATCTAGGCTTTTTGTAAATAGCATAGTTCTTAGAAACTCACAAGATTTTAAATGAGATGAGAAATACTAACCAGTGAGCAACATGTACATAGCCCTAGACTTAGGCAAACTCCTGCCCACGGCGATTCCCGGTGTTGAACAAAATATTCCAAAGTTGGCTCTAAAGTACAAGAAATAATATAAAAAAAGAAATTAATGAATGAAATTTTAAATAAATAGGTACCTATTCATCTTGTCAGGAAGTTTCACCAAGAATGTGCAAGGGGACGCATGTGAAACCCATAATTTTTTTTTATACCATTGGTAAGCTAATAAACATCCTTCTGTATCTACGCAATCTTTTTACCAGCTAAAAAGGCAACCTTACCCTGGTGTTGAAAACTTGCTTGTATCTGAACACACGATAATATCGCAAGTGGCTACCAACTGACAGCCCGCAGCAGTTGCAAATCCGTTTACCTACAACAATTCTCATATTCAAGTAATAGTTACGTAAATATTAATAGCCGCATTTACTGGGTTTCATGATAGGTGGTAGGTACTTGACTTGATAACATTTATTTGATGGTCCTTCACCACCACGCACCGACAAAAAATCGAGAAGGAAGATATTTGCGAAGAACACACTGAATAGCTTTTAAGGCTAGACTTGAAGTGGCAGTTTTACCGAATTCAATACACTGGAAAAGTAACTTGTAGGCGACATCGCTATGAACTTGTTTGAATATCACCATTTTGGTGCTACACAAGCTGAGTAAACGTCCACCGAACTGATGTGAATTGTGATAAATATAAGGTAATTTCAAGAATCAATAAACTTAGCCAGGCAATTTTATATTAGGTATTTAAATTTCCACTAGCTCTCGGATCATTTCAAATTAATATTTTCTGGTTTAGATACCTTAGCTATTACTGGCACAGGACTTAATATGATAGATTTCATTAATTCCGTTGCTTTATTGAACACTAGTTTATGTTGTTCAATTCCCGAAGACATTTGCTGCAACATCAAAAATAATAATAATAATTAAGTATCTCTATTATAAGTAGAGGTATATATAATGTGCACTTACAGGGTATATGTAGGGTAGTTACTTCAAACTTACCAATTCCTTCAAATTATGACCAGCAGAGAATACATTACCATTAGCTGATAAAACTATTACCCTTAATGAAGTGTCGTCTTTGTTAAGATTTATTGCGTCTATAAGATGATGCATCATTTCAAGTGACAATGAGTTTCTGGACGAGACAAAATAAATAACTGAACGTAAAAGTTTACCAGATTAGAGTCTATTAGTCTAATGAAAGCAGTGAAAAATGACAGAACAAAGTATAGAATGGGTTCCTTGTACGTATCTGGGAATACACAAAAAACTTGTGAGAAACATTATTTTTCGTATTTACTTCCTTAAAAAATAAAGCAAAAATGATTTGTGATAGGTAGAATATAAACAAAATATCATGGAATTTTCTTCATTTAAAAAAACAATGATGAATTATATATTATTATTGTTATTTACTAACTCAGAAACATCACTGGAGTATAAAGGAGTTTAGAGATATTAAGTATTTTGTATCATTGTGAACTTACTTGGTTTTCTCATGATTCATTTAAAAAACAATGATGAATTATATATTATTATTGTTATTTACTAACTCAGAAACATCACTGGAGTATAAAGGAGTTTAGAGATATTAAGTATTTTGTATCATTGTGAACTTACTTGGTTTTCTCATGATTGAGTGTTATTTCTCTTGTACCATTATTTTCCTTTGTAATAAGATATTGGTTATGTGCATTTCGACTTAATATCAACAAAGGTCTAATAATTTTTCTCTGAAATAAAATAATAAAACAAAGTGTTTATTTAGGACGGTTGTTTAAGTAAATTAAAGGTTTAGTAACCTTTAAGTAAAACATAAGTAACAAGAAATTAGAAAATTGGCCTTACCTGAATTGTAGATAACATTTTGATAAAATCTTTACAAAAATATCACAGAAACGGGCAGTTTTACAATACCTAAACATAAAAATAACCTCTTAAAATTTAAGAGGTCACAAAACAAAAACATCTGTGACTTGTCAAATTTCGGGTTGCCATAGTTGAAATTAACCTCATATTTAGGGAAAAATAAATAACGAAGACATAACAAATAAATAAATTTTATTTTTCTACAAAATTTTCGTTTAAGGAATTACAATTTCCTTAATTGCCAACGGTATAAACAAAAATCAGGGAAATATTACCTAAGGTAATATTATATTCTCTTTTATTTTAAAAGGATGAAAATAAATGTGGATGATAATATAATTTTTAGCTTACGTGAGTCAAAGATTGTTTAGTGTTTACATAGCTGCAATTAAACAATAACTTCGTCCTACTTCTTATTCAACACAAATCTTCTTTGGTTAATACCATCAAAAAACACCATAGGCCTTTCCTAATAATATCTATCCGATTCACTTTCTGAGTTATCAGAATCTAGAAAGTCATCGCCTAAATATTCAGCTTTCTCGTCCTCTGCAGTTATCAGCTGGATGACAGTGCTGTAACAAAACACATATATATATTACAACATCTATTTTTATTAATTTTTAAATTACCTAGGGTTTCTCTATTTATAATTTTTTGTTCAGGCAACATTTTGAAACTTCAAAAGAATGGAACAAGGCATAGGTACGTTACGTAAAATTTCTGATAGGTACGTGAACTATTATACCGCGTCCGCATGCTTGTGACAAACGGCAAACGCCAAACCTCTACAAACGTTTGCCTTGAATTTGGGAATCATCCGCACGCTTGCGAGGGCGTTTGTATGTTCTGAACAGGCAAACATGACGGACGTCACTTGCGTCGGCTTTGTTATTTGGCTTAAGTTATTTTTACAAATGTTTTAAGCTCAGTATCGATCAATAATCCTACTAAAATGGAATATGGATGGATGGATGGATGGTTGGATGTTTGTTACTCTTTCAGCCACAATTAACCGATTTGAATGAAATGTGGAATAGCGATAGCTCATACCTACATTTTAGCCCGGAAAATTAAGGACTTTCCGCGGGAATTAAAAAACCTTAATCCGCGAGGACGAAGTCGCGGACGTCATCTAGTTGATAGTAAAGAGTCCTCTAATTAAAATTTTCAAAACATAAATTGTCCACAATTTGTCCAGTTACAGTTTTAGTATAATATTATAGATTAGTAGTAGTAGCTAGTAGTATGTTCGAAAACACTTGGTACCTACCTAGTTTATTTATTTGAATAAAAAAATATTCTACTCTATTCTAGTATGTACCTACTCAATAGATATTTTGTTTTTTTTCTTTATCAACCGATAGACGTCCACTGCTGGACTGTTTATTGCATGGACTTCCTCAGGCTTCGGTCTTGCGCCACCTGTACCCAGTGGCTCCCTAAGGGTCGCCTGATGGTGTCGGTCCACCTATTACCATACCATTATATACCATTTTCCGGTGCGGAGTCGCCACTTATCATTATTAATATATAAAACTAATTAATTAATTAAATTATATAAACAAATCGTCTTCAAAAGTCTTCAGTCGACCAGTCATTCATTTTACGTTTTTACCCACTCACAAAATGAAGATTTCTAAAGGTGCGATACGTAAATCGTAATACAATGACACGTCTAATCACCGCCAGTGCACAAACGAGACTGAGTGCGCGCAAACGTGTGGACGGAGACGCAAGCGCTTGTGGCAAATTCCCTTTGGTTTGCGATCAAAAGACCGACACTCGATGGATCGGCCACAAACGCTCGCAAGCGTAGGCAAACCATGGCAAACGCTCTATCCGCACGTTTGCGTTTGTGAAGGTTTGCCGAGGTTTGCCAAGCGTGCGGATGCAGCTTTAGCATCTGTGTGTCGATTCTCTTAAAAATGATTGCATTAGTGCAACGATCGCAATGACCTCTGGCTGGTGCTCTCTCGCTATTGGTTAAAATGCATTGATGCAATAAGAATAAGTATGAAATATTTTTGATTATCATTAATTGATCTTACTTCAGCACTTGCTCTTCAAACTCATTATGTTGCGAGGAACGGTTGAACGTGTCCGTAATCTTTGACGCAAGAACTTTGTCTAACAGACATCTTAGTTGGAAAAGTTTGCTCGCGCAGTCTCTTTTGCAACGGACTTTGACATTCAAAATAGACATTAAGCAGCTTTCGAGATCTTCGGGATCTGTAACAAGAAATAATTTACACTGTCTATTTAAATATTTATATTTCCTACTAAGTATTTAAATTGATTTTTTTTTTAAAGAAAATATAAGAAATCAAAGGCATATTACATATTATAGAGCCCCGAAAATAACAATCTAGTTTTGTCTTCACAGTCACATATCATCTATGTGACGCTTTGTCGTTTCATGTGACACAGGTGACTTTGTTGAAAGGAGGTGGGTTGATAAGGCAACAAAATCCGCCCCTCATACACTCGAAAAAAAAGTTCCAGATTTCGACAAATTGTAAATGTATTTATATACTTGAAGATATAAACTTTATTTTAATATAAAATTTGGGGGTTAAAAAAAATAGTAAGTTACAGAAAATATTACCCAAAAAGAGAGTGTTTCTTTTACTTTTCTTACATTTTCATACATTTTAGTCGTTTTTTAAGCTTTGATTTAATATTTTAGAATGAGGCGCTCCATGAACCAAAATAAATTAATACTCATATAAAAGCTTATAAAAAGGAGCATCATTATCAGTTACGTTTACCATGGTTCATGGAGCGCCTCATTCTAAAATATTAAATCAAAGCTTAAAAAACGACTAAAATGTATGAAAATGTAAGAAAAGTAAAAGAAACACTCTCTTTTTGGGTAATATTTTCTGTAACTTACTATTTTTTTTATCACCTAAACTTTATATTAGAATAAAGTTTATATCTTCAAGTATATAAATACATTTACAATTTGTCGGAATCTGGAACTTTTTTTTTCGAGTGTATGAGGGGCGGATTTTGGGCCTTATCAACCCACCTCCTTTGATAAATCTTGCTATCCTATCCTATTACAATGTTATAAATGCGAAAGTTTGGATGGATCTATGGATAGATGAATGTTTGTTATTCAATCACGCCGCAACGACTGAACCGATTTAGCTGAAAGTCACAGAGATAGATTATAATCGGGAATAACACATAGGCTATCCCTGAAATCCCTTTTTATCCCTGAAAATAAGAGAGTTCCCGCGAACACTGACGTGTTTCTTTAAAACAAAATAATTGCTTACGGTCCGTAACTATAAACTCGCCGAAGAACAGCAAAGGCAGAGTGTAAATAAAGGTGACGTCGAAGATAAACAATTCGCTGGACCGTTGCTTCAACCAGTAGACCAACCAGTTGGCGCCGGGGTTGTCACACAGCTTTATGCTACCACCCTTAACGAATTTAGGCCCGACCATTACACTGCTCGGGTGTACGGACAGTCTCCCGTCTTCAGGGCTGCGTGCGGAGAATCTGGGATGTTTTCGAATGTTGTTCAAGCAGGTCCATCTAGAAAATTATTTTATTAAACAAATTCACATAGAGCATCGTGGCCTTAATGTATCATTTTCTTTAAATTAATTATTATTATTATAAAAGACTAGCTGTTGCCCGACTTCGTCCGCGTCAATTTCTGTTTTTATGATCGCGATTAAATTATGTTGATAAAACTCTTTGGCAAATAATAATTGGCAATAATGCATTAATTTCGACCAAATTTGATTACCATAAAAAAGGTTATAATGAGTCAATCTTAAAAAATAGACATATACTGTCGCGGACATTTTTTTAGATCATTTAAAGAGTAATAATTCTTTCATACATATTTTTTGGGTAACTTGAACCGTTTACGCAGCGCACGCAACGGAAGCCCTCAATATGGATAATTTTCCCTGTTTTTGCAACATTTTTCACTGATGTGTTCCTATTGGTTGCAGTTTGATGTTATATAGCCTAAAGTCTTCCTCGATAAATGGACTATCCAACACAAAAAGAATTTTTCAATTCGAACCAGTAGTTCCTGAGATTAGCGCGTTCAAACAAACAAACTCTTCAGCTTTATAATATTAGTATAGATTTGTTGTTAAAGATTTCTGTAACGTACTTGACATAAGCAATATTCGGGTACAAAGACGCAGACACGATAGCCTTGAACAAACTCAAGTTATTCAAATTCCGATTTTCATACGAGGCCTTGATATTCCCTGACGGCAAAAATCCCATTTGCCTCAAATTGTCCGCCAACTGTTTCTTCATATCAGTCAATAACTGGAGAGTACTGTTAGAAAGGAAGTTCGCATATGCGAAAGCTCGTCGCTTTCTTTCTCCACACTCTTCCCATTTCATAATGGCTTCGGATATCGCTACGTGGTCACTGGGTTCCCCTAAAGCGAAATTACGTTTCGCTTTGTCCACTTCCTGTTCTTTACCTGTACAAGAAATAAAATAAGTGTCCAAAACTGTTTCTGAAATGATTTCATGATTTTTTGGACTTGATTTCGCAATTAAGTCTGTCTGGGAATTTTTTGGGTTCTGGATAGTTACTAGTACTAGATCGGATTTTAAATTGTGTCAGTTTGACAAAATTTGCTCAGCTGATTCCTAGTTCGATAAAGGTAAAGTATCTTAAGACTTATCTTAAAGGTATCGAATCCCGAAAAATCCCTGAGTGTGTATGGTATGCAGTTTGAAAAAAAAAAAAAGATTTTATTTATTTTCTTAAAGTACCTATGATAAATTATTTAACAAAAATTGCGGATTTAAGCCCAAAACTGTATATTGGGAACAAGTAAGCAAGTGGTACAATTAGTGGTCAACAAGTTCGGGCGTGATTTCCAGAGAGTCAAGAGTGTTAAAAATTTACTTGGGAATTCATAAGATTGTTGTTTCTTGGGCTGTTTCAAAACTTACCAATAACGAGTTGAAAGGGGTCCTTGAAGCCCCACACAGCAGCAACGCTGGCAGCTCGATCTAAGCAGCCGAAAAGTGCCCCCAAGAGCAAAAGTTTCCCAGCCGCCGGGTGCACGGGTAGTCGAGCTAGATGCCACCCGAGTGGGGTTAAAGTTTCAGTGTGGTCTAATGCGCCGCATCTAAATTATTTAAAATTTTATTAGGAAATAGCTTCGACCATTTAGCCGGGACGAGCCTTTACGCAGATCTAGTACGGAATATATTCTGCCACTTTCTGCGGGAGGTAACACACTAACTCAAAAGCTGTCACACTTATAAACTGAACCGTACGTTTGTACATGTACTTCGGCAGAGGGGAATGCGTGCGATTGCCAAGTCCTGGCTAAATGGTCAATGCTAAAATGTATTGATACACCAAAAATGATATAAATTCATCATTGGTGATTGGTCACCATAATTGAAACTAGCAATGATTGATGCAGGTTTTCCGAAATCAACACCATTGCTTGCGTCTGTCTGTCTGCTACTTATTCACGGTTCAACCGCTGATCTCAATCCAAATTGATGATCAAACCAATCTTGATGCAATGTAGAACACAGCTTGCATCGTCGAGTAGGACATAATTATGATACTTTTATCCATAAAATCATTTTAAAAACCTCCAGTTTTCACGCGGATTTTTTTTTGTTGTACCTATTAGATTTTTCGTGATTGCTTATGACATGCGAATTAAGGTTTTTAGCTTGTCGAATCTGGAATCTGTCAAAATGCTGGGAACATTCTAGGATGGAGAAAATAATATAATAATTTTATTATTATCATGAAACATACCTTTGCAAGTGATTCACAGCCCAACTAATGGTAGACTGTGCTGGAGGCGATGGCACCATTTTCAAGGCATCTGCGGCTAAGCCGAGCCTAAGCCTCTTAACCATCAGCACTGGTTCTAGGAGGTTGCTCCGTTGTAGCTCGGGTAACAGACGCTCTGGGATCTTGCTTGCCCGGTACGTTGTTAGCAGGTGGTAGCATATACCCGGCTGACATCTACCGGCGCGACCCCGCCTTTAAGATGAAACAGTGCTTATAATATTATTAAGCTATTGCATAGCTTCTATCGCGGGCCAGCGTGGAGACAGAATCCAGAAATTCCGTAACGAAAATAACCTGACACGGGACTCCTCTACGTGAGCCGCTAGATGGCGTTGATAAAAAATGCTATGCAATAGCTTTACCGCGGCAGTCCCCGAGTGCCACACGTTTTTTTTTATAGAACGAAATAAGATCTTTTGCTTCTTTTTCTTTTTTTTTCTTGATTGTCTTGAAGTGCGACGTATAGTATCCGGAAATTACACATCGAGCGTTAGAAAAAGACAAAATTATCTAGCTTTAACATCTTTATCACTCATACTTGTTACGTCAAAATTATTTTTAAACCTACCCACAAAAAAAATTACAAATAAAAAATGTCATCATTATAGTTTCAACTCATAGACGTCTATAGCTGAACATAGATGTCTTGCATGGATTTCCACATATCTAGGTCTAGCGCCGCCTGTATCCTTGGGTTCTCTGTGACTCGTATAATGTTGATGAGGGGTCTGCCAACACTGCGCTATTCGAACTGACTCTTACCTTTGTCGTAAATTAGCCTGAGACACCCATTCCGTACTCAAGGTAGATATATTAGTTTCGACATTCAAACCGCTTATTTTAATTTTCCCGCAATCCACAACGTAAACGACATCGTCTATCGTGATCGAAGTTTCAGCTATATTCGTCGCTATTATAATCTTCCTTATACGTCCTGGCGGCCTTTCGAATATCTTGTGCTGTTCTAATGTTGCCAGTTTCGAATGTAAGGGGTATATTTCGAATCGAGAAGGCGGGAAATATTGACTTTCGTCCATCAGTGACATTAACTTCGTGATATCGCCGATTCCCGGCAAAAATACTAAAATGGCACCCTGCTGTTCCTCGTCACAAATATGTTTCAATAGTTCGACTATCAACTCTAGTTGTAACTCTTCAACCCTACTATCTTGTAATGTTTTGTACACTTCGTAGCTTAATTCACGCTTTTTGGATTCCAGCCAAGGACCTAAAAACATACTGGTTATTAGGGTTACGAAGGTGTGTTTTTTTAACATTTTTGAAGTTGATTTTGATTTTATAAATTTTTTATTCACGTTAAACACACTCACATCAAACATAAGTGAAACACTTATGTACATTATCTTAAATGGTTAACTAACTTACAGGCGCCTATTAAAATTTAATTGCAGAATAACTGTTACATTTTTAACATAAATTGATTTCTACTATATTGTAATAGTAATATTATAATACGATATACTTGATTGGTATATTTGTTTATAGGAGGGTAGTTATCAAAATATAACTAGCTGACTACTAGTTATTTCGCGTGGCTTGCATACCGAACCGTTAAACGTGCGGACTGAAAACTGAAAGGTCGCAGGTTCGAGCCCCACCCGTTGCACTATTGTCATACTCCTAGCACAAGCTTTTCGCTCATTTGGAGGGGAGAGGAGAGTATAAGTGAAGTTCAGCTTGGCTAATATTCTTTGTATAAAAAAATGTGGATAGGTGAAATAAATGGAAAAAAGTAATGTATGTAAATGAACTGCCTTATTGAACAAACTATATACAGGGTGTCCCACGGCTATGCCACATGGAGGGGAAGTACCTTAAATATTGTAGATGGAACATTTTACTGAAAGAAGACTTCATTTTAATTTTAAAAACAATTTAAACTGCATTCATAGATTTTTAAATAATTGCCTGGTTGAACCGGGACTCGAACCCGCTATACGAGAAAAAAAATTAACCTGTAACTTTATCATACCGATCGGAAGGCTTCATCGTAAGGATTATTTTTTGTTAAATAACATAGCATGAGAAATAAAAGGAAGACCATGAATTTTAGCCTTTGATGTAAAATTTTGTTCAGAAAAATGAAAAGCTGACATTCGTAGCTCTGTTGCAGCGGGACTGAAGGACAAACCAATAAATCAACAAACAAACACACTTTCGCATTTATAGGTAATATAAGTAAGGATTAGTAAGGATAGTAAGGATCGGGAAATGATGCGTACTTCTCAAGTGGGTACTCATTAGTAATAGTTCATGTCAGTTGTATGTCGATACGCCAATGTCAGCTTTTCATTTTTCTGAACAAAATTTTACATCAAAGGCTAAAATTCATGGTCTTCCTTTTATTTCTCATGCTATGTTACTTAACAAAAAATAATCCTTACGATGAAGCCTTCCGATCGGTATGATAAAGATACAGGTTATTTTTTTTTTCTCGTATAGCGGGTTCGAGTCCCGGTTCAACCAGGCAATTATTTAAAAATCTATGAATGCAGTTTAAATTGTTTTTAAAATTAAAATGAAGTCTTCTTTCAGTAAAATGTTCCATCTACAATATTTAAGGTACTTCCCCTCCATGTGGCATAGCCGTGGGACGCCCTGTATATAAAACATACTTATTTCTGCCTTATATTTGATATCCTTTTCCATTGGGTCAGCAAAATTCCTATTTGCATATTTCATCCACTTGGGTAGCGCGGCTTTCTTTTTCGCAGGTGGCAGCTCGTATCTAGTAATTTCTAAGATTTGTTCTAGATATATATCTTGGACAGGATATGCCAGGCCCTCTATGTGCAGTAGCGGGCAGCCGTCGAAGTATTGAGATAGAGTGTCCGCATCTATTGTTGCACTCATAAGGATCAGTTTGAGGTCCTTTCGCTTCTTGAGCACCTTAAAACAAAGACTTCCATGGAATAATAGACTAGTTAAGCTGTGAGATAGCTGGGTTTTTGCTAACTTAATCTGTTTGTGCGTGCTTATCTCAGGAAATACATATAAACAGCTAGCAGTTCACTTTCTATTTAATTTCAATTATTATAGTACGTTTATCTGACGAAGTTACGGGCGCTTTACTTGTGGTTACGTCGTGTACATGCACATTGCGTAAGTGTGCGTGTCTATCAGGAGCTTAGGTGGGAGCGGTCAGGCGCGAGCAAGCTCTCGCTCACACTTATCTGTATAATAATATTGATCTAATCGACATTTTGTAAAACTTGCAGGAAGACAGTAGTACCAATAGTTGTTTTTTATGATTTTTTTCCAAAAAAAAAACTTTGATCAGTCTTGCTGCAAGTTTTACAAAATGTCGCTTAGATCAATTAGCCTTTCACCCGTCGATATGTATTTCCATTTTTGTCTAAGCTAAAAGAAAGTCGCGCACTAACAATAGTGCGCGACTTTTTTTTGTTTTTTGTTTACATCATGGTGACTGTCAACAAATCAAGTTGCATGACTGCTCAGCACTTTAGCTAGTATTTAACACTCAACTCGAACTCAAAACAGAGTTAAAACGAAACAGATTTGTGTCAGAGAATATTTGTGTCTCATTTAAACTCTATCTTAAGTCCGAGCTAAGACAGAGCACGCTCTATAGATCTCACTTAATCTTGTTGGTGATTCAAAATAAATAATATTTCAAAAATACTTTCCAAACAAAAATCACACAGACAGATAAACTCAGAAGAGGGACTGTACCTGTTTCAACATGCACATAGACAAGTCTACATGGACATCTCTTTCATGAACCTCATCCAGGATAATGTGACTGTAGTTGGACAGCGATTGGTTCACTTCTAGATCTGCCAGGAGTATGCCTGTAGTGCAATACTGGATACTGCCCCTTGGTCTTTCTTCTACTCTGAAAAGTTAGAGTGTTGATTTGTATCAAGTCAACCAAATATTTATTTTATTACTAGCTGATGCCCGCGACTTCGTCCGCGTGAATTTAGTTTTTAAAATCCCGCGGGAACTCTTTGATTTTCCGGGATAAAAAGTAGCCTATGTTTTAATCCAAGTTATAATCTATCTCCATTTTAAATTTCAGCCAAATCGGTCCAGTAGTTTTTGCGTGAAAGAGTAACAAACATACACACACACACACACATACACATACAAACTTTCGGCTTTATAATACTATGATATATGATATATGATAAGTGTGATATATATATAATATTTATTTAATTAAATATGCACACAGTCAAGGACAACAAACTGAGCTGGGTTGACGTAGCCGCGGGGGGAATTGCGGTGAGCGATGATATAATAGTAGAATAGGCAGTGAAAAGCCAGCTTTACAAATATGTATAAAATATCAATAATTGGTAAACTGGCTCTTAATAAACTTACTTCTCTAGTCTTACGGCATAACCCACTGAATTCCCAAGATTTTCTCCTCTTTCTTTGGCAACTCTCATAGCCAATGATGAAGCTGCTATCCTCCTTGGTTGTGTCACTAGAATCTTTACATTTGCACCCTTTTTGGCACAGATTGCTTCATCTAAAATTATTTGTGGTACCTAGAATAAATTATTAAAATATATAAAAATATATATGCATCTAATTGAGATATATTATATTTTGAAATCTTATTAGACTATTGGCCGATACTTACAAAAGCATTGCTGCAAAAAGAAAGCGATAAAATCAGCCAATCACCACAATTGAGACTGCTACAATCATGGTGCAGCCTTTACATAATTGGTTACTCCTTCACACCACAATGAATGAACCAATTTGAATAAAATTTGGAATGAAGATAGCTCATTCCCAGAATTAACACATAGGCCACATTTTATCCCGGAAAAATAAAGAGTTCCTGAAGGAATCAAAAACTTTTACCCAAGCAGATGAAGTTGTGGGCTTTGTCTAGTATTAACATACAAGGACTAAAATATTATTTTTTATTGGTTCAGCTGCAACAGCTTTAAGCAAATTGTCTTTCCATTGATGGCTCTGCCTCTTTTGTTATTGTTTTTTTGAAATTATTAAAATAATAACAGACCTGAGTAGACTTCCCGCAACCAGTTTCTCCACTAATAACAATCACTTGATTTTTGTTAATAGAATTATAAATCTCTTTAGACTTTACATAAGCAGGTAACTTTTCTCTAAACTTCAACATCTCCTTATATCTAGTTCTGTGTATCATGTCTTCATATTCTATATAAAGAGCCATATTTAAATTGCGAGTTTCATCATTTACTAGATTAATACTGATGCCTTTAGATAGACTTTCATCAAGTTTCCCATCAAAAGTCCCTGTTATGATATCCTCATACCCATATTTGTAATCATGTGTTTGTCTCAAGCTTATACCTCTTGGTGCTGTAGGGTCCCAATCAGGTTCATCTGTGCTGATTGGAATGAAATCAGAGGTACTAGGTTTATTGTGGGCAACTTTTATTTTACGCGGAATACTTAAATCAACTTCTGTTTTACTTTCCGTATCTTGTGCTACATTGCCTTGCATCCATACCGGTTCTTCTTCAACCTTGATTTTTTTACTGTCACAACTTACCGTTAGATCTATAAATTCTGTTATCACTTTGAAATTGTCAGTGTGAGGCAAGTCAATGTTGTTGCGAGCAGCTATTTTTGATATCAACAATAAGTTGTTTTCTACTGCTGTTTTGATATGGGTAGGGATGGTTAAGTTTATCTGGAAAGAAGATAATATGGCTAAATCTCTAAACTAAATTGTCAAGTCTAAATTTAGTGCTATCATTTACTATTGCTAAAATAATAAATGCAAAAGTGTGTGTTTATTTATTAGTCCCTCAATCACACAGCTTCAAACACTGGAGTGACTTAATTTTTACATGGAGCGTTATAAGCTCAAATAATGACAAAAGATACTGTTTAGACCGCAAGTACCCCCAGACCTGTTAAAAAAATTAAAGTGTTAATATTAGGGTAGGCCCTACTCAGTCCTTTCCTCATGCTCTTACTTGGGATTTAAAAAACGTAAATAAACACCACTAACCACAAGTTCCTTATTCTTCCTTTTTTTCAAGGCTTGTTCCTTGTAAAATAGTCCTATCTCTCTGCCTCGCAAGCCCGGCGGCAGGCCTCCTCGCTGGCTTGAACCACCCCAGCTTCTACCCCTCTTTCCTCGAGGCTTAGTCCAGTTATTAAAATTACGGGACATGGTACCTACGTACTTCAACAAAATAAAAATTAGTTTGAGTTTTGAGTAGGTACCTACACTCGCCAAAGTAGGCGCCGGAGAAGTGTTGCCAAGAGAATGTAATCACCATAGATAATACACTATATACCAGAGAGTAATCACCCAAGAGAATGTAATCACGTAGGTAATCACTCCGTCCGTCACTGTGTCACAGCACTCCGTGAAGTGTTGTTATTGACTTTAGAGTTGCCGTATTCTAGTTCTAAAATTGCCGTATTTTTGGGGAAAATTAAGAAAAATGCCGTATTGTTTACATATATAAGTGTGCACTAATTTACTACATTGGTTGGTAGTATTGTTTTTCTTTTACGAAGTTGGCTAAAATAAGGGATAAAGGATAAAGCCACAGACAAAGCTCGAAAAATTGTTTGAAGTTCCGCCTTTTAAAACGGAGTGATTACTGATCGTAGTGATTTATATACTCTTTGATTACAACCAGAGACCACGAATATTATTTTTTAATCCCAAAAATGACGTTTCATGTGTTGCCTGTTTTTTACTGCTCTTTAATAGTGATGTGATGCAATCGATACTTACCGATAAATATTTATAGGTATTCTTGTAAGTTACGTGATACCACAAAATGTATTGAAAATAAATCCAATTCAAATGAAATAAGTGTGGGCTGATTTTCCTTTTATAAGTTTTTCATACAATTGATAAATAGTAGAAAATTAACCATTTTAAGTATTTGACATTCTATTTAAAAAACTTAATATTGAAAACTAAACTAAACTTATATTTCGTGAAATATAAATCCAAATGGCGAATCTTTTATCAAATATCACGCATGCATGCATCTCTAGGAATAAGGGATAGCAATGAAATAGTAAATCACGAGGGCGCAAATGTATCGAATGCGAACAACAAAACAAAATGGTGTCGTAATTCGTGATTAGAGATTAAGTATTAGCTGTTACGTCGTAACGTGACGTAATCGTTACCTATTGTTTTAAAATTCTTCCAGCAAATTCCTTTTGGCAAAGAGATAGAGTAGATAGATATATCGTTATTACTAAGGTGAATTTTTTTATGTATTTTTTGTAACTAATAATCCTTTAATTAGTCTTTCAAATTATGTGACTAGGGCGACTTTTTAATTTCATAATTACATATTTCGCATACATATTTATTCTACTTCTCATTATTTTTTATCGATTTTAATCTGAACCGGAATCTTGAGGACAACGCTATTCTTGTTAAGCTGGTATCATTATTTCTAAGTTTGACATTTCTAGCGGTCATTTTGGTCTCTGGGATTAAAAAATAGACTTACAAAATACAACATTCTCTTGGATTACTGCTGTAGGAAATGTGAAATAATGTACTTATCTATAAAATTTTTATATTAGTAGTGATTTATATATTCTCTGAATACTATTCCATCTATTTATGAAGCATGAAGGTGTAATTTTAATGAGATAAATACCTACATCATAAGAACTTGTAATAACTATTCAAGAATAGGTAGGAGTCTTCTATTCTTGCAATATCAAATTGATATCACAAACTTTTAGTGCATCACTTCCACTTGCGGCTTAATTTGATGAATAGTAGGTATCAGTGGTGTGGTGAGTGCTGCTCGAGTGCTGTACGGAGGCTTGAGAGCTGATTTCCGTCACGGACAATTTGTGAATAAAAAATATTCTCTGGTTTGTGAGGTGGAAGACTTCACTTTCAGATTGCTTAAAAATAGAAAAGTTTTTACTGAAACAAACTTTTCAATGAACAAAACAATTCAATCTTTACTGAACTAAATACACAATACTTTTGAATCATATACCTAGTGAGTCTAGATTGAAAAAGGTATGGATTTGATTTAAGATCGCAAAAGTTGGACAAAGTGATTTGAGATTATGTGTTCCTGTACACAGTATTGATTGTTCAAAAGTTATTATGATGGAGTGGTCTAATGAAAAAATTATCGAATTTTTAAAAGAATTTCGAAAAGAGCCTTCCTTATGGGATCCAAAACATAAGCATTTCAAAAGCCGTAATGCTCAGTTTAAGGCTTGGAATCGAATCGTAGAGTCATTGCCTTTTCCAGCAACTGAAACTGATTTGAAGAAGAAAAAAGAATCACTTATGTCATACTACAGGGTTCATGTAAACAAATATAAGAAATCATTACAATCTGACTCGGACTCAAGTGAGAAATATACCACAAATTGGTTTGCATATGACATCATGCATAGTTTTCTCGCACCAGTATACACTGGTGAAACAGATATTACAAACAACCTAGAGGTAAGTATGGTAAGGGCCTTATTTAGCTAACTTGGAGTTGCCGAGTTTGAGAGGGTGAAATAAAATGTTCTTGAAAACTTTAAGTAAATGATATATTACTAGGATGTTCTTCTTTTATATTGTATTTTATTTTATTAAGTGCTAATTTCACCAACAGCGAGTGATGTTTATAACCAAGGATTAAATTGGGTATTATGACAGTTTTTGTATTGAAAATCTGCAAACGCTTGGATACTTTACATTGGTGAAATCAGCCCTTAATAATATACTAAATTAAAAATAAATAATTGCAGTATTTTTACATATATATGTATACACATATTATTATAAACCTATCCTGTATTCAGAATTGCTTAAGCTTATCAAAACAAACTGACAAAATTTTATTTTTATTAATTAACATATTTAGACATTGAGTGTAGCATCTTTTTTGTTACAGCCAAACCATCATCTTTCAATCCCTAAATCAGAACCATCAGAAGATTGGGAAAGTGCAAGTACATCACCATCACATGGTATACGTCCAAGTAGTGTTCAGTCAAATTACGACCAACCTTCTGGATTCCACTATGTCATGAAAAATAATCCAGCAGAAATCCCTGTGCTCCAAAAACAAATAGATGAAGCATATGACCCTCTAAATGCACTACCAAGCAAAAGCAGAATACATGGTTATGATGAATATGATCATTTTGCATTGATGATAGCAGCAAAAATACGTAAAATCAGTGATTTTGAAGAAAAAGAAACTGTTATGAACGCTATTCAAAACTTAGTCTTTCAATCAATAATAAAAAATAAGAGAAAAAATAATTCTACATAAATACTAGCTTATCAACTATAGATAAACTATAGGAATAAAAGTTGCTAAAAGTAATGATAATCAGTTGGTTTCTAAAGTCGGAAGTATCATGGCGAAGATACAATAGGTAGGTCTAAGAACAATGAGTAGTTCTGTGCAGTTATAAAATGTAGAACAAGTGATGATAACTTGTGACGCTGAAGACTGATTACAGTCTCCATGGACGTAAGAGTGGACACATCCAAAGATGACGTGCGTTCATTTTTCGACCAATAATTTGCAAATTAGATGAGTGCAAGCCAATATTAGAAGTGAAGATGAAAGTTTAATCTTAGAATGATAATTTTAATCCTGAGAGGAGTACATGTGGGTTTATATGCAGAGGCATGCCCAGTTGAAAGAAAGATGAACATGAATGCAAAGTTCACAATGGAAAAAGATTGGCTCCATCCATTGACTTATATTTACATCAATGGCTCCACATCACAGGACAACAGATATTAGCATGAAAATTACCTACTGTTTAGGTAATACAAACTAGCTTATTAATGCTAAACATATTATTATGAATTTATCTGAAGAATGGAATATTCATTTTATATATTTAAAGTCAGATTTTTTGGCGTTTTTTTTATGCACCTGCTCCACCTGCGCTGTAACGCGTAAATTAACATGATAATAAAGGCATTACGCAGGTGGGGCTAATATTTTACTGCGTTATATGGGTTGTAATGCCCCTGCTCCACCTGCGCTGTAACGCGTATAATAAAGGCATTACGCAGATGGGGCCAATATTTCACTGCGTTAAATGTGTTGTAGTATTACAAATGACGTTAGACGCTAAGCGCTAATCCATTTGAGCACAGCCATTAACACTAACATTAATGCAAATGGATCAGTACCATAACATTATTAGACGCTAAGCGCTAATCTATTTGACCGCAGCCGTTAACATTAACATTAATGCAGATGGAGCAGCAGCGTTAAGAATATTAGCCTAGTTAAACTTGACTAATATTCTCCTCTAATCTCCTGCTCCAAATAAGAGAAAAGGTAGGTATCGATCTTTTTTTCGAATCCCTAAGCAATATGCAAACATGACTGCAAACTTGGTCTAGGGATATTCGACATACAATCCATTATTAATACCAGAGACCACGAACACTAGATAATTAATACTGTAGTCTTTGCATACAATGATACAATGCAACGATTAGTTTAGTGGTTTGCACTTTGCACCGGAGCAGTGATCAGGGGAGAATCACCGGTGATTCTCCGGTGAAAGTAATCGGTGAAAAAACCGGTGTTTCACCGGTTATTATTGAATCTCAACTCAAGTAATTTTATTTAAATAAGAAGTTCGTTGATTAACATTGTTCATTATTTAATAAAATTTATTTAAACACAATTACGATTAAAGATAAGTTTTTATTTTTTAATAAATCTGAATGGTTTTTTTTAAACCTTGTTATTTTATTTAAAACCTTTACAATAAATCTAATATCATTTGTAGTTCACACAATATCAAATGCGCTTAAAATTCCAATTGTTCCGATTTTTCGTTTTTGTTTTTTAAAAATTGTTTTCCGATGGTTTGCCACTGACACATCTAGTTTTGAATCTAGCTTAAATAAAAGTTTTTAATATGGAGTTTTTTTTGAAACTCATTTCGGCAAACGCTTTTTAATTAAGCTAATGCCAATACCGAGGTATCATTGAATTATAATCCAATTATAAGAAATCGAACGACCATTGTGAATTTAGTAGACTACGAAATTTTGGACCAATGATAATTGAATAGTATTGCGGATCAGTGACAATGACATGTGAAATAGCAGACTTGGGGCCCTGGTACTAATAGGTGAGGACAGACGTCAGGAGACTGATGTATAATGTATCATCAGATGCAATGTTAAAAAAGTATTTGATGTACTCGTTGTTGACAAAATATCAACAAGTTGTGACTTTTTTTTCATTAGCAACTTGATGCAATGTTAAAAAAATATTCGATGATTCGATGATGATGATTAAACATCGACCAGTTCATCTTTTTTAGCAACTAGATGGAGTATAAAAAAAGTACCTACTGGATAGAAATTGAAATAAAAATATTTTTTATTAAAATAAACTTTTACAAGCACTTTTCAACTGTCAATGAATCTACCACTATATTGAGATAACATCGACTAGTTGTGACCTTTTTTTTCGCTAGCGTTAGATGCAGTATTAAAAAAGTACTCGATGCGTCGGAAAACATCGATGTTTTTAACCGATGTTACGGTCTCCACGGTCCTCTCTTAGCTTCTCCATAATTATGGCCCATAATTTTGGTTATTATGGTTATTATGTTTAGTCTGTTATGTCAGTGTAAACTTACCTACCTTCTTTAGTTTAGTCCTGTGTAGAGGTGGGTCGTCGACGGTTTGATCGTCGACGCAACGAGACCGTTTACCATCGACGATAAACTAGTTTATGAAACGGTTCAATTTTCAACTAGTTTACGTCATGAACAGAATGTATAGCTATGGTCTTCGTTTACTTTACGTGCGTTCATTGAACAAGTTGACTGTCGAACGGTGCTTTAAACAAAGGAAATGAACTCTTCATACCTCTTCCAGGCTTGGGACTGGCAAAACAATGTGCCATAAAAATTGATAAAATCTTGGCGTATTTAAAAGTTCATTTCATTTTTGTTCTACTGAATCATAAAGCTACTGTATACAATTTCTAGATAATTATGTACAATATTTATGTTATTGTATTTTGCTAAAAGTTTAGATTGAGATAGAATGATTTAATTTAGTTTTAATTTACAAAGTAATTTAGTTTTACTTTAGATTAATCACTTAACTACTTACATTATTATTACGTGAAAATATACTTGTAACCATTAAAAAGTCACACTTATATTACACTTCACACTTATTTCACATCACACTTATCACATTAATCACACTTAGATATTATAAAGACGAAAGTTTGTATGTGCGTGTGTGTATGTTTGTTTTAACTAATAAACCGAATTGGCCGAAATTTGGAATGGAGATAGCTCATACTCAGAATTAACACATAGGCTTAATTTTTGGAAAATTAAAGAGTTCCGGCGGAAATTAAAAACAATATTTACATGTGGTTGTCAAACCTTTTCTCATCGAGATTAACATTTAAAAACATGATTTGTTCCACCTTGCTAGTACTTAATCTAGTTCTTCTTTGATTAAGAATCAAACCTGATTTAGAAAACATCCGTTCGCATGGAACGGATGTCGCGACCATATTGCAGTTTCTTATGAATAGCTTTAATAAATTAGGGTAAACGTGGCGATGATTTTTCCACCATTCTAATGGGTTGTTCCATTCACCTGTTGGACTCTTTCTTGGAAGTATATCATCAGCTAAATACATGTCTACTTCTTTGATAGCTTTAGACAAAGGTGTACTGCTTGTTGGATTTTGATTGATTATAGTATCAAAAATGTCCCAAGGATTGAAGTCTCCTTTTTTAGGGGTTTGTTCAATTGCCGAAGTTGTCGCTGCTCTTTCGTTTTCGCCAATGCAAGCTGCGACAAGTTTTTTCACTTTTTCTTTAGTCTTAATGCCTTCATTCTTATCTTCAAATGCCTGCATTTTGAAACGAGGGTCTAGAAACGTATTTAGGGCAAGTGAACCACTCTGTTCTATGCTTCGAAACCTTTCAGTTAGGCCAGATCTTAATTGTAACGCGATATCATGTATAGTTGCTGTAAAATCATTTTCTAAAATTTTGTTACAGGACTCCTTAAGACACCGTACCATAATGATAACTGAGCTCGCAGTTAAATATTTTTGCCCACTCATTGCCCTTGTTATTTCTTCGAATGGGCGTAATACTTGACAAAGCTGTGTACAATTTATCCAGTCTTCATTTGAAAGAGTAGGTAACTCTCGGTCAACAAGTGCTAATGTTGACCTCACTGCTTCTTGCAGCTCAACTAATCGTTCTATCATGTAGAAAACCGAATTCCATCGTGTTTCAACATGATTTATAAGACGCTTAGGCTGTTGATTTTGTTGTACCTAGTTGATATTTTGCAAGTCTCTCAGAAGATAAAGAGCTTCTTTTAAAATGGGCTACGATTTTTTTTATTTTCTCGATAAGTATGTGACATATTTTAAGTGCATCGTCTACCAACAAATTTAAGGTATGGGCAAAACACCCAAAATGCTTAAAGCCAAGACATTCTTTAATTGCTTTAACCATATTTGCGGCATTATCAGTAACTACAAAATTTACTTTGTCTTTTAAATTCCACCTGTTGAGAATGGAATCTAATTCCGAAGCGATATTAACTGATGTGTGGTTCCCAGAAAAATAACAGCATCCTAATAACACAGTTTTATATTCTAAGTCACAAGTTATATAGTGACCTGTGACAGCTATATAATTCTCTGTCACTCTGGAGGTCCACAAATCAGTCGTTAGGCATATTGTTTCCACCTCTTCAGCAACACGTGCCTTGATATCCTTTTCTACTTTTCCGTAGCACTCCTGTAGCAAAGACCCCGATAAAGTTTTTCTAGTCGGTAACTTATATCCGGGAATCCACCTACAAAACTTTTTAAAAGCACGTTCCTCTACAATCGTAAATGGATGAAATGAATCTATACATAGGTCGAGTAAATCCCTATCAATTTGAATTTTTTGCTCTACACTAATTTTTTTACTAATAAAGCCATCCATTATTTTTTGCCTTTTAATTGCTGGTGGCGGTGGCACAACGCTTGAAGATGTGCTTGGTATTGGTTCTGGCTGTGGTGAATTTACGTCTTGTGGTTTGGGTTTCTTCTCCGTTAATGGATAATTGAATTGATCTTCATTTTCAAAAACCGACAGATATACTGAAATATGTTTTCTTTTTAAATGACTTTTTAAATTTGCGGTGGACGATTTAAAACTTAAAATCTCTTTACATATATTACACACGGCTTTAGAGCCGCAATTGGTTTTTTCAAAGTGATGCCATAAAACACTAGCGTTTCTACGGGTTGACATCGTTCTAATCAGACTAATATTATGCGACAGATCGGATGTATGGACGGATGGATAAATGTCATAAATGGAAGTTTATTACCTACTTAATCACACCGTAACGACTGAACTGATTTGGCTCAAATTTGGCACAAAGACAGATTATAGTTTGGAATAACACATAGGCTCTCCCGGAAAATAAGAGTGTTCCCGCGCGAATAGTAATAAAACCTCAATACACGCGTACAAAGTTTTCATCTAGTAAGTAATACACACACACACTCTGTTCCGAAAACTCGTAAAATAATAGTCAATTCCTATGTACCCTATCCCTAACTAATAGTAATTTAGAAACCCTAAAATTTTTTGTAAACAATTTTTACACTACACTTAAACAAAAAATTAATGAATACTTTTAGCTTATTTCTTATTTTTCATAAGCACACGTAACTTAACGAAACCTTAGATCGCGCCGGCGGAATACGCAATACTACAGTTCATAACTACTAAGGTAAATAAAATATTAAAAACAACCCAAAATAATGTGTATTGTTTATTCTTTCTTTAATGTACTTTCTCTATTGCAAATAGCAATAATAGTCTAACGTTACTAGGGTAAAACCAAATTTCAAGTCATGTGTTTCACAGATGTGCAACAAACTGCAATTTTATCCTTTTTACGAAGTAATAGGTAAGTATCTATAAAAACAAAAGCCGGCCGGCGCGGCGCTGGCACTTAGTCGTCCCATAATCCATCCATATATTTTTCCCGCCATCAGCCCGATCATATCGGCCGGCTACCTGAAAGTCCGGAAATGTTCGTGAACTTGTTCGTAAACGTTTAACGCACTCAAGTCGCATCCTCAACTCTTTGTCATCGTCGATGGGTCGATGGGCGTCGACTGATTCGACTGAATGCATTACAATGTCGTTCATCATTGAACTAGTTTATCAGTGAACGGTAAACGGTTTATCCGTTCACGCTAAAAAAGCAGTCTAATAAAACAGTTCGTTCATTCAACGCTCACCTCTAGTCCTGTGGTTTAGTCTATGGTTTATGAAATTGAAAAGTGCGAAGTGGTGTGAATGTATTACAAATTGTTACAAATTAAACAAAATAAATAATTCTGAAACAATGAAAATATTTTTGTACTTTATTTTATTAAAGCAGGACTAAACTATTTCGAATTTAACTTTTTACCCATATACACCATAAGAAAAAACATGTTTTTAAGAAGTGTGAGTTTTGTAATTTGCCCTTGTTTCGGTTAATTACAATATTATTAAGTAATTATTGTACTTTCTCAAATTTTAGCAACTACGAGCACTTTTGTGCAGAGGACGTAGAAAAAAAATTACAAGTTTAGTCATCATTTTATTATTTTTGATAAATGCGATGTTCTATGTAAGTTTAGAATTATACAATATTTTAAGGAGAAGACCCAAGGATCCTTGGTATAAGAGGTAATTTCAATTTGTATAGTCACTAAGATTATTGCTTGACTTAATTAATAAGCCCTGAGGCCTGCTTTCGCAAACAATTTCATAGGGATATTATAAATCTATATTTTTGAAAGTGCAATATGAGATTTCTATGGAGATGTTAAATTATTTTTCATTATAAATTATAATTTTTTTTCTATAAAATTCCGCTGGCGTCTCATTCTTACGATAAAAACTAATGGTCTTCTTAGTCTTTCTAAGACTGCACTTACCTTAACTACTCAAAGAAATACATAGGTAGGTAACTGGTTGCTATATAAAATCTCATTTCTGATTTGATCCAGTAGCGATACTCTGAGCATAGATCTAACTATAGAGCCCACTGAATTTACCTTATATTCTCTTTTCCCCTTCAAATAAGCGAAAAACTTGTGCCAGGAGTGGGTAAGACAAAGTGCGACAGGTGGGGCTCAAACCTGCGACCTATCAGTTTTCAGTCCACACTTTTAACCATTGGGCTATTGAGGCTTCGAGTAATCCTGATTCTTCTATTGAATTATGAGATACAAATATAACTTTTAGTAACTGTTACAGTTTACAATACGATCAAGACTCCTATGTAGATAAGACTGGAATGAGAGTTATTGTGGGTCATTATGTAGGAGGAAATTCTGGTGGAAATTTATCAGAAGGTATGTAACCATTGTATTATAATGCAAGCAAAATCATCAGAGCATCAAGATTTTGTAAATGATTATATTTCTTGCAGTATGTAACTGTGCAAGTAAGACAGCTTAAAGCGCATAAAAAATAATAAAGACATAAGTAATTAAAGATATTTTTATTTATTGCAAAAGTTTATCAAATTAACTCATTAGTAAGCAATTGGTACTATGATTTTGGATCAGACTGTGAGATCTAATTCTTACTTTTTTATGGCACTGTTTCTGCCATGATGTTAGCTTTCCCATTTTCTGTAAATTTTCCTAAGCTTTTATCACTGTGAAATATAGTGTGTACATAATATTTCAACTGGTACTAGTTTTAAAGGGGATATATAGAACAGTTTTTTTTTCTTTTCCAGATGTGATAAATACTAATCATTATTCGCCGATAGAAGGTGCTGGTGAAGGTGGTAGGCCAGTCCAACTATCCCAGAGAGAGATCATACCAGCACGGGATCTGTATGCCCTGCATTCATACAACATAGTCGCCAGCGACAGGATATCAATCAACAGAAGTCTTCCTGATATGCGCAGTGAGAGGTACAGATATGAAGGTAAAAACCCACTTCGAACAGCCAATGCAATGTTGTGACTGTTGGAAGTATTTGAAGTATCATTTTGATACCTGAGATTCAACTATTATTGGTGTAGTGTGCTTGTGTTGCATGTTATTGGATTTTCGAATTGGGTTGCACATTCGACAAGTATTTTTCTGGATCTCTACATTAAAAAAAAAAAAACAGTTTTTTTAATGCAGAGACATCCGCTGGCCGATTCTGTAAAAGCTGCATCAATCATTGCTACAGTTTCAATTTTTCTCATTGGCTGAATTTCGGCGTTCTTTCTGCAACAAGGCATTTTAGCCAATAATATAAATAATAATGTCCTCCGAACCGAATCCGGTCACGGTGGCCAATCTCCACAATGATTAGCCATTTGGGCGGGAGATATTATAGTGCACAAGTGTGTGCGCAAACACAGGTGCACTCTCTATTGCCTCACTATCATAGTCTGATGGGAAGGAAAATCCGACACGGCCAGAAAGAGATCAGGCGCAGGACCGACGGCTTTACATGCTTTCCGAGGCACGGGGGTGACTCGCCACCGGGCTGGTATGGAAAATTTCTTAACAAAAAACCCAATACATTTTTGGCCCGACCCGGGAATCGAACCCGGGAACCCGGGGAACCCATTGAGCGACCTGAGATGTTTTGTACACATAATAAATAAAAAAAATCTTATCTTTTGCAGTTGTAGAAGTATCCAATATAAATTAGCGGATCTACCAACAGCTAGTGTTGTTATCGTCTTCCACAACGAAGCTTGGTCTACCCTCATGAGAACTGTGATGTCTGTTATAATCCGATCTCCAGCTGAATTGTTGAAACAGGCAAGTAACTATTATGGGCATGACATTCTATACTAAAATTAGTCAATTTTAAACTTGCCAAAGTCCTAATACATAATAAGTACCTGAGGTACCAATGTTCAGAAAGCTACTAATGTATGCTCATGAAACAAGCATATTATAAAACTAGCTTTAACCCGCGGCTTCGCTCACGTTAGGTTCGATTTTTTAACCCCCTATTTAACCCTCTTGGGGTTGAAATTTTCCAAAATCCTTTCTTAGCGGATGTCTACGTCCTAACAGCTACCTGTATACCAAATTTCAGCTCGATCGGTCCAGTGGTTAGAGCTGTGCGTTGATAGATCAGTCAGTCAGTCAGTCAGTCAGTCACCTTTGCCTTTTATATATTTAGATTTAGCATTATTTATATGATAAAATAACGTAGATTTGACTCAGCTCTACTTGAGGCATTTGATCATGTAAACACTTCAATCACAGAAAAAAAGTGTAGGTACACAAAGTTCATTATTCAATTTAAAAAAAAAAAAAATAAGCAAAAGTAAAAGCAGTTAAGTATTAATTTTTATTTTAGATTATTTTAGTAGATGACGCAAGTGATAGGAAGTATTTAGGCAAAGAGTTGGAAGATGCAATAGCTAAGCTAGGCAAAGTGCAACTATTGAGGAGTGTGAATCGAACCGGTTTGGTGGGAGCAAGGCTCATTGGCGCTAAGGCTGCAGCGGGCGATGTCTTGGTGTTCCTCGATGCTCATTGTGAGGCAAGTGATTTTTATAAAAGTCAAAGTAAAATGAACCAGAACGACATTGAATTAGAGCTTAATTTCGTTCATGCATTCTCATACGTATAAATTTACGGATATGCTCCAAATTAAAATCGGTTGTACTGAATTTGTGACTTTAAAAATAATATATTTAAGGTTCAAATTGCTTTGACGCTAATCTCCTCGAATACGAATACGATCAAACGAATCAAATCTTATACTAACCCCACTGAGGGATGTGTGTAACCTAAATATTGATATCCCTGAAA
Source organism: Hipparchia sbordonii (assembly GCA_038048805.1). Lineage (NCBI taxonomy): Eukaryota > Metazoa > Arthropoda > Insecta > Lepidoptera > Nymphalidae > Hipparchia > Hipparchia sbordonii. The sequence continues at coordinate 7,632,661 of CM076110.1, forward strand.
AGCTGTATGCATACACAACCTGACTGATGGTGCTGAAGTTAACTGAATTACTACGGTATGTAGTAATGTAGTTAACTTCAGTATTAAAAGTGGTTACTATTGAAAATCAATTATGTTCGGCGCATGCGCTTCTTATGGTACTGGGCGAGATTTTTTGAAGAATATTGACATAAGAATTCTTAGGGCTCCATTAGACGATACATTCTGCATCATTCAATTCCGTTAATCGTGAGTAATGACTGACAGATGGATCAGAGAATTATCCAGATATTGGTTATTCTAGTCACCGCAAAAGAAAGTAGGCAGAATTTACCACGACTTACAGCGTTACATCATAAAGGTCAATATTCATAATATTATGTATATATCATTCGCAGGTCACGCGCGGCTGGCTGGAACCGCTGTTGGATAGAGCGGGAAGTGACGATGTATTTATTTGTCCTCACATCGACCTGCTCTCGGACGAAACATTAGCATACACAAAAAGCATTGACGCGCACTGGGGCGCATTCAGTTGGCGCCTACATTTCCGCTGGCTAATGCCCAGCAGTGAGGTAATGTTGAACAAATCAAAAAATCCTTCCAAACCTTACCCAACACCGGCCATGGCTGGAGGCCTTTTCGCCGTTAGAAAGAGCCTATTCTGGCGATTAGGCGGATACGATGAAGGTATGGTCATTTGGGGAGCCGAGAATCTCGAACTTTCCTGGCGCGCGTGGCAATGTGGTGCCAGAATTGAAATAACCCCGTGTTCACGAGTAGGTCACATCTTTAGACGGCACAGTCCATACAAGTATCCCGGTGGGGTCGCAAAGGTCCTCAACTCAAATTTAGCTCGAGCTGCGACGGTTTGGATGGACGAGTGGGCCGATTTCTTCTTCAAATTCAACCCATCGGTTGCTGCCATTCGTGATAGTCAGAGTGTGGCAAACAGAATCGAGCTTCGCAAGAATTTAAAGTGTAAAAGCTTTAAATGGTACCTGGACAATGTGTGGCCACAAAACTTTTTTCCGAACGAAAACCGCTGGTTTGGAAGAATACGAAACGATAAAGGAAGCTGTATTGGTGTCGTTGCGGGAACGCCCGGACTGGGTGGACCTGCTTCAGGAATTAGTTGCGGCAGTGATCTCGATCTAGATAGGTTATTAGTTTACACCCTTGAAGGAAAAATCATGGCCGATGAAGGGTTATGTTTAGAGCAGGGCAACGGTAGGGCGGTGTGGAAAACTTGTAGCACTAGTAAAAAGCAAATTTGGCAGCAAAAAGGTCCGAGGTTAAAAACTGTAGATGGACTCTGTCTGACTTTGGTCGCTAGTGAAAATAAAGACGGTGGGGATCCGTTAACGGCTAAGCGGTGTTTGGATGATAGCCGGCAAATATGGCATTTTGAGAGAGTGCCTTGGCGTTAAAATGTGATAAATAATAATTCAAATACTCGTACAAATTAATTGAAATAAATTATTAAGTTTAGTGTTAAGTATTATGTAAATCTCAATCAAAGTGATATCTCTGTATTTGATCTGAGTATTTATGAAAATAATTGATTATATGTTACTTTGAAAGAAGTTTAATGCAATAATAAGCTATTGAAGAATTACGCTAATGAAGTGAACACATTTTCCGCTAAAGTTCACATCTTGGGTAGCAAGACGACCTATAGATTTATTTACATAATGTTTGTTGCAATAGTATCTAACTGATATTAAGTTGCTTGTTGCAATCATACCTAACTGATGTTAAGTTTCTAGTTGCAATCATACCTAACTGATATTATGTTTAAAACAATCGTTGCAACCGTCGCAATGCATCCTGTTACGTAATTCTTATTCAGTTTATACAATATAGGTAATTTACTCGCTGGTGCCCGTGACTTCGAACACGTGAATTCCCTTATAATTCCGGGATAAAAAGTATCCTAAGTGGGAAGTAAGTGAAACAGGTAGACATACCTACTTCCGCTTTTATAATATTAGTATCAATGTTCAATGCCAGTGTTTGTTTTATGGATTGCCGGTTTGTCCTTCAATCACGCCGCAACATAGCTACGGATCATCGTGATTTTTTGCATAGGTAATATAGTTAAGAACTTAAAGAAGAAGTTCTTAACTATTCTTCTTATCCCGGAAAATCAGAGCTCTCGCGGGATTTTCAAAACTAAACTCGCGCGTATGAAGTAAGGACATCAGCTAGTAAGTTATAATAACATAGTGAATGATAAGTTACAATATAGTGATAACCAATACTTAAACGTTTTTTATACTTTTGTACTTACTTAAATTTACTAATACAGTATTGTAAATCGAAAACTAACTGTGATTATATTTTTTATTTACATATTATAGTTTTTATTAAGGGCTAGAAATAATATTTTTTAACACAATTGTTTCTGAGATTTTACTTGTTAAGTACATACGTCATAAAATAATTGTGCTGGTTGAATTTTTATACCTATTAAAGTCTCAGATTAAAACTTTATCTTTAAATAAAGTATTCTTTGTCTAAAGAAAGGTTCAATGAAATTTTTATGTTTCTTGTAATAATGTAAATAAAAATAATATGAAGTAATATTACTTATATGAGTTGCATGTGTTATACTCGTACATATAACTTGTTTTTAATGCGTAAAATCTTATAATAGTAAATATTAAGTATTTGAAAACACTAACAAAAAATAATTTCTAAAAGACTAAAGCATTTAGGTACCATTTAAAAGTAGGTACGTGTATTATTGATTGTAATAATATATTGTCAATGTTCAAAAATATCGATATGTAACGTTTTTAGATAGGAGTTTATATCTATTGCATCAGGAACACGCTATAAGTTATAATTACAACAGTTTTTTAAAGAATTATCAATTTCAATATTTACAACATCATTTTTTGTTAATGAGAAACCTGAAATATTTTGTTGAAAATCAGTAAAAAGTCAATTGCAATAATATAATTGTTAAACATGAACTACTTTATGATATAGGTTGAACTTGGCTTGGTTTTGAACTATTTAATTTTGTGGTACAATTGACAGCCAGCTAACAAGTTAATAAGTTCGTCTGCCTTTGTATTTAATTAAAAAAAAAATACACAGGTTGTTTGAATGAAAATAATAATTTGTCCTTGTTTCGGTTTTTTATTAATAGAAAATGACTTTGTATAGAATAGGAACATTGCATTTTTAGTCTTCAAAAATAGTTCGACTTGAAGCCATTCGACTCCAAAGATTGGGGTTAGGCCATAGGTAGATATAGACCATATCTCAAAAATCTCACAGTACTTATACCAAGCCACTTAATGTTTTCTTATTTCCTAATATATAAATAAGGTTGTGTTAACATCACAGGGATATAATCGTATCAACGGCACATCTCGTAACGAATAAGTATGTTCAATAAAATGTTATTATGCACTTTTGTAGTTCATATTTTATTAAATTTAATACGAATTTTTGTATTTTCTTCTTTTATTTACTTATAAAATAAAAAGAAAAATTATTTACAAGCTGTCTTGAATATGTTTCATTTAAATATGACGGTTTTGATCAATAAATAACCAAGGATTATTCTAGCTGGGCGACATAAATAGTTACATAAGATAAAAAGTGGACAAAGAGCATTTGCAAAGTTTGTCTAATCCTACTAAATTCATATTTTATATGCTACGTGCATCTATGAAGATAATGTGCAATGGAAGGATGAATTTTCAACGTACTTATTAGATAGCCGATCGTTAACTTCAAACACATTGGCCCGCGTTATTGCTTGGTTAATATTGTAAGGGTCTTATTCGAATCTTACTGGCTACGCCTATCTACTCGTATTTCTGTGCTATAAGAATATAACATGTATTTAGGGTCGATTTCACCAATGTAAAATGTCTTATCCGAGTTTAAATTTGATATTTTGGTAGATTTTCAGTACAAAAATTGTCAGAACTTTCAATTTATATTCCTCAGTTAAACGTCACTGGACGTTGATGAAATCGGCATCGCACTCTCACTCAGCTCAGACTCAAGACAGTGTTAAAACGAGACAGATTTATGTCAGAGCATATTTGCGTCTCATTTTAACCTCTATCTTGAGTCTGAGCTGAGCTCACCTAATATAATAGGGATGTTGCTCATGTCATAAATACCTAAATTATTTTTCTGCTGATTATTAAAAAATAGAAGGTTTTCAAATTATGTAAGCTCCACGGCCACTGTTAGATTTAAGTTGGAATAAATTATTTGAAATAATTATCAATTTAGTTACCTATATTGATTACATTGATGTTTAAGAAGTCATTTAACAGTTTTACGCAACACGTTTGTTGCATGAATTTTGATGCGCAAAATCCCTATTACCTACCCAAGTAAACAGAATTTATGAACATCGTGCGTAAAAATATCTATGAATATAACTAGAACTTCATCTCAGGACAAAGTATAAAACCACAGACAATAGAAGATATTTAAAAGGCGATTGGATTTTGTTGGCAGAGTTGCAGTTATCGCCGTAACAAGTATAACAGCGAGCGTCGCTGTGTCCGCGTGCACGTTCAACTGCAATTAGAGCATTGCATACTGAGTCCACTTGTGCTCTGGGCACGCATCCTCGAAGTGTGTCCACTGTGTTGCCAACTGAAATATGTGAATAATATATAAGTAGGTATATATTAGCCTAACATGATTAATATTCCCCCTTCCAGTTAAGTGTACAGCTTGTGCTAGAAGTGGACACAATATAAGTGCAACGGCTGAGATTTGAATCGTCGAGGCTATGATAATAATGAAGTTATAGTTTATTGATGCATGGAGTTGCTTCAGTACTGAGTATATAATCACTACTGTGCCTCAGAATGTACCCTTGTTGACCCCCTGTAGGTCATAACTTTCAAAACAAATTAAATTTCTCTATGTTTATATAATGTAGAGTATGTATAAATATTGAAGAAATAAATAGACTTCTGGCTAGTCTTAGATCAGAAGAGGATACCTAAACTTAAATATTTAGATGTCAGGTAGGATAATTATCATGAGTTTAAACAAGATCACCGACTGAAAATATGTGATCAATGATCACTGATCATATTTTAAGATAAGATGCTTACCTATTGTTTCACTCTATACCTTTATTGTATTTATATTTGGTCTATGGTTTCAGTTGTACATATACTTACACGACTTATCATCCGGTGTTGCTATCATTTTTAAGCACCTCATTTCTATAGCTATATTTGAACCCGTAGATGGTGGAGGATGCCCGAGATTGTGGACCCATTGTGCTGAAACCCAGTTGGTTGGATGACATTCTATTGAGGAGCCTGGCCAAACCGTTTCCTGAGGATGACAGCCCAAGCATCGTCGATAGAAACAGCTTTCTGAAGATACTGAAATTAAAAAATTATAGATAGGTATACGTGGCCGTAAAGAGCGCAAGGGGCGAATTTATCAGTATTGAAAATCCGTGTGGTGTCAATAGCATCGGGCGTGTCGTGATAATGCGTGAGCAGAGGTCACATCATTGCCAAACTGTTGGCGTCATTCGCATTAGCATTAGATACTTCAATGCGCCCGATGCGGCCGAATTTTTGCCGTTGCATACATTTCTAGTATGTATCTATATAAAAATTTGTCTCTAGCGGCAGTTGCATGCACCTGTTTTGCTTCGTACCTACGGCTTTTGTAGCTATTCCTTGTCGTCTTTTGAATAAGATTACCTTCGAAATGCTTGCTTGCTTAAATATCGAGGTTAACATGACATCAATTTGGTTCGCTCTTATACATACTGCGGTAGTTTTTTAACCCTCGCGAATTAAAGAAAGTCCGCTAAGCCTGTCATGTAACTTGTACTACACTTGACTTATGACATTTTTGTAGCGTGTCGAATTGGATTGTGCAGCAGCCTTCTCTCGCCCGGAACTGATCGACCCGCGCGCTGTAATGACTGCTCCAGAGTGCAGTTTACGTTTGTTTTAAGGCCGCAATCATACATCATTTTCTCGCATTTTGCACCGTTTTGCCGGTCATCAGAACATTTGGATCCGAGCCGCACGTATGGTACATGATTATCGAAAGCAAGAGAATCTGCTCCGTGTTCATTGTTCGGTATGCGGTATGCGGTTGATTGCTTCGCTTTCTTAGGCTTTTATTTTTGTATCGCTTCTGGGTACAAAATAGGTACATACTTCTTTATCTTAAATTGCTAATCGCCTATGCCTATTACATAGCAACAGTAATTACCTATTGCATTGCTTTTGTGTCAGTAAAATTATAAACCAATGTTTTATCACGTTTTCTATGCATGCTTTAGATAAATGTTTATTAATAAATCTATAGTACCCATTGAAGTGCTTGTTAATTTGCTAATTATCGCTTTTAAAGATAAAATTCTATATTACGATATTTATTGCTTTATCAATTTGAATGCGAATTTTGATACGATCAATTTTTCATAAACAGCCAACTGATTTCATCGTTCGCGTAAGGCAATTTGGATAAGAATAGAAAATCCAAAAAATAAAATATACTTAAATGCGAAAGTGTGTTTGTTTGTTGGCATCGACACGTGTTTATGTATAACATGTATCTACGACATATTGAAATAAAAATAAGACAAATTTCTCATTAAAGCAGCCTGTAATCAGCCAATGCCAGGGATCTTTAAACGGCCGTTTATGCGGGAAAAGATCGACCATAGCCAGAGAAAGTGGATGTTCGACGTTTGACATAATTGTTCACAAATAACGTGTTCACCTTGTCTAGATTGTAACATTATACGAAGAGATATTTATCGGGAGATATTTACCCGACTATCCAATAGCCACAGAATAGCGTTCACTTGCTTTCACAGTGCCAAAGCTGACTGTAAATAACTATAAACCTACCTAAGTTACAAATAGGTTACAACTGATTGAAAAAGAGGAAGTTTCCTTAAAAATATTTTAGTTAATACAATTTAACTTTTGAACTTGATTTTATTATTTTAGGTAAGTTAGGAAAATATCATAGTTATTACAATTTATTCAAGAAAGACCACTTTTATTGTCTTATCTAAATGTAAAGACTTATGTAAAGTTAATTTTAACGTTAAACGCTACCTATCTATTCCAAGTGCGATATGGCCGCTTATCTTTCGTAACACTAACCTATATTCAAAACTAGTGATGCTCACCATATACCCACGCTTCGTAGTATCACGGCGCTGTTCGTACAATGTAAATATGAATGTCAACATTGAATTAAATAAATATTTATTAACCGGTAGTTACGGAACGAGCGAGATGCGTCTGTTTGGTCCATTGTTTAGCGCTAACAGAGGCGTGGGCGGTCGACCTTAGTCAATCCGTAGTTCTTACCGATGATCCCAAATAAAAGATATAACTAAACCATTTTGTTAGAACAAAAACAATGATAGCTTTACTTTGTTCATTATAAATAACATTTATCAAATGGAACTTCTAAAACACTTGCACGCAAAAGAAAGGTTTAGTTTTTGAGCTTCTTGAAAACTGTATTTACCACTTACCTAGTGATAAAATTCCTGAAATAGTCAACGCGATCACTAACATATCGATTCTAAATACAGAAAATAAGACATAAATAACAACTAGAAGCGCGTCTTCACACGGCAGCGTTTATGATACTAATCTACACTGCTTTTGTTTTTATCTTTTACACGAGCCGTTATCACAGGACAGTAAATTGTTTCTACGTTTTCGAAGTACAAATAAGCTAAAAACAAAGATTTTTAGATTAAACGAACTGAGTTAGACATTACAGTTAGAATACATGTGTGATGAAATGGTAGGCGAATTAAAGACGAAAATACATTCACGACCTACTAGCTGGAAAGCTGCGGTTTCAGTCTGAATGCTATTGTTAATCGCAGAGAAATGACAAGACCTAGCATTGAACATTTATTTGTTAATTCCATTCATACAAATTAGCAGTATTTGTAGTTCGCGTTCGGTGACGTCATTTTAATAACACTCTATCATAATTTAAAATATTGCGTTTCAAATTAATCTGCCGGTCAATTGCGGTAAAACTGCATCAATCATTGCTAGTCTATTGTGGTGATTGGTTTAATTTATGACATTACTAGCTGATGCCCGCGACTTCATCTGCGTGGATTTAGTTTTTAAAATTCTGCGGGAACTCTTTGATTTTCTGGGATAAAAAGTAGCCTATGTCACTCTCCACGTCCTCAACAAGACCCAAACAAAAAATCACGTCGATCCGTAGCTCTGTTGCAGCGTTATTGAAGGACAAACCAACAAACAAACACAATTTCGCATATATTAATAAGGAGTGCTGCATAATGAATGTTCAGAAATATGATGATGTTTTGTTTTGATAGATTTAGACAATCTGGGCAAACTGTGGGTTATTGTCAATTCGGTGGGTTCGATTTTATCGATCCACCCTCTTTTCGTCGATCATTCGCGTCCGCCATCGCGAGCGGCGGACAGTTGGTTCTTCGCAAGATGCCGCGCCAGTAACGCCCGCTCGCTGTCGAGTGCCCCTCGAAAAGCTGGACATCGTGTCCATCGGCTCATCATCGTCTTCTCGTCGGTTCGAACTCTAAATTCACGTAAATGGCAGCTGCCTAGTGAAGTGTGTGTGTGCCGAACTAATGGAACTCAAGATTTTGCATTCCTAATCGAACTATCTAGCGGGACAAAGGCCAACCAACATCTTCAGCCAGGCGGACCGATGGCATCAAGAGGTAAGTGGATTTTTTAATTTCGTTCCCGCCGATTGATGGTGAAAGTTTGCCCAGAAATAGGAAGCTATCGAAATCAGAACATCAACATAATTGAACGAGCGAAGCGAGTTCCCTGAGTCAACTAGGGCGCTTGCCTACTAGACAGAGAAGTGTGTCCGTCTAAATGTCTGTCAGAGCCCTATAACTTCTGAATTACTGAATATTAGAACGTGAAACTCGGTTGAAAATTCAGTTATATCCTGTACTTGAACAACAAATACTAAAATTAGATAAATGTTATAAAGAAACGAAATTATTTAATTTTAATGCGCCATCTATTAGCATTATTGTGAAGCTAATAGCTTCACTATAATGCTAATAGATGGCGCTGTGTCAGTAAAACAGTTTTATGTCAACTATTATTTTTTTTATTGCGTCTAATGTTAAAAGTTAATTATTACAATATAATATAATTAAAACTTTTGGGAATTATGGGATATCGCGAGGTCTCAGTTCGGGGCGAACCACTAGTTATATACAGTCCAATAAACATTCCAAAACAAGCGACCTACCGTGGGACTTACAAACCCGCGGTTACATGGTAACATATATACGATCGGGTTGAATCAAACCCACCAACGAATTTTCGCTAATATTGAGTGTCGGCGAATCAGAGGTGATTGTAATCTTTCACTAGCAATAATTTTTAGACAATTCCGCGGCTGTAAGTATAAAATTTAAAACTTTTTGTAATTCTCTTTTTTTCTTATTAATGTAGTTGCACGGTACACTTACGTTTGAACAGGAATTCATAAATACGAGTAGTTACCTGCGTAGGTAAGTGTGATGGTGGACATAACCGCGTGCACAAAAATAGTCTACATTACAAGCACGCTTTACCGATTGAAGAAAGTGTTGTATGGGATTATCTTCATAAACACGGTTGACCGTATACGTATGCATCAAGATTTCATGATTCACCAGTATAAATTGAGCTTTTAGAACATTATCGTACGCTGTTAAATAGGTTTTTCTTTATTTTGGTAGTAGAGAGCCGCGAAATAGTGGCCGAGATCAGTCTTAAAAGCGACATCGGATCGTGTCGGCATGCAACATGGATGCCTTCGATAGATAAACCGTACAGATGTTAAGATGGATTGTTGCTAGCCCTAATAATTCACTGCCCACGTCATAGAAATCTTAATATCAAAGTACCATCCGCACGTGCATATTGAAAACTTCTTTTGTTTCTCTTGTCACACTTAACACGATAAGTATATCTTAATGTACATATTTTGTTGCAACAACAATTTTGGCAGATTTTCAATACAAAAAATGTCAGAACGCCCAATCTATTGCTCGGTTAAGAGTCACTCGACGTTGGTGAAATGGGCACTTAGTATGATAAAAGTTTAGCTCATGATAAGACTTCCGTCGTTTTCTCAACTTAGAGGATCGTGGATCCTTCGAGATAACATTCCCTTTTTTTCGATGTTGCGTCGCGCAAATATTACTCCAAATGCGTCCGTTGACTGCGGTCGACTCTCTTATATCTGGTCTGACCAACCTAACTTTGATTAGCCGTAATTAATTTTAGAGCAAGGCTTAAAAGTAAGTATCTATAAATTTTAACAAAAACTCAGGTGATAAGACAAACGAGTTCAAAGCATCTGCCGCATCAAAAAGATTTTATTTATCTTGGACAATTAGTTATTGCCACTCTTCTTGCCTTCCAGTAGCCGTGTAATTGAATCTTCTGGTTTTAGGAGATTTATAGCCTTCATTTGATTGAGCTACCGCCCTTGATTAGCGGTACGACTCCGAAATCTTAACGTTGCGGCGGCGTCTTTGTTTTTCGGCAACATTCAAGTTAATATCCTTTTAACAAAATACGAGTACATGCCTAATGAGATATTTATCTCTTGCTTTAAATAAGAACATCCTTTAACCCACTTAATGAGATCTAAGATTGATTTAATTAGCGATAATAAGGATATCACAGTCGTAATCTACTGTAAATTAAAATGTTATTTGCTGTAGTAAATTTTATGCACAGGCTGATTCTATTGAATACTATCTTTTACCCGCGGCCTTGCCCACCTTAAGCTTGATTTTTGAAATCCGTTTACCCCCTCAGAGGTTGAATTTTCAAAAATCCTTTCCTAGGGTCATATCGCTAGTTGCATGCCAAACAATCAGTTACTCACCTTTTTTATATATTTATATGAGTAGATAAGATTATGACATCTATGATTTTATTTGATAAGCTGGTAGTTATCATTCTACCTAGCTTTACACCCATATCTATTATCTTTTTATTTTTTTTTAAAGATTTTTTAGACCTAGAAATTCCCGACGATGTTCTCAGATTATTCGTACTTTGTATTCAGTTCGTAAGCATATATTAAGATATTAAGCTTTATGAAGATGTGGCAGACTTAAAAGGTATGGTAAAACGCTGACATAGTGACCTGCCGATATCATCGAAAGGACGACGTGATCGCGTGAGATTACTCCTGCACACGTCTACCCTCACTCAACCGTTATTTTAACTTATCTCACTTACTGACAGCTGTTTATACTGCTCTAAATATCATAGTGAAGATCATAGTACCTCAGTTTGGACGGAAGTAAATAAGAAAAGTTCTCAACGTTTCTAGTTTTCTAGTTATTATGTAAATATATATATATAGTTATTAGGTAAATATATATAAACTAGCTTTTGCCCCCGCGACTTCGTCCGCGTGGAATTAGATTTTGGGGTGGAATTTTCAAAAACTGTGACACACGTACTTTTTTATTTTTAACTGAAAGCTCAAATACCAACTTTGATGGAAACAGCTTGAAAAATGACGGAGTTTCATATAAACTTCCATCCCCTATTTAAACCCCTTAGGGGTGGAATTTCCAATAATCCTTTCTTAGTGTACGCCTACGTCATAAAAGGAACCAACTGTAAAAATTTCAAGTTTCTAACTTCAGTAGTTTAGGCTGTGCGTTGATATCTCAGTCAGTCAGTCAGTCAGTCAGTCAGTCAGTCAGGACTTTGAATTTTATATATATATAAATATGTACTTACTAAATAAGGAATGTAGTATACCTACCTATACTTTCGGGAAGAAAATATTCCTTTGTTTCTTTCTGGGTCTCGACACCAAACAGTTATTGTAGGGTACTGTAACTATATTATGTTCTCTCAGAAAAAGACTATAAAATAATAATTATTTTTAAAATTAGAATTTTTCTGAGACGCTAATACATATTATGTCTGTTGGTAATCGACTTCAATTGGCAAGCAATAAATATTTTCCGAGTATCTTATTTATAGTAGCGATAAGCAAACTGGGTATTGCGTGACTGACACTACTGAAAAGCATTTAAATCCAGGAAATGTACTGGCAGCCTGTTACTAGTGCTATCAATCAAGTGGTACCGAAAGCATTAGTTGCTCAACGGTTAAAAGGGCGTAACTGGAAAGTTCATTTTTTTAATATTTTTGGAGATGACATTAGGTTAGAGACGAATTAAGACGATATCTATATTCCAAAATATTGTTAAGTAATGCGGTGGAGTAAATCTGAATTTAAAATGTCTTTAGAAACAGTCTTATTCAAATTTTTTCCTTATAACCGTTTTATTAGCATCCACATCCATCTATCGTAGTAAAATTAACAAAATTAAACATTTAACCAACTTGTAAAAAAAATAACTTGACACGGAGGTTGTAAGGGGTATGCCCTTTTCAAGTTAGCCCGCTATCATCTTAGACTGCATCGTCACTTACCATCAGGTGAGATCGCAGTCAAGGACTATCTTGTCATCGAACAAAAAAAAATTATATCTGGTGTGATGGAAATACTGTTTGCATCACTGTTTGCGGTCCAATTCGGAATTTATATCGGCAATTATAAGCTCGCTGTAACCCAGTCGTCGCCCCAGTTCAACAGGGTTCTAAGTGCATCAACGACAGGTTTTGGGAATGGCTAATCAAAGGTTTAAAAATTTGTATTTCTCTAATGATAAACAATTGCATTACAATTTTAGTTTTACCGTATTTAAAATATGTTAAACTTCCTTATTTCATTTTAATTATGTAATAATATAGTTTTGTTATCATATTTTCAAAACAGTTAGAACCTTGTTACATCCAAAATTCTCGCTTCAAAATCAGTTCTTTCACATAGAACCCCAATTATTAATATTTTTTGTATGAATACGACTGAATTGTATAACTAGAAATAAAAAGCAGGGTTTAAATAAGTGGGCAAGGCCACCAAAATTGTCAATTATATCACAAAAGTAACACAACAACATTTTGTGTTGTCATTACGCAAATGTAACCCAAAAAAAGCACATTTTTTGCGTAAAGTTTGTTTCAAAATGGTAATTAATAATGTCAGATATTTTATAAAATTGATTAGAATTTTTACGAATGTGAATATGAAAAAAAACAAAAAAAATTGAAGTTTTTGACCATATTTATTAATTATTATCTTTAGGCTTAGGCAATGGTTTAAAGAATTTTGTAATTTTTTCTTGTTTGGCAGTTTTTAAAAGCTCCTTCAACACCAACCGCGGCGAAGGCGGCTTCTGTCAAAGGCCGAACCAATACAGCGACGATATCTTTTAACAATTTGTAATAAAGTCTATTTTACTTTTTATTAATCCATTTGACGACGCGTTTACAGAGGATATTGGGTTAGATAACTATTGGAATCCTTTTTATTAATATGTATGTTCCGATGTATCGATTAGATCCGCGAATAAAGAAATTTTTAGCCATGAATATAGGAATTGGGTTACATTTTTTTTTGTCCGCAAATAGTGAAAACGCGAATGAAGGAAGCGTGAATAAGGAGTTTTTGCTGTACTTAGAATCACACATAAATACATTATTATTTTCATCAATTCAGTTTTATTACCATTATGAATGAGGCTTTACAGATTTTATGTGATACGTAACACAAAAATATGTTACAATAACACAAATGTAACACATATTTTATTTTATTTTAGCTTATAATTTGGTAATTTACTATAATTAGACGCTGATGAATACTTTTAATTACACTATGAATACACTCGTTAACAAATATGGTGTAATAGTAATAAAATATAATTCTAACCTCATTAAATCTTGATTATTGTATTTTTTCAAAACTGACGCGCATATTTAACATCTTCGTCTGGCGAAATAATATGGCCGATTTATTTTTTAATGCTTTAAGAATATTGGAGTAGCCCTATTTTAAAAGCATTTTTACTCATTGGCCCTTTAAATAGTAAGATTGGGGTAAAAATTCGTAAACAAATAAATCGTGACACAAAAATAACGAAATTTTTAATTATATTATATTAATAATTTTGTTAATATCAAGTACTTTTGCGCAGTTATTTTTCGTATAGCTTGGCCAGACATTAAATTTCAATTTTTATACATATAAATAATGTTTACTTTAAAATTTAATTAATATGGCCACTACAAGTTATTGCCCATAATTGGAAAACAAAGTTCTATCTGCCATACAATTTTCACTTAGAACCTTGTGACTCTCAAAATCAGGCAAAATGCAGATAGAACTTCGTTGTTTTGATAATATCTCATTACAGAATGAGAATTTTTGAAAGATTTTTTTACAGAAAGAAGCACAAAAAAATATTCTACCAGCGTAACCAAAAACCTCGAAAATTGACAAAATGCTAGATAGAACCTTGTTGAACTGGGGCGACGCAGTAATTTCTCGTTATTTGTATTTTATGAAAATCTTATTCAATCACCGCACTGTGGTTACTATCAACATAATTTACTTTTAAAAATACACGACACAGCACATAAACTTCGATGAGTGTTAAACTGGATTGGGAGGTGAAAAATAAAAATTGAAGGCGCGAAAATTGGTTGGAGCACCGTTTAAAGTGTCGTTAAACCTTGTCGAAGCGAAAATATTGTAATCGTAACCGAACAGCGATCAGTGCAGTTTATGAGCTGCGGAAAACAGTTCCCATTATTACACTCCTTCATTATTCAGTACAGAGAACTCGTGGGGTGGTTTTCGATTTAAGTGTAGGCAAAATTACTTCGCCGAGAAGACCTCTTTACATTCCTATTCTCCGAAAATGTTCATAATTTAAATGGTCTAAGATCAGAATATGTTTCGAGCGATGGTAATTTTATTTGAGTCGCGACTTTTATCATTTCCTTAGTCCTTACAACCCAGCACTCAAGTCAAACTCTTCTGCTCTTCATCCGGTCAATCATGTTTTCTAAATTACTAACCGAATCCAATCAAATGAAAATAATAGGTTGGTTTGTTATTAGATAGTTAATGTGAATTCAACATCCTAGTTTTTGTGGTAATATCACAAAGGTCAGCTCAAACGGCAGCCAGTGCACGTACTTGTGGGTATTCATCGTAATGCAAATGATTGAGTAATAATTGATTCCACCCAAAGTAACCTCATCTCAATAATCAAAATATAGAACGTGCTCAATATAAGCGAATAAGTGTCAGGGACAAAAGATAATTGGATTTTATAGCCCCTAAGAAGAAACCTACTGTCTAGAACCACGCTAGGAAAATAAAAACTTATAAATAAATAACAATCCTTTCTGCCAATCTGGCCAGTGTGGTGGACTATGGCCTAAACCTTTCTTATTTGAGAGGAGACTTATGCCCAGTTGTGGGCCGGTGAATTTGATATGGATGAAACTGAATTAATGAATTAACAATAACTACGCTAGGTGTTTATTGTTAGTAGTCTTGACAAAAAACCAAAGATATTGTGAAATAATAAATTATAGATCTGATCAAGTTTTTAATCGAACACGGGACGTCTTCATAAGTATTGTTTAATCGATGGGTGCATCTCATTTATCTCATCGCACTATTGTACGAGACATCGTCAAAATTACTTAGTTTCGGTTACGATAACCGCGTATTAAAAATACGCAAAAATAACAGCATCCGGTAGCATTATCTGAAAGTCACGTATTATATTATATTTGAATTTTATTGAAAATACTCGATAATTTTTTTTCTTATGTACTCTTCTATTGTGAATTAGATAAGTAGGTAACTAATAGTGTGAGCCTTTCAACACAAAAGTAAATTCCAAATACGATACAAATTGAATACTAATTTGACATTTAAATGACCACTGCGACAGTTATCCGGAACCCGGGAATGAACCGGAACTGAACCAGACTGATTGCAATTTACTCAATTGATTTTACAACCAGAAATGGGACCGAATTATATCACGTTGCAATTTTATTGTAGCAATGATTAGTACCTACATATTGCACTGCAATTTCCTACAGTCACACAGTTACGACGTATACTTGCAAAATACTCAGTATCAAAGTTCAAAACACAAACCTATAGCAGTGATTTGTATACCTGCGGTTTTCAGTGTAGCAGTAGGAACCTGCTGGAGTCGCCATTCATTTTCACAGCTTTTTGTCTATAATCTGTATTGAATCCTCTGCTTTCCTCAAATCCTTTCCTATGAAAGTACTCAATATCGATTCTCCCATTCCGAAGATTAACCCAAACAGATGGATGAATGAGACGACAACATAATAACGTAAAAAATGTTTGTATTGTGCAGTTTAGTAACAGTTCTAATAATAATCATAATACGAGTATAATATCAGACGACTGTGCCGGATAACCATCCTTGACCCAAGTCTGTTGATGGATGGGTGACCAACTTTTGAGGTTTGAGGGAGAATTGTCAGTCCCAGCTGTCCATGCCTAATCTCTAGTAATCGTTAAAACCTACTCCTACATTCGTCCATTTAGTTTTAATATAGACAAAATAAATATAAAAATGCTAACGGTTTGTTCGTTTCGGTCTGAGAGAATGTCGCAAAACTTAATTCTTATTAAAAATATAATGACTTATTTTTTACAAAAGGTAGGTATCATTTAATAAATCTAGATTATTAAATGCATAAATTAAAACAGTCACGGCCTAATGCAATTTTAATAATGAAATGGTTTTGTTGGTACATCAACTTTGGTACCTATAGATAAACTCAAATATTAATAAAATACAATAAAATTAATGTCTGTGATTTTGTTTGCTTCGACGATTTCAAATTGAAATAATTATTGCATTCTGACAAAAATTAGACTAAAAGATACCTGAAAATTAAGACTGAACAATTGTAGATTTAGGTTTTGCGGAATTGTATCTACATGAAAAACTTGTATCGCTTGTACACTGTGAAGCAGTTCTGAGTTTACTACGAGTATAATAATATGTACTTATATTAAGATCAAATGAAAATAAATAATTGCAAACAAATATTATTTTTAGATAGTATCGTTACATACGATTTGTGGAATATTTTACTTTCAATATTACGGTTGAGCGCCCAAAATATATTTATTGTATTATCTGATTTTTTATTAGTATTAAATTGATTTACCATTTCAAACTTAGTAATTGCTATATTTATTTATTACAGTACAATCATAAGCCCAAAATGTTTGTACACTGTCAATATTTATGTAATACGCCGAGATAGAGATCGCTGGCAGACAAAGACAGACATTTTAAATTGCATTCCAATGACTTTGCACATTTGATGAATTTCTTTTTGCAATAAAGACTTCGTTATATTTTAGGTTAATTACGAATTTACATTGCTACGGGGTCAGTAAGATTATAGGTCAATTTCTCATCTCAGTTGTAGAACTGACTTCAAGAGAGAGTGTATCTATACGTTAACATGGTATATAAATAGGTAATAATAAATAATTAATGCGTGTAACTAACTTCTGCGTAATTTTTTTCGTTCAACCTTTAAAGCGGCCATGGATTTTTTTATGCTAACCGCAGTTTACCTTACTATTGTACGACGTACCTACGTGACTATTCATGGAGGAATGGCAGATCTTAGTCTTCAGTTACCTATTTAAATGTTGGTACGTAATTCATAGGTAATTCAAGGCTATCTCTGTATTAATATATTTTCAAAAAAATGCCCTTTAAAGATAAAGTAAACCAAAACTAAACGATTATCCGAATATTATCATTACCACGAAGTATAAATGTGCACGCGTATTTTATAAATGCATTTCATTAAGTCACTCCGGAGTGCCGCGTGCCCAAATTGGTCCCTATGATAAATGGAGTTGATATTTTATTCCATTAGTATCAAAGTATTAATTCTTTTCGACTACTGTTATAAAGCATTAAGGATCATGAGATAATGTAAAGAGCATTTTTTATTGATGAACGTGCATTTTCGGTCATAACTGCACTATTGGAAATTTGGTAGATAATTTGATCGCATTCGTTTGAATAAATTGGTTTGTTTAAGCATACATAATGGAAATTACTTAGGAGTTTAAATACTATTTTTGTATCTAGTCTTTATTATGCGTTATAATTATAGTTTCTAATATTAATTTTCGTGCAATTTCACCCATAGAGACATGATAAACTAACAGTCATAAGCAACACAAAGAACAGCGAGGTTCAAATACGACATGGACTTATAGCGAAACATAACGCATTCCATTATCAATACATCCAAGCCAGCCTTGCTGTATTCGGTCCACATTAAATGGATAATTACAATCATTTCTAATAATGACCGAAATATATTCCGAGCGCACAAGACAACATCTGACCGCGGCTGTAAAGGGCACAAGGAATAACGTTGCCATGTTCGGTATAACTTGGAAAGAATAAGGGCGTCTTGCACAATGTGCTGTTTCTATTGATTAAAATTTTATTAGAATGTAGGTCCAAAAATCTTTATAGATACTATTGATTACGGCAGCGACATGTTATCAGTTAAATATTAAAGAGGGGGTCAAAAATCGATCTAAGATCTGACAGATCTCATAGGCTGTTTAGGAGGACCGAGCGAACGATTTTTTTATAAAGGTCATCCAAATACTTGCCAGATGGATTATCTTGGAACTTGTTTATAGTAATATTATGGTTCTTCGCGTAATAGAGAAAATTATGATAGCGACATTGAGGATCATGTGGTGACATCTAGTTTGTTTGGTGTAAGTTGAGTTGTAGCATATGAGGTGGTTTCGATATGCGATAGTCTTGTTTATAGGGACTGCCACATACCTACAAGATTTAACAGGGACTAGCCACGCTCAAAAAGATAAATTATGTCTCAGAAAGAAGTGACTTCATCCTTAAACCAGTTAGATTATATTGATTCAATGAAAGCTTATAAAGCAGTTGCGTCGTTCACCGAAGTGGACGTCACAATTTATTATTGAACGGTGGCTGAATGTTACAATTAAATAATTCTCTATTCAGTTATTCGTAAGTTTAAGAGCACATTGAGAAAGAGGCCCTAAAGGAGTTGTCGGTTATCTACGGAATTCGGCCTGTGCAGGCATGACTCATTGTACCGGCCACACCTGACGATATAGCAGCCCCTGTCGAATACCATTTACATTTTACTAGGCACGGTGAGAGGTGACTCTTAAATCTTAAACTGTAACAATTGAAAGCGAATTTATATTCTGTTCAATCGTTATTTTCATGTTGATAAAGAATAAAGATTGGAACTCATTCAACTCTATGTCCTTGATGTTTTGTAGTTCTTTTTTAGGCTATATTTTTTGTCGTATATAGACTGAATGCCATTGGGATCACACGATTATTGGTTTTGATGTTATTGTGTGAACCATTGGCTTCTATTTGGGTACGAAATCGTTGAGTCCTACCTTATGGATTAGCTCTATCGATAGAGTATAGTATAATGACATAAAAATTCAGAAGATTTACTAAATCAACGAGATAATCTAAAAATGTTTACTTAACGACTTCGTAAATGAATGAGCGTTCATGACGTAATGCAGGAATATCTATGCAGTATTTTGATTGAAAATAGAGCGCCACAACCTCAAAGCGTTGCGTAGTGAAATTTATTCCGACAATCCAAATTTCACATTCTACATCGACGAAATGAGTTTTGTGGTCATACAATTGATACTGCTTCCACGAGGAGACCTTTAATTTCACACTAGATTACGCACTGAAATCTGCTTAACAGTGACTGAATTCTAAATAAAATCAATTACCTATCGCCTTAGGAGTAAAGAAAGTTAGGTATTACATTTGTCGTGTAAAACAATTTAAGTTTTTTCTTTGTGTTTTATTCAAAGTATAATAAAAATTAAACAAAATTGCCCACTTAAAGTGGCAGGTAGATCTTAGAGGGCCATCTCAGAGTATAATCAGATAAGTGATATTGATCAATCCATCAAGTGATGTTATGAATGTTGTAAATTTTCAAAAAGAGTTTCCTGTGAAATCCTGTGGCTCGGGTTTATTTTGTAAATTAGACTCTTTACGCGGTAGGTGTCATAATATTACCTACTCTATAAAAATCTTATGTAACTGTTTCCCTAATTTTAAAGTTAAAATTACTTATAAGTATATTTTTTATTAATTCAAATTCAAATTCAAAATTTATTTATTTTCATGTAGGCTAACTTGTAGCTCTTATGACTATATTAATATTGTAATATTTTGTTATGAAAAGAGAAACTGCTGAGTTTCTCTGGCTCTTAGCAGAATCTGCATTCTGAACTGGAGATAGAGTCATGACGTTTCATAAGAGCTACAAGTTGGCCTACATGAAATAAATAATTTTGAATTTAAACTGTTTCGAATATTTACACGTATTTGTAGAATTACTACTTCCAAAATTCGAAAAGTGCAGTAAGGGGCTCAAAGCGATAGGAGATAGATCGTTGACTTTTTTGGCAACATATTATCTCTAGAAGTGTAGTGGTCTTTATCATGCTATCACATTATCATATTAATAACATTTGTTTCAATTTATATAATCAATGAATAGTTTTATTCTACAATTTAATTTGAAAGGTTCATTAAGCTTATCTTTAGATTGTTCTTAAAACTACTCACCAGTCACAGCGAAACAGTTTATTGAGTGATCGTGACGCTCGGAGGGCTGCCTGCTGAGTGTGACACGCCTTTAACTGGATCTGGCATCAGATCGCCACATGTAGGTGATTGTTTACAGCTAGCCGCTTACTATAGAGTAAATTGTATTTTTTTAATTCGATGACAAGATAGTCCTTGACTGCAATCTTACCTGATGGTAAGTGACGATGCAGTCTAAGGTGGTAGCGGGCTAACTTAGTAGAGGTATTTCAGTGTACTCATACCCCTAATTGGTTTCTACATGCTAAATCGCGTTACGTCTTTGATGGTAGGATGGTAACTAGCAAGCCTCCCACCAGACATTGTAATATGGGGACCAGCTAAGGTAAAAATATATTATTAGCCAATTTGGAAAAGGTACAATTATTTTCCTTTCGATAGTTATTGTGGTTATTATCTATAGTATCAGTTTAGTAGTTACTGAGTAAATTCAATATACCTAGGTGCGATACGGAGTACCCTTGAGTAAGTATCTAATGCTTAAATCAGTTTTATTAGCATTTAACGTTCTTAAGTATTTAGTGGCTGTGGATAAGAATAGCACGAGTCTAGCAAATCAAATAGCAGCTTTTCGACCACGATTTAGTAAATTAATTCGGTCTTGAATTCCTTTATTTCGCATTGGATACCTTTGACCTTTATCGGGCTGACAACGCTCAATTACGGGCACAATTACAGCGTCTTAAGTAATTAATGAGACCGAGAACACAATTGTTTAATTAAGACATGAGGAGCTGCACCTACGCGTACATTCGCCCGCCTCGCGCCTTGCAGCGGGTACTGCCTACGGCCGGCGGCGACGCGCGACCCATCGCTTCATCATTACACGCACTTCCAAATAGGAGAACAGAACTTTGTATTTAATAATAAGCCTGTTGTAGCGACAAAAATAAATTTGCCAGAATTTGGTTAATTTATTTTAAGCCATTAGCCATAAACCATAGCTAATATCGCTGGCCAGCGTGGAGACCGAATCCAGAAATTCCGTAACGAAAATAACCTGACACGGGACTCCTCTACGGTGAGCCGCTAGACGGCGTTGATAAAAAATGCTATGCAATAGCTTTACCGCGGCAGTCCCCGAGTGCCACACGTCTTTTGTATAATTTCTTAATTTTTCTCTATATCAATTGTACCTATAAAATTTGAAGAGTTCCCTTGATTTCTCCAGGATCCCATCATCAGATCCTGACCTGATGACACTGGGACCACCTGAGAAGTGTACCTTTTCAAATAAAAAAGAATTTTCCAAATCGATCCAGGCGGCTTCAAATAATCGGGGAACATACATAAAAACTAGAAAAAAAAAGAATCCGACAAATTAAGAACCTCCATTTTGGAAGTCGGTTAAAAATACCTACTTGAAACCGATTCTCGATTATATTGTTATGGAAGCTGTATGGAAGTTAACGGTCTATATCAAACAAACAATGAGCTGAACCTAAACAAGCGAGTGGAGGCCAACTCTTTCTATATCTGCGGAGTGGTCATAAAAAGGGGTGTATCGACAAGCGATAGCATCGCTTAGTGAATTACCGACGGCCTCCATTATTTCTGTTCGGTACCAAGAAATCGTGTCACTGGAAATGATATTACTTACTAGGGCCTATGTATTTCACAATCGCCAAGTAAATAACCGACGTTTTGACAGATTTTCTTTACAAAAACTTCCCCAACGTCAACTTATTCCTGTTAAACGTTACTCGGCGATCGGTATAGCGAAATAGGTCCTAAGTATGTTACATATTTAGCTCCTATTATTTCAGTCAGTTATTGCCTACTAAGTTAAAGACGGTTATTTAATAAAATAATTTTTGAAAATGATCTTAAATTTTTTTTTTTAAATTATGTAGATAAGTATAATAGATAGATGAAAAGCGGATCGCAGTCGCAGTGGTAGATCGATCGATATTTTTTAATCTGTCGTCGACTTTTCTTTATTACAATGATGAAAAACCCAAACTACACGAATAAAATTAAGAATGACTCTAATGACTCTGGAATTGGAAATATTACTTTCTAATCGAGCGTATAAGCACAGAATAAGTAGATATATGGTGGAGATGCGACATCGCGATAAAAATCAAAAATACGCAAGTAACAATTAACGCAGCACCACAACCGGAGAGCGTGTCATTTCTAGCCGACTAGATGCTATCAGATCTCTTAGCCATTATTCCGTAGCTTCGGAGAGACTAATGGGCTATCAGGGCAATAACTCAGTGTCGTTCATTGTCCGCGATTCGCATTCTAGCACTATCTATAAAGGGGTGACAAATTTATTAATGCTGAACAATGTAACGGTATTTATTAACCTGGCTATAGATAATTAAAATTTGATTCGCTCGCTCGCATCCCCGCGTTTCCTATGCCTGTCTAGTTTATTTATGTGCGATACTATATTCTTGATTTGAATATAAATCATAATTATGTACCTACTTACTAGGTAAAGCTATATTAAAATAGGGAGTTTCTCTCCGGTGATGTGGTGAAAAGTCCTTAAATGCCTAATTATTTACCTATAGGCGATTGTCATCGTATTGTTATGTCTATTTACAACCTAAATTCGTTACTATTTTCGTTTTTAGGTACCTACAGAGTTCTTCATTTTCAGATCAGTAGGTACCTATAATGTCACTTGCAATAGCAAAAAGTTGTTCCATTTTTGACAGTACTTAACTTGGTACTTAACAATTAAGAACAGTTAGTTCTTGCAATTCACGAGGGCGCGTGAGCTTTACTTGTGGTTACGTCGTGTACATGCACATTTCATGTGTGTGCCTGTCAGGAGCCTAGGTGGGAGCGGTCAGGCGCGAGCAAGCTCTCGCTCATACTTATACAGGTACGACACACACACAACCATGAGCCACGCGCCCTCGAGAATTGCAAGAACTATACTTTACGGTATGAAATTGTGCCAAGTATCCTTGCGAAGACCAACCTGTCTTTTCTTCGTGTAGGTGATTATTATATTTAATAATTATTTTAATGTATATCAGACTTGTAAAAGGCCATTAGTAACTACTTGTGGTTCAATTAAATAGGTTTTATTAGGTACAAATATTAATTTATTACTTATCAAATGCATAATTAATTGTACCACCTATTTAATATTCTTGAATTATTTTATCGCAAAGGCCGTCGAAAGTAATTAGCGTCCTGACAGGACCGCCTTGAGAGACAGTTCTGGGGTTTCCTGAGCGAGGACAGAGGTTTTAATAAATTCCGCTTCGTAACATCGGCAAGAGCTTGCGGTTTTGTTACAAAATGGTTTCAGGTTAATTTTGTCGTCCTTTACGTCAATACTAATTGAATGAGCAATTTCGAAAACGGCACATCTCGTATTTTTAAATACTTAAAACTGTTTTGTTTAATAAATTCAATTGAATTTTCCCTCGCACCTAGTTATCCTATTAATAATATAAATGCGAAAGTTTGGATGTATGTATGGATGGATGGATGTTTGGAAATGTCGGAAAATAAGAGAATTGCCTCGGGAATTAAAAAACCTCAATCCACAAGAACGAAGTCGCTGGCATCAACTAGTTTCAAATAATATACACAATGTCGTGTTAAAATTTCCACCAGCATTATGGTATGTACCTACCTACAGCAATAATTTCGAAGAATTCAGCTTCAAAGCTCTTTTTTTATGAGAAGAAACGGCGCGGTCAAAATATACTTGTACGGCTTCAATTAATTTCATGCATAATTATTTTGTCTAACGAATATGTCAGTAAGTCAATGCACCATCATCTTTAAAATTACCAATATCGTCATTCCATTAAAACGAAAACGAAAGTAAATAAACAATAATAATATCTCTTATGAAATATTTGATCTGAGATATGCTTAAATTTGACATCACTCGATATTAATTTTTTATATCGATATTACAATGTTTATTGTATGGAAAGCGATTCATTATGTTGTCACTGTCGTTCTATTCGAAATACGTAATGCGAAATCGAAAGTACAAGGTGACCGATTGAATGTGCGATCGACAAAAAATATCGATATCGATGAACTAGCGGCACCATCGCCAGAGACAATTAGGCCGTAAGCAGCCTATTGTCGTCCGTCATAATAATAGACAAAAACCATTCTCCAAGCTTATGTTGCTCACATTCCGTGAAATTGCAATGTCTTTTTTTATCGAGTAGGATCATATTATTTTGCGGTTTTATGCAAGAATGGTAGACAGATGTATAAAACAGGCTCTTAACACAGTATTAAGTAACAAAGATTTCTTCTTCGAGTGCCTCTCCTACGAGTGATGGTTCTGCCAACCATCACTCTTTAATCAGCTTACAATGAAGCCTCAATAGCCTAACGGTTAAGGGTGCCGACTGACAACTGAAAGGTCGCAGGTTCGAACCCCACCAGTTGCACTATAGTCGTACCCACTCCTAGCTCAAGCTTACCGCTTATTTGGAGGGGATAGAAGGATATTAGTCATCTTCAGTTTGGCTAATATCCTTAAAAAAAAATGTGTTCCTACTCCCGCTTGTGCTGCGTGAAGCGAAAGATTTCACCCTGTACTTGCGATTTCCTTCCATTCCCGGATGTTGCGAAGCCAACTTAAGGTTATTTTTTCTGCGACCAATGCCTTTTTTTTTTTCACATCATGATCTCGAGTTGTAGAAGCTTGAATCTTTGCTATCTGAGCACGTGCTCCAGATATGCGATTTTTTTCAATCTGGCCAGTCTGAAGTTCCACATTCTTGACTTTGAGTCCTAGCTGGACTCAAAGTCAAGAATGAATAGAATAGAATAGAATAATCTTTATTCAAATAAACTTTTACAAAGTGCTTTTGGATCGTCAAATGAATCTAGCACTGTCTATCAATGGCCAGTCTATATGCCCACATCTCGAAAGCTTGTAGTAGCTTTCACTTCATATTTCAGCGTCACATCCGTATAGAAGTACCTACATAAATAATGAAGATTTAAAATTTAAAGTTAACGGAAATCATAAAAGGTTTGTGCTGAAAAGTAGTATTTGAGTCATCATCTATGTAGAAAATTATCTTTTTTAACTGTGACTGTGAAGATAATATGACGAGAACAATTAAAATTGAGCCTAATCCGTTTCGAGGTATTTACACCTGAATAACTTCGATAATCGATTTCAGCAAATCGAACAAAGAATTAAGACTTGAGGTGTAAACCAACTAACTGGTACCAAAAAATATTCTTCGAAATGTCTTCCGCGTTTTCAAGGTTATATGTCTTCGATTGCAAAAACTGATGATAAAAAGTGGTGTCAATCTAATTGAAAGTGAGTTAGTTGCACCCATTGCCCGTTGCGTATAACTTTAAACATTATTTTATTTTCCTCAATTGATTTTTTATTGCTTTGCATTCAACATTTAAGGTGCACAAGTTAAAAATAGCCTTAAACTGATTTTAAACTAAAATACTTGTAAGTATAGTGACCAGGAAAACGTCGCTCAAAAACGTCGACGTCTGATTCGTCAACCGACAAATGTCCATTGCTGGCCATAGGTCTCTTACATAGATCTATACTAAACAAGATCTCGCGTAGCTTATGCATAACGGCTGTCACTCTAGAATTTATTTTTTCTATCGTCCTCAAGTCTCGCGTGTGCCTACATAATGTAATGTTCCTATTATTTCGAGTTCCGTGCGCATTAAGGGATTTGAGCAATTAAATATCACTTGCTGTAGGCAAAACTTTGTGGAGAAACCAGCATAGTTAGCATGGGCGGGAGAAATTTTGTCCCCGGGGAAAGTATAAAATGTTTATCCCCACGCTCAGTTTTATTCACCTGTCGAGCATGAGCAAAACGGTGGAAATAATATCCACAGTGGATATTCTTATAGGAATATACTTTTCCTTTCCCCTGTCGCCATGCTTTAGCATAGGCACAAGATAATTTTATCCCTTGTCAGTGGATAAAATCGGGGGATAAAACTTTTATCTCCTCCCCATGCTAACCCTGCTGCATGCCTGAAAGTTCTCCTCTCGTAATCTTTTCATAGGTGTGTGAAGACTATCAATTTGCACTTTGCCAGTGTAGTGGACTAAGGCCTAATCCCTTTACATTCGAGAGGAGACCTGTATCCAGAAGTGAGCCAGTTAGGTACATCTTGCGAATTTGAGGCATCAGATTGCTGTCTTAAAATTCGTTTAGTTTTTAACGGGCACTTGCGAATCTTGCAATATCACAATGCATAAAATCCTGTGGTTCATACTTTGCTCAATAAAAAGTGGCTGCAATCGCACCCTGACCTTGTCAGTTGAAGCCAATTTCTGCGTAGTATGATACAACATAATTTATAAAATAACTAATGTGACTACGCTAAGTAATTTCAAAAGAGGGATATGATATCTATACATATAAAATTCAAAGTCCTGACTGACTGATTGACTGACTGAGATATCAACGCACAGCCTAAACTACTGAAGTTAGAAACTTGAAATTTTTACAGTTGGTTCCTTTTATGACGTGGGTGCACACTAAGAAAGGATTACTGGAAATTCCACCCCTAAGATGTTTAAATAGGGGATGGAAGTTTATATGAAACTCCGTCATTTTTCAAGCTGTTTCCATCAAAGTTGGTATTTGAGCTTTCAGTTAAAAATAAAGAAGTACGTGTGTCACAGTTTTTGAAAATTCCACCCTAAAATCTAATTCCACGCGGACGAAGTCGCGGGGGCAAAAGCTAGTGGTAATAAAAGCTAACGCAGAACACCTTTTTATCAGATAACTGCTGACTTTAGATGGCGTCCGATTTAGGTTGGTATTAATTTTAGGGGCTCCTAAGTTAAACTAAACTAAATTGTTATCCAGTCAGTGTTATCCTTTTCCGCAGGGAGTACTATGAAAGTGACAATACTTAGGTATAACGTTATCTAAACATTTGTTACCTACCGAGGGCAATCTTATTCCTGTTCGTATGAGAAAGAATAATAATAGGATTGTCCTGTGTTAACAGAGGGGAGAGAGAGAGTCCAGTACTTTTCCTCAGACCCTTTAAAACGCACCTACGAGGTCGAATTTCGTCGCAATGGAGGTATTTTCCGATGTTTTAAATATCTTGTTTTAACTGTAAATTTTATTTTAACTGCATTCCTTTACAGGTATTTTATTTCACATGTTACTCAAGCAAAAATTTAAACGCAGATTGCACATGGTTAAAGAATAAGCTTCGATAACATAACGATTACCTATTTGCTGTCAAAGCACCTGCGAAAAAGGAAGGTTTGTCTTACTTGTACTTGTTTCTATTGTCTCGTTGCTTCGCAATCTAAGGATCTGTTGGTTTTGAATCGCGAATAAAGTTGTTAACCGTATCGATATAGTGAGACAGGCTAGGTGATATCAATATAATTTTATCCTCTTATTCCATTTATCATCTATCAGTCACACACCCTGGTGAAGCTCCCATAAAATTGCATGCATATTTCACAGTGAGACCATCAAATGTGTGACTTGATCGAACACTAGGAACAACGGAATTTGTACTTTATTTTCTTAGAATTAGAGTTTAATATTTGTTCTGATACGAAGAAAATAACGTAATTTAAGAGTCATGTGAATTATGTGAATCTATATAACTACTTACTCGTACCTATGCGGACAAATAGGTTTATTGGTTACTGTCATAATAAAACTGTATGATTTAACGGCAACTAAGCCAGTAGGTAGTTTTATTTGATAGCAGTAGCACAGTCGTGCTATTGGTTTGTGATTTGTTGGTAAACTGAAGGTTTGGCTTGGATTCGCAATGAAAACAATTATTGTCTTCACTCAGAAAGGGGTATGGTAGATTCAACCCATACCCCTCATCGGTTTCTACACGCCATCGTTCCGGAACGCTAAATCGCTTGACGGCACGTCTTTGACGGACCTAGCCATTTGGTAACTAGCCACGGCCAAAGCCAGACCAGAGACAATTCAGAAATTATAAATTCGCAAGTTGTCACCGCCGGGAATCGAACTCGAGACATCCCAGTTATAAGACCACAGCGCTCACCATTGCGCCAGGGCGGTCATCAATAATAAAAATTAACTAATCGTTCGATGTATGTAATTGGCTTATTATTTTTGAAAAGCTTGTCCATGATAAGGCAAAAGCTCGCTGAAGTAGATATGGAGATGATTAGGTCGAGGATGGCGCGTATCAGTATCAAAAAATGTGAGGTAGCAGTATCAAAAAAATTGTAGAATAAGCCTAGGCGTATTACCCAAGGCCTTGGGCATTCGTGCGCGGCTGTACGTGCATCGGGGAACTAACTAAAAATGAAATTGATTTGCTCTCTGCATCTCTGCGACGTAATTGGTGATTCGATTAATAGGTTCTTCCTGACTTGAATGAATGAAAGAATGAATGTACTTTTATTTTACACCACACATATTAAAATAGATAACAAAACAATGAGCTTATCAAAGTAAGTGTAAAATTTGACAGCCTTATCGCTACATAACGATCTCTTCCACTTCAGTTTTTTTCGTAAGAAACTATGTCTATGTCTACTAGACATAGACATAGTTTCTAATATGGACATATACTATGTATATGTCCATATTAGAAATGCGAAAGTTTGGATATAGATGGATGGATATTGGATGGTTTGTTACTCAATCACGCTGCAACGACTGAACCGATTTGGCTGCTTGGCACAGGGATAGATTATAATCTGGAATAACACAAAGGCTACTTTTTATCCCGGGAATTAAAAAACCTTAATCCACGCGAATGAAGCGTTTCAATGGATCGACGTGATATAACATGGGTATAGTTGGGGACCAGTAGGGCTAAAATGCGCGCCACGAGAAGATTTTGTCTACCCATTTACTCGTCAAACCTCATACAAATTCACAACAGGAGAGGAGGGGTGTGTTCCCGAGGGAGTTCTAAAAGTCCAACTCCATTCGGACGAAGACGCGAGCATTATTTAAAAGAGACAATAAAACGGTAAGAATCCAACTAAATAAAGGTACTCGTAGCATTCGAGAGAGCTCGGAACGGAGCTATTTGCGAATCGGGCGCAGGTTTGATATGCGGTAATGCGGCTCCCGTCACATTAGCGCGTGTCTGTCGCAGACTCCGGAGGTACTCGGAGGAAAGAATAGCGACAATTCATCGCGATTTGTCTGCGGGTCACGAGCTTCGTGACTGCGATCGATGTTTGCATCCACTATGCACTGTACTGCAAATCAGGGGATTTTGAATTTCGAAGTTCGAACCGTTTAAGGCAATAACCGTTTGTTTTTATGATTTGCTGATTTGCTGATTGTGGGTAGTGAATATTCTAGTTAACTATAAAGCTGATGACACGTTAGAGGCGTTTCACACGCGCCTCAAGAACCGCACTTACTTTGTATTGGCGCCACGCATTATTTACTGAAACCATTGACATCAACACTAATATCCTATTCAAATTCAATTCAAGATGATGCCCGTGACTTCGTCTGCGTGGATCAAGGTTTTTTTATTCCCGCGGGAACTGTTAATTTTTCGGGATAAAAAGTAGCTTATGTGTTAATTCATGGTATAATTTATCCAAATTTCGTGAGTAGTCCAAAGTAGTTTTTGCGTAAAAGAGTAACAAACATACACACATACACAAACTTTCGCCTTTTTAATTTTAGTGTGATTAAGTACATTTCATACTTTGAGAACCTTTGCTTTTGTTATCAAAATATTTTGATTTCTTATTAATCTTCCATCAATTAGTTTCAGCTTTGTGTCACATTTCATAAAGAAACTGGTCCTTTATATGCCATGAACATTGAACATCATCAAGCGTGTTTTCATCAATCACGCTTGTCAGTGCTAATCTGACTTTGGTCTGATTTTGAAAGGTTGGAGAGAGTCTATAGGCGCCTTTACACTCCCGATAGAGTGCCTTAAAATCTTGTATTCAAAGCAAATCTTATTATATATCAAAGCAAATCTTATTATATACAAGCATAATTTTCAATTTATATTAAGAGTGTACGTGTGACCTTAGGTACAACAGTGAGTATAACTAAACAGACATACTGCTTCCGGACAGAAACCTTTGAATGACAATCCAATAACTCGTTCTTCTTAAAAAAACTTACAATAGTTAACTATTAACCACTTGCCTCGAAGTTGCAGCCAGTAAATACTGTACTTTGTTCAAGTTTTTTTATTATCCACGACGAGTCTGTTATGTTCCGCTTTTAGCTCAGAAACTACTGCAACAATTTTGATGCAGGTTTTTGTATAACATAAATAGTGCCACATCATGTTATAGATCATGGGATGCTGTAGTTATGCATTTACAATTTTTTTAATTCCAACGGCGCTTGACATTGATTTAACTTGGAAAGAGAGTAACAGATCTAATAAACCGACACCTGGTTAATATTAAAATAAATATTCAGTCATTCATGCATCGACGTTAGCAAGAAAACTAAAACTAACTTTTCGGGTTTTTTCTTAAGCTAGTGATAAATAAAGAAAAGCTTAAAGATGTGATTGGACAATTTCTTTAAAAGATAAAAATTTATAACTAAGTTAAAGTTGTACATAGTTAAATTCAAATTCAAAATATTTTTTTCATGTAGGCCAAATGGGTATATAAAAAATAGGTCTTGTTAAGACTCTTATGACAAGACAAAATAAAAGATTCCGAAAAATTGAGGACCTCCTCCTTTTTTGAAGTTGGTTAAAAAAATATAATGCGTCATCGCACTTGCATTGCATATTGAATAAATAAAAAAAATTTGGTTCCTCGGTAGTTCAGCGACGAGATTGTGGTGGGAGCAACTGGGTATTAAGCGTAACTGTAAACAAGTGCACTTCGCGGAGGATCAATCAATATCAAAGTGGATCTTTTTAATCCGCACGACGACCGTTGGACGTTTAATTAAAAACGTCAGCGCTATCTTTGTTGTATTTTTGCTTTTCGATATTATCCTTACGGGAAATGAGCTTCAAATTAGTTTCACTTTGATTTCTTACAACGTTGCAGGTGGCTTGGTTATCAACGCCGAAGCAACAACTTCGCTACAGATAACAATTTTTGTGTATTTCTCAATCAAGTTGTGCACAAATATCAACTAAACTAGGACTTAACATAGTGCAATATTTTTTCACAAGAATCGGTTCGAAAAGGATTGTATTAATTATGTTTTAGATCTGTAACAAATGTGCTAACAAAAAGATTTTGCACAACTAGATCAGAGACATTACCTAAGGCCTTATTATTTTTCTACATTTTTAATAAAATTGCGGTTATTTTTAATTCTTATTATTATTACGAGTGAACCTAGTCTTGAAATAATTAGAAAATCTTTGCAATTAAACTATTGCCTAGATTAATAATTTGAGTTTTATTTTGTACGGTCAAAAGTATATCGAGCGAGGTCGATATTGAATAAATATTGCAGAGTAAATGGAGAGAAAGAGAAATGTTTGCAATGTTCAGATTGTTACTAAATCAAAAATGTCGCATTAATTATTGCAAGTTCCAAATGGTTCCCATGGCAAAAATTTCACTTTGCAAAAAGTGCACATCGTTCCCAAAGCGGTACCATACGAGCATTAGTGGTACATCCGAAAAATGCCCAGATTCCGAGAATGGCTCGCATCATTTACGCACTGTGGGAAGTTCAGTATCGAGAGAGTTTATTTGTCCGAATTATTAACCTGGGAGGCCAAAATTAATTATCGCGTTCAACTAGGGTAGCCATCTTCACTGAACCCTCTTTTAGGAAAAATTTGAGGTAGTCTAAAAATCTTTTTATAAAATATACCCAAAATTAACTCGCCTCTGATATTGGATAGAAGTATGCGTACTTTGAGGAATTACATGATAGTACACAAACATTTTCTGCTATAATCCGCTAAACCAGAAAAATCTGTGTTATAATACCTAATATTAATAATACTATATAATTGTATTAGAAAAAAAATACCTGCCGCTCGTACTATATAGTGCCCTTCCAGAACTAAAAATACAGAAACAACCCACCCCTTGTGTGGTATTGTAACCCTCCAAAATACACTCTGCGTACATTTCAGGAGAATATGGTGACTCTACAATGCAAGTTTTGTCAAGAATTAAAGTTCCACACAAGAGACAGAAGATTCTTCAGAGAGCTTTTCTAGCAGTTGTACTTTATACGTAAACGATTCTTCACATCGGATTATTTCTTGTCACCTTCAAAGGCAAATAAGCGTTGTTTTAGGCCCAATTAATTATCAATTTCATTTGTCGTAATAATTTGTCACTTGTAAAAATGTCTTGATCGAAATCAGGACGTCCGGTTTCTCATTATGTAATTGCGGGAACTTAAACACTAGTCACACGACAATTCCGTGCCGGGGAAACACTTCGATTTGTATGCATATTAATTACACGCATTGTAATGCGATGCATTCGTAATCTGTAGAAGAGGATAGAACTAAAATTAAATCATCACTTTAGTTTAGTTTAGTTTGTGGACAACAGCTTCATTGTAAATTATATTGGCTTTGAGCAATGAACCGCGCTTTTTCATGTTTCAGAAGAAATCATATTCTGAAATAAATAAATATAAAATAAATCGGGGTCTGAGATTCTAGTCCTTAGACTAGAGTCTCAGACCCCGTCTATGATTTCTGTCTATATGTGTGGTGCTCAGACTCAAGATAGAGTTAAAGCGAGACGGTTTTATGTCAGAGCATATTTGTGTCTCGGTTTAACTCTATCTTAAGTCCGAGGTTAACTCTATCTTAAGTCGGGCTCTGACTCCCCATTAGAGATCCCAGCATAAGACTCAAAATAGACCACACTCTCTCTCTGCTCAGACTCAAGATAGAGTTAAAATGAGACACATTTATGTCAGAGCATATTTGTGTCTCGCTTACTTAGAGTTTAGAGATGTAACAGAACGTTTTCTGGTTCTTTCTCTTCCATGCAAAATAAAAATTTTACTGTATATTTAATATTAATTTGACAAGTTACACTAGAGCCTCTGAATTGCTGTGTGATTGGTGCATTAATGTTCCACTGACATTAACAGCGCGTGATTTTTTCACTTTTATAAAAAAAAATCGTGCAACCTGACAATAATAAAGCACTAAGGAGGCAATTTGCGTGCTGCTGGTAAATTGAAGTAGGGGAATATTTGGGACCTTGTTAACTGTTTCATCCGCGTAGCGACCGGCCGTTATTTCATTATATAAGACAGGTTTTAACCTATGTATATTAGTGTTCAAGTAGACAACGGCAATGTAAATAAAAAACTGTAGGGTAAGGATGCCGAATATGAGATGGTTGCCAAATATGAGATAGTTAGGTTTTGGCGAAACTAATCGCCGCAGCTATTTGGCGATACTGTCACCAGAAGCCGCGTGGCAACAGACTGAAACATGTGTTGGTGCTTTCCAGTTCGAGGCGAAGTCAGGTTGTGTACGTGCGGATTTTTACGAAACCACAAAACCCGATTTTTGACACCAAATATTAACGAGGTATGTTACAACTTTATAGTCACACTAAATGATTTAAATTTACAGTCATTGTATCAGTTATATGATTAATTTTACAATGCATTTGCAGTTTAGTTGTATTTTCTTCGTCAAGAAATAATAGGCAGCCTAGTTTTTAAATTTGGGTGTTTTTCTAATATGAGACACGTGGGGGCTCCTTAAATGAGATATCTTATATTAGGATGTATAGAAATACGACTATTTAAAAACCTCTTTTTCTAGATGCCGTCGATCAAGGAAGTCCTAGGACCACGATGCCATAATACGGGCCGTGAGTGCAGTGCGAAGCAAACAAATATGTTACCTAATAGCATCAAAACTTTCGATGTTCCTAAGAGTATCCTAGAACGTTATGTCAAAAAAGATGCTAATGCAGAAGTATTTGTCAAGGTTCATGGGAAGAGCTCCAGCTTTTTCTGACTATTTAGAAGTAAAAATAGAAAAATATTGTAAAGTTGGACTAACGATTTTATGGGTTACATCTACATTTGAAGAACATCAAGCACTTGGCACAAGCACATGATAATATATTATTAAGTTGTTACTAAAACCTTTTTATTTAGTAGTACGATGTTGTAGATTAATAAATATCGCCAATAAAAAGTTTTTTGAATTGATTAGAGAAAAAGGAAAGATCCTTTTTCTCTAAATCTATACTATCTCATATTAAAAACCCTTGGTATCTCATAATAGGAGACCATTTCCCTGAGACGTAATTTCTGACTTTTCTAATATTATCTGATATAACAAAAAATCTATTATACCTAGCACTAAACGGTCTTTCAAGGATAAACTTCATTAAATTCTTATCGAATATAAATGATTTTCATAGTCATTAGTGCAATAATTTATTTTTTATGGCCGAATATGTAAATGGTATCTCATATTCGGCATCTTTACCCTATTGTTCCCCCAAAAAAACTCTGAATTTCACCACAAATTATTACGTTATCACATCACACTAATATTATAAAAGCGAAAATTTGTATGTGTGTGTCTGTGTCTATGTTTGTTACTCTATGACGCAAAAACTACTGAACGGATTTGGCTGAAACTTGGTACGAATCACGGGAATCAAAAAACCTTAATCCACGCGGACAAAGTCGCCGGCATCTAAATAAAGGCCGCTGCATACATAACGTGCACGGGACGGGACGTGGAGTTTTGGAAATATCGTTTCATAGAAAATGTAAACGACTGTGCATACGTCACGGAGCACGGACGGGACGGGAACGTGCCACGCGCGGAACGGGAAAAATATCGTCGGCGCAATTAAAGCCAATTCTTCAAATGAAAAATCCATCTTTCCTTGTTCACATCACTAGCACGTTAGTTCTGAGTTATTGCCACGTTGCGTATGCATTAAAAACCCCGTCCGTGTTTACTAACCACGTTCGGCCCCCGTCCCGTCCACGTCCCGTCCCGTCCCGTGCACGTTACGTATGCAGCGGCCTTTAATAATTTAAAAAAAAATCGACTTAGATTTGATTTAGCAAACAATACTTAAGCTTTACCAATTGTAAATGTTATTATTAAGTACTTATTTGAAGTTGGAATATAAATAAGATAAATTAAACATTAAAAATTTATCATTTTAATTTTTCAACCAAATTACACGATAAAAACGAAATTACCGCTGTCAGTATGTCATGTAAAACCAGATACTGCTGCAGGCCGGCCGCTTGTTGTGGAAAGACCCTTAATGCTGAGTTCACACATCACACCGCACGTTTTTTGCACGTATAAAGTGCGGGGTGTACACACACGATATCGTAGTATGCGGAACACCTCGATTAGGTTACATTAAAAGTTCATACTTTCATCGTCTTTGCAACGATATGGTACAAATTAAGTTACATTCTATTGACCTGTTACCCGAACCATGCTACAAAGAAAAAATATATTACTTATTTAGAAGTAATTTTTCATCATAATAATAATATGTTTTAAAGCTGCTTCTATTCAATATTATTGGCATCTAAGTCATTTGCTATGAAATTGTTACTTTTGAAAGTTAAGCGACTATTATACTCGTTTTAACTAGTGAAGCCTACTTACCCGTGATAGTTTCGTGTATAGTTTTTATATATCTAAAATCAATAGTTAGAGGGGGGGACGCCCTACTCGAACGAAAATTTTCACTTTAAGGCTAATACTTCCCAAAACGGACCCCCAAATCGAAAAATTGTTCATAACATACCTCCAACACTTTTGAAAGACCTTTCCAATGACACAATGGGATAGACGAGTAAAAAAAATATTATCCCCCTTCACATGAAGGTACGTAAAATAATAGTTTTTTTAATGCTGCGGACAGACGGAAAGACTTTGCGAAACTATAAGGGTTCGTTGTAGTTTAACTGCAGAACTCTAAAAACTAGGGCAGATTCATTCGAAGTACTCGGTTTGGTTAGTCAGTCGATCGGACGACAAAAGTTCTGTCAAACCAATTAGGACGTATAGTGTTAACGCGTAAAACACATGCGATGTAAATGTCATGCCGTGTGAACGGGGTCTTACGCTGAAAACTGTACTGCACTTGTCAGTGAGAGCGGAATAATCGTTTAATTTTCATATTTCGGCCTTTTTGCGTAATACAATGCTGCCGGTTTGTGACAAGTAGCTCTTGTCATAATGTCATATTACATTTTTAAGGCGACCAAATAAATAATTAAATAAAAGAGATTGCGGATTGGAATTAAAACAAGCTATTTAAGAAACATTAAACCGACTTCAATATACCGAAAGAAAAACTGAAAAGGGAAAGGGAAATCTTGAAAACTTCTGAACCGATTTTGATGAAATCTTTACTGTTCTCTAAGTTGAAGTAAATGTCAGCAATAAAAAAAAATATCACCATCAAATTAATAGTTTCGGAGAAAGTTCAGCAGTACTGCATACATACGTGTCGAAATGATAACCTCCTTTGTTTTGAAGTTGGTTGAAAAGCATTTCGAAGCTCTATCGTATGCGTGCTAGACTCTTATCTCAGGAAAGAAAAAAGAAAGAACATATTTTGAACTATTCGTAGCAGCGCTATTTAGATTTACATTTGTAAAGCCAGTAAAAAATACCAAACTGAGTTTAATGTTGAAAGCCTTGTAGCTTTGTCTTTAAGTTTCTGTAAACCTAAAATAAAAGTTTTTAAGAACCTGTATGTAAAATTTGAACTTTTGATTTTATTATTCCTGTAATGTCTATAGAAACGTTGCTACTCTAGTCAATGATTTGAAGTAAGTAGAGACCTAATTACTCATTAAGATAAATAATTAATAAGTGATGGTAAATGTCGATAAGTCGCTCATTTTGTGGGAGTGAGGTGTCGTAAGTTGTCTCAGCACCCCAGCACTGACATTCAAGGGCGGTGTGCCGTCAAACCAGTTTTGAGACAATTTAGGTATTACTTGTTCGTGTTTGATACAAGGAAGATTATGTTTAAATCTGAATGGATCCGTTAGGTATAAGTGACTAGCGTTGGACCGCAGTTTCGCTCCAGTGGAATTAGAAATTGCGGCAATGTCGTGTTGTGCCCCGAGGGAATTTTGAAACTCCTGAAAACCAATATTAGTCATTTTTCCAACTTACATGTCTTTGCAGTCTCTATCAATTATAGTTACGGAAATAAGTTAAGTGAAAATATAAGTAAAATCGGGTCTTTTTCCTTTGGGATTAATCTATGCAAAATTTCAGCTTTCTATCGCCCTAAATTTTATGGTTTATCTAAGCTAAGTTTAGTGACACTCTCTGTTAGTTTCGTTTTTTACGAGCCTTTAGGGGACATCTAAAGGTGGAAATGTAGGTAAGGGATTGAATTTAGGGGCTACTTATGTAAAAAGACAGGAGACTTCTGCTTAGGGAATGGTTTAGATATGGTTGTTGAAAACCGGCATAAGTTTAAGAGTTTGGCCTGATATGTGAGTTTGATATTTGATATATGAGTTTGGTCAGTGAGTGAATCGGGACATCTCTTTTTATATAGATAGAGAACAGCATTTTTTATCTCCCAACGAATATTTTGTAGTGTAGCAATTAAACCAAGAGCTTATGCAGTCTGTTCCCGATAAATAAAACTTAATACAACAAATGTACGCTATAATTAGTGATAAACACAGATGGCACGGTCGTACCGAAAAACCAATTTCTTTTACTGAATTTCGAGTAAATTGACGGTACTTAAAAGCTTTTAAAGAAGGGCGATGTTACACAACCGGAGAAAGGTAGCCTCCTTTAATAAGGGCGATCGGCGAACGGACTTATTTAAAGTCGCAATAAAAGGAATTTCTTAATGATGCTGACGCCAATATTAATATTGAAAGAAGTCGCCGGAGCTCCTCAGTTAAATGTAGTTATAAATTACGTTTTTGGTGCGGCCGCGTGCGAGCTCGCCGCGTCTCTCCTTTCACGTCCTCCGATTATTGCGCTCGGTTTTACATAATGCTCTCTTTATTATTTAATAAGCTACTTTCATGCGAAAAAAGTTTAATGGAAACCATAAAATGCAGCGAGAATGCGTGTATAAAAAATCTCGGGCACGCAATCATGTCGCCAAAAGGAGCAACGACGTTACTAAAACATATTTGTTGTTGTTCAAATATTTATATAATCCTACTAATGTTATAAATGCGAAAATTTGGATGTACGGATGGATGTTTGTTACTCAATCTCGCCGCAACGACTAAACCGATTTGGCTGTTTAGCACAGAAATAGATTATTACTGTAATAACACGTAAGCTATTTTTATCCCGGAAAATAAGAGTGTTCTCGCGGGAATTAAAAACCTTAATTCACGCGGGCGAAGTTGCGGACATCATCTAGTATTTATTTAAGATCATTTCTTATAATTATGGCTAATAAACGTTTTTATTCATGAAAATGCGTTTAGAAGTTCGATGAGCTTTAGCGTATGTTTTATAGAGATTTCGTTGATGTCTTTTCTATGGCCAGATTTCTTAGTACCAATAGCCGGAGTATAAAATTTTTATAAAAGCACAAATCTTATCTTTGACGGTCTTTGAAAGATTTTATGTACTAGCCTACGTTATTATTAGTAGTTAGGTATAAAGTCCGTATAATTATTTATGTACTTAATTAATATTTTAAATATTATTTATAGGTATGTTGACAGAGCACGTATTTTAAATACTCGTAAGTTAATGTCAAATTATATAACTTCCTCAAAATGTTGTAAGACAGCAACCACTTGTCAATTGTCACTTAAAGCAAAGATCACTAGGGAACCAAAACACAAACAAATTAGACGTGCGCTTAATTAACCAGACGATACATAATTCATATTCATTTAAATATTGTCACTTATTGCATAACGTGTTTGAAGATTATTCAAACATTTTGCTTAGGTGCTTATATTTGTGTACTAGAGGTGAAACCATAAATTGTTCGGTTTAGTATTTAAATAAATTGATGTTTTCATACAATACCACGTGCCACGCCACGAAATTAGTGATATGTATCTACTTTTTCAATCAGTTTTATAGCAACTAAATAAAAAAAAAAAAAATGAATTGCCATGTTAATTAGGGTGACAAAAAACTTTTGTTTTTGTTCGATCTCAATAGAGAAGCTGGTTTTAAATCTTGTATGATGGTAGAGAACCGTTCGTCTGCGGGTCCGACTCATTCTTGGCAGGTTTTTTCATAATTATAATAAGTAATTACACCATAAAAAAAAAAAATAATAATTTGTTAAACATTTGTGTCAACCCTAAGGTGAACTGATAATAATCGTGGAAGCAACGTACGCTCTCGATTCTGATTCTTGCTCGACATCGACATGTCGAACCTTGTTATTTTTACATTCCGTCAGAAATAATTTGCGGACATCAGAGCATGTGATTCTTCGAAAATCGTATCGGCCATCCTTATTGCAAGAAGATTGTACTTAAAATGATGAGCACGTATCTACAGCGAGAGTGATTCGTGGAAACTAAAAAAAAATATAATTCATTCATTTGTATACTAATTCCTATTGAGGTTTTAAGAACAGTTAATCTAAATGTTATAAATAAAATAATTGATTGGTCCTATTATGAAGAAGTGTTTTTAAAAGTAAGTAAGTTTGTAACTACGAGTAAGTACATCTTATTGCTTCTTCTACATTTTTAAATTTATTTTTTACTTTTATATCTTGGTACATGTGTACTTGTAACACCGTCTTAATTCTTATTTAAACCTAAATTCACGCGGACTAAGTCCTAAGTGGCTAATCAGCTAGTAAAAGATAATTTTTAAAGAACAATGCAGTAGGTACACAAAAAAGCGATAGCATGTAACTGATCGAAAGGAACATTGAAACGTGAATTCCTTCCACACAGTCGATCATATATCAATAGATACGATCACTAGAGCAGAGGAAGTGCGGCCGACCTTCCACGCGATTCCAATACCATATCAATTTTACGAGAGGCACGCTGCACGAGTTTCCTGTCATTAGAGAGTACGGCATCACAACTGATCATTTGCTCCACATAAAGTGATTGACAAGGACTCTGTAAAGGAGTAAATGTATTTTATTTTATTTATTAACACACCGCTTCAATTTAATTAAACTATTTTTTTTTACAAGACGTTACAGCCTATAGTCTCAATAACTTTTGAGACTTTGCGCATCTTTGACTTTTCGTAATTAAGCGCTCTTTTCGCGTTTTAAGTAATTAAATGTCATTTGCTTTGCACTTTGCTTTTATATAGCAAGTAAATAAGTTACGGCTTTCAAAATCCATTAAGTATGACACCCATAAAATACTTTAATTAAAGAGGAAAACTTATCATCCGAATAAATTAATCGTACATAGCGATTTAAATCTAACTTGTTCTCTTCTATCTAATTCTTGTCACTGGGTCCGAACTCCGAGCTATTATTAAGACGCTATTTCTCGCATTGCATTGTAATTAGACTTTCATAACAACTATTTATTGATTGGGATTGTGTTGGAGATTAATTAGAAATTGTTTTGAGGCGCTGATCGAGATAGGCATTACATTGTTTATTGTGTTGCATTAATCGTATCGGTAGCTCATGGCCTGGCACACCCAGGTCATTATAAGACACCATTCAGCGCTTTAAATGTATTTCGTGTAACAATAGACCGGGTGTAATAGCCGAGGGGTATACTTGAGAATAAGCTTCGTACATTTTGCAATATTGAGTGGCGGCGGTAATTAGACCTGCGTCCGGACTGTTACAGCATCCTGATTCTAACGCATACTTCATTTGGACTGCGAAATCAAACGTCACATATCTTAAATTAAGATCTTGGATTGTAGACTCTAGGTTGAAAGTTGTAGAGCTTTTAATTGATTGATTGATATCGATCAATTCGGAGATCCGTTTCGGGAATGTTATAGATTACTGAGCGTTCGAAAGGGGCTTTAAGCGAAATGGAGTGCATGGCAAATCTATCTTTATTTTCATCTTGTGGTGGATTAGAATTCTGTGAAATGTTGGTGGTAATGAATCATTTCGGCGTGTTTCTGTGATCGATATGGTCCCTTAGAAGCTGGACGAGTTTCGCAAGAGGCCGCCACGCTATCGCATCGAATTGATATCGTCTAATTATATGGTATGGTAGGCCAACGCGTGTGCGGCTCACCCAATTGATTGCTTTGTTCATTCAATATTTTGAGACGTACCTACTACATTCAATAGTGCTCTCATAAAATCATTAATTTGCAATACGTATCAATAATACTATGAATGCGATAGTAACTGTATCTGTGATCTGTTTCCTTTTCCTTGCTCAACTTCTGAACGTATTTTTGTCTTTTGACAAGGAGACAGATTGCGTCACAAACATGGGTCCGGAGTTTCTACAAGAAATTAAATAGAGAGAGAGAGAGAGAGAGAGAGAACTAAACTTGTGAACTAAACCCGTGCGTGCGAAGCCGAGACTGAAATGAAAATATACGTTTGTATGTCTGTTCATCTTCTTACATCCGATTGAGCTGAAGCTTGGCAATAGTCTAGTTTAAAATATTAAATGAGGCTAAAAGTACCCAAGAACTTGCCAATACAGATCACTACTTAAAAGAACTATTTTTTATTTTGTAGTTACTTAAAAGAACTATTACTTATAAATACAATCTTCAATTCCTTTATTATCTAGTTTAGAAATGAAGTACCTACTCGTAATTGTATTGTACACTTAAATATAGAGGATTGATTACACATCGAATCAAGCAACCTTAAATGGACATTGTTCAAGATTGTTTAATACCTGTAATAACACATTTTTTGTCTGCACAAAAAATCGACCAAGGTTGTCCGCACGACATAATCTAGAAAGTGTGACCTTACAACGGCAAGACAGAGTCTACCAGCGTCCGAGCGCGGGCGTCGCGGTGGTCATGTCAAAGCCTCTCGGGAGGGGCTCCAACACGTTTTCAATCTACTGTTTCTAAATACGGACAAATTAATTTGGTTCGCGAGGCGGTTGGAGGTTGCCCCGAGGTCACCCCTCTCGCCCGATCCTCTGATCGATAGTGATATAAAAAACCTTTTTTTATTACTGAGATTGTTGCGAGAGGACATATTGAATCATGAACGCCGCTGTATTGGGCTCTTGTATTGCATCACGGCAGTTTTTACAGCTCTAGTGATTGTTACCC
This sequence comes from Hipparchia sbordonii, assembly GCA_038048805.1. NCBI lineage: Eukaryota > Metazoa > Arthropoda > Insecta > Lepidoptera > Nymphalidae > Hipparchia > Hipparchia sbordonii. The sequence continues at coordinate 7,675,409 of CM076110.1, forward strand.
TTTGCCTTTCTATATTGGATGATTTCACCACGAATCTTTTAATTAGTCATGTCAACTCATCACCAGTCCAACACGGAGCAAAAGTCTTCTCTCGAGTGAGAAAGACTCAGGCCATAGAATCTGTCACGCGGATTTGCAGACATCACCGCACCGCACTGATCACAAACATATAAGAGTTATATGTTTGTGGCACTGATTTATACTTTTGCCGCCAGTTGGATATTCTTTTGCAGTCTCTACCGATATAGATAATTTTTCATCCGTTTTTAGCTTTGGTTTTTAGCAAGAAAAGTTTCTCTCACCCAAAGAAAATTGTTCGCTGTTATACATAGAGCCATGCGAACTGCCACCTGTCTATTCAAGTTGGATAAACGTTTTGCATGACGGTCATGTCACACGTGCCCGCGTCGCAACCTTTTTTTCAACATATAGACTAGCGCTTGACTGTGATCTCACCTGATGGTAAATGAAGATGCAGCCTAAGATGGTGAAAAACATGATGGCGTCTGTTTTATAAAAAATTTTGGCCCCAAAGCCTTAGGCTCCAGACTGCTCAGCTTGCTGGTAAATCCACCACTGGTCATTATACATATATAAGTATGTATTATAAAATATTGATAAATAGTATTTGAAGTGAAAACTTGAGCAATTTGTGTTAGGGGAAAATCTCATGGCTTCGCGTCACCATCATGAATTTGTTTTCAATTGTTATTTCTTTTTCGTAAAAGCTTCTGCTGGCTGCGCAACATTGAATTTGATTATTATTGAAGCTAGGGCGCCTAAGTGCTTAAATAGCACAGCAGATGATCAAAAATCTGCCGCTGAATATCTGACTTCAACAATAAGGACTTTTGTAAGGTCGTATTTGTATCGCAAAGAGATAAAACTTTATTTGGTCGTTCACGTGTATAAAACAAAATGGTAGCGTTGATGTTAATGCTCTGTGGGCAGTGAGACGTCACGGAGAATGAGATGACAGTAACGAACCGAGAGCTCCGTTTAAGGATACCACATTATTGTGCCTTTTGACATCATTAAGGTCGGTCTCAGGAGTCAGGTTATCTGTAAAGTTACGGAAGTTGACGTCTGTTGACGACGCTGTAACAACGTGAAGACTCCCGTTTTGTAGGGACAGAATAAATTCGAGGCCGTTTTCTTTTTTTTTATGTACAAAATTGCCCGTTGTTCCAAATAAAACAGCTTGTTACTGTCTGGTAACGTGAGCCAAATGAGAAATGTGGGTACTCGTATCCCACATTTGCTACCGGGTCTCGAAGGTTTCACCGCGATGTGATCTACCCTGTACAATTTATTTTAAAGTGTGAGTGTGTGAAGTGTTAATTAAAGCGGGGTTTCGGATTATTTCCATTAGACAGCACATTATTGCCACCATTGTTTCTGTGTTGCAATAAGAAAAATTCACAACTATTCCTTAGTTGTGAATTTTTCTCTTTTTGGATAGAATATAATCCTACTAATATTATGAATGCGAAAGTTTGGATGTATGAATGGATATTTGTTGTTCAATCACGCCGTAACGACTAAACCGATTTGGCTGTAATTTGGCACAGAGATAGATCATACTCTGGAATAACACATAGGGGGTGACAAGCTAAAGGGAATTAAAAAACCTCAATCCACGCGTACGGAGTCACGGAAAGTCGTCTAGTAAAAAATAAGTTTTGTTGTAAATAAAAATAAATACAATAAAAAGTTAATGCTAAAATCGGTGAACAGAAAAGCAATTCAACACAAAGTTTTAGCAAGATTTTCAACGAAAAAATCTTTATACAGAAAAAAGCGTTAAGATAACCAAAAGATTTATACGAAAACGCTCAGAATCTCCGTTTAGTAGGTAGGTATGTTTGCTTAAAGCGATGGCACTTCTTAATTGTAATGTCCAATTTATAGACTATTATGGAGCACGAGAAAGGCTGAAAGCTTTTGCATGTAACATTTAAATGCAAGATTGATGGGACGAAATTGCTGCGTGAATTAAGCAATAACCGCCATGATAAGCGACTGATGATCCATCCATTATAAATTTACATAGTAATCGCCGCATAAGTCACATAATCTCTCAATAAAAATAATTTTATGGACTAGCGAAGGTCGTAGAAAACTTTATAAGGCAATTATTAGCTTAATTTACTTGAGTAGCTATTAGTTTCTACTAATTATACTTTACATATTACATACAATGTAAATGACAAGTTTAGAATAGCGACAATAATTTACTTAAGTGCCGATTTAATCAACGACGAGTGATGTTTAACCGAGGAATAAGTTGGGCGTTCTCACAGTTTTTATATTGAATATATGTTAAAATATCACGCTCGGATAAAACTTATTTTACGGTGGTGAAATCGGCGCTAAGAGTTATTTTTTTTATTCGATGAAAAAATAGTCCTTGACTGCAATCGCACTTGATGGTAAGTATCGACGCAGTCTAAGATGATAGCGGGCTAACTTGTAAGGGGTATGGAAGTGTACATTCAACCCATATTTACCCTTAATCTGTTACTGCACGCCATCGTGCCGGAACGCTAAATCGCTTGGTGGCATGTCTTTGACGGTAGGGTGGTAACTAGCCACAGCCAAAGCTTTCCACCAGACAAAATAATTATAATTTGTTTATTTAATAATCATGTCGTCTTTTTATTGATTTTAATATTGTAATAAAAACCATTTGGGTATGTAGTGCCAAATTATAATTTACATTTTATTATTTTAATTTATAATTGTTATAAGAAGTAAAAAGAATGAAAGAAAGGTAGTATTCATAACTAAAAGCAGTTATTGTAATTTAAATATTTTTTACTAGCTACCGCGAATTAGTTTCGCATTCAAAAAAATCGCATCAAAATCGGTCTATTCGTTAGAAAGCTAATTTCGAATTAGACAGACACACGTAGGGAATGCAAATCTCGCGAGATTGGGGCTCAAGCGAGATCTCGCGAGATTGCGAATAACAATCTCGCGAGATCTCGTCAATTTCGAGATCTCGCGAGATTGGCAGTTTTGTGTTTTTTTTGCAAATAATCACAATATTTGAATAAATTAGAAAAAAAAAAATAATAAAAATTTTAAGTATTATAAGATAACATTTATTTTCACGAATTTTTTCAATAGACTTTTATGAATGAAATTGTCTATAATTTTTTAATAAACTTCTAAGTAGTAAACTTTGACGTACGTTTCAATCAAATCACTGTGGAAGCACTGTACTGCCCTCGTAATTGAAAACAAAGTAAGTTAAATAGAAGTTACCTTTAAGTTACTGTGTTTTCAATTACGAGGGCAGTGTTTACATAGCACAGTTTGGTTACCTATTTTAAAAAAAAAAAAATATTTTTTGAAAAGCGACTGCTGAGTTTCTTGCCGGTTCTTCTCAGTAGAATCTGCATTTCGAACCGTTGGTAGATTTATAAGAGCTACAAGTTGGCCTACATGAAATAAATAAATTTTGAATTTGAAATAAAAAAATGAAAAAAACAACCAGTCTTCTCTTCTAATATCAAACGCAAATCTTTTAGTAATTTAAAAATTAATTCGCGCACCGAACGAAACCGACAGGTCGCAACTCCGTCAGTGTCAGTCTGCGCTTCGAATAAGACTTTTTTATGCTCCAGTGCAATCTCGTTAATCTCGCGAGATCTCGCCCTTTTTTCGGCCGAGATCAATCTCGCTAAAAAAGGCCGAGATCTCGCGAAAACGAGATCTCGCGAGATCGAGATTGCATTCCCTAGACACACGGGTACACAGATACAATTAGAACACGCCTCTTTTTCCGGCATGGGTTGAAAATAATGTATGTTCAATTGATAATGTTCCAACTATCTCCTATTTATTCTATAAAGACGGAACCAACCGGAATGTCCGTGGCCTTTATTATTTACATAAAACGCGCAAGCAATAACGAAACAGAAGTCAATCTCTATTAAGTAGGGGAAAATTACTTTCACGATAGCTCGAGCTAATCTCGAACATCACGAGCTAATTATAATAACGACGCATGAATAATTTAATAATTGCTTTACAAGTTTGTTTAATTATGCGCGTACTTCGTATAAAAGCTCCTTATGTTTTAATATTGTAGGGAAATTGGATTTACTATTACGAGTACCAATTTAGGCACGCGTGCAGTTCGTTATTGTATAAGTAGGTTTATAACTTTTGCCTTTGATTTAACGTACGTACAGTTATGACTGGAATAGATACCAATATTAATTTGGAGATTAATTTTTCTAACTTCTTTATTTCGATAAGTAAATTCGGTTTCAATTTCTTAAATTATAGCTTGTGTTCACACACACACACGAGTGGTACACGAGTTATTTTATCAAGCTTGAAAAATTCGACAATATAAACGGTCTATGCAAGTCTGCTTCATTTTTTGAGTTTTTAAAATATGTTGGAGGATTTTTTGTTTTTTTGTTTCATTACTCGGCTGAGTGTGTTTTCGAAATTATGCTTTTGGAAAAAGCCAACTTTAAAAAATACATATTTGAATATTGGATCTAATATTTTCAATTCATCCATACAAAAACAATGTTATGACGTAAAGTCATTGTTGCACAGTCACAGCATCAATACATGTCGATCGGGTGTTGGTCACAATTAGCTAATGTAAGCAATATATTAACTGACACAATGTCATGTTAGTATTTCAGATTATCAATCGGCCATTGTATTCCATCTGTTCACGCCCTGTAATCGAGTTATAATACGTACTGACAACCTGATTTATTTATAATTTGCTAATATATCTCTGTTTTGGTCTTCCAGATTATCATCTGCATAATCTGGATTATTTGGACCATTCAAGTTCGTTTGTTTAACTTACCTACGACCTTGACCCTTACACCCTTTGGCTTCAGTTACACGAGAAGAATTACTCGATTGCGAAAGGCAAGAAATAAGTTTGCGATTATTCTATGCGAAAACTTTCCATATAAATTTCCATAAAATTTTTCATTCTGTATGGAACGTGTGGATTTTTCTAATTCGGCGGATTACCTATAGCAAAGTCTATTGTCCTTTCTGTATCATGGATTTCCGCGACGTAACGCCTGTCTCTGTCCAATACAATATAGGTACTTAGTAAATTAGTAGGTCTTAGGATTGGTCTTAGGCAATAAACTTAGGCAATCAAACTTACTTTATAGAGACGTTCAACATCAATTAATCATGTTGTAGTCAATGATTAATTCTGTCATCACCAGCACAATAAACGGTTTGTGTAATTTCCACTAATGTTCCTCTCACGTTCTCGCTAATTACTATAGAAAAATGAATATCACTCGTCGGTCTGACGTCGTTGCGTAGAGCCCGCGGGTTGACGAGATGATTACACCTAATTGAATGTTGACGCGTGTACTTGCTGGGCAGATTGAGAGACAGTGACAAAAAGTGAGCTTGCAACATTGGCGTAAGATTGCTTGTCTATCGATACATTTATACAGGATGTTTTGGAGAGTGTGTTTGGGAATTATTCGCTATCTTTCTTTCGTCGCCTTTTTGTTGTCATAAAATAGGCACTGGGAGCAATTTATTATTGATTCCCTTAAGATTTTACCCAACCCAAACATAACGAGGTTTATGTTTATATGCATATTCATTTATGTTTATGTGCATATTAATTTATAAGCTATATATATAGAGTTAGGCGGAATAATTTCATGTTCTTAACGTGTTCTTTCTATGGAATTTGTTTCAAATGAACATTATTTACTCAGGTATACGATTATTATTAAATCTATTTCCAGTCTTAAAATACTCCATTAAAAATCGCGAAAGGAACGCGTTATTAGAAATGGATTGGTCGTATAAAGTTTTGGCTTCCCCGCCACGTCACCACAATCTAGTCAAGATCTATTGACATACGCATCTCCCTCTAGGTATATCCACTAAACACAAGCCTGTCGTTTCAAACTTTTGGTCAGGTGAATTTGCAGTCACCTATTAAAATTCGAATTGTATTAAACTAGACATTCTTTTGTCACGGGCTCTCGTACTTATACAAAAGCGTATTTTATACGTACGTCCTTGCACGCATTGAATCGTGACTGTCTAGACTACATTACAATAACTATTCGAAGACTGTATTTACCGCATCAGAGCGATAGCGAAAATTACCACCCTTCCGTTATATCTACATGTTTAAGAATAAACGGTATCTGCTGCAATTTCTACTTGTTATGTTGTAGAGAATAATATAAAAAGAGCAATCGAATACAACCATTTGTATAGAAAAAGCATTAGCTACATTTAGGAGCCATAATCTTATATAAGAATTAATGAGAAGTTCATAAATAAATATTAAGATTATTTAAATGAACACTTACCCTTTTTCAAAAGCTAGTTTGATGTTTGCTATATAAATCTTCAACTCAGTTTATTTCCCTGGAAATTGATTACCGCAATAGGTATGGACCAAACGCGCAACTTTTATCTCCTGATGAAAAACAAAATAACTCAATAAAAAGTAATTGTTGTTTTTAATCAATGTATCTACCTACTTAAGATGCAATCAAGATGAGATAATTATGCATCAAAGACCTAAAATTAAACTATAAACATAGTTCTACTTACTACCATAAGTATTGAACCAACACAGTTCGAAAATAAAGTAACAACTCCATTTAAAACTCCAATAAAGATTCTTCTTGAATAGAGAAATGTCTTTACTCCTCAGATACCATAAATTAAAGTTGCACTGATGTGATGCGACGTAAACTATTTTAACTGAGCAGTCCTATTTGTCGTAAAAGCTAAGATTTCCTTTCTTAGTAAATTGATTAAATGCATTTCTTATTTCCCTAGAGCTCTGTTTAAGCTCGAAGAAAATAACCACGATACAATCAAAAGAATTCCATCCTTTTTGCTTTAACTAATGGCTCCGTAGTATCATTGCACTGCACCATTCAATCTCTGTAACCTATCACCAACTAAAGTTTTGCTTAAGAGAGGCAAATTGTCTATGGGAAAATAGTTTTTATTCCAAATAACGTAAGATTCTTATTTCTTTGGGTATTGCTGAACTTATGATCTTATGGAAAGTGAAAAGTACGCGTGCCTAGCTCGTGCCAATTTGTGAATAGCGGCGGACGCTTCAGGCAGCTTTCTTTCCTCAATTGCTAAACTTGTTAGTTGAATATCACTGCTATGTTAAATAGGGCCTATTGCTTTACTTGCATCATCGATATCGATTTGTTACTTGTGAGTAAAGTAAATTAAGAGTGTTTCTCAATTTGTAGAATGAGTGAATTAGTAAAAATTACTAGATACCTATTTATTTGGTTGGTTTTTAATATGCACGCTGAAAACTGAAAGGTCAACGGTTCTATAACACTACTATACTTACAAAAATTTTGCATCTTCATCTTCTGGTTGACATTCTGGTTTCATCTTCTGGTTGGCCTACAGGAACACTAAATTAGGTTTTCAATCAATATAAGCCAAATTTATTATTATCTATTCTGTGGTAGAGTACCTATATATAAGACATAAAAATTAGGTATATAATTTTTTTTCTTCAATGTAAAGATGGTTGCACAGTCACGCTTACCGCCAGCGGACGGTCAGCGTACGGGGCAGCGAGCTAAATAGTTTCTTGTATCGTTACTTAGTGAAATTGACCCGCGCTGGCAAACCGCGCGCGGTTCCTTGGCACTACTGCTAAGGCGGAGGTTAAAACGAGACACAAATATGCTCTGTCATAAATGTGTCTCGTTTTAACTCTATCTTGAGTCTGAGCTGAGTGAGAGTGTGTTCAAAATGGTTCTATAGATTTCAGCCTACGTAAACGCTCGCACTACTAAATACGTTACTATGTTGCGCGGGTCATCCGTGCGATTACGAGCCACGTTTACCACTCGCGTTGGCGGTAAGCGCAAATGTGCAACCACCCTAAGTAAATAGAAACTTTTTATGATACATTGAAGTACCCTAGTTTTTAGAAAAATATTTAACAAAGTAATCGATATACATACTTCTATCGCTCGATTTCCACATCACTATGGATAACGTATGATGGTTTGTGCCCCGCGGCCGCCTGTACCTACCGTAAACCTTACACCAGCGACTGCCTACCGGCTCAGCTCATTAGAATGATTGATTCTGTTTGAATATAATAAAACAGGGTCCAGCTGTGTGGGTCTATCAACCGTGGGCCTCTATTATACCAATAACGTATCTTGCTTTTAAACGTAATTTTATACTTAAGTACATTAAGTTAGCGCTAATTTCACTATCGCTAAGAACCTAACATGAATATTCTGGTAACCTAAACCTTTAAGTACTATTGGGTATTCTGTGCTATGACTGAGATCTATAGATCGCGCTCTAGACTTTTAAAACGAGACTGTTTTAAATCATGACATATTCTTGTAGAAAAGTTACACAATCTCTGAACCAAATTGACAGATTTAAAACCTTTTAACATGATAGCATCATGTTCTCATCATCAGATAAGGATAGCATTACATTTGCAGCCGATTCCTATATTTAATCTTTAATCTCTCGTTTAGCTACACGAAAACGTTGTTAAAAGTCAAAAATTGTATGGACAAACTACCGTTTGTCCATGCTTTTGCTACTACGTTTTTACTTCGATCATAGAAAAATAAGCGTTTTTACTATTAAAACGTTGCTACGTTGCTAGGCAACTTATCTGCAGATTACAGATAGATTGAATATAGGAAATAGGGGTCTGAGAATTCCATGCATAGTTGAGTTTAGGGACCCATCCATCCGCCATGCCAGTATTTATTTTTAACAAAAATTATAATATCAAAAAAATTAGTCCCTACTTATTGGCTGGACTTATAATTTCCAAAAAAAAATTTAAATGCGATACGCAATGTTTGATTTGATTGAGTTGCAATGTTTGACTCGATAATATGTCATGGTAAGTTATGAGTTTTGACAACACTAGGCATCTCACATGACGATGGCTCGCTCACGCTGTAGACTACAGCCGTGTACTACTGCCGCTCATTAGAATGATTGATGCTGTGCTTGAATGCATAAATATGCGGCTGCCGACCGTGCTGCTGCTAGTCACGAACATGCGTGTGTGGAATCAGAGACCACTGTTACCTACATGTTAAATCTCACATCGCCTGCAGCTACTGGCGATCTAGCGAATCTAGAAAATATCCAGGGCCTTTCTTCATATTCGTTTACAAGCATCTTCCAACAACAGCCTCTTGATACTTTTTTAAATAAAAATAAATGCTACAAGCGATATAAGTAGTAGGAGAACGCGTGTGTCATTCTGTAAAAAATGATTGAATCAGTGACACGATCGCAATGGCCTCTGATTGGCTGAATTTATGCCGTTCTTGCTGCATCAATGCATTTTAACCAATACCGGGAGGGTACCAGCCAATCAGAGGTCATTACGATTGTTACACTGATGCAATCATTTTAAGAGAATCGACACACAGAGCTAACGACATTGCTTTTTGAGTGTTAATCCATCGATATATATAGCTCTGTTGCGGCGTGATTGAAGGACAAAGCAACAAACCAAACAAACCAAAATAGAGAGAAATCACACACACACACACACACACACACACACACACACATGTACACGTACTCTCATGCACAAATGGACTATCATGGTATCATGATTGTTTTTACTTTTACGTCTCTGTGAAACGTCTTTTTTATTTTTAAATACTTACTGTAATTTTTTTGGCCTTATTTAAAAACTGAAATAACTAAATTTGCCTAGCCTTATTTAGAACTAAAATAAATAAAAAAAAAGAGAAAAGACAAACAAATCTACTTCCGCATTAACAATATTAGTACAGATGTAGAAATGGAATGGCCATATCAAACATACTTTGACGTAAAAAATACATTCATTATATGTGCAGATAAAAATAAAACCAGTAGGTACCTACGTGAGTGCATGCGATCTCGTATTTAATATCAATTTTCGCTACTGTACGATCTGCTCTTTAAATGGGTATAAAATACAGATTTCTTGACGAGAGACTTAATCTTTTTCCAGAAAAAAATCACGCACAAAATTTATGGCAACAGTTACCACAGATCGCCGGGGTTGATAACAATTAAATGAAGACATGATGAACACTAGTGACCTCTTGGGCGTTCCCTCTCCTACCGGAACCGGGTTCTTTTTTCCCTATAAGTAATTTCTTGCTTATAATTATTGTCCTCAATAGCCCACCGGTTAAAGGTGCTGACTGGAAACTGAATGGTCGCAGGTTCGAATCCCACCCGGTGCACTATTGTCGTACCCACTCTTAGCACAAGCTTTCCGCTTATTTTGACGGGATAGGAGGATATTAGTCAACATCAGCTTGGCTAATATTCTTTTCACTCTTAGCACAAGCTTTCCGCTTATTTTGAGGGGATAGGAGGATATTAGTCAACATCAGCTTGGCTAATATTCTTTTTTTTTATTTTTATTTTTTATAAATAAAAAATTAAAAAAAAAAATGTTATAGTCTTGCGTATATTAGTTCGCAACCTGGAGCGTTCGTTAAGACCTAAATTCATAATAGCTAATTTTCTAATTTCAGAAAGACTAATAATTGTTCTCTCGGTTAGCTACTAGCTACGACTTACGGTCGAAGCCGCAGCGAGCAGAAGCTCGCGAGCGCAAGCTCTTGCACTAGTTCTTTTGTTTGTTTGTATAGCTTATTTTCTTGCCAAAAAAACCAGTAATTTACACAAGTTGGTATTCTGTTTTATTTATTACTTTGTATAACATTTTGTTGTAGTATTTTAATTTTTAAATAGATGTGTTATTAGAACAGAAAAAGAAATAACGAACTGACGAGCTAACGAGTGAGGGATCTGGGAACTATTTCGCGTAGGTAGTTGGTTGTAAGGAGCGTTCTTTCGAACTAGTTCGTTTGCGAACTACACAAGACTAATACCTTACTAGCTCTGTGCTCGCATTGTAATTATGTTATTAAATAAAGAGCAGACCGCATTACTATTTCCACGCCCCCCAGCGCGTCTTATTGGTTTCGTAAATACCGCTCTGTATCACGGTTCATATCTACAATCGTCATACCAATCTATTGAACATATTATTCTCTTAAAACATTTATATTCTTGACCCATTCAGCTGCAAGGCTCCAAGGAAATATGTTTATACTTTTGTGAACATCTTACTCTATATCAACCGTCTATCGGTCCACCACTGACCATAGGGCACGTTTAATGTCATCGGTCGAAAAACTCTGTGCTTTCCGATGCGAGGTCAATATTCCAGCACCTAGTAACCATCGGTAGGTACTTCGAATCATGTAACTGCCTGTTGCCATTTATTGCACCTTCGAAAATGAAATTTCGATGAGTTATACAATGTAAAGGTAACTCTGGTTTTCTTACGAATCTTCTTCTTTTTGATTTGATTTCACTAAGGATACTCCGAGCAAAAAAGTAAGTCAAAGATTTCTTCAAATCCTGAATCCGCGCGAACGTTGTCGTGGGCATCAAGTAGAAAAAATATCTTCCAAACAAGGCTTATATAATGGATTGTTTATACATACACTATATAATAATTTCACTGCCTTATGCAAAACATGCATAGTAAATACCAATGTGGCATTTACTCTAAAATGAATTAGTTTAGTTTCAAGTGGTGAAGAATTTCAAATATCCACACAACTTAATGGGTTTCAGATGTTTATCAAATGATAAGGTTGTATCTAGCTTCGGATCGCATGTTATTCTTTTATTATAAATTATTGTCTAAATCTATTTAAATTAATCTAGTAAGGAAGTTAAATCTAGCCGAGATATTATAAATAAATATAAACTTGATTTGCAAACTTAGTGTGAAGTACCTATTATGCTTAGAGGAGGAAAACTAGTAAGTTATTACTTCCTCCTCTTAATAATAAATTAATTAAAAATCACAGGTATAGGTTACTACCTACAGCCAGAAAGCAAAAACGTTTATTTATCATGAATATCATAAATCTTCCAACTTTACATGGAATTGCATTGACATCAGACATTTCAATTAGTTCTTTAACTATTATAATAATAAATAATTGACGTATGGCATACTTATTTACAATGACTTACTCGTTCTAGTAGAGTAGGTATTAAAAATATGTCTAGATCTTCAATAAAATATAGGTACATATTTAGAATCTATGTAAATGCGTTTTTTATTCTGATGAGAAAATAATCAAAGATTTCCACTGATAAAATAAAAGCCGAAAAATAATACTCAAATTAAATGTAAGAAGAGCAAGCGAATAATAATTTTTAGAAAGCGATGCAATATAATAACATATTAGGTAGGTATGCCTTTACTTGAAGAGTCAAAAGAAAATTAAAACATAAATCTTACCTCACTCAAGTTGCATTTGATCAATCAGTTACAGCCCTGCGGGTCGATCTTGTTTTATACTTACCTTTGCCATAACCACTATTTTTTGCTACGAAAATCTCGCGAATGTCATCTCGAGGCGAGAAAGTCAAGTCACTACACTACATGAACGGAGAAATAAGAGATTTAAAGAACGCATTATGTCTACCGAAAGGTTGTCTTGTTACGTAAAAATGCATTTTATTGCATTTAAAAGTGAAACTGTTGGCAGTGCAAATGAAAAAGATTTCAGTTAATAAAGCGATAAACATGATATTTAAGTCCGAGCAAGTGTAATAATCCATCCAACTAAGTGTAATAATTTTTGAGGAACTACATACGTAACTTACCTTTGAGTTTTGAGGAAGTTACTCGCAGCTTTTCACGTGAAACACCGAAATCTAATAACGCGCATGCCGATAAAATTAGAGATGGTACAGGTACGGTCAAATGTTGAGGGATGGTAGGGGGTCATAACGATGAGAAGTATCAGTTTAACCCTGTAATTGTTTTCTCTCTTCTTGCAATACGTTTCCGTGCTGACCTTACAGATGAAGAAACCTCAGGATACTGCCAATGCCTCAGGATGCCTGTCAATATGCAGAAGACTGAAGGTTGCAGCACACGTATAGGTATCAATTCGGAAAGCGATCGTCACCGTATCAACTCGTATTATTTGTATGATGAAACTCCTTACTGCAACGCACACTGATCGGAATCGTAACGTAATCGCCTCGCCTCGGGACAAGCTCACGAACTGCGGTGCGGTGTGTGGTCAACTTGCAATTCCCGCGCCTACGTTTCCTACGGTCGACGAGCTGTAAGCGCGGCGTCGCCTAGCCGTAGCCGAGTTGACGTACCGGAGTTGTTGACCCGCTTTTACATTAGGTTGACGCCTGGTTGACGGCGAGGCGAAAGGCGATACGGTGACGAACCGAGTTGATATGTGTGCTGACTCCCTAATTGCTCCAAAAGAAATAAGACAATACTGATCCGTTCTATCGTGATAATAAAAAATACTGTACGAGATAAAACAATTAATTAATATGCCTTGTCCGTTCGTAATTGAACTCGCTGGCCAATCAGTGAAACCAGTTGCAGTGGCAACTCGCAGTGAGTGACCAAATGAAAAACTGTATCGTAGAAAATCACCTAGCGGGATGGTATAGAGAGTGAAAACTACCGGGGTTACTGGACCGACTGTTTCAATTCAATAGTTTTAACTGGACATATTTTAGATTAGCTGTTAATAATAATTATAACTTGATTTAAGTTTTGTTTGAAATGGCTTGGTGTGATTAAATTACGAGGATTAGTTTTCTTATTTTGTCCAATGACAAGATATTCCTTTTCTGCGATTTCACACGATGGTAAGTGACGATGCAGTCTAAGATGGTAACGGGTAACTTAGAAGTGGGTACGGCAGTTTTAATTATACCTCTATACCTACCCAATACCTAATATATGTTATCAGTCGGAACGCTAAATCGCTTCGTGGCACGTCTTTACCGGTGGGTATTTTTTGATTTTTCTTATTCTAAGTGCGCCATAAATCGTTGTTTATTTAAAGATCCATACCAAATACCAATATCATAAATGCGTTATTTTTTTGGTTTTTACATACCTATCACATCTAAGGCTCCAGCTAGAGTCTAATGTAACTTTTTTGTGTGTGAAGCTATCATTAAGTATGGGACCGGCAAGAGTTGTATTTTCGTTTAATCTCGATGATAGTTGTAAGTATAAGTGTTAACTTGAAAAGTTACACTAGAACTTCTAAAGTGATCTTGATCAGTAAAAATAAAAGGCTAGTAAGTAATGAATTTTCTTACCTACGCATTTCAGTTATATCTTCTGTCATAAGCAGTGTGTGAATTTTTATTATTAAGAGCCGTAATGTCGTCACACGAGTAGATTGCCCTGTACCGAAAAAAAAAGTGGTTCCAAGTTACGAAACTCGAGCGAATACCGCTATAATGAGTTGCGGAAGACAGGCGGCCGCCCTCGGCGCTCGCGAATCCTCCGATCTGATTAATGATTAAAGTTACAATATTTATGAAATGACTAATGTGTGGTCTAGTTTAGACAGCGCATGTCAAACGATCACGCTGGTTAAGCAACATTGGCTCCGGTTAGTTACTGGATGGGTGACCGAATTCCCGTCCATTGTTGGTCTTTTCGTTCCCTCCGTATTTAACCAAGGAACGAAGTTGAGGTTTGACGGTTTTTGTAAAAACGTCAAAATTCATATATTGAAATGATTGATGATGAAAAAAATTCATGATGGTGAAATAATCAATTATTTATCTAGTAAATTAATTATATTATTAAAGTTTGTCAGAAGAATTTGTTAATTATAATAAAAGTAAAATATTTAGACAGTGTATGAAAAATATAAAAATGATTTTAAACCCTTATTTAATCCAACTTGAGCTACTATAATTTAAGAAGATGGTAAAAAAGCATGTTTGAACGCTGAAACAATTTAGTTCTAGTTATTTATAAAGTCTTACTTATATATATGTACATTGTTAGGTAGTACTTATACATGCTTTATACACATTTTAGTCATAAATACTTTGTTTGTTACTAGCGAGGGCCTTAAAGTTCTCGTTATACGAGTGCTCGAGTGGATTGCCCTGTACCGAAAACAAAAAGCCGTTCAAAGTTACGAAACGCGAGCGAATACCGCAATAATGAGCTGCGGAAGACGCGGCGGCCCCGTATCCTCCAAGATCTGTAACCTTAGTACGAGTTTGAGTATCTCGACAACGTTGATTGATTCCAAATAATGAGTTACTGTAACGACAGACTAAAATAGACCTAAAGCCTCCTGCTTGAGAGTCTCATATTCTGTTGTGATGATGGAGCGCGGGGAAGGTCACAAACCCAAGTGTCACGTCTAAGTGTTCGGTGTTGCGGGCGATAAGTTCGCCTTCGCGCGCAGAACTGATGTCAAGTCCATTGGGTCTCTCGTCGTCATCATCGTTATAGCTAACTCCTCTCATCTTGGTCACCAGAGTTCCCGATGTAGTGTAATAGTTCGCCTGGTTAGCGAGGCGATAACGTGGAGGTTCACATACGTTCCGCTGCAAGCACGGGAGAAAATGTGCCGCGCGAATTTAAAAAAATAATTCAAAATTATTTATGTACTTCATGTATCCTACATGAAATAAATAATTTTGAATTTTTGTAGCTTTTGTAGTAAACTTGTAGCTCTTAAGACACGTCAAGACTTAAGACTATACCACCGGTTCGGAAGCAGATTTTGCCGAGAATAACAAGTTTTTTTTTTAAAAGAATATCAGCCAAGCTGAACTTGACTGATGTTCTCCTCTCCCCTCCAAATAAGTGAAAACTTGTATTAGGAGTGGGTACGACAATAGTGCAACGGGTAGAATTCGAACCTGCGACCTTTCAGTTTTCAGTCCGCACCTTTAACCGTTGGGCTATTAAGGTTACAATATGAATGTATAACTACGTAATATTACAATCTAATATATTATTTTATTTCGACGTTATCGTGTTCCGATACTCAATGAACGTTATTGGGGCCATGCGAACTCGTACTAACTCTACTGATTAATTAAACAGGGTATGCGAAACATGCGCACCCGCATTTCTTTCGCCAACTCGCGGGCCGCTCGACACAATTAAATAATTACAGAGAATAATAAGCATTTTATTTTCTTTTCAATTTATTACATTTTCTTCTCCTCGCTTATCAAACCTATAGAAGTCTACTGCTTTAGATACGTCACATTTATGGACTTCCACTCGATTTTGTGCCCTCTGTATACCTATAGGCTATTATTCGGCTGATATCCTCAGTCCACTTATTGGGGGGTCTGCCAAGACTATGCTTTCCGGTGCGAGATCGCCACTCTAGCATTTTGTTCCGTGCATTGCCACTTCAGCTTCGCGACTCGATAAATGCGAAAGTAACTCTGTGTGTTTGTCTGTCTGTCTGTCAGTTTGTTACGCCTAAACCGCTAAATTAATTTTAATGAATTACGGTACAGAGGGTACAGAGATAGATTGAACCTAGGCAACAACCTATCTTATGAGAACGTAGGTTGTACCTACGTCTAATGAAAAAGACGTGTGGCACTCGGGGACTGCCGCGGTAAAGCTATTGCATAGCATTTTTTATCAACGCCATCTAGCGGTGAGAGGAGTTCCGTGTCAGGTTATTTTCGTTACGGAATTTCTGGATTCGGTCTCCACGCTCAAGGTCCGCGATAGAAGCTATGCAATAGCTTAAAAATGCATCCTTACTAATATTATAAATGTAAAAGTGAGTTTGTCAGTTTGTCAACACAGCAACGGAGACTTTTGAGTTCTTGGAGATTAACATACTATTAACCCTAAAAGCAGTTGTTCCCGCGGTATTTTAAAAGCCTCTTTAAAACTCCGAGGGGACGAAGTTGCGGGCAAAAGCTAGTTATAAAATAAAATACTAAAAATAAAATTGGTTCACTGAGGCGTACACGATCAATTTGCGAGTATATTCGTACATGTGTCGTAACCGCTTTCTTAAATCATATCACGGCGGAGCAAATTAATTTGAAGCGGCAAAAGTATGCGGGTAAATCGAGTGTGATCGAGTTTATTGCGAAAAACTTGACCAGAATTAGCCGCTGATTTACATCGGGTACGCTCCACTGTGATCCAAAAAGGAGGTGGGTTGATAAGGCCCAAAATCCGATCCTCATACACTCGAAAAAAAAAGTTCCAGATTCCGACAAATTGTAAATGTATTTATATACTTGAAGATATAAACTTTATTTTAATATAAAGTTTAGGTGATAAAAAACATAGATTGGGAAAAGTTTATTCAATATAAAATTAAACTCTAAATTATAATAATATTATACTACAACTATTTCTAAAATTAAAACTATTAATAATAATAATTATTTCTAAAATTAAAACTAATATAAACCTAAAACCTCATCGATGTCACCGCAGCGCGGCATAGTACCCAAGATGCTGGCAGCATTGCCCCTTTGAATGGCCAAACTAATTCTTTGGCCAAGGTAGCTGCCAGCTCTTGGATCCCCGGTGGACTCGATGATCTTTTTACATAGCTCTCCAAAAAGAGCTCGAGCCCCCGGGCCCCACGGCCCCAAGGTCT
This sequence comes from Hipparchia sbordonii, assembly GCA_038048805.1. Taxonomy (NCBI): domain Eukaryota; kingdom Metazoa; phylum Arthropoda; class Insecta; order Lepidoptera; family Nymphalidae; genus Hipparchia; species Hipparchia sbordonii. The sequence continues at coordinate 7,692,919 of CM076110.1, forward strand.
CCACCCCAAAAGGCACAAATACGAAACTACCATCAAGATTTTCATATTTGCGCCTCTTGGCCTGTTCGGCGCTAGTAGCCGCCGCACCCGCCACAGAGGAGGTCGCTTGTAAATGGGATGCAGCTAAAGTGTCTGCACACGTGGCATCCCAAACAAGCGACCTTCCCTTACTCCAAGGCACCAACGTCATACCATCCGGCCTCTTGCCATCGCTACGCGCCAAGCCAATAGTAAAAAACATAGTAAGTTACAGAAAATATTACCCAAAAAGAGAGTGTTTCTTTTACTTTTCTTAGATTTTCATACATTTTAGTCGTTTTTTAAGCTTTGATTTAATATTTTAGAATGAGGCGCTCCATGAACCAAAATAAATTAATACTCATATAAAAGCTTATAAAAAGGAGCATCATTATCAGTTACGTTTACCATGGTTCATGGAGCGCCTCATACTAAAATATTAAATCAAAGCTGAAAAAACGACTAAAATGTATGAAAATGTAAGAAAAGTAAAAGAAACACTCTCTTTTTGGGTAATATTTTCTGTAACTTACTAATTTTTTTATCACCTAAACTTTATATTAAAGTAAAGTTTATATCTTCAAGTATATAAATACATTTACAATTTGTCGAAATCTGGAACTTTTTTTTTCGAGTGTATGAGGGGCGGATTTTGTTGCCTTATCAACCCACCTCCTTTAAGCTTTTTTTTGTTTTCTTATCTATACTTACTAATATTATAAAGCTGAAGAGTTTTTTGTTTGAACGCGCTAATCTCAGGAACTACTGATTCGAATTGAAAAATTCTTTTTGTGTTGGATAGTCCATTTATCGAGGAAGGCTTTAGGCTATATAACATCACGCTGCGACTTTTATCCCGGAAAATTAAAGAGTTGAGATTTTTAAAAACTAAATACACGCGAGCGAAGCCGCGGGCATCAATTAGTGAATAATAAAGTAAATTAATTCTTTTACAATAAGTGAGTGAAAATGATACCAATTTACCATTTTTAAATCGGTTTTAAATTTATATTCTTGTAGGGCGAATAGGAACATACTTGTTGCGCCTGCGCCGAATGTACTCTTATTATAATGTGACGGGCGGCGGCTGACGAGCCGACCTGTCAGGGCATCTAGATTGAACGCAGAGGGTCTGTAGGTTTTTGTTTTATAACACAGTAGAACCTCAGTAAGTCGAATTTCACGGGAGAAGCCAAAAATTTTTTTTTATATTTAAAAAAAAAAAGTTGTAGAGTTTTCGACTTATGAAGGATTTCGACTTATTCGGATTTTGTAACGAAATATTCGACTTGTAGAGGTTAACATTATTTCTAACGATCGAAAAAAAGAGATTTCCTTGGTTAAAGTTCAAATGAAACCAATAACAATAACTAAATATAACAATAAAAATAAAAAGGAAACAAGCATAAATTCCTTTAAAATTTCATAGAATTGGTATATAATTATTATTTATCACCGTTTTTCGGTCTTCTATCGGATATACTTTGAAGAGTATAATATGTGTGGTGTACAATAAAAGTATATTCATTCATTCATTCAAGAGTGCGCTCAGGAGCTTCACAACCTTCTTTTTTTGAAGTCGATTAAAAATATTTAACTTTTTATAAAAGAGGTCGCATCACTATTTTTGACCGATATTTAAAATTATACCATTTTTATATACGAAACAAGGATCTCTATTTTGTCATGACCGGTTAACGGAGGTTGTAGGTACAGAGAGGCACTGTATAATTTAGTAATACGGAGCGGAATTACACACAATAGTGTTGCACCTTATCATCACGGTCAACGTACAATTATCGATGTATGGAACATTTATTCGATACACTGTTCCACTTCATTCAGTTATCGAGAACTTTTCAGATCGTAACTGCTTTTAAATGAGGTATAACGACGTCCATCGCTTTAAAGTAAGGCACTTATCGAATGAGCTCGCGGTCATTTCAATAATTATTGTGGTGGGAAATTGTAAGAAAAATTTCGTACACCATGCCCCTTATATGTGTATGCAGATGGGACGTAATTGAAGCTTGAAATTTAATTTGCTTCTTCAAGAATTCTTTAATGGTTATAACTTAATCGAATATGATCCGATTGTGAACTTTACTTTTAAGCAAACTGCTACGGATTGCTCATAATATGTATGTATTATAATTTATAACAACTTGAAGTTATAACTGCAGAAAAATGTTTCTATAAGCCGATCGAAATAAAAAAAAAGATGTAAGGGTAATTTCATCCTTACTATCCTTAGTATCCTTATCCCCAGTAATATTATGAATGCGAAAGTGTGTTTGTTTGTTGGGTTGATGGTTTTTCCTTCAATCACGCTGCAACAGAGCTACGGACCAACGTGATTTTTTGCATGGGTATAGTTGGAGACCTGGAGAGTGAGTGAGAGACCTAGGCTACATTTTATCCCGGAAAATTAAAGAGTTCCCGCGGGATTTTAAAAACTATATTCAAGCTGATTAAGTAGCGGGCATCAGCTTGTCATTTATATATTAATGTAATATAAAAATTATCGATTATCAAGCAACTTACAACTGTCTACCACTACCACTAATAATAGTAATTAGGTATTACCTATCAATTGTCGTAATCCCTAAAAACGATGTCTTGGAAACAAAATTTTAAGTCAGTAAAACATGTTATATAAAGCATATTTATCATCTTCTCATCTAGAATATCAAAGTATGTGTAAATCTTGTCCGATTAATTTCGTTTCTAATTAAGCCATTAAAGTGTAAAGCTGCCCACGTAATACGTGATCTCTCTGCTGTAACCGACTCGCGCTATATAAGGCATTCTTCCAAAATAAGTGATCATTATACATCCACGTGACCAACAACGGAGTTTCGATTCCTTCCATCTATACTCGCCTTCCTTCCATCTATATTCAGTAGGTAAAGATGAAGATAAGTAAGTTGGTGTACTTATACATACCTACTACTGGCCGCACGCGACGCGATAGGACGCGATAGATTCGTGACTTACCTAGCATCGTTGTAGAAATGCGCGAGAAATATTTTCTGCCAAATTTTGCGATGCCCCCACCACCACTTGCTCTGTTAATATTTATATGTGTCACAATGACAGAATACCTAAATTTTTTTTGCATAAATCAATCAGGATGCGTGCCAGAACTAACACTCTTCTACAAAAAAAAAAAAATTACGCACACTTCCATCAAATTCGATCATTAATCAAGAGGTCTGCGTGTGAGAGCTAAACCTGTTTTTTAGTAGAAGAGCTACTAAAAAACAGGCCAATTGCGAGTCGGTCCCGCAATACCCATGGGAGCTCTGTAATTTTCCGGGATAAAATGTAGTCTATGTTTTAATCCTGGATATGAGCTATCTCCGTTCCAAATTTCAGCCAAATCGGTTCATTCGTTGTGGCGTGAAGGAGTAACAAACATACACACACACACACGCATACACACAAACACAGACACATACACATACACATACAAACTTATTATGAAATACAGCCCGCAGACGGACGTAGTAGGGTCTCACTGGCATCATTTCGGTACGGAACCTTAAAAAACTGCAATCTACGGTGTCCAGTGTCCACGGTGATCTCGCAGGAGAAACGCGTTGCGTAACTGCGTTGTTTTTGTGGACGGCTAGAGTGGGCGCTAGTCTGGTTTCATCAACCGACCTTGCTTTCCTTTAATTAGCCAGCTCGTTGAGCATAGCTGATGGATCGGTCACCTGTTTCGAGCCATTGATTGTAAAGTCGCTAGAACCGGCTTTAATAGTTAATTTTTTTCAGTAAAGTGCGTAAAATGGATTTTACTACACTACATCGCTGGGAAAACTGTAAAATAAACTTTTAACGGACGTGTGCGATTACAATTGATTAATTTTATCTACTTATAGGTATGTGGCCAATGCGGTCTCTTCTGTGCAGGATTTTGCAGGGGATATGTTTTACGGCTACAGACCATAAGATAGCGCTGGAACAGTATTTTAAATTTTTTAAAAAATACTGGGCTGCTTTTAATGCTGTTTTTGGCTCTGAACAAGTATCATCTTTAGTGTCTTGAACAGCCTGACAACATGTGGCCACTAAAGTTAGTAGTGGGTATTTGTTGTTTATTTTTATGTCTTCCATAATTCACTAAATTCTTATAGACCTCTACGGTCAATAGGAATTAAGTGAATTAATTTTATTTATTTATTTATATATACAACTTTATTGCAAAACTTTACTGAAAAACTTTATTGAAAAATATATAAGTAAATAAACAGTGTAAAACAAAATGTGATCTTATCACTAATACTGATCTCTTCCAGGCAATCTTAACTTAAATAGAGATTAGTATTCGCTTAAATTCATATATCGAAATAATAATTATTATTAACAGTTTTAATTAAAAAAAAAAATTTTTTTCTTCACTTAAGTTTTTTTCAAAAAAAAATATTTAGTTACGTTAGGTCAGGATTAGGTATCATTTATCTTGAATTAAATTGAAACTTTAGTGGTAAGAATTATTTAAAAAAAGTTGAAAGTTAAAATCTTTTCCATGCGTTATAATTCAGTGTATTAAAGACGTCGTGTGAACAATTATTATCTTATGAAATCTCCATTTAATTTTATATCCGTGGAAACATGTCACCGCAAGTACGCTCTCAAAATCACGCAACTGACCACAGGCAGGTTGGTTTCGTTGGTTACATCTTATCTGTACCCCGCGCACCTCGCAGCGACCTTTTAAAATGTAGATACACCTCTACGTTTTATTTTGTATAATTATTTTGCTCGGTAAATGTCATTATTGAATTAATAAGAAGCTCATTATGAGAGCGATTACAATATTTTATACCAAACAGCAGCACTTTCACCGTGCTTGTTGGTGCGGGGGTTGGCAATGGTTTTAGTCGAAATTCGAAAACAAGTGCAAGCGTAATTTAGTGCTCTCAGATTCTGTACGGGCGGACATATTTGATGATTGTGGTTTTTTTTTTTTTTTTAAATATATAGACTAGCGCTTGACTGCGATCTCACCTGATGGTAAGTGAAGATGCAGTCTAAGATGATACGCGCTTGCCTAGAAGATGCCTATTCACTCTTGATTTAAAGACACCCACATTATAGTTAGTTGGAAAAACGGAAGCCGGAAGGGCATTCCAAATTTTTTTAATTCGGTTTTTTTTAATTCGATGACAAGATTGACTGCGATCTCACCTGATGGTAGGTGACGATGCAGTTTAAGATGGTAGCGGGTAACTTGAAAGGGGTATGACAGTGTACATTCAATCTATACCCCTAATCGGTTTCTACACGACATCGTGGCACGTCTTTGACGGTAGGGTGGTAACTAGCCGTGACCGAAGCCTCCCACCAGACATGGTTCGCATCAGATTTGGTCCGTTCCGTAGAAGTTCGATGGTCCGACCGAAAAATTCGTAATTTCTGGGGTCTATAGTTCATGGAACACTTTATCCTCTTTTTAGTACCCAGATAATAATAGGTATATCAAAAAAAAAACTCTTTATTGCCAGATCATTTATACGACTCATTTTACGGCGGTCAAATACCTTATCTATATCTTATATAAAATAATTGGCTAATATTATGCCCAAAGAAACAGCTTAGATGTTCTGCGCGCAGATAAATTATTTTCTATACTACAATTCAGCGCGAAAATGCAATGACAAAATCTGCCAAACAAGTCCGGTCCGGTCGGGTTCGATTTTCAAGCGCCAAAGCAAAGATTTTCAACGGATTCGGTCCGCTCGTCTGATACTTCTTACTATTTATAACAGTTATTACATACATTCGAATTTTTTATACCGATTTCTAAAATCGATAACCACATTCATATAATTGGTGTGTTTGACGATTTGCGTCACGATGGTCCACCGTCGACCACCGAAGCAATTTGGACACGCAAAAAGTTTAGGAGTCAACCGCAAAAGTCATAATTCTGTGAAAGCGATCGCCGGTTTTTCAATAAGCAATAAATATCGCAAGCAACGCAACGGTGGCACGCGCGCGCGCTAACAAGCGCCCGGCCGTGTCATCGTTGTGCAACCTGCCCCACCCAGTAAAGCCATTTCTAGACTAGGCTCTAATGCAAAGAAGGAGGCGAATTGGCTCTATTACCGCAAAACTCTATAATGCACTGGTTTCATACGCGTAGTGCGTTTTTCACACTAAGTTTACGGAACTCAAAAAGCATATCATACTTTACAAATACAATGAGGCAATATTGAGATCAAGTTGTGGAAAAATAAAAAAGAAAAATCCACCGAGTTAAGAGGGCGAGGAACGCCAAAAAACTTCTATTAAAACTTTTCCGTTATTCTCAACCGAATTAATTATAAAACTCTTATAGGCCAAAATTTCTAAAAATGCTTAGTATAAATCTTCTTAAGTTCCTCTCCCATAACTTGAGACGTGCATTTAAGAAACGATTCCGTTAAGGTTCTATACATAAAGAAACCTATACTTTGTTGCTAGGAATAGACTAGAATAGGGCGGCGCTTACTTAATAAAATTTATTGTGTAATTAAATGTAATCTTTAGCTCTGTTATCGAACTTCCCTATTTAAATGGCGATATCCTATTTCGTTTTATGTCTTGGATCACATTTTTGTTAGGTAAGTACTTTAATAATCTATTGAGAATGATTTTTGATACCTATCTAATGCTTAACCATATAATTAAAAATGGTATTGCTCTGATTTTGTAATTTAAAAATTATACTTATTAAATAAAAAAATCACCAATTTTTGATTATAATACTAAATTAACAGTAGTTTATCCACAATTTAGAATTCCGAATCGTAATAAAATTATACTAACGATGTAGGTTTAGGACCTAGATTTAAGAAACAAAGGAAGCTGTGAGTACTTAGGTATTTTTGCCTTCAAGTTGTGAATGACCATGAGGTATATTCTAGATTAAATTACGCTTTCGTAAGACGAATAGAAATAAATAAATTGTTATTTTCATTTATTGAGGAAGTCAATTGAATAGGATTGGTAGGTTATAAAACTATACAAGTATACAGATACAAAGCTCAGGTTTCTCTAATTAGCACAATAAATTCAATAGTTTGTTTATGAAACTGCTTCGGATCTGGGAGGTACGTTTGTCTCAAATTAATGGTAATAAAGTATAATCATATCGTAAACGCCATGCCGGTCGTGAGGCGGCGCGCTAGAATGCCTCTGGCGTCCTTCGCCCGTAAAATGCACGTCTGACGACCTCCCTGGCGCAGTGGTGAGCGCTGTGGTCTTATAACTGGGAGGTCTCGGGTTCGATTCCCGGCGGGGGCAATTTAGGAATTTATTATTTCTAAATTGTCTCTGGTCTGGTCTGGTGGGAGGCTTTGGCCGTGGCTAGTTACCACCCTATCGTCAAAAACGTGCCGCCAAGCGATTTAGCGTTCCGGCACGATGGCGTGTAGAAACCGATTAGGGATATGGGTTGAATTTACACTGCTATACCCCTTCCAAGTTAGCCCACTACCATCTTAGACTGCATAGTTACTTACCATAAGGTGAGATCGCAGTTAAGGGCTATCTTGTCATCGAATAAAAAAAAAGTATACTTATGCTATAGGCATTCTTGTAAAAAAAAAGTTAGTTTTAATCTGTGGCACTAAATTTGTGGAATTCTGAACAAAGATACAACTCTCACGATGATACACTGAGAAAAAAGACACCAAAAAGGCAGAAATTACTAAAATATTTTGTTTGGATTTGTTATCAATCGATATACGTCCACAGCTGGATATAGGTCTCTTGTAGGAATTTCTACACGCCTCGGTCTTGTGGTGACTGTATAAAAGTGCTGCCTGTGACTCGTCTGATTTCGTCGGTGTACGTAGTGGGGGATCTACCAACAGTGCGCTTTGTTTGTCGCCACTCCAGCATCTTGGTATCCCAACGAGATTCTTCGATCATGCAGTGAACTATGTGGCCCGCCTATTGCAACTTGTACTTATGATGTAATTAAAGAACCTTAACAAAGATACCTAATTAATAATTTATTTATATTATAATAAAAACGACCAAGTCTAACATGCAAATAGCCGAATAGAAAAGCCTTTATGAATAGAACACAAAAACTTAAACTCAATAATATGATGCAGCGATGCAGTACCCAATCCTCTTTATAGTTGATGAAATTGCTATTGTTTGAGGAATTATAATTGAAGGTTGATAATGACCTATCATTTAGATTAACCCGGATTAGAAGCGTTATCTAACCAAAGGTTGTTAGAACTATAAAACATCCTATTAATAGGTAGGTACTCGAACTTCGAAATGTAGTTTATAATTTCAATGTATGTGGGAAGTTTCGCAATAAAAATACACAGATTCGATTTAATGTTATTTATTTCATTTTGACAAGGTAATCGGTGACCTTCAAACGACTAATAGGTATCAAAAGTACAAAAACGACAAAGTTAATAATCTCTATTTCTTACACAATCTAGTGATAAGTTAAATAGCATCTCTTACTTGTTTAATAGATTTGGTACGAGTATACTAAACAGTAAAGACATGGCAAAATATTTTATTTTAAAAGGTAACAATGACTCTGAAATAGTGTAAACGCCAAATATTAATAAAATTATATTATTAAAATAGATGTCATACATATTAATAGCTCAGCTATCACCGAGCACTTTTACTGAAATACAATACTGTTTTTGAAGTGCTACGTATTTAATAATATTTAAACTAACAACAATCTATAAATATCTTAGTATTTATACCTAGATGTAACGTCTCGTATACTTAAAAGAGGGTAGGTTCATAAAACATAATAACAGGGTGGAAAAGACAAATTTGCTCAGGTCATAATTTTATCTATATCGTATAAGCCGATATTAAAACTATGTCGCCTCGTGAACAAATGACAAATAAAAAAAATTAAACGTAATCTGTTTTAATTTTTTTTTAATTATGTACTTTCATAAATTAAATTTTTTGAACTAAGTCAATATTTTCTACCAGGAGACACTTTTTGTAACACCGGTATTAAGTAAATTTGGAAATATATTCAGAAAATTATCTCCTGAGCATCTACTATCGTTTCCACCCAGCATTTGTTTTTAGTAGTTACCTCTAAATTTTGGATTATTCTAATATTTTGGATGATTTACCTAGATATAAAAACTAAGAAAAAATATATTAAAATTAGGCAAATATATAATTTTATTTATATTACTGTATTATTATTAAGTTCGCTTTATTTCTCATATTATAAGCAGAGGAATATTGTGACCAATTTTCTAGGTGGCAAGACAGACATTTACCTAAATTACAAAGATATAATAATTAAAATTTTAGTATCAGGTCTTGACCATGATTGTATTCAATGGTCAGCGACAAATATAACATTATGTATATCCATATCTCTTATTAATTACTTTAGTGACGCTAATCAAGATGTTTAAGTTTTAATTTCATAATTCTTTATATTTTTTCTGTCTTCATCAAAGTATGTTGAGTGGTCCGAATATAGGAATCAACATAAAAATATAGCGAGATGTGGACAAGGATACATTTATACAATACTTTATACTCGTAACAGTAATAGAGATCTATCTATACTTAAAGGAACGTTTACATTAGTTCTTTGAGAGACTTCGTCAATAAAATTGATACAATATTTATATATGCGGATCCAATAGCGGCCAAGTAATAAATAAAATCACAGTTGTTTTATCTTAATTTAGTTAAAAACGATTTTGAAACAATCTGATATTTTTAATAGATTTACAATTAGATAGACTTTACATAAAATTTTCTAAATATTTAAAATCTCAGAAAAATATAAAAAAAAAATATTTTCTAATTTGCGTAATATTTTAAACATAACAATCAGGGCGACGCAAAGTCGTCACAGGAATAATAATATTAATAATTACTCTGTGGTTTTGCCCTAAAAACTAAAATAACCCATTTATAAGAAGCACTGTCTCAAACGACATATTTAAGGGATATGATAGGACAGCAAGCATACCACAGCGCGTTTATTCGATCTTGTTGAGGATGATCATCACCAGACCTTGTAGTTCGTCATATTGCTTGCTCCTAACATATGCGGAGTATTCACTGGCAAGTGAACTTCCGACATTTTTGGCAGAAGTCACATCAGACTAGGCTAAAACTTGCAGAAGTTGACTTGCTGTAAATGTTCACACAGTGCAAGTGACTTGCGAAAAATGATATTGCTAATGAACAACTCGCAATAGAGCGCCATACATCTAATAGGGCACACGTCACACGAGCAAGTTTTTAGCTGCACATACGCTTGGCGAACTGAGCACGTGTGGAGAATTTCTGTTCGCGGCGTCAAGTGTGAACGTATGACGAGTCTTCAACTAATTCTGTTCTCGAAATTCCCTTGAAACTAATTATCCGCAGTACGTTTTTAATGCGTAAATAACAGCAGATCTCTATGGCTATCATCCATCCAACTTCTTATTTTTTTTTTTTAAGAATCCATAATTATACTTATTTAATTCCCAAAATTTTAACAAAGTTCTTCTGATCACTTCTTCTGATTTTATAAGCACACTTGAGTCACTAAATACGTCCGCGAATGCACTGTGAGCGTGAAATCCCTTTGTGCTCATCAAAAAGCGTGAGCTGAATGCTAGAGGAGTGCTTTTGTTCGATACTCGGAAGTACACGCTTGCTACACGTATTTTGTTGATAACACTCTCTGTTCGTACGTTGTTCGCCAAGCGTAGATGTAGTGAAATATAAGTTAGATGGACATAGCCCAAGGAAAAAAGATTTGGTTGTCAAACGCCTGTGTGAAGTGAAAAAGATTTTCTCTGGAGGTTTATCGAACTTATAGTTCTATCTCTTTCCATTATGCAAATAGTCGGTTCGTAAATGGTCAAAATAATTTACACACAGTAAGAGTATTCATCGATCAGATCAATTTTAAACAACTTTTCTAACATTTTATAAAATTATTCATATCATCAATAAGCAACAAGTTATATGTTTATTGGTAACCGGCGTTTCCTCTCAGACTAAATTACTAACATAACATCAAATGAAGCAAAATTTACAAAATATATTACAAAACTACTTACATTCATACATTTTTATTTTATACCTAAATCTAGAATAGCGAACACTCTCTGAACACTTATCTTAATATTTAATTCTTTTATGCACAATGAATACAAAATAAACTCTAGTTCGTATATCTTTATCGGTAGTAAAAATTCGGTACGCGTTCTAACTAAACTACTTTGAACGATATCTTTATATTTACATAAAGTATACATTATCACTTCTTTATAACCTTACAGCCGACACAGTGTTATTTTCACTTATTTGCGCCATTTTTTGTGAAGAAAAATAAAAGCGGTAGGTAACAACTAGGAATATTTGCTATGTCCATGTACACGCAACTTTACATATAAATTGTACTTACAGCCAAAATGGAATGTTTTTGTACATTGCAACGGATTACGTTTTAAATGGCGCGGCTTACAAATCTGTCAAGCGTCAACTCACAAAACGTACGGTAGTAATTACACAAGAGTCATTTGGATGTATCGACCAGATTATTGTTTGGGGGTTTTGTTAAGTTTACTATCAGGTGTGGTCCGCGACGTTGGCAGCCGTGGCAGCGCGACGCGCGGGCGCGACTCTTCCCATAAACGACCTAATCTCTTCAAAGTATGTCTCTTCCGGAGACCGCCGGCGGTTGTCATCGCCATTCTCCGCTTCGTGCTTCTTCAGATGCCTATCCAAATTGGTCTGCTGGCCGAAACAACGGTCGCAGTGACGACATCGAAACGGCCGTTCTTTATTATGAATGTTCCTCACATGTCTTTGCAGGTTGGATGATATCGAGAAGGATCGTTCACAGTACTTGCAGCGGTAGGGCTGTTCGCCCGTGTGTGTCCGTAAATGTCTCGTCAAGTTCGCACTACGCGGAAACGCTTTTCCACAATAGGAGCAAGTGTATCGGTCGCGGGCTCTGTTCACTCCTGGGTTCTGCGGGACCGGGGGCGCTCGCGGGGCGCCGGGCGCGAGCAGCGTCGCGGCCGCCGCCGGCAGGAAGGGGTAGCGGCCGAACGAGGCCGGCAGCGCGAGCGGCAGGCGCCGGCAGAACTGCAGCAAGGCCGGATGCGCGGGGTGCGCCGGGTGCGCCGGGTGCGTCGGGTGCGGCGGCGGCGACGGGACGATGAGGTTGCAGTTCTCATCTTCCAGCCGCGGGGGGCGCTTGTGCGTGACTCGCAGGTCGAGGGGCTCGTCGGCACGCGGTGACCCGAGGGGGCTGGGATGTCGCTCTAGGGGCGAAGAGGGCGGGGAGGCTAGGCGGCGCGGCGCCGCGTGCTTTTCGCGCATGGCGGCCGCCGCGCACGCGCTCATCGGGCTCGTGCGCCACCGACCTGGAACAACACAATGCTCTATTAAAAATTGATTAAAATACATTCACTTCAGTCTACAGACAAGCCTCAATAGCGCAACGGCTTACGGGGCGGACTTGAATCCAAAAATTTATAGATTCAAATCCCATTGATTTTATCCTACGTAGTCCTACAATAATTAGCTTTATGTTAGTTTACTTGCTCTCTGAGGCACGGGGCTGACTCCGGGCTTGTACCGGCTTGAAATAGCTCAGAATATTATTATGTTTGGCCGTTGCTGAAATGACGAAATAGCGTGACCGCGTGCGCGAGGAGAGGGCATCGGATCGAGCCGCCGAGACCGACACTCGCCTTCGACGCACGCCCACCGCCTGCGCCTTGCGACATCGAAACTAGAGCAATTGATACAGAAACGATGTTTTTTAAATTAATTATTAACGATACTTTATTGGGTACTTTACGATGAGGTAAATACATATTTCTTGCCAACGAGATTGCCAACGCTAAATCAAAATGCTTGATAGATTTTATGATATTGATCTTTATAGTGCTTGCACCATGTTGAAGTTATCGATAGATGATAGATAATTAGGTATAATATAAAAAAGTGTTTATAAATGTTTCAATAATACATAACAAGACCAATTTAAATATCCTTCATGAAGAAAGCCTGCATCTCTTTCTCTTCAAGTTGTTTGCACCGGATAACAAAGTGTTTGATTGGAGACCAACTAGCTATTAGAGGGATGGATAATCTCAAGCGATCCACTGGATTCAATAAGATTGTGCTCTGAGGGGAGCCTTGTAAGAGATTCGTACCTGTTTTCACCAACGTTCCCTAATTTGGGCTACCTAGAACGTTAGTTCTAGGTAGCCCAAGTTAGGGAACGTTAGGGAAGTTAGGGATCTAAGTTATTAGATGACACTTTCTGTCAATTTCGCTTTCACGAACCTTTTAGGGAACAAGGTGAAAATGACTTTGGGCAAGGGATTGTATTTAGAGGCCACTTACGTAAAAATACTATTACCTAGGGGATGATTTAGGTATGGTTGGTGAAAACAGGCACTAATATATCCAACAACTATTCCTGACCCACAATAAAAAAAGTATCTTTTTGTCTAACCTTCATTTATTTGTATGAAGTCGCGGGCAATAGCAAATGACCAACACATGTATGAAGGCACAATTTCTTTTCAAAAATGCACATGAATATCGTCTTACATAAAAACTAGTCTAGTTTAGATCGCCGCTCCTTGTCCCTTTCACTGGTCTAGTTCTCTGCCCACGTCGCGTCGCGTACAGATACTTGTTAAAAAGCCGCTACACTTCCACTGAACAACTTCATCGGTGTATGATCGATTGCTTTAGGCCAAAATACATACGATACTTCAAGCATCGGCGATCAGCGATTTTGCCTATAGGTATACAAACTTTTTATACATTAAGTTGACATAAAACACAAAGACTTATAAGAATAATATTGTCCGTAACTTCGTCCATCTGGAATTTAAAAATCCCGCGGGAATCTCTGTTTTTCCGGGATACAATATAATGAGTGCCACCAATGATCTTTGGAGTGCCACACTTTAAGTCTACACCACCCATGCAAAAAATTACGTCAAGATTAAACTGACAAATACGGTATATATCGCGTTAACCTACTACCTAGTAGCTACTTACATCACCCATTTTGACGACTCGACGTTATACAGTATGCGAGGCGTAAGCACGGCTTTGCATTTAGGTGTTTGAGTTATTGACAAAAGTAGTAAAAACCGGACGTTAAAATAGTACGAACCGATTTTACATTATTGGTTTACACTCATGCAAAGCGTAGGACACACACGACGGATTGTATATAGCGTTTATTGACAACTTACCTAGTGCGTATGGCATAGGGGTGTCAAAACGTTAGAGCCTCACTAAATCGCAGCGGTTTGCGTTTTAACGAGGTTTTTCGTTTCCTTATTAACGATCAAATGTACGGATTTTGAGAGTTTAATCGCAGCTTCTAGCTTCCGAAAAGTGACGAAATCGTCTATCGCCGATATTGAAAGTATCGCGTGTACTTCTACCATTCAACAACTTTATCGGTGTATGATTGATGTCACGCTTGTAGTAGGCTGTTTAAAAAAAGAAACAAATTTTTATGGTTATAAAACCTACTCCTAAAATAATTTTATTACATTGTTGTAATTTTTTCTTCACCTATACGTGCATTTAAACTTGTAAGATTTTAATGCAGCTCTTATGCATAAACCGAATGAAGATTTAAAGCTAGCAATTAATTTAGCCTTTAAGTATCTCTATGTACGTCTCCTGTTTTCTATATTTTTGTTCATAAAATTTATAGCATTTTCAAGGGTGCTGCTACAAATTTGTTGGCTCACGCCTACGACTGGACACGCCGCTAATTTGTGCCAAAAGCAGACGACATAAATCCTTTGAACGAGACTCAAGCATCGACATTTTAGAGACCTTATTTGGTGAGCTCGTGAGTCCGGTGCCGCTTGTTTATGATTTGTTACCAGAGTCTCTCGCCGAGCTATTTAGCCCCCGGATAAACTGGGAAAATAATTGCACAATAAAGCCCCAAACACACGCAAAGTGCGACTGAGAGGCGGGGACTTCACACTGAATGTACGCATAGTGTGTGCTTACGATTTGTAATACAAGGAACTGTATGAAGAATATCTAACTGCTTCGCGTGATTTTGACGATATACTCAGCATACTTAGTACGTGTTTGCACATCTCAATTCTCGACAACGTTGATGGAATTTCAAGAATCGACACGCAATAATGCTAGACTGAGATGTTCCTAAACATTCTTGTAATTAATGTTGCGCATTCAGTAGTTACACAAAGTTTTTAAGCTATTGCATAGCTTCTATCGCGGGCCAGCGTGGAGACCGAATCCAGAAATTCCGCAACGAAAATAACCTGACACGGGACTCCTCTACGGAGAGCCGCTAGATGACACATTTTTTATCAACGCCATCTAGTGGTGAGTCTTTTTTTTTCAAGGTACTTAAGGGCTTTCTATAAAGGGATAAACTTGAGCCTTAAAAGAACGTGATTAAGGTCCATTATACTCAAAGTTATAGTAAGTATATCAAATCTTGGTATTTCTCGTCGCTTTCGAGTTCTATAAACTTGTACTAGCATTACACGTCGACCGCGAATATCGACACTGCATCGGCGCGATATTTGCACGTACACCAATAACTAGCCGTTAGTAGATGAATTTGTCGGCATTATCAAAGAATCACCCGCTGTTTTCGCGCGTCCAACTGTTTGCACGTTCAGCGAACAGCGTTTAGAGCATATTTGTGTGATCCCATCACAAGTCGAGTCACGATCTTCTAATTGCACTTAATTAACGAGGTTCGGAAGCGACGTGACGTATTGCGTGGTAGGCGGAGCGAACACGGTTATGTATGTTAATGTAAATACCGCGGCCAATGAGCGGCACCACGTCGCGCCGCCTTGTGATATATTAGCATTTGAATCGTTTATTCGTTCTTACCGCCACCATGAGCACCACTCTAACGGCGCGACTGTTGACTTTTGTGGGCCTTTATGCATTCCCAATAGACTCGTCAACTCGTTCCGTTCGGTTTATGTAAACTTCGTTTTAATAAATTACCGTATTCGGTAGTATAGTCAATAGTGTGTGGGGAAGTATGTTTTTATCGACTATGGAGTTGTAAAGTAGGTGGCGCGTGATAGAGCGTAGGGACTACCGTTGATAAATTACTTTTTATATTAGTAGATGATACCCGCAACTTAAGTCCGCGTGGAGTAAGGTTTTTCGATTCCCGCAGGAACTCTTTATTTTTCCGGGATAAAATGTACCCAATGTGTTAATTCTGGGTATAAACTATGTCAATTTCAAATTTCAGGCAAATCGGTTCATTCGTCAATTCGTCACACACACACACACACACACACACACACACACACACACACACACACACACACACACACACACACACACACACACACACACACGCGCGCGCGCGCGCGCGCGCACACCATCATTCGCGCGCACAAACTTCCGCCTTTATGATATTAGTGTGATAGTGTGACAAGCTAATAATATTTTGATGACTTGTTAGTTATTATGTTCCCTTTTGTGGTTTTTTCTCTCTTTTCTCTCTTTCATCTTGGCTAATTAAGGTTGAGTGAGCCAACTATTTCTCCATGCAAGCGTAAAAGGGTGATTACACCATTACACAATTTGATTTTGTTCGCCAAAAACTAACCATGATATTGATTTGTTTCGCCATTATCAAGGCTTGTTTTTAAATAGGACAGTAATTAAAATATAGTTTTGATTTTTGTTTAGTATTTGAAAGTCTTGAAATATCCATATTTTAATACTTTCTACTTTACTATTTCAACTTTGAGTGTAAATAAACCATGAAATGTATAAAAAATCCAAATTAATTTACGAATAGGGAAAAATTTGCTAATCTTTTTGTTAGGTTCAACATTTCCAAAAAAAAAAATCGTAGTGCATCTCACTGAACCAAATCTTTCTCATACTATATGTTTGGTGCAAAGACGCGGCAAGCGCACTAGCGAGTTAGTTCTAGTGGCATGCCAACTCTAAAGTTCTTATGTAAACTTCAATTTAATAAATTATCGTATTAATAATAGTGTGAGGAGAACTATCGAGTTCTAATGTAATACTGGCGGCGCCCGATAGTGCGTGCCGTCGATAAATTAGTTTGTTTATCATTATCAGCCAATAATATTTTAAGTATAATATTAGATGCTAGGTGCGAATTGAAATGAGACATCGTAATTTTATCGATAATGAATTCATTTAATATATTTCAGTTTGTAATGTTCTTATTATCTACTACTTATTTAGATACTCAGTAAGTACCTAATTATCTAACACTTAGGTTTGTTATAATATCTAACTTGTTAAAGACACCTCACGGGGAAAGACGTAATTTATGTACCTATCATATTCTTAATACATACGTAAGCTACCATTAATACGACCTCTATTGATAATGTGATAGATTGATAATAGTTAGAAGATTAGAATAGAATCGACAAGAATAGTATTTTAGCCTCACTATCATAATAGTTTTGTTCGAGTTATAGGCGCACGACAAATTCCAGTTGCAACAAAGGGTCGCCACAAGTAGACCTTACCTAATCCGACTCATAAATCTATCATCACGGCAACCGCCATAAGCGTTTAGTAGGTATAATTATGTTCGTGATTTACTACGTCCGCTCATCAATCACGATAGACTATCAAGGCATTGCCTACAGAAAACGTCAGATTCCAAGGGTCAACCTAAATTAGTATCAACGTGAACACAATAGAGCCTATAGTTGCATAACGTTTTACAGTTTACAGTAGAGATGTAAACATTAACCGCCAATGATACGCGTTTTGCATGGTCAGTAGTGCGGAGCATATGGGTGGCGCATCGTTCTATTGACGGAATAATGCACGTGTATCAGAAATTGAACTTTAATTGAATACCTAGGTATCTTTGTAAGACGTATCCTGTCTAGTATGTTGTGAACGTATCTATCGACTATTGAGTTTTAATTTATGATATATTATAATAACGGTACAAGTGGCACTAGTTTGCGATCTGTGGAAATCCTTGCCAGAGACCTACATAATATCTAGTCTCGCAGTGGACGCCAATCTGTTGAAATGGCAATGCCGACGAGAGTTGTTAGATCTAATTAACGGAACTGATTTATTGCTTATGAAAATACTTATGGTCCATAATTTGAATCCAGATAGGTAATTATTTTAATATTAATGTCATAAAAAATGAGATTTATGATAGTCCATCCATTTAAGTCAAAATTTTATAAAAAAATCAATTACTTAATAATACATTGAACCAAATAGGTAGTCCATTGAACCAAATTGTCTTTGCAAGACAGCCATTAAAAATTAATCAGGCCATAAATCTTAGTTTAGAGCATTAATTGAAATAAAAACATAAAAGTCGGCTGATATTCACTTATGGCATAAACGTAGCTAAGTATTAGCCATCGTTGGAAATAAATTCGTTAAAGTTAAAAATGATCCCAATTTGGGCACAAAATGTCAGTGAATTATGAATTTATTCATATAATAACATTTCCGTTCCATACAACGTCTCGGGTAGTAGCGCTGGCTAAAGCGCGTGTAAAATCAAATCGGGCAATCACACAAGTCGCACAAATACTTGACATATTCTCTCATAAGATCGAGGCCGGAGCAGATTCACACGCCCTGCTAGTTTTTTAGGCGACGTATCGACATCCATAATCTTTGATTTATTTCACATCACTATTTTAGGAAATGCGTCGCGCCGACCACCTTATGGCGCGATATGAAATTGCGATGTACGAACCCTGTACGCTACATAAATGTGTCTCAACCTGAGATGTATCGATTATGTCCGCGCACATGTTATATTGACTGTACTGTGAATCGCTGGAAAAACTGGGCGGTAGGGAAGATTCCCACGGACATTATGCCGGGTTGGTACGCACTTATATCTAAAACAGTAACATCGCGACCAGTTGATCATCCAGTTACTTTTATAATATTATAGCTCCTGGTCGTCGTTTAACTACCTCGTTGGTTAGCAAGTTGGACTGCGGATAACGAGGTCCCGGGTTCGATTCCCGGGTCGGGCCAAAAAAAGTATTAAGTTTTTCTAGAAGTTCTCATATTAGTAGGATAGCGCATTGAAATAAACAAATAAGAGATAAAATTGTCCACGATCCAACCACGATCACTAGATTACGTTCATTCCAGTGTTCTCCTGCAACTGCGAGTGTCATTGGAGAATGCTTTAATAAAAGAAATGGCCACAAACACCAATGGGGATTTCGTGTCTGCACATGCGCAGTAGAGCAGTTTTGTAGGAATGAGGTAAAATGGAGTCGGGAGATCCTGCGGGAGCAAAAAACCAAAAAACAAGTAAGAAATTTTGGAATTATAACGTTTTTTTATTAGTTCTTGACTGCGATCTCACCTGATGGTAAGTGACGATGCAGTTTACGATGATAGCGAGCTAACTTAAAAGGGGTATGGCAGTGTAGATTCAACCCATACCCCTAATCGGTTTCTACACGCCATTGTGCCGGAACGCTAAATCGCTTGGCGGCACGTCTTTGACTATAGGGTGGTAACTAGCCACGGCCAAAGTGTCCCACCAGACCAAACCAGAGACAATTCAGAAATTATAAATTCCCAAATTGCCCCCACCAGGAATCGAAACAGAGACCTCCCAGTTTTAAAACTTCGGAGACGGAGGTCGTCAAAATCCGCCAGCGAAGTATAGTTTCGAGTGTGATGCTTGGTCCACTAAAATAAAAACCTAAACATCGCACTCTCCCCTTGCTCAGACTAAATACAGTATTTTATAAAGCAAAGTTAGTTTATTTTTAGTTATACAATCTGCCAACAGAATCTGTTGGAACAATACTGTACTCAAGAAGTTCATTTGTTCACACAAGTTTATTACTTTGAACTCCGAAGGGTATTTTATTCTAGGATGTAAGTTACGGTGTATCTAGGAAATGTTTACGCTAAGTATTGAAATGTTTTGCGCTTCGGCGCGTGCTGAGGTTTTATGAGTCCCTGGTAATTAGATCAAAGGCGGTCGTAAATTTGTATAAACGACTATGAAACTACACAATTTCCCCTATAAACTTTGTAAACTGTTTATTGGCTACATCGGACCGTTAAAGAAAACTTCGTTTAGCATAAACTATCTGTAGTGTGAAATTTAATAAATTATTATTTGAATAAGATATTCTGGCAGGTTTAATACCAATTCCATTATCGTCGAGTAACTGACAGCTTTTGTATTGAAAATTGGTCAAAACACGAACTTGATTAGGTATGATTATTTGAATAAAACATATTTTGCTAAATAGTAAAACATCAGCGCTGAAAGTTGTAAACAGTTGAAAACAATGTTTTATTAATATTTACCCGGATGCACCA
The DNA here is from genome assembly GCA_038048805.1 of Hipparchia sbordonii. NCBI lineage: Eukaryota > Metazoa > Arthropoda > Insecta > Lepidoptera > Nymphalidae > Hipparchia > Hipparchia sbordonii. The sequence goes on from CM076110.1 coordinate 7,713,310, forward strand.
GAAGGAGGGTAATGTTATTAGGGTAATAAATTATTATTAATGCGTTACTTTTTTTGCATAGACATATTTAGTTGAGAAGAGTTGGGGAGTGATGTAGGCAATTTAAACCTGGAACAACAAAAAAAAAGCTTCCCGCTGGATTTTCAAAAACTCCAACCTACCTTTGACATCGCGGGGAAAAGCTAGTAAAACTTATATACTTAATATAAGTATTGTATAAAGTTGTTTGAAATCGTATTTGCAGAGCCTGTTACAGCTTTTTCATTGATACATATTACATCTAAATCACTTATCAGTAAATCAGGTTAGTAAACAAGATTCCAACGTGCAGTCTTATTAACATCGTCTATTTGCAAATTGTAAAAATATGGATGTTTTCTACGTATCGCACGATATTCAATGGATATCGATAGGTAATGCGAATTTAATGCAAAATCCACAGTGGACATATAGCTGGATTGATAAGAATTCCTTAGATATGAGCTGATGCCCGAGACTTCGTTCACGTATTTACTTTTTAAAAATCCATAGACATAGACAATTTTTTATCCCGAAAAACCAAAGAGTTCTCACGGGTGCTGCTTCCACCTGTCACGATCAAAAGCTAGTAAATTAGCAAATTAGAATTTTGAACGTCTATTGATAGGACCGAGCTTTCTTAGCAAAGCTGCGAAAAGTTCCCAGCGATGTCGAGGATAATGTAACACCGCCGATACTGTTTTATCGGAATCCTGTACGTTACTGTCATCGAAATAAAGGTTAACGATTGAGATCGTTACAAAACAGATATAATAATGCACTTTCATTATTTATTCAGCGAATAATCTCCACGAAATTGTGTACGGGAGGTAGATAGCTGGACTTGTCACATAAATTATGGCACGGTATTAGAACGAAGGCAGGAAAGCTGGCACATTTGCATTGGTGATTCGGATTTGCGGTGACGCGGCCAGTATTAAGATGATGTATGGGGCCCTGATTACGGGCCCCGGGATGCGGTTCTAGTTGGAACGCAGCTGTGGGTGCACACTGGATACTGTACACTACAAACTGTATAGAGAATTAATCCTGTTAGTCTCGTTTTAACGTATGTGTATTTTTTTATTTCTTAAGAAGAATATTAGCCAAGCTGCACTTGACTTATATTCTCCTCTCCCCGTCAAATAAGCGAAAATAGTGCAACGGGTAAGGTTCGAATCTGCGACCTTTCAGTTTTCAGACCGCACCTTTAACCGTTGGGCTTTTGAGGATTCAAAAATTTATTTACTTTAGTTATTTTTTATTTTATTCTATGACAAGATAGCCCTTGACTGTGGTAAGTGACGATGCAGTCTAAGATGGTAGCGGGCTAACTTGGAAGGGGTATAATATAGCAGTGTAAATTCAACCCATACCCCTAATCGGTTTCTACACGCCTTCGTGCCGGGACGCTAAACCGCTTGGCGGCACCTCTTTGACGTCTTTGTCTCTTATCAGAGAAGGCTTATAGGTCATATTCCGCCACGCTGGCCCAATATAAATTGGCAGACTTCACACACCTTGGGAAATATTATGAAGAATTCAGGCGTGCAAGTATCCTCATGTTTTCCTTCACAGTTAAGCATGTGATATTTAATTCCTTAAACGCACTTATCATTGAAGAGTCAGGTGCCAGGGATCGAACCCGCGACCGCCCGAATGGAAGACCGTAGTCCTAACAACTAAGCTATTCGATCTGCTACATCTGAGAGGTCTTCGTATATTGCTTTGATGCAGTTTGGCAATATTAAAACGATCATTAAGGTTTTATTACTTTTACCTTAACTTTCATTATTTTATGTTCATATTAGGTGGAATCTAGTTAAGGTGATTTACTTGCTGAGCAATGTCATAAAGAGTACCTACCTGATTTTTACTGTCGCTACAGAAAAGCATTAACTTAGGTTCAATCTGTACCTACCACGATTCCAGTTTCCACCTAGTTGTAATTCAAAACGCGTTCCCTCGAGATAAATGCCCACAGGTATCTCGAGGCATACCTCGTGTTTCCATAAATGAAAATTCATTTAATGCGATCATATTAATAACTGCTCATACCAATCGAATGAGATTACGTGTAAAACACATCTAGCTCTATTTCGATTAAAATTCCGCTTAAATTATTTAATTTGTATACGATGTTTTTGTGTCATTAATCAATTGTGGTTAAACCGTTCTCAAATGACAATAGATTCTGAAAAAATTACGATAGAAAACTTAAACCGGATATAAAATTCGTTGAAAGGCGTTTTTAATCAAAAAATAAATTGCCCTCAATTTCAGTAACTTTCAGTATCTACGTATTTTGAACAAGCGCCTTTTAATTACTTAGTTAAATTAAACTATGTAACTTTATGATGTAAACTAGTTTTTGACCAACATTTTATTCGCTCGGAGTTAGAATTTTAAAAACTTTCACGAAATTTTAGTTTTTCGTTTTCTTTTTAAAGAATATTAGCCAAGCTGAACTTGACTTATATCCTCCAAATAAGCGGACAGCTTGTGCTATGGGGGTACGATAATAATGCAACAGGTGGGGCTCGAACTTGCGACCTTTCAGTTTTCAGTCCGCACCTATAATCGTTGGGATATTCAGGCTTAAATGAAACGTAAATGAACAAAGCTTTAATGAATGGAAACAAGTTAACATTAACAAAGGTAGAGATCCGCTAAATAAACAAAGGACAGGCAGGTTGCAAGGCGTAAACTGATACCAACAGCATACCATAATAATCTTAGTGAAGCCCCGACACGACATTTCGCCAACGCAGTCGCTGCATGTAGGTGGTCATGCCTTTATCAAGAACTGGCGACTCTGCTGCATTTTATTAGAAGTATCCTTAATACATTGCGGAAGTGTTCTGTGTCTTGTTCGAATCGTATAGAAATTCGCTTGAACGTATTTTTTATATAAATTGACTCGTCGCCCACGTAACTTTATAATGACATGCTTGATGTTTTGAGACGCGCTAAGTAGAGGCTTGGTAGAGGCTATGTATTCTTATTACATAAGTACTTAGCAAAACAATTAATTTGGGCATTAGTGGTGTGTAAGGGATTAGGGATGTTAGTTGTCAACTAAACAAAGGCCAAATTATCAACTCTTTGTCAAACGTCATAAAGCGTGCGTAGTAGAGGAGCTTGTATGAAATAGTGTGTGACGTCACAAACATTTTATTCAATTTTTATAGCTTTTCCTTTACTTCACACTTAAAACTATCTAATAATAAGTTAATTGGTAAGAAATTATTTATTTTGTTTTTAACTTAAACCCAATTTATAAAGGCAGGTACATAAGCACTGCTTCTCAAGTGAAGTTTGATCTCTAGTGCATGTGTCATTTCATTAGATTTATTATGAAGCTAATTTGTAATGAGCATATAGTTTTATGTATACAGGATTTTTATAGCTTTCGGCAAGCTGTTTTAATTTCAATCGTTTATTTAACTAATTAATATATTCTTAGCTGCATATTTTTTGAGCCGCCAAAGGATGCTTTGCTGAGAAAAGGAAAGAAACGTAATCACACTCATCTCATTTGGAAGTTCAAGATTTAGATCGTAAAAAACTGAAAACAGGTTTGGCTTTATTTATTATATTCGGTAATGAAAGTCACCGCCTATTTGCAAATTGAATCTAAATGTCAAAACTAGATCACCTACTAATCATAAATCTTGTGTCTTTAATTGGAAAACAAGTGATTTTTTAATTTCGGATCCATTATTTCACACGTAGTTTTATCTAAAATGTCTGACAAGCTATTTATTTATTCATAGTTGATGTATTTCTTCGAGAACTTTCTAAAAATGGGTAATAGGTACTAGTGTCTAGTAATAATAATATTATTATATACTTTCATTAATTCAAGAGTCATAAGACCAGAGTCTAGAGCCTTCTATCACAACAGATACTAATGCCCGTTTACACCAACCATAAGTAAATCATCTCCTAAGTAGAAGTCTCTTTACGTAGGTAGCCCCTAAATACCTAATGTCATTTCTACTTTTAGATGTCCTCTAAACTAGGTTTGTGAAAACGAAACAGAAAGCGTTGACAGAAACAGTTGACAGAAAGCATCCAAAATCCCAGAAATAACTCCGAGCGACTCAAAAACACCTACTAAATCCCTAGTTTCAGTTTTCTTTTAGCGAGATCTTTATATCCTGTATGCGTAATGTACCCTTTAATTCAAAATTTTTGGCTAACCCTTGATTAACTTCTTGTAGAGTTCTGACAGTAAAGTTCTTCCAGATCGAGACACCTGTAAAACATATTATGTGTTCTACATTAAACGCAATGCAGGTACATACTTATATTTTGTATGCAGCTATACGAGGTTATCGTGCCTGACCCCTGCTTTCTCGTTTCCAATATATTTGACAGATAGATCGGCTACCGCTACTAGCCTAGCGTGCTACACTTGTAGCTAAGTGTAGTTTAGAGCTTATTTGTACCAGCTGCCAATTCACCGCCAACTTCTTATCACAGGTGAAAATAACACGTTTACTAACAGGGCCCATTTATGTAGAGACGCTTGTAACGGAAAGAAAACTATGGGTTAACGAAGAGATCCTTAAATTTCTCCAGTAAATATGCTGGTACTGGGCATGTAGCTTTTTTACACAGCAGTGATACGCTAGCCTCCTTTATTGGGAGTCCAGGGTTGGGATTCCCAGCACCCACCTCTAACTTTTCGGAGTTATGTGTGATATGACAGATTAGATTATTAGATAGATATATTTTGGAGAGTCTGCTCAAGAACTATTCCATTTAGTTCCACCATCATACTAATCTGTACCGCTACGTGATCCCGCACTAAGCGCTTTGCTTCCTCGTTCCTACACACCGCAAAAATTTGGAATGCCCTTCCGGCTTCCGTTTTTCCAACTAACTATAATCTGGGTGTCTTTAAATCAAGAGTGAATAGGCATCTTCTAGGCATGGGCGTACCATCTTAGGCTGCATCTTCACTTACCATCAGATGAGATCGCAGTCAAGCGCTAGTCTTAAAAAGATTACTTTCCTTCACGGTAAAGGAAAACCTGCACATCTGAAAGTTCGCCATAGTGTTCTCAAAGGTGTGAGAAGTTTGTCAATCTGACTATGGCCTTATACCTTTCGTTGAGAGGAGACTGGCGCACAGTAGTGAGCCGTAGTGAGGGTTGCTAATGATGAAGAGATAATTATTGACCTATCCAATAACTGCGGTGTTGTCTAATAATGATTTCTACAGTATGACCATCGCAATTGCCTTTGATTAGCCAACACTAGCTTGTTAATGGCTAAAATGCTTTGTTACAGGTGGTTACAGCAAGAATACCATAAATTCAGCTAATCATTGCAATTGAGATCTACTGCACCAATCATTGTTACAGTCAACTTTAAAAGCACAAAATATACAGTTCATTTTTTTTTATTCGATGACAAGAACGTCCTTGACTGCAATCTTACCTGATGGTAAGTGACGATACAGTCTAAGATTGTAGTGGGCTAACTTGGAAGGGGTATGGCAGTGTACTCATATCCCTAATACATATTTACTGTATATTTTAAAGTTGACAAGACCAAGAAAAGTGTATACACGTACGCAGTTACCCGTTGATGTCTTTTGAGTAAGATTTTTCTTAGATAACAGAGACGGCTGTAAGAAGTTTTAGAAAACTGGTTCTCCAATATTTAACGAACTGTAATGATTGAGAAATACTATGTACATAAAAGTAGTTGGTTTACACTCTAAGTACCGAAACCGACCGGATGTAAATGTCACGAGTTATCACATAATAATGAATTAAACTAAGCATGAAATTATCTTATACTTTATGATACAATTATAGCTTCTGTAATAATTATTATAGCCAAGCTAATTTCGTTTCTAAACTAATAACTTTAAGTTATAGTATGGAATGAACATATTCAGTCCACAAAAAGGGTATGATTTATTAGTTAAGAAAATTTAAAAATGGTTATGAGGAGTGAAAGTGTAATCTGTCATGCTTTTCATTCCGCTTTAATTAATATATAGGTATTATTTTGTTCAATTCTCAGATAAATGTTTAGACACATACTTAATTGATTTTAAAATATCACGTAGTTATAAATCAGATCAAATATTTCGGACACTAAAGAGCAATATTATATTGCTAATTTTTTCACATTAGAATATTAATGAGTATTGCTCATAATAAAAACAATCTTCCTTCTTGATTTTGCGATGATTTAATATGACTTGCTTCATTAAAATTTTACGATTATTACCTTTGAAGTGTCAGATATATGACGATTAGATTCACATATCGATATTATAAAATCGTTAATAACATCACTAAAACATCCGACCGGCATATTAATCTTTATTTAGAACCACATCTGTTCAGACTTCATAAAAAAATAATGCGCATTTATGCAATAAGGTATATTTAAGTAAGTAAGTACTTATAGAGCTACAATTACAAGTCTTACACAGTTTTTTATGTTTTTTTATTAAATTAATTATCGGTTATGATCGTTAATGACTGCAAGTTTTTGCCCTGCTCACTGGCCGACCTGCCATGTAGGGTGTATTGATGTCCACTTAGAAAATATTATGACGATTATAAATCACGTTACTCTCATCATGGAGTTCTAAAGAGCGTGCGCACACTTTAGATGTAAACTGAATTTACTTAAAATAGCTATAGCTAGAAAAACAAAGGGTGCCGCCGAAAACTCCACGTGGACCATTCAGTCACGGTCAAAAGCTAGTAGTCCATAAGAACCGTTGCTAGTTAGTAGTTAGAGAATAATAAAAAATAATATAATATTATATTTTATTTTCAGTTATACCTCCAACAACTCTATTGTTACCTAATAGTATTAGTAGAAAATTCATAGCTCTTAGAATGTTTGTCGTAAGTGTGCGCACTTGTAGCTGCGATGTTTTTCTTATTGATAGTTTATCCGACCATAGGTATCTGTCTCAGCCTTCCATTTGTTCTAGTTATAGCTTTATGATAATAAACTAGTTAGCATTGTTGTGGAGGATTCACTCAGGATTCGACCCTGTTATATATAATACGATTATTACCTATTCTAATATTATAAAATGTGTGTGTGTGTGTGATATAGTGTACTTATTTGTTGGTTTGTCCTTCAATGTTTTCAGGAGTACGAGTTTTCTCGTGCTTAATTTAGGAGATCGTTTCAGCCAGGAATATTTTTCCAGGAAATTCGAAGCCTTTTTTCGAAATATTTTTCGGAATCCTAAAAGAATAAGATTGTAGATTAGAAATATGTATCCCAAAAATATGTTATGGTGATGGACAATCGATAAAGCTATAAATGAGGTGTCCCGATATGGCTGCTTTAGGTACCTACTCAAAGTCGAAAATCTTCCACCGGTTCGGAAAGCTGATTCTGTAAGATTATTCAGTAAGTAATACGTACTAAAATTTTTAATTTTTTATTGAAGTGTTAACCTACACTTAAGGTTCTGTGATCAGCTAAATAGAGCCGAAAGAAGATCGTTTTATTCAAAATCTATTGGTCATAATACTATGAAAAAAAAGGGAGTTACAATTGATCATATTTCTGGCCTGATGCCTGTTTCCAAAACACAATGACGTAAACTTTTTTCAATAGAAAAAAATTGCAAAGTTGCCTCTGCAAATACATGAATTCCCATTTTTCTCAGTTACCATACATTATTTTTTGTAAAATTTAAGTACAATTTATTTGTCATATTTTACTACAAAAAATGGCAGTTTTAGATTTTTTTTACAGCGACTATTATAATTTAATCTTTTTTTATCACAATTTGTGTCTTGGCCGTTTTATTTCCAGTAGCGGCTTCTTTGTCACTCGTACTCAATTAGACAGTGATCGCTGAGGCGTGCTGCTAGCTGGACCTGCGCTGCGCTGCTCTCGCTCGGCTATCAAATAACATCGCGAAATATAATAATTGAAAATTGTTTTTGCTTTATGTTGAAGAGTATTTTGTATATTTTAGTGAAGTCAAATAGAGTGTACCTAGTTATAAGTTTGTATACAATATATTGTTAATAAATAAACCATAATATAGTTGTAAATAAATAAGTACTAAAATTTTGAAAATGGGTCCGAAAAAGAAAATGAACAAAATAAAAACAACAAAAGCAGATGGTGATAGTTATAAGTGTCTACCTACCTATTTTTAATTTTATCGTACAGTACGTAAATGTGACGTAAATCGGCTAATCAAACTTTACTATAATGTACCTTATTTTCGTCATTCTTTCTAATAGAAATTTGGCTCAGTTAGTTTGGTCGCGATTTGACAATTAGAAATTGCGGGTTCGAATCTCAACTACGTTCATTTTGCATTTTCTAAAAAAAGGTTTTATGTTTTTTTTTTTAGGACAAGTGTTTTTTTTTTTCAAAATTAATTATAATAAGTAAAATTGTTTTTGTTTTATGTTGAAGACTATTTTGTATATTTTAGTGAAGTTAAATAGAGTTTACCTAGTTATAAGTTTGTTTATAGTCAATTGTAAATAAATAATCCATAAAATGAAGTTTTAAATAAATAAGTACTAGGTAGTAGAGGCTAATTTTGAAAATGGGTCCTAAAGAAAAGCAAAATCCAAGAATTCACTATACAAAAAATATCAAAAGCAGATGATGGAAATTGTAAAGTACGTCTCTACCTATTTTTAATTTTCTCAATATTTTGTAAAGGTATTGCATTATGTAAGGGATCATGAAATATCAATTTCATCATCAATTTTCAATTACTTGGTAACTTACGTAATTTCTTCACAATTATTACGTTTTTTCAAATTACCTGCGAGATCAAATCAGAAATGAGGAGATCCGTAGGAGAACCAAGTTACCGACATAGCTCTGCGAGTCGCGAAACTAAAGTGGAAATGGGCGGGGCACATAGTTCGAAGAGCTGAAGGTCGTTGGGGTTCCAAGGTGCTGGACTAGCGACCTCACACAGGGAAGCTCAATGTTGGCAGATCCCCCACTAGGTGGACCGACGACATCAAACGAGTCGCATGGAGCCGCTGGATTCAGGCGGCGCAAGAACGAGGTCTGTGGAAGTCCACGTAAGAGACCTTTGTTCAGCAGTAGACGTCTATGGGTTGACGAAGAAGAAGGTAAGTATCTAATAATAATGGTGTAATACCCCAGTGGTGTAATAGTCAGTGTAGGAGAGAGTTGATAGCTAGAAGTTACGGGTTCGGTTCTTCTACCGTGTTTGTTTTGCATTTTCTAAGCGCATTTTTTTAGGACAATAGTATTTTTTTTTTTTCAAAATTAATTATAATAAGTTATATTTAATTTTCAGTCGGAAAAAACGTTTGAAGCTCAATTCTGAGGAACCATCAACATTGCAAGAGTGAGTAAAGCCTTTGCTCCGAATCTTGCGGGCAGCGGTGCGGCGACGGCGCACTATGGGACGAAATCATATAAACCGTCTCGAAAATCAATAACTTTTTTGTTTCTTGACATTTTGATTTGAAAATTTGTACAACAAACTCCAAAATGGCAAATTCAAGATGGCGGCCATACAAATTTCGTCAGTGCCTATCTCGGAGACTATAAAAGATGGAAGAGTGGTTTCTTGGAAAAAGATGATCAGTACTTGAAGGTCTACTTGATGAATAGAAAAAAATTCAAGATGGCGGAATTAATTTTTTTTATATACAAAATATATGCAAGACTGTTAGGGTTCTTTTTCAGAATTACCGATGATTTCAAATAGAGGACAAAAATTCATTCTTAGAAAAAATATGGAAGAAGCTGATGATTCAGGATTTCGAAGACGGGTGAGGAGAACGGTCAGGGTATTGAAGATAGGTGGAGGTTGCTCAAACAAAAATCACGCGAAACCTCATCCAATTGGCAGGGAGCTAAAAAAAACCAAAATAGCGGAATCAAGATGGCGGCCATATAAATTTCGTCGGTGCCTATTTGACAAAGAATAAAAAATCGAAGAGTGGTTTTTTAGTAGAAAATGATCAAGCCCTGAAAGTCTAAGAGCAGAAAAACCGCGGTCCACTGCAGCGGGCCGCGCACCCACGCGCTCTACTAGTTACTATATATATAGCTATTCGTGCTGATTCACTGATTCACTGACTGACTGATTGACTCATTGATCACCTTTCCTGTAAAATTTTGTATGGAAAAATTTTTTTACTCATGGTTTCGTATAGAGGGCAAAAATTCATTCGGAACAAAAATATGGAGATAGCTGATGATTGAGGATTTCACAGACGGGTGAGAAGCACGGCCGGGGTATCGAAGATAGGTGAGGAATGTTCAAACAAAAGTCACTCGAAACCTCATCCAATTGGCAAAGAGCCGAAAAAAAACTCCAAAACGGCGGATTCAAGATGGTGACCATACAAACTTCGTCGGTGTCTATCTCGGAGACTATAAATGGTGGAAGAGTGGTTGCTTGGAAAAAGATGATCAGGACCCAAAGGTCTATTTGATGAATAGAAAAAAAATTCAAGATGGCGGAATTTATTTTTTTCCATACAAAATATATGCAAAACTTTGATACGGGTCCTTTTCAAAATTTTTGATGGTTTCGTATAGAGACAAAGGACAAAAATAGGATAAGACAAAAATTCGTTTGGAGGAAAAATATGGAGAGAGCTGATGGTTGAGGATTTCGGAGACGGGTGAGGAGCACGGCCGGGGTATCGAAGATAGGTGAGGAGTGTTCAAACAAAAGTCACTCGAAACCTCATCCAATTGGCAGGGAGTTGAAAAAAAATCCAAAATGGAGGATTCAAGATGATGGCCATACAAATTTCGTCAGTGTCTATCTCGGAGACTATAAAAGATGGAGGACTGGTTTCTTTGATAAAGATAATCAGTTCCCATTAGTCTACGTGATGAATAGAAAAAAAATTCAAGATGGCGGAATTTATTTTTTTCCATACAAAATATATGCAAAACTTTGATACGGGTCCTTTTCAAAATTTTTGATGGTTTCGTATAGAGACAAAGGACAAAAATAGGATAGGACAAAAATTCGTTTGGAGGAAAAATATGGAGAGAGCTGATGGTTGAGGATTTCGGAGACGGGTGAGAAGCACGGCCGGGGTATCGAAGATAGGTGAGGAATGTTCAAACAAAAGTCACTCGAAACCTCATCCAATTGGCAGGGAGCTGAAAAAAAATCCAAAATGGAGGATTCAAGATGTTGGCCATACAAATTTCGTCAGTGTCTATCTCGGAGACTATAAAAGATGGAGGACTGGTTTCTTTGATAAAGATAATCAGTTCCCATTAGTCTACGTGATGAATAGAAAAAAATTCAAGATGGCGGATTTTTTTTTTTTATATACAAAATATATGCAAGACTTTGATACGTTCCTTTCCGCTGATGGTTTCGCATAGAGGACAAAAATTAATTTGGATGAAAAATATGGAGGGAGCTGATGATTGAGGATTTCGGAGACGGGTGAGGAGCACGGTCAGGGTATTGAAGATAGGTTGAGGGTGCCCAATCAAAAAAATCACTCGAAACCTCATCCAATTGGCAATAAGCTAAAAAAAATACCAAAATGGCGGATGCAAGGTGCGCTCATACAAATTTCGTCGATGTACATCTCAGAGACTATGAAAGATGGAAGAGTAGTTCCTTGGAAAAAGATGATCAAGACCCGAAGGTCTACTTGGTGGACAGAAAAACCGCGGTTCGCTTTAGCGAGCTGCGCACCCACGCACCCTACTAGTTAATATATATATAGCTACTCGTGCTGATTCACTGACTCATTGATCACCTCTCCTATAAATTTTGTATGGAAAAATTTTTTTACTAATGGTTTCGTATAGAGGGCAAAAATTCATTCGGAACAAAAATATGGAGATAGCTGATGATTGAGGATTTCACAGACGGGTGAGGAGCACGGCCAGGATATTGAAGATAGGTGGGGGGGTGTTCAACCAAATGTCACTCGAAACCTCATCCAATTGGCAAAGAGCCGAAAAAAAACTCCAAAATGGTGGATTCAAGATGGCGACCATACAAACTTCGTCGGTGTCTATCTCGAAGACTATAAATGGTGGAAGAGTGGTTGCTTGGAAAAAGATGATCAAGACCCAAAGGTCTATTTGATGAATAGAAAAAAAATTCAAGATGGCGGAATTTATTTTTTCCATACAAAATATATGCAAGACTTTATGTGGCTCTTTTTCAAAATTTCTGATGGTTTCGTAGAGAGGACAAAAATTCATTTGGAGAAAAAATACGGAGAGAGCTGATGGTTGAGGATTTCTGAGACGGGTGAGGAGCACGGCCAGGGTTTGAAGATAGGTGGAGGGTTCTCGAACAAAAGTCACTCGAAACCTCATCCAATTGGCAAGGAGCTAAAAAAAAATCCAAAATGGTGGATTCAAGATGGCGGTCATATAAATTTCGTCGGTGCCTATCTTGGAGAGTATAAAAAGTGGAAGAGTGGTTTTTTTAGAAAAAGATGATCAGTACTCGAAAGTCTACTTAATGAATAGAAAAAAATTCAAAATGGCGGAATTTATTTTTTTCATACAAAATATATGCAAGACTAAGATAAGGTTTCTTTTCCAAACTGATGGTTTCGTATAGAAGATAAAAATTCATTTGTATGAAAAATATGGAGGGAGTTGATGATTGAGGATTTCGCAGACGGGTGAGGAGCACGGTCAGGGTATTGAAGATAGGTTGAGGGTGCCCAAACAAAAATCACTCGAAACCTTATCTAATTGGCAATGAGCTGAAAAAAACTACCAAAATGGCGGATTCAAGATGGTGGCCATACAAATTTCGTCGATGTCTATCTTAGAAAATGTACAAGATGAAATAGAGGTTTTGGAAAAAGATGATCCAGATCCGAAGATCTACTTGGGGAACAGAAAACACGCGGTTCGCTTTAGCGAGCCGCGCACCCACGCGCCCTACTAGTAATTTTATATACCTAGAACTAAAATATTTTTATTTTTCAACATTATTCATAAAGGTCCTATTATCTGAGAATATTAATCCATGGAAAAATCTTTGGAATCATAACATTTGTCCCAACCATTTATGAGACGGTTTATATTATTTCGTCCCATAGTGCGGCGGCGGCACTATGGGACGAAATAAAAATTTTCTCTAAAATTGATAGTTTGCCCGAAATAGTTATTTGTTCAACAAGATAGCAAAGTTTTTTTTGTTGCGAGTGCCTAGTTTGAATCCCGAGCGAGAGAAGGATTCTAAGTTAGAATCATAAGAGTAGTGAGGGATTCAAAGGCACAAGAAGCAATTAATTAAATTAAGGTAATTAGCCACGGCCAAAGCCTCCCACCAGACCAGACCAGAGACAATTTAGAAATTATAAATTCCTAAATTGCCCCCGCCGGGAATCGAACCCGAGACCTCCCAGTTATAACAGCGCTCACCACTGCGCCAGGGACGTCGTCAAAAAAAATAAAGGATATTAATTAATTAATTTTAAATCTTGCATGGTTTTTGTTTCAATTAAAAAAAGATTCACGCAAATCGGTTAAGAAATCACGGAGATATCGATATACAGAAGTAGAAAAACAAAACTCCTTCTTCTCCTTTTTCAAAAGTCGGTTAAAAAAGTAGCCTATACTATGCCCGATGATATCAGCTATCTACCAGTGAAAGTCCCGTTAAAATCGGTTTAGAAATCACGGAGATATTGATATAGTAGGTACATAGGTAAAAACATAACTCCTTTTTTGAAAATCGGTTAAAAAGTAGCCTATATTACTCCTACCATCAGCTATCTGCCAGTGAAAGTCCCATCAAAATCGGTCCAGCCGTTCAAGCGTGATGTTTCGACAAGGGAAATAGGAATTCATTTTAAAAACTAATCCACGCGAGCGAAGTCACGGGCATCAACTAGTAATATATCAATATATCAATATATAGAATTTAGATTAAAAAATTAGGTAATAAATTAAAAAATACAACACCTAACTTAAAACACTATTTATTCAAATTATGTACTTAAAAAAATGTAAGTAATATTGAAATACATACTATGGTAAAAAAAGGCTAAAAATGAATAAGGAAATTAAAAAAACAATGTTACATTACTGGTGTTGGCTAGGAATCGAACCTGTACTCTCTCTCTGAAAATAAACTGTAGCCATACCAACCGAGCCATATACGTTACAATATTAATGACGAAAATAAGTTACAGTACAGACCTAATATAGTTTTGTCAGCCGGACTGAGTCGTTTCTTGCCGCTATCAAGCTAATATTTCGCGCTCGCGCTACATTCCCCCCGCGGTGAGCGGGACTAATACCGCGCGCTCTCCTCTGTAGCACCCCCTCAAATACCTAAAATTCCTCCAGAACCCCGTCTTAAAGTAGATACATATCACTAATTTCGTGGCTGACGTGTGGTTCGGCCGTGGTGTAACGGTTAACACACTCGGGCGCGATTCCCAGAGAGATGTGGGTTCGAATCCCGCCGGCCTCGGAATTTTTGATATGTATTTATAAACCTAAACCTATACTAAAATGTTTGTAGGTACCCGACTTATACCTGTACCTTTTGTTAGTGCAAAATAAAATAATAACAAACACATATTTTAATACGATAACGAGCACGCTAACTCCATTAAGTGACCTAGTCTTGTTTACGCCTCAATAGAAGCCATCTAAATAAAATATTTGCATACTGTTTTACATACTTTTGAATAGCAAATTAGACATGAGTATGTAAATGGATCAATTGCTCGCTTATCACTGGTCATACCGACCGTCATAATTGTATTTCATTAGAACATCTGCGTTTCGATAAACTCAATAGTGCATTTTTTTTAAAAGAACATTAGTCAAGCTGAAGTTGACTAATATGCTTCTACCCCCTCCAAATAAGCGCATAGCTTGTGCTAGGAGCGGGTACGACAATAGTGCAACGGGTGGGATTCGAACCTGCGACCTTTCAGTTTTCAGTCCGTACCTTTAACTGTTGGGCTATTGAGGCTTTGGTTGGGCTGTTGGGCATTGGTCAAGGTACGTACTGAAAACTGAAAGGTCGAAGTTTCAAATTCCATTCGCTGCTCTATCGTCGCACCTTTTCCTATTCAGTTATCAGGATACTGGTTTTTTGTTGATATAGTTGGTATATTTTTACGGGCTTATCTTCTAAAAGATTTTATGGATTTTGACGGGATTTTCACTGTCAGTAGAGCAGTATTTTAGGCTACAGTTTATGCCGAAAATAATATGGCGTTTTTTCCGCCAAAAAGAGATTATTGCCTAGTCTCTCAAGTATCTGGACAGATAAAAAGCGTGACAGTTAGCAGCCACCATACCAACCAAATACGTAATAATGAATATAGATTGTTAATCTGTCAAAGTAGACTTTTAAAGTCCTCCTAATTAGTGGAAAAAAGCGGTAATTAGAGTGAGGCAAATATAAAAGGATGCCGTAGCTTCTTTTAAAGAAACCGACTTTTTTCTTTCATAATACAAAAAATCTAACAAAAATTTTCCACTGACACAACTTGGTGAAAAAAATATGCAAATGCAAATTAATACACCATCTATAATTAAAGTTCGATTCTATCGCGCTACAAAATCATCGAGACAAAATTACACAGCACGAGCGCAACGACCCACCTGTTAATCGGCTTCATTGCAGGCAATCGACCTTCCATGCCAATGATAACAGAACTGGTCCACCGGCGGACTGTCATTACAGCTGATCGCAGTGCCGCTGCTCCGAGGGCGGCTAATGATGCAGGGTAATCTTATGCCTCTTAGATAATACGGGTCAAGATCTCTGCAAATGATGTTGTATGTGTAATTCAGCTTTGCATACTTAGGTAGCTTTTTGACAATAAAAACAACTGTTCTATCGGCTGATCGCAGTGCAACTAAGTACAACGACGTTGGTTATTAGCCACCTTTACGACAATACATATTAAAGTCTCTTCGATGATGTATAATTTATATGTTGTTATACATAATGATCTACTACTAATAATAATACATACATTATTATGGATAGTTACAGATGTTTTCTATAGATAGTATATATAAAACTTTTTGGTATTAATAAGACAATTGTTTCAGTGGCGGACTGTCAACAAAGTTGGTTTCAGTGTCATTGCAGTACTTTTTAAATAAAGGTATCTTCGATGTACCTACCTAAGTACATCGAAGATACCTTTATTTAAAAAGTTGAAACACTATCGAAATAATTAATATCGAAAAGTCTATACTACTATAACCTTATAAGAAGACATAATTACAATATTATTACAATAATATAATCATACGAGCATTTCAGACTCCATTCAAAATATGTATATTGATGTAACCTTTATGTTAACAACAATAAAACAAATGTAAACCTGTAATCTGATTGATGACTCTACCAGTGATTTACGGAACTGTCTCAAACGCCTTTGCAGATGACCTATTATTGCGATTAAGAAATAGAAGCAATCGAATACTCCTCAATACTAATTGACAATGCCCAAGTGTACAATGGCTGCCCACATTAATTCCGTGAGCCTTGGCATTACGGCGAAATGTCTGGGCGATTCCTAAGGATGATATGGACGCGGTTTGTTAAGTGCTAAAGCTTAAGTAGACACTCGATACTTGATGAGTATGTAAACACACAGCGTCATAACTCCACGCGCCGAGCGTAGTGCAACTTAGTCGAGTCGCTCATGTATTATGAATTCAGCATCTCGTTATTTTAATTGCAAGTAGTTTAGAATAGCATAAAATTACAATCTGATGACATGTTATTAAATACTGATTTTGTAGGACGGTTTTGAGGTAAAGGCTAGATGTATCAATCAAAATAATAGTGTTGGAGTAAGATACCAGTGGACGTTATTAAGTTTTATCTGTATCCTTAAATGTAATTAAAATGTAAATTTTTGTAATTTAATGATACAATTTCCTTTGAGATGTTAATGATAATTAAGCCTAGATACTTTTAATACGTTGGTAAATCTGTATAAATCAAATCATTTAACGCCTTCCTTATCGCCATTATCTTGTGGACTTTTCTAGTGCATTCTTTTATCGATTTTATTCTATTCTGGTATTCCATGACTGGTCATTTTTTATTTCGTTTTCAATTCATTTTCACGTATAATTTACCACAAACCCATAAAATAAATCAGAAATGATTCCATTTACGCAGATTGCTAATTTATTATTATTATTAATTCGTCAGCTTACAAGCATACATATATATCATTTTAATTGTTTGTTCCTTGTACTATTACAAGAAAACAAGGTGAAAATATATCGTCACCTTGTTGCGACGAGTATTTATTTATTTATTAACTAACTCTTACATTAGCCTTACAGGATAAAAATCACAATTCGCTAGTGTATATACCTTAACAACTATCATATGCATTATTAAAAATAAATAACCTAATCTATATTATTACTGTAACATATTGAACACATTGCGACCCTTGTGAGTTCACTCAGAGTGCAACGGAACAGGTCGATCCGCTCGGCCACGACGTTCAGTATGTTTGGCACAACATGATTCCGTGTATCCCAATCATAATTCGCATTGAGCAAGAACTTTTGGCATTATAATATCCATCCAGCCCACGTGTATTGAATCTAGTTATTATTGTTGACGTGTTTGCGATTTCATTGTTTATTGGGTGTCGTTATCTGTCGACTGCTCAGTGTAACGAGATGGGTTTGAATTACGCGACACAACCGAATGGATTTTGAAATGCACGGCGCGCGTATTTGAATGTTCCTATTGACTAAGCTAATAACTATCAAGTGGGAAGAAACAGTATTTAACTAGCTGCCTATGAGTAATATATTATTTTTCAAAAGTATTTTGGTAAAAATAATTCTCAAAAATATTATGGTAAAATATTTTTAGATAATTTCACGTATGGTCAATTTTTATGTCGTGGGAGTAGGTAAAAACTGATACCTATTTGGTAAGTATAGGCTTTACCTTTTTACTTTCCTTTATTCCATACTTATTACCTTTGTTTTATATTGTAATAGTAATGTGTGAAATGTAAAAAAAGAGTAAATCACGATTAATAAATCACTTAAAAAAAGTCGAAACAAAACCAACAATTTGCGTCATTGGTATAATTTCCGATTTATTTTATGAGTTTGTGGTAAATTATACGTGATAAATAAAGACCACACGGTTTAAGACAATAATAGTGCCATGTATTTTATTATACTGAAAAGATAATAAACATTCCAACGTTTAATTTTCTCAACAGGTAGGTAATCAATAGTGCGGGATTCTGATGCAAATTAATAATTAACCTAGTATTTAAACTATTTTGAATATACTTGATAAACAATTATTATTATCCAACTTGTCAAAACATTGTCTTAATAAGTCACTTTATTAATATACTTTAATAGATCCTTCATTTTATCACCAAAGATCGGGATAGGTAGAGCAATTTTGCGGAATTTCGTGCCGTTATCGAAATATGGATACCTATACCCATTATTCATCCCACTAGGTGGGAATTATATACTTTTTGTTACTTCAAGGGTTCCAATATTATCAGAATACCTCCTCCCCTCCGACGACCTCCATGGCGCAGTGGTGAGCGCTGTAGTCTTATAACTAGGAGGTCTCGGGTGCGATTCCCGGCGGGGGTAATTAGGGAATTTATTATTTCTAAATTATGTCTGGTCTGGTCTGGTGGGAGGCTTTGGCCGTGGCTAGTTACCACCCTACCGCCAAAGACGGGCCACCAAGCGATTTAGCGTTCCGGCGTGTAGAAACCGATGGGTTGAATCTACACTGCCATATTACCTCTTCCAACGTTCATACAATACCGGATTATATGGGTTGGCGATAACATTTATACCTATTGAAATAATTGCTATCGTTTCAATTACTATAACAATGGCGTTTTAAACGTGTCCAAGAATAATTCCTGACTCGGTCCGAGTACCAAAAATCGGTCTGCAAATTATCGCCGAAGATCAATGCAAATTCTGGAGCGGTCGTTTGCACCGTGTATGGGCTTCATTAAGGCAACGGAAAAAAATAATACGAGCTCATGTGAACCTTTTAAATAAGAGCTTTTTTAATTAAGAGCCAAAACACATACGATACTTTTAGCATGGGTGATATACGCTTCACACGGCACAGATTCGAACGCCATTTGAGCTTCGTAAAGTTATGGCATTGGTCTTTTTTATGACGGGAACATTCTGTTTTTCTGTTTGATAAAAGGTAAAAGGTATTCACTCTCCAAGTCTTCATCTATACCCATGTTGAAAACAATCACGTCAGCCCATTGATCCACTGCTGGTTATTCTTTTTTTTCACTGCTCCATTGCTGATCGTAGTAAGTCGTTACAACTCTGTATGGTTTCAAAGTCGCCGATGTGAAAAGTATCGTGTATACGGAACGGCCTTGAACAAGAGCTTTTTAATTAAAATTTATGCACTGATATTTATTTTATTTGTTAA
Source organism: Hipparchia sbordonii (assembly GCA_038048805.1). Taxonomy (NCBI): domain Eukaryota; kingdom Metazoa; phylum Arthropoda; class Insecta; order Lepidoptera; family Nymphalidae; genus Hipparchia; species Hipparchia sbordonii. Next base: position 7,732,769 of record CM076110.1, read on the forward strand.
CTAGCCGATGCTCACGACTTCGTTTGCGTGAAATTAGTTTTCAAGATCCCGTAGGAACTATAATTTTTTCGGGATATAAAGTAGCCTATGTTTTAATCCAAGGTATAATCTATCTTCATTTTAAATTTCAGTCAAATCGGTCTAGTGGTTTTTGAGTTTATTCATTACAAACATACACACAAAAATACGAATCTTTCCTCTTTATAATAGTAGTGTAGATAAACAAATATTGTATTAGTCTTTGTTTTGTTACTTCTTCAGTTTTGAAATACGCTATTCGATACCGTGATGGATCGCAGTAAGTCGCGACTCACAAAGTCGCCAGTGTGAAAAGTCATCAACATAGATACATAGACAAGGACATCAGAACACAAAACTTGTACATTAGCTACGATGTTGTTATCTAGTTATTCACTAAATCAGCTATACTTTTTTATTACTTAAATATAGGTATTGTTGGCTTTTTAGTAGGTGCTTAAACAGTTTTATTGCTTAGATAGCACCCTGTTCGTCCACGCCATACAACTAATGCACGTTCGACTGTGCAAGTCAGTTGAACAAGGCGAGTGTTCGGAACACCATACCTAGTACGCAGTACATTTATTTCGATGTGAAAAGTATCGTGTGTGCGGGGCCCTTGAACAGAGCTTTTTTAATTAATATCCGATCGCCCGCGCCGACCACATTGTTACTCGGCACCGAACACGTTGCGTGATGGACGCGTTACGAAATTTCTCGAGTAATCTCGGTAAACTTATCTCCATTGTGCTGACCGTAAGCGGTAAATGCTTATTATAAAATAAGTCAAACACAGCAAATTGACTTAATTGTATGCTTTATGCACAATTTCTATAGAATTGTTATTCATTGTTTAAAAAATAACAATCAAATTAATCAATTTTTCAGAAAATTCAGAATTGCAACAGTTAAAATGCTTCATTCCTGTGTAGCTATCCAATATGGGATGCCAATGAGATATTATACAAAGACCTCTGAGGATGTGATGCAGAAAGAAACCAAAGAGAAAAGATCTAAATCCAATAAATTCTATTGATAATATTGAACCTATCTTACTAATATTAATCCATACGGATGAATGGATAGCCCAGCCAAATGAACCGATTTGGCTGGGAATAAAGGGAGATATCCAGGATTAATAATTAGGCTTCATTTTATCCCGGGAAATTAAAGAGTTCCCGTGGGAATCGAAATCCATAATCCACGCATACGAAGTCGCGGGCGTCAACTTGTATGTTATAATATCTATTTCCCGCATGAACACGTAGTAGGCGACAGTGGACAGTTTTCCGATGAATCAGAAAGATTTTATGTTTGATGCCCATATTTACGACTTTGTCCATACATTTGTTACGTTTATGCGCTATTAAATGGATATGGAAAATACAAGACTATTAATAATTGCCAGCAGTCGCTACTGAATCTTAGACGTAGTTTATGAGGAAGCAAAACTGGTATCTATACATTTTCTTTAACGCCGATCATAACTTTGATATAAGGTTTGCTTTCGTTTCGATTTCTGTGATTTTCGATCGATTTGATTGCATTTAATTCCCATTCCTACTATAAAACTCGTTTTTGGACCTGTATTTGTTTGTTGGTTTATCTTTCAACCACGCAGCAACAGAACAACGGACTGACGTGATTTTTTGCGTGGACAAAATTGTGGAGCTTGAGAATGACATAGGCCTTTACGTGAATGAAGTCGTTGATAAAAGCTACTCGTATCTTGTAAGTTAACTTTTTAAGTGTTAAAAAGTCGATGGGTTAGAGTATATTCTCTAAATAGAATAGAAAAGTTTTTCTAATAAACTTTAATTTTTTAGTTTTATTCAATTTATTTATTTTAAGTTTATTGATTATACAAGTACAATATGCAAATAAAACTTTTACAAAGTGCTTTTGAATATACGATGCTCTTCAATTATGATATAGGTAGGTACATTCTTTCTAACCTACAATTCACGTTCCTCATGAAGATTACTACAATTATGAAATTAGCTTCGATCTCTAACCAGCCGACTTCCTGTTTGGTTTAAAAAGTGGTAGCAATCAAATTATCGACTGTGTTCGAAATCCGATTAGTCGATGATACAGAGATGTTTTATAAACATTATCGATGGAAATTACATACAACGTGTTCGTTACTATGTAACCAAAGATTTACTTAGGTGTAATAGAAATATATTATGTATAGGTTGGTGTTCTTTGGTGTTTAATTTTTAAGATTAAAGCGGATTATTGAACGCTTCGTTTTGAGCCGCCTTTGCATGCTAGACGAAATGAATGCGGGAAGTTGTCGGTCCTGCGCCTGATCTCTCTCCGGTCGTGTCGGATTTTCTGTTCCAACAGATTATGAGAATGAGGGAATAGAGAGTGCACCTGTGTTTGCGCACACACTTGTGCACCATAATATCTCCCGCGCAGATAGCTAATCTCTGTGGAGATTGGTCGCCGCGGCCGGTCTCGGTCGGGAGGACATTATTATTACGTTAAAAACCCTTCCGAATTTTCTAAAAAATAAAGACGTTTAGAATTAAGCATTCCTTTATAACAACAAGAAATATGTACGTGGGTAGCTGTGTAGTATCAAATAACTTCTCGATTACCTCTATTTACTGAACATTAACTAACACACCATACGGCAACACAATACGCAATTACAAACAAGCGTCCATTGCGTCGATCTGATAACTTAAACGTTCAATAGTTACGTCACCATCAAAATGGGTACAGCTAATTATTACAAGCGTTTCGATTGTGCTTTCACTCGAAGGAAGCTCCGGTACATCGGCTTAGAAAGACGACGCGTGTCTGCGTCAGGGCGTTGAGAAGTGACAGTGAACGCATGTATAACCGACCTGTTTTCTATGATAAACAAATCACTTTTCGCAGAAAAGCGTAAGCGACACCCTGCATGGTACTTAAGATGTTTTTCGCACACTGTCTGTGAAAAATCAACATTCGGAACGTATTAAGCATCTGTCATTATGCATCGCTTTCGTGTTTCGTCGAGAAGAACCTACTGTTTGTTTAGTTCTCAAATCAGGCCACACTTTTACAGCAAAAAAGCGTAAGCGACATAAGGCAGTTAAGTTATACGATGACAAGATAGCCCTTGACTGCGATCTCACATGCGATGGTAAGTGACGATGCAGTCTACGATGTTAGCGGGCTAACTTGGAAGGGGTACAGCAGAGTAAATTCAACCCATACCCCTAATCTGTTTCTATACAACATCGTGCTTGAATGCTAAATCGCTTGGTGTCACATTTTTGACGGTAGGGTGCTAACTAACTACGGCCAAAGCCTCCCACCAGACCAGACTAGAGACAATTCAGAAATTATAAATTCCCAAATTGCCCCCGACGGGAATCGAACCCGAAACCTCCCAGTTATAAGACAGCGCTTACCACTGCGCCAGGGAGGTCGTCAAAAATGTATGTATTTCTTTACACTTTAGTTATTAGTCAGCTAGATAATTTCGTTTTGCGTTTACTTATTTGAGTAGTCTTACTATACAAATATTTCGATCGTGCTTTCACTGGAAGGAAGCTCCGGTACACCATTATGCCTTAGCCAGCCTCGCACCTGTTTTGCATACCCATCTTGACCATGTTAAGAGAGTGCACCAATTCCGAGTGATGTGCCGCACGCTTATCGATATATGTGTTTTGACTTGGTAATATTTACTATTGAATAGCTTCTACAATAGAAAGCCTGGCTTTTGTCTGTTTATGGTCATATGGGAGAGCTATTTTAGGTATGACAGGAATATTTATTTGAATTTTAGTATCGATTTTTCTGGTACATCCACTGTTAGCCCTACTTGCTTTTGAATTTACATAGTTACTTTCCATAAGAGCCCAGTAAAATTTTATTTTTAAAATTAACTAGATTTTTTTGACGACCTCCCTAGCGCAGTGGTGAGCGCTGTGGTCACCACTGCGCTAGGAGGTACACTACCCTTCCAAGTTCGCCCCCTACTATCTTAGACTGCATCCTTACTTACCATCAGGTGAGATTGGAGTCAAGGTCTATCTTGTCATCGAATAAAACCTTGCCCCCGCCGGGAAACGAACCCGAGACCTCCCGGTTCGGTTATAAGACCAGAATCGTCAATAGAGATGTTTTAGTGAAGTATCGATAGACTTGTACATGCGTCATAAGCTCTACAGAGGAACCGGTGTTAATCTTCGCGCGTCGGTTGCGGAGACGTCAGTTAAACCATTAACGGTGAAACTGCTTCTTATTAAGTTTCAATCTTATGCACTTAGTGGTTAACGATCGCACTAAAGTACTTAAGTGAGGAGTTCATATGGTTTAATAATGTACAGATAGGTTAATGGAAAGAATAATTTAACAAAATCTTTAAGATTCGTGTACGGTTATTGATTTAAAATTGACACTACAACAAATTCAACGTAGGTACGTTAAGTAATAAGTAGTCATAAAAAAATATTTCTATTTAAATCATTCTATGAAAATTCACATAAAATATTGAATAGAAGATATTTAAGTCTATTAAATTAAAAATTATAAATTGAAATCTTACATCAAAATAGCATTATATTTAGTTATATCCTGTAATTGGCAATATTGCTGTAATTTTACATGCGCGAAATCAAAATTATCGACATTGCAGTGTGGGTACAAACTTACAACACGTCCGGCCCGTGGGATTTTGGATTCAGTAAATACAATAATTATGTATTAATTTTAATTTTAAAATATTTTCAATACCGTAGAATGTATCGCAGCTTGCATTCTCGACATACGACACTTTTGATCTCGGTAAAAAATTCCCGGGAAGGTTTGTTTATCATTTATCCGATTGAGTTGAAAGTTGCGGGTATCAGCTAATAAATAGATAAATATGAACCCTCTCCTGTGCAAAATTATGGTTAAGATATTGGCTTTTTTTTAAGGGGTCCGGAGTTCGCCTCCGAACTGAGACTGGCTACTATGACCGAAATTCGGTCTTCTTCTTATTCTTTATCAACCGAGAGTTGATAACTTTCGGACCATGGACTTCCACAGGTCTCGGTCTTGCGCCGCCTGTATCCAGTGGCTCCCTGCGACTCGTTTAATGTCGTCATTCCACCTAGTGGGGGCTCTACCAACACTGCGCTTCCCGGTACGGCGTCGCCACTCCAGCACCTTGGGAGTCTTGGGATCCTAACAACCATCAGCTCTTTGAACTACAAGTCGAAATTTGATCGGGAGGCCATTATCATTATCTGATGTTATTTTTGTACAAATAAAACGAGAGTAAATAGAAGTTATGCAAATGAATAATTATTATGAAGACTAATGCCCTATAATCGAGTGGTCGTCATAATTCGATTTCACGGCGCACTGTCGTTAATTACGATCGCTAAGATCGTTGCATCCGCGCCAGTGGACTGGTTGTTATGGTGAAACGGGCAGAGATCGCCAACTATTTAGAGTTCGTCAACTTTTGTTTATATTTTAATTTAAAAGGCGTTTACGTTTATTATTCCCTCTCTCTCGCATATTTTAATATTTTTATTGTAAGAATCTCTTGAGCTTAGTGGTTCATTACTGTGCTTGACAATAAAACTACGGTATTAAAATTTTTTTTGTCATATACCTAGGTTTTGATAGAGAAAAATGGCGACAAAATTTACTAGTTGCTTTCGCCATTTTTTTTAAATATGAACTAAGCATAAGAATTAGAAATATATACAAATTTTATCCGTAATTTTATTGTCAAGTTTAGTAATGAAGTCAAAAATATAATGAGATTTTTGCAGTAATTGAACATATTAGAATGTGCGAGAAAGAAGGATGCAAAATGTAAAATGGCTCTTAACTTTCCAGCTGAATACTAAGTTTGCATGATTTTCTTATTTTAGGGTCAGATATGGTGCAATTATTTCAAAAAAAGGTGTAGACCTATAGATGGAAATATTATGTTCTATTAGCCACCATACATATTATGTTCTATTAGACATAACCACCAAAAAATTTTGTGCATAAAAAAAAATTTAAGTATAGATGTAGTCTTTGCTAGTGCCACAATATATGTTGTTTTTAAACTAAAATTTCATCAGCCATGCTTCGGTCCCCATTTAAATAAAGTGTATTTCGTAATTTGATAAGTAATAGATAATTTGAGAGTAACTTACATTTTTTATTACGTATGCATTGAGCGAATTCTTACTTTAAACTTATAAATGCAGGAAGGCCCTGGTTGAATTATTACCTGTAACAGAAAAATAACAAGTTAGTATCTTTATCATCATGTTAAGTATATTTTCTTATAATATATTAAGAGTAATGATAAATAATATAAAATAAAATATTTAGTTTTATATTGAGGCATCCGTTGAAAATGATTTTACTCACTTTTTGACTCATATATAATAGTACATTATGGTACAAGTGTAAAAGTTGGTGATTACCGCTGAGGCGCTATTGAGACCCGAGCCGTTAGGTGAGGGTCTTAAGGTAGCCGAGGACGGTAATCATCAATATACACGTGTATCATACGACGTTTTTCAACACACTTGTGAAGAAAATAATACTAAAATAGTACATTATGGTACAAAACAGTGAAAACGAGTTGTGAAAATTTTTTCGCAATGGCGGGAAAAATTAATGTTGTTCTTTTGTTTGTCCTCTTGAGATGCTCTTGAGGGCAGGCAAACATCGATGACCATACAGCCTATTCAGGTGTTTATTTGATTTAATCAGTTTACCGGAATGCGCGCGCACCTTTAATGGCCATAGACTAAAAGAATGAGTTTTCTTTTTTTTTTTGGCTTTTCTCTTATAGCCACGTACAAAATGGGGAATTTCCAGTTTTCTTTATTACAGAAAAAACAAAAGTTTTATTTATTAAACACGTACAAGTTGAAATTATCTATTTAAATACGAAGTTGTATGAAATGAGCAAGCAATAGGTATCTTGGCAATAGTTAGGATCTTTTTTGTAATAGAAACTTTTTTAAGAACAAAGCAACTCAACCAATAAAATTAAAAAAAAAAAATTCTATAACTCACATTGTGAATAATAGTAATCAAAAGTCACAGTTTGAGTTAAAGGTGTCATTGTGTGCCTAATTGCGGTGAACCGGAAGCCATTTTATGAGCAAGTGTGTTGAAAAAGATATTAGTGTTGATTTATTCGGTAAATAGCAAATTAAGCAAACGTCTGATTTTTGTCATGTCACATATAAGTGAGATGATTTTAATAAAAAATTATGTGATGAATGACACTAATAATATTTTTTTATTGTCAATGCTATATGTTGCTGACAACTGCAAGATTTCTCTAGCGGTCACTAGCTTAGGTGTAAATACAACTTGATCGCTTTCGTTAGAGACCTTTTACACACAGACGCACTGTTTTTTACACAGAAAAACTGTACGGGTGTAAAATCTTTTGGCAGTTTATTAACAAAAAAATAAATTTATTTTAATTTTTATTTTGAAGTGTAGTACTATTTAAATTATGAAGCTACATTAACATTTTAATAATCAAGATACTCACGTCTCCTTAACGATCAAATCACCATAAATCAAATTATTATTTTATGGGAGTGCTACTCAAAATATCGTTATATTATATTTACTTTTAAGACGTATTATTTTATTATTATTATAAAATAGAATAACTGAATGAAATTGACATAAATTATTGTGTCGTAAAATTTACGAGGAACATTATATTATTGGATTTGTTTATGGCACCCGTTTTAATAATAATAATTAATTGATCGTAAAATTATAAGTATGTTTATCTACTCCAGCATCAAAAAGTTCCAATTTCGAATTTGACAGCTGAATCGAAATGAACCTTCTTTCAGTTTTTCTTCTCATTTCAATGCAGCTTGTTGTGTGGGAACTGCATCGAAATGGTTATCTAGAGCATAAAATAGGATATCTAAAGCTAAGAGGGTCTGAGTTCTGGCCTATTAATGTTAGCTTATTAACTGTATCAGTTTTCATATTTCTTTTCTATTCGAATATTTTATTCCTTTCATTAATTATTATTTATTAATTATTATCAATCAATTAATAAACAAACAAAAAGAGTTGAATAAATATAAATTTTTTACACAATTATTAGCCAACATCTAGTAAAAGAAGTGCAAATTGACCACATCAGCTAAACTCGTAAATAATTTCAATTTGGAACAACGATCGTCTGTTTACACTTCACCTTAATTTGTACTGGTTTAGGAGTTTATTCGTTGATTTATAACTATTTTTCAAAAGTACCTAGTTGTTTAGAAACTGGCCTGAGTTTCCGGTGTGCCGGCCTCTGGTCTTACCGGTCGTTAACAATGCTTACATAAAAAAATTGTTGCGTTTGTCGGTACTTTGAAATAAAATGAATGATTTTCTGTGGGTACACCTTTTTTTTTATACATTATAGGCATACGCTTGACCACTACCACACCTGATGGAAAGTGATGATGCGGTCTAAGGTGTAACGCGTTTGCCTAGAAGATGCCTATTCACCCTTGTTTTAAAGATACCCAAATTGTACGTGTTAGGAAACACAGATCTTGGGAGAGCATTCCAGACCCTAGCCGTGCGAATCAGGAATAAAGACTTAAAGCGCTTGGTGCGCGTAAAACCAATATTTTTTTATCACGGGAATGCGACATTGCGTAATAAGCTATACACCTATCTTTTGGAATGGATAAACCATATTGTCATAATTGACGGAACATGTTTGGACGTTTGTAAGTTTTTAATAAAAATGTTTCTTGCAAATAAACAATTTATTATTTAAAAAAAAATCGAAATGGAAAATCTAAATAATCCAAGCCACATATTATTAGAAAGAAAAACATAGAGCAAATATAACTCGTGCTCAAAATTACCAAATTAAATAAATAATTAACAAAACAAAGTCAGAAGAACATAACGTTAGAGACCATAACGAATAGAACGCGATCTAATTTAGATTTTTACGGCTGTTTATAATCGGTTAGGCGCTCGAACCGAGATGATAATAATAATTTAATCAATCTTTTGGTGCCCAAAAATAATAAATTTTATTTCGTCTAAACGATGCTCCAACCGTATCTATATTATAAATCGCTTCATCTTTTTTGCCTCGCCGCCGAAATTAAATACCTCTAACTAGATGTACCAATTTATCATCATTTCAATCATACATGTATATTTTAATTAGTTGGTAAACGCGTCTTGGTACAACATTAAATTTTAATGAATGCATACGTTTATCAAAATTTATCACTCTGCTGTTTAGTCGTAGTTATAATATTATACTTGGTAGTATATATTAATAAAATTTGTTTATCAAATTTATTGTAGATTTATCTTTAATATATTTAGGGCCAAACACTATCGCTGCGAAACGTTTAACCGAGGAGTAACATTGACGTTTTAACAGTTTTTATATAGAAAATCTCGTATTTATTGGTCGGTTAAACGTCGGTAACTTTATTAACTTAATTGTACAATAGTTATTATTTTAATGTACAATATTTACCTATTATTTTAATTGAAAATAGACAGAAATGGTCATTAGATTCTTAGTTCTACAAAGTAATAACTTGACCCCACTAAAAATTAAACTTACTTAAATATGTACTATACTTAAGTAATATGTATTGAATACTTAATTGTTTTTAAAGAGATAAATTTTTTTATTTCGTAAAAAAATTGATCTTAAATCAGTTAAAAATACTAACTTCATTATTCTTACTCTGGAAAAATATTCAAACATTCATGCTACTACTATACTACTTTGGCTACTCCACACACAAACTCGGCCTGAGTTTTGTATGGAGTAGCCAAATCACTATAATCGCTTCCATATAAATTACGCCATATTACGCCACCTTCAGTGTTGACTGTCCTTAACTTAAAAATATATATTCATTATTCATCTCATAGTTGGTAATTTACTTAAATATTTTATTAAAAAAACATACAGTCATGCCAACCCCGCTGCGTAAGTTTATAAAATGTTTTAATTGCGGCCTGGCCCCTTTCATTCTCACCGATGCCGACGGTGATTGCCGTCCATGTTAAATTAAATTATGTTTACGTAAAAGATGACACTCTACAGCGAAGCGGAGAGAATAAAATTAATGTTCCTTTTTATAATAAAAAAGATAAATAAGGCTTCCACTGCAAGCGAAATGTTCAGCTAGAAAAATATGTACATAAAGCCGCATTTACACTGCGAAATTAGGGGCATGAAATTAGTTTCATGATATTTACCTATTGATTAACTAGTTAGATTAAAGACAAGAATACTTACTTGGGTACATATTTGCATTATAATAAGGAAATAGCGTTATATTTTACAGGAAACTAAAATGAAAAAATCAACAACATCGAGTGATTAGGGAAGGATGAAGATTTATACTTGTAATATTATATTATTATTTTATCTTGATATTGAATCTGAAACGTAATAATTCTGCCCATAACTCATGTTCAACTAGATGTGATCATGTGAAATGTCCTGACGAAGAATGATGTGACAGTTAAAATAAATGTTGTAAAAGTGTTTTTATTACAAAGACGTTACAAGAAAGCTCGCTGCTTCCTGTTATTTTAATGAGTCTTGTTAAAAATAAAAGAAATATAAAAATCGTAGCGGATGCAACCATGTAGTCTTTACTCTTCTTTACTTTTAACTTGGTTGTATTATAAATTATGGATGATTATTATAAAATAATATTTTTATTCTTGTTGGAGCAAGTTTAGATCTCATCGGGCAGTCAAGGAAGATATTATCTGAGATGAATGGCTCTAACGAAGAAGAGTCTGTGCTTAAAACACCAGCTATATTTTCATTAAAAGAAATACTGAAATGAATACTCATTAAATATAATTTTTCATGCTACATTGTTATTTAACCAATGTTTAGAGCTTAGATCGAGTATGGAGTAACGAATATTTTAGTCATAATAATCCTCCCAATATTATAAATGCGAAAGTTTGGATGGATGCATGTATGTATGGATGGATGGATGGATGGATATTTGTTACTCAATCACGCCGCAAAGATTGAACCGAGTTGGCTAAAACTTAGCACAGCGATAGATTATAGCCTGGAATAATACACAGGCTACTTTTTATGCCGGAAAATAAGAGAGTTCGAGTTAACGAAGTCGCGGGCATCAACTAGTAGAGCATAAAGCCAAATAAATAATGTTCTTTTTGCTTCTCTGAAGGAATTCTCATCAAATATTATTTCTATTAATAACTTTAAAAGATTTTTTTATTGCTCTTATGGGACCGATTCACTGAAGAATTATTTCTTCCGATATACTGATACATCTCGTGCTGGATATAAAAATTTTCACATACTGCAGTCTAATGCTGTATGTCCAATGCAAATTGGAAGAATTCACACACTTTTGAGAACATTACGGAGAACTCTTACGCGTGCAGTTTTTCTCACGCAGTTTTCTTTCACCGTTGAAGCATGTGATATTTAATTAATTACTTAAGCGCACAAAACTCTGAAAAGTTAGAAGTGCATGCTCGAGATCGAACTCGCGACCCCCTGAATAAGAGACCGCAGCCTTAACCACTAAGTGACTAGGTTATGGAAATATATAAAGCGGAAATCACAGGGTATAAAATATGAATAGGATCCCAGCATCCGCTATCGACGCGGTTGTCACCGGATACCTGTCGAACTTTATTGATGGCACCAGTACGGTTAGTATAAAATTTAATTCGATTGATCGTATTCGTATTCGATGACATTAGTGTCAAAGTAAAATGAACCATAAAATAATTCCATTAGAGCTCAATTTCCTACATGCACTCTTATACGGTTACGTATACGGATATGCTCCGAATTAAAATCGGCTTTACTGAATTTGTGACTTTAAATCAATGCAGTTAAGGTTCATTTTACTTTGACGCTAATTCGAATACGATCAATCGAATTAGATCTTATACTAAACCTGGAACTTTAAAGCTTGCAAATTTCACGTCCATGTAACATCCTATTCTAATAAGTTACTTATGTTTTCCGTAAAGGATAATTCCGCTTTATTAAAATTTATTTCGAGACTCGTAACTTTTAAAGTAGTTTGATACTAGATCTCATTGCATTTGTTAATTGAAAATGATTTATTACTGTAGGCCAACTTGTCGCTTTTATGATTAGTCGAGACTCTACCAGTCGTTCGGAAAGCAGATTCTGCTGAGAAGAGCCAGGAAGAAAATCAGCAGTTGCTCTTTTTAAAACGCAAAAATGTACAATATGTAGTTATAATTTGTAAGAAATTATGAAACTTCACAGTTTTTTCTTCACACTACTTGTGGGCAGCTGAGTACAAAGCTTTTCTTCATGCATTTAAATTAGTAAGAAAATCGTATTTTTTTTAAATAAAAATTGTAATTTTTTATTTGTGCAATAACAAATCTAAGTAAGCACATGAGAGAAGCATAATATATAAATTATTTCAAAAAAGATTTTTATACTTTGCGCAGACGACAAAGACTACCCTGATAGAAAATCTTCGTAAACTCTCAATTAAAAGATTCAATTTGTTAAAAATCAATCACAAAATAACATAAAAACGGTCAACCTCTATATTTTTACAATTGTTGTTAAGTACTTGCAAATTTCACCGTGTTTCCACCCAATTTAATTACCGAAGTCTTATGTCCGCAAATAATTGCCCTTTTAAATCACATTCACTCTTTCAATCAATAACGGCGTGTCACAAATCGAGTGGAAAGTGCTATAAAATTTATATGTCCAATTAAATTAGAGCAAAAACGAGAAACGTAATGAGGTAGTCACGAAAACCGCTTCATTTGCCGGCGACTCCTTGTGCGACCTTTTTGGCTATAAACTTTGGAATAAACAATCAAAGGAAATACAAAATAAATGCTGGTCCTTACAGCACAACACTAAACTATACCGCACAGCTAGTGATAGCGTGTGACAATATTACTGCATTCGTATAACGTGGTATCATACGGATTATGCACTACAAGAGAAGCCGTTATGAACTAACTATCCTTTCATTCACACTGGACACTGCTTGGTGCGATATACTATAAATAAATATGTGAGAGGGAAAACTATTCCACGAAGAAGTTTCCTAAGTCCAATACAATACAAATACAAGTAAATACAATACAAATACAAAGAAATACAATCCAATGCATGTTAAGACGAGTAGACAGAAAGCAGACCCATTCCCGTTGGTGGCACCCGTTCACGAGCATGACGCATGATCCAGCCGTTGCTTCGCTCAACCATATTTCCGTATCAATATACGGCTAGAGTATTGCGCTGATATTTTACGCAGTGTGATCTTGCCCTTAGTTAAACAAAAAACCCTATACGAGAATATTCACAGGGCGCGAATGTACCGAAATGTTAATGATAGCCATAAATTTTAAAGGGGTCCTGTTTTTCTGATGGAACGTCGTCTTAACGAGGTGGTTGATTCAAAAACAATGGGTGGTCACTGCCTTCAATTGATTTGTTTCATACATAATCGAGGATAGCTTACACGTCATAAAGTATGTTTAAGGACAGGTAAGGACACTGGGTAATTGCTTTTTTGTATAAACAATGATGATAAAAAAATGTGCCTGCAAAAGTGGTAGTTGTATAAGCTGAGGAAGGATCTTAATTATATTTAAAAAAAAAGGATAATAGTCTTGAATAATATTCCTCCTCTAACCTCCAAATAAGCGTAATGCTTGTGTTAGTAGCTAACTGCAATTATTAGCCTTTGTCTTTGTGTTTTTTTTATTTTATTTAGTTAACATATTAAAAAAAGAAAAATGACATTGTGTTATACCTAATATTAAAAACCTTTATTTTAAGTACCTACTTATATAAAAAAATGGTTAATTACCCAATTATTTCTTGATATCAAAAACATTCATGTGAGTCATTAACTCATCTAAAGTAAAGAAATAAACCTTCATAGTCAATGTCGTAATACAGTAAGTATAATTATCTTAGGTAATTAAATTTTATGATGCATTCGTTAAATATAGTTTATGCGTTTAGCAGTTATGTTACATGTTTCTAAATAAGGGTCTAATTAAACTGAAACACCTTGTTTAATCATTGATCTAAGATCAGTAATGATTTTGTCACACAAGAAATGTTTTGTCACAAAAATCTTTTAAGCTATTGCATAGCTTCTATCGCGGGCCAGCGTGGAGACCGAATCCAGAAATTCCGTAACGAAAATAACCTGACACGGGACTCCTAATAGGGTGAGCCGCTAGATGGCGCATTTTTTATCAACGCCATCTAGCGGTGAGCCGCTAGATGGCGTTGATAAAAATGCTATGCTTTACCGCGGCAGTCCCCGAGTGCCACACATCTTTTTTTTATAAAAGTAATAAATATACTTTTTTTATGAAAGTAGACACAATTGTTTGATACAGCCTAGGACCCCAAGGCCTGCCCTTTTCTCTAGCTTGTACTTTGGACAAAAAATAAGTATTTGTATCCAAAGAGGCAATGCAGCCAGCCTTCTGGAGACATTATACCGTCTGGCGTGGACCCAGTTATTTAGAGATAAAATTAAAAAGATCAATACATATAAATATTAAGATAAATTTTGTTGTCTAGGAAAGGTTTGTTTTGTGGAATTTAGTCAGATACATATAAAAATAAAAAAGCTATGAATTGAGAACCTCTTTCATTAACCGACTTCCAAAAAAGGAGGAGGTTCGCAATTCATCGGAATCTTTTTTTTTAATAAAGTTAATTAAAAATCAACGAACATCCGTCATATTGATTTTGTTCATATGAAATGTAATCTATGTGTTAATCCTGGGTCTGAGCTATCTTTATTCCAAACTTCAGCCAAAATGGTCCATTCATTGTAGCGTGAAAGAGTAACAAACTTACACACACACACACACACACACAGACACACACACACACAGCCACACACACACAAATTTTCGCCATTATAATATTAGTGTGATGTGATGTGATGGACAATAATATTACCATTTAAAGAGCACTACTTTTTTACTACAGTGACCATTAAAAACACTAATAAAAAAAAGGATATAAAACCGCAACAGTAGGTACATTTGGTTGCTAAATTACCGTAATAGAGCGAAGGCTTCTCTGCGGAAGTTCAAATAGCTGCGTAACAAACATTAAAACGTCTATACAAGAAAAATTCGCATCATATTTCCTTGTGTAGTATTGTAATAAAACTAAAGCCTTTTTTACAAGCAGAAAAAATTTAAAGGTATTAACTTCCTCTAGTGTTCGCGTAACAATAGGAGTAATTTTTACTTCACTACGGTAAAGCAAAAGCAAAGTTATGAT
Source organism: Hipparchia sbordonii (assembly GCA_038048805.1). NCBI lineage: Eukaryota > Metazoa > Arthropoda > Insecta > Lepidoptera > Nymphalidae > Hipparchia > Hipparchia sbordonii. The sequence continues at coordinate 7,748,094 of CM076110.1, forward strand.
TTATGACGCATGCTACCCTGTAGCGCCTAAACTACTGAATTAATTTAGATGAATGAAGTGTCAATGTCAAAAAGTGTTTTTTTCGGCGTTTTTTGGTACTGAGCCTTTCGTATGCTAGTCCGACTCGCATTTGACCGGTTATTTTTTGGTTCATTTTGCTTTTGATTTATTATATGTAACGACTATTATCGGATCTCTTCTTAAGGGGTTACCATACTGTATACTTGTTAATTTGTTAACAAACTCGTATCGGGTGTTAACACGATGTTGATAGGGATCCGCAATTTTGTATCCGTGCTCGTAATTTGAGCAGTATATTGCATCCTTTGACTACTGAAATATTAAGGTTGGCACTACCGTTTGATATGCATCGAATATATCGATGATAGGGATCAAGGTTACTTGGCTCATTTGTACGAAATATTTACATCATAAACTGTCGATTTGATTTGAGATTTTTGATTGTAACGGTACAAAGTGTGCAATTTACAAAAATGTATTATTATAGGTATTTCAGTTTAATACAATTAAAGGAAAAAGGTGATTTTTGTCGTTGTAAAATAAAATTGTCATGCGAACAAGCCATAAAAATAAGTTTTAATTTTTTAGTATCTTCAAGACTACGATGGTCATTTTTTTATTATTTATGCATGACACTTTAGATCATACTAGCTGATGCCCGCGACTTCATCCGCGTGGTTTTTTGATTCCCATAGAAATTCTTTAATTTTCTGGGATAAAATATAGAATACGTACTATTTTGAGGTATAAACTATGATATTGTGAAGTTTCATCAAAATCCGTCCAATAGTATATGCGTGAAGGAGTAACAAACATCCATCCATCCATCCTCATACGTATTTATATTAGTAGGATCTGATACCGATATCGGATCGCATGTTATAAAAAGCCTCCTAAATGGTGATTCAGTGCCAAAGTGGGGTCGTGTGGTAGCACTGTTACAGTGCAGAAGTTGCCAACAGTTTTATCGCATCATAAAGTTTCGAGTTACTTTGAAGAAAGTAAAAAAGTGAATCGCGTAAAGTGGGAGGTTTTACTGGCGCGTGGAGAAATTAATTTGAAACTTTATTGCCATGTTGAAACAGTGTACTACTCTTGCGTAATATGATACTCTTTCTGACTGTTTATAGTGTTTATTTCTCGAAATATAGCTCATAATTATTGTTAAGTACGAATTGCGATAAGAAAGTATGTTAAATATTATTATATAATAATTTTTATTATTGACAAGTGTAAGTTAAAAATTTAAAACAACCCCAACATGTTACAACATCCTAATCGCTAGTCAGTAATCGTTAAAATAAAAATATGTAATCCGCCATTTTGTGGTGGCGGCCATCTTGGACCGATTTTTATCAAATATAGCTAAGAACACTCCCGACTAATTCATCTTTCAAACACAAAAAACAAAATTAAAATCGGTTCATCCGTTCGGGAGTTACGATGCCACAGACAAACACACATATATACAGACACGTCAAACTTATAACACTCCGTCGTTTTTGCGTCGGGGGTTAAAAATAGAGTTTTTTACAGTTATTTGTTGATCAGCGACGTAACGAGGCATGTATGTATTGTAGGTAGGATGGGATAAAAGCATTAAGTACGCTTTTATCCCATTGGAGTTAATTTAAATCCATACATTTTCTCGATGCAAACGACGTAAGCGAATGGCTTACCATATCCCCCGAGGGATTCACCTCAGTTTCACCAAAGCTTAATTTTCCTCGGCGAGTTAAGCACAATTTGCGATCATCTTTACATAATCTAATATTCTGAATATTCTAACTACACAAAGAGCGTATAATTTTATAATTAGGGATAGGTAAATACGTTGTTCTATTCACTTCCGCACTTAGGTAAAACTTGTAAAAGGAAATTAAATGGTCAAGAATAATAGGCAGTTATCTTTGTAAATTGCGTATCTAGTCATACAAATAGGGCCTGTAAATAAAGATAGCCCTGAGGCGACGCAGGGCTTCCTAAGAGCGCTTTATAACGTGGACATCGATTTGGATACGGAAAGATACGTAGTTTTTTTTAAATAGAACTCTCTAAAGTGCGTCCATTTTTATAAAATAAAAATTGAAAAATGATTCAGAAATAACTTACAAGAAAAATAAAACGGTTAATTAATGCGTCAAGCCATACAGACAGACAAACAACAAACTGATCCTATAAGGGTCAGCTTTTTTTCGAAACCCTAAAAAGACAGTAGGTAAATACAGTGTTTTTTTATAAGCTTAGACACTTATCGCAATAGGCACAGAAACTCGTCCTTCAAGTCATTTGTGCTCGTACTTTAGGTATAAATATGTGGTTTTTATTTGTAATCTCAATTTATGTGGTAGTTACGCGTCATTAGTCGATTGACGTCAGTCGTCAATTAGTTATTAATAATGTTGTTTTTATGCAAAATTATCGTCGCTAACTAAAACAAAAAATTAAAGAAAAAAAAAACGTGTACCATATTGTCAAAAGTTCTCTCCTGCTTGTCTCCGGGTCAAAGGTGCCGCATTTAGCGTTGCTAGGAGTCCGGATAAATCCGGACAGTCAAGCTTTTTCAGTCAGGTTCATGTGCGATCAAATTAAACGGGTGTCTGGCCTGTCTGGCGGCTTTTTAAAGACCGTTTTTATACATTTTTCATGTGATTTTCCATTATTGAAATTAATATTATTATGAATATTGAAAGATTAATATAATAATGAAGACTGATTCATTCAATTTTATTGTTGTTTCATTAGAATTTAAGAAAATTTTATGGTTATTATTTCATGTTAAAAATGAAAAGCCATGTTTTACAAAAAAAAATTGTTGTATCCTAAGACTTCTTTAGGATACAACAATTTTATTTTTTGGATATAATATAAGTTTATTTTTTTTTGGGTATATATTAAGGGTATCCAACCTTTTCACCCAAATATCCGGCTAACCTGGTTGGTTTGTTTGGCTTTTCGGTTTGAAGATATGGCAACCCTAGCCGCATTGTATGGCATAAACATTGGACAGCCTTTGGACCAGGTAGGCCCCAGAACATGGACAATTATACATAATATATTTTTTTACAGATATTATATATACGTGGTCGGCATACTCATAGATTTATCTTGGGTTTTGTATATCAATGAATGTAACAGTTGAGAGCTAGCCGCGGAAAATATTGTGAAGGTGCATTTGAATGCATGCGTTGCCATAGTAAATTGTCCTGTTTTCTACAACCAAGTGATATAATGCTAGTACTTTACTATACGGTCACAGTCAGCGGTCTCTTTAGCTTTTTAATGTCTTTATGTTTCAGACATGAAAGCTCAATGGTACAAGTTTCTAAGTTCTTAACTTGTACTGACAATGTTGTCTGAAAGAAAGGGGGATGGGGGGAGGGGGTAATTGCGCAACGCAATATAAATGCAATCGGCATCGGATTAGATATACCTAGATTTTAACTGTTCATATTGACTTTCGAGAAACTTGTGCTTTGAAAATAACACATTGTAATAGAGTAGTAGTAGACCAAATTAACAACAATTATTATGAACGTATTTTTTGGTTTTTGAACTTATTGCACCGAGGTCTGATACATCGATATTGAAGGAAGATTACATGTTCGCTTTTGGTACTTATAGCCCTCATACCATACATTGTATATTGTATTGCAACAAATAAAGATCTCAATGGCTCGAAGATTCTTAGGCGGATACACGTCAAGCCTGTGTCAGATTACATATAATTCAAAAGCGGCTTTATAAAGCTACTATTATGCATAACGGCGATGATGTGCATATGTGGCGTATATATGGCGTAGTGGTTAAGATTTCCACCTCTTTTTCAACGGTTTTGTGGTTCCATCCTATCTCTGATTTTTCGGAGCTATTAACCTTTTAAGCAATTTATTACAACTTTGGCAATGAAGGAAAACATCGTGGGAAACCTGCATGCCTGAGAGTTCTCCAAAATATTCTCAAAGCTATGTGAAGTTTGCCAATTATATATAACTAACCAGCCAATAAACGAAGTAAAAAGTTAAATACTACACTACAGTCATTACCTTTGAAATCTTATTCACATTTTTAAATGATATTTTTTTGTGAATCACTGGATATTGAACTATAGTGTTATATATTTTTGGAATCTACTCATCATTTTCTTATATAATTAATCTTATTATCGAATTTTTTTTTCAACTTTAGCCTTTAATGCGAGACCATGGTCACTCCATCAATTTTTTTTAAATTTTACTAAACTATGTCACCCGGAATAAGCTAAGGATTCTAACGATACCTCATTCATCAAAATCGGTTCAGGTGTATAGAAGTTATGGTGGAATATATAAGCTCACATACACACATACATACATGAACTCTGAAAACAATATACTCCTTTTATCAGGCAGTCGTATAAAAAAGCTTGGCTAGCGTGGTGGATTATGGCCTACACTTTTCTCATTTTAGAGAGACTTGTATATAGTGAGCCGACGGTGGGTTGGATGAATGAATGAATGAATTATACACGACTGGTCACAATGCTGTGCTGTCGGGTGAAAGTATGCAGGGCACGAGACACAACGGTGAATTCTGCGACACTGCCCTGTGTCCACTGGAATAACTAGAGTAAGAGCATGCGTACACATACGTTATATAAGGAGCTCTCATCTTCTATATATATAAAAGGAAAATGGAATGCAATGAAATGTTTTCGGCTTAAGCTAGTTTATAGGTAATAAGATGTATTTATGAATGAAAACTTTATATAATACTAGATGATGCCCGCGACTTTGTTCGTTTGGATAAATCTTTTATTTCCGCAGTAACTCTTTAATTTTCCGGGATAAAACGTAGCCTATGTGTTAATCGGCCCATTCGCTGTAGCGTGAAGAAGAAGGTAACAAACATACACATACATACACACACACACACACACACACACACACACACACACACACACACACACACACACACACACACACACACACACAAACTTTCGCCTTTATAATATTAGTGTGATATTAATGAGATACTTGACTCTTTTCAACTTTTAAGCTAACAGACGTGAAACGCAAAGCATCCATAATATGCTCTAGCTATGCTGTGTATATTTACGATGATAAGCTTAAGACAATACAGTCTCACGACATTCCTGCCAATCGTGTTCGCTGTCACTAGCAGCGATGAGTTGATACAGCTTCCTTGTTGCAGGCAGCCATTGTTTTGTGAAATAACACTAGATACGTTTCTATTACGATACTGACCGTTATTGACATAACTAGAGCCAATAGGAAAGTGATATGCCCTGGATACTTGCGATCCCTTCCTCGTACTTAAGAAAACATTTAGTTCTTGCAAAACGTTGGATGTACTGCGGAGTGCGTTCAAGTGTTTTAGTACTTCGGATCCTTTGCTTATTTATGCAACTAACAACTTAAAATAGAATTTCGAAGCGAGCGTTACTTTGCAAAAAACGATGACTGGGGAACTTTCAATAAATAAAAAGCCTCAATAGCCCAACGGTTAAAAGTACGGAATGAAAACTGAAAGGTCGCAGGTTCGAACCTCGCCCGTTGCACTATTGTCGTACCCATTCCTAGGAAAAGCTTTCCGCTTATTTGGAGGGATTAAGAGAATATTAGTTGTTATCAAGTTTGCTAATATTTAAAAAAAAAGTGCTTATTTTTTTTCTTTGTCTGTTATGGGCAAATAAGAGAAATAAAATCATTCGCATCCCAGTTGGTAGACAAAATTTATTTCATGTAAGCTAACCAGTGGTTCTTATGACAAGTCACCTCAACGACTGGTTCAGAAAACAAATTCTGCTGAGAACTTGTAAAGTGTAAGCGTTTCGGACTTAAAATATTGTATTCAATAATTTTGATGCAGAATAATTTAACGGCAAAATACTCTACGGCAGTAATATTCGTAAATAAAAGTGTTCGAATATAAAGGAGCATAAATAAGAATAAAACAACCAAAACCAATATAACTGGTCGGTGCCTTTATATTACTCATCTCGTGTCAAGATAACCTGCGAAATTTTCACTCGTTGTGTTGATCGCAGTGATAAATGTATCTCCGAGCAAAAGGAATCGTAGCAAGAGACTCATGCACAAAGAATTTTGATTTATTGCCTTAGGACTATCGCAGACTATTGATTTCGGTCTGTCAAAGATTTATGTCGAACTAGATGATGCCCACGACTTCATTCGCATGGATTGAGGTTTTTTATTCCCGCGGGAACTCTCTTATTCTCCGGGATAAAATGTAGCCTATGTTTTAATCCTGGATGTGAGCTGCCTCTGTTCCAAATTTCAGCCAAATTGGTTAATTCATTGAACCGTGAAAGAGTAACAAATACACACACACACGTCCGCGTGGATTAAGGTTTTTTAATTTCCGCGGGAACTCTTATTTTCCGGGATAAAAATGAGCCTATTTAACCATACATTACGCAGCGTTACATATTCTCTTGTATTTTAGTTACAATTATTACATAGTTTGTTTTGTGTTTGATTTTGTTGCGTGAAATAAGGTAATTCCAGCAGAAGAACCAACAGTCTTAAGAAAGTATACTAGAGAACGGCCCTAAGTGCTAAATAGTGATAAGTGATAAGTGACATGGGCTTATTTGTTAAGCTTAATATAATCGGTCGTCTGAGCTAGGTCTTATGGGGAATTCTTCTTTGAAAATATTTTTAGGTCATTCGAAACACCCACTCACGACCCGCCCGGAGCTACCAAAATGAAGACGTCGTATTGAATGGTGTAATAAATCATTCATTGGGAATATGAAAATTTCTGTCTAGTTGAAATATTGTCGAATACTCAAAAGATTTTTTAAAAGACTCGTGTCAATCCTAAAACCTTGTTGTTGTAGGGCTGTCAAACGTAAACCTATTTACCTATTGTACCTAATACTTTGGCCCTGTTTGACACAAGGCCTTTTATATGTATTAAAAGTTTCTAATATGATAACCAATATAACCATGTTAAAAAGTATATTAAATTATTATTAGTCAACCTTCTATGTAAAACAAAGCCAGATTTTACTACAAAAATATCTTCCAATTAATGTTAAAATTTTTATTCCAGTCTCTACATTTAATAGCGTCTTTGACTTAGTGACTTTACGGTTCATTTTTTTTTCTTTTGAGTTGACCTTTTAGGAGTAGGGGTTTTTCTCTACCGTAGTAGAGAAAAACCACTTGAAAAAATCACGTCAATCCATTGCTGTGTAATTGAATCTTGTCATCGAATAAAAAAAAAAGACGTGTGGCACTCGGGGAGTGCCGCGGTAAAGCTATTGCATAGCATTTTTTATCAACACCATCTAGCGGCTAACCGCTAGATGGCGTTGATAAAAAATGCGCCATCTAACGGCTCACCAAAGAGGAGTCCCGTGTCAGGTTATTTTCGTTACGGAATTTCTGGATTCACGCTGGCCCGCGATAGAAGCTATGCAATAGCTTAAAAAAAGAAACAAACCAATAAAAAAACATATTCTCGCACTTTTTATGTTAGTAGGGTATTGAGTGTCAGCCCTATTTACTTGAGGGAAACAAATTGAGTTGTTATTCCACAATATATTATGTAGATGTATTGGCGCCTACCTCATCAGAAAAACACTACCTCAATTACTCGGTGGTGGATTTAGGGCACATCAGTCTTTTTGCCGCAGACACCGATCGGCTTGCCAAAATTACCTCGCAATAAAGTTCATTTCACGTGTAATGACTTTTAAATTATGAATGACTAGTTGTTGCCCACGACTTTGTTGGCGTGGATTAAGGTTTTTTAATTCCTTCGGGAACTTCCTCATTCTCCGGGTAGCCTATTTGTTATTACAGACTATATTCTATCTCTGAGCCAAATTTCAGCTAAATCGGTTCAGTCGTTGCGGAGTGATTGAGTAACAAACATCCATCCATCCATCTATACATACATACTTTCACATTTAAAATATTAGTAGGATTTTTGCAAATCGGCTAATGAAAATTGAAAGTACTTCGAGTTCCTTTCAGCGAAATTTGAAACCAACGAGAAAATAACAATCATGACAACCCTAATGTCCTATAAATAAAGGTCCATTTAGGACCAACACTGGCTGTTTTCTAAAATTTACCTATTAGTATGATAATATATTTAATGACCTTTATAGCCGTGACCACCCACGAAACAAAGGTGTAGCTTCGATAGGAATGCAATAAAGACTATTTTACAACGTCACCAATCTGTCCTATAGTGCAGTAATAAGTGTTGCATTACAAAGGCAAGTCTGGTGTCGGGGCAATGAGATTTTATGTGGTTCAGATGAAAAGTTATGAGGTTCCTGTTAGTGTATAAAATACTGTCAATAGTAGAATAAACTTAGCGAAGTTACGAAATGAAATAAATTTAAGTGTAAGGCTTGATTTAGGTTTGTCCGTGCCCGAGGACGTACGCACGGCAAGCAAAGCACGAAAAGAATAGGGGTGTTGCCCGTGTTAAAAATAAATTTTATTTGATACTAGCTGATGCCCGCAACTTCGTCCGCGTAGATTTTTAAAAATCCCGCGAGATCTCTTCGATTTTCCGGGATAAAAATTAGTGTAGAGTGCCTCTCTAAATAGCGAAACTGTGAACTGCGAAATAGTCCAGCAGTACTCGCGATTTCTATACAGTTTAAAATGTTGCGAACCAGTGTGTCGATTCTCTAACAATGATTGCATCAGTGTAATGATCGCAATGACCTCTGATTGGCTGGTGCCCTCCCGCTATTGGTTAAAATGCATTGATGCAGCAAGAATGCCATTAATTCAGCCAATCAGAGACGCAATCATTTTTAGAGAATCGACACGATGGTTTTTTAAGCGCCAATGCCTTTTTTCCCAAGAAACCCAACATAATGAGTCGTAGGAGTTCGTTTATCTCATCGAACACGTGTCCCAGGTATGCGGATTTTCTCATCTTGACCTTCAGTCAGCAATAGTTCACATTTTTGATTGACACGTCACAAACTGTTTCTTAGGGTCGAAGACCATCGCTGCAACTTTTTTTCTATTTACTAATTTTACAGGTCAAAATGGTACGTGGTCAAATTTCATATGACTAGGTAATTGTATGCGTTATAGTCAAATGCTTGAATAAAACGATAATTCAATAACCACAATAGGAACCTAAGTACGAAGTATAAGGTTGCGAATGGGATCTACACAAAGCGGGCTCAATCGGAACTTATCCAGCTATTATGGCCACGACCCCTCATGCATCACAATCAGCTAAATAATATACCTAGCCACTCTTTAGTATCGTCACAAACATGGTTTTGTGGTACAAGTGCAAGGATACTTTATGGTAAAAAAGTTAACGTGATAAACCAAAAAAACACATTAATTCAATTGAATTTATTTACAGCTCCGTACATGATAATGTACTCGATTGATATCTATCTACCTATTTAATGGGATTCAGAAGAAATAAAGAAAGCGAAGGTAATTAAAAAATTTTTTTTTAGCTATTTTTATTTGCCGTCGCACAGAAAGATTGCTGGACATAATTATCTACGTGTCACAAACTGATTTCTACACTTCACAATCTAGTGACCCTTGTATCCAGCGGTATTGTTCCTGCGACTCGTATGATGTAATTTATCCATTAAACTAAGAATTAACTATAATTGTTAATTTACCTCACATAAATGTATTTTCAAGAATTTAATGCGTTATTTATAAAGAATTCTTTCTACAAAAGGTTCGACTTCAAGCATCTATGTTAAGAATGAATCGGTTTATCCAAAAGAAAATATTTATAAACACGACACCGTTATCCGCATATAACTTGCGGCGCGTCACCGCAAAGTACGTTCAAATCGCCCGCATGACTTACAAACCAGTAAATCTTGTCGCGATCTAAGCTGAAACTGATGCGGCACTACATCAATGCGGTAAACGTCTTAGTGTCCACTGAGACGCTCGTTTTATAGCCCTCTTGCGTTTCGTTGCGTGCTTAGCTCTTAGAGCCAAAGTACACTCGATACTTTTAAGCTGCAGACACGTGCGATGTCAGTGAAGCGATTCCGAGCACCACGCTAAATGAACAAATAAACACTCTTTTATTCGAGACTCAAACAGTACTATAGAATTGAAAATAGAAAAAGAACACATGTAAGATTAAAACACGAACGGTAGGTCCCCATACGGCTGAGGTTATAGAAACACTTGTTTATGAGCACACACACAATAGCTAACCCAATCGGATTTGTGCACAGGTTGAGACTAACACGCGTTAAGGGTAGACGAAGCGCGGTTTGTGTTCAAAGTGTCAAATTGAGTTTATTTTGTCGTCATTCAGACTCTGACTGTAGGGACCACTACACTTGAGTGGTAGATATTCGAATGTGTGCTGAGTGAAATGTTTTGTGTACCATTGCATATTTTTCTATATTAGTTAATGATCAAATAGCTCAGAAAGCGACCAAGTTGCTGATGACAGATGCTAAATCGAATTTCATGTGTGGTGGCCTTTACAGCCCTCTTGTGTTTCGTTGCGTGCCTATCTGAAATATGATTGTGGGCAAGCCTTTATAAAATACTGGGCCATTGCGATCACGGGCCGTGTTCCATGTCCGTAGCCTTTAATTGAATGATGCATGCAATTGGAATAATGGTACGGGATAAATTGACATTAGTGTCGTTTTGAACGCACGTTGGTATTTCAACAACACTTTAGTGAGCACTCAGCGTTTTACCATACCTACAGCCCATTAAATATCGGAGCAGTTATGTTAATAAAAGTCGTTTGGTTTCTTTTCGTTATGGCAAGCTCTTGGGTTGAGACTGGGGGTGATTTTGCTATTCGCTTGGACATCTAGCCTTTTAACTTTTAGTTAAGCTTTGTTAGCTTCTTTGTGGGATCTAAGAAATGTCCATGGCAGTTAAGAAATGTTCAAAGGCTTCTTTTAGGCGCTCAAGCCAATCCCAAGACTATCTGTGGAAATTTAAGAAGCTAAAAAGCAGTTGAAAGAGACTCAGGTACTATCCGTTATGGGATTCCCTTTAGAGAATGTCATTAGAAAACCTTCGAGACATAAATAAGTTACCAACTTTTGCTGAAGAAGCCTTATTGACAACGCACCATTCATTTTTGAAGCTGTATAGTTAGAAGATAGGTTAGGATAGGTTCCTACATGGCTTCAGAAATTTTGTATTTTCTTCTTTTTATGACGAAGTTGAAACTCAAGATAAAATCAATAAGAATCAGAATTAGAATTTATTTATTGCATTATATACATATCTTTTAAAGATGGTACAATAAATTGTTAATGATTAGTGTATTACCAATATAATGGTGTGCAATATTAATAAACATTATAATCAGTTTTAATATTAAATGTAAAATATTAAATAATTTATGAATCAATATTTCGAACCTTTTAATTAAAACAATATAAGCACCTGTGTTCATAATCTTATTTCCCATTTGTCAGTTTACGAGATACGCCCGCAAGCAGTGTTCTTAATTACACAGCTTCTTCAGATGTATGCATTAGTACAATTTATTAACGCGAGTACTGTACTATGATCTCTACGTGCAAGCATTTATAGTTCTTATACCATTTTTATAAAGTCTAATTTTGGTCTTAATAGCGATCTTTAAAATGAGTTAAAGATCGCAATCTATAACATGGTGGAAATTGAACTTATTTGAGCTGTTACGTACCGTTCCTTATCAAGTGCTATATTTTATTGTATTGTTCCTGTTGGGAGATTAGTAGGTATATTAGAGAGAAGTAGAAATGAAGTTTTATTAGCTAAATCAACTGGCATTAACTACATTACACCTGATTATATACTCGTATCTAGTCATTGAATTTATTACATAGCAATTGCCCTTTCAATGCTTACATCGAGGTTTAATGCTCTTTTTTTCATTATAAATCCAAGTTGTTTAATATTAATCAATCTTTCTTAGTCATGTTAGTCATGTAGATGCAGAATTAATAACAGGGTTACCGATTACAGTTTTAATGGTGTGCAACCCGGGCGTGTAGCATTGAAGAATCATCAATGAAATAGCGCTATTTCATAGCATGAATAATTAATTTATCATTTGAAAATATAGGATCATGCAATATTACCTTTTTTCAATATATATCTACCTAATATTATTTTACATTAAGTTACAAGAAATCGTTATGATTCTCTTCCTATATAAATGTAAAAGAAAATTAATTGAATTGTATCTTAAATCTGTAAGAGTACAGTGGTACTACGAGAGGTGAGAATTCCTTTTCGTGCCACTGGTGGAACGAGTTGGTGGCAGGATGAGGAGGAAAGGAATCTTTGTTGTAAGAAACTCTTTTACAGACTTTTTAATAATATTTGACAACCAGTCGGACACCTAAGTTTATGAACCTCAAATCTCACTCATATACCTAATTGTATAACTTTTAAAGTTGGCCTACATTGCGTATTACTAGAGGTGTAGTAAATCTGTCATACTATGGATGGTGAAACGGATATGAACTTTTTTTTTTTTTTTTAAAAGAACATTAGCTAAGCTGAAGTTGACTAATATCCTCCTATTCCCTCCAAATAAACGAAAAGCTTGTGCCAGGAGTGGGTACGACAATAGTGCAACGGATGGGATTCGAACCTGCGACCTTTCCGTTTTCAGCCCGCACCTTAAACCGTTGGGCTATTGAGGTTTGCAAACATAAAATCAATCGTAAATCGGTTAACACGCTTTTAAACTTGAAAACTAACACATGACTTTAGTCTAGTTGGGATGATAGTCGTTTGTTAAAGGCGAGTTAAAATAGATTTCAGAAGTAAGAAATAACTTTTTATACAAGTTTTACTCAGTCGTGCTATCGTTGTAATTGGAAAATAGTAGAATAGATGGACAGGTCATTAGCGGCGCGTGCGAAGCGCGTGCGGCCGCTGTTATAAAATAAAACAGTATTAAGGCTATCGCACACATTATATTTATTAATTAAGGAGTAAATCTGTAACAAATTTATTGAAATGAATAAATAAATCTAAATCTATAAATCTATATGTTATTAGGTTATTATTTTTGGCTTGCACTTGACAACAATTATGCCTAAAAGCAATAATGAAGTGTAAGTTGAAGCGTGCTTGCCTTAATAAATACAACTTAAGTTAGTGTGTTTCTTTTTTAGGTTTTTGGTTTATTGATTTGTTCTTCAATCACCGATTAATGGATTCACGTGATTTTACATGAGTTTAGTTGAGGCCTTGGAGAGTGCCATAGGTTATTTTTTATACAGGAAAAAGAGAAAGAGAGAAATCCCGTGAGATTTTTAAAAATTTAACTACGTATATTTGCGGAAGAAGTCACAGGTAAAAGCTAGTTATAAAATTAAACAGTGTAATGGGTAGAATACACAATAAATTTAGCATCATACTACCGATAAAGGAGAATCAAAAGTTCAGTCGCAGCTTCTAGCTTAGAGTAATAAAGTTGGCGATAAAACTTATTGTGTGTGCTCTAGCCCTAAGTCACTCACAAGAGATTTAATGTTTTGCATTCCACTACATGGGTTAGGTTAGTTTTGTTTCTTTGTATAATTAAGCAATGTTTACGGTTTCACATGTAATAAATTACGGTTCCATCTAAATAATGATTCGTCCGAACAATGGCAATGATGATACCCGTATAGTGGTACTAAAATTATCCAATCAGAACATGGCACGGTGTAATTTAGCGAGTATTTTCAGCCAACGCCCACGCGCCGGTTCGCCATCAATCACGCAGTGGGCTATTCTTTACCACATGACATTCTAATGCCTCTAATGTTTCGCAATGCAGGGTTAACATTTGACCGTCCGGACGTATTGTCTTTATGTTATGACCGAGATGAGGTCACGAGCTCTTCGCCTCTTTGTTTTTGTTGATTGCGTGCTCGCTTCTGGTGCTACTTTTTATTTTTAACTAGCTTCTGCTCGCGGCTTCGCTCACGTTAAATTCGATTTTTTAAACCCCCCTTAGGGGTTGAATTTTCAAAAATCCTTTCTTAGCGGATGCCTACGTCATAATAGCTGTCTGGATGCCAAACTTCAGCCCGATCCGTCCAGTGGTATACAGAACTTAAAGAATATTTCATTCAATCATTCATTATTAATTCTATAAGCAGTCGCGATAATGTTTACACAAAGAGGTTTCTTTTTAATTGTATATTCTGTTGCGTATAAAACAATAATCAGTATAAAACACAGGCCACTACCTATTCCCGCAATCTTTAGGTAACATTGTTGAATCGGTTCTACTTTTGCCGATTTCACAACAAGCGAGACCTTCCTTAAAGAACCTTTTAGATCATTTGCCACTTATGTAAGTTTGTTTGGCTTTATAATGGCCGCTCGCAGTGGTCAATAAATATCTCGTGCAACAACAATACAATACCCTGAACTATCGTCGGTTCAACCGAGAATATGTCACGGGATCGTATCTATATGTAAATTGAGGCGAATTTTCGTAACGTTCGAGTCCTGGGGACCGATTCATCATATAAATGTGGACGGACGGCCCACGCATAGCATTAATGCAGCACACTTAGTGCATTATACGCCTAGATAGCGACGGACTTTAAGACCTCACTAAATAACGAAATCTGATTGCTAGGGACTCGTTGTGCCCAATTTTGGCGTGATAATATTTTCACTAAAAGTCAACATGACTCAACCTCGTTTCAAATCAACTTTAAAAGACTTTAATACGATTACAAATTTATTTTCTGTCATAACATAACAGCCTGCTGACATTGTGATCGCGGTGTGGTAGCAAAAATAATTTTGTATAAACAAGCCATTTTTGCTACTAAGTAGATAATATAATATGGCAATCTACGAAATGCTTATTTTTTGACAGCAGATAATCACGGCAATCGTTTTCAGGTTTATTTGAAACTGGATGATGGAGAATACTACACTATACTAGATGGGAAAATGTACTGTAGCTATTTACCTATAACTAATTCCGGGGTTTTAGGGAGTGTAACTGAATACAATAAGACTAGCTATTTTTGAAAACTTTGTCTATCTGTTTGAAATCACTAATCTCTAAAACTTGCAGATGATTTTTCATGGAGTTTTCACTAGTAACTTGAGGTTATCAATGAAAACCCAATGATGGTAGCTTTCGCTTTTTCACAGAAATTATTTCGAGGGAAAAAAAGAAAAGTTTTAGGCGTCTGCTCAACTTCATGTATTATTTCATCTTCATGTAGTAGCGAAGTCAAAATATGGCGCAGCTTTAGTTGATTACTTATATTAAAGCTAAAATCTATCTAGTGATCTAGTGAATGAAGTTGAAAAGCGTTGGAAAAGTATATTAGTCTTATCAGTTTTTATAACTATAGAAAATCTGCAGTATTGTTGTTTTACTACCATTAATTTAAATCTTAGCCATTAAATAAGTGCATTCATGCACAGGTATTTAGCGTCTACACACAAAAATTGATGCTAACTCATTCAACAATACTCCATTTAACATTCATAGTTTAATGCTTACATGATGACCATGATAAATGAGTTATTCTTGAAGGGTAATCGATTCCTTCGGATTTCCGAAAAAACAGCAATGATAGACTAGTGGTTTACTACGGTTTCGTATTCGGGAGGTCACAGGTTCGATCCATCTTTGACTTTACGGAGTTATGCTGTAATGGTGAAGGAAAATATGGTGAGGAAACCTGGTAGTGTTCCATAATGTTCTTAAAGATTTTGACGACCTCCCTGGCGCAGTAGTGAGCGCTGTGGTCTTATAACTGGGAGGTCTCGGGTTCGATTACCGGCGGTGGCAATTAAAGAATTTATAATTTCTAAATTGTCTCTGGTCTGGTCTGGTGGGAGGCTTTGGCCGTGGTTAGTTACCACCCTACCGTCAAAGACGTGTCGCCAAGCGATTTAGCGTTCCGGCACGATGGCGTGTAGAAACCGATTAGGGGTATGGGTTGAATTTACACTGCTATACCCCTTCCAAGTTAGCGCACTACCATATTAGACTGCATCGTCACTTACCATCATGTGAGATCGCAGTCAAGGGCTCAATCTTGTCATCGAAAAAAAAAAAAAGATTTGTGAAGTCTACCAATTCACATTGGACTGGCGCGGCGTGGTGGCCTAATACTCTTTTCTGAGGAGACCTGCATTACCTAATCTATTTATTATTATTATAGAATAACACGTCTGCATTAAATAGTTTACCTCTCATTATTTTAAAAAGATACAACAATAAGACCACAGTACCTAGTAACAACTACGCCAATCCTCCCCAGTATTTCTAAACAAATGATTTTTGGCATAATTGAACAGGTTCATATAGTATCGCTTTTACTGCATTTAGATAGATATTGAATATATTATCGAGATCGTTAACTGTTCGATAGGAATTTGAGAGTGCAGGTTTGAATACCTGCCTCTCCCGCATTATTTAATGATTAGCCAGTGCTATTATCAGATAGTACAAGGTCTTTTGATTTGAATTTGAATTTTAGCTTACTTGTTTGCTATCTACTTGATTTGGTATGTTTTTACACGAGTAAATATGGCGTAGTAGTTTAAAAATTTAAATGTTACGACTTTACTTTTTCGACTCTAGATTAAAGAGTAAAGTCTACTGAGCTATGAATCGACGTGCTATTTCGCATGGGAACATTTGAGGACATAGATTTTACTTTTGTTCTAAAAAAACAACGATTCCCACTAAATTAAAGAGAAAACCTCCACGTGGACGATTTCGCAAGTAAAGCGTGCCTCTACTTACATTATTATAAATACGAAAATGATTTTGTTTGTTGATTATCACGCAGGAGCAATAGATCGACATGATTTTATAAAATATAATAAAGCATCCTCCAATTAAAATTTCCAAAATATATTTAATGTACAGAATTCGTCCCGTTACAGTTTTATTATAAGTATAGATAATAATAAATATAGTTGAGGACCTGGATAATATAGGCTACTTTTATCCCGGAATAACAAATGGTTCCCGCGGGATATTTCAAAAACCTAACTCAACGCGGACGAAGTGAGCGAACGGGACGAAATATTTAAGTAGGTACTTCAAAAATTTAAATTGCCATACTTATTATGTGTGGTCTCGCGGTCGGATGGGATTGCATTTCGCAATTACGCCGCGGAAACCGGGGATATTGTGTGTCTGTCATGATGCGACTAATGTTAAGCTTGGAAATGACATTGGAGGGCCGCGGGCGGCGCGCGGCTCCGCTTTGTGCAAATACTCCGTATCTGCGCCTGCGCCTTCAGCCATTGTGCTATGGATGACTATTGTTACTAAGGTAGTTTTATTGAGCGTATAAACTTGATAATTTGATTGTAATGGTTATATTTTTTATGTGTAGGACTCGTATGCTGTACGGCAAACGGCGAGACGCTCTCATGCCGTCATATCCTCTCTTCGCCGATGTTCTCTACTCCCGTGTATGTGCGTTGCTTGTTGTTTCATCTGTGCGCGTCCCATGATGGCCACATTTTAAGCTATTGCATAGCTTCTATCGCGGTCCTTGAGCGTGGAGACCGAATCCAGAAATTTCGTAACGAAAATAACCTGTCACGGGTCTCCTCTCACCGCTAGATGGCGTTGATAAAAAATGCTTTGCAATAGCTTTACCGCGGCAGTTCCCGAGTGCCACACGTCTTTTTTCTTAAATATGGACTCGCGCTTGACTGCGATCACACTTGATGTTGATACCAAGTCAAGATGCAGCCTCAGATAGAGCGCGAGATAAAAAAATATTTAAAATAGAAAAAAAAACATAACCACATTCTAAACACTTCTTTGTTTCGAAAAATTTACGCGACCACTTGAGAATCACCTCCTTTTTTCGTCGATTGATGAAATATAGCAGTTAGGATTATTTATGAAAAAACAGAAAAGAGATGCATATTCAAACACAGTGACGTCACGAACATTTAGTTGCGGGTGTACAAGGGAGAAAGCGAGATGATTCCAATATACCGTGATATACCCATAATTCTGTTTTGGCAGAAAACAAAAAAGAAATTCAGTTTGCAGTATTTGCTGCTGCGTATAAAATAATGATAACCAAAACAAACACAGCGAAATGCCCATTGCAGCTACGCAAGTATCAGGTATTGTATTATGTCAGGCACGCCCTAGAAAACGTAGTAAAGGGATATTTTGGAATGTCCCACTATAGTGCGTGGGAGTAGACCAACCTCAGAATGGCTAACATCTTTGAGGTCAAAACCAGTTGTAATATTTCAGATTGTACTCGATGGCGCCTAACTTTATTGTATGCTGTGGGGAAATTATGGCTAAAGATGATCAGGTCATCTCTAGAACTGCGTGTGGTAATGCAAACGACCAAAGGTTCGACAGTCGTATATTGCTCAAGAGTAATGTAGCTATAGCCTGTAATCTTAGGTGCGATATCAGGGCGAAACAATATGAATAATATCCCGCTTAGGGGATAAAGCTCATTTTGCTCACTCTATGCAGTGCAGGATGATAGCGTATACTGTGTCTACATAATGTAGTACTAATCTTGTTGTATACAATCTCAAAACTTTAATATATTGATATTCTGGGGAACACCGTGAAGACTAGTTTATAATTAATATTATATTAAAATTATAAGCACTTTTTTCTACTTATCAAATAAGGTTACAAATTGTGTGAAACAGAATAATTACCAATATCTAGTCCATGATTTGGAATTAAACGACGTGAACAGCCAAACGGAAGACATGTAACAGAACAATCTAGGCAAACTACTGTTTTTTTTTTGTTTTAGTCAACTAAGTCTCCAGGAAGAGGTTCTAATTCCCACCATAGGGAACCATTATTTATTTGTTCCGATATGATACTATAAGGAGAAAAATTTATGAAAAGATATTGTCAAATTAAATTCATGTGACGCAGCCCTGCACACGATGCGCGTGCGCAGGGCGCGGTATCACTTCCTCAGTTGAACGGCGCCCGCGGCGCGCGCCAGTCGTGCGCTGTATAATGAGTTTACCGCTCTCTTTACCCTATCGGGCACCAATAAAACCTATGGCTACTTGCTTCTATGTCATTATGTACCTATCATATAATATTTCAAACCATTACAATTCAATATTAAATTCATAAAGTAAAATAGTACTCCTCAATATCCAAAGACATTATTAAGTAGATAGATGCTTATTATAATTTATTTTGTTTTCGGTATTAAATTTTATACTGCTGATTTATATTACTGAGCTGTTGTCACAAAAATATATTCAAATATCGTCATAGCGAATGTTTTACTAAAGATAAGGATTTATGCGTGCCTGTCTAATTTTGGACTTTATTAAAAATAAAAAACTCCCTTTTTATAGGAAATGCCTCTTTTTGAGATTAACTTAAACGTTTTTATGTATATAAGAAGAACAGAACATTTTCACGTATATTTATTTTTATTTTATTTGAAAACTGATGCACTATATTGCAAATTGTTGGCACGCGGTATCCGCCCACTTTTATGTTCTATCTAGATACCCTCCTGTTGTTATCGTACTATTAAGCTATTAGTCTATCGTGTGCATAAAGTTGTCTTAAGTGATCTATTTTAGCTGTCAAGAAAATTACGCTAAGGCCTGTACCTCGTCTGTGCAACCCCTTAGATGAAGACATTATGTGCTGCGGCATTAAATCCTTTGATGACTCACAGCTCGTTACAGTTACTCCGCTTTCACTTATTAATATTAAATGTCATCAGCATTAATAAAACAAGTAATTAAGAGCTTAACTACTTTACGCGTTTCTCTGTTAATATTACGTTTTCTCATTACGTGTGATGTTCTTCCGTCACATTCGTAGTGGGTGTAAGTTAATAAAGTATGTACCCTCAATCCACTAAGATCCACTGATTGAATCTATTAGTAAATTATATAGCACCCGGGAGTTCACTGTGATCCATCATTGATCTTGGTAGATCCTGTAACATTTTAACTCCATTAGGATCTATCATCTGGCTTTATCAGTGGATCGAATAGCTGTCTGAACGTTCACTGTAATCCACTACTGATATTAGGGGACCTTGTTTTTCATTTTTTATATTTTATTAATTTATACAAATAGAATACTTGCCATGTTTAATACTAATATTCCCGTATTCCTCCTATCGACATCCCAACGCCGTCTCTGGAGCTAGTCCTGGAGTCATCCAAGAAAGCGCCTGGTTAGACCTTGTAAGCGCCGATATGAGAGCCACTAAATTGCGAAAATCGGATGCACAAGATTGGGCAAAGTGGGCAAAAGTATGCCCAAAGTTTTTTTGGTCCAAAATTTCGATTATTCACGATTAGTTAGATTCACTTGTTGATTCAAAATTCTTTGTAAAAGTTTATTTGAATAAAAACATTATTTTCTCTATTCTAATAACAAAGAAGTATTTTCTACTAGACGATGCCCGCGACTTCGTACGCGTGGATAAAGTTTTTTTGATTCCCGCGGGAACTCTGTAATTTTCCGGGATAAAAAGTAGCCTATGTTTTAATCCTGGGTATGAGCTATCTCCATTTCAAATTTCAGCCAAATCGGTTCATTCGTTGTGGCGTGAAGGAGTAACAAACATACACACACACACACACACACACACACACACATACAAACTTTCGGCTTTATAATATTAGTGTGATATATTAAAATTATAAGCACTTTTTTCTACTTATCAAATAAGGTTACAAATTGTGTGAAACAGAATAATTACCAATATCTAGTCCATGATTTGGAATTAAACGACGTGAACAGCCAAACGGAAGACATGTAACAGAACAATCTAGGCAAACTACTGTTTTTTTTTTGTTTTAGTCAACTAAGTCTCCAGGAAGAGGTTCTAATTCCCACCATAGGGAATTATTTATTTGTTCCGATATGATACTATAAGGAGAAAAATTTATGAAAAGATATTGTCAAATTAAATTCATGTGACGCAGCCCTGCACACGATGCGCGTGCGCAGGGCGCGGTATCACTTCCTCAGTTGAACGGCGCCCGCGGCGCGCGCCAGTCGTGCGCTGTATAATGAGTTTACCGCTCTCTTTACCCTATCGGGCACCAATAAAACCTATGGCTACTTGCTTCTATGTCATTATGTACCTATCATATAATATTTCAAACCATTACAATTCAATATTAAATTCATAAAGTAAAATAGTACTCCTCAATATCCAAAGACATTATTAAGTAGATAGATGCTTATTATAATTTATTTTGTTTTCGGTATTAAATTTTATACTGCTGATTTATATTACTGAGCTGTTGTCACAAAAATATATTCAAATATCGTCATAGCGAATGTTTTACTAAAGATAAGGATTTATGCGTGCCTGTCTAATTTTGGACTTTATTAAAAATAAAAAACTCCCTTTTTATAGGAAATGCCTCTTTTTGAGATTAACTTAAACGTTTTTATGTATATAAGAAGAACAGAACATTTTCACGTATATTTATTTTTATTTTATTTGAAAACTGATGCACTATATTGCAAATTGTTGGCACGCGGTATCCGCCCACTTTTATGTTCTATCTAGATACCCTCCTGTTGTTATCGTACTATTAAGCTATTAGTCTATCGTGTGCATAAAGTTGTCTTAAGTGATCTATTTTAGCTGTCAAGAAAATTACGCTAAGGCCTGTACCTCGTCTGTGCAACCCCTTAGATGAAGACATTATGTGCTGCGGCATTAAATCCTTTGATGACTCACAGCTCGTTACAGTTACTCCGCTTTCACTTATTAATATTAAATGTCATCAGCATTAATAAAACAAGTAATTAAGAGCTTAACTACTTTACGCGTTTCTCTGTTAATATTACGTTTTCTCATTACGTGTGATGTTCTTCCGTCACATTCGTAGTGGGTGTAAGTTAATAAAGTATGTACCCTCAATCCACTAAGATCCACTGATTGAATCTATTAGTAAATTATATAGCACCCGGGAGTTCACTGTGATCCATCATTGATCTTGGTAGATCCTGTAACATTTTAACTCCATTAGGATCTATCATCTGGCTTTATCAGTGGATCGAATAGCTGTCTGAACGTTCACTGTAATCCACTACTGATATTAGGGGACCTTGTTTTTCATTTTTTATATTTTATTAATTTATACAAATAGAATACTTGCCATGTTTAATACTAATATTCCCGTATTCCTCCTATCGACATCCCAACGCCGTCTCTGGAGCTAGTCCTGGAGTCATCCAAGAAAGCGCCTGGTTAGACCTTGTAAGCGCCGATATGAGAGCCACTAAATTGCGAAAATCGGATGCACAAGATTGGGCAAAGTGGGCAAAAGTATGCCCAAAGTTTTTTTGGTCCAAAATTTCGATTATTCACGATTAGTTAGATTCACTTGTTGATTCAAAATTCTTTGTAAAAGTTTATTTGAATAAAAACATTATTTTCTCTATTCTAATAACAAAGAAGTATTTTCTACTAGACGATGCCCGCGACTTCGTACGCGTGGATAAAGTTTTTTTGATTCCCGCGGGAACTCTGTAATTTTCCGGGATAAAAAGTAGCCTATGTTTTAATCCTGGGTATGAGCTATCTCCATTTCAAATTTCAGCCAAATCGGTTCATTCGTTGTGGCGTGAAGGAGTAACAAACATACACACACACACACACACACACACACACACATACAAACTTTCGGCTTTATAATATTAGTGTGATAGTGTGAAGTGTGATGTGATGGAACAAGCTTGGTTATCTTCCTTCATATTGTTCCGTCTGTATCAAGGACAGAAATCAATCGCAAATTTTGACAGAAGAAATCTAGTAAATAGCATAGGCTACACTCAATGGCGCGTAACGTCCAGTGAAACTCACAAAATAGCCTCTCATTATCGGCCTTGGGCGTCAGAAACCGACAATTTCACCCTGATTCATATCATCAGCGGTCCCCGCGAGAAAATGTGGGAACATTTTCACAATTTGATAAGAGGAATCATCGGTCCGGTTCAGATGAAAACGACAGTTTCCGCTGAGCTCGAACTAGTCTAGAAAACCCGATCGCAGGAAAGTGGACGGCCCATTTTAGATAATGCCACGTTACTGTTTATGTCACGTCATGCTATCATTTGCGAGTTTATCGCTGACAGCGTGTTATCAGTGATAGGAGGACATCAAACACGTTAGATGGTAAGAAGAAAGCTAAGGTGGCAATTACCACCTTATTATCGAATCTCGTCTAACCACTAGCAAATTTTTTGTGATTCCTTTTTTATTGATGTCAGATTTGGACTAGGTACGCCTATCTAACTTTCGAGTGAATGATTTTTTTAATTTATTTATTGAGGACTGGTTACCAAAAAATAATTAAAACTATGAATAATAAAGATACTTATAGTTTGCCACTATGCCACTAAATGAGGACTAACTACAAAAAAAGAATGATAAAGAAGGCATGAAATTAATAGACTGAAAATCTACAAGTTAATGGAGTAAGTATAGTTTTTAGTTGAATATATATATATTAAAACTATGAAAAAGAAAATACTAATCTTTTATCACTCAACTTAAAAGACTTCAACGCATACGATCTTCAATCAAAATAAAAGACTTCAACGCGCTCTGTATTAACGTTTTTAAAACTAAGTACCTACGATCACTTTTACATTAAGTGATTTTATTTTGAGATTCACTTAAACATAATTATACAATTACGTTGAGTATTTGGTATAGTAGATCTTTTGAATAAAATAAGAATATTTAGACAATGGAGTTACTGGAGCCAAAAATACTTCTTTCACTCGTACAAATATTCTATGACTCGCCTTATTTTTTTATAAAAGAAAATACATCAATTAGTTCAGATGACCCTCTAATTTTAATTTTTAATTTTTATTTTTTAATTTTAAAACTTCGACATTAAAATGTAGAAAAATTAAATAACCAGAAGACAAAGATTATAAACCCGGAAGAAAAAACAAAAAAAAAAAAATGTGAAATAGGTTGACGTCATATTTGTGCATTTTATGATGGACACTACACCATAAAAGTGCTATCGGAAGCTTAACATTACTTTTTCCTACACTAAGTGGTAATTCCGAGTGGTGGTCATGTCAAAGGTTGTTCAAAAACCTACCGTTCTCTGTTCTCACGCACTTGGTTTCTGAGAAAACCGTATCACACATAGATGTACCAAAAATAACTGTCCAACATTGTTCACACCATAAAAACTGTATCATAAACGTGCGCTACTGAATTAACTGTTTTCTTCTTGTGATTATGTTAGTGCTCAAAAAAATTTTTTTTTTGTTTTATTTGTGACGAAAAGTCACCAATCTTTCTAAAATAAAATGTTTATTAGTTATCTTTCAATCAAACAAAACAACATTAGATTAACAATTTAACAAAGATTTAAATTATTTTTAAAACAATTAGTCTAAAAAAAATATTTTGCACACATCAAAGGCACACATAGAATAAAAGAGGTTCAGACTTTGGAGCAAAATGTCTAAAGGAGTATTCGTAGTTAACTCGCATCGACTTCGCACGTGACTTTACTATTTTTGTATATTATATCTAAAATATAATTCTAGAGTATACATAATATATTTTAAGAAAATGTTCATTATTATTTTTTTATATATTAATTAAATCAAGATAAAAATAAAAAACATATTGTACAATAGTAGCGTTAAAAGTTTTTAATATAAAACTCATGAAGATGATATCGTAAAATGAATGCTTAAAGATTTTAAAGGCGAATTCGTTTTTGTGCGTAATGCGATGTGTCGATGACCCCGCTGGGATTAGATCGGTAGTTTTCGGCTTCTTTGAGCGGTCTTCTTAGTCCTAATTGAATTTGTTTGTTTCGTACCGATAATGGGAGAGTGCCTCAGGGTGTGAGTTGACCGATTGTTCGCTGCTGACCCGTGGGTGAGATCGTCTACCGAAAACCGGCATCTCAGTATTATGTATGTATTTTTTGCTTAGCTTTTATCTATAGTGCTGCACCAAGGTAGCATCAATTAATATTTTTTCTTTTATATTATCATCATTTTAAGCAGGTAGGTAAACATCAAAACTTAAAGTTTTTTCTATACTTGGTAGAAAATTTTCTGAGAATTTATCGTGATTTTTTTCTTTCTGTTACATGCAAAATTATAATTATGTATTCACAATTTTTTTTTAATTTTTGTGTGATATGAACTTATAAAATTTTGTGGTAAGTATCGTTAATTTTAGTACCTATGTTATTTTATGTTTGATATAAAATATTAAACCCCTATAGCCCTTTTCACTACCCAGGTTCTCAATTAATACATGCAAAAAAATACGTCGATCAGTAGTTGTGTTATGATGTGATTGAAGGACAAACCAACAAACAAATACTTTCGCATTTATAATAGCAGTAAGAATGATTCGCAATTATCCTACGGCAATTTTATTTTTATTATAATAATCATCGTTCAAGTATGGCCAGTTTAAAGATAATGTTATATAATTTGTTTCTAGATCAAATGAGAAGACAAGGAAAACTAGTGGTTTTGTATCTGTTGGGGCTAAATTGCCAGCGTCTCGATTAAATAATGCATAGCTCCAAGGCGTAATCACATATCTATCTAATGTTACTTATATTATGACACATAAGAGAATTATATTGGTGTTTTGACATTTAGTTTTAAAAACCTTTTTTTTGCGTAGGAGTACCATTATACAAGAAGCATTCTGAAATGTGATGTTATGAAAAATTTGAATAAAAGATAGAAACCGATTAGGGGTACGGGTTGAATGTATACTGCTATACCCCTTCCAAGTTGCCATCGAAAAAATAGTTCACTTTGCCTAAACCACTGTAATCTACTGGTGTTACCTACACTAACGCGACTATTCTTTAACGGTTTATTGCCTCCTAATACACAAACACACACACATAACACACATAGTAAAATTTCTTGGTATACCTCTTTTTTGATAACTTTAGCTAATTAATAAATAAGGAATTTTGTATCTTGTATCTGGAAGGAACTATCCTCTGCAACACAGGCTTTCCTAGCGCAGATGATAAAGAAATTCTTATTCTATTCTGATTGTTATTGATGTAACGAACTTCATAGAACTTCGAAAGGTCACATTATATAAATTAAAAACAATCGAAGATATTTCACAAAGGAATCAAAAATGTTCCGCGTCGCTGGTCGCAAAACAAGGGCCTAACGGGTGTCGTCACCGTGTAGCGGGGAAGCGAAAGCGAATCAATCGCCTTCTGCGTGACCAAGGCTATTGTTAGGAAAGCGAAAATGGGACGGATGCGAAAAAAAGGAAGACCAGAGGTCGTAGCACCCGTTCGAAGCCTTAGGCTGTTTCTGTGGTTTAGATGTATTTTGAACTTAGAGCATTTAAAGATTTTGAACTACCGATTTATTTAAAGAATTTCTGTGGTTATATAAGTGGGAGGGTCTCGGGTTCGATTCCCGACCGCGGTGATTAAGAAATTAAATTATACAATAAATTTGGTAATAATTTTTAAATTACCTCTAGCTTAGTCTGGTAGGAAGTAGGTTTAATTATTAAATAAATAAAAGTTTCATTCATTATTTTATTCAGCTTCAAGAAGGTTATCTCAAAAAAGAGGCATTTCTATAAATATAATAATATTTTTAGAGATCACGATCCGGATGGTGTTGGTTTTGACAAAAATTAGCATAATTATTATGTGACGAGCTTATGCCCGCGGCTTCGCTCACGTTAAGTTCGATTATTCCAACCCCTATTTTATCCCTTTAGGGGTTGAATTTTCAAAAATCCTTTCTTAGCAGACACCTACGTTATAATAGCTATCTACATGCAAAATTTCAGCCTGATCTATTCATTGGTTTCAGCTGTGCGTTGATAGATCAGTCAGTCAGTCAGTCACTCAGTCAGTCACTCAGTCAGTCAGTCAGTCAGTCACCTTTGCCTTTTATATATTTAGATAAACTTTCGTAGATATAGGTATTTAATAAAATAATAATTTCTATGTATTTTTGTGATAACTGGCCAATATCCTGAAGTAGACATAAGTGTATGTACTCACCTTGTAGGACGATTGTGTAAACATTTGTATCTAAAAGGAGTCTAAATATTTTCGCGTATCTACTAGTTGCAATATAGCGCCTAGTCGGTGTCAGTCATCGGGAGCAAAAACAAATCAATCACCATATACATTAAGTACGAGTAAAAGGAAGATCGTTAGCACATCTCATGATTTTAGGCTGGCTACATAGAACACAAATAAAACGATTTTTTTGCCATTGGAAACTATATTAATCCATCAAGATTTTTCAATAAAGTCACATTTGTATTCGCAAGTCGCAATTGTGCTTGTAATGCGAAATGTGTAGAAACTTTAATATTCCTTACTAAAATATTGAAATATCAAAACTTAAGTTTCCTGATTTCAAGCAAAAACTTGAATTACAAGTAGATATTTAACGTTAGAAAATTAATTTTATATTTGTGTATCTACCATAGTTAATTAGCAATAAAGCAGTCTTTGCGTTCTTCTGTATTGATTATCGCTCTATTGTGGGTGACTGCTGTCAAAATAAGAACTAATTGCATTTGTGTTGTGTGTTTATCGTTATCTTGACCAGTCAACGGTTAAGAGGTTGCAAGTGAAGAGCAAACTGGTCACTCGCGTACGTAGGTGCTTCCTCCGGTGACCCTACACGAATTTCCTGCTTGCAATATGCTTATGTAACCTAAGTTCTGCAGCGTTCTGCATTCGCTATAGTCGATAAAATGATAGATACTGAACGCGCAGCTCGACTTCTAATTGAAATAAATATGTTCCGACTTAGTTCGCGTGGATTGACGTTTTTAATTCGCGCGGGAACTCTCTTATTTTACGGGATAAAAGTCACCTATGTTTCAGACTATAATCTATTTAAGTGCCAAATTTCAGTCAAATCGGTTCAGTTTTCGGGTGTGATTGAGTACAAACATCCATCCATCTATGCATACAGCTAAACTTTCGCATTTATAATATTAGTAAGATACGAGGATGAGTCAGTCAGATTTTCAAACCTTACACTTACAGCTTGTGAGCACCCTTACAGCTCTGCCGTGACATGACATGTCAGCGTGCGCGTGGCTGCTCGCACATTACTGAGTCACGAGTGGCCCGAGCGTGCCCATTCAACGCCATCTATGTTTATATACTATATAGTTCTCTATCGTTTACGGTAAAATTGGATAAGCCGGTAGCTGATCAAACGAATTTCTTAATAGCGTTACGTACTGTTAACATGTATTATCTACCTATTATTACCTTCCAACTCTTTGAACTAGTTTTGAGTTGTCAGCAACACTGGCCAACTGATTAATATTAAGTATAGTTATTTGTAGGAAAGTAGGATTAGAGTGATTATTATTTAAAGCGCCATTTAGTGACGGTAGTCTTGTAACGTTTCATGACGGAAGTTTCGTAGCATTGGTATCATTGTTCCCTCCCCACTCGTTCGGTCCATAAAAGGGAAGCGTACAGCGTGTATTGATTCATTCGTCATTCTGTGTCGAGTCAGTCGTCTGAAGTTAGTTGTCGCTCGTCATCTCTAATCAGTAGAGAGTTAGATTAGCGGTTGGTTAGAATTGTCGCGGTTATTATGTGTTAGCGAAATATTGAAATAGTAAAGATATACAACTTTAATGTATTGAAATATTACCTATAGATTTTGATGAGTGTAATTAATTGTTGATTAAATAATACTTTGATATCTTTGATAGTTACCCTCACGTTCAGATGGTGGTTTGTCTGACGTGTTGCGGTTAAATAGATTAGATGTGAGGACAGGGGCCGTTATAGGGGCGGTTGGAGACGGCTTTAGGTAGGGTTTCAGCGTTTTAAGAGATTAGATCTCTTAAGGCGTGATTAGTTTAGAGTTTTAAATCCCCATTTCTGGACTGTGTCCTACAGTGTGTACCTTACACTCAAAATTAGTTCAAAGAGTTGGAAGGGAGGTTTGGGTCCAAATAATATGTTCGAATGTTGACCTCGCAGTGGAAAACGCAGCGCTGGGTCTATACTAGGTGGACGAACAATTTCAAGTCAGTTGCTGGTAGACGTTGGATACAAGCGGCACAAGACAACATTCTGTGGCGATCTTTGCAAGGGATCCGTGCCAAACAATGGATGTCCATTGGTTGAGACGACTAAATGATGACAAAAGTAATTTTAGGGAAACTAAAAAAATCAAAATATATAAGTAGATAACTAAAATTAATAGTAAATATTGTTTTACCACTTAGAGTTTAAACTTTAGTACATATTCGAATACTTCACCATAATATTCTTTATTAGCGTAATATGAACGACAATTATTTAGCTAGAGGTGGTTCACTAAGCTACCACACAAATACCACACACTAATCTCGGAAAATTATTCAGGTTGTTTGTTACTCTATAAAAAATAGTTATAGTACCTAAGTATATCCAATTTAAAAAGTTGCTTCATGCTATATTCATATATACTGACGATATTCTAATCTAGTTCAAATTACAGTGAATCATCAGCGGCAACGAAGATAACAAGTCTGAGCTGAAGACCTTTTCGGATAGCGTTTCACAATTATTGTCCCACCGCGGCGTCATATGGCCAGTTTTAGAAAAGGGACGTACCTATTACTTATCTACAGTAATTGGTAAAAATACTAAAACGTGACACTTTTTTTTTAAAGAATATTGGCCCAGCTGATATAAGCTGAAGTAAAAGCTCCAAATAAGCAAAAAGCTCGTGTTAAGAGTGTGTATGATACTATGCAACGAGTGTGGATCGCACGTATACCCTTTCAGTTTAATATTAATGAGCTTTAATAATATAACTATAGTATTTGGTCACAGGTATGTGTTATACATATAATTATACGAAGTCACAGTCACGGTAATATCATTTAACCTAGTAGGTAAGGCTCAACTCCACCAGTTTTATTTATATAGCTAGTAGTCGGGAGCGATCACGACCTGGTAATTGATGCTTTCTCGCGCGTGCCGAAGCCACTGCGCCGTTATAAGTGCTGCGGGTGATTCGTTCCGTCTTTACCCGGGGTGCTCGTCCCGGCTACTCTCAAATACTAATTGGCGCTTAAATAAAACGTTCTCTATACTTTCATTTTCAAAACAAAAGTTAAGTCAGAATAAAATGTACAAAATATGCTAGAAACGATACGGCCATACAGTGTTGTCACTATAGCCAACCAGTGTTGTATCTGGCTTGTACGTATAGCCCCATTACCTTAAAAAATATATATACATTATGGGTTGTAACATGGTGATGGATATTGTATTTTTATCCTGCATCTTTGTTGAGGAGCGCAATGCAAGAGAAAGAAAGAAATCTTTTTAGAGAATTAAATCCTGATCCCTAAACTAGGAAAGCCCTTATCTTAGGGACCAGCAAATGCAAGCATGTTCCAAATATTCATCAATTTTGGAACGATCAAATGAATGAATGAAGGTTTATAAGCGAAGCATGACTAAGTGGGTCGAAATAAACACCTCAAGGTACTTATGGCAGTACCGTGACTTCGACACGCGTTTTAGTGCATCACTTACGAAGTCGTGATAGCTCATTGCGCTACTTATTGTAAACATAAATAACACCGCTAAACAGTCTTCAGTCTTAAATTCTTCGAGAGAAATGCATGTCTCGAAGTAAAATCATTAAATTGATACATAATAAATAGTATCCAGAAATCATTGACTACATGGCACATACGTATGTTAGTCAAAGTAAAAGTCAATCTTTTTTATTTGTTTACTATACAGTATAATATGGTAGATACTATATTAAAGCAATCCATTATTTAATTACTATTACTTTGTGTATAGAGAAATGGAATTATTTGATATTAGAATAAAAGATGCAAATTATTATTTATCGGATTGTATCCAAATGGAACAAACTCTATCACTTTGAAAGCGCACGCTTCATTACAGCACTGATGTATGAGTTCGAGTAGCTTTTTTACGCTCGTGATGAAACTAATAAGCGTTAATACCCTTTTTTGTACCGTGCTTATGGGGAAAAGGTACAACACTAGTTTTAGTAACGCTGACACCAGTAATTGTTTCAATTTAAAGATGGCTACAAACTGTTTTTGTAGCTGTTGTAGTTTTTTTATATGCAAACGAGCAGGCGGGTCACCTGATGTTAAGTGATTACCGCCGCCCATGAACACTTGTAGTATCAGAGGCATCACAAATGCGTTGCCGGCTTTTCAGGAATTTATAATATAAGATTAGTAGAGTCACTAAGTTCAGATGATTATTCATAACTTATTTTTATTAAAATGTAATTTGATGTTTTAAATGAACGAAAGAGTTGGTGAATGTATGAATAAAACAAATTACTTACCTGAATGAAATAATAAATTGTTCTTCTGGCAGGAAAGAAGTATGACCGACTTTAGTTTCTACTAATAATTCGTATTTTATCTTTTTTTTGGAAAAGAAAAACACGTAAAATTGTATAAACAAAAATTAAGTTGCCAAATATTTTTCGTTATTGAAGTCGCAGTTTCGTTCGCATTTCTTGGATTTCGTTGCCAAATTGATTTCGATTCTATAACTAATTGCCGATAAACAATGATAATGCAATTTGGTGAATGATGTGGCGAATTTTTTATTTTTGATCGTTAGTTTTACTTTGTTATCCTAAAACTGTGCTCAAGAAATTTAATTTTCCAAGCCGTAATAAAATTCTAAAGATATTTTTATAATCATCCATATTATACCATTTACTATTAGGCTATCACCGCAACCATTAAAGAAGATCTTGATCCGCTGGTCGTTGAGGTCCCAAAGTGTTGGAGTGACGAACGACCAAGTGACGACTGGGAAGCGCAGTGTTTGCAGACCCTCCACTAGGTGGACCGACGGCATCATACGAGTCCCAAGGAGCCACTAGATACAAGCCGCGTAAGACCGAGGTCTGTGGAAGTCCATGCAAGAGATCTTTGATCAGCAGAGGACGTCTATCGGTTGATAAAAAGAGAAGTATGTATGAAAAAATTAAGTAATATGACCTTGGTTAAAATATACAGCTTGCTTTAATTAATTATAGAACAGTGGCACGTGTGAGATCCCTTTTACTTTATATAATTACAGTAGTATATAGGTGTGGCTCAATATATCCAATATTATGATAACGAGCAAGTTTACGATGGTAACAAATTCCACAATCACTTATCTGTCAGTCAACTTACAACTGCTCCAGATATTGGATCATTAAATGCGTGAATGTTGTTTTAGAGATTTACGCTGCCGTTCAGGCTCTGATGTTTTAAATTACAAGATGTTGTAAGGAAGAAAATTTTATATTGGCAATCCACTTGATCTGTTTCTACTTTAGCCTTTGTAAAATCGAAAGTTTGTTTGTGTGTGTGTATGTTTGTTACTCCTCCACGTCACAAAGAATGAAACGATTTGGTTGAAATATAGGATGGAGATAGTTCACACCCCGGATTAACACATAAGCTAGATTTTATCCCGGAAAACTAAAGAGTTTCTACGGGATTAAAAAAACCATGTATGCACGCCGCTGACCTAAGAGTTGGTATGAACTCTTTTGTCTAACGCGTAAATGGAAGTAAAAGTAGATTTCGGTAAATTGTATTGAACAGATTAATAAAAAAAGAAGAGTGTTGGCTGGCTAGTGCTTTTTGCTGCCCATTTTACGCGTGAGTGCATCGTGATTTAAGGTGTTTCTGTTGTGTTTCACTTTTCTATGAGGCTGGCCGCACATTTACCTCTATCGTCTTCGAACGTCAACCTTTCTAGAAGCTATTGCTTCCAAATAAGTTCAAACTCCTCTACAACTTCTTTGAAATTCTCGATAGGGATGTTGCCAACCAATAACACCAGCAACTTTTTATTTAATGTCAAAACACGCGCATATGGGAGCTTGTCTAAAACAGTGAACTGTGACGTCATATATATTTGACGTTTTAATGGTTATTACACTTAAAACTAACAGCGGTTATGTAAGTATGTTACTTATTTTGGAAGACTCTCTACCTAGTACATTCTGAATTTTGAAGCATTTTAAAATTTGATCTTCTCCTCCGACATCGTTCAAGCAGCAATAACGCCATATTATGCTATTTACAGGAGTTGTATCAAAAGATTTATTACACTGAGTACAGAATTCTTCAACAAACAGACAGATAACTTTATCTTTATTGTAGTAGGACGTGTGAACGTGTAAACGTTCTATACTCAATGTATGATTTATCCTGCAAAAAATATGTGGTGTATACGCCGTGTGAACGGGCCTAAGCTTGAGACCAGCCGCTTTAGCTGCTGAAAAGCGATTTATAGGCGAATTGCTTATGTGCGCCCAGTCTGAAGGTAGTTAAGTTTTTTGGTTATTTCAGAATTTATTAGATTTAGTTTATGAAACCGCAGTATTTTATTGCATTTTACTTAATTATCGAATTATATAATTTATGAAATCACTTTACTCGTAAATCGTACAAGAGAATCTTGAAATTTTTTCTGCTAGAAGTTATTATTCTTCTGAGAGATGATTAGATGCAGAATTAATTCGATTTCATTCTGTTTTTTAAATGAAGCATGCTTCTTTATGTTGTCAAGCTAACTTAGCTTTAACACAAATTTTGTTCAGCAATACCCATTACTTCGTTTTACATAAATAAATAAATAGCGTGATACTTTTGTAAAGGTACTATTTTTAAAGTGATATAAAAACTCCGTATCAAATTTTGTTTACACGATACTTATTCACAAAACACTAAATAGGTACTTTGATATTTTAGTCTGTGATTGTAAAAATAACTATTTTTCTCTTTACACAATTACTAGTAAAAAGTAGATAAAAATATTTCAAGGCCACTCAGATTTATCTCGGAATCTTTTTGTGTACTCTTACAAAAACTAGAAAGTGTGCCTGTTTATTTAAGAACAATCAGTTAAATAATATTGCACAATAGTTTATTTATTTGTAAGTATCCAGATATCTCTTGTAAACTTAGTATACCTATCGAAAAGACCGTTATTTCGCAAATAAAAGCCTCAATAGCCCAAGGGTTAAAGGTGCGGACTGAAAACTGAAAGGTTGCAGGTTCGAACCCCTCCCGTTGCACTATTGTCGTACCCACTTCTAGCACAAGTTTTCCGCTTATTTGGAGGGAATAGGAGAATATTCGTCAACTTCAGCTTGGCTAATATTCTTTTTTTTTTAAAAAAAAGAAAAAAAATATATAGTGTTTATATACTGATTGATTGTCTCGAACAATTGTTAAGCGTGATTCTAAAGCTGAAATCTATAGAGCGCACTCTCACTCAGCTCTGACTCAAGACAGAGCTAAAACGAGACAGATTTATGGCAGAGTATATTTGTGTCTCTTTCTAACCTCTATCTTGAGTCCGAGCTGAGTCAGAGCACGCTCTATAGATCTCAGCATTAGTTTAGTTTAGTTTAATTATAAAATTAATAATAATTGCAAACGTTGAATATAGGTATTAC
This sequence comes from Hipparchia sbordonii, assembly GCA_038048805.1. Lineage (NCBI taxonomy): Eukaryota > Metazoa > Arthropoda > Insecta > Lepidoptera > Nymphalidae > Hipparchia > Hipparchia sbordonii. Next base: position 7,782,597 of record CM076110.1, read on the forward strand.
TGGCTATAGCTATAGCCTATTAAGCTATGTCTGCGGCGATTCTAAACCAGTTTACAATATTTCCCCGGAGTGTGCTGTCTGTATCATTAGGTTTGCATATTACAACCTTCTTTTATCTAACCATTTGCATATCCACATAATTTACCGTGGTGGACGCGTTTTGACGCCTCCAATGACTCTATAAGGGATCGCAGCGGTCTTACTCTAGTGCCGACTGCCGACGATAAGGAATCGTGGTAGGATTGTTTTAATTAATTCAAAAGGAAATAAATGTTCTTCCTCTTCGTATTTTATCTACCGATAGACGTCCACAGCTGAACAACTGCTGGTATTGCACCGCCTGTATCCAGCGACTACCTGCGACATTTCTGACGTCGTCGGTTCATCTCGTGGGGGTTCTGGCAACGCTGGATTACATTTGAAATAAATGTTGCCAATGTAGGTATATAATACAGTCCTTCCGACCAAATCTAGCCACGGCGGAAAATCTACACTGATATTTGTCGGATCATCTGCGCGGGATATATTGTGTGTGCGAAAACACAGGCACTTCTATTTCTTCTCTCACATAGTTCGATAGGACGGAAATCTGAAAATGGCTGGAGAGATATCAGACGCAGGACTGACGGACTTTCTTACCTACTGCTAGTACCTGCCTACTGAGAATTTGTTGACAGAAAAAGTCAATAAATTTTTGGCCCGAGCCGGGAATTGAACCCGGGACCTCGTGAACAGCAATCGAACATCTTAACGACTAGACCAACGAGGCAGTTAACTATTATAGTAACGAGTGCAGAAGTATTAATATCAATAGGAGGCGGGCGGCGAGACCGTTATGTTTTTTATTTTATTGCCATAGATTTTCCTAATGAAAATTTATCGCTCCTCTTGCCTTTACAATGCCATTAGATAAAGGTAAACTTGTATTTAAATAAGTACTCTAGACATGCATTAATTAGACTTGCTGAGTTATGTCTGTATGAGATTACTAATCAGAGTTTGAAATGAAGTTTTCCTGCCGAAATAGGGTGTCAACATTTTTTGCAAATATTAATATTTACTTACATGTAGTATATAAACTCTAAGTGCAACTCTCATTGTATAATGAAAGTAACATTCAACTAAATTACCAACGTTACGGGCTTCATGAGCTAAGTTAGGTGACGCTCTCTGTCAATTTCGTTTTCATGAACTTTTAGGGAATGCCTAAAGGTGAAAATGACATTGGGCGAGGGATTTTTAGGGGCTACCTACGTAAAGAGATTCTTACGAGATAATTTAGCTATGGTTGGTAGAAACAAGCATAAGTCACTCAAACTCACCCATTAAATAGGCTTCATTTAGTTCTTTTTGGCTAAATTTATTTTCACTAATATGACACTAGGAAGTGAATTTGTATCACCTCCACTTTATATCATATTTAAATACGATAATGTTACGTGACGAAAACCTTAGGTTTTGTGTAATATTCAATGAACAAAAGCGTTTAAATAAATATTCAAACGCATAATAATGTGCGTACATTAATGGAATTGCCATGTAAAACACCTAGTAAATTTTAGTTAGCTTAACGAGTCAGGTTATAAACAAGCCTTCGAGATTTCCTCTCGGAGTGATATACGCAAATTAAATATAATAAACAAAGACGGGCAAGGGAGAGCCGATGATAGTAGGTGGTGAAGGCGGTGACAAACGATTTCGCAGGAGTAAGGATATCATTAATTTCCTTCATACAAAATAATTACGGTACAGGCCAACACTGCCAGACAAAAAGCTCTGACTTATGAGTGCGAGTGTGTGTTGTATTAAAATCGTGTATATGTATATGCTCGTGAACGGGTGCCGCCAACGAGAATGGGTCTGCTTTGACTTCCCATGCTGACATGTGTTAGATTGTAATATGTATTGTATTTTTGAAGCTTCACTGTGGAAGCACTGTATACTTAGCTTACTTTTATTACTTATTGTAAAATTAGTTTATTTTATTTTTTGAAAAGAGCAACTGCTGAGTTTCTTGCCGGTTCTTCTCAGCAGAATCTGCATTCCGAACCGGTGGTAGATTTGTGACATATCATAAGTGCTACAGGGTAGCCTACATGAAATAAATAAATTTTGAATTTTGAATTTTTATGCACATTGCGTAAGTGTGCGTGCCTGTCAGAAGCCTAAGTGGGAGTGGTCAGACGACAGCAAGCTCTTATTCACACTGATACAGATACGACACGCACACAACCATGAGCTACGCGCCCTCATGAATTACAAGAACTATACCTAGGTTGAAAATTGCACGATATTGTTTATGTACCAAATATATTCTGTTATCTCTACAAATAAATAAAAAATTGTATGTTTGTAATATCAAAATAACAACTTTTTACTTAATGCATATGTAATTAAACACGGTACTTATAACAAAAAAATAATTTTCAAAATTTTTGTCAGTCTGTCTATTTGTTTGTTTATTTGTTGCCGCTTATCTCGAGAACGGCTGGACTGATTTTGACGATACTTTTACTGGTAAATAGCTGATGTTATTGGTAGTAAATAGGCTACTATTGGCGCAGCAATTACCGAAAGTTTTTTAAAATCAGAATCGTCCCTATCTAGTATAAGAATTTTACAGTTTTTTTTAAATAGTAATTTTTGAACGCATATGAAATTTTCATATCAGTCGTAACGAGATGGCTACCCTATTGGCGAGGCAAAACCGCGCGGTATTCGATTGTAGGAAACCGCAAATACCATGGATCCGTTGCTTTCGATATATCGGGAAAGTGGGCTAGTCCACAATGTTGTTTGATAAAGCTGGTCGCGTGCTGAGACGCCTTTATAGAAAAGTGAAACGGGCAATTGCTACGTATCTCTTTTTTATTTACTGACTCGTTGCGAATCTATCGCAGGCCGCAGTATTTAAGGATTGAAAAGTAAGATTGACTATGCAGCGATGGGTATTATTTCTATTTTTTTTTTCATTGCAAATTAGACACCTATCAATATTATTATGAAACTGACTCACGCATTTTTTTTTTTAAATTTAAAAAAGAATATTAGCCAAGCTGAACTCGACTTATATTCTCCTCTCCCCTCCAAATAAGCGGAAAGCTTGTGCTAGGAGTGGGTACGACAATAGTGCAACGGGTGGGGCTCGAACCTGCGACCTTTCAGTTTTCAGTTCGCACCTTTAACTTTTGAGGCTTAAGACGCTTTGTATCGTTACTTACGATATAATTTAAATTAAGTAAGTAAAAAGCCAAAAATTCATATTCTTTCTTTCTACATGATTTCTTGCGGAAACATTCTAAAATTATTTTATCAATGTACGGATAAAATCTCGCTTTCTCTTATTTATGATAACAGATTGAATAGAATTTGCAAGTACGAATGCAATATTTACTTAGTTCTTCCCTCAAACCCATAAACAGTCTGCTTTATTGTAGCATATGGGAATATAGTGTGTACAATGTTCGATCTTCGTGACACGTTATTTTCTCGGCTGCTTGCTGCAGACACTAATAAATTAGCCTTAGCATATATTAGTTTGGTATTTAATGTATGTCGCAGATGATCGATTATATTTGGTCCGGCTACAGTCAATAGACATTTTACCTAATACTTTTTAAAAGAATATTAGCCATTGTGAACTTAACTAATACACCCATCTCTCCTCCAAAGTTTCACGAGTGGGTAGGCTTCAATAATGCAATTGGTGGGGATTAAATCATCAATCTTTTAGTTTTCAGTCCGTAGCTTTAACCGTTGGGCTATTGAGGCTTCCATACATTTCAGCAAATGTCCCAACTAAATAATGTCATCTCAACAGAATCTGCTTTCTGAAATGGTTTAAGAATCTAAACGTATTATTAAAGCCGCAGATATTTAGGTATACTTCTAATTAAATAAATTATCTAGATTTTTGTGATATTTTATAGCTATTACAAAAAGTCAGAGAAAGCGATCAGATTACATTGACGGGGAAATAAGTAATTTAATTAAAAACACATTAACGCTGACTTCATTGTACGTTGATATCGGCGTTTCATCGGATAGAAGTTCCGATCCGGTTGTCGGATAGTGGTCGGTCCGATACAAAAGCGGTAATCTGCGTTTGGCCTAAGTCTGTCCGAGAACGATAATATGTTTATAATCTTGTAAACAGTTTCACGAGATGTGACATATATGTGTGGAGCGACATTTGTAAGAAGTTATTGAAATGGCATTTGGTATTTTTCGTACAGCCAGTGATGACATCGCAGCTTCGTGTACCTGGTAAAGTCTAAGTATTCATGATATATCCATATTTATATGCTACACAGAACTGTAAAGCATTAGGAACTTAGTATTCCGTTCACATAACCCAATTAATTATAATCAGGAGTATGGTTCTAAGTATGCGCTTAGCAAAATAACTTAAATAGAGATGTTATAAACGCGCTCCATTCCCAAATTGGAGTAAGTATACCAGGCACCAGCTATATAACGAGTATACTTAAATGCAATAATGTGCTTGTCTGTCTTTCAGTCCGAGTGTTTGTTTGTTACTTTATTTAGGATTGGGGCACACAGATTGCAGATTGGAATCTCACAGGGAAAACATGTTCTAGCGTGAAAATAGTTTAGTTCCACGGGAAAACAAGTACATTTAGCAAGTATATTTATTAAAGACTAGCTTTTGCTCGCGGCTTCGCTCACGCTAAATTCAATTTTTTAAACCCCTATTTTACCCCCTTAGGGGTTGAATTTTCAAAAATCCTTTCTTAGCGGATTCCTACGTCATAATAGCTGTCTGGATGCCAAATTTCAGCCCGATCCGTCCCGTAGTTAGGGCTGTGCGTTGATAGATCAGTCAGTCAGTCAGTCAGTCAGTCAGTCAGTCAATCAGTCACCTTTGCCTTTTATATATTTAGACTAGCTTTAGCTCGCGGCTTCGCTCACGTTAAATTAAATTTTTTAAACCCCTATTTTACCCCCTTAGGTGTTGAATTTTCAAAAATCCTTTCTTAGCGGATGCCTACGTCATAATAGCTGTCTGGATGCCAAATTTCAGCCCGATCCGTCCAGTGGTTAGGGCTGTGCGTTGATAGATCAGTCAGTCAGTCAGTCAGTCAATCAGTCACCTTTGCCTTTTATATATTTAGATAAAAGAAAATTAAAATTTTTGTTAAGTATATCCACGACTTAGCCACCTTGTTGTTTTAGTCCATCCGAGATAAAAATTTCCATATTGGTCTCCAGGATGAGAGCCATTTTTGTGCAAAATTTCATCAAAATCGGTTCAGCGGTTGATTGTAATAAAGGTAACAAAGATAGATTTCCACACATTTTTGCACTTTAAACTATTTTAGTATGGATGTGTAAGTGTATATTCAAAAAGCAAAATGAACCACTTTACCACTTGATGCATTTGTATTTGATTATTTTTATTTAAACCATATAATTTTTAACACTCTGTAATTTTTTAATGCAAAATAATGTGATGCATGATTAAAATGCGCTGTGCAATTTTATTTTTATTGTATCGATAATGCACCGTGTATGGTAATAGATTAACGAGGTTGTTACTTAATGCATCTTTAGAATGTAAGGACAAAGCAAATATTTTACTGATATTAACTGTACATGTACCTTAGCATAAGTAATGTAAGTTACATCACTTTATTATTTGTATTCTTATATTAAGTGGTTCGAAATGCGTAGGTAGTTAGGTACTCAATCAAAGGGATAAATTCCAGTAGAATTTTCAGTTTGCTTTACTGATCAGTTTGGAAAATGAAAACGGCATTTATGAAATTGCCATGTATTAAGATTTTCATTTTTAATTTTTATTTCATTCATTCATTCATTCATCTCAACCCATCACCGGCTCACTACTGGGGCACAGGGATCCACCTTAAGGCGGACTTCACACATCACTAAGGACATTATGGAGAACTCGAAAGGCTTTTTCACCATCTTCAAGTAAAGTTCAACCGACGAATAAAAATGACGTTTTGACAGTTTTTGTATGGGCAGTCTGTCAAAATGTCAAATTTATTCGTCAGTTAAAGTTTACTTAAAGGTGGTGAAATAGGCACTAAGGCATGTAAGGTTTATATTTTAGTAGCTTTTGTTCGCGGCTTCGCTCACGATAAGTTCGATTTTTCAAATCCCCATTTTATTCTCTGAGACGTTCAATTTTCAAAAATCGTTTCTTAGTTCATACCTACGTCGTAATAGCTATCTACAACAGCCCGATACGTCCAGTAATTTGAGTTGTGCGTTGATAGATAAATCAGTCAGTCACCTTTCAGACCAGACCCACAAATCAGACCCTCACCAGAGGTCTAGGTTGGAGCGCGCTTACCTAGAATATGCCTATTTATTCTTGCCTTGAAGACACTCAAATTATTAGGTGGCAGAAAGCACGGATACTGTAAAAGTGTTCTACACTTATGTGTTAAGAGTGAGTGAGTGAGTGTACGTAGTACTAATTAAAAAAAATGAGAAATGCATTGCTAAGTTATGCTAATGAGAAAACTAATTAATGAGAGATAATAAAAACATTAAAACAAGCCATATAATCGTGACATACAGCAAGCTGTGACGATTATTGTTTCATGCAACAGTTTTATTCGAGCTTACTCGTGCAAGAAAAACATAAAATATGCCAATAAAGCGATACTGTTTTTGTTCTATAAAGCGTAAGTGTTAGTGTAAAAGCATCTTATAATGAGCGTACCAACAAGTTTATTGCACGATTCCGTATTTACATTAAGTTATGTAAAGTATGTGAAGGTGCGCACTACGTAGACAGGTAGACTATTTAAGGGCATTTGGCGAATACTAAACATCTCTAATAACTACATTACGAGACGCTAAATTGACATGTTGTTAAATAGTTCCGTTGATGTGCAATCCAAAAAGCGTTTTTGAAGTGAAAATTGCAAGGTAGTTTACAGTATTATTGAAATAAAGTGAGTTGGCTTCCGGTTGATAGCAGGTATCCGAGATTCCGATAGTGGTTGGCAACTTTGAAGTTGTGAAGAAGTGATTTTTGGTATGGGAAAATCTTATGGGTTCGTGTCAACCACGTGCTAGTTTTAACAGTAGATAATGAGCATATCTACGAGCTATCTACGAGTATGAACTGTTTTTATTCTGTCGGTAGAACATACCTTTTTTGTTAGTACATTTTTTCTCCGGAACTACAAAAAGTACGGAAGATTTTACGGTACAGACAGTGCAACAAACGAAGCTGAAGGCTGAAGTGATAAAAGGCGGAGCCTATCGTAGACCCGATAGACGTTGAGACCTAAACTTGGCCAAATGTACTTGAATGATGACCCCGCACCAAAAAGCGTAGCCCACTAGGTGTATGGAAGCTACACTGGCTGCTGCAGGATACAAATGACACAAGAGCGTGTTCTGTGGCGATACTTTCAAGTTACCTATGTCTAGCAGTGGGCTTCTAACGTTTGAGATGATGATGAGGCACGTATTTTCAGTACAAGGTAAAAGTTGTTCCTTGCCTTTAGCACGAGTACGTACAGTAGCCGTATAGCGTGACTGGGTGTCATTATTGGACGTGTGTCAAAATTATACTATGATAATATCAATTTAATAGGAATTCAAATTGCTTTTCATAAATTACGTAGCACGTTTGATAATAATTATTTGTGATAAAGTAATCTATTTTATTTTTATTCTATTTTAAGTAGTATTTATAAATACGAGTACTTTATTAAAATATAAAAGTGTTACTAGTCAAATTTGTTTATTTAAGTATCAAGAAATATTATATCTAATGATATTCAAATAAATAAAATAATTTTTGTTTAAAATTTTTATCAAATGTCCTCACAAATTAAAAATTTTGCCAATAATTTTGTAATAGAAGATTTGGAACATAACTTGTAATTAAATGCACTACTTAGTTGGTTAATTATTCAAACATGGCTGCCCTAGATGTAATCTGTACGCTTAGAAAAACAAACTTTATCACGTTATCTGACTATCTTCTTGGAAATTCCGTAGCTTTTCTTGGAAGCACCCAGTCGGATTTGGGCTAGTCCTGTTAATACGACGCCTCCCTATTTCGGATAGTAGATGTGTTTAATCTACAAGAATGTCGTATAATTTGCTTTAATTTGCATAGTATTAAGGTGGAAAATCGTTGGAATACCGATAAGTTTCCACGCGACGCTCATTTGCCACAGTAGGTACAGCGAAATATGTTACGCGTATGCAGTTACACGGACTGTCGTGAACGACATACTTACATGGATGTTTATTGTATCTCTAGAAATGTCTTTGTCTTTGATGAGATAGAGTATTTAAAACATCCTCATCAATACTTTTGATGAGTCATCCGAAGTCAGTCATCCGAAACCTCTGGATCCACGGAAGACCAGCGCTATGCCTGTGCTTTCACCACAGGGATAGTATATGCTGAGTGGAGTCCATTTTGGGACCACATATTTATTTATTTTTTGTTTTGTCTAACATATGTCTCTCTGTCTTTAACTGTGCATATGTGTGCCTCAAATAAATGCCTTTTTTTTTTTTAGATAATTATGAGAATGGGCTCAATTACTACCCTCCATCAACATTAATCGCGTGGATTTCGTACCCAAAGGGTGCCAACGGGACTCTATTACTAAGTCCCCAATGTCCGTCCGTCCGTCTGTCTGTCAGCAAGCTGTATCTCATTAATCGTAATAAGTAGATACTTGAAATTTTCACAGAATGTGTTTATCTATTGCCGTTATAACAACAAATAATAAAAATAAATTAAAATAAAAAATAAAGGGGGCTCCCCATACAAGAAACGTGAGTGGTGCATTTAAATCGATCAAAAAAGACAGCAAAAACGCTTTCTTAATACTTCATCCAGCGGCTTTACTTCCATACGATGGCGTGTTGTTCTAAAGCGATAGCCCCTCTAGTAGCCGACTAATCGCAGCCTTGGGTCAAGCCGTGTAACAGCGGACCACGTTTATTATAATAAGCCATTATAAAGTTTAGCCATCGCCCTTTATACTCACGTTACACTGGCGGAATTAATTTTATCTCGCGAACACAGCGTCTTATTGGCAATTATTTCAATGCTCTTGTAGTTTCTATCGCTTATAGGTGACCTTCCTACCACCTATAAGTAACTACTACTACTTATATACCTTGACAATCATAGGGTTCCGTATCAAAATAGTAAAAAGGAACCCTTATGGTGCTTCTTAGGTTACATTGAGATCTATAGATTGCGATCTCACTCTGCTCAGACTCAAGACAAAGTAAAAACGCTAAAAACAAACCAAAATGTCAGGACGTATTTGTCTCATTCAAGTCAGAGCTTTATAGATCATAGAGCCTTATTGTCTATGCTTTCTTCATTTCAAAGTCTGTTGAAGTCCACCTTTGTCCACTTAATTTATGTAGGTACCTGCTTAATATTATGCTTAATACTGTTTTTGTAAAAAAAAAAAATAAGTTCATGTGAAACCTAAGTGGAACAGTAATTTAGAATTTAGGTATCTTGATGTTTGACGTATAAATATCAAAATTTTGCGTTTTTTTAAATTTTTAAAAATCTTACCTATTAGCGCTTGGACGTGGTGACTGGGTATAATCTCATTTGCGGTAGTCAGTTTGGCGGCGGTTTTTCAACTCTGAAACAAAAAAAAAAGTATAACTATTTAACTGGTGCATTCAGAGACGCTTAATCATTGCTAAAGTATTTCCTTACTATAGATTTTAAAAAGTTCACTCTCAGAGCCCTGTTGACGCTTTGTTAGTACCTATTGAATACACCTTGAGTACGGCAGTGAATCATTTCTCTAATTTAATCGTCACTTAAGGAAAGATCCTTAAGTGAGATTTTTATTCTGTACTAAGAAGACTTAGTACAGAATCAAAAACATTGACCCTCAGAGTCATCGACTTTGTCCGAGTGAGGGTTTATTACTCGTACAAATCGTATGGGAATCCTTTGTTTTTCAGTGCTTAACGTAGCCTATATATCACTGTCCAGAACCTCAACTAACCCCATGCAAACAACCGCGTCGATCCCTTGATCTGTTGCTACATAATTGAAGGAAAAACCAATAAACCAACACTCTTTATTTTTTCTTTACTACACTTCTCCTATGCCCTCTATGTACCATAACTTGGTGCCTCAAATGAGGGATGTGCAGGTTTCCTACTGCCATAATTGAGGCGCATTCGTACTCGCGACAAACTCGCGATAATGGCAACCAAAGCAATACATCACGGGACTGCCGGGCTAACCAGTTCATCAGCTAACAACGCAGCTGTTTTTTGTCATCCAAAAACACAAATTAAACTTTTTTTCAAAATTACAGAATTAATCGTTTACGAACGGTTCGAACGACATCGTTATCCACAGGGTTGCGCAACCGTTTCTTAGACGTCCCCAAATATTTCAATGTTCAAACAATTGCGCCATCCCAATGACAAATTATTCTATGATCTTGCAAAATCACCACTAAATTAGTCGTATCGTGATCCGTGGCCGCAGATCCGATTCTAGAAATTGGCTTTTGAAATTAATTGCGTGATCTTTGAACTGTTGCCAAATGTTCACGAACCCTGTATTGTTGTTGGATTAGCAGGAAAGCATAATTAAATGGCTGATTCATAACCAACAGGGATATATTTACCGTTTGCAAATAAGATGTTATTTCGGATCAGTATTATATGAACCGATAAATTAAATCATACGTTTTAAGCTGTTAATTTTTTATACAATCGCATGACAGGTTTTAGATATAAATTATTTTGAGTTTTGGGATCCAAAGAACCTTAACAGTGCACTAAATGCCAGAAAAAATCCCCGCGATAGATGAAATAAAACATACCCGAAACATCGTGTATTAGTGTAGTAAGCGGCAAATACATCATGTATTCTAATAACTCGTAAGATATTCATTTAAAAAAAATAGCTGTATCGTCTCTTACTAATATGTATAGGAATTTTATATAAAAATTTTGGCTCTGTAATATGCAAGACATTGAAATAAATGCAAATTGGTTAAAAATTAGACCCAACTTCGCAATTTTTTTTGTCAAACCATTATTTTATGGTATTACTCACTATCGTGAATTGGTAATATGATGTAATATTTGCTTTTTTTCCGATAGTTAAAACGTGATTTACTGCTGTAAAAATCAAATCTGCATTTGAAGATTTACTATTACACGCGCTCTTTAAATGGCGACCGGAAAACTGCTTTATCAGATCCTCTTCCACCCTAGGTTAAAAGATGATTTTCCGCGTGAGTGGACACAAGTGGCACAAAACCGTGTGTGGTGATTCTTGCAAGAGGCATTTGTCCAACATTGGACCGCGATGTCGACGATGGCGATTTACGAAGCCAAAAAAGGAGAAATAAGGTTAATGTGTGGATAAAATATCGAGCAAGCAGATCTTGCGTCACAGTTTTAAGGCAGTTTTAATGGTACCTCTACCCTTTTTACGAACGGATAACTTTATTAACTCGTAAATTAAACTGACACATTGCAAAACCTTATTATTGTTATTTTAGCATTCCGTCGTAAAGGTTTAATTGTTTTAATTTAAATGGAATGACGTAAACATTGCCCGCGACTTCGTCTGCGTGGATTAAGGTTTTTTTATTCTTTTTCTTGTTCTTCTGGGAATTCTTTGATTTTTCGGGATAAAATGTGTTACTCCTGGGTATGAGCTATCTTCATGCTCGGTTTGTGTTGCGTTTAATCGTTGTGACGTGAAGGAGTAACAAACATTCATCTATACATCTATCCATTTTTCCTCACAAACTTTCGCATTTATAATATTAGTGGAATAGGATTAGTAGGATTGGCAAGAATCTTAAATAACATATGTGGCTGCAAATTATTTACTGAAATATTTTCATGTTAAACATGACAAATATTCTCCTTTCCTCTCTCAATTAAGTGTTAAGCTTGTGCTAGCAGTGGGTACAACAATAGTAAACCGTATGACAAGAGTAAAATACACCGTGGGATTTGAACCGTTGACCTTACGGATTTCAGTTCTGCCTCTTTTTCTGTTGAGCTATTGAGGGTAAAGATATATTCAAAATCAATATTAGTTTAATAAAAGCTTTAATGATATAATGTAAGCAAAGCAAACTATAGGTCCGAGTTCACCTACTTAAAAGAAACAGGGTCTCCCAAACAAATCACTTTAATTCCATCCAATCTCCAACCTTTCGTAACAAATGATGATGATTGCTTAACAAGATGGATTTTTCATATAGCATGTGCATGAATGAGTCTAATTCTCATGTTCCGAAACAAAGGTATAAACAATTTGCGGCCACCATTAGAGATTTGGTTATTGAAAAGGCCCGTGCCGTCTTGTTACTTGCGGAGTGCACGTTCAGTTAACAAAACCACTATCAATAAAGTTTAACATTACAAAATTAGTATTAAAATATTGTTTTTTTTTGGTGACCACCCTGGTACAGTGGTGAGCGCTGTGATCTTATAACTGGGATGTCTCGGGTTTGATTCCCGGCGGGGGCAATTTGGGAACTTATAATTTCTATATTGTCTTTGGTCTGGTCTGGTGGGAGGCTTTAGCCGTGGCTAGTTACCACCCTACCGTTAAAGACGCGCCGCCAAGCGATTTAGCGTTCCGGCATGAGAGCTGTAGAAACCGATTAGGTAGATGTACTATCTACCTAAGCTGTTCCAAGTTAGCCCGCTACTTTAGCTTGAGTCTGAGCTGAGTGAGAGTGCGGTCTATAGAGATCTTTGGGATTAGTAGGACCGTGCTGAATATTTTGTTCCTCGTTCTTCAAGTTCGTCTGTATCACACGTTACATATCGTACACAATAGGCGATGATTCTGATACAAAGCAATGGGAGCCCCGATTATTAATCGTCACTGAAGATTGATGTGACACTATGGTGTAACTCACCCATTGATGTAGGTTAAGGTCCCGAGGTAACAATATATTGATCCGTTTACAATAGTATATCGTAATATCATCAATAATTAATTAATAAAAGCAGCTCGAGATTATCGCGAACGTATTTTTATGGGCTATGAAATAGGTAACTGATATTATGGCGCAATATTTGGCAAGATTTTCATTCGGCGGTACAAATTATTTGGTGTACCTACTATGCATTGTGTACGGTAGCAGATCATTTTGTTTCATTCATTCATTGAATATAATGAACGACAGCAATAAGGAGATAGTCAGAAGAACCACAAATCTTTAATATAATATATCCAGTTTATTCCAACCACTGACCTCTATAATTAATCTATGATTAATACTGGACTGGCTGTCCTTATACATACAAATGACAGCTTAAATTAGGGACCGATTTCAAGCGCCACATTTGGCATATGAGTGTCTCTGGAACTAAATATTATAGGGATGCAGGAAGTACTAAAAAGTGTTTACTTACTATCAGTTGTCAATTAATGCCCTCACTAATTTTAGTTCCTTGGACACTCGTTACTGTTTACGTGCCAAAAAGGCGTCAATCAAGTAGGTCTTAGAAAATGATGACAGCAGCCGGTCCAGTGTTAATCAAATATTTATTATTGAGGTCGGTGTCTGAAACACGGGAGTCGGATCCATTTGAAATGGTCTGGTAGGAGTTTAATCACTTTTTTATTACCAAACATTATATTGATTTTTGGTACCGGGTATTGCGTATCTTTTATTCGCATTTTATTTTCACATACAACTCTGCGGATATACCTAATTTGCATATCCGTTGATTCGCAAATGTTGATAAAATAAAAAATATTTAAAATTTTCTCATCCACTAGCATCCGCAAAATTGGGACATATTATTGTGTGAATATTTCTTAATACTATCTTTGAATGTAGCTGTAGGAGTCCTTTTTAATAAACCGGAGTCCCGTGGTGTACCGGAATATCGGGAAATATGTATCTTAAATTTAACTATTATTCTCTAAATGCAAAATGCAAAAATATAGAACTACGTTTTAAGGGATTCCTTACCCAAAGAGTGCCAACAGGGACCTTATCGGGATCGCGCTGTTCGGCATGCAGATAGTTATTATAACGTAGGCATCCGCTAAGAAAGAACTTTGAAAATTAAACCCCTGAGGGGGTAATATAGAGGTTTGAAAAATCAAACTTAATGTGAGCGAAGCCTTGAGCAAAAGCTAGTTTTAAAATAAAACTAATCTACTTGAACCTACCACACATCAATCTGTAACAACCATTAATTGAAAGAGTTCATAAATACAAACCTCCTTTACTTTCTTGAAGGAGTCGACGTCATTCCAGTCATTTGAGCGTTGCGTTGTTAGCTATACTGGAGGCATCAATGCATTAGGTATCAGCAGAAATAATGTGCTTGTCATTCCATTCCAGAAACATTGCAATATTTAATTAAATTATAACTTTACAACGTAACTTTTCTGGATGACTCAGGTTATTATTAGCTTTACGTAACGTCGTAAGCAAGGCCGTAGAAAAAAATCCAATTCTCGTTTACACAAAATATTATGGCTCCCAGACAGTAGACGATCTACAGTCCGCAATTATGGCGGTAGAAGCACAAAGAGTCATTTTTTGAATCACTATGACCTCTATGCCTTGTGAAATAGAGGCTAGTTTGCCTGCATATATTTAGATATATTATACGGTTGATGGTTAAGTTGAAATAATAATAATTAAGCCGTACCCATCTTGTCTCAAATAGTAATTTCGATGTAGTTTATTCTGCCCTGAATTGCCCGCGTTATTGTAATGGTTTAGATTAGAAGACCAGTTGAGACACTTGGCAATCTTGTTTTGACTCGGAAACATGATTAACTGGACCAGTTTATTTTAGAGTCGTGTTAATTTGAGTAACTACGTGTTGGATGGCTTAATTGAATTTTTAACTGCGTTTTTTTTTCAATGGAATAACTTTTGACTCCTTAAGCTTTGACTGGTTACCAGTACACACTCTTTCGGAATTCATCGTACGATCTTTATGCCATTTTTAACTTAAGTGAATCTTCAACATCTCAACGAATTTGGAAGTAGAGCAAAAGAAAAGTCGCAAATTCAAATTAACATATCCACACATACACATTATGGACGTACATATTCTCAACTCCACAAGCAAGCTTTTTTTACAGTTTAAAAAATCATATGAAGGATGCAGAGTGCAGACCATATATTGAAGATCAAATAAGAAGGTACAAATATTCCAAATGCCTCAAAGTACCTCTTTCTATTTATTAGGTACCTTTTCACAGCTTAATCATTGAACTGGTATAATTTATTTTGATGATGCTTAGAAAGATGACTAAAATAAACAGAAATTACAAGCATTCGTTTGTGTGTTGCAAAAGTAAACTAGAGCAGCGGTTTGAATATCCGCTGAGTGGATAAGATATCCTGGATTTTATACTAAATTGTGTAATTTATGATTTAGGAAATAATCTCTCGAAAACTGGCAGTAGAGCCAGTATCGGCTGAGGAAGTAAGCATAAGGCCTACTAGGTCAGTCAACTTAACATCCGTCCAGCTTGTTATATTTAAGATTAAAAGTTATTTTGTAAAGCCTCTGATTACACGCTTGAAATTACTTAGATTACTAGAAGATGATGATGCCCACTTTTGTCTGCTTTGATTAAGGTTTTTTGATTGGAATTCTTTAATTTTCTGGGATAAAATGTAGTCTATGTGTTAATAATTCTGGGTATAAGCTATCTCCATTCTAGATTTTAATCGTAAATTAAATCGGTTCTGTCGTTCTCGCGTTAACTTTATTTATATAAATTAGTAGTACTTGATATAAAATATAGGAAAATATTTCCGAAAGATTTCCGTAGCCTATAAATTCGCAATGATCGATGACTCTCAAAAGGTAGCCGCCAGATAAGGGCTATAAAATTACCAAAAATTGAAATCAAAAGTGAAAAAGGAATCTCTATAAAACGCTAAAGTTACAAAACTGTATATCATCCGAGGTAATTGCCTACCTTGGCAACCTTTACGACCAACGAAACGAGGAGAAGGATCCTTGTGAAGCATTTTTTTACTACTTTCGAAAGTGAATGGTTATTCGTTATGCAACCGAAAATTTTAAGCCGATTTATAGGGGAGGCGCTAATTGACCGTAAAAGTTTAACTGTTTGTTTGTTATATTGATTATTTATATTGAAGTCTTAGTTTTTGCTAAATGATGATTTGATAATGTTTTTGTTCACTTTGGGCTACCCAATCCGACATCCAACTTCGAGATTTTTGGTGCCAAAAGTTGATTAGGCAAGAAATTATATTTTTTTTATTTTGAACTACCCGTGACTTCATCGGCGTGAAGTTTACGTTTTGTTTTTAATTTATTTTCTTTGGGAGTTTTCACCAAACCCCCCCAAAAAAAATAGATTGAAAAATACTCTCTCCAGATCAGCAACAGACCCATGCATAATAAAAAAACAAATCGATCCATTCCTCCGATGCTGCGTAATTGAAGGAAAAACCAACAAGCAAACACAATTTTGGATTTAAGTATATAATATCACTAAGAAGTAAGATTACACACTGTGTTATTACCTTATTTCAGACAAAATGAAAACAACTTAGGTTCATTTAAAAAACATATTCAGGCACCACAAAAACTCGATGCTACTTCATCACCATGAGAAATTCGTTTCGATAAAGTCATATCACAACAATCGGACATTAAAGGCGCCTCCGATCGAAATAAATTACTCGAACCTTTGGAAGTTTACGCAGCATCATCGCGTTTCATGGAAATCATTGGTCGCATTGGAGTTTTTTCCGTATATGTCGCATAAGGAAGTTTATAGTCACTCGCCTCGTTATACCGAAGTTTGCTTTTTGTGACTGTGTTGAAGTTGACCTTTGACGTTCACGCTCGTTTTACTCAGCCGCAAAAGTAATCTATATATATAAAATTCAAAGTCCTCACTGACTGACTGACTGACTGAGATATCAACGCACAGCCTAAACTACTGAAGTTAGAAACTTGAAATTTTTACAGTTGGTTCCTTTTATGACGTAGGCGCACACTAAGAAAGGATTATTGGAAATTCCACCCCTAAGGGGTTTAAATAGGGGATGGAAGTTTATATGAAACTCCGTCATTTTTCAAGCTGTTTCCATCAAAGTTGGTATTTGAGCTTTCAGTTAAAAATAAAGAAGTACGTGTGTCACAGTTTTTGAAAATTCCACCCCCAAACCTAATTCCACGCGGACGAAGTCGCGGGGGCAAAAGCTAGTACATAAATAGTAACGTATGACGTTTGAAGACGCGACTGACGTCAGGAGGTGTATCTCGATCATATTTCATTCTTATTTTAGTATTGAATTAATAAAAATCAAAGCAGTTGAATATCACTTGCTTCAACGATGAAGGAAAACCTAAAATCTGAGAATCGGACACATCATGTTTCTTCAAGAACTTGTGTTGAACTTTGGGGAGCTCTCAAAGTAGATTTCTCGCAGTTTGAAACGTCACTTGTAAATAAAATTAAGCTTAGACTATAGAAAAAATCTTACACCGCTATATTGAGATGTAGGAAAGGTTTTCATATTATATGGGTGCTTGTAATAAAATAATAAGATATAATAAATGTGCTAATACCAGCAGTATAGGTGTAATAGACTGATTCGTTTCTAGTAATTTTAGTTTTAGTTGAGTAGAAGTCTAGTTGTTTGATACATAGTAGGCATGTTACAAAATACTAAGCATCGAATACCATGCATGGATACCTTAGAATAATAATTACTTTAATTACAATGACGATATGCATATTGGCGCTCATTTAAAATTATTATTTTAAGATTACACTATATAGGTACATAAGAGGTACATTGAATGTCAAATGTAAACATTCTTGCATATCAAACAGTTTTGATAAGGAATTCCATTGTATCGTTCAATGCTTTGTATTGATTGCTTTTTTATCGATATTTATCTAAGAACTAAGATCAAATTATAAACATTTCTAAGATTTGCCTTACATCTACTTTTTTATAAAAACTTTTATATTTATAGTTCTTTATAATATAAAAGATCGACCTTATCGATTAACTAGATGCTAACTCTATTACTCCAACAAATAAGTTTATGAATATGTTAATTTGTAATCAATTATTTCAGGTATAATCTCAGAAGAATTCAAAGAATCTTAGTAATACTACTATACTAGAGAAATAGACACACAAACATACGTGTATATAATTATATACGCTCGGAAAAATGGCAACAAAACCATTCACAGCTTACTGAAAGTTGTGTGCGTTGGATCTGTACATATTATTTTCTTGTTAGTTTTCTGCTGTCGGGTTTTGTTCTTTTAATTACTTAACTTGTTAATTTATTCTAGATAAAATAATGACACAAAGTTTAACAATATCTCTGGTTATTATTAATATTGTGACGGACTTTATCAGTACTGAATCCATATTTTATGTTGTATTGTGAAAACGGCAAAAGTGGATAACTTATGCCATTTTCACAATATTCGTTAACGATATCTGAATCTGGTAAATTGTGGATACTACGATAGCAAAATGTCGAAGAAATATTATTATTAAGGGCTTAACTCACGATCTACGAGTCTTTATTGTGCACATGAATAATTTGTTCCTATTAGTGATTTATTTATGATAAAGTGAACACGTGGTATATACAATATCTGTGTAATTCGGTGTACTTTATTGTAGAGATCGAGGAATTGTGTAGGTATTATATTACTATTGGGTTTTGGAAATGAGATAACGTCTCGAGTTGAATTATTAATTGTTTCATTGGATATTGCTGCTTTTGATTGTATTACGATAACCTTTGTATATATGACTAGTATTGAGATATCTCTCTGTATGAACACTTTACAATCTACATACATATATTAACTAGACAGAAATCGAAGGTAAATTCGCAAAAGAATATCGAACCATGACCGCCGACTTATCATAAGCAACATTTTTATCTAAATTGAGTTTTTTTATTACATATTTTAAACTATAAACAATTAACGCACGTTGATATTTCCTAGGAATTTATATTTAAAGTTAAAATGTTATGAGTACCCATTAAGCAGATAAAAAAGATATCGACTTGAAAATACGAATTGAAAGAAAGAAGAATTTGAAGAAAAGAAGAATTGAAAATTTTTGCTAGGTCACTTTAATTCTAAAGGTGCGAAGTGTCGAAATGTTAACGATTAACATTTACCCTAAATAATTTCCACGTGGCATTATAATAATTATAAGGCAATTATACTAAGTGTAATGTCAGTGTAGTCATCTTCAGTCGCAATCGTCAGAAATATGCAAACAATTTCCGAAATAACCATAAAAACACTTGCTTACTTAAAAAAAATATATACTACATGGCCTGACCTTACACCGGCACTTAAGGTGGGAGTGCATTATGTTTGCCCTTGCACTATACAGCGCGACATCATTGTTAGGGTTTGGTCACACTCCTTTGAGACAGTGAACTCTCTAGAACATCTGTAAAGATATTCGTATATTAAGGGTTTATCCTCTACGCAATGTCTTCACAACGAAAAATCACCTACAGTAATTTTTTCATGGACTAGCTTTGGCGCTGAATGTACTTCTTTGCCGAATAACATTCGGTCAAATCCAAAACATTAAGTACATTTATATTAGTAAAACTGTTGATCGCAATATAATTATTATAAAAAATTGCATTTTATATTACTTTTGAAAGTTTAGTTTTTATTTGATACACACACAATAAAATTGTATAATAATACATTTTACTCAAATGCTAAAAAATTGTAGAACGTATGAACAATTTTTTTTAATTGTTACAATAAAAGTCATTATTATTATAAACCACGCTTGTGTCGAATGTTGCCACGAATTCTGACTATATTTCTTAGAACTTTTAAAAACAGCCAAGCCAAGGACTTGTGAACAATTTTTATACACTAAGTCTCCATGACTATAAATAAAAAAAAAAAAAAATTAAATAATTGTTGAAAATATTTCTAAATACTTATTTTTTCACTCAATCAAGACAGAAACCAGGTTACGTACTTTATAGGTTAAATATAATTTCATCGTGATACTCTCTGCGATGTACAAACGCCTTAAAAGGTATTTTATCTTAAAACCTGAATCGACGCGCTGTCGATTAAGTTTATGCTTTTTTATCACACGCATCTCCGACTCATCTCCGCTGTTAGTCAGAAACTGGTCCGATTTCCTACGTGCTCAGGATGTTGGTCCATATTCGCCGCTCATTAGCTTAATGTCTTTTGACTGACGATCATTTGTATTACGAAATTTTGATCCGGTGGTATGAATGAAATACCTATATCAATTCCTGATACAGTTCTACTTCTTGAGTATTTTTACTCTTTTTTCAATATTTTTAGCGAGCAACGAACAGGATTCAGGAGGGTCACCTAATGTTAAGTGATTACCGCCGCCCATAAACATTTGTAACATCTGAGGCACCACCAATGCGTTGCCGGCTTTTTAGGAATTTGTTGGTCCGCCCCTTGAATAACCCCATGTTGTAATTTAGTGGGAACACCGTCGAAGGAAGTTGGTTCCACATTTTCAAAGTAAGTGGAAAAAAAGATCTGGCACATCGAATGGTCGAAGTGCTCCAGGCACCTTGGTGGTGAGGGTGAAATTGTGCCAACATAATTTGAATTTCAAACTTTTAGTTTATACAATAGATAATAATTATATATGATAGGTAAATATAAGAAGGTCTATCACCCTTTATTCTTGTTAGAATCATGTTAGAACCACATTAGAATATTAAATATTACCTTACGAGTAAAATCTGGAATTACATCACAATCTTTTCTTAAGTCCAGTTAAAAGCATTTAACCTCAAGAATGTCAATTATTTTATACTTATTGTCCCTCACTTAAAGATAAACGAAAACCAATAAAAGGAGACTGTGTGTTTTATTCAATTTATCTTCTGAGAAAGTAATTGAAAATATAAGTACTTATAAATATTTTAATTTTTTTGAAAATTAAAATATTTATAGGTTTCAGTAATGAAAATGGTTATAATTTAAGTATTTTCATGGTTAGGATACTAAATTAGTAATTGAAAATGTAAATAAACGGTCAAAGTCAGTTCAAGTTTAAGTTGTAGATATAACATAATCAAGTGGAAGATAATGTTATAATATATGATAGCAAATCTATAATGAGACAGATTATGTGTTAACTTTATATCACTTATTAACATTTAAATGACCATCAAATGGTAGCAAATTTGTTATATCAATATTCATATTATACTAATAACAAGACATCGCTATGTAATATATTAAACATTTTAATTTTGGATTGTTTAACATAAGTGCTTCAAACGTTCCGCCGATCGCGAAACTTCGTTGCATAACCAATTTTATTTTTGTGATGGTAAAGTCGATTTTTGTTCGGATGAGATTTGAAAATCGTGTCTACGGTAGCCGAAATCAGGGGTCAGGAGATCAAACGTGATCTAAAACTGATATTAGAGATAGTAATAAGAGTGACGCATGCGTGAATGAGATATCTGTATGAAGTAAGGAGTGGACCGGTGATGAAATAGATACAACGATGAATAATAAAGATGGATATCGAATTATTATTTCGTCAGCGGTTCTCTAAAGATTATGTAACTCCTGTTTAAGTCATTGTTGAAAGGAAGACTTTGAAACCGATAGAGCTAATTTAAAACACACAGAAAATAGAAAGGTTCTAGTTCTTAGTTTCACTCATTCCCACCTAGTACAACCGATTAGTTCAACCGTTCAACTTTTTCCACAGAAATTCAACTGCATTTAAACCCTTTTAAGAGTTGAACTACTGGGATCAAAAAGTTGAACTCAGGAACTAGTTTGTAATGTGGTGAACCCACGGAATTGATATATAAAGATAGAAAACGCAACGAAAGGAAAAAAGACGCAATGAGAAGCAGATTATTCAATCCTTACCCATCCATTACCATTTCCCATCTTACGAAATTTCGACGTGATTTACAAGTCTGCAAACGATGTCGCGGCCATCTGCAATTCATTTACCAAGTTACACTTTCAAATTAGGTAGGACGATTACTTTGATCACATGCGAAGAAAAATGTCACATATCAATTAGACGGAATCTTTTTTTAATTTATGTCCAACTGTATTACGGCAATAATTATGCTATAACAATTTTTAAACCAGCAAACTTACGCGAAATTGGGACAAAAATGTTAACAGCCATATCGCTGACCGCGCATAAAAAGGCAACAATGAAAATGAGAAATTTTGATGAACCCCTTAACTAACTTAAGTTGCGATATATTTCGCGCTTAATTGGGTGCCCAAATGAGCGGAGTACCTTAAATTAAACATGGTCGGTGACTTCAAAGAGGCTGGTTTATTTATTGTGCGTCGTTGTGTTTTAATTTATACACACTAGACACAGTGCGAGCGTTAGCGGTTTATTTTTTGTAAATAGGTGAACCTAAAAAAAATATTTTACAATTAGGTAATTTATTTAGTCAAAATATCTTAAAAATCTGCCCTATTTTATCAACTTTATGATTTTGATCTATGTTACTAATAAATAATAAAATTCTCCTTATATGATTTTTTAATATTATTATATCGATATGGATTACTACAAATAATTTGGATTACTTTTGAAAACTTAATTTTATCTATAGGTAATTATAATAATATTATGTTATTTGTAAATTAATAAAATGTACATTGGTTTATAAAAATTGCTTGCGCAAAAGCTACTATCGCTACAACAGAATGTAGAGTGCCATAAAACTATTCTCACGCTTCCATTCCCGCTTCCTCTATTGCTTGTGTCTCATGTCCTTGACCGACGCAATTTGTCACTTTAATCTTTTTGTCAATTACTGTAAATTTTAGAGAAGACTTTTCTGATTTAGAATTTTTGCTTGTTGCGTCACCGTCAAAATTTTCTTCAACGTGGTAGTTCTCACTTCCGATATTTCTTGCGATCTTTCTTTCCTTGACCTTTCCTGTTTGTTCTTATAATGTGAACGTAGCTTTACTTTTCAACAGATCGGATGAGAGTGGTCGTTGCTGATCATTAGAAGTGCCTTGAATATTTAATATTTAAACATAAATGGATGTATGGTACCACGAAAATTTTCTTCTCACGCTACGAATACCGCTTCCGCTATTACTCGCGTTTTGTGTCCTTCACAGTGCCGCTTTGTCGTTTCTATGTGTACACAGCCTTACTCTTAAACAGATTAGAGTGGAAGTTGCCGCGAAGATAATTTTAATGGCCGGCCTGACGTTACGTCGAGTGTAAGGAGATTCACGGTTGATGTGCTTCGATTTTAGGCTTTCACTTATGTGTAGAAAGTGCTTAAAAGTGCGAAATAAATCAGTTTGAAGTTTTATCTCGGCAAGTACACTTTTAAGTGATTTTGTGGAAGCAATAAATCGCAGTATCCCGTAACCATCAAGTAATAAAAAATATTTATTTGTAGGTGGTTTTTAAATGTTCAACATTGTGTAATGAATTTTACTGAATAATTTGTCTTTTATATAGAAAAGATTGGTGTGATAAGATCGGTAATAACTAACTTTTCAGACCAATCTTAACAATAAGAAATAATATAAAAACAATCAAACTTTACCTCCAAGCTTCATAACCCCAACGGGTTTAAATTAAATCTATTTTTATATTAATCTAAATCTTTAATATATTTTACAACAAGCTTAAATCGAACTAAAGCACATTATTTTAGCGGAAGTTTTGGATCAATATCTAGAGTTATTTTTGCGTGATTCGCTCTCATAATAAAATAAGTAATATCCAATTAAAATTATAATATGTAGAATAGGAAAAGGAACTGATGTAGGTATGACCAATTTGCACGTATTCTTAAGTCATAATATAATTACATTATTCACTTGTAGAGAGCAATATAATATTCGTTCATTAAGTTGTAGTTAAGTCACCGTACACAAATTGTCATTACAAGGCATGATAGATTGCTCCTGCGGTTCGCATTCAATGTCAAATTAATTATCTACTGTTGATAGCTAAATACCTGTGTTAATTGCCCTCTTACATGCAGGTGACCAATGATATTAGAATATATCGGTTACATTAAATTAATTATCGCTAGCTGAAGCTATTGTAGCTTATAAGGATAGCAAGTTAAATTGTAATAGTACATTTGTTGGAGTACCGATAGCCGTTGGAGTCGTAAGGTCCTCGAGAGGTAGACCGTGTCTCGGCAAACGTAGTGCAATATGTTTTTAAATGCGGATAAAAGAAATAAGGAGGTTCTCGTTATAGGTTATTCTCAGGAGATATCTATCGACTTTGCAATTGGGACTAGACAATACAGTATTGTAAAGTCGATATCTCCTGAGGATGCTCCAGTGTCGGGGCGAAACGTGCGTCGAGAGTAGTATAAAAGTCTTGTGTGGAGGTGCATGTGAGTGGTGGTGGCATTGCTTGCTTGGGAACTTTGCTTCCTTGCTTGGTTGGGGAGGTAAGCGGTGTTTAGCTTGTAACTGCATGTGTGACCATACAGATTTTTTTCTGTTGGCGGAATATAGCAAAATAATTCTAACCTCTTCTTGCTAGGAAGTGCTCTGTTAAACAATTCCTGATAATATGCGGCCACCTTTAATGATCGAGTGGGACGGAAACGTTCATGAGATCCAACGTAAGCCTCATGAGAATTGACAACTGCTTTGATCCGTCCATGGTATTACAATAATTCTTTATAAACAAATATAAATCCTGAGCCAGTAGTTTTAAGATTGGAAATGCAATTGTTCTTTTAGTAAAAGTCATTTAATAATAACAGGTCTTCAGCGGGCATCATAAGTGCATGATCCGTGAGAATTAATTCCAATGTTAGATTTATATTATAAGATGATTGTACATTACGCGTAGATTGAAAGAAAGAAAGAAAGAAAAAGCATTTATTTAAGAAATTGTGCCACACATCACAATACACTGAGGTACATTATCCCGACACTTCCACTCAGGTATTTTGCCAAAAACTCCAGCAATAGCAGTAGAAGCGCCGGGCTAACATATGTCATGTGTGGCACATCCCGAAAAAAGGTCCGAGCTCAGCAAAAAGCTGCATACCTTAACAAAAATATGCAGCGCTGATTTTCAGCCAGGGCCCAAATTAGGGTGATGCCACGGAAATAGAACAAAATAAAAATATATATAATTAAATTAAATTTAAAACAATCAGCTAAAAACTAACTAATTATACTAGATACAATTATAGGCTTAATAAATAAAATTAATATCACTACCAGAATACATACAATAAAAAAAAAAGAAAAATTAAAAAAAAAAATTATAATAATAGGGCACATGCATTATATAATTAAAAAACTACAGGAAAAAAATAAAAAATAAAGCTCACTAAAGAAAAAAAAAAGATTGAGCTTTATATTATTGGTATAACAATATTGTATTAGTATATCGGTAATATATTAGTTAGTATACAACAGATGCAGGACTGGTTTATGATCTTAAGAGTAGTCTTGTATAGATCACTGATTAGATAAATATGTGAGGAAACTGTCTGTCAATGCAAAGTCTGAAACGGTTCGAGTATATCTGGAAATATGTGTATGAAGTAGTGAACAGTGTGGTCCCGTGTTACAAAGTAGGCTTTGAGAGTAAGGGCAGAACAGGCTTTCTTATTTTTTTTTTTTTTAATGGTTACAAAAAATCATCTTCAAAAAAGGCATCGTCATCTAAGGCAATACCATAATATGCCGTCTCTATTACGATGAGTATTTAACAACAAACAAACACTGGCGTGAAACACCGCTATTGTATGGCGCTCATAAAAATGTTCCGTTTTGCCGACGTAGTTACGCGATTATATAGTTAGTGTAAAGGCTCCTTAACGGTGTGTGATGAGACCAATGATTATTATTTCATTTAAAATCTGGGGTGGTTCAATGCTGTAACAATAATTATTATAATAAGTTGCGGTGCTCAAACTGTCAATATCCACCATAATTGCTCCACCATTTTTATACTATTAATTAGAATCGTGAATATTAAAGCATCCCGATTTAATGATTACTGCACAAATTATAACTCAATAGGGTTTTCATGAGACAAATAGTCTTGTAAAATGTTAATAACTGCGTTTTTTGAAAATTAATTTCTTAATAGCCTTTTACTTTGATAAATTATTACATCATGATAGACCATTCCTAAAAAAGACCGGAAGACCTGAATACATTTTTATTTATTTTACTTTAAATTTCAACCCAACCAAGCAAGCTTAATTGCAATTTCAATAAAAATTTTGATTTCAGTGAAAATTTAATAATTTTTCAGCTGTCTAATATTTTACATAAAAATACATTGAATTCTTTTTTTTGTCATAGTTTAATTATAATTTAAAATGCACGATGCAATTTTATATACGTACCTATCCATATTAATTTTAAGGTTTTTTATATGAATCTCTTGTGATCTTTTTACAGCAAAAACGGTAGTAAAACGCACATATAAAATACATAAGGAAAATGATTAGCATCAAAATTGGCTCATTAGTAAGGAAATCTATGCTCATGACATCTGCATATCCGCTCGACGAGACGCCTTGGCTTGATTGATATATTTATGTATTACTAGTATATATGCAATAATCGATAATAGGCAATATATTACAGACATACTAACTGAAGCCCGCGATTTCGTTTGCGTGGACTTTTGAAAATCCAGTGGGAGCTCTTTGTCATTCTCTAGGTTTTAAGCTATGAAATGCAAAAAATACACGTCGATCTGTAACTCTGTTTGGGGGGGTGATTGAAGGACAAAGCAAAAAACAAACACACCTTCACATTTATATAATCGTCGGGTAGTTAGTAAGAATTTAACTTGTTTTATATGAACTTAATCGTCTTGAAATTTGGCAGTAATACTTTGATTGTATGTTTATTTCTATACATATTAGGAAGCTATTTGTACCAATTTTATTTAAAATAGAGAAATATTTTAATTAAATGAATACACAGAAATCCCACGACTGTTAATCACCGAAGCGAAAATAGAAGCCTTATTGAAATCCGTGAATATCTGTGGAGAGAACAAAAAACAGCCTACGAACTCTCGTAACGCGATACGCGAGGCAAAAACTACGCGCGGGTGGTCTCCACCATTACTGCATACTCTCGCATAGACTTCTGAAATAATATAGATTCCGGGGGGGTTGAACCTCAGTTTTGTATTTCTGTGAGGGATCTACAAAAGTAGCATCATGTACGAACTGTATACGGCACTGTAATGAAGGAGTGAACCGCAATACAAGGGTGAATAGACATCTTCTAGAGAAGCAAGAAGAAGAAGAAGAAGAAGCAGTGTGAAATAGGTTTAGAGAAGATTTTCATCTATTGTACTTATATTTACAAATAAAAATACATGACCCATAAGAAATTTTCGAGAAATAAACACAATCTAGCACAAGTTTGAAATTGGGGATAGGAGAATATTAGTCCAAATTAAGATCGCAGAAAGAAGCTTTCTTGTAAAAGTTTATATGCAAAATCTAAAGCTATGCTAAAGATTTTTACTTTGTATTAGCAAATAAACCTCATTTTTTAATACTAAATGCCGCCAAAAAAATCCTGGTCTCCCTGAATGTTCATGTAATATTTTCACGACAGCCGACTTCACTTTTATGAATGCGGTTTCGCAGTCTCCATCTATGTTTTTTCTTAAGTCTGTGTCTCTACCTGTGGACGTGAAATTGCTCTGGATATGCAAATTACCAGCACTATTCAAATAGGATGTTTTTTGTAAGGAAGTGGACAGTTAATGAATTCTTGATGTTTCCTTTTTCTTAACATGCATAAAGAAAATGCGGTTGATTGAGTTAGGACTATGGCACAGGTATCTTGATACCGTCCTGTATGGTTAATTAATAGTAACTGAAACCCTTAGCTAATAAGGATTGGTTGGAATGTAACAATTTAATTGTACCAATTGGTTACCTCATCATACCGTATGCAGAAATGAAAATTGTTATATTAATTAGAGTTTTTATTCTCGTACTGGCATACCTACTCGTATATCTTGTAACGACGCGTTCCTGATTTCGTTTTTTGCTAAGCGAGTTTTAAGCTATTGCATAGCTTCTATCGCGGGCCTTGAGCGTGGAGACTGAATCCAGAAATTCCTTAACGAAAATAACCTGACACGGGACTCCTCTCACCGCTAGATGCGTTGATAAAAAATGCTATGCAATAGCTTTACTGCGGCAGTCCCCGAGTGCCACGCGTCTTTTTTTTGTTTGTTTGACCACGATCACATCTGATGGAAAGTGGTGATGTAGCTTAAGATGAAACACGTTTGTCTAGAAGATTCACCTCCTATTCACCTTTGAGTAAAGGATTCTCACATTCTGAGCATTAGGAAATACAGATTCCGAGAGAGCATTCCAGATCCTAGCCGTGCGAATGAGAAATGAAGACAAAGCGTTTCAGGCGCGTAGATAAGATATCAACGACGTAAGGATGTTAATCGATTTTTATACTTCACTAGCTAATGCCCGCGACTTCGTCCGCGTGGATTTAGTTTTTAAAATCCCGCGGGAACTCTTTGATTTTCCGGGATAAAAAGCATAGGTATGTCACTCTCCAGGTTCTCAACTATATTGACGCAAAAAAAACCGTGTCGATCCGTAGCTCTGTTGCAGCGTTATTGAAGGACGTATCCCTTCCAAGTTAGTCCACTACCATCTTAGACTGCATCATCACTTACCATCAGGTGCGATCGCCGACAAGGACTATCTTGTCAACGAAAAAAAAAAAAACCAACAAACAAACATACTTTCGCATTTATAACGATAAGGATAGTATTTTGTTAAAGTATTAGCTGCTCGATCTGTGACGATCGCAATCCCCTCTGATTGGCTGATCCTCTCTTGCTATTGGCTAAAATACTTTGCTGCAGTAATTCAGCCAATGAGACTGTAGTAAGGATTGATGCAACTTTTTCGTAAAATCTCAAGTTATCGCGCACGGCTAATATTTTTTTTTATACATTGTAGGCATACGCTTGACCACTATCACACCTGATGGAAAGTGATGATGTGGTCTAAGGTGTAAAGCGTTTACCTAGAAGATGCCTATTCACTCTAGTTTTAAAGATACCCAAATTGTATGTGTTAGGAAACACAGATCTTGGAAGAGCGTTCCAGACCCTATAGACGTGCGGATCAGGATATTTGTCGTGTAAAGACTACACTCAAACAAATCACGGGCTTTACAGCTGAGTTTACCGCCACGACGTAGAACGGGTTTAATATTCGCCAATGATCATTTAATATGATTTTAATATCAATAAAGTGTAATATGACCGTAATGTTCGAATATATCACTTGTAATCGATTTTCTATGGCTAAGGTTTGTGATAGGAAGCGCATAATAAAATCTGTATGAGCGACCATAACTGTAAATATGACCACGCCTCTATGAGCTGTCTCCAGAGAAACTGAGGTTATGTGTGCGTGTGGTGCAACTAAACCTTCGGTCACATTTACAATTTTTTTTTAAAGAATATTAGCCAAGCTGAAGTTCACTAATATCCTCCGATCCTCTCCAAATAAGCGGAAAGCTTGTGCTAGGAGCAGGTACAACAATAGTGCAACGGGTGGGATTCGAACCTGTGACCTTTCAGTTTTGAGTCCGCCGTGAACCTTTAGCCGTTGGGTTTTTGAGGCGTTGAGGCTGGTGGGCTATTTGATTTACTATGACAAAAACTATCAGGAAAATATGTTCCCATGTAATAAGAGAAAAAAATATCAGGCAAATTGACAAATTAATACCTACTGAAATATTGAAAAATGAAATGTTCCTGAAAATTATTGATCGGAAGATTTTTCGAAAAGAGGTTTGACAGACCTTTATTAAATCCTGAATTAATGATCATTATTTCTCCAATACATAGTAAGTCTCGCTCAAGATATCATGTATGCCTAATGTCACTTATGTATATCCTGTAATTAAACAATAAGTACTAACATCAACTAAATATCAAACATAAATAAAATTAATACACTTCTTTCCTTGCAAAGATTCTGTGCTCTAAAAATTTACATAAAATTATTATTTTTAACATAATTCATATTAAAACAGGAACTAATAATAACATCAACGAAGGTATGTATCAGCATCAAAACAGAATGTGTAACAAAAACCCCGGTGTAGACACCGCTGTACAACGATTTGAACAAGAAAGCCGATCAGCCATCGTCCAGTTATGGAGTAACTATAAAATATTATTAAAACAAAAACGTGTTCCCGTTTCACTTACACGCCTTGTACAGCGCGCCTCAAACCATTAGAAATGTCGTATTGTTGGTTAATCCTTTTACAGTTGTAGTTTTTAACTGTGGCAGCCAGCAGTTTTTAGACCGGAGCGAATTGACTAAATAAGAATGATCCCTTGGAGTTTCGCCATTTCCGACTGTCCATGTCTGTCTTTCTATGACGATGATGGATTTAGGGTGAAACTCAACCTACCACTCTCACAACGGGCCCGGTGGTCTGCCGTCCGTAGTCAGTAGCCGTAGCTCGGGTAGAAGCTTTTTTTTCGGATTATGCCCTATAATATCCCCATTGGCCGCTACAACGACACCAGGGGGAGGGGGAAGGGGTTGAGCTAGCGAAGAAGCTTTAAAAATACCGCGGAATCCCTTTTCACTCTCCAGGTTCTTAGTTATACCCAAATCTACAAAAATGACGTGGATTCGTTTTGTTGCATGATTGAAGGACAAATCACTAACGCATTTTTGCTTTCATCCATACTTCCTTACTTATATCCTTGCGAAATTTGTTTGTTTGTTAATTTGTCTTAAATCACTCAGAAATTCGGAGCAAGGAATCGACGTGATTTTTTGGATGGTTATTTATAATAACCTGGAGAGTGACATAGGCTACTTTTTATCCCGGAGAATCAATGAGTTTCCGCGGGATTTGAACTGTTTTCAAGTAGCACTTTTTTTTAAGTAGTAGGTAGTAGTGTAATAACTAGTAGCTGATGTCCACGACATCGTTCTCGTCGAAAATGGAGTAATAATAGTTAGGATTTTGAATCTGAATCATGAAATTGATATGAATATTATTAAAATGAGCAAGATGACGCGTCAGATAGTCTTCAGACGGTAATTTTCAAGTACCTACAACTGTTCGGTTATTTACCTTTTATTATTATAAAATCGAGTCATCCTAATAGCTATAACATCGATAATACACAAGGATATCCATTAACCTCAATCCCTAAAGGACGTAATTGACCTTCGAGCGACGCACTGTGTGATATCGATTACTTTCGATTCGATACATACATATCGATCGCGTCTTCGATTGTGTCAGTATTGACGAGCAGCGACACAAAACACAGAGCGAGGTTGTCTCTCGCATTCGATTTTAATGGATTTTAATAATCTCTCGATTGATTGAAGCTTCCTTGCTTTACAATTTGGTGGACATAACAGAATGACAACTTTCTTTTTGCTTTTTGAATGCACTTTCGATGTCTACTTTTGCGGCGTCTTAACTGCATAATGTTCATGTTTCACTGATTAATATGAAAGATTATAAAACATTATGTATCATAAAAGTTATGACTTTATGAGAGAACAAGAGCGGAGATAAAAGCATAGACAGCCTAGGTGTTTAAGACTTTGGCCTCATTTTCGCAGGTCCAAATGACCTTTAAATTTTTGGATTTATATGCGTTTTAAGCAATTAAATATGCTTGCTGTATGAAGTTGTATTAAGTAAAACATCGTAATTTCGATGTGTAAAGTCTGCCAAACTGCACTTGGTGGACTATGCCCTAAAACTTTTGAGGGCTTCTATCATTTCCTACAAGCGTTTTAAAACTTTTTTATTTACGCTAAGGTGGATTTAAAAGTTCTAGTGAATTGTTTTGTAATTTAATCTAATAGCGTTTTACCAAAGAATAGTGATTTCAATTAATGAGATCAATCTAGAGTTACACGACAATAGAGTTACCAACTATTCGATTAAAATAGGATGTCCTACCGTTTAAAGGAGGATGACGCACACAGGAAGACGCACATAATATAAATAGGCCTCCAATCTGCACGCGCCAAAAGAAAATGTTGTCTCATTTGAGATAATATTATTCACGAAAATGAGTAAATAGTAGACAAAAAGTCCAACTTTAGGACTTTACAACAAGCATAACTTGCCCACTGCCACTTCAGCTTGCTAATAGTTGAGATAATTTTGCTAATACCGAAAACAAGATTTGAAGTTGGTAACCCTAGTCATAGGCCCCTGCCTATGACTAGGGTTACCAAGGGTGCACGCGAATCGGACTTCAATATACTTCAATCACGCTCAGTGCCATACAATCCTTGTTATCATAATGATCATGTCGAAAGCAAGGTTTGTCTTTCCAGCTTCAAAGACCATTGCTCCTATTATAAGCATGAACTGCCCATTGTCACTCTAGCTTTCTAATAGTTTAGATATTTTTTTGCTAATCTCGAAAACAAAATTTTGAAGTTGGTAACCCTAGTCACAGGCAGGGGTCCGCGCGAATCGGACTTCAATATACTTCAATCATGTTCAATGGCATTCAATCCTTGTTATCATATGATCATGTCGAAAGCAAGGTTTGTCTTTCCAGCTTCAAAGACCATTGTTCCTATTATAAGCATGAACTGCCCATTGTCACTCTGGCTTTCTAATAGTTTAGATATTTTTTTGCTAATCTCGAAAACAAAATTTTGAAGTTGGTAACCCTAGTCACAGGCAGGGGTCCGCGCGAATCGGACTTCAATATACTTCAATCATGTTCAATGGCATTCAATCCTTGTTATCATATGATCATGTCGAAAGCAAGGTCAGTAGGAGCGGTCAAGGGATAGCCGCTGCCTTCACCTCGCCTGACTCAGAGCAATCGCATTGTTACAAATATTGATCTTACATTCTACTTGCAACACTCTTTACTAATTATAATATAATTCGTTGATCGATGCATGAGGTGATATCGTTCTATCTTCATATCATAGAGGAATGCGTAGGTACACAAACATGACTATGTTGTCAAGTTCAACAGGTTTGTGCATCTTGGTAACTACAGCTAAAATATTATCTAAACGGACTTAATGCGAGCTGAAGTAGAAATGGACGAAGTGCAAAGTTCGAAGAGCTGATGGTCGGGATTCGAAAGTGCTTGGCAAGCCCGCATCGGGAAGTGCAGTGTTGGCAGATTCCCCACTAGGTTGATTGACGATATCAGACGCAGGGAGCTGCTAGATACAGGCGGCGTAAGACAGAGGCATGTGAAAATCCGTGCAAGAGACTTTTGTCCAGCTGTGCACGTCTATTGGTTGATAAAGAGGAAGATCTTAAGACCAAGGAATTTTCTCCCAGTTTACATTTGGTTGGTGACGTCACATGTAGGTGTGCAAGAAGTGAAGTGTGTAATAAGAGTAGGTACCTACTATAGCTGTTTTTCAGTTAGTGTGTACATTTGTTGCGCAAGTAGGCGAGGCGAGAAGAAATGTCATGGTACAAAATATCTCTCGCGCATCCATACATCTGTGATCTGACTGCCACTCGTTATTGTAGATAGTTTGCAAAAACCGGAACCGAAGACTTAACGTTCTTTTTTATATAGTTAGCGAAAGAGCAGGCGATAAACCTGATGTTAAATGACCACCACTGCCCATTAACATTTGGAGCTCCAGAGGTAACGCAAATGTATTGCCGGATTTTGAGGAATTTGTGGATCCGCCCCTTGAATAACCCCATGTTGAAGTTAAGTGGGAACACCGACCACCCAAGGTGGGAGCTTACTCGAGTTTATTTGTTTATTGTTTAACCTTGTAACATAACGATACCGAAACGTCG
The DNA here is from genome assembly GCA_038048805.1 of Hipparchia sbordonii. NCBI lineage: Eukaryota > Metazoa > Arthropoda > Insecta > Lepidoptera > Nymphalidae > Hipparchia > Hipparchia sbordonii. Next base: position 7,816,474 of record CM076110.1, read on the forward strand.
TCGTAACATAAAAAACGCCCTTTCAAGTATGCCGTTAGCACCGCTTCTTATAGAGCGCTTGTGACGCATGACAGGAGTAAGATCGGATTCGCTTTCAATGGACGGTTATCTGATCTCTTTCGTAATTCATATCTGTGTAACGCACATCTCGATAGCTATTTAGGTAACCTTGTTTGATCGGACCGTGGTTTGCTCGAACACCTGATAAAGCTTTTCGATACTATCGGATTCTAATTAAATCGAATAATTGGTATATTTTGTTGCTTAAAATAATTGTATTGTGTTACGAGATACTGTTATTATAAAGCCTATTACATTATCATTATAGTGGTGTTAGAAAAAAGCTTTTTGGTGAACTCACAGGCATAGCAGACCAAATACGAAGTCCTTAGGTCAATGTCCGGTTAAGAAAAAGTGATAAAGCACCACTTTGCTTAAATATTCAGGCCCTGTTCGTGAGAACGCAAGTATATTTGGCCGCATCGGTCTCATACAGAATCTTTATGACTTCATTTTTACCTATAGTCGTCCACAGCTGAAAAACAAACATGATCTTGTGCCGCTTGTATCAAATGGCTGCTAGTGACTTGCCTGAAATAGTTTGTCTACCAATGTCACCCTAATTTGGGCCCTGGCTGAAAATCAGCGCTGCACATTTTTGTTAAAGGTATGCAGCTTTTTGCTGAGCTCGGACCTTTTTTCGGGTTGTGCAACACACGACATATGTTAGCCTGGCGCTTCTATTGCTATTGCTGGAGTTTTTTGGCAAAATACCTGAGTGGAAGTGTCGGGATAATGTACCTCAGTGTATTGTGATGTGTGGCACAATTTCTTAAATAAATACTTTTTCTTTCTTTTCTTTCTTTCTTTCAATGGCGTGCTTCCCGGTGTGAAGGAAAGAGGTTTCCTATTTAAAGAAAAGGTTGTTAAAACTATGAAATTCTTGTCCAGATGTTACATGAATTTGTCTTAAGGCGTAGATAAAACAAAACATGACCGACCGCGCAGCTGCTTCGTGCACGCGCCGATTGTATCGCGAGCGCTCGGAGGGCGTTACGAAAACCACTTAGCTATCGGATACCATCGGGGCCAAACGTATTATTTTGACTACTTCGTTTTTAAATTATGCATCTATACTCATATTTTATCATCCGCAAACTAATATAGAAATAAAAACAGTGCTTGTCTGTCTGTTCATGTTTAAACTACTTAACTGATCGTGATGAAATTAGAACTAACTGAGCGACCTAATCACTAAGTTTCTAAGCTCTTTAGAGAGAGAAAAAAAATGGCTCAAAAAACCTTGCGTTCTACAGATAACAAACGCCAAAATTTTTTTAAGGAACAGGCGTTAATTGATTTCAACTTTTTTTAGTACCGGGGCAACATCATAACTAAGAAAGGACCCTCATATGCACTTGATAATAATAAATAATTTATGGACAGACATAAAACTGAGGGTTATCTGATGTACTTACCTAAAGAGCCTTAACTAAACCACGTAAAAAAATTGTACCAAGGAAATCGTGGGTGTTCCCCACAGTCTGATTGCAAATTGTATGGTAGGTACCTATTTATATTTTATCGTTTACATAAAAATGCTATTATAACTTAATATTAATGGTTATTCGGCTTTCGGATAGCTATCTTATACTATTCTATGTAATATTACTAGAAAATTGACGAATTATAGCAGTGCATATATTTATTTGTTTGTCTACGCATAACTTAAATATGTAGAGGTCGTTTGAGTCTACTTTTACAGACCACCATAAAAGTATATAAAAAAATAGCCATAAAAGTATAGTCAGAACTAAATACTAGGTATAACTTTAATGGAAAGCGGTCCAGAAAAAACTGAGATTCCCTGCAGTCGAATTAATCGTAGGCGAAACCAAGGGCAAAAGCGAGTAATAGTGACTCTAACTTGACAAAAGAGCTTAATTATCATAGTCCAAAGATAAACTTAGCAATTCATAACATGATTTAGCGTGTAAGTAAATTAAGTTAGGAATAAATCTTATTGTAAGGCACTGAAGTTAAGTAGGCAATAAGTTGAGTAGGCGATAAATAACTTTACTTATAAATGACGTTAAGTTAGATGTTTAGCATCAATAACATCTAAATAAGTGTAACTTAGAATATGTTTGACTGACACAAGAATGGCGGATACAAACTTTATGTCTTATAAGTTACGAGTAACTACAGTCATGGTTAACAATATGATGCAAATAAACAATTTTGGAATAACGGAGAAATTTCATGGTAGGTATTTTTATTAATTATTGAAATTATATAATATTGGGTTTTATCAAATAAATTATAGAATGTTTCGGAACTAACTCTGCGATTTTTAAAAACATAAATTTTATTTAAAAATTGAACGTGCCTTTAACTCTTGAAGTGTTCTAATTTGTTTATACCGTTTTGATTTAAATAAAGAAAAACAGACCCTAGTAAAGTATAAGAGACCATAGTAAAGTAAGTAAAATACATATAAAGTGTAAGACTAGGATCTTTAAATGTTAGAGAACCTAGTCCTCTTTTACATTATAGTACTCTGATGTACTCGTATAATTGACACATCTGCTGAGGCTAACTTCATTGAACGTCGTTTCTAGTGTCGAAGAGATATGGCAGAAGAGAAAAATTAAACACCAGGTAAGTAAACCTATAATGGTTTCTTAAAAGAAAGCACAGCTCTACAATTAATGTACTATATATAATTTAATGGTTTCGTAAAAAAATTTACAACTACAATAAAACTTGAACGAGTCGTTAGATGTCTCACTTAACGTTTATCTCAATCAGTCCACTATCAAGATGGTATTAGGCAAGTGAGGCTACTTACAATAAACTTAAAATGTAAAGATGCTATCTCCCTATCTCGGTACCCTCAATCTGATGGTGTGCGCTGCAACCTATTTGTATTCGATACTATTATGTAACTATACTTTGTTTATTTAGAAAGTTCCTGAACACAATTTTTTCTATGACATGAGGTAATTTGCATGTAGTTTATGTTAAAAAAAATTCTACCCATAGACTGTTACTTTGAGGGCGTATAAAGAAATAGGCTGAAAGGCTGGCAGTTTAGACTGAATCTTCTCGGGTACGCTCGCTTGTGTTGTCAAGCCATAGTAAAAATATTATGCATCAAAAAAGTTATGGTTGGTTATAACTATATACCTGCTAATTATGTAAGAGATGTTATAGTGCATACGTGTGTGCCCAAATACAGAGGTTTCTCTGGTAGTGTCTGATTGCCATCCCGTGGCACTATGGAAGCAAGGCAATAGTCTTAAGCACAGGGATGAACGCGAATAGCTTCCCAATTCTGCGCTGCTACTGAGATGATAATTTTCTAACAGAAAACCCACTACATGTCTAATTTTAATAACTCACAGCTAAATAAGCTTGTCATTCGATTAACGAGATAGCTAAAACTTAGAATTATCTTTATCTTATTTTTTATGTCTAGTATTTGTTGTCAAGTTGGAAGTTTCTAAGTAAGCAGATAATACGATTGTAAAATAGCATTCCTTTTCTATTTGTTGTCGGACCTGCACGTCGATTTAATATGCGTACCTACATTGACTGATCACTTTCAGTCGAACAAGAGACATTATGTTTAATTAAGGCGGAGTTGCCTACATACTTTAAAACTTTCCCTTTGCTGAAGGTAAAATAATACGATGACATTTCTGAAGCCGCATGTCATCGCCTTACTTCCATCCCGCGAAATAGTTTTCTATTTAATGTTATAAATGCGAAAATATGTTCGTTTGTTGAGTTGCCCTTTATTTAAGCAACGGAGCAAGGGATCGACTTAGTGAGAGAGTCACAGAGAGACTAAGCGAATAATATCAGGCTTTGCATCAATTCTGGATTCTTTGCAGGCACTGAAACGTAAATACAAGTTTATATTTCGTTAGGACAATGGAAACAGCTTACGTTTTTCGCATGCAATTATCTCTCGGACGCATCTGGAGTGCAACAATACGGTCGTTATGCGAGTAGTGAGCTCGTGCTGGTGTTTTCTTTATTCCAAATTCCAAGGCTGATGTTTTGACAGCTGTAATTGCTTCGATAAAGAGCTGTTAATCTTTCGTCTCAATGGGTGCAATTAATTTTGTTGTTGCTTTTACCAACTCCCGGCTAACGTTTATCTATGTAACTATTGAAATTACAACTTTTAGGGTTCCTTGATCAGACAGCAAACACCTCGGGTTGCGTGTTTAAGTCTGTAGAATCACCTAATAACATCAGTAGTAGCGCAAACCAATCAACAAAAATTCCAATATATAATTTATCTTCATATTACCTTTGATTATTATCTGTACTAAATTGGCTGATCGCATCTCTAAGGTTGAACGAATGTTTCGATAGTTACTCAATACTCCACATGGCATTTGAGCCCACGTGCGATATTCGTATACATAATCTGTGAATTTGAATTGTATTTGCGAGGTTGTACGCTCATCACTCGTCGTCACCCGACAGTTGTATACAATGTCCAATAACTGCACCTAACTGCACCTACAATTATGATTACCCGCGCTATTTGGTGCACAGGACACACCCAGACTCGTTAGCTAGCTTAAGCTAATCTTGTGCTACGTTCAAATAGCTTCAATGAAATTTAGACAAGGTTATTTTAATTTCGAACTTGCGTAATTATTGTCTAAAACGGCATACCCACGCAGTTTGTGCTGAGTGACGTGCTGTTACAGAAGACGACAAATAGCATCTAGGAAGTCATAAAGCTCATGAAAAGAATATAATACATATTTTATGGGCAAGTTTTGCTAAAGTCCAGTAGACATAAGCATAACTTTAATGACTCCGCTAAAATTACTTCCTAGCAATAATTTTGCGCATTCAGCAGCATAAAAATTATCTTTACATCTAAAAATTTAATTTAGTGTCATTCTGCAGCGAGTTTAGTGCAAGCAAAGTTTTTAAGTGTATGCAATTGATGATTTTTTGGTAGAGATAACATCAAATGTCATGAGTGACGAATAGTTAGTTGTAGCGACCTTTCGTAGCAAGGTCTAGTCGTTTAGCTGAACGCGGTACGGTAGTTGCGCCAGTACTAGGCAGTGTGCAAGCGGGTCTTGAGCTAACGCCGTCCTAAGTTCTGTTGCAACATAGTGCAGAGTCATTGTATGTTAAACGGGCACTTCATCTTTCACGCCAAGCTTGTGCCCGTCGATTTATTGGCCGACGCGCCCCCTTTGTGACACGGCTACATACAGCTATCTCAAAAGCTAACGCCTGATTGAATTAAAGTCTGTTGGAAATTATTTTCACGTTTGACATAGTTTGGAAAATGTGTCGAGAAGTGTATGCTTCATTTTGCGATTATATTTCACGCTGCAGTCAGTTCTGTTATATGCCCACTTTCAGTCGAGTCGCAGACAATCAAACGATAACAACTTGACGCCTCTATGTAAATAGTTGTTTGATCATTTGCAATATAAACAGGTATTCGCATTATCGGCAATAATTTTGACTCTATGGCGATCATAAACATTTCGGTTTTCGTTATTTGTTGCAAGCTATCTACCCAACCCACGTTCAGTGAGGGTATAGATTGGCACGAAATTGACAAGTTACCGACATGTTTCTATTTGAATAAAATATTGGAGTTAAATCACCGTGAAATTTCTAATAGAAACTGCCAAGCGGACGCGATGATAACCCCTCGTAGCCTTTCACTGTGTCATTCCTCGTTCACAGTAAGTCATTCATAAAATACATCAAGTGTAAGAGGTTATATCTATTGGGTTTAGTTCTGGACCGATTCGCATGATTTTTCTTTAATCGCTTGTGAAATGATAATTAATTTTTTTTACTTTCAACTCCTCAAGCTTAATGCATCAATTAGGAAATTTTGATAACGCATTGATATTGTACCAAGTATAGACTACAATATTAAGGAACTCAAAGTCCTACCTAACTCCTCAATTCTGATGACCTACATTGTGACCTATGTATAAAAAGAGGTGGATATGTTACAAGCGTGCGATAAATGAAGCGCTTAATGGCAGATGTTTGTCCTAATTTGTCGTGTCATTTAACAATGAAGTACTCTATTATACTCTTCGTCTTTCGGAACAATTTTTTCACTTGTTTTGTGAGTAGGTATATAACTCATCTCTCATCTAGTATCATCTACTATCATCTAGTAGAATATCATAGTAGTTTATACTAACAGTTGTAAATAAATCTGAAACTTTTCCGGATCGTAAATATTATTATAGAACCATGGAATAAAAAACTACCTTGATGGATCTTTTCGTTTAGTCGTGCAGTTTTATTTCATCAGTAAGTTTTTAACAATAGCGGCACGCGCTCCTGACTTGATTCCAAAGGCGCAAGCTCACCTCTGACCCCAGACACGTGTTGCCTCTTCTCATTGGTTCACGAAAGTGAACACTCATCGTTTTGTAATAGCCTCTTGTCTCTCTATCATACCGTGTTTATTCAGCGAACTGGCGCATGTGATGCAACGTTAATAAACAATCTTTCGCGATCCATTTAACAATAACTCCGTGCTACGAATACCGTAAACCATAACAAGCTTTCAATGTATAGTAAGAAATTCAAAAGAACTCTAACTCGTATTGTTGTTAGCAAATTGCGTTAGAGAATTACTCTGAAGCAATTATTATTGTAATATTTAAAATTAAAACAACAAGTTCAACCGTCAAAAGAATAAAGATGCTCTGTGTGTTAGGTTTTGTTAGTGAAATAATAATTAACTGTGTTTATTAAATATAAGTAGTTAGTTTGTTTCTGATGGTATCTTTTAAATTATTTATTAAACCTAATTATAATATTTATTTTTATGTGAAATCTTTAAAATGTATTATCTACTACATGATGCCTGCGACTTTATACACGTAGATGTGGAAAGGCGAGGCTTTTCGATTCCCGCGGTAATTTTTTAATTTTCCGGAATAAAACGTAGCCTATTTACTATTTTGATGAATAAGCTATTACATTTACAGGGATAAAACGTAGTCTATGTGTTAATCCTGGATGTGAGCTATCTCCATTCCAAATTTCAGCCAAATCAGATCATCCGTTGTAGCGTGAAGGAGTAACAAACATACACACACACACAAACTTACGCCTCAATATAATATATAATACAAAGTGTGATTAGTAGGATTATAATAAACTTAGCAACAATATTGCTCTATTTAGTATATCTTTGTATAATATAATATTTGAGTATTTAAAAAACCTCTATCGTCAAGCTTATGTCTTAAAAACTTTATAGGTGCCTTCAAACAACTCTATCATCCTCGTAACATCAATACGCCCGGTCGCTGTTGTCAGCGAGCGTATAATACAAAGTGTGACCAGTAGGATCATAATAAACTTAGCAACAACATTGCTCTATTTAGTGTGTATCTTTGTACAATATAATATTTGAGTATTTAAAAATCCTCTATCGTCAAGCTTATGCCTTGAAAACTTTATAGGTGCCTTCAAACAACTGTATCATCCTCGTAACATCAATACGCCCGGTCGCTGTTGTCAGCGAGCGATGTCATTGTCGTATCGCCGGCACTGGTTTGACAACTTTTAAAGTTTGGTTTGACAGCCCGTCTGACAGTGCTTGGCTACGTGATGACGAGATAAAAGTTTTAGGCGGCTGATGTTTGAAAACCGTTACCCTTTGCGAGTAAACTGGTCTTATGTATGATTGGTGAGACTAATAGATTTAAGAAAATTTCTTGTGTCTTATGAGAAATGTCTTATAAGAAATTCAGACTAAAAAAAATCTTGTAATATGTATGGTCTCTTATAACAACCAATGCGACTGAATTTCTTATAAGACAGTTCTCACAAGACACAAGAAATTTTCTTACAATGTGCAAAAGGCCTAGGTATGTTTTCAAAGACCTTTAAGTATTTATATTAATTGAAAAAGTATTTTATGTCCTCATCCTCTTTTAGCTATTTTATATGTCTTTCCTTGCCTGTTAATTTATGTAGGTAGGGAACTATATCCTCACAAATATATATACTTAAATGTAATATGTAATTTATGATTATATTTTTACATTTATTATATAGAGATTTCTATATTTTCCAATATAAGAATGTAATATCTGCGGCATTAATCAAAATCGATGCAGTGAATTACCTCTTAAAAAAAGTGGATTGGACAGCAATAAATAGATTTTTTCCCATCATTTGGATAACCAAATGGTTTGTTTGTAATTTTGGAAATCAACTTGAAGATTAGAATCAAGATATCCAAACCGCATTAAAAGGCAGTATGAATTCATCTAATGTGTGTTTCAAAATCGAAATTGCTTGTCATTAGCAAGGCTAAAATGTCACCGAACAATGCACACTACTCTTGTCGCCGGTCGAAGGCCGTACGTGAGCGCATTTCCTTTGATATTATGCTGAAAACGGTCACGCACCTAGGCATAATGCATTCCGATTTATAAATGTCTCGAATATTATTCAATAATTTGGACTAGTACCGAGTTATATACGTGTGTAACGTCGTGTACGTGCACATTGTGTAGGTATGCGTACCTGTCAGGAGCATAGGTGGGAGTGTTCAGGCGCGAGCAAGCTCTCGCTCACACTTATACAGATACGACACACACACAACCATGAGCCACGTGCCCTCGTGAATTGAAAGAACTATATTATTTATGTATCTACTGGGCCGCGACTAAATCCGCCTGGCAATAAGGTATTTCCTTTAATTCAATTAAAAATCTCGCGGGAACCTTTTCATTTTCAGTATCAAAAGTAGGTATTTTAAGTCACTTTCAAGGTTCTCACCTAAATCTAAACAAAAAAAAAAATACATCATTCTGTTACTTGCTACTTTATACTAACTAACAAACACATAGGTATACTTATAATATTATTAAGGATAACACTTAGCCTTAATAATAAGCCAAAATAACGAATATAACATAATATGAGACAATAATACTTCGATAGGTACATTAAAAAAAATACTGATAGCTCAGGAATTCTTGTTTAAATAAAAGATGTTAACAAGTTTTATTATAAAAAAAGTTCAAAGCGTTTCAAGCCCACTCAACTCGTCAATAAAATAAGCTTAGTTATAATTTATTGGGCTATACAATCACCATACTCGAATGATTCCATTCATAGAAGATAGTCGTAATAAATCCTTTATAGAGTTATTAAATTACCTATTAAATGCTCTCCATATAACCGTAGATTACTTGTATAATAAAAGCATTCGTTACAGTACTTCGAATACTTTTAGGATACCGCTAAAAATATACGTAGACCTTAAATTTCTTTATTTAAATATTTATGAAACCCCGTGATTAATCACGTAGTACGGTATAGGAATGTATTATATCTTATTAACAGGTAGATTTATGCTTTAAAATAAGATTATAATTTTATGCTATTAATTAATTAATTAATTAATCCTATTAATATTATAAATGCCAACGTTTTTATGTTTGTTACTCAATCACGTCGCAACGACTAAACTGATTTGGCATAGAGATAGATTGTATAGTCTGGAATAGCACATAAGCTTCCTTTTATCCCGGAAAATAAGAGAGTTCCCGTGGGAATTAAGAAACCTCAATCCACGCGAACGAAGTCGCGGGTATCATCTAGTAGTCAATATTTGCAAGTATGGATTTGATTCAAACGATCGAAATTCTTATGCTCCCTTCTCTTCGAACTGAATTTGTAGGTCTAGGCTTGGACATGACAACAGTCCAATGGGCGAAGTTAGAAGCCATGCCCTTTCAAATCTCAGTCCGCCCTTTAAACGTTGATTTATTTATTGTACTGTTGATTTAATTGTCTAGTGGAAGGCTTGGGCCATAGCTATTTGCTACCATACCGTCAAAGACGTGCCACTAAGCCATTCAGTTTTCCGGTAGGATGATGTAGAAGCCCCTTTCCAAGTTAGCCCGCTACCAACTTAGACTGTATTGTCACTTATCATCAGATGAGATCGCAGTCAAGGACTACCTTGTCATCTAATAAAAAAATATATACAGGTCCCTCAAAGTATAGTAAAACTCACACTTCATGCATAATTCTTGTTAAGTGGTCATAAACTCAAATGCAATTAAATAATAAATATTTGTATGAAAAGCCGAAATATCCGATTGACCGTGTTCAATTAAGCCGATCTAATTAACTCTTTAGCTACACCGCATCTTAATCAAAGCCATTAGATAAAAGCAATTGTCTTATACTGCAAGAGAGAGCCGTAATATTTTCAGCAGGTCGGATACAACTTTTGTGATTCATCTTTCATTCCTCAGTCTAGCATATCCCCGCAATAAGGCTAAAGGATAGAATTTTGATTTAGTATTTAAATTGAGAACCTAGAGAGTGACATCAGACTACTTTTATGAAAAACTGAGGAAAAACGGGAACGAAAAAACAAACAATTCTTTTTTGTCTGATTTTGTCGCGGGTAAAAGCTAGTGTAATAAATAATAATGTTAGACAACTCAATTCAAAAATGAACTGAGTTTTCTATTGTCTAACATTTGTTAACATTTTAGTTAAGTGTAAGTAGTTTTTGCGTAAAAGAGTAACAAACATACACACACGCGCTACACACACGCGCACACATACAAACTTTCGCCTTTATAATATTATAATGATTATGAGTGAGAATTTTGCGTCTGTCTCCAAGACTATTGGATGAGAGGAAGTGTCTAATGGAGAACGTTCAGTAGCCGCATTCTGGGCATGGTGTTAAGAAATAATTACCGTTGGTCACGCCTCCCATGATTGCTTTTCGTAAGCGCTCGTAAATCTGCTTCGAATCCTGCCCGTATGTGCTACTCATTTCAAATAATGAGCCTATGGGCGGTCTTACCCAATGCTCTTTATGAGACTTCAAATGTAGGAAGCTTCTTTTAGCTTGAAGTCCATGCGAGAGACCTTTGTCCAGCAATGGACGTCGGTTGAAGAAGTAATGGAAAAAAGATTTTTTAAAATATAAATAGCAATAGGCAAACGGGCAGGCGGATCACCTGATGTGAAGTGGTTACCGCCGCCCATGAACACTTGTAGTACCAGAGGCATCACCAATGCGTTGCTGGCTTTTCAGGAATTTATTATTCCGCCCCTTGAATAACCCCATATTGTAATTAAATGGGAACACCGACGAAGGGAGATAATTCCACAATTAAAAAAAAGACATTTTAAATAAATTTTACTTTCTGTGGACTTTTGTTAAATATGAAAAACTAGCTGTCAATCGCGTCGATCGTTGCTGCGTGAATGAAGAAAAAACAAAAAACACACTTTCGCATAATATTAATAATAATTTCAAAGTAGGTATGCAAACGAATTCAAAGACACAAGCTGGCTAAATATTTAGCTGAGTTTTTATTACGAAGTTTGCGTTGCATCATGATTTTTTTCCTTACGCTATTAAAAAGGAACCCGTAAATTAATACGTAAGTTACGCTGCAAAAAAGCTTGCTGTAAAACGGACGTAATTTGTATCGTTCAGTCGCCGTATGAACGAGCTCATTTATCCATTCATTTCTACGCGTAATTTGCATTACTCGATATGGAAATACAGGATAGTTGCACTTATTTCTGTCAGCGTGTCTTTTAGCAAATGCTAAAAACACTATGGCGACGTGCATAAAAGTGCCCCTTAAAACGTTATAAACAAAAATCTTCAATTACATGTTCGTAATGGTAATTTTTAACCAGTATTGTTATTCGCTAAAAATTGATTGCATTAGTGTTAGTTACACGTGATTGGCTGAATTTATGGCGTCCTTACTGCATCAATGCATTTTAACCAATGGCGGGTGAGTGCCAGCCAATCAGAGTTCATTGCGATCCCTACACTGTTACAAACAATTTTCTACTAAGATTACTACTACTACTACTACTTACTAATATTATTCTTAATACATGCAAGAGATTTTTGTTTGTCGGTGTTTTGCTTTGTTCTTCAATCACACAGTAATGAAGCAACGGATCGAAGTGTTTGTGCATGGGTTTAGTTGAGGACTAGGGTAGTGACATAGGCTAGGGATAAAAGCCCGGAAAAATAGAGGGTTGCCGCTGAATTTTTAAAAACCTAATTCCTCATGAATAAAGTTGCAGACAAAAGGAAGTCATAAATATTTTATAACAACAAAATATCTCCGGAAAGCTGCTCTTTGCATTAAACAGTTATGATTGCGCCGGCGTGTATCAAAAAATAGTCCTCAAACGAATGACGACACAAATTAAAGGTTTTTTTGCATTTTATTCGCAATATCTATTACAGATCGGACGCACTGGTCGGCAATAAAAATAGCGGTACACGGCAAGCATTAAATGCCACTTGTCTTCATCCTCCATTACTTTGGATGCGTTGTAATTTACATCCTTTATTGGCTAATCAATCTTCGATAGGAACATTCAACATACGAGCACATAACTCGGTAATAGCGGTTGCCCGCGACGTCGCTCGTGTTGATCATCTGATTTCGCATAGTTAAGGGCCAGAGCAGACGCATTTGGACGCGGCATCGAGCTTCCGAAAATGACGTAAAAATAGCAAAAACGCCGCTGCTACTAACTTCCCTGGCTCTTAACTATGCGATTTCAGAGGATCGATTCGAGCGACTTCGCTGGCAAAAGTATCCGTGAGGAGATGTGACCTCTATGACCTCCTCCACCTGATCTCCAGTAATATTTATTAGATCTTCACCAAACTTGCCGGATGATTTATTTATTTAAAGTTTATATAACAAAGTGAGAACAGATTAGAACGATGATCCCGCAGAAGTATAAACTGTGTTGCACTGATATAATATACACTTTCTAATAAAGAAAGAATTATCAGAATTAGTTCAGGTTTGACAAAGTTATGGAGTAAATTCGCCAAAACTATCATCCCCTATTTTACCCCCTTTAAATTAAAATATTTATAACAAAAGGTAGCTTATGTCCTTTTTAAGGTTCAGTCTCCCTCTATATCAAAAGTCAATAGAATTCGTTCGGTAGCTTAGGCGCGAAAGCATAACAAACGTACAGATAGAGTTACTTTTGCGTTTATAATATTACTCGTAGTTTAGAAGTTTGGATTATGTGGTAAGAGGACAAAATTATCTCGTTATATTTGCCGTGGATGTTACAAATCAGCGTTCGGCGGAAGCGAGGCTCTTGCGATAAATTATCGTGCGAATAACCTAAACGTCCGATGACTTGTTAAGGAAATTAATGACGTTTGGCTGACAGCAGGAAATATCTGGATCACGGGCGAGATAGGAAATGTCGGATTGAGATACGCTGGCCCGCTCGGCTGAAGTAAAGTTGCGTATTTGACGCACTTGTTCTGTTTATTTCCTGGGTGTTGCTAGTGGTAACTTATATTTGCTTACAAGTTACAATCTTTTACCGTTTCTTTCAAAATCGCGTAAAATCTGTACATCGGGACTTGGAGAGTGACATAGGTTACCCTTTATCTCGGAAAAGTAGAGGGTTCTCGGGGCATTTAAAAACCACTACTAAACTAACCACACGCGGAAAAAGTCGCAGGCAAAAGATAGTTATTACATTATTAAACTTGGCAGACTATATATGGGCATATAATCAATGTTATACATACAATTCAATGTACTATACAAGCCTATATGCATTAAGAATACCAACCGAATTTCTTTTAGAGTTTATTAAAGAAAATTAAAGAGTGCAACTAATATAGCAGGGCCACAACTGTTATTAAGATATACGTATACTTACTATATTAATGGGGAGGCAAACATCTGCTTCTAAATGGGCTTATTGATAATATTATAAAATCATACGGCCGGTAATAACTAGTCTACATGGCAGTCATTAACACAACATTGAGAACTCAACGAAATGAAAAGTGTAAATTTATTATCGGATGCGCTAATCGTTTGGCAGTGGTTAGCCGCCTCGGTGATCATGCTATCTTTACTACCATCTAATATGTGGGAACTGTTCGCACGATCACTGTGAATGTTTGAAGAACAAAAAGGAATGTCAAGATGCATGTTGTGTAAGGTCATTATACTACTCCTATACTACTTCAGTTTGACATTCGGCCAATTTGCATTGAGCGTGTGTTCTTGAGACGTTTTCGTTTGAGTTTTAAGGTCTCGACATTGTTTTGTGGGATGATATCATAACAATGAAGAATACATGCGAGTGATTTCGTGTTTTGTCACTAGCAGGTGCAGCTGACTCTGCTTGCGTAGGTTGAATGGCTGAATTTATGGAGATCTTGCTGCATCAATGCATTTTAATGAATATCGAGAGAGCATTAGCCAATCAGAGGTGACTGCGAACGTCACACCACTGCAATCATTTTTAAAAAATTCCACGAGTAACAATTTACTAGCGTTTAAAAAAACGCTAGTAAATTGTTACCCGTGCGATTTTGTTTCGCACTTAGATCGAATAAAAATGGGATTTTTAACGATGTAATGTTACTTGATAAAAAAATATTTTTCTAAGCATACTATAAGTTATGGGAAGGCGTTTTCTTGCTTATTAATGGAAAATAGTACATTCAAATTTTTCATAGGTGTGATTTATTTATTTTTTAAAAATTAAAAATTAAGAACGTAGACCTTAGGAAAGTGAAACATCTGGTCTCATGATCAATCATCATGAATTTATTGAAGCGAGCGTGAATTGTCTAGATTTCCGTTGTAGTAAAATATGATTTTGCTGTCAGTAGTAAAATTTGCCAGAAAATTTCTCGCGCGTTCATTTAACTACGTCTAGCGCGGAATTTCAACTCTATTTATTCTATGTTTAAATAAATCTTAAAAAAAACACAGCAAAAAATACAATAACGTTATGCGTACTTTTTATACATATACAATATAGTATGCGTATTGCAAATACGGATATTTCGTAACGCTAAAATGTCAATTTAAGCGTTTTGTCGACGTCAAAGTCAGAATTGGTGTCACTTAGATTTGACATTTACGATTACCATCGCGTTACGACAATTAGGGGTTCCTCGATAAGCAGACTAATTTAAATGACCTTAATGTTACATGTAAAGTGCGTTAAGCCCAATCGCTAATCCGCATATTGCCAAGGTAGGATGGTGAAAGTGTTATAGGCTTAATTTTATTTCCCACGTTACGCATGCAATTTTAAAACTGATTTAATCTGGTTATCTTATTTATTATATATATTCTTATACTGTTCGATTTATCACTAATGCTGTTGACGATACGCGTGTCGATGGATGTCCAATTTCAAGTAGTAGAGTAACCAACTTTCTACGAGTACGTTAAAATGAAGAAATGGCTGGCTTGGGTAAACTTAAAAAAAAAAGGATGTAGTTTAAGACATCAAAACACCGTATTATTCTAGTATCACTATGAGTCATTGTAGATGTAACAAATTAACATAAACAGGCAGCAAAAATAACCATAAAGCATATCACCATATTAGTCAAAGTCATGTCGTCTTTACACAAATCACGAGTATTGTTTCGCAAAATGCGAATTAAGTCATCTCACACCGAGGCGCGGCTGTGACTCTAATACCAAAGTATTTAACTTACGAGAAGACCGTGAGAAGTGTGCCACTATCAGATCTTATCTTTATGTATCATCGTGAACTCTAAGTATAAATTTATAAGAAATTATACAAATTAGTCATAACATCATGTTAACAACAAACAGATGTAAAAAACCAAATGTAGTATGCTAAAAGCGTTGTAATACTTAACGTCTAGACGTTTTTATGTTCAACCGACTGTGAGAATTGACGGTGACTTGAGTGTAGCGGAAAAATGCTTTTTAGTGTCCTTGAATGCCGTGCAAAACTTACATAATAGTATAGTTCTTGCAATTCTCGAGGGCTCGTGGCTCATGGTTGTGTATGTATCGTATCTGTATAAGTGTGAGTGAGAGCTTGCTCGCGCCTGACCGCTCCCATCTAGGCTCCTGATAGGCACGCACACTTACGTAATGTGCATGTACACGACGTAACCACAAGTAAAGCTCACGCGTCCTCGTGAATGGCAAGAACTAGTACTATTTCTCCTTTATAAAAAACTTTTTTGGTTCGCCACTTCTTTCTCTTTGATCTTGTTACAACGATAAAAAAATAAAACAGTTTTTATGTCCTATACTTACACCGAAACCATTTTTTTAAATTTTATTTTATCTTTTTGAAGCTACTTCAATGAAATTCTTATACCTCTAGTTCTAAGTATAATTGAAATACTATTAATATAATTGAAATACCTACTAGTATTTACAGTTGTATTATTTTTTTTTTCAGCATGTCCATCTTTTATTACTTAGTAAGTATATAGATGTTATATAGATGTTGAGAGATAAGCGATTTAAAAATTTGTTTTCGATTTAAAAATTTTTAAATCGCTTATCTCTCATGTTGAGAGATAAGCGATTTAAAAATTTGTTTTCGTCCCTTTCTTCCTTCGACATGTCAGTCGGAGACTGTTCTAAGTCGGCACTATATATGAATATTTTTTGTCAAATCTCATTGGTACTCTAGTTTCGCTGACACTTCCACACGTAAGTGCAAATTATGAAGCAAGTTTCGTCCCATCGTTTTCATAATCCGCACTAACGATAGTTTAATAGAAGCGTTTTCTTTTCATTAATAACATAATAACACCAAGTTACTTCACGTAAGTACACACGCAACGGGCACGTGCAGTAAAATAATAATACGATATGTGTTTTAGATTACGCTTATTTGTCAGCTTATGACAAGTAGCAGTCCATTCATCTATGTGGGAAACGTTGTGAAATTGAAAATGATCATATTTCTTTTAAAAGACACACTAGACTATTGCACAAAGATCCACCTAGTTTTCGTCGTTAGCTATTCATTATTATGTGCCGTGGGATTTTCGCCGCGATTGTTATGGATTTGATAGACGCATTCCTTGGACGGGCCGTATATTATGATCATTTTTCGTAGTACGGAGTTCAATTTTTAAGCTATTGCATAGCTTCTATCGCGGGCCTTGAGCGTGGAGACCGAATCCAGAAATTCCGTAACGAAAATAACCCGACACGGGACTCCTCTCACCGCTAGATGGCGTTGATAAAAAATGCTATGCAATAGCTTTACCGCGGCAGTCCCCGAGTGCCACACGTCTTTTTTTTTAATTTTGCTAAAGTAGAGCTATGATATTGTATATGTATAAAAAGAGGTGGAAATGTTACAAGCGCTTTTTTTTATTGGATGACAAGATAGTAACTGACTGCGATCTCACCTGATGGTAGGTGACGATGGAGTCTACGGTGGTAGCGGGCTAACTTGGTAGGGGTATGGCAGTGTGCATTCAACCCATACCACGCCACGTGCCACGTTTCTACACGCCATCGTGCCGGAACGCTAAATCGCTGGGCAGGCAAGGTGGTAACTAGCCACGGCCAAAGCCTCCCACCAGACAAAAGCGTGCCGTGAATGAAGCGCGTAATGGTAGATATTAATTACAATTATTGTTGTAATTTGTCATGTCATTTAACAATGAAGTACCTACTCTATTATATTCTACGTCGTTCGGCACATTTTTTCGCTTGTTTTGTGAGTATATAACTCATCCCTAGTAGAGATCATTGAAGTAGAGTAAGTTTTAATAAAATCTTGCAAAGGCGAAGTGCGAAAAACCTAAATCCGATGACCCACTCATTTAGAAAAAAGTCGTTCTGCATTAGGGACTGTGCAGATTTGATATTTAGTCATGACTGCTACATTTAACCGTCGCTACGCAATTATAGCTCTGTGGCAATATAAAAAACGTAATAAATTATAATAGTTGGTACAAATTTACCAAGGATTACGACTATAATGCATCTTGTCAAATGTCAGAAGCAAAACAACGCGCTGTCATCGTTCGTACAAAACATATTACAATTGACTACAATTTTATTGGCCTAGTTTCGGTCTGAAGGTCTTATGTAAATTTTGGTGGACAATTAAGTAATGCGAATAATAATATCAAGACAGATTTATAATCAACAACTGATTGATGCCCGCGGCTTTGCGTGGATTCAGATTTAAAATTAGGCATAAAAATCTAAATCCCTCTTGAGTTCAGGAGAACTATAGCCATGCAAAAATCATGGCTCCGCAGCTCTATTGCGGCGTTATTGAAGGACAAACCAACACACTTTGGCATTTATAATATTAGTAGGGATTATTTTAGACCAAATGAAGTTATTAAAGTAATGTGCACAATATATTACCGTCAATGTTCGCGGAGTTCTAGTAATTAATTATCATTTCTAATTAATTGATCTACAGAGTGTTCTGGACTCATGAACTTTTAGATAGAAGCTTGATAAATCGATTTCGAAACTATTAAGTTTATTACTATTAATTAATTAGAATTACGAAATGTAATCATTTCTATATTGTTGTATCTGTTGTCAAGGTATAATTAATTTTTTTTGGGCTTGAAAACTTGACAAAAACCCTATACCCGCTTTAGCTAGGTCTTTCACGACCCGGAAATCAAACGCAGGACCTCTTTACTACCCGTCAAACATGCTAAGCATTAGACCAACGAGGCAGTCATATAAACGTTTTGACATTGAGATAAAAATACTGAGACTGCATGAGTAGGGATAGTTCTATCTAGGATCTGAAAAGTGAAATAGGTTTACTCCACGCAGACGAAATCTAGTATAACTAATGACCAAAAATACTTCTTCTTCTTCTTCTTTTTCAACTAATGGACGTCCACTTCTGGACATAAGTCTCTTGCATGGACCTCCACAGGCTTCGGTCTTGCGCCGCCTGAATCCAGTGGCTCCCTGCGACTCGCTTGATGTCATCTGTCCACCTGGTGGGGGGTCTGCCAATACTGCGCTTCCGGGTGCGGGGTCGCTACTCCAGCACCTTGGGACCCCATCGACCATCAGCTCTTCGGACTATGTGCCCCGCCCATTCACTTCCACTTCAGTTTCGCAACTCGGAGAGCTACAGCGGGCAATGGAGAGAGCTATGCTCGGAGTATCCCTGCGAGATCAAATCAGGAATGAGGAGATCCGTAGGAGAACCAAAGTCACTGACATAGCTCTCCGAGTTGCGAAACTGAAGTGGAAATGGACCAAAAATACTGAATTAAGTTAATTAATTAATTACTAATAATTAATTAAACAACTTTTATGCAAAAGGTGGTCTTATCACTGAGAGTGATCTACAAAGATACAGATAGGTATACAAAGCAACTTGAGTTAATGAACAGAAATTTTATGTGTACAAATCCTAAGTTACTTAGTCCATTCCACGTGCAAACTGGACGCTCTTATTAAGTCCCGTATAATCATGACCGCTACTATGCATAAATGAATTTTAAACCTCGATGATTTATGGGAGGGATCGTTGAATATTTAAACGGCATCGATCTTACAAAGGTATGATTATGTTTTATCGGGAAAACGTTTTCTATTCCATATTTCGTAATCTGGTTAAGGCAGTTCGGCTCCTAGACGTTTAGAGATTTTGTTGAGACACCGGTAATGGATGGTGTTTAAGATTAAATGACCGCGAGTTAAGATTAAATACCGGTTTAGACACAGAGAGCGTCACAAAACAGTTTTTACGCTAAAATAACATATTATTTAGTTTATAATACAGTGGTTATAACCAGTACGTAAGGAATAGAAGTTTAAGTTGATGGTGAGGCGTTTTAGATAGCAATAGTTTTGACAATGACAAGATAGTCCTTCACTGCGATCTCACCTGATGGTAAGTGACGATGCAGTCTAAGATGGTAGTGGAAGGGGTATGGCAATGTACTCGTATTCATACTCCTAATCAAAACTGAATGCGTTACAACTTTACAAGATATGTAAGAGAATTCACCCTTGAGAGTGCTCTAGCACGCCCCATGCCACATGAAAGATTAATGTGATTTTATTACTAGATGATGCCCGCGGCCTAGTCCGTGTAGATTAAAAGGTTTTTTGAACTCTATCTTTTCGGCCACTCTGAACTTTAACTTTGCATTAAATATATTGTTTTAATTCTGGCTCCTGAGCCTGAGGCCTATAGTTAGCGACCATGTTTCGGATCCGTAAGTAATCACTGGCAACACGCACTGTTCGAAGACTTTAGTCTTCAGGCACTGAGGAATTTCGCTCACTTCACTCAGCGGGTGATGTGTCTGGCGGGTGAGGTGTCCTGTCTATAGTTTTTCTGATTTCCGTAAAAAATATAGGTAAGTAGTTTTTTTTTTTTTTTTTTTGTTTTTTTAATTCGATGACAAGATAGCCCTTGACTGCGATCTCACCTGATGGTAAGTGACGATGCAGTCTAAGATGGTAGCGGGCTAACTTGGAAGGGGTATAGCAGTTAAATTCAACCCATACCCCTAATCGGTTTCTACACGCCATCGTGCCGGAACGCTAAATCGCTTGGCGTAGTTTAAACGTAACATAGCTTATAAATTTTTGTCTAAGTATTTGAGCTTCTGTAACCTTGAAACTAGTATTTTTTACACAAATCTGATAATTTCTAGGCGCGAATATTACTTTCTAGAGCGTCTCTACAAAAATTCTTGAAGATTGATTGATTAATATTCAAATGAGAATTAAACTAAGTTTGTATGAAGTGCGCTCGAAAGGTACTTCTCTGTACAACAAAATGAAGTATGTGATCAAAAAAGACGAAGGTCTCGAAACCGAGCGAGTCTAAATTTTATCAAACGAAACGCAAATACATCTTAAATGTTGACGTGTATCTTATCGGAGAGCTACAAATAATTCGCCTGTATTTTTCCTTTAATTCGGTAGCCGCAACCCTCAAGATAATTGGTTTTCATTTCGTTATCTCCGTGACCGAAATTCATTGAAAACGGTTTAAATTCAAAGCATATTAAAATATGCCGAGGCATTTCGACCAATTAAAACCTTGCGCCATTAATCGCCACTGATTTATATTTCACACGATTTCATTAATTTTATCTGCGATAATTCACTTAAAGTTTTAAATTAAAGTCCCGATACGAGCGTAGGAATCATGGATAATTTGTTTCTTACTGATTAAGTGAGGATATCATAGATCTTTGTCGATAGATAGAGAGATAGCAATCTCCGTCTCGCAAAAATGTATTTAAAATTGCCATTTTTTGTTCAGGTCTAGATTCTTAAGAATCGATTTAACTAGCTAGGTACCTACATAAATAAATAAAATTAACATCGTTGCACTACATACATAGTAGAAAGTTTGAAATTTCAAGTTGGCTTTTATTTTTATCGATTTTATATAGGTGGTAATGATTGAGTGATTCGTTACGTGATTTTATTATTTTGTGCCTAGCTTTAGATTACAAATCTTTAATTACGATTTATCAGATAATTTCATAGGCTCTAGTGGACTGTAAAATTAAATTACAGCTAAAAAAGGTAAAGTCAATGTAATTAAATAAGCGCCATTCTTAATTATATCGTCGGATCGTTTCGCTATGATTTCGCCGAGTTTTAAGGTGTGTATCCAAAAGCGACTGCAGATTGCAGACCACGGAATTTTACCTTTACGTAGTAAGCGGTTGATTATAGCGATACGCGGGAACGAAGAAAAAAAAACAAATGTATGTAGGAAGCAAATTTTTTTGTTTTCATAAAGATATAAATAGTCATAGAACTATAGGTAGCGCTTATAGAACAGAAGTTTTTAACACGTTCCAAACGTTCAAAATAACCAATGAATTTGTGAATGCTATGCAATTATTTTCTTTGCTAGTAATGATAATTTTACGTTTTTAATGGTTATTGTGATGAATTATGACACTCTTTCAAAGCACAGTAGGTCAGTTTTAATAATTCTCAGTAAGTTCGACGTACTATCGCGGTGATACTGCGTACTGATACAGCGTAGTCGGCCTTTAAAGGCTTATTAAAAATGTTCATTGCGTCGACCATTGCATTTCTAAGCGTTATAGTTTGATGCAATTAGTATAATATAAAAATTATATTCCGCCAAACTGGTGGGTTGGCGAGTTGGCAATTTGGGAGCTTCCGTCCGCACCACTATAATTAATGAGCGTCGGTTGTCACACATTTATTTCCCGCGCACCGCTCTGCTCGCCGCACCGCTAATTTGTGGCCTGACGCGGTGACTTGTCGTGATTTTTAACAATAAACACGATATCTCCCATGGGCGTGCGAAATCGAGCGAAATTAATGTTGCGTCACGTTGATTGGCGTAGCCGATTGTTATAAAACCGATCGTTTATGGAATTTCGTGATTTTGTAAGCGTGAAACTGGAGCAGTGTGCTACTACCTGTCTTACTGTGCTCACTGTACGAGGGGCTACTTTCACAGATTTACGGCTGTCAGAACACAAACCCTCGGTTCCTGCTTATTATTATAATTAGTCGTTTCGAAATTTGAGTTTTCCGTGGACCGAAGATTTTTTCCCGTCTCCATTAAGCTATCTTGTTGCCATAGCATAGATCAAGAATAACTATGAAACAAAACTGAATGAATTTTTACGTTTATATTATAGCGAATAGGAAGGAACTATCAGCCAATAAGGGTTGCTAGCGATCGTCACACTCTAGCAATCATATTTTTTAGATGATCTCGCGGCTGAACTAGTAGGTAGTCACCGTCTTAAATGCACTGGAAAATTAATATTGTACTTTGAAAAGTAAAACTACATGCACTTGCTCTAGAATTGCTCGTAATTTACAAATGTTAAACCTAATTAGTTTTTCTGCGTGTGGAATTAGTTGATCATAACAAGGCGTGCAATAGGTATAAACCTTAAGTTGGCATTCATGTGTGTGAACAGGTTTTGTGTTAAACAATTGGATTCCCATACACCGATTGCCATCTACGTGGTAAACTTATGTATGTTACGCAACGCTAGAAGACGTATGTACGCAAAGATAATGAAAGTGATGTTTTTGTACGTTAAAAGACGTGTGAACGAACAATATGGAACCTAGATAACTGGGTCTGTAGGTAAGGTCCCATGTGGCTTAATGTTTGCGATATCGGATCTTGATACCTGTTGCACTTTAACTTCTTTTTGTGTTAGTATTTCGCACTACTTAGTGCTAATTCATCATCACCATCATCAAGAGTTTAGCGGAAAGGAAAAAAGACGTTCTGACAATTTTGTCTTGATAAATATAAATTGATAATAATCTGTCAAAAGTTAAAACATAAAACGTACTAAACGTACGGTATTTAGAACGTGAGTAATGGTGAAACGGGCACTGTAGATATCTATTACTAGTAGTTCACCACGAACTATATTATCATTTCGCGTCCAAGAAGTTTCTAGAAGGAAGAAGTTTTTTTTTTTAGAAGGCACCTATAGAATTGTACGAGTACCTATAAAAGTTTTTGCATTGAAAAAGTAGTATTTTTACTTCTGTTTGATAGCTAACCGACTGGTAGCTAAAACCCTACAGTTAAAGACGTGCCGCCAAGCGATTTAGCGTTCCGGCACGATGGCGTGTAGAACTGATTAGGGGTATGGGTTGAATTTACACTGCTATACCCCTTCCAAGTTAGCCCGATACCATCTTAGACTGCATCGTCACTTACCACCAGGTGAGATCAATCAATCTTATCATCGAATAAAAAAAAAAGCTAATTACACTTTTAAACTAAATCTGATTTTGAAATACACTCCGCGACGAAGAGGTCTTTTGGTAAGCCCCAAATCGTCAATTTTGGAAATAATATTAAACAAAATATTGTTCTGTATCAATGAATACTCGACTTGTAAATTGACAGTGATATTTGAAAAAAAATATTTAAATTTATTTGCAATAAGTTTTAGTATGTATGGAAGTGCTTGCTATCATCTGATCTACTTAGCTTGCAGCGGACGTAACCGTTTCTCTATATTACAATCTATTATTACTATCTTTTCAATCATTTAAGGCCAAGCATTGGATATTATCTTATATATTTTTACGAATTTTTTCACGTTCGCATTCTTCTGCTAGACAATCGAATAAAAAATATTCAATTTATGCACTTTAAATTTAAATTTTATTGCATATATTAAAATAATCTGAACCAGATTTGCGAAATATTCCACCCCCGAACCAGTAAAAACGCGTATAGCCTTCTCTTTTTATGTTCATCAATAAAAAGAAGTTAAAAATTAAGACATTTTATTTGCATTAAAATAAATTTTCTCGTTTACGAGTTTTTATCGGTTCGCGCAATAATTTTAACTGTTATTTTATAGTTTTTGTGTCTTTATTTTATCTCAGGTGATTGCGTAATGCGAAATATTTTGGAAGTCACTCGCGTTATTTTATATTAAAAATAAATTAGTAATATTATTTTATTTAAAAAAAGTTCAATGTCCCATTCACACCTTGTTTTTTACCACCCATATTGTTTGATAACCTTTTTTTTTATAAAAAGTAAAACAAAAACGGGACTACATTAAAAATAATTGCGTAGGTCGTAATTTTGTTAATAGGGCGAAAAGTTAAAAAATATTTTTGGTTTTTACTTAATATCCTTTATGGTATTTTTTGAACGAGCGAAGCGAGTTCTCTGAGTCAACTAGGGCGCTTGCCTACTAGACAGAGAAGTGTCCGTCTAAATGTCTCTCAGAGCCCTATAACTTCTGAATTACTGAATATTAGAACGTGAAACTTGGTTGAAAATTCAGTTATATCCTGTACTTGAACATCAAATACTAAAATTAGATAAATGTTATAAAGAAACGAAATTATTTAATTTTAATGCGCCATCTATTAGCATTATTGTGAAGCTAATAGCTTCACTATAATGCTAATAGATGGCGCTGTGTCAGTAAAACAGTTTTATGTCAACTATTATTTTTTTTATTGCGTCTAATGTTAAAAGTTAGGTACCTAATTATTACAATATATAATTAAAACTTTTGGGAATTATGGGATATCGCGAGGTCTCAGTTCGGGGCGAACCACTAGTTTAAATAATAAGGAAACTATATCTCATTATCTCAATAAATAGAAAAAATTGTCATTTTTCTAATCTCTTAGATTTATGGTAACTTGTAGAAGTACTTCCCCTTAAGGTATCAAGTTTGAGCGATGATATCCTTACCGGTGATACTAGCTAAGAGTACATGTAAAACGGATGTCCGTTCAATATCGGAGAAAGGCGTATTCAATTGTTCCATCAGACCGATCTCTTAATCAACCAGATAAGGAAAATGTGGAACGCCTTTCATGTGTATCTACGATTGACATATTTGAACTTTTATAAGGTTCTTTGATTGCTTGATAGTACCTATTAGGGTATGATGTCTGTCTGTGCTAGTATAAAAGTGTATCATGTAGGTATCTACCTATTCAATTTCTAAAGTAAAAAAAAAAAGTAAATTGAACACGCATATTTCAAAAACGCGGTGACAGGACTTTGGCCTCCTTGTGGACAGATCCGGACTTGTAATTCTAAGCACCTCTAACTCTTTGGAGTCGTGTGCCTTTTCAGCAATTTTGTTTTAAATTATAAGCCAAGCTAAACTTGACATATATTCTTCTCTCCCCTCCAAATAACTAGCTTGCACTAATTGGGTACGACAATAATGCAACGGGTGGGGTTCGAACCTGCATCCTTTTAAAAACAGCTTATTAAGGCCCTGATATAATATTTTTTTTTAAATACCTCTTGTATCGCACATGATCAAAAATTGACATTTCATAAAATGCTAGACGTTAAAAATAGCATTTTTTGCATGGTGTATAATGATTTCAAGTGTTGCATTATGTGTGGAACATGAATAGTAACTAAGATCTTATACCTACACTCTTTGGTGATATGTCACTAGTAATTCAGGTTATTCTATTGTGCATTAAGATCCTTATCTCTCGTATGAAGATAGTATAAAAAGTAGTGTTTGGAATTCATTCCTTTATTTGTGACACTAATTGAGGATGTTATTTAAATTAATTTTTTCTTATGACAGCTTTGTCACTAGGAGACCCTGGACACAAGCGAAATAAGATTGTATTTTGCAGCGATCCTTCCATGAGATACATTAAATTATGTATCGATCTATCTAATCAGTATTCTCTTAATTGCTGGAGTTTTTGATAT
Source organism: Hipparchia sbordonii (assembly GCA_038048805.1). Classification (NCBI taxonomy): domain Eukaryota; kingdom Metazoa; phylum Arthropoda; class Insecta; order Lepidoptera; family Nymphalidae; genus Hipparchia; species Hipparchia sbordonii. The sequence goes on from CM076110.1 coordinate 7,842,535, forward strand.
TACAATATGAAAAATATCATTTAATAGTTATCAAATGGCATTATTTCATGCCCACTTTTTGGATTTCCACGTTTTGTTAGTTAACGATACTTTAGCATTAGGACGGCAAATACCTATAACTATATGTATATTTGCCGTATCTCATACCTATATATTTTTCAAAAGAATATCAGCCAATCTGAACTTGACTTATATTCTCCTCTCCCTTCCAAATAAGATGATCCGTTGGGCTATCGAGGTATCAGATAAAATGCAACAGTGTTTCATTTCAACCGAACTCTCTGAAACTGATTTACAATCGTACATCGCTGATAAATTACACGCTTCAATATTTGTGACTATGCGCTTCCCGGACCAATTTTCCGTTTTTCTTGTAAAGTGACATCATAGGTGACTCTGTAAGTATCTATCTGCGATGTTGACCTCAGACGTTTGACTGCACATTATGAAAATGAATCTGAAAATTATGCGCCCCGTCTAGCTGTATGGCCGTCTGTGCATTTTTTTACAAACTGAGTGATGTACTTGAGTGCAGACTATTTCGAATTTCCTTGAATTTTTATCAGACATCTCTGTCTACGTCTCAAAATACTCTTTACTAGCACGATGTCCTAAGAGCGTTCAGCGTATTCGTTGGAGGCAGTGTTTTATAGTTGTTAGATTATGGATTCAAATTCGCGTGCACTACCGAATATGACGCTTTAATCCCCGGAATCGAATTTGTTTATTGCATCGTGATTCATGTGTCTGGATGCAGTAGACGAATAAATTTCCTAAGCATACGAAACTCGCATAGCGACTGAGCGTCGTTATTTTTGGTTTGATACCTTTTTTGTGCATTCAAACCGAGCAAAAGTGTTTTTTTGAATCTTATGTCATTCAAATGCTAATTGAGGTATATACGGACTGTGCTGAAATTTATCGTTCAAAAAGTTTTAGCTTATGATTTTGGCTATATTTTCAACGTGAATTTTGTATTATTTTATAACCAGTCGTCATCACCATCTTAACCAAAAAGAATTTAGAACATAGTATGAACTATGTTCTAATCTCTTCTTTGCTGGCCAAGACTTCACACACCTTTGAGAACTTTATGAAGAACTCTCAGGCATGCAGGTTTCCTCACGATTTTCCTTACGTTAACTTTATAGCAAGTGCTAATATTTAATGACCGACTTGTTACTTCTATTGCATTGCCACCCTTGTCGCTCAACTGTAACTAACTGTATTATATAATAAAGATTTTTTTTACAGGTTAAGGATTGGAACCCCCTATCCCGAAAAAAGAAGGCAGAAGTCTTAACCACTAGGCTAACACCGCCTTATTTTAATGACTGGATTAATTTTTTTTTTTTCAGCATTTAGCAGCTATCGTTGGAATTGATTCAGTAGGTAAGGCGTAAAAAAAGAATTATAAAAAACGGAAAAAAGGTTTTATAATATAAGTATGGAAGAAGGGATAAGTATATAAAGAGGTACGGATATATTATATCATATAAGACTTTAAAGGTACTTAGTATTATATTCCCTATTCTCGTAATATTAGAGTCTTTATCTTGACGATAGAAACGATTTTGACTCCAAAAGTTTGAATTGACTCTGTTCGGTTTCGTAGTACGAATTGGTATGACCCACTACGGGCCTGCTACGAACTTTTGCCGCCCAGTATCATGAAACTACAGCTTCACGATTGAACTTCCATTAAATGTACAGATTTACCTCAAAATTTTACTACGTTAAGCTCATTTTACCTTGAAAATTATCTGCTCTAGCCTCAGAAGGGTTTTATTCAAATATATTAGCCAGCCCATAATTGGGTATTTAACTGACATAAGCTGTTTTAATACCACTTTATCCTTCTCTTTCTAAGACGAAATTTTGTATGGAAAGTGTATGAAGCTACTGAATTGTGACGTCATGTTACTGCTCTCTTTTTCTAACAAGAATTTTTACCATCTTGGTATTTGTTAATTTTGAAATTGCCTTTACATAAACTAAATAGCTTTTGCACGCGGCTTCGCTCACTTTAAGTTCTTTTTTTAAACCCTATTTTAACCCCTTAAGAACTAATTTTCTAGGTAGAAAGGATTTTTTAAAAATTCAACTTAATTTTTAAAAATCCTTTCTTAGTTGATGCCTACATCATAATCGGTATCTATATGCCAAACAACCCGATTCGTCCAGTGGTTAGAGCTGTGCGTTGATTGATCAGTCAGTCAGTCACCTTTTCCTGTTATATATTTAGATAACTACGACGATGATACTAAATGAGACGCTATAACTTTAATGGATACTCTTGTAATTAATCTTCACCTCGTAGTTTATATAATTATAGTTTTTATTGTCAATAATAATGAACACTAAAATTATTCTTTATTGATATTAATTACAGGCTCATCTTTCTGAGAAATTTTTTTTTATTGAATAAAATATATTTTAATTAAGTTGCAGTTATTATTAAATAAAATTGCATTAATAAAATACCTAGTTATATCAAACAAATATTATAATAATTATGCTGGTGGGAACGACAGATATGTCTGGTTGTATAGATGTAACAAACGAAACTGTACACACACAAACACTTTCAGATTAATAGCCTCAATAGTCCAACGGTTTAACGTGCGGACTGAAAACTGAAAGGTCACAGGTTCGAGCCTCAGCCGTTGTACTATTGTCGTGCCCACTCCTAGCATAAGCTTTTCACTTATTTGGAGGGGAGAGGAGAATATAAGTCAAGTTCAGCTTGGCTAATATTCTTTAAAAAAAAATGAAATATTGGATAGAGCTCACCGAAGTCTTGTGTGGTGGTGCATGTGAGTGGTGGTGGCATTGCTTGCTTGGGAACTTTGCTTTATTGCTTGGTTGGGGAGGTAAGCGGTGCTTAGCTTATAACTGCATGTTTGACCATACAGATTTTTTCTGTTGGCGGATTACAGCAAAATAATTCTAACATTTTTTGTTAAAAATGAAATAGTATTAGTATGGACATTTCCCTAGTGTGCAGTTATCCTAATCGAATACAAAGGTGGAGGTGTATCGTTTACAAACCATTACGATACACGCGATAACGCGTTCGCCGCTTTTAATACTACAAATTAACGGGCAAGAGATGGTAACTAGTTATTCAATAGCCACAATGCGAAGATGGTATCGTTGGGGGACATTTCGATGCTAAGTCCTATTCACCCATTTGCTGTGATACGATCGTCTTCTTGGTCTGTGCCTTGCCGAGATGCATGCGATATGTAGCGAATAATCGTAACTATCACCTTTTATAACTAACATACACGTACATAGAGTCAGTGCTAAATATATGCAGTTAGAATTATGAAATGACTGAGTTTAGTCCGTTATTCAAGCGATGTCCTTTCGATTGTTTCAAATTAATTGTACCCGTGATGTCGTCCACGTTAAGTTAGGATTTCAATTTTTTTTTTTTATTTTTTGGATAAAATGTAGCCTATGTCACCACTTTCTAGGTCCTCAACTGTACCATAGAAAAACTACATCGATCCGTTCCTCTGTATCTGCATTATTGAAGGACAAACTAACAGCCAACACACTTTTGCATTTATAACACACACACACACTTTTTTTAGTGAGGATTATTATAACTTTGTCATTAATTATACAAAAACTTGGGAATCCACCATGAGTTCAAACGATTTAATCGACTAGTTGAAGAGTTCGTTGTTTGGAAACCGGTAAAAAAAAAAACAAATTAATAAATCGATGGTAAGTATACGCTTACGCCCATTAAAAAAAAAAATTAAAAAAAAATCATCAGAGTGTAACTTTGTGGAATAAAAACTCATAATCTTTCGGTTACAGTAGTAAACACAATAAGCACCGAAAGAAATGTAAGGTCAAAAGTCTTTATTTGTCATACCTCTCACATCTAGAGCAAATCGCGAAGGAATTTTATAAACTAGATACAATTGTGACGAAAGTACGCTGTGGCGAATCTAGGCGTCGCGTCGCAGTTTTTACACTTGTCTGTGGAAAAAATGCGATGTTTTTGTTAATTCGCCACGGGTTGTTTGGGTTTTAATGAATAATATTAATTTAAATAAATTTTATCGACTATTTTCAGGTCCAGGTCAAGACAAAAACAAAGAGTTTCATCAGGGGTTTTTTGCTTTAAAAATGGTTGGAATTTCGACACCGGCTTGCGAGTAATATTCTAATATTTATAGCTTAGAGAAAATGTCTACAACTTTAATAAAAGTGTTATATTTTATGAGAAAGAAATCTATACAACACACTATATATAACATATTTGATTTATTTGTTAGAGTTTTCCGTAATAATGAATAAATGACTTTTACTAAGGTTTTGTTAGTTACAGACATGAAACAAGATAAGATTTGTTAGTTCGGTATTTACATACCTAATATCAAGACTCACTATTAAAATAAAATAGGGAGTTACATTTTTATTTTTAATTTTTGCGGAAATAGTTTATCTTAAACAAAAATAAATGGAAACTAGTTTCTATAATTTTCACATGAGTCAAATAATAGGAGGAAATGGCAGCATATTTTTGCGTATCTAGTTTTTTTCACTAGGTACTAGGTCCGAATGCTCACTTTGTTCAACTGAGCTGCACTGTAGCCCGTATATACCTTGCTTTACTTAATGTGGCTTGGCATTCGCGACGTACATACAGCTAGACGGGCGCTATTTATGGAATAAAACTTTTTAAGCAACTAAATGTGAATTGAAAATCCAATAATGCCTTTATTCAAGTAACAAAAAATTATACTTGATTTATTGAGTAACTAGCAGATGCCCGCGACTTCGCCCGCGTGGATTTAATTTTTAAAATCCCGCGGGAACTCTTTGATTTTCCGGGATAATAAGTAGCTTATGTCACTTTCCAGGTCCTCAACTATACCCGTGCAAAAAATCACGTCATTCCGTAGCTCTGTTACAGACACAACAAACCAACAAACAAATACACTTTCCCATTTATAATATTAGTAAGGATAAGATTATAAGTGTACGGACTGCTATACAGTTCTGTTGTACAAAGTGAGTGTTCGGGACGCCATATGTAGTAGTTACATATATATCGATGAGTATGTACATATGTGCACTTATGTAATAACTATATTTAAAGAGCATTTATCGCGGCCAATACAGCGTGAAATATATATCGCGTTATAAATATTGTAATTCATCGTCTATACCAGGAAAGGAATAAACATGCACGAAGGCAGGTCTCGCAGATAATTAGAAGCGAACCGCGATTATATGCAAATTGTATGGAGTAGTATCGTTTTGAAATCATCCGTCGTCACACCTACCCGATGTAATTTTGTGACTAGCTAAACCGCCATTAATATTTAAATAGCATGAATCTTAAAATGTTCAGACAATGATATTAATTATTGATGTGAGTATGAACTCGTTGCACAGATGAAAATTAACTGTTAAGTGGTTAAAATATTAGTATAGTTCTGGTCAGGTGCGAGTGGAGAGGTGAGGTGTGTCGCTCCCACTTAGATATAGATACGACACACACACAACCATGAGCCACGCACCCTCGTGAAATGAAAGAACAAATGGTTTTTTTTAAATTATTAATATGAACTGTTATTTTTTAAGTTTTTTATGTCTCATTTTAACTTAATAAATAATTATAGTCTGATTTAAAATAATTTCTTATATACAAAATCATAAATAACTACAGTAAGTATTTTAATGGAGAAAAATTATCATTTCTAATAAGTAATATTTGTAATAAGAAATGATTAGCTAAAATATAGAGCAACTAATCCGCTATGAGCTACATATTACGTAAGTATTTGAATTAATTAATATAGAAGAAAAAACATTACTGATTGATTAATACCCTACTTCTTCAAAACTAAAAAGCACCAAACGCTTAGAGATTCAAAAATATACCCCGAAGCGTTTGTTACGTAAACGTTAAAACAAAATCACAAAATGTCCACCTACAGGACGTAATTTCGATACAAAGATAATAAACCGGAATATTGTCATACACCTGATCGAAAATGAACCAGACAGGTCTGTCAGTTATCTAACTCTACGCACCTATACTAGTGAAAGCGAAATGTCTAATTATTTTTTTTATTTTATAATAACAGAGATGACACAGCGCTTCGCTGCTGTAGTAATGTCTTATTCTTTTTCCCCCCGGGATGCAATCTCGATCAATGTGAAACGATTAAAAAGAGTGTGATTGACTTTGACGGTGTAAAATGATTGCAATCGATGCACTGCCTCGATTCATAAAATATCGGTGTCTATGTCTCGAAAAAATAAAAGAGAAGCTCGGAATACATAAATATATAGTTCGCAAAGCGATCTCTGATAACAACGTTCCTATTAGGCGGGTAATTATTTTGATTGTAGACGTATATTGGTAGTTATATCACGAGATTAGCATTTCACTTTCTATTATTCTTCAGAAAGAAAAGCTGTTGTTTTGTTGGGAGTTAGCATTTATAGCTCTAAGCTTATTAGCTAAGACTGATTGCAATGAATTTTGCATTCTCATTTCGACGTTTTACTGTTTTACAAAATCCTTTACCAACTTTTCTTGTCTGTAAAAATAAAATAATAATTTTCACTATTTTTTAAAGTACAAGTTCAATTAAAAATAGCTTTTAGCGAGAAGGTTAAAATGGCCTTACTTTTAAAAAACCGCAGTAATTATACCTATAATCAAGCGTGCTAATTAAATATTTAATATATTTCTTCGATAATATTATAAAATTCTATATTTATTTTATGTTTGCAAAATGACAAGAAAATTACACTTGCGCCCTCATTTCAGTTTTATGCTTGCTTTGTTGTATCGGATGTTGAACGAATGTTTATTCTTATAGGTAATTTTGTGGACTGAATTTATAATTTATAAATATTTAGTAAATCTATTAAAAAAATATTTTTTTAAACTTAGGTTTTTTTAGAATACAGAAGATTCTAAAATGTTATTAAAAATAAAACGTTGGACAATTGCATCAAAAAAATTAAAGCTTCGAACTAAAAATAAACGAGTTTAACTTTTTTTAACTTTTTGTACGTAAATAAAAGTGCGTTAAATTGAATCAGAAAGACTTATTTTTTAGAGATTAGATCTTTAGCTTCAGAAATCTTCGTTGTATGTATTCTTAAAGTTGGAAGCAAAGCATGGAATTTGTACGTATTATTTAAAAGACCATTCTTGAATTACAAACTGTCAGTGGCATTAAATGAAATTAAAATCTAAAAATTAAATATTTTAAATACCAATATCTTTGCTTGTTGGTTTGTCTTTCAATCACGCCGCAACAAAGCTACGGATCGACGTGATTTTTCGCATGGACGGTAGTTAAGGACTTGGTGAATGACATTAGGCTAGACTTATTATCCCGGAAAAATCTGTTTTTCGGGTTTCCATGGGATTTTTGAAAACTATCTCCGCGCGGACAAAGTCACGAATAAAGCTAGTCGTATATTATAAAGCATTGGACCACATCCCGAAATCGTTGTGCGGGTACAACGAGCAAAACAAGAGCAAAAAAATAACCGCCGTCGGCCGCCGGGTAGCGCAACTCACTTTCTGGTTTACTAGGTCGAATAATGTTGTTTTTTTATTGTAGTTATTGGCTATAGAGTGAAAATCGCAGTGAAACTCTTTCGCGGTTCTATTTGCGTTTATTGTAAAACGCATAGGGCAAGGTTTTTTATGCTTATTCATACTCGATTCGCATAGCTTTTCATATCCAGAGATATAAAAGTTAACCGAAAGAAGGCAATAATCGTTATTTTCGTGAAAAAGGCGGTCTCGGAATACTCTAAAAAATTAACAAGTCTAACTCATGGCATTTGACGTTCGATAGTTTTTGAATTGGAAATCTATTAAAGTTCTGGTAACTTTGTGTAGGTAGACTAAAAGTGTTTATTTTATACTTTATTTAAGGTAAATGTCTCTTATTAGTTATTATTTTATTGATGTCACATTATTTTATTGATGAGCTCTGTGTTGTTGTTATTGATAGCGGATTTAAAAATACTTAATACAATTTTAAACATGGTTTTGCAAACATTTTTGTAAATTTTTTATGTTTGATAAGCTTATTTTTTATTTTAATGAGATATATGTATTTAATTACCGCTTAATCAAGATGTTTTAAATTTTGACATTAATTAAATTTATCAATAAAACTTTATTAAGTTTTATTTATTTGGCAACTAAACTTTTATTCATTAGTTGCGTAGCGAACAGCTACAGCTTTAGCGACTTGATATTTAATATTAAATAAATCAATTTAATGAATAACTGACTACATATTATTGATGATAAAAATTAATTTGTTAAATATAACATTAAGTTACCTTAAGATTTAATTAAGTATAATATTTAAAATCTGTTATTATTATTTCTATAAAGCTTACGTTTCAAAGAGGTCCTCTTTTGATATAATTTACAAGAAAACATGTAGTGAAAACTTATTTTTTGAAAATCAGAAATAAGTTATTTGTGAGAGAAATCAATATATTATGTCGATACCCTTTCACTGAATTCAGGTAATATTTTGGCGCACGTGCTGTAGCTACGCGTATGATAAGACGCGGAACTTTTCACAGATAATTTAAAACACAGTATATTTTTTTCACAAATATTTCACTATATCGAAGATACACAATTAAAAATTAAAACTAATGAAATCCAAAAAATCCTACCTTGTCCGAAAAAACTTGAACTATATCCTTTGGCTATATTTTCCAGCTTGCAAAAAAATTGTACAGCACTTTTACTTTCAAATCACAAAAGTCCAACGAAAAGATCGTCAACAATCCTTCGAACAACAGTGTTAATTGTGTCATAAATCACTCTCACGTTGAATAAAAAAAATCACAGAATATCGTCAATATACCACAGCACATCGAATATCCATTCCAGAGCGAGCCAGCTTAAAGTCGAGGCGACGCGTGCGCAGGCCGGCGAGGCATCGTGTTATCAGCGCGAGTGGCGCGCCGTACGACAACAACAGAACTTGCGGCCCGATCTCAATAATAACAAGAAAAGAAAACGGTCCAGTTTCAGCGAGGCTTCCGGATGGCTCGGACGGGGCGCGGCCGACTCGCTCGCACGCCCTACTCCGTCTCGCTCCCTCTCCCTCTAACGGTACTCGAGGCTTGAACGATAGCAGTCGCGGGCTCGACACCGCCCAGTATGTACGCTTCAATTAATCGAAAGGGCTTTAAGGCTTTTGCCCGTTTTACGTCTTAGACATCGCAACCGATGTAGCCACACTTCGACGTTTCTCGCTGATAAGCAGATCTAGAGACTTATGAGAAGGAGTACCTATGTAAATAAGCTATGGTTCTGATATAAGATTAAAATGATTTCCTTGTTTTAGTATTTTATAATGAATTACTTTACTGAGGCATTAATATTATTATCGACTGTGGATACAAGTAGGTATACTGATGTGTACTGTTAAGAAAATGCGCTCTGAATTGTAGAGCTGTATCGGTTGGATGATAGGTAACATTATAACTATTAAAAATTATTATAACTATTAACATTATAACTATTAAAACTATTATTACTTAATATTTAAAAATACTTATTTAGTAATACTTTGAGCCCTGCAAAGTAGCCCTAATTTTACTTTAGGCTTTAATTAGTTTTACTTAATTAAAATCGACTCATTTTCTGTTTATGCCTTTATGTTCGTTGATGTCTTTTGTATGCGTTGTTTGAACGATCTATTGGTAATTTGGTTCGAGGTAGTTTTAAGCGTTTTAAAAGTTTTTCATGTTAAAATATTATAAAAGGATACTAATTCTTTCTTTACAATTAATATTATAAATGCGAATGTGTGTTCGTATGCTGTTTTTCCTAGAATTACGAAACAACGGATCGACGCGATTTTTTGCATGAGAACTTAAGTGTGGAGAGCGACATATAGGTTACTTTTTATCCCGGCAAAATATAGGGTCTCTGTTGAATTTTAAGCCCTCCAGAATTTTAAAACTCCACGTGGTAGTAGGTATAATCCTTACTAATATCCTTATTAATATTATAAATGCGAAAGTGTATTTGTTTGTTGGTTTGTTTTTCAATAACTCTACAACAGAGCTACGGATCGTCGTGATTTTTGCTTGGGTATAGTTGAGGACCTGGAAAGTGATATAGGCTACATTTTATCCCGGAAAATCAAAGAGTTTTTAAAAACTAAATCCATGCGGACGAAGTCGCGGGCATCAGCTAGTATTAATTTATCACACTAATATTATAAAGGCAAGTTTGTATGTGTATGTGTGTTTTTGCTGTGTGTGTGTATTGCAGTGTGTGTGTGTTTTTTACTATTCCACGCAAAACCACTGGACGGATTTAGCTGAAATTTGGAATATAGATAGATTACACTCAGGTTTAACACATAGACTTTTTATCCTGGAAAGTTATAGAATTCCGCGGGAATTAAAAAACCTTGATCCACGTGGACGAAGTCGCGGGCATCGTCTTGTTTATCACACTCAGAAGTTCGTAGATTCAACGTTATTTTTATCATTTTTATAATGCAAAAGTTACACGCAAATGATAGTTCACTTTGATATATTTTTGTACTCACTTATTAACTTAAATAAATGGTTTAACAATTTGTGTAAACAAAAATTGGTTACGCGAAAAAAATTAACCCATAATTACAGATTCTCGAAAACCGATAAATGTCGTAATTTGTGATGCGGTGAATAAATTGGTTTTGATTAAATAAAAACGCGGTTGCCTTAACCAAATACTGGGGTCCTGAGCGACGGCCGCGGGCACACGTTGCTGGGTAGTCAAGGAGCTGGTGGAAGAAACTCCAAAATCAAGGAAAAATCGAAATTCCTTTGCTTTTAAATCCACCAAACCAGAAAAAACTGTACGGTACAACGTGCTGCTTACAATGTACATATATAATCCATCATTAAATGAAATATGTAGGAACTACGACTATTACATTCCAAAAATCAACAGGTATGTAATAAATTATCTCACAAATTTCACACTCTTCAAAAAGGTAAAGGTAAAAGTAGTATCTATTTAAATCTAAATATTTTTTTTTAAACCAACTTCAATCGATACTACAAAGTATTTCAAGTTTGCCTATAAAATTTAAAGAGTTCTCCCGATTTCTCCAGGATCCCATCACTTGACCAGTTACTGACCTGATGACTATAGAAGTATACCATTTCAACTAAAAAGAATTTTCCAAATCGGTCCAGGCATCTTCGAGTACCTAATCGGGATACATACATAAAAAAAGATTCCGATGAATTGAGAGCCTCCCCCGTTTTTTAAATCGGTTAAAAATAAATAAATATTTATGCCATAAAACTGATTTTCCAAACACAAATCTTAATATGCTGAAATTACCACCAGCTCCTAACTATGATGCTGTACCTGAATAAAGTCATGACATTAAATCATATTCACGGGATTGGATCAAAGTTGTGAGGCTTTCGTAATATTTTTTGTTTGTATTTTAAAGCATATCTTCATAATGTTCAGCTTTACTTATGGAATCCGACTTTATCACCCAATTTTTTTTTTAATTCGTTTATTTTTTTCATCATCCAAAATATGTTTTTTTTTCTATTCGCGCGAGTAATAGTTTAAGACTCTTTCTCATGTTGGATGAATTATTCGGTTCGCTAAAATTGCTTCTAAATTCAAATAAAAAATTAAAATCGAAACATGACATTCACTATTTGTTTATTTAAATATAAATGAAGTATATAAAAACTACAACTGTAAAAATTTATAAGTTGCACCCGTTTTTGTTACAAAAAGAATATTATAACAAATCGAATTCAGAGATTTCATTGTTTTGTATTATACTCAGTTACGTTACTTTTGTTTGAACACAATTAAATAAATCTGAAACGTACAACAAATAATAATATAATCTAGAGCCTAAATTGTGAAACGAATAAAAAGATCTATTATCACAAACTACGAGGGGACTTGCAAAAGAGAAACCTGCTCCAAATCGTAACATTGGTGGTTATCGATTACGCAAACGAAAATCCAGTAGTAATATTTTTTTTTTACCCACGGTCGGTACCATAACGCATTGAAATCATTAAAACCCGTCAATCAATCCGGCGGAGGCACCGGAGGCTGTCTGTAGTAGAAGTATCCGTAATGAAATGTCTCGGATGCCTACCACATTTGGTAATCCTAACTAACTTTTTTTTATTATTTGTGTTCACACACATTTATATTATATTATTTTTAAAAATATTTACAAAAAATAATTATTAAAATAAAATAATATTATAAATGTTTGGATGGATGGATGAATGGATGGATGAATGGATGAATGGAAGGACTAATGGATGTTTCTTACTCAATCACGCCGCAACTCACTTGGCTGAAAATTGGTACAGAGATAGATTATAGTCTGGAATAAAACATAGGCTACTTTTTATCCCGGAAAATAACAGAATTCCCGCGGGAATGAAATACCTCAATCAGCGGGCATCAGTTAGTTATTAAAAAGGAACATGAGCCAAGCTGAAGTTGACTAATAACCCGTCTAAATAAGCGGAAAACTTGTGCTAGGAGTGGGTGCGACAATAATGCAACGGGTGGGGTTCGAACCTGCGATCTTTCAGCTTTCAGTCCGCACCTTTAACCATTGACGACCTCCGCAGTGGTGAACGCTGTGGTTTTATAACTGGGAGTTCTCGGGTTCGATTCCCGGCGGGGTAATTTGGAAATTTATAATTTCTAAATGGTCTCTGGTCTGGTCTGGTGGGAGGCTTTGGCCGTGGCTATTTACCATCCTACCGTCAAAAACGAGCCGCCAAGCGATTTAGCGTTCGGGCACGATGGCGTGTGGAAACCGATTAGAGGTATGGGTTGAATTTACACTGCCATACCCCTTCCAAGTTAGCCCGCTACCATCCAAGCTTGTAAAAATATTACTGTTTGTTTTAAAATAACTATTTTCCAACATTACATTCGAAGCATACTCGGATATTGCAGCAATGAAAAAGGCTATCGAAAAACGAATCGATTTATCATATTCTTATCAATGGAATGCACGAGGCTTGTACACAAAAGGAGAACTACTGTAGACCATCATTTTTTCAGCCTCTATAAGGTTTCTTACTATATTTATCAGAGACGTTTTTTATGATGATACCGAGAGATATCGTATTTCTAGAGGGAACAATATTCGCCAAATGGTCACTCGTCGTGATATTTGAAATGCAATAAATTAATGTTGATGTTTTTACTCTCTCTATCTACTCTCTCTATTTACTCTGTCTATCTGCCACATAATAATTATGGTGCATAAATATATATGTTGCATACAAGTTGGCCTGCATGACATAAATGAATAAATAAACGGTACTTATCTTGGAAGCAGCCGGCTTTGCATTTAGCTGCCCATATATTACGGTGAAAAAGGTTTCATTAATTTAGTTAGGTACATAATGTAACACTTTGACTTTTTAAACTGATAAATGCAGTAGTGTCTGCTTCCCGAACCCTGAAAGAGTCTCAATTTGTCATAACAGCCACAGGTTGGCCTAGATGAAATAAACCGATCATAAGGTAGGTATGGTAAAAAAAATGAAGAATTTAAAAGCCCAAAGCCACCAGAATGTAATTGATTTGATTTTGAATTTGCATCTCTTAAGGTACAAAAAATGAAGAAATAGATGTAGATATGTCTACTTAAAAAAAAATACCGACCTATTGAGAACCTACAATTTTTTGGAAGGCTGTAAGCTCGAACCCTTCATCTTTCTAGTAGAATGACGTCTTATGACGTGTTAATTCTAAGATTTGTTACTCCAAATTTATAATCTCGATGTCGATAACCATAAAGATTGTCGCAAAAGCCTTTAGACATATTTAGCGTTCAAACGCGAAATAGTATATCCAAATGAATTACCTTCGATTGCGCAGTAGCGCGTATTATAGTCGAGTAGGCATCGAACAGGGCGTGGTCGTCAAAGACCTTAGAGAACGGATGTAGCAGCCTCGGCCGGGCCGCCACTGCCACCATTCCAGATCAACGTTTGATGATAACCGCATCTGAAATAAAAAATATCGCTTGAGTGAAAAGGTCAGACGGCCGCCGCTGAGCCGAAATTAAAGTCGAAAATAATAATCATTACTGCCGAATATGCCCAACTGGTTCACTGTTTTTGATTAGGGCGCCCAGATTAACGAAATCATAAAGCGGGACGTGACATACGAGCATAGCCGATTTTTTTTAATGATACATTGTAAAAATTGCCGAGAAGCTGGATAGAACGCACATCTCTCGGGAATCGCGTCCTATGTTGACTATTTTACACTAATGGTTTACATAGTCCAACTACCTGTCAACATCGAATAATTATTAGTTAGCGACACTTTGCAGTGATCTACTTTTCAAAGGCCCCTATTTCGTTGCGACGCAAAATATTCAATACGTGGAATGTTCAATACGCAAATGAAAGTTTTTAGGGTTCCGAAAAAAACTTCGGAACCCTTATAGGATCACTTCGTTGTCCGTCTGTCTGTCAGTGTGTCACCACCATTTTTTTAAATGAAAGATTCTTTATTGCGAAATATTCAAATCAATTTTTATTTCCTTCAAATACCTATTGGTGAATACTTTTAAAATAATATAAAAAATAGGCATAAAATTCAGCTGTAATAAGAATTTAGTTTGTTTATACATATTTTCGTCAAATCTCAGATCTGCAAAAAAAAAACCAAACTGTTCGGGTTCTTAGGTCTTTTTTTCGACCTTTTCTCAACTGGTCTTCTGGATAGGTGCACTAATTCGCACTTGTACATGAAAATATGGTGTACATAATAATATAATCTTGTATGTTAGCTTAACTGATCAATGTTCATCCAGAAAATGCAGCCAATATTCTTACCAACACTACACGAGGCATGTCTTGTACAGTAAATAGAAAGTTACCTATAAGTTTTATTGGATAATTAAAAACAAGAAACTGAATTTTTTCCGAGGATTATCCTGTCGAGGTTGAAATGGTTGTTTACCTCAAATTTGACAGCTTAAATGTCGATTGGGGTCTTACCATACCAAGAGTCCCTTTCGACAGCTTTTCTTTCGAATAATTACGTTATGATAATTTATGCGTACGCTTTTGGTGATCTTATCGTTAAGTTTTATGGCTTATTTAACAGAGTGTCATATGTTTACCTGTGGAATTAATCAATTTAATGTTAATTGTCATTAGCACTTCATAAATTGATAAACATTGTGTTATAGCGAGAATAATAGTAGAGTTACTTTCGTGATTTTGTTAAATGAAAAGTCCTGCAATAAACGTAATGCTGTAAACCAATGGACTAGTGTCGTGTTTTAATTCTGCATTCCGATCCAGTGGTAGAGACTTGACATGTCATGTGAGCTACAAGTTGGCCTACATGAAATAAATAGTTTGGAATTCAAAAATTACATTATTAAGTTCTTTACATGAGGGAGCAATTTATAGTACACAAGTTGATGCCCGCGACTTCCTTCGCGTGGGTTAAGGTTTATTAATTCCCGCGAGAACTCTTTGATTTTCCGGGATAAAAAGTAGCCTATGTCACTTTCCAGGTCCTCAACTATACTCATGCTAAAAATCACGTTAATCCGTACTTCTATTGCAGCGTTATTGAAGGACAAACCAACAGACAAACACACTTTCGCATTTAAAATATTAGTAAGGATAGGATAGTATATTTAATTAAGTATCTACTTTTTCTATATCAAATATGGCTGTATTAAATATGGTTATTTCTTATCAGCTGATTAAATGGGAATTCACATATAGATAACTTTATTAAGTAACATTTTATTTAAAAGTTGAACCGAACAAGACAAGTATTATTTACGAACAAATGAAATACTAAACTTAATGAACCAATGTTTTTTGTTGGGCAGTCACTTTTAATTTATTCGATTACAACATAGCTACCGTGTTTTGGATACAACAAAAAATATTGCAAATAGGTAAATCACGGAGCCTTAGAATTAGAACCAATATCCGAGGTCTTATCAGAGATAATGCGCGTCAAGATAAGCTATGACTCAAGAGGCGGACTTCATTAATTTTAATGAGTTGCATTTGTTTAAGTAAAGTGAAATAAGGCAAAATATCTCATTTTTATATAATTATTGTCATACATTATAATTTTTGTTTTTAAATAAGAAGCCGCCTGAATATGACTAATATTCTCCTCTCCCCTCCAAATAAGCATTAAGCGTGTGCTATGGTTTGGTTCTATAATAGTGCAAGGGGTGGGGATTGAACCGCCAATATTTCAATTTTCAGTCAAGACTATTGATCCTTTTTTTTAAATCATATTATGATTATTATGTAGAGAGCTCTCATGCAGGCAACATATAATATCTAAACGCTTCAAGCTAGTCCCATGGATTTGCAAAACACAAAATAATATGACACAATGCACTACCACAAGTGGTACAAATTCTTCGAATTTTAAGAATCATAATATCCCATCACCGATTCGAGGATGTAAGCGATGTCGTGAGTGCTAATAATTTAATACAATATGGTAATGATAGTATGGATTAATTTGTGGTTCAGCAAAAAAAGGCTCTAATCAAGTTGTTACACTTTAGTAACATAATATCGGTTCAAAGTATCCGCTTAAGCCAGCCGGAAAGGTATCTATGTAACACCACAGATCCGTAATGTTCTGGTGATCTGATTAAATAATTTATGTGGAACATACCGCGAACTTATCACGGATATTTGTGTCGCACCGAACGCTGCATTATAAATGGGCAAATGGCCAGGCTGTTATCACAATTTACCTACATAAATTTCGTACTGCAAATTGCAGGACACACCGATTCTTGGCTATCATAATGGCAGATAAATCATTTTTATTCAAATTGTGACCTATTATAAAATGAGTAGGTATCGATGTAACGATAGGTACATAACTACACACCCATTAATTATGTACGAATTTTTGCTAACTTAAACTTATCATATCATTATTTTGTACGTTCAACAATATTATTTTTAACAAATATTCATACTTCAAATCCGGTAAAATGTATTAAGACTCGATTCGTTCATTGACTACATTTTTGTGAATAAATTATTATTATCATTCATTCCAAGTACCATGAAAAGAAAAGAGTTTCTTGCCGGCTCTTCTCAGCAGAATTTGCATTCCGAACAGGTGGTAGTGTCTCGACATGTCATAAGAGCTACAAGTTGGCCTACATGAAATAAATAATTTTCATATTGAATTTGAATGATGTCTTCTTGTATCTGTATGCTTCCTCTGATTTTTCCTCGCAATCTGGTGATGTCATAGGATCATCGAGAGTTTGACTCTATCATAATTTAAGCTATGTAACAGAACAAGTAATCTAGCTAGTGAACCACTGTAAGCGGCAGCAGCGATGTCGAACGATCAATAAAATAATATATTGAAGTACTATTCACTGAAAGCCGTCGCAGTATAAAACACGAGTATGCCAGGTGTAAGCTGCACATATTTTTCAGTTACGCACACACTTGTGCTCCATTAATATTGTTGGCCCAATTATAAAAGCTGTAATACGCCAAGAAATAATAATTGCATGAAGTTTATGGCACTTAAAGTGATATTGCTTATAGTTTAGTGTGAAATAGATCCTAAAATATTTTACTATAATTGAAACTTTGTCATTACGGGAATGTCGTTAATTTGAATAATTATTTATTTAGACATACCCCCGAACCAATAATAAAACATTAGTATAGTAATGTCTGTCTATAACATTTGTAGGCTAACTATGCCACAAAGTAACAATTTTACTGTATCGTCGAGTAACTTTGACAAGAATTTGACGATTTGGTGGTTATATTGCAGTGCAAAAATTATGATAATTATCAGATAGTTAACTTACTTTCTCGGTTAAAAGTTAAAACTATGTATTTTATACATGTGCATCGGGCCTATGTGTATGTATTTTAAATTTCTCTAGCTTTACTGATTTCTCGTAGGTTTAAGTCATTAATAAACATTGTAATTGAAGGCGAGATCAAGGCTATCATGTCATCGAATAAAAAAATGTATTATGATAAAATAATATTTTGGAAACGTGCTGTAACTCATTTTTTAAACGGTTTTAATAAATAGAAGATTTAGGATGTATTTTATAAACACTTTGAATCGAATTATTAATTTTGTAGCATAAAAAACAAATAAAATATTCTTACTCGCGAGCAAAGTCCCAGCATATAGTTGTTTAAAACATTAATTTGCTAGACATTTGTTTGTAAATCGACTTAAATTGTAAGGGCTTGTCCAAAAACGCACGCTTTCAACGAAGCAAGATCATTTAACATCTAATGGTATAAAATATAAATCAATTTGTGTCACTGTAAATCAACTTTGGGCATAGTTGACTTTGTACCTAACTAGCGATATTTTAAATTGTGTTAGTCTTTAAGGTTGAAGTGAACATGTTCTTTAACTAATTGTATTCTCGTAGATAACAAGAAAACCAACATCGAATGTAACGCTTAGAATAGAAGTTTTTAAAAAAGTTCGACTTCAAACGTGGGCATAAACAATCAAAATATGTTCCATAATTAAAATTATACTGGTTTTTTAAATTCAATAACAAGATAGTCCTTAACTGTGATCTCACTTGATGGTAAGTGACGATGCAGTATAAGGTGGTAGCGTACTAACTTGGAAGGGGTATGGCAGTGTTCAACGCCATTGTGCTGGAACGCTTAGTCGCTTGGCGGCACGTTTTTGATGGTAGGGTGGTTACTAGCCACGGCCAAAGCCTCCGACCAGACCCGAGACAATTTAGTAATTATAAATTACTGAACTTCCCGCCGGGAATCGAACCCGAGACCTTCCAGTTATAAGATCACAGCGCTCACCACTGCGCCAGGGACGTTGTCAAAATTAATAATTAAAATTAAAATTATTAATTGGTAATTATTTTCTGGTACTCATATGTACCGCACACTACCTAACAACCATATGTGTAAAACTAACGCGACAATACTGCGCTATCGCTTTTAAGCGTTATAGTTCGATGAAAATCAATTATTTTATTTGCAGCTTGCTTTGTTGAGCTTGAAAAATATTAGATTGCTGCTTAGAATTTTTTTTGTTTTGCCTTTAACCACCATCGCAACAGTGTATAAATTCTACTATGTTGAAATTTCTACAGAATGTGTGTTTCTATTGCCACCTTAAAAACAAATAATACTGTTAAAAATTAAAAAATTATAGAGAGTCTTTATACAATAAACCTTTATTTTTTTTCGGCCGTTCGGCTGGTTTTTTACAGTAGTAAAAAGCTTCTATAACGGTGCTATTTTAATCAAATGGCAACAAAAACGGTCAGAGATACTACGGATCTGTTCTTAGTACCGAAAATGAAATGGATGAAGAACAATTGTACCCATTAAAAATTACAAAATTTGCTACCTAATTGTTTTTAGAATTCATACAGATCGAATCTATAAATAATTTGTTGATGATTAGTAATACCCATAAATACAAGTTTCCTATTGTAAATCCTGTCCTTGAATTAATTTAAACCATAAACCCATAGTAAACCCCATCGATTCATCGACAGCGTATGCCTATTAATGAGGGTACAGAGAATTGTGATACAGTTCGCAGCGACATAATGCCATAGTATCCGTAAGGCTATACACACATTAGATCTTACAGAAATATTACTTACAGAAATCGTAAGCCGTGTCGTGGCCAATGTACCGGCTATACCGCCTATTAAATGTTGTTGACAGTGACATTTGTCAAGTATTATTCTAGTTTACTTATGATATACCTATGGTGAACGTTAGAATTACGTAGCATTACTTTTTTGTTTTCGCTCTTAATTTGCCAATATAGTTTTTCTTTATAAAATACAAGTACTTAATTACCCAGGGACTTTCTCTTTTATGTTTATAGAGAAAAAAAATTAATAGCTATATTGCTCATCAACATTTAATTCCATTGGGGTAAAGTAGGTACGTAAATATACTGTGCATTTAACTCGACCGTGTAATATGCATGTACTAGACGATGCCCGCGACTTCGTCCGCGTGGATTAAGCTTTTTGAATTCCCGCGGGAACTCTTCAATTTTCCGGGATAAACTGTAGCCTATGTTTTAATCCTAGATATGAGCTATCTTCATTCCAAATTTCAGCTAAATCGGTTCATTCGTTGTGGCGTGAAGGAGTAACAAACATACACACACACACACCCACACACACACATACAAACATTCGCTTTTATAATATTAGTGTGAAGTGTGATTTTCATTTATCTCTGCTGATCGTTATTACACATTTATAATGTCAGGGGCAATTTTTAAATGTTTTAAGTATCCTTTTATGATAGAATTGATAATATACAAATAACTTTTTCCAGTTCAATCCCAAGAAATAACTAGGTATATAAACTATGGATGCGACGCCGCCGCGCTGTACCGAAAAAAAAAAAAAATAGCACAGGGAGACGGGAACGGGCTATCAAATGGACAATCCCAAAATGGATGGATAATCCCAAGATGAGTTGGATACTGAAGCTGTATAAGACGGTGTTATCCTTGCTCGAGACAGACGGACGGATAATGTCATTTTGACGCTACAATTACTGTATGTAATATAATGAATCATCCTCCCAATGCAACTCGTGCTTTCGATGTGCTATGCCCTGGCCTTGATTCTCGTATTCGTGACGTCAATGTATGACGTCAAACTTCACAGCTCACTATCACATCATTTAGGGAATTTTTATGACAAGGGGGCCTACCACTAGCGTTAAAAGTGGTATTTTTTCATTTTGTTATGAAATGTCAATGTTAAGTACCTACTTACTTTAAGATTGACATTGTATGACGTGTCAAAACAATATTGAAGTAATACTGCTGCTAAGCATTGTGTCGATAATTTGAATGACTTTTTTTTGCCTTTTCTGTTTTTCATAAGTGCAGTTCATCAGACACTTAATCTAACAATCTGAGAAATAGCATACAATTTTATACCTATTGTTAAATTATCTCAGTTTTTTATATATTTTTTTTAAAGCCAAGCTAAATTTGACTAATATCCTCCTATCCCCTCTAAATAAGCAGAAAGCTTTTGCTAGGATTGAGCACGACAATAGTGTAACGGGTTGGGTTCGAACCTGCGACCTTTCAGTTTTCGGTCCACACCTTGAGCCGTTGGGCTATTGAGGCTTCAAAATTATTTTAAGTTTTTTTAAGCGTTAGTGTTAGGCCCCCCCCTAATGTGCAGATGCCCTAATGGAGTCGAATCTATTCGATGTGCGGTGGTAGTTAAGCGCGGGGTGCGGGGCGTGCGGGGAAGGCGTGGTCGGCGCCGGCCGCTCGCCTTGACTCCAGCGTCAAGCATCGCATGATCTCTAATGTAGCGCGGTACGTGGGTTTCGATACTTAATCTATATTTGTAATGCCGTCAGGTTTCATGCTGTCACCCTAAAGCTAAAATACTAGTGGTTCGCCCCGAACTGAGACCTCGCGGTATCCTATAATTCCCAAAAGATAGTTTTAACTTTTAATTATATATTGTAATAGTTAACTTTTAACATTAGACGCAATAAAATAATAATAGTTGACGCGAAACTGTTATACCGATACAACGTACAACACTTCGAAATACTTTTGTTAAAAAAATACAAATTCAGTATCTGAACCGAGCGTCACTAGGAGATAGCGAGTTGCAAGGTCCTAGTGACGCCATCTAGTGAATGAATAGTAAAACAATCCTAAACAATCTATTAGCATTAAAAATTAAATGATTCCGTTTCTTTATAATATTTATCTAATTTTAGTATTTGTTGTTCAAGTACAGGGTGTAACTGAATTCACAACCAAGTTTCAAGTTCTAATATTCAGTAATTCTTGAAATATGGCTCAAATCGCACTACTATACTATTTTTACATAAATAGTATAGTTGCATAATATTTTCTACTTAGCTACCAGCTGCCCGCCGCTATACAACTAGGTATTTACCCAGTTTCGTAGCAGTTGGCAGTGGTACTATATGATCTTAAAGCGTTTCTCTATTAACTAGGACTTGGTTTACTATAGTATTTAAGTTATCCCCACGAGTCAAACGTAGTTATAATAATAGTTCTACCAAATTCCTATTCATATCCAAGATATATTTTAGTAATATTTTGAATTTAGATTTTTTATGTATCTTTATTTGAAAATTAAAAACTATTAAAAGGTTACAAAAAAAACTTATAGCTAAACTAATTACTATACAAATCATGCCCGCGTGGAATGGTGCCAAGAATACTGGCTGCATTTCCGCGCTGGACAGCCAGGCTGATCCGTTGCGCAAAGAATGAGCCAGCTCTTTTGTCACCAGAAGAGGCAATCAACCGTGGTGAAATGTCTCGTAAAAATTTAGATTAAGTTAAATTATTCAAAAATAATCAAAATATAAGAACAGTAAATCATGATTAGTTTAAGTACCAAAACAGGTCGGTTACAGTGTATATGAGTGAATGTTGCGATTGTACAGCAGCCGGGCGTTTTGATAACGCGCTCCACCGTTATCAGCCTGCAGAAAATATCTGTAAGTACTTGCATGCTACTAGCGTTGCTATTTGGTTTATAAAATCAATAGTAATGTAAGTTATTAATGATCATCAAAATAATAATTGACTGTATTGACCGTGGAATAAGACTTACTGATAGTACTCGCATGCAACTAAGTCTCTCATAATATCTGTTAGATGTTCCTACGGACGGTGATAGCTTTATTTTTAAGTTAGGTTAGTGTATAGTAGTAATATATTATCATGTGCTTCCTTATCTCTTTCTTTATTTAAATTGGTTATTTGAATATAATGGTTATGGTTATATTTATCATTAGTGCATGTTGAAGCATTATGGTGCATTATGCACTTTGTTGTGGCAACAATTGTTTGTGAATGCCACAACAAAGAGCGCAATGTTCCACACCCAGACAATTCAAACAATAAAATAGATCAAGTATCAAGACTTGTCGATCGCGGTGCATCAGGAGTGAATGTGCCGCGACTGTACAGCGGCCGGTCGCGGTGATAACGCTCCGTTATCAGCCGCGGAATATATCAGTACCTGCATGCAACTAGGGCTCGCGTAATATCTGTTACATGTTCCCGCGGATGGTGATATTTCTTAGTCTAGAACTGTGGGCTGTGGGCACTGTCGCGCATGTCGCTGTTGTGTAAGACAAGATTTAATGACTTTCTGTTTTGGCTGTTTTAGGCATGGACATTTTGAATTGGACCAATTCGGTCTGTTGCATTTCCCTATAATAATATTATTAAGGCCTTATTGGTCTAGTGGCTCGTTTTGCTGCGAGTCGTAAAGAATACCAAAATTACTACGAGTAATCAGTAATCCTTACTTAATATTATAAATGCAAAAGTGTGGATGTATGTCTGTTTGTTACTCAATCACACCGCAACAACTGAACCGATTTGGCTGAAATTTGACACAGAGTTAGATTATAGACTTGAATAGCACATAGGCTACTTTTTATCCCGCAAAATAAGTGAGCTCCCACGGGAATCCAAAAAAAAAAACCTCAATCCACGTGTACGAAGCCGCGGGTATCAGCTAGTAATAATAATTATTATAAATGCGAAAGTGCGTTGGTTTTTTTCTTTTTTTTTTTAAACCAAGCTGAAGTTGACTAATCTCCTCCTCTTCCCTTCAAATAAGCGGAAAGCTAATGCTAGGAGTGGGTACGACAATAGTACAACGTGTGGGGTTCGAACTTGCGACCTTTCAGTTTTCAGTCCGCACCCTTAACCGTTGGGGTATTGGGGCTTCCAACTATTTTCCGACGGTTTGTCCTTCAATCGTGCTGCAACAGAGATATAGAGACGTGATTTTTTTGCTTGGGCATATTTGAGGACTTTGAGAGTGACTTTTACCACGAAAATCAAAACATTCCCACGGGATTTTAATAAACTAAATCTACGTGGACGAAATCGCAGGCATCAGCTAGTGGGAAATAATAGGAAAATGCCACCGCAATTGCATTTTTTTGACGACTACATTTTCATAGATAAAGTTCTTTAATGTTCTCAATAATTTATAATAACACGGTTCAGACACATCGTGAAACCAAGTATATTATGCTAATAAGATCGGTAGGTACTTAAGCAGTATATCATTATTCGTGCACTGATGGAAGTTTTTAGCATTCCTTACTTATAATATACATACTAGCTATTGCCAGCGATTTCGTTTACGTGGATTCAGAGTTTTAAAAAATCTGTGGAAACTTTTTGATTCTTCGGGATAAAAAGTAACCTTTAACCATCTTCAGGATCTTGTTAATTTAGAATTAGGCGTCAAAACTTTTTTTTACTATGGAATACGGATTAACAACTGAGAGCCAAGCCAAGAGCAAACACAGAGCCAGATTCTGAATTTTTACACAAAATCAAATAAATACGAATTACGAGTGTAAGATTTTTTTAATGTGATATTTAGGATACTTTAGGAAATCAAGGAACCAGTAAAGTTTTATCCAGTTCGTCTGCTTGAGAAAAAAATACTACTATTTTTTTTTTTTTTGACAAGTATGTCCTCTGACAAAGCTTTTTCCCACCTTCCGTCTTAGTTGCAACTTGTGTCCTATGTTTTGTCCAATCTATTTTTCGAAATAAGTTTATTTAATTCCCAACATAGCACACATTCTGCACTCCTCCACTTTAGACTAGATAGACTTCTATTAATTAATACTAAGTTCCTAGACAAAGTGTTCAGAGATGGCTGCGAAAGATGACAGCACAAGCGGAGGTCAGCGGCGCCTCGTGCCGACGACGCTGATGTATTGTTACGATTGTCTCCCCATGCCTTCCGACTCCAGACGTATGATCAAAGTAAGCTCGTGCACACGTAGATGTAGAATGCTCCATGTAGTTTGTGATATTTAGTGTTTAAACACACCATGCCGAAAATACGCGAGCGAAGTTCCGTGGCTGATTTTGTGTTCCGACGCATTTGGCTGATATGACACACGATAAGAGCCGGAATTACGCGGCAGAAATTCAGTTGCGTAACTTTGTGTGGGTATTCAGTGTCCCCACCCCCGGATCTTCGTCGAAAATCGAACCGAACTTCGGGCGCGTATAATGTGTTGCTATACAAAACATTGCCACCGAATCGCTGCCGAACTTACGGCCGACCGAAGTTCGGCTGTACGCTATTATGCGACGTAATTTCGGTTTGGTGTGTCATCAGTAATATAAAATACATTGGAGGCGTAGTCACGCCGAACTTCGGTCGCGTATTTTCGGTATAGTGTGTTTAAACACTTACATCTTCTTTATCAACTAATAGATGTCCACTGCTCGGCGAATGTCCCTTGCACGGACTTCTACAGGTCTTGGTTTTGTGCCGCCTATAACCAGCGGCTCCCTGCAACTAATGAACCACTTTGGTCAAAAATATAATTAGACTTTTACAATATTTGAAAATATTAGAATGTGCAAAAGGTAAACTGGCTCTTAAGGATCTTTTATTCTCTATATTTACTGGAAACCTTTTGAAGAGCGCTGTTATTACATTAATAAACTGGGTATTATATTTTATAGTAACGTAAATGCTTCTCACACATAATGATACTATATGATATGTAATAATAATATTAAACGTATATTAAAGGTACGTCATAAAGAACTTCCGCGACTGATACCAATTATTCGCAATCATATTATTACATTTATGAAGGCCGCCTCACATTGAGGCGTAGGTAATTGCCGGGGAAGACACCAAGATCTAGTTCCACAAATAAGGCAACACCACGTAAGATCACAACGTCAACTGCATTATTCATTTTGTATCGTCGTTTGTCAGTAAATGTATAGTTCTTGCAATTCACGAGGGTACGTGGCTCATGGTTATGTGTGTGTCGTATCTGTATAAGTGTGAGCTAGAGCTTGCTCGCGCCTGATCGCTCCCACCAAGGCTCCGACAAGCAGCCACACTTAAGCAATGTGCATGTACACGACGTAACCACAAGTAAAGCTCACGCGCCCTCGTGAATTGAAAGAACATGTTATATAAATTTTTTACTTTTTTATAGATTACTAGAACTCTTTAATTTTCTTTGATAAAGTGTAGCCTAAGTATTAATCCTGGGTATGAACTATCCCCATTCCATATTTCAGCCATATCGGTAGGTATATTCGTTGTGTACGAATTACGTTGTGTGTGTGAATACGATCAAATCGAATTAAATCTTATACTACTGATGGCAAAAGACTCACTAAAGGTAATTCTACGAGTATGTCATAAAGTTATGTGCTCTATAGGTATGTGTATAATCTCAGTGTAAAACATAAATGATTAACTTTTTTTAAGGCAACACAGATCTGAGAATATTAGGAAGAAGAAGGGAGAAAGAAATCTTATGCGTAAAGAAGTAGAAGCTTCTATTATACGTAAGCTTCTTTGGAAAGGAATAACACAGCTTTAATACTATAATATTATATTGTATCCTTATGATAAACTAATAATTATATGATAAAGGACACGCCTTACAACATATTATCGCATCAGTTATTATAACATAAATACCTTAGAAAATATGCCCGTAATTATATGAATTAATTATTATTTATAAACATATGGTTGTTGTTAACGACACTATAACTAATGTCGCCTACGCGTTACTCTGCTGTTCTAATAAGCATTGCAAATACAACACCACAAATTAACTGTATTGACATGAATTAGTGATAGGCAAGGAGCTCGTGTTGATTTGTTTCTTGCTCGTCTTAAAATTTGCATAATTCATTTATTCTATAGCCCAGGAGTTAGGCCTGCGGTTTCCTATTCCGGGTCACAGGTTCGATTCCGGACACGCACTTGACACTTGTTTAAGCAATCACGTGAGGAACCTGCACGCCTGAGAGTTCCGTAGGGTTAGTATAAGATTTAATTCGATTGTTCGTATTCGTATACATGACATTAGCATCAACGTAAATTGCACCTGTTAGTAAATGATTCAGTACAACTAATTTTAGTTTGGCGTAGCGTATACGTAAATTTTGCGTAAATGTATAAGAATGCATGCACGAAATTGAAAAACTAAATCCACGCGAGCAAAGCCGCTGGCATCAACTAGTAAGTTATAAACATAACCTAAAAGACGTTATAACTTTTCATTTATCTATAAACGTACCTGTATAATCGAAACGGTGCATAATATACTACTTATTAATACTAACTACCTCTACATCTCTTTTTATCGTAAGTTTATTATAATTTAAGCCTCTTATAATCGGTACATATAAATAAAATAAGAATATTTTTTATATTTAAATTACAATTAAATATTTTAATATGAGAAAGGCACCGGATATCTTTATTCATAGAGAATGAAGGTTAAAATACAGATAAAAAACATACGATTATAATTTTTTAGGTACCTACCTACCTACTTGTTTTAATTTTAATGTTTGAAATATACTTATTTGTATTTTGTTTGGAATATAAATGTTAATAGGTACGTTTACAAATATTTTTTCGTTCAAAAAATTACATCGTGCATATTAATGTGAATCAATTTTGAAAATACTAAGCCATTTCCTCTTTTACGCTGCTTGCGCCAATTGCGGATGGATGGATGCTGTTCTATATGCCATTGTACCGGAACGCTTAATCGCTTGGCGATACATATTCAATGATAGGATGTCAACTAGCCGCGGCCTAAAACCTCTCACAGGCCATTATTTGTCGTAGTCGAGTAGAGTGTGTTTAAAGGGCCATAGAGGCCCTTTAAACACAGATTAGTAGGTGACCTTGTAAAATCGTGCCTTGCGTGTACTTAAAATAAGAGCAGTTAACCGAACCATCCTCTATTTTAACTCTGATCATCCAAGTGTATCGAAATAAAGCTGATAGCAGATCACCGCTCGCGCCGCATTAACTGCAATGTACGCAATGCACTTTTCGGTACCAAAAATTCTAATTACCTCATTAGCATACGTTGACGTTGAAACGCGCTAGAAACCTGTAGATAGTGTCAACAAAAGCAGTTGAATTTAAAACTGTCTCACAGCACTGCAGTCGGATCAAAGCAAAGATGGAACGGCAAATTTTTAAAGTTGCTTTGTTTTCTTGTAACAACATAGAAACACAGAATACCGCCGCTGGCTACTTTAAGATCCTTAACCTTATCCTTCCTTATCCTTATATTATAAATGTGAAAGTATGCTTGTTTGTTGGTTTGGTGGTTTGTCCTTCAATCTCGCGGCAGCAAAGCAACGGACCGACCTGATTTTTTGCATGGCTATATTTGAGGACCGGCAGAACGACATAAGCTATCAATAGGAAAATCAATGATATCCCGCGGGATTTTTAAAAAGCTAAATCCACGCGAGCGAAGTCGCGGGCATCAACTAGTTATTAATAACGAAATTAACGACGTATTCAGTAGGTACGGTTACTTGCGTTTCTTCCAACGCATGCGGCTCTGGCGGCTCACGCCCAGTGTGCGATCAGCTGCAATGATCGGTCGATGGGTAAGGCGATCGCATCAGTCATACGATAGGGATCGGTGTCCGCGACGATACAGCACGGGGCCTTGGAAATGCGCTTACGGAATACGCGTCTCATGCGTATCAAGTTTTGCTGTCATTCTTTGGAAATATTCCAGGTAAGTACATAGCCGCTGACCATGAGATTTACCGCTTGTAAGAGCGATAAGCACTGAATCTCGTAGCTGTTAGAATCTCCTATATTTTTTTATTCGATGACAATATAGTAGTCCAATAGTCCTCGAGGGTGGTATAAAAGTCTTGTGTGGTGCTGCATGTAAGTGGTGGTGGCATTGCTTGCTTGGGAACTTGGCTTTTTCTGCTTGGCTGGGAAGGTAAGCGGTGCTTAGTTTGTAACTGCATGTTTGACCATACAGATTTTTTCTGTTGGCGGATTATAGCAAAATAACTCCTCACTTTTCCTTAATTAAGCTTCCTAAATTCCTTAACCTTTTCTTGCTAAACATGAACTTCCGCAAAGTAACGCCTGATTCTATCCAATATTTTTAAAACATTAAACTACGCGAATCCGTAAAGCTTTGTAAGCGCTTTAATGTAATGCAGATGCGCTAGATGATTGTCCGGTACTGCACGTGCCGTGGGCGTGTACACGCAAGCCTCGCGTGCATGCAAATGTTTGCTGTTCCTGCTATCGATAGTGTATTGGGACCTCTGGTCTGTGTGGGCATTGCTTACTTTAACTTAGCTTACGTTTGCATCTCAATTTCTAAATTCCCTGTATTTTTAAACTTTACAAGCTCTATCTTATACAGTGAAAAAATAGTGATGGGATCTAATGACTTATGTGATGATGATGGTGAAATTGTTTTCTTATTGCTCAAAATAATTAAAACCTTTTGATGATCAAAAAGCCAATCTTCACAGAGGTAAGCCATCTGCGCGCGAGATATTATACTGCACAAGTGTGTGCACAAACACACTCTGTTTTTCTTCATTCTCATAGTCCGATGGGTCGGACCGGAGAGAAATCAGGCTTTACGTGCTCTCCGAGGCACGGGGGTGACACACTGCCAACTTCTTAATCCAGGCTAATACTGAGAATTTGTTAACAGAAAGACTCAATGCACTTTTTATGGCCCAAATTGAACCCCGCCTCAAGGTCCGTCGAACGAGGTCCCCCCTCGTCAGCCGCAGTCGAACAGGTCAACCACCAGACCAACAAGGCAGTGCATCATATTCGTGCATTTTCTATATATCCTCACCTTTAGTACCCATACTAGCTTTGAATAGTACCGATACCTACTAGTAACTCAAAAGCTTTGAGCGCAGAATCTCAGTAATAAAATAACTGTTATTAGGCACTGCATTTCCACCGGGCCTCCACTTATTACCTTTTATCCCTATGATCGCGGGTCAAATTGACGCAACGGATCCCGGGGGTATGATAATTGAGTCGGATTCGAGTGTTACACCTCGTTGCTGCTATCTTCGCGCCCGCGGCGCTCGCTGTTAGCCGCCTGGCCGCCTGCCCGCCTGCCTCCATCGCTGACGATCTTAAGCTCTTTCTACAATGTGCGGACAATATATTACTAAGTTTTCCCATTTAGGACCGATTTCACCACCGTAAAATACTTATTTTTTTTAAATTTAACCGACGCGACGATACAAGCACTACTAAAAAGGGAAAAATGAAATATAAACTTTTTTAGTCTTACTAGTTAAGCTTCTAAACTAATGTAAGTACCTAACTATTTTCGAGTCGGCAACAAACTTTTTGAAAAGGTGTCTCATAAATATAAAAAATATATATATACGCGGTAATTGAGAACCTCCTTGTTTTTACTCGATTAATAAGTCGAAAAGACAACCGATTTTAATTTGGAGCGTATCCGTATAGACTTATAAGAATGCATTTACGGTTCAATTTACGAGTACTTTGACGCTAATGTCATCGAATACGAACACCATCAATCGAACTTTTTACACTAACCCCACTAAGCATAGTAATGTGACCATTGTAGAAGCAGCGCTAGTGACGCCTGCGGATATATTTGACATTAGCTTGAAATAAACATTGACGATTTGGTGTTTTCATGTCTGCGCCGCAACGAGCCATCAAGCCTTCCTTGAATTTATTTATTGGTGCAGAAACACTTAGATTGTGAAAACCTCACTTGAAAACAACCCGACTAAATCTTCGCTCCAAGCGATAACTGGTATCCAACTTACGGCACAAAATATTATAATTTAATAGTGCACTGTACAATGTACAGGGTACAATGTACAAGCTACAATGTACAATGTAGATACATATGTATAATGTACTACCTTCGTACTATGGAATCGACAGATGATGTACTTACTGGTGTTTTCGTTAGGTATATGGCGTAGTAATGAAAAATGAAAATGAAAAAAATATTTATGTAACAAAAATTACATATATCCGTATAATATAATATATTATCCGTGGATCCCATACTAGGAGTAAATCGATAAATGCAATGTATTGCTCCAGCAATCAATTCAGTTATCGCTCAAAATTGCGGGAAAAAAGATTGAAAGTAGATACACAAGTAGGTAGATAATGCTACTTCCTACTAATATTATAAATGCGAAAGTTTTTGAGGATAAATAGAAAGGAGTACTTCACGCCACAACTACAAAACCGATTTTCCTGAAATTTGGAACAGAGGCGGCTTATTCCCAGAATTACCACACAGGCTACATTTTATGAATGAAAATTAAGGAGTTCTCGTGGGAATTAAAAAACTTTAATGGATCGAAGTCGCGGGCATCATCTATCTAGTATTCTAGTAGATTATATTAAAGTAATGTCAGTGTTTCTTTCAGTTTTTCTTTCTTTGTTTTCCAAGATGAAGTGTGTGTCTGTATTTTTAACACAGTTGACTTTGATTTTGTTCAAGTTTTACCTAATGAATATTTTAATTAATAAAACACATTTTTTTATCTCTTACAAAAATATGCTGATGTATAATACATAGGTGCCTATCAAATTAAATATTCAAATACCTACTATTCATCTATTATAATATATATTTTTTGTAATCAAAATGGTTCGAAGGCAACAGATGTGAATGTATAATTATTATATTTGGATTAATACCGTTATTGAATATTCATAATATTTACATTATAAATATTTTATGTTAATTTATTTCAATAAAAGAAAACACATTCTTGTGTGTGTTTATTAAACTGAAATAGATTGGTTTTCACTTACCATCAGTTGACATCGCAGTCAAGGAATAACTTGTCATCGAATAAAAAAACTTCATACTTCATTTTTCTTCCATTTAATTTCTAAAAGTTAACATATTTTATTAGTGAAGCTCCCGTACATACCTACTCTTTATTTCACACATATTTTAGCAGACGTTAATGGGTTGACTGCAGATTTCAGATCATCGGCAGAGATAAAAAAATGCTATGTTTTTGAGTACAGAGATTAGCAATATCAATATATCATTGTCAGAACCGAATACTTAATAAGATAATCCATTATTCTATTGTAGTCGCAGTTCTAGTTAAATATAACGTAATTCAATCGGTCGCTACATTATTATCTTATCAAAAATATATAAAAAATAGGTTGACAGCAAATAAAAGTAAAGTCAGACATAATGTGTGACGACACTGACGCGCGAAGCAAATTACTTAACAGTACGCCACACAAAATGCGCGCGTATACGTGTAAGATTTATAACACAAAGAACACGTCACAATACAGAGCGCACCAACGCGGCACCTACGCCCGCCTACGTTCGGCTATGAGAATACCAATTGCCATCAAACAGTTTCATGTTGGTTTACAAGTTCTAAGAGCTGCATTGATACTTCCGTCGCGCGTTGTGTGTGTTTCAATAATGTTTCGAAAGTGACATAGTGTACATTTTTTTTTTCTTTAAATAAAATCCGTTCCTTATAATTTGTGGGTGTTGCTTGTTCACCTCCAGTGTAACAGTCAATTAATTTTTAATTCAACGTATGCTATTATAGGTTTTATTTCTTAATAACTGACTCACTGATCTGATCTATTAAATTTCATGTACTATTTTTATATTAGAAAGTATGAACAATCCTTTTCAAATGCTAACGGGAACGGGTAGACACCCCCCGCTAGCTTCACTCGACAATATAGTAATGTTGCTGAAGTAATAGAGTTTTGAATGAACTTAGCTTGAGGCGCAAAACCGCGCCTGTTGAATAAGGTTTATAATAATATTATATTCATATTTTATACAGTTTCGTTTATTTCATAAATATTGTTTTTTCGACCCGCACAACCCTTTTTGTCAAACTTGATAGAGGAACAGTATTACTATTGTTTTTGGCTGAAACACACACGCGCGCAAACATTTGCGGACACACACAAGCACACACACATAAACGCGCTCGCGCGCACATACACGCGCAGTCGCACACATATACACAAATACATTATTGCATGTTACTTAATTAGTTTTAAACAACATATCAATGTTATTTTTAGAACTAAGACTGTATTTATATTTTAGTTACATCGGGGAGAGTAGGTACTGGCAACTATCATTCGAGTATATATGCAGTTTAGTTTCCAATTTACTTTTAAGTTGTTCACTTTGAGTATATAACCAACGTTATTCATATACATTGCTTTGTGGAAAAAAAAGACGTGTGGCACTCGGGGACTGCCGCGGTAAAGCTATTGCATAGCATTTTTTATCAACGCCATCTAGCGGTGAGAGGAGTCCCCTGTCAGGTTATTTTCGTTACGGAATTTCTGGATTCGGTCTTCACGCCCAAGGCCCGCGATAGAAGCTATGCAATAGCTTAATAAATCATATTAATCTAAGATCATATTATTATTAACTAAATTCTGCCAGTGCCCAAGTAGCCAGACACAGAAAATCGGAATAAATTAGTATACGCTGGGAGCGTCGCCGTCTGATAGACAGGTGTCGCAACGGTGGACACGACTTTATCAGATAAATCTCTGTGTATCTTAATCAGCGCACGTGAGGTTCCGTGACATAGCCAGCTTAATTAAAACGTAAAGTACACTGGATAGGACAACTGAAAACTAATAAGGCTATACGCGTATAAAAACGTTGATATATCTAGCCCACATGCGGTGCGATGCATAATTTTATAGTTTTAGTGCATTATCGTGAATGTTACCTATTTGGCACGTGTTTCTAGTAAAATTGTAGCCAAAGGGAAGGGTTATTATTTCATGTATGTATGTATGTTTGTATTGAAGTATGTTCCATCGTAGCGCCTCCTGAGACAATTTTGATGAGGAATGACGTGTCAATGGACGATGGGTTCGTTATGATCCAGGTAACATTTTATACGAACAAATCAAAATTACATATTATTAT
This sequence comes from Hipparchia sbordonii, assembly GCA_038048805.1. NCBI lineage: Eukaryota > Metazoa > Arthropoda > Insecta > Lepidoptera > Nymphalidae > Hipparchia > Hipparchia sbordonii. Next base: position 7,876,447 of record CM076110.1, read on the forward strand.
TTATTTATGTAAAACTGTTACAGCGAATTTTTCATAGTCGCATTAACATAATTAAGCTTTTTTCTTATTCAATATTTATACCTACAAGGCTTATTTTTCTGTGATCGAAGCTACAAGCTCATGTGGGTACTTCCCCTCCATGTGGCATAGCCATGGGACGCCTTTTTGTGCGTACAGTCTTAATATACTTATAAGTTGGGTATTTCAGTTTACTGTTCAATGTTCATGTTTCGTCACTTGGGGAAACGTTTGTCCCCTATGTAGCAGTTAATAGCAGGAAATGGTACAAGATTAAATTGATTCGCTTCCCCTTAACAGATGTCTCCGCTTGCTATTCACAGTGAAAGTTACAGCGTTTACACAATATCCGATCCGATATTGGTATCGGATCAATAAAATGTATAAAGCATTTCTGTCTCTATTTACTTCTCGGAAAGATAGAAACGCTTTTACGGATGAGACGTATTTATTTCATTAGATATTTTATCATTTTGTAATATAATAGGTAACTATACGTTTATTTGACGACCTCCCTTCTGCAGTGGTACTTGATGTGGTCTTATACAGAGCTGTGAAAAAATATAGACTCAATAATATTTTCAATTTTTATTATAAAATAAGTCCCAATTATTAAATATCGTTTCATCCAGTAAATGCTACAAAGTCATTATTCTCTTTATATAAATAGATCATTTTTATATTTTTGGGTGATGAAAAAAAAAACAAAAAATAAAAAATTCAATGGATGTTCGTTGTGAAAAATTATAAACTCAGCGTACATAATGCATGTTATATTTAGCTAATATTTTGTCCATTTACCCTTATTTTTAATAACGTCTATTAATCTGTTAGGTACGCTATCAATTAACTTCTTAATTACAGTGGATGGAACTTCAGACCAACAAGATTGCAGTCTCTGTTTGAGTTGATGAATATCATTTATAGGAGGCTTTTCTCTATCGTAAACTTTCCTTGCTAGAATCCCCCACACATTCTCCATCAGATTTAAGTCCAGACTACACGCTGGCCATTGTAATGTCGATATACCAAAGTCATACAACCACTTTTTTGTACTTTCAGCAACATGTATCGGAGCGTTATCTTGTTGAAAAATAATATTTTCGTCTTCAACCAGGGTTATGAAAGGTAAAAGGTAATCATGTAGAAGATCTTGATATTTAGTAGCGTTCATTTGACCATTACAAAACGCCAATTCTGTCTTTAGATGGCCAGTGATTGTAACGTTGTGGTTTTTTGATATTTAGGTTACTACTAACGCCATCTGTGGGGTCATAGTGGCATCTTTACGTATTTACTAGTTTTGGTAGTAATTATTCGTTGGAAATGGATTGTCAAGAAGTTTTTAATATTTTCAGGTTGAATCGTAAAAATAGGTAAATTAAATAGTGTCGATTAGTTATATTTTTTAATCCTTTTGGTAATGTGTTGTAATCTGTATTTAATCTGTGTTAATCTGTGGCTTGATTGGTATTCATTTTTATTCTGTTACAGATGCATTCAAGTTGTGTTCTGTGGGATACCATTGTAATAATTTTTTGTCTATGGTCAGGATAAACTAGGATTTTTCGTCCTTAATTTTGACAGATTTGTTGCCTCCTAGGAGGATAAATATTACTCTGTTTGAATCTAAATTTATTTTTTGCGTATAGTCCTGGATATCGTATTTTTATTGCAAAAATGTTCGACTAGGTTTTCCTGATGATGTTAACCCTGAATTCTGGGTGTGTGTCACGATATATAAACCACGTCACAAAGTGATTAGTTCTTTTTTCCTGGATTTGCCTTGAGGGCTGTGCACCGCGTTGGCTCGTGTTGAAGGCTGATGGAAGCCATGGAGTAATGGCGTAGGAGGTGCAATAAATGTGTTTACGTTCGACCTTGGAAATGGTGAGTGGTGAATTTTCTCAAAGGTTATTTAGTGTCGTGCGTGATCGATTCCGTAGGATTGGTGTTAAAACAGTTTCCGTATCTTGTTCCAGCCGTAGAAACTTAAATGTAACGTGGAGGGTCGTGGTGTGCATCTCGAAAATACGGTATTTATATCCACAATACGTAGTGAGATTTGTTTTCGCTTTTTGTACATCATAACATGGGTTCCTTTTCTCTTTCTCTTTAGTTTTGTTCTCTTATAATGATTATGTTATAATGAATATTACTTTTGTTTTTATTATCATGAGAACATAAATTAGTGGGGTTTAGTTCCTTCATGTAAATAACATGACATAACCTTTAAATACCAACGATTTAGTTTGGATTTCATTACCCTTCAGGCTTAACCTAATGTAGAAATTTAAATTTAACGAGGGAGGAAATATGGACTCGGTTCCTCACTTGAACCGAAGTACATCCTAGCGACGTGGGGTAGAAGCGGACTGCGTGCCTAGTTCAGCGGCCACCACCTGGGACCAGGGGATATTTGGTACGAGATGACTCCTCAGTGAAGACATGCGGTTCCGTCTGCGTCGGGTACGCGTCCACACCAAATAACCAGGTGGCCTCACTCCTTGTTACTTTTATTTTCATAACAACTTAGCATCATTTTGATATTTATCCTTCTTTTCAATGTAGTATGATGGTATACACAAGTTGATAGCTTAATTTAATATGAATAGGAAAATTTAAATTTTGTAGGAAACTTTTGGTACCGCAGGTACGCTTATCTCATTAATTGTACATGTTTATTCAGGGTTGTGGGTTCGGTTAAATCTTTAAGTGCGTTGTTCTGGCAAGGACTCATGCTCTGAGGTCCGAGAGCTGGTCGGGGCATTTAACCGAAGCCTCAATTGGGAATCAAACTACAGTTAATTCATTTTGTTTTTTTCTTTATTTTTTTTTCATGTAACCTGTACAAACATTATCAATAAATCTTTGCAAATAAATAGAATTAAGTATTTTTTCTATCAGGTTATCTTTTATTTAGACGCAAGTCACCAACCCCCTGTGTACAGGAGCAATTCTGTTAACAATCCGGGTTCTTCAACGCACAACTAGATATTCTGAACTTAGGAATGTTACATGATGCCGCCCCATACCATGACTGATCCACCTCCGGCTGCTCGACGTGACATTATCTTTGTGTCGTGTCTTAAATCATGCCAGTAATATTTGAAACCGTCAGGACCATCAAAATTAAACTTCTTTTCATCACAAAAAATAACGTGTTGCCAAAAATCTTGTCCTTTTTTTAAATATTTTTCTGCGAATTTAAGTCGGTCTGTAATGTGATGCTCTTTCAAGGCAGGTTTACTAAGATATTTCCGATATTTCAAATATCCGGATGCTTTTGCCCACTTCCTAATAAGACTCGGATCACAATCTAAGTTATATCTGTGCACAAGCGCCAATGACGATGCTCCAGTGTTCGACAATTCCCTTAGAAGCGCGCGTTTCACGGTAGAAGAAAACTTAGGAGGTCGGCCAGATCGTTTACTTTTGCCATAATTCTCAATTCCTAGCTTCAAAAAGTTCTTTACCACACTCTGTGATCTACCAATAATGTCGGCTATTTGTCTTTGAGTTTTACCACAACTTCTCAAATCGATAATTCTTTGTTTTTCTATATCACTTAATTGTTTACCACGAGGCATTATCCAAGGTAATTAAAATATAATCACCACAAATACAAACTCGTCAATATAAACTTCTTAAATAACAAATAAAAGATGCAAGCACTTTCCCTTATCACGTTCTAATTGCGACTGAGTTTATAATTATTCACAGTGCAAGTCGATATGTGTGACAACAACCGTTGCGCTCGACGTTAAGGTAACGCAGAGACAAACCGTATTATACGTACCATGCATGTGGGCATATTTAGTATTAGATGACTTTGTTAGAGCTTAAGTTTGTTGAGTTTAATCTTTAAAAAATTGAAAAAATGATTTGAGTCTATATTTTTTCACAGCTCTGTAACTGGGAAGTTTCGGGTTCCCAGCGGGGGCAATTTGAGGGGAATTAATAATTTCTGAATTGTGATGGCAGTTTACTTCAACCCATAGGTACCCCTAATCAGTTTCTACACGTCATCGTACTGGAACGCTAAATCGCTTGGTGTCGCGTCTTTGACGGTAGGGTGGTAACTAGCTACGGCCAAAGCCTCCCACCAGACCAGACCAGAGACAATTTAGAAATTTTAAATTCCCAAATTGCCACCGCCCGGAATCGAACCCGAGACCTCCCAGTTATAAGACTACAGCGCTCAAAATCAGGTAAGGTAAGAATATTTACCACCCTAAGCACGCCTACTAATTATTCCTTTTCCCCTTCAAATTAAGCGTAAAGTGCTAGGAGTAAGTACCATAACAGTGCAACGGGGTTACGAATTAGTTTAGTGAGCACGGAAGTCCGACTCATATACTGAGATCTATAAAGCGTCCTCTGACTCAGCTCAGACTCAAGATAGAGGTTAAAACCAGACACAAATATGCTCTGACATAAATCTCTCTCGTTTTAACTCCGTCTTGAGTTTGAGCTGAGTGAGAGTGTGGTCTATAGATTTCAGCTATAGACACACCCGATATCGAGTCGCATAGTGTAGACGTGCTTTAAATATAGATAACACGTCAAAATCATTATAAAATATGAACGCGGTGACAGAAGTCTGATGTTATACATTAGAATAATACTGTGTTAATGCTTACGTTATATATATAGTAGGTAATTATTACTCTACTAGCTTTAGTTTCAATAAATCATCTCAAGATATGATGATGATCCTTACTATACTACTAATATTCCAAAAGCAAAAGTGTATTTGTTTTTTGCATGATTATTGTTGAGGACCGGGAGAGTGACATAGGCTTATATGTAAATTATAAATTGGCCTACATGAAATAAATAATTTTGAATTTGAATTTGATACTTGAAATTTTCACAGAATGCGTATATCTATTGCTGGTATAACGAAAAATAGTACCTAAGTATTAAATAAAATCAAAAATAAAGCGGGTCCCCATACAAGAAACGTGATTTTTTAGCGTTTTTTCTCAACCTTAACAATCCCTACGGAACGGTAGGTACAGAACCCTCCGTGTGCGTATCCAACTCGTACTTAGCCGGTTTTAGTAGGTATGTGTTGTTTGTTACTTAGGAACCGTTTTTAAAATGTTGGTTTGTTTTTTTAATATATTTTCGTAAGTAGGTATAGGAAGAAATACAAGCAAGAGTCTAACGGTCCAAATCTCTATACAAGTGTAGGTACGTGAAGGACATTATTTAAATCACTTGGCTAGACCGACTTCCATATTTTTTTGGCTATGCCTACAGCGTTAAAAACATTATTAATACAAATTAAACGTAATGTTTTTTTCTTGTACCTACATATTTTGGTTGTACTCTAGGAGAACTCTAGATTTTCATATATTAATTAGAACTAAAAGTAGAGTAAATTATATACAAACTAGCTGATGCCAGTGACTTCGGCTGCGTGGATTTAGTTTTTAAAATCCCACGGGAACTCTTTAACTTTCCAGAATAAAAAGTACCACTCTTCAGTAAGTAGTCACTCTTCAGGTACCCATCTATACCCATGCAAAATATCACGTTGTTCCGTAGTTCTGTTGCAGCGTGATTGAAGGACAAACCAACAAACAAACACACTTTTGCATTTATAATATTAGTAAGGATTATATACAAAAAAATAATTATTGAATTAATTTTACGTAAAAGTTAAATTTAAAAAGTCCGATTGTCTTTAATTTATTTTAAGAGCGGCAAAGCAGATTTCTTTTCTTAAAAGAAACGTTGAAATAAAGACATTTATTAATTGCCAATTAGACTTGGTATTTTTTATTAAGTTAAAAGTATGGTAAAGTGACTGTTAATTAAGGTACTGATTAAGTACTGATAAATAGTTGCAAGGACCATTTGAAGAATCGAAAGGAACTTATCAATCTTATTCTGTCAGTTACAGGAATTCGCGAGTTAGCTAGTGTCGGCAGTGACATGTTGTATGTACCTATTTGCTGATTTTTTTTATTCGATGACAAGATCTTCCTTGACTGTCATCTCACCTAATGGTAAGTGACGATAGTGTCTAAAATTCAATCCATACCCCTAATCGGTTTCTACACGCCAACGTGCCGGAACGCTAAATCGCTTGGCGGCACATCTTTGACGGTAGGGTCGTAACTAACCACGGTTAAAGCCTTCCACCAGACCAGACCAGAGAGAATTCAGAAAAAGTTCCGTTGGCACCCTTTGGGTACGAAACACTAAAAACGTACGTTAGACATTTTTATTTCAAATTCAAATTCAAAATATTTTATTTATTTCATGTAGGCCACCTCGTAGCTCTTATGACACGTCATAAATCTACCACCGGTTCGGAATGCAGATTCTGCTGAGAAGAACCGGCAAGATACTCAGCAGTTACTCTTTTCAAAAAAATAAAAAAATAATTTTACAATAGGTAGATATGCTATGTATACAGTGCTTCCACAGTGAAGCTTCAAAAATGCAATACATATAATCCAACACATGTCAAGATGGGAAGACAAAGCAGACCCATTCCCGTTGGTGGTCCCATTTTCTTTTATTTTCTCTAAACTAATTATGACTATAATTTCTAATTATGACTATGATTTATCTTTTCCCCTAGCTAGGGGAAAAGGTAGTGACTTTCATCGCATTTGCCCCAGGAATAGTCTGAAGGCACAGAGAGACAATCGTAACAATACATCAGCGACATTAGCACGAGGCGTCGCTGACCTCCCGGTGCTGTCATCTGTCGTTTCGATCACTTTAGTGGAAAACTTTAATTAAAGTTAATTTCTATGGCGCCGAATACCTACTAGGTATTTAATGATTAAAATAATATATTAAGGGTTAGAAAGATTTTTCTTTCTCTTTTAAGCTTTTAACTAGGTTAAACCGGATGGGTTCAGTAAAACACTGATTATTTATTATTATTCGTAAAGAGCTTGTGATTTCGGAGGGTGGCGGCGATTCAATGGACCTTTTTCACACTAATATTATAAAGGCGAAAGTTTGTATGTGTGTGTGTGTATGTTTGTTATTCCTTCACGTCCCAAAAAATGAACCGATTTGGCTGATACCCAGGATTAAAACATAGGCTACATTTTATCCCGGAAAATTACATAGTTCCCATGGGAATTAAAAAACTTTGATCCACGCGGACGAAGTCGCGGGCATCGGCTAGTTTTTTAATAAGAATATTAGCCAAGCTGAACTTGACTTATATTCTCCTCTCCCCTCCAAATAAGCGAAAAGCTTGTGCTAGGAGTGGGTACGACAATAGTGCAACGGGGTGGGGTTCGAACCTGCGACCTTTCAGTTTTCAGTCCACACCTTTAACCGTTGGACTATTGAGGCTTAAACAAACTCTTTAGCGGTACAATGGTACAAGTACAACTAACAGTTGTCCGTCCCCCCCGCACAGCTGCCTCCTTACGAAGTAGGTACGTTCCGTTTTGCCGTATTGCTAAAATGCTTCGGTAAGTATATTAAACATTTCTCAATGATGCCCTGGCGTTTATTTAGCACAACAGCTAAAATAACACGGCTGGCAGAAGACGAAAGAAAGTGATAACGCCAGCGCCTTAGAAATCGCGTCCATGGACACTTAGTGATGATATCTACACTTTTGTTAACCTTTGTATTAAGATGCGAACCGAAAACTGAAAGATCAACGATTCAGTCCCCACCCGCACTATATCGTATAACCCAGCTTATTTGAAGGAGAGAGGGAAACATTAGTTAAATTCAGCATTTCAAATTTTCTTTTCAAGAAAGTAAAAAAAAGATATAATTTGAATATAGGTATGTACATAAACAAAATATTTAAATCCCTAACAAAGGTCTACAGTTAAAGATACATTAACGGTTCAGCGTTGTTTCGTAAAAACCTAAATCAACAACTTGCGCGTAGTTTTTAATGTATAGCATTACATTCCTCAAAGATGCTCTTCCTCGTTCTCGATACACAATTACGTATTTACGATAAATTATGCGTTACACATAATTCACTGTGCTCTTAAATTACTTAAAACCAGCGTGGAACTTTAGTCAAATTTAGTCCATATCTACTTTAAATCTTGGTTGCTTTTTGATTGTAGTATCTGTTGACTTAGTACGTTTCTTTCATGAATGGAGGTGAATTTCCAGATTATTCCAAAAGATAGGTGGTGGCTGCATGCAAAATACTTCCCTCTGAGATATGAGGATCGTCCGCCACTCGTATATTATTTAAAGTATCGGTAGACGCCACACACGAAGCTCCCGTATACAGGAGTGGCGATGTCTAGACCCTAGAGTATAGTTAGCTTTTAACTTCATCTCTAAGCCAATTCCGGCATAAACATCTTCGTGGAAACATTTATTCGCACATTTACATATGCCTTTATTTGTATAAAGTCTGTATCCTGCAATGGGATTTAAATTTTTAATTTGTTTACGTAGATGGTTATACTCGATTGTGATATCGCAAAGTTTAAAAAAAGGTAGGTATTAATATAAATTAAAAATACTATGCTAGAATTGTAAAAGAGTAATGTTGCCTGCCTTAACCTTTTTATTTGAGAATTTATGAGATGTCTTGAAAAATTTAAAGCCATTAATTAAACAAGACGAGAAAATGTATGGATTGCATATAGATTGATCGTTCCCAGAATTCCTTGTTTGTTTATCTAACTATTTGTTTCCGTCCGTGTTTAATGAAATGATAGAGAAACCTTGTCGCAAACAAAAATTAAAACAACTTTTAGTGCTGAAAATCCGTTTTGTTATAATTGACAAGGTGTTGACTTTTGATCGCAGGAAAAAGCTAAAAAATAGAAATCGATTTAATAGGAAATAATGGATTTTAAGAAAATCAGAATATGTAGGTATGGGTAAAGTTTACCGATAAACTAGTTTTCCACGTTATACAGACACAAGTACAATTTTTTTAAATTATTACATTTAGTCATAATCTGAGTTCAAATTAGGTAAAAAACGTCTCCATTTCGTTTTTTATTTACATCCATATACGGTTAGAAACATCAGTGATGTAGCCAAAAACGGCCACCCGTGACCTCGGAAGCGGAACCACCCACACCCCGTCACGAGTCCACAATCAAAATCATCTTAATTATAAGCGTGTCGATTATCATCTCAAAATTTCTGCCTTAAAAGGTCTATAAAGAGTCTCTAAGTGTACGCAATTTATTCGAGATTACGCCGCCCGCCGGAGTTATGTCACGACTTGCTTACGCTCCGGACACTTCTGTTTTGTTTAGGACAACTACAAACGCCTTTTTCTATGTATCTTGTCTATGCTCGGATAATATGAAGACCTTTGTATATACATACATATATAAAGTAAAAGTCAGCTAAAGAATAAATTAAAATGTTTCTAACTCAATATTAGCCTTCGTTTCTTTCGGAATCCGGGTGTACGTATCACGTACGTCGTACACGTTGCACGTATCTCTAATTTTCGCAGTTAATATGTTCGGTTTTAAATATTTGTGCAATTGAATATCACTTGCTTTGACGGTGAAGGAAAATATCGTGAGAAAACCTGCATCGTGAGAGCTCTGCAAAATGTTAAAAAAGAATTGTGTGACATTTTCCAAACTAATATAATCAGTGCTGCCAACACAACTAACAAAATCGTAAAGTTGCATTCAGAAATCAAGCAATATCCAATTATAAAAATAATAAAGTTTTTATCAAACTCACCCCGCGAGTCAAAGTAACCCCATTCCACGGTATCGAAGAAACAGAATGTGCTCATGCACTTTCTAAATAACGTCTGTGCTTACCTTCTTGTTGTGTCTTGTTTAGCAGCACGTGCTGCGGGTTTCATAATCCAGATTTGTGTTGTCTTTGCTTAAATAAGCTTAGAAGTTACGAGTGCTTCGGGTTGACAATTCCAAATTGAAGTAAATAGAGGTCTTAATACAACGAAAACTATCGATTGTGAGGATTTTTTAAGGCAAAGTTTATTGACAAACTACCCACAGTCTCCGAACCCTTACTTATCTTTACTTACAATAAATCTGTAACGGGACGAATTCTGTACATTAAATATATTTTGAAAATTTCTGTCGGAGGATTGCACGAACGGTGCATTGAAATGTGATTTGCATGAAAACTATAATAGTAACTTATACTCCGGGTCAATATATAAGATACTTTTTATCCTGATAAACAATAAGGTTTATCCGGGATAGGAGATGAAAATTTTTGTTATTTTGCTCCATAACTTCGTCAAATCTACACTGAATTTAATTATTCTTTTTTTTATTAAAAATTGTGTACTATTAAAAATATTTTCTCCAATTTTGGTGAAGATCTACTAAATATTATCGGAGATAGAGGACATAACGTCTCGCGGATAGTAGCAAGTCACTCTAAATTTTTTCCACGCAGACGAAGTCGCGGGAATCTGCTAGTCTATTATAAATGCGAAAGTAGGTTTATTGGTTTGCCTTTCAATCACGCAGGCGTGGGTATAGTTAAGGACCTGAATAGTGATATAGGCTTATGACATATACCTTAGATAGGTATTCCACGAGGAGGAAATTGCGGACGGAAAAGCTTCTATAACGACATTTTCACGAATGAGAAATGAGCATTTGAAAGAAGTTGTTATATTCTATATTCTATATATTATATATAAATCACTTGCATTTCATTAGTCTGGCTAAAACTCAAAAAGGTTTTTTTTATTTCGTCCATTTAATACCGGGGTAGTTTAGGAGGTACAAAAACATACTTTTCATTTTATAGAAGACTTAAAAAATCGGATATTCGAAAAATTGAAAATCAAAATCAGTAATTTTGTATAGGAATCACCACTTCGCATTACTTTTAATAGATGACCGGAGCGAAGCCGACGGTAAAAGCTAGTATTTTATATAACTTATGATTATGTTTATTAAATGTGCATAAGTACTTAGAATGTATGTATTAAAACATCTTTATTTCTCTGCTTTTATTAACTTTTAAGCCAAGTGAATTTTAATGCTACGAAAGTACACGTCACACGATATGCCAATATCGTGTGACGTGTACTTTCGTAGCATAAAATCAGACAAAATCACTATGTTGCTCTTTTTACATTGGCATTGCCAGTCAAACCCTGATTAAGATTAATCTGTAGATACAACATCTTAAGTGCACGCAAGGGCTACATATACAGTACAATTGAAAAATTACGTTTTATACGCCTTCAGCTTATCAGATCAGCATCAAGAAGCTTGCTTCAGATTGTAAGAGTGCAATAAAATAAATTGTTGCTATAATTGATTTAAAGTGAATGTAAATCTTTCCGTTTCTCCTTTTCGGGATAATACATTTACACGGAAATGATTATAAATTATGAGATGCATTTTTTTTAATGCATGTCTCTGGCACTTATACTCTGTATAATATGTAATTGATCAATTTGAAGAATATATAAGTGCTTTGCCTCTCTTTTATAGGATTTATTTGTATGTGTCTATCTAGGTATTATTATTTATTTAAAATAAAAACATTTTTAGCACGAGATCAGATCCGTTACGAGTACCTAGTACCTACTGTAAGTTTTTGGACACACAAATTATATAATGATAATTAATAGATAAGAAAATAAAAAAGAAGAAGAAGAAAAGAAGAAGAGAGAGAAAGGTGACTGACGGACTGACTGACTGACTGAGCTATCAACGCACAGCTTAAATCACTGGACGGATCTGCTAGGCATACAGATATCTATTATGAGCTATATGACATATGCATCCGCTAAGAAAGGACTCCTGAAAATTCAACCCCTAAGGGGGTAAAATAGGGTTTCCAAAATTGAAATTATCGTGAGCGAAAACGCGGGCAAAACCTATTCTATATAATAAAAAAGAATCAACAGAGTGAAACCAGCAGAAATATAAAAATTGATTGGTATCATCCGGGAAAATCATACCACCAATCGAGAGCTATTGACAATCCTTTCTTACTAAGATTATATTATAAATACGAAAGCGTGTGATTTGTCCTTCAATCACTCAGCAACGGATGAATTGATGATGGATAAAGTTGAAGGCTGTGATATGGGCTACCTTTTATCCCAGAACTGCAAGTTTTAAAACTGGGATTTTTAAAAACCTAACTCCACGAGGATGAAGTTGCCGGCAAAAGTTAGTTCTTAATAATGAAATTGGTTTTAATAATAGAGAATTTAACAATAACTATCAAAGAAGCCTCTGCAATATAAAGGCAGGCTGCTAGCGAGTGTCCCGCTATGGTCACATAACGCTATCACTGTAATAACGCAGTCCCGCGGCAGAGCTCCTACCAACTGCATTGATATTGCAGCTCTGTATGTACTGCCAGCATTCTTGATACTTGTAATAGGCAGATGGGAGACTGCTAGTCTGAGATTTTGTATAACAATAACTATCGATGTAAAGGCAGGCTGCTAGCGAGTGTCCCGCTTTGGTCACATAGCGCTATAGCTGTAATAACGCATCCCGCGGCAGAGTTCCTACCAACTGCATTAATATTGCTCTGTATATAGTCCCAGTCTTCTTGATACTTGTAAAAGATAGATGATAGACTGCTAGTCTGAGATTTTGTATAACAATAACTATCAATATAAAGGTAGGCTGCAAGCGAATGTCCCGCTATCGTCACATAACGCTATCACTGTGATAATGCAGTCCCGCGGCAGAGCTCCTCCTGTATATTGTGCTAGCGTTCTTGGCACTTGTAATAAGTAGATGGGAAATTGTTAGTCTGAGATTCTTTCTGGTGAGAAACTGGTCGTAGCTAGTTACAACCCTACAACAATAGTGCCGTGAATTCACGTCACTTTTCGTCTTCGACTATACCTTTTTTCGACTATAACACAGTTTGTATCTAAATATATATAAAAGGAAAAGTTGACTGACTGACTGATCTATAAACGCACAGCTCAAACCACTGGACAGATCAAACTGCAATTTAGGATACAGATGGCTATTATGATGTAGGCATCCGCTAAGAAAGGACTTTTGAAAATTCAACCCCTAAAGGGATAAAATAGGAGTTTGAAAAATCGAACTTATTGTCAGCGAAGCCGCGAACAAAAGCTAGTTTCTATTATAAGTAATGTGGTACAATGATGTGATAATAAAATTGGTGCAAAATACCACAACTGCTTGGCTGTGCTACACACCGGGAGCGGGTGTGATTGCGGCTTGCTACAGATAAGGTAAATAGCTCATACAATTGTTGGAATGGGAGGCTCGGAGCCTCTTTTGTTAAGGAAGTGGTATCTAATGCGCCTAGCCGCCGGACTTACATGGTGTCGACGGCTGCGCAGTACTTACCAAAACGGTGTGACTAGGGCCCGTAATAAGCCAATTTTGAACCTTCTAATTTGAATATTCCTTGATACCCAATTGTTTATGACTTGGAAAATTCATACATACTAAAATAACTTTATAAGCCCTGCTCAGTTACTTTTATTTTATATTATAATTTTTTTTAAAGAATATTAGCCAAGCTGAAGTTGACTAATATCCTTTTATCCCCTCCAAGTATGCGAAAAGTTTGTGCCTTCAGTTTACAGTCCGTACCTTTAACCGTTGGGCTATTGAGGCTTCTAAAGTTACACAAAATTCGGTTCATTCATTCATCATTCTAACCCTGATGGATTCACTACTGGGCACAAATCTACTATAGAATGAAAAGATTAGCCAAAGTCCATTTCAAGTTCAAGTGCAGACTTCACACATCATTGAAAACTTTATGGAGAATGCTCACTGCTCAGGAATGAGGTTTTCTCGCGATGTTTTTGTTTACTGTTCACATTACTCCGGGAAGAAGAGACTCCCCCAAAAGGAGGTCGAAGTAAATAATTTTATGCTAAACTAGCTTTTGCCCCCGCGACTTCGTCCGCGTGGAATTACGTATTGGGGTGGAATTTTCAAAAACTGTGACACACGTACTTCTTTATTTTTAACTGAAAGCTCAAATACCAACTTTGATGGAAACAGATTGAAAAATGACGGAGTTTCATATAAACTTTCATCCCCTATTTAAACCCCTTAGGGGTGGAATTTCCAATAATCCTTTCTTAGTGTGCGCCTACGTCATAAAAGGAACCAACTGTAAAAATTTCAAGTTTCTAACTTCAGTAGTTTAGGCTGTGCGTTGATATCTCAGTCAGTCAGTCACTCAGTCAGTCAGTCAGTCAGGACTTTGAATTTTATATATATAGATTATACAAAAACAAAGAATAATGAAAACAAAACTAATAAATATAATAATAATAATTATGCAGTAAATATAAAAAAAATTATTACTGCCTCCGCTGTATGTCCGTCTGTCCGTCAGCCCGTTTGTGTACAAAGTAAATTCGAAATTCTTAAGCGACAATCCTACCTTGGTCATATTTATGTGAAGGAATACTTTATTGAAATAAGAAGAAACCATCATGTTTATGTAATTATATTATCTGATATTATCGGATGTAATGATGGCAGTATATAAAATGTTTAAGCTTAATGCAGCTAAGTGAATGTATCCATAAATTTATGGAGGAATGTAATAGTGCTTAGGATTCTAATGAAAACATAATTATTGTAATCGGTTGGAAACGTTTTAAATGTTTATCTTTGTACTTACTTGGTATAAATAACTAACATCCGACACTAATATATTTACGTTTCATAAAGATGGGCATTGATTCTGAACCTCTAGAAATTTCCTATAGATGCTGATGATAACTTTGAACCGGTAAGAAATTCAACAGCTGCCCTTTGCAAATCTCAGTGCAACTTTGTAATTAAATCGTTTTAGCTCAGAATGGATTAAGACATTCATTAATTGTGTTAAAAAAATAACGTCGACGTAATAAAAAATTAAAAGGGTGTGTACCTAATGGTGAAATTAAACGGCGCGCTATAACACGAGCCGCGCCGCGCCGCACCATCCGTGTAGGCGCGGCTCGGCTTAATGCGGACGCAAGCCTGCTCGTTTATCGGGCAAAGTTTGCCGAGCCGCGGCGAGCGTAGTTGTTTACACGGCGCGTGGTGCGCCGAGCCACGCGCCGAGCTAGGCTCGGCTCGTGTTATAGCGCGCCGTTTAACCGCGTCTTAATAAACCCTTTGAATAAATAGGTAGGTACATGACTAGGTGTTTGGACAAAAAACATTTATGTAAGAAAATTAGATAATGTTGAAACAGCAAAATTATCGTACAAATGGATTTAAAGTAACATTACTAGACTCCACAAATGACTACCTGTTATTAAATTAGCATAGAAATATGTCTAAATTAGAGCTTACAGATAAAGTCGCTGTATTGAGCTTCTATAATGTATGTATAACAGCTCATAAAGTGCTACCACTTTCGATAACTCAAAATACACTTCTACTTTATAATACAAGCTGTTGGTGAAATCAAATTTTTCCGTCGGTAAAAATTTAGCAGGGCAAAAAGTTATTGGGTTTATTTATGTAAATAAATCCAGTGAAAATTTTTAAGCACTTGCATAGCTTCTATCGCGGGCCTTGAGCGTGGAAACCGAATCCAGAAATTCCGTAACGAAAATAACCTGACACGGGAATCCTCTCACCACTAGATGGCGTTGATCAAAAATGCTATGCTATGCAATAGCTTTACCGCAGCAGTCCCCGAGTGCAACACGTCTTTTTTGCAGCCTGGAGTTGGAAAATTTCGTTGTGGTATATAGTATTCCTCATAGAAAAAGGCGTTTTTGCAACACTTTGGTTGAAAACCCATCAGTTCAACGTTTCTGAAACAAACCGCTAAGGTTTGGATCGCAGTTCAGGCGTCCACGTTTTCGGGCACGTATAATTTGAGTACTTTCAAGGAAATAATGAATAAGTATTTTTTAGGAAAGCGCGCTCCAATCTAGACCTAATCAGTGCTTTCCATCATTGATTGTCGTCAAGCGTAAGTCTCTATAATAAAATAAAATAAAAATTATTAGTAGCCTCTTAATATCAAATTACACACTGGATTCAGCTAAGATTGTCAAATAAAACATTTATTTAAGTAATCCGATGGCAAAATTAGCCTTTCTGGACACCGCTGGATCTATCCCAGTAATACCTTTGCCTGTATTATAAAATTTAATAAGAGAATCGATAAAGCTTATTGCGGGAGGAATTATAGCTCTCGTGAATCTCGATAGCTGTTTGTCTGTACCTAATATTGCTCTTATCGCCCCGCGCCGGCGACAATCGTGAGAGTGCGACCATGTGTGATGCTGCGATTTGTTCAGACTCGAAGACAAAAACCTAAATTACTCCTAAGTAAAACGGGCTTTTAAAGTAATTTACTTCGAACTATAAAACCTTGAACTTATTTGTTTGCAATCTTATTTCATTTTACTGCATAATCCAAGAAAAAAAAAGCAAAACCTCCTATTTGCCGTAAAAAGTTTTAAGACCTTGTGTAAGGTGTGACTCCAAAACTAATAAAACTAAAAAGTCAGAAACGAAAACGAGTCTCACGGTTCAGGCGACGCAAGACCAAAATCTGTAAAAGTCCATGCAAGAGACCTTTGTCTAGCTGTGACTATCGGTTGATAAAAAAGAAGAAGTGACTTAAAAACTATATAAATCAACCTAGAACGATGACATTAATATAACACAAAAGAGCAAAAAAATTGTTAGTTTGTCCTTCAATCACGCCGCAACAGAGCTACGGATAGACATATTTCATTGAATTTATGTAATTAGAGACCTGGACACCTGGAGAGTAACGTAAGTACGTATTATTTATTAAACAACAAGAAAAATTAAAATTTTATTTAGGTTTATTAAAATCTAACTCGATACGGACGAAGCAGCGGTTAATAAAAGCTCTAAGGTGTATCAAATTCGGTTTAGGGAGCTGGCGGAACTTGTGTCGCATTAGCACACGGTTTTGGTTATCAGTGACAGTTTTATGGCGATACAAGTGCATCCAAAACGGTCCGGCATGGTCAAGATCGTGAGGCGGGTCGACCTCATTGCAGCGGTGCATACAATATCCCCCTGTGCTATCGCTTCTTTTATGATATTCTTCTCTCTAACCAAGCAACCTAGCGTGTTCCTATTTTGTAAATATACGCCTAATCGTTTTTTATATTTACATCATTATCAGACGAATGATTTTACAAAATATTGAAACAACAAGAAAATGAACTAAAAAATAATCTGAATGCGTCAAAAATATAAACTGAAAATTCAAATAAAAACATTTTCTCGTAATCAGTAATAAAAATTTCTCTATCTTTTATTGCTTTATTTCAAGTAGGTTCATAGGCAAAAGAAGAATAAAATGTATACAATATTTCATTTTATTATTGTAGTAACATTTTTTCACACAATCAAATGCTACATTCGCAGCCGTAAGTATACTGTGTTTCTTATAGTCATCTAAAACAATACCGATATCAACAATACTTGATTTCTACTTCACTGAATAATTAAATTTTATTTAGTGAGTATTATATTGTGATTGTTTTATAATAAATTGAGTAAAGAAGGGCGACGTCGATTGTATGAATACTAAATAATATTGGACCCTGGTGTGACCCTTGCTGGACTCTAAATACATCGTAAAAATAGCTAATAATATATCAACCAAATAACGTTTACCTTTTGCAACTAATTATTTTTTAAGGTGAGAATAAAATGAATATTGATGAAATAGAAAATAATATAAAAATAATTATGAAACCAATTAAAAAATTGACTGGTGAGTTAAAATTAATTGTTTTTTGTAAAAAATATCTAATCAAAATCCTTATACAAGGTAAATTTTAAGATGGCAGAAAATTCAAAAGGCAGTTTCTGTATGTTAAAAAAAGTTGTCTGACAAAATAGTGTTTAGACAAGACATGCAAAAGTTGCCTGTGGAAGATTGTTTTGTACTTTGAAATTTCACCTGTATAAAAAAAATATCGTTTAAAAAAAATATACTTTTCAGGAATTTTTCCAAATCACGATATCGAAGTGCAATTCGATATAGAGCAAACACAATACCGTCCAATTAGACCAATAATTAGACCACGAAAGGTGCACAACATAAGCAAGCTAGATGATGTGGCTTACCTAAATAACCCAGCTAGGACAAATGCTTTCGGGGGGCTAGATACTATTGCTAAAGGAGATAATCTCTCTACACCTTTACCGATGAAGCCAGTAACAGTTGCTTTAAATAAGGATTTACTAAATGGAATAAGTATTAAACTGCAGTATTTTTTTAATAATTTTTTAACAGTTGTGTACATTTATCCAAATTGTATCTCTATACCTGAATAGAAAGTAATATTTTATGATTGTTTTAGGGCGATCAAACGACGCAAAAAGTAAGTATCAAATATTTTAAAAATAAAATTCTCTGTTGCAAAATATTGACGTAAATACGTAATTTACTAAAACTAGCAAATTCTACATCATCTTCAGCCTCATCGGTATCAACTGATCTGTCCACTACATTAGGTAAAAAGATTTTTACTTATACTTAGTCATAGTAATTTTTTTAACTCGATGACAAGATTGTCCTGACTGCGATATCACTGAAGTGATGATGGAGTCTAAGGTAGTACAGGTAGATGGTATAATAGGGTATATTAAACCCATACCCCTGATCACTTTCTACACGCCATCGGAACCCAAACGCATGGATCGTCTTAGACAGTAGGTGGTTAGTGGTTACTAAAAAAGTCCAAACAGATAAATAACGTCATATACATAAATACATAAGTAATCTATTTATGAATTTGATTAACTACAAAGTTATTTTGTATGATGTTTGACATAAAAGTTCTAAGTATATTCCTATTATATTATATTATACAGATCCTGATAAACAAGTAGTTTATATGAAAGATTTAAAGCAAGCTTTAGAAGAAGTTGAGAAGAAACTGTTGAGGAGTAAGTAACTTGAAATGAATAATATAATTGATACATGGACATGTACTGCTTAATAAGTTACATTTTATTTTCAGAAGACAGTCCATTAATCGATGATAACCAGCCCCTTTTGAAGAAAGATTTGTGGAAGGCATTAGGTATATTTGTGATAATACCTACTATAGATTTAAAGGGTTTATTTACAGTAGGGTAGAGTAAATATTTTTCCTTTTTCTCTGTATACATTTCTTTTTAAGTATAAAAATAATTTCACTATCAAAAATTATTAAAAAAATAATAATTTTGCTTTGCCTTTCCACTAGGAAAACTTACGTCGCTAAGACCTAAGTAAAACATAATCAAATGATTTGGTGGGGCAAATTACCATTAAAAGTACCTGAATAAAAATGATAATGCGAATATTTAAGATGTTCCGTTACTTAGGTATATTTGTCTTCAGTGTCACTTATACATAATATAATATACTTGAAAGCCTCAATAGCCCAATGGTTAAGAGTGCCGACTGAAAACTGAAAAGTCGCAGGTTGGAACCTCACCCGTTGCACTATTGTCGTACCCACTCCTAGCATAACCTTTACGCTTATTTTGAGGGGTTGGAAGGATATTAGTTAATTTCAGCTTGGCTAATATTCTTTAAAAAAAAAAACTTTTGAAATATTTTAAATGCACATTATCATTTTCTAGAAAATTGTAATGAACAAGAAATGAAAAACGAGAAACCATTATCTTCGAGAACTAGTCTTGGCAATATCTTTGATACTTTGAAGAAAAGTAAGTACTTACCTACCTATTTTCTTGAATTAATTTAATTTAAACAAATTTTCTCCATTCCTATTATTCACGAAACTCATTTGTAGCTCAACATAATATTTATAATATTTTTTAACACAGAGAGTAACAAATCCTTGACTTGGTTTTTATGAAAAAAAGCTTACAAAAATTTTGACTATTTTACCTACAAAGTCTTAGATAAGATTTTTCTCAATTGTCTAAGCTAACTCAAATTATTATCGGTAGGTTTCCATACTAAACTTTTATTTTTAGATTTACCACTGCAGCAAGAGATTTCAAAGCCAAGCGATGAAGAGCTGAGTTGGTTAAAAATTAAGCTTCCAGTTTGAGATTTGTTTTATTAAAAAAAGATACGCTAAAAAAGTTGCTTAAATAAAATCAGTTTAATCTTTTCCAAAGAATTTGATAAAAAGATGGACGAAATAATGTGCTGAATTTGGATGTCATTATGCGATAATTTGGCAAGTGATTTATTTTTTTGAGGTTTCGATAGAACTTTTAAACACTACTCAATTATAAATATATCGATTTTCACACATACTTATTCTTACCTTGGTAGCTACATGTAATACAATAAGTATACATGAATAAATACTGTCAATAATTCCAACATTAATTACATTATAGGTATTACTTCATATTGTAAAGTTGCAAATGTCTATGCATTTAACGTTCAACGTATGTAAATGAGACACTTATTCAAGTTGGTTATTTTATTTCTTGATACTACTACTCTATTGCTACTACTACTATACTGCTACTATACTATACTGCTACTATATGGATCATTTAAGCAACTTAAATTCTCTGGTACTTTGTGTATGTAGTTCTTCTATTTTGTATACGCAGCAGACATAAAAATAGAAAAATAAACACTGTGCGAATGAAATATTATACTTGCCAAAATATAGGTAATGAGTTCTTCGGTGCAGGAAGCCATGCAAAAGCCATTTAAAAGTATATCTTTGACAATGCAATTTTTTACATAAATTAGTGTAGCATTCCAGCCTAAAACAAAGAATGTTACTTTCAAGGACTTGGCAGTACAATATTATTGGAACACTGTCGGTAGAATCACTAAATCAAACAATGACCGCACGAAGCTTTAATCAATTAGGAGGGACTCAGACTTGAGACTCCGACAAAATGTTTGCTCAAAAATAATGTTAATGTTTGTTAAAGTGAAACTGATTAATGGAATATCCTTGTTTTAAATTTTACGTGACCTGCTGATCTAATTAATTACTTACGGAAACTCTCTCTCCTTCTCTTTCTGCCTCGTTTACCTTATTGCTGAAGGTTCAATCTTTTGATCATATAATAATAGGGATTACGCTTGGGGCAATAATGCATGTGTAGCAAGTTAGAGGATCTCGACTCTAAGGTTTATTAGCAGATATTATGTTTGAATAATAACCAGCATCGGTGGCTAGTTATTATTCAAACATAATCGCTATCTAGTTACGAGGTCTAATTCAGACTTCTCCAGTTAGCCAAATTCGATTATCACTATCAATTGATCAGACATATTAAAATAAACTTCAGCTTAAATAAACTTCAGTTGTAAATAAACTTCAGCTGTCTAGTCAGTTTTATGTAAATGTATATAGAAATTATTTACTTATTTATATAGATATCCAAATCACAGAATAGAGAATAGTGCTGACGTATTCTAAGTTCATACTATTTTATTACTCCATGCTTATTAAAGAGGCTAATCTTACAATGAACTAATAATAAAATTAATCACAATATAAAGCCTTTCTTACAGCATGTACCATTTAGAGAGAAAAAGACAATTTCCTTTTGTATTAAAATCGTGGTGTAGTCTTATGTCTACGTTACTTGTTACAAGTGTAATTATTTACAACGCTTGACCTCAGAGTCACGGCACAGAAAAAAGAACCATAAGGAATATTTATGGCGATCGCCAAATGTTTCCACATAGATTGAGATGTCCGACTATGGTTAATGATTATTAAGTTTAAGGTCGCTACTTCATTTTCGTTGATGATGTTTTTAAATAAGTAAGTTCTTACTTTGCTTTGTAGCCGAAACTCGGTCACTAACTATGGGCCTTTAACACTCGGAGAATTAGAAGGCTTCGGGCATAACTCTTATGCCCGAAGTATCCCTGTGAGATCAAATCAGAAATGAGGGATCTGAAGGAAGACTAAAATAGCTCATCTAAAGCTGAAATGGCAATGGACCCCACAGAGTTCGAAAAACTGACGGACGGACTAACAGCACGGAAAGCTTCCCACCAGACCAGGCTAGAGACAATACAGAAATTATAAATTTCCAAATTGCCCCCGCCAGGTATCCAACCCGAGACCTCCCAGTTATAAGACCACAGTGCTCACCACTGCGCCAGGGAGGTCGTCAAAACTATAGTTGTGTTACGAGTAGGTAAACCATCACATTGACATTTAAGTATTACATTTGTTTGAAATTGTTGATGTTAACAATTTGTAGTGGGCTTGGTATTCCTCACAAAGGCTAATATTTAATTGCAACGTTAGTTATTCGGTCCCGTGATAAAGATCTGCGTTGGAGGTCACTAGAGCGCTCCACCTTTGAGCAATCAGTTTGCATAAGTTTGTCGTGATTTAGATTTACTGTTTATATCTTATTAATTGTTTGTAAATACATACTAATAAAACATAAAGCGATGTGTATTTAAATATTAAAGTTGGAAGAGAAGATTATAGTTAAAGGATTACCGGTTCATCAGACGAAAAAAAACCTTTAAATTAGTTCAACATCAAAATGTTCACACAAATAATTGAATCCAATAAAGAAAACAAGCAAATTATTAAAAAAATCTACGTTAAGAGCGCGTGTACTTAATAGTAAATCTTCAGATGCAGATTTGTTTTTTACAGCAGTAGATCAAGTTTTAATTATCCGAAAAATCATTTGCTTGCAACTGTTCATCTGTTGCTAGCCTTAACGTGTCACACGAGGTTTCGGGTATGTTTTATTTCATCTACCGCGTGGATTTTTTTCTGGCATTCTGCGCACTGTTAAATAACTCTCCTTCGGTATTCTAACAAGGATAAAAGTGAACATTTGTGACCCGACTTCGGAAAATTGGATGTGAAATCCATCATATTGGATTTTGTTCGTATAAAATGTAGCCTATGTCACCCAAACCATCATAACGAATCGATTGACACCTTATTCATTAAAATGGGCATTCGCTACGGTAAAACATTCGTAAATAGTCATATACATACATACAAATTACATACCTACATAGACTGCTAAAAGGATATCTTCCTTTTTTCGACGTCTTCTAAAAACAACGGTAAAGACATTACGTAATTTATATCGCACCTTGCGAATGCTTCAATTAAATACTAATTTGAAATAAATGGCTATGCAAACTGTCTATAGCATAATCGTAGAGTAAAAAACGTGCATATTAATTGATCACACAGCGTGTGGTCGTATAATTTTATAGCAGTTAGAACTAACGAGTTGATATTGTAATAGATATACCATTTTATTATGACCCCTTGTATTTTTCACGCTAATACATACAAGGACCTGCAACGCAAGGAATTTAAAAAGTCATAAAATCCATGCGGACGAATGCGAATGACGACGCAACGAGAATAAGAGAATAATAGTATTGTCAAAGCAATTTAGCCGATAGTAAAACAATGGTAATCCTTACTATCCTAACTAATATTATAAATGCGAAAGTGTGTTAGTTTGTTGGTTTGTTGTTCAATCCCGTTGCAACAGAGCTACGGACCGGCGTGATTTTTTGCAAGAGTGTTCTTGAGAACCTGGAGTGTGACATAGGCTAGGTACTTTTTATCCCGGAAAATCAAAGAGTTCCCGCGGGATTTTAAAAACTAAATCCATGCGAACGATGTCGCGGGCATCAGCTAGTAAGGTCAGCCGGTGCAGGTCATGAATTTTTCCGATATTTTAAAAGTTATTCTGCTATTCGGGACGGAGACAAATACAACAAACCAAAAACCATGAAAATCGGTCTAGCCGTTCTAGAGGTATAAGTGTTCGAACTAACCCGACTTTATTTTATAGTATACGGGATAAAAAGTATCATATGTTCATCTCCTGGTTCTAAGCTACCTCCCCGCCAATTTTCAGCCAAATCGGTTCAGCCGTTCTTGAGTTATAAATAGTGTAACTAACACGACTTTCTTTTATATATATAGTTAGATAATATTATGTATACTTAACCCCAGTTGTAACAATGATGAAAACAATGATAAGAGAGCTTTTATATGGGAATTTCATTTTGAAAATTAATCTAATAACGCGAGTAAAGATCTGCACAAAATGTTTACAAGGTCATTATTGCTACAAGAGGTAATTAATTAGTTAAGCTGCGATTCGGGTGATTTACAAATAAATTAAAAAGGTGTAACTACAGACAAGCAATAGTTCTTGTCTCAATTAGAAATAGACTAAATACGCAGTTACAATAACACTTTTTCGGTATTCCAAAATAAAGTAAAAAGAACTCAAAGAGTCGCGTAAAAAGTCCTAGAGGCCATCTTAGACTGGTTGAACATAAAAAATAGCAACTAAGACCGAAAGTGTTACGCTTTTAGAGAATAACCTTGCAAAAGTTTACAAAGGCATCTGCTAGTCATTCGATCTATTTTAGTAACAAAGACTTTGGTGCACGTTTTTCTGTTAATTAAACTACTTATTAACTATACCTTATTAGTGGATAATGGATATCAACAATGTGCAGGTTATTACTTAATTACATGTTATAAATGGAACAAAATTCCGCGGATACTAGACGAGTCACAGGTATAGCCACGGGATATTAAAATAAGGTCGGGACCTGTGGATCTCTCCTAAATGCGAGTGAATTTTGTCGATTGAGACATCTACTACGAAAATTACAGCATTTTTATTTTTATTTTTATTCGAAGACAAGATAGCCCTTGACTGTGATCTCACCTGATGGTAAGTGACGATGCAGTCTAAGATGGTAGCGGGCTAACTTGGAAGGGGTATAGCAGTGTAAATTCAACCCATACCCTAATCGGTTTCTACACGCCATCGTGCCGGAACGCTAAATCGCTTGGCGGCACGTCTTTGACGGTAGGGTGGTAACTAGCCACAGCCAAAGCCTCCCACCAGACCAGACCAGAGACAATTTTAAAAATTATAAATTTCTTAATTGCCCCCGCCGGGCATTTCCTTAAAAATCTGCACAAACCAACAAACAAACTTAGTTATGCGCTTTGAAAAAATGCGATTTAGTTTTGAGGCAGTCAAATAATTCAACCAATGAACTATTAATACTATGAAAAACTATCTTCTTTGCTGGTTATCTATTTTTTAGTCAGAGCCGGAGCGAGTCAGTAGTATCTTATTGTCGAATTACTCATAGAAGTGTTATCCGGATTTCAAAGAGCGCCCTTAAGCGAAATCCTATAACATGGCAGTAATATCAGGAGCTGTACTGAACTAGGGATGTACGATTTTGTGCTTTGAACCGATGTTTTGTTTCATACTTAAGTCATTTCATAGATCAGATCGAATACTATTAAATCGATCTCATAAAAATATTTTATATTGCCATGCCTTAGAGCTATCAGTAAAATCACAATTAAGTTGCAAATTAATCACTATTATAGATATAAATAAAATATAGCTATGATTAAAAGCAATGAGACTTATTTTTACACTATCTGCAACATAAAAAATGCGGACAAATATATCGTTTCGGAATTTGTCTTCGTCGGCCTTGCGACATTGACATAAATAAATAAAAAGTAAAAAAACTTTTTTAAAAACAAGCTTTTATTTAAATTCGCTAAATAAAATAAAAGAAACTTTTCTTTTAAAACTTTTACTATAGGTACTCGTATTTACTTAGTTTAAAAATTTTAAAAATTAAAATCAATCAGATCAAGTTATTTAATTTACTTGTTTATCTACAGAGGTAAATCTGGAAATTGAGTTGAATGATTCCATCCGAACAAACATAGTTACATACATAGATTAATTGCAAGTTAAATAAAAGCTTTTAAAAATTCAGTTATTATCGTATTGATATTAATTTATTTACTAATGTAACAAGGTGGGCATATTTACGCCTTACTTTTAAATCGATTCGCTTAGCGATCGTATCCACTTGAATCGATTTAAAAATCGATTCCTCATGTGCATCCCTGCACTGAACTTTAACATTTCCATCTAACTGATGTTCTCGACTTTCACCATAAACGGCCAATTTAGAGATGCCTGCCGACCGGGCAGTGTCTCAAGTTAAACTATCTCAATTAGTGCCCAGATAGATGACCCCGCAATTTTGTTAGGTTTTACCGAGATTGCAGGTGTTATTAGGTTAAGTGCAATGGGGCGGCGAGGCATATAATGGCTAGTGAGGATAATCATAGCAACCTTTGTGCATGCCGTAGTTTCATATAACCGAATATATTCTATAGGGTAAAGATGCCGAATATGAGATACCATTTACATATTCGGCCATAAAAAATAAGTTATTGCCCTAATGACTATGAAAATTATTTATATTCGATAAGAATTTAATGAAGTTTATCCTTGAAAGACCGTTTAGTGCTAGGTATAATAGATTTTTTGTTATAACAGATAATATTAGAAAAGTCAGAAATTACGTCTCAGGGAAATGGTCTCCTATTATGAGATACCAAGGGTTTTTAATATGAGATAGTATAGATTTAGTGAAAAAGAAAAGAAATCAATTCAAAAAAACTTTTTATTGGCGATATTTATTAATCTACATTCTACAACATCGTACTACTAAATAAAAAGGTTTTAGTAACAACTTAATAATATATTATCATGTGCTTGTGCCAAGTGCTTGATGTTCTTCAGATGTAGATGTAACCCTTAAAATCGTTAGTCCAGCTTTACAATATTTTTCTATTTTTGCTTCTAAATAGTCAGAAAAAGCTGGAGGTCTTCCCATGAACCTTGACAAATACTTCTGCATTAGCATCTTTTTTGACATAACGTTCTAGGATACTCTTAGGAACATCGAAAGTTTTGACGCTATTAGGTAACATATTTGTTTGCTTTGCACTGCACTCACGGCCCATATTATGGCATCGTGGTCCTAGGACTTCTTTGATCTAGAAAATGAGGTTTTTAAATAGTCGTATTTCTATACATCCTAATATGAGATATCTCATTTAAGGAGCCCCCACGTGTCTCATATTAGGAAAACACCCAAATTTAAAAACTAGGCTGCCTATTATTTCTTGACGAAGAAAATACAACTAAACTGCAAATGCATTGTAAAATTAATCATATAACTGATACAATGACTGTAAATTTAAATCATTTAGTGTGACTATAAAGGTGTAACATACCTCGTTAATATTTGGTGTCAAAAATCGGGTTTTGTGGTTTCGTAAAAAACCCGCACGTACACAACCTGACTTCGCCTCGAACTGGGAAGCACCAACACATGTTTCGGTCTGTTGCCACGTGGCTTCTGGTGACAGTATCGCCAAATAGCTGCGGCGATTAGTTTCGCCAAAACCTAACTATCTCATATTTGGCAACCATCTCATATTCGGCATCCTTACCCTACTCACGGATGTCCGCGACTTCGTCCGCGTAGATTAAGAAGAAGAAGATTAATCAAAATCTCTTGGAAACTCTTCAGAAGCAAACTATATTTCAAGATTATTCCAGCAGTTATCGAGTAGCCTTAAAAAGGGAACAGACAAACAGACAGAGTTACTTTCGTTAGTAGTGTGGAGTATGGATATACTCAATTTTCTTTTTAATAAAATGAGGCATCTATAACTTTTCATTTTCATATATTTTCATGTATTGGTATCAAAATATATGAAAAAAATCAATATACATCTGATGAAATGCATAATTAAGTATCAAGATCAATCGGTCCGCGTATCTATAAGACGAGTGAGTGTGCACTACAAGCCGCACGCGCTGATGATACATGCCCAATCCTATTATTTATTAGTCAGAGAGCGTGCTGGTAGTAACAGCGAGCTTTCATTTTATACGTTTATTAAGTAACTAGCTGATACCTACGACTACGTTCGCGTGGATTAAGTTTTTTTGATTCCCGCGAGATAAAGCCTATGTCCTATTCCAGACTATAATCTATCTCTGTGCCAAATTTCAGCCAAATCGTTTCAGTCGTTGCGTCGTGATTGAGTAACAAACGTACAAACTTTCGCATTTATAATATTATAATAGGATAGGATAACCGAACAGTACCGCAGCTTCTAAATACCATGTAAAATATATTATAATCTATCTCGATAGAGTTTTTAGAGGACGATGAAATAAATAAAGCGATTATTATCTTTTTGTTTTACCTATATATACGCATTTATAATAGAATGCGTCTTTTCTTAACCATTTTCAAAAACGTTTAACGTTGACGCTCGCCATACTGACATTGAGCTGGCACTGTCCAGCACTGTCCACTACCCGAGCCAGCGTATATACCAGTTCTCTACTCAATGTGCATGTGAGACGCGCTGCGTGTGGATACAAACCAAAGTGCTACTACATACATGTAGTATTTTTTACCTATCACAGCGTAGACCAACATCTCTTTTAATGTGAAGGGACATACCAATACATATAAAATAAAAGTTATATTTGTTATTATTTTATTTTTAATTATTTTATTTGCTATAATAAGCAATATTTAAAATAATTACAGTTGAATTTTAAATACCCTGTATCGTATTATTCTTAAGTCAGTTTAGTGCACTCGCTATCGGTGTACTAACTAAAAAATAAAAAGTATCAAAAGTCATCATTCCGATTACCTGCAGCTACATGGAGCGAGCGTGCCGGTGGCGACCGCACCTACTGGTCGCACGCGCTGCCGCGGCGCAGCGCAATACTGACCTATTTTTCACTAGTTCATTACCTAATAGGTTAGATAGCAAACTTTGGTAATAAATCTCTTTACTTTACAATTTGCAAGCTTACCAAAGCTTTTCCAATTTTTTCATGGAATTGGATCAATGGATTTTCATGGAAAAGTCACGGACAACCAAAGAATATTACGCCAATTATTTTTTTGAATCTTTTATTAAAATGCTTTTATATAGAGTATGGAGGAAGAGTTTTAAGAAAATAAATTACCTCACACCTAATGGATAAGTAACCCACCCTTAAGTAAATAATATAAAAAAAAATATTATTAAAAAAAAACTAATTATTTATTGATTTCAATTCAATTCAGTTTTATACATATTTTTAGTATATATGCAGGGACAAACAATAATACTTTAAATCAATAAATACGGAAAGCCTAAGGTATAACGCAATTTATAATTCGCGTTATACATTGACCTTCAATGATTTTTTGCATGGGTATATTAGATTTGGAGAGAGATAGACTAGAAAATGTAAAATTTAAAAAAGAGGTATATAAAATACCTCTGGATTGGAATTTTTAAAAACGTAGCTCCACACGAACGAAGTCGTGGGCAAAAGCTAGGTCTTCATAAATTAATATTTATTTAATATATTATCGAAGAACGTACCAGCCATAGCGGTGCCATGTTAAAACGATTCGGAATTACAAAATGCAAAAATATGTTAATCCAAAACAGCTTTTATCACCTTAATTAAGAATCGTGAATTATGATGAAAATTCCTTTAAAGAATTTTGTAAAGTTCTTATTCGGATTATATACAACGTTCTAAAACAAATATTTTATAACCAGAAACTGCATATTTTATGAAAACTGACAAACTAATTAATAGCCCGTTGTACTCCATAAATCATATTTATTGAGCTCCCACTACTTATTAAAAAAAAGAAATAGGCACCGGGTACTGTATTTTACGTATTCTGCCATGAATTTTTATTATTCGACTACAAGATAAGCTTACTAAAAGCTAAAGGGAAGGGTTTATGATTTTAGCATTATATGTATGTACGTTTATTTCACCGTAGCAAATAAATTAACCGATTTTGATAAATGAGGTGTCAATGTCGATTCATTAGGATGGTTCTGGTGCCAGGCTACATTTTAACGGATTTTTATGAAACAGGGGACATCAAATACAAAATATAGTTGAAAGTATGTATGTATGTTTCTACACGTATTTCTCCGAAACCTGTTATTGAATTCTGATAATTCTTTTTTATTTGCTTACATACTTCAACTATGAAAACAGTAAAAATTTCATCAAAATCGGTTCAGTATTTTTTATGATATTGACTAAAACGTTTAACGACCTTACTGATTTATATAAGCTTTCTTGTTTATTAATCAAGTATTAAGTGCACATACTCTAAATTAAAAAAAGCAAAGAATTACAAATTAATAAGAGATAAAATAGATTTAACGTCCTTCTTATCATCCAATAACCAGTTAATTATTTTTACACAAGGATATTAAAATGCATTCAATTATAAAAAAGTTCAAGCATCATAAAAGTTATTTTAGGAACTGAATTAACGGGTTTACAAGTTGTAAGAGACTTAATTACTTACAACGTTTTAGCAAATAAAATGTCTCTTACATAAATTGAAGTGAAAGATTACAACAGAACAGAGGTCAAACCATTCTACGTGGTCTTATTATCCTTATTTTTATATTTGCTCTTGTTTATATCAACCTTGCGAGCGATTATAAATGTTAAAAAGTCAAGTCATTATCGCCAAATAATTCTCAGATTTTATGTCCGGGCGGTTTTTTTTTTTAAATAATTTGTCTGCCTTTCAATGTGGGTTACGAAATAACTGATTAAAATACCTAAGTAATATCTTTCTTGAGGCTATAAATTACATTTGTTTGCAAGGTTGATGGCTGAAATTGACTGAATACCTAGTCTATACATTTAAATAAAATTGAAGTATAGTAAGTTTAGTGAGTAAGCCCTAAGATTATGTCTGAGTACAGGCTTATCTTCGAAACGGCTGAAATGATTTAAATGAAACTCTCACAGTGACTTTTAAAAAAGGAGTCAGTTCGATATTTCTGAGATTTCTAAACCTATTTGCATATTGTTTATATATCGTACATACATACATACACTTCAAGTTAGTATGCGAGATCGGTCTGGTCAAAAAAAGGTGTTTGCGAAATATTCTCCTGAAAGAGCCTATCGAATGCACTGCAAATAACAATCGATATCCACGATGAAAAATTCAAACTCAAAATTATTTATTTCATGTTGGCCAATTTGTGACTCTTATGACGAGTCGAGAATCTACCATTAGGGCCACGGATTATAAAAAGTGTAGCAGTAAGTCAATAATTTATTACATTAATACGCCAAGGTGCCATACTAGATATACATAAATATATTTTTAAGTTATTATTTAAAGGACAACCAATATCGACAACTAAACGAAACTATTGTCTAATAAAAAAGAAGTTGTAAGCACTTATAACATTTTTGCCGTCATTGTAAAACATTGCAGTCATCCAGCTATAAATCCAGAGCAGACATAAGACATCAGATAACCCAAAAAATTATACATAATATATTCTATTTATACTTAGTCATAGAACACACAGAAACATGACATTTGCTGACAGCGATAATGCGAAAACCGATAAACTATACTGGTTGTAAATTAATTAACCAACATAAATAGCATAGATGAATGTGTTTGCTGGTATATTTACAGGGTGATGGAGCAGGCACGCTCGCGCAGATTTAGTTGTATTTCAGGAAAAAATTACTTTACACGAATCTAATACGGAATAAAAATAAAACTCTCAAGTAAAAATATTAATATTTCTAAGACATTTTTCGTGTGAAATAATTAATTAAAAAGCTTGTGTCGTTTTGGAGAACATTTGCAAATTATGTCAAAAATATAATATTCTTTCTGAGTTTTTTTTTATAAGAAGGGGTTGTCAAAAATACAATTTTGTTTTAGTAAAAACATTTATTGAACCTTTATCTTTAATTCTCAATTTTTTCTCTACGGCTCGGGTCCTTAACGCTCAAATCAACCATTCTGTTCACAATTTGATTTAAATATCCATGAATTTAGGCATTTTCACACTTCTTAGGGCCTTATACATTTCAAAGCGGCATTTCATCCAAGAGTTCGCGTAAGTAGTTTTCCGATGTCGCCAATAAAATGTCTGTTGTTTGCGACTGCATTATAGGTAGGTGGGGCACAATCGCAAGATTGTTTATCTGCCTCTCGTTTTCACTGTTCGTGAACGGCCGACATCTTAAGGTCAGAGTAAAATTAAAAGTGTTTTAGTATCTGATAACGGAGGCTTATTATGATTTGAGCTGGCTACACAACAAAGCTTCCTACCTGCTGGGCGGTTGCTAATATAAAAAAGTAATTTAAAATTTATTATAAAACCATTTCGAACGTTAAATTACATGTTGCATTTCTATTTAAGCTACCAGGGAAAATGATTAGATTGCGCGTTATGTATTGCACAGATGCAAATGTGATATATTTTTATTTGTAACTAACTGATACCCGCGACTTCGTACGCGTGGATTGCTGTTTTTTTGAGTCCCGCGGGAACTGTTTTATTTTCTGGTATAAAAAGTAGCCTATGTGCTATTCCAGTCTATAATCTAGCTCTGTGCAAAAAAGTCAAATCGGTTTAGTCTTTGCAACGTGATTGAGTAACAAACATACATCCAAACCTTTGAATTTATAATATTAAATAGGATATATTATAGTGAAAAAGGATTATAAATAAGTAATTGGCATAAGTAAGGTGGCAAAAATATTTATTTAATAGTCACATTAGAATATTGAGACAACGACACTCATTCATCCGAAATAATATACATACTTAAATTAAGTGCATTTTCCATTTTTGCAAACTGGATAGAGTTGCGCCGTTGTGGGTTGCTTTGCTCAAATCCGATTATGATAATCACTTTGAAAAATAAATATGCATGTACACCTGACACGATAGCCACATACAAGGTATCACGTATTTATTTATTAGCTGAGAATTAACATAAGTGGTTTCAATTTGATTTTACTTGATCGACAAAGACTCAATACCCACCTATTGTGTTACTAAGTAACTAAGCGTCAATTTCACAGTTGCCGAGTTTTTTTTTATTGAATGACAAGATAGTCCTTGACTGCGATCTCACCTGATGGTAAGTGATGATGCAGTCTAAGATGGTAGCGGGCTAACTTGGAAGGGGTATGGCAGTGTAAATTCAAACCATACCCCTAATCGGTTTCTACGCCATCGTGCCGGAATGCTACATCGCTTGGCGGCACGTCTTTGACGATAAGGTGGTAACTAGCCACGGCCAAAGCCTCCCACCAGAAACAACCAGTGACGTAAAATAAAATAAGTACCTACTATTTTTTCCCCCAAAGAATATTAGCCAAGCCGAACTTGACTTATATTCTCCTCTCCCCTCTAAATAAGCAAAAATCTTGTGCTAGGAGTGGGTACGACAATAGTGCAACAGGTGGGGCTCGAACCTGTGACCAGCCCAGTTTTCAGTTCGCTCCTTTAAGCGTTGGGTTATTGAAGCTCTTCGAAGCTATATTATTGTAAAGCTTCTGGTGTTTCATTAGGTCTTCTCTAATAGTTTAAGTATCACATTCGATTAGTTATTTCTTCTTCTTCTTTATCAATCTATAGACGTCCACTGCGACAAAGGTCTCTTGCATGGACTTCCACAGGCCTCGGTCTTGCACGGCCTGAATCCAGTGGCTCCCTGCGATTTGTTTGATGTCGTCGGTCAACCTAGTGGGAGGTTTGCCAATACTGCGTTTCCGTCACTTCATTTAGTTATTTACCAAATATTTTCAATTAATTATCTATTTATTAGGTAGTATTCTTCACGATAGATGCTCTGTACTGGCAGCTTTCTAGTAGTGTCGAATTCAATAGACAAGACTAGAGTCGGGGAAATTATATGGTTACAGTAAAGATAAAAGCTGTACTTTGCATTTCGCACGCGTCGGCCTTCGGGCGACAGGTGGGCGCTGGAAGAAAGCTGTGGTCACTAGACGATTGTATTAAGATAGCCATTTAGAAGGAATAGAGAATGCTTTGTATGCGTCGCTAGTTAGATTTGTGTCTAATTCAATGTCTGATACGCAAGGCCGGACAGACCAGCTCACGACGGTCACCTCTCAAGGAAAATTATTATTTCAAACTGTTTTGCTTCTCTTATATAATTGGATTTTTAAATAGTTGGAACACGTCAATTGTGGCAATGCCCAGATGTTTTAAATTATTTTACAGCAATTATTTTACTAAATAGAGCGTTCTTCATGCAAAATACCTAAGTAATATACACGTACGCTTACAAAAAAGTTAACTTGCTAGTACTTTAGTTTATAAAAATACAATAGAATAATTTTTTTTCAAATAAAATTTTACAAAGTGCTTTCGAATAACGAGTGTAACGTTCAAATATAAATAGGTACAATTAGATTTTCTTATTTTCTTTATCAAAAGCATACAGGTAGCTATTATGACGTAGGCATTCGCTAAGAAAGGATTTTTACATGAAACATTGAAAAAATTCACGAAAAAAAAATTTATCAAGAAAATTAATTTTCTCGTACATTTTATATGGAACGGCTTTTTTGACGATACCTCGAGAACGGATTGACGGATTTCGATATTTTTTTTTGAATTGAGGGCAAGGAGAGGGATCTTTTACCGCGGAAAAAGTCCTGGGTAAAAGCTAGTTTAATATGATTTACAAAATGTCATACACAATATTTCAGCTAAAACGCGTCAGTAACATGAAAGTACAATTAGTATAATCAGCCAAGCGTAGCGCACAAAGACTTCATATTAACAACTAGGTATTTCTAACAATGACTTTCATAGCTCGTACTTTGGATTGAATAACATCACGAAATCGTTTGTAACGTAATTTTATTGTACCAATTAAATGTCTATGCGGGAAAGTGACATTTTTAAAGGAAAATACAAGTGTAACTTTTGCTACGGCAGTTCCGTAGCACAAATATTATGAAAATGATGCAAATTCATAGCTTGTACACTATCTTGTACAGTACTTGGAAAGTATCTCTAATATAACACATAAATAAATCAGTACTATGACCGATGACTAAAGAGAGGATTCTGCTATATATTCCTATAAATAGCAGGATGCTCAAGAAATATTACCTCTACATTTCAGAGCACTCCTTATACCTCTATTAGGGTTAAAGACCTGGGTATCAATTAAATTAGCTGGTCTTAAAAAGTCTTTCACAAAAAACCCGAAAATTTTACCTACTTTTATATTGTGTAAAACCAATTTACCTAATCTTACCTTACCTAACTAAATTATTCCTAACTTAATTATTATAAATTCAACTAAGTTATTATCTGGTTACTGTGATGAAAAGAAATTCTGTTGTTATTCCAAAACTACGGAACCCTAACCCGTTTATTCAATGATATCGTTTTGAATGCAGCACATTTCGTTTTTGCTTTCAAATTATAACCACTTTTTTCAAATTTTTTTGGAAACACGAATTCTACTAGCACATTGTGTTGTTAAGTAGGTGTTAGAATAAAGAGTACTTTGTAGATAGTCAGATCTTCAAAAGACAAGAGCCTGCCAGCTTTTGGATCCCCGGTAGACTCAATTACCATTTCTTAACCGACAGAAAAAAGAAGAAGGTTCTTAAGTACCTAGGTCGTCGCGTATATTTTTTGTAAAGTGTGTGTTGTTTTAACAAAAACAATATTTTCAAACACGGACGGCCTGGATTTATCCAGAAATGGGCACGCAGGAATCCTTAGTAAAATCTCGAGTATTTCTGCGGTGTGTACATTGTAAGTACGGTACATCAAACTCGAGTATCCCATTTTAGGGTCCCGTATTCGTATAAGAGACGCTTGGATAAGTCAAGCCGTATGGGCTCTGCGATGATAGATTAGTCCGTCAATCAGGGATTCCTTTTAGAACGTAAATATATGGTTTTACAATCTCACTAGCGTATGTAAAACATGAGTGAGGTTTTCATATAAAGCTGATCGCTTAAAAGTATTATAGAAAATAGAAAAGTTTTTATTCAAATAAAACTTTGCAAAGTGCTTTTGAAGTGTAAAGTGAATCCACTATTGGTTCGCGGTGGCATTCCAATAACACAGCAAAAAATTCGGTGGTTGCTCTTAAAAATCTTGCTAATCCTATTAACATAGATGCGAAAGTTTGTATGTATGGATAGATGGATGTTTGTTACTCAATCACGCCGCAACGACTGAATCGATTTGGCTGAACTTTGGTACAGAAATAGTTTGGAAAATTAGGCTTATCCTGAAAAATAAGAGAGTTCCCGTAATAAAAAATATTATTATGTCTATAGATAGGATTATAATTTTTAAACTTTTTTGTGTTATAATTTTTTTTATAAAGCCTAATATTCTGCCTGCCAAATTATTTCGATTAAAGGATAAGGTTTTAAAAGCAGAAGTTCGTAATATAGAAAGGAAGTGATTTCAGGGAGCTCTACTATACAGGGTGTCCCACGGCTATGCCACATGGAGGGGAAGTACCTTAAATATTGTAGATGGAACATTTTACTGAAAGAAGACTTCATTTTAATTTAAAAAACAATTTAAACTGCATTCATAGATTTTTAAATAATTGCCTGGGTGAACCGGGACTTGAACCCGCTATTCGAGAAAAAAAATTAACCTGTATCTTTATCATACCGATCGGAAGGCTTCATCATAAGGATTATTTTTTGTTAAATAACATAGTATGAGAAATAAAAGGAAGACCATGAATTTTAGCCTTTGATGTAAAATTTTGTTCAGAAAAATGAAAAGCTGACATTGGCGTATCGACATACAACTGACATGAACTATTACTAATGAGTCTTTTCTATTATTAGGAGTCACCATTTTTGTTTTTCATATGATTGTACATTTTATATTAATTTATATAGTCTTAAGCAAGTGAGCAAATTGTTCTTTGAGATTAATTCTTTAAACCTAAACCTATGCGATCATTTAAGCAATAGTAGCCGATGGTTGTCCAGAAACGCGAGTGCTGAAAAATGCGTCCCTATAGCACGAGATTGGTCTGTAATCAGTATAAAGCGGAATACAATCTGAGTGTAACTGTTTGCATACGTCATGCATTATTCAACGGTTCCGCGCACGAGCCACACAAATATTACGCGTTAGATCGCATCTTCAATGACAGTGCAGATGTACTGCATACAGTTGAAATGCATTTAATTAAATTGGTTTGCAAAATTCAGTATATGTACTACTCTTCATAGAGT
Organism: Hipparchia sbordonii; assembly: GCA_038048805.1. NCBI lineage: Eukaryota > Metazoa > Arthropoda > Insecta > Lepidoptera > Nymphalidae > Hipparchia > Hipparchia sbordonii. The sequence continues at coordinate 7,913,338 of CM076110.1, forward strand.
CACAGAGCCATAGAGTTCGTGTCAGTCACAGTTATTGTTATCTAAACAAATTATACACAACCCAGAACCGGGCATAGGACCTTTGCAAGGATCTCCACAGAATAGGCTCTTGTGTCGCTTGTATCCAGCGGCTGCCAGCGGTTCGCTTATGATCGTCAGTCTAGCTAATGCGGGATTATCCTCCCACCTTGGAATCCCTAACTAAAACTACCATATTTGCATTAATTATTTAGTAAGCGGTAGTTTTTTCGAAAAACTTAACAGTTCCCGCGGGAATTACAAAACCTTAGTCCACGCGGACGAAATCGCGGGCATCATCTAAGTATACATATAATATCAAGACTCATATTGTCAATATTCATTCATATTTTTGTCTAACTATAAAGTAAACTGAAACTACGACCATTCACCAACTTAATGTTTTAAGTAGCATTCGGAAAATTTAATCAGGTAAGTACCTGATACTCTTTATTTCCAAGCAATATTGTAAGGAAATTAACTAGAACTCAATAATATTTTTTTATGTTTACAAGTACGCCATAGAGTACATAATGATCCGGGAAGGACAAAAAGTGGTTGTGTCAATATTAGGAAGTAATTTAATAAGTGTCTTTAGTATTCTAATTAACTGTCTGACGCATAGTATCGCGATGAGTCAATTCCATTATACAAGGGTCCGCAAAAAAAAGATAACGGCCCAATTGAGAACCTCCTCAAGTATTCCTTTTTTAAAAGTTAGTACAAAGATAACCTCTATAATTCATAAAATTATTACCGTTATTTGCACCGGCATAACATATTACACGGCTTATGGAAAGGATGGTCGGATTCATAGAACGTCCTTTCTGTCACACAAAGCAAAAAAAAACGTCACACAGGTATGAGTGACGACTCTTACGACGAAATCTGCTAGCAGATTGTCTCTTTCTGGGGCTTGTAATTTTTACTATCGGGTACTGTAGACTGCATTACAAACTTGAACAAATTACTACAACTTGAAAATTTTATTAATATTATAATTTAAAAGCGAAAATGTATTCGTCTAATGGATTGTCCTTCAATCACGGATAGAGATATCGATGTTATTTTTTGCATGGGACTTGACAAGTGACATAAGCTACTTTTCAAAAATTTTAACTTAAGCTGACAAAGTAACGGGCAAAACATAGTAGGGAGATATTTATGTTAAAGAGATTATGAGCCCAATATGAGTCCTGAAGGGGTTTTGTAATAACATAATATTATGTACAACCCTTAATGGTGAACCTTACATATTGTTTGTTAAGAAAATGTTAACGTTTCTTTGAACACCAGTATAAAACAAATGTGTCAAGTGAGAAACAGTGAGACATGCATAAGTAATCAATTGGACTAAATGTATGAGTACTGATGTTATCGCTTTGTTTATTGTAATGTAGGGCTAGACAAATGAGTCAATAAATACTAATGAACGAATAGAACGTCACTGATCCAGGCTTTATTGAGGTCAGTTGAGGCTGAAGTCTGAATTATTGTGAAACTGTAGAAACCATTAGGTAGAAACCGACTCAGATTAAAAGAGTGGAAAGAAGTTACTTCTGCTACCTACTTACCCTTACTTTTTTTTTATTCGATGACAAGATAGCCCTTGACTGCAATCTCACCTGATGGTAAGTGACAATGCAGTCTCAGATGGTAGCGGGCTAACTTGGAAAGGGTATAGCAGTGTAAATTCAACCCATACCCCTAATCGGTTTTTACACGCCATCGTGCCGGAACGCTAAATCGTTTGACGGCACGTCTTTGACGGTAGGGTGGTAACTAGCCACGGCCAAAGCCTCTCACCAGACCAGACCAGAGACAATTTAGAAATTATAAATTTCTTAATTGCCCCCGCCGGGAATCGAACCCGAAACCTCCCAGTTATAAGATCACAGCGCTCACCACTGCGCCAGGGAGGTCGTCATAATGACTTAATGATATTACTTTGTGAGAGTGGGTGGTGAGAGTTTTTGTATTTAATATCAGTCAAATTTTCCAATTTATTATTCGGTTAGAGTTTAATTGGAGATGGTGAAATGGACTGATACCAGTTCTCACCGAGGTTCCTTAACTTTTTCAGGCTACGTAAGCTAATTTGGGTGACGCATTTCATCAATTTCGTTTTCACGAACCTTTAGGGAATGCCTAAAAGTGAAAATGCTTTTGGGTACTAAGGGATTGAATTTAGCGGCTACCTACGTAAAGAGACACCTACTAAGGGAATGATTTAGTTATGATTGGTGAAAACGGGCACTAGACTTATTATTTTAAACATATTTAAATATAATAAAAAAATTACAAATAGGTTTCTTATCATAGACTTAGGAAGCAGCGAGGCCGCCCGTAGACAAAACCTTTTTGCATTTTGAAACGTTCTAAAACTTTATTCGAATTATTATTTACAACAGACCCTCTATAATAAGTTTAGCAGTTAAGATTCAATTGATAAGTTAAGCGCTTAATTTACCTAAGTTATATACTTGCCTGTAAATCGGCCTTGAATGTCCTCATGCTCTCATTACGGGCGAAGCCGGAACGATTTCTTGCTAGCGACTACTCCCACACCAATAAGGATTGGATAGACAAAAAGCGTTGCGAACGCGACGCACAATGACAGCAATACGGTCAAGAGGTTAAAGAGGTAACAAAGAAGAGGATGAAAGAAAGGAAAAAAGAGTAAAATAGAACATAGTAAAATGTGACAATGTTTTTATTCATGATGAGGTGAAGGGGAGACAGCACAAAAATGGACGCTAAAAATTTTTAACATTTCCGATTAAGTAAATCCAAAGATTTCGGAAGTTTTTGGAATAACTTTTTATACAAAAAAATGGTTTCCAATATCTATGCTATCTCTAAAATTAGCTACAATTAAGGTAAAAGAATAAAAATTCTGTGATTTTGTTTTACTAAAAATCATGGACAACCTAAAGATAAACCATGAAACGTGTAGGTACTCTATTTTTTGTTTGTAATAAAAGAAGTTTTATGGAGTGCTTGACATTAAAGAGCGCAAAAGGAAAACGCAACTAAAGAAGCGCGGGTCCTTGGGCGCTTTAAAAATGTTTATTTTTATTACAAATTCAATCTTCACGCATTCTGTGTGACCAAGTCCTCCAAACCAAAAGTTATATAAATCTCGGAATATAGTACCCAAGATGATATCATGATATCATTTATAAATTATACCTACACTGTGACACGGGCTTTTCAATGTAAGACAAAAAAGTAAATTAGGTCCAATAATAGGAATTGCTGTTTACATATAATAGGTAACCTTGTAGTGTACTATGATTGCTGATAATATCGATGAATAGGATATTTTTTGTATGAATCAAAGGCAAAAATTTTATTATGTACCTATCTTATCTGGTTTACAAGTACTGTGTACCTTATTTACCTGTATTTTATTAATGGTAGATTTATGACGTGTCATAAGAGCTACAAGTTAGCCTACATGAAATAAATTAATTTTGAATTTGAATTTGAATTTGAATGTCTTTATTTTAAACTACGCACTATGTCAATCTATATATATAAAATTCAAAGTCCTGACTGACTGACTGACTGACTGAGATATCAACGCGCAGTCTAAACTACTGAAGTGAGAAACTTGAAATTTTTACAGTTGGTTCCTTTTATGACGTAGGCGCACACTAAGAAAGGATTATTTCAATTTCCACCCCTAAGGGGTTTAAATAGGGGATGGAAGTTTATATGAAAGTCCATCATTTTTCAAGCTGTTTCCATCAAAGTTGGTATTAGAGCTTTCAGTTAAAAATAAAGAAGTACGTGTGTCACAGTTTTTGAAAATTCCACCCCAAAATCTAATTCCACGCGGACGGAGTCGTGGGGGCAAAAGCTAGTACCTATATTATAAGTTAATAATAAAAAAAACATTCTTATTTCCATCTTATTTTACTCACTCTTTTAGCATGAAAATTATTTATTAGACTACTAGACTATTCAAACTTTTTAAGATAAAACTTATTATAATATGTACCTACAAGGAAACATTACTTACGAGAATATGTAGAGAACATTTTGCTGTATTTTTATTGCTAAGAGATTCCGTATAATATTTTGTTGATATAAAAATATTATACTTATCTTTATGCTAATTCAAATATTGTTGAATTTATAATTTGTTGTTTATTAGGATTAATATAATTAATGCCTATTATTATGTACTAAATATTTGGAATTATGATTTATAAAAGTTATTCTTCGAACTTATTAAGTACACATATATTATTAAGTATTCTGACATACGGAAATGCGCGAATATGCAGTTTTTAATTTACTGTATAAAAACAATTACTTATTATAAAACTAGCTAACGCCTGCGAGTTTGAACGCGCGGATTAAGGATTTTTAGAGTCTATTCAGAGTACTTCTTCATTTCTGGAAAAAAAATCCATGTCCATTTGCAGGATGCAAGCCATCTCTATGTAAAAAGATCGGTTTAGTGGTTGAGCCATTAAAAGGTAATACACATATTAACAAACAGCTGGAAGACTTTCGCAATTAGGTATACCTAATACTGGAATATTATAAAATCCAAATTCCTTCAATTTAGTACACTATTAGTATTTGTTAAACTGATTCTCAGCTAACATAAAGCCACCATAGCTTATGGGCTAAAAAAAGAAGAGAATATTATTTATTTAGTACCAGAGAACAAAACAATAAAACATAAACATTTAAAGGACGTGCACAAGGACCGCTTATCTCTAAGGAAGGGATTTCTTCCTTAGATTTTCGGGAATATTGGTCATGTTGACATAGACATTAATTTATTATTCTTTAAAAACAAAAACTTCATTGAACACAATAAATCTAATTTAAAAGCAATAATAATTTTGTGTGCAGTAAACTAAGTAACTTTGGCAGTAAATTTTAAAATTAAAATCAATCAATATATTATTCGAGATAGTGCGAATGGAATTAAATTTACATAAATAAAATATAACTTATCTGGTTTTCATTTTAGTATTAAAATATATATTGAACCGATAGAGCTGCTATAGTTTTTTGTTTTTTTTTTATCTAGTTATTATTTTATCTCATGATAATAATTTACAGACAATAATAGAGATCAGTGATTGGGTCTAGAAATAACTAATCAATTAATATAAAAAGTAACAACATCGAGGTAGACTAAATGGAATCTTAAATTCTTACTCATATCATAAATACAAAAGTGTGTTTTTTAAATTAAAAAAAAAGAATATTGGCCAAGCTGAAGTTAACTAATATCCTCCTATCCCCTCCAAATAAACGAGAAGAGCTAGGAGTGGGTACGACATTAGTGCAACGGGTGGGGTTCGAACCTGCGACCTTTCAGTCTGCACCTTTAACCGTTAGGCTATTGAGTCTTTGTTTGTTTATTTATCGATTTATCCTTCAACCACATAGCAACGGACCAACAGATCGACGTAATTTCTAGCATCAGTATGATTGAGGACATGGTTTACATATAGGTTACCTTTTTTTTTTTATTTACTAACATAGATCCTCTGACATGGTCAAAGATTTTATTTACGTTTTTATTTTGTTGTCGTTTTTGTTGTTTCATTTTACTTCATGTCTCTAAAGTTTTTTTTTAGTTTTTCTTTTTTTTTTTTTTTAAATTATAGGTTACCTTTAACCCCTGGAAAGACAGAAGGTTCTTGCAAATTTTTAAACACTATCTCCACGATGAGCTCGAGAGCAAAAGGTATACTTAGCTATAAATAAAATATAACTTATCGGGTTCCTATTTTAATATTAAATATTTTCAACTGATAAAGCTCATACTGGTAATTGAATTTTTTTTCTGATAAAGTACAAATTATTATTTTATCGAGTCTTTATCGAGTCGATTCTTTGTGGCGGCTGTCAATTTTTTCGGGTAACATGACATCTATTGCACAATGGTTACGTGCTAGAGTGTAATTATATCGCCCATCGCCTTCCGTGTACGACACTAACAATGAAATCGATATCGAATCGAAAACGATCAAAACTAGATTTCGGTCAGTCTTTTTATTGCTCAGACACGCAATTTAAGAGTGGCCTCGCCTCCCCAACTCAGCTGTTTCCACACGAACGAACGCACTTTGCAAGGAAGTGTTATTGCATCACCTGAGAAATCGGTTCGTGTTTTAATTGATGACTAGTTTTTATGCCATCGCGAGGGTAACATTTCATTGGCACATACCTAACTGTTTTTAACTGTTTTTATCCGCCTACGGCATAGCCAGAATGAAAGGTTATGATTTTAGGCATCGAAATAAATATACGTAGAAACGCGCATCAGAACAAAAAACTTGTACTCACATCGCGCGGACACGGTCGGCAAAATTCTAGGCAAGCGCGCACCATCTTAGACTGCATCTCCACTTACCATCAGGTGAGATCTCAGTCAAGCGCTAGTATAGGTGTATATATATATTTAAAAAAACCGAAGTATGCCAAGAACTGATGCACCATTGACAGTGCATTGTCTGTTGAACTAAGTCAGTGTTTAAAACGCTACATCTAGTATGTGTGTTGTAAAACATCGATGATTTTAGAAGTATGTATATTTACTTTTGTTCTACCGTAGCGAACTAAATCTACACGACTCGCAACATTCTGTCAAATATTTGTTGAAGATGTAAAGGTTCTATCTATCTAAGAAGTCATAACTTCATAAGAAGTAGAAAACTCTTGAACGCTTTCCATACAAATGAAGTGTTTCCTTTTCAAAGTTAAAAATTAAACTAGGTACGCTTTGGCTATAAATATACGTGTCTGTGGTTGTTCAAATAAGCGGAAACATAATTTCAGTTTCAAATTAACATGAGCGCAAAGCGTTGTATTAAATTTTTAAAGTCCGTGTATCTTGGAGAGTGTCTACGTTTCTTGAGTGTATTGATTCCAAAACAAGAATTCGTTAGTATGGGGTGTCCTAGAGAGTAGCTCCCTTTAATGATGTATCGGGTAAGTGTGACACGAGACTGTCGCATTAATGGATAGTCTGAATACCAATTTACTCCAAGGTATCACTTAACTGTTAGGCGTCTTTTAAGACTGTGAAAACCCGAAATTGCGTTAACTTTTTCATTTAACATTCAGTAATAGTACTTAATTTTTTTTCTGTCTATTGAATGACTTCCCTCTGAATTTAGTAATAGGTACACAGTTTAAATAGATTGCAATTAAATGAAACACAATTCTGTCCAGACACAGACCACTTTTTTTTTTTGACATATCTAGTCCACTTAGTAAACGCCATCCGGTGCTCTGAAAGCAAACCTTCAAAGCATGTTTTGCATAAAAAAATTATAAACATACAATCCATTAAAGTATTTAATTAAGTTTTAAATGGCAATATTGATAGGGGTCAAACTATATGAGTTACATTATCTATAGTGGTATCGGTAATACAACGATAATTACAATAGATGTCTATTGTTTTGCGACCTTCAGGTGACCATTGCACGGTTTTGGACCATTGCTCTGATTAATTTGATACGTACAGACTACGAACCACGTTATTTTTTTTTTACAAATCACTTCGACGAAGCATAAACTGAATCGTCAATTACATTGTAATGTAGGAACAAAAAATTTATGTTATGTACGCAGGTATATAGGGCTAACTACAAAAAAGGATTCAACTCAATTCAATGCGTACTTTTTTTTTTATTCAACATGTAGCATACCCACCTACCTGTCCTCAAATTACTTTCTGTACAAATCATACAATAATAACTTGCACTTGTCAGGTTTGACTTTTCATTTTGTCGCGTAATCGTTAACGCCAAAAAAATGGTAGGTAACCACAAAAATAAGAGGAAATAGTGAAAGAAGTTGCGTTTTGAGCCTCTATAACTGCTCCATTTATAAACACAATACACCGTTGTGCAACCATCAGTTTTTGTGATTATTACATTCAATTTACCAATTAATTTTTTCAAAGAAAACGTGGATACTTTTAGTGTCAGAAAATAGTAGAAAAACTCTTCAACGTAACTCAAGCTCCTAAGTAGGTAATCTAATATGTACGTTTAGTGAGTAGTAATATTATTTGTGTCACTTTCATATTATAGTTGAATGAATTGAATATCGTTTATTCATTGACATAACATTATACACAAAAAAAAAGAAATACACTTAGACTTACACATGCAGAGTTACTTAAAATCTAACTTAACTAGCGTCTACTGTGTCATGCCAATGAACGGATCCTAGTTCGGCGCAATGCTGTGGATACAGATGTAACCACAACGCTGTTATTTTGATAGGACCCGGACGAGGGAAGTCCATGATTAATTTTTAATGAAAGATAAAAATAGGAGATATACCTACTAATCAAATTTCTCTTCTCTTTCACTCTTTATCGACCGATAGACGTCCACTGCTGGCCAAACTGCTGCAGCTTTCTATGAAAGAAAGAAAGAAAAAGCATTTATTTAAGAAACTATATATATTTTTATGACTGATCTCATGGGCCCACCTTATGGGAGTCTGCCAAAGTCTGCGCTTTCCGGTGTGGAATTTTCACGGACCTATCCATAAGCTTGGATGAATTCTGTATTTCAGTTGACATAACAGCAGGCAACTACAAACTAAAACGCAACTGTAAAATAAGTCCAGACTTCAAAGTTTGGAGCATCGCGATACCCATTGGGGTTAACATTTTCAACCAGGAAGAGGAATTAGCTAAGTTTGTAACAATTATGATTTATGATATTTGTGTATACAAACTCCTAAAATCTTAAAAGATATCTAAGCTGTAATCGAAGCCTCACAATTTGCCTTGATTTAGATAAAACTATGTTTAAAACCTCATTGTTTTCTTAATAATAGATTTATAGTTTACTTACATAGATAACTTTACAAGTACATAGATACGTTTTATACCAACTTTAGATATCTTATCTTAAATACCTTTTGTTAATGGCCTGCCAAAGATACGGTCACTGTACTTCAACATTAAGTGTAAACGTGCAATTTTTCATGCAAAACAGATCACTATATCTATGCGCATACAAGTTGTAATTGTATGAACCTATTTCATTTGTTGCTCTGTCCACAATGTCATCGTTGGCATTACGGAAACGTCATCAAAGATACAAGGTATTATATACAAAAGCACAAAAAAAATATACAAAAAAACCTAATAAGGAGATGAATTTATAAAAATATGTGTCAGGTTTCGGAGTATGTACAAGGTATAGTGCGCAAAAAACGCTTGTTTATCTGGCTCTCTTATGTAACAGACTGTTATAACGACAGTATTGCTATATCTGTGCTCTTAAAAACCTTTAAGTATCATATAATGAGAAATAAACAAATAAAGTTGAGAAACTTATATATTGCCAACCTTTTGAACCTTTTATTCTCGTTGAAATTAAAAATGTAGTTTTAGACTTATTTATTACCAATAGTGGTCCACTTTACTATACTTTTTGAATGTCAATCAATTTTATGTTTTTATAATAGGTATACCTACTAGCTTTTACCCGCGTCTTCGGCTGCTTGGGGTAAGATTGTTTAAAAATCTCGCGGGATTTTTTTGTCTTTCCAAGATAAAAAGTAACCCACTGCCCGATCGATGTCGATCTCCCTATATGAATATGGACCCATACAACTATATCCATAAAAATAATGGCGTGAGGTCAGGCATCATGCAGGGCAATTCACATGCACTTACTTGCCTACCTCACTATATTGTTCACATTTAAAAAAAAACCCGGGTCCGATTTCATCCAAATAAAAATCAAACAAAAAATAGTGTTAAAATACCGCAAAGGTCTTTCCGTAAATTAATAAACATTAAAGTATTACTGGAATTTATCTGTGAATTTTATCATCGGGTCTTTACGTTCATAGGAATTGGAAAAAGTATTTTCCATTCGATATTGTTACAAGCTACACAATAAATGCTTGAGTTATTGCGATAAAGGTATTTAATTATACGGAGCACTTGCTTACAGACGTAGATAAATTGGGCTTTTACGTTAACCAAAGTTGGAAAAGTATTTATTTTACTAATTAAGTACAATGACATCCGTGAAATGAAATAACGTGAATTCCTAAATTATTTATTTATAGATTGGACAATGGAAATAATATTTCCTGGTTATTAGGTAGGGTTTTCATTTGAATTTTATAAAGCAATATCTGATGCTTAAGAAATATAGGCATAAAAATAATATTATATCCGTGTCCAGGAAAGCTGAGTTTAGATTTAGTAAAAAAAAATAATAACAAACAGTTAAATAGACAGACAAAAACACTTGCACGTGTAAAGGGACCCATTAAGGGCTGTAATTAATTAATAAATTAATGAACTCTATGGTACCTGTCCGATAGAAGGGAAGCCCTTTTAGCCAAAAGCGGTATATTTATTGGTGAGTGGTGGATTTATCAGATTAACATACATAAAACTTGAACCTGACGTTTTCCTCCGAAACCGCTTTGTTTCCTGCTAGTTCTTCTTGAATGGAATGACATTCTAAAACAGAGGTAGATTCACTTGACGATTCGAAAGCTTTTTGTAAAAGTTTATTTGAATAAAAAGAATTCTATTGTATTGTATTCTAAATCGCCTACTAAGACCCTGAGCCTGCTTATGAGGCCCATAGATGATTTGGATCCATAAGTTATCACTAATACGCACAATACGTACTGTTTAAAGACTTTGGTCCCAGGTCATCATCATTTAGGCCTTTTCATTTATTCTAGAAGATTTTAGTTTAAGCATTGTCCCGGAAGCAATATATTTCTGTTAGACTCGTCCAAAATTTCGAGTGCCGAGTTCTGAACGATTATACTGGTTGTTCGATACAATTAAAGTTATGCAACCTACATACAATTATGTTAAATTTGTCTTAAAATATGCAGGTATCATACTAGTATATTTTAATACAAGGTTTATCAGCTTAAAATTCGATCGCGCAACACGTAAAATATTTCAATTTTATTATTGCGCATAACGAAAAAATAATAACAAGTCGTCTGTTACACTAAGGCGATCTTGTTAAGAGCAGGTTCACATAGAAAGCGGTTTACTCGCATTCCTATACTCATCGACGCAAGTGATTTTTACGAGTGTTTTCAAACTTACATTATGTTTGAAAATCCCTTTATTTCTTCGCAAACTTGTATCTGTTCTCTAGAATTCGATAAGCCCACTATCTCTGGAATATGATAAGAGGACGTAAGTATAGTGACATGTTTTCGAATCAAACTTTTTCATAAAAGGGCCATTTAAACGTCACACTATGTGAAATATGACTTAAAAAACAGTCACCCCATTTTTTATTGCTCTAATCGATAGAGTAAAAGATTCCAAATGCATGAGTAGAACACCCGAATTTCAAATATCCATAAGTAATATGTATCCAAAATACGCCTATGCCTACTTGACTATGCCGCTGTTTCTTTAGCTATTGTGAATGTGCTCTTACAGTGAAAAGTCCACCTGAGCCAGCCTCGAACTCAATAACTCAAATTTGGCGACCTTGTCGCCGACATAATATTTGTTTCATGTCATAATCATTACGTGGTTGACATCCCGGGCGGATCAGCGAGGCCAATCAGCGATCGTAGGTATACCTACTGGAAAAACAAAGTTGCAATTAAGGCTTTAATTATTTGCTTTTAATTATTGTGTGGAGATTGGCGATAACTGATAGCACGTTCCTATTATCAGACTATGTTATTATTGTTTGTTTGTGGAGCTCTGGAGACGAAACGCGTTGACCGATTTGTGATGATTCTTACGTCAATCAATTTGGACTAATCTTGAGAGTGTCACTAAAGACATCACAGTAATCAAAATTCAATATGGCGACCACAAGACGCCATATTGTGAAAAATAAAAAATGAAAGTCGACGAACTATGTTAAATGGGGTATCATTGAGAAGGTATTTGAAAATCATTTTCAGGTTTCTCTTATCATTTGTCATTTCGAATGACCATTTAAGAGCAATGACGATTTAAAGTCATAAATTTTCAGTTTATATTATATTCTTTAAAGCGATAAGGATTTTTATATTGTAATATTTTGCTTGTTTTGTAAATTGGCATAAAATGATCGTAGTTTTGTAAATATGTAGTTCGCAAAATGTTATTTAACAATTTTTATTTTCAATAATATTTCTGCGGTTTAAAATCTCTTTATATAGAATAGTGTACGTTTAATAAGCAATTCAGTAGTCAATAAAAACATTTACAATATTATAGTTTTTTAATCATGGTAATTATTACAATCACATTTACTAACTGGTCCAAATATGTATTTATATTTTATTTACATAAATGTCAACATAATTAAGGCTTTCCGAGAATCCAAAAACGCGTTCACACAAAGGCAAAGGGTAAAGTTGATGATTTCTCAATAAGGTCGTAAAAAATAAATTATTTAAACTAGAAAATTACGTTCGCAAAAAATATTTATTGAACGAAATGTAAGTTAACATGGACGGGTTCCGTATTTGTAATAAACCTTAATGCCTTCACTCATACTTAGGCTATATGTAAATATGGAGCAAGTCCATCCATTCCACTATCATCCATTTTTTACTTCATTCATTCATTAATTCATCACAAGTCTTTTCAAATGGATCTAGTTTAGGCCACAGTCCACCACGCTGGCGAAGATAGAACATCATACACCGTTCAAAACATTAGAGTACGAAAACATGAAGAGAAAATTGGCTTACCTGAAGTATGCCAATTTTCTCTCCATGTTTTCGTTCATAATAAAAAATAGTTATATATTTTAATGGCTTAAAACACACATAACTCTGAAAAGTCATAGATACGTGTCGGGTATAAAACCCAGGTCCCTCCGAAAAGGAGGCCAACCTACCTACTTATCACCGCTCGTGCAGGTTTTTTGTATTCGATTACAAGATAGTCCTTGACTGCAATCTCACCTGATGGTAAAAGACGATCCAGGCTAAGACTGTAGCGGGCTAACTTGTAAGCGGTATGGCAGTTTACATTGGATCCATACTCCTAGTCTGTTTCTACACGCCATCGATAGAGAGATTTAATGTCTTGATTTTCGATAACGGAACCCTGAAAATGTAAAAGCTCCACAATCATTAAATGCTACCTGTAATTACAGTGCTCTGTATTGGAGCGAGGTCTTTAGCTGACATTTTGAATTTGGTAAATTTTCACCCGTTACAGTTCTGATGAATGCAATTCTTTCACTTTTTTAAAAAGCCTCAATAGCCCAATGGTAAATGGTGCGTAACGCGTAAGAGATCCAAGTGGCGTAAAGTGACGTAGGACAAGTACCTTCTTGCAAGAATGTAGACAGTTCTATCAGGTAGAGTATCGGAGACCGAGATCTTTGGGACTCTAAATCAGGGAAATAAGTAAGTACTACCCAATTGCTTCAATGAAAAGTACCAGTTTTAAATCTATTTATTCAGGCTTTATTTTTAATTTTTAAATAATTTAAAGGGGGATTTTATAAAACCGTACCTTAATCCGTGAAACATTGCCTTTACTATGGATAAGTTTTCACACTTTGAAAGATGGTTTAGTTTGATTTGAGATCTTGAAAAAAATAATGTACCTACTACAAAATAACCTCAATAGCCCAGCCCCAGGTTAAAGGTGCGGACTGAAAACTGAAAGGTTTTTCAATCCCCACCCGTTGCTCTATTGCTGTACCCGCTAATTAAAATAGATGTATGCTTAGCTAGAGGGGAGAAAGGAGTTTATATATGAAGTTTAGTAAGGCTAATATTTTTTAAAAGAAATACAAATAATTAGGTAAAGTAAAATACTCTCTATTAATAATAATTATGGTGTCAAAAAGAAATAGTCTTTTATAGTTTTCATTTAGTAGGATCATATTTTTCTCGCAGTAAAAGATTATTTGTGCAATTTCTTAGCAATAAAGATACTGAACTAAATATTTTTTTGAACTAATTGAAATATTATACCTAATAATATAAGTCTTTCCTAATGCACGCCGTGCACGGATGCAATGGGAATAAAAAAAAATTATATTACTTAACAAAATATAAATTGTGTTAAATTAATTATTTAAAGAGGTTCATTTCGCTTTTAAAGATTTAATTCAATATATAAATAGTTTTGATTTTATGAAAAAAAATAAAAAATAAACTATATATGACGTAAATATTTTACTTCATCGATTTGATATCGGAACATTAAACTCCTACGATATAAATAGCATTTTATTGTGCGTCATTGAAATTTCCAATTTGCCATCTCTTATTTCACCAAGTTGTCAATTACGGCAACATACGCAAACACTTTACGATTTCCCAGATGTGTAATGTAAAAACCGATTCCGCGTATCTTTCTTTTATATCTTCGAGGGCGAGTTTTCTTAGAATCACTCGATGTCCTTGCACGTTCTAGGTATTTTTTCTCCGTTCAATTTGATGGTTAGTTTGACAGAAGGAATGCCATACTAGGTCGGCGACGGTCGTGGTCGAATGAAGAAACGTGACTCCGACCCACCTATTGACCAGTTTAACCAAACCTATCAAGTACCTTATGGCTCTAAGAGAAAAACCTATTTTTTCTTACACAGAGGGCTCTATCGAAAGTGGTCATAGCGAAATACTAACCGTTGTCGTCTCAATGCCGTCTCAAACACGAAGATCTCAATTCTTTTTGTGCCTTATTAATGATAATTAATTGTTCGTTGCTAATATGCGCGTTTGTCAATCGCATCGAATTAGTGTCACTTAGTTTTTAAGCTGTAGAAATCTATGGAAATGCTTGCGATACAAAAAGTGATTACTTACCTACTGAAAGTTTAGTGTCACTTTATTCTATATTTATTATTTATTACTATTGGATGCCCGCGGCTTCGCTCGCGTGGATTTTTTTTAAATCCCGTGGGATCTCATTGATTTTCCGGGTTAAAAAGTAGCCTTTGTCCCGGTACTCAACTATACCCATGCAAAAAATAAGGTCGAGCTTTGTTGCCGTGAGATTGAAGGACAAACCAACAAACAAACACACTTTCGTATTTATAATATTAGTGAGAATTATATTATTATTATAATATAAATACACCTACTACCAGTACATATTTGTGTAATGAGTATGTTGAATTACATTTCTCTTTGACCTCATTGTATTTATTTCGAGTGAGATTCATTTGTCGAGAATAATAATAATCTCCTACTGATAGAATTGCAGGATATATAATTTTGCATAAGTGTGTGCGCAAACATATGTGAACTCTTTTACTGAAAAATTCTCAATATAACCCAATACAAACTATTTTTTTTAATCCACTCGGGACTTGAATCCACTACATCTACTCTTGATCTGAAATCGAAAAAGCTACCCAATAGAACAACGAGGCTGTCAAATATAATATTATGTTATTACAATAGGGTTACAAAAAGGGAAAGACAGACTTACCATAAAATTTAAATAATAAAGAAACCTTAACCCATTACCACAGAAGTCGAGCAATTAACTGATAACATCTTCTATTCTTTGCGGCAACCTTGATTTTATAGTCTATTATGTAAGTCTGATTACATATTTCACGATTTACAATTAGTACTCGCAAGTACAAGGACTCAGCAGTATCTATGAAGAGAATAGGGTTTACTATGACTCAATGAATCTACAATCTATCTACCAATATCTAATTATTATTTAATATTATTTAGTGCCTACATCCGTAAACAAGATATTACTATGAAACTGCCTCTGCTGTTATTATTGATATTTCAATAAAGAGATCCCGTATAAATTGGTATAACTCAGTTTCGTAGAGTCAGACGATTTGTGGTTGCTAGGATTTTTCTTGAATGTTAGAGAAATGTTGAATTTACAAACGTTTCCAAGTTTACGCTAGACTAACGAATTTTGTGAGCAAACTTTGGAACCACCGCACCTATTTCAAAAATTCTTTCACCATTTCAAAGGTACATTATTCCAGATGGTTATAGGCATAAGATAATATTATATTATATTAGTTTATACCATACGACAATCATTTTTCAGCAGTTCTCGACTAATATATTTCTTGACTGGTAAGTACTTTCAATCTTCTTTCAGGATAGCGCATTGCATATCTTATATGCAATGCGCTATCCAGCATAGAAACATTGATTAATTCAGTTTTCCTACACATTTGATGCAGAATTTGTAGCGGTCTCATAAGACCTTCCCCTTCCCAATAGGTGTTGAAGTTTTACTCTTGTAATTAGTCGCATTTACACAAGCTCGTAAATATGATTATTTTAATACATTGCTTGATAAGATCTCACTTTAGTATGAAGGTTACGCCCCGGTATTACCACATTACATACGTTTACAAATGATTTATTGTATGTGCGTCTTTTTAATTCTATACAAGTAATAAAATTAACAGCATAGAGCCTGATTAGTGTTCTAGCAGTCGGACAATTTTACTCGAGAGATAAATGCATTTTTATTTTATTCGATTGCTTAATTGAGAGTTATATCGATCATGTCTTTTTTGTTAATGTGTGAATTAAACAAAACGGACACATGTTTTCTTTTTATATGGTATGTCGAGCTTTTACACCTTATTTAATTTATGTTTAAGATTTTATCTCTTCGTTGATTAATTTGGCTTTCGTCATAATACATTTTAATAATTAAGGTCTGAATCATTAAAGTTAACAAAAGTAACCTAATTTTCACATTCATATTTTAGATATTATATGTTATGTATAGATTAAACAGTTTTCTGGAATGAATTGCACTTCTCAGATCTTTTAATTTACAAGAGCATAAGTGAGTAATGATGTATACGTATGCCACTGGTGCCTTAGAGAATAGGAAGGTCTCTCGTTTGGAATTCCACCTGTCCAGACACCCTAGTTGCATCCCACTTACAAGTGACATATTCTAGGTCGGACGCAGCGGCGACTAGCGCCAAACGGGCTAAGAGACGCAAATATGAAAAGCTTGATTCCATATTTAATAATTATCCTGTCCTTACTATTCCTTACTAACCCTTACTTAATATTATAATTGCGAAAGTGTGTTGGTTTGTTGGTTTGTCCTTCAATCTCGCGGCAACAAAGCAAAGGGTCGACGTGGTTTTTTGCATAGGTATAGTTGAGGACCGGGAGAGTGACATAGGCTCCTTTTTCTCCCGGAAAATCAATGAAATCCCGCGGGATTTAAAAAAAATCTTATATTAAAAAAAGTTAAAGAAAGTTAGAAAAGAAAATAAGTTAGAAAAGTTAAGATGCGCACTGAAAACTGAAATTCTGCGGTCGATCCCCTCCCGTTGCACTATTGTCGTATCCACTCCTAATACAAGTTTTCCGTTTATTTGGAAGGGAGAAGAGAATATAAGTATTTAGTCTAGTATTTAGTCTAGTTCAGCTCGGCAAATATTCTTTTATAAAAAAAAAGGATTAAGCGCGCGCAGTGTTATATGCGAGGCGTACAGAGTATGTATCTAAATCATGTTATTTCATAGAAATGTAAGTTTATCTTCGTGGTGAAGTTTACATGATGTGGTGCAAGCTGATTTATAGGCGGGATAGCGTCTCGACCCTGCGGCTGCAGTGGGCGGTGAGCCTTTCAACATCATAATATTCCACGAAGATGTTTATTTTCAGCTACAATAATACATTATGACTTATGACGTAATCGCTAAGTGCTTGACGGCTTATAGGTCTTACCTACACGTCACAGCCACAGCCATTGAGATAATAGATGTTATCACCACTGTTTCTCTAGGGATTCATATGTATTTTTTTCCCCCGAAAAAATGTTTTACTGGACAAAACCATGCCGACTAATATTGTTTATGTTTGGAAATACTATTTTCCTTTTCAATCGACTTACAAAAATGGAGGAGGTTCTCAATTCGTTCGAAATTTTTTTTTTGTTTGAAAGAGTATACTTCCCAGGTGGACCCATTGTCATCAAGTCAGGATCTGATGATGGGATCCTGGAGAAATCGTGGGAACTCTTCATATTTTATAGGCACAATTGGCTAAGAACGAGAACGTTAATCAAGTAAAAAACTCTTTGCAGACTAAGTCATGCTATACTATACTTAAATAAAAGCTGATACTTTACGCAGTAATGTAGCCTGCAAGCTGATT
The DNA here is from genome assembly GCA_038048805.1 of Hipparchia sbordonii. NCBI lineage: Eukaryota > Metazoa > Arthropoda > Insecta > Lepidoptera > Nymphalidae > Hipparchia > Hipparchia sbordonii. The sequence goes on from CM076110.1 coordinate 7,931,452, forward strand.
TAGAACAATAATTAAAAATTAAGTTAAAAAATTACGCAGCTTGAAACAGAACCCATATTGTAATAATATTACATATTTACGAGGTGAATATTCACGACACTAGACAAGGTCGTTAACTTTTTTATAAAATCTCACAATCAGATCAATACTTCATAGCATTATCAATTACCACTGTCATGGGAAAAAGATCACGTTCCAAGATAGATTTTGTAAGATACGATTTGATATTATGAGTTGCGGAAATCTGATGGTAATCATAAAAACTGTTGATAAGGTTTTCTTAAAACTTAAAACTTTATGTTAACGCTTGCAACCATATAGCAGGTTTATTATTGGGTTATCGATAGAATCTAAAAAAGGATGTTGAAATGTAATCATATGAACGTAAAAATAAAAATTATTAAAGTATAACAGTTGTGCCTATAAAATTTGAAGAGTTCCTTGATTTTTCCAGAATCCCATCATCAGATCCTGACCTGGTGACAATGGGGCTACCTGGGAAGTATACCTTTTCAACAAAAAAAGAATTTTCCAAGTCTTCGAGTAATCGGGAAACATACATAAAAAAAGACGTGTGGCACTCGGGAACTGCCGCGTTAAAGCTATTGCATAGCATTTTTTATCAACGCCATCTAGCGGTGAGAGGAGTCCCGTGTCAGGTTATTTTCGTTACGGAATTTCTGGATTCGGTCTCCACGCTTAAGGCCCGCGATAGAAGCTATGCAATAGTTTAAAAATAAAATGACTCCGATTGAAGGACAAATCAACAAACCAATAAACAAACACATATAAATGAAGTTTTCTTAGCATTATCTTGATCTCAATTATTATTAGGTATAACACAGCATTGTACGCAACAGTCAATAGATTCGATTCAGTCCGCAGTCGGCACAGGATCACGTCGACAGTTGAGACACCAAAGGTTGTCTCGAAATGCGTGCCGGTTGCACAACCGAAGAAATAGAGCAGACAGATGTGGTTAACTTATTTTCGCTGTTCGATTTACTAATACTGTAACGTCAATCGGTTTTGTTATTATCAACCGCGGTGGACTTACCACGTCATTATTTCTCGGCAATTTTTTTTACCTATTTTTATTTTAAACTAGCCGATTCCCGCGACTTCGGCCGCGTGGAAAAAATTTAGAGTGACTTTGCTACTATCCGCAAGAAGTTATGTCTTCTATCTGAGATAATATTTAGTAGATCTTCACCAAAATTGGACAAAATATTTCTAATAGTACACAATTTATCATAAAAGAAGAATTTTTAAATTCGGTTTAGATTTGATGAAGTTATGGAGAAATTTTCAACCCCTATCCCGGATAAACCTTATTGTTTATCAGGATAAAAAGTATCCTTTATAGCACTAGATCAAATTTCATTCAAATCCATTCAGTAGTTTTCGCGTGATGCGCGCACAGACAGACAGACAGACAAAAATTAAAAAAAAAAATTGTTTTGGGGTTAGTATCGATAATAAAGCATCCATTTGAAATTTTCAAAATATATTTAATGTACAAAATTCGTCCCGTTACAGTTTTATTATAAGTATAGATTAAAGAGTTTGCAAGCTTGAAAAGTATTTTGAAATTATTGTAATAGTAGGATATTATATGCGTCATTCAGATAAAGGTATACCTGAAGATCGACGCTGCCTATTCTATGAATCCGTCTCGATTTAATTCTATGGTAATGAGCGCAAGATAATATTGTGCGTATTATTAAATTAGTATTTCATTCGATTGGCAGGCTTTTTTTTCAAACATCAAGCATAATAATTGAGTGATACAAAAAAGTAACAACAACATTATGTTAACGATCCCAGTTGCATTTTGTCATTTATCAAGCTATCAAGCTAGCTCCGACGATGCAAAATAAATATTATTTATTATTTTATCTGTCAGCGGCGACAAAGGCATACGATTTATCAGCACCCACGCACAACGAAAATGTGCTACCGACTTACGTAGCCTTATCAAAGTGATGAAGATACGACACTAAAAATTTCTATTTCTATTTTGTTTTAATTTATTGCACGTGGGCTGAGAATCAATATAGAAATCACTGAGATATAAGCTATTCTATTATGCTTTTGTTTGTCATCTGCGATAGTGATAAAAATAATATCTTTCTTTATTTGTGTGAAGAATAACGTTAATATTTTCATTCTCCGTTTTTTTTAAATGATGGGTGTCTGATCAAAAACCAATAATTCCATTTTCTATAAAAAAATACTTTTTGTTGTGATCGTGACAAAAATGTTTTATTTTTTTAAATTAAGTAATCTATGTTTGTACCTAAGGTGTGACTGAGACTATAATTTTATATTTTCATGGTATATTGGACGCATTAGTATTGCTTATACCGATAGCTCTAACTCGATAATCCGATAAACCCATGATAAAACTCACGGTGTCTGAAAAGGTAAAATTATTTTAAGTCGACAACTATCTTCTTTTTGTTACAAATCTATTCTTCTTGTTACGCAGCCATAATATTACAAACTTGCCAAAGTTGATTGAGAAACATTCAAAATATTACACGCAATTTATATCTGCAATCAGGTGAAACTAATACTTGAATTGGTTTACAATAGAACTACATAACTTTTTGTGTGCCCACTCAATGTCGTGTACGGGAGCCCAAACCGTTAATGCCTTTAGGCTCGATGGTACTAGATTTAATCCGAATCTACTGTTTCAGAATTCGTGAGTTGATCGGAACTAATAGGCACATTGTGAAATTTAAACGGCCTCGACATCAGTTTTTAAGAGATGTCACAAAATTTGAAGACAAAGGCTATCTCGTCAGATTGTGTAAGCGGCAGTCTCTTAAAATAAGAGACCTTGAGTGTTGAATTGAATCGTTATCTGATCAGTTAACTAATACTTTTACTTGCCTAATGTGACAGTATGTAGTGTAAGTTTTCGACATAAAAATGTATTCCGGGAATTTATAGAAAGAGTTTCATTTTAGATCGTGAATTAAACTAACGTTAGCTAAACAGTACCTACTAAAATTAATTACAACAAAAGAACTTAGAACATTCAAAATCCCGAAAAATATATTTAATTTTTTAATTGAACAAAGATTTTGACCTCAAGTTGGGGCATATCTCTTTTATGATCAGTGTTTTATCAGTTCCCCTCCTGCTATTTTGCCTTGAATAAAATCAATGCAACGTTAATCTGAATCTAAGCAATTAAAAATTCAAAGTCGCTCAGCGGGCTATATTCAGTTCAGACTTCAGAATACTAGAATAATGAACGCAGTTTGGTTCACTATAGACGAAATCTATATAAAGCTGAAGAGTTTGATTGTTTGAACGCGCTAATCTCAGGAACTACTGGTTTGAATTGAAAAGTTCTTTTTATGTTGAATAGTCCATTTATCGAGGAAGGTTTTAAGCTATATAACATCACGCTGCAACTAATAGGAGCGAAGCATCAGTGAAAAATGTTGCAAAAACGGGGAAAATTATCCATATTTAAAATATATTCTTTTAAAAACTTCTTTTAATTGCGATCATAACAACAGTAATTGACGCGAACGAAGTCGCGCGCATCAGCTAGTATTCCATAAACGTCACTTGAATGGCTAGAGTGACACTATACATGTTGGAATAACATATAAGCTACTTATTATCCCGGAAAATAAGATAGTTTCCGCGGGAATTAGAAAACCTCAATCCACGCGTATGAAGTCGCTGACATCAGCTAGTGTTCAATAATTCCAAATCCACTTGTCATTCATGTTTGCGACTTTAGATTAGCATTATTATAGCCGGAACTATCACATTTTTTTATCAATGAAAGTTTATTGTTTGGCACTTTTGAGCGTGCATCGTCTAAACGACTCGTCACACTAATCTTCAGAGATTAAAATTCCATTCTATTTATACGTTCATCTAGTTCTTAACTAATTTAAGCAAGTACAGTTATAATATTTTATTTTTTGTCGATGTCAAGAAAGCCAATAAGTAATCGTTTGAAATGGTTCTTATTTTTTTTAATATAAAGAAAATTAGCCAAGCTGAAATTGACTAATATCTTACTCTATAAGCGTAAAGCTTGTGCTAGGAGTGGGTACGACAATAGTTCAACGAATGGAGCTCGAACCTGCGACCTTTCAGTTTTCAGTCCCCACCTTTAACCGTTGGGCAGTTGAGGCTATTTTGTAGTACATTACTTTTTTCAAGATCTTAAATCAAACTAAACCAACTTTCAAAGTGGAAACCTGTCCAGAGTAAAGGCAATGTTTCACGGATTAGAAAATCCCCCTTTAAATTATTTAAAAATTAAAAATAAAGCCTGAATAAATAGGTTTAAAACTGGTGGTTTTTCATTGGATTAACTGAGTAATACTTACTTACTTCCCTAGTTTAGAGTCCCAAAAGAGGATCTCGGTCTCCGATACTCTACCAGTAGATAGTACTACCTGGTAGTACTAGTAGTGGTACCTGGTAGTATTGTCTACATTCTTGCCAGAAGGTACTTGTCCTACATCACTTTACGCCACTAGGATCTCTTACCTGCGACCTGGAGCTTTACTCGTTTCGTCCAAGCAGCGAACCTGGGTTGTCTACCAGGAAAATGCTTTGTTCAGCGACAAAGTATGCTCTCCTTACAACATGATACTCTCCCATTCTCCCGTATTTTTTTTGGATAACTTTTTTAAATATCAACATATTAAACAAGCTTCGGTCCATCACATCCGTAAACGTTAGTATGAAGGGGCTCTAAAGATTCCCCGGGGCTCAACAATTAAGCTACTTCGCAGCGTGTAATTTCTTTTGCTGTTGTTTATAATTTGCTTGTCTTGAAAGTTCCAAGTTATTAACCAAAGCTTGATGACTCGGCACGAGCAGATACGTTGTATTAAATTAAGAAGATGTTAACTTTGAATGGAATGCTGTGCTTGTTTGTTGGTTAGTCCTTCAATCAACGCAACGGATCAACGGATAAACATGATTAATCCTATCCTATTATAATATTATAAATGTGAAAGTTTGGATGTATGTTTGTTAATCAATCACGCCGCAACGACTGAACTGATTTGGTTGAAATTTAGCACAGAGATAGATTATAGTCTGGAATAACACATAGGCAAGTAGTTCCCGCGGGAATTAAGAAATCTCAATCCAAGCGAACGAAGTCGCGGGCATCAACTAGTTAATAATAATTTAATGTTTGCATGATTGTTTTGGATATATATAGTTGAGGACCTATATCTCTATACAAATTCACGAGTAAAGTGTAGACAAAGTGGCGCGTGTCTTAGTCCTATTTGAGAGCGCAATAGGCTTCTTTTTATCCCGGGAAAAAAACCGTTGAGCTTGATTGCGCGAGTCTTTACCAAGCAATATTTAGTTGAGGAAACAATATAAAAATAAGAAATATTTAATACACATTGCTCTTCTTAGTAATTACGCGGAATAGCTTTTACTGGAATAGATAATAATTAATAATGAAATTATGCAATCATTCCGTTTGTCTTCTTAACGTCGGATTTATACTGTTGTTGTAATAGCGTTATAAATTTAAACAGCACACCACTGTAGATTGTCTGCAGCTCACGACCGTCATAACTCGAAAAATATTGTTTAAGACTAGCTTTTGCCCGCGATTTTACTCACATTAAGTTAGATTTTTTAAACATAAAAAATCAATCACAAAAATCCGTTCTTAGCGGATGTCTACGTCCTAATAGCTATCTGTATGCCAAATTGCAGCCTGATCGGTCCAGTTGTTTCAGCTGTGCTTTGATATATCAGTCAGTCAGTCACCTTTTTCCTTTTATATATTAAGAAGATATGTTTAGATTCTTGAACATCATTTTCGATATAGATACTGAGAACTGTTAAGTATAGAGACGATTTTCTTAGCTCAATGAATCAGCTCGTCAATCTTGCTGAAACTGCGCTGCAATTGAAAAAAGAATCAATAGAATAGAAAATAAAATTGAAATTGTTTTTTTGTTCAGTTTTCATGATTATGTTCCTGACAATATGAATATTTTTGTGCGTAGCTAAATAAATCTTGCATGAAAGGTGAAAGACACCAATGAAATACTGAAGTCATGAGGAACTATGTCATCGTAGCTGCTATTTTGCAGTCAGCTTGCAGAACAAATGCAAGCCATCTGAAGTTAGTATTTAGATGGCTTGCAGGTTTGAAGAATGTTAGACATGATCTAAATAGTTATGGTTTGTAGTAAGTAAATATTTTTGGTTTGACAAGAGTAAGGTGCTCTAGTTTCTCACTTCTGTACAGAAGGCTCAATAAAGTATCCGAGCAGATGTAAATGGAGCACCGAGCTCGCCCGAGGCTAGGGCGGGGTCCGGACAACACTTTCATATTATTACGGCGGCATTGCACGCACACACACACACCGAGGCACGCACACAGGCGAGCACGATTAGATCGCGGCAAACAAGCCTGCGCACGCGATTTGACCACTTTCAATGATTCGTTAGCAAAATCATTAGGAGATGTAATGTCGGCGCATTGTAATACGTGTTTATGGTTATTTAAATGATTTATTTTTATTGATTGTTTTTGCCTTGTTGCGAGACAGAAAATAATGATGGCTGTATGAATAAGGCTACCTATTATGCCTTCGGTGTTGCGAAGGTAACTTCTACTATGTAATTTGAGCGTTTGGTAATGGAATTTGTAACGAGAAAATGAGTTGTCAAGTCGGTTGGAGCGGCGCATTCATCATTTGAGGTCGGAACGGCGGCCGTTGGGCGTGCGGACAAGTTCGGAAGGCTCTGTTGACCGGATGAATGATGTGTGTCTGTACTTTAATGCATTTAGATCACAGTAAATTATGCTCGATAAAACTAATCACTTTCCCGTGGATAAACGTTAATAACTAGTTTATACGAGTAGCTTGTATAAACTGAAGTATGTATGGTTTAGTTAATCGTGTAGGTTATCAAAATAAACGAAGGTTTATCCAGGTTAACTTAATAGTAATGTATAATAGACACTTGTCACGAGTAAATCAAACACTACTTTACAATTTTATAAGGGCGGGGCATCCCTTTCATTTAAGGTTTAATTTACACATAAATATAGCCTCTGAAGCTAAACTAGGTAGCCCTGTGCTTCAGCTTCAGTGCCGAACTCCCCTGGACATTTATACACGGTGAAATTTCATTGGTTGTACTCCCTGAAAGAGGTGAATGTGCTCATGAAACTGAACAACTTTCTCCAAGGAACATAGGTCGAAATATGAAAAAAAAAATTGGACCTCCCATAGTAAATCAATCAGCTGATCGTCAAGTTTGTATGGAGGGTCCAATTTTTTTTTTCATATTTTGACCTATGTTCCCTGGGGAAAGTTGTTCAGTTTCATGAGCACATTCACCTCTTTCATGGAGTACAACCATTAAAATTTCAACCGGTATATAAAAACAATACAAATTGGCTTACATTTGAGACGACAAAAATAGAATTATCGATGTAATCCCATATGAGAAAGTTCATGTTAAGTTCGCCAAATTCAAGACGAATTAAATATCCGTTAATCCACGATAATGACCGCATTCGACCATACACGCAACACATCAAAGAGGGTAAATTTTTCGCGAATTCCTTTTACAACTCAAATTCTCGAACTTGAGGTATAAATTAAAAGTTAATGGGAACATTATAATGTATTACGGACTATAAAGCAAGTGAAATGATGTAGGATTTGGCGCAAAATCAATAATAATGAAAGGTCAAAAGCCTTGAGCAAGAAACACGTAGATAGTAGATAGGTACAATAAAACAACATTTGGCCACAATTGATGTAAATTCGCGGTTATAAAATTTTACAATTGCAAAAGTACAGGTCCCGAGGCTCGAATATGTCTAAATGAAAATTTCGAATTGCCCGTCACTGACCACCGGGAGAGTCGTAAATATTTCAAAATACGCATAACTTCTGGTGCTTTGTAAGTCATTGTGGTACCTACTTGTTCACTCGGATAGTTTACGTTTATTATCCAAATATTATACACTCATAAATTATAATATAATAAAAATGTAAATAGTACTATATACAACCTGAAAATGTAGTTATTGTTTGCACGTCGCAGGCATTTATTTTTCTTATGACATTCTCTACAACTTATAATTCTTATAATTATAACTACTAGCTAATGCTTGCGACTTCGTCCACATAGATAGTTATATAAACAACCTGAAAATGTAGTTACTGTTTGCACATTGCAGGCGTTTATTATTGTTATGATAAGTTCTGCAGTTTAAATAGCTACTAGCTGATGCTTGCGACATTATCCTCGAAGATTTAAATATTTCAAAATCTCGAAAGAATTCGTCGATGCCTTTTCCGTTTATCATATTTTGGGAGAATTTGGAAAAATCCTGAAAATTGTTATATGTCTCCGTAGTCGTATTATTTTAGTTAATAATATTTACGTGCCAAAGAATTCTTTAATAATTATACTAAGTAAATACATATATCGAAAAAAGGCAATGTTATTGCAAAAATATAAATTTTCTTTATTCTCTAATAACCCGTGGGAATTAAAAAAATTCCGACCTAATTCCTTGTTCATAATTTCACATAATAAAGACAACCACAGCGCAAAGTTTCCGTTTTTTAGGTTTAAGGGTCGTTGATAAGTGAGTAAGTGAGTTAGGGCTTTTCTTTTCATTATTGCATTGACGTCAAGATTTCCTCACTCATGTAAAAATTCCATTGATAAAAATAATTTCAAATAGCCTTGGATACGATCTACGATACCTATACATAATGGTAATCATTAAGTAAACTGTTGGCATAAATGTTATCGAAGCTTGCTTGTTATCAATATAATATTAATTTGCCTTCAATTAGCCTTCACAATGGGAGCGAAGCCGGATCTGTCATATTTTTCTACTTGTTTACTTATCATTACTTATCTTGAAGTCCTTGAATATGATTTTGAATTATTGAACCACCTAAGCTAAAGTTTTATTAATGACAAGTAGAGTTCCCGTTTCATAGATCGCAAGATAACTTAGAAATATGACAGCTAACCGCATATATTTGCGCTCTTAAAAAAGTTTAGAATGAGCTGCAGAAACCACTGTATTATAACTTAGGCAACTGTTTGTATTTATTCATTATTTGTGACTGAAAAAGCGTAATAAGTCGAACGCCATCGAAATATAATGACTATACCATAAAAAATCTCTACCAAAAGTTTATGAAGAGTTCATTTAATTCACGAGGGCGCATGACTCAAGGTTGTGTGTGTGTCGTATCTGTGTAAGTGTGAGCGAGAGCTTGCCTAACCGCTCTTACCTAGGTTCCTGACATGCACGCGCACTTACGCAATGTGCATGTACATGACGTGACTACAAGTATAGCTCACGCGCTCTCTATACCATCTTTCGTCCTATTGGTGTGACTTAACGGTTAAAAAGGGTTATAAATCACAATACGGCAGATAAAAAACAACAGAATCGATGGCTTTAAAGATCTGTCCCTGGTTTGATTAATGACGGATGGCAACATTAATTATGACGCGCTCAGCGCAAATATCGACGTCAATTAAAGATTTCGCATCGAACATAATGCATGTCGAAACATCTCACAATTATCACGTCAACGTTACAATGTCAGAAACGCATATATGAATCCGGTCCAGCCCTGGTGCCCAAGGTTGTCCCTAATTATACCTTTCGAATGAGACGTCATTTCCTTGCGCTTACGAAATATTAAATGTAAAAAAAAAGTCTTTTTCGCGTACCGAAGGTGTGAATTTAAATAATTGCAATAATCTCACTGATGGACTGACATGCGATTTTAATGAGCGGGTGAACGGTTCCCTCGCGAAGATGACGCTGCGCCGCGCCGCCAGGGAAATGACTATAAGCCAATGAGACAGAGCGGCTAAAAATCCAAAAGAGATTTAGACCAATGGCAGATCTCCATCACGAAATAGAAAAAGTTAAAGTTACGGCATATCTTGTCCGTGACAAAATTGTGTGGGAAAGGGAAAGAGTCAAATCTCTGCGTTAGAATTCATGTCACATAGACAAGACATGCCGGAGCTCAAGCAGTTCCGCCGCTACTTTTTTGCAAAGGAACAGTACTAACTGCTAAAGACCTTACTTTGCATTTAGAAACTAGGAGAAACCCATGAGGATTAAGAAGCTATTACGATGACTAAACGTATGACTGAAAGTCAGCAAAAATAGAACGCAGACACAAACTAATGTTAACAAAGTCTCCTTCCAAAAGTCATCGTAACATCAGACACCACTTCTTCTCAACTAAAGCTTGGTGTTGTATCCAATGCTGAAAAATAGGCCTTTGCTTCTGCCTTTTATCACCCATATGTACTTCCTGGCACGTTCGGTCTTTCCACACTGTGCTTACTTGTACACAGTCTCCACACCAAAACACGACTGCCTAAGTGGCCATCGATTCTGCAACAGACATGACCCACTACAAATATTAACATTCACCTAACTTTTTACACTTAAAAAAGTTGTTTGTCAATAATTTCAGTGTCAGAATAAAAGAACGATCGAGTCCGGAAAATTCTAAAAGTCTAATCCAAAATGTGTGATAAAAAATTGTAGCGAGCCTAATTTCTAAAATTTTCTAAGACAGCAAAAATAAGAAATTAGCTCTAATAGAAACCAATCTATCCTATCTGTTACTAGTAAAACGTTTAAATATCTACACAAACCGATGACTACGTCTTGCGAACCGACCACCTTAAGAGTGTTACTGAACCGCTGGTCTCAAACGTCGTAATAACCAAAACCGTAACAACAAAATTGTCACCGCTCTGACCTGGAAACGTGAATTTTAAAAACGTTAATGAGAAGTTAATCTTGCGATTGTTCCTTGGATTTCATTACAAACAAAAAATGGTAATATTCTTGATGACAGTTTCAACTCCGCAATCTATACGTGAAGGGGCCGAGTGAGCGTTGATATCTTTCAGACGACGCAAGATCGTCCTTTTAAAGAAGACTCGGTTGAATAACGGAACTTCTCTTAATGCTTAAAAGATTTTTTTTTAATTTTTCCATGCAGTAAATGTATAAAAAAATGCTTTTTGGAGAGTTTAAGACGCAGAGAGAATTTCGTATTTGTAATATGAGAAGGGGTTTCTACCTTAATGACATTCGAATTCAATCCAAATTATCTTGATCGCATTTTCTGGGATTTGAAGCGGAATACTGCACAAGCTCGAAAAACTAATATAGTACACGATACAAGGTCGTCACTCGAACACCTTGAGGCCCCGATGGTCCCAAGGTCCTCGAGCGACGATCCTGCTCTGGCAAAGGCATCATTGCAAGATCCCTCGCTAGATAGATGGACCGTCTCCAGTGAGTTCGACGACCTCCCTGGCGCAGTGGTGAGCGCTGTGATATTATAACTGGGAGGTCTCGGGATCGATTCCCGGCGGGGGCAATTAAGAAATTTATAATTTCTAAATTGTCTCTGGTCTGGTCTGGTGGAAGGCTTTGGCCGTGGCTAGTTACCACCCTACCGTCAAAGACGTGCCGCCGCGCGATTAGCGTTCCGGCACGATGGCGTGTAGAAACCGATTAGGGGTATAGGTTGAATTTACACTGCTATACCCCTTCCAAGTTAGCCCGCTACTATCTTAGACTGCATCGTCACTTACCATCAGGTGAGATCGCAGTCAAGGGCTATCTTGTCATCGAAAAAAAAAAAAAAAGAGTCGCTGGCAGCCGCTGGATACAAGCGGCACAAGATCATAATATATAATAATAACAATTTCTGTGGGATTGGACGGAATTGGATTCAGATGGGACGGAAAATCTGATACGGCCGGAAAGACATCAGGCGAAGGACCGATGGCTTTACGTGCTCTTCGAGGCAAAGATCATGTATGTACATACTGTGGTACGAGACCACACAACACGAAACAGCCGTAGACATTCTATAAAATCTACCGACAAATCAAAAAAGTCCTTGCTAGGACAACTAAAAAGAGGACTTTTCCGAGAAAATCAAAACCGATAGTCATCCCATACGTAATTAACATGATCGAAACATCTGCTTCCATTCAAAGGAGTCAGCGTAATATTCATCAATACCTTATTCGGTAAAACTAAATCATGTAGACTATCACTTGTCGTTGTAGCAGGAAGATAAGACAATTTATCTTCATGTTTAAGGTAGAACGGTATGCAAGGATCGAGAGGAATTATAACAGTAGGATTATAGTCGGTTAGTTAATTCCCTACGAAGCTTCCGCGTAAGCGATCCCAATATAGAAGGTTTACAGACTTTGTACAAGAGTCGGGAATGGATGTGATGTACCTACTCGTAGCTAGGTAGTGCCGGACCAGAATAGGGACTTTTTGTCTTACTACTTATTCTCTCGTCTCCCTTCATGCACTATGTGCCTAATGTGGCTACGAAAATACCTTCAAACTGTTTCACTGTCTTCTAATAAATTTTAAACAACAAATAAAAATTTAAAAAAAATGTTTTGACAGATTGCACAAAACTCCATACACAAAACTGTTAAAACGTCTACCTCATTTGTCATATTTTTTGATAAGTAATCAAAAAATAATTAAAATAGTCTAGATATATTTTAAGGCCGATTACAATGAAACTTTTTAATTAAAAAATTAAAAAATAATAAATTTTACCATGGCACATGCATACAACAATCAAATAAAAGAATTTGGATTTGAATATGTTGACGTTATTTTTTGCATGAGACTTGAGTACTTCGAGAGTGACTTGGACTACTTTTTATAACTCTAACTTTACGCGGATAAAGTATCAGGCATAAGCCATATGTATTATAATAAAATTGAGATAGGACAACTTTTTATCGCATCAAATGTCGTCAGCGTGGTCTTGCGTAGTACAAGCCGCTATCAATTCCCCGTTGCCTTGGGCACGCCCAGGGCACTAACCCTTGTCGCAATATGCACCATTATGCACCCAGAGCACTCACACACGCGCACTGATAAAAGATGTAGGTGTAGTTGTCCCTCTCGTAAAATAGATGGCTACCCTCCCTTTCACTACCGTAACACTGCCGTTGCTATGGATACTTGAATTAGATTTGAGCCAAACTTTTAATGTTCTAAAACTAGCTTTTGATCACGACTTCGTACCCATATATTTAGATTATCTCCTTCCAAAAACCTTTTTTTTTGTAGTCTAAAAATGAATCTGAAAAAAACTCAGCACACTACCTTTTTGTAATATAATAATACAATAATTTTTAACAGAATCTCATTTAAAAGCCTGCAAATAAACTTAGTAATTAATAATCAAAAGCATATTTCACCTTTGACTCTTATGATAAGTCAAGACTCTATCACATACTACTCGTAAGTATAGACTCGTATAAATTCTAGATATCAAAGCTATATAGGAGTTTTACATTAAACGCAACTAAGAACTAAGCATTCGATCTTGAAAACACGGAACATAAACTTAGCGATTTCAGTGGGATACTTGGCATTCCCGCCAGGCTTGAAGTTGTTCCTGACCCGCGGATGACAAGCAACTATGTATTTAATTAGGAAGTAATAAAAATTCTAATTCTAGATAGAACACCAAGTCACTGTTCACTGTAAATCGAATCCGTTCCAAAGGCACTATTCTCAAGGTTGGCGAGCGTACTATAGATAGCACAGGCTCTAGAGTATATCCATATATTGATAACAGATAAGGCTGTCACCGACGACAGGGCGGTGGCTGGTTAGCAGGGTTGCCACTTCAGTGAAACTTATTTGTATTAATCTAAGTATATAAAAGGAAAAGGTGACTGACTAACTTACTGACTGATCTATCAACGCACAGCTCAAATCACTACAGATCGGGCTGATATTTGGCATACAGATATCTATCATGACGTAGGCATTTGCTAACAGATTTTTAAAAATTAACATGAACTAAGCCTAGGGCCAAAAGCTATATAAATAGCTACATATTATTATAAATTTTTACCTACTTACATCGAAATATAACTTTATCACGGTGTCGACTATTGCGCTTCTAAGCGTTATAGTTCATATCGTACCCTTATTGCAAAAACCGATTATCTGCATTTTTGTACCAAAATTAGGTTAAATATATCAATCGACTCCTCAACTCACGGCGAAGCTGTAGGTAAAACCCATTATCTGCTACGACGCTTTTTTACGGAGATAGCTAGAGTTAAAAGCAACTACCTACAGGTATGATTTAATTACCTTCTTAAAAAAAGAACTAAACTCATTTAAATAATTTAGATTTATAAATCTATACCACAAAAACAATGTATTGTATTATAATACTTTTCAGATGTAATTGCTTGATTTATCATTATGTCAATATTATTCTGTTAATACACGTTAACCTGCGTTAACAGGTTTCAGCTTTTATTAATATACTAGAAATTGCTGATGTATCTAAAAAGTAAAACGAACTAAACAACATTAGTTGCTTTTTGCAGAATAATGAACACAATATTTTGTTAAAATTATTGCAGGTAAAAGAACTTAAGTTCACTTTTACTGTATAACTGGGCTACGAGGGTTTTTGAACATCTTCACAAATCAAAAGTTTTTTGATTTGTAAAGCTCACAATATAACTCTATCTTTAATGTGATAGAGAAAAGAATGTCTAAAGATTTTAGAAGTTTAGTGACTGGCCAACTGCCGGCATCTATAAAAGTAGAAATAAGCTGTTTGACTTGTATGCAGAAAAAAATATAATTATTCCCCCGCGTTTATTGAATATGTAAGAAACTATTCTAAATTGTTTGAAAATGCGAGCATACAAGCAAAGTCACTTCACATAAAACAAAAAATTGACAATTCTGATAATAAAATTAAAACATCATGGGACATCATCGGCGATGAAATGAGTAAACATAAGGTACATAATAATAATAAATTGGAGCTTAAAAGTGATAATCATGTAATTAACTCCGATACAGAAATTGTAAATACATTTGAGAAATTTTTCAAAAATATTCCAATTACTACAACCAGTTCTCTGAATTCCTCGCCAGCAGAAGTCTATCGTCTTCTAAGGAGCAATGTCTTTGAGTACAATAAGTTATTTAGGTTTGAACACGTTACCCCATATGACATAGTCAAAACATTTAAATCTTTACAAAATAAGAAAACAGCAGATCTATGGGGGATATCAGTTAAAATAATTCATAACATAATTAAATTGATATTATTGCGCCATATCTTGCTTTAATTTTTAATAAATCAGTAGATTCTGGATCTTTTCCAGACCTTATGAAATGTAGTAAGCTAATACCGCTTTTTAAATCGGGAAGCAAAAGTGACCCGAATAACTACAGGCCAATTTCAATTTTGCCAACTCTCAGCAAGATATTCGAAAAAATAATGCTCAACCAACTGCTTTTAGACTTTAATTTAAATAAACTCCTACACACTGAGCAGTATGGTTTTACAAAGGGTCGATCAACAACCGATGCAGCCGCAAGGCTGTTACAACACATATTCGATGCATGGGAGGACTCACAGAGTGCCGTTGGTATTTTCTGTGATTTGTCAAAGGCATTCGACTGCGTTGATCACGAGACACTTTTGCTTAAACTGAGCCACTATGGCATTAAAGATTTTGCACTTAGTCTCATTGCGTCTTATCTCAGTGAACGAATCCAAAGAGTATGTGTCAATGATGTAAAATCATCCGGATCAGCCTCAGTAATGGGTGTACCCCAGGGTTCTATTCTAGGTCCATTCATGTTTTTGGTCTACATAATGATTTACCACATTTTGTCCAAAATACTTGCGATATTGTACTATTTGCTGATGATACGTCTTTGAATTTTAAAGTCGATAGAATGAAAGACAATTTTGACGATGTAAATAATGTATTATCTCAAGTTTCTGAATGGTTTACGGCAAATAATCTACTTTTAAATACTAAAAAAACAAAGTGTGTTGAGTTTTTATACCTAACCCGAGAACTGTCAGTAAAAATTTAAAGATAAATAATGAACCTTTGAAAACTGAGGACTCCACAGTGTTCTTGGGATTAACCCTGGATTCAAAGCTACAATGGGGCACCCATATAGCAACGCTTGCGGACAAACTTAGCTCTGTTGTATATGTTATCTTTACATAGTATAAAACAAAATCGATTCCCGCTGTCTGGCCCTCTTTATGTACGCGTAGATCTTTTAAACTACGCAACGGATTTTAATTCAGTTTTCATCAGTAGATAGAGTGCTTCGAGAGGAAAGTTTACAGTTATAGTGTTTCCCTAAATTCCTACGGGAACGGGACAAATGTAGGTGAAACCGCAAGGCACAGCTAGTTATTCTAATATAATAAAACGAAATAGTTTTTTTATTTAAATGAGCTAATCTCTAGAACGGCTGGACCGATTTCAACGAAACTTTCTTTTAAAGATAGCTGAGATTATAAGAAATAATTTAGGCATGCCCATTTCCCACGGGAACGGGAACTCCTCGGGTAAACCCATAGGGCGCTGCAGTTAGTACGTACAAAGTTAAATGAAATCTACTTTACCTTCAGCCAAAAGCAACTAAAGATATTTATTTTACACCTGTACTGGCTAAAGTTGAACTAAAACGATTTTTGTCTTGATGATTATTACTATTTAAAACAAGTGATTAAATAAAAAATGCCATTAGAGCTACCAGAACGGTAAATTTGAAAATTTGGTAGTTTTTCTACATTCAGGAAAAACTAACTAAGTGAGCTCCTTACCGGTTATTTTCTTCTTTTTGTTGAAAAAATAGTAAGTTTTTTTCAATTATTTACCTACTTAACATTTCTTGAATAGTTTCTTGTTTATAAAAATTATTATTGTTTAAAAATTGACATCATTATAACTAATTTTTAAGTCGTTAAAGTTTCAAATGCTTATAACTCAAAAACTTTTCGCTCAAATTTTGGTGCAGATAATCGGTTTTTGCAATATGGGTACGATATAATACTTATGATATCGAATACTTTACATTGGACTAACGGTAAAATACATGAAATATACACGAACATTTTAACAATCTGTCAATACATACACATAAATTATCTCGGAAATGTTAAAATAGACACGTAGATCCACTAGCACCAAATATATTTGAGCAAAATTTTATATATCTATCCTTTTCTTGTTAATTCGGAACTAACCTTGCCAAAAAGTGACAGCATTACAAAAACTAAACAAAAATTAAGCAGTTTGGTGCAAGTTGACCTTAGCCTGGACCAAAACTAAAACCTGGCCCCTGATTCTGTAACTCAGTGGCTATCAAAAAATGAAATCCACTGACATACCTATATTTTTTATCCATTGCAGGTTCACTATGAAATAGAAAATGACACTTCTCTTCAAACCTTCAATGGATAAAAGATATATGTCAGTGGCTTTCATTTTTCGATAGGCACTGAGTTACAGAATTAGGGGGCAGGTTAAGATATAAATTATAAAGAAACTAGGTTTTCCCTCAGCTTCGCTCACGTTAAGTTGATTTTACAAACCCCTATTTTACTCCCTTAGGGGGTTAATTTTCAAAAATTATTTCTTAGCGGATGCCTACATCATTATATCTTTATGCCAAATTTTAGCCCAATCCATCCAGCGGTTATAGCTGTGCGTTGATAGGTCAGTCAGTCAGTCAGTCGACTTTGTCTTTTATATATTTAGAAGACTACGGATGGGCTAACCCTAGCGCTAAATATCGGCGGTGATATAGTGCACGTCGACTTGTTGCGAAATTAGAGCGGGCGGGCGCGCGCAAAGCGGTGCGCGTGCCACGAGCCTCGGCCGTGCGACTGCGTGCCCCACACTGCTCGTAAATACGAATTATACTATTCTACTTGTATAATAATAGTATCTCTCTCTGCATCGTATTCCTCATTATTGAGGGTCGTGAACCCTTTCCATTATTCATGTTTTGATGGTAGGATTTTTTTGGGATAATAATGCTTTGGATTCCTCTTGGAACCCTCAGCATGCTCGATTATGAGAACGAGATTTCGACTCATAGATTTAGTGATCAGATGTTAGTCACGCTCCGAGGCATGGAGGGAGCGAAAAGACATCCAAAGACGGTCACCCATCCAGTTTCTGACCGGAGTCTTTGCTTAACCAGCGATCGTTTGGAATGCGCTGTCAAAACTAGGTCACACCACTCTGTAATATCTTCTATACTAGTATATGTACTAGTAGATAAAATGATGATGGACCCCGCATTGCAGCTATTTAACAAACGTGGTGAGCATTTAATTAAAAATTTTCATAAAATTTTATTTAAATTTTTCGAAAAGTTTAATTACTACATGATACCCGCAACTTCATCCGCGTGGATTAAGCTTTTTAATTCCCACTGGAACTCTTTCTGGGATTTATCCCAGATTAAGACATAGGCTAAACTAAAAAGTAGTCCTTACTAATATTATGGATGTAAAATGCGAGTATTTGTTTGTTAGTTTATTGGTTTGTCCTCCAATCACACAACTACGGAGCAACGGATCTAGAGAATTTAATAAAAAATTGTCAGGACGTCCACGGCCATAATGTCAGTTAATTTCATAACTTTTTAAATACCACTAAATCTTACTTACTTAACGAATTTTTAATAATTTATGTAGTTTAATTAAAAATAATTACTGCAGTTTAATTTTGTTGTACCATCCACATCCCAACACGAGTGGAATATTTTGACATAACCAGATGAAAGCGATATAATTCACTTATATTGGTACAAGTAAGCTAATTAAAGATTTCTTGTATTTCAATAAAAAAATAGCAATAAAGTTAATTATATGTATAGCAAGGACTAAGGGATTGAGGTCAAATGAATTGGACCTTTCACCTCACACCGAGAATAAGTGATACACGATATTCGATAATATTTTATTAATTTTTCTGAAACGATTCGAAATGTTTCAGATGTACATATAAAACAATTTGCTGATGCTCGCCACTTACCATGGTTTTACGAAACTCTTGGGGGTCTTTTAAAATCCCATGGGAACTTTTTCATTTTGCAGACATAAATGAATATTACGCAAATCTCCCGGATGCCATGCTATACCTCGTTGAAAACATCAAGAACGATTCTTGGCGTTTTCACAGGGAATAGAAAAAAGATTTTCCAGTTATAACAATTAATTCTGTTGTGCTTTCACTTTTTAGTTGTTTATATGCACACACATTAATCCTACTAATAATTCGACCATTTAGCCAGGACTTGGCAAGCGCACGTATTCCCCTCTACCGAAGTACATGCACAAACGTACGTGTCATCTTGTAAGTGTGACAGCTTTTGAGGTGTGCGTTCATAGAGACATTAAGTTTTTTACAAGAGTGTGCGGAAGTGAGTAAATGTGTGCTGTACGTGATTACCTCACCTCCCGCAGAAAGTGGCAGAATATATTCAGTACTAAATCTGTGTAAAGGCTCGTCTCGGCTAAATGGTCGAAGTACTAATATTATTAATGCGAAAGTTTGGATGTATGGCTGGATGGATGGACGGATGTTTGTTACTCAATCACGCGGCAAGGGCAAAACTGATTTGGCTGAAATTTGACACAGAGATAGTCTGAAATAACACATAGGCTACATTTTGTTCCGGAAAATAAGAGAGTTCCTGCGGGAATTAAAAAACCTCAATCCACGCGAAGGAAGTCGCGGCCGTCAGCTAGTTTTTCATAAATTCATGAAAATTATAATTCGGATAAGTTATCGTATTCTACTCGCAAATTCCTAGTTTGATATTTGTGTTCGCAAAGATCGGGTATTGAGATATTCATCAGGTGAATATAAACCAAATTCTTCCGGAGCCAACAGTATTGTCGATGACTATTGATTGATATTTGATTGATTGATATTGCTGATGACTTTTGATAACGCCACATCGACATAGGGATTCCATTCTTTCGAGATATCGACATTAGTTAACCTATTTAGTTGGTTAGTTGTGATATTTCTAGACGCCAATTTTACAAAATCTGAGTAACCTTAGACTAATATACCATTAAAGACGCCAAGCGACTCAGCGTTCCGGTACGATGGCGTGTAGAAACCGATTACGGGTATTATTTTCTAAGTTAGCCCGCTACCGTCTTACACTGCATCTTCACTTACCATCAAATAAGATCGCAGGTCATCATCAGAGGTTACTGTTTTCGAATAAAAAAAATATCAGAATGTTACAAAAAAATCAGAATATTTATATTATTAATATTATAAATGCGAATATTTGGATGGATGTATGGATGTTTATTACTCAATCACGCTGCGACGAACCGATTTGGCTGTTTGGCACAGAGATAGATTATAGACTGAAATAGCATATAGGCTTTTTATCCCGGAAAATAAGAGAGTTCCCGCGGGAGTCCAAAAAACCTCAATCTACGTAAACAAAGTCGCAGGCATTAACTAGTTATCTATAAACAAAGTCGATGACTTTATTATCTCTAATGGATATATCTAAGTAACCTTGTTTCGTTAGTGTCTTCATTATTTTCAGTAATCGTTACTTTGATCGACGATGGCTTCTACGATTAATTTACTTCAGTTACTGAGGTATGTTTAAATGACATTTCAATGTTAATATTTAGTCGTTCGACACAACAAGGGTATTTCAATTAATTTCGCTTCGACAAATGCCTCTGATAAATAAATAATTAACCGTTGAAAAGATTTTATCATCGCTTGCACTTTCAAGTAAGATTAAATGTAGTAGGTATAGCCTTCAAAATAACTGAACTGATTCATATAAACTCAATATAAATTCGAGTGTATTTGTTTGTTGGTTTGTCTTTCAATCACGCAATGGATCAACGCAATTTTATACTGTGATATACTGTGGGCCTGGAAAGTGAAAAAGCTACTTTTTATCCTGGAAAAACAAAAGATTCCTGGGGAGTTTTAAAATTTAACTCTATGCATATGAATTCGGGGGCGGCTTCGATCATAGAAAAATAAGGGGGGCGGTCACTTCGTCAACAGCAACGGATGTTGCTCCATTGCATTGCAGTGATTGAAGAACAAACCAAGAAAGACTATTGTGCATTCTTATTGGATAGAATAGAATCAGGCGTTACTTTGCGGAAGTTTATGATAAGCAAGAAAAGGTTAAAATGATTTTGCTATAATCCGCCAACAGAAAAAAATCTGTATGCAGTTAAAAGCTAAGCACCGCTTTCCTCCCCAACCAAGCAAGAAAGCCAAGTTCCCAAGCAAGCAATGCAACCACCACTCACATGCACCCCCACACAAGACTTTTATACTACTTTAGACGCACGTTTCGCCCCGACACCGGAGCGTCCTCAGGAGATGTCAGCTTCGTCTTCGTCTTCGTTTCCTGGAAATCTTTTCCGCAAGTAGGCGTCAATTCGCCCGTTTTGCGTGATTCCGCTGGTACGGCTCCCCGCCGGATCACTCCAGCCAGCCGAGCTCCCTCCAAAATCCAAGCAGGCCACCCAGGTCGGCGAGGACTTCAGGAAGTGTAGCTGGAGAGCCAATGTATTCGTGCCGTTAGTTGAATACACTCCTGCATTTAAGCAGTACGTGTTCCGGTGTCTCGTCGCCCTCCATGCATGCTCTGCACAGAGGGCTGTCGGATGAAGTCAGCTTATTGAGCATTCATAAAATTAGTAACGACAAAACATACGATTATGAAGGCAATATGCTAACGATGAGGTCATACCCTCCTATTACCTACTTACATTATTACTGTAACATAGGGTACGCTAAACGTCAAAGATAAATGAACGAGCTTACAATTAAACACTTAAGTTGATCGATTGGCTCTTTATAAACGTTTACAATTATTATAAACAAATGAATTGCTAATTTGACCTAACTTAAAAGTGGACACTACTTTGCGTTTGTGATATTTTAATTATGACAGTCACCTTTTTTTTAATTTATTGTTTTTATACACACACAAATAATTCATGTTTTCCGCACACTGATATATCTTTTCATCAATTACAATATTCATGAATATTGTAATTGGGATGTTAACAATAGTCACAAATTTATGTTTAGTGTTAATTTTATGATAGTTTGTAATATTAGAATATCGAAAATCACATTTTTGTAATTTAATATAACTTAATAAATTTATTAAAAATGATTTTAAATGCTATACATATAATCTCAGATTATAATCTGATGTCACGTGACTGCAAACGCCAAGAAGAGCTTGTGACGTCACTAATCACTCACTAATCGCGAAACAAGCTGACGACTGTATGTAATGAATCGCGACCAATGTTTGTTTGACGCATGACGTCATATCAGTCAAGTGACAGTTGTGGAGCGTTTTAGCGGGAACATTCAAAATTACTCTATTTTTGTATATTTTTTCATCGAAAATACTAATATTTTTAAATAAAATATTTTTTTAAGGTAAACAAGAGTCAATCTTCAAAATAAAAGCAGTTCCGAAAAATTGTTAACATCCCTATTGATGAAAGTTTGGTTACCAGTGTGCGGTAAACATACTACTGTATAAAAAACAAAACACGAAGTTCCACGCCGCTTACGAAAGTAATATCCTACCGATGAGGTCGTACCCTCCTATTACCCGCATCATTACTGTAACATAGGGTACGCTAAACGTCAAAGATAAATGAACGAGCATACAATTAAACACCCACGTTGATCGATCGGCTCTCCTCATTTTTGTAACCAACAGATTTATTAATCATGCGCACGGTAATCTTGTGAAATTTATTACCTCTAAGCGAATCTGCCTATAGATTTATCAACCGAATGTGTGGGCTAAGTTAACTTGCATTGCGTATAAAATTGCTAGATGTGTCCTTTTTATATAATATATATATTTTTTAATACCGTGAAGGAAAACATCGTGAGGAAACCTGCATCTCAAGAGTTTCTTGACACTGATATTTTTGAAGAATATAAAGCATCTCTTGTCATCAATTGTTCTCACACCTAGGGCATTTGAAAGAAATCCATAATTTGTAGCGATAAACGGAACCCATAAATGATCGCTTCGTTGTCCTCATAAGTTGAAATTTATACTGAAAAAAAAGAAGTCTCTTACTGCTGTGAAAATTAATTACTTATAATTTGAGTACCTTCAAGGCAAGAGTGAATAGGAATTCAAGTTCCTAATTTAACTCAGTGAAAAGTTAAAAATTTTCAAAGCGTATTTTTATACAAAACTTCCAGTACATTTTTGCCATTAATTTAAATCTAGGCATTTTAAATCATTTGTAACGTTATTTTAAATAATAATTTAACAACGGAATAACATAATTTTGTAACGTTATATAAAAAAATACATTGTATGATGAAAATTATATATAGTGGAGGGAAACTACGGAATCCTGAGCGAAATATACTGCGTGTGGTCTGTCATCAGCGTCTGTCATGCATTTAACCGTTTATTAGACAATCCCACAGCCGGTGAGGGAAAAGTTTATCGAAAGAAATAAAAATATTTATTTGTAACGCTTCCTGACAACTTTTATATCAACGTACCATACGTACCAACGTACCAACGCCATAATAGAGATGACCGGCCACCAACAATTAGCCTACGCGCATTAATTACGCAGAATAGACACAAAACCGATACGTCCGGCTTTCTAATTTAATTTAGAGCATTAGACCATATGTGCTCAACGACAACGGAAGACCAATCAAACAGATAATCATTTTTTGTTGGATCAATATAACGTGTGAAGACAAAATAAGAAGAGTGCGAGCCAAATATCGCAAGTGGTTAGGTTCCGTACCCAAAAATTACTGTTATAAAACGTAACTTTTTAAGCTATTGCATAGCTTCTATCGCGGGCCAGCGTGGAGACCGAATCCAGAAATTCCGTAACGAAAATAACCTGACACGGGACTCCTCTACGGTGAGCCGCTAGATGGCGTTGATAAAAAATGCTATGCAATAGCTTTACCGCGGCAGTCCCCGAGTGCCACACGTCTTTTTTTTGTTATAATTAGAAAGCTGCAAAATACCGTAGCCGCTGCCGCTGGATTTACGCAGCGCAAGATCGAGGCCTTTGGAACTCCATGCAAGAGACCTATGTCTAGCAGTGGATGTCTACCGGTTGAAGAAGAAAAAGAAGAAGAAAATACCGTGGTCTAATTATTTCGTGGTACTATATACTTTTAAAATCTTTAGCAACTAAATCTAAATGTACGATCAGTTACGAAAAACATATACGTACCCAGTGGGGTTAGTATAAGACTTAATTCGATTGATCGTATTCGTATTCGATGACATTAGCGTCAAAATAAATTGAATCCTAACGACATGGAATTAGAGCTCAATTTCGTGTATGTATTCTTATACGTTTACGTATACGAATATGCTCCAAATTAGAATCGGTTGTACTGAATTTGTGACTTTAATTCTATATATTTAAGATTCATTTTACTTTGACGCTAATGTATATACGAATACAACGAATCGAATTAAATCTTATACTAACTAACCTTACTATTCGCCTAAAACCGTACGCAGTCTGGCAAAATAACCTAATGTATAATGTATATTCTAGTAGGTATAGTGTAAATGCGATGTTATAAATTTACACCATCATAACAAGTTGGTTTTATTTTAGGATTATCTCTAGAATACCTGTGATCATTATAAATGGGACTTTTATTATAAATTACTATATTCTTATCCTAGTGTTTGCAATAAATAGATAATAAACATGTTTATTAATGTATTATGGTTATTTTATGGCAATTAGTGTCCATGTTTTTAACTTTATATTACAGATAATTTAAGTACATATTATATTATGCATACCCCTTAAAGATTATGTTATGTGATAACATGTAAATAAATACTATTAGAGTCAAACTTACATACTCTGTTTACTAAATAATAATAAACTTAAAAATCCTATCCTACTTAATATTATAATTATGCGAAAATATTTGAGAATTGATGGATGAATGTTACGTTGCTCTAAAACGCCAAAACTACAGGACGGATTATGATGAAACTTCACAATGTAAATAACTTAATTGATTCCGGAAAAATTAAGGTATTCTCGCGGGATTCAAAAACCCTTAATCCACGCGGATGAAGTCGCGGGCATCAGCTAACATACAATAAAAATAAGAATATAACCTATCTTTTAAAAATGAGATAATATTTATATAAGTATTTCAGAAGAAAGCTACATTAAAACTTCAGGCAAATTCGTACAAAGAAATAATCTAAGATAAGAACTAACTAAACCCCTCGTGGGGAATAAAAGACATTTTAGACTCCACCAATAAATAATATAGGTATCCTTCATCTGTCAAATGAAATTATATATTTTCGTAATTATTTTTGCAGAATGAGGAGGAGTACAAAGCTGACTGCCAAGCTTCGCTAATCGGATAGTCGTCACTCGAACAAAAAGAAGAATTTTGTTTGAACGTAAACAACTTAAAGGCCATTAATTAAAAGAAGAAGACAAATAATGCAACATATATCTTTTTTATATAAGACATTTATAGTAACAGTCGTCTTTGGTACTAGGGTACCATAACAGTATGGATGTGGTAGCATCAGATATGGAGCGCACCATCAGATAGCCGTAGATCGGAACACTTGCTTCGCTATCGCGACCATTATCTGTGTCTCGCTTCTTTATTGTATAAAATCATCGCATGGGTTACTTGGTCCGTACAATTTATAGCTTTTCTTTTTGCTGACACATTTCGATTTTATGTGGCTCCTAAAGGATTTGTTGCTTTTCACTTTGTTCTCTAGTCCAGAAAAAAATTATATTTTTCTGTCTCTAATTTCATTTCTTGCTAATGCTGCTAACTGTAAAATAAATCCGCATTTGCCTACATACTTCGTTTCAGCTTTTACGGTAGGCACGATGATCCTTCTTGAAAAAAGAATAAATAGAACTCCACAAATTATTGCTACAGATTTCTTGTCGACTTGACAAAAATAGATAATGGATTCAGTAATAATAGATAATGATGAGCATGGGTAGCCTAAGTATGTCATGCTCTCTTTAAAGTTTCTGTGGTGGTGTCGTGTGGTGCGGGTTGTTACGTTCCCTCAAATATGGTTGAGCGAAGCAATGGCTGGATCATGCGTCATGCTCGTGAACGGGTGCCACCAACGGGAATGGGTCTGCTTTGCCTGCCTGTGTTAACATGTATTGAATTGTATTTATTTGTATTTGTATTGTATTTATTTTTACTTGTATTGTACTCAGGAAAATTCATCGTGGAAGCACTGAATACATAGCATAGTTTCAATAACAATTGTAAAATTTTGATTTTTTTGAAAAGAGCAACCGCCGAGTTTCTTGCTGGCTCTTCTCGGCAGGAAAGGCATTCCGAACCAGTGGTAGATTCATTGACGATTCAAAAGTGCTTGTAAAAGTTTATTTGAATAAAAAATATTTCTATTCTATTTCTATCTATTTGAATTATAATATTATATACTAAGACTAATTTATAGCCTGGATTCTTAAATTCAAATTAGAATTCAACCCACGAATTGAACACAGGTTGATCAATCCATCGTTTCCATTTAACTAAGGACCAAACGATGATATAAATCTGCCAGACAGCAGTCGTAAGTTTGGGTTCGATATGTTTGTTAGTACATAAATATCCATTATTTTAACAAGCCTTTACGTGACTTACGAAGCCCACGTAAGTCTATTTGAAGTTGCCGCCAGGTTTCCATAAATTGAATTCAAAGTAGAAGATCAACCTGTTTGACCTGCATCAGCATTCAGCATTCATTAAGAATTGGCTTGAAGGTACCTTCTCATAGAAGGTAGGCTAGAGGCAGAATAGAATAATGCTAAAAACTGGTAACAAAAATGTCTTCGTTGGAATCCCGAGTGTAAGAATATAGGTATTTATCAGTTTTGGAGTTAGTAAGTTTGTATTAGCCCGACAGAAGCAGTCTCCACTTTCCTAAATAGGTACATATTTGACATAAACCGCTAACTGCAGTGCTCGAGTTTTCACGCGAATCGTTCAACTTGATCCAGACATAAAACATGTCGTTAGAGCCTGAAAGTAAGTGACGTAGTTTATGTCTGGATCTGAATAGAACTTAACGCTTCACCAAGTGTAAAGAAAAGAGTTTATCAACGTCAGAAGCTGAAAATATGTTCTAGGATTTTACCAGCCCACGCACACATATACACCTATACATATAGTAGGACGCGCCGTGGGACACCTATTTCGGATCTGTTTAAGGGTTGTCACTTATGTCTACTAATGATATTCGCCAAAGAATAAAACGTTATCGGCCGTTAAAAGGTTATTGACAAGTTGAAATGGTAGTGGACAATCTGTCATAGAATCAATAACTGCCTGTGCGACGGGTTCAGGTAGGAAACGCGAAATAACAAGCGCAATGAATGTCAATTTTTCGGAATTATGAGCAATTAAATATCACTTGTTTTGACGGTGAAGAAAAAAATCGCGAGGAAACCTACATCCCTACAAATTCGCCGTTATGTTCTCAAGAGTCTGTGAAATCTGTTAATTTCACTTGGTGGACTATTTCGGCAACGTGGTGGACTATTGTTTCCACCATTTTCAATTTCAGAGAGACCCGTGTCCAGTAAAAGACTGGCCATGGGTTGAAATGATGATATTAATGATCTATCTCCAGAACGCAATCTGTCTGTGCTAAATAACGTGAAGAAAAGTAAAATAGTAATTCAAAGACTTTCAATAGCACATAACATGAATACTGATTAGTTTGTAAAACTTTTTGACGACCTTCCCGCCGCAGTGATCCCATAACTGGGAGGTCTCGGGTTCGATTACCGGCGGGGCCAATTTGGATAATTCCTGAATTGTCTCTGGTCTGGTCTGGTGAGAGGCTTTGGCCGTAGCTAGTTACCACCCTATCGTCAAAGACGTGCCGTTAAGTGATTTAACGTTCCGGCACGATGACGTGTAGAAACAGATTAGGGGTATGGAATTTACACTGCCATACCCCTTCCAAGTTAGTCCACTACCATCTTAGACTGTACCTGTCGTCACTTATCAGGTGAGATCGCAGTCAAGGACAATCTTATCATTGAATTAAAAAAAACTGCTATTATTTTTGTTAACCCTACAAAATACCCACGCACTTTGCGTTACATGGACGTTTTAATTTACTATATTTCCTTCGAACCGCTAATTTCTGAAGAAAAACATACTATGAATTCATAAATCCCTCCGAGCAAATGCTCAAAGCTCCGAGCACATCCGATACGAGACCTCCATAAATCTAGAATTGACGCCAATACATTCACAAGTTCTCACCAGTCACACGTAACGTATACATTTTGCTCGTTACGTAGACCAACATGATAACCCCGGGAATAAGCAATTACCTCAGTCCCGCACCTTTGTCCCGCCGTCCCGCACATCTGTCCCGACCGCCGACCAAACTAGGAAGTACCTAACAAACAATACCATAAAGAACACACGAGTGGTACTTAACCAGTTTATCGTACCGTATTATAATAATATAAGTGCATTGCCCTGTCTCATTGTACCTCGGTTGGTTTTGTTTGCTGTGTTAACTTACATACGTAATTGCTCTGTGGTAGGTACCTATTAATGCGAGGAAATGAGCATCTTGAATCCAATTACCCACTTTTTGAAAATATAACCGTGATAAGAGAGAGTTAATACCCCGATAATGTTTTTTTACTACCAAGAGTTGAATGAATAGCCTCTACCTCCTAGTTTAATGACTAACTTTGGCTACAAATCATAAGATCTTATTCAAGTTAGAGGCTAAAAAATAATAAATTAATAATGCTATGAAAATTGAGTTAAAACCTATTTAATAAGGTTCAAGAGCTCGAACATCCTCTCAAAACATTTCCTAAAGGACATTTATTTCCTAAATGGTCATTATTGTAAAAATTCTATTTCTTA
Source organism: Hipparchia sbordonii (assembly GCA_038048805.1). Lineage (NCBI taxonomy): Eukaryota > Metazoa > Arthropoda > Insecta > Lepidoptera > Nymphalidae > Hipparchia > Hipparchia sbordonii. Next base: position 7,960,342 of record CM076110.1, read on the forward strand.
TCCTACTAATATTATAAATGTGAAAGTGTGGATGTTTGGATGTTTAGATGTTTGGATGTTTGGATGTTTGGATGTTTGGATGTTTGGATGTTTGTTACTCAATCACGCAAAAACGGCTGAACGGATTTGGATGAAATTTGGCATGCATATAGCCTTTGGCATGGAAAAGAACATAGGCTACCTTTTATCCCGATTCCTTAAGTAGTTCCCGAGGGAAAATTGAAAATTGTTTAAGAGCTAAGCCGCGGGCAGACAGCTTTGAAATTTTGTATGCATGTCACCTATGCTATGGAAAAGGACATGTACTTTCTATACCGATCTCAAATAGTTCCCGTGGTAAGATTAAAAATTGTTAACGAGCGAAGCTTAAGACCCAATTCTGAAGTCTACGCAGACAAAGTCGCGGACAGAAACTACTACTACTACTAATTTTAATCCCGATCTCTCAAATTTTTTTCGTGGGAAAAGCATAAATAATTGCTGCACACCAATAATTTGTTAATAATCCTACTATCCTACTAATATTATAAATGTGAAAGTGTGGATGTTTGGATGTTTGTTACTCAATCACGCAAAAACGGCTGAACGGATTTGGATGAAATTTGGTATGCATGTAGCCTTTGACATGGAAAAGAACATAGGCTACCTTTTATCCCGATTGTTTAAGTAGTTCCCGACGGAAAATTGAAAATTGTTTACGAGCTAAGCCGCAGAGAGACAGTTTTAAAATTTGGTATGCATGTAGCCTTTGACATTGAAAAGAACATAGGCTACGTTTTATCCCGATTCCTTAAGTAGTTCTCGAGGGAAAATTGAAAATTATTTACGAGCTAAGACGCAGGTAGACAGCTTTGAAATTTGGTATGCATGTAGCCTTGGACATTGAAAAGAACATAGGCTACCGTTTATCCCGATTCCTTAAGTAGTTCCCGAGGGAAAATTGAAAATTGTTTACGAGCTAAGCCGCAGGCAGACAGCTTTGGAATTTGGTATGCATGTAGCCTTTGACATTGAAAAGAACATAGGCTACCTTTTATCCCGATTCCTTAAGTAGTTCCCGAGGGAAAATTGAAAATTGTTTAAGAGCTAAGCCGCGGGCAGACAGCTTTGAAATTTGGTATGCATGTCACCTATGCTATGGAAAAGGACATGTACCTACTTTCTATACCGATCTCAAATAGTTCCCGTGGTAGGATTAAGAATTGTTAACGAGCGAAGGTTGAGACCCAATTCTAAAGTCCACGCAGACAAAGTCGCGGACAGAAGCTACTACTACTACTAATTTTAATCCCGATCTCTCAAATTTTTTCCGTGGGAAAAGCATAAATAATTGCTGCACACCAATAATTTGTTAATAATCCTACTAATATTATAAATGTGAAAGTGTGGATGTTTGGATGTTTAGATGTTTGGATGTTTGGATGTTTGGATGTTTGGATGTTTGGATGTTTGGATGTTTGTTACTCAATCACGCAAAAACGGCTGAACGGATTTGGATGAAATTTGGCATGCATATAGCCTTTGGCATGGAAAAGAACATAGGCTACCTTTTATCCCGATTCCTTAAGTAGTTCCCGAGGGAAAATTGAAAATTGTTTAAGAGCTAAGCCGCGGGCAGACAGCTTTGAAATTTTGTATGCATGTCACCTATGCTATGGAAAAGGACATGTACTTTCTATACCGATCTCAAATAGTTCCCGTGGTAAGATTAAAAATTGTTAACGAGCGAAGCTTAAGACCCAATTCTGAAGTCTACGCAGACAAAGTCGCGGACAGAAACTACTACTACTACTAATTTTAATCCCGATCTCTCAAATTTTTTTCGTGGGAAAAGCATAAATAATTGCTGCACACCAATAATTTGTTAATAATCCTACTATCCTACTAATATTATAAATGTGAAAGTGTGGATGTTTGGATGTTTGTTACTCAATCACGCAAAAACGGCTGAACGGATTTGGATGAAATTTGGTATGCATGTAGCCTTTGACATGGAAAAGAACATAGGCTACCTTTTATCCCGATTGTTTAAGTAGTTCCCGAGGGAAAATTGAAAATTGTTTACGAGCTAAGCCGCAGAGAGACAGTTTTAAAATTTGGTATGCATGTAGCCTTTGACATTGAAAAGAACATAGGCTACCTTTTATCCCGATTCCTTAAGTAGTTCCCGAGGGAAAATTGAAAATTGTTTAAGAGCTAAGCCGCGGGCAGACAGCTTTGAAATTTGGTATGCATGTCACCTATGCTATGGAAAAGGACATGTACCTACTTTCTATACCGATCTCAAATAGTTCCCGTGGTAGGATTAAGAATTGTTAACGAGCGAAGGTTGAGACCCAATTCTAAAGTCCACGCAGACAAAGTCGCGGACAGAAGCTACTACTACTACTAATTTTAATCCCGATCTCTCAAATTTTTTCCGTGGGAAAAGCATAAATAATTGCTGCACACCAATAATTTGTTAATAATCCTACTAATATTATAAATGTGAAAGTGTGGATGTTTGGATGTTTAGATGTTTGGATGTTTGGATGTTTGGATGTTTGGATGTTTGGATGTTTGTTACTCAATCACGCAAAAACGGCTGAACGGATTTGGATGAAATTTGGCATGCATATAGCCTTTGGCATGGAAAAGAACATAGGCTACCTTTTATCCCGATTCCTTAAGTAGTTCCCGAGGGAAAATTGAAAATTGTTTAAGAGCTAAGCCGCGGGCAGACAGCTTTGAAATTTTGTATGCATGTCACCTATGCTATGGAAAAGGACATGTACTTTCTATACCGATCTCAAATAGTTCCCGTGGTAAGATTAAAAATTGTTAACGAGCGAAGCTTAAGACCCAATTCTGAAGTCTACGCAGACAAAGTCGCGGACAGAAACTACTACTACTACTAATTTTAATCCCGATCTCTCAAATTTTTTTCGTGGGAAAAGCATAAATAATTGCTGCACACCAATAATTTGTTAATAATCCTACTATCCTACTAATATTATAAATGTGAAAGTGTGGATGTTTGGATGTTTGTTACTCAATCACGCAAAAACGGCTGAACGGATTTGGATGAAATTTGGTATGCATGTAGCCTTTGACATGGAAAAGAACATAGGCTACCTTTTATCCCGATTGTTTAAGTAGTTCCCGAGGGAAAATTGAAAATTGTTTACGAGCTAAGCCGCAGAGAGACAGTTTTAAAATTTGGTATGCATGTAGCCTTTGACATTGAAAAGAACATAGGCTACCTTTTATCCCGATTCCTTAAGTAGTTCCCGAGGGAAAATTGAAAATTGTTTAAGAGCTAAGCCGCGGGCAGACAGCTTTGAAATTTGGTATGCATGTCACCTATGCTATGGAAAAGGACATGTACCTACTTTCTATACCGATCTCAAATAGTTCCCGTGGTAGGATTAAGAATTGTTAACGAGCGAAGGTTGAGACCCAATTCTAAAGTCCACGCAGACAAAGTCGCGGACAGAAGCTACTACTACTACTAATTTTAATCCCGATCTCTCAAATTTTTTCCGTGGGAAAAGCATAAATAATTGCTGCACACCAATAATTTGTTAATAATCCTACTAATATTATAAATGTGAAAGTGTGGATGTTTGGATGTTTAGATGTTTGGATGTTTGGATGTTTGGATGTTTGGATGTTTGGATGTTTGTTACTCAATCACGCAAAAACGGCTGAACGGATTTGGATGAAATTTGGCATGCATATAGCCTTTGGCATGGAAAAGAACATAGGCTACCTTTTATCCCGATTCCTTAAGTAGTTCCCGAGGGAAAATTGAAAATTGTTTAAGAGCTAAGCCGCGGGCAGACAGCTTTGAAATTTTGTATGCATGTCACCTATGCTATGGAAAAGGACATGTACTTTCTATACCGATCTCAAATAGTTCCCGTGGTAAGATTAAAAATTGTTAACGAGCGAAGCTTAAGACCCAATTCTGAAGTCTACGCAGACAAAGTCGCGGACAGAAACTACTACTACTACTAATTTTAATCCCGATCTCTCAAATTTTTTTCGTGGGAAAAGCATAAATAATTGCTGCACACCAATAATTTGTTAATAATCCTACTATCCTACTAATATTATAAATGTGAAAGTGTGGATGTTTGGATGTTTGTTACTCAATCACGCAAAAACGGCTGAACGGATTTGGATGAAATTTGGTATGCATGTAGCCTTTGACATGGAAAAGAACATAGGCTACCTTTTATCCCGATTGTTTAAGTAGTTCCCGAGGGAAAATTGAAAATTGTTTACGAGCTAAGCCGCAGAGAGACAGTTTTAAAATTTGGTATGCATGTAGCCTTTGACATTGAAAAGAACATAGGCTACGTTTTATCCCGATTCCTTAAGTAGTTCTCGAGGGAAAATTGAAAATTATTTACGAGCTAAGACGCAGGTAGACAGCTTTGAAATTTGGTATGCATGTAGCCTTGGACATTGAAAAGAACATAGGCTACCGTTTATCCCGATTCCTTAAGTAGTTCCCGAGGGAAAATTGAAAATTGTTTACGAGCTAAGCCGCAGGCAGACAGCTTTGGAATTTGGTATGCATGTAGCCTTTGACATTGAAAAGAACATAGGCTACCTTTTATCCCGATTCCTTAAGTAGTTCCCGAGGGAAAATTGAAAATTGTTTAAGAGCTAAGCCGCGGGCAGACAGCTTTGAAATTTGGTATGCATGTCACCTATGCTATGGAAAAGGACATGTACCTACTTTCTATACCGATCTCAAATAGTTCCCGTGGTAGGATTAAGAATTGTTAACGAGCGAAGGTTGAGACCCAATTCTAAAGTCCACGCAGACAAAGTCGCGGACAGAAGCTACTACTACTACTAATTTTAATCCCGATCTCTCAAATTTTTTCCGTGGGAAAAGCATAAATAATTGCTGCACACCAATAATTTGTTAATAATAATATTATAAACGGGAAAATTTGTATGTTTGTTACTCAGTCACGTCGCAACGACTGAACCGATTTGGCTTAAATTTGGCACAAAGATAGATTATGGTCTGGAATAGGACATAGGCTACTTTTTATCCCGGGAAATAAGAGTGTTCCTGCGGGAATAAAAAACCTTAATCCACGCGGACGAAGTCGAGGGTATCAGCTAGTAATATTATAAACGGGAAAATTTGTATGTTTGTTACTCAGTCACGTCGCAACGACTGAACCGATTTGGCTTAAATTTGGCACAAAGATAGATTATGGTCTGGAATAGGACATAGGCTACTTTTTATCCCGGGAAATAAGAGTGTTCCTGCGGGAATAAAAAACCTTAATCCACGCGGACGAAGTCGAGGGTATCAGCTAGTTAATATTATAAATGCGAAAGTTTAGATGTATGGATGGATGGATGGATGATTGTTACTCTATCACACCGCAAGAACTGAACCAATTTAGCTGCAATTTAACACAGAGATAAATTACAGTCTGGAATAACATAAGTTTTTATCCCGGAAAGTAAGAAAGTTCCCGCGGAAATTAAATAACCTTAATCCATGTGAACAAAGTCGCGGGCATCAACTAGTGATAAATAAATAATGCTATGAAAATTGAGTAAAAACCCATTTAGGAAGGTTAATAAGAAGGTCAAAGTTCTCTTATCATTTCCTAAATGGACATTTATTTCCTAAATGGCCGTGATTGTAAAATCCCGATAAAGATACGCAAAGCTAAATAATGAGTAGTAAATAGACAAAGGGCGGCAACACAGCTAACAAACTGGACTCGGCTAATATAAATTGCGCAATGCTCCGGAACATGTTAGCAAGGAGTCCTGAGCACGCAAAATACGTCCTCCCAGACACATAGGCTCAGAGGCGGTCGTTAAAATAGGACATTTATTGAAAAAGGATAACATTACTTTCTACATTAAATGATTTCAGGAAACTCTAGATTGCATGCATGCCCACATATTAATTCTTGAAAACTATAGTAAATGTTTTTGTAGGCTCAAGGAGGATGTCCTGTTAATGTCGAGCAAAAAACACCGAAAAATCACGTTTCTTATAATGGGGACCTCCTTAATTTTTTATGTTGTACCCTTTGGGTACGGAACCCTAAAAATAAGACTCTACTTTCTGGCTCTGCTAAATAAATATCTCACAAGAAGATCCATTTTGTCCCGATTCTAGTCTGATGAGTTTCTCCTCACCATACTGTGGACAAAATAGGTCTTCTTCCATCTTGTCAGCTAAGTGCTCAACTCACTGGCGAGATGGGAATTGCAAGGTGGGCATAATTAAAGTGAAGAAGAATTTACTAAGTAACGTAATAGATATTATGAAGTTTACAGTTTTCAGGGAGATAGGCTGCCGGACACCAGTGTTTTGCCCGGAATTCGGAGGAATGATCCTGACATAGAACTGATATAATCTGCTTGGTAAGGGCTGGCCTCTCCTCTATAAATATATTAAAAAAAAATCTTATCTGTGAATCACCGATTTTTGAGGCCGTCTCTCGGATCAATAAATGCCTGATAGAGAATAACCCCCCTTTCTGGCTATTGAGATGTTACGCGCGGGCCCCGCTGACATGCGTATGGACCACGAACACACCTTTTGCAGCTTCAAGTATGTAAGCTACACATTCAATAGAATGTTAGTGATGTTCTGTGGACGAAACAAAGACCGGCCCCAGACGTTGCGACGGCACCTTGATATATTGCAGCCTTTGGTACGCTGCTGAGAATCTTAAGTGAGAATTGCGAATGTAGTCATTTGAAGAAGTTACGTTTTACTTGAGATAACTTGAATTTCTAATGCTGGTGAGATTTGAATTAAAACAACCTATCATTAAGGTTAAAATTGTCGTTAAAAAAGGTTACGTGAAGGTTATATAAGTTTTTTATTTTTTATTTATTGACCAATATATACTTTACGGTAAAGGAAAAACATCGTGAGGAAACCAGCATGCCTTAGAGTTCCTCACTATGTTCTTAAAGGTGTATGAAGTCTGCCAATCCATACTTGGTTATGGCCTTAGTTCTTCTCATTCTGAGATGAAACTAGTATTAAGTCGCTCACGTTTGGTTGAGATGAAGATGACGTCAACTCAGTTGGTTCCAACAACAAACTAGAACGACGACCTATTCTTTATATCACTGGTATTCAATAAATGTGGTGGCGCTGCTTGGGAAAGGCCTATGTTCAGCAGTGGACGTCCGTAGGCTGAAATGATGATTCAATAAATAACCATACAAGCTACAGTATACCCATTAACGAATGAATCTATACATAACTAGTAGGGCGCGTGGGTGCGCGGCTCGCTAAAGCGAACCGCGTGTTTTCTGTTCACCAAGTAGAACATCGGGTCTTGAGCAATTTTTTCCAAGAAACCAGTTTTCCATCTTTTATAGTCTTCGAGATAGACACCGATGAAATTTGTATGGCCGCCATCTTGAATCCGCCATTTTGGAGATTTTTTTCAGCTCTGCCAATTGGATGAGGTTTCGAGTGACTTACGTTTAAACACCCCCACCTATCTTCAATACCCTGACCGTGCTCCTCATCCGTCTCCGAAATCCTCAATCATCAGCTCCCTCCATATTTTTCATCCAAATGAATTTTTGTCCTCTGTACGAAACCATCAGCGGAAAGGAACGTATCAAAGTCTTGCACACATTTTATATGAAAAAAAAATCCGCCATCTTGAATTTTTTTCTATTCATCACGTACACCATTGGGTCCTGATTATCTTTTTCCGAGAAACCACTCTTCCATCATTCATAGTCTCCGAGATAGACACCGACGAAATTTGTATGGCCGCCATCTTGAATCCGCCATTTTGGATTTTTTTTCGGCTCTCTGCCAATTGGATGAAGTTTCGAGTGACATTTGTTTGAACACCCCCCACCTATCTTCGATACCCTGGCCGTGCTCCTCACCCGTCTCCGAAATCCTCAACCATCAGCGCTCTCCATATTTTTCCTCCGAATGAATTTTTGTCCTCTATACGAAACCATCAGAAATTTTGAAAAGGAACCTATTAAAGTCTTGCATATATTTTGTATGGAAAAAAATAAATTCCGCCATCTTGAATTTTTTTTCGATTCATCAAGTAAACCTTCGGGTCTTGATCATCTTTTTCCAAGAAACCACTCTTCCACCATTAATAGTCTCCGAGATAGACACCGACGAAATTTGTATGGCCGCCATCTTGAATCCGCCATTTTGGAGTTTTTTTTCGGCTCTCTGCCAATTGGATGAGGTTTCGAGTGACATTTGGTTGAACACCCCCCACCTATCTTCGATACCCTGGCCGGTGCTTTCTCACCCGTCTCCGAAATCCTCAATCATCAGCTCTCTCCGTATTTTTCCTCTGAATGAATTTTTGTCCTGTATACGAAACCGTGAGTGAAAAAAAATTTTTCCATACAAAATTTTACAGGAGAGGTGATCAATGAGTCAGTGAATCAGTGTGTCAGTGAATCAGTCCCAGTAGCTATATATATATTAACTAGTAGGGCGCGTGGGTGCGCGGCTCGCTAAAGCGAACCGCGGTTTTTCTGTCCACCAAGTAGACCTTCGGGTCTTGATCATTTTTTTCCAAGAAACCACTCTTCCATCTTTCATAGTCTCCGAGATAGACACCGACGAAATTTGTACGGCCGCCATCTTGAATCCGCCATTTTGGATTTTTTTTTGCTCTCTGTTAATTGGATGAGGTTTTGAGTGACTTTTGTTTGAATACGCTCCACTTATCTTCGATATTCTGGCCGTGCTCCTCACCCGTCTCCGAAATCCTCAACCATCAGCTCTCTCCATATTTTTCCTCCAAATGAATTTTTATTCTCTATCCAAAACCATCAGAAATTTTGAAAAGGAACCTATTAAAGTCTTGCATATATTTTGTATGGAAAAAAATAAATTCCACCATCTTGAATTTTTTTTCTGTTCACCAAGTGGAACTTCGGCTCCTGATCATCTTTTGCCAAGAAACCACTCTTCCATCTCTTATACTCTCCGAGATAGACACCGACGAAATTTGTATGGCCGCCATCTTAAATCCACCATTTTGAATTTTTTTAAGCTCTCTGCCAATTGGATGAGGTTTTGAGTGACTTTTGTTTGAACACCCCCCACCTATCTCTAATATCCTGGCCGTGCTCCTTATCCGTCTCCGTAATCCTCAATCATCAGCTCTCTCCATATTTGTCCTCCAAATGAATTTTTGTCTTCTATACGAAAACATCAGAAATTTTAAAAAGGAACCGTAATAAAGTCTTGCATATATTTTGTATGGAAAAAATTTAATTCCGCCATCTTGAATTTTTTTCTATTCATCAAGTAGACCTTCGGGTCCTGATCATCTTTTTCCAAGAAACCACTCTTCCATCTCTTATAGTCTCCGAGATAGACACCGACGAAATTTGTATGGCCGCCATCTTGAATCCGCCATTTTGGAGTTTTTTTTCGGCTCTTTGCCAATTGGATGAGGTTTCGAGTGACATTTGCTTGAACATCCCCCACCTATCTTCGATTCCCTGGCCGGTGCTCCTCACCCGTCTCCGAAATCCTCAATCATCAGCTCGCTCCATATTTTTGTTCCGAATGAATTTTTGCCCTCTATACGAAACCGCGAGTGAAAAAAAATTTTTCCATACAAAATTTTACAGGAGAGGTGATCAATGAGTGAGTGAGTGAATCAGTGAATCAGCACGAGTAGCTATATATATATTAACTAGTAGGGCGCGTGGGTGCGCGGCTCGCTAAAGCGAACCGCGGTTTTTCTGTCCACCAAGTAGACCTTCGGGTCTTGATCATCTTTTTCCAAGAAACCACTCTTCCATCTTTTATAGTCTCCGAGATAGACACCGACGACATTTGTATGGCCGCCATCTTGACTCCGCCATTTTGGTATTTTTTTCAGCTCATTGCCAATTGGATGATGTTTCGAGTGATTTTTGTTTGGGCACCCTCAACCTATCTTCAATACCCTGACCGTGCTCCTCACCCGTCTCCGAAATCTTCAATCATCAGCTCCCTCCATATTTTTCATCCAGATGAATTTTTGTCCTCTATACGAAACCATCAGAAATTTTGGAAAGGAATGTATCAAAGTCTTGCATACATTTTATATGAAAAAAATAAATTCCGCCATCTTGATTTTTTTTTCTATTCATCAAGTAGACCTGCGAGTCTTGATCATCTTTTTCCAAGAAACCACTCTTCCATCTCTTATAGTCTCCGAGATAGGCATACCGACGAAATCTGTATGGCCGCCATCTTGAATCCGCCATTTTGGATTTTTTTTCAGCTCCCTGCCAATTGGATGAGGTTTCGAATGACTTTTGTTTGAACACTCCCAACCTATCTTCGATATCCTGGCTGTGCTCCTCACCCGTCTCCGAAATCCTCAACCATCAGCTCTCTCCATATTTTTCTTCCAAATGAATTTTTGTCCTCCCTACGGAACCATCAGAAATTTTGAAAAAGAACCAATTAAAGTCTTCCATATATTTTGTATGGAAAAAAATAAATTCCGCCATCTTGAATTTTTTTTCTATTCAACAAGTAGAACTTCGAGTCCTGATCATCCTTTTCCAAGAAACCACTGTTCCATCTTTTATAGTCTCTGAGATAAACACCGACGAAATTTGTATGGCCGCCATCTTGAATCCGCCATTTTTGAATTTTTTTTCAGCTCTCTGGCAATTGAATGAGGTTTCGAGTGACATTTGGTTGAACACCCCCCACCTATCTTCAATACCCTGGCCGGTGCTCCTCACCCGTCTCCGAAATCCTCAATCATCAGCTCTCTCCATATTTTTCCTCCGAATGAATTTTTGTCCTCTATACGAAACCGTGAGTGAAAAAAAATTTTTCCATACAAAATTTTACAGGAGAGGTGATCAATGAGTGAGTCAGTGAGTGAATCAGTGAATCAGCACGAGTAGCTATATATATAGTAACTAGTAGGGCGCGTGGGTGCGCGGCTCGCTAAAGCGAACCGCGGTTTTTCTGTCCACCAAGTAGACCTTTGGGTCTTGATCATCTTTTTCCAAGGAAGCACTCTTCCATGTTTTATGGTCTCTTAAATAAACACCGACGAAATTTGTATGGCCGCCATCTTGGATCCGCCATTTCGGAGGGTTTTTTCAGCTCTCTGCCAATTGGATGAGGTTTCGAGTGACTTTTGTTTGAACACCCTCCACCTATCTTCAATATCCTGACCTTGCTCTTCACCCGTCTTCATCAGCTCCCTCCATATTTTTCATCCAAATGAATTTTTGTCCTCTATACGAAATCATCAGAAATTTCGGAAAGGAACCTATCAAAGTCTTGCATACATTTTATATGAAAAAAATAAATTCCGCCATCTTGATTTTTTTTCTATTCATCAAGTAGACCTGCGAGTCTTGATCATCTTTTTCCAAGAAACCACTCTTCCATCTCTTATAGTCTCCGATATAGGCATACCGACGAAATCTGTATGGCCGCCATCTTGAATCCGCCATTTTGGATTTTTTTTCAGCTCCCTGCCAATTGGATGAGGTTTCGAATGACTTTTGTTTGAACACTCCCAACCTATCTTCGATATTCTGGCCGTGCTCCTCACCCGTCTCCGAAATCCTCAACCATCAGCTCTCTCCATATTTTTGCTCCGTACGAATTTTGGTCCTCTCTACGAAACCATCAGAAATTTTGAAAAGGCGCCGCATAAAGTCTTGCATACATTTTATATGAAAAAAAAAAATCCGCCATCTTGAATTTTTTTCTATTCATCACGTAGATCATCGGGTCCTAATCATCTTTTTCCAAGAAACCACTCTTCCATCTTTCATAGTCTTCGAGATAGACACCGACGAAATTTGTATGGCCGCCATCTTGAATCCGCCATTTTGGATATTTTTTTGGCTCTTTGCCAATTGGATGAGGTTTCGAGTGACTTTTGTTCGAGTACCACCCACCTATCTTCGAAACCCTGGCCGTGCTCCTCACCCGTCTCCGAAATCCTCAACCATCAGCTCTCTCCATATTTTTCCTCCAAATAAATTTTTGTCCTCTATACGAAACTATCAGAAATTTTGAAAAGGAACCGTATAAAGTCTTGCATATATTTTGTATGGAAAAAAATAAATTCCGCCATCTTGAATTTTTTTTCTATTCATCAAGTGGACCTTCGGCTCCTGATCATCTTTTGCCAAGAAACCACTTTTCCATCTCTTATACTCTCCGAGATAGACACCGACGAAATTTGTATGGCCGCCATCTTGAATCTGCCATTTTGGAGTTTTTTTTCGGCTCTCTGCCAATTGGATGAGGTTTCGAGTGACATTTGGTTGAACACCCCCTACCTATCTTCGATACCCTGGCCGGTGCTCCTCAGCCGTCTCCGAAATCCTCAATCATCAGCTCTCTCCATATTTTTCCTCCGAATGAATTTTTGTCCTCTATACGAAACCATGCGTGAAAAAATTTTTTTCCATACAAAATTTTACAGGAGAGGTGATCAATGAGTCAGTGAGTGAGTGAGTGAGTGAATCAGTGAATCAGCACGAGTAGCTATATATATATTAATTCTATATAGAGATTACCAATTATAATATATTTATTTTTACTCATACTTCACAAATTAAGCGCAATGTATTTTTGCTGGTAATTTTTTCTGTTTATTTCGATTTTCGACTAGGTATGCTTAAATTTCCGGCAAAATGCCACGAAAAGACCGATTAGAGGTATGGGTTTCAAATTAGCCCGCTTCTATTTTATACAAAATTGACACTTACCACCTCTTTTATAAAATGACTAGCTTTAACCCGCGGCTTCGCTCACGTTGGGTTCGATTTTTTAAATTCCTATTTAACCCTCCCCTCTTAGGGTTGAAATTTTCCAAAATTCTTTCTTAGCGGATGCCTACGTCCTAACAGCTACCTGTATCCCAAATTTCAGCTCGATCGGTCCAGTGGTTAGAGCTGTGCGTTGATAGATCAGTCAGTCAGTCAGTCACCTTTGCCTTTTATATATTTAGATATCTTTCTACTAAGTCGGTACCTACTATTGCTTAGTATACCTCAGTAGGTATCGGTCGATAGAATAAAACAGGGATGAATTGATTACGTACTCCAATAACTTGTATAACTCGTAACACAACCTGCCAGGGCGTTCTTTCTTCACCGACATATTATAATTTGGAATTAATATTAATGTATGTCAATCATATGATGGATTGCGGTTTATTTTTCCCACATTACCTATATGATTTCTTGGTTCCATAAAAGAAAATAAAAATCAGTGCACAGATTTTCTGTCGGCGAGTGTGATAATGTGTCAGAATTTTCTCACGTTTGGTATATACTTATTATTTATTTACGATCTGCTTAGTGATTTCATTCATAATACATTTATTTTTATTGAGTGTGTTTATTTTAAATTATATTTCCTCACTTCATTCTTCAGATATAGTAATAATTATTATATCTTCAAATGAAGCAGCACATGTAACATCGATCGAACTTCACTTGAAAGTTGGTTTGATCACATATAATAACCATTGAATTTTTAATCGTAATACATAGAAAAATAACCTATTGCGTAGTTAAGAACAAACCCGCTAAAAATAATATGCAGATATTCCAATTGAAATTCCAATTCTCTTCGTGTTACATATTATGGTTTTCACTAACCAATTTACAATACAAATGTTACAATATCGCAAACAACGTGACTAAACACAAAATATCAAACAAACTAATTTCATTGACACGAAGTTTAACACCAGACAATAAGGTATTAAACATGTCAATAGTGAAATAGGCCTTGAAATGTCAATACAATCTGAACCTCATGTCAGATATAAACGCGCTGCGCCCGATTACCATATCGTCACCTTTCACATCGATGACACATCCGAAACACATTTTAATACTACATAGATAAATCCTTGGTCTAAGAATTTGCATTGGCATAAACGCCCCCTAAGGTTTTACCTTTGGGTAAAACCGTAGACTTGAAAGAAATAATATTATATCTTTACTTAAAATGCAAAGCTTTTTTCCTCTTCAGTTAAGGGTTTACTAGCTTTATCTGATTGACTCTACAATCAAAAATGTGCTAAAATAATGAACTTATTTTCGTAATCTAATTGAAAGGTCCCCCTTCCAAATAGATTTTGTATGGAACTGCTATTTTGTACATCATTCGTTGAACTACTATTTATTGTAGTTAAAAAATATATTCTAAAATGAATAGGAATAAGTAAATCTGACATTAATTTATTTTCTCTATCTCCAAATAAATGTAGTATCTGTAATAAGGAAAGGGAAAAGCGTACAAATGTGTGCCTCTTCGCTTCTACAATAAAAGTATAAAATAGAAGAGAAATAGAATAGGTAGGTTTTTTACATAACATACAACCTAGAGGATCTAACTTTTATTCATAACAGCTATTCAAAACTGCATTGGATAAGAATCGTGCAGAAAAATCTGCATAACTTTATAGCCAGATAACATGCATGTCAAACCGATCAAACTATCAAATAGTTAGTACCTCGCTTCCTGAACGTTTATTACACACATTTCTTGACCAGTAGTAGGAAAATTAGTTTGTTTTTTAGTTTGTACCTAAACGAAATATTAAGAAGAAATACGATAACAAACTAGCACAAGGAAGAAGGCGCCTTTCGAAGTCCCCGCCACCAGATAAACGGGTGACCTCCAGCGAGTGGCTACAGACGGCATAAGCTCGTGTTCTGTGACAATCCTTTCAAGACATCACCAGCAGTGAACGTCTATCGGTTGAAACGATGATGGTAACTCGAAGATCCGTAATCTTGCCTACTTTCTTAAAATGAAGACCCTACTCTATCAGCGCTGCGTTGAATGTCCTAACCCAATAAGTTTTGGACGATTATGGTTGATCGGACGAAAAAAAAATGAACAAATAAAAAAACAATTTTTTAAGGAGTATTATTTATTATTATTGGGATACCACTTGGGCACACTCTAGTTGCATCCCACATCCAAGCGACCTCCTATGGCGGGTGCAGCGGCTACTAGCGCCGAACAGGCTAAGAGGCGCAAATAAGAAAGCCTCGACATTAGTTTCTTATTTGTGCATTTTGGTGTGGAGACCCTGGGGCCGTGGGGCACGGAGTCTCGACCGCTTTTTGTAGAACTATCAAATTGGGTAATCGAGTCTACCGGGGATCCAAGAGCTGGCAGCTTGACCAAAAGGTTAATTTGGCCATGCAAAGGAGCAAAGTTGCCAGCATCTTGGGTACTATGCCACACTATGGTGACTTCGATGGGGTTTTAGATTTTATTAAGTTTTAATTTTAGTATTAATTAACAAACTTAATTAATTAATTTAAATTTATTTTTAAATCATGTCAACTTATCAAGTGTAACTTCCTTTGATGATAGGCTTAATAGATATTCGGCAGTTGCGATAAAAATTGAATTTTCTCACAAATTATGTAGTATATTGGAGTAAAGTACAATTATTATAATTTATGGTAGGTACTTTTCCTTATTTTACATATAACATAGATTCTACAGGTGTAAACTATCTGCTATCGCATCATAATATATCAATGGACACTGAACGCATTTAGCATACAAAGAGTTATAAATGTTTCCTACGAGAGGAACTATGAGTTTTGAAAGCTCGGGTGGATGACACGCGTTGATTCTAAATGCTTTATGAGCCGTGGTGTATGTAAATGTATGTAAAGCGTTAGTCGTCTCGTTATGAAATATGTGTTTTGAATTCGCGTACAATGCATTACCATTCAACATTGTACAGTAGCTTGCTCTATTAGACAATCAAGCTTGAATTTTCAGGCCGATTGTAAAAGATATTTAGATACCATTTTAGCAATATCCTTACGATTAAAGAACTTACTGAGTACATCCTAAATAATGATAAGCGACTGTTTTTATAAGCGATTTCCACAGGTCTTGGTCTCGCGCCGCTTGTATCCAGCGACTACCTGCGACTCTTCTATTCTTATAGAGATGAAGATGATAAGAATCATCGGTCCACCTAGTCTGCCAGCACTGCGCTTTTCGGTGAGAACGCTACTCCTACACCTTGGAACTTAAACGATACTTCGAATAATGTGCCCCGCCCATTTCAACTTCAGCTTCGCGACTCGCATACCTAATAGGCAAAAAGAATTTCATAAAGTTCACCAAAACTTAGTCTCGGAAATATCGTAGTACCTATGAGTCGTGGCGTATCTATTGCACGTTTATTTTACGAGTGTTCCTGCCATCCGTAAATTATTGGCATCATGATCTATTGTCAAGAGTCGCACAGCGAGTGTCTTTCCGAGACTCCTGAACACCGCTAACGGACGGGTGTTTGCGTGTAAAAGGCAGATATTAAAATGGGTTGTGCGCAGAAACACTTGTTCGATCTGACAGGCGATAGCAGCGGCACTTGAAATATCGCCGCTGGCCGGATACGGCGCGGCGCGGCCCAGCGCGCAGCGGGACCGATTGTACTCAGTAGGCGACAAGCCGTTGTAGATACATAGACTAGGCAGAAAGATGGATACCTCGTACCATTAGATTTAAAGTGACCTAACTCAAAATTTCTGTAACTTCTGTTTAAATACAGTTAAATTAAATATAGTAATACTGATCCGTACATAAAAGATGGAATATATAAATCTGCAAAAAAAGAAATTTTTCCAATAAAATACACTAGAGATACATTTAAATTTACTCAACACTATACTTTTTTTAAGTCTTTTTTGCTCATTTTTGACAAATTGCAATTTTTGAGTTAGGTCACTTTAAATCTAAAGGTGCGACTTGTTCTTTATCTAGTCTTATGAGTCAGAAGATTCGTGGATGATGAAGCGCGGTCTACTCTAAACTTGGAGAAACAAAGTGGAGGTCAGGAATTTTTGGACTTAGTTCCGCCGTCACTTTTCTACAACGTTCCACGGTTGCGCACTAAGCGCTTATGGAGAACTCTCAAAAGAAGAGAAATTGTTATTTATAAACGTAATGCCTATTAACTCCAAGAAGTCGGACTGAGTTTAACTTTAACTGAATTGAAACTGAAAAGACTTTTATCGTCTTTAACATTTAAATGTGTATAATAAGTACAAATTATAGTTTTTTTTTGTGTTGTTCTGTATGTTATGTGATGACAAAAACATTATAAACATTCTTTTATTCATTATTTCATTCATTCATTCATGAGCCATGAATAGAATACATTGACCGAGTGGAATAAGAAGGAATCGGGGAATTTGAGTGAGGCAGTTGTCTTTCGACATTTAAGTGTGCGGCTTTTTGGTTCCTTTCTTACATGATTTATTTTAATTGATTTCCTCTCACAAAAAACACATTTTTGTAAAAATAAAGTCTAATGCATAAAATTGCATCACAATGTTCATTAATAGGCTTCCTTTAACCTTGGCCTTCATTTTCCGGCATCGCCTGAGTCTATGTTTTTCCATTAGTCTATGAATAGAAAGCATTAGTATGTACTTAAATAAATAGATAGTTAAGTTGGTACCTACCTGCATATCACTTAGAAATAAATTAATTTAAAAATCTTATCATATTATGATCTGTTCAAAGTGATCTTTCTGATGTTTCGATCTTTATCTTATTCGAATAAGACGTTTTGAATTTTGGAGTCATATCATATTTTTATCTCTTTCTAACTACTTAATTTATAATTTTTTTCTCACGGATTCTTATCTATGTATAATGTATATATAGTATTATTTCAACAATTATTCTTAATAATATAACTATCTCTTGTACCTACTAATTGGAACAAGAATAAAATTCTTTTAGCTAGAACCAAAAGCCTAAAAAAATCTTACTTATTACCGCACGTCACGAACAGTGAAACGAGTAATGGACAAAACATAAAAACGTAATCGCCGGGCTATTTGTCATTTTTTTTTAATTCAATGACAAGATACTCCTTGACTCCGATCTCACCTGATGGTAAGTGACGAAGCAGTTTAAAATGGTGCCGGAGTAACTTGGAAGGGGTATGGTAATGTTCAACCCATACGGCATACCCCTAATCTGTTTCTAAACGCCATCGTGCCGGAACGCATAATCCCTTGGCGGCACGTCTTTGACGGTAGAGTGGTAACTAACCACGGCCAAAGCCTTCCACCAGACCAGACCAGGGACAATTTAGGAACTGAACCCGAGACCTCCCAGTTATAAAACCACAGCATGAATTTGAATTTGAATTTAAACAGTGCTCACCACCGCGCCAGGGAGGTCGTCAAAAAACTTCATAACTAGTAAGCCTCCCACCAGACAAATTATTTAAATTAAGTACGATCCTCCAAAACGCTTTCCGCAATTTGTTTAAGGTCAACCTAATCCAAAATGTATTATTGCAATAATCCTCTTTACTAAATTGTACGTGCATAATTGGGCCATTCTGTTAGCCATTAAAAACCTACTCAGTCTGGCTAATCGTCGCCCGCGACATCAGCGCAATTACCGATTTGAATATGCCGCACTGAATTTGAAATTATAATGATTCATTCTGGGTACAAGACGTTACAACACGTCTAGCCTCTGCGATTATACAAGCAGGAACACAACAGGGATTGTCATGTACAACCGAAATTAATTAATTGAAATATAGTCCCTCACTCAAATATTACGTAATAGAAGGATCATCGCCGCTACTTTATTAAGGACTAGCTGCTGGCCGCAACTTTATACGCATGGATTGAGGTATTCCCGCGAAAACTCTCTTACTTTCCGGGATAAAAAGTAGTCTAGGTTTTTCCAGACTATAATCTATTTCTGTGCCAAACAGCCAAAATGGTTCAGTCGTTGCACCGCGATTGATTAACATACATCCATTCATCCATCCATCCATCCATCCATCCATCCATCCATCCATACATAAATAAACCCAAACTTTCGCATTTATAATATTAGTAGGACGAGAAAAGATAATAGGACTAGTAGGACTAGCTTTTTCCCGTGATGTATGAAATTAGGTTATTAAAAATTCCGCGGGAGCAGTCGGTTTTTTGGAATGAAAAGTAGTATCTCACTCTCCAAGTCCTTAACTATACCCATGCAAAAACATTTAATATCCTGAAAAAAAGATCCCATCATCCATTAGTACTTTTATCGCAAACGTAAGAAATAATTTTCATTTCAATCGGATTTATTTACAGTATTATGAAGGCTGATAATACGGTTCTTCATGTGAGAGTTCCCGACAAGATTTGTGTAGGACAAAACAGCAGTACAAACCTTTTTAGAACCATAGCCTTACTTAAAGGCTGCATACCACTGAAACGTATTCTAAGATAACACAATATCGCTATTGCGTGATTTCTAAACCGATTTGCGTAAATCTTATTTTAATTTTAACCGAACAAAACTTTTGCAAGATGCTTCCATAAAAACTTCAGATTCTAATTCCTCAATCCTTAGTACTCCTGCAGGGGTACTGCCTCCCTAAACTGTGGGGATCTAGGAACTGTCGATTATGAAAATTATTGAAGGCACCAAGTCATCGTTGCATTCCAGGACCCAACTCCTCAATCCTGATGTTGCAGGGTTTCTGCCCACCTTAACTGTGGGGATTCGATTATGAATTGAAGAAGCGGACGAAGTCGCGGGCGTCCGCTAATCTATATATATATATATATAAAATTCAAAGTCCTGACTGACTGACTGAGATATCAACGCACAGCCTAAACTACTGAAGTTAGAAACTTGAAATTTTTACAGTTGGTTCCTTTTATGACGTAGGCGCACACTAAGAAAGGATTATTGGAAATTCCACCCCTAAGGGGTTTAAATAGGGGATGGAAGTTTATATGAAACTCCGTCGTTTTTCAAGCTGTTTCCATCAAAGTTGGTATTTGAGCTTTCAGTAAAAAATAAAGAAGTACGTGTGTCACAGTTTTTGAAAATTCCACCCCAAAATCTAATTCCACGCGGACGAAGTCGCGGGGGCAAAAGTTAGTCATGTTATAAAAATCAAATGCTAAGAATAAAAGTATGCAATATGCAGTCGCTTCACTGGAAAGCTTGCTTAATGAGACTGGTTGTAGCAGCGATTCTCTAAATTAGAAGCACACGCTGCGTTTAGATTTCCCCCTTTCTTGCGTTTCGCCAACCCGCACAATTTGTAACGCAACAAGGGGCATTTTCGCAACGTTTCAATTGAATGGACCACTTAGTTAGGATTAGCACAATTTATTGTTACTGTCCGCAACGCTCTCTGTTTTGTCGTCTAAAGATGGCTTGCAGATCATCTAACCGTAATATTATATTTTATGTGTTCCATTTATAATATTTATATAGGTACTAACTTTAACTAGGTATTTTAAAGTAGTACAAGCATTAGGATACGCTGACAAACATTGCACAGTGTTTCAACGCTTGTTTTAGTCATTAAACCCTAAGGTGAATGTTCGAGTAAGAAAACTCTTCAAAACATTTGAATTGAACGTACTTTATTGTAACTGTTAGCGTTGCTTTCAATTTTGTCACTTAGTGCAACGGATGGGGATCGAATCTGTAACCTTTCAGTTTTCAGTCCGCCCCTGTAACCGTTGGGCTATTGAGGCTTTAAATGAAACGATGTGATTGTTAAAAATTATAATATTTTTAGTAGCTAGTCATAATGATAATGAACTTACACTTACTTAGAAAAACCTGGCAACCAAGTGTCAAAATGGCATGTTTTGTGAAAATTATTTTATTTTATATTAAATATTATGATATTTAGTAAATATTATGAAACCCAGTATGGGTATAATAAAATAAAATCGGGCATAAATAATGTAAAATTAAATAATGAGAAGAAAACAGAGGTGTGCCGGAGATCAAAATGCACGAAGACCATCAGGTGACAGCTCGTCGTCCGACGAATATGGGACCCCACCGTCATCTGCGGGGTCCGTAGAAGACGACGTCAGCACCAGAAGACCCGGTCGACGACGAGCCACACACCCGCCACAGGATGGCTTGGGGCAACAGGGGCCGCGTGCCCCCGAGACTGCTTCCGCCGCCGGTGGTGCAGTGCGCCGCATGAGATGGTCTCAAAAAATGAATGAGAGTGTCATGCGAGCGTACTTTGGGGCAACAGATGGGGGAACTAACCTCACTGGGTATCGTTCAAGGATGTTGTCTCTGTTTCAGGCGCTTGAACCAACGGTGACCGTGACCGCACAGCGACTATCGGATCAGGTGAGACTTATCCAACGTCGTCGTATGTTGGATGAGTCTATACTTGAGCGGCTACGCTTAGCTTTCCCGCAAATAGAGACTATCAGTAACTCGACTCATCAGTCTTTGCAAGTACGTAATGTAGAGACTAATAACACCCAAGAGGAGTTATGTGATGATTTAGATTTATCGGAAAGTAACCAGAATTATGAGCAAATGAGAGGGACTTTGGACGATGTGATTTTGGAGTATAGGTACATGCCTGTCGACCTAAGACCAAGATTACCTCGTTTGCCTGTGCATAGACGAAATATGGCGTTGGTGGGAGCTCTAGATCAAATTTTGGACACATATTTAACATCTTCGTGTGACCTAAATGATACGCATTCGATCCTATACTGTGGAGCCGTTGCAGCATGTCGTATAGCCCGTATCAAATTTCCGGAACCGAGGGCTATGCAAAGACCAAACATAGCTCCGGCTTGGCAGACTAGGATTGAAAGGCGTATCACTTTGACTAGAACTCTCATTGCTAAGCTAATCTGTTTCAAGGAGGGTAATAGTCGCCCGAGAGTAATGCGATTTGTGCACCAAGCTTTTGCTGGGACTAATACTAGTCCCTCAGAGTATTTGTCTATGGTCACAGATCGCATTGACTTCTTGAAGCAGAAAGTCTATGCCTGGGCAAAACGGATTAGGCGATATAGAACTCGTGTAGATCGATACTCACAGAATCGCATGTTTCAAAGTGACCAACGGAAGGTGTATAGGAACTGGGAGCGACCTAGAGATTGTAGTACTGATGGAGTGTTGCCGGAGCCTGATGTTATGTCAGATTTTTGGCGTAATATTTGGTCGGCATCCAGAGGTCATACCGATGGTGAGTGGATGAATGTTGTGAAGGCGGAATGTGCTGCGGTGGAACAAATGGTTCCCGTAACCATTAGTTCCGAGGATGTAGGTTGCGCGGTCCGTTCGACCTCGAACTGGAAATGTCCGGGGCCGGATGGACTGCACAACTTCTGGCTGAAATGGTTCCGTAGTGCGCATTCTGTTTTGGCAACACAATTTCAGAGCGCCATTGACTCTGGATCGTTACCGACATTCATGACAACGGGTGTCACGTTCCTATTACATAAGTCCGGAAGTACCGCGGACCCAAAAAATTATAGACCAATTACCTGCTTACCTACTATCTATAAGCTACTTACAGCCATTCTGACCACAAAAGTAACTATGCATATAAATGCAAATAATATCTTGGCCCAGGTTCAGAATGGATGTAGGGCAAATGCCCGCGGTACAAAGGAACTCCTTCTCATTGACACTGCTATATGTCAACAGGTACGGCGAAACAGAAAAAATTTAGTGGCTGCTTGGATTGACTACAAGAAGGCATATGATTCGGTGCCTCACACGTGGCTCTTGGAGATCATGAAGTTGTATAAGGTCGATGCAACTTTATGTTCTTTTCTCGACTCATGCATGAGACAGTGGATGACAGTTCTTCGTCAACCAGGAAACACTGAATCTTCTGAATCAGCTGAACCGATAAGGATTAAACGGGGTATCTTCCAGGGAGATAGTTTGAGCCCTCTATGGTTTTGCTTAGCCCTTAATCCACTCAGTACACTATTGATGGATTCAGGGTTAGGCTTTCGCCTTCGCAGAGGGGGTGAGGTCATATCTCACTTGCTTTATATGGACGATCTCAAACTCTTTGCATCAAAACGATCAGACCTTGTGAAATTGCTGAAGATCACTCAGAACTTTAGCAATAGCATAGGAATGGAGTTTGGTGTTGATAAGTGTGCGGTTGTCAATATAGAGCGAGGCAGAGTTGTGAACTCTGAGAATTTAGTACTTTCAGATACAGTAATTCTCAGATCTCTATGTGAAGGTGAGACATATAAATACCTTGGAATGTCAGAGGCTCTTGGTATTGAGGCAGGGACTGTGAAACAGGCAGTGGAGGAGCGCTTCTTTGGCCGCTTGAAAAAAGTCCTTAATAGTCTTTTATCAGGGGGTAACAAGGTACGTGCCTTTAATGGATGGGTCATGCCCTTACTCATATATACCTTTGGCATTCTAAAGTGGACTCAAACTGAACTGGACGCCTTGGATCGAAAGGTCCGAAAACTGTTGACAACATACCGTATGCATCACCCGCGTTCATCTGTTATGAGATTATACATCCCACGCAAGTGTGGGGGACGTGGTTTTCTGAATGCCAAGAACCTCCACAATCGTGAGGTGTGCAATCTTAGAGATTACTTTCTCAAGATGAGTGTGAGTATGCATAGGGATGTTGTCGCAGTTGATAAGGGTCTTACCCCGCTTGCCTTAGGCAAAGAGAACTGGCGCAAGCCCATAGTATTGAGAATTTCGGATCGCAGGGCTGTGTGGGAGAGTAAGGAGTTACATGGCAGGTTCTACAAGGCGTTAACTAGGCCGGATGTAGATCAAAATGCCTCTGTATCCTGGTTACAATTCGGTGACCTATTTGGGGAAACTGAGGGTTTTGTATGTGCAATTATGGATGAAGTTATCAAGACTAATAACTACCGGAGACACATTATGAAAGATGGTACTCTTGACATATGTCGAGCGTGCCATCGTCCTGGGGAGTCCCTCAGGCATATCGTCTCCGGTTGTTCTTATCTTGCTAACGGCGAGTACTTGCACAGACATAACCAAGTAGCCAGGATAATCCATCAACAACTTGCTCTTCAATACGGTCTTGTAGAAGATGAAATGCCATACTATAGGTATGACCCAGTGTCAGTTCTCGAGAATAGTAGTGCCCTGCTCTACTGGGATCGGTCAATTATCACTGATAGGTATATTGTAGCCAATAGACCTGATATAGTGCTTGTTGACCGATCAGCGCGTCGAGCGACAATTGTCGATATCACAATTCCACATGATGATAATCTGGTGAAGGCGGAAAAAGAAAAATTATCAAAATATTTAGACCTTGCCCACGAGATTACCGCCATGTGGAATGTTGATTCAACGATTGTAGTGCCGATGGTCGTTTCGGTCAATGGTCTAATAGCGAAAAGTTTCGATCAACATCTTAAGAAACTTTCGCTTAATACTTGGATCAAGAGCAAGATACAGAAGGCGGTACTCCTTGAGACGGCACGCATTGTGAGGAGGTTCCTCACTCTGGAGCCCTGACCACTGGCTGCTTGGGTCCCTATCCCGCAGCAAGTGGGACCCATTTATTTTATTGTTTTTAATGATGTTTTTATATTTATATTTGTATAATGTATATTTGTAATCATTTTTAAAAATAATAAGATAAATGTGTTTAAAAATAAATGATAGAAATTTAAATGAACTTAAATGTTATCGGTATAATTATAAATATCTCGTATAGATTACTTAAATGCTAAGTGTCTATCTAAAGTAAGTAAAAATGTACAAGAAAAAGTAAAATTATTTTCAAGTACACAGGAGATTGCTGGTAATTATTGTCTATTAGCATTTAGATACTAAATTGTCGCCCGTCTTTCGACATCCGGCTGATGCGACATTTTCTAAATACTTCCCATCTTATTTATGTGTATAAAATCAGTAGACTACCGACAAGACAGTTGTATGACCACTATTTGGTAATTTTTGAATCAATGAATGACAATAAAGTCCTTTCGCTTTTTTTTCTCCTTCCTTTCTTTTTGGAAAAGCATCGTGAGGAAACCTGCATACAGAGTTTTCCTTAATATTCTAGAAGAAGTCTGCCAATGAAGAACTATACCAATGTAATGAACTACGGTAGCTGTCTATTCTTTTTTATTTCTTGATATTGATACAGTGCGATTGGTTAAACGATGACGGTGATATTTTTTGTCAGGCTATATTTGTATCGATTTTTTCTTCAAATCAGTTTCTTGCAAATGCATTTACAATACCTATGACCTAGCATGAACTGGATCGTTTCACAATTTGCATTCAGCAATATATTGTGTAGAAGTCGACTCCTTGTGCCTTATGTCTGCTTTGCCTTAATCATTAGGATGTCATCACATCTGACTCTTAGTTCACAAGGATAGATGTAATTAGTAATTGATAGTAATTAGTTTCATTAGAATACCCTATTTACATATTTTTGCGAAGCATGTGGTGAGATATCTGTTGCTTTTTTGCAAAGATTACTTACCACAAGGTTTATTTGTTTTTGCAATATGACTGCGCTGTGTTGGTTTTATCAATAAGAATTGCGAAAGTAGATTTAACTACTAAAATTAAATGGTTAGCTTCTAAAGGTTTGAGTTTTCTTACACAAAAACTCAAAGCTCTTTTTCTTAAGAGTTTTATGACTAATACTATATTACTAAGTTAGTAAATAAACGTTTAAAGTTAAACACCTAGTATGTTTATCATGGTAATGTCACATTTTAAGTAAAGAATGATACGCTAATACCCATATGTGTTACAGGAAAAAACCTAGTCACTAAGTATGTACTCGTAATAAAACAAAATGATCAACTACTTAATAGCTTTATCATCCAACAATGTATATTTTACTGAACGTCTTTATCACTAAGTTATCACTCCATAAGAAATTGCATTCTTATATTTCATTGCGTAGGTCGGTGACAATGATGAATCCTTTTAATATAAACTAGCTGTTGCTCGCGACTTCGTCCGCGTGGATTTAGTTTTTAATAATCCCGTGGGAACGCTTTGATCCTCAGTATTAATAAATAGCCTTCGTCTTTCTCGTCGGGTAACCGCGCTCGACCACCGACTCACCGTTCGCCCGCGCTATTCTTTCTTTTTGCTCGGTTTCTAAGAGTCGTACCGAGGTATTGAATAGCCTATAACCTTTCTCAAGAATTGGGTTATCAGATACAAAAAGAATTTTTCAAATCCGACTGGAAGTTCCAGAGATTAGCGCGTTCAAACAAACAAACTCTTGCACTTTATTATTTTAGTATAAATGGGAAAGTGAGTTTGTTTGTTGGTTCGTCTTTCAATTACGCTGCAACAAAACAACGGATGGACGTGATTTTTTTGCATGGGCATAGTCAACTATGCATTCACTCTCCCGGTCCTTAAGACCGGGATAGGGTACTTTTTGTCCGGGAAAATCAAAGAATTTCCGAGGGATTTTTAAAAACCATATCCACGCAAACGAAGCTACGGTACGGGTATCAATTTAACATCCATCGGTCCATCTATCCATACTTTCAAACCTTTGCATTAATTATAATATTGATAGGATATCACATGCTAGGGTATTATGAAATCAGCTTCTCAGAAACGTTCTCGGTTAGGAGAATCCGATGATAAAAAGTTCTAATGCCATCTACTTTATGGAGTAAGTTTTTCATGTTACTAATTACGACGTGAACACCATATAAAGATAGTTACTCATTTGCTGATCTCGTGAGAATGTAGATTCTAATTACAATGTTATTAAGCCGTCTATAATATTAATATAAAAATATCGTGAGGAGACCTGTACGCCTGAAAGATCTCTGGAATATAATCATTTAAATAGGTATGATGACTGATTTTGAAAAACTGTCGAATAATATTTGGAAGTATACACTATTTCGAAAAAATATCTTATTTCAACAATAAATGTAAGGTTTGGTAGATAAAAAGTCTAGATAGTTTCAATCAAAACGCTCGACGTTGTCATGGCGTCAGTCGTGACATCATCGTATGTTTTTTCACTGTAGTTTATCAGAGTTTGAAGACAGATGTGACGTATTGCTCTCATTGGCGTTCAATCCAATATCGCGAATTTCTGTATTTTATTGTTTTTTTTTATCAATCTTGCTCAAAATAGAAAAAATAAATGCGTTTATAATCCATTAATCCTATCCTATCCTATTTCATGAAAAAAATTCAAAATTCCATTGATTCTTGGTTACTGTCATCATGCCTATTGAAGCTTCCAGACCAGCGAACAATCGCTGTTCCAGACTTGATCTAAGATCAAAAGTAATTGAGAAATAATAAATTTACAAATTACCCCCGCCAGGAATCAAGCCCAGACCATATCATACTACTATTGTTAAAGCACTGCACTAGGAAAGTACTCAACTCTTATTTGGGGAGGGTTTCGTAAAAAGAAAACCCAATACACAATCAAGACCAATTCGGTATTCCAAGTGATGAAATACAAGAATTTGATAGAGTTCTAATCCCAAATGATAAGATCTAATGATGCTAGTTACACTTTTTGGGACGGCTCAACTGGCAAAAAAATGTGCTAAGACGCGATTCAAGAAACGCAGTTATCACCTAATTACGATGTTGATTTACGCACACACGCAATAATCGCCGTGTATTCCTCCTAAAGAGGCGCGAGTCGCATGTTTTGGCCATCGATTTATTTTAATGTTTTCCTTGGCTTGCCTATCCTCAGTTGCGTTTTTGTGTTTCCGTCCTAGAACGCTTTTTACCTACGCGTTTATGAGATGGATTGCAAGTAAGCAACCATACTTAGGATCTCTATCAATGACGTGCCATGCCCAATTGGATGTAGGTCTTTGGGTGGAAATTTTTATGGCAGGTACAGCAGATGTGCCGTTTTGTATTTACCTACTCGTATACTAAATATATCATATGTTACGTAAATTTATTCATCATCATCAGCATCATCTCAACCAACACACTGGACATTTCAAGAAGCCTTGAAGTTGGAGACCGTCCATCTAGCTAATGGGAGCTCGTCCAACGCTGCGCTTACCTGTTTCGTCTATCATATCGATTCTATCGGTTCTTCGAGCTACGTGCTCCGTCCATTGCCATTTCAGCTTTGCAACATTTTGGTTGCTTCAAGGGTGCTTACAAATTACAATTTTCATTAAAGTACCTACTTAAGTTTTAAATTTAAGTTTTCATGGTATTTTTATTGATAACTTGGCATTCTATAGAATCTCATCATCCTACAGGATGACTTAGATGATCATGAATTTTTCGAAAACGAAGCTGTATTTTATTTATCAAAAAATTCCAAATACATTATGAGTTGTGACGAAAGAATTTGAAACCAATCGGTATGCCAATGACGATCGAACTTCATTCATTAAAAGTGAAAGTTGCTACAAAAACTCTGGCGGCAACGGTCATGTACAAAACAAGATCATATATAAATAAAACAAGAGCACATACATTAAACACATTACTAGGTCCCCGCGTCCAAACGAGGAGTAATTAAGAGGAATATATGTGTCGTCGAGTGGGCGACAACCTTTTATGAAATGAACGCGTTGAACTTCATTTTATGTAATCGTCGTAATTTAATGAAGAAATATAGGGTGTTAAAAAAACGTAAAGTATTTATTTTTCGGCTTCTGTATTATGTAATAATTGCTACATTTCGCTGTCAAATTTAAAGTGTGTCGGCTCGTATCATTCGTTTTGAGCGCTATGGTCTTTTAACTGGGAGGTGTCGGGTTCGATTCCCGGCGGGGGCAATTAGGGATTTTTTTTTAATATTTTTAGCGAGCAAACGAGCAGGCGGGTCACCTGATGTTAAGTGATTACCGCCGCCCATGAACACTTGTAGCACCAGAGGCACCACCAATGTGTTGCCGGCCTTTCAGGAATTTGTTGGTCCGCCCCTTGAATAACCCCATGTTGTAATTCAGTGGAAACACCGTCGCAGGAAGTTGGTTCCACAGTTTCAAAGTACGTGGAAAAAAGGATCTGGAACATCGGATGGTCGAAGTGCTCCAGGCACCCAGGTGGTGAGGGTGAAATTGTGTTCGGTGGCGAGCGGTGCGGTTGTAGAAGAGAGACGGTGGAATAAGGTCAACTAGCTCTTCAGAACACTCCCCATTATATAGCCGAATTTGCAATTTGTAAATTGGCTCTGGTCTGGGCTGCTGGGAGGCGTCAAAGACGTACCGCCAAGCGATTCAGCGTTCCGGCACGATGGCGTGTTGAAACCTATTAGGGGTATGGGTTGAATCTACACTACCATACTCCTTCCAAGCCCGCTACCATCTTAGACTGCATCGTCACTTACCATCAGATAAGATCGCAGTCAAGGACTATCTTGTCATCGAATACAAAAAAGTTTTCGTGAAGTGGTATACATATACAATTGTTGGCATTCAAAAATGATAGTTAAATGAGACCTTTCGAGTGCAGCCCTATTTTTAGGTATATCAAATTAGAACGATGTATTCATTAGACAGTTTAAAATCTCAGAACCATAATGTTTTAGTTATTGTTCTGAGCTATAAACGTATATGGTTGGATATTTCTAATTTATCAAACCCGTTAATTTCGTTTGAAGTTGTCAAATCATCAGATTATCATCAGTAGTCATTTGATAACGTTTAGACGTTGTCAAATGACAATTGCGTAACTTGCGTTAGCGCAAGGCATTTTAGAAAAAATGCCGATGCCTTCTTTACGTGAATTCAGGTTTTAAAAATATACTCCTTCATACACATTTTTAGGAACCATAAGGTTTGCAATTTCAAAAATCCTCTACACTCACTACATGTGTGTGTAACGTGTGTGTATTTTTGAAATTCCATCTACTCAAGGATTATTTTTTGTTCCTAGTTCCAATTCATGGGGTCCTTTGTCAAGACACTATTCTATAAAGATAACTATAGTAAAGATATTTTTCCAATCTAACAAAATAGTCGGCCTAAAGTAGAACACGCGATAGGCTTAAATCTGCCTAAACAGCTATGAGTTACTCAATAAAAATTATATTTTTATGATCCAGTTAGCGAGGTACATACTGCCGTCACTTTCGCTCGTCTCGAGGTCCTGGGATGCTGTGACTCACCAGGAAATTACCGATTTCGGAAATGAAGTTGTCATTTCTTGTGATTCATTTAAAAAGAACGGATCATGGTGCAGCAATGTTCGTGTTACTAATGAGTTAGGTATAATTTTACGCGATGATTTCAATTTGATGTAGGTACTGGTTTTGTTCTGACATAGGTTTCATATAGTTTGAAGAGCTGATGATGGTTGGGATCCCAAATTGCTGGAGTAACGATTCACACTGAAACTTCTATTCCAGCTTCATTCCACGTTGGGAACATCTATGTCAGTAACTGAAGTTCTAAAACAGATCTCATTTCTGATTTGATCTCACAAAGAAATTCCGTCTTTATTGATATTTATAACACTTACTGTATGTACTATTTTGTTATTATATTTATTAAATATACTCTCAGATAAATACTAGGGTAACATTTCCACAGCCTTGAAGGAACCAACAAAGAAATATGATTAACGATGCTCTATGGCCATGTTTGCTTGTAGGCATGCTATGATATTCTTCAGTTATGGTCATAAGTGTTTTATTATTGTAAATGTATCTGTATTTAATTATTTTATTGTAAAATAGATCAGAGGAGTAGGATTTTATGTCTTGTTATATGTCATATTTCTTTGTGACCCGTGGGAGAGTGAAGTCATAACTTACGAGCTTAATTATTTATAATTGATTGATGAAGAAATATAATATCGATTTCAGTCCATTAAGCGATTGTTCTACATCAGTCAGTTCAATAGCTGACGGAGCGGAAACTATGTAGAATTTTTGATAAAATTCAAAAAAAAGTCAAGTGAATTTACCACTGGTTCGCAATGCCATTCCAACCGAGAAGAACCAGCAAGAAACTCGGCGGTTGCTCTTTTTAAAGTATTATGTTGTATACGCGTGTTTACAGTTATCAATATCTCATGAAGTTGTGGAGCGAGATATATCCACGCTTTTTCAAGAGATGTTTAAGAACGTTCCTATTATTTACTTCAACGCATTATAATATCTAAGTGATCAGCCAGTACTATGACCACGGTAAAGGAAATTAACGCGACATAGCTGCGTCATATTAGTTTCATAATGAGTATAAGAAAAGCTTCATTTTAAAAGGAGTCATATGAGTAAAGCATGATAATATCAATTCTACATCAACACACAATGTGTTAATTAGTCAGAACTAAACCAATAATAACCTGACATTAGTACTAATTGATGTATTGTATACATACACAGGTAGTTAATACTATAATTACCTTTGTATAAAGATATATTACCGTCTAGGATTCAGATCGCGTATTAAGTAAATAGGTGATGAAAAAATTACCTTTTTATGTTTTAATTTTGTATTAATCCTCATCGTCATCAATAACTCATCAACGGCTCACTACCGAGCATAAAATTTTTTTTTATTGGACGACAATATAGTCCATGACTGCGATCTCACCTGATGATAAGTGACGATGCAGTCTAAGACGGTAGCGGGCTAACTATTAAGGGTATGGCAGTGTACATTCAACCCACACACGCCATCGCTCCGGGACGCTAAATCGCTTGGCGGCACGTCTTTGCCGGTAGGGAGGTAACTAGCTACGGCCAAAGCCTCCCACCAGACCAAACCAGAGACAATTTAAAAATTATAAATTCCCAAAGTGCCCCCGCTGGGAATCCAACCCGAGACCTCCCACGAGCGCTAACCACTGCGACAAGGAGGTCATCAAATTATATATATATATATATATATAGGATCAAATATTTGTCGATTTATCAAGATAAGCTCCCGTTATGTCTAGACTCTAGACAATAGATATTACAAAGGAAATTGTTGTTGAGTAATCGCATGTGGCTTTATGTAATGAGAAAAATATTTTTATAGCCTATATACCGGGGTAATGACGCTTAATGAGAACGGATCAGTATCGTTCAAAGGACATCGCAGTATATTAATGATGAATTGCTTAATTAAACACAGTTATGTTTATTATTCTATATTTATACTTTACTAACTGATGCCCGCGAGTTCATCTGCGTTGATTTAGTTTTCAAAAATCCTATGGAGCTCATTGATATTCCCGGCAAAAAGTAATTTATGTCACTCTCCAGGTCCTCAAAGATACCCATGATGCAATTGATTTTTCAGGTGTTCTTTTGGGTTCTATGTTTCCACAATGAAGTTTCAAAAATGTATACCTACATATGTACAATCCAATACATGTTAAGACGGGCAGACAGAAAGTAGACCCATTCCCGTTGGTGGCACCCGTTCACGAGCATAACGCATAATCCAGCCGTTGCTTCGCTCAACCACATTTGAAGGAACGTAACAACCCGCACCAGACGACACTACCACACAAATGTTTAAAGAGAGCATAATATACTTAGGCTTTGGATACGGACCCTAAAAAGGCTATACCGGTCTACCTAAGTAATTATTTCCTAAGACGATTTTTTAAGATTATAATCAAGGAAATTATGCTTTAGGCAAAAACATTTAATTAAAAAGGTAGGTAACACTTCTGGTCATTATTTTGCATAATTCGCTGCGGTTAAAATTGCGACATTTATTCTGGACAATAATTATTGGATATTATTCAAAACCACAAAGTTACTTAAACTACCACTCGGACCTTAAGTAAATAGGTAAGTACACAATACGGAATGTACCTTTTACCCACAATTCCTATTTAATTAATTAGGTAGGTACCTAAAATCATGAAGGTTATATTATAGCTATTTTAATAACTTCCTTTTTTTTCATTAAACACTCACATATACAGCCTATGCTCAAAACTAAAAGTGACAGGATTTACTTATTATTATTATTACCATCCTTGAGCTGTACTTGGTAGAAAAGGTTTTTATTTCCATATAACATAGATCATTGGCCTTATTCCAAAATATACTGTTCACATTTTCGATTCCTTCCTTTGTACTACGGGACATTACGAATAGATTTCTCAAAAGGCTTATTAATTATGTACTTATAACTTGAAAACTTGTATTAATTATTCGATAACATTATTATAAACCAATACATAGATAATTAATATTATAAATTAAGTGAATACATTAAAAATGATTTCCGCCATTCTAAGCAAAGCTGAAATATGTTTTAAATGTTAAAAAAAAAATTAGAAACCGTAGTAGTCTAATTGAATAAATTAATGATATTTTGATTCTGCAGTGAACCGCGGGTCAGCCATTTGCATTTGTATAGAACTGCGAGAACGAGTCGACGCAGCACCGGTCTTTATCTATGATCAATTTTTAAAGTATGTAGGTGCCTGTACACCGGCCGCCACAGACAATAGCGACCGGGAGATAGATCGCTGATAAAACAGATTCCGAACGATAATCTCACTTTCAGAGCTACGTGACCAGAATGGAAAATATTAAATAACTTGTCATAGTAAGTAAATCAGTAGGTACTATAGCTGTTATGTAGGTACTATATTTATGAAAAGAGCAACCGCCGAGTTTCTTGCTGGCTCTTCTCAGCAGGAGAGGCATTCCGAACCGGTGGTAGATTCATTGACGATTCAAAAGTGCTTGTAAAAGTTTATTTGAATAAAAAATATTTCTATTCTATTCTATTCTATTCTATGTGTATGTCTGGTGGGAGGAATTAGCCGTGGCTAGTTACCTACCCTAACGTCAAAAACATGCCGCCAAGCGATTTAGCGTTTCGGCACGATGGCGTGTAGAGACCGATTAGGGGTGTATGGGTTGAATGTACACTGCCATATCCCTTCCAAGTTAGTCCGCTACCATCTTAGACTGCATTATCACTTAGGTACCATCAGGTGAGATCACAGTCTAAATGAGTTCTCACACCTTTGAGAATATTCTGGTTTCAGGCATACGATATTAGAGTCAACAGGAACCTTAAATATTTCCTGAATAAAATGTAGCCTTTTTGTATAATTCTGTACCTGTCTGTAAAAATACCATCAAAATCGATTCAAGCGTTCCGAAGATCGGGTTATGTTTAAATAAATAAATAATCATAATCTGAGCCTCATAAGAGGCTCTTATTCTGAAAACACAGACAGACACTTCAATTTCATTAATTTGTACAGATAATTACTTTATTAAATTATTACGAGTATAACCTTAAGTTTACCTTAAGAAATCAAATATTACAAACCCAAACCATTTTAGCAAAACTAGTAGAAGTAATAAAATCGAAAGGACCACTGCATGAGTAGGGCTAATTTTAAAATTATTATCCTTATTACTCATGGCGAATTTAAGCAACGAATCGTGAAGTCCTAATAAAATAGCTAAATAGCAGAATTACAACACGGAAAAGTAAAATGGGAGCAAAAATGGTGGAAACAATTCGAGCACAATGACAAGATCGAAACAACCTCGGCTGCACACGAGTTCGCGTGCCCGGGTTGTGACATCGGCCGCGCCCAACTAGGGGTGAGCCACAACTTTATCGATGCTTCCTAAAGTATTCATTTACTAGCTGATACATTGATTAGCCGATTTCATTCTCGAGGATTGAGGTTTTTTTAATTGCCGCGGGAACTCTCTTATTTTCCGAGATAAAAAGTAGCCTATGTGCTATTCCAGACTATATCCTATCTATGTTAACAAGATAGGTATCTTGTTTAGTCGTCGCGGCATGATTGAGTAACAATATCCATCCATACATCCAAACGCATTTATAATATTAGTAGGATCAAATAAATAATTTGCAAAGACAGACTTCTTAATCCGCATGCCGTGGATTGGCAGTCTTCATACAGCATTGAGAACATTATGAAGAACTTTTAAACTTACAGTTTCTATGGTTTGCTTTTCTATTACAAGTAAATCAAATGATATTTAACTGGGATATTAACCATGAAAGGATAAAGGTAATCACACTTAATATTATAAAGGCGAAATTTTGTATGTGTATGTTGTGTGTTTGTGTGTGTGGTGTGTGTGTCTGTGTATATTTGTTACTCCTTCACGCCACAACGAATAAACCAATTTGGCTGAAATTTGGAATGGATGCAGCTCACATGCAGGATTAATATAGGCTACATTTTATCCCGGAAAATTAAAAAGTCCCTACGGGAATTAAAAAACTTTAATCCACGCGGACGAAGTCGCGGGCACCATCTAGTACTAGATAAAAACAAAGGTTTCGTCAATGATTTCATTTTATTCCTTAGATAAAGATCTAATAAAAAAAATTAAACAATACATTCATAAAAATATTTTTTATACTTGCTATTAGGGCTTATTTAATTCTCTGTACTACTTCGGGTGTAATTAGTTTCATTTCAACTATTAATAATTTTGACAGCCATTTTATTTGTATTAGTTAATCCACTTTAGCTTTCCTGAAACTAAATCTTGGCATCGTTATTACAACAACAAACAACTTTCAAGTAAGAGTACCAACAAGTAGGAACTCTAACTTATTCGAATACTAACACAATAATGAGAGATAAGATAACACTCAAATAACACTGAAACGAAATACTATGTTTTCGATAATATCATAAGTAATGCAGGGTTACATCACTAGAGGCCTAGCGATAGCACAATTAGATGTTTGTATTCTAAAGCTAAGGCAGCGCACGCGCCACCCTACCTCTATCTTAAGGCATGAACAGACAAAAAGCGCGATGTCACGTCACGGTGGGACATCATACTGAAAGCGCGCGTACGTGTGTT
This sequence comes from Hipparchia sbordonii, assembly GCA_038048805.1. NCBI lineage: Eukaryota > Metazoa > Arthropoda > Insecta > Lepidoptera > Nymphalidae > Hipparchia > Hipparchia sbordonii. The sequence continues at coordinate 7,995,939 of CM076110.1, forward strand.
CCAATTGTCTTTTTTATTACGAGAATATAGGCTCACGCTTGACGATAATCAATAATGGAAATCATTGATGAGGTCTAGGTTAGAGCGCGCTTGCCTAGAAAATGCCTATTCACTCTTATTATGAAAGGAATGTTATAATATAAGGAATACACTAAAGCAGTTTATACAACAACGTCAGATTGCGGCTATAGCGGCGACTGCAAGTGACGGCATGCCGCCTACACACATTTCCTTATGTACAGTATCCGGAAGTAAATAATACACATAGAGTTCCAAAAAAAGAAAAACAGCTAGTCTCGTAGAGCATCTTCTATATCAACTTTGCGTGTATCACGTTTACGTGTGTGTGTGTGTGTAATGTGACGTCCCAATAGCTATGACGTTCTACGAATCTGAATTCAGCTGATGTATAAAGGTATAATGTTTACTGCCAGTTACTGTATTACAACTTCTCAAGAGTCACGTTAGACACGGTTCCGTCGCACTTTGTGTGTTTCAGGCTTTATGGTGAGTTAAATAAGTACCTATACTTACGCCCTACATACAGAACATGAGCGTATTCATTGTGCACTTAATTACAATTTTTATAGGTCCACTTTTAATTAATGATCGTTTATATGAGTAGATACTTTGAAACCATGGTCTGGATGTTTGACATATTTTCTTTATTAATGACTTAGATAAATAGGACTAGTTCTTCAATAACATTATAGATTCTCTATTTTTCCCCTTGATACAGTTTTTTTTTTTAATTTGCATTCGATTTTTTCCATGAAAAAATCAATACCAGCCCGAAGTTAGGTACCCGTCGGTCCTGTGTCTGATCTCTCTCCGGTCATGTCGGATTTTCGTCTCATAGGACTATGAGAGTGAGGGAACAGAGAGCGCGAGAAAGATGTTCACACACTAATTGTGCATGGCCACATTCGGACAGGAGGGCAAGAAAGTTATTTTATTGATAACATATTTGAATTTATTTGTTTTTGACAACTTCCCTGGCGCAGTGGTGAGCGCTGTGGTCTTATAACTGGGAAGTCTCGGGTTCGAATCCCGGCGGGATCAATTTGAGAATTTATAATTTCAGAATTGTCTCTGGTCTGGTTTGGTGGGAGGCTTTGGCCGTGGCTAGTTACCACCCTACCGTCAAAGACGTGCCCGCCAAGCGTTCCAGCACGATGACGTGTAGAAATAGATTAGAGGTATGGGTTTAATGTACACTGTCATACTCCTTCCAAGTTAGCCCGCTACCATCTTAGACTGCATCGTCACTTATCGTCACTTATCGTTACTTACGTCTTAGGATGATAGAGATTACAGTCAAGGACTATACTGTCATCAAATAAAAAAATAAATATTTTTCTCTTTATCATTTAATGCTCTCCATCCGGTTCAAAGCAATCACTTATGAGGAGGCTTGACGAACGAAAAAAGACGTTTAAAAAAACGTTAAAAGACTCTTTATCAATACCAATTTACAATAATTAGTCATTTTATGTCCGGGTAAGGGAACACCCCAGTAATAAGACGAGAAAAATTCAATCCGTCCAACGGAACACGGATCCATGTTTTTCTGGTAAATACGCAAGTTAAGACTTACGGCTAAATGACTTATGGGGAATTTATGAACCGCGCATGAAAATTACACTTTAATGAGCGAAAAAACTGTTATGAATCTTCATTATTCTCGAGTAATTGTCGACTTGTCGCGTACAGAAGGAGTTATGAGTCAATTATTGGCATTCATAAAAATAACCATCGTTCACGTTCATTATAAAAACTTTAATCAAAACAATTTAAATTATTCTTAAGTCTCGTTGATTTAAATATTTTAAAACAATACCCCTACTATGAGCAAATGACTTGCAGTAAATATTTATCAACAGGGTCTCGTTATATAATACTTAGGTCGCAATCTCAACACCCGTTCTCTACGATCATCCCTAAATGTTAGCGAACACCTAAGTCTAGTTAGTGGAACTTAACACGATTTTGTTAAACGAGCGATTTCTAGATTTAGGTGACGTGCTAGGCTATGGAGTTGTTTATGGACAATAGAGTAGGTATTTTGTTACAAGTGGATGGTATTATCTCGTACGCCATTTGTTTAAACCTGTCAATAAAGAAACAAGACAATTTAATTAACAATATCAGTTTATCTTCGTTACTAATATGAAAAATACAATAATTACGATCATAAACATTGAAAAAAAAAAGCATAGGAATCTAATCTTGTTAGCCGATACCGTGAACTAGAAATAAATATATTGCTTTTCCTAACAGCCTAATGGTCGGCTTGTTGAATAACATTAGATATTAATAAATAATTTATATGAATTGTTCAACAATAGGCACCTGCACACACTATGTTGACAATTTATTGTCATACGAGATTTTATCACTCGTGGGTAATATCTCATTTAACGACGGCTAAGAAGCATTGAGCTTGTATGTAGGCATTCTATGTTACTAGTTTAATTGCACACGGTATTGTCGATAATTTTTAGGTTTCCTTGCCCCTTCCTTGCCCAAAGGGTGCCAACGGGTCCCTATTTCTAAGCCTGCGGTGTCCGTCCGTCCGTTCGTCCGTCCATCTGTCAGCGAGCTGTATCTTATGAACTGTAATAGGTAGATATTTGAAATTATCGCAGAATGTGTATATTTTCTATTGCCGCTATAACAACAAATAATAATAGGACTTATATATTATTATAAATGCGAAAGTTTTGATGTATCGATGTTTGTTACTCAATCACGCCGCAACGACTGAAGCGATTTGGCTGCAATTTGGCACAGCGATATAGACTGGAATAGCACATAAGCTACTTTTTATCCCGGAAAATAAGAGAGTTACAGCGGGACTCCAAAATAATCGCAATTCACGCGTACGAGTCGCGGGTATCAGCTAATAAAAAATAAAGAGAGCCCCCAAGCAAGAAACGTTATTTTTTCGGCGTTTTACGCTCAACAGTCCCTGTTACGAACTACGATGGTACGGAACACTTCGTGTGCGAGTCTGGCTCACACTTGGCTGATTTTATTTATTATATAATATTTAACTGTGCATGACCTAATTGAAAAGTGATGATGGAAACCTTCTTGCCTAGTTTTGTTGGGATCAATTCATTGGTTTTGGCTCGAACACTTAATAGGTAGGAATTGAAACGCTGACCTTTCAGTTTTCACCTTTAACCGTTAGGTTATTGAGGCTCTATTGCTGAGATCTATAGAGCGTGCTCTGACTCAGCTCAGACTCAAGATAGACAAATATGCTCTGATATAAATCAGTCTCGTTTTAACTCTGTCTTGAGTCTGAGCGGAGCGAGAGTGCGGTCTACAGATTTCAGCTTACGTCGAGTCTATTAAGCAGTTCTTTGCAAGGATCGTGTGCACGCACCCTATCGATACACCCCAGGATATATTTATCCAATATCCGCAATGTCATATCTGTTCGTCATAACTCAGTGTGCCTCTAATCAAAACGGATGTCGCTGTGATACGATATTACCTACTGATTTATTTTATTAATACGCCGACAGTGGGTGGAGGCTTACTGTGTTAATAAAATCGATTGCCAATCGAAGCGGGCCTACTCGTTCCATTACAACTCATTATACTTGTATCTACACATCATAGCATAGAGAAGACAGTGTTGTCTGGACATTGATTTGTTTAATATTGTTTTAAGCTGTTGCATAGCTTCTATCGCGGGCCTTGAGTGTGGAGACCGAATCCAGAAATTCCGTAACGAAAATAACCTGACACGGGACTCCCCTCAACGCTAGATGGCGTTGATAAAAAATGCTATGCAATAGCTTTACCGCGGCTGTCCCCGAGTGCAACACGTCTTTTTTTTTCTTTTTATGGGTACTTAATTCAAGAATCCACACTCCAATAATGTAATATTGTTTCTGCCAGCGACTTCGTTAGGTTCGGATGGTTACGTGGATCCGTTGTTGCGGCGTGATTGAAGGACATCCAGCAAACTAACGATAATACAGGATAAGAAAGTGATCGGGCAGTCTGTGATGACGGAAAATATTGTCTGAGTGAAATTCTTGAGATAGAGGCGGGAAACTTTTTTAGTCCCGCGGGAAAACTAGCTTGTCTACGCGGATGTTATTCCACGTAGATATTAAGTTGATAGAAATAGCCTATTCTTTTAATTAAGTCTGACTGTCATGTTTCAATAAAATTTTAAACTTTTACTATTTACACCTTTAAAAAATCAGAGTCCTTAAAGCAAATAGCAACTCAATTGTTATATTAATATTACTTTTGAAGAGCATTAGTAAATCGAAAAACCATTAAAAGAAAGCCATCGACTTCTACTAGTGTTCTGTTAAGTCAAATAAAAAAATCGTTTAATAAATCATGCACCTGATTTGATATAGCTGTTTCTTAATATATTTAGATTCAAATCTAAAGCAAGGTTATCGAATTTATTCAAATTAGATTAGCCGTCATTGAATTAAATTGCCGTTATGTAATTATATATTTTTATTTACCTACTACGGGAAGTAATAAAGGGAAAGTGTAATTATATTGAATAAATATATATTTTTTTGGTTTTACGTGGCCTGAAAAAGAGTTTTATTGTTATTAGGATGCATTTATGTTCTCCTGCTTTTGTCAGTTCTTTTCTCTTTTTAGAAATTGGTAGAAACCACTTTTTGACCGTCCGATACTTTCCAAGAACGTCTGAGTTTAGACTGCGAGAAATTTTGTCTGATTTTGTCTGATTTTGTCTGACTTTTATAGGATGTCTACTTTAATAATTACTTTAATTGGCAATGTCGTTATTTATATTTTGCTGACTTTTATTGAACCACCGATGTATTGGACCTATTAATTATATCATTTCGGTGCGATAGGCGTATGATGCTCTCATTTGTTAATCTCATGATAAAACCTGCTTTATTTTAGTAATAAAGGCAAGGTTTCCTTACGTGTTTGTAGTGCTGACTGTTGGTCATCATTTATCGCCAAGTACGAGAAATGAAGCGCGAACCTGTTAGTGATAAATAAAACAAGCCGAAATGTCACTGCCACCTTGCCCCACAGAATCAATGTCTTGGCGCTGCGTCACATACCAATCTCAATTTTAAAATTCTCCGAGCTTCCCTTCTCATGGTTTCCATTGAAAAACTGATGTAAGAGCAGAGTTAATGAAGTTCTTAACGACGACGGATGCACAAAGGAAAGATTTATCGTCCGAGTAATGACAGGTGGTTAAATCGAAAAAATACACAAAATACACGCCCAGAATGAATTTAATTGCACGAATCGGGTTTCGTACACCTTACAAGTCACGTCAAGTATGGATGATGACTAGTGGTGTCAGTTGACAAGTTTCACCGGACGTCCCGAGTCCCGATTTAATCAAATACCTACCTAAACTTTCCCTAACTTTTACGGGCTACCTCACCTAAGTTAGGGGCTACCTATATAAAGAGACTCCTACATAGGAGATGATTTAGATATGGTTGGTGAAAACTGGCATAAATATCTTAGTAAAATGTACTACCAACATAAAAATAATTATGGAAGTTGTATGATAACAGCTTAGTATTAATTTTATGACTGTGTCACGTAAAACACTTCTTTACGCGTACACAGATAAGTGTTGCTTAGATACAGATTTAGGTCTCACATGAGCTATAAAATAGTACACCTACTATATTCGTGGGTTAATAAAGTAGTCCATTAATACTAGGTGTTTATAGCCCACGCTAGGCTCAGGCGCTTACTAACACTGTGTGTTAATAAATAAATTAAGTCACACGTATCGTAATGTACCTACTATTTTCATTATATTTATCATTTTCGCGATTTTTTAAACAAACAGTCCCGTTTTCCTAAAAACTGGTTTTCACGTCACTACTTATTGTATAAAAAACAGTGAGAGCACGGGCAATTGGTATCAACTGCTAATAACAACGCTGCAACGAATATTTCTCCGTACCTTCCATTTGGACGATATTTTCTTCTGCAAGTATTCGCAATACATACAAGGGCATGAGTTCAATTTATACTAATTAAAACGAACTGTATTCAATTGTACTTTGTACTCTCGGATCGCGCGAATCCCTTCGTATAAAGTTTAATAAAGAGATTGATATACCTACTTACTTACAGTGGCTCCGTGGCAGTATTTTTAAATGATATAGTATTTGTGAGACAAAAATATAAATAGGTATACATCTTTATGAACAAAAAAAGAGATACACATGACTTACTGGAAACCGTCATAAACATAGGTTTATGAGGGACGTCGTAATATTTCTTCATTGTTGTAACATCAGTCAATTTATTATATTATAGGGCTTTATCAGATATTCAATATTAATGAAAAATAATTAAAACAAAAAGCAAACAATAGACGCGTTTATTGATTGTGTGACAATATTCTTACTCGTACTAGTGCCACGAAGTGATATGATAACAGTAAAAATATTTATTAAAGTATTGCATTGTTGTCAAATATATTACAAGTCTGTTTCATAGAATTTAGTTACAAGTAGTGTCGCAAGTTCTAGTTAACAAGCTCAGACTAAAAAAACTTAAACTAGCAAGTCAAAAATGGATGATTGCTTTTGAAAATTCATAATACCTATTACATTCACAAATTTCAAATTCGATCTTGTTCCGAAGTCGTGAGTTTATATAACCTTAAATTTAAATTTTACAGATAGTTTAGGAAATATCTAAATCTGTTTTATAATTACTCTTTTTGGAAATGGAAAAAGACTAAAAAAATTAATAACCTGATATCATTAGTGATAGTTAATATTATTTGCCAGATCTAGTAAAAATTGTGTTCGTTGATGTGACAGTATGAATTGAAAAAATCAAAGTGAAACTTCTTATTAATCTTACTCTTAAATACTGGACTTATTAAAAATGTATTAATACAATTTTATATGAAAATTTTATATAATAGTTATTCTAGAGGACCTTTGACTTTATGGATGATATGCTCGAAGTATTCAAGTTATTTACAATAACGTTAAAATAACAAATTTAACAAAATATTAGTTGAATATGCATCTGTTATGCACGTTAATATATGTAACGAAGTGCCAAATTTATATTAATTTTTATCCCAATTTAACCCAACTCTCAAATATATTAAAAATTGCTTTGGTAGTTTTTTGACTAACAAGAGATCATTACAAAATAATCTCTTAATTAAATTTTTGCCAATATAATGTAACAATATTTTACAAATGCACCTAAACGAACCAATTTATCAAAAAGGTTACTCTACTTTAATTTATTTATTTTTACAATTCTACCTACCTACATTTCACAAACAGCGAAATCTTCATCAATCACAATTATATTATCTAGGAACGCATTAAATCGCTAACCTATTAAATTTACAGAACTAGCTTTCAATTGTCATGACCATTAATGAAATAACACTGAGATATATTTTATTTAGGACTTAAACACAGGAAGGAAGATTAATTCTAAGATTCTCTATTGCTATCTGGGAGACGTAACCGTTACGTACTTAAAAGTCTTTTTATGAAGCAATTGTCTGCATCGCTCATTCGAAAGGCTGGGGCCAAAGAGGTGGCGGCGGCGGCAGCTGGAAGGGCGAGGGCTATGTGGAGATCGCAAGCGCAGAGGGTCGATGGGGCGCGTGCTGCGCGTGAGGAGAGGTGCCTGACGGTGAACCCGCCACAGGAGAACAAGTCACTTTTCCCATGAAAGAACGAATGTCATCGAAGCACGCGTCCTGTTCAGTGTCAGCAGAACTAGGCGAGTCACCACCTTCGGCTTCGTGCTTTTTCAAATGCCGGTCAAGGTTCGTCTGCTGTCCGAAGCATCTGTCACACAGTTGACACCGAAACGGCCGCTCCTTGTTATGTATGTTCCGCACGTGGCGTTGCAAGTTCGATGATATCGAGAACGAACGCTCGCAGTATTTGCACTTATAAGGTTGCTCTCCCGTATGTGTTCGGAGATGTCGAGTCAAGTTAGCACTCCGCGGGAATACCTTCCCGCAGAACTTGCACGCGTAACGATCTCGAAGTTTTCCCGAACCGGCGCTCAGTTCACGAAACTTCGCGTATGCACTCGGTTGTCTGTCCGGACCGTCAGTACCTAGAAGTGGGGATAAAAAATTGAACGGGCTAGGAACGTAAGGGGAATGTGAAGCGCTTAAAAGAGAGTCGGATGGTGCATGAAACTGTGGGAAGCGTGGGCGGTACATCGCGTCAATGAGGCTATTGTTGTGGTGAGGATGTACTGGCATTGGAAATGCTAATGCAGGTGACACCATGGGAGAGTCTTCTCTTTTTGGTTCCACCGCTTCCACATCAACGTCTGTTGTTTCGTTTTCTGGAGTTTTACTTTCTCTATCCACTGGACTTTCGGATGGTGAGTATGATTTCACCGATAAATTATGAAGGGATACATTATCATCGTTTTCCATGTCTGATTCTTTATCGTTATGCTTTCTAGTAACTGATAAATCGAGTGGTTGATCATTTTGCTCCTTCCTCGTTTCTTCTTCAGCGTCAGAATAATTGACCTTTTTATCGTGATCGCCTTTCATATTTTTCGACAAATCTTTTGGGAGTCTTGGTGAAACAGATTTGGTTCTTACTTCATGTTTCATTGAAAAATTGAACGGAGAGTTATGTTTCATTTCATCTCTTGAAAATCTAAATGGAGCGATTGGTGTCGACATGGGCATTACGGGTGACGGTCGTTGTTTAGAAGACGCTTCTTCAGCGGATGGTGGTGATTGTTTTACATAGATATTTTGTGGTGTGGTCACCCTTATTTCATCATCGGTATCTCTCTTTTTCATTTTAACATCAACGTCCATATTTTTCTTGATGTCCTCAAGTGAGGTGGAACTGTCCATGCTTTTTACCGACATTCGTCCTTCCTGTTTATTAAAATTGGCATTCATAGCCATATCATGTTCCATGGCCAGTCTTGCGCCTTGAACATTGAAAAGTAGAGGACTTAAAAATTCAGGTGGACAAGCGGCCGCGGCAGCAGAAAATAAAGCCGGATAGTGAGCAAATGTGTTATATGGTAAAGGCAACCCCGGTCCTCTGTACATCGGGAACGGGTTGGTATTATTCGGATTATTCATGACGTTGGGTAGAGATGGTATTTGTGGTAATCCTTGTGGCAACTGTCCTCGTAGGTTAACTGTTGCTGCAGTCGCTGTATCACAAAATCTCTTATGCTTAGTAAGAGACGCATAGGAAGTGAATGATTGTCCGCATTTGCCACACTCTACCAAAGCTCTGCACGCCGCATGCATTCGCTTGTGACGGCACAAATTCGAAAATTGAGTGTAAGCCTGAAAAGAGAAAACACAATTATCATTGCATTGCAAAAAAATATTTTCATTGAGATGGCGGCATTATTTTGTAAAATTTGAAGCACTGAAACATAGTACACTAACACAACGTTCGGTCTGGAGGACGTTATCACAATAAATAGACTCGGTCTCGCTGTCTTGTTTGGTCTAGTGTTTAGCAAGTTTGACTGCAGATGATAAGGTCCCGGGTTCGATTCCTGGGTCGGGCCAAAAATGTATTGGGTTTTTCTGACAATAAATTCTCAGTATCAACTCGGAGTTAGGAAGTTGGCGATGTGTCATCCCCGTGCCTTGGAGAGCACGTAATACCATCAGTCCTGCGCCTGATCTCTCTCCGTGTTGGATTTTTCGTCCCATCAGATTGTGAGAGTGATCCCTCACTTCCCATAGAGAGTGCACCTGTGTTCTCGCACTCGCTTGTGCACTATAATATAAAACTATAGATTTTAGACTTTATTGTGGTCACAATAATATCTCCCGCACAGATGGCTATCAATGGAGATCGGCCGTCGTGGCCGGATTCAGTCGGGAGTCGGGTACTCACTTTGAAGCACACCTTGCACTGGAAGGGCTTGACGCTGGAGTGGATGTGCGTGTGCTGCTTGAGGCCGGAGGAGGTGGCGAAGGTCTTGCCACACTCGGGGCAGGCGTGGCTGCGCGCGCCGACGTGCTGCGCGCGGATGTGGCGCTGGAGGTTGGAAGGATCGGTAAATACCTGAAATAACATCAGGTTTCGAAGCACGTGGTAAATTTTATACTTCTTCACGTTATAGCTAGGTCAAGAACTGAGGCATGTGACTGATCAATAAAGTTAACTATGTTTTAAAAGAAACAACTAGTAGATCAAGAAGTAAGGAGGGCTGCTAAATAGAGTTTACTATTAAAAGAAAAATTGACAAGATAATTGAAACTACAGCACTCAGAGTAGCTTACAGATTATAAAAACATCAGGTTTCGAAACACACGAACAGTGAGTGAGTAAGGAGTCAGTTAACGCTTCATATGTAAGCTACGGAGGCCTACAATGCTGGGACCGGAACCAAAAAAGGGGCACAATATGGCCCTGCTATTTGTGTCCTGTGGGCTGATTCTGTAACTCAGTGCCTATCACCGACGATAGGCATTTTTTATCCATTGAAGGTTTGAAGAGAAATGTCATTTACTATTTCATAGTAAACCTTCAATGGATAAAAAATATATGTCAATGGCTTTCATGTTTTGATCACTGAGTTACAGAATCAGGGGGCTGGAATTCTCGAGTAGGGATGCTTCTCAGGGATGAAATAAATGAAATCACACCTTCGGACAATTTTCGCAGGGGTATTTTCTTATATCGGTGTGCGTGAGCGCGCGATGACGTAACAGAAGCGCACGAGTGCTGTAGGCGCGGTTGCAAAGCTCGCAGTGGAACGCTGAAGCTGGCTGCGAGTGGGCTTGGACCAAATGACGGTCTAGTCTGGAATATTAAAAGAGAAATAAGTTTTTTGTTTTTTTTTTTTTATTGTATGACAGGATAGTCCTTGACTGCGATCTCACCTGATGGTAGTGACGATGCAGTATAAGATGGTAGCGGACTAACTTGGAAGGGGTATGGCAGTGTAAATTCAACCCATACCCCTAATCGGTTTCTACACGGCATCGTGCCGGAACGCTAAATCGCTTGGCGACACGTCTTTGACGGTAGGGTGGTAATTAGCTACGGCCTCCCACTAGACTAGACCAGAGACAATTCAGAATTTATAAATTTCCAAATTGCCCCCGCCAGGAATCGAACCCGAGACCTCCCAGTTACGAGACCACAGCGCTCACCACTGCGCCAAGGAGGTGGTCAAATTATTTGTTGTTTGCTCTTCGGGGGTCTGGGGTGAGTAATTTAAGCACAGTCCTCTAAGTTTTTGGAGTTATGTGGGTTTTAAGCAATTCTCAAAGATAAGTGAAGACTGCCAATGCACACTTGGTCGGCGTCACCACGCCATGAGCGTAATCCACGGATTACGCTCTAAACAATTTTTATTCTAAAAATATCTGTCTATTTAAACTTTGATTTCACGCTTATTTTTCACGATTTCTTCTGCAGACAGTTGATCTTAATAGAAATAAAATTACCTACTCAATGAAACCCTCAGTTTTCTATAGTCAAATATTGATCTCAATATTATTTTTTGGAATTTTATTCGCGCTAGCTTCGTTTAAGCTCATGGAAAAGCGGTTTATGTAAACCGAATCATCTATTGTGTTTTCTCGCAAACTAAATTGTGCAATTTGATTAAATATTCATTCAGCGCAACACAAGATTCCGTCAATATCCATAATAGAAAGTGAAAGATAAGCTTAACGAACTGGTATCGGCAAAGCTGTATTAAACGTCTCGGATGCAAGTACAGGAAGACAAAATAATATCTATATCTAGACCTAAGATCGCCTACGCGGACGACTTACAGCCACCCGGTTCATACATAATTCAAACGTGTTTTGATTCCACGCAGCAAATGTACCAATTCATTTTTGCCATAAATCCTACGTGTTTTACGTGTCAGCATAATATCATACACGAAATTATACTATCATTCATAAGGAGAGAAGATTCATTATTGTTATAGTCCATGGTGTTAGCGCTTGCGTTCGTCTATAACTGTGAGATAGAGAAATTCTTACCAAGTTGGTTCATATTTCTACCCAACTCCAAAACGGTCGTGATTTTACCACCTGTTTTATTTTTACTTTATACCCAAGTATTGTATCTTTTATCTTCGTATTTTACAAATCCAATATGGCTACCACAACTTTTACTAGCGTTTGAAGCAGCTACTACATAATATGATATCTGAATATATAAAAGGCTAAGATGACTGATTGACTGACGGACTGATCTATCAACGCTGGACGGATCGGACTGTTTGGCACAGAGCTATTATGACGTAGGCACCCACTAAGAAAGAATTTTTGAAAATTAAAACCCTAAGGGGGTAAAATAGCGGTTTGAAAAATCGAACTTAACGTGAGCGAAGTCGCGGGCAAAAGTTAGTCAAATATAAAGTTTTCTGCTTACGTTCTGAACAAATTAGATCTATTTCGGAATCAGATTTTTTTTCGAACCGATTATGATGTGGTGGTATTTTTAATAAACCTAATTAGGCAATACTTATTTAATGATTTATTAAAGTTTACCAAACTAATAACGAAATCAAACAGGCCACTTTACTCTCATATGACATTATGATATCTAATACTGGAGTTGCAGGTATTATGTCTCATTAAAGTTGCATGGAAGCCGTTCTCAAGAGTCGCAGATCTGGTTTGTCTTTTCGCTTTCCTGTCATGTCAAATGATGAATTCAGCGTCCATTTGACATTAACTGGTCACATGCAACCCCTATCGCCTCTAGCTACAATACACCTGTTGCGTGTTGCATAATAATAATTGTAATTGAACGGATTAACTCGAGCGCACATTAGATTCAAGACAAGCCGCATATTGTGTCTATAGAAACCCCACAGAGCCGTGAAGTTGTCTGGAAAAGATATGTTGTCTTAGCAATAAGGCGGCCTATTGTTTTAGTTTTTATTGTGTTTTAAAATTACAAGTATATATCTATTTGGTACAAGAAAGATATCTTAGGCCAAGAATAGATAGACGTTGGGGACTTAAGTCATTTGAATGGTGACCTCGCACCAGGAAACGCAGCGTTTAAAGAACTCCATCTAGATGGATAGACCTCAAGCAAGTCATTAGCAATTTTTGTAAGAGTATAAGAGACTTATTTCTAGCATCCAAGACGTCTATCTGTTGAGAGCTCGAGAGGTCCATGACGACAACCTATTTAAATAATCATTTATTTTCCAGAAAGTTAATTCAATATGGGTTTGAAACACTGAAACAAAATGATTACTATCCACTAATAAGTTAGAGCACGTAAGCAGCGCATTATTTTGCAGAAGAATTGATAATTTCATTTGTTTTGTCTTTGATAAAATCTATACTTATAATAAATATTAAATAAGTTGTTTGCGGTGTTGGTCGTGCGGTGCGTGCCTACTTGTAATGTGAGATCAACATTACATCGCCGTTACGACTCGTACAGATTTATAGAAGTCTTTGGAGAAAGGCCATACAATGTTGGCCTGCTCGATAGACCCGTAGGTATACCTTACCCGTTCTTGTCAATGTGATAAGACTCGAGCGTTTTCACTCTCCGCGGTGTCGTATCTTTTAATTAATCTCAGAAATAAAATAACGTCAGTAATGGTTCTATCGGTTGCATGTTACTTGTCGATTGCGTAGTTTTGGTCCTGCGCTAATCCAGATTACAAAAGTGTGTTACATTAGCTTATTTTGATTTAAACATCTTTTACTTTAAGATTGGCGCAACGCTTATGATTAAACTAGCTATAGCCCGCGGCTTCGCTCACGTTAGGTTCGATTTTTTAACCCCCTATTTAACCCTCTTGGGGTTGAAATTTTCCAAAATCCTTTCTTAGCGGATGCCTACGCCCTAACAGCTACCTGTGTGCCAAATTTCAGCTCGATCGGTCCAGTGGTTAGAGCTGTGCGTTGATAGATCAGTCAGTCAGTCAGTCAGTCAGTCAGTCACCTTTGCCTTTTATATATTTAGAAGATTAAGGAGATTTTTCTATGTGTTCTAGCAAACCACTAATAATGATTCTTTTTCTTCTCTCATAATGAACTATACTACCCAATCTCATAAAAATTAACAAAATAACTCTAACATTTTTTTGTTAATCATGAACTTCCGCAAAGTAACGCCTGACTCTATCCAATACTCATAAAAATTGTCATTCTGGAGGCGAAAAACATACAGTTACTTCACGATGTTTTATTTTTTATTTACATAAAAAATAAAAAAAATAAAAATTACAAGAAAAAAATATTATAAGTGGACATATATATAAAGCTTATCTCTAAAAATGACGAGATCCTGGAGAAATCGAGGGAAAAATTTATAGTGAAGTTTGAAGTCGGTTTAAAAAAATATATGTTTATAAGCAAATGAAGAAGTTAATAAAGCGTGCCTGGGTTCGAATCCCGGATCCCCGGAAATTAGGCTGGAGTCTGAACCGCTCACAAAAAAATATAACACTTATGGGAGATATAATTATGAACCACTATGAACGAGCTATAGCTCGTATTATAATACTAAAGTATGTTTAGCCTACTATAGTCAAGTTCTAATGTAAATTAGAGCTAGAACATACAGAGAATAGTCAATTATAAGATGCTGATCGTAGGAGCGATCTGCATGTTCTGCGATTGATAACATCCAATGAACAACTTTCCTTCGAAGCCGATTCATTTAAACTCCACCCACATATACTACTGAGATCAGATGCAGTGATAAAATGTAACTATTGCATAATGTTAATTAAGAATTAAAAAATCATGATTTGAAAATGTTGACATTGAAACACATTAAACATAATATTGAATGCATAATTATTAAATTTGGATTGATTTAGGAATAATTTATTTGGATATGTATTTGGAAGAATTTTTTTACAAAAATATTAAGTAATATTATTTAAAAAAATATATCAGCCAAGCTGAACTTGACTAATATTCTCTTTTTAACCGACTTCCAAAAAGGAGGAGGTTATCAATTCGGCCGGTATCTTTTTTTTTTTTTTTTTTCTATGTATGTCCACCGATTACTCCGGGGTTTCTGGACCGAATCACGCGATTTTTTTTTAATCGACAGAAGAAGCTCGCGAAATGGTCCCATAAATTTTTTTACCTTCAACTCCTCAAGCCTGATGCTGCAGAGGTACTTTCCCCCTAAATTATGGGGTTTTAGGAACTGTAATTTACGAATTGGTATGCTTGGCCTAAACATATACTAGATCTTAGAGCTCCAGGTCCTACTCCTCAATCCTGATGCTGCAGGGTACTGCCCACCTAAACTATGAGACTTTAGGAACTTTCGCTTGCAAATTGATATTATTAGTATTAAGCATAGTCTACATTGTGGAGCTCAAGGTCCTAGCTCTTCAATCCTGATGCTGCAGGGTACTGCCCAGCTAAACTGTGAGGATTTAGGAACTTTCACTTGCGAATTGATATTGTTAGTATTAAGCATAGTCTACATCGTGGAGCTCAAGGTCCTAGCTCTTCACTCCTGATGCTGCAGGGCACTGTCCACCTTAACTGTGAGGATTTAGGAACTTTCGCTTGCGAATTGATATTATTAGTATTAAGCATAGTCTACATCGTGGAGCTCAAGGTCCTAGCTCTTCAATACTGATGCTGCAGGGGTACTGCCTACCTAATCTATGAGGATTTAGGAACTGTCGCTTACGAATTGATATTGTTGGTACCAAGCATATACAACATCATAAAGCTCAAGGTTCTAGCTCCTCAATCCCGATGCTGCAGGGTTGGAGGGATTACGAACCGACGCTTTCGAATTGATTCGATTGTTGGTATATACCAAGCATAAACTACATCATGGAGCTCCTGGTCTTTAGAAATTGTGTATTGTTAATAAGTACTGAAGGTACCAAGTATAGACTACATTAGTACCGTAGCGTTGGAGGGAGGGGAGAAAGAGAGCAGGAACAAGCTATACTAAAAAGCTTAAAATAAAAATTCTTTTCAAAAAACCGACTTCAAACGCCACTACAAAGTATAAAAATAATTTTATTTTGTACACGTTTGTTGAAGTCGGGCGGGCTTAACTAGAAACGATGAAATCGATGCGCGACGCTTACCTTATGGTGACATATAAGAGACACGCTTATTGAAATCGGGTGAGCATCGCGTATCGGATTCATCGTTTCTATTTAAGCCGCCCGACTTCAACAAACGTGTACAAAATAAAATTATTTTTATACTTTGTAGTGGCGTTTGAAGTCGGTTTTTTGAAAAGAATTTTTATCATCTACAAATAAACGGAAAGCTTGTGTTAGGAGTAGGTATGAAAATGGTGCAACAAGTGGGGATCGAACCTGCGAGCTTCAAGTTGTAAGTAGTATTATTTCAATATTGTTCGGAGATGTCACGCAATGACGTACTTTTGTACTTTAAGGTATAGTTCTTGCAATTCACGAGGGCGCGTGGCTTATGATTGTGTGTGTGTCGTATGTATATAAGTGGGAGAGAGAGCTTGCTCGCGCCTGACCGCTCCCACCTAGACTCCAGACAGGCACGCAAACTTACAAAATGTGCATGTACACGACGTAAGCACAAGTAAAGCACCCGTAACTTCGTGAGATAAACGTACTATATGACATGTTAACACACACAACTTTGGTGATAAGCCCCCAAGTTTTGTCTTTATGACTACCTTAGAATTTATAATGTCAGAAAAGTAACATTTTAGCGCCTCAGTAGGTAGCCTGTGGTAAATGACGCACTACCGCCACAAGCTTTACATTTTAATCATCTATTGTGGACTATTATTGCTTGCAATCACAATCGATTTGAGTTCATTTGCAAATCATTCACGCCCTTCATCAATCTTTGATGAATAAGGTACGTTTAAATCAATCGGGAGAAGGAGAATTGAATTTCTAGAATTAGTAATGTATTACATATTTTTTTTGTATTTACCCGAAAGGTTTTAAAAAAAATGATATTCCAGAACAAGTTTCACTATAATTATGATAATTTCTGTTACACGATCAAATTAATTATTACAAAAACCGTGACAAAAAATGCGAGTATGTTGCTATATATTTTAAAATCAATTTTATGAGACAAGGCAATCCAATATGTGTAAATTCGATTTAAATGCTTCTCGAACATGAAATATCTTCATGATATAAAAAGCTGTAGGTATATTTTATTATTATTTTAAATGTCAACGCGCGTAAAAGGCACTTTAAATTCAATAGGTGTTGAACTAGATGTATTTATAAATAACTTTTATTAATATTTGATGGATAACTCGTTCCCATTACATGAAAAAAGTTCGTATCGTATTGTAGAACTTTGAGGTTTTTAGCACATCCCGACCGCGACATTAACAGCGGAACGAAAGGATAGATGCATAAACAAAGCAACCAGCAACAAGCAGTTTCTAGTTTAGCATCTTGGAAACTAATAGTTACAGCAAGATGGAGGGAAAAAACCACACGGCCGATCACTTAGTTGCTGGTCTGATCAGTTAAAAACACCCAATTGCCTTCCACTTACAACTGCATTTAGCAAAGATAAGGACTGGACAGAGTTGAAGAGCATAGTTACCAACTGCAAACCATGGCAGCATTTTTATACGGACATGATTTTCAGCAATGAAGTATGCGACCAAGAAGATAGATATATGAGGAATTGCCGTAATAGAACTGCCAGTTACGAGTATAATGTAAATATTTAAGCGTTCCTCTCCGCTCCATTCCACTGAAACGTTACCCTGGCGGAGATGTGTGTAGGTTCTAAAGTATGTGTGACTTTGACAACGGACTTTGATCATCATAATCTCTGAGGCATACATTAATAGTAATTAGTCCGTCAAGTGTGTGGGAGTTATCAATCTAATTCGACCTTGACAGAAAAATGATTTAAACTAAGGATTTAAATAATTTATGTTTTCTTTGCACACGGATAAATTATTATTGATTCACCATAAAAATATCTTTGCTAACTTAATTTGTCTCTTCTTCTATATCAAGCAATGTAGGTCTATGGGTAAACCTAGATCTGAAACTAGACCTTGGTCTTGGACTTGCGCCTCATGTATTCAATGGCTCTTTCCGACTTGTCTGATGTCGTTGGTCCATCTAGAGGGGGTACGCCAACATAGCGCTTTCCGGTGCGAGGTCGCCACTCCAGTACCTCGGAACCCCAACGTTCATCCGCTCTTCAAAATAAACTTTATGCTTACGTATTTGTCCCATTAAAACCAGTCGATTCTTGATTTCCCACAAATATTTCCAACAACACATCAAATAGTGATGATACGATAATAGCGGGGATACGTTAAAACGACTGCATGTCGATAAATAATCAAGATTCTGCATTATTTACGAGCCGTCGCGACGCGTCGATAGTTTACAATGATGACACACGCTATGACAACTAAACATCGCCTGTCAAATTGTTTTAATTTCACTCAGCTTTTAACCGAAACCTCGTCCATGGAGTGTAGTTAATTTTTGTAAATTCCAGGGATCTCTTTGTTTTTCCGGTACAAAAAGTAACCTATGGCGCAGTCAAAAGTTTTTTAGCAAAAGTTAAACATAAATTTTGTTAAGCAACATTGTGCCAGAGTAATCTATACAAAATAAATGTGTGCTTTAGATATTATGGAGATTTGAAGAATATACGATGTTGTGACTTAGCGTGCCCGCAACAAATTATCGACGCGTGTCTTATCGAACGAGTACATCTCTTGTACAGAGAAAATCTTAAGTGTGGAAGCACATTACACTGGCGATCAACGTATGCTTTAGTTCCTCATAGTTATAACGTAACAGCTAGTTTTTATTGTTACACTTGAGCTAAGTTTAATATACTATTGCAAATGAGACAAAAGATATAAATACATATTATATTTTTATTTGTAAGAAACTTCAATTTATTTACTAAGGTTACTACCATACTAGCAATTTCCAGCCCGCAATCTTAACCGTTCGGCTACGAAATTACATCCAATTACCCTATTAATATTATAAATGCGAAACTTTGGATGGCTGTATGGATATTTGTTACTCAATCACGCTGCAACGACTAAACAGATTTGGCTGTTTAGCACAGAGCGAGATTATAGACTGGAATAGCACATAGGCTACTTTTTATCCCGGAAAATAAAAGAGTTCCCGCGGGCATCCAAAAAAACCTGTCCACGCGTAAGAAGTCGCAAGTATCAACTAGTACCTATTAGTATTATTTATAGTAATTATTTATTAATTTAATTACATATAGTAGTCACTCAGATACTTCATTTGGGATAAGAAATGATACTATGTTGCCCGGTACACAAATCAAAGTTACTGTCCAGTGTGAATCGACCGTAAGTTCCTTTCATATCACCGAATAGTTGCATCTATTGGGTTAATGGTTTCAAAGACGTTTGAAATTGATTGACTGCGTCTAACGGCGACGGTATGACGGTATGAACGGATGCTAGAGATAAGAACGAAAAATTATGAATGATTTCAAATCGATCACTTTTAATCCGTTATTATCTATTGTTTTCTATATCACATATAAATATTATTAAGTCAAACAGGTTCCTTAGTACGAAAGTTGGTACTTTGTCGGTAGATAGAAATGCGCGCCAAGGGCGCCAAGTGATTCAAATGCATTTCTAGAAACTCTATCTAATTCATCAAAATCAATCAATTTATTTTATTTCGACCAGCAACATTTAACAATAATTGCTTTGCATTGCTAAAAAATATATGTAGTCATGTACATTTTTGACCTATACCACTCTCACCACAAAATATAAATATGTAAAATACTAGATTCAAAGGGCAAGAATATAGCAGATCCTTTTTTAGTATTTTGTTTCTGTGAAAAGTAGGTACTATTCATGATAGTAGAATATTTATGTACGTATAGCCAAGTTAAAAGGAAAACTATCACAACTTTACAAGTTAACGAGTTAAAGTCAATTAAATTAAAGAGAAACATTTCGTAATAATTCCATAAAAAAGGACTTAGATGGCGTTTTGCTCATAAATTAAAAACTAGGTTACGTGCACTTTTTTACGTTGTATATAAGACCAAATAATAATCATATATAACTTACGCATCGATGTTAGGGTAAGGAGCGTCACAAAAGGAGCAACGGGGTTCAGTTTCCTCCCGCTCCTCGTCTTCAGTTACAGGCTGGGAGCCAGACGAGTTGACGCTCGAACCTTCACGACCTGTAATATAGAACACATACTCTTTTAAAGATTTTGGAATTTATATCTCTAATATACGATGCCCGCGACATTGTCCGTGTGGATTTAATTTTAAAAAATCCCGCAGGATCTCTTAGACTTTCTGGAATTAAAAGTAGCCTATTTTACTCTCCAAATCCTCAAATATACCTACTCATGCAAAAATCACGTTTTTGGACGACCTTTCTAGCGTAGTGGTGAGCGCTGCTTCTGAATATTGTCTCTGGTCTGGTCTGGTGGGAGGCTTTGGCCGTGGCTAGTTATCACCCTGCCATCAAAGACTTGCCACCAAGCGATTTAGCTTTCCGGCACGATGACGAGTTGTAACCAATTAGGGGTATAGGTTGAATGTATATTGCCATACCCCTTCCAAGTTACCCCACTACCATCTTATACTGCATCGTCGCTTACTATCAGGTGAGATCGCAGTCAAGAACTATCTTGTCATCTTATTAAAAAAATTCGATCCCTAGTTCTGTTGCGGTGTGATTGTAGGACAAATCAGCAAATACTAAGGATATTACTTTTTAAATTTTTCTACTAAATCTCTGGAAGAATTTAATACACTAGTTGGTATAATCTAAAACCCCCATCACTAAGTGGACCCATGAAGTCGGACCAGCCGTAATGAGCCACAAGATCTATACCTATCTATACAAAAAACCTATTCATATTTATATTCATATTCATTTATTTGTTGCATTCCAATGTCATAGGTACAATGATTCTTAAAAACTAGGGACCACCCTTTACATTGGAACCCCGTTGGGGCACAGCAAAATATTGGCTTAGTAGAGAGACGGACGCCAAGTTACTCATTAAGGAAGTCATTTATTACCTATATTTAGCAGAGGACGGTTGATAAACAAGAGAAAATGATCCAAAAAAAGTTGAGACTTGAGAGTAAGTTAAGTCCTTTTAATACCGTTAGTCGTCGTGCATTTATAGGACATTATAAAACAGTATAAGTCAGGAGTATCTTATACTATTTTATTACAACAATTTTAACTAAACAAGTCTTTTAATTATACCATACTTAGTCCAATTAAAACTTGAATCACTAGGCATTCC
The DNA here is from genome assembly GCA_038048805.1 of Hipparchia sbordonii. Taxonomy (NCBI): domain Eukaryota; kingdom Metazoa; phylum Arthropoda; class Insecta; order Lepidoptera; family Nymphalidae; genus Hipparchia; species Hipparchia sbordonii. Next base: position 8,017,206 of record CM076110.1, read on the forward strand.
AGATTTTATGGTAAACAGATGGTCATTGGTCACGGGGCATAGAAATTCAATTTCAAAATTAATTATTTCATGTAAGAGAAATTGTGACTCTTTTGACAAGTCAAGACTCAGCCCCGGATCGGAAAGTAGCTTCTGCTGAGAAGATTTTTTAAGAACAGAAGTAAAATACACACACACGCACACACACAGGTAATAGATTTTATGGACGGATGATTTATACATTGCGCCGTAAACGGTAAGAAGAATTTTCCTTGAGCCTAACCTTTTTTTTTAAGCTATTGCATAGCTTCTATCGCGGGCCTTGAGCGTGGAGACCGAATCCAGAAATTCCGTAACGAAAATAACCTGACACGGGACTCCGGGAATAGCTTTACCGCGGCAGTCCCCGAGTGCCACACGTCTTTTTTAAAGCTGGGAAATGCTTTTAGGCATCCCTCTTGGAAACAAGGAGCCTAACCTAACATAACTAAAAATTTAAGACTTTTCCCATGAAGGTACCCATAATATATCATAAGACATAATAATACAGGTATGTTTTTTTTACTTGCCTTCTTTACATATAGCTTAAAAGCCTTATTAAGAAAACTTAAATCCGACCACACGGGGTGACAAATGCAGATGAATTTTAATAGCCTTGCACGACTGAGCAACTTGAAGAAACTAGTTTCATAGACGACGCAACCAGAAATATTATGAGCCAATAAGTTGCGTCGGTGTTGAAAACTAATCTTCCCGGGTGACAATAGGCTAACTGTAAAAAACAGCTGATACTCCAAAAGGCTGTCACTCCAAATTACCATATATGACTAATTATTTCGCAAGGAACAAAGACATCATCCATACGACGTCAAATGTGATTCGAAGATCACGAGCAGGGCGTCGGAAGTATGGAATATCTTACATTGACACACGCAGCATTAATTCGAGTCACGACAAGTGGAACCACGCCTCAAACATTGTATAACGCCTGCATCCGCGATAAGCAACGAGACTCGACAGTGATATCATCGAATTAGAATGAACTAGGAACGAAACGCAATTATGTACCTAATAAATCAGAAAATGTATATCTCTAAGAAACTATATATAACCTACTCGTATTTGCTACAATCGGTAAGTGTTCGGTAAAGAAACTTCAGCTCAGAAAAGGTTTTATTTATAGTTATTTATTTTAGAGAGCCGAGGAACAAAAAGAGTGGAGACTATAGTTACCAATGCCACTTACTACATACTACTAATTACTTATGGACCCGACCTTCAGCAATGAAGTGTTTGACCAAGAATAATCCAAGAGTCTGTCAATTCGCACTTGGCAAGCATGGTAGACTATGGCCTAGACCCTTCTCGGAGGAGATAATGTGTGCCCAGTAGTGCGCTGGCGATGGTTTGAGAAGATAAATCAAGAGAAGATAAAGTAACGGCATAGTAAAAAAATGTTTAAAATTTGACTTTTTCAGTTTCCAGATCCGATGGCATGGCAAAATACTCTTAAAATTTTAAGGAAACCGGAATTATCTACTTATTTACAATTTATATTCATTAACTCAAATAAAATAAAGAGTGGAATTTAAAATTCAACTTCAGGTACGAAATATGTGACACTCACCAGAACAAGGTACTTAGAAGAAATATCAAAAAACTGTTTCTAAATCTTCATAAACCACGTATCACAAGGATGGTACCAGCGAAGGTGAGAGGTCAACTGGACGGTATAGGGTGTCAACACAATACTGAAGTTCTGGTAACGAATCATCAAGGGCTCACACCCCCACCCCACCTGACATAGGGTAAATACTTGACCCATTCGCATCGGAAACCATCTATGCGTGACATATCCACTTTTTGTGGTATATTTAATGAGTTAATAACTGTTGACTTAATTTAATGAATCAAAGTTATTTATAATTTTCTTATATTTTTCTCTATTTGGACCTATGGAAAGGATCTGCACAAACCGAAAGTTTTCAGTTTTCCTGAACTACTTATAGTCTCGTTTTTTTTTTTTTCAATATACATTTTTCCCTAATCTTGCGTTTTCCCGGATCTCGAAACTTTAATTTTTGCGTATCTCTATAACGAATTTATCTATGAAAGTAGTTTCAGAAATTCCGTAGTAATACACACTATAATGTCGTTAAAAATTCCATCCATGCAAAACCCCAATGGTTCAGCTAGAACAGACTAAAGTAAAACAAAAAAAAAATAGTAAGAATACCGTTGCAAAACCATTTAGGTGATAAAAAATATCGATATTTCTTCCAGGTTAATACATTCTAAGATTGCATCACTTACAATGACTCGAGATTGTACCTACTGAAGCTCTAACCAGTTAACAATAATTATTATCTAAGGAGAGAAAGTAACGGCCTAATTTGTGTAGGTAATCTAGTAATATTGAGGATAAATCGTTAAATCTATGCCGTGAAACCTGCGTGAAACTATGATAGCAACAATAGCTTTTGCCCGCAACTACGTACCTACTCCTAAATTTATTTTAATTCCTAGAAATCCTACATGGCCCTGGGATTACAAACAATTTAGATTGCTCTTTAAACCTCTACATGCCTGACAAGTTCCCATCAAATTGTCTCATCCCTTTCCAAGAACAGGCTAGAGTCTAGACATAGACATATTGTAGACAACGTATACAAATTAAAAATATTTGTTTGAGTTTTGTGAATGTGTAAATAGCGAAGTCAGAATAGATGGCAGTTATTGCATTTCAAAATCACAAACAGTTGGATTTTTGTATAGATAGTTGTTAGTAAACTATCAAATATGTTTTGCGACAATGAATTTTATATAACCCTCCGTCGTGAAATTAATAATTTTAAATGCAAATTGAAAATAACATTTATGAGACGAAATCTTAATAATCGAGAAGTTATTAAGGTAGAATTTATTATTTTAATCTAACAGATTAATTTAAACATAAACCTTGTTTTAGTACGCCAACAGAGATTATTGCAGATTAAATTTAATGTAGAATCAACCAAAATGTTTTACAATTAATGATTGGTACAAAATATGCAATTGTAACTATAAATGCAATTATAAAAATCAAAAATAAATAAAAAATACAGTCAGAGCATGATAGTATCTACACATCCAATTAGTTTAATTTTTTGATATATTAAATTGGCATATTGGAAATTCAACAAGCTTCCTCGAATACAAAGTATGGTAGTCTTGGTAAGTCTCTTAAAAAACATTTATGCTATCAACATCCATCGGAATTAATCAAACATTCATATTTAAATAATACTAGTTGCTACTAGCTTATGCTTGCGACTTCGTCCGCGTGTAGTTAGGTTTTTAAGACTCTATGTTTTTTAGGAATAAAAATTAGCCTAGGTCAATCTACAGGACCTCAACTAAGGTTATATCGATGCAAAAAATCACGTCGATCCGTAGCGCTGTTGTGGCGTGTTTATATGTACCAACAAACAAACACACTTTTATGCTTATAATCATCATTAAAATCATCATTTTCATCAGCCAAAATGCATCCACTGTTGGACATTGGCCACTTTTAGGTAACGCCAACGTTGCTTTTCCTCGGCGTTTCGTATTCAATCTTCTTCTCTTCTTCATTAACTAATAGACGTCCATGCTGGACATAGGTCTCTTGCATGAACATCTACAGGCCTCGGTCTTGCGCATAATCCAGCGGCTCCCTTCGACTCGTTTGATGTCGTCGGTCCACCTATCTATCAATGCCTGCTATTTTCCGAATGTCATCGCTTCATCTATCCGGGAGGCGCGTCTCGACTCTTATTTACCGACCACTCCTTTATGCTCGAATGGGGAAACAAAAAACTATATTGTAACTATAAAATATGTTATTGATCATAACTGCGTCCTACAGAATTTGCTTGTTGAATTCCGACCATACCAACAGTTACAAGCAAGCATCTACAATTCAGTTTGCAATCTTAAATCGTTGGAACCAGGAAAAGTCGATTTGTAATCGTTGTTTAGATAGATCGAGTTCAATAAATAGTTTTTGTTATACAAAGAACGCATTGAATTCTATACATTCATAATCGAGAGCAAATTATTTAGTATAATAATTGTGTAATAAAACTAATAAATGTTTGAGGAATGAAGTTCTGCAAAGCAGACTGGCTAGTATTTAAAAACTTCATACTGATAAAAAATATAGATTTTTTATACAGGCAAATCGCTTGCACTTCGAGATTGCAATTTGAAAATACCTAAAGTTAGGATAGGTCCAATATTCAAATAAAACGTTAAGCCTATGGCTTTGAAAATATAGAACATACCTACCGTATTTTTTAAAAACTTTATTGCTTAAGCAGTAAAATATAGGTTTTTCAAATAATACTTATAAAAAGACTTGTACTACAATATAAAAGGTAATGTACAGTAAAACCACGTGGCTGGCCCGTAGACTAAGATCCCCTGTACCTTTCCCCGCCATCTTTATTATAATCTCTATGTTTCTTGCTCTCCTGAGCAGAAAACTTGAACCTTAGAGCATTTTTATTTCAGTCTACATCCTAAAACATCGAACAGGTGAGGAACAAGTATAATTCCAATACATTCTCACAATCATTTTTTTTTTTGGCGTACAAAAATAATTTAACATTTAAATCCTTGATAATAGAAAACATGGAAATACTATGTTAAAAAAATATGTCACAATTTTTATACAAGAATAAAAATAAAATAAAAAAGTCGGTTAAATAGAAAAGCCTTTATTATCCCGAATATTAGTGCCGAAAAGTTCGCTTGCATACAAGAAACTCTCTTTGTATAACTATGCCAAAAAATTACGACCTTATTGTTTCTAAACGCACCCACCGCCAGCTCGCGCGTTCGTTAAGTTTTCCCACGACGTCACCAAATGGTGTAGATGGCGCTCGCGTACCGTGACGGTGACTTACCGATCATTTGAATTAATTTCACTGCTATGCCCCTTGTAACTGCCTCACCTGTTATCTTCCGCAATTCATAATGATTCTTATAATATTATTATTTCTGTGAGAAATATGCCTATAATATGTGCCTTTATTGTTTTAATACATAGTTTAATTTTAATTTTTAGATATAAATATTATGGTAGATAAATAAATAAATTAAAGATGTTCATGATGTTGTTTATTTTGAAATAAAAATTAATTATTACAAATACATAACTATTTCTAAAATTAAAACTAATATAAACCTAAAACCTCATCGATATCAACGCAGCTAATAAATATAATAATACTATAGAATAGGACAAGAACTTAGTTAGAAGTTAAAACAACTAAAAATGTCGAGTAAATTCTGTAAATAATAAATAAATTATACTTTACATTAAAAATATAGGTTAATTTAGCAAATGCAAATTATTATAACATATTTGCTTAAAAAATAATTATAAAACATTCCGAAGTGGAAGTACCTACGCCGCTAATTTATTTAGCAATTATTATTTGTATTTTAAATAGTTTAATATAGCTAACGCTTTGCTTATTGCAGTAAGTATTAGCAAGTTTCTAATATACTGAGTTAGCAAGTAATGTATGAATTATGATGTCTAGTAGAAGATATTATAAATATAGTTAAATCGCTTAAACAAAAATTTATACTATTATTACTCATATATAGCTCATAAGACAATTTGCAATATGTAACAATGTCTATGAGTGCCCAAGTCATGCACTGATATCAAAAGTTGATATTAACCCTAAAACGCCCGCGGCTTTGATTCTAGGCGCGTCAGGTGCGTCGCGCGCTCACCGTTACGACTTTACGCCCCGCGGTCGAAACGGACCTTTACCGGTGCGAATATCATGCATTGCAGGATGCTGACCGATTTAAATCCATAATAATAGTTATAAAACTATATATCAAAGATAAGGTTATACGTTCTATAATGATTTATAATATGATGTTTTCCTGAATATACCTAAACTGAGAGACGAGAGCCAACTTGTAACAGTACATAAGCAGTCGATTGCGCTAGTTAAACAACGTTGAACTAAGCCTATCAGTTATTATAAAAATTGAATTAAGTTTGTATAGCGAATTTTATTAACCGTATAGAGATTATAATAATATTACATTTTTATCTATGTATAGTAAAATTAGTTCAATTTCGCGTCCTATCAAGATAGGAACAGAATCTACTAATCTGCAAACAAAAAATCGAGACAAATCTCCCGTACCAGATTTAACCCTTTACTGGGGGCGGGAATATTAAATTGAAATATTTCTATTTTATTGTCGGTAATATTTATTTGATTGTTAAATAAATACGCGATGTGGGACGCTGAGCGATTGTAGTTGGTTTAATGGAGGGTGAGACTATTGTCGTTGGTTAATTTTTTGATTAATCATTCTATTTGTGGGGGATTCGTCGCAGTTGTGTAAAATATGGTTTTGCGCAAATGATTCGTATCTTGTAATATGGTAGTCAGTATTAAAATCTAAAGATATTCTAGTTTATTCAAACTAGTAAAGTAGTAGTAGTAATAAAATATGTCATAGAATAGAATAGAATAATTTTTTTATTCAAATAACCTTTGACAAAGATAATTTTATATTTAATTATTATTATCAGGTCATTAACAAATCCATCGCAGGAAGAGGATCCTTCGTTAAGAGCAAAGTGTAGAGTATTTTCTAATATTATTCTGAAGGTGAAGAGAATAGTGCTTTCAAAGCACACTGGAGCGGCTACAGCTAGTAAGTCTATTCTACTCTGTTACTCTCTTCCCTGGTCTAATCTCTTGGACCTATGTTGTCTTAAATAAAATGTATTCATTTATTGATCCATTAATTAATTATCGAATAGGGTTCTTCATAAGAAAAAACTGACAAGTCAATTTTAGTTATTAACTTATACCGCTTCTATTTGTCTTTTATCAGATCAAAAAAAGATTTTAAATCAACGGCGTGATAATACGGTTTCCACATAACAATAGCGCATACGCTGCGTCGGACAAAGCAACGTCATCAATTTTAATCTGTGCGACAATTGCGCGATGACAAATGTCAACGCGCGACACTCATTCATTACGCGCACGAACGCACGCGGCCTCCGAAAAAGGAACGGCTAATATAGGGTTAACTTCACATTATTATTATATGACGGTAGCCGGATTATATTTTGATAATTTGCATGATTATGAACTGTGTTTAAGCCATAAACATAGCCTTATAATATTTTGTAAAAATTAATGTTTCATTGTTTGACTCAAAGCGTTCCTAAATTAATGATTAATTATTATATGATTGCGATGAAACTTTTCACAGAGATGCTTGGATCATGAAGACGGTTCCTGGGTACATCCCATCTCGGAAAAGATTTAATTCGCAAAGATTTCACTGGTATCGCGCAGTATTATGTACTTTCTTATGTGTTTGTGAGCCTCGCCACGTTACAAAAATTAAAATAATCTTATGAGATTATATAAAAGCAGTAATTGTTAGTTCAAACTACGCTTTTCAGTTTTTTGCAGAAAAAGATATCTCGAGAAATGTGTCAAGTTAAATTAAATAATGTTGTACGAAAACATTTCCTCCCAAATGATTTACCATTTTTTCATCTAACATAATTGGCATGTGAACTTCGGTAATGAAATCATAAATACTACTGCAATGAAGTACTTATGGTCAAAACGCCTAAAATAAGACGTGTAAATAACTGTACGGGTTTGCACACAGAAAACAAATAAAAATATTCGCTAATAATATACGCAAATTGCTCATAAAAACAATGATCAATCAACTTATCAAAAATCCGTCAGTCAAGCTTTTACTTTGCGAGCTTCGCAGGCATTTATCTTGAACAGATGACGTGAAATTTATTAATCCTTTAGCAAAATTTTGTGTTATCGAAATATTGAATGAAAGGAGCGATAGGTGGCCTCAGTGCATGCCTCATCAATCATGTCTTGTGCAAGAGAGCCCGGAGCATTTTGACAAATGCTTGAATGGAGCCACTGCAAATCGACTCTAATTAGGGATAATATTTAAGAGTCATTGTGGAATTGTGTAATATTGTGATGCAGCTGATGTTTGGTCAGCCATAAATATACTCGTATGTGGGTGTCGAGGGTGACTTGAGAATTATATTCGAGCGTTTGAAATAGTAAGCTATTTAGATTCATTAATAAAGCAAACATCTAAACGTTTTCTATTAAAATACAGTAACACTATTTATTAATGTTGTATAAAATACAACACACCTAACAAAAATATACATTTATAAGTATTTAATTTAAAAAAACTGAGACCTTACTTACTTAACGTATATAGATTTAAGTTTTATAAAATCCGATAGGAATTTTTTGCAATCAATATAATTTACCTAGACCTTAATTATAATACTAACTGATGCATGCTACTTCATCAGAAGTTGAAAGTCACTTAAAAAAGTTGTCTAATAATTACTTACAGTAAAATCCACTTTTGTTAAAATCAGTAATAATAAGTAATAAATTAAGTTTAGTAAAATAAGTTTTTAAATGATATTGTGTCATTTTTAGGGTTCCGTAGACGAAGGGTAACCAAAGGGACTCTATTACTAAGCCTCCGCTGTCCATCCTTCCGTCCGTCCGTCTGTCTATCAGCGGGCTGTATCTCATGGTATGGATCCGTAATAAGTAGAGAGTTGAAATTTTCAAAGAATGTATATTTCTATTGCCGCTATAACAACAAATAATAAAAATAAAAATTAATTAAAAATGAAAGGGGGTCCCCTACCAGAAACGTGTTTTTTTTTTCGGCGTTTTTTGTACGGAACCCTTCGTATGCGAGTCCAACTCGCATTGGACCGGTTTATTTTATAATATTTAATATACTAATATAAAAGTAGATCTAAATTATCCAAACTAGATAGCGGGTCAAACGCGGATAATTTGATACCATGTCGGTAATTATGGACAATTCGAATCGCATAAATCACGGAACAACGCCGCGCGGTGCGACGACGCCGCGTGCCGGAAGCGATGCAGGAAGCCTCCGCCTCTACTTCGCTTTTATTTATTTCACTAGATATGACAAGTTACTTGGTCATTGGCTGCATTATGACGGGAAAATATAACATGAATAATTTAAAGTAGGTACCTACTGAGGTTAAATTGATGCGTACAGTATATTCTCCATATTTCTTTACATCTCCGAAACCTGTATGTGAATCTCTATAGAGATTCACGAGTAAGCATGTAGACTTTTTCTTTTGGTATAGTAGCCTTGCAGAACTCTTCTTCTCCTGGGAATCTTCTCCGCAATTAGGCATCGATTCGCCCGTTTTGCGTACAGGACCCTTAAAACACGCGTCCTTTGCATTGTACAAAATGTTTGATTTGATTTTTTTAATATTTTTCTTATCATTTTTTTATTTTTAGAAATTTACTGTGTCGTTAATCTACCACATTTTCCTAATTATACATTTTATTATTTATTTGATCGAAATTTTAAAATCAGCTGCTTAAAAATTTTAGCTGTAACTTTCAAACAAAATTTGACCACAGAACAGTTCCAGTAAATAAATGATCTTTACCCATTCCCCTTATGGTAACATAACATATGCGTGATTTTTCACATCGAACGTCGCACGTCGCGATTTATCTAAATTAAATATCGCATGCGCGCGTGCCACCGTGTGTTTGCGCCCTATGATTTTTAATACATACAGCATGAGCGGGTTAACTTTGTCTTAACAATAAATATCCAGTTATTTATTTTTCTAATAACGTACGTGGCATTCATGTTATGTTTTCAGCCATGAAATATTTGCTACAACCATGTACGAGTAACAATAGAAAAATAGAAAATAGTTACTTGCTTACATTTTTTTCTTCGTTCTCGCACTATAGCGTACAATGAACAAGTAACCTAGATGCGTCAGTAAGATATCATACACGACGGACATTTCTATTTCACCTTCCCTGCCTTGAAAGAATGGCGACAGAACACGATCTTGTGGCACCTGTATCCAGCGCCCATCCATCTAGCACTCCGCAATCTATTTATTTAAATTTTAGCGACTGTTAGTGACGCGAATTATGTAGAGCAACTTCGTTCGCGCGATCTCTGTAAAAAGCAGCCTATGTGCTATTCCAGCCTATAATAATCTATCTTTGTGCCAAATTTTAGACAAATCGGTTCAGTCGCTGCAGCGTGATTATTTAAAATAGGATAATAATTGTTTGCATCTGTATCAATAACACTGCGTGTCGATTCTCTAAAAATGATTGCATCAGTATAACGATCACAAACCATCCCTACGTCGTTGACATTCCATCTACGCGCACTAAGCGCTTCAAGTCTTCATTCCTGTACCGCACGGCTAGGGTCTACTTAGTCTCTGGAATGCTCTTGCAAGATCTGCGTTTCCTAACACGTACAATTTGGGTATCTTTAAAACAAGAGTGACTAGACATCTTCTAGGCAAACGCGTTACACCTTAGACCACATCATCACTTTCCATCAGGTGGGATAGTGATCAAGCGTGTGCCTATAATGTATTAAAAAAATTAGTAAATTAACGAATTCTCTTTCTTTCTTTAGTTATATGTAATTTTAATGTTTTTTAGTGTTAATTAAAAACAAAATGTATCAGCCTATATCATAGCGGGTGGGGGCAAAAGTCACACGTGTGGGTGGGGCAGGTGACTCCAATTAACTGTCGCAGTCAGCAGGGCGTGACGGCGTCTGTGATTCAACGGAACTGAACTATTGCGAACTCTCATACGGCTAAACTTTACTTTGAGTGATGTATGGATTTGTACGAGTATATAGACTCCGAATTACATATTAAGAGCGCGTGTAATGGTAAATCTATGGTCAGATGGTAATTTGATTTTTACAGCAGTAAATTAAGTTTTTAATGATAGAAGTGGATGGAGAATACGAATCAGCGAAGGAGGCAAAGTGCATGACGACGCCTTTTTTGATATGTTAGCGCGTAGGAGCGCCAAGAGACAAACCAGCGGCGCGACCGCGTCTGTGGTGATCAGCTTTTGCTGCAGCAAGTGTGGACGTAACTGTCACTCACGGATTGATCTCTATAGCCATAGACGAAAATGCCTTCTAGACAAATCGTTTATTACAGAAGACAAGGCCATGGACGTAACTGGCACTCACGGATTGATCTCTATAATGACAGAAGTAGATGGAGAATACGAATTGGCGCCTTCGCCAAATGCAAATGCAAAGGGCATGACGACGCCTTTTTTGATGTGTTAGCGCGTAGGAGCGCTAAGAGACAAACCAGCAGCGCCGCGACCGCGTCTGTGGTGATTAGCTTTTGCTGCAGCAAGTGTGGACGTAACTGCCACTCACGGATTGATCTCTATAGCCATAGACGAAAATGCCTTCTAGACAAATCGTCTATTACAGAAGACAAGGCCTTAATGAGATTAAGTTTTCATATCCGAAAAAAAACAGGCAAAAATTACATTATATTTTCAAGTGACGATACTAAGTAGAAACATAAAATAATGAAAGTTCGACAAAATAAAATAGCGAGGTTAGATCTAATTTTTAACCAATTTGCATTTATTTTCAATGTGGTGCATATTACAGAGCCAAAATTTTTATATAAAATTCCTATACATATTACTAAGAGACGATACAGTCATTTAGAAAAATTAATATCTTACGAGTTATTAGAATATATGATGTATTTGGCGCTTACGACACTCCTACACACTAGCATCTCTCGCGTTTCACACGAGGTTTCGGGTATGTTTTATTTCATCTATTGCGGGGATTTTTTCCTGGCATCTGCGCACTGTTAAGTACTATGTGATAAGATCGCGAATTGATTAGTATTTTGTCTGACAGATAGTCAATAGCAGTTTAGGTTAATCGTGATGTTAAAGCTTAGATGATGCCAGTGTGATTAAAGGCTTATAAAATAAATAAATTAAAATACTTTGTTTAAAAATATACCTATAGCCTACATATAAAATAATCAGCGAACTACACTGCTCTCTATATTGCGTTGGTAAGAGTTAATAATAAAATTTTAAAATGAGAGGAGTTTTATGTCAAGTGTGCTTCGAATTTCGATGCAAACGAGGTTTTGTTCATTCAAAAAAATATGTAGGAACACAATTGAAGAAATATTTCATTTTCTTTTGATGGATGACCATTTTTATTTGACGGTTTTATTTTCTTCCCCAAAAAACTAAAACTTCAACATTCAGAAAAAAATTAATAATTTTTTGACGTAGAATAACTTTGGCTTGTAATAGATACTAAAATACTGCTGTTAGCAATAAAGTATAATAGGTACACTCTAACCTGGAGAAGTGTAGACATCTTGTAGCGGCAGCGGTGTCCGAGGACCTAGCAGTAGCTCCTGACCTGATGCAATATCTCTTGTCACCTTATAATACACCTGGAAAATACAGTATGACTATTTGAGCGGTTGCAAATGTGTGTACACAGCGATTATATAAGCGATTTCTATGTATGTGTATGTCTTTAATGGTACTAGACTTTAATAAAATCGGCCAAGTGCGAGTTGGACTCGCAACGAAGGGTTCTGTACGAACATAACAGTGATTGTTAAGGTTTAGCAAAAAGACCGAAAAAATCATGTTTCTTTTATCGGGGACCCCCCTTTGGCACCCTTTGGGTACGGTATCCTAAAAACAAGCATATAACGTAATAGGTATGTACCTACTTCAGTTGCCATGTTTTAAGAAGAATGACCCTCGTAAAAATGAAAAAAAAAAAACAAGTTCCTTTTGAAGAAAATGTTCACGAAGAAATATATTTTCTTCTATTCCATTTTCAAATTACTGTGTATCATTTTAAGACTGCATTATAGCAATGGGAAGAGTTCACATACACATACATCTTAAAAAGACCTAAAAGGATAACGAATTACTTAATTAAAAGCTGTTTGTTGGTTTTAGGTGGACTATTTACGATTTTTGAGATGTCTCTACATCCGTAAGTTACTTATAATTATCATTATGTATAAAATTATATTATATGCACAATTTACTTGGTAAAAAAGATTATGTCGTGGCCAAAAAGTATGATTTCTCGACTTTGATTTTCATACACCAGGTCAAAATATCAAATAGCGTTTAACCCGTGGGGTGAGTGGATCTAATCACCGCATCTGTTCCCCCTGACCGGAAGTGGGACACAGTTGTTCAGCCGAACGATTTTCTGTCACCGGAAGTTGCGAACGTTCCACATTCAAATTTTATTGGGGTAGTGACAAAGACGCGGTTTAATGAGGGTTGTGATTCGTCAGTTTTTACATTGCGCTGTATTTGTTGGAAAAGCCCAACTTAGTGATTCCATTATTAAAAATATTATTATCATTGTATTTTTTTTTTGTGTTTTATTAACTTCTTTAATAACTTCAGTAGCTGCGTTATAAAATCTGTGTCTTGTGATTACATTGCTATATACATATGTATATTCTACGTCATAGTTTTACCTCCTAGTCAATTCATTTTATAGAATGTTGAATATTTTTTGGAAATCTGGTAAAATTGCTACAGCAATCCTACCGAGGCTAGTTTACAAAGTCAAAGTTTGGAATAGAGTTTTTGAAAGCACAAAGTCTGAAAAACTTGAACAGCTTTAAAAACTTCTCTCTAGTGTACCGTACCTATAATCTATTTTTGCTAAGTCATCTTAAAAGGTTTCAGAAAGTTATCTTAGAAGGTTTTAATTACAGAAAACTTTTCAGAGAAACTCGTTACAACCGACGAACGGAACAACCGGGCGCTTAAGACAATCTGAAGTGTGGTGTTTCACTGGTAGTACGGTTTTATTATCAGTGCGGTAAGAACATCCTATGAGATGTACCTACTTAGCGCGTCTTTTACCCCTTTCTGCGAGAAAAGACAAACAGATTAGGGAGGTGGGTACATAATAAAAGATAATAAATAGTGTTTGTGTGTCCCGGAATAAATGGTCAATATACTATCGGATTGCCGACAGTCGGGTTGAAAGATTGCTGCCAAAAATAAGTAAATAAATATCATAGTAAACGACCATACTTGGCCTGCGTGTAGTAAATGCTGTAAGTTGACATCGTGCGGGTAGTTGGTAGAGTTGACGAACTTCATCCAGTTGGACTTGTCCACACTGCCGTCCAGCCAGCCGCGGACACCATTCTTGCCGACCACCTAAAAAAAAAATAAACACTTAAAAAATCGACATAACTCAACGAGTAGTGCTTAGGTACCTACCGCTCAAAACCGAGGCTTATCACAGTAGTAATAGATAGTTCTGTTTAAATATGTTCTATTTATTAAAAATTCTATACCATATACCTACCTACCTACCAAACAATTTTATACGGTATACCAAACCTTTACAAGGCCTATTCAAGCAGTATTATTTACTTTTTAGTTTTGATTTGAGACGTCATACAATGTAAAGTTGTTTAGAGATGTCATTAAATTAAGACCATCTCAAAACAAAATTTAAATAAGTATTGATAGACCCTGTTTCTTAATAAAGAACAAAGTAAAGGAAACGCTATAGTTATCGATATTTTGATAATTTACATGTAAATAAAGATTTAAGTTAAAAGTTTTTTAAAAGCGCCACCTAGTACAATATCGTTGAACTACTTCAAAACTTGTCAGCCTGTGTACCAGCTAGGACTAGGAAAAGTCCGAATTTCGTTTTAATAAATCAATAGACTAATTTTCGTAACTATTTTTTATTGTAGATATAGAATGTTCATAATCTTATTATTAAAAAAGATTTTCTAAACTTAACGGTAGTATTGTATCGGCCAAAAAAATTTACTAGGTATTTACAATACTTGATTTATAAATAAAAAAACCCTGAAGTCATTATGAAATTTTTGCATTGTGAATTGTCCATCATTATTTTTATGTTAGGTACGTTAGTCATTAAATTTATATTATAGCGTTATCTCGCGGCAACAGCGGGCATACCTGACATTAAACGGACATCGCGGTTTGACAATAGATGGCGCTATTAGTCCACGCCAAGCTTTGTCTGCGGGATCGTCACAGCTTGCATAATTTATCATTGACCAACCCCCATAATTTAATTTTCATACTTGCTCGGATATTTATCATGACATAATAAAATTATTATTATAAATGTCATTATTAAAAAAATTACAAATTTGATAATTGTTACTTAAGCCAATTTTTTCGAAGTTGCAATTTTGGATTTTAGTTTTCTGAAAATTTAAACTTTAAGTACTTACCTACCTCTATAACATCTAACCCAAAAAAGCGTATCTGTCCTACTCTACCTACCCTGTTACATTGAGATTACCTATTTGAAGCTTTTTAACCGACTTTAAAAAAAGAAGGTTCTTAAATTAGATGCGTATTTTTTATTTTAAATAAACTACACAGTACATGATAAATAGGTAGGTAATTACTAATTATTTTATTTATCATTATAAATATATTAATATATATTTATTATTATCTTTAAAAACATGAGTTTCAATTTACTATACTATAAATACCTACATTAGGTATGTAGCTCTACCTATTTAATTACAAATTCCATATTAGGTAGGATAAGGAAATAACATCTAGCTTTAAAAAATATAGGTAATCAGCTTTATTGTCAAACTCGTTTTCTAGGTATTAGGCACCTCAAACTAAACATAATTTGTGCCGATAATACGAAAACAAGGGAGCTTATGATTGTTTCACCCGTTATGGAAATAAGGGGTGCGAAACCTACAATTTCTAGCAGACACTTCTTATTTCCCATTATGTACGAGTACAGTAATCCATAAAGATACCCACAAGCAAATGTATAAAATTTAAACAAAAGTATGACTAAACTGCTTTGTCTTAAGTGTTAATTTTGAATGTCGTAATTGAAGATTGTCTTATTAAGTTGTCTGGTGTATGAAAGTATTGGATTGAGTCATAATTCGAAGGGCAATATTTTATAAAGATGTGTACCTTCTTGATTGAGGGCTTCATATTTAGTGCTTCGCTGTTAAATTAGGGGTTATAGTTGATCTATTGGTTGATGGTTCGATAAATATGGTCTAAAGTAGTAGAAATAGTAGGAACATGTCTAACGATAAGCGAGAACGATAGCGAGTTGATGTTCTGTAAATAGTACATACTATCCAACCAACCCATTATTTTTTTTATAAATCAAGGAAATAAAACCATAAGGTCAATTAGTAGGTTAGGTCGACCTCCTGCTCCTGGGGTGAAAGAGTAACAAACATGTACGCACACAAACATACAAACGTCTTTATAATATTAGTGTGATAATTTTATAAGTTCTATGTTAGGTTCTATGACTTATGCCGACCGGTCGTGATGCAGTTGTGTCAATGCAATAGAATTGCATCCAAACTGGAATTTTACGGTTTGCTCGCAGTCAGTCTGTCTAAAATCTAGAAACTAGTCAAGCTAAGCATTGTAAACTCGTAAAATTAATTTTTATCATCGACCCAGATTTATACATTTTGTGACACTAAATTACAAGTCACAACTCAAAAGTTGGAGTCGTAAATTATCTCTTAAGTGTCTACCCCACACAAACAATCATCTCTAAACTGAGCAGTCACGGAAACAAGGTGCATCTAATTCGGCGTAAAATTAAAAACGCCCATCCCCCATCCCGCAGGAAAAAAACGCGAAGAAAATTATGTAGCAAATATAAAAAGCATCTGTTGCACAATAAAAGTAACGTAATAAAGTATCACAAGTAAGGTATTAATCAAAGTTAAGTCTGGAAACCCTCCTTACGCGTCACCGACAAGCCTTTCCGCGGCATTTATCACGTTATTAAAACTGCGTTGGGTGCGTTCGGTAAAAAAGATAATTATCTTAGCAACCCTCGTCTTGGGCCAGGGCTGCGCGTTCATGCTCAATTTGTCGGGCGTTCGATTTAACACTACTTGAGTCGAGTCATCGTTTTACTTATGGAGAGGCGCTTCACTAAAGCTTTATATAATCGCCCACAAGATGTAATTTTTTTTTATTCATTGACAAGTTAGCCTGTAGCCATAATACCTGGTGACTTAAAAAGGCCAAGCTCTTTGGGCATGCCTATCATGGCAGTTTATGAAACGAATACCCCTAATCTAATCACTAATCAGTGTCTAGCTACTCAGCATCGTACCGGAATTGAATTATAAATTCCCATCAAATCTCACTCTAAGATGAAATTGCTCATCGCTACGTTAGGAAATGGTTCGTCAAGTTTGTTTTTTTTTTTTAAAAATTAAACTTGAATAAATAAACACCTTATACGTATTATGCTTTATACTAACTTAGAATGTGTTATGGAGTTAAAAAGTGACTAAATAGGAATTAATTGACTAATTCTGAATGTAAAGGAAATCATTTTTACTTTTAATGCTTTTTTTTTAAATGAATTCCAATGAACTATTTTAACAATTTCACGAATACTATCAAGCATCAGCCCTGAACAAGGGTTACTAGCGAGCAGCACATGTTAGCGATCACTCATCGATGTAGCTCGATGAAGGATGCGAATTGAGCGGACAATTCATAGGGGTCAGATCTGAAATATGATGTCCATGTATCTACAGCTACAGTAATTGTAGCTCTAGATACATGGACTATATTAATAAACTAAATTATTTAGTTTAGATGCGTCCTATTTGTTCAACCTGTCATCAAAAATACACTATAGGTGCCTTTTATAAAATGCGTGTCTAATAGCTTAAGAGCTTCTAAGTAGGTGACTGTTTTTGATTGCTAATTAATTGTTATGCCACAGCCACTATGCTTTTCAGAATAAAATCCTTATTAATATTATAAATGGTATGCTGGATTGTTGGTTTGTTGGTTTGTCCTTCAATACACGGCCACGCAGCAACGGACGATTTTTTGCATGGATATAGTTGAGGACTTAGAGAGTGATAAGGGCTACCTTGTATCCCGATTTTAAAAACCAGCTCCACAAAAGCTAGTTAAGAATGCTTTCAAACAAAACGGTACGTTACAGAAAATAGAAGTTACAACTTCAAAAGGTCTGTAGTTATTTAACCAACCTATAAATATTACTTAAATCTCTCATTAAATATCAAGTTACATCTAGTCTAGTCTAGTCATTTTATCATCTATGTAAATACCTATAGGTAGTAGGTACGTATTTACTTTCTGCAACAATGTTGAAAATGAAAAGCAATAGAAAATTTTAAAGTCGACTGCTCTTTAAAGTAAAACATAATCAAAAAGTATTTTAAATCCCACGGTTGAAATAAAATACCATCTCTGAATTTTTAAAAGGCTAGATATTTTCATCCCGTTGATTTAGGCGGTGAAATAAAACGACTGCACTGCAGATTATTATAAAAATGTGTTTTTAATTTAAACGTACTGCTGTAGATCTCATATTTTGCGCTCAGAGATCGCAATTTCCCGGAATACTCGGAAAAGCTACAAATGTTCGCGAGCTCCCGTCGGAAAATTACATTTCATAAATTTTAGTGATGTGAACATTTTCTTATCGATCTTTCACAAATATTTATAACATGGACCACTGCAATCTGTTCTAAGACCAACCAAGATTAACCTCATAGGCAAAATTAACTATTAAAATAAAATGTTAAGAGACTGACGGCTGATTTCACCAACGTAAAATTTAAGTCTTATCCGAGAGTACATTTGATATTTAATTAAAAGTTAACTATAGCAATCTAATGATTGTACTTATATTTAATTTTATACTAGTAGGTTCAGGTTATCGACAAGGGAATCAAGATTCACTCCTGTATTAAATTTACAATGACTCTACATCTACATATCTAAAAAACAATTTTGTTCCAAAAACTATGGAATTGATAATTATAGAACTCAGCTGAATAAGGAATTACAGGTTATTTTTAAAAACTGAAAAAGTTTATCATACACGTATAGGTTGTACCTCCACCTAGTCACTCCTAGTCACCAAAATATTTGTCCACGTGTGTTTGCAGAAGTTATCATTTAAACCAACGCGAACGGGCCGACATAAGTAAGAAGGTTATTATCCCACTTTTAGAATAAAATATAAAATCCTTTAAAAATTATTGAGACCTTTTACATTTTAAGTTTAATATTTTCAAGTTTCTCAGTAACAAAATATAATGTTTTTTAACGCTTAGTTTACCTTAATCTAGTGAATTTATAATACCTTTTTATAAATTCACTAGGCGATGCCCGCGACTTCATCCACGTGGATTAAAGTTTTTTAATTTCCGCGGGAACTCGTTATTTTCCGGGATAAAATGTAGCCTATGTGTTATTCCTGGGTATGAGCTATCTCCATTCGAAATTCCTGCACAACAAACATACATATACACACATACACATACAAACATTCGCCTTTATAATATTAGTGTGAAAAATAAAAAAGAAAACATCGACAGCACCAACTGGTCGCATCCCTAGAACAAGCTGAAGAGCGTACCGCGCCGCAGTTGCGGCGAGCACGCGTCGTTGCGCGAATCACACGTCTCGTTTCACAAGATAACAATTTGTGCCCGGTTATTTACCGCACCTACATGCCTGCGCCAAATTGGATCCCGTATATACCGCGCTTACGTACCTTGTACATATATGAGAAAATGAAAATTGAATTAAAATGAGAATGATTAGCTACAAAGTACTCCAGTTTGACTAAGTACTTACGCCTTTTTTAGGTAAACGCCGATATTTTGTTATGGTGCGAAAACTGTACAATTTGAGGGAGCACTACTGTATAATAGTCTACCTCAAAAGATTGTCACTGAAAAGTCATTAGTAACTAAAAAAAAACTTAGAATGCATTTTCAAAATACCTGTGTCTAGGGAATTAGTCTTTTTATTATTAGGAGTCACCTTTTTTGTTTTCATAATATGATTGTAATAGTCTTAAGTTCTCTGTGAGTAAATTGTTCTTTGAGAATAAATTCTTTGAACCTAAACCTAACCTAACATTAACCTAACGATTCCAAAGAGCCGCAGCTTAATGATCTTGTCCTATTGTATACTTTATATGCTCGATGTGACAGGTGCTTTTTACCCGACTTTAGTAAACCCTTTTAGATTTTCGTTTTAGTATGTAGGTATGTAGGTATGTTCCATCGTAGCTCCTAAATTACTGAGGCGATTTTGGTGAACGCGATATCAATCTATTCGTTATTTTGTTTCGGGTGGCATAGACTACATTGTATACGAACGTAATATCATATGACGGATGTTACATTCAATTTTGCGTAGTCGAGTTATAGGTCTTAAACTTTTTCTTGTTATTGGACAGTTTGTTTACTCTAAGGTTTTATTTTAAAGACCTCAATAGCCCAATGGCTAAAGGTGCGGACTGAAAACTGAAAGGTCGCAGGTTCGAGCCCCACCCGTTGCACTATTGTAGTACCCACTCCTAGCACAAGCTTTTCGCTTATTTGGAGGGTAGAGGAGAATATAAGTAAAGTTCAGCTTGACTAATATTCTTTATTAACAAAAATAAAAGATGATTTTCTTATACAGGTAAGAGACTAGAGCTCGAAGATGGCAAGTACAAAAAAATACGAACAGTAACTCTAAAAATCAACCTGCCAAGAAGTTTTCCATAATCCCCGACATTTCAGGGCATTTTCTGAGGAGCCACGTTTCCTGAAACCGTCCTCGCTATCAGTCGGAAAAAGAATTACTTCCGGCCAGTGTCAACAGATACTAAACCGCACTTTTATAAGGAACTCTTTTATAAGGAAACTCTTTTGTTTTATTGCCCTTTTACCTAATAGTCGGCTATCTTGTTGGCGCACGAACTATACTGAAGGAAGGAGGAAATATACTGACGTCGACAGGAACTACTTATTTTCAAGAATAATTACTTAAGCATGTTGCTTTCTCTGTTTACTTTTCTAAATAAGATTATCGTGTTGATTTTATTTGAAGACAAGATAACCCTTGACTACGATGCAGTCACTATCAGCGTAGTCTGTGTGTGCGCTTAGTTCTTTCAAACTGCGCAACGGATTTTGATAGTGTTTTAACTGGAATTTAGAGAAAAAAGTAGGTAAGTATAATCATATAATAATATGTATAATATGTAATAGGTACATGCATATTATATTTATGGAAACTAAAGAAATGAATCGGAGAGTGTATTTCTGAATCGCTCGAAAACTTTTTATCCCGAAAAAAACCTTATTCCGAAGTCGCGGGCGAATATTTTCATTTAGCCGAGCATTAAAATACTAAACTACTTTCAATACTAGATACTTAATATTTCAAGTTTGTGTTTGTTAATCAATCAATAGGGTGGTCCTATGGAATGTGTAAAATCATGCCTTAAACAGGTACCTACCTAGCACACCACCAAAAAAAATCGCACCTCCTAAACTAAGTCAGTTATCACTAAGGTATCCTTTATATCCAAGAGTTCCATTATCCCACATTTCAGTGTTACCGCTCATTGTCACCGCATCCCGAACAAATTATTGAGAAATTAGGATATCGCCTCACGGTCACGTTCTGGCCATTAACCGGAGACAAAACGGGATAATTCCTGACGCGACAAAATATTCACGAACTGTTGCTATCATTGCGCAAAAAACATCAATGACTATGATTAATTTACGGTCAATTAATTCTCTGACATTCAATATTGGACCTTATTTTTATGGCTGCAAGGATGTAATAAGGTTTCTTGTTGATAAAAAGCTTTGTTGGTCACAATCAGTGGGTGTTACATGTCCCATTGATCCTGTATTAACGGCACCCCATTGATTGTCACAAAGAACGGCTATCGTTCGTTCAGTGATCGGTAAACAATCAGGCTCCTGTCAATTGTGGATACTTTTGGTTTGTTTTGTTGGAATGACGTAAACAGAGCAGTCTGTGTTCCTAGGTGCATTGTGCAGTAGGGAAGCTATCGGCAGACATTGTTGATAGAATTTAGCATTTTCACATTTTTCTACGAATCGAGACCAACAACATTAGACGAGTCGCAAGGAGCCACGTGCGGCGCAAGACCGAGGCAGACAAGAAAACGATGTGATGTGTGGCACAATTTCTTAAATAATTAAATAAATGGTTTAATCCCCGACGCAAAAATAACGAGGTGTTATGAGTTTGACGTGTCTGTGTGTGTGTGTGTGTGTGTCTGTGGCATCGTAGCAGCCGAACGAATTTGATTTTGTTTTTTTGTTTGAAAGTTGAATTCGTTGAGAGTGTTTTAGCTATGTTTCATGAAAATCGGTCCAACATGGTGGTCGTTACAAATATTTAATATTTTTTCAACTCTCTCAATATGGGTATCAAACTTGTATCAAATGAAAGGGCTTGTCTAGTAGAATACTATAATACACTATGATAAATTTCAAATCCAAGATGGCCGCCACGACAAAATGGCGAACTACATTTTTTCTTTAATTTCACATGTCGAGGGTGTTTTAAATTTTAAAACACTTGTTGTTTTTCTTTCTTTAGATGTCCAGCAGTGGACGTCTTTCGATTGATAAAGAAGAGAGAAGGTATTATAACTATCTTAAATACAGATATTAATGCAAACTCGTTTTCTACTATCAAAAAGCCGTCTCGAAACGCAGCCTCACATCTGGTTACGTTAAAACGGATTAGCGCAAAGATTACAAGCAAAAAAACCTCCTGACAAAGACACCGGCGGCTGTCACCGTGACAATTGGCGGGACACGGAATTATTCGGTTAGTTACGTTTTTTTTGGCTATCATTGCTGTTTTTTATCGAAACTAGAGCAGTGGGGTGAGGTTTTTTTCTGGAAACATGTTTATTTTTGCTCTAGCTATGGCTCGTATTTCATAAAATTAATACATCGCTGCTGTATAAGTCAATTATCTTAATGAAGAGAGTAAAACAACTACATATATATCTACGTAAAGGTCACTGCATAATTTTAATTTTTTTGGTAAAATGCCTGAGAGGTGGTAGTGTATCGTGATGTGTGGCTCAATTTCTTAAATAAATGTTTTTTCTTTCTGATAATTTAAAATTTCCCCTAATTTATTTATTTAAATTTCCAAAAAAGAAAACATTTATAAGATGAAAATATTACAAAAATAGAATATAGAAACAACATAACAGAAAACGATGTAAGTAGTGTGCGTAAAGTCCACGTGAATTTAAGTTTCTGAATTACTCTTAGGAACTCCTTGCTTTCCCGAGATGGTGATTGACTTGATTGACTGATGGTATTAGGTATAATTCTATTTCCAATATTCTTGTTAGCCAGAGTTAAATTTTCCTTTACCGGAAATTCCAAAGATGACCCTTAAGAGTATTGGCGGTATATGATTTACGCAAATAGCACGTATCGTTTTAACAACATTTTGACATTTAATAGGCACACATCTACGATGTTTGTGCATAAACACATCGCGTACAATACGGCGTCAAAGTTTAGCGTCTTGGCATCCTACGCATCAACATTCGCCTCTGCTGAATTTCCTTGTGTAAACACATCATAACCTAACCCAATAACCAATGCATATATCGCGTTGCTTTCGGGGTATTTCATTATTTTGTCTACACGGATGCTGGCGATGGTATATCCAACGGCCAGTGAACACGGACCCATAACTCTTGGAGCAGCTTGAAGTTTTATTACTCCCGAGCGGCAGTGGAGAGGTCGTCGTAAATTGGTTGTTACCAACATTGTGGCGCGAACGTGCCGTGGCTTCAACTCCACGGGCTATTATTGTTCCGGCCAGCTCAGATGAAATATTGCCCCACTGTGCACGCCCGCACTGTTTTTGCGAACGTGAATTTGTTGGTAAAAATATTGGCGGAAATAAGATGCCGCAGACAAACTTGTTGTGAGGTTTTTATTTAGAATGGTGAATTAAAAAAAAAAGCAACAAAAGCTCAAAATAAGCCACATAGCCTTTGTTTTAATGAACATATTCATTGTATTTTTAATTAACCGACTTCCAAAAAACGCCTACGTAACGCGCGCCTTCTGACGAGAGTTATGAGAGTTATGAGAGTATATGAGAGTTTTTTGAAGTCGGGCGAGCGTTGCACATCGATTTCATCGTTTCTATTAAAGCCCGTCCGACTTTAACAAACGTGTCTCTCACATGCCATCAAAGGGCGAGGTCGCGGTTTCATCATTTCTATTTCTATTTAATATCCTCCTGTCTCCTCCAAATAAGCGGAAAGGTAGGAGTGGGTACGACAATAGTGCAACCGGTGGGGTTCGAATCTGCAACCTTTCAGTTTTCAGTCTGCACCTTTAACCGTTGGACTATTGAGGCGTCAAAACTATAGAAAAGTCTAACCTTCTAGCAAAACTTAGAGAAGGTGAATGAACTTCCTTATCACAAGTTACAGATAAATAATTACAGAATAACAAAACTTATGCCACAAATATAGAAACTTGCACCCTTAGTGAAGCAAAATATTTCTTTAACAGGCGGAACGGAGGGGAGGCCGGGGCAAAGTGACAATGATCCGATACCGAAGATAAATTTCTATCACGCCTGGAGATTAGCTGCTATTGTGCAACGGTGTAAGATTAACTGATAAGTGTATGATTGTTAATAATAAAAATGTTTGGATTGTGTACTTTTAGGGTGAAGCTACCCTATTGTATTATTTCATACCACTACTTCATCAAATAGATACCTACGTGTACTTTTATTTATTTATTGATGACAAGATAGCCCTTGACTGCGGGTTCGCTTGATGGTAAGTGACGGTGCAGTTTAAAATGGCTGCGGACTAACATGAAAGGGGCATGGCAGTTTCAATTAAACTCATATCCCTAATATGTTTCTCTACGCCGCCGTCGTACCAGAACGCTAAATCGCTTGGCTGTACGTCTGTTATTCCAAGAAGAAGACTAGTGGTTCGCCCCGAACTGAGACCTCGCGATATCCCATAATTCCCAAAAGTTTTAATTATATATTGTAATAATTAACTTTTAACATTAGACGCAATAAAAAAAAAATAGTTGACATAAAACTGTTTTACTGACACAGCGCCATCTATTAGCATTATAGTGAAGCTATTAGCTTCACAATAATGCTAATAGATGGCGCATTAAAATTAAATAATTTCGTTTCTTTATAACATTTATCTAATTTTAGTATTTGTTGTTCAAGTACAGGATATAACTGAATTTTCAACCAAGTTTCACGTTCTAATATTCAGTAATTCAGAAGTTATAGGGCTCTGACAGACATTTAGACGGACACACTTCTCTGTCTAGTAGGCAAGCGCCCTAGTTGACACAGAGAACTCGCTTCGCTCGTTCAATTATTATACATGCTCTACAGAGCATGAGCACGTTATATTATGGTCATCAAACTCCCAGTCCTTTTGCCCTTAGCCATTTTGTACGTTTTAATACATTTTTTTAAACTTTCTATTATGTAGGTTAACATGTTGACTTAAAAAAACATTATTATATTTCGTCTATACAAGCCGAAATAAAATTATTATAGAGTTCATAATAAAATAATGCATGTCATATTGATATCGACTGAATTGAAAATATACTGATCGATAATGAATAAATAATTAAGTTATCGTTGACATTGAACGACATTCTAGATAATTAAAACAAAAATTCATTAACATTATAATTTCTAATCAACATAAAATAATTCTAAACTTTGAACTTTCAACAAATTAATAATAAAATTTAATCAATACCGTTTGTCTAGCTGAAAAACGGCTTGAGCGATTTGAATTTTTTTTTGTTTTTTTTTTTTTTGCCTGAATACAGGGGTGGTTTAAAAATAAAAAAATAAATAGGGAAAACCTAAAACAAAACAGCTGAAAATCAAAAAAATCCAAATTGGTAATTTTGTATGAGTAGCAATCACCATTTCGAGAGCGAAGCCGCCGGTAGAAGCTAGTATGTAATGAAAGGAAAAATCATAAGTAGCTTTGGAATCGATACTTTTACAATCGCTTTCCCAGTCAGGTCAAAGTTGGTTCAATATACATATTATATTATCTGATGATTTTATTTCGTACCTATCTATTTAATAGAAGAGCCATTGAAATAACGCATCTGCACTGTAAACGGAGATCCTCGGATGAAGCTATCAATGGCGTCAATAAATATAATAACAATAAAAAAATGTTATTATTGCGAACAACAATGCGAGTATGTCAGCCGCCTACCGTAATGAAGATGTAATGGGGACGCGGTAATCCTTTGCTGGAAGGGGGTGGCCACTTTTGAAAAGATGTCACACCAATATGACAGATATTTTGACAGTAATGCAACGGACTTGGCTAAGCTTTAAAATAACAATTAGCGTTCTCTGAATGGGATTTTTAATTTAAAAGTTACTTGACTATTTCGCTCATTTGCGACAAGGGTGACATAACTCAAAATTCACCAATTTTAGTGTCGAACATTTATACTTTTTGCTATAAAAGCAACATTACGCTAAGCACAAAAAATAAGAGCGAGAGAGATTGTGACTTAATGCTCTGTCGCTTTGTTGGCCGCTGCTTTCGAGACCGCAGCATCTACAAAACATTACTCTCTAACGAGAGAATTCTCTCATCGTCGATTTTGAATTATGTCACTCTTGTTGCAAATGAGCGATATATTATGTTGAGGGATGTGTGAGATAGCTCCGACAGTAGGTACATAGAAAGTTATTTTAAAGTTACAATAGATAACTTATTGCAATTCATAAGTTATGCGTAGTACCAATCAATTATAGGGTGAATACAACATATTGGTTACAAAATATTAATTAAAAAAATATGGTATTAAATCATGAAGGTATCTTTTCGCACAACGATGCCCAAAATCAATATGATGAATGTTACAAACATATTATGCGAGCTTCGACGCTTCATATCGAAAAATACCAGCGATTCATAAAACATTCATAACCAATTCTCTTTGTCAGGTCCAAAGCAAACATTGATGCATACAACTCGATTTTATTTATTCATAATAACATAAAATTGCAATTCTAATTAGTGGGATCCATTACTTGCCAATTTGGCATCAATTTTGACGCGCCCCGTCTTTAAAAATAATGCAAATGTAAAAAAATCATATTTTGATTGACGTTTGCCGATGCGACCCCATTAATGGAAACAAGTTTGTCTCATGAGATATTCAATCTCCGGATGAGTTCCCAGATACTTTAAATAAATAATTTGTTATTACCATAGAGCGCTATGAATATTAATTAGATAGAGATTCTTGATTCAAAATATTGTCCTGGCAAGGTATCCTGATATCTAACGGTATGATAGGAACGGTAGGATGGAGGCGACACAGAATTATGCTCTGTGGCGATAATTTCAAGAGACCTGTGTCCGACTGTCTACTGTTACTATGTTATTATGTCTTCTTCCTTCTCAAAGTATTACTGTGTTATTATGTTTTCTTCCTTCTCAAAGTATTTTACGTAATTCAACGGATTCATTTTGAAAAATTGAAAATATTTTTTTAAAGTAGATTCAAACTAGTGAAAAACTGACGAAGAAGAGTCGACGATAATTTATTAAGTTAAAATTAAGTTAGGTAAATTATATTCAAGATCATCAAATACTTTGAAAATGAAATCAAACACTTTGAAAATAAAATCTCGAAAAAAAATAATAATATTTTAAAACTTGTGAGAACGTTTTTCATTTCAACATTTCGTCAATTTTAACTAAAAAGGGAAGCTTTATCAACAACTGCCAATAACAAATTCAAAAGGAAGAGATGCATTTCAAGAGATTTTGTGACAATTTCGTTGTATAAAAAAACCTCGCCAATCAAGTTTTAATTTTTAAATAAGAATTCTGTGACGTCTCATCGTCGTCCCATTGTTGAAACTTCCGTTACATTCGGTTTTTTTTCTGTAAAAAAGTGTAAATTTTTATAAGAAAAAAATTGTTGACGGGGGTCACGCCTTAACCAAAATTAAGGTGTATTCGTACGCAACCTTTTATTGCACTTTGACACGGGATGATCGCATAAAGAATTCTTTGATTACCCAGATCCGTTTTTTTTATCGAAGATTTTTATTGAGATATCAAAATTTTGTGAAACGGTGGTTAGATAACCTCACCGTGTCACGGAAATAACAATAAGCGTAACCCCTTCAGTTTAAACAGACATGTGAACATTGCATCGGTTTAATCCAAAGCTTTATATTTTTCGAAATTTGTAAGATGCACACATTGGAGTTTTCTAACGTAAAACATATTTTTTTGCGCAAACAATAGTCATGAACTTAAATAGATATTATTTATAACATAAAAAAATATTTACAAGTAATCACATTAGGTACGCTCACTTTTGTCACATCTAAGCAATTTTAATCCCATATAGTTAAAGTTTAAATGTCCATAAAAGTGTTAAAGAGTGTATTATTGTCACTCTAATATTTAGTTTTGTTTCTATGATAGCTCTTTTGTTTGTTTTTTTTAAATATTTTTGTCTTTTTGAATGTTTTTGTTATTTGTCCATGTTGTGTTTACTTTTAAGTAATCACTACACTCAGCTAGTATGAAGTTAGTCTTTAGTATGTTCATTGATGTATTAGTGTAAGTGTTTGTAAGTAAACCTAATAAAATAAAATAAAAATAAAATAAAATACAGAAAAGATTTCGTCTCTAATAGTGTAAAGAACATCAAAGACTGCGTCCGATGAAACGGAAGTTGTGCGGTCAGCGTTTAGATTCCAGCGTCATAATGACGTGCCTGCAATTGGCTCTTTTACCCTGACATCACGTTCGAGATCGGTTGACTTTCTTTTCAATAAATAAAATATACTATTATAAAGTCGACGAAAGCATATCTCTACCTTTAAAAACTATATCTTGAAACAGTTCGGTTTTTAAGTTGTACTTTATTTGGTACTAGTGGACGCCCGCGACTTCGTCCGCTAGTTCAATTCACAATCGACAGTTCCTAAATCCCACAGTTTAGGTGGGCAGAACCCCTGCAGCATCAGGATTGAGGAGTTAGGTCCTGGAATTCATCGATGTAGTCTTTACTTGGTACCACCTATCAGAACTATTCATAATCAACAGTTCCTAAATCCCCACAGTTTAGGTGGGCAGAATCCCTGCAGCGTCAGGATTGAGGAGTTGAAACTCGACGTTTTTATGGGAGCATCTCGCAAAGCTTTTGTATCGATTAAAAAAAGATTCACGCAAATCGCGATAACTTTACTCACGAGTAGTTACGTCCAAGAATAAAACCTAACTAAAAAAAAATTCTTCTCTTCCAAACTATCAAAAAGACATCAATCAAACAGCATTTATTAGACATTTTATCTGCTTCAATATTTGCGCATCCGAATACGCATCTAAGAGCCGGAACTAAACGCCTCACTTGATCACAAAAGTGCGGTTTGACTGTAACTTGACACCCACAATATTGTTAGAACTATCAACCTCACATCACTTATGCGTACTTTCCTTGTACTACTTTAAGCAATAAAGCGCTGAGTGAAACTTTTTATTTCAGTGGAGCGTCAAAGGTGGCATTATATTTTTTAAATGCACGATGTTTTCCACACATTCAATAATTATGTACCTACTAGTTACATAAACATGGTGGGCCTAAGATTTGTGTTAAATAGTAGACACTGCCTTAGAAGCCTGGCGAAAGAGCCACACAAGGGTTTATAAAACTGCTGTATGGGTTTTTTGTTCTGCGTAATATAAATATTCATCACTTGCTGATGCCCGCGACTTCGTCCACGTGGATTTAGTTTTTAAAATCCCGGGGAACTCTTTGATTTTCTGGGATGAAAAGTAGCCTATGTCACTCTCCAGGTCCTCAACTAACCCATGCAAAAAATCACGTCGATCCGTAGCTCTGTTGCAGCTTTATTGAAGATTTTCTACCTAAAATAGCCTCTGTTACACTTACAAATAACCACGTCGATCCGTAGTTCTCTTGGACAAACCAACAAACAAACATACTTTCACATTTATAATATTATTAAGGATTTCCCTTTTAGAACCCTATTGTATTTCCCTTTGTTTCTAGATATAACATTTTACGCAATCAAATTCAAGCGCTTACATCGCTTGAAGACATCCTACCCATAGATACGCGTCTGCGCATCTTTGCGTACATTGCGGACATCACTGTGCTCTTACATTACGATGCGTCCGGCCTTTTGTGATTTGAGAACCTTATTATTTGCCAATGCATATGTGAATGTCCTTTTTTAAGCTATTGCATAGCTTCTATCGCGGGCCAGCGTGGAGACCGAATCCAGAAATTCTGTAACGAAAATAACCTGACACGGGACTCCTCTACGGTGAGCCGCTAGATGGCGTTGTTAAAAAATGCTATGCAATAGCTTTACCGCGGCAGTCCCCGAGTGCCACACGTCTTTTTTATTTTGTTTGCCCTATCTACGAGTACAGGTGAATTTATAATGTACGTGCTCTGAGTGCTCTGATGAGATCTATAGAGCATGCTCTGACTTAGCTCGGACTCAAGATAAGAGATAAAACGAGACACAAATATGCTCCGATATAGATCTGTCTCATTGTACGAGTATCTCTGTCTTGAGTCGTCAGATGAGTGAAGAGTGCGATCTATAGATTTCAGCCTGATACGTGAGGATGATAGGAAATCTTTTTATGAAATGACGCTTTTATAAAAACTGCCGCTATAAATTAAAATTTTATCTATGAGTCAACTATAATAGTTATATGTACATATTTTATAATAGTGTAATAAGTTATTTTTTCTATCTCACATTTAAGCTCAATAAATATAATATATATAAAAATAAACTAAACCTTATCTTTAACCTATGGGTATAAAATTTGTGATACTTAGTACAATATAAAATTGCGTACGAAATCCGATACTTTCGTACTTTTACCGATCAATTTTCGCTTAATCCAGGAATCGGGACATACAATTGATTTCCGCTTCCTATGGGCAGATAGCGACACACCCCTTAAATCCGAAACTTGAGTCACTCGGTCGTAAAGATGTCGTCATTCTTATCAGAGATAATTTAGTTAAATATTAACGGCAATCTTTACACTAGAGTAACCTCTAAAAATCGATATCATATATATATAGTAGGTATAGATAGGTATAGTAGTGATATCTTAGATTATAGATATATCTCATAAAGCATCTATTTGAAAATCTAAGATAAAAAAAATTATCTTACACCAGATGAACCTTTTAGATAGATATTAATAACAACTTATTAATTATTCAGCCAGTTTTATTATTCTAAGCCTCTAAGGGATAGAAAAAAAATATTAAATAGAAAAGAATCTCCACCAAAATGGAATAACCTAACCCTAACATTTCTCTGGCATCTTATAACTTAAAAGATTTCTTCCCACAAGAATGACCGAAATGTCGATAGGAACATGTCGATATTTTAACCAATATACAATTAGTACAATCAAAATAGCTTCAACATCGTAACTTATAACAAGACAGCAGGCAAAACATATTTGTATAAAAACATAATAAAGTGTGACATGATAAAAAAATCAACTGAAAAAAACGCAAGTGAAAAGAACAGAGCTACTTAAGAACATCAATAAAGTAAACAGTTTACTACCGACGTTGACATTCATTCCAAAGCTTCAGTTTTAGGGTATTATTTATTAACAAGTCCACTCATTGATATTTTACACTTAATCCTCACTTGACCCTGGAACAAGTGTTCTTTTGAAAGGTTGACACCCCAATGCAGTTGTCTGGTTAAACAAACGCAGACAAACATCAATACAGTCTTAAGACTGTCTCTGTATTTAATTTTCCCAGATAACTGTCATTTAAATTTTGTAAAATAAACCTAAAAAAATATACTACACGGCAAATGTACTAGATCCAGTATTCACTAATATCTATAGTATAGAATCGAATTATATTACATCTTTAAATACAAAAAAACTCATAAATCTGAGAAAAGTTAGAAATGTCTAGAACCGTGTGCAATTTTATTTGTCAAACCATCGAAGTAAATTGCGGCTTGTCCATGAATAGTTCAAGTAAACTAAAACGGTTATGGACGTTTGGAATGGGATGTGCAATTTTAATTTCTCAAATCGCTAAAAATATTGATGTAAAAATAATGTCAAACGAGACTTACCGCCCACGCGTATCTTCTGTCTAAAGGCTGCCCGACCCACTTGCCATTAAATGGTCCGTATTTGGTACCACAAGGGATATTCACTCTAGAGAATACACCATCAGACTTCAGTATCAATTCGCTTGGCAAATTCAACTCAGACTTTTCGTTCTCATCGTTGAAATCTTCGTTTCTATCTGGACTTTTGGATTCCAAGAATCTTTGATTCGGTAAATCTAAGGGCCTTTGTAAATAGTTTCGTGCATAATCGTAGCTAGCGAGATACGTGTCGCTCAGGCCAAAGTCCAGAGTACTGTAGTATTCCTTCATATCAGTGCCAGGGGCCATAGTTTCCTGCTTGATGTGGACCAGGGTGGGCGCGGGCTCTGATGCTGTGGAGTCGGTCGGGCTTGGTGGAGGACTGCCAGACTCCTGGCTGTCTGCCGCTGTTGAAAAATAAACTTGGTTAATGATACTCTTGATTATTACATCCAAATATACACGGTGAAATTTTATTCCCCGTAAACCCTGAAGGAGGTGAATGTGCTCATGAAACTGAACAACTTTCCCCAAGGAACATAGGTAAAAACAAGGAACATATGAAAAAATGTCCTTCAGGGTTTACGGGGAATAAAATTTCACCGTGTATAAGGAAAGATCACGAACTGACTGACTGACTGATCTAATAACACACAGCTCTTACTACTTGACGCATCAGGCTGTTTGGCATACAGATAGCTATTTTGATGTAATGATTCTCCTAAGAAAGAATTTTTGAAAATTCAAACCCTAAGAGGTTAAAAAGGGTGAGCGAAGCGGCGGGCAAAAGCTACCTACTAATATTATAAAAGCTACGTATCGACATGGATTTTTGCATGAATATAGTTGAGGACCTGGAGGGTAACATAGGCTATTTTAGGTATATCCTGGAAAATCAAAGAGTTTACGAATCAAGATCAAGAGATCTTAGTTTTTTGATACTAAAACAACTCCTTCCCCTTAATGCACCACTTCACTAAACTACCCAAGATTTTTTTTTGTAAAATCCAAATGAATAATTAAATTCAAAAAACAAAAGAAAACTTTTTATCTTGCGTCTAAGAATATATTGGTAGTATCTAGATACTTCTTATAACACTTTTATTTCGAGAAATGAATGAATTTCTTATAAAGACAATCGAAGGTAATTTACGTATTTTTCCCTAATTTGAACTACGCTAGAATTTAAGCGACGAAGTATTTCCTGGATGCCTAAGTATATAATTATTATGTCTAGTTTTTTATGAGAAGGTAAGTAAACCGGGCAGCTCGCGCCTTGGCAACGCGAACCTGTCTTATATCAGACGTAAATAAAAAAATTGATGGAATGCAAGATGGTGATCGCATTATGGCTGGTTTCCGCCAGCCACAAAGAGCTTCCGCTTGTCTCTTGTCTCTCAGAGCATCCCTCCGAAATGCAAATCAACATGAAGATATGCCTTTGTTTTTTATTTTCGTCTTTTTGCGTCTGTAGCGATTATTAGCTTAGTACCTATATCTATATTTTTTTTAATTCGATGATAAGGTAGTCCTTGAGGTAAGTGACTATGCAGTCTAAGATGGTAGCGGGCTATTTTAGAAGGGGTATGGCAGTATAATCATACCCCTAATGGGTTTCTACACGCCATCGTACCGAAACGCTACATTGCTTGGCGACACGTCTTTGACGATAGGGTGGTAACTAGCCACGTTAGCCAAAGTATTTTCTCTAATTCACTGCAAAATATTAACAATTAAAATTCATTGAAATCATTGTTAACAATGAAATCAATTGGTTAAATACAATTGACCTAATAAAGAACCCATCTTTTTTCCCAATAGTCAGATGATTTATTAATCCATTACCGGACAAAAAAGTAGAAAGACAAACAGCTAACAACAGTGTTTAGCGAAGGAAACAAATTCATTACAGCGCGACGCAACGCGTGTCATCAATAAACTACATCCCCCAGGCAAATACAGCTGAAAGAGACACTCCATAAATCATAACCGCCCCATTACTATTAATAAACTTGTTAAAACAACCCCTCTATCTTGTCCATACGTCTTCTAACGCGTGGCATTTTAAAAAAGTCTATTTCATTTTGATAGCTTTTAAACGAAATAGACTTTTGACAAAAAATATAGAGCCTTAATTGGACGCACATACGCAATAACGTTTCAACCCACAAACCTTTGTCAAATTAAATACATACATAATTTAAAGGAATAAAATTAACTTTTCAATTGATAAATTGTGTGGGTTAACTCTTTATTGCATATGTGCGTCCAATTAATGACCTAGGTCCTTTACGTGGTCTAACTTGTTGGTGATAAGGTCGTTACTGAAATAACTCAATTTATTCTATCAGTTAGCTTTTTCCCTCGACATCGTCCGTATGGAGATTGGCTTTTTAATAATCACGCGAGAACCCTAAGTTTAACCGCGATAAACAATAAATAAATAGTAGCCGACGAGTATGTAATTCTCCATTACTTAATTGCAAAAATTCACGTCGATCCGTTGCTATGTGTTTGAAGGACAAACCAACAAATAACTCCACTGCCACCTTTATAATATTAGTAGCCTAGTAGGTAAGGACAATCCCAGGTCATTAGGGTTTAGGTCCCATTGGAGTCCCTTAGTGAGACGAGTTAAAAGTTACGGAATCTATTCAAAAATAAGCCTCTGTCATATCCAACAATTATATTTATGATGCTAAGAAAATTTTGAGAAAACAACTAAATGAAACTAAGCTACGTATGTTTTTCATATTGAAGAGTAAAACAACCCCTGTCTTGTCCATAAGTCTAATGCCACGTGGCGGCATAAAAAACATAAAATTAGACGCTCGATAGACCTCAAACACAATGAGATTACAGCAGGAATGATAACTGCTTAGCATTATAAAAGTGCAGTTCCATATTACAATACGCAGGATGTGCGTGAACGTGTCTAAAGAATCCATTTTTTTTTAATCAAAGCACCATTGCGTTCTTTACTTTAGTTCTTTAACTCGGTTGCTATGGCGGTTCACCTGTCGCAATTAATTTATAAACCACATTTATATTATAAATCTCTATTACTACATCATTGCAGTCAAATACAGTCTATATACATATATAAAATTCAAAGTCCTGACTGACTGACTGAGATATCAACGCACAACCTAAACTACTGAAGTTAGAAACTTGAAATTTTTACAGTTGGTTCCTTTTATGATGTAGGCGCACACTAAGGAAGGATTTTTACTAACTAGTTTTATTACATTAAGCCAATTTTAGCCGTTACTTTTTTCCTTAGAATATAATAGAAAATTGATCCCCTTAGGATACCTAAAACTAAGCAAATGAGATCGTTTAAGAAGCTGTTGTTAAAAAATTATTATATGTTTCTCTTTTCTATATATCAGGGTTCTCAATTATGAACAATTTTTTATGAATGTTCACCAAATTCTTTTTTTTTTTTTTTGAAAAAATGAAAATTCATTCATGTAATAAGTAGATATAATTCACTACAGAAATGAACATCACGCAGCCTATATTAATTTTCTAATGAACCAATGTCAAAAAGGTGTTTTTTTTGTAGTTTTCATAAATATAGTATTACTTACTACCATACCTACATAAAGTTTGATTCATTTAGGTTTTCTCCAAAACCTCGTTTAAAAAAAATCTATATATATAAAAGCGAAAGGTCACTGACTGACGTACTGACTGATTAAACATGAGATCTCGAAAACTATTGTACGTATGAAGCTATAATTTAGCAAGTAGGTAGTTTATAGTTAGGAGATGTCAGTTAAGAAAGGATATTTTGAAATTCTACCCCTGAGGGGGTAAAATAGGGGTTGGAAGTTTGTATGAAAGTCTTTTGTTTTTGGAGTTAGAGGCACAAAAATTCGCATTTAGATTAATAATAATAAATAAAAAACATGTACATCAAAATTTTTTTGAATATTACCTTTTAAGGGGGGTAAAATAGGGGATGATAGATTTTGCTGTTTTTTTATTTTTAAGTCTAAAAGCTTGAAATTTAGAAAATAGGTTTCTTTTAGGGCGTAAGTATCAGATTAAATTTTTCTTTATCCAAATCTACCCCTAAGGGGGTAAAATAGGGGTTGGAAGTTTGTATGAAAGTCCTTTGTTTTTGGAGTTAGAGACACAAAAATTCGGATTTCAGATTAATAATAATAAAAAAAACATGTAAGTACATCATTTTTTTTCTAATATTACCTTTTAAGGGGGGTAAAATAGGGGATGATAGTTTTTGCTGAATTTTTTTATAATTAAGTCTACAAAGAAAATAGGTTTCTTTTAGGGCGTAGGTATCAGGTTAGGAAGAATTTTATCCAAATCTACCCCTAAGGGGGTAAAATAGGGGTTGGAAGTTTGTATGAAAGTCCTATGTTTTTAGAGTTAGAGACAAAAAAATTCGCATTTAGGCTAATAATCTAAATATATAAAAGGCAAAGGTGACTGACTGACTGACTGACTGACTGACTGACTGACTGACTGATCTATCAACGCACAGCTCTAACCACTGGACCGATCGAGCTGAAATTTGGCATACAGGTAGCTGTTAGGACGTAGACATCCGCTAAGAAAGGATTTTGGAAAATTTCAACCCCAAGAGGGTTAAATAGGGGGTTAAAAAATTGAACCTAACGTGAGCGAAGCCGCGGGTTAAAGCTAGTAAGCTTATATTTGGCTGGACAAAATGAGGTGTCGTAAAACGTGTTCGAATTTCAAATTCAAATTAGCCATCACGTAGATCGTTTCAAGTTTTGAGAGCTTTGGCTTCGTGCACGGACAATGCAGAGGAGTCGTCGTTAAATCTCCGGTTTCCGCAGAAACTTGCGACGGATTTAAAATGAGAACAAGAAGTAGGTAAGAACAGGGCATTGCGTGGAGAGGTTATACGACGAAAGTTACTTGTAAGAAGAGTCTCACAATTCTACTGAAGATCATCGAATACGTAGGCTTATATTGTGCACAATTTTTTTTTTTTAAAGAATATTAGCCAAGCTGACCTTGACTGATATTCTCCTCTTCCCTCCAAATAAGCGGAAAGCTTGTGTTAAGAGTGGGTACGACCATAGTGCAACGGGTGAGGCTCGAACCTGCGACCTTTCAGTTTTCAGTCCGCACCTTTAACCGTTGGGCTATTGAGACTATTATTGTCCCAGTTAGTGTGATTAATCGATTTTTTTAATAGTTACGGGCAATTATTATTACTTCTAAACTACACACGAGCTTAAAGTGATAAATGTATCACATCGACAAGTAATTATTATTATTAAAAATTTTCTCTCACGCCTGGCAAATAAAATAAGGATGGAAATTGGGTGTGCGAAAAGTCGTATCCACGCCTAATACCTACTTATAAGTTTTACGCTTGTAATACGGTGGTGAAAGGAGTTAGTCATATGTAATCCTTTAGAAAAATATATAATCTTGTAGGATAGCTAACAGGTAGGTACCTTTGTTCAAAATATAAATGCGTACCTAACCTGAATAAAATACACTTAAAGAAAAAGCTTGTTTCTTATCTTTATCTCATTTAAAGTTCATAGAGAATTGAGATATATCTCTGTCTTTATTAGGTATGTTATCTATTCTACTAATATAATAAAACTATAAAGCCTATAAACCTGAAACTTGAAAGGTAAGTTTCCTTAGAACGTAGACGTCAGCTAAAAAAACGATTTTGAGAGAATCCACCCCTAAGGGGATGAAATGGGAGTTGGAAGGTTATATGAAAGTCCTATGTTTTGAAAGTCAGAGACATGAAAATCGGAATTTAGTTTATTAATTTTAAATAATAAAGACCTCTATAAGTAAATTTAGAAAACACATCCCTTGAGGGTGGTAAAATAGGGGATTCAATTAAAAAGTTCAATTCAATTAAATCAAAAAAATAAAAAGATACATGTAAACTGCGATCTCTATGGGTGTGTAATCGCGGTTGTTACCACTTTTGCCGATAGGCCTCTCGCAGCGGAATATTTCACCTTATAGAAAATAATTCTACGCGGACGAAGTCGCGGGCGCAGGCTAGTGTATGATAAAAGGGGCTTTTAATCTGCAATGAGATATTAATGAGCTGTTACTTTAAAGCAAAAGAAAATTAGCATATTAATACACCAAAGCCTATGTCCGAAGACCTCACCTCAAGTCGATTTCACGTGTTAGTTACGGCGACTGACAATAACCCCAGCTTACCGACTCTGTCGCGGAGTTCACAGGCCGAACATCATAAAATTTTCTCAATACTACAATGACACTCATTATGACAATTTAGCGCCCTTATTCACAGGCAATAGGATTCAAAATAGCGTGTACGTATTATAAAATTAAGCAGGCGTGCAAACTGCATGCCTCATCGGACATACATTTGCAAAATAGGTACCCATTTGAAGACTACAAGTGTTACGTTGAAAGCGAAACTTTCTAATAATAAAATATCTAATTTTCTCTTTTTGAAGCTGTAAATAGGTGCCAACAAACAACCTGCCTATTCATACGGCTTAAGTAGGATAAGAAAAGTAAGTATTTGATACGTACATAATAATACACATAGCAAAAAACGCTTACATAAACTTCTATTTGAACTATATATGGATCTCCCAAATT
Organism: Hipparchia sbordonii; assembly: GCA_038048805.1. NCBI lineage: Eukaryota > Metazoa > Arthropoda > Insecta > Lepidoptera > Nymphalidae > Hipparchia > Hipparchia sbordonii. Next base: position 8,055,848 of record CM076110.1, read on the forward strand.
TCCATGCAATCTCAATTTTTTTTTCAATTTTGAGACTAAACATGTAGGATTGATATATAACTTTGTAAATACATAATTATAATGTAATGGGATGAGATATAACACTGTAAGTTATTTATTTTTGGTTGTGAATAAATAAAATAAAAAATACAGAAAGTTAAATGTCTCCAGCGATAAGTAAACATAAGATTTTTTCTGTTTTATAATTTCAAAAACTAATTTGTTTTTTCTAGATAATCTGACAGTTGTTATTTTAAAACCCAAAAAATATTTTTATATTTTTCTTATTAAAGTATCCGCAACCAGTGGTGGATTCACTCGACGACTCACAAGAACTTTTTAAAAGTTTATTTGAATAACAAATTACTCTATTCTATTCTAAACCGCAACAAAAAAAGCAATAAACTATAATATAACTGGGCACCTGAGAACCACAGTCGAGAAATTTTTGCATCTTGATTGTGTAAACAAAACCCTTAGCAAATCTTAACAACTTAAGCTGTATTAAACAAGAAATACAAACAATCTGCACAGAGCCGGCGGCGCCCGCCAAAAGCTGGCACCTCCATGTTGCCACAGATAAAATACACAGATATAATCTGTCATAATTTTGGGTTCTTTGTAAGGTCGTTTCGCACACCCTTAACAGATTTAGATAACACTCGATTGGCTCTATAAAAAACTTGAAACATGTAAGAGGTTTTATTTTTTGTGTTGTTTACTAATTTTATTTATATCTGGTTTTAAAAATCCAGCGATTTTTGCTCTTGTTAAATAGGTAAGTAGGTATTTTAGTGCTTAACTTTACTGGGGCAAAACATAGACATAGATAAGTCAAAGGGTAAGTCAGGTATAAGTACCTAACTACATAGGGCCAGTTACAAATCACGCGGTTAAATTAAACTTGCCGATAAATAGGTAACCCAACCTAGTAGACTACTTTACCCTGCGTGGTTTATGTGGACAGAGTATATAATCAAAGGTGGAGGCTTTCACAAGAACCTTGTAACAATTTCTCTTTTATGTTTGCATGTTTGGATAATAAAGATAAAAAAAAAACAGAAGTCAGTAAGTAGTGCATCCGATAAGACTAAGGGTTTTTTTAAATAAAGTATCATTTTCTTTAAAATGTAAAACTTTATGAATTAAATAATACATAATTCTAGATTTAAAAAAGCTGAATGTGTAAGGTTGTTTTTCAAAGCAGCTCCTATTACAAAATATAGTCTAAGCTTCTTAGGGTCAGTTGCATGACGAGCGGTTAAGGTTAAAATTGAACACAAAAAAACATTTTTGTTTATGGAGCATCGCGCTTTTTGATTAAAAAAAGGGTGAGGTCCTCAATTCGATGCGTTCGGTCCTTAAATAGTTTGGTGGTGTAACTTTATAACGCTGTCTAATCTGTGCGGATACTTTTTTTTTATGGGGGTCGATTTGGTCCTATTTGAATTTGTACATCTTCGAAGATGAAGGAAAAAGGTAAAACGAACTCTTCAAAGGAAAGCAGCATAATAACTTACCTTATTTCGTTCAGTGCAATTACCTACAATAAACAGTAGGTAGAGTTACATTTTGCAACTGAGTAGGTACATTACATAACATTTCCATAAAAATTAAAGTCATTTGTGTTCTTTTAATCCGATTAAGAAAACCTTTAAAGTACTTAGATCTCATGTATTTTCCCCTTTAATACATACCTATCCAGTATCCATCTACTGGATGAAATAAGTTCCTACAACATATTTCCTCATTTATATCTATACTATTATAATAAAGAGAGAGCGCGAATTTTGTGAGTTTGTATGTATGTCCGGAGCAAACTTTGGAACCACCGCACCTATTACAATAATTCTTTTACCATTTCAAAGGTACATTATTCCAGATTATAGGCTATAATTATGTTAATAAATGTATTGTGGCTAGATATTATGTGCAAATTTGTTAAAGAAGTCGGAAATTTTTTTGACTCTTAAACGTTTTCAAGGCGTGCGCTGGGTCATATACTGTTATTGGATGAAAATGATGTATGGGTGAATTATTCCTCTTAAAGAGTTCTAAAAAAAAGTCCTCGATAGCATATGTTTATATTCTAAGGATAACTTACAGTAACCATTTCTATCTTTCAAATTTTGATTAAAAATAATGAATTATTTTCGAAGCTTCTTTAACCGATGTGATGTCAATCTATATCTAAATAAATATGTTTATTATCGTAAGTATTTAATTTAGAACATATTTGCCCTTTACACTATACAATTTAAATAAATATCTTAGGAGTTATCGGAAAATTAATATATCCGCGCGACAAAATAATAAAATGGTGCCGGCTGGCGCGGCGGGGCACGGTGGCGGGTATCGGTGCGGGATATTCGTGTGGTTCCTGTGGTGAACTTATTGTCAATCGTCTCCTATAAGAAGCTCATAAGAACAAATATTTAATTTTCAACCCGGACGAAGTCGGCGCGGGCTTCTAGTCTACTTATAAATATACCTACCTAGTGAGATAAGCTTTGGCCGCGTACGGAAACAATGCTACAATATAGGTCGTGGTTAAGTATCTTAATATAGCTGATATTTGGCTAGATAATCAAGGCTTAGGGTAATTTCTGATTAACTAACGATTGTTGGTAATCGTAGAATAAAATTAAAAAAATATTAACAGAAGTTAATAAAAATACTCCGACAAAACTCTCTCGCCTAAACTCCGAAAAAATATCAGACATCTTAATTTTCCGCCAACGGAGAATTTTACAGCTTTCAATTTTCTAATTATCTAGGAACACAATAACAAAAAGTTTTAAAAGAAACAATTTAAAATAAAGAGTCACTGTTTACCTATTTATTAAATACCTGCGGTTAGATGTAATAATTATTATAATTATTAATTGTTGTCAAAGCTTACCGGACATCTTCATTTTCCGTGAACGGTCAATTTTCTTACAGCATTCTAGGTTTCCTATTAGGCCTTGCACTCATTAGTGAAAAGTTTAAAAACAATATTAAAAATCATTGTAGTCACTGTTCAACTAACTGAACAAATCATAGTGTTCGATAAAAAAATACGTAAATCACTGTCAAATCCTTAGCACACAGCACAATGAGAAATTAAAAAAAAAAGTAAAGATCACGATTTGAATAAGGAATTGTCTTTAGTGATGTGTCGCGTCACGTACGGCCGATTCGACGTTATAGTGCAGTGCCGTCGGTAATCGCAAGATATGTGCGACGGCCGCGACGAGCGCTCCCAGAGTAACGAGAGGAGGCGAAAGCTCATCCCTAGAATCCCGAATCATACCCTCGCCCGGGCCGCCCCTTCCCCTCACACCCCGCCTTGTCTTTGTACCGCACCCCTCTCTTTCATACGAGTTTCGGGGACGCTTATACAAGGTTATCTGAAAACATTGATGCGAACATTTTTCTCTGAATTTCTATTACACTGTATTGATATTTACGCGAACAGATTTCCTCTGATTTTTATTACACTGCGCTTATCCAATTTTCTTCTTACGAACTCAATGGGGATGTTTTTAGCCAAACGTACGAACTCAAACAGAAGCTTTGGCTTCTGATTACGATATCAAAATGTTTTGTTTTTCTTATGTATCGTATCGATGACGCGGGTGTACCTCCATTGGCATGATTTACATCGATAACGTTCAAACAATGGCACCACAGTTATCGGCTTCGCTTATAAGAATTCCAGGTAGGTACTTACCGACATTCAATAATTCATTCTTGTTTCATTTCCATCGAGCTTCCTAGTCATTCATGCGCGATATGCCTATTACGAGCTGTACCTATCTAAATGCCAATTACACCATCGCTGAGTAACGTTTAATCGGGGAATCAATTTAACGTTCTGATATTTTCAAAAAATGGAATCCTTATAGGATCACTTTGTTGTCCATCTGGCTGTGTGTTAAGGCTATTTCTCAGAAACGGCTTGAGGCACTAAGTTGTTTATAATGAATACAAATGTCCTTTAATGCTATAAAAATTTCAAGTTTCTAGTTCCACTCAATTAAAAGTTACAGCTATTCAAAGTGTATTTTCATACAATAGTTCTAATGACGTCATGACTCCTGTAACTGGTCATCTAGTAAATTCAAATTCAAAATTATTTACTTCATGTAGGCCAACTTGTAGCTCCTATGACACGTCAAGACTCTACCACCGGTTCGTATTTATTATAATCCTCACAACATACGGAACCCTCAGTGCGGGTGTATGACGCGCACCTTGCCAGTTTTATTGATTTATACATCTTTAATCTTCAGTTAAACGTTACTAATCGATGGTGAACATGGCACTTTAGTGGTTGAAAAAGTAAAAACAAGAGAACTTTTTTACAAAATACATACCTACAAACTAACAGCATTTTTTTACATATCAAACTCGATCACGAATTGGAAGCCAATCGTTCGTTATTTGCATAAATTTCTCAACCAATGAACAGAATTGATTACCTCATTGAGACATTAAAATTTAACTACAAAAAGGTTCAAAGATCATTTGCGCTAATGTAAATTTAATACGAAATAACAAATTCGTAGTCTATGAGACATTTTAAAATCGAAAATCGAATGAATTCGAATTTGGAACATCGTAGCGTCGGCTATATTCGTGGATGCTAGAAATTTGATGTTTTCAGCGTTGCATTAAACCTTCTGAAAATAGCTAGTGTGGAAAGTGAGACGGCAGATAACTAGATAACGTTTGAGATCAGCGCTCGGGTTCGCGATTGGTCGGTGGCGGCAATGGGCGGGGCCCGGGACGGATGCACCAATGGGATGTTCCTTATTATCTGCGTCTTTGTCTGTCAGCGGAGTCTGTGGGCACAGGTGTCTCGCATCAGACATCGAACGGATTGACTTTTCCACTTTTCACGATTAAATATAAGGGGCAGGTATGTAGGTACATCCAACTTATTGAACTGAAGAGATCTCAAATAAAGTTCCAATTTTGTTTTCAAGCCTAGGTAGGTACTATTTAACCTACTGTTTTAGTTTATGGCACCTATGAGATGTCAAATAGAGTTTGATATTTCCTTTGATGGATAGTGCCTAGGCTACTTTATTTTAGTCTAGAGTGTCTATTACCGTTCAAACGATTTCTGTCAAAGAATAGGTCATCTGTAGATTGCACTAAAAGTAACGAGACAATGATGGTAACATAGCTGTTTTTACGGTTACAATGGAGGCCATAAGTCATTCGTAGTTTTTTTTAGCCAAGATGAACTTGAATAATATACTCCTCTCCCCTCCAAATCAGCAGAAAGCTTGTGTTAGGAGTCGGTACGGCAATAGTGCAACTGGTGGGGATCGAACCTGCAACCTTTCAGTTTTCAGTCCATACCTTTAACCGTTGGGCTATTGAGGCTTTTTGTCGTAGATTGCACTAAAAGTAACGAGATAATGATGACAGCAGGATTTTGGTAACATAGCTGTTTTGGCAGTTGCAATGGAGGCATGATGTAAGCCATCCGTAGGTTGTACTTACTGAAAGTACCTAATACGACAATGATGATAGCAGGGTTTTGGTAACAAAGCTTTTTTTGCTATTAGGTACAACGGAGGCATGATGTAAGCCATCTGTAAGTTGCACTGAAAGTAAAGACACAATGATGACAGCAGGGTTTTCGTAACATAACTGCCTTTGCAGTCTGTTACAAAGAAGTTGTTTTTTTTTCACTCCTCACTTGGGCTCACTACGTAGAGAGAGAAGACATAGAGTCAGTGACGATTTCTTTCTCACTCACACTAAAAAGAGAGCAGAGATAAAGTTATTAATGTGATAAACAGAGACGCAGCTACCCAATTTTTTGTCCCTCATCGTGTAACCAGTTTTTTTCAAGGTCGACACACTTTTGTGCCCAACAAACTGACAGTTAATAAGAAAATTTAGTATCTATGTGTGTTGCCAGCTTTAGGTACCTATACAATGTCCCGATTTTCCCTATCCTACTTATATTATAAATGTGAAAGTTTGAATGTATGTAGGGCCATCCATACATACATCCAAATTTCAGCCATATCGGTTTAGTGTGGCGTGATTGAGTAACAAACATATGGATGTTTGTTACTCAATACGCCACACTAAACCGATATGGCTGAAATTTGGCACGGAGATAGGTTTTTTTTAGTAATGTCCTCTGACATACCGTAACGGCGGGTTACTTTGGCTACTTTTTCAATTTTTTTTTTAATTTTTGTTGAAACAAAATAAAGTCGTGATGGAAGAAATGAATATTATGAGAAAAGAAAAGAAAGATGATGGATACTAGAATATAATATATGTCGGCGATGATTAAAGTGTATTCAGTTAGATAGTGTCGGTTACTGTTCTGAATCATCCTGAAGTTTCGTTCGAATGTCCAACAACCAGTCGAGAACTGTTGGCGATCTTAAGAATTATTTTATTTACAAAGTTCTTAATTTTTAAAGCCATTTTTAAATAGCTAGAGGCAGACTTTTAATGTTTTTTTTAAATAATTATTAACTTAAACTATGAAGAGTTGCAGTTTTATACGACTGCCTGAAAAAAGGAATATACTGTTAATTTCATTAATGATGATTTTGATGACTAAATATACAATTTTTGTTGCTTTTAATTCAATAGCATTACTCGATCGAAGGAAAATTTTAACTGTTCATTACAAATTATTTTGTGTAACATTCTTACTAGTAACGAAAAAAAATTTTCCTTTGTGTTACATACATCTTTTTTCAAAGTGACTCACATATGCTAAATTTCTATTCGGCATTTCAATATTTTTTTTAAGGAGCAAATAATTATCTAGTGAATTGGTCCTATGAAAGTACATTAAAAAACTTTAGTATAAAAAAAAATATTTTTAAAAAACCGACTTACGTGTACAAACTAAAATTATTTTATACTTTTAAGTGGTGGTTGAAGTTAATATTGTGTGCAATAAAGAATAATAAATTCTTTATTGCACACAATATTAAGATATATGTAAAAAATAGAAGCTTACCCTAATAGGTATGTCTCTCCCAGACAACCTTATATGTGTAGGTATGTTATTTAAAAAATAAAACAGTTCAGCATCTGTTTTGTCGTTTTATTTAAAAATCCTGGGAAGAATTTTCCATCTAATTTGGGGTACTAGGGGAGTGCAGTTATTGTGGCAACATTAAACTCGAACTTGTCATGTGACGTCATCGTTACGTCATGTTATCTCTATTTCAGTCGCGGTTACACAGTACCTTGGTCTATTGCCTTCTCTGTCTACGGCTCACTACGAAAACGTGTCAAACTAATTAGTGTCATACGTAAAGGTGACAAACAGAATCGATTTGCACAGACGCGACGAATAATAATCGATTTCAATTGATGCAATTTTTCACGAAGGATTTAGGTAAAAGTTTTCATCCTTTTCTTGAAAAAAGTAGGATTAAATGTTGAAATATTTAGCTTGCCCTTTTAAGTAGGTAGGTACTTACCTCTTTATACAGGGTGTCCCACGGCTATGCCACATGGAGGGGAAGTACCTTAAATATTGTAGATGGAACATTTTACTGAAAGAAGACTTCATTTTAATTTAAAAAACAATTTAAACTGCATTCATAGATTTTTAAATAATTGCCTGGTTGAACCGGGACTCGAACCCGCTATACGAGAAAAAAAATTAACCTGTATCTTTATCATACCGATCGGAAGGCTTCATCATAAGGATTATTTTTTGTTAAATAACATAGCATGAGAAATAAAAGGAAGACCATGAATGTAATTCGTGGCTCTATTGCAGCGGGATTGAAGGACAAACCAATAAATCAACAAACAAACACACTTTCGCATTTATAGGTAATATAAGTAAGGATTAGTAAGGATAGTAAGGATCGAGAAATTATGCGTACTTCTCAAGTGGGTACTCATTATTAATAGTTCATGTCAGTTGTATGTCGATACGCCAATGTCAGCTTTTCATTTTTCTGAACAAAATTTTACATCAAAGGCTAAAATTCATGGTCTTCCTTTTATTTCTCATGCTATGTTATTTAACAAAAAATAATCCTTATGATGAAGCCTTCCGATTGGTATGATAAAGATACAGGTTAATTTTTTTTCTCGTATAGCGGGTTCGAGTCCCGGTTCAACCAGGCAATTATTTAAAAATCTATGAATGCAGTTTAAATTTTTTTTTAAATTAAAATGAAGTCTCCTTTCAGTAAAATGTTCCATCTACAATATTTAGGGTACTTCCCCTCCATGTGTCATAGCCGTGGGACACCCTGTATAGTGGGTCACTCATTAAGTTAATTGGTTGGTATATTAGATAGGTAGGTATTGTTACCCACAGTGTTCTGCTTTCTTCAGTCTAATATACTCCGCTCCTTATGTATTCTATTTTTAAAATTCCTTATGATGGTGATGGATGAGATGGTGAACGTCTGCGATTTTGGACTATACGGTAAAAAAGGGTTAAAGGGCGTACTGAACTTAGGTACAAGAAATACTTCCTTCTTCGTACACGTGAATTACTGAGGTTTATAAAACTCCCGTGGAAACAGTTTATAATATTCATTTTCTAAAAGTACCTACCAATCATAAAATGGCCATCCCTAAAATTCAAGCTATGTCTAGAATAATCTGCGGTTGAGTCATTACAAGGTAATATACAGGCAGTCAGACTAACAGACTGATAGAATTACGAACAGACGCACTTTCGCATTCATTATTTTTGTATGGATGCAAACGCGTGCGCATTTAATATTAATCTCGGGGCTATCGTTGTTGGCGTTTAAAGCAGCCATTCTTATTAAATGTGTCATTCAAACAGGTGATAATCAGAATCAATTTTCACAGACACGTGTGATATAATCGATTCCAACTGATGCAATAATCGATTTTCCTCGCACATAGCTATTAAAAATTGTCACGTTGTTATGAGGTGAAGTGGGAAATACCTACTTAATTGAAAAGTAATTGGAAGTGATGATTTTAGAACTATTTAACGTCATAGAACTTATTTTAAATTAGGTATAAATGGGTGCACACAAGGTATATTATGATACTAGCTTTAACCCGCGGCTTCGCTCACGTTAGGTTCGATTTTTTAACCCCCTATTTAACCCTCTTGGGGTTGAAATTTTCCAAAATCCTTTCTTAGCGGATGTCTACGTCCTAACAGCTACCTGTACTTACCTAAACCAAATTTCAGCTCGATCGGTTCAGTGGTTAGAGCTGTGCGTTGATAGATCAGTCAGTCAGTCAGTCAGTCAGTCACCTTTGCCTTTTATATATTTAGATTGCAGGTAGCTATATTATCATATATATAATATGATCTATACATCGTTATTTTTATTATTGAGATGGCTGAAAATAGTTTGTTTAGAATAAGTAACTTAATCGATAGTAAGGCATCCCTTTAATAAAGTCGCATGAAGTAATGTAGGGTAGAGTCGTTTTTGGTGTGCTAACGGGAACCCATTACTAAACCTCCGCGCTGCCCGTCCGTCCGCGCGTCCGTCGCTCAATCCGTCAGTCCGTCTGTCTGTCAGCGGTAATAAACCGTAATAGGTATATACCTACTTGAAAATGAAACTTTCACAGCATGTGTAGGTCTCCATATATGTATAGCTAGCTTTTGCCCCCACGACTTCGTCCGCGTGGAATTAGGTATTGGGGTGGAATTTTCAAAAACTGTGACACACGTACCTACTTCTTTATTTTTAACTGAAAGCTCTAATACCAACTTTGATGGAAACAGCTTGAAAAATGACGGAGTTTCATATAAACTTCCATCTCCTATTTAAACCCCTTAGGGTGGAATTTTCAATAATCCTTTCTTAGTGTGCTGTAAAAGTTTCAAGTTTCTAACTTCAGTAGTTTAGGCTGTGCGTTGATATCTCAGTCAGTCAATCAGTCAGTCAGGACTTTGAATTTTATATAAATAGATAAACTTTTGTTTTTGCTCTTAATAATTAAGCTGGTGTTAAATCTTGTATCTATGGTGATAAAGAATTACACTTCTGTGCGGATAGGACTCGTATTTGGTCGGATTTTTCTATTGACGTAGGTACGTGCACTGTGCAGTCAACAATCAGTGAGAGAGATATAATTTTCCGCGAGCGTCGACTATCATAGCTGGCTCATAGCAGAATTCACACTTTCTCTCATTTTCTTTACATAGATTTTCTGAGTAATATTTTAACATGCTTCAGCTTTTCGTTTAAGAAAATAACAGTCGCCTTGGTCAATCTTCAGGTATTTTTTTTTATCAAGTAAAATCGTCTATCGTGGACAAAAAGGTGCGTTAGTCATGTTTGGGGGTTATGAGAATTTATTTGATTTAATATCGCTGTAAATTTATAACGCTGTGACACGCTGCAGCTAAATTATTTAAAATAGCTGTTTGGTGGCCTCATACATTATCGTTTGCAATGCGTGTTTCGTACTTTTATTAGGTTTGGCTCGGAGTCTGTTAAATTTTCTCTGAATAGATGAAAATAACAGTAACAGACAAAAGAACTTGTGATATTTATACGTTTGCCACCAGATAATGGCTGCATTAGTTTACTCTATTGTTTATAAAACATAAACTAATAAATAAAGATAACAAGGATACGGGTAATTACACAATAATACTGGTATCCCTAAATATGAGCTGGCAGCACTGTTAGCCCCCATTTGTCTCTTCACCACGAATAACCAAGCGAGAAGCACTATAGATTTTGTCTAATTAATTATAGAATAGAATAGAATATTTTTTTATTTAAATAAACTTTTACAGAGTGCTTTCGAATCGTCAAATGAATCTACTACTGCGAGCTAGCGTCGCGCATCGGTTTCTTCGCTTCTATTTAGGCCCGGCCCACATCAACATACGTGTACAAATTAAAATTATTTTATGTTACGTTTGAATGTAGTGACGTTTGAATTCGGTTGGACGACGGCCAACTTGGAGGGAACGGCTAGTATATATACAAAATATTATCGCTAACTAACTACAAGTTTGTGTGCATTGTCTGGTTTTCAATATACTCTCTAAAGAAATGTTAAGCGAATTTGCCCAGCGGGGGGTAGCTCCCGTGTAGACAGCCATCTTAGCCCCATAAAGGATTTCTGTATCGGTCAGAGGCTAACTACATCATAACGTCTACCTATATTCACATGCATCATATATGTTTTTATATTATACTAGCTTTAACCCGCGGCTTCGCTCACGTTAGGTTCGATTTTTTAACCCCCTATTTAACCCTCTTGGGGTTGAAATTTTCCAAAATCCTTTCTTAGCGGATGTCTACGTCCTAACAGCTACCTGTATGCCAAACAGCTCGATCGGTCCAGTGGTTAGAGCTGTGCGTTGATAGATCAGTCAGTCAGTCAGTCAGTCACCTTTGCCTTTTATATATTTAGAAGTAACGCAATCTAGGAGTTTGTAAGCATGTATGTGCTCGTGGGTGACACAAACACCCAAGACACCCATATACCTACCTACTCGTAAGTACCTATGTCTGTTAATCGGTTCCCCCATAATAAACGATTTTTATGAACGTGTCTCTGGCTGTGACGCGTCAAGAGGATATAATATGACGTCATGACAAATCCAATATGGCGGACAAATAAGCACACATACAATAAAAAACTGATGACGACTGATTGAATACCTGGCGCAGACAGTAGTATCTAAGGACTGTAAAAGTAAATGCTAAGTTTAAGCTAATCTTCCGGCAGATATAAGCACTACCTATATAAGATGTACTAACTTGTAGTTATTTTTATTGTTTTAACAAAAACAATATAGATCTAAATATAAAATAAAAAATATGTCGCAACAAACTTTTGCTTGCAGCTTTATAAAGTTTTCAATGTAGTAGGTATCTCAGTATGAATGGACATTACGTAAAAGGGTATTCTTTGAAAAGAACAGAATAGTGTTGATAACATCAGTTTTCAATTGGTTCGAGCGTTTCCATTTCGATTCAACGACCGGCTATAAGGCCAGAATCTTTTAAAATTTAAATTTGCAACCTTATCAGATAACTAGCTGTTGCCTGCGACTTCGTCCGCGTCAATTTCTGTTATTATGATCGCGATTAAGAAGTTTTTAAAAGAATATATTTTTAATATGGATAATTTTCCCCGTTTTTGCAACATTTTTCGCTGATGCTTCGCTCCTATTGGTCGCAGCGTGATATTATATAGCCTAAAGCTTTTCTCAATAAATGGACTATCCAACACAAAAAGAATTTTTAAATTCGAACCAGTAGTTCCTGAGATTAACGCGTTCAAACAAACAAACTCTTCAGCTTTATAATATTAGTATAGATATAGTGTGTATACAGGGTGAAAACCGTAACGAAAACTTTGAGAACACTTAATTCCTTAATTTACTGAAATTACAAATGCCCCTAATCTCGGAAATGATGGGTTATCAATATTGTTATTTTTGAGCACGCAATGTATCGCGAACAACGAATGCAGATACATACACTCGCACGTCGCAAGCGGCGGTTTACATTAGACGCGAGCATTACATTGCTGTTTTGTGTTAAATATTGCCATTTCTTGTTTTTTCAATCAAAATCAGGTTGAGATGGGTTATACACCATTCCATATTGTAATTTATTTAAAAAAATGAAAAAAAAACATCAAAAGCAAGAAAAGATCCTCATAAATAAATCACATTCCTATTAATATTAAAAATACAAAAGTGTATTCATTTGTCCTTCAATCATGTAAGAAGAGAAAGAGGGCACTGATCGACGTGATGTTTTGCATGGCTATAGTATGAGGACCCACGGGATTTTTAAAATCTAAATCCACGCGGAAGAAGTCGCGGGCATCAACTAGTTTAAATACATAAAAGGCAAAGGTGACTGACTGACTGACTGATCTATCAACGCACAGCTCTAACCACTGGACCGATCGAGCTGAAATTTGGTATACAGGTAGCTGTTAGGACGTAGACATCCGCTAAGAAAGGATTTTGGAAAATTTCAACCCCAAGAGGGTTAAATAGGGGGTTAAAAAATCGAACCTAACGTGAGCGAAGCCGCGGGTTAAAGCTAGTAATTAATATAATTGTGTAGTGTGTAATGTCAACCATTGTTATCTCTACGAAAACAACTGTAAAGAAAAAGAAGCAATTTAGTTGGCATGCGAGGCCCTAAGTGAAAACGTGAATTACACTGTAATAGCTAACATAAATAGCCACGTCCGAGCCAACTTGGCGGAACTTTTTTGCTCAAGAATTCCACCTACGTAGAGGGAGACTATCGCAAATTCCCAACAAAGGGAGGTGCCAAATGGGGGGTAGTCCGCAAATAAAATTGTCGCCGCAGAAGTTACGTCTTACGTAGGGTAACAATGTATACGACAAAATTCAGTAATGTCCGAATTTTAAACATTTTGGCTCGTTTCTGGTACAATCAGATTTGACCGTATAAACTCTGAATGTATTTCTGTTGCATGTATTAACTAGGTACCTTTGCAACGTACCTATATCAGTCAAATATGATAGAGCCACAGATTTAGAGAGTATGTGGATAGAGCTATTAGAATATTTGATTTTTGAAGATCATAAAAATAAGGTAAAATAAATATAACACTGTGTCGCAGTTTTATCGCCCTACCCTTGTAAGTAGGTACACAAACCATGAACACATATCTTACTAACAGTTCAATTTATCCATATTTCAAAATAATAAATATTGACACAAAATTAAATTAGCAAAAAAAACAAAAATAAAATAAACAAATAAAATAAAAATATATAAATAATATTAACCAACACCGGTGTGTGTTTGTGCATGTGTGCGTGTTTGTGTCTGTGGCTGTAAGTGTGTAATATGTGTGTGAGTGTGTGTGTAGGTGTGTGCGTGTACTTTTAAAGTTTCGGTCTTCTAAAACTCTAGAGCACCGTACTAACTAGTACGAATAATGGTAACGCTACTCTCACGTAGCGGTCATTGGGAATTCGGCACGGTATCCCGCTACGCCGCCTTGAAGTTTGTTTCGATGGAGGATTTATTTAGCAATATGGAATAATATGTCCGAGACGTGCTGTTGCCAACTATTTGTGTTTGTTTGTGTGGTTCTAGCTTCGTAACGGTGGTGTCTGGTTCCCTACACCTTAATTTCCTAATAACATGATAAGTGAACTAGAATTTCCGCTTGCTTTACTCAATTTAACAAGAGATATTTATTGGGTAGAGCTTGGGTAGAGCAACGCACTTCCAGCGTCTATATGCTTCCGGCCATGTATAATATAAACACCTTCAAGACAAGACTGAATAGACATTTTCTAGGCAAGCGTGCTAAAACTAGACTTCATCAGTGCTTTCCATTATTAATTATCGTCAAGCACAAGCCTATCTCGTAATACAAAAAGAGTAGAAAATAATAGCTTCTTATTCTCCTTAATGTAAGGTTATCTGGTGGGAGGCTTTGGCCGTGGCTAGTTACCATTCTACCTTCAAAGACTTGCCACCATGCGATTCAGCGTTCTGGCACGTGTAGAAACCGGTTATGGGTATGGGAAGAATCTACACTGCCATGCCCCTTTCAAGTTAGCCCGCTACCATCTTAGCCTGCATTGTCAAGTGATTGTTATCCTCACATGAGTCGCATCTTGTCGAATACATAAAAAAGGTACTCCCATAAAACCTAGATAACAACTAAGATTCATTCCCCCGAACCCCTTATCGTAATCAAAAGAATAGTGTTTAAAATGTCCACTTTAAATTGAGCCGATAAAGGGGCGGCCATTTCAATTTTGGGCAGAGTTCTAAATCGAAAGGCGCGATCGCCTCACAGCCACTTGTGAACCTCCCGGGGCGATCCATCGAATTTATAGCGGCAATAAAATGGCATTAGAAAGTAACGGCTATAGACACCACTTGATGGATATACAAGAGTGAAAAACTTTATTTTTAACGTGCAAATAAAATACAAAAGCAGACCGCTTATCTCAAAATTACGGACAAGGTCGATTACTCCAACAGAAAATTATACATTTCAGATAGAAATAAATTTTGTAAATTTTATAAGGGAAGAGCAAAATAAGATTAATTTCTCAACGAATACGCTGAGATATTAATGAAAGTATAGTTCTTGCAATAAACGAAGGCGCGTGAACTTTACATGTGGTTACGTCGTGTACATGCACATTGCGTGAGTGTGAGTGCCTGTCAGGAGCCTAGGTGAGAGTGGTCAGGCGCGAGCAAACTCTCGCTTACACTTATACAGTTACGACATGGACACAACCATGAGCCACGCACCCTCCTGAATTGTAAGAACTCGCTTTAAAATTATTGATAATGTTATAAACAAAAAAAAAGTAATTTGTAGTTTGAAACATAATGATAAGCCAATTAAGATGTCAATGAAGTGAATCAATTCAATAATAAAGATTCGGAAGCAAGTTAACACAAACGGGGTTCCCCCTAAGTGGGAGCTTCCAAACTCCCAAAGTATCATGTCAAATTAAGTAATCGTGGTGTAATTGAGCCGGCGATCAGAACAACGGCGGCTCATCAATCAACCTACCCCATAACTACGAAAACAACTACTCTAAGTTACTACAGGAAGCGTTTTAAGCTATTAGCAATTAATATCATTTATACATTGAACTTGGTATTGAAAACATTGTTTTTTTTTTCGAATACAGTGATTAAATATTTATTTTCATTTTGCGTTTTACAATTGCACGTACCATAGATCTCCTAACAACGATGTTTAACGTAGTGCAAACTTAGCAGAACAGTTGTTGTACAACTTTTTATTATAATATCGTCTTGATCATAACCGGGAAAGCACCTCGCTTGAATTTATTTAAGTCCACGAACTTCATAATCATCAGTATTCACAATATCATTGACTGTGTCAGTACTATCTACTATAAGATACCGGCCGAATTGATAACCTCCTCCTTTCTGGAAGTCGATTAAAAATAAGTCGGGTTTTTCTTCCTGACGCTATAACTCCAGAACGCACGAACCGATTTCCACGGTTTTGCATTCGTTGGAAAGGTCTCGGACTCTATGAGGTTTATAGCAAAGAAAATTCAGGAAAAATTTCAACTTCTTTCTTCGGAATTCGGAAAATCTTTTTTCACATACAGCGCCATCTCTGATACATAGCATGTAATCTGGTGGCGAAACGGAGTTCGCCGGGTTTGCTAGTACCATATACAATTAGGTAGGTACCATATTATTATGAATCAATTAAAACATTTGCTATTTTTCGATATTCGCTTGTGTCTTATAAATTAAACCACGAGTATCCGAGTTAAAGCCACTTACAGTGTTATCCTCACTTCTGTTTAAGGCTGAAGTTACATCTGTCAGCATCTATTCGCATTTTGTCCATATAAAGTGCTACTTTTGCATGCGAAAGGATGTGTACGCATCCTTACATATGCGAAAGGGCTAGCTTAACCTCCATTCTCGATAAATTAATAATATATCGAGATATATATAGATAATATTCTTCCATCTTCTGTACACATAAAAAGACTAGTCTTTACTCAACTCGACTCATACTAATACGTAAGCATCCTTTAGCGCAAGATGCTTTTAAGTGTGGCTGAGATCATACGCAAAAATGCGAATCGATGCTGACAGATGTGACTTCAGCCTTAGTAGTCATTAGAGGAAATCCCTCTAGTGTTTTAAGGTTAGATGGTCTTAAGTAAGATGGTGTTTATTGCAAGGGCGGAATGGGTATAATAAAATTAAAGATTGTATGACGCACATATTAAGACAGAAAAACATGACAGAGTTAAGAGTAGATACGTACATTTTTATTATTGCACTATGAGTGCAGACCAGACCAGAGACATTTCAGAAATTATTTATTAACTTCTAAATAGTCCCCGCGGGAAGTAAAAGCTGATACATTTTCAAGACCATTGCGTTCAGCACTGCACTAAGGAGGTTGTCAAATCTTATTATATAGGTATACAATATCTACATTACAAATTAAAAAAAATAAACAGAGAGACAGATGTATAAAGGCGGGAAACGTAGTGCCTATCTCAATTAATTAAGCTTTGAATAACGATACAGTTAAATTAATATAATGTTTATATTTCTTTAAAAATACGAGTAGGATATTATTGAGTATCTTAGCGATCGCTAATAAGTAGGTATTAGGTACGAAACGTTCTCTATTCTACACCGATTCTTTAGTTATACGAGTAGGTACATTTCGTACCAGTAGGGTTAATATAAGATAATATAAGATTTAATTCGATTGATCGTATTCCTATACGATGGCATTAGCGTCAAAATAAAATGAACCATATAACAGAATTGATTTAAAATTACAAATTCAGTACAACCGATTTCAGTTTGGAGCGTATCCGTATACGTAAAAGCAAATGCATACAAGAAATTGAGCTCTAATGAAATGTACTTATGGTTCATTTTACTTTGACGCTAAAGTCATCGAATACGAATATGATCAATCGAATTAGATCTTGTACTAACCCTACTGTATTGCTTTAAACTCGCTGCCCCTACTATTCGAGTGAAGTCAATAACAAACAGAGTTACCTCGCTTTGAGTCGCACAATGGACCTTCGCAAATTACACACCAGGGCAGCAATTACGAGCTCTAACAACAGATACATTTGTATGACAATGATCGGAGTTTTTTTTTTTTCGCGAAATACGATACCGTTAGCTTTTGGGTACGGTGTGAGAAAACTTTGAGAAAATTGTTTGGTAAAGTAATAAAGAATTGGTACTGGTATCCTGACTAATATCCTTACTCCTTACTAATATTATAAATGCGAAAGTGTGTTTATTTGTTGGTTTGTCCTTCAATCACGCCACAACAAAACAACGGATCTACGTGATTTTTTGCATGGGTATTATTAGCTGAGAACCGGGAGAGTGACATAGGCTACTTTTTATCCCGGAAAATTACAGAGTTCCCACAGGATTTTTAAAAATTAAATACTCGCTGTTTAATCGCTTAAAGCGCACGTACATACAACTCCGGAAAGTTAGAGATTTCCCGGGATTCGGACCCCACCGATGAGCCGAAGTCTGATCACTAAGATATCACACTATCCGTGATTATAACCGATTTAAAATCAAGTCAAATACTCAATAGTTGTCTAAAATAACATGACCTGCGCAACATATATATTAGAAGCTAAACCTCATCACCGGAGCTCAGTAAAAACCTACGCTCGGAACATAGTTGCACTCTATATCTACCAGCTAGATAAAGTTATCTATCAACACTGTAAGATGACCTTCCGGCCGACTCTCAGAACTGATATCTGACCTCGCCCTCGCTTCCTAACAACTTCACAGAAAAAGTGTATTGTGCAACCATTTCGTACTAATTAATATTAAATTAACAAATTAGTGTCCCGCGCTTTTTATTGGTATCACACACAGTATTATCTCACTTCCAGGTTATAGGTGAATCTTTTTATCGGGGCATACTCATAAATGTACATTTTTCTTTATAAAAACGATAGAGATATGTTCTTTATAAAAATGGTAGAGATATACATTATAGCTATAGGCACACGTTTGATCACTATCACACCTGATGGAAAGTGATGATGTGATCTAAGGTGTAACGCGTTTGCCTAGAAGATAGATGCCTATTCACTCTTGCTTTAAAGATACCCAAATTATACTTGTCAGAAAATACATATTATCTTGGAAAAGCGTCCCGTGTCGATAGAATATCAACGACGTAGGGATGGAAGCTCTCCCTGAAATGAAATGATAAATGAAATGAAATCACATTTTTTGCGCTTATATTGCAACGCTGGCTGAACCCTACGAGTTAGATCAAAATAATGTACTACAGTATTGTACACTTTAAAAAGGTCTACAATAGGTCTTAGTGTTTTTCACATGGCCAATTATATGTCGCTCTTTCAAGAGTCACCTCTAAAAAAAACATGTTTGTATTGTCTAATGACAAAAAAGCTGTGAACGTCGTATATGAAGCCATTCGGTAGTATATTTAGTATCAGCATTGCACCCGTGCGAAGCCGGAGCGGGTCGCTAGTTACATGTATAAAAAGAGGTACTGTAAAAGAAAATCTGTTTGAACATTTTGAGTGATAATGGGGACGTCAACGGCGCGAAGGGCGCCCGGCTGCGATCTGTCACCCGCGAACGCGTCAAAGGGTTTTTGTCAAGGCGCGAATTAAATCGGCCAGCGGGAGGCTTCTGAGGTGACGCGCAATTGATCGGGAACTGGTTCCATCTGCTTTGTATTCTTTCCTGTTTATGTAACGTGTACTCTATAATGTAATATAGGGTAAATTTTATATACATAGGCAGGTATACATTTTAGTTCAAATACTTTACTTATGCGTTTGACTGCGATTAAACCTGGTAAGTAAAGATGCAGTCTAAGATGGAGCGGGTTATTTATATTGATATCACACAGTATTATCTCATTTCCAGATCATAGGTGAATCTTTTATCCGGGCTTACTCATTTTACATTTTTCTTTATAATAGTGATAGAGGTAGGTAGCTTTTAACTTGCGTATTGTACAATCTATACGATACGTAATAGTAAATAGAAGATGTTTAGATTCCATAAACATACTAATACTATGTACCGTAAGGTCTGTTCTCTCTTGATTTAAAGGTACGGTACCTATTAGCAAAAACGGAAGCGTTATCGTGATTTCAACCAAGCAGTAGTGGAGATCATGGGGATGCTTTGCAGTTCAGTAGTAGAAGGTAGAGGGGTGATAGAGAGACCAAGTTGATTAGTGCTTGAACTGACACTCTGACACTCTCTGAAATAGGTATATCTTGTTGTATATCGACAATGAACGAGCGCCTACCTATATCTGAACATGGAGGTTACGTAGATAAAGAAAAGCACGTTCGCATAATCACTTAAAAAATCAGGTTACTTAAAATAATCAAGGAATCTTTGATCCGTTTGCGTCGCACTTACTCCAAGTGGCGTTCGTAATGTAATAAGAATTTGAAACACGAAATAACATCGATCAATCATAAATCGAATCCGATAGAAACAAAGTGAGGGTCGAAATTTGGATAAAATAATTACCTCCACAGTAAAATATTGGCAGACTTTCCCTTCCGTCGCATCTCGCTCCCGAGAGCCACAACTGTCGATGTCACCTTAATTTACGACCTTCAATTATAAATTTCCCATCCTCCACAAGAAAAATGTGTACACCATTGCTCCATTATGTCAATTTAACGGAATAATGCGAGAATACTAAATTTTCTATTTGATCTTTTTTTAAGAATTTTGCAGAAGATTGATCTCTTTACAAGAAATTTTTTTCGTTTCTCGCAATTCAGAAACAGAATTATATTATTTGAAAAATAACTTTCTCAGCAAACATATAGATTCAATTAAAAATACATATCTGATTCGTCTCTGATCTGTATATTTATATATTTTTGAATTGAAAAAATCTGTCAAAATATTCGTCGGTTAAAGGTAACTAGACAGTGGGGAAATAGGCCCTTAATCATAAAAAATTATCCTAATGTACAACTCTACTAGGATTTAATAAAAGCACAAAATATATTCAATGATATATTCCATGTTCCCAATTCTCTTTTTGTTCATCAATCGTTAGTGCAAGTATTGCAAGAATTCACGAGGGCGCATGAGCTTTACTTGTGGTTACGTCGTGTACATGCACATTGCGTAAGTGTACTGTGCGTGCCTGTCAGGAGCCTAGGTGAGAGCGGTCAAGCGCGAGCAAACTCTCACTCACACTTATACAGATACGACACACACAACCATGAGACCTCATGAATTGCAAGAACTATAAGTATAGAAAAGAACTAATTTCATGTAATCTGTTTGTCGTATAAAATTATTTAGGTCCAATGTTTGTATCATTCAGCTCAATTTACAATTGCATTAATACTGTAACTGATTAACTGATTGCATGTTAATTATAGGCAGGACCTGTCCAGTTTCCCGTAATTAAATTAGTTTGTTGAAGCAACAAAGATAAAATTGATAATTAGGCACCAACACCAGTTAATGATGTGTTTTTACATTGTTCCATAACAAATAGCACTAAACTGTTTCCTTGTAGGTAACCTCTGACACCAGATACCAGTGCATTCCCGTTAATTAAATTTAACAGGCTATTGTTATCAATTTTAACGTTATTTTTATGACGGATATATTTGATTACAATGGGATGCTACAGACTGTTTATTGGCTTTAAAATGTCAAACGGACTCGATTTTGTCTGGCATCATAAAAAAGGGGGTCCTGGACATAGGTCATAATAACCCAAATTTTATTCTCCTACGGTTTCCGTGAAAACAAGCTGGCTGATTATTTATTTGGTTGTTATGATCATATTATTATTGTTAAAGAAGGCTTTATACGAGCTATTTACAAAAAAAATGTTGGTTTTTTTATTTCTTTCATTAGCTTTTATGTATCTCGTACATACTTCATTTCAACAAGGCTTAAATAGATCTTTTCTACACGAGATGTGTAAACGATTTCTTCCTTTGAGTCTACTTCTTAATTAGATTATTATTTTTTGTTTAAAATGATTTTAATTTTATCATATTATCGAGTATGTGAGTTCGATTCGCATTTGTTTGATTATTATTATTTAAATATATTTATAATGTGATGTGAATGGGTGATGTTAATAAATGAGAGATATTTACCTGAGATTTTACGAGAAAAACAATTTTTCTAAAATTAATGACAGTAGAAAAGCGACAGACGCGACGCTGCTCCGTGTTTCAGAGCACAAAGATATGATTAAACTGCCAAAGACCGGGTTCATTTATAAAATAAAAATTATTTGACGAGGGTTTGCCATTAATTTCGGCGACAATGTGATAAATAATGAGAGAGGTGTAATGCGGGGGCGGCATCCCTCTAAAATGTCACTTTGATGGCCTGGTTTTGAAGTTTTGACGGGTCACATACTAATTTTCTCTCTGTCGTTTATCCCGACGCTTTTCAATAAGTCACTTTTGTGGTGATATTTTCACGCTTATAAACGTTTCTGGGTACTTAAGAAAAAGAGGGTAGAATCAAAAATCGGACATGGGTATCTTCTACGCTCTCGTATGGTGGGAAACTTTGGTCGTGGCGTGTTACCTTGACAGTAGGATGTAACACGCCACTGCCAATATGGGCTGCCAAGTGATTTAGCGTAGAAACTCATTAAGGGTTAGGTAAAGTTTAATCAAAACTGCCATATACCCTTTTCCAAGTAAGCCCGTTACCATCTAGACTACAGGATTACTCAGGAAGTTGTCATCGAATATATTAAAAAACTTTAATGAAATGAATGTTTAAAAATAAGTAGGTGCATAGAAAAAGGGTCCACCTCAACATGTATACCTAAGTATTCGTACATAGATACATAAGACATTTTATATCGAAGAGTTTCCATGGGATTTTAAACGACCTAAATCCACGTACATGTTATTCATAAATGGTTTTAGGTGTTATTGTTATAAAGTAGGTTTAGATTTAGATACTGAGACCACGAAGTTTGCTATCAGAATAGGAAATAAGTAAACAATTCACATGTAGGTACCAACTCGTACATGACCATTAGCTGGGTCCCCACCAGACGATCCATCGCGCTCCGATCGCACGCGGCAGGAGCGCGATCCAAATGTGCAGGCGGTGTGGACGTGCCGCGCGCGATCCATGCGCTCGTATTGGAGCGCGCGCTCCCTGCTGCGCCCGATCCGTTCGTTCCGGATCGCAGTTTAAACAAACTGGATCGGCCTAGTACGATCCACGCTCCACGTTCACGATTTTGGATCGCGGATCGCAGGATCGCCGATCCATTTTGGATCGTCTGGTGGGGACCCAGCTAATGACAAAGGTCTCATTGAGTACGCGAATCGATATTTACCAATAATTCAATTAAGAGCCGACAATACCACTGACACATCCAATGTGCATCAAAGGACGTCAGTTACAGGCAATTAAAGCCTCAATGCTCAACGATTAAAGGTGCGGACTGAAAACTGAAAGTACGACGGTTCGATCCTCACCCATTTTATTTTATATCATCTGCCACTGCCTACCCTGTAGTACATCCTGTGCACGCCACTGCTATGTTCCCTCTTAGCTCTGTAACGAATGGACCGATTTTGATGCGGTTTTCTCTGTTTGAAAGCTGACGTATTCGAGATAGATCTTCGTACCTCCTAACACAAGTTTCATTCATAATAATTGTAGAGAAAACGAGAATATTAATCAAGTTCACCTTGGCGCTTCTTTACAATACCTAAGTTAGGTACTTTCATTTCTCGTAAGACAAGTCAAGACTCTACCATCGGTTCGGAAAGCAGTTTCTGCTGAGAAGAGTCGTCAATAAACATTGAGAACAACAGACATTGAGATAATGTGCCAGGAGAATTGCCAACTTCCCTCCAAATAAACCTAAAGCTTTAATTTAGGAGTCTAAATTAGGTGTAAGTACGACAACGGGTGGAAATTGAACCATCAGCCTTTCAGTTTTCAATCCGCATCTTCAATCGTTGGGCTATAGAGGCTGAATGAATATACGGATTAAATAAATACCCCTCTAAGATTAATCAAACTGCATCGTCGTTAGGTGAATTCACAATCAAGAGCCAACTTGTAAAAAAATAAAATACAATCAACACATAGATATATCTGAATTCATAAGGCAATAAGTGAAACAGATATTGCCTGCACATTTGGAGCAGTAAATCAAATTTAAATTCCACTTGGATTCATGGCGGCGCGCGGCGCGTGATCCGTGAAAAATTGCTTATTTTTAAAATGCCATTTTTCTGTCGCTCCCTTCATTGGGAACTGTATCAGTGCACAAATGTGATGCGTTTCAAGAATTGTGACTATTTGAAATAATGGTGGACTTTTTTTTAGTATATTAGACTAGCGCTTGATTGCGATCACACCTGATAGTAAGTGACAAGGCAATCTAAGATGGAGTTCGCTTGCCTAGAGATTGCAAATAAATATTCATTCTTGATTTGAAGGTACCCAAATTGTATTCATTCCTTTTAGCGGTGCGGATCAGGAACAAGAATGAGGAAGCCAAGCGCTTAGTGCCCGACTTTGGGATTTCAAATACCAAAGCAGACCTATTCGATGCCTTGTGTTTCGATGGTAGAATGGTGATGGTGGAACCAAGTTGAACTGGAGATTTTACGTGGTTTCGTAATTCAGTTACCGTATCAATCATACCTAGAGCTAAGAGTCGTCCCGAAGAAATCAGTTTTCATATAAAAGACCGCACGTAATTGGTTAAGTCAAAAGGGAATAAATAATAATAATTACTAACATACATAAGAAACACAGGTTCAGGTTTTTTATAAATAAAATAAATTGTGTTTTACTTCTTCAAAAAACTTGAAATTAACAATAATATAAATTAAAATATTAGTTAAAATAGCATCCACATTTTTGTACCGTATCGTATGCAAAATGATTGTAGCCATATATCATGCGAGGCTCATCACGTTTTTAATAAAATCCGTTCAACCTATATTGTTCCTGATATAAATGGACGTTATATTTGCGTTGGACCAAACCTTTATGTTAATTTGTCTTTGTAATATCTAATATAATATAATAAATCCTCGTATGTGGTGTTTGTAATAGAATTCTAGCCTCTCGCGACAGTGCAGAGGCCAGAATACTGGTTAATATACAACTGATTAAAATTATGAGGGAGACATTCAATATGAACAAACCTTATTAAAAAATTCATCTTTTGTATCAAGTAGGCTAGTTTCATCCATTTATTTAAAATTTTTGCAGGTAAATTAAGGACATACCTAGTAGTAGTATTCTACGCAATAGATCTAGTTAATTTAAGGATGCTTACATATTATAATGTCAGTATCATACAGACTATTACAAAAATATTAAATTGAGATAGAACCGACGACATCAAGCGAGTCGCGGGGAGCCGTTGGATATAGGCAGCACAAAACCGAGAACTGTGGGTCCATGCAAGAGATGTTTGCAGCAGTGAACGTCTATCGGATGATAAAGAAGAAGAAGGGATATAATGGCTATCCCATGTCTTCATAAAATCACGCTGTCCGCGTTGTTTGGAAACATTGTATTTTTGTTGAAAATAAAGACTTCATTGAGAAAGTAAATGCCTTTTTTTTTTTGAGATTAACTTCCAAGCTTTTATTTCTATAATTAGGAATAGTACAATAACATTTTTATGTTTTTCTATTTTTATTGTACCGCGTGCCTCGCACACATTTTCATTCAATCTTGATATATTTTTATGCATATTTTAAACGAGTTAGGAAACCGCCGTAAATGTAAGTCGCCGCTTCCGTCACACGTTGCTTCTGTCTAATACTTTTAAGTTTTACTTAGTATACTTATTTTTATGTTTTTATCATAAAATATTCTCCACTCGAAGATCTTACGCCTCAACACTAAGAGGATTACAGTACCTACTTAGATTTACGGATACTATCAATATCCGAAATACTCCATATGGAGTTGCGACTAGCACATGATTGTTTTTTTTTTTTTTTGCTGCCGCTCCAGCAATATTTTATTTTCCGTCATCTGCCGTCAAATTATCGTAATTATAAACCATGGGCCCACTCCAAACCTCTCAGGTTGCTGTCCAAATATACGTTAGGGTCCGTTACGATTCTTACAGTCAAAAGAATTCCATCCATGGAGCCGGGCCCCATATCTATTCTTTCCTACCCCTACCTTAAGATAACTTTACTTCAAACAAAATAAAAACATATTGCCGCGGAATAAGATTCATTTTAATTTTAAGCGCTTGCGGTAACATTATTGAAAGTCGAGTGTCTAGCGAAGAAAATCGTTGATAAACAAAGGTATAGTTAAATTAATGCTTTACATCTTAGCCTTGTATCCGTGTTAACAGGGTGCTCTGTAATAAACATTTAACTTCAATAAATAATTTTACGTTGTACGATTTCCTAATTCAGAACCAAAAAATCTTTTTTTCTCTTCTTTCTCAACCAAAAGATGTCCACTACTGGACAAAGGTCTCGTGCATGAACTTCCGCAGTTCTCGATCGTCTTCCCTGCGACTCGTCTGAAGCCGTCGGTCTTCTAGTGGGGTGTCAAAAAAATCTAACTTTTGTCCGTAATGTCGTCCGATCTAGTCAAGTTTTTAAAAATCCCGCAAAAATTATTTGTTTTTCTAAAATAAAAAGAAGCCTATATCTATTTCATCTCATAGCTCTGTTGTGGCGTGACTGAAGGACAAACCAACAAATCAAAATTTTTGCTTATAACTATGAATATAGAGAGTGATATTGACTCCGGAAAAACAAAGGGTTTCCCTGGGGTTTTCAAAAATCTAATTCCAATAAAAACAATATCACCAGTACAAAAACAGAACACCGTTTACATTGACAAACAATACATAAACTTGATAAAGTCCTTGAAACTATAAAGGCAGACATTATTTTGTGCTAAGTCGCGGCCGGAATCGAATCCACTTTCACGTCAATTGTTCCTACCCCCTGGGCTAGGACAAAGGATGTCCTGATAAAAATCATATTCGATAACAGTTCATTTGCGAAGTTCGTTTATTCCATGTGAAAGCTTGAGAACTTCGGTATAGAGCTTATTATATTAATAACTAGCACTAGCAGATGGCTTTGGGTTTCTTGCAAAAGTCTTTACAAAATATTATGTAGAAGTAGAGAGGTACGTATAGAGTGAGTATATCTTTAAAAATAATTATTAAAATATTATAATGCACGTAATAATTACCTATAATTTTTAAGGTAACAATATTTTCCCAAACACTTACGGCACACCATCTACACACCACCAATACCACAGTACCAATAGAGACAAAGTATCTATGTAGTCCTTATTTAGTCATACGTATAGGAATAATTTTTATTTATTTTTATTACTAATTCAAATAAAATCATTATTATATAATGATTTTTATGGCACAGTTTAATTTTTTTTTATCCTACTCTATTTTACAGATAGATATATAATCTTGAATGTTAATATGTACAATAATTAATCTAATTTCAAAGCGAAGCGTAGCAAACCGTTAACCCACAATTTCACGCAAAGCTTGACACAAAGGGTCACGCCGTATTTTTTACCCTTTCGCTCGGTTTTTTGTCATTTTTTTTTTTTGGGTAAAATCTCCGTATCTGTAAGTTTTTTATGTAAAAATTGTGCATGCTTTTGTGACGAATTTCGCACGGTTCGTTATAACAATCGGGGTGTCAGAGTTTATTTGAATGCAATCCTAATTTTGGTTTTCTAACCCTTCTGTTAGATTTGACAACGGCGTTATCTCTAAAAAATGTCTTCTACCTGTCTTTATAGAGATATCAAAGGGGTTGATCAAGGGTTAACACTTTCCTTGACCTCTGACACGAGGGTTGAGTTTTTTGTAGAATGTGTGAATCTAAAAAGATGAGCCTAATCAATTCCCTATTGTTACATTGAATTGAAGGTATTTCTGTGATCTTTTTTAAAATTAATCAAAGATTTATTGCATGATCTCAAAAGTAACCCTGTGTCAAAATTTAAATTTTCAATAAAGTATGTAATTCAAAAAAAATTTGAAAAATCTAGTCTTCGTCCATGGAGTTTAATATGAAATAATTTTTAGATGTAAAGTTTACATCTTTTTATTTTTAACTCTGTGGTTAATATTTTTACCGAAAAAAAATCCCTATCTAACGTAAATACGTTACGAAAATATGTTATCGTCTTACTGTTTCCAAATGAGTTTGATTTTGCTCCTATTTCGTTGTTGATACAAGGACAAGATTTTTCCATGCCCATACAATATACTCATACACTGAATGAGCAAACAACATATAGATATTACGTGGACTAATTGTAAGAACACCTACTGTGACCCATAGGTGGTTCCATTTAACATTTTCAATTGAACCACGCAAAGTATTATGAACTTTATCCTAATATCCATAACGTTTAGTTTTGAGTTAGATGATGGACAATAAACGGTATAGCCACAGGGCGTATCTGTTTTGTCAAAGTAGTCATGTGAATAATTCTGTCCAAATCCTTTTAGTGATTATCATTTGAATGACAATAAAAGTCAAGATGTTAGGGGATTTAACAAAGAACGGAACATAATAATCTTTTGTACATAGCTGGGCTATTGTTTGTTAACATATAACTCTATAGACCCTCAGGACTAAAGTTATTTCTTCTTAATTATATTGCAAACTCAGTTGTTGAAATTCTTTTTTAACACAATAAATACAAATAAATACTTCTCTGTTTTACTCTAGAAAAGACAAAATTGTACTAAGGTTAGATTGCATCTTTCTACTTACTAAAATCACAGATCTTTTGAAAATTTCCCCAAATAACCTATGATACTACTAGATGATGCCCGTGACTTCGTCCGCGTGGATAAGGGGTTTTTGATTCCCGCGGGAACTCTTTAGTTTTCCGGGATAAAATGTAGCTATGTGTTAATCCTGGGTATTAACTATCTCCGTTCCTTTCAGCCAAATCGATTCATTCGTTGTGGCGTGAAGGAAGGAAGTGTGATTACAAGTACATAATTCTATAGTGGTTAACAAAACTTCTTATGAAATTGTCGCTTGTTACGACATGGATACAAGCAAGTGGATTATGTAAATACCATTATTAAAGATACTCCAAAGTTAATTTTGAAAAGATTACATAAGTCGCACACAACGAAACCTTTGCGTTCGCTTCTACTTAAACTCGGGACAAAAGTCAAAGGCATGGGGTATTTACCCTACCTTCAGCAGACACTTACCGACCCACATAGGCGCATATCTGCGTCTCTAAAGGTGCGGTCTCACGAGACGTATTGAATGTGGCTGACTTTGTGCTGGTTAACTCTGAGTTGGTAATCGGAAAAATTGCTATTCGTTATTTCGGCCTTTAATACCGGACGCACAGTTGAAGTTGATTAATTAAGTAAATACATCTTCTGAACTCCGTAATGCAGATAGATCTCTATGAAATGCATAACTTTTGCATTTTCAACTAATCTATGCTTGTAAGAATACAAGTGAAGGATGCTTGTAAAATCCACCAACAGGATTAAAAAACTAAATCAATCAAGGCTCAAAAAAAAAATTCACTGATACCGAATAAGTCTTACTCGTGACTAAATTAGCAGTTATTCGCAGAATATACTTTATTTACATTTCATCAGAGCCTAATCTCATTTTAAAATCACAGCTCGCGAATAAATCACTCATTATTTATTGTACTTACAGAGTAAAATATTTCTTGGTAAAGTTATTTGCGAGAGTTAGAAAGTTTGGTGAAATCATGTCTTAGTATGCTAAAATTATTTAAATTCTGGACCTGAATAAAAAAGTCAGAAGACCAAGCAACAAGTTAATTTATGTCACTGTATATATGTTTCTTTATTTATGTGGTGTACAATAAAGTGTATTCATTTCATTTCATTTCATTCATTTCATTTCATTTCAACCGCAAAGTTCGCCAATTGACACCACACCCTTACTCATATACTCATATAGGCGCATATCTGAAACGTCCCTCAGAAAACTGCTTTTAAGAGGCCGAGTGGAGAGCGCTGTCGCGATCGGCTTCACTGCTCACCCTGGCGACAGTAAAAAATATGAGCATCCCCACCCACCCTCTGCGCCATCTTGAAAAACTTTGTCACTTGTAGCCGCAAATCGATCTGTGTCTACGACGTAGCACGCGTAGGCGGTTTGGAGGGAGTTTTTATTATCTAGGAGCTACGAGTAAGTCCCGTCATAATTCGGCTTCTAAGGCTTCTTACGGTCGAATATTGAAAGTATTTTTACTAGTTGATGCCCGCGACTTCGCTCGCGTGGATTAAGGTTTTTTTAATTCCGCGGGAGCTCTCATATTTTCCGGGATAAAAAGTACTCTATATGTTATTCCAGACAAGAAAAGGTGTTTATTAAGCCATTACTTCGTTTCCTGGGAATCTTCTCTGCAAGTAGGCGTCGATTCGCCCGTTTTGCGTGAAATTATTAAATTAATTAAGCCATTACAGTGCGGATACACGAATTATACCAGCACCAACGTATCGCAATCGCCTTACTAATGCAACTCTGGCCTGATAGGTACATTACAAAGTATCAATTATGAACATCAAACATAAAAAGTCAATAGCGAGTAGATAATGTGTATCTGCGAGTAATTCACGACGGGTCGGGGGCAAAGCTAATACCCCGCGGCCATGTTTACCGCCAGTACCGACTGTTGTGCAAGAAAACAATGTAAAAAGTATATTTTTAAAGCTTACTTTGGGAAATTCCTGTAACTCTTACGTGTATCAATTTTGTTGAAATATTTCACAAATCATGCTCTCATGTTGCAAGATACGAAAATCATAATATTCGATAGATCTCTTACAAGCATTTTGTGGGGTTTTTTTTTGGAGACATATTAAATACTTACTTCTCATCCCTACATAAATAATCGACGAGACCGTGTGGTTGTATTTGATATATATATATATATTGTACTGTAGTATATATTATATAATGTATATTTCCTAAACATAATAAATGTTGAGACCAGATTTGATTAAAGTTATATTAGTAAATACTTATTTTATAATCAGAAGTAAAAAAAGGGAAAAGCTGTCAAATGAGAGACATCTAAGAAAAAAAAATATTGATTGCTATAGGAACAAAGATGTCGTTTTAATTTAGTTTAATTTTCTTATTTAAATATTTGGAAAAACGTATATTTAGCTAAAATGCTGAACATACAAAATACAATGATACAAAAAAGTACATATTTTTTAACACAAAATAAAAATCAATATATTCAATATTTAAAGTACGGTCGGGGACTAAATATGTTTACCACTTTTCAAATTAGATTCTTCGTAACCCTGCGTTCAGTAAGGTCTATAATGCTATATCAAGGCATTTGTTACATTATAAAAATTTCATGCATCGTTTTATCAAAAAAAGTATTAATGACTTTTCTGTGCAAATATTAGTAATAAAACTCATTTCCTAAATTCAAGTTTGACACATTAGATCATTGCACTTGTAAAAGTGACAATTAATTATCAAAAATATTAGATTTGTTATTTGAAATTTAAATGTACAAAATAAATACAAAATGGAAGCTTAATCATAATTCTAATGGTGAAGTTCATATTGTGCATTGAATCATAATGATGCTGATAGCATCCACCAAAGCATCCACAGTCAAAAACAGTCAAAAGGAGGTGGATGAGCTACGGTGATGCGTGGTGTTTCTGCAGCATTTTACATTGATGTTCTGCAGCAAAATTCCGACAACCTAAGTTCAAGATAATGCGCTGAGCTACTATTTCATGGTTCAATCTGCACCGTGGCAGTCATCTCGTTCAATAGCCAGCTCGATCTGCTGATTTGAAACTGAAAATTTATGATTCAAAGGTGGGACTGTCAGAATCAAAGAAATCCTCAAAGTCTTTGATCACATTGCACTGGGGTATGGGATGATATGAACTGACTTATCGCCTTGTCGCGTCTATGCAAGAGAGTCTACGTGTTGTCATAGCAGCGAATGGAAACTAATTAAGCTAATTATTTATTTATACTAATATTGTTTAGTTTCTCAATAATAAAATTAAGAAATAAAGATTCTTTGAAATTAAATTAGATTATTACTTCCGTTTTCTCATTTTGGTAACTAGCTTTTGCCCGTGACTTCGTCCGCGTGAAGTTAGGATTCTAAAATTTCCATGGGAACCCTCTATTTTTCCGGGATAAATGTCGCTATCCAAATCCTCAACTATATCCATGCAAAAAATCATGTGGATCTATTGCTCCGTAGCTGTGTGATGGAAGGACAAACCAACAACGAACAAACAAACACTCACATTATTTTATAACATTAGTAAGGATTTTTTGTTCCAAAAAAGGTTTTCTACATCTAACCTATTTAGCAGTCACCTACTAAAGAGACCGCTAAAGGACTGTCTAAGCACCGCTACATGTTAAAAAGTCTATGATCTATGGCTAATCAAATCACATATCGACCTTCTGACACAGATGTGTGCATGCAATTATGAATCTTAAGGTGGTAAACATTTTCTGTCCGCGACTGTACATAAAGTACTTTTAAAAGTAATCTTGACAGAAAACCAAATAAATACCGTTTCAAAAAAAAACACGTTTGCAAAAACCAGTTAGTTACTCATTCCTCCAAGTTGGGTCTCGGTGGGGAAATGTACACAAATCCGGTTGTGGGTACTTCAAATTAATTTCATAGAGCCTCCGGGCAGGAGGGAGGGGGGAGCGTCCCGTCCCCGTAGTGGCCGCAGACACGTGCTTTGATAATCATATTTTAGTAACCGCCTCGAGCGAAAATAGATTGCGATTGAATAAGCAAATTTTTGTGCGGGGAACTTTTTTTTTTTATTCAATGACAAGATAGTCCTTGACTGCGATCTCACCTGATGGTAAGTGACGATGCAGTATAAGAGTTGAAGTTTACGTAAAACCGGCGGTTCTGCAGCTGATCTCTTTCTTGTCGTTCCATCGATCTATGAGAGCGAGATGAAGCGAGACACTAATGTTTGCACACAGTGGTAGTGTAGTGGTAGTTGTGAAATAAAAATAATAATAAATTCAGAGGTTTCTAAAAACTCTTCTCAAGGTTTTTTTTTTTCTTCTAAATATTGGTAATTGTTGTTTGGATAATTAATGTTAGTAATTTAAAAGTTTTACATTAATTTACTTGTATTATTAAGCATATTATTCAATAGTTAAGTACATAAAATCATTTATATTAATTATTGTAGAAAACAGAATATTATCATTCTCCGGTAACGCACTCTGAAAAACGACAAAGGGGGGTTTAAAACAAAAAGGAACAAAAGGTCAAAACAATAGTCACAGTTTAATGTGAGAGTTCACCGCCATTATATTTGAATATGGGAAGACTCTTGTGCAGATGAAATCATTGAAATTGAAGCTATTCTTTATTTTACCGCGCGTTTATTAATATTTTATAATCGCTGTTCACTGTTGAGTGTCTTTATAACATTTGATGCATGAATAATGCCCAGTGCCCACGTTACACAATAATAATATCTAATATTAGTGATATTTACGAGCAAAAACTAGAAGTGATAATTTAGCCTTATAAATAACTAGATGATACCCGCGATATTTCCCGGGATATAAAGCCTGGCCAGTGTGCTATTCCATACTATAATCTGCTAAATTTCAGCCAAATGGGTTCATTTCGTTGCAACGTGATTGAGTAGCAAACATACAAACTTTCGCATTTATAATATTAATAAAAAATAATAGGAATTAATAGGATAATACTTTTTCAAAGGAGAATAAGTAGGTAATTCAAGACAAATTAAAGAAGCCATCAAAAATTTCTTCAAGTCATTTCATAGTGATATAGAAACTTACACGAATATTGCTCTTTGTAATTATTAGAATTTTATTTTATATTGAAGAAGAAATAGATTCCATAGATGTTTTTCCTAGACGCGTTATTTAAATTGTTTACTTTAGGTCACTTCTACAAGTACAATTGAGACAAATCCGTCAAACCGTTTAAGGCAACATAGCATGCAAAAGAATAGGATATACATACAAACATACGCTGGAAAAACATTACCCTCGTTCGGCAGTCGGGTAAAAACATAGACAAATCCGCATTAAAACAAGTCGCATATTCAGTGCCGGCTTTACCAGTGCAGGGTGTGCAACGCACACGGGCGCAGGGTTTTAGGAGGCGCCGCGCCGAGCCGCGCTTGCTTGCTTCCCGATATCATTTAAAATTGCACCATTTTTTGCACCTGAATTTCCTTTCACTGGTGAAAATATAACTGTAAGTCAAACGGTATTCTTGTATTGTAAGTATTCCATTTTGGCCGCGCGTCTACTACAGGGCGCCAAGATATTGATTGCACACGGGTGCTACATGGGCTAGAGCCGCCTCTACGCATATCACAATGAAACAGTCGGTTTCACTGATATTGTTTCAAAGCCAAGATGTGCTGAAGGCCAAATTGATTTGACAGGTTTAGAATAAATAAAATTGAAATAACGCCTAACTCTACCAGTAAATAAAACACCTATCGCATAGCTCGTCGTAAAATAAAATCAAAATCAAAATCAAAATTTATTTATTTCATGTAGGCCAACTTGTAGCGCCTATGAAACGTCACAAATCTACCACCGGTTCGGAATGCAGATTCTGCTGAGAAGAGCCGGCAAGAAACTCAGCAGTTGCTCTTTTCAAAAAAAAAAAAAAACTAGGCTATGCACACAATGTTTCCACACAGAAGTTTCAAAAATGCACACCTACCACAACCTAACACATGTTAACATGGGTAGACACAAAGCAGACCCATTCCCGTTGGCGGCACCCGTTCACGAGCATGACGCATGATCCAGCCATTGCTTCGCTCAACCATATTTAAATAACTCGAATATCTTATCTAAAATTACAATACAAATATTTTATGGCTTCATGTCGATTCGTCATGATATAGTCGCAGTATTACATTACTTTACTATAGATGCCGATTCATATGCATCATATCTAAACACGCGAATCATATTAAATCAGAAATAGCTATCCAATCAGTGAACGCATGCTTCAGTGAATCTACGCAGTTGTTATGGCTGCGGCTGCGACAGATTTGGAATGGACCCTCCATTTGATATTTGAGCTTATTTTTAACTTAAGGGGAGGGTAAGGTATTAAAATTTATTTTTTTCGATTTTTTTTTTATTTTTCTAATTGAATGCATAATATCTCAAGAAGGTTGTGTTAAAATTTCAAGTCGATCGGGGCAAAATTGACGAAGTTATGAGTATTTCAGCGTCCGTTGCCAGCCTGAGGTTTTACAGCCCCACCCGCCCCAAACGGGTCTGTTCAGGTAAAGTCAAGTATATTCGAGGCATGATCTATGCATCAGTTAAACGCTGTATGCTATGCTGAGCAGTAACAAGTGACGGACCTGGCATCGACGACTCTGTGTGAGTATAAAAAAATGTCGAATTTTATCTTGAATACTTCAGTACGCGAACTTTAAAGCGTTTTTCTGAGACTTGTCATTTTTGAAGTCCGTGTCCACCATAACTAAAAATCTACTGGACCAATCATTTTGAAATTTTGCACAGTGTTTCTTCACATAATTCCCCAGGTATTGTCGAGAGCTTTTTTTTTTTCAATAATTATCAATTTTTTTACAACAGCTAATTAGCCGTTTTTTTAGCGAAAATCTGGTTTTTGGCTTCCAAGTGCTACGAAAAATCGAAAAATCGAAAGAAAAAAAAATCCTCTCGTGAATACCTCAACAAACATCTCATTTAACGAATGCATTTTGATTTTTTTGTTTCAGATGATTTGGTTGCGAGTTATGATGGACACCGCAAAACAACTTTTTCTCGAGGCGCCTCCGGAAATTCACTGTCACTCGTTCAATTTTTAATATTTTGCAATGAAAATTTAGGAGAATATTGTTCTATTGTTACATTATCATGTATGGATCGACTGAATAAACTAACACCATCTGTATTGCCAAAAAAAAATCTTGAAAACATGCCTTTTTTTAGCGAATTAACCTTACCCCCCCCTTAATATAAGCTGTAGTAAGCATATATGAGTATGTAACTAGTTATATTATGACCTAAAGATGTCATGTCACGTATAGGTTGACTGTTGAAATATTTTGATTTTTGTTAAATATATAGACTAGCGCTTGACTGCGATCTCACGTGGTAAGTGAAGATGCAGCCTAACATGGTGCGCACTTGCCTAGGAGATGCCTATTCACTCTTGATTTAAAGACATTCCAAATTTTTACGGTGCGGAATGAGGAAGTTTTTTTTGCTAATAGTCACATGGATTCTAATAAGAATGGCATGGGCCGAATTTTTTATTTATAAATCACCGGGATTCACACTTCGAAAAGCTCCTTAAAACGTGCATTAGAAAATTAGGCAGAGAAAACAGAAATATCTTTAGAAACAAGTACGACTTGTGTCCTTACAAAGAATAATTAAATTATTTTACTTTTATCTGTGAGAACTTGTATGGTTATAATTTACCTCTGCACTTATATACCTACTTTCTTTACCTGTAGATTTACCCTGTAAAAATTGTATTTCTGAACGTTATGTTGGAATTAATTTTAAATTAGAATTTAATTTTAATCCTCGTAAATAAAATAAACAATTTTATTTACTCGTTTGTACCTATATTTGCTCCTGAAATAGATGAAAGAGTCGCCAAACTCTATAGGTACATAGGATTTCATGTAAGTACATGACACAAACACCAATTTTCCGCGTTCGAGACTTGTCAAAACGGATCCCATTCCCCTCCGAATTGATAAAATAGCTCGAGCCCACAAATACGGTAAAACGATATAAAAATCTACAAAAGGCTGTGCCCTCAACGACTCTCAACCTAAACGCTTTAACTATGTCCCAACCCCATGCTTTAGGATTGCTCACTCCACTTGTCTCCAAAGATCCGTGAATATTTTATTGGATTCTATCTCCAATGACGAGGGGTAAAGAGGCCAACTTTGCGCGCACCCGTCGAGATAATGATGGCACTTGAGCCGATGGTTTTGGTATTGCTTCTAATTGGTGGTGGCCCTCATGCAAAACTGTTGCACGCGCCACCCCTATGTACAACATACAAATACTGAAGTGTATGTTCAAATGCGTTACCTTATATGAAACAAGGTACCTATATGCTATGATGATATTTTACGTCGCCTGCCGTATTATATTTGTGCAAGAAATTATTCATAATGACAAATATTCATTTGATTGCGTTAAGCCGACCAATATTTTCTTTCATAATAATCATCCGATGGGGTTGTTGTACGGAAAAAGATTTCAGTAGGCATATTACAGATTCTTCCACCAACTATAATTGAAAAATTAATACCTAGATAGAATAAACACGACGACCGGCAAGAGTGATACCATTGACAAATAATGGCATCACCACAGCTGGAAGTCAAACTGAATACGTGTAAATATAGGTACACGTCATAGTACCTAAGCATTCATTTACTTCGCTATATTAGTTTGTATAGAGTAAAATTTTCCAGCGTGATCCAAAAAATATTTACAAGCACAGTTTATCTAGTCACAAAGTCTAGTCTAGTCTAGTCATTTGTGTGAAACGTGCTAGAGATAAACCTTTAAATCAAGAGTGCATAGGCATCTTCTAGGCGCCCATCTTAGTCTTCACTTATTTTATAAAAAAAAACTCTTAAGGATAGAAATACAATATTGATTATTGATATAAATCTACTCGATACGTTTCCATAATAAACGGATCGTGAATCGATTCTCTTCCCGGTCGTTCGTATGTCCATTAATGGTGTCGTAAAGCGCGGTCGCGGGTCGATGCGATCGGAATGCGCGCACAGGCACGCACGACGATAAACTCACTCTTGTGTAAGGCAGCTGACTACGAGCAGACACTTTTGTCTCACACACATTGTGTTAAATATTTTTTTATTGGATGACAAGATAGTCCTTGACTGTGATCTCACCTGATGGTTAATGATGATGCAGTCCTAAAATGGTAGTGGGCTAACTTGGAATGGGTATGGCAGTGTACACGCAACCCGTACCCCTAATCTGTTTCTACATGCCATTGAACCGGAATAATTATTATTTCTTATCGATGAGTCATGATTCTCTACCACCGATTCAGAAAGGCAGATTCTGCTTAGAAGAGCCAGCAATAATTGGCATACAGATAGGCAACGTAGTTAACCAAGAAGAAAATTTTTTCGAAAATTAAACTCCTAAGGGGGTAAAATAGGGGTTTGAAAAATCAAACTTAACGTGAGTGAAGCCGCATCATCTCCTGCGGTCTGACTTTGACCGTGGCTTAGTTACCACTTTATCAGCAGAAGTTTGTAGCTCAGAATAAGTGCACTTATTTTTCCTAGAGGCCACAGCCGTGGCCGCGTAGTGCGTGAGATGCCTTAGTGTAAATATATATTCAATCATATGCCACAGCGTCACAGTGATATATTACACATTGAAATGGACCCAAGAGAATATAATCACTTCGGAAGTGGACCTTTTGGTACTGGACTGAAAGTAGACATTTTCTTTTAAAGAATATCAGTCAAGCTAAAGTTGACTAATATCCTCCTATCTCCAAAGAAGCCGAAAGCTTGTGCTAGGTATGGGTACTAAAATAGTGGAACAATGAAGTTTGAACCTGCAACCTATCAATTTTCTGTTCGTATCTTTAAATGTTGAGCTATTAAGAAACTTCAACTTCAACATTTTGGGACAGGACATAACAGAACACTTCGCACATTAGATATTCTAGGCGGCTAGGCATTATCAGCCAGAACACTGTTTTGCATGATCTTAATATGTTTTTTATCTACCAGAGGCCGATGCTATCCTAAAACAGATAATATTTATCACGACTACAATAATAAGTCAGCTGTTGTGGCTTCCTCGCGTCATATACATTATTGATATCAAATAGATAATATTGTAGTAGATAGGTTGCGTTACGCACCAAAATTTTAGGGACTAGCTGATGTTCGCGAATTCATTCGCATTATCAAGGTTTTATTAAACATCACGTGGGAGATGATTTTCTGAGTTCGAAAGAAGCATTAATCATCAGAAAAGTCCGAACAAACAGAAAGACAAACAAAATGTTGGGTTTTGCTTTTTTACTGTCGTTTGTATACTCATGTGGCAGTTTTTTATAATTCGAAATTTTAGTTATTTTTACGTACATACTTATAGAAAAAATGAATTGATAAAATTACTAATCTACATTATATTTTATTTTGCTAGAAAGTAGAATAAAATAGGCTTATACAGGAAAACTCTACTCAAAGAATCAAAGGCCAGACCTCGTCATGCACAGTCGAACATACTAACCACTAGAACATGGAGGCAGTTAACATAAACACTTTTTAAATAAGTAGGTATATGGGACATCCGCTGTATAAGGCCCTACATTTTAGCACTTTAGTATGATTTCAGTCCGAATGCAGCGAACTGCGTAGAATTTCTATTCATACAAACAAGTATCCGGCTCTTGACCTAAATATTTAATTCAAGAAACTTTCAGCAATCCAAATATAATGTGAAGGTTTCCCCATAACTTTTATCTGACTTTGCTCAACATTCGAGCTTGCCTTTCACTTTAGAAGGTAGTACTTATACTACTTAGGCTTTACTATATATTATACATATATATAATATACTTAGGCTATACTTAGGCTTTGAAACGTACACACACATACTTGAGTAGGTATATGTATTCTAAGAGAATGTTAGTTTTGCACAAGAAAAATATCTTAAATACTTTCCCCAACATTTCCACTGCTTGATGAATTTTGCTTGTTTTATAATCTTCAAATGTGACATGACACCTAAGAATAATTATGTCCAGCAATAATTAATACTATCAGTTGAAATCACGATGAATACATTTTTTTAGTTTCAACTATTCACAAGTACCTACATATTACACTATTTAGCTTTGCACTCGAGGTTTTCTGATCCTGAAATCTGAATTCGATAGCGACCACTTACGTAATCTTAGAAAACTGAAATATTTAACGAATAATAAGATTAAAAAATACGTACCCCTATGTATCCAATTTTTAAAACTTGATAATCAACGATCAGTTCTGGAATCCAGGATAAATCCAGCACTCCACCGAATTGAAGACCGACACACGCGACTACGTCCATTTGTATGATCATTGCAATCCAAATATTTCGTTTCATATTCCAAGATATGGCAAAAATTTTGATAATGCTATCTATTGAACTGAATAATCTCTATCTGTCCTCGAATAGAAAGACTATTAATTTTATTTATCTATGTAGAAAAAAGATCGTGGTCTGCTCTTGAGGAATTTGTTTAGCAGTCCCTTGCATAATCCCATTCCGATGTTTTGAGGAGTAAAAGTGGGTGGAAACTTCAACCTGCAATATTGGGAAGTTGAAGGAATCCAGGCGATGAAGACTTAAATTTCTTAAAATTGCTAAATATTTTATCGAATACTTACTGAAATAAAGGTGATTATATCCCCTAACATAAAGATACGATCGAAAACGGATAATATTTTGATTACCTATTCAATTAAATATCTTGCACAAATGAATACTGAAGTGAATAAAATGTGAAGTAACACAAGCAAACCCGAGTGAATTATAAGTTCATATAAAATTATATACAAGAAGATAGCAATTGTCCGAATTATCTTCGACTGATAAATAAATAGCATGATGATCAATTGATCAATTTATGTTTAGATTGATATTTTTAAACGTTATCAGTTACCTTGAATCCGAAGTGCAAAAAATTGTTATCCAAATTAAAACAAAATCCTAAATATCAAAAATAAAAGCTAAATATAAAAATACCTTCCATACCACTGGAACGAGGAAATGTGCCCAGAACGCTGGCTGGGTTGCCCCGCTGAATGGCCAAACTTATAATTTGTTGGCAGAAGTAAACTTCAGCCACCAAGAGGTAGTAGGTAGAGGTAGAGGGAGTAGGTAGGCAGTAGGTAGAGTCTATGAGACTGTTGTCTAGTTTTCCATCAAATAAGGTATTAAAATTCATAGTACGCATCTAAAACTCCTCGTTTCTGATTAAGCTGTGAATTACTACCTTCTCTTAGTGACGAACGGGCAAACCCTTAGAGCATTTAACCAACTAAATGCTTTATCCTGACCCGAAGACCCGAATACTCTAAGACAAAGACGAAGGACCGACTAAGCTTTGACTGGTCATGAAGGAACGATTGGAGCACAAGAATTTGTTTTATTTTATTATTAAGGAATTTATTACCAGCGTTTTCGTCGATGGTCGCTGATTGGTCGCCATTTTCTTCACCTCCTGGAAAAAAAGAAATGACTTTTAGCATTTTTAAATAGCTTTATTTATTTATACAGGTATGACCCTAGGTCTTCCCTAGGTATCCTTATTAAATATTATAAATGCGAAAGTGTTTTGTTATTTTGTAATTCAAGCAATACCACAAAAGAGCTACAGATCGGCGTAATTTTTTGCATGGTTATAGTTAAGGACCTGGATAGTGGCATATGCTATATTTTATCCTGGACAAATAAATAGTTCCCGAGCGATTTTCAAAGATCTAACTCCACACGTACGAATAGCAATAGTTAGTACCTTTATCATGTCAGACAAAACTTTAAAGAAACAATTACGTGGTGATTGTCTGAAGTACTGGCACCGACCAGCACTGAAGAGGGTGTTTTATTGCGTTGGAAATTGATCTAATTACTAATTGCGTGCGTGCATCCCCCAAGAATTATCTAATTTTGCATAGCACGATTTAATACTCATAAAGCTAGAAACATACCTAGCCTGTCTATATCTTGGGCAAGATAATTTCTGTTAGATTATATTGTTACCTGACTACAACAGAGCCCAAACTAAGGGTTATGGTTTTAACAGTCTATTATGTTTGTTTATTGTTTATGTCTATTTACGTACAATAATCTACCATAGCGAATAAACTATTGAACCGATTTTCATGAATGAGGTGTTTTCGATTAG
The DNA here is from genome assembly GCA_038048805.1 of Hipparchia sbordonii. Classification (NCBI taxonomy): domain Eukaryota; kingdom Metazoa; phylum Arthropoda; class Insecta; order Lepidoptera; family Nymphalidae; genus Hipparchia; species Hipparchia sbordonii. The sequence continues at coordinate 8,097,385 of CM076110.1, forward strand.
TTATTATGGTCCTGGTTAGGGAATGCAAATCTCGCGAGATTGGGGCTCAAGCGAGATCTCGCGAGATTGTAAATAACAATACTGCGAGATCTCGCCAATTTCGAGATCTCGCGAGATTGGCAGTTTTGTGTGTTTTTTTTTTTGCAAATAATCACAATATTTGAATAAATTAGAAAAAAAATAACAAAAATTATAAGTATTTTAAGATAACATTTATTTTCACGAATTTTTCAATAGACTTTTATGAATCAAATTGTCTATAATTTTTTAATAAACTTCTAAGTAGTAAACTTTGTCGTACGTATCAATCAAATCACTGTGGAAACACTGTACTGCCCTCGTAATTGAAAACAAAGTAAGTTAAATAGAAGTTACCTTTAAAGCTCGCTGCATACATAACGTGCACGGGACGTGGACGGGACGTGGCCCGGACGTGGCCCGGACGTGGTTAGTAAACACGGACGGGAATTTTTAATGCATACGCAACGTGGCAATAACTCAGAACTAACGTGCTAGTGATGTGAACAAGGAAAGATGGATTTTTCTAAGATTGTAGCGAGCTAACTTGGAAGGGGTATAGCAGTGTAAATACAACCCATACCCCTAATCGGTTTCTACACGCCATCGTGTCGAAACGCTAAATCGCTTGGCGGCACGTCTTTGACGGTAGGGTGGTAACTAGCCACGGCCAAAGCCTCCCACCAGACCAGACCAGAGACAATTTAGAAATTATAAATTCCTAAATTGCCCCCGCCGGGAATCGAACCCGAGACCTCTCAGTTATAAGACCACAGCGCTCACCACTGCGCCAGGGAGGTCGTCAAAGGTTGATACTATATACCTATTGATTTGAGCATAAAAAGTTCAACTGTAATTATTATTACATATTAAAATATAAGTAGAGATACGAATGCAATAAATTAATAAAATAAATCTGACCGGTTTTCAGTGAGTGATAGTTCGACTGCAATTTTACGCCACAGATAATTTTTATATTTGGTGTCTAAATACTTTCATGATCGTACACACTCAATTAGTTTTTCCATTCGTCCATTTTTGCTTCGTAGGTAAATACACAAACATCACTACTTAACTCTCCGGAGCGAACGGGGCGACTGTGCATACGCAGCGGAATCACGCACGGGACGGGGCACGTACGGGACGGGACGTGCTAAACATCGTCGCCGACGATATTTTTCCCGTTCCGCGCGTGGCACGTTCCCGTCCCGTCCGTGCTCCGTGACGTATGCACAGTCGCTTACATTTTCTATGAAACGATGTTTCCAAAACTCCACGTCCCGTCCCGTCCCGTCCCGTGCACGTTATGTATGCAGCGGCCTTAAGTTACTGTGTTTTCAATTACGAGGGCAGTGTATACATAGCACAGTTTGGTTACCTATTGTAAAAAAAAATATTTTTTATTTTTTGAAAAGCAACTGCTGAGTTTCTTGCCGGTTCTTCTCAGCAGAATCTGCATTCCGAACCTGTGGTAGATTTATGGCGTGTCATAAGAGCTACAAGTTGGCCTACATGAAATAAATAAATTTTGAATTTGAAATAACAAATGAAAAAAACAACCAGTCTTCTCTTCTATCAAATGCAAATCTATTAGTAATTTAAAAATTTCGCGCACCAAACGAATCCGACAGGTCGCAACTACGTCAGTGTCAGTCCGCGCTTCGAATAAGACTTTTTTATGCTCGAGTGCAATCTCGTTAATCTCGCGAGATCTCGCCCTTTTTTCGGCCGAGATCAATCTCGCTAAAAAAGGCCGAGATCTCGCGAAAACGAGATCTCGCGAGATCGAGATTGCATTCCCTAGTCCTGGTGACGAAAACTACATTTTACACGAACAAGAACAAAATCAATATGATGGACATTATATCATATTCCCCATAGTTGGGTTACAAGTTTTTAAACATTTTTTTTCTTGTACTCATTTAATTTATGAATTAAATTGGCACTGCTGCATACAATTAAAAAAAATCAACACCTTGTTCATGCAACGTATTTTTTTTTTTTTTCAAAATATAAAATTACTGACAACGCCCTCGTCAGTACTGCTATAACACCCCACGAGCCAACGTGGGGTAATTACGGCCCATGCGCTAGTCTATCAAAACATCTTGACTAGCAACGGTACACGAACACCTTTCCACCTACTTACAGTCCCAATAATAGTCGAGACACGCGACAGGACACCGGAACAAAGGCGAATGCACTACAGTCATCATTACCAAACCGAAGAAAAAGAAGTCAGTACCAGCTGCCTTCCTACTTCCTCTCCATACAAAGCTGAGTAATACAAGACGATCGCATTGTACGGCGGTTTATTTTAGAGCTCATTCATTACAGCACTCAATTTGGCGCGTGTTCTTATCTGCTCGTGTGTTCATAAACTCAGTATTTGTCATGTCTGTGTGCGTGGAGACGACCAGACGCGTGCCGACGCGGTCTTTTCTATGATAAGCGGAAACGGGTTGGAAATTATATTTTGGGGGATTGTCTATTAAGGAGGTCGCTTTATTATAATAAATATCACACTGTGACGTCATAACTCATAATGTTGCCATGTAGGTAATTAATTTATCAATCTGTTGAAAATTCAGTCATTGTTTTTCAACAAAAATATTAATTACTCTTGTTAATAAAAACATAATAGGGATAATAACAAACTATATTCATAATAATATATTTTTAAATGCAAAAGTATGTATGTCTGTTTGTTTTTTACCTTAAAGGTAAACCTTTTACCTTAAACGGCTCTTCACAAGATTTAGCATAAATATTGCATTCTGGAGACGGATATAGGATACTTTTAACTCCGATAAATGAGGTATCAGCATCAGCTAGACTTCATTAGTGATATAATACAATGGGTAAAAACAATGCAAAATATTCGATTCGAAAGTATTTACATCCTCAATTCTGCATCATTCATGATCATTGTTAGAACATGATTTATTCGTTTTTCTATAAAGAATATTGCTTTTTTGCCCCTCAAGCGCATGGGTTGCTTTAATCAATGTCGAATTAAAACGACTATTAAACATTCCTATCAAAAAATTCACTAAAGCTGAGGTCAATAAAACTGCGTTCATTAGAAACCAGTTTCAAGATGGTCGACGAGGTCGCCATCTGTCGGGGGCGGCGCGCGGCTTCTTCCGCTGCATTGTGAAGAAACACCCGTCATGCGCACGCGCCGCCGTCCTATGCTGATCTTAGGGGTAACCTCCGTCTTTATGGGGTCAATCCGTCTGCCTCAATACCAGGTCACAGAACTCGTAATGTGATTTATAAATTTAAAAAACTCGACTATCTGGGATCTTAGTGTTACTCCCAAGGATTGTGGGACAAATATAACCCGAATAGGGAAAATTGGATGTCACATCTGTCATATTGACTTAGCTCGTATAAAATATATCTATGTCACCCGGACAAATAACGAATCGATTGACACCCCATTAATCAAAATCAGCCTAAAAGTTTAGGCGGTACGGTAGAACATACGTAAATAGACACATACAACATACATAGACTGCTAAATAACCTTTCATTTTGGCTTTGTCGGTAGTCAGGTAAAGGGTGAAAAACGAAAACCCAGTAAAACTAAAACTTAAAACGGAACCAATTTGTAAGCATATGGACCATGTTACAGTGCTACATGTACCTACTCTCAGGTAGCTATTTGAGCTGGTTCAGACTTTGCAACAAAGATTGCACACCTGCACTTTCTCATAGTGGTATAGAAGTTGTCTATATGAGCGTCGGTGAACATCCCTGATGCGCTGCAGAATCAAGGCAGCCCCAACATCATCCTGAACGCATTATTATACTGTACACACAGCGCATTATACTGCTTTTGGGTATAATCGACCCACGTTCTGCAGAAGAAAATAGCAAAACTCTTTGTTTCATTTATTTCAGCCTAGAATGTTAATTTTGCTGCTGAACGCCAATTTAACATGCCACAGTCCAAACTTGGGAATGTCACTTACATTTCACCAGTTTATTCAATATTAGAAGCGTATTGCTGGCTAATAAATGGTTTTAACCCTCGAATATCGGCTGGTGTCATTCGGACCCTTGTTTGCACGGAAGCTAAGCCACTGTAACGGTGTTTGTCCTCACAAATTTATGTGTGTCGTTACTGTGCTGTCACAAATCTACTTATCTACCAGGACCACGCCTTCGATAATATGAGTTTTAGCTCAGTGGACATCTGCGAGCTACATTATTCTGTCACGGAATTAGGCTTACTCTAAGATTATGGCGTAAACATTTTTTTCTCATAATTATCTTTTGTTATTTCATTCAACGTTGTTATTTATTTGTCTCTTGAATGGAATGCGAGCATGACTTTCATAATGGAATGGTTCATCATATTTTATAGTACTCTATATTTTACTCTTCGTTTAAGGAACCGCCTAATTTCTTTATTTCAGGGTTCTTGGACTGTAAAATTGTGAAAATAAATATTCAGCGTTTGCCCACAACGAAATCCGCTTGGATATATACGTTTTTTAAAAAATCTCGCAGGATTTCTATTTTTTTTTTTTTTTAATAAAATGTAGCCTTGAAACATAAATGTTGTTAGTTTGTAGGTTTGAATAGATTTTAAATACATATTAAAAATAACGGAATTAATGGATTTACTCATATCTTTCTGTTAGATATAGAATATAGACTAATGTAACCTTATGGTAAAAGCAATAAAAAATTAAGTCAGCTACGCTTTTGTGTTGTATTACATATTATGAAAGCACATATCGCACCCACACAGACACAGATGGGGTATTTATCGTATCGGAGGTACGGGCATTGTCCATTGTGTCGACGCCTTGGCCATTGTTTCCGTACGCCAGCCACATCGATCCACGCACATACATGAAGATATACGTACGTGTTATGTACTTCTCAGAGTTTACACCTACTTCTTACTAACTTGCTTCTAAGTTACTGTTCTTTGTTGATGACTGGCTTGCAGCTGGCCAATATTAGAAGTGATTGCATTTTGAAATCTGATAGAAAACCCACGAAATATACCTAAGAATACTGTTATACTGCCTTGGCTTTTTTACAGGTAAAATGAAAACCGCCCATATCTAAATAGATGAAACTGAAATTTTGTAAACAGCTGCTGCATACTGAACTTAAAACGTTTAAGGAAAATACTACCAAGGTTGATGAAACATGTATTACATACTTCTATTTTAAATAGACATAATTTTGTTCATAAAGTCATACCAAATCCGATGGAACAAAATTGTAAACATAAACCGAATTTTAGTAGTGTTACAATGTATATGTAAGAGGGTTAAATTATGCACTATGCTATGTCTAATTGTCTGTGTTTTGATAATAAAATCCTTCTTCTTGTCTACGCCACCGACACCGCAGCGTCTTATCCCGAGCCCTGAATCTCAATTTTCCATAATCTGGAACTATAACAAGTAGATTAGTGGGACCTACTAAAATTCGTTTTTTGTTCAATCAAACCAAGCCAAAAAACATATGAATTTACCTAAATCATACATTCACCTAAATCCCAAACCGGGAAATACTACGCACGGAAAAATTTAATATACTTACTTACTCCGGAGAATAAATCGTCATATTGGTGTAATTCTTGTAATAGCCGTGTAGCTGTCATTTGAACATTGTAAATCCACTGCGCTGACACAGTGGAGGCCGGAATTCGCATTTCGTCGCCAAATTAGATGATTTATTGTCATCTCGGATCAAGCAGCAATAACTGAACGCAGCCAAGTGCACACGGGTCGGTTTTCTATTTTTGTTCCAAGAACATGTTCTAAAATTTCGATGTTGCCTGATGAAAAAAATTCTTACTCATATGATTATTAATTAGACGGCCTTCCAAAGTAAGGAAAATGCACGTCCACCTTTAGCTTAATTTAATAACCATTTTCAATTATCGACTAAACCAGGTACCTACTAATATTTGCCAAGTATTTATGACATCACACTTCACTATTTCGCGTGGGAATTCTTTAAATTTCCGGGATAAAATAAAAGATTCCGGGTAACCTATGTGTTAATCCTGGATATGAGCTAACAGCTACATTCCAAATTTCAGCCTAATCGCTTCATTCGTTGCGGCATAATAAACAAACATCTATCCATCCATCCATCCATTCATACATCCAGGCTTTCGCATTTACGAGTATAATATTAAGTTGGATACAAGTCGTCATTTAAGTCTGGACATTATGATTTGGACCACAAAATCGCGTAGTGTAAAATGTAGAGCGAGGGGAAAACAGGGGCAATGTGGAACGAAAATATTATAATAAACTATAACGCAGTATTGTGAATGTGACAGCCCGCGTGTCGCTTCGCCCCCGAGCGTTTAAGGGTTAATGCGACAAAGGGTCGTCTTCGTAAAGGGAATGAAAACAATCACTTACTTTGTCGCTTTTGTTCTAGGACTTCGAAAGTGATAAGAATTGATTGTTATTCACACATAAAGAAACAAAAAAAGACATGTGGCACTCGGGGACTGCCGCGGTAAAGCTATTGCATAGCATTTTTTATCAACGCCATCTAGCGGTGAGAGGAGTCCCGTGTCAGGTTATTTTCGTTACGGAATTTCTGGATTCGGTCTCCACGCTCAAGGCCCGCGATAGAAGCTATGCAATAGCTTAAAAATTTTAAAAATTCTTAAGGCTAGTAGTAGTAAAGTAGATACTTCATAGTATCTACTGATTTCTTATTAGAGTTATTTCCATCATTTTTGAATATTTTTTCTGTTAACAACATATACTATAGTTACGTAACCAAAGAATCATGGAGGAGATTTTAGTGTTGATGTTTATAAAAATAAAATGTAAAATACTAGATGATTCCCGCTACCTCGTCCGCGTGGATTAAGATTTTTACTTCCCGCGGGAACTCTTTAATTTTCCGGGATAAAATTTAGCCAATGTGTTAATCCTGAGAATGAGCTTCCTCTATTCCCAGCCAAATCGGTTTATTCGTGAAATATCGTGGCGTGAAAGAGTAATAAACATACACAAACTTTCGCCTTTATTTAGTGTGAAAAGCTAATAATTTTTTTTTCTCACCGGCTTGTAAACTAAGTGCCTTAACGCGTGAATGAAGCTCTATGTCTATCCTTCTTTTATAAAAGAACCCTCTCCCAAGAATACTGCATCTCCGCCATAATAAACTTGCAGTGACATCAAACATGAATTAACTTTCAACAGCACCCCCTATCAATCCTAAGACACGAAAGCGATCAAGTAAGTGGTCGATAGGACCCCGCAGTTTCACTTCTCACGCAGTGGGCGTTCGAGGGATTACTTGCCACGCGACGATACAGATATTTTCGATTTAGATCCGCTAGAGTAATGATCCCGGCTTAATTGTCAGGGATTTAAGAAGCTGCAATTTAGATTGATTAATTTTGCGGTATCATATTAGGGGAACTACCGTGTACGTTTGAGAACGATATTTCTTATTGAAATAACAAAAATAGACTTAATCTTTAAACATTGAGATAAAGTGAATAAAAAAAATGTATGCCCTGACACCTGACAAAAACTGCATGTTAAGCGTTTTGTAGTAAGTAGGTATGTTTTCTTATTAGTTTGCGCATTTATTTGTTATCATTTTCCTAAAAAGCTTCTAAGCTGGTTTTAATCTTGTTCTTGTATCATGACGGGCAGTTTTTATCTAAGAGAAATATAAGTCGAAGGTCTTCTATGGGTCGGTAAAGGGCGATGCAGTTGATTTTATTTTTTTTACTATATTAACTTTTCCTTTTTCCTCAAAACTATTGAGGCTATTTTGATACGGTTTTTATTTAGTTACAAATCATTTCAGAGCAAGTTGTTAGGTATATTATAAAGGCCACCACAGAAGGCGCTGCTTTAAAATTTTAATTTTATCTTATTTTTCACTTTTTCTATCTCAGTTATTTTAACAAATCAAATAAAAGCCTTATTTTTTCTGTAGATAGTGTCATAATTTATTCAAAAATTATATGAATCATTAAAAGACATATTTTATCCGAGCGTTGTGCACCATTATAGAGATGTCATATTTTTTGTCATATTCTGTCACACGCAGGGCGTTATCGAGCGACCCCTGCATACACTAAATTAGTGGGTCATTACACCGTTCAAACGATATTGCATAGCACATTTTGAAATAAAAAATTTGTTTTTTTTTAAAGTTTCACTGTAATTTTCCCGATAAAAAAATAACCTAGGCCACTCTCTCGGTCTTTAACTTTAACTTGTTTCTTTGTCGCGTGATTGAAGAAAAGACCAACAAATAAATAAACCTTACTGACATTAAGAAAAAGGAGGAGATTCCTAAATTCAGCCGGTAGGTATCTTATTTTGGTAGGGAAAATATTATGGATTCGGGTCATTGAAAATATGCTATAAATGTTAACAGTATATAGTCAGTATAATATATTATGACGTGTATTAATTTTATTCGGCAGTCTTTGCAGCTTATTTTTTTTAAAATATGTATTAGTATAATCAATATGTAAAAAAAAATGAAGCCGCAGCATAAATATTATAACTTAAGGTCTTTACAAAACAAATCTGTATCATTCTATTATCTTTGGTTATACCAAAAGTGATTTTTATTTTTTTATCCAGGATGTTAAAAATTGTAAATATCACAATCACTATAGTCTATACCAAACTGTGTCTAAAGGCCGCTGCATACATAACGTGCACGGGACGGGACGGGACGGGACGTGGAGTTTTGGAAACATCGTTTCATAGAAAATGTAAGCGACTGTGCATACGTCACGGAGCACGGACGGGACGGGAACGTGCCACGCGCGGAACGGGAAAAATATCGTCGGCGACGATGTTTAGCACGTCCCGTCCCGTACGTGCCCCGTCCCGTGCGTGATTCCGCTGCGTATGCACAGTCGCCCCGTTCGCTCCGGAGAGTTAAGTAGTGATGTTTGTGTATTTACCTACGAAGCAAAAATGGACGAATGGAAAAACTAATTGAGTGTGTACGATCATGAAAGTATTTAGACACCAAATATAAAAATTATCTGTGGCGTAAAATTGCAGTCGAACTATCACTCACTGAAAACCGGTCAGATTTATTTTATTAATTTATTGCATTCGTATCTCTACTTATATTTTAATATGTAATAATAATTACAGTTGAACTTTTTATGCTCAAATCAATAGGTATATAGTATCAACCTTTGACGACCTCCCTGGCGCAGTGGTGAGCGCTGTGGTCTTATAACTGAGAGGTCTCGGGTTCGATTCCCGGCGGGGGCAATTTAGGAATTTATAATTTCTAAATTGTCTCTGGTCTGGTCTGGTGGGAGGCTTTGGCCGTGGCTAGTTACCACCCTACCGTCAAAGACGTGCCGCCAAGCGATTTAGCGTTTCGACACGATGGCGTGTAGAAACCGATTAGGGGTATGGGTTGTATTTACACTGCTATACCCCTTCCAAGTTAGCTCGCTACAATCTTAGAAAAATCCATCTTTCCTTGTTCACATCACTAGCACGTTAGTTCTGAGTTATTGCCACGTTGCGTATGCATTAAAAATTCCCGTCCGTATTTACTAACCACGTCCGGGCCACGTCCGGGCCACGTCCCGTCCACGTCCCGTGCACGTTATGTATGCAGCGAGCTTAAACCCGCAGCGCGTCGCAATGGGGCTCCGCAGCATATGTCATGGACCTCGCCCACAGATAATATTTCACGCAATTGTACCCCAAATCCCCGCGCACAATAAAATTATTGAGTTACACATGTCCCCGACCTCCGTTTGCGCAAATATAGATATGAAATAAATGGCATTTCGCTATTATCTGTAATGACCCCATTAGCTGCGGAGGTGTTAACTTTTATTATGTTTTTTGTACCGAGATGTAGATTAACATGACTTATAGATGTCTCCATGAACTTTTTTTTTTTTTTTTCAATTATTTGTATAACACTTTTGCCCGCAATTTCGTGCGCGTGGATTTTTGGAAATCATGCCGAAAACTGTATTTGTTTTTCCGTGACAAAAAGTAGCCTATATCTCTTTCAATGTCCTCTACTAACTCCAGGCGGACGAAATTGCAGGCAAAAGTTAGTTTTTCCATATGTACCTAGTTGTTTGAATGAACTTATAAACTGTGCCGCAGAGTTAAATGTGAGGACTTCAACTTTATCTTAAAGGTGGTCTGCTCTAAACACTCTTGTATTATTTTTTATCCCTAAAGCCGGTGACACACGATCCGTCATCCTGTTAAACGTTTTCGTTGTTTTCGTCGCAGTCTTCATTTAGCTCGTAAACTTGCTACTTTACGACGTTCTACAACTCCCTTCCGATCTTATGAAGGGTGACACTTATGCAATATTATCAAAGTACACAGCTAACTTGTCCTCACTTTATAATTAACACATCCATTTAGAGAAAAGGGCCCACTTGACAATTGGTGCTTTGATGTTTTTCATATTTTTATCATCATTGGTGTTATTTATACTCATAGCAACAATAAAATATTGGAATTTTTGAAACAATTATTAACATAGGTAACAATCCTTACAAATATTATAAATGCGAAAGTGTGTTTTTTTGTTGGTCTTTTGGTTTGTTGGTTTGACCTTCAATCACGCCGCACCAAAGCAACCGATCGACGTAATTTTTTGCATGGGTATAGTTGAAGACCGGAGTGATATAGGCTACGTTTTATCCCGGAAAATCAAAGAGTCTCCGCGGGATTGTAAAAACTAAATCCATACGAGCGAAGCCGCGGATATCAACTAATAGGTAATAAATGCAAAAGTAATTCTGTTTCTTTGTTTCTCTATCACGCTTAAACCGTTGATTGATTTCAACAAAATTTGGGGAAGAGATAGCTTGCTTAATGAGGAAGATCCAGGCATTAAAAAACTTAATCTATCAATGAGTATTTTGTAATACTCAAAGTAGTCTAAAAATAAGATTTATTAAAAGATAGCCCTACTCCTACTTGTACCTTACCACCCTACATTTCACGATAGAGACGCCCTGTCTCTATCGTGAAATACACTTAGTTTTACAAACCCTCGTAATGCAAAGGTAAAGCAAAGAGAAGCCTTCTAATATCAGCGCAGATAAAACAAAGAAGCGTTTGATCTCTCGCCCTTAGCACTTGTGGGATATCCTTAATTTGCTTGAGACAAGTATTCATTGTCCAAGTAATTATTATTACGTAACAAGGTAGAGTTGGCTTCTTGGTCCTTACAATAGCGGTAGATCTACAAAATTAAATAAACAGTATCAACACGACGGTATAATATAGTTTGTGTGAGTACTTCGTGAGAAGTTGTAACATCGATTCGCTGCTTTATTGCTACCTTGATTGAAGGACAAACCAACAAACACGCTACTATTATTGACTTTATTTTGTAACCGAATGTACTTTAATGTTAATTTGAAGATAAGCAGTAGGAAAAATTTTGGAAGTTACGAGTAATTGTTAACGATTGCAGAGTCCAGAGTTTGTTTACTTTTACCAAATGTTATTTTTATAGTTTAATTTAAGAGGTTCCACCTGTCTGTACCATTAGTCCTTAAGGATTTGCACTTAAAGTGAGTCCTAAGCAGGACTACATTGTCTACTAGGACTACTACTGTCTGCAGTATTAAACAAACACAACTTATACGCTGCTGTAGCCATTTCAAGACCCCTTCTGACCACCCAAACATTACAGTTCACCCTGCAACTTTATACAAGATCCCTTTAATGAAAACGTAGCTCAATAAAAAAACAGTTATACCTATGTTATTTACAATTTTTGCACCAAACGTCAAAAACGCGAAACCGTTAGCGGCATTTTTAACTTTTCCAATTCTGCCGTCTCGAAATTGTATAAACAATGGCCAGAGGAAGGCAAATGGCGGCCAGCGGGGTTAATTAAACAATAAATAGCCGGCTCTAACGATTATTATATTCAAAGGCGGCAGCTTTGAATTCGCATCACTCTCTGGTAATGTGTCAACGCAAACGCGTGGGGCGTATTCTCTAATCTTGGAAAAGCCGTGCGAAACTTCAAGTGGCTCAATGTTGTTGTATATTTTATCGAAGGACACAGGCAGGCATAACCTATCAGTGTCGTTATTTTTATGTAGGTATGATGCTTTATGTCTCATCTTATAATAAACTGAAATAGGTACAACTGAATTATCATATCAAATATGACATGAATGTATTTATATATATATGTAGTTATATTTTGTGTGTATAATTTTATAAATTTTTAATATATTATACATATGTATGTTATTATTTTTGTTTAGGTATGATGTATGTGTATATTTAGTAAGACCGCCTTTGCGCACCGTACATTAATTAACTATATAAGATTCAATCGTAATATCATGTAGTAGACTTCTGTGTAGCAATAAAGAATTTTCTATCTATCTATCTATTATCATCACCATAAGCAACCCATCAATGGATAAACACCCACCACTACGCTGCACGCTGGTCCAATGCAAATTGATAGATTTCACACAGCTTTGAGAACATTTTGATGAACTTGCAGGCGATTTTGAAGTTCAACTTAAATTTTACTTATTATTTCATTAGTATGATATATTATTAATACGATAGTACAACAACCGCATTATTCAAAACTTCAGAACTTCTCTACGAAGTTACAGTTCTTCCACACAACAAACCTTCACATCAAATCGGTTCTAGCTGTTAACAATCGATAAGCACTGTGTGTCTTTACACACTCAGATGATGTGTTGACCCGACTTCAACAAGGTATAGGTAAAATAAATTTTTCACACGGTAACATAACACGCTTATTCCTTTCCTAACCTGATAACCGCGTAGCGAGCGCTTTGAGACTACACCCCCGTCATTACGGGCAGCTCGTTAACGTTCTCTAATTGCATCGGGTTAATATAGACTTTGTTAAATAAAATCTCTCATCTCACCCCCTCCCTCCCCCCGCGGGTCCCTCTAGTGGAGTTTTTTCGTTATTTACCGCGCTGCAGATGCCCTTAATGACGCGTTCTGAAACTTACGATGACACTTGGCGTTGCCTCAAGTCGGCCTGGATGTTAATTGCACAAGGAATTAAAGAATTTTCGTTTTTAATGTGACGGCCTGATGTACAGGGGGAGGCGTGATTCAACAATTAAAGCGCACATTTCGCTAGCTGACTGAGTCTAGTATTTTTGCGTGGCATTGTTGGGTTTAATTGTTTTAATATCCATATCCATGCTTAATTTATATTATGAAAAAGGAATTTTCTATTCAAACAATAACACTTATCTACTTACTAATTATTCAGTGAATATATTTATTGAAATCAAATTGCTGTCCGTTAGTCTGCCTATCTTGTCAACGAATAAAAAAAGTCAAAATGTTTGCCTTTTATAAGCTTTTTCCCGCGGCTTCGTTCACATTAAGTTCGATTTTTAAAACCTCTAATTTATCCCCTTAGGTGTGGAATTTTCAAAATCCTTTCTTAGCGGACGTCTATGTCCTTAAAACTGTCTGCATGCCCAGTCCGATACGTCCAGTGGTTTGACCTGTGCGTTGATAGATCAATCAGTCAATCACCTTTTCCTTTTATATATTTAAAATTCGCTTGACGCAGTGAAACAAGATATCTATAGGTAGGCATCATCAAATTAACGAAGGGCAATTACTAAGTTACTATTTAATGTTAAACTTTTCTGTGGAGCTTCGAGAGCTGAAGCATGAGTTTCGGATAAGAGCAGTAACGCCGGGCGCCACGTGGCTGCGACATTACGCCGGCAATTCGCGCATGATTAAAATTATACCACTTCATTATCGTCTCGAACGAAAAGAGTACATAATGTTATAGATATGACTCAAATATTGATTTTGAATTAGAAGTAGTTTTTTTTTGTACTGTTACATTCAATTTTTAGAAGTCTTGTAATTAACTGTGGTTATGACTTTAATTTTGGATTCCCTGGCGTATTATTTGTGAGCGCTGGAGTCATAAATGGGAGCTTAATAGTGGCGCTGTGATCTTATAAATGGGAGGTAACTGGTTCGATTTCTGGCATTTGGGAATTTTTACTTTTTTTTAAACTAGCACTTGACTATGATCACACCTAAAGGTAGGTGAAGAAGCAGCCGCGCGCGAAGCGATGGAGCGCGCTCTCGAGTTAACGGTATCCAAGATACAAATCGGTATCCAAAATTCCCAAATTTTGGCGAATTGTCTCCGGTCTGGTCTAGTAGGAGGCTTTGGCTGGGCTAGTACCACTTTACTCTCAAAGAATGGCTGCCATGCGACTTAGCGTTCCGATATGATGGCGTGTAGAAACTGTTTTGGGGTATGGCTTTAATTTACACTTCATTCCCCTCCCAAATTAGTCCTCTACCATCTTAGACTGCATCGTCACTCACCATCAGGGGAGATCGCAAGAGAGGAATGTCTTATTGCCCAATAAAAAAGACTGTTACAAACGCGAGAGTTCCCTCCACACAATACTTGCTGCATCTTCAGAGTTTTCAGTTTTTATTTTATTTTAGAGCTTTGACGTATGTTGTACGTTACGATGGTATGTAAAGAATCAATTAGGTTAATTAATAATTTAATGTAAGATAAATCCAGGGCTGTCTATCTTTACAAAGGTCTGTGGTGCGATGTTAACAAAGACGTTCGGCAAGACTGGCATGGATCGGGCGAACGGATGACGACGTGATTGGCGCCCTACTTAATTAATCCCAGCCTCTAATTAATAACAATAACTCGAATGCGAGTTGTCGTCAAGATCCGCCAGATGTCGCTCGAGAAATCGACAATAAACGCGCTTCGCTTCATGGAAATTGAAATTATTTCGGATATAATTATTGAGGAGAGGGCGAGCAAATCTTTGGGCTACATTGGCCTAGAAGTTTGTTTGCAAATGGTACTCGTGTCTGTATAGATACCTATTTAAATGCGAACCATAAAGAACCTAGTACCTATCGAACTATAACGTTTAGAAGCGCAATAGATATAACTAAAAAGCAGTTTTTTGGTAAGCCTTTAAAGACCGATTACACAATATTATCGCGTTAGTACGACGAGTTCACAAAAAATTATATAAAAAATTCGTACTCTGCTGTATTATTTCATCACAATAACCATCAAAAAGCAATAGAATAATTACATAGCACTCACACATTCATTCTTTGTTTTGAGCCTACGATGGAGCGAAATTTTGTTAGAAATTGACTTTGTTGTAGTTGAATTTCTAAGCGTTATAGTTCGATGGTACCTACCACATTTTGGGATTTCAGGGACGTTATTTTCATTTTAGTGCACATTATTAGCTATGTTTATGGTGCATAACTTAATACAAATAATGCTTTTCGGAGCATATATTGCAAAAAAGTGTTCTGATGAAAAATAACCTAAAACATCAAAAGGTGGAAAACTCATTTTTTCAGCACAATGTAGCGATATATTTTTGTCATTAGAAACCGCGTGAGAAAGCTTTAATCTATTACCACTACTATATCATAGTCTACTACTAGATACTACGCTTGAATGTATTTAACATCACACTTAATTACAGCGATGTAGCTTACAGCTACGCCCTAGATAACCAGTTGATTAAAATAATTTAACAAACTATGGTTTATTTAAAAATATATATTTTATTGTTCCAACGAAGGATGATGCTCTACTTAATTCAAACAATAGTGTATTAACGCTTTCGCAGTTACAATGAGGTGTCATTAGGCGAAATTGTTCGAATTCGGTCGGCACTGCATGCTAAAGTTCTATGTAAATTACCTCGTTATCCACTATTAGAAACATCCGTATTATATAGACTACCTACATCTATAGACATAATATATCCGACCCGATTTTTATAAATTCACTCTTCATTCTCTGCATTCACATTACTTAAAACTACTCATAGAATCCGTAAAAATTATACTTTGAATAATTATAATCGTAACTATTCGGTAGTTCGTTCTATGTATGAATGATGAGAAATAAAACTCATTTTAGTCGAAACATCCTTTTGCTTTTAATTTTAAAGTAACAAAATTAACAGTTCTTATTAGAATCTAATAATTCTCTAATAACTCTAGTAAAAATCTTTCTACCCCCTAACATTTATCACCAATCGTCCAATACGATCCCCCAGTATTGCAAGTAAATGATGATATTGTTATGGCGCACGATTTATAACGCAAAATTATTATCGCCATTGCATCAGCGTAGCAGACTTCCTTGACATTTGACCTTAGGTAACGCTATTGTCATTTATATTTATCTATTATCATCAGTATCTGAGCTATCTATAATGTGTCTTTAATAAACTTAAAAACAGTTTTAAACATGGGATCGTTGGATATCATAATTTTTTTTAATTCAATGACAAGATAATCTTTGACTGCGATCTCATGGTAAGTGACGATGCAGTCTAAGATGGTAGCGGGCTAACTTAGAACGGGTACGGCAGTGTAGACTCAACCCATACCCCCTAAAGCGGTTTCCACACGCCATCGTGCCGGAACGCTAAATCGCTTGGCGGCACGTCTTGGATGGTAGGGTGATAACTAACCACGGCCAAAGCCTCCCACCAGACCAGACCAGAGACAATTCAGAAGTTATAAATTCCCAAATTTCCTCCGCCGGGAATCGAACCCGAAACCTTCTAGTTACAAGACCACAGCGCTCACCACTGCGCCAGGAAGGTCGTCAATTTATGTAAAACGTGCCATAAAAATCCACATACATTGGTACGACGTACAAGTTCGTATTCTATATCTCTCCTATTTCATTACTATTATACAAAGAGGGTGAGAGAGTTCACAGCAAGATGGTGTCAAGAAAATCAAAGGCCAAAGGAACTATTCGATATTGGTGCACTAAATGACACACGCCATCTGTTGACGGCAATAAAACTACCCTCTTCAGATATGGGAACGAGTGTTTTCGTGTTATGTTCGAGACACCGTACACCCTTCCAAACCTTCCACTCAGAGACATAATACACACAAAGGAAGTATGATGTTTACACATTTTTCTAACCTCCTACATACATTACCTCCTACATTTTCCTATTGGATACTAAAACAATAACAAACACAGCTTGGTTTTTTCTAACTTAGCTACCTGTTATCTTAATCATAGAACATTCGAACTTAATGGAGATTCAATATATAAATTCCGGAACAAACCTATGTGTTATTCCAGACTTAAATTTATCTCTGTCCCTTTCAGCCAAATCGGTTTTGTCGTTGCGGCGTGATCGAGTAACAAATATCCATGTGGAGTTTGCCAATCCGTATACTTTATAGCCAGCGTGGTGGACTATTCGAGTGCCCACTATCGCATCGGCAACGCGTTGGATTGCGATGAATAAAAGAATGAGAATGTAAACACAAACTCTAATGTCAAACGCATATACCATCTCCATTCCATCGTAACTGAAAAACAAATGACGGAGTTTAAAATTCTGTTTCAAACCACAAAGGTATCTCGAAACATGAGTATTTTTCTTTATTTTCTACAAAGAAAATTCAATTCTCGCTGCCAATGCAAACAACCACTTAGCCTCCCCTTGAAAATAATTAAAACTCAATACGTAATGTTGCATGATGGTTATCTGCTAGTCAATTAAGGAGTTCTGAGTCGTACATAAAATTGCTGTCTTGTTTTCCGCCGTAGCTCTTATCATCATATTCGATCTGACTGCGCGGTCAAAATCACCCCCTTTTATGGACATTTCACCCCCCGGGGGACACTTGACCTCCCTATCTGATACATCATCTACCCCTTAAATAAGCTAATGGCCAAAACAGCAATATAAAATGACTGGAAACGATTTATTAAGTACTCGTGTGATTGTAAACAAATTGAAATTTAAAAATCATATTTAAATCTCACCATGTAGTTGTCAAGACTCTTTAAGTCTATTAGGTTCTTATGATACTCTTTCAAAAATAAAATTAATTAGGCATGTATTTTCGCTTTTTAGAGTCTTTCGATTCAAGTTTCCATGCGAACGTAGTTTTGCTTTTTGCAAACTAAAAATCAGATTGAAATTAATCTTTCCAAATATAATCGGATGGGATACATAAAGGTTTTAAAATAGGTTATTGTTTTATTTTGTTAGCCAAACTAAGGGAAGACTTTTAAACATCAGAGTTAAATTACTTTGTAAAAATAGAAAAAAATAAAATAAAATTGCTAATTTAGAAGATAAGGTAGGTTTTTTAGGTAGGGAGGTAAATAAAGTTGTCTCTTCTAGTTTCTTAACATTCTCGAAATAAATTTATTTCAACACTTTGGAACAATAGTGTATGATTTGCGAATAATATTCAATTGTAATAAATGATCGACCTCATGCGAAACATTAGTATTTGACATTAACATTTAATTGTGATGCCTACTCAAGATATATCTTGAGTAGGCATCACAATTATATTAATAATTCTACTAAAAGTATACTTTTAGTAGAAAAAACCAAGGGGGTGTTGATTTTGATTACAAGGGTTCAGGATCCTAGTTTTGTCAATTTTATTGATCTGCATTACTAAAACAAGACCCCAAAAGGCGAATGGATAATTGGATTAAATTGGGCCCAACTTTTCGTTTGTAACAGCCTTGTAATAATTATGAAAGCTATTGTTGTAGTATGTAAATGAATCAGCTACTCAAATAGTTTCTTTCTACATCTGTACAGTCTGTACCAACTTCAAAAAATATTTCCGTATCCGAGTTTTACTAGTAAAACAAAATCTTAAAATATAATACAAAATCTTATAATATCCGATAGTATATTATGCAAGATAATCAATAAAAATAATCACTAAAATATATTATGTTTTATTAAAGTTAATAATAATATGTTTATTTAAATAAAAATCTGAATAAGGTATAAAAAATAATACATTCTATCATACCACTTTCATTGATGGAAACAATATACCTTTAGAATATTTTTTTAATTTATTTGATGATAAGATAGCCCATGACTGCGATCTCACCTGATGGTAAGTGACGATACAGTCTAAGATGGTAGCGGGCTAACTTGGAAGGGGTAAATTAGTTTCATGCATGAAATTAATGCATGCCTCATGAAATTAGAAGTTTACACGTCAAATTGTTGATGAAAGTAATATCATGAAATTAATTTCATGCCACTAATTTCGCAATGTACATTCGGCTTAAACTATGTTTCAACTCTGATGAACGCCAGAACAACCCACAAACTTAAAACGTGAATCAAACAAAACCCCAAGTTCAATAAAGA
Organism: Hipparchia sbordonii; assembly: GCA_038048805.1. Taxonomy (NCBI): domain Eukaryota; kingdom Metazoa; phylum Arthropoda; class Insecta; order Lepidoptera; family Nymphalidae; genus Hipparchia; species Hipparchia sbordonii. The sequence goes on from CM076110.1 coordinate 8,116,637, forward strand.
TATTTATTTATTGTTAATTTGTTACCCTCAATATTAGGCATCGAATCTCCAAAATAAGGTATTTTTCAACCCTGTTGAACTCAGATCGGCAAGAACCCAAGGCTTTGTGGAACCACATCCATCACGCTTGAGTAGACCTGTTTCTGCCACTGAATAGATAGGAAGTACACAGTTACATGCAATAAATGAATATGAATTTGAGGCGTTAATTTTAATTTATGCTTCATTCATATTCCAGGTATGATAATGAATGTTATGATAACGGCAACACCGCCACCGTGGGTGAATGTACCTGACTGTAAGGTTTCACCCTTTTTGCCTTTTCGTTTACGAGTTAAACCTTTGAAATCATTTAATTCATTCATTGACCTCATTCAGTATTACAATTCATACTATTTTAATGGCATAGTTGGGATTTAAGCCTTACAACAAATTCCTGAAAAGCCAGCAACGCATTGGTGCCTCGGGTGCTACAAATGTTCATGGGCGGCGGTAATCAACGTCAACATCAGGTGACCCGCCTGCTTATTTGCTCGCTAAAAATATTTTAAAAAAAGATTATTGTTCTAATGAATGAATGAAATGGATTTTAACAGTTTTTTGACATTTTTTGCATTTGCAACCTGTTAAAATGATATACCTTATTATTCCTCGGCTGTGAATGCTAAATTTATGGCGTCTTGCTACATCACTACATTTTTTTTTACCGGTAGCGAAAGAATTGTAGCCAACCAAAGGCGATTGCAAAATGAAAATTTATTTATGTCATGTAGGTCAACCTGTGGTTCTTATGACAAGTCAAGTCTCTACCACCGTTTTCATTCCATTGCAATTGTTACATTGTAGCAATTTTTAGACAATCCCAAAGCTGTTAAAGTTCACTTGGCGATGTTGAAATAAGTATGTATTCCAAAAAATAGTTTTAAAAAACTATTGAGTTGACTATTGCGTATAACGAAGTAGCCACACCAGTAGGTATGTAAGTAAGTATGCGGAGCCTATGCAATATAACTACCAATATAAAAAGCCTGTAATCTGGACCTATAAAGTGACCGTGATAACTCGTCCGATAGTGAAGCAATTTCTGAACGACACAGTAATGACACCTATTACGTAGAGCGCTCGACATCCTGTCGCATAATAACCGCATGGAGGGGCGTGGACAGCCTACTTTCAGACGCCATAGTCTTTCCACGGAATAGTTATTAACACGAAAAGGATATTTTTGTACAAATATATAACCACGAAGTACATCGCAGTCAACTATTATTGCGGCCGCAACCTAACCTATGCACTACTACGCTCAAGTAAGAGAAGGTTTGAATACTTTAAAAGGCTTGAAGAAAAGAATAGGTTTCAGTTTTTTTACGATACAAAATCTATCTTTCTATCTGATAAATACTTTTGTAGTATCTAATCAGTCTTTATTTTTCCATTTAAAGAACTACTCCTTAATTTTGTTAGCAACTATTCCCATGCAAAAAAATCACGTCCATCCGTTGCTCCGTAGCTACATGATTGAAGGACAAACCAACAGAACAAAAAACAAACACTTTTGCATTTACAAACTTAGTAAGGATTTCCATAGAGCATTTTGTTTAACATCAAGTAATCATTGTCGACGTGAAAGTGGCCGAGCGCAAGCCATCACAAAATGTAAGCATCTACTTAATATTGCCGCAAGCACAATTAATCTCTCACGAAAGGACCGCCCAATGGCCAGTCTAGACGGCAATCTAAGTCGAGATCTAGTTCGAAACAACTCCATAATTAGAGGTCGGACAATAAAAGCTGATCCGCAGTGTCGTGTGAGGTGCTCGCCTCGCGTGACACGCTGTCGTGTCGCCTTCGTCCGACAATAAAATTATAAGTCGACCACAGTGACAATCCAGTGATTTACGCCGGCACACACGCGAATATTCTAATATGAAAAGACCTTAAGCTTTTTATGGCGACGTTGAAAAACATAGAAGGCGGACAGGTTAATGAAGAAAATGTGTTCGCTGCTGAGATAGGCGAGTTACTGCTCGGACATGCGTGACCGCTGCCACCTAATTAACTGCCATGCGCTGGCCTAGCTTTGATTCGATGATAAATAAAGTCGCTCGCCTTAGATCCCGATAAGATATAATAAAAATGAAATTATTGTTTGGCGTTCAGGTTTCGTTAAAGGCCGATAACATCGCGAGTGTAACAAAAATATTAACCTATTTGATTTTTTGTGTGTTCATCTAATTAGACATCCATTCGAAACAAAATGGTTACCTACTGTTAAGGCCACCTCAAACGTTTCAATAGAAGTTTCATCCAGTTTTTTTGAAGTCGAGTAAAAACAGACAAGTTTTCTGTGAAACGTTCTTTTGAAAAAAAGACCGGCCAAAAATATCCAAAGCCGGTAAGACCACGGGGCATCGTCCAAAACATCAAAGGTGTTTTTCAATTATTTAAATAGCCAAGGTACACTACATACAAGGTACTGTGTGTACCTTTAAAAGGAAGAAAAACTCCCTAACGATCAGAATGTCCGAAAGAAGCTCGTTTCCGTTCGTGTACACAGTCAATAGGCAATCATTCCAAATGTACCTACCATGTGGAAACTCCGTGAATTCCGACACGAAAGTGGAAAGTGGAGCGGAATGAGTCAACAGATAAGCCTTCATAACTACTGTCTAAGTGTCTACGAGTATGACTTGGCTATTTAACTTATTCTAGTTAAATATTTACCTTCTTGAAACTCGGAAGTGATTTTGTAAAATAATATTACGTAAGCTGAACTTGACAAAGTTGCATGGAATCAATCGGCTTGGCATCCAGCTGCCCACAAGATAGTGTAATAAGTTACTACATTGTAATATTATGAAGCTATTAATATTGTAATATTTTGTTATGAAATGCAACTGCTGAGTTTCTTGCCGGCTCTTCTCAGCAGAATCTGCATTCCGAACCGGTGGTAGATTCATGACGTGTCATAAGAGCTACGAGTTGGCCTACATGAAATAGATAAAGAATTTGCACTCAAGCTGAGATCTATAGAGCGTGCTTTTATTTAGCTCATACTCAAGATAAGTGTTAAAATGAGACACAAATATGCTCCGACATAAATCTGTCTCGCTTTATTTCTACCTGGAGTCTGAGCTGAGTCAGAGCACGCTCTATAGATCTCAGCATTAGAGTTATTTGTGTGAGGCAGTGAGACTCCAAAAACGTCCTCATACAAATTTAAAATTATGTTACTCAATAAACATCCTACCCGGGCTTGATTTTTTAGATTTGTATAACAATTAGGAATTAGATTAGGCGGAATAACATTTTAACAAAAACAGAATTAACTCCTAAAACGTGCAACTAAATTTTTGCTAGAGTACGTAATAACGGTGAACGGAAAATAATACTCGTAGCTTCATGTAGTCGAAATCGCAAGGAAAAACTAGTGTAATAATATTTTTTTGTACTTAAGTAAAATAAAACAAATCGCATGCAAAGGGTTCCGTACTATCATACAAGATTTAACACCAGCTATTATAAAGATCGGGCTAAAATTCTTTCTTCTCTTAAATTTTCAACTTTATTTCTTTTTTTATTATTTTTTGTAATAGCGGCTATAGAAATGCATAAAATGTACCTATTACGCTTTCTATTACGGTTCTTGAGATAGATAAAGCCCGCTGACAGATAGACAGACGGACAGAGGAGACTTAGGCTGAAATCTATATACCGCACTCTCACTTAGCTCAGACTCAAGATAGAATTAAAACGAGACAGATTTAGGTCAGAGCATAATTATTTGTGTCTCGTTTTAACCTCTATCTTGAGTCTGCGCTAAGTCCGAGCACGCTCTATATATCTCAGCACTAGTAATAAGGTTCTATTGTCACTTTTTGAGTACGGAACCCTAAAAAGTATCTACGTAGGAACTTACTAAAATTTTATTATATTACCTAAATATCTTTCCGTTAAAATTCTTAACCTTTCGTGTAAATACTCAATAAACAATCACATCAAGTGGAATAAATGGAAACCATAGAAATTTTCACACGAAAGTGGGAAATGGCAGACAGGCCCTCATAGCTACTGTCTTAACATGCGAAAATATTCAATTTGAAAAGGAAGCCTGAATTACACAGAGGGGTGGGTTTGCGAAGCGAGGGAAAACACAGCTATGGAATTATAAAATGTCCCGTGAAAAGGCTTGTAAATGGAGGAATATAAAAATCTTTATGGCTTTGAGATGAAATCCTAGCTATTGACACAATAGGTAGAATATCCCAAGTAACATTTTTTTCGAACCTAGGTTGTAAAAAATGCCTTTAGGTTATATAAGGGTCGTCAAAAGGTTAATGATTTACTATCTGGTCATATTAAGTACTTGAGAATGATTAGTAAGTTCTAAAACTAATTGTTTATTATTACAACCATAGAGCCATTGACAAGAGTTTAAATTAACGTTATTTTGACCTGTGTTTCAAAAGCATATAGTCTTAGGATCTAATAGCTGTCGTAGACTCCTGATTAAGTTCTGGAAAGGCTAACATTGTGCTAAAGTGAGATCTAAAGGTTTAATTTTTAACTTTGATCTTACCACAAAGTTATGGAATGTTGAAATACCTTTAGGCTCTATAAAATTTGTCTAGGCGAACAAATTAGGACTACGTGGTGAAAACCCAAACCAATAAGCTATTGTTTATAACCTGAAGGCATGATTAAAGTCCTACGAGAATATTTTAAAGCTTTAGAGGCATCCTCAAGAAACGACAGTTGTCTCCGCGACTTAATTTTAATACTGTCTAGTAATTTCCTAACGCCGCCATATTTTTTCACTGAAATAAAAAAAATCTAAACAAAAAGCAATATTTTAAATCAATAAGGCAAAATTAAGAATCTTATACGATTGAAAATAAAATGTTTTTATATAAGTAGAAGTTTTATTAGTTCTTACCACCAATCAACTAATTTTATAATAATTTTGATTGTAATTATTTCATTAAAATATGTTCAAATCTTTTTCTTACGAAAGGCCCGTGTTGTATACAACACTATTATCCTAAAGTTTCACGATAAAGTGCCAGTCGCACTATTTTTTTATTATTCCTGACTTCAGCAAGTTAGTTATTATTTTTTAACACTAAAACTTGATATAATGACATTAAAAGACGCCATTATAAATTATTTTTAAATCCACGATTCTGCGTAAAAAAATTTAACACAGAAACATTTTAAAACCCGCGAGTCCTGGAAAGGCATGTATTCATGCCCATTAAAAGGGTTTTAAGTTGTTATAGGGTTACATCCAAGACTAATTTAGAACTTAAAAGCTGTGTTGCAAGGTTATATTAACCACAAATTAAGGTTGTGAAGCTTATATTTGGGTTCTATGTAAGTAGTTCGAAAGGTACTGGATTTAAGCTATAAGTTTTGCCGTAGTTCTCAGAATGGTTCTAAAACGAGGGCCCTTTTTGCACTCAGGAGGTTAATATAAGGTAAATATAACGTTATTGAGATTATTAAGATTTACGAGCAAATTTTCAAAGGTTCTAAAACCTTTTCAAAACCTTCCTAAAACCTAAAATGTTACTTGGGATACAACGTTGTTTTTGAATAGATTCGATAGATTTTAGGGTTCCAATGGTTTCCAACGGGACCCTATTACATTAGACTCTGCTGTCCGTCCGTCCGTCCGTCCGTCATCTGTCAGCGGGCTGTATCACATGATCCGTAATAGGTAGAGAGTTGAAATTATCAAAAAAGTTATATTTCTATAACAAAGCGCCGCTATAAACCGCTAAAAAGCCGCTATAACAAAGCGCTATAACAACAAAAAAAGACGTGTGGCACTCGGGGACTGCCGCGGTAAAGCTATTGCATAGCATTTTTTATAAAAAATGCTATGCGCCATCTAGCAATGCGCCATCTAGCGGCTCACCGTAGAGGAGTCCCGTGTCAGGTTATTTTCGTTACGGAATTTCTGGATTCGGTCTCCACGCTGGCCCGCGATAGAAGCTATGCAATAGCTTAACAAGAAAAATTAAAAAAAATGAAAAAAACTACTTCCCTTAGCCGCCTTAGAAAATAATTAGCCGATTTTCATGACAGTTGATGGTTATAGATAGGTAGTGACAGTAGATAGACAGATAAGTAGCGATGAGTGACAATTTAAAAACCACAGAAAATTATGAACAATAATTTATGAAGATTCAAAAGAGCTTGCTAAAGATACTTGACCGCAACACCTCACAATAAATTGGAAAAGGAAAATTGCGCCAAGTAAAATCCAGTACGAGAAACAATGTTTTACGAGTATTGCAATACTGTATCAAGGAAATGCGTGGTTACCTACTGGGTATATTGTCTAATCAAAGATAAACAAAGAAAGGCGGTCATTAGTGATTTCCTTTGTTCAGTTGATTTGTGCAAATTGAATTTTAATTACAGCCCGGTTCACCTTCAGCAAATACTTAGCGTTTAGTTACAGCCATTAAAGCCTCGCCGGCTACTGGTCCTATAACAACCCCTGCTCACGAGAACCTACTCAACAAAGACTCAACATTATACTAAACGCCCTCTGTCTTATCCGCGCGTAAAGAACTTACAAGTCTTATCCGGGCGTAAGTTTGATATTTTTCAGTATAACTTTTGAAAATAATTAACCGATTTTCATGACAATTACATGATACGGTTATAGACAGGCAGCGATAATGAGTGATAATTTAAAATTCACATACTTTATGAAGATTCCAAATAGCTTTCTATTATACTAAACGCCGTCTGTCTTATCCGCGCGTAAAGAACTTACGAGTTTATCCGGGCGTAAGTTTGACATTTTGGTAGATTTTCAGTACAAAAATTACTTTTGCCCGCGTTCCTCTATTTTACGCCCTTTCCAAAAATTCTTTCTTAACGAATGCCTACGTCATAACACATAATAGTTATCTGTATGCCAAACAGCCCAATCCGTCCAGTGGCTGATAGATCAGTCAGTCAGTCAGTTACCTTTGTCTTTTATATATTTAAATAGGCCCGGATAAGAGTTATTTTATGTTGCTTAGGCCCTTAGTAGTTAAATCACCTCAATATAGCCCGACGGTTGAAACAGATTGAAAACTGAAAGATCGCAGGTTCGCTTTCCGCCTGTTTCACTATTGTCGTAGATACACACCCTAACACAAACTTTGTGTCTATTTACAGGGAAGAGGTGAACAATTATCAAGTTCAATCATTCAAGTCGTGGGCATCAGCTAGTTTCTTATATTAACTTTGTTATGCTACATTTACACCTACACAAAAATAGGTACGTAGGTAGCAATAAAATGAATACAATTAAATACCATCGAACTATAACGCTTAGAAACGCAATTTCGACGCCGTAATAAGCCATTAGTAAGCCTTTAAAGACCGACTACCTATATCATCGCGGTAGTAGGTACGACTGCGATGAGCTCGCAGTTTTTTTAATGACGTACTTACTGTGCTGTGAAAGAGTGTCATAATTCATTACAATAACCACATAACCACCAAAACCGTAATTATCAGTACCAGTATCAGAAAATAAAATTACCTACATGGCACTCACACATTCATTGGTTATTTGAGACTACGTCTGGAGCGGAACTTTGTTAGCAACATCCGTTCTAATCGCTATAGTTCGATGTTGAATACTTAGTCTTATTTATCGTTCGCTGCTCATTCCACGAGTTTTTGATCCGTATCAAAGAATGGTTAGAATGACCACGCATCAGAGATCGGTCAGCCATAAGTCAAAAGTCACGAAACCTGAGTGACTCCGCCTTATGGCCCGTAATAAGCATTTATAACGATATAACTTTTATCAAAAATATTTAACCTATTTTATTGTCGCCTCCTAGAACGGTTATGAGGTATACTGTTGATGTTGAATTTATTATTTTCATGTCCTTTCATAAATATAGAATGTTATGGAACTTTAGATAAGTGGCCACTTTTAGAGCGTAGATTGTAATTTAGGGCAAATTACTTCATGTACATTGGGTATAGCTTTAACTTTCTGTGAATTTAACCCCACTTTTTGAAGAATAAAATGAGCTTTAAAGGCTCGAATCAGGTCAGGGTCACCTACCGGCTACCATCACGTGAGATCGCAGTAAAAAACATCTACTTATCTAAATAAAATAACCGGTCAAACGCGAGTCGGACTCGCATTCGAAGGGTTCCGTACCAAAAAACGCCGAAAAAACACGTTTGTAGCACCTTTCATTTAGTTTTATTATTTACTAGCTTTAACCCGCGGCTTCGCTCACGTTAGATTAAATTTTTTAAACTCCTATTTTACCTCCTTCGGGGTTGAATTTTGAAAAATCCTTTCTTAGCGGATGACTACGTCATCATAGCTACCTGTATGCCAATTTCAGCTCGATCGGTCCAGTGGTTAGAGCTGTGCGTTGATAGATCAGTCAGTCAGTCAGTCAGTCGGTCACCTTTGCCTTTTATATATTTAGATTATTTGTTATTATAGCGGCAATAGAAATACACATTCTCTGAAAATTTCAACTCTCTACCTATTACGGATCATGAGATACAGCCCGCTCACAGACAGACGGTCAAACGGACGGACGGACAGCGGAGGCTTATGCTGAAATCTATAGAGCGTGCTCTAACTCAGCTCAGACTTAAGATCTATCTTGAGTTAAAACTCTCTGACACTGACATAAATCTGTCTCGTTTTAACTCTGTCTTGAGTCTAAGCTGTGAGAGTGTGGTCTGTAGATTTTAGCCTTAGTAATAGGGTCCTATTTGTTACCTTCGGGTACGGAATTATACTAGTATGAAATAAAAATCAAACAAAGATCTTTTATCGAGCACAGAGTATAAAGGGAGAGGTAAAGAAACTCCATTAGTGCGCCCGCGCCGATAACCGCGACCAATTAGTCGGCTTTATCACCAATTAGCTCTTTACGATGCACCGTTCCGATCAGAACAATAGTTGTTACTTGTTTATTATTTAAATACGGGAAATACATAAAAAATCGAGTTCTAAATTAGTGAATATACACAGATAAGAATGTATAAGTACTCTCAGAAGGCTTTGGCCGTGGCTAGTTACCATCCTACCGTCAAACACGTGCCTCCAAGCGATTTAGCGTTCCGGCACGATGGCGTGTAGAAACCGATTAGGGGTGGGTATGAGTATACTGCCATATCCCTTCCAAGTTAGCCCACTACCATCTTAGACTACATCGTCACTTACCATCAGGTGAGATCGCAGTCAAGGACTATCTTGTGATTGAATAAAAAAACATAGTAATGCGATTCTATGTGTAGATTCACATGCCAGGGGTGTTTTAAATTTTCAATTTACACTTGTTGATTACATATTTAGAAAACCCTTTGCTGCATTTGATATACAACGTGTAATGGAACTCCAAAATAATACTGAAGGAGGTGAATGTGCTCATGAAACTGAACAACTTTCCCCAACGAACATATAGGTCGAAATGTGAAAAAAAAGTGGACCTCCCATACAAAATTGATGATCAGCTGATTGATTTACTATGGGAGGTAAATTTTTTTTTTCATATTTCGACCTAGGTTCCTCCCTAGGTTGGTAGGTAGGTAGGATTTCACTCCTATCACCAATGGTTGCCTGATAGAGATTGCTCTGGAGCAATAAGGCCGCCTTTGCATGCGTAGTTTTAAGTTTTATTAATTTTTGTTTCTTTCTTGTGTGCAATAAAGTTTTTATCTATCTATCTATCTATCTATCTATCTAGGTTCCTTGGAGAAAGTACTTCAGTTTCATGAGCACATTCACCTACTTCAGTATTATTTCGGAGTTTCATTACACGTTGTATATCCTTGATATATCAAATCACTGCTGTGTAACAACATCCCGTACGAAAATATTTTGTAACAAAATCAGAGGTCCTTTATTCTTCCAAACAGAAGTGCGTGCTTGATAATTAAACATCGATTGTTTTGACTTCAAAATGTCAAACACTCTTGTTTTTGCTTCTGTAGGCACAGTACTGTAATTCTGCAAACCCGTTCCATTTTGAAATGCGATCAGTAATATAACTTGAACAATCAAGTTCAGGACTACTGCCGAGATCTAAAGAGCGTGCTCTGACTTAGCTCAGACTCAAGATAGAGGTCAAAACGTAACACAAATATGTTCTGACATAAATCTGTCTCGAAAAATATTAACAATTGTGATCATTGCCTTTTTATTTGCTTACATTTACTTCAATTTCACTTTTTTTTTTTAATTATATCAATCAAGCTGAAGTTGATTACTATCCTTCTATCCCTTTCGAATAAGCGAAGACCTTGAGCCCGCGACTTTTTAGTTTCCAGTTTGCATCTTTAACCATTGGGCTATTGACGTTTGTTGTGTTTGTCTATTGTGTTGGTGTTGTGTTCTTATATGTCATAACTTCTTATATCTCAACGAGCTTCTGCCCGCAGCTTCGCTCACGTTAACTTTGATTTTTCAAACTCCTATTTTACTTAGGGGTTGAATTTTCAAAAATCCTTTCTTAGCCTACGTTATAATACATATATACCTGTATGCAAAACAGGCCGATCCGTCCAGTGGTTTGAGCTGTGCGTTGGTAGATCAGTCACCTTTTTCTTTTATATATTCAGATACCAGTTCTTTAATAATAATGTAGCAAGTATCAATCCACGATTAATCGCTATTCTAAAGGACTGCAGGTCAATCGTGTCGACATCGATCTGTCACGGCACAAAAGCTCAGTCCCCATCTATCACTGTGATAACGCGTGATAGCGTCCCGGCGGCCATTGTTGCCCGAGATGAAACGTCCTTTATACACCGTTACAATTCCATACGTTCAATGGAGATAGTGGAAAACGGATGGGTTTCACGAAAACTATTTCTCTTGACGTTTTCTTTTTATCTTTTTAGCATTTTTCTTTTCGTCGAGAAAATTAGGTGAGTACCTAATGTTTTTTTAACTGATTTCAAAATAAGGAGGTTATCAATTCGACACGTACATATTATGTATTGGAACTGCAAAATATTCACATATCAATTAGGGCTTTCAAACAAATATACAAAATTTTATTGGTGTATGTATGTGTGTATGTTAGTACGTATGTATGTTTGTTCGCGCATTTCTCTGAAACTATTAATCGTATTGTGATCATTCTTTTTATTTGCTCACATTTACTTCAATTTAGGGAACAGTAAAGATGTCATCAAAATTGGTTCAGTAGTCTTCAAGGTATGAACACTTTTCCTTTTCAGTTATTCTTTATTTCGGTATGTTGAAGTTGGTTTATTTTTTCTCAAATTATAACTTGGTAGGTATTTGAAGATAAGATAGCCCTTGACTACGATCTCATCTGATGGCAAATGACGATGTAGTCTAAAATGGTAGCGGCCTAACTCGGAATAAAAAAAGGAAAGATAATAATCAAAATCTCAAACCTAGGTAGTGCGAGGAGGTATTTTAACATGACAAAATGAACTAAAACTGATTGATCACAAAATACTACTAACATAATAAAGTTCGTGTCTTAAGGCTATTATCATAACAACAGCGGTGCGACGCTCGGAAGCAGATACCATCGGATCGCGCGCACTGGACAATAACCCTTACCAACATTCATTTATAATAATTAGCATAAAACACAGCACTGATATGACTCTTGATATTTTTTTCGCGGCTAATGAGCAGCTTTTGACCTCAAAGTGTCTGATTTATAATGATTACATGTCGTAATAGACCTTCCTCTACGGCTTTCTGTATAAAGGACTGTATTTGGGCCACCGTTCGTTATTGCCAGGATTTTACTTTCATTGCGCAAGAATGAAAAATGTTTTTAGCTTCCAAACTTTTTATCATCAAATATGACGTCATCAGGTTCCTGCTTAAAATTATTAATAACGACTTTTTGAAATGATAAAGATCGTCATTTGATTTATTGAAATTAGTTTATTTTTAACGACATTTGACTCTTTTGACAGCTAGGGCACGCCATCTTGCACGCCATCTTGAATTATTATTTATTATTGTTATATACGTCTAGAATTCAGTCTCTGCCAGAGACTCATTCTAAACTAGTAGATGTTTCTGTATCTACTACATCTAATATTTGAATGCGAAAGTGTTGGTTTGTTGATTTGTCATTCAATCACACCACCATAAAGATCGATTGAGCACGAGGCTTAATCGGAGGGGGGATATTAGTCAATTTCAGCATGGCTAATATCCTTTCAAAAATGGATACAGGCACATAAATACACCTACACATACTTGGCTTCTCTTTGGCCCTATCAAATAGAATAATTACTCACGTTTAGAGATTAAACGGTATTAAAATATCATAACTAACTTAATGCAACACCCGTGATAGTTGGTAACAAAACAAAGAGAAATGCGGGGAAACTGAAGACAATGGAAATGGAGTACCTAGGTATTTTATAACCGATACCGGGCAGCGAAGTGATCTCAGCGATATATCCTTATCTCTGACTCACGCGCTGTTTCATACCTCTCTCATAAGAGCATTTTATAGCCGTGCGTTATAAGATATTTTCTTGATATTGCTTTATTGTAGAACCTACTTCTTATCAATAGTACTGCTGACGGTTTCTGAAGCAGTTTACAGAAAATATTTTAAAACTGTGGAATTTTATTGTTGATCTTTTAGGGGAATTCTTCACTTGTCCAAGACAAGACCACACGTATTTTTATTAAGGAAGTTGTAGTCATATGTTTTGTTACTTTAACATAAAAATGGAAACACTAGTTATGAAATATGTCTTGCTTCTCTGTTACAATTTGGCTAAATAAATGCCATGTCTTGTCACCTGAAACCTTCCTGAAACGCATGGACCGGCGTGGACCCGTTTCTGACACACAAAGTCTATAATGACTTATGATCGTTGAACTAATCTATAGAGCGTGTTCTTAAGATAGAGCTAAAATGAGACACAAATATGCTCTGACATAAATCTGTCTCGTTTTAACTATGTCTTGAGTCTTAGCAGAGTGAGTGCGGTCTATAGATTTTAGACTAAGAATCGAACTAGAGCCCTCTTATTTGAAACACAAGAATATGCTTGACACCTCGAGGAAAAAAGCAACATTGTCGAATTTCTTCTGGGTAAGTTTCAAAGGTCTTGACAGTATCATTACCTACAATAATAATTGCAAGTAATGTTGAACACTCTTAGTGTTAATAATATTCGTTTCCCTAATGTCTTCCGAGCCCTTGACATTAGGGAGAGCGAGTGGCAACAGCTACTCCTTTAAGTAAGGTCGTGAGGACTCCCGCTGTGAGATGGGCCATTGCTGCTGCTATTCGGTTAGGCTATACGTAGACTTTAGTTATTACCTCCTGCAAGGTCAATTTTTTTATATTGGTATAGAATATCGCTTGACTGCGATTACAACTGATGGTAAATGAAAATGCAGTCTAAGATGGAGCGCGCTTGCATAGAAAATGTCTACTCACTCTGATTTCAAGGTACCCAAATTGTAGTTACTTGGAAAAACAGAAGCCGGTTGGGTGGTAGCTGGTAGGGACGAAGTCGCGGGCATCAGCTAGTAGGTAAATAATCTTTGGTTAAATGCTCTAAGGTAATAATAATTGAATGTGCCGTGGTCTTCGATCATTTTTTTCTTCTGTGATCGAAGGCCGTGGTGCGCATTTTGAGATAGGTAGCTGCAGATGCTTCAACACTTCAAAATGACCTAAGATCTCTACATAGTGTTATGTAACGAATATCAGGTAAGTTTAATTTTGTACTATTTACAGAATAAGTAAAACTTTCAGTTTAGGCAATTTAGTTAAATATTTTGTAAGTCATCGCTTTATCATTAAGTAAATCAAGCGGCGAATCTAAGTAGAGTTTTCATCGAACTTCGAAAACTCTGCCGAGTTACACAATGAAGCCTTGTTTACAAAATGTCAAGTTGTTGGGAATGAAAACACGCTGTAATTGTTTCCGAACGTCTGTCAAAACGTAACGACGCCCGCATAATGTTTTCACCTGTAATTTCTTGTTTTACACCCTATCGAACGAATGGGCGCCCGACAAGTGGCTATTGAGTATTGGAACTTAATCTAAACTGTGCCGGAAAACAATTTGCAAACATAACACTTTTATAGAAGTTTTATCAAGGTGCTAAGCTTAGTCAAATAATACAAACATTGATTGAGAGCTTTCGCTACAAATATTCGTGACCAAAGGAAGTAAGACGCGTTGAACTAAGGTTGCCTACATTGCAGTATTAGGTTATTATTATACTTAAGTATGTTTTTCACTATAATTATTAGTGTAGAGTGAAAAATGATCATCGTGAGTCATCATCATTGGTATCCAAAGTATCTGTAATGTATGCGAAGTAACACTTGACAGTGGACGAAATGGAGAATAATAAAGCTCCAAATTCCAATAAAAAAAGTGAGCTCTTAGAATTTACATTTTTTATTGTGTCAGGCTCAGAGGGTGATGCAGACTTTGCAGAGAGCTTAGGTCGGAGTGTCTCTAAAAATCAAATCAGAATGTTTTCTGATAGGTATATCATGGGTATATCTGAGTTTGAAGTTGAAGACGCTTAGATGCTGTATTGGCGACGCAACGGAAAACAAATGTTGGCAGACCCTCACAAGGTGGACGGATGATATTAGACGATAGATACAGGCGGCACAAGTCCGAGGCACTAGGGAATTTAAATGAGCGACTTTCATGTCCAACCGTGGACATGTATCATTTGATAGAGGTGAGCTAAAAATAAAACCTGTTATTTTTCAGAATGAGGTTATTTCCTTTTTAGACCTTTATTTCTTGTACAAACAGCAACCCTACGCACTGAACCTCAGTACGGCTCGGTAATTTCCCGATGCATAAAATAAAGCTGAAAAGAACACGGTCCGAGACGTCGTTTCCTAATTTACGAGAGCGTGCAGACTCCGAGCGCCATCTGCAGGTAACTCGACGGCCGAGGAAGCACGCACGCAGCTATCACGCACACATGCGCCGGCGCACGCACACCACGCCTCGCCGACTGTCCACCGGCCGAACAATCGATCGTAAATCAGCTTCGATAAAATTATAGGAGGGAACACAATGGATCTCGCCGTGCGACATCTGCGACGCATAATCTGCCCTCCATCCATCGCAAAGAGTCCGCTTTCACACGCCACCTGCCCGATCCCGCACGTAACTCTCCGTCTCCGAGATAAAGTCCACATTCGCACGTGTACAGACAAGAAATGTTTATTTTGAGAAACTCTCTCCAATGGACAGTAGCACCTAATGGTATGGGCTGTAAGGTAATAATCGCGTGGAGTTCCCGTGGCTCTCATAATTGCGAAATTCACGCTTCGCGGTGCGGTACAAAAATAAGATTATGGATTCTGCTGAGTTCCAGCGTTATTGTGATTCGAGGATCCGTCCATAGGTATGTCTGCGAACTTTACGACTGCTATTCCTGGAGGAATAAACCTCGGGCTTATTGAATATTGTTCAGGTTATTTATGGAGGACAGCGTCTTTGTCCGAAGTCTGGACAGTTGGTTTTAGATTTCATCACGAAGTCAAACCTCTAAATCATTGCTGTGATATATCGCTAATATTATTACTAGCCGATACCCGTGAAGCCTCGTGGATTTAGATTTTTTATAAATCCCGTGAATTTTCCGATAAAAAGTCGCATAACGCAGAATTAGCATTCTGAACACAGCCATGTCTGTCCGTGTCAAAGTCCGTAAAAAATCATTTTAGTAACATTTTACTGTCAGTAACAGACACGTAGGTACCAACATAATATGGTGCCATTTGCAATATAAGTGGGGATTTTAAACAGAATATAAGGTTGGCTAAAAGCCAAATCAATCTGGACATCGCATCTAAGTTCACCATTTCAATTTTGCTAGGTTGGTATAGTATAAGACTGCCAGAAGTTTACGAGCACCGTATAACGTAAAAACGTGACTCAGTATTTTTTTTAAATGTATAGACTAGCACTTGACTGTGATCTCGCCTGATGGTAAGTGAAAATGCATTTAATCAATTTCTAATAACTACTATAGGTTTTTTTTTTCGACATATTTATCCGGTATCTTACTTTCACGCAAAAATGGATAATAATATTCGTAAAACTCTGGCCAACGAATTCTTTAACAGTTATACCTTAGTTTAGCAATTCGTTGGCCAGCTTCCGCTTTTCGCTTTTACTGTTTTCCCTTCTTGTATTTTTAATTTTTTTTCTTTGCTACTTTTTCGCTGTATTTTTTCCCCCAGTTGATTTTGTGTTTTTCCTATATAATTTCATTCTGAGAAAACATGTCATTGGCTTTAATTTTCTTCTTTATAGATTTGCTTCTTGTAATCAGCTATAAGTTTTCCTTCTAAAATAAAACATAATTGAAATAAAATAGATGTACGGTGTACGAAGGTACATAATACGTTACTGATCATCAAAAATCCATTTCAATATTTTTCACCATCATCATAAAACTAACAATTCGCTATCGCGTTTCGAAACAGCTATTCCGGTTCCAGTTTAATGACACGATAAAAACACCAGATATTGTAAATATCAATGTAATCATTGAAATATTTACCTACATTAATACCTACAGTGAACATTATTTTGAAATTAAACTTTCTCGCTAATTTGGTAAAAAATTGACGTAATTAATTAACATCTTGGATTTAGGACTTATGATTCAGCATCAAGATCTTTGAAAAATGGTATCTACTTAAAGTCATATCTACCTACTGCTCACAGTGGTCTTTTGTGTTACACTGTTTATTTACTTATTATATTTTCTTCTTGTTTTTTCATGCAATAAATAAATAAAATAACTTTTAAGCTCTTGAAATCAATAATTTAAGCAGTTTTTTCACCCTCCTATAATATTAATCGAAATGACTGACCCCAAAAAACCTCACTACCTTCTTAACTCTCTGCTGTTACCACTACTTTACCTTTACTATCTAACAGTACCTAAAGGTGTCCTGTTACTACAATGTAGAGAAAGAAACGTTGCAGCTAAAGTCAAACCTTTCCGTAAAGTATTACCTAACTACTCTGTGCTATTAGCACAGAATACCTAATAGCGCCTAAAGGTAATTACTGTCCCCTTATTACAATGTAGAGAAAGAAACGTTGCAGCTAAAGTCTAGCCTTTCCGTAAAGTATTACTCTGTGAGTCCTAATAGTACATGAAGGTAATTAGTGTGCCCTCACTCCAGTGTAGAGGAAGCATCGATAAAGCTTAAGTCAAGCCTTTCCGTAAAGTATTACTCTATGCTATTAGCACAGAATAACTTATAGTATCTACCTAAAGGTAATTAGTATCCCCGGACTACAATTTAGAGAAAGAATCGTTGAAGCTAAAGTCAAGCCTTTCCGTAAAGTATTACTCTACGGTATTAGCACAGAATAACTTATAGTACCTAAAGGTAATTAGTATCCCCGGACTACAATGTAGAGAAAGAATTGTTAAAGCTAAAGTCAAGCTTTACGTAAAGTAGGTATTACTCTATGCTATTAGCACAGAATACCTAATAGTACCTAAAGGTAATTAGTGTCCCCTCATTAGGTACAATGTAGAGAAAGAATCGTTGAAGCTAAAGTCAAGCCTTTCCGTAAAGTACCTATTACCTATCTCCTCTGTGCTATGAGCACAGAATACCTAATAGTGCCTAAAGGTAACTATTATCCCCTCACTACAATGTAGAGAAAGAATCGTTGAAGCTAAAGTCAAGCCTTTCCGTAAAGTAAGTAGGTAAGTAAAGCTATAGGTCTGGTCTAGTATAGATTAATGTCCAAACTATGGCGCTGAATGCGGTCAGAAGTCATTGTGCCTACCGCTAGTTAATTAATATTTAATTAGACCCAATCACGGACACAAAGCAGCTCACTGTATAGATAATGTTTAATGTATGTATACTGTATAGGTACGAATGTATGGAGGTAGGTACCTATCAACGTTGTTATCAATTCTGTTATAGAAAATATTCTGAAACTAGCTGACGCCCGCGACTTCGTCCGCGTGGATTGAGAATTTTTAACAGAAAAAAATGTTTTTAAATTCAATCTAGTATGGAATCCTATTGTCCTACTAAAATTATAAATGCAAAAATTTTGATGTATGGATGGATGGATGGAGGTTTGTTGATCAACCGATTTGGCTGTTTGGCACAGAGGTTAGTCTGGACTAACACATAGGCTACATTTTATCCCGGAAAATAAGAGAGTTCCCGCGGGAATTATAAAAAACCTTAAAATCCACGCGAACGGAGTCGCGGGCATTAACTAGTAGGTATCTACTTACTTCATTTATTTCATGAAGTTGCAACCGTTGATAGATGCAAAATAAGTAGGTAAGTATAACTAAAGAACCTAATATAATATGTATACTCCTTGGGAAAAAACTGAAACATTGTATTTACATAGGCAGGTATATTAATAATTATATACCTATTGTAAGTCTATAATAAGTACCAGTAGGTACCTATGTAATAATACCTAACATCTATACCTACCTATACAAAAACAGAAGCTCAATAGGTCCATATTTCCACCAAACACATAATGTACTTGTAAATAAATAATGAAATTCCTCCGTACTCATCCAATGACAAGTGACAACGGAGGGATCGTCCCTCCGAAAAACATGTTAACGGAAAATGTACTCTGTAACTTTCCTCAACGGTACATAATAGCGTAACGGTTCACGGAGGATGTCCCTCGCTATCTTGTCAGGCGGGGAGTGCGCGGGCCAATGGCGAAGCGCGAAGAGCGCATCGCACTGTCTTATCTTTGTACCTACTGCGCATCTCCACACACTACGAAAGCTCCGCTGAAAACACTGAAAAGTTTGCTAGATAGACTTCTGCCTCAACAACATCATCGACAACAAGAAAAAAAGTTTAAAAACCCTGTAATTTGATGTAACTTCCATCATATCGATTTTGTTCGTATTAAATGGACAATAATAACGAATTGATTGACACCTCGTTTATCAAAATCGGCTCAGTAGCTTAGACGTGTTGGTGGAAATACGAAAATAGACCTATATACATACCTAGCTCCATAGACTAATCATAATTCATTACCCCTGATACCTAGCTCCATAAACTACTCGTAATTCATTACCCTTCCTTTTTGCATTTCCGCGATTGGGTAAAAATATAGGTACATTTTGTAGAGGTCTAGTACCTACCTACTGAACTAAAAAAAACTTTTAGTTTTTTTTTGTCTTGACCTCGATAACTGAAACGCTTCTTGTCTTCTTCACTTCAGTTTTTTGTGTTATTATACTTCTGAGAGTCTGTGTATCTATAACCTTGTCCTGAACTGGTAGCATGGGCAGGAGATAAAAGTTTTATCCCCCGATTTTATCCACTGACAGGGGATAAAATTATCTTTTCCCTATGCTAAAGCATAGCGACAGAGGAGAAGGCGACGTATATTTCTATAAGTATATCCCCTGAGTGTTATTTCTACCGCTGTGCCCATGCTCGACGAGTGGATACAGCTAAGCGAGGGGGTAAACGTTTTATCCTTTTCCCAGGGATAAAATTTCTCCCGCCCATGCTACCAGGGCTGTACCTACCTACCCCGTCCCTGTCCCGCTTAACGGCTGAACCTATCTTGATGAAAAGCACACGGATAGATTGCATCCTGAAAACTCAGTAGGTACTATACGTACCTCCCTACTTTTCATCCCATAAAAATACCCACAGTCCCACAGAAAATATTGTAAAGCCTCACGGTGAAAATCGCAGCAGGTTACCTCTTTCCTATTGAGAAAGCTGTGGCTGCAGTTAGAATATCCTATGGCATAGGTAGTATAATAATAATGTAATTTATAAATTGCAGAGCTTTTGGCGTCATCTTCATAACATCGCAGTAAGTAGAAAAAAGCCGTACGAATCGGGGTGCGCTAAATGTAAGTGAAGTGTTAGTAGGTATCATATCATATATCATTTTATTGACATATTCGACAATTCAGTTTATCCATATAACTACTTAACTATGATTGCTTTAACTATACTTCATAGTAGGTAGGTACATCTTGTTCAGATCACAGAGATTTGGACCGACTCTCTGCCACCACCGGCTTACATAGTAGCAAGGAATAGATAAAGATACTTACCTTGCGATTGAAGCCGCCTCGCGACCGCTTTTGACCGCATCGCCTCCACCTCTTCGGTAAATAAGATACCAGCCGTAATTAGAAATCGATGACCCGGCTGAATGTGTTAGAAAAGTTTGAATTTTGAAAACGGAACGTTTATCGCCGCGCGCGAGTGGTTCGAAGCGCAGTGTCGATCGGGCGGGCGGCGGGAGCGCTGGCCCGGTCCTGTGGGATGAGCGGGTTGTATGCGGCGTGTCACGCGAGCGGTCGACGGGACACTGCGTTCACGTGCTAGGTGTGGGCCGCAGCGACCGCGGGGAAAGCGATTTTCACGCGGGAAACGCGATAGTGACCGCGGTGTCTCCACCCGCGGCCGCTCTACAACTGTCAGTGGAGACTTCAGCCGCCTACATGTCCACGAGCCGCGGGCGACTCGCTACGCTACCTCCTGTAGACGCATTTCTAACGAGAGCTGGTGGAACAAAACTCTACATCATTACGTCGCGTGGTAGAAGTTCAAAGCTAGGCACTTTGAGCTTGGATAGTACTTTTTGTGGATATAATCTCTTAAAATCTCGTAGGAACTTTTTGATTTTTTTAAGACAAAAATAGCCTACGTCACTCTTCTCAATTATACCCATGCAGAAAATTCACGTCGATCTGTAGCTCTGTTGCGATGGCGTGATTAAAGGACAAACCAAAAAACAAACACACTGTGATATTAGTTAGGATAACAAACTTGCAACAAAACTGCCCACAAGATAGTGCAATCGTGCAAGTACAAAAAAAAATATGTTATCTTCGAATGAATGTAATCTCGATCAACTTCAGTTGAAAAGTTCGTTCATCACAATTCACATATAATTTTTAAGTGTAAGAGCTTCATATAGTACACTTTTGTTTTGAAAAGAGCAGCTATTAAGTTGTTGCTCATTGTAGAGTCTTTGCTCGCCATAAGAGCCACAGGTTGGCCAACATGAAATAAATAATTTTGAGATTAAATTAAAAATTACAACAATGGAAAACAGAAAAACCTAGAACATTCACGACAGTTCTAGGTCAGTACCTACCAAGGAGTATACTACTCTCTACCAAGAGGTACCTACCAAAAAGCTTTCTGGCATCTTTCTGGTATTATTTCAATTTTATCTCGCATTAACTCGTCGTTTACTCTGTACACAAGTAGGTACCTACTAAATAACTCCGATGAACTTAGCGATCTTTAAGCTACCGATAATGCCACCAACTCCTTAGCTATTCTTTCACCTTGCGTGACACGTTTTATTGAAATTATTACTTGGCCAATGAGCTTCGAGACACGAACGATGTCTCCACCACTTACCTACCTACTCTCTCTCTCCTTTACTTACAGTAGGTACTTATCTACCTATCCACTAGTATACATAGAACAAAGATAGCCAACAATAACTACCTAGGCACCTTATATGCATTAGTTTATGTACCTACTTAACTACCTAATGATAAGAAACGAATCAAACACATTTATTGAACAACTTAGTATTTTGATGCAATGGTTGCAAAGAGATAGAATTTTTTTCTCAAACCGGTGAACTAAGTTGTTTTTTTCATAAAAATAATTACCTACCTACCTACCTAGGTAACAATTTACAATTTGATTAATAGGAAAATTTTAAGTCTTTTACCTGAAAATTCTCATCCAAATCTGTTTTCTTGTAGATAGGAATACCGATTATGGATATGGGTTGAAGTAAACTGCCATACCCGTGCCAAGATAGCCCGTTACCCTCTTAGACTGCGTCGTCACTTACCATCAGGTGAGATCGCATTTCAGGACCATCTTGTCATTGAATAAAAAACATACCTGCCTATATAAGACCTTGAGACCGAATTTCGGACACGATGGTCAATCAAAACAGAGACACACGATATTATGTACCTACCTACCTAAGTATGTAACTATCTACCTTTTATCTTGAAATCCAATCTTTTATTTAGAACACAAAGACTAATAAAGTTGACCAAACAAAGTATTACAAACATTTACCTAAAAAATAATGAAAAGTAAGGCCGCGCACACTTCGCCTAGCTTTCGTAAGAAATTGCATACGATTAGGATACAGGCTTCGATCACAGAAGAAAAAATAAGGATTCAGTACTTCATACTTCAACAATTATTCAAATGCTTCATTGTTCTTGACGTATGTTATCGTGACACATGCTGTCCCGACTCCCGGCTCAAAACTACAGATAGCGGCTTTTTAATTTTATGATTAAATTATTAAATATTTTTTATTGCATTTCATGACTATGTAAATCTTATGCGTTCTGACACGTATTTCACGTTTATGTTCATTTTATAGTCTCCTAATGCCAGTAAAAATTTAACTTCAAAATTTTCAATAATTAATGTAATTCAATAATGCGCATTAAAATTTAAGCAAGTGTACTTTAAAATAAAACACATTATTTACAACTTTGTAATTCAACACCGCATTATACCCATCCAAAGGTTTTACTTATAATATTCAGTATAATAGCACTATATTATATTTAGTAAAATAAATGAAAAAAAAAGAAATATTTTTTATTTTACACTAATCCAACTAAAAATAGAACATCAAATAAAAAGCATAATAAGAATAATTTGATGGTCTCTAACCCGGATCTTTCGTAAAAAGTACAGCATTAATCCACTTTCTCGCCTCTGCAGATTGAGGAAATCTAAAGGAAAAGGATAATAACTATTGAAAACTTAGCTCTATTATTATTTTCGTCCTCGTAACAATGCGGTTAACAGCGAAAAAAATATATAATCAAAAAATTTCAAAAAATCATTTATTAATATTTATTCTGGTATTATATTGTTGACTTTATTGTTGCATCTCAAACTGTTCACTTATCTAAAAGAAGACTTTGCAAATCGTTTTCAAGGATGAGTAAATATATAATAATTCTAAAGAAGCCGTTTCCACTTTTGTCAACCTAGCTAGCAAAATGATCTTACTAAGTAAGTGCATTCGGTGGTTACACAAATCGGACTAACATGCGGTATCCTTATTTTTTTTCTGTGATCGAAGGATACAGGTCCAAACGATCCTAATCCTTCAAGTTTTTTCAAGTTAGATGCAAGTTAGTTCTACTTAGGTAGGTATATCTACGCGCAGATCTGACTTCCGAAGTCGATTCCAACTTGTTGGGAAATTTTTCCGCCATCGCGCGTTTTGCAATACAAAATGCTACCTACTCACCTAACTACTTCGAAAAGATTAATTTCATTTTACACACAAATGTTTTTAGAATCAAAGTGATTCAACATTTCATTTGGGTAAAAACTTCAGCACTCTTTTCATAAATAGCCGGCGTGTGACATACCCACATCTCTAGGAAATCGCGCCCTGAGTGCGTTAACCTTTACACTATAACCACGGCCCAATTACGCGCTAGCGACGAAATTAATGAAAGATCTGAAATTGTCTGGTGGCTTTGGCCGTGGCTAGTTACTACCCTAACGTCGAAGACGTGCCGTCAAGCGATTTAATGTTCCAGTGGCGTGCAGAAACCAATTAGGGGATGTGGGTTGAATCTACATTGCCATACACGTTCCAAGTTAACCCGCTACTATCTTAGACTGCAACGTCACTTGCCATTAGGTGAGATCACAGTCAAGGACTATATTGTCAACGAATAAAAGAAAATAAAAAAATAAAAATGGGAGATGCCATATTGCTTTTACAATTTCACCCTTGAAGGGGCTATATCCTTCAAGATTTCACCCAAATAAATCATAAGAGTCTTTTATGGGAACAAATACGATTCACTCGGACACCTAAGCAAAGCTAAAACAACGATACAAGCTTATCAAATCGATGAGTATTCATGTCTAATAAGTACCTATTAATGAAAGCACTGATGAATTCACAAATAAACACACACATAACTACCGAACACCTTTCGCAGTCGGGTAAATGAAAATCCTTAATGAAAAAGTCTCAATATACTAATAAACCTTAATAAAAAAGCCCCAATAGCCTAACGGTTAAAAGTACGGACTGAAAACTGAAAGGTTACAGGTTCGAGCTCCACCCACGCTACATACAGCGGTATATGTACTATTTGTCGTACCCACTCTTCGCTTAGGTATATGGACGGGAGAGGAGAAAGTTAAGTTCAGCTTGGTTAATATTCTTTAAAAAAAATAACCGGTCAAATGCGAGTCGGACCCGGAAACGAAGGGTTCCGTACTTTCTTCGTTCGCGTGGATTGTTGTTTTTAATTCCAGACTATAATAATATGTCTCTGTTCCAAATTTCAGCCAAATGGATTCAGTCGTTGCGGCGTGATTGAGATCAAACATCCATACATCCATACATCCAAACTTTCGCATTTATAATATTTATAAGATAGGATTATTATAGCGACAACAGAAATACACAATCTCTGAAAATTCTCTCTACCTATGATCATGAGATAAAGCCCACTGACAAACAGACGGACAGCGGAGGGTAATAGGGTCCCGTGGACACCCATAGGGTACGGAACCCTAAAAATATGCATATCGGTGAAATAGACATCATCAGTCATAAAGACAAAGCGACTTCTTTCCTACTAGCCTGCCCCCACAGTCATATCTACATCAGGTCATTAAAAAATGGCCAAGGCTCTTAACGACCGTCCGTGTCACGTAACACGCTAATATTTATGTAAATTGCGGAGAATATGATTAGTCGTGTCGCCTCCCCCGCTGATAATCATATTTACGACCCCCTCCCCAAAGGGGGGGCGCTTCCTTGCTCGGGTTTGCTTCGGAGAACAGTTTACGTGACTAAATGGGGAGTTACACGAGCGGATTTCTATTGCTTATTTTTAATTGTCGTCTACGAAATAATAGACAATTAAAACAAACTACCTACTTACCAAATTCTACAAAAATACTGATATTATAAATTCGAAACGTTTACATTTTTGTTACTTATATTTGTTACCTACTAGATGCTAGGTACCTACTAGGTATCTGACAGCCTAGTTGATCGTGTGCTTAACAATATGTTCGATTGCGGATGACCAGCTTCTGGGTTTGATACCCGGGTCGGGTCGAAAACATATGGGAATTGGGTTTTTATTAATGCCAATTTCACTATATAATAAGAAATAAAGACGTTCTAACAGTTTTTGTACCTATAGAAAATCTGACAAAACATCAACTATTTTTATTTTACTTTGTTAAACGTTACTCGGCGACATCTCGACAATGGTGATATTTTAATTTATCTACAGTTGGCACTAGTTGACTTGATCTAGAAAACAGTAATAGAAAATAGTTAGCCACTCTGTATAAGATATGTAATAATAATACTTAACATAACACAAAACTAAATTCTAAATTAAAACTAAAACGTAAATATCAAAAATAAAAGCTTAGGTAATATAAAAAAAACATAGGTAGGTACCTACTTGATACTCATTGAAGAAGTAGATTCTACGTCTATTTTCTATCGGATAACCTTCCTATGTAAACGAGACACAAAACCTCCAAGCCATAACTAGGTAAAGGCTAGGCAGTTTCCACCCCGCCACCCCATGTAGGTACTTCCTTCCGCCCACCGCTCCGAAAGGAAAACTAATTTTTATCTTTCAGACGAGAAACTAAAATAAATTCTAAGTGTAAACATAAATAACTAGTGGTTCGCCCCGACCTGAGACCTCGCGATATCCCATAATTCCCAAAAGTTTTAATTATATATTGTAATAATTAACTTTTAACATTAGACGCAATAAAAAAAATAATAGTTGACATAAAACTGTTTTACTGACACAGCGCCATCTATTAGCATTATAGTGAAGCTATTAGCTTCACAATAATGCTAATACATGGCGCATTAAAATTAAATAATTTCGTTTCTTTATAACATTTATCTAATTTTAGTATTTGTTGTTCAAGTACAGGATATAACTGAATTTTCAACCAAGTTTCACGTTCTAATATTCAGTAATTCAGAAGTTACAGGGCTCTGACAGACATTTAGACGGACACACTTCTCTGTCTAGTAGGCAAGCGCCCTAGTTGACTCAGAGAACTCGCTTCGCTCGCTCAATAATCTAGTTTTCTTTAGCCTTCTTATATGTTCTTAAAAGGTAAAGATGTGGTTTCTCGCAGTAAGGCGCAGTGAACTAAATACAACGTACATCACAGGATGTTCTTACCGCCCAGCTACCCTAGCCATATCACAAACGTGTATAATATTCTATTCTCATTCCGTGATCGTTTTCTAAGATCGCTAACGCTAAAGCAGGGCTCCCAAAGTTTTTTATCGCACGCCTTATCCTTTCAGAAACGAAGCGTGATAAAAAAAACTTTGGGAACACCTGCTCTACAGCGTTAGCGATCATGGAAAGAGTATGTATGTAATGTACTTTAATCGACGCTTAAAACTAACAGTAGTATGTATATTTTACTTATTTTGGAAGACCGTCTATTTAATACACAATTTATTTTTAACTCAGGACATAATATCTCAATAATTATTTATCGTTACATCATCTTTCAAATTCAAATTCAAATTTAATTTATTTCATGTAGGCTAACTTGTAGCTCTTATGACACGTCATAAATCTACCACCGGTTCGGAATGCAGATTCTGCTGAGAAGAGCCGGTAAGAAACTCAGCAGTTGCTCTTTTCAAAAAAAGTTTTTTTTTACAAAGCTATGTATACAGTGTTTGCACAATAAAGCTTCAAAAATGCAAAAATGCATACGTAGGTACACCAATCCAACGCATGTCAAGATGGGCAGTCAAAGCAGATCCATTCCCGTTGATGGCACCCGTTCACGAGCATGACGCATGATCCAGCCATTGCTTTGCTTCATCTAATATATCTCACTGTGTAACAAATCAAATCTCAGAAATACACCGCATTGTGCGAGTACCCTTTCTAATTATACCGCAAACAAACCGAAACAAAAATAAATAATTAATTACAGCGTCCTGAAGCGCAGACTTTACCCTTCCTATATTTAAGGGGCCAGATGTTAACAGACTCGTAACAAGCCCCAAATATCTTGTAAACCACCCACCGACGACCAACCATACACCGTACCACATGCACAGGTGAGATTAACACATACACACACCAATCATTCGAATCCCAACCTAATGATCAACCCAACACGATTGCTTTTCCAATAACAACATCAATCCTTTTGTCTTTATCGACTGTAGAAACAGTTTCTTCCTTATATTATATCGTAAGATTTCATATCTGAATCCGGAAAGACCGTTAACGTTTCTCTTAATATATCAATATCAACTCTAAAGCTTAGGCTTAAAGTTGATTTTTACAGTATTGCGGTAAGATTTTCAGTCGCTTTTCTTGCAAGGGTTGTGTGATATGATATCGAGGCGAGACAGAAAGGGACAGTAGAGCGCAGGCTCCTCGGCAGACGTCGCGGTTGCCATGGCAACACATCGATTCGCCGCACCCCTGCCCGCTGCAGCCTCCCGTATTCAGGTCATCCGAAGTACAGAAACGACGTCAGATCTAATTAATTTCCATTCTACTGTCGTGTGACGATGCCTTATATTGTACCGTAGTACCTACGCTTTTAACTTTTACCAGTAAACACTTTACATAACAATAAAATTAAAATGTTTAGGTAAACCTAAAATTTTACGAAAACAAACATTCTGTGCTATTTAAAATCTACACTTTTCACCACTAAGATAGTCAAGAAAACTCGAATTTCCGTACTAAGTTTCCAGTGGGCATAGAACGTCAAAAAAATGCCCAACTCCATTTTTTTCACAACAAAAGCCAATTCCAAACTTCGATACACCTCAACCCATTCAACTTGCATAGATGCCTATCCGGCTATATCATCATCAGCATCCGATAAAAGGCTCACTACTGAGCGCAGGTCACCTCACAGAGAAGCATTATAGACCATAGTCAATATGGAGAACTCTCAGTCATGAAGATTTCCTCACGATCCTTTCTTACACCGTTGAAGCGTATGATATTTATTTGTTTGAACGCTCATAACTCTGAAAAGCTCGGTATTGAAACCGTAATCTCCCGAGTAAGATACCGGACCTTCTCGATTTTGACAAGTAATTTTTATTACACGAAATATTTGAATTAAATCTATTTTTACCAACTTCCAATAAACGAGGAGGTTCTGTAATTGACAAGAACCTATCTATCATCATTTTTAAGCTTTTGTAAAAGTGATTTACTTTGAATGACTTCAAACTCTACATTGCCCTTAAAAAAATTTATATAAAATATAATCATGATAAATCAATCGTCGTATATAAAAAAAAATCCTAAGTTTCATTTTGTTTTTATGTGAATAGTGGGCAAACTTGCGAGCGGGTCACCTGATGTTAAGTGATTACCGCCGCCCATGAACACTTGTAGTACCAGAAGCATCACCAATGCGTTGCCGGCTTTACATCTGTAGAGTAGGTAATACCTTAGTAACTTTTGTAGAGTGGGTAACTTTGATGTTCAGAAACGTTGTGCCGACCCAATTCTTATCTGAAAGATACGTCGTGGCCCGCTTTTTGTACAAAGGCAAGAAAGAGCCTGGACCTAATAAGGCCACTCGAAAATCTCGCCCCCTCAGTCTCCTTTGACATACCTAATCGAAATGAAGGCAATTTAAAAAGTACCCTACAAAAGGTGAAAAATGTTAATAACATCGCTCTTATTTTTGGGTCAAAGAAATCATTTATTAAAAGTAAAATGCTTTTTTACCTCGGTTATTAATTATTATTATTAATTTGTTGGCTCAATAAATACATTTGAGTGTTCCTGAAACGAAAATATTCGGCTGAGTTTGTTGTGAGCTTCTTTTTAGAGCGCAGGACTATTCTGTAATTACCAATTTTTAGGGTTCTGTACCCAAAGGGTGCCAACTGCCAACGGGACTCTATTGCTAAGCCTCCGCTGCCCCTCCGTCCGTCTGTCTGTCAGCAGACTGTATCCCATGAACCGTATTGGGTAGGTACTTAAAATTTTCACAGAATGTGTCGCCATGACAGCAAAATTTAAAAATTAAAGAGGCTCCTCCACTGTCCATTATACAATAAACTTTTGTTGTTGTTCGATCTTAAAAATAGCTATACTTAACTCATAAATATTATAGTTTACGAATAACGTCCAATCAAAAATCGCAAAAATTAATTCTCACTAGTATGTCCGCTTCATAATTTTGTTATAAAATAAACTTAAGTTGGTGAGAGAAAAATAATAACTGTCGCTTCAGCCAAAATATCGATTCAATTATTGTATAAAAGGCTCGTCAGATCTCGTCGACTGAACAAAGGAATGAGGCTAGACCTAATAAGGCCACTCGAGAGTCCTGCCTCGCCACTTCCTTTGATGTGACTGAAATGAGGGCAATTCCAAAACGTTACCGACGTAGCGTCAGTTCAATAAACGTAGGTGTTAGGAAACGATATAATAATTATTTTCTAATGGAACTTAACTGGACACGGGTTTTCTCTGAGAATGACAAAGGGTAAGAGCGCGTGTAATGGTTAATCTTCAGATGCAAAGATTTTTACAGCAATAGATCAAGTTGTATTAAGTATCCGAAAAAAACAGCAAAAAATTACATTATATTTCCAAGGGACGGTACTGAGTAAAAACATAAAATAATGAAAGTAGGTACGACAAAAAAACAATTGCGAAGTTAGGTCTAATTTTTAACTAATTTGCATTTATTTTGCAATGTGCTGTGGTTACCTCGGAGGAAAAAAAATTTTGTTCTTGATGGTGGTTACCGATGTCCAAATAATAATTAGAGTACCTACGGGCTAAACAAAATAAATAATTTTTCTGGCATTCTGCGCACTGTCCATCAAGCCGGCTAAGCACGAATTCTATTTTGCAGACTTCGTACACCTTTGAGAACTTTGTTTAAATAATTTTTTGACAACGCCATCTAACAAGTTATCCTGGAAGCAAAATATCTTGCACCGCCACCTAATGAGACACCCCAGAACTGATATAAAACGTAGTGACATAAGATTTTGTACCAACCACCATCCACAGATGGCAGTTAATATAAATGTATTATTTGGATATAAAATATTAGTAAAACAAAACGTGCTGCATAATATACTTTTACCCAAAAAAAAAATTTATTTATTATTGTTAGAATGTTATATTGATATAAAATTAAATTGTGAAAATAATATTATGCTCATTCATTATTGGCGCTAGAACCTGTTTAAGGATCAAGGCACGCGCTTCTCATGGACAGATTCCCGCTAGATGGCGCTGTTATAGAGTTTGACAGTTTTTTATATTTTCGCAAAGTTGCTATGCATAGATTTTAAAAATATTAAACTACGCGAATCTATAGTAATGCCGGTTATTTTATTACATCATTAGTTTACTTTAAAGCGTAGCCATTTAGACAAATAATCATAAATTCTAAAGCTGTCATTTCAATTACTGTAGAGATACAAAACTTACGCACACACTGACGAATGATTATTATCCGACTTCAGTGGTTCTAACATAAAATACAAATTGTTTACTATAGAATGTAACTAGATGGCACTGAAACGTGGTTTAATTTATCTCGTATTTTTATATGACTGCCTGATTATCTCCCATGGTGGTAAGTGACGATGCAGTCTAAGATATGAGCGGGCTAACCTGGAAGTGGTATGGCAGTTTTTATTAAACCCGTATGGGTATACACTCGTTGGTTTCTATATGGTATTGTACCGAAACGCTAATCGCTTGGCGGCACGGCTTTGCTGGTAGAGTAAGCAAACTCCACTAAAAAAAAAAAGAAAATTACCACTCGCCACGGCCGAAACCTCTCACCGAACCAGACGAGAGAAAATTATAATTATAATTATTAATAATCCAGTCGACTTTAGTCGAAACGTCTTTAGAAATATGTACCTACTAATATTAGTAATTATCAATATGACTAATTACTAAACTGTAATTAGGTACCTATATCCTGAGCGGCAAACGAATCCGAGTCGCGAATAATACCTACAGTCAAAACGCGAGGTACTAAATAATTAGTAGTCATCATTTGAATAAGAGCATATAGCAGTATATTACTATAAATACCTATTCAATTTGAATGTCTACATTAGTAGTTGTAGAATAATATTGAATAGATAGGTAGATTACTTATTTGCAACTTAGCGCGCGGGCGGCGCCTTCGATATGCAAATTATTATTATTATCGAGAGGCGCGGCGCGCGCGGCGACAAGGACTTTTGATCTTGTCCAATATCACTTGGGTAGGTAGGTACTCGTACTTACTCTATAACTTGACTTCTACTTTCTTCACCCGGCTCTTTAGTTTTAGATCGCCAACCGGCTGCGTGGTGGCCGTTTTTATCACAAAGTGCACAAAAAGTATTGTAATGTAGGTATATATAGGCATGGACCTATTTCATGTATATAGGTAGAATTGAGAGAAAATATCAATAAAACAATAGATACTTAACTACCTACATGCTTATTATTTTAAAAGGAAAACAATATCAAAAGTAGAGTTGGTTATTTGGATATTTTTTATATTTTCTTTACGACACAATAATTAGGTACCTACCTACCTACTGTGCTGAACCGATTTGGCTGAAATTTGAAATAGAGATTGCTTTTACCCTGGATTTATCCCGGACAAATTCACAGTATTTATAAAAAACTTAAATCCACGCGTGTAGGTAAAGCCGCGGAAAGATACTAGGTAAATTATAAAAAAAATATGAAGACGGGTTATTTCATCTATATCCATAGTACAATTGATCAACATCAAGTACAATTGATGTACCTAACAAAAGTTTCCTAATAATTTTACGTTAGCTTGTATTGATTGGACCTATGTATTGATAGGTAGGTATAGGTATACTAACGAATGCACTCACCTAGTTTCACCAGCAGTATTTTTTAGGGCAGATCGTACCCTTTTCCTAGATGTATTCGACGCACCTGAATGTTGATGTTTTCTGTATGCTGTTTTATTTATTTGGTTCATTTTGAACAAATCCTCAGTAATTACCTGCTTAGATATCTATAGGTAGCTTCACCTACGTCTATTTCTTCTAATATAATATCGATCTATACGTAGAATATAGTTATATACGATTATGGCACAAAAAATTTTTATTGCATTTTTAAGCCTAAAAAGATCTCTAATATTTACTAGTGAAATCAAAATTTTAAAAAGTTATGTAGATCCAAAGATACCAGTCGAATAAAGGCACATGTCATGTAGTTTATTTCCCCAAAGAAGGGCCCGACAGCACAAGTGTCAGTATTCACTGTTCTGATCAGCGCGAACGGAGGGTCACATCTGCAGTTGTATTCATGTTCTCCGAAATGATAGTGTGAACACGCTCGCACTTTTATCTGCTATTTTCGTGTTAATTTTGTTATTATTTTTTACTATATGTGCTCAAAATTAAAAATACACGCTCAAACCATATGATCTTCCCTTCGTTAAAGCCAAAAAAAAATTGAATATAGTAATACGACAAATGCCGTGGAGATAAAAAAAAAATGGAAAAATGGATGTTCCAGGTAAGTGAATGGAATTTTCTTTCTTCAGCTTTGTAATTATAATACATAGATTGCTCTTAGGTAGTTGTATATAATAATTTTTACATATATATATTTTTAAAGCTAAATAATTAAGTTAAACGGTTCCACATTCATATAGAACATTATACCTCGGAATGTTAGATTTTACTACAAAAAACAATCAAAAAAAGAAATATCAATTCATTACACCTATTAAACATTAATTTATACATTTTAATAAGTAATCAATAATATTAATTATTTTACCATACTACTTTATTATTCGGAAACCATGTAAAATATATCGGGACAATGTGCACAAGTTACTTTGTTCGAGGGAAATTATTTTGAAATTATGAGGTACATGTGTAAATGTTCTTTTATTCTTGGTTTGACATTGAGATATATATCCTTTTTCAATTGAAAACTACCATAAAAGCCTAAAATTAATAAATTTTTTTAAGTTAAGTATTTATAAAAAAACTATGATACATAAAACTATTTAGACCTGTTTTCTGTAGTTAATTGCTTTAACGTTTTAATGATGTTAATTTTTGTTTACAGAAAATGGCAGTGTCAGTAGTGGAGCTTTTACAATAACAGCACTACCACAGGGAGCTGAAAAAATTAGGCAAGAGGTCCCTGATGTATGGGAAGATTGATATATCAGATGGAACTGTAAGAGACAGTCGATTATCTATACTGCAGCCGGCTTATAATGATAATAAATAATAATAATAATAATAACTTTATTTTAAAAGAAAAAACACACAACAAAGAGTAATAATAATAACATAAATCATAGTACATAACATAACATTTTGCTCAAATTGCTCTGAACCCCCAAACTAGGATGACCCGTGTCTTGGGGGTCAGTCTCTTCCCAAATTGTACAGGAAACAAATACATCATCATCATGATAAATACCAGCTTTTGCTACTGACAAAACTAGCCATAAGGCTGCACCATGTTGCTGAAAATTCTATAAAAGATAATAAATAATGTCTACCGTCGCCTGCAATTGCAACAACTAGACCTAACACTTTTAACTCGATCCAACTTTGAAAATTCCCCTGCTGTTAGTATTGGGAATTTGTCTTGAATATCATCACCAAAAAATGTGTACCGACTCCCATGCCTTCTCCGTTAAATACGCATAAATTGTCGTGATGCCTTTTATTCTAACCACTATGATGATCACTGGACGCAATCACCATCTACAACTAACTCTTACAGTGCGCCTAACGACTCTAGAGATGATGATGTGCCGCATTCTTCGATCACAGAAAAAAAAATTGCCGCATCTTCTTTACAAATTCATTATTTTGATTGATTTAAAATTTTCATTTTGCGCGGTACCCAGTGGATCTCTGCCACCACAATATTATTTTCTTCGTGATTTAAAATATCTATTCATATAAAATATTAATAATATAGACATAAATAACTTAGATATGATTGATTTCTTATTGATTGCCAATAATAATAAATCGCACAGAAAAATTGTGAAAAATAGAGAAAATGTTTTTAAATCTTTTTGTTTGCCAATATTCGGTTGTACTATTCTTAAAACTCCTGAAAGAACTTAAATATTGTCCTTGTAGCAATTTTATTTCGTTGGTTTTATTCGAGTTTTCTATAATAGGATTATTATTAATGCTAAATAATAGTTCCTAATACGTTATTTATGTTTATGTTTTATGTTAGTTATTTATTGGTTTCATTTTGAGTTTCTATAGTAGGCTTATATTCAAATACATAATTCAAATTCAAATTCAAAATTTATTTATTTCATATAGGCTAACTTGTAGCTCTTATGACACGTCACAAATATTTACATCTTCTTCTTCTTCTTCTTCTTCAACTAATGGACGTCCACTGCTGGACATAAGTCTCCTGCATGGACCTCCACAAGCCTCGGTCTTGCGCCGCCTGAATCCAGCGGCTCCCTGCGACTCGCTTGATGTCGTCTGTCCACCTAGTGGGGGGTCTGCCAACACTGCACTTCCCGGTGCGAGGTCGCCACTCCAGCACCTTGGGACCCCATCGACCATCAGCTCTTCGAACTATGTGCCCCGCCCATTTCCACTTCAGTTTCGCAACTCGCAGAGCTATGTCGGTAACTTTGGTTCTCCTACGGATCTCCTCATTTCTGATTTGATCTCGCAGGGATACTCCGAGCATAGCTCTCTCCATCGCCCGCTGAGTGATCCTGAGCCTTCTTATGAGGCCCATAGTTAGCGACCATGTTTCGGATCCGTAAGTAATCACTGGCAACACGCACTGTTCGAAGACTTTAGTCTTCAGGCACTGAGGAATTTTGGACGAAAAGACATCTCTAAGCTTCCCGAACGCTGCCCAGCCGAGTTGGATTCGGCGGTTGATCTCTTTCTCGAAATTGGACCTACCTAGCTGGACTGTGTGTCCCAAATATTTACATAATAGTTCCTAAATTTAATTTCCAAAATATATAAAAGGAAAAGGTGACTAATTGACTGACTGACTCATCATCAACACATTGCTCAAAACACTAGATGGATCGGGCTGAAAGACATACAGATAGCTATTATGACGTAGACATCCGCTAAGAAAGGATTTTTGAAAATTCAACCCCTAAGGGGGTAAAATAGGGGATTGAAAAATCGAACTTAATGTGAGCTAAGTCGCGGGCTAAAGCTAGTATTACCTATATAAAATACAAAGTACTTTCAGTTATTTTACTGTTAATTTTTACATTTTTTTGTAAGACAATTTTATAGTAGGTACATGCTTAGTAATTAAAAAAATAAGTCAAATCATGTTGAATTTTTTTACTAACAAATGTGTAATTATGAAATAAGAAACACTCTGTTTATTTTGTAATTATATTTCATCCTTTACAGCAAATAAGACCGTTTGGAGATTAGTATTTCCATAAAAAAAGTTACATATACATATATAACATGGAGACATCCGCAAAAAATCGTCACATATGCATATAGAACCTCCTAAATTCCAAATTATGGGTTTTGCATTGAGTTTATTGATAATAATCAATGCATAATAATGTTCCAAAAGTATACTATGAGAATCAATTCTCTAGAAAAATACCGAAAAAAGTTACAGACAAGACAAACTTCAAATCGCTCTCCTGTAAAGTAGGGATTTTGCAAAAGTAACTTTATTCTGCGTATAGGTCGATATGTTGTCTTGTAATTCCTTATATGTACATAAAAAATAAAAATCACTACATAGTAAAAAACAAAGTTGCTTTCTCTGTCCCCATATCCCCATGTACGCTTAAATCTTTAAAACTACGCAACGGATTTTGATGCGGTTTTTTTTAATAGATAGAGTGATTAAAGAGGAAGGTTTATATGTATAATAACATCCATGAAATAGTGGAGAAATACTGTTATTTTTGAGGTTTCTAAAGTGATGTCGTAAATAATTACATTTTTTCCGCTTACATTGCAAACGCAAGCTGAACCCTACGAGATTTATCAAAATAATGTACTAAGTATTGTACACATTGAAAAGGTCTACAGAAAACTCCGCGATGGTATATGTCTATCTCTTATGGATATCCCACAATAACACTTTTTTGTCATTTACTTTTTACGACAAATAATGGCTAATTTTCGAAGCGATTTTAACCAATACAGCATTAATCCTTATCTAATTAAATACCTTAAATACATTGTTGATTTAATATAGATCTATATGGCCCTTTACAGCATATGATTTAAATGGATATTTTCAAAGATATTACAGATTTAAAAATTGCGGGACGTAGCGCTTGCGGCGGTTCCGGCCGGCCGGGGCGGCCTATAAAATGTATTGTCTAACTAGCGGACGCCCGCGACTTCGTCTGCGTTCCTAAATCACCATAGTTTAGGTTGGCAGAACCCCTTCAGCATCAGGATTGAGGAGTTGGGTTCTGGAATTTAACGATGTAGTCTTTATTTGGTCCCTACAATAACTATTCATAATCAACAGTTTCTAAATCCCCACAGTTTAGGGGAGCAGTACCCCTGCAGCATCAGGATTGAGGAATTGGAACCCGAACTTTTTATGGGACCATCTCGCAAAGTTTTTATGTCGATTAAAAAAAGATTCACGCAAATCGGTTAAAAAATCACGGAGCTATGCAGAGGTATGAAGGAGAGGTATGCTATATGCAGAGGTAGAAAAACACAACTCCTTTTCCTCCTTTTTCGAAAGTCGGTTAAAAAAGTAGCCTATACGTTGCCCGATAATCTATCTACAAGTGAAAGTCCCGTCAAAATCGGTCCAGCCGTTCCCGAGATTAGAGGTAACAAACAGACAGACAGACAGACAGACAGACAGACAGACAAAAATTTTAAAAATTGTTTTCTTGGTATAAGTATCGTATTTACTTTCGTATGCAGTTAGTAAAAAGCTGTTCTTTTGATAGTACAAACAGACACTTCAATTTTATTTATTTGTATAGATGACAAGAAAGCTGTGAACGTTGTATACATAATATAAAGACATTCTGTAATATATTAATTGTTGTAAAAATAGAATAAATAGGTAAAAATGTAAAAAGTAAATAAGTAAAAATGTAGAATAGAATAGAAATATTTTTTATTCAAATAAACTTTTTCGCTAACAGCGTCATCTAGCGGGAATGTGTGTTTTGGGAAGACCGTGTCTTGAACCTTTCACACAGTAATTTTATACTATAGGGATAGATGGCGCTCAACAGGTACCAAGTCAAATGTAAACTCTCACGCATACATACGTAAATTTAGACCTTTTTTAATGCGGTTTTATATTATAAAAATAATATAAATATTTACCTGACATGAACTTGGCGATTGTAGAAAGCCCTAAAGAAATGATAAATCAAATGAAATAAAATAAAAAATGTATATATTTCAAGAATAACCAAAAAGAAAAATGCACAAAAATGTATGGAAGTCGACCTGTGCACATTCACCTTAAATAACTGTGTACAGCGCTATCTAAGAATCAATTTAAAAAAAAAATTATATGTAAAATATCATTCAGTGCTATCTAACGAGATACCTTAAAACTACTATAAAAAGTTATAGCATACCAACGATAGATGACGCTTATGTTTTCATAAAAATGTAATAATTATTGATAATAAATAAAATGATTGAGTGGAAACTTGCTATTAATATTTAATGATGATTTGTAATCATCAGTTTACTGTTTTTTTTTTGGTTAATAATAATCGATTGCTAAATTATGGCAACATTATTCACAATATTTCCATAGAGATACTCCTAGAGAGGTACTGTTTTACCGACACTGCGCTTATTGGACGCATGCGCGTCGCGTACAAATCTTTCTCTTTTTCTATTGGTTTGTTTTACGACTTGAATGTCAAGCCCAAATCCTCGCTCAGTGTTGCCATATATACAGATTTATCTGTATCTATACAGATTTTTCATCACCAATACAGATTACAGATTTAGCATAACTTTTATACAGATTTTCGTCATTTTCGCTTCCTCACATAATCTATGATGAAATGATTGAAAATGTATCTCTTTTTAGTGTATAATAATTTAGTTTTTATTTATAGCCTTCAACATTTTTTTCCCAGTGATGTGGATATAATGATTATTATATCCAACTCTTCTGCAATTTGTTACTGCTTTACTAAGTCTCCCTCATTCCAGTGCCGCGGTGGAAAGAATATTTGCCGCAGTAAATTTAATTAAAACAAAAACAAGAAACCATTTAGGCACTGAAACGATTGAGGGACTTCTTTTAACGAAACAACTTCTTAATGATGAACCCTGTTATAAACTCCAAGTTGATAAAAAAATGATTGTTAAAATGAATAAAAATATGTACAAAAAATATTTAATATTGTTTTCTTGAAAAGATTTTGTACAGATTTTATTACAGTTTTACAGATTTTATACAGATTTTAGCGTTTTGCGTTCATACAGATTTTGTACAGATTTTTCGACCGTTCTATCCAGATTTCTCGATCTGGCGTGTGGCAACACTGTCCTCGCTTGTAATATCCAGCTTGTGTATTTTAAGTTACAAGTTAGCATTTAATTAATTGTAAATTAAATTATAGTTTTATGGTAGTTATAGTAATTAAACTGTTTATTGTTTTGTGATGAAAAGTGCTGTGAATACTCAGCGTTGGGAAATTAAAGCGGCATCGTGGAGTCACGAAAACGAAGGTAAAAAAACTTTTCATTGTTTCTACCGACGCTTCGGTTGGAAAGAAAAATTGGAAATCGATTCCATCCAACAAAGCGTGCAATCGCAACATTTTGTTTGCTACTTAACAAACCACCGGCATTTACATTATTCAGCTGTTTGCTCTTAACAACCTACGAAGTCTACTAATAAACTAAGAAATAAGATCAATAATACATTCTGACATCAAGTAAGAAAGTAGGCACTTAAACAATCATTAGGTCACATTTAGAAATAAACAGACGGTATGTTTCTAATTTATGCTAACGATTACATTTTATAACTACTAGATACCTAACGATATAATAAAAAAAGATAACCTAAAAGTAGCTATAACTGTTAGAAAATTATTATTTTGTTTCTATCAATACCAAAACAACAAGTCACAATAAACATTTGGAAATTCTATTCAGTCCAAAATAACAGATGCATACAATTTATAACATTGATTTATGCAAATGGCTCATCAACTCATCAATATACAAATTGTATGTGTTACAACTACAAATATTTAGAAAAACATACATTTATAATTACCAGATTAATCTGGTTAGCATTTTCTGGTGCAGTTAATCACCAAATGGCCCAAGAGCCCAGGATAGCCAGACCTTCGTCATTTTATAAAAGCTGAAAGTTTTTCTGTGCATGTCCCCTATACAGGTAAGAACAACCAGCGACTATGGAGTTTGGGTTGTGGTTACTTTGGCAGATAACAGATAGTAAAGGTATACAAAATAGTACCTAAAATTCGTTAAAGTAAAGTACGCTCAATTTTTTTATATTTTCTTCGGGATAACTTTAGAAATCTCGTCATCCATTGCCGGACACTTATAACAGTTGCTTCCCCCTGCCGGACACCCCTAAACTTTAGTAAATTATAATTATACTTTCGTTATAGTATAAAAGCTAAATTTTATATATGTTACTTGGGGACCTATAAAAAAATGTTACCTCAAAAGCCGGACAGTTTTGATGGTTTTTACACCTTGCCAGACACATTGAAAGTCCGCTCTAGGTGCGAGCGCGAGGTTATAACTGTTCAACTGCGGGATTCCCTTCGAGAAAGATTTAAATTGATTAAATTTAGATTGAGGTAACATTTTTTTATAGGTCCCCAAGTAACATATATAAAATTTAGCTTTTATACTATAACGAAAGTATAATTATAATTTATTAAAGTTTAGGGGTGTCCGGCAGGGGGAAGTAACTATCATAAGTGTCCGGCAATGGATGACGAGATTTCTAAAGTTATCCCGAAGAAAATATAAAAAAATTGAGCTTTATACTTTAACGAATTTTAGGTACTATTTTGTATACCTTTACTATCTGTTATCTGCCAAAGTAACCACAACCCAAACTCCATAGTCGCTGGTTGTTCTTACCTGTATAGGGGACATGCACAGAAAAACTTTCAGCTTTTATAAAATGACGAAGGTCTGGCTATCCTGGGCTCTTGCTCTAAAAGGAGTATCTAGGATTCACAAAAGTATTATGCTACTACATAATATTGTGCATGTTGTTGTGTTTGTTAAAAAGCCCACAGCTTCAATTCATATTAAAAGTAATAAAAACTAAGGACACTGACGACAACTAATGTCACATCATCTTGGCGGCCACAACCACTGTCAAGAGTGACCGATTTAAAAAAAGTGACCAATTTAAAAAAAGTTCTACGTTTCTGAAACAAATTGCTAAGGTGTGGGACACACTTTAAGCATCTGTGTTTCCGGCCATATATAATCTGAATACCTTCAAGTGAATAAGCTATAGTTCTAGACAAGCTTCCCATCATTGATTGTAGCCATACACAAGCCTATCTCATATTAAAAAAAAATATCAGTGAACTAAGACTAATCTTAAATTTTTGCTAAAAGTCAGCTTCATAGTAGCCCATAAAATACATACGTAACCAAAACAGCTTTAGACATTTCTGAGCAAGGAAATAAATGAGCACAACCATCAACCTTGGTCATAAGATGTCTCTGTTAACACTTTGATGACCTCTACAGATTGCTCTACAAAAAGATTTGTAAAGCTCTCCGATAAGTATCACTACATTCAATTGTATTCTCGTGTCATGTGGATTTAATTGGGTCTAGTCATGCCTTAGCAATTTTTTTAACAATCTTATTGTCACTTGTATTCAAATCTTTGAAACATTTACAACAGGAAGTATTACTAGGATTATGATAATTTGATGTCTGAGATGGAGTATGCAAAGTCAAAGGTTTTGTAAAGATCCATATCTCTTATTTTGAGCTGGTTTCTGTACTTGAGGTGAGATCTAAAGACCATGCTTTTACTTGGCTCAGTTTTTTTTTAATCCGAAATAGGCTTGCGATTGATGACAATCAATACTGGATAGCACTGATGCGGTCTAGGTTGGAGCACGCTTGCTTAGAAAATGCCTATTCACTCTTACCTTGAAGGTACTCAAATTATAAGTGGCAGGAAACACGGATGCTGGAAGAGTGTTCCACACCTTAGCAGTTCTTGTCAGAAATGTTAATGGCTCAGTTAAAATAAGACCCAAATATTATGTAAGGGCTCATAATCTATATATATAAAAATGAATCCCTGTTTCCTTGGTCATCGCATCACGCGTGAACGGCTGGACCGATTTCGCTAATTCTTTTTTTATTGTGTTTGTCATTGTTAGGAGAAGGTTCTTATGAAAGAAGAAATTAAGAAAATTGCGCGGAAAATTAGAAAATTTAAGAAATATTAACCACCATATTAAATTATTTCTAATGTAACCGCTTTTACAATTCAAACTTTTTTGATGTAACCTTATGGCGTTTGACATAACATTGACAGAATGCGTGCTGCCAATTTCGTCAAAGAGGATGTAAAAAACTGAAGACAGGACAACGTCTGTCGGGTCCGCTAGTTATATTATAATATCTGTTTTATTTTAACTATCTTGAGTCTAAGCCGTGAGAGGTTCTCTATGTTTCTGCTTCTAATCAATGTTATAATAGAAAAAATTTGATTATGATAATACTATATCTGAACTGGAATATGCTGTCAAGACAAAGATTATGTAAAGATCTATGATATATTCTCTTTTTTTATCTACTTTTGTAATGAAATCGTCAGTAGTATCTAAATTAACTTACCGTTTTAACCTGACTACAGCCATGCAGCATGGAATGGGAGAGTTATGATTCAAGAACTATAATAGAGTTACTGTTTTAAAAAAAAATCTTTTTTATCATATCGCCCCGTACAGATGCCCCGGTAAGGGTTAAATTGCATTGTAAACAATCTCACGTTGCGCCCTCCGACCCTCTAACGTAAAAATTCATTCCAAGACCCTGTAACTGTGTACACAACATTATTATACTCAGTCTACCTGCTCAGGTCCGCGTCGGGAGCTACGCGGCAAAAAATAAAAAGTAAAAA
Source organism: Hipparchia sbordonii (assembly GCA_038048805.1). NCBI lineage: Eukaryota > Metazoa > Arthropoda > Insecta > Lepidoptera > Nymphalidae > Hipparchia > Hipparchia sbordonii. The sequence goes on from CM076110.1 coordinate 8,158,881, forward strand.
GATAATTTTCGTCGAGCCACGGACGAAAGAACAAAGGCTTTACGCTCTTACCTAGTTATAGCTAGTTATTTCGCCTCCCGCAGGTGTAACTTGTTATCTCCTACCTGGAATTCTTTTATTTTCTTTCACGATCGTAGTTGAAAACGTTTACAGCGCGAAAGTAATGTCGTAAAACTTTTTCGTTGTACCTACCTAAAGGATTCGACGGACTTTCCTTACAATTTTTTTTCTTGAGATGCGATTGTTTCAGCTTCAGATTTAAGATTTTAAATCTGTATTTTTTCTTCGTCTTTTGTCTTCATCTGTGCATTCGAATGGACACGCAGCACAGTCACTTAGACTTTGTTTTATTTATTTTACATACTAATCAAATAATTATTTAGGTTTAGGTGTATAATTTGTTAAGGTTTTGTGTAAATTGTTTGAAGTATGACGATAATTGTTGAAAATGTCGGAAAAAAATCAACCCGCCTGGGAGCTTTTATCGAAAAAGCATAAGCATAGCTCTATTTTTTATCGAAATGACGATTATCAAATTATAAAATTTTGACGATCTCCTTGGCGCAGTGGTCAACATAGTCTAATAACTGAAAGGTATCGGTTTCGATTCCCGGCGGAGGCAATTTGGGAATTTATAATTTGTAATTTTTCTTTGGTCTAGTCTGGTATGCTTTGGCCGTAGCTGGTTACCACTCACCATCAAAGACGTACCGCCTAGCGTTCCGGTACGATGGCGTGTAGAAACAGATTAGGAGTAGGTATGGGTTGAATGTACACTGCCATGCCCCTTCCAAGTTAGCCCGCTATCGTCTTAGATTGCATCGTCACTTAGCATCAGGTGAGATCGCAGTAAAGGACTATCTTATCATCCAATAAAAAAAAATCGTTTCATAAGCATACAAGTTACAGCAAAAAACGAGCAAGCTGAAGACCAAAGCGTGTTTGAATTTGAAGCGTGAATCCGCTACTATGCGGAAGTATATTTTATTACACATCATTTGAAACGAGTAATCAGAAGGCAGCCGTATACTAAAGATATAATATATGTATGTATAGACATCCATAGCAGTTATTGCTAAAGTAAGCACTACTGTTAATACTGTAGGTATTTACTTATATGTAAAATCGGCAAATATCATGTTCGGTGTCATTTATAATTAGCGCTGATAATGATTTAGTTAATCTTATGAGTTCTTGTGTCACGCGATATAGTAGACACATAACATTAATAATTCGAAACATGGTGAAGAATTTGTTACGAAATTACCTACTTAAGAATTTAAGTTACTAACTACTAGTTGATGCCTGCTACTTGGCTTGAAATTAGGTTTTTAAAATCCCGTAAGTATTTTAATTTTCTAACATTTTTTTTATAAACATATTGTGATATGATTTTAATAATAGGCAGTAAATTCTAAACCATTGGGACACTTGTTTATCATATTTATTTTTATTAATTATTTCAATTTTTTCATTTTTGCATGGGCTGAAATCAGTTTTTTTCCGCAAATCAAAACCTTTTTTTTGCACTAAACAACACTTTTATGCACCACGACGTTTCTACCAGAACTTTATCAACCACTGCTGGACATAATGTTCCTTGTGTAGAACATGCGATCTCACCTAATGGTAAGGGGAGAGGCAGCCTAAGATGGTATGCGCTTGCCTAGAAAATGCCTATTCACTCTTGATTTAAAGACACCCACGTTATAGTTAGTTGGAAAAAGGGAAGCCGGAAGGGCATTCTAAATTTTTACAGTGCGTATTAGGAACGAGGAAGCAAAGCGCTGAGTCCGAGATCGTGGAATTTCGACCACATAGCGGTGCAGATTCGTATTTCCTGAGATTTCGTGATTGAAGCGAGTATTTTTCAATCTTATAATATTAGAGGATTAGAGCGGCGTCGGTGTTCATCCGGCTTCGGTAAGAACATTCATCACGTAAGCAAGTGACGGTTGCAAAAAATATGAGTGGTGGCATTCACCCGATGCCCTTGAACCGCCGACGGTCACCACACTCAGCTGGTAGATCGGCTCTCGGCTCTCGAGCTGGGCCTTGAGTGCGTCTAGGACATTCAACCGAAATAGTTTTGGAGATTGTCATGTTGTACAGAGTTTGTTTTATTCATCGAAATGCGATATTACAACGTATTAACTATGGCGGCTGCCTCGAAATTTTGAAATGTACGAGGTAAAGTTTCCAACTTCAAAATTAGGTTTACATAGTTTAAAATGTAAATTTTACTTTTTACACTCCGCTACGATTGCACTGAGTATGGGTTTAATTTACACTGCCATACCCCTTTTAAGTTATCCCGCTACTATCTTAGACTGTACCGTCACTTACCATCAAAGAGACTGCAGTCATGGGCTACCTTTTTATTAAATACAACAAAAAAAATTATCTACTGCCTTTGTAGCATTATATCTCTGGATTTAGAAAATGATATTACAGAATGTTGAATTTTAGGATTGTAAAAGTCGGAACAAATACCCAACCCAACGTAGGTACATGCATAACCCCTAGTTTAGGAATTGTGGAATGCAAATAACTTCTTCCATTTGTTAAGACTCAAACCAGCAACTCATTAATTTTAATTTGTTTTTAACGATTCTAACTTTACTAAAAACATTTGGAAGTTGGAACCACAAGATTCGTTCGTACGCGGTACGCACTTATATATTTTTTGTGATGATGTTAACAGCAGTAAACATGAATAATAAATTTAATGTGTAAGTAGGTACGTCCAATATATAGAGTAATTTTTTTATTTAACCTAATTTATAAACCTGAGGCACTTGGGTGACTGACTGTGTAACTCTCATAGAAATAGAAATCAATGTCATAAAACTGATTAATTATTAATTATTTCTATTATTAAAGGAGCCAGAGCCTAGTGGTTAGAATTGCGGTCACCTATTTTTGGGGTAGCAGGTTCGGTCTCGGCTCAATTTTTAACCGACTTCCAAAAAGAAGGAGGTTCTCGATTCGTCGGAATCTTTTTTATTTTTTTGTATGTTCCCCAATTACTCGAAGACGCCTGGACCGATTTGGAAAATTCTTTCTTTGTTTGAAAGGGTATATTTCCCAGTTCCATTGTCATCAGGTCAGGATCTGATGATGGGATCCTGGAGAAATCGAGGGAACTCTTCAAATTTTATAGGCACTATTGTTATACTTTGTAGTGGCGTTTGAAGTCGGTTTTGGAAAAATAATTTTTACGTTTATATTATCATTATATGCGTTTAAGCAATAAAATCTCATATATGCTTCATCGGTGAAGGAAAACATCGTGAGGAAACCTGCATAATATTCTCAGAGGTGTGTGAAATTTACTCATGTTGGATAAGTTTACTCATAGTCATAGGTACTATAACCCATCTCTGTGAGCATTTCCGCTTAGAAGTGAGCGGTTGGTCACTTCTAAGCGAAAATGAATACTACGTACGTAATGAATACTCACGATGAATACTACGTATTTCTATAATTTAATTTATATTATTTTATGACGCAGTACAAAATAAACACAGGTAGGTACTTATTTAAAATTAATTAATTATTTTATAAAGTAAAATTGCCTGCCTGTGCTGCGGTTGCCTTTGCGTTGTTAAACCAGCTTAACCAATCCCGATAATAAAAATTTAAACCTTTTTCATGCAAAATCTTATTTGCAATAACATTCGCCAGGTTCGCCGGTATTTAAATTAAAATTATAAAGAGACATCCCAGTGCCTGTGTTAATTTATTATATTGAAACGAATACCAATAATAAATAATGGAATTTACTGTTACTCATTAAGGCAGGATACTTATTTTGAATATCAATGATTAACGTAAATTCATGTTATATATATATTTTTTAAAGAATATCAGCCGAGCTGAAGTTGACTTATATGCACGTATTCCCTCCAAATAAGCGAAAAGCTTGTGCTAGGAGTGGGTACGACAAAAGTGCAGCGGGTGGGGTTCGAACCTGCGACCTTTCAATTTTCAGTCCGTACCTTTAACCTTTGGGCTATTGAGGCTTCAAATATTTATATTCATTATCTTGGCATACCTACTCTGAGACACCAGTTTAAACGAGTGGATCTAGAAATTTGAAAGGAACCAACATTCCTTTAGTAGGTAAAGGTATACCTACCCTGGAGGTTTTTGAAAGTGCAGCATCGAATATCAAAGATAAGCAAACGCCAGTCTGCCGGCGGGCGGTAATCCTTAAGAAAGTCAATATAGATACACAAATAAAGAAACTTTTACCAAAACTCTAAAATAATATAGAAGAAGTTGTGGGCATCAACTTGGACTTCATATTGCCAATTTAATTAATTAGTAAAAGCCAGCTTTGACCGACTAAAGTTTCTGCGAAAGACGAATTAATTCTACACACAATGTAAACGACGTAATAAGGCATTCCAATATGACAATATTGTCAGCATTAAAATGTTATTAAATGTTCAAGTAGGTAGTAATTACTATACAACTTTCAGCTAACAAAGACTGGAGTCTTAAACATTTATGGTGTTCAGTAATAGCAAATCACTTTACATGGTCGTAATACTAATTTATTAATCTCGCTGCCGACACGACAGGGCGTACAATTAATGATCAATTGTAAATTGTTGCAATGACTGGTAAACAATCGGGCGGTGTGGGCCCGCTTAATAAGATTCCGCAACACGATTCTATAGACGCTGGCAACTATCACGCCGCTGTTTTGACGATGATAAATTGAAGCTTCGCGTATTAGATTACGGTGTCGACGGTGTCGAATGGGATAAGAAAAATAAACAATTGTCGTATCTCTTGGTTTCCGGATAACAAACGTTGATGTGAACACGAACAATACAAACAATATAATAATGGAATGCCTTTGTGTGAAAATTCTGACTACCGTCTTGCAAACGAATCCGTTTTCAATCCCTGTTTTTTTTTTTTTTCTAAATGTATGTATGTATAACTTTGGTCGAAGAATTTGTCTGCATTATTTTCCGACCTATAAAATGAGAGACCGATGTCCTACCGGATTAGCGCATTTTAATCTAAAGGTAGTCGTCATTCATCATTTATTCATTCTTTACTCATCATTGGCCCCCTTCTCGGCGCAGATCTCCTCTCGAATGAGAAGGGCTTATAGTTCCGAGTTTCTTGCTGCTTCTTCTCGGTTGGAACCGTGTTTGTATACTTCCCAGCTGGTCCTATTTTCAGCAGGTCAGGATCTTATGATGGGATTCTGAAGAAATCGAAAGAATTCTTCAAATTTTATAGCCACAATTCATATATTTTGTAGTAGCGTTTGAAGTCGGTTTTGTAAAAAGAACTTTTATGTTATAAGAAAACCGTATCAGAAAAAGCTCATATCGGGGCATCCCTAGTAAATATAGCTAATGGTGCGATGTAGGTAACCCTCATGAGTTCTCAACACAAATCTAATAGACAATGGAACTAATCATGCTGCTGATTTGACGATGATTGATCGTGGTTTCGCTTAATAGGTTCGTAACGAATGAGCTTGGAAAAATATAATAACCTTTATTTCCGGATAGTTACTATACTCTTTTTTATTGGATGACAAGATAGTCCTTGACTGCGATCTCACCTGATGGTAGGTAAGTGGCGATGCAGTCTTAGATGGTAACGGACCAACTTGGAAGGGGTATGGTAGTGTACAGTCAACCCATACCCCTAATCTGTTTCTACACGCCATCATACCGGAACGCTAAATCGCTTGGATCAAAAATTCAATAGTCAAATTAATAAATCAAAAAAATCTATCCTATCAAATTAGTGACAACTATTTTGTTTACTTATCAATTGAAAACTTTTATCAAACCAAACGTAACTCTAATATATTATACTGTTGTAAATATTAGAAGTAGGTTTGTTATGACTAAATATCCCACTAATAACACAAGTTTGTTATGTACAAACTATTCGTATATAGTATGAAACTATTGTTCACTATTCGCGAATGCGGTTATCAAGGACACTTCATAGACGGAAAACCGTTGACACGGGTGTAACATTGCAATTTACATAATAGTTAATATTTAACATACAACATTAGTTATTTAATAATGTGTATAAATAAAATTTAGGCTGTTAGCGTCAAGCTTCTCAAACATATTTCCTACTTCCTGAAACTTAAAAAAACTATCAGGCATGGTTTTTTTATACACAATTAGTACCTATTCCCCTTCTCTTCCAACTAAGCGTGAAGTTTGTGATAGGAATAACATTATAATCTATTTTTAACCGAATTCAAAAAAGGAGGAGGTTCTCAGTCCAACGCGTATTTTATTTTTTTGGCGATGTTACCTACCTACTTCTTAAATCCTAATCTGGAGCGACCATCAGGCTGGTCCCATTTAAACTTGGTGAAGATCTGATGAATATCCTTGAAAATGGGGTACGGAACTCCTCAAGTCGGACTAGCGTCGAGCATCGGTTTCATCGTTTCTATTTAGGCCCGCCCGATTTCAACAAATGTCTACAAATTAAAATTATTTTATAATTTGTAATGGCGTTTGAAGTCGGGTTTTTAAAAAGAATTTTTTTATTGACCTTTAATTGCGTTCCAGGCTTGATTGTGAACACTCAACAAGCCCAAGTCCATCTTGCAATAACACAAGTCTTGAGCTCGTCCCACTTGCCGTTGACTCGATGTTTTATAAATAACTGTGGAAAGTAGTTATATAAAGCACGCTATTTTGAGTTTCTAGCGTTCCGTACGTTCTATCCACATGCACCCATTGCACTCGCGTGTATTGCATGTAAGCGCACGCTGGTACGCATTTTACATGCAAGGTGGAATGCCAGAATCGCCATTACTGAGTCCATCCATCTTGTGATTGCTATAATGTAGAGACGTACCTACGAGTATGTGAATTTCACTAGTGACTAGTGATTAGTGATGTGCCACGAACTAAGACCTCGTTTCTTATCATGTTTTATTTACCTTGTTAACTGTCCAAAAATAGTGCTAAAATAATTAAGCTTTCGGTATGAGTTGTAAAATTTTCATTAGGATTTGTGCAAATAAGAAGTGTAATTACTTTATTTTTAATGCTTTTAGTTAACTGATTGTAGTACATAATTGTTGTCTAACTACAGAATATGGGTAACTTTTTATGTCATCGGCTTTGGGCTATAAATTTACATATTATTTGAAGTAATTACCTAAATATTCAGGAGTTATAAGGCTCTGACCGACACTTAGGCTGAGATTTATAGTTCGTCCTCCTGAATTAGCTCGGATTTATGGTAGAGTTAAAACAAGACAGAAATATGCTTTGACATAAATCTGTCTCTTTTTAATTCTGTCTTGAGTGTGAGCAGAGTGAGAGTGCGGTCTATACATATAAATTTCAGCCTCAGAAAGACAAACAAGTGCAAATTCACCCAAATAGAGCCTGCATCACTTTGCTCAGTCGATTATTATTACTAACTTATTTTAGGTAGATTGATAGGTATTTAAGTTATATGTAGTTTGTGACCATGACATCATCTTTATAATATTTTCTGTGACGGCACATAATAGTTTTTATTCTAATAAACTTTTAAAAAAGGTTTTGAATCGTCAAGTAAATCAACCATTGGTTCGTATCTACCTACCTCATACCTACCAGTTACCAATACCTATCCCAAAAATCTCAAGATTGAGTAGAGTAGTATGCAACAGCTAATTCCTATTAACTTATCAAGTAACATAATTCTAAGAAATTCGCGGCATTCGGTTGTCGAACGTAATTAGTGTTAAACATCGACTAATTCAAAGATCAACTTGTGACATTATCGATGTCATTTGAAAGTAGTTTAATCAATTTATCGATACAAGATCGATACAAATTCCTCACATAGCTCAACAGTCAACACACTGACGTCGCCGATTTGTTGATACTTTTAAGAGTTTTGAATAAAACGCGTTGATACAATTTTGTCCGAGTATGGGTTAATTTCAATGCCATACCCGTTCCAATTTAGCCAGCTACCTTAGACTGCACAGTCATTTACCATCTGGTGAAATCGCAGGCAAGGGCTGTTTTCCAAATCTGTTTTACTTATTTTGTAGTCTTTAGTTTAGTCGCTGTCATTATACAATAGTATTTTCTCAAACATGCATGGAAATATTGTCATTATTTTCGAAAAAAGAACACGCGAAGTATCGAATTGTCGGACAAAGAAAATCAAATCCATTGCAAGAGCGTTTTTTGAATTTGGAACATTACAACGCTCCGCGAAACAGTTGTTTCGCGGAGCGTTTTTTTTTTTTAAATATTGCAGGAGCTTTGTAATGTAATGCCGTTTCATACAACAGTATGAAATGGCGTGCTGGGGTTACTAAATACTCCTTGATCGGATCTCTTTTGTCATTCTTGGCATACCATAGTCTCTTTGCTTAGTACAAATTGCGTTTACGTGGCTGTATAGCCATAAATGCGTTTGCCTGTCGGCACAGATAATAAAAAAAAAAATTGGCGGTAAAGCTGAAAATTCGTCTTGATTTGTTATTTACATACCTACTTAATAAATATAAATTTAATAATAATCAAAATGAGTTCCAACGGTTCAGAGAGTGAAATGGAGATTGATTGTACCTACTCCACCAGATTTAAACCAAAATGGCGGATGGATTTGGATGTATAATATAAAAAGTGTTTTATTTCCCTGCATTCTTTTGAGAAAAGCACTATATATGCCTCGGCGGGAAATGGCAATTGCCTGTCTCGTATTTAGTGAAGTCCTCGCCTACGGCTCGGCCTTCAAACTCATACTCGACCTGCAATTGCCTACTTCCCTGCCTTTGCAATAATGTACTATTATCAACATTAATTAACGCTAAAAGCATTGCAAAAACGAATATCATATAATAATCTTTAATAACCGGTCAAATGCGAGTCGAACTCGCATACGAAGAGTTCCGTACCAAAAAACGCTGAAAAAGCACATTTCTGGTAGGGGCAAGTTCCCTCCTTTAATTTTTAATTTATTTTTATTAATTGCTATTATAGCAGCAGAAATAGGTACACATTCTCTAAGAATTTCAACTCTCTACCTATTACGGATCATGAGATATGAAGCCCGCTGAAGACAGACGGACGGACGGACAGGCTAGTAAAGGGTCCTATTGGTTACACTTCGAGTACGGAACCCTAAAAGTTAGTTACTACAGGTGCGATCGACGGATTATAAATGTACGCGTTTTTTGAAGACCCATAACTAACATTATTTGGAAAACTATGACTTTGATACTTGAATATTACGTAGGTAATACCTACTATGTATATAATATTAAAATGCGAATGCGAGGATTGAAAAAAATATACTCATTGACCTTGCGTTATAACAATCTCCCGTCTTCTCAAAAGTGAAGGCTGTCGGCAAGGATGAGCAAGTTTTATATAAAGACGTTTTATGTAAATTGGCGTCCCATTTACTCGGTCCGCCGCGATTCTTTCGTTTTACATGTACCATTGTGTTTTCTTACGCCACACACCGCAACCTTGCCGTACGCTTACAGTTGCCTATGTATAGGCTACAGACACGGTTCTGTATTTATGTTCTCAGTGTGGGTCGTAGCTCGTGACGTCACCATGCTGTCATCCGCTGACAAAAACATTTCGATTGTATCAACCGACGAAAAAAAAGAGGAGGTTCTTAATTCGTTGCGTATATATATTTTTTTATTTTATGTATGACCACGCATAACTTCGCAGAGTCGTCCAATTTTGATGATTTTTTTACTGGAGAGGATCTACCTCGAAGCTGGTCCCATTTAAATTTGAAAAAGAAATTCCACCTCTTAAGGGTTTCACACACGGTTTTCCCGATTCTATCACACACAACTTTGTACTGAGTTATCCGATTTTGATGATTTTTTTAGAACATTTTTCATATTGAACAAGGTTTACGTCAAAGTTGGTCCCACTTTTTGAAAAATTATTAATTCCACATCTAAGGGTGCACAGCTGCACACGGTTTACCTGTTGGATTTTTGTTGTAACCGATTCTGTCACGTATAACTATACTGGGTTAGGTATCCGTTTGCTATGATTCTTTTTTTATTGAATATCTAGCTGATGCTCGCGACTTCATCCGCGTGGATTTAGTTTTTAATATTCCGCGGGAGCTCTATGATTTTCCGGGATAAAAAGCCTATGTCACTCTCCAGGGCCTCAACCATATCCATGCAAAAAATCACGTCGATCCGTAGCTCTGTTGAAGCGTTATTGAAGGACAAACCAACAAGCAAACACACTTTCGCATTTATAGTATTAGTAAGCTTATAATTGTTAAAAACCTTAACACAATACTAGTTTTATTGATTAATTTGACATTATGCGTTACTTATTCACCTCTAATTGCAACAGACACAGCAATCTCTCCACGTCAAAGTTAGTAATCCGTTGAATCTTGGTCGAATTAATATTATGCACATTTGAATCCCTAGCTAATTAATTTATCGAGCAATCCAGAGAGAGAATCTCTCGTCAGTTAGAGCAATCTGCCTTTAATTCAACGAAATTCAAGTAATACCACTTTACTTTCAAACTACACTAAACTTGACCAAATATTATGTTACAGAGATAACTTGCATTCCGGAGACGGATAATATAGGCTTTTTATCCCGAGATAATAAATAGTTTCAACTACTTCTAGTGTTTGTTTAAATCTCTATCTAATAAAATCTATTCCGTCATAATTAAAAATTAATGCCCTTCCGGCTTCAGTTTTGCCAACTTATTACCCTTACCTTTAATTAAGAGTAAATAGGCATCTGCTAGGCAAGCGCACTCCATCTTAGACTGGCTCTTCACTTACCATTAGGTGAGATTGCATTCAAGCGCTAGTCTATATATCTAAAACAATTTGCAATTGTGCAACGTAGAGTCAACATCTGATGATGCTTAGGTGTCGGAGCGAAACGTACCTCGGTCCTCGTGTGTGATTTGAAGGAGTTTGTTTGGCGCTATGTTGTGGTGTTGTGTTGTTCCTGTGTTTCTTCTATTTCTGGGGTCCTCGAGTGTGTTTTGAAGGAGTTTGTTTGGCGCTATGTTGTGTTGTTGTGTTGTTCCTGTGTTTCTTCTATTTCTGGGGTACTCGTGTGTGATTTGAAGGAGTTTGTTTGGCGCTATGTTGTGGTGTTGTGTTGTTCCTGTGTTTCTTCTATTTCTGGGGTCCTCGAGTGTGTTTTGAAGGAGTTTGTTTGGCGCTATGTTGTGGTGTTGTGTTGTTCCTGTGTTTCGTCTATTTCTGGGGTCCTCGAGTGTGTTTTGAAGGAGTTTGTTTGGCGCTATGTTGTGGTGTTGTATTGTTCCTGTGTTTCTTCTATTTCTGAAGTGCCGACGGTGTAAGCGGCGGGCGGCGCGTGTTGCCATGTAGATTTTTTTCTGGTTTCGCGGATTATAGCAAAATGTAACTTTTTCTCTTAGTATTCAAATCTACCTACCTACTATTTCATATGACTACGCTTGATTTTAATTCCAAATTTTATGGTAACATTACGTGACCGCGTTGGAAAATTTTAAGGCGTATAAAACATCCCAGATCCCAATCTGCTATCCCAAAATTGCTGTGAATTGTAAAATGTATTTAATTCCCAACTGAGTCATTTAATCCGCCTAACTAATTTCAAGGCATAAAGGCAACTAAATGCAAAACGGCAATGTAACCAGAATGAAAATTCTCTGTAACCCGAACACGTGCGGTGTTTGTCAACTTTCGCAATGCCCTCGCGATGTTCAACTAGTAAGTAGTCTTGAAGGCTGCATGGTTGTCGAGGTGAGGTAAGCTGAGTAAAATTAACCGCTTAAAATTAAATTACATTAATTAAAACACTTACCTATATTTCTTTCGCCAATTAAAAGATAATGGTACAATAAAAGGTACTGTTTTTTTTTTTTCACATCGTTACAATGATTTATAGTGATGCAATAAAATTTACAGATTGCAGAAACGCAAAGTTTAATCTTCTTTAATAGTACATTACAAAAATCTTGTTTCTAAGTCCCATTTAAATCTAAATATTCTTTTCATTTCATTACATTTATGTGTTGCATAAACTGTGCACAATAAAGGTCTTACAGTTAAAAATGGGCTCTTATAGTTTGCCAAATTCTGGCGTGCAGCATAGTTAAATAAACTTTAATTATTATTTATTAATTTCATTTCTTTAAAATGAAATAAATCACTGATAAGTAAAGCTTTTAGAACTATGCAACAGTAAACTCAAATATTATTGACCGTTCATGTTAATATTAACTTCATTTTGATTACATACTATACATTCCCTTTCAGGTTTTCAATGCCACATGCAAAGGTATGCACGATCAAAAGTACTAGGAAAGGCCCCAAAGGCTACCAAGTGACAGTGCAAAACTACACATTTACATTTTAATGTGTAAAAAAAATGTATAAACTGCCAACACTATAAATTCAAGGCTCCATTAGTCGTTACATCCCTCCCTGCGCCATTCACTTGGACCGCATTTCACCTTGTGCTTGTATCTATTAGGTTGTCCTGTATTACCTCTGACCTCAGTTGCGTTGCGTAATACGGAGTTAACAAAGTATGGTATTATGTGCGAACACTAATATTTTTGCTAAAAAAATACATTGATTACACAATGTAAGGATTTCCAACATATAACACTCAAATAATTAAGCAGATATTCCGTACATAATAATTAAATACTTAAAAACAAGCAAGTAGGAATGTGAATGGCGTAACGACTCGAAGCAGAATTGACACTTGTGCACAACTAAAAATATAAAATTCCGTCCGTCCTCTAACAGTAGGTATTTATTATTTTTTTAAAACTCTTTTCGTCTGATGGGAGGCTTTGGTCGTGGCTAGTTATCACTATACTGTCAAAGATGTGCCGCTAACCGATTTAGCATTCCGGTTAAATCTTCCAAGTTAGCCCACCACCATCTTACCATCGGGCAAGATCGTAATCAAGGGCTAACTTGTCATCGAATTAAAAAATTGCTTTCAATTTAGTATAATATTTTATCTCGGGAAAGTAGTAATATTAACTAGAATATAGAAAATATCGTCATTTCAAGCCCTATGAAAACTACATTAGTTGAAAACTTATCTCACTGAAGACTACCTACTATAAAATTTTTGAAAACTAAGATTTGTGGTCTATAAGCTGTTAATTCCCTTACAAAGTTCGGCTTCGGCTATTTTGAGAGAAGTAGCCAATAATGACTTTAGGTATAAACTTAATAATTGTACTGAATCTTTAAAAGTTTGTTGGATCCATTAAATTAAGTTCTCCACTAACTGCTAACCAGCTAGCTAGCAGGTTAGCAGTTAGTACTACACAGTATAACTGAAATTAAATTAGTGAAGCAATTAAAATTGAACAAGATCGATACTGCTCCACAGTTCAAACTTTTAGATTGAAAACTAAACTCGTCGCTCACTGTGACTAACAACCAGAGATTCTTCGCCACATGAGTAAATAACCGAACAGAGGCAAAATTCTAACGGTAGTGCAAAAACACCTATTTTGCTATCTTATTATTTTTAAATATACTTTATCGTGCCCTCAACTTAGTCTGTGCGTATTTAGTTTATGAAAAATCCCGATCCTTGATTTCTTGTGCTAAACTCCGCCAAGATCGGTACAACGCGAGCCGTTAGACAATAAAACTTTTTGGAAAAATGGAAAGCTGTATGTGGAATGAAATGAAGAAAACCCTAAATTGATTTGATTAGCTGCAAAAGTCGCACAATATCTTCATCGAATGGCATAGAATTGTAAAACCCCGCCAAAATGACTTACGCAAGTGTTCGCAAGAGCGTCAATGACGATAGGTGCCTCATACTGCACGGTTTTAGGAGACTCTGGCTCTGTTAATTATATTATTAAACTCGAGGACCTTGCTACAACCTCCTCTGTGACTTCTATAATTTGTAAACCGTTTAAACAAAGTTGTTTGGATGTTTTGCCGTGCTGCACGACTGCTTTAATAACTTATCTTATCCTTGACCGATACCTACTAATGACAGTAATTGACATTGATAGCCATTATCAGCAACGTAAACAATAAAACACCATATTTACATAATAATATTAATGAAACCATGACAAATTAATGGCAGTGGTAGTTCCATTTTAATGAGCCGATGATTATAATCTGATTCCTTTATTAACGCCTTTTCTCTTCAATAATCTGGAGGCCGATATTCTTTCTAGCTCAATGTCATAATAACTATATTGTTAGTAAAAAAAAATACCGACATTGTTAGAGACCTCATTAATGTTTTCTATCACTTTTTCATTATTTTATTTGAGGACAAGTTTAGTTTTCTTATTTATTTGACCTTTTAACTAACATTTTTATCACTGCAAGGGTAGGTACCATTATTCCAACGTATAAAAAATTTAGCTTATTCGTGAACAATTTCCAATCCTTTATCTTAAGACTTCTCCGCTTGATTATCTCGCTTTTTCTTTCTTTGTAGATATGCCCCTGACCTTCTCGTTGTTTATCTGTAAGTATATGTGTGTTCTGAACAGGTTTTTGCTCGCCTGTAGTAAGTTTTTAAATAATCCCTCTGTAACCCTTATAGTTTCTCTGGGTTGAAAAGCCACTCTCCACCTCCTCTCAACCATACTCATTAAAAAATCACGTCCATCCCTTACTCCATTGCTGCGTGATTTAAGGACAAATCATCAAATACTTTCACAGAATAATGAGGATTCTTCGTCAAACAACAAAAACACCAAACACCAAAATAAAAATAGAATATAATAGTTGCAATATCATTTCTTCATCCTTATTAAGTACTTATTTGCTATCGCGTTACTAAGGCTACAAGATTACAGATTTATTTATCAGGCACAACTGGGTCGTGATCATAAAGTAACACTGGCTATGGAAGTTATTTTCCTCTTGTCAGTTTTCTGAATCTCTCAATTTCTATGGATAGTATGGTCCAGTGACGCGACGTCCGATATCCGGGTGGTTTATGGGCAATGCCGTACGTACGTGCCAGGAGTTACGATTTCTCAGTCGCCTTAGTTGAATTCGAATAAGTGAGACCATCGCCATCCACCGTGCTGCGAACTTTTTTGCTTCAGTTGTGAACTTCAATTTGCATATCGTATCTTCAGGCTAATTCTATGACTTACCCTGAATATAGGATATGCAATAACAAACTTAAGAAGTGGGAGGAATTACCGGGTGTTCGAGATAATTTGTATGTACTTAATAACTCTCGTTTTATACGACGATGTTGCCCAGCGAAAATTTTGAGAACATTTTAAGGAACAAGCTGATACCCGCAACATTGTTCCCGGAGGAAATTCAAAGATGTCCTCTGTGTCTATCTCCTCGCCAAATGTCGAAATCGGTTCAAAGGTGTTGGCGTGAAAAGGTAACAACAAACGCACAGAGATACAAGGTGTTAGTTAATGTCCCTATCCTACCGAAACCCATAAGTTGGGGTCGGTGTATAGATACATGAAAAAATATCATGAGACGTGTAGCTCATATCCTGGCCAAGTTATGAGGACTTCAAAAATTCACCATAAATGTTTAGGTGGCAACCTTTAAAACAGCTGATTCAATGGCAATGAACTGCCAACGATAAAACTATGAATGGATGTTTGTAGGCCTACAACGTACTACTTGCTATGCTATAACGTTGCGATAAAATTTTCCAGATGCGATACCTAACCATTAATCGGCATGCAATTAAATCTGTAAACCTGTAGTATTGTTCAGTAGAGTGAAAACCGATTAGAAATCTAGTATTTTTGCAAGAATATTCCCGACTACTTTCGGACTCCATAAGTTAAAGTCCGTACCTACGTAATCCATAAAGTGACTGCCGCCTCTTTATTTGCAGGTAATTAATATCTCGCGTCGTGGTTTTGATTAACAATGACTGTATGTGAATGAACGAATGAATGTGTGTGATATTTTTAATAATAAATCAATTGCAAAACGATACAATAATTATTATTATCGCTTGCAGTACAGTGCAAGCATATTACTAGCATTTGTAGTCGAAAGCGAGCGGTGTCCGGCGTAGTGATTTGCACCGGCGGCGCGGAGAAGTGATTTTTCACCGGAGAATCACCGGTGACTCTCCGGTGAAAGTAATCGGTGTTTAACCGATTATTATTGAATCATAACTCAAGTAATTTAATTTAAATAAAAAGAAGTTTGTTGAGGAACATTGTTAATTATTAACTTAATAACATTTATTCAAATACAATTACTTTATCATTATTTCCTACCTCCTTAAGGACGGGATTTCGCAAAGAGTAGGTATAAAAACGCACTTCTACACATGCACCGTTCACACGCACACACAGGCGCGGGCAAGCTGCGTTAAAAATGAGTGAATTAACTTGTTTTGATACTTGGATATAAATTGTTTATGTTTTATTTTTTTATTTTTTATTTTCGTCCGGACAAGCTGTACACTAAGTTAGACTTAGATTTAGTCTTAGTCTTAGACTTAGATTTAGACTTTTTTAAGCCACTGGGAAATGCATTAGACTAAGACTAAGTCTCTATAAGTCTAAGCCTAAGTCTAACACTAAGACTAAGACTTAGACTTAGTCTTAGACTTAGACTAAGACTAAGTCTCTTTAAGTCTGAGTCTAAGTCTAAGCTAAGTCTAAGTCTAACACTAAGACTAAGATATAGACTTAGACTTAGTATTAGTCTAAGACTTAGTCTTAGTGTTAGACTTAGGCTTAGATTTGAACTCAGACTTAGTCTAAGTCTAAGTTTAATTCTAAATCTAAGTCTAAGTTGAGCAAACCAAATTGATAATATATTTTGAAAAGAAGAAACTAAGTACTAGGTACTTATGGTACCTTCAATATAATAGCATTATTTTATTATTTGATAGAATTTCGAAATTTCTTGCAAAGTTACATTCCCCGAATGTAGTACTGACCTGCATGTATACCTCGAAAACTTCTATTGGAACTCCTAGATCTTTAGAGTTAGTTGTATTGAGTTTGGGCTCGTTTTGTAAGTTATGATGAGATCTTACCACTGGACTTGTTGGAGTGACTTGGTGGTATACCTCGAAGACTTCTATTGGAACTCCTAGATCTTTACAGCTAGTTATATCGAGTTTGGGCTCGTTTTGTAAGTTAGGATGAGATCTTACCACTGGACTTGTTGGAGTGACCTGATGGTATACTTCAAAGACTACTACTGGATCTTCTAGACGGCTACAGCTAGTTATATCGAGTTTGGGCTCGTTTTGTAAGTAATGATAAGATCTTACCACTGGAATTGTTGGAGTGACTTGGTGGTATACCTCGAAGACTTCTATTGGAACTCCTAGATCTTTACAGCTAGTTATATCGAGTTTGGGCTTGTTTTGTAAGTTATGATGAGATCTTACCACTGGACTTGTTGGAGTGACCTGATGGTATACTTCGAAGACTACTTCTGGATCTTCTAGACGGCTACAGCTAGTTATATCGAGTTTGGGCTCGTTTTGTAAGTAATGATGAGATCTTACCACTGGACTTATTGGAGTGACTTGGTGGTATACCTCGAAGACTTCTATTGGAACTCCTAGATCTTTACAGCTAGTTATATCGAGTTTGGGCTCGTTTTGTAAGTAATGATTAGATCTTACCACTGGACTTGTTGGAGTGACCTGATGGTATACTTCAAAGACTACTACTGGATCTTCTAGACGGCTACAGCTAGTTATATCGAGTTTGGGCTCGTTTTGTAAGTAATGATGAGATCTTACCACTGGACTTGTTGGAGTGACCTGATGCTATACTTTGAAGACTACTACTGGATCTTCTAGACAGCTACAGCTAGTTATATCGAGTTTGAGCTCGTTTTGTAAGTAATGATGAGATCTTACCACTGGACTTGTTGGAGTGACCTGATGGTATACTTCGAAGACTATACTACTGGATCTTCTAGACAGCTACAGCTAGTTATATCGAGTTTGGGCTCGTTTTGTAAGTAATGATGAGATCTTACCACTGGACTTGTTGGAGTGACCTGATGGTATACTTCGAAGACTACTACTGGATCTTCTAGACGGCTACAGCTAGTTATATCGAGTTTGGGCTCGTTTTGTAAGTAATGATGAGATCTTACCACTGGACTTGTTGGAGTGACCTGATGGTATACTTCGAAGACTACTACTGCATCTTCTAGACAGCTACAGCTAGTTATATCGAGTTTGGGCTCGTTTTGTAAGTAATGATGAGATCTTACCACTGGATTTGTTGGAGTGACCTGATGGTATACCTCGAAGACTTCTATTGGAAATCCTAGATCTAATCATCATAACTTACAAAACGAGCACAAACTCAATACAACTAACTCTAAAGATCTAGGAGTTCCAATAGAAGTCTTCGAGGTATACCATCAGGTCACTCCAACAAATCCAGTGGTAAGATCTCATCATAACTTACAAAACGAGCCCAAACTCGATATAACTAGCTGTAAAGATCTAGGAGTTCCAATAGAAGTCTTCGAGGTATACCACCAAGTCACTCCAACAAGTCCAGTGGCAAGATCTCATCGTTACTTACAAAACGAGCCCAAATTCGATATAACTAGCTGTAGCCGTCTAGAAGATCCAGTAGTAGTCTTCGAAGTATACCATCAGGTCACTCCAACAAGTCCAGTGGTAAGATCTCATCATTACTTACAAAACGAGCCCAAACTCGATATAACTAGCTGTAGCCGTCTAGAAGATCCAGTAGTAGTCTTCGAAGTATACCATCAGGTCACTCCAACAAGTCCAGTGGTAAGATCTCATCATTACTTACAAAACGAGCCCAAACTCGATATAACTAGCTGTAGCCGTCTAGAAGATCCAGTAGTAGTCTTCGAAGTATACCATCAGGTCACTCCAACAAGTCCAGTGGTAAGATCTCATCATAACTTACAAAACGAGCCCAAATTCGATATAACTAGTTGTAAAGATCTAGGAGTTCCAATAGAAGTCTTCGAGGTATACCACCAAGTCACTCCAACAAGTTCAGTGGTAAGATCTCATCATTACTTACAAAACGAGCCCAAACTCGATATAACTAGCTGTAGCCGTCTAGAAGATCCAGTAGTAGTCTTCGAAGTATACCATCAGGTCACTCCAACAAGTCCAGTGGTAAGATCTCATCATTACTTACAAAACGAGCCCAAACTCGATATAACTAGCTGTAGCCGTCTGGAAGATCCAGTAGTAGTCTTCGAAGTATACCATCAGGTCACTCCAACAAGTCCAGTGGTAAGATCTCATCATTACTTACAAAACGAGCTCAAACTCGATATAACTAGCTGTAGCCGTCTAGAAGATCCAGTAGTAGTCTTCGAAGTATACCATCAGGTCACTCCAACAAGTCCAGTGGTAAGATCTCATCATAACTTACAAAACGAGCCCAAACTCGATATAACTAGCTGTAAAGATCTAGGAGTTCCAATAGAAGTCTTCGCAGTATACCACCAAGTCACTCCAACAAGTCCAGTGGTAAGATCTCATCATTACTTACAAAACGAGCCCAAACTCGATATAACTAGCTGTAAAGATCTAGGAGTTCCAATAGAAGTCTTCGATGTATACCACCAAGTCACTCCAACAAGTCCAGTGGCAAGATCTCATCGTTACTTACAAAACGAGCCCAAATTCGATATAACTAGCTGTAGCCGTCTAGAAGATCCAGTAGTAGTCTTCGAAGTATACCATCAGGTCACTCCAACAAGTCCAGTGGTAAGATCTCATCATTACTTACAAAACGAGCCCAAACTCGATATAACTAGCTGTAGCCGTCTAGAAGATCCAGTAGTAGTCTTCGAAGTATACCATCAGGTCACTCCAACAAGTCCAGTGGTAAGATCTCATCATTACTTACAAAACGAGCCCAAACTCGATATAACTAGCTGTAGCCGTCTAGAAGATCCAGTAGTAGTCTTCGAAGTATACCATCAGGTCACTCCAACAAGTCCAGTGGTAAGATCTCATCATAACTTACAAAACGAGCCCAAACTCGATATAACTAGCTGTAAAGATCTAGGAGTTCCAATAGAAGTCTTCGAGGTATACCACCAAGTCACTCCAACAAGTCCAGTGGCAAGATCTCATCGTTACTTACAAAACGAGCCCAAATTCGATATAACTAGCTGTAGCCGTCTAGAAGATCCAGTAGTAGTCTTCGAAGTATACCATCAGGTCACTCCAACAAGTCCAGTGGTAAGATCTCATCATTACTTACAAAACGAGCCCAAACTCGATATAACTAGCTGTAGCCGTCTAGAAGATCCAGTAGTAGTCTTCGAAGTATACCATCAGGTCACTCCAACAAGTCCAGTGGTAAGATCTCATCATTACTTACAAAACGAGCCCAAACTCGATATAACTAGCTGTAGCCGTCTAGAAGATCCAGTAGTAGTCTTCGAAGTATACCATCAGGTCACTCCAACAAGTCCAGTGGTAAGATCTCATCATAACTTACAAAACGAGCCCAAATTCGATATAACTAGTTGTAAAGATCTAGGAGTTCCAATAGAAGTCTTCGAGGTATACCACCAAGTCACTCCAACAAGTCCAGTGATAAGATCTCATCATTACTTACAAAACGAGCCCAAACTCGATATAACTAGCTGTAGCCGTCTAGAAGATCCAGTAGTAGTCTTCGAAGTATACCATCAGGTCACTCTAACAAGTCCAGTGGTAAGATCTCATCATAACTTACAAAACGAGCCCAAACTCGATACAACTAACTCTAAAGATCTAGGAGTTCCAATAGAAGTTTTCGAGGTATACATGCAGGTCAGTACTACATTCGGGGAATATAACTTTACAAGAAATTTCGAAATTCTATCAAATAATAAAATAATGCTATTATATTGAAGGTACCATAGGTACCTAGTACTTAGTTTCTTACCTTTCTTTTCAAAATATATAAAGTATCAATTTGGTTTGCTATGAACTATTTCGTGTTCGTACAGCGATGTTTTTCGATACCAGCATCTGCTTACAACCAGCGCAGCCTCCACTCAGAAAGGCGGTCAAACGCCGACTGATTGATATTTGAATTTTGAATTTTGAAATGAAATCAAACGAGTGACCGAGTAAAATCAAAATAAGCCTTATTGCATACTATTTTAAGGTTCGGTTTAAACCAAAATATGTGAAAAAAGTACACGCGATGCTATATTTTATTTTTTATACTATTTGTAATATTTTTGATATTTTTCTCTCCAAGATTTTGAGTTGAACATATCTGCTAACAGATAGTATTTTTTAATTACATAAAATCGGTATATTATAGACAAGAAATGTACCTAAAGTCACCCCAAAATCGTGAATTTTGTGTGAAGAGGTGACGGGAAATAATTTTTATAGTACTAAAAATTGAGATTTTGAACAAAATCAACTCCCAAGATTTGGAGATTAAGGACCAATCTATGTGTAGCAATTTTTATTTCCATCTTATTTGGTTTAACTTAGTCACAATATGTACCGAAAGTCACCCGATATGCGGAAACGCACTCTTAAATAATAATTATCATAATAAAGTAAAATATTTTTTTCTTAATATTTTTTTTATTTAAAACCTTTACAATACATCTAATATCATTTTGAGTTCACACAATATCGATGCGCTTAAAATTCCTGTGCATTGTACTAGAACATTAACAGTCAATAACATTTTAATTGATGCTAAATCTGTATTCGAATTCACCGGAGATCTCCGATGAATCTTCGGAGAATGGCAAATCACCGGTGATTTTCACCGGTGCTCGAAATTCCCCGCTCTAGTTCCGGCCCCTTCCAAAGCCGCGTACGTGCTTTGAATATTAAATAGGTACGTCGAACACCGTAAGGGCGAGCCCTCACTGGAGTGCGACATCGCGTTGTAAAAATCATAGACGTAGCGACCACAACGCACCGTGGAAATGTCCGCTGTGCACCGTAAAAACGGATGATTGATTAATTGATCAAGATGATTAATTACGATATCGATTATCTGATTTACTTGATTCAGGATTGTCCTGTCCTTTGGGAGAAACCAACGGAAGATTGATGCGTCTTAAGCCAAGCAGAAGTAGTACTTAGTGCGGTCCATGTCTCATTAGAAACTAAACTAATGGACAGAGTTTTCTCGAACTATGTCCTATGCGATGTAATTTTTCGTTGCGCAAACGCAACCGCAAGTCTTGCTTGTAGCCTCGCCTTTACCTCGAGCGGCGCGGTCAAAGTCATTCTTGGAATTACTACTACGGAAAGGGATTTATGTGGCGTATTGTTATTATGTCTTCAGTTAGGGTTTCCAAAATGTTTTTTTGTTAATTAATTAATTAATTTTGTATGAAAGTTTTTGATAATTAATTTTCACTTTTTACCACCGCCATTGTGTTTATGGGGTCAAAGTGCATGGGTGGTTGCTGGTAAGTTATACACATTAACAAACACCTTGTATACTTCCAAATTCATATTTCATATTAGTATGGATATGAACATTTTAGCATAACTATTTTGTACTTATTAGAAAATGTTAATTTATATCTTCGGACTACTTACATCTGTTAAAATATGCCAAACGATAACCTTTAACATTTTGTCAAGTACCTAATATCCATAATTGATAAGCAAGATTTACGTCTCAATAAGTCCAACGGTGTTGGTATTTCGTGATTTCGTCTCGACGACGACGAGGCGACGCAGTTGGTGAAGCTTCGGGACGCGTTATCACCGGGCACATGGCGGCACTTGGAGAGCCGCGCGGGGCGGGTGGGCGACACGCGCGCGCTACTGGACCGCGAAACGCTCCCGAACGACGACGTCAGTTCAAATCGGAGCGACGCACGAACCGAGCGCTTCGCAGCGTCACGCGCTGTTTATTTCTCGCGAACCTACCCTTGCAAGTGGCCCATCGAACCCACCAATTGCTACGACTATCGACTCGATTTTTTCGGCCCTCCGTCAAAAAGTTTATCGACCCTACGCCGCTATAACAACCCTTGTTTTTTCATTCAGTCAGTCGCTCCCTCTAATTATGGACTCCCCCTGAACTTAGTTGAAAAATCCAGGCCGCTCTCGATTCGGCTGCGTTTATTGCTTTATTATTTTTATTACTACTCTACTTCTCGTATTACGAACTCCTTAGTTCCATCTATTTGCATAAATAGGAAGCTGCAAAGCTCAGACGTAGTTCCGCGAAACAGTTTTGCGTCACCGTTATCTGTAACCAGGTCAATTAGGTATCTCCTAACCATGACACTGCGTTGACATTGCCAGCTCTCGATTGCGTACAGTGAATGTGAGTGTTCTTGAAGTGGGACTTAGGAACCGAGGACGTTGCATGGTGGCGTGAGGAACACCGCCGCAGCGGATGTGCACGCCGCTGCCGCCCTGGTGGTACGTGCCGGCTGGAATGCCAGCTGCTCTTGACCTAACTAGGTACCGTACACTTCATTAGGTTCTGCCTGCGGATTATTATCAGCTGTGGTATTGTATAAAATTGATTGCTACAGTATTACGATCTCTCACTCGTTACTTGTACTCTCTCGTTATTGGTTAAAATGCACCGATGCAACAAGAACGCCATTTAATTAGCCAATCAGATGTGATTGCAATTGTCACACTGTAGCAAGCATTTTGAAAAATACCATAGCTGTTTAAACACTAATACATAAAAATATCTTAATTATAAACGACTCTAACTAGAGTGTTTAACTAAACACGTTCCTTGATTTCCAGACAAATCCTGCTCGGTAAACGGTTTTATAGCAGTCTAATATATCTATATTATATGTTTGCGTTTACATTGTCTGCTTCATATTATGTGTTAATTCTCACGGATTGATTACAGTTTCTAAGAACTTTTAAATGTTGACTATGAAGCGACTCAAACTAATTTAATTGGTCCAGTCTAGGTGAAGTTATGAATTTAATTGTTAACTAAGAATATTCCACAATAGCACAATTAATCAACTAGCGTTATTAATTGACGTAACTGCCTACTCGAACTTATTGACGTCAAGAAGCATTAAATATGAAACTAGCCTCGTTAAGATGTTTTGACTTCCTGCCTTATTCAAGCTTGTTAAAGTATTTACGTACGAATAACGTAAATATAAATACCGTCGAAGTCGTAAAATGATAATATCGTCAATCATATCAAACTATTGCGCCAAATGTACAGTCCATGTGAGCTATAAATTGCTTATTATGATGACATTTTTAGAACAAATTAAACCTATGTCACAGTTATGCTATGGCATTTCATTGTTTCTAGATCTTATAGATATGAGACAGATTTAAGTCAAAGCATATTTATGTCTCGTTTTAAATCTTAAGTCAGAGCATTGCTCTATAGATCACCGCATTAGACTTAAGCCTCCAAGGTTCTTATCCTGCCCCCATACGTACTATTTTGAGTATAATGGCCCGTTGCTGTAACAATATATTTTAGCTCGAAAAACTTCTGATATTAACAAGTACCTAATGAAGAAACAATCGCCATTTCATGCTCTTTGAAAACTATATAACTTGAAAAGTAAACTCACAGGGGACAGACTAAAAAATTTTCAAAAACTAAGAATTCACCCCGTTTGAAACCTTTAGACTCATTTTTTAAATCAGGATTTTTGAGGTACATTTATAATTGTTGCAGCAAATAAGCGATTTGTACTCGTATCAACGTTTTCTAGAAGATCTTGATAAATGTATTGTAGATGTCTTTATCAAGATCTTCTAGAGAGGAAGATGCAAGTTTTTATGGTTTCTGAACTCTGCCTCCTTGGGTGGTACGAAAACAGTATTAATTAATTAATCCTGTTTCATTGTTTTCTTTGTATCACAATAGTTAGTTAACTAAGTATCATTAGTTATCGTTTACATTATGAAACTGGTTTTCAAAGTTGTCCTACAATCTTTTTCTTACATATTTTGTTGCTTACGTGATCACTTTACCGTTATGTTATCGGCCTCTTTAGATAAAACATTTGTTCCCTTTAGTTCCAAACAGAACATATTTAAATTAAATATAGTATTATCCTGGAAAGCCCAATGTCGGTAGAAGCGAAAAATATATATGGGATACTTTTTTTTTATTAAAAAAAATGTACATAGACTGCAAAACTAAACTACCCTTCCCTTCTATTCATCTCTTCCTTTTATCTTTGACGCAGTCGGATAAAATGAGCTACAACGATTTTTACATTATATTCTTTCAAAGCGATCATTCCAAGGCGACAAATCACTTTGGAGGAGTAATTGCTTATTAAAACAGTTTAATTGCTTGGACACCTTGTGGTTGAAATATGATGTAATTACCAATCAGCCGGTCATGCTACTATTGTTTATTATACATAAACGTTGAGTAATCAAAACAATAACAAATGGAGCTGTGACCGATTGAGTATCAAAATAATCATAGTCTTTATTATTAACAGCTTGTAGACTATGACATCATACACGATAACCCAAATAGATTTTGTTTTGATGCAATGGAATAGCAAAAAATTATTTGTCGATGTTTAGTAGGCATGTTTGTGATTCAATTATAATGGATTGTCTTGTAACAACTTTGAATGTTATATGTAGATACTTTAAAAACTATTTTTGAAACTTAATCCAATTAGTGCTTCACGATCTAGACATCTATAAGTACAAGAAATACAAAAGTGTCTGTTTAATTTATACTTATTAATACTTTTTGACATAATTTGTTAAAAGTAAAGTAGTGATAGTTTGACAATTGAAAAAACATGTATTCTTAACTATTATGATGGAATAAATAATAATTTACAAAAGAAATGAGCTATTTCACATTCACAAGTTATTCAGTGTCAGAAATATCTGCCATATACCTATTAAGATTTTATCTGAACGACAGCACACTCCAAACCCACGTTTTTAAATTTTTTCTCGGCTTGTGACTTACGCTTCATTTTATCCCAATTTTTTGAGTAAACCGAAATATATTAAAGGCTAATCAATTACTATCTATTAGACGTTTAACGGTAACGTGAAACTTTCGTGTAACGAGTAACATGCTGCATTCTTATCTTAATTTTTTTTCTGTTCCGTTTCTTTTATCGTCAGACCTTCTTTCGACGAAACTGGTATAAAATTATTATGCACGCTTGTAAGCTACTTCACCAACTTGGCTGTTTCGTTTAAAACTTTATCCTTTTCATAACAAAATATGATCCAATGATCCAATTTGCTTAAAGCCCTCTTTCTGTCCTTAGTTGGGTTAAGTTGAACTTAGCTTACAAATAATATTGGACAGTAAAAGTTATTTGTGAAATTTTACTTAAGATACTTCTTAGCGATTACAACGACTTATTGCACCTATATAATAACAAGTTTTCTGTTATCCTTGTGTGTTTTTTGATTGCAATAAAGTACCTATATAATAATACAAACACCACTACAAAGAAACAAAAGTGGATATCTTTCACAGTTCAATATTTATAAGGCGCTTTGATATCATGAGCTGAAGTTAAATATTGTAGAAACACCGCTGATTCAACATCCGCCCAATATTTTAATTGAGACGCAAGTTATCCCTAATCAAGTCGAATGACTAATACCTAATAATTAAAATAACAATGCAAACATGCCTTGAATACGAATTATTTATAGTTGTTACTACGATCGGGTTAGACGGTAGACTTCCCAAAAGAGTGATAATAAATTGACGAACAATGAAGTCATGGCATTCAAACGCAAGCCATCGAGCAATATTTACCGGACGTTTATATTCAAAGGGCGCACCACCCACGTCGTTCGGACGGGACGCCTCGGCTGCTGCAGAATCTGAGATGTTCCTCGTAATTCTTCCCAACGCTCTACCCTTTTATGAGCTTCAGTAACGCCTCACTGGGTTTTTTGCATACTTCATTAAACGGTTTTAAGTTTTGATTTCATTCAAAATTTTATTTACGTCACCTACAGCGTCCCTTAAAACTAAATACATAATTATTATTATAGGACATACTTTTGTGTTTAATATACTTCATAGCCATAGGAATATTATCTTTAGTAATCCTTAAAAGTAAATGCCATAATATAAAATATGCACAAGAGACATCTCTTGTCATACATACATGTGTACATACTTGTGTTGGTCACCTTTTCAAGACTATCATTGAACCGATCTTGAGATTTGTCGAATATAGCTGTAACCACAGTGCATCCTGACAACGAAGGAAGGAGACTTTTAGTTCCGGAATTAAAAGAGTTTTTTTTTAGTTTACACAGTTTAGTTTACCTACATCAATTTTTGAAAACCATAATCCACGCAACGTTATTGCAGGCAAAAGCTAGTTTAAAAATCCCGCGAGAACCATCTGTTTTTCCGGGATAAAAGGTAGTCTAATCTGAGATCTATTGAGCGTGCTCTGACTTAAGATAGAGTTAAAACGCAAATATGCTTTGACATGAATCTGTATCGTTTTAACTCTCTCTTGAGTCTGAACTGAGTGAGAGTGCGGTCTATAGTTTTCAGCCTTAGTCTCTTTCCAAGTCCTGAACTATATCCATGCAAAAAATCACGTTGATCCGTTACTCTTTTGCTCCGTGATTGAACGAAAAACAAACAAGCACACTTTCGAATTCATAAAAATAAAGGATTAGTAATGATGTTTTAGTTTATGTTGTGGGACAGAATAAATTGCCTGCCACATTCTCTTATTTGGAGGCTCTGTTTGACGTAAATTCAGCATGGATATTAGTTATTACCTCTAATACGTTAAAGCTACTCTGGCTGCGAAACGGTTTATCTCCTTTGACGTAGCGTAAGCGTGGTAAAATGTTAGCACGCTTCACGTACTCCAATCTAACCGTATGTAATTTTCTCTTTGACTATTTTTTCTACAAAAATAGTCGTTTTTAACCTACTACGGAAAACCAAAAGGAAGGGTAACGATTTTAGCAGTCTAATGCACAATTATCAACGTTCCCTAATTTTTACGGGCTTAACGTAAGTTAGGTGACGCTTTGTGTCAATTTCATTTTCACGGAGTTTTAGCAAACACCTAAAGGTAAAAATGACAGGTAAGGGATTGTAGTTAGATTACCTACATAAAGACAATCGTAATTAGAGGATGATTTAAGCATGGTTGAAGAAAACGAGCATAAGTAGGTATGTTTGTAAGTATGTTCCTCCGTAGCGCCCAAACTACTGAGCCGATTTTGATGATTGTAGTTTCAATTAATTCGTTATTATGGTCCGGGTGACATAGTTTACATTTTATTCAATCAATACGACGGATGTTACATCCAATTTACCACAGTCAAGTTACAGTTTCAAACTTTTTTCATTAATAAAAAAAGTTTGAAACTGTAAATAAATGAATGACTCTTTTTCCTATCAGAACCATAGAAGATAATGTCAAACAAAACAACTGTTACGCGAACTTATCACTAAAGAGTCATCGCCATTGTAGTCTGGCATAAGTCCCAGAGGAGCTGTCTGGCATCGACCAACTTCAATCGCGGCCAGACAAAGACGCGATATTTCCTAACAAACCCAGTAGGGTGACTTCGCCGGTTACGCGACCAGGGTCAGTTACGCGACCACTAACAGGACCTACGGCATTAAAACGAAAATAATAAGAATTCTATTCTTCTTTTCCAAATGAAATTCACTTAAGTAAAGAGGGGGATAAACCTATTAGTTTTACCTACAATAGTTGGCAGCTTTGTGTTTACCCGAAAGCAAACAAATCTTAGTTCAATCCGCCGCTCATACTTTCGGCGCGTACACGTTCCCAAAACAACGAAAAAAATAGTGAGTAAGTGAAGCGTTCGAGGTAAGTAGATCGTGATGTATTTATTTGAGTCAATTTTTTAATGTTCTATTAAGTGGATATATATATGTTTTACGTTATTTGTACATTTATTACATGTAATATACAAAATCAGGTAAAAAAATTGAATGGTCGCTAACTGAAATTGGAATTAGCCAATAACTTCAGTTGGCGACCACCTGGCCGCCAATAGACATTTAGAAAGAAAAACATTTATTTTTATTTTTTATAGACTACAAATCTAATTCGGAATTTAATCACTTTCAATTTAATTTGTTTATTTTTATCCGTGTATCTTTTAGTTTACGACCACCAAATTATTATTATAAAACATCTTAAAATGTATGGGTATCAAGTGGTCGCCAACTAAAAATGAGCAAATTAATATATGGGTTTACGACCATTTGCAATCACTACTTATAATCTTATCTGTTTTTTGCATAATGTAGGTGTTTAATATATAATATTTTCATTACAGATGTCCTCCACAAACCGTATTAGAAAATAACACCGGCTTATTCCCAAAGAGATCTGGAATGTGCTTTAAAAATATAAGAGAAGGAGGACACGGTATTAGAAAGAAATATAAAATGTATAACATCTCGAGATCTGATAATCTGATGATTTGATTCTAAACTTTTGTAATTGTTGTTTAAAGTGATATTTTTAATTTTGTACTTGTGTAGGAAAATGTATTATACTTGCTAAGATTCATTTAAGCTTAAGCTTGAATATTAAAGTGTACCTTTGATCTCATGAAAAAATGTGTTTTAATAATTTATTATAATGTATGAATAATAAAGCATGAATAATAATTATTTTTTAAACATTAACACGTTCATATTTTTTATTTTTAATTAATCAAATTTAGTTTTCCCTAGCAAATCGAGAGGTCGCCAACTAGATAAGGGGGCAGTCGTCAACTAGCAAAAGTGGTCGCCAACTAGCATTTCACATAGTTTTTAAGATTTATTCAATTTAAAATGTTTTCACAACTTTAATTCTTATTTTTTTACTTTTAAATATAACTTGACAATATCTAGGACCCCGTCATATAAATTTAATACATGTGCTATGGGTGCAACGTACTTAAATATTGACGTAAAGTTGAATATACCGCTAATCGGTCGCCAACCGGCGAAATCACCCTATACTCTAAAGAGTATTACTGAACAAACTTGCATATTCCCATGGGTGTTCACAACTCAACAAAAGCGAAGATTGATTAATTTTATTTAATACTAGCTGTTGCCCGCGACTTCGTCCGCGTCAATTTCTGTTATCATAATCGCGATTAAGAAGTTTTTAAAAGAATATATTTTAAATATGGATAACTTTCCCCGTTTTTGCAACATTTTTCACTGATGCTTCGCTCCTATTGGTCGCAGCGTGATGTTATATAGCCTAAAGCCTTCCTCGATAAATGGACTATCCAACACAAAGAGAATTTTTCAATTCGAACCAGTAGTTCCTGAGATTAGCGCGTTCAAACAAAAAAACTCTTCAGCTTTATATATTAGTATAGATTGATACATTGGCAAAGTTTGTTAAATCATTTGCAGTATAACCAGTGTTTCAGAAAACATATACAAGGTGTTTGTTAATGTGTATAACTTACCAGCAACCACCCATGCACTTTGACCCCATAAACACAATGGCGGTGGTAAAAAGTGAAAATTAATTATCAAAAACTTTCATACAAAATTAATTAATTAATTAACAAAAAAACATTTTGGAAACCCTAACTGAAGACATAATAACAATACGCCACATAAATCCCTTTCCGTAGTAGTAATTCCAAGAATGACTTTGACCGCGCCGCTCGAGGTAAAGGCGAGGCTACAAGCAAGACTTGCGGTTGCGTTTGCGCAACGAAAAATTACATCGCATAGGACATAGTTCGAGAAAACTCTGTCCATTAGTTTAGTTTCTAATGAGACATGGACCGCACTAAGTACTACTTCTGCTTGGCTTAAGACGCATCAATCTTCCGTTGGTTTCTCCCAAAGGACAGGACAATCCTGAATCAAGTAAATCAGATAATCGATATCGTAATTAATCATCTTGATCAATTAATCAATCATCCGTTTTTACGGTGCACAGCGGACATTTCCACGGTGCGTTGTGGTCGCTACGTCTATGATTTTTACAACGCGATGTCGCACTCCAGTGAGGGCTCGCCCTTACGGTGTTCGACGTACCTATTTAATATTCAAAGCACGTACGCGGCTTTGGAAGGGGCCGGAACTAGAGCGGGGAATTTCGAGCACCGGTGAAAATCACCGGTGATTTGCCATTCTCCGAAGATTCATCGGAGATCTCCGGTGAATTCGAATACAGATTTAGCATCAATTAAAATGTTATTGACTGTTAATGTTCTAGTACAATGCACAGGAATTTTAAGCGCATCGATATTGTGTGAACTCAAAATGATATTAGATGTATTGTAAAGGTTTTAAATAAAAAAAATATTAAGAAAAAAATATTTTACTTTATTATGATAATTATTATTTAAGGAGGTAGGAAATAATGATAAAGTAATTGTATTTGAATAAATGTTATTAAGTTAATAATTAACAATGTTCCTCAACAAACTTCTTTTTATTTAAATTAAATTACTTGAGTTATGATTCAATAATAATCGGTTAAACACCGATTACTTTCACCGGAGAGTCACCGGTGATTCTCCGGTGAAAAATCACTTCTCCGCGCCGCCGGTGCAAATCACTACGCCGGACACCGCTCGCTTTCGACTACAAATGCTAGTAATATGCTTGCACTGTACTGCAAGCGATAATAATAATTATTGTATCGTTTTGCAATTGATTTATTATTAAAAATATCACACACATTCATTCGTTCATTCACATACAGTCATTGTTAATCAAAACCACGACGCGAGATATTAATTACCTGCAAATAAAGAGGCGGCAGTCACTTTATGGATTACGTAGGTACGGACTTTAACTTATGGAGTCCGAAAGTAGTCGGGAATATTCTTGCAAAAATACTAGATTTCTAATCGGTTTTCACTCTACTGAACAATACTACAGGTTTACAGATTTAATTGCATGCCGATTAATGGTTAGGTATCGCATCTGGAATATTTTATCGCAACGTTATAGCATAGCAAGTAGTACGTTGTAGGCCTACAAACATCCATTCATAGTTTTATCGTTGGCAGTTCATTGCCATTGAATCAGCTGTTTTAAAGGTTGCCACCTAAACATTTATGGTGAATTTTTGAAGTCCTCATAACTTGGCCAGGATATGAGCTACACGTCTCATGATATTTTTTCATGTATCTATACACCGACCCCAACTTATGGGTTTCGGTAGGATAGGGACATTAACTAACACCTTGTATATGTAACACGGTCGTTCCACACACCTATATAATATGTAACTTGGCGTGGACATAACTCGCTTTAGCAATACATGAGCATAATTAACCCGCAAATTATACACAACATAGATAATATTGTTATTACATATTATTTTATTTTTAAAAGAGCATCTGCCGAGTTTTTTGCTGGTTCTTCGCGGTTGAAACGGTTTTCCGAACCAGTAGATTAGGTAGATTCATTTGAGGATTCGAAAGAATTTTATAAAAGTTTATTTGAATAAAAAATTATTCTATTCTATGTTCATGTTGATCAACACGTACCTACCTACTAATGGCCTTTAACCATGCAGCATGCTGTACCTAAGCATACATTAAACTGCATTTTCTGACGCAAACACTTATATCTTACAATCCGTTGCTTCGGTTGCGCTGCTGTGACTGTGAAAACAAACTCACTTTACTTTGTTTTACGAATCACGTAATATAAAAGAAAACAATACAAAATATGATCGAATGCGTGTATATTCTCTATCATCTTATTCTGTATCAATTATGTCTAATTATCCCTTGACCTTTACTTGACATAATTGACAAACCAAAATAAGAAAAATGAAAAATAAAATAAGCCAAGGTGAAGTGAGTTAAGTTAAAACAATCACCAAACAGTTAGAAACTAATACTCTTAATAATAATATAAAAAAATATTTTTAAAAAACCGACTTCAAACGCCACTTAAAAGTATAAAATAATTTTAGTTTGTACACGTATGTTGAAGTCGGGCCAGCGTCGCGTATCGGTTTCATCGTTTCTATTTAGGCCCGTCCGTCTCACGGGCTAATTCAACAAGTATACCGGCCTAATAGTATTTACGATTTAATAATTTTAGTTTGTTACACGTATATTGAAGTCGGACGGGCTTAAAATATAGAAAC
The DNA here is from genome assembly GCA_038048805.1 of Hipparchia sbordonii. Lineage (NCBI taxonomy): Eukaryota > Metazoa > Arthropoda > Insecta > Lepidoptera > Nymphalidae > Hipparchia > Hipparchia sbordonii. Next base: position 8,191,944 of record CM076110.1, read on the forward strand.
GATGATACCACTGCGCAACGCTGGCCCGACTTCAACATACGTGTACAAACTAAAATTATTTTATACTTTTAAGTGGCGTTTGAAGTCGGTTTTTTTAAAATATTTTTTTATATTATTATTTTAAGCTTTTTAGTGTAGCTTCATGGGACCAATTCACTAGACCATTTGTTTTGCTTCTTAAAAAAAGTATTGAAATATATTATTCCAAATAGAAATTTAGCATATGTATGTATGCTATGCAGTTTGCATGGTTAAAATCCTACACACACTCTGATCACGAGCGATTTGCTCTTATTCAATGAAGAGTTCCATCCTATATCTCCGAAGATATTCATCAGACCTTCACCAAACTTAAATGGGATCAACCAGACGATAAGCCCTTTTAAATAAATAAAAATTATTGAAATCGGTTCAGATTTTGCAGAGTTATAGAGTAACATCGTCAAAAATTCGGTTAAAAGAAAATTTATATTGAAATGCCGAATAGAAAAGCATTAGGTATGTGTGTATGCTATGAAGTATGCATGATTAAAATCCGACACACACTCTGATCACGAGCGATTTGCTCTTGTTCATTGAGGAGTTCCGTCCTCCATCTCCGAAGATATTCATCAGATCTTCACCAAATTTAAATGGGACCAACTTGACGATACGTCCTTTCAAATAAAAAAAAAATTATTAAAATCGGTTCAGATTTGACGGAGTTATGGAGTAACATCGCCAAAAAATAATAATAAAAATAAAAATAAAAAATAAAAAAAACATACGCGTCGAATTGAGAACCTCCTCTTTTTTTTGAAGTCGGTTAAAAATATTAATACTCCTGTACAATACAGTACGTCAATTCGTGGAAGTCCTATATTTTAACATGAAAGCATTTGGTAAGTGGATGTTAACACGCAACTTTTCCCAAGACCATTGATTATGTTAAATGTGTAATTTAGTTTTGGTTGAATAGGGTTTTGTTTGACAACTGTATCATCATTTATCACCGTTATTGTAGTGGGTACTTGTTGGCAAAATAATGTTTATTTTCAGTGAAGAGTTAATTTCCTTGCTATGTCCATGTTGGTGTTTCTTATAATAATAACTTATTTAATCTTTATTCTTGATTATTTGCAGACATAAACATTCATACAATTTTTATAAAGTTCAGTTTTAGTAAAAGTCTACTTACCTCAGAAACTGTTACTTTTATTTATTAAATATCGTCCATTATTATTAAATATCGTCTATTTCTGAGACATAAAATGAATGTGCATGCCTATTGCCCATTCAGTGTCTCGCAAATAGATTTTCTAATTTATTTGTCTTTAAAATATTATCCGAACTCCTACTTATTATGCTCATCACTGATGCTGCTCTTTTCTTTATTATCGTTTAAAAGTAATCCGTATGAGCCTCAGTAAAAATCAGTACCTACTTAACGCAACGTACTGCTGAATGCCGAAGTGCAGTACAGAAGTATTGAAGTTATTGTTATGTTTGGGTCATTAATTACCTACTTGTTTATCTCCAACCAGCAAGGTCTGAATTCAGTTTTTTGTATGTTTTAAGTACCTTCTTGCTAAGATTAGCAAGAAGGTATTTAAAACATATATAGTTTTTATCTAAAAACCCGACAGTCTCGCGTACCGAATGTTCCGTACCTTGGAAGGATACCAAAAAAGAATAGGTAATTAGATATTAATAACATCCTTTTTCTTTGGGACGGCATACCTAAGTTTGTTTGTAAAGCATTATTGCTGTTTTAAAATAAAACTGTGCTTACCATAATCTACTCTAATTACTTCAGATTTTTCGCTGACAATCTCCGATAAGATTCGGAAGTGTTTTTTTAGGTATTTTACATAATAAGTAATTTAAAAATAATACGGCTTAAACGAAAATAACTTATTTTAGAATTTGGCATTTCTAAAGGCTTTTCATGTGATTCATTAAAATAAATTATTTCTCCTTCTTCAATGAGAATGTTACCATCATTGATTTCCGCATTTCTCTCTCTCTCTCGCTGTCACACAATCTCCTTTCATTCGTATGAAAATATGTGTTAAGAGGCTGTATCTCTTTATTGCATTTAGGCAGAAACTAGTAGGTAGTTTTTAGAGCAATAAGAGACCTCATATTCAGGATAAATGTCAGTATGACGCATCAAGCCATTTACGAGAAAAAGGGGCTGAATGAACGGTCGGAAACCTTTAAGTGCTAAGTTTCGTCAAGTTATTTATTACTAACTGCTAATAGCAAACACTTGCGACGTCGCCGTCGTCAACGTGAAACCATGAACCTAGAGTTAAAACTAACTTGCCATCATTCCTCCGCATTTCTACATTTACCTACAGTTCACACAAAATACTCGTACCAAGTACCAGATTGGATAGCTGAAAGTTTTTTGGAAGAAATCCTATTTTGTTCTGAGTTTTAAACTAAAAGAATCCGTTTTGAATCCGCCAGAATATTTTATTATTTAAGTTTTATTTTAGTTTAAGGTTTCTATTGTACACAATATCTTAACTAAACCAAAACTAAATTGGCATGTCTAAATCTGATGCTGTTCCTTTCATAATGCTGCTTGCGTAAAAGGAGAGCAATAGATTTATGCTGAGATGTATAGAGCTTGCTCTGACTCAAGATAGTAGTTAAAACGAGACACAAATATGCTCTGGCATAAATCTGTCTCGTTTTAACTCTTTCTTGTGTCTGAGCTGAATGAGAGTGCGATCTATAGATTTCAGCCTTAGACCTATCATCTTAGTTTAGTTTAGAGAGATTTGATAGAAAAGAATAAGCCCCATTATGCCTCAAAATTGTTGACTCTGTACGGTTCGGGTGATTCATACTTTAACATTAATACGTGCCTAAATAAACAAAAAGGTTTAAACGCCTCAGCTTAATAAACAGTTTTCGCTAAAATACGTGACATTGGCGAAGTTAACTCTACAATCAGCAGTGTAGACGCAACTAAAAGCTTTTAGGGTCTAGACATTGCATTTAAAGTACAAAAATTGCAGTTTGGATGCTGTTCTATTGCAGTTTACGTCATTTTTGTTATTTGTACCTACTACAACTGTACGCATTTTGGCATAGTAAAAATAACGCAGGAACTAGTAACCTCTACAGTCTACACCATCAACATCAAGCCTTTTACTGAAATAGTTTTAATTGGTACAGCTTAATTAAATTATTCCATTTAAGATGCCCACTACGTCCGCTGTCCCGTTTCTGAGAATCGTCAACATTTTATCTGAGATGGAGTTCAGTGTCCGCCCGAGTAAACATGTAGCGGGTGTTAGAGAGACGCCCTGAGAAAGCCCACGTCCGGTCAATTCGCTGCACTTGTGTTCAGATCTATGGTCGAAACCGGCAATAAATGATGCTCGATGCTCCATAACCCAATGCTATTATTAATATTAGCGTCGAAATATATTGCATTATGTTCCCGTGCAGGCCACATACAATCAAGTTTGCCGTCAAGTTTGCATCATGCTTAGGGATTCGAAAAAATGATCGATACCTGAGTAGTATTTACTTTTGGTTCGATACATAGGAAAGCTTCCGAAAGCTGTGCCACTCCATAGAGAGTGAGAGAGAGAGAGATAACGCTATACATCAGAAAGAGAATAGTATAGGCTATAGTCTGCTTACTTACTGTACTTTCCCAATCACTCGATACTTTTATCTTATCACTAGATTTCACACATGTCAGACAACACACTTTAAACAATCGTTGTTATGATGGTACGGAACCATTCATGTAAGACTCCAACTCGCACTTGGCTTGTCTTTTTTTACAACAATTTTATGTGATGTGGTTGAAAAGTTGCACATCCTATTCACGAAGTAAACAACGTAAAACGAATAATTTATGCATAACAATGGAATTTATCGTGTTTCTTATATTTCAAAGCGGCAAAGGACACACGGTTTCGTCCACGTGACCGTAGTTGCAACATCTACAGCATGACATAATAATAAATAACAATATGTCAGCTGCTGATTTAGATTAAAATACAGCTAAGGAATGGAGGCAAGTAAATTATAATTTGGTTGAGGTGGAACATACCTACGTAAATAGACTAAATAGTCACGTACATAGATACATCTTGTTGTAGTGCCTTCCCCTATCGGAGGTTGGAAACCATTAGGGCTATCTGCACCTTGGATCCTAGATCAAGGAATAAGGATCGGGTAGTTTTCCGGTATCATTGGCGCAGGTTTTTAAGCCAAGAAATTTTTCTCCGACCTGTAGGACTAAGATGCGCGCCACGAGAATATTTTGTCTACACGTTAACTCGTAATCTCTATTTGAATCTCTATAAAGATCCATGAGTAAAGTGAAGACAAAAATTTCTCGTGGCGCGCTGCACGCATCTTAGCCCCACAGGTAGATTTTTCTTTGAATAGAAGCAACAAGATGAGCTACATACATACGAGTGTCGAGTACATACAAAGAAACATGCATACCTATATATTACATAGGTACTTTGAATATTATCTGACGTAACAACCAATCCATTTATGCAATCTATTTCTCGAAAACATGACAGGTTACAATTTAGTAATTGATGTTACAGCGGTAAACATCAATGTCCACACAAACTTTCTATAAATTTTTTCATAGCGCTATTGATGAATTTATTTATATTCCTACTAACCTATTCGAACAATATTAAAATTACCTAGTTTTAAATAGAGGAAGGAAGGAAGATTCGAAACATAATGTAAACTCGCATAAATTAAGTTTACACTTAACATAATAATTTATCATAACTTAAATTCTGCAAAACATACGCCGCAAAACGGATGAGGTAGCGATAAAACCTCAAGATTTATTTCACGACCATGAATTTACCGGTTATAGTCCCATTTTAGCGTGACATTAACTTTATATTATACAATTTAATGTGTCACTTTCATGTGTAAATGAGCATCATCAATTTTATATAGAGTAAAATAGAAAAGTTTTTTATTCAAATAAACTTTTTAAAATACTTCTGAATTGTAATATGAATCTACCACTATTTACTAAGTTAGTCTTAAAATATGGCTCTTATCTATGAAAACGACCAAGTGCGAGTCAGACCTGAGCGCCGAAGGTTCCGTAACTTGGAAGGTACAATATTTGGTTAAAATATTTGACCTAATCAAAAACAAATCACACAAAACTTTGTTTTGCTAATAAAATTCTACTTGAAGACATTTATTTAATATCAAAGTTTGCAATTTTTACTGCATTGTACTAAAAACTTTAGCATCTTCACAAACGAACAGACAGAAAGACAGACAAACGGCCAAGTAATCCTAGAAATAAGAAAGTTTTGACAGAATTTCAATACAAAAACTGTCAGAACGTTTTCAAAATTCATCGCTTAACGTTACTTATTAGGCGATGAAAAAGCCCTTATACTAAGATATCGATTTCTTCTAAATCTTAAGAAGAAGCTAATACCAGAATTCAATACCTACTTTGAGAAGATAAAGGGTAAAGGGTAATAAAAAAAAATTATCATGAGGTTCTTAGATAGATACTTTCTAAAGCTCCGTAGGTCAGGCGTATAAAACTTGCGTAATTTTAATAGTGACGCATAATTCAATAATAAACCACTTAAACTATTATCGCGTCCGACAATAAGCTGATTTATTAATTATTTTAAATTATCATTAGAATAAGTGGCCAATTAACAAAATACTCCTCGATATCGATCTTTAGCCTTTAACAAAGGCTGTTTAGGTCGAAGTAAAAAAATTCCAAGTGCGAATCGGAGTTGTGCACAATATACATTCTGATTTTAATTGTAAGTCTTATTTATGTACCAAATCATAAGGCACAAACAATAAAAAGGACTTGCACAAAAGATAACGTACAAAACGCTTTAGTGCAAGCGCGCTTCAACCTAAACCTCATCAGTGTTTTACATCATTGATAGTCATTGAGCGCAAACCTATCTCAAAAATAAAAATAAACTCAGTATCAAAACCTAATTTTTAATATTATTTTATTACTAGATCATGCCCGCGACTTCGTCCACGTGGATTAATGTTCTTTGATTCCTGCGGGAACTGTTTAATTTTTTGGGATAAAAAGTAGCCTATGTTTTAATCCTGGGTATGGAAACAAAAAACGTTTTGTAGTTGAAGTCTTACTTTGCTAGTAGGCAAATAAATAAGAAAAAAAAAAGAATTACATATTTAGTAAAAAAAATATTATTGCTTATAAATATTCAAGACATTATATTATCAATGTTATAATTTAGTTCCACGTGTTCCTGTGGTTTCAACCGGCTATTATGACTGAAGCCTGAAATAGACCCTGTGACAGACGGACAGACAGTGGAAGCTTAGAACTCTTTGACTACGGAACCCTAAAAAAAGTAACTCGGGCAGAATATACGCGCTGAAACGTAAGGCTGTAGGCGGTAGTTCATTAGCGGTTTCCGCATTCGTCACTGAGGCACACGCCGCCAAGGTTGTGCGAACCTCTTTGTCTCTATTTTGTGGCCACGACTATTGTTGCCAGCTCTGATATAAGTTAAAACGGGACATGACATAAAAGCTGGCACACAAAAGGAAAAAGCGCTGCTTAAAAACCTTTACCAAAAAACAATCCCGTCCTAAAGTGAATGCAATCTGAATGCTATACTTGCACATCTTAGTTAGGTTCGCTTACAAAAAAGATTTCTGAGATATCTTCATGCTAGCTGCTAATGATTTTAAAAAACCTGTATATATTTTGGATGATCATTTTGTAATTTTAGACTTCGGTTGAAACTCTAAAGCCCTTCGTACACAAGGCTACGCAAATCGATACTGGCACGCCGGTGCCAGTGTACGGACCTATATGAATTTGTATTGTGGTAGTCGCTTAGAGACCAAAATCATCAGGTATCGAAGATTTGCGTAGCCTTGTGTACGAAGGGCCTTAGTTGTAATATTATGTCGGACTAATTACTGTAATGGTGTGTAAATGACTTATGACACTTCATCTGCTTCTAACGAATCACTGTTTACTCTCGAGTTATAAGATCCCTCTTTTATGTATACATATAGTCTCTTTTTTCCGAGAAGTGCTAAAATTGAAGTCACATATTTAAAAACCTGGCACCTGGCAACACTAGCCACGAGTCAAGCACAAGTGGCGTTGCAAATCTCAGATTCCGCAAATACCGTCGAGCTTGACCACAGGTATCTCGACCATTTGGCAAATGCGAACCACATAACTTTTCATTATCCTATTAGCAATAAATGCTTTGTCTCCACTAGATACTGGGTATTTGCTGGTTATTTTTGTAAATGTATTCTATTTACTTTTACCACAAAGGGCAAATGGCGAATACTATAATAATTTTTCATCTTACTCTTTTATTGTAACTAACTAGATAGATCAGTCAGTCAGTCCCATGGCTTTTTTTTTCTTTTTTTTTATAAAAGACTATTAGCCAAGTTGAACTTGACTTATATTCTCCTCTCCCTTCGAAATAATCGAAAAGCTTGCGTTAGGAGTGGGTACGACAATAGTGCAACGGGTGGGAATCGAACCTGCGACCTTTCAGTTTTCAGTCCGCACCTTTAACCGTGGGGCTATTGCGGCTAAACTTAGTACTTTTATTAAATAATTTCATTATTCCAATTCCAAATTCTTTCTTGTAAACAATTCAAGTTTGAATTGTTTACAAGAAAGACGCGGCATCTCGGCTCCATTAGTGGCACTGTATCTAGACGCAACTTGAGCAAAGTGTGCCCTAATAGCTTGAAATAAACTTACTCCACGAATTCAGAACGCGAATACCTACGAAATAAACCAGAGTTGATGTTAATACCCTTACAATTAATTAACTGTATTGTATAATTGGATTACTTGGCATACGTACTTCTACGTACAGAACATCCGAATCTAATTAGGTATCTAGATTTCTTTTACAAGCAAATATGAAAGATCACTTTAGATTAACCTTTTTTGCACAGTACAATTCAAATGGGAGCATACGATTTCTACTTCATCTCAGAAAATACTTTATTTTCTGAAATTTCCTTCATTATTGCAGTTTTCATTCTTCCGTGGAGTATGTGAATGGCTTAGTCATAGTTCTCACACATGTGTAACGGGCGCTTAATAAAGAGATCCATCATAGGACTACAATAAAAGAGTAAAAATATCACAGTCTTTCGCTTTTCTGTATTTCAGTGGCAAAACCACTTCTTTTAGGCCATAAAACATTTCACAAAAATTAGCAAGCTATACTAAGCAATTACTTTACTAACTTTACATACATTTAAGTATCAATCTTTTCATAAAAGTAATATTATAAGTTCTTGCAATTCACGACGGCGCGTGGCTCATGGTTGTGTGTGTATCGTATCTGTATAAGATAACGGTAAAGTCATTAATTTACGGTATAACTTCTTAGAAAACTCTTCTGGTTCCACGGATATAAAGGTATATCATACCATTAAGGTATAAAGCCACAGATCCATGCAGTATAAACGATAATGGATGTATTCACAGCCATAGTAGTGGGTTAGATGTACGCGTCCCCCTCGTGCGTTGAACCGCCGGTTATATTTAACCACATCAACACGTGTGCGTTCCGACTTCTGTACCCTTAGTACGAGTTTTCTCATCTCGACAACATTGATAGATTACGATTGTCGATTGATTATAAATTCAGAGTAATATGGACTTAAGCTTCCTTTATAAGTATCGAGTTCGTCTCTACTACAACCTCAAAAAAAATTGTCTACCCGTTTACTCATGTTTTTTTTTAGATAGATTATTTATTCACCAAAATGTTGGTTCAAATTTTTATGAGATTTCTCGAGTAAATGGATAGACAAAATTGTTTTGTGGCGCGCATGTTAGCTCTACTGTACAGAATATACTTACAGAACTTTGAAATATCAATCTTTAGGTAAATTAAAACTACTACGGCGTGTATTTTTTGTAAATATAAGTAGTGGTAGTTTTAATTTATTTAAGTTATTTATTTAAGTTATTTATTTAAGTTTTTATTTTGTTATATTTATATTGTAATTTTATTTGTCCCGAATGAATAAATATATAAATCTTTAGGTTCACTCTGGATTGATTCGTAAGTGGAAATGAATCAAACTTGTGCTAAGGGCACACTCATGACCTAGCTTGTCACGTCTCTACAAAACTCTACGTTAAAAACCTATTCATCCGTTCGTATCTAATCAATAAAGTTTGAAACTTGACATTTCCAATGGTTGATAATATGTATCCTAAACTATGTATCCAATATGTTGTAGGAAAACACATTAAAACATATTCATAGAAGTCAATAACCAGCTGGGTTATAAATAACTAGGGACTCGAAATGAAAGCATATTATAGTCGTATTTAACTTTTTAGTTCATATCCCCTCAAACTTTACCCACACCATAACAAGTTCCGAAAATGTCACTCGTATAATACCTCCTTTAATTTAGCATGTTTTCTCTTTTCGAAAGTAAGTACAACTGTACAAAGTTTGCCAAATTCGAGCCAATGAAAGGGTCGCAAGCGTTTTTAAAAATGCTGACATACAATGAAGCTATTCCGCGTACACTTTACCTGAAGATCCACAATGGCGTTCAATGAACCCCATGCAACGCCCACCCGTGTCATTGTAACGTTTGGCGAATACTCCTCTATTGTTACTTCCTGAGCATGTTACGTTTAGATGGTTGGCTTTGTGTACAATAACAACGTCGCCGGCTACTTCACCTTCTTGCCAAGATTTGTTAAAGTGCTATTCTCAAAATGACTCGCTCACAACGCTGATACAACGACGAAATGGAACTCATTTCAAACGTGTTTCAAACTTATTTGCGGTTACTCCGGTTGCGGTGGCGGCCGCAGACGCGACAATGTCATGAACATTATATAAAGTTACAAGTATGTGTTCGCGTACAAATCGCGGTTGAGATTATAATATGTATAAAATCCATATAAACCAGCCTCAGCAGTAACAATTGTTGTGATTATCGGAATTTATATATTGCTACAGAGTACAGACTACAGTAGTGCATTTTAGCAAATAGAGAGCTTGTGTTAGCCAATCACAGATGATGGCCAACATAACAGTGTAGCTGTTCATCCGTCGTAAATGCGATACAATGAATTTATAGTATTTCTTGTTACAAGTATCCATATTGTAAGACAATAAAGAGGGAATGTCGGACAATCAGAGGTGATTGCAATTGCCACAGAAATCAAATTAGGCCGGTAGACCGTAAACAGATTTTAAGTGATTAAAATGATCATTAAAATACGCTGGGCTGTCTCCGCTCGTATGCGTTGGGCCTTGAACAACGGTAATAGAGAATGACACGACGATAAAATATATAAAATAACATTTTTATTTTATTTTTTTCAAATTATAATACAAAGAGTAGATATAGTATGACATGTATTGTTTACCGTTTATTTTCTTTTATTGGGTCTCTGACTTTCCGCCATATTGATTCTCTTATTTTATTGCACAATGTCAATGCATAATTTAATTACAATTCACATCCGTAAACATCTTAATAATACATTATTTATTTGCTTATTGAAACTCATATGATATTATCGACCCTTTAATGAGTTTTATAAATTAATTAACAAATTAAATGAAAAATCTGAAATAATATTGACGTGAACGAAGTGCACTTGAACGTCATAATATTGTATTCTTTACTGCGTCTGTTAAGAAATTTTTATCTTCGTAAATAAATTGAGTTTTCTTTACGAAATAAAGGGCCTAAATAAAGGTTTTCGTTTGTTATAGTAAGTTTGTCTCACGAAGTTACGGGCGCTTTACTTGTGGTTACGTCGTGCAAATGTAAGTGTGCGTGCCTATCAGAGCCTAGGTGGGAGCGGTCAGGCGCTAGCAAGCTCTCGCTCACACTTATACAGATACGACACACACACAACCATGAGCCACGAGCCCTCGTGAAATGAAAGAATTATCATTTTACTAGGTACCTACCAGTTGTGCTACCATACCACAGACAATAATATTTTCCCGTGCCAACCAAAGAGGATTTCTCCAAGTATTATTACTAGTGAATATGTTAAAAATGTCGCAACAGTGTGTACAAAAGAAATGACAGAATGAAAATATTTCACAATTTTTTCGCTTTGTTTACACAAACGACCCAAACACTTTAAATTTGTATTCCGAGCCCGTATTCCGTAAACTAAATGACACGTACATAACGTTTATATTTCAGTCCGAGCCGCCGTTATTACCTTATTAACTAGTTTGAACGACAATATTTAAAAGCCATGCCTAGCCTATTAGTACAGTTACCACGAAAGAGCTATTTGTAATTTTACTATTGCAATTTAAAGAAGCGTTTCATATTTTCAAATTTTATTTTTACAAGTTTACCATGCCTAATATTGTTTTTTATTTTCAAGTATGTAGTTGGTAATTCATATTATGTTGTTTTTAATTTACTGGAACTCTTTCTGTATCAGTATTATCCAGGTATTATCTGATCAAAAATGCAGCACCACTCATATTATTATTTAAGGTTACCGATATGCTTCCAATAAAAAAAATCATTTCATTTTGATAAAATAGAAGTGCTAGATTATCCAGAAGCCGGCTTAAAGCCGCTTTAAAGATTAAACGTGCAAAACTTGACTAACTAAATGCAGGGTGGATTGTCAGGGTAAGTGGCGTGCTAACGCTGACGACTAGTGCTAGACTCAATTCGTATATCGATTCCACACTACATAACTACCAGTGTTGCCAACTCCTATAAAATCCGAATCCCTAGGCTCAAATATCAAAAGTCACTAAAACTGAACCTATATACCTACAGTTATTCTTCGGAGAGAATATTCACCACCACTTTAGCATATCGTCTAATGACCAGTTTTTGAAACAATGTTTTTTTTTATTATATTACAACCGAGTTTAAAAACTATCTATCAGCAGTTCTTTACTCGGTTTTGATCATTTTTGTAGACTAAGCTTTTTATGCCGCTAAAACATTACCAAAAGTCGCCATTTCTAGTGAGAAAATCGTAACGCAACACTGAAAGTAAATACCTACATCGAAATGTGAACAGCTAGAGTGCTGTTAGATACTTTACGTCGCAATACTTCAAAATAGATGTGGCTCATGAATATTTCGATAACTATATCTAGCTAACTTTTCCTTAGTTCTAAATAAGTTTTAATGTTTTGGGATAACTTCCAAGTTTCAATGTAAAATTACTTTATCTAGTTATAATTTCGTACTCTTTTTTCATTACAAGAAAGTCCTTGACTACGATCTCATCTGATGGTAATTGAAGATGCAGTCTTAGATGGTAGCGGGCTAACTTGGAAGGGGGTATGACAATTTTAATTAAACCCTTACCCCAAATTACGACATTCTATCGTTCGTGCCGGAACGTTAAATCGCTCGGCAACACGTCTGTGACTAGGATGGGAATATAGCCATGGCCGAAACCTCCCACTAAATAAAAAGTTTTGTAGGTAGTGCTTGTGTTATATTGCTAGTTAATTATGAAGATAATTGTGCCTGCAAAATTGACACTTATTGCATTGCCGTAAATGAAGTCCACGAATTTCGGAACGAATTCGCGTGGTGCGAGCTCCACGCAGCCAAGGATATTGATCTACTGCGCGCGCAGGCTCAGCCGAAGTGTACACAGATGATCGTTGAAGCGTTTCGGCGGCGTGCCACAAGAACTGAAGTGAACACTTATTCCCGTCAGAGTGTCATCGACAGCTAAGGCCTTATGTTAATAATCAAGCCCCCTCTTGATTATCCACTGGAGACGACACGATATTCTCCGGTATACTTTTGTCTGCATTTAATTTTCACGTTGTACTTACCTACCAAAGTGCAGATTTGAAATAATTCTATCATGGCCACGATACAGTTTTATTCATCGTTTAGTAAGAAAACTTTGAAGGAAAGAAATGATTTAAATAGGTAGCTATTTCGAAGTCAACCCATTGTAATCAGGTATCAGTTATTTGTGACGAAAGTATTCCTCGACCTCGAACGGTGGAAAATTCCATGATGTATGATACAGCAGCAATTGAAGTTTTTTTTTTTTTTTTGAAGAATTCTTACTTATTATTTGTTTTTTGATTTATTGGTTCGACTTTCAATCATACAGAAACGGAGCAACAGATCGATGTGATTTTTTGCTAGGGTACAGTTGAGGACCTAAAGAATGACATAGGCTACTTTTTTTTCGGAAAAACAAAGGTTCCCATAGGATTCTTTGAAAACCTTTCCTTCTTTCCACGCGGTCTCGGGCAAAAGACGGTTGGTCGGTTACTTTATAATTATATATAACATATATTTCATATATAACATATTACCTATTTCTATATATGAAAACTCACTCAATCAAGTTATATAAAAAAAAAACTAAAGATAGTAGAGCGGAATAAAGTTAACGTAAGTGTATCCTCCGCTTAGCGAAGTCCTCCCATGTGATTAATCGTTGTACGGAATCTCGGACTTGACCGAGCACTACTCCAGGCCCCCACTGATGAGCGGGTACACTCGCCCACATCCATCTCGTGACTTGCTCAATTTACTATCACAGCTGATTTATTTTAATTCAATTAGCTCATCCCTCTAATTGTAACCACACTCTTATTTGTGAGGTTTTGTTATGCAATACAAAATTATCGTTAAACTGTGCATATACCAACTGTAAATACATACTAAAATGTGTTATTGATGGAAAATACCATACTAATATTTGTCTTTTTTTTTTTAGAAGCTCAAGTGTAACTTTTCAAGTAGTTTTCCTCATGTTTTCTCTAAATTAAGCCATACTAAATGCAGATTTACGTAGTTTTTTTGCAAAGTAAGAGCTCAAATCTCATGTATTTTTTTCCAAATCCTGTAAAAAAATCAGATTTTTTTTAAAGTTATTTAGTTATTTTAGTTTATAATAGAGATTGTGTACTACAGAATTAGCCAAAATATATACATATTTTTAATGTGAATAAATAAAAATATCTTTGGATCAGTTCTTTTTTGCTGTATGAAACATACGCCACTGCTCGTGATATTCCTTGAACCTAAGTAGGGTACTATTCTTTTTAGAGAGACAGAGAGAGAGACCCTAATAAGCGTCATAAATCAAGTGTTCATTTCCGATAGAGCTGTTTTTATTTGGCCTTACAACGCTATGCTTCGTTAAAACTGTTTACGTATTTCCTTGCGCGTAATGAATACGATAATTATTGAAATTTGCATAAATGCAGCAATTTACTTTGTCAGTAACGTTATTGCGACGATATTTTTAAACAATTATCTCAGAAAATAAAAGCCTCTTAATATACGAGTATTACTATTAAAATCTGTTTGAGAATAATACTTATAATATTATGTAATTAGATATTCAATCGCGGTTAAGACAGATAAGATTTTGTTTCTTAAAAAAACTGTGGGAAAAGTCTGAGTTTCTTCTGTTAGGTAAGTTTAAATTTAATTTGCTGCCTACTGTCTGAAGTCTCAGGATACCGTTTCAACATTAATTGTTACCAACTCCAAATATTTCAGTTACCTAGAATCCAGTCACTACAAATCAAATTGTTGTTAGTGTTGATACCTTATATAGCTTATCGTTGAAGGCGCGGACTGCCAACTGAAAGGTTGATGGTTCGATCCACACTGTTGTCGTACCCACTAATTAGATACACAAACAACCCTTCCGTTCATTTGGAGAGAAGAGGAGAATATCAGTCAAGTTCAGGTGGGTGGGGGTCAATTCTTTTTAAAAAGGAACTCAGTTAAAAAGTCCCAATCTTCCACTCGGCTGAGAATAATATCTATTCGCTCCACGAATGGAACCATGGCAAAGGAATAAAAGCTACACCATTTTCCCCGTAAGCTTTTTCAATCCTCTCCGGAATCAACGAACCAGTTACCAACAATACCGATTACTGACCCCTTTTTATTTTTGTTTGTCCGCATCTGCATTAATAAAACTAGCGCTATATCCGCGCCCACTAAAGCGTCTCGCCGTTCCGCCAATATCCTATTAATTCTGATGCGATATATTTTACAGTGAAAATATTGCATCGGTTGCGAAACGACCAATTCATCGTAGTTAATTGATGTCACGACAATGACCGTGTTATGAACCTATCAAAGGCAATAAAGAGCATTTTGTGCCAACGCATTATGACCATCGATGGGCCGCAACGTAGATACGTTATGTGGACGTAAAGGACCTCGCACACTACGCGACCTTGACCACAACCAGGGGCCATAGCAACCTGGAATAGTATCGGACCCCAACATTAGACGCCCATGTACCATACGTGACTAGTAGTTGCGTCGAAGCTTAGTATACTTTAGGAATCTTGCGCTCTACACTACTACAATCACAGTCAGTAGATTGCATTCAGGCCAAATATCGTAATCCAAATCCAACATATGCGGAGCGCTTGGTTGCAACGAGCAACTAGCCGCACAAGTTGCTGTGATTAGTTATTGCAACCGAAAATTGTTGGTTGCTGTTATTTACATTGTTGTTGTTATTTTACTATGAACGTCCGCTGCAGCGTATGAGCTTGTGCAATTAAAGTTGCAATAACGACGCGACGACAAGTCTTGGTCGTGTCGGCGCGGTGTAATGAGCGAGGTCCCTAAGCTAATGCCGTAAAGTGTAAGTTCTAGAGATGTTACTAATCTATGTGGATTTTATCGAATCAGCAGCGCTATTCAGTAAAATACAAACTCACTTCGAAAGCAAACTCACTTCGTCAATCACGGAATAGTATAAAGACTAGAACAGTTATGACACTCGTCCTAACACAAAATAAGAGCGAATGCCTATTCATTCTCAATCATCTTGTTCTGTGTTATCAATTTGACATAATTGACGAGTGAATTCGCTTTCGAAGTGAGTTTTATTTTAGTGAATAGCCCTACAGGAGCTGAAGATTTATCGCTTATAATATATGTACATATTCATAGAGTAGGTTTCGACGTTGGTAAAGTTAAATCTGTTCTCTCTAATGCCTACGAAATCGAATTGGAAGGTTTGTTTTCAATCTAGAGTCCAATCTAACGAGAGTCGCGTACGAAGCTTCGTTACATCCCTACGGAGTACGGACAACGCAATTTCCGCACACAGCAGTAAAAAAAAAAAACAACTTTTTGAAAAACTATTTCATGTCACTTGCCATTGTGTTGTTTACCGCACGGCCAAAATACTGCGATGCATTCCGCTTTGTCGTACAACTTTATTTCCTGTTTTGTAGTTTAAATATAAATAAATGTGACGTCTATTTATATTTAAACTACAAAATTTACATGTCCTGTATCTTCACTACACAGCTTTTTGTATAGGAATACCCAGACTTAGGGATGTAGATATTTTTTTGGGTTTATTTTCTTGGTAGTGAATAGCTAGATAGCTAAATCCGAAAAGTCAGAGACCGCGTGCCTGGGATCGAACCTCGGACCCTCCGAAAAGGAGCCCGAAGTCTCCACTAGGCTCTCCCCGCTTTCGAAATTATACTCAACTAGCTGATGCCCACGACTTTACATAGTATATTTAGTTTTTCAAATCCCGCGGAAACTCTTTGACATTCCACGGCCTAGCCCTACTTGTCCTCAACTATAACCATGCAAAAAATCACGTCTATACGTAAGCTCTGTTGCAGCGTGATTGAAGGACAAACCAACAAATAAACACACTTTCGCATTTATAATTAGTAAGGAAATAAGGATTATGGAGGCAATTTTGTAATATATTTTTATCTTAAAACTATCTTTTGCCCGCGACTTCGCTCTCGTTAAGTTCGTTTTTAAAACCCTTATGCGTATGCCTACATCATAATAGCTATCATATCCGTATGGCTTTCAGCCCGATCCGTCCAGTGGTTTGAGCTGTGCGTTGATAGATCAGTCAGTCAGACAGTCGGTCACCTTTTCCTTCTACTTATTATATTTAGAGATTAACATTATATGCCTCTACTTATGGCGTCGTAAATCTTTAAGAACCAAATCCCACGTGCTGAGTATTTTCCAAATGTATGCAATGTGCGATGTCTGCCTACATGAGATTGACACTGACATCCCGGAGGTTTCACCACGGAACTGTATTGTGAATGATAATTTGCGTGTGGGCTTCTATAATTTAGCGTAGGTCTTAGTGTAGGTATAACTATTTAACCATTTTTTGTTCCGTACCCAGAGGTTGCCAACAGCTGTACCCTATTACTAAGCCTCCGTTATATCTCATGAACCGTAATAGGTAGATTTTTTTTTTAATTCGATGACAAGATAGCCCTTGACTGCGATCTCACCTGATGGTAAGTGACGATGCAGTCTAAGATGGTAGCGGGCTAACTTGGAAGGGGTATAGCAGTGTAAATTCAACCCATACCCCTTATCGGTTTCTACACGCCATCGTGCCGGAACGCTAAATCGCTTGGCGGCACGTCTTTGACGGTAGGGTGGTAACTAGCCACGGCCAAAGCCTCCCACCAGACCAGACCAGAGACAATTTAGAAATTATAAATTCCTAAACTGCCCCCGCCGGGAATCGAACCCGCGACCTTCCAGTTATACCTAAGACCACAGCGCTCACCACTGCGCCAGGGAGGTCGTCAAACTTACTTACTTGAATTTTCACAGAATGTGTATTAATATTTAATATTACTTAGTATACTAGTACTTAATTTTAAAAAACTAAATAGGGTCTCCATAAAATGAGCTTTTGTTTTTGTTCAAGCCTAATAATAGCTTGTATTATAATCTTGTACGATGATAGAGAATCCTTCGTGTGCGGGTCCGATTCGCACTTGGCCGGTTTTATTTTGATATAAATGTCATACATAAGTCTTAATCGTCCGAATCATTCGTGTGTCGCAACCTTAACTAAAAAGACAACATCGATTAAAGCTGTGAACTTGACCCCGTTACGCAAAGCATAATAATCGATTTTATACGTGTTTATGTGATGTAATTCTTGTGACGTCACAATAATCATGATTTCTCACAATAGCCAGGTATGAATTATAATGAGCGGCCTTCGTGGTCAAGTTCCTTGATCTATGTAATATATAGATCAATATATTAGATATTATGATCTATACGTCTATATAACAGTTATACAAATAAATTAAATTGTAATGACTATAAAGAATCAATATATACAGATTTACGGGACATTGGAATGGCATTCCGAACCAGTGGTAGATTTACTTGACGATTCAAAAGCACTTTGTAAAAGTTTATTTGAATAAAAAATTATTCTATTCTATTTTATACATTAGGGCAATATGCTTAGGACCTTAAGGGCGATAAATCTAAACAGCGAGTGATTATATCTATTCCAATTAGGAACAGGTTCCTAATCCATAAACGGGATCCAGTTTTCATGTTTATATTTTTTATCTTTAATTTTATATTTTCCTCATTGTTTTTAGCTTTATGATGAAAATGAAATGAGGAAAGAAATATCTACTAGCTATGCCAAGTTAAGAAAAATATCTATGCTGTAACACTAAATTTTATTTTCCAACATGCTTCGCATAGCGTTTTTCCTTATTCGCAATTGTATTATCTCTTGCTGTTTTATGTATCTGCATATTATTGTAAATACACGAAATTCTTAAGATAATACGTGCTTTTTAAGGCAATTAAATGTATTTTGAGTCACGTACCAGTATAAGAGGTATTTTAATGATCGTGCAAGCCGCGTGACATACGAGTACATAATATGATCTATTTTTCCTTCACTCACTTAAAGTGAACAAAGGGAAATCTACTCCGGGAATTGCGTAAGCGACGCGTTTTATGTCCGGTTTCAACCCTATCTAATCAGCGCATGTCGAATAATAATTAGGTATTATTCAGTCGGTGTATTGAGATTGCATTCTGAGAGTATGCACTAGTATAACTTTTAAAGTTTACTATAAATGTGCGTGAATCTGTCATGTAGTAAAATTCTCCATCCCTTTCCTGTGAAAGGGATGGAGAATTTTTTCATCCCTTTTCCGTCCATGTCCATCCGATTACAATAGACACACTGTTTTACCTTTTTTTTTTCAGCGGGAGAATAATCATAGTGTCATTAATCTAAAAGTTTCTTTTAAGGTAGCAATTCGCTGAAAATATAAATTAACAATCTTGAACAATTTCACTATCTATAGTAGATAAGTCAATTGTTTTATTACTTAGTTAAGTAGTTAAACTATCTAATTTACTAATTTATAACTTGGTCGTACTTTCATTGATTGAGGTGTAATTATGTGAAATTACCTGCCCCGTTACAATAAATCCTTGAAAACAATAATAAATAAACACTTGTTAAGGGCGTTCTTAATCAATAGGTAGGTAACCAGGTAAGTAATAAAGTCGTAATAAAAGCTAGGTGCACGCTATTCCGCTATTAGGAAACGGGCGAAGTCGAGCGCAGACGATAACAATTTCACGGCGGCCGTACTGAATGGGGAAAATTGCGCTTTTCAGCAAAATGAAAGCCCGCTATGGTTGCGGGATTCCTTTTAGATAAAAACTGCACGTAAATATTCGGGCTCGTTGCGTCTGTGACACAATATATGGACACGAAGGCCGCAATAAAAGTGACTCAAATTAAATTTGCAGTTAATACAACACAATTATGATGCAGTATGCGTCTATATTATATCCCATTGGGAATATGGAGGAAGGAAAAAGTAGCCTATGTCACTCTCCAGGTCCTCAACTAAGCCCATATAAAAAATCATCTCGAACCCTAGCTCTATTGCAGCGTGATTGAAGGACAGACCAATAAACAAACACTTGCATTTACATATAATCTTATAGGATATCATACGCTTAAGTTTTACTAAGGCAATAGTTTTAAGATCCTCACGGCACAGGTTTTCCTAGAGTAAATAAAAACCAACGCCAAAACAAAATGTACTATTTTTAACCGACTTCCAAAAAGGAGGAGGTTATCAATTCGGCCGGTATCTTTTTTTTTTTTTTTTTTTTTTTTTTTTCTATGTATGCCCGCCGATTACTCCGAGGTTTCTGGACCGATTCACGAGATTTTTTTTTTAATCGACAGAAGAAGCTCGCGAAATGGTCCCATAAAAATTTTTACCTTCAACTCCTCAAGCCTGATGCTGCAGGGGTATTTCCCCCCTAAATTATGGGACTTTAGGAACCGTCGTTTACGAATTAGTATGCTTGGTCTAAGCATATACTAGATCATAGAGCTCCAGGTCCTACTCTTCAATCCTGATGCTGCAGGGTACCGCCGACCTAAATTATAGGGATGTAGGAACTGCTAATCATGAATTGTTATTGTATGTAATAAGCATATACTACACCATCGAGGTCTAGGTTCTAGCTCCTCAATCCTGATGCTGCAGGGTACTGCCCACCTAAATTATAGTGATTTAGGAACTGCTAATCATGAATTGTTATTGTATGTAATAAGCATATACTACTCCATCGAGGTCTAGGTTCTAGCTCCTCAATCCTGATGCTGCAGGGTACTGCCCACTTTAACTGTGAGGATTTAGGAACTTTCGCTTGCGAATTAATATTGTTAGTATCAAGCATATTCTACATCGTAGAATTCAAGGTTCTCGCTCTTCAATACTGATGCTGCAGGGGTACTGCCTACCTAAACTGTGAGGATTTAGGAACTTTCGTTTACGAATTGATATTGTTGGTACAAAGCATATACTACATCATAATGCTCAAGGTTCTAGCTCCTCAATCCTGATGCTGCAGAGTTGGAGGAATTACGAACTGACGCTTTCGAACTGATATTGTTGGTACCAACCATGGACTACATCATGGAGCTCCTAGTCCTAGCTCTTGTGTATTGTTAATAAATACTGTATGTACCAAGTGTAGAACTACATTAGTACCGTAGCGTTGGAGGGAGGGGAGAAAGAGAGCAGGGACAAGCTCCACTAAAAAGCTTAAAATAAAAATTCTTTTCAAAAAACCGACTTCAAACGCCACTACAAAGTATAAAAATAATTTTATTTTGTACACGTTTGTTGAAGTCGGGCGGGCTTAACTAGAAACGATGAAATCGATGCACGACGCTTATCTTATGGTGCAATATAAGAGACACGCTTATTGAAATCGGGTGAGCATCGCGTATCGGTTTCATCGTTTCTATTTAAGCCGCCCGACTTCAACAAACGTGTACAAAATAAAATTATTTTTATACTTTGTAGTGGCGTTTGAAGTCGGTTTTTTGAAAAGAATTTTTATATTTTTATTATTTCGTTAAAAGTCTTCATTTTTTTTTAAATCTTGTTCACTTTAGTTTCCATTCTAATTGTGGTTTGATAAAGACTGTGATCCAAACATATTTTTGTTAAATTAATAAATAATGTAAGTAAGTACTTATGCGTTTATTTTGTTGCAGGTAAGCCCATGAAATGACTGCGAAATAATTTCTCCTACTCAGGGTAAGAACCATTCTAAACAAAAATGAAGCTGTAAAAAATAGTAGGTATCGTCACATAATTCAAATTAATAGGTCAAGTCGTTAGCCAGACCAACGAAAAGATATAATAATAGAATTTAATCGATTTTTATATAGTATATAGCTTTTCGGCTTTGTAGATTAAATTCTAGTTTTCAAGAATGACTAGACGCAAAAAGTTGCAGCTTGCATAATATTATTTTAATATTATAAATATTAAATGAAGGCTGGCCATCAAGGTTTTGTATGTAATGAAATATTTCCAGACTTTTGAATGGCTCTGAATGTATTTTACTTTTATTGCATTTGACTAAAAGTTTTAAGGTTCATCACCACATAGGTGTCACTTTATAAGCCATCTACCTACTATTAGATTGTTGACTAATTGCAGTTTCGATTAAAAAAAACCGGCCAAATGCGAGTCAAACTCGTGTACTGAGGGTTCTTAACGTATAAAAAAATAATTGTTTTATTTAATTTTGTTCCACTGCTTCTAAAATAAACCCTTTTTGTTTGGGACCCCGTAACAAACAGTTATGGGGTCCCAAACCAAAAAAATTTTCGAACTTGAAATCAATAATATTAATAGGTAAATAAGCAGCTGTGATAGACAAATGGACAAAGCACAACGTAATTCCTTTATCACCATTTTACCCAGAACCTCAAATCAATAAAAAGCACATTTTAACTAAATTAGGACAGGATTTTAGTTTACCTTGTCCATATACCTCTTACCTACAAACATTGAACGAAGCCTTCGATAGATCAAATATGAATCAGAGAAAACAGGTTGCCACCGCCTTGATGCCCTACAACGGTAATAGGAAAGTGGCCTTTGAAAATGTCAAGAGATTGGATACGATGTCGTTGCAAAAGTGACGATAAACTGTGACACCTGTCTCGGAACCGGTGAATAACGGCCCTCCAACGTGCATCACGAATGCATAAGAAAAAAATTAAACTATCTCGTTTCTAACGGCAAGTTGCAACGGTTTGCTCTGCTTGATATACAGTAGACATCGTTTACTAGTAATTGCTAATGATTTTAACACACCAGTAAATAACCGAACAGAGGCAAAGCTTCTAAAGACCGTGCATTTATTTATACCTATTATTGTAGCGGCATTATTTGAAGTGGCAACTTCTTTAGGCGACTTAATAATTTTTAGGGTTCCAACAAAAACGGAGCCCCTATAGCCTCACTCGGTTGTCCGTCTGTCTTTCAGTGTGTCAATATTCTTTTGGTTAGGAAAAGTCATGGATTCTCGTCACCGACTCGCTAATTAACAGCAAAAGAAAAATAACCGTGAAAAATATCAAAGAACCTGCCCAAAAGTGACTCATACTTAAAGAAAAATACTGTAAAAATGGTTACAAAGTACAACACAAACAAACAAGCACAACCTCTAAAACCAACGTTAGGATACTCCATTCCGTTGTGGATAATAAATTACCAGTAGGTAAATAGTGCTATTAATATATATGATTTTCTGTGCACCGTCATCCTCGTTCTTAAAGGTCATGATCTCGACCACGGATCACCTTCACACTAATGATGTTGCCTTATGACCTTTTTCTATGGTAGGCGTTAGTTTCGGTGCTTCTAACGGGTGTGAATGTAATTAATTAATTACACTTGAGGCATCAAGCAAGGTACGGTAAGGTCTTAGCTATTTTAAAAGGTAAACAAGTGGTTTCTTGAAGAAATGCGTTAGCGACGCACTAAGCACAATGCATTAAACGATGTTACCGTGCTGTAGGTGATAAACCAAACTTAAGAACATCGTAAGCGCCCAGATTTACGTGTATGTCGGCTACACGTTTCTCCGAAACATTTTCTGCGAGTTCCTATTAAACAGTTTTGCATCGTTCACTATCCCGTCAGTCCACCAGTATTTTTATAGATAGATAAATACAGGGTTTACTACGAGCGTGCCAACAAAGCTACGAAGGACATAATACGGTGTGAGAGACATTTTAAATAAGGATAAATCTTTCGTCCCAATGTTAATCAGAACTCTCGAATACAACAAAGAATAAATGACGCCTTATCTATCTATTTTTAATAAAATTACCTTAAAAGAATTCCATTTGAGATTCTTGATACTGATACCCAGAGTGAGTACGACTGAGAGTATTTTCTTTTCAAAAGCTTTTAAGTAATATATTGAATTTCCTATATCTTGTCTTAGTATTAGTAGTAGTTAGGAAAGCGCGCACCATTTTAGTTTGAGTTGCATATTCACTCACCATTAGGTGAGATTGCAGTCAAGTGCTAGTCGTGTCTATAAAAGCCGTGTGGTAAAGTAACTTTTACACGAGCAGCTACGCGAATCTCGCTTACTTGAGTCACAAAATGTAACAATGTAATATAAACTTTGAGACAGGTTACCGAATAAATGTTTGATACA
Source organism: Hipparchia sbordonii (assembly GCA_038048805.1). Classification (NCBI taxonomy): domain Eukaryota; kingdom Metazoa; phylum Arthropoda; class Insecta; order Lepidoptera; family Nymphalidae; genus Hipparchia; species Hipparchia sbordonii. The sequence continues at coordinate 8,215,791 of CM076110.1, forward strand.
ATAACTAGCATAATGTAAGGCTTATTGATTCAGCAGATGCTTGCCTAGTTAGTTCTCATAAAAAGTTACACGAACTTCATAGCGTGCCTAGATAGGGATTTTAGTTAGGGTAAGCAAAATATGTAAACTATTATTTTTTGGTAACTAGTTAGGTAAATTTTGCATGAGGCACGCAATAATACCCAAACAAAAAATAATGTTAACTGAATCTAAACTATATATTTTTTATTATTTATCGTCCTTCTCGCAGTATAATTTACTTATAAATTATAATAATAATAAATAATTGAATACCAAGAAGTCAAACTTTATTAATTGACGATTGACCGAAATTCATCATCATCGTCATCTACATACATCTTTCACTAAACTTTACTTACAATTTTATTCTAGGTACCAATAACTACGTACTTTTAGGACGCGAGATCTAAGGCTGAAATCTATAAACCGCACTCTCACTCAGCTCAGACTCAAGACTTAAAATGTGACAGATTTATGTCAGAGCATATTTGTGTCTCGTTTTAACCTCTATCTTAAGTTTGAGCTGTTTGAGTCAGAGCACACTCTATAGATCTCGGCATAAGTTCGGGGCAAGCAATTAGTTCAAATAAATTCAATTAACGACCGTTACTCCTTGACAATTTTATTATTTTATACCCACTTCCCAGGCCTATATTGTAACTGTCAACTTGACGATCATTCACCGCGTTTAGCACCTAATGGGCAATCGATTTGTGACAATCAACAAGACTGACAGGGGGATATTACGCATTTATGGAGACTTGTAGGTCACAAGGAAATAAAGAGAAACACATTATCGCATGCGACAAATTCTAACGGAGCAAGTTGCGTGGGGGAAATGGACCGAGTCTGCGCACGCGCACCGCTATAATAGATCGTCCGTCCCAGTTGGTTTCGGCGCGTTGCTGAGTTCACGTGCTTTGTTGATCAGTGTTGCAACCGTTCCGATGCATGGACCCATGTTTGTGTGATCACTGTTTATGAATTTATATTATTCTCTTTTGACGCTCAGTGACCACCGCCCAGTGTTTACCGTATTGCGTTATGGAAACAGTGTACGGAATAGCCTTGCACTGGGCTTCTTGAGGTATGTCCAATTATCATAATACACACAAAACATATAATTATTTAATTAAAAGGAGATAGTGAGTGAGTAATCAAGATATTATTATAATTACTTACTAACATTATTACATTAAAGTAACAACCCAGTTTAAGAAAATTAATTGATGATCACCTAAACTTCTGGATAAATTGAATTCAACAGGAAAACAACGTTTTCTTAGCTAACATTGGTGAAAACCTTGAATGATTTACATATGGAATCGCAATGTCTTCACTTGAAAGGACTGCTTTGAATTTTGAATGAAGGTCTCAAAATCCGCATTTTATATTAATCTCACGCATATTAATGTAATTAATTAGATCGTCTGACGGAGTTATCTCATGACCTCTTCGTAAAACGTGTAAATATAGACGCTTACAAGTTATAATAACTCATGGAATACGCAAATGCTCATATCACTACGCATAACGCAGTCGAGTGGTGTGACCCTTGCCGAGGTCACAACATTATCATTTTGACTTTTAGCGTTTGCAGTAGATATTCGATTGTAAGTCTACATTATAAGGATAAAAGATTAAAAACTGTGGAAAATTAGATGTACCTAACATACCTAGGTCTTATTGATTTTGTTCCTATAAGTGTGGCCTATTTACTGTCACCCGGACCGAATAACGAATCGATTGACACTTCATTTATCAAAATCGGCTCACTTGTTTAGACTTTACAGTAGGAACATACGTAATTCAAAGTCCTGACTGACGGACTAATTGGCTTAAATATCAACGCACAGCCTAAACCGCCAGAAGCTTGAAAGGAGGTGGGTTGATAAGGCAACAAAATCCGCCCCTCATACACTCGAAAAAAAAGTTCCAGATTTCGACAAATTGTAAATGTATTTATATACTTGAAGATATAAACTTTATTTTAATATAAAAACTTTATAAACTTTATAACCTCATACTAAAATATTAAATCAAAGCTTAAAAAACGACTAAAATGTATGAAAATGTAAGAAAAGTAAAAGAAACACTCTCTTTTTGGGTAATATTTTCTGTAACTTACTATTTTTTTTATCACCTAAACTTTATATTAAAATAAAGTTTATATCTTCAAGTATATAAATACATTTACAATTTGTCGGAATCTGGAACTTTTTTTTTCGAGTGTATGAGGGGCGGATTTTGGGCCTTATCAACCCACCTCCTTTTTACAGTAGGTTGCTTTTATAACGTAGGCACCTACTCACAAAGGGTTTTTTGAAATTCCACCCCCAAAGAGGTTAAATAAGGGGTAAAAGTTTGTATGAAAATCCGTCATTTTTCAAGCTATATCCATGAAACTTGGTATTTCGGCTTTCAATTAAAAATAAAAAATTACCAGTGTCACCAGGTTTTGAAAATTCGACCCCCAAAGGGGATGAAAGTTTGTATGAAAGTCCGTCATTTTTCAAGTTATATCCACGAAAATTGGTGTTTTGCCTTTCGATTAAAAATAAAGAACATGTATCACAGTTTTTGAAAATTCCACCCCAAAACCTAATTCCGCGCGAAGTCACGGGGGCAAAACATTCGGAAATTGCAAAAATCATAACCCTCCTTTTTGGCTATGCCGTAGTCGGGTAAAAGTTTTATTCGAGGTTTTATGAATAATTCGTAACAGGCCGAGGTGGTGGTATTGACATTTCAACGGCGAATTCTTTCCCGAGCCGCTCACTTGCCGGAGACCTCGTCGTTGCGAAAACATTCATTGACGATAAAATATTCCGATACGTTTTACACTTATAACCAAATTTAGGAACGTGCCGCGAGTCGCGACCCTGTAGCTTTTGTAGTCTTATAATTTTGCGAAATAATATTATGCCTCGTATGCCTCAGGTGCTACGTTTATGGGCGGCGGTAATCACTTAACATCAGGTGAACCTCCTGCTCGTTTGCTCGTTAAAATATTTAAAAAAAAAAGTATTTAGATACTTGCTCAGCTTATGAAGTACTAGTTGATGCCCGTGTTTTCGTTCGCGTTTGATTGAGGTTTTTAATTCCCGCGGGAACCTCCTTATTTTCCGGGATAAAAAGTAGACTGTGTGTTATTCCAGACTATTTTTTATTTATCTCTGTACCAAACAGCCAAATCGGTTGCGGCGTGATTGAGTAACAAACATACATCCATCCATCCGTACATCGAAACTTTCGCATTTACAAACCTTACTATATTAGTAAGGTCGATGTATAAATGCGAAAGTGTGTTTGTTTGTTTGTTTGTCCTTCAATCACGCCACAACAAAGCGACGGATCGATGTAATGTTTTGCATGTGTAATTGCGTATACTCGAGAACCGGGAGAGCATAGGCTACTTTTAATCCCGAAAAATAAGGGAGTTCCCGCCGGATTTTAAAAACGTAAATCCACGCGGACGAAGTCGCTGGCATCAGCTAGGATAAAAACGTAAAAGGTAAGAAGTTAAAATATTTAGTCAATCGCATGTGCCTACCTTCTGGCTGTTATTTAATAAGCGTGTCACTCAACGATAATACCAAGGCTTTCCACTTTCAATATCTACTCGCATTATAAATAAAACGAAGGTACAGTAAGGTACTATTGAAAATAATGAACTTATAAAGGTTATATTTCATAAACAGAACAAGTAAATACTTTTTAATAATATTATTTCGCAAAATTATAAAATGACTAGCGGACCCGACAGACGTTGTCCTGTCTTAACTATGAATATTGAAACTCCCCTTTTTACCCCCTTGGGGAGAGAATTTTCAAAAAATGTAAAATACGTAATTCTTTATTTTTGATCAAGAGCCAAAATATCAAGTTTCATAAACATAACTTGAAAAATAACTTGAAGAACGAAGGACTATCATACAAACATTCAACCCCTATTTAATCCCTTAGGGGGTAGAATTTTTAAAAACTGTGAAACACCTACTTTTTTGTTTTCAATTTAAAGCCTAAGTACCGAATTTTATGGGTATAGCTTGAAAAATAACGGAGTTTCATACAAACTTTAACCCCCCTTTTTACCCCCTTGGGGGGAGAATTTTCGAAATATGTAAAATACGTAATTCTTTATTTTTGATCAAGAGCCAAAATATCAAGTTTCATAAACATAACTTGAAAAATAACTTGAAGAACGAAGGACTATCATACAAACATTCAACCCCTATTTAACCCCTTAGGGGGTAGAATTTTTTAAAAGTGTGAAACACTTACTTTTTTGTTTTCAATTTAAAGCCTAAATACCGAATTTCATGAGTATAACTCGAAAAATGACGGAGTTTCATACAAACTTTAACCCCCCTTTTTACCCCCTTGGGGGGAGAATTTAAAAAAAATGTAAAATACGTAATTCTTTATTTTTAATCAAGAGCCAAAATATCAAGTTTCATAAACGTAACTTGAAAAATAACTTGAAGAACGAAGGACTATTATACAAACAGTCAACCTCTATTTAACCCCTTAGGGGGTAGAATTTTTAAAAACTGTGAAACACGTACTTTTTTGTTTTCAATTTAAAGCCTAAATACCGAATTTCATGAGTATAACTCGAAAAATGACGGAGTTTCATACAAACTTTAACCCCCCTTTTTACCCCCTTGGGGGGCGAATTTCGAAAAATCCTTTCTTAGTGCTCGCCTACGTCATAAAAGGAACCTACTGTCAAAATTTCAAGTTTCTAACTTCAGTGGTTTAGGCTGTGCGTTGATCGTCAGTCAGTCAGTCAGTCAGGACAAGCCTTTTTATATAATTATATAGATAAAAGCTATAGGGGCACGACACGTTCCTTTTGGTTTTAATCTATACTAATATTATAAAGCTGAAGAGTTTGTTTGTTTGAACGTTTGTTTGTTTGTTGAAAAATTCTTTTTGTGTTGAATAAATAGTCCATTGATCGAGGAAGGTTTTAGGCTATAAAACATCACGCTGCGACCAATAGGAGCGAAGCATCAGTGAAAAATGTTGCAAAAACGGGGAAAATTATCCGTATTTAAAATATATTCTTTTAGAAATTGACGCCGACGAAGTCGCAGGCAACAGCTAGTTGTATATAATACTAGTTGATGATGATGATTGATTGATGGACAACCAAGAAACAAACACACTTTTGCATTTATAATAGTAGGATGTAACTTACGGATAAGCCACGTCAAGATACCTTATCCTTGATCGTGTTCTCACCCATTGGTAAGTGTCGATGCAGTCTTGAGATGGTAGCGGGCTAACAAGGACGAGAAATGAAACCTACATGTATACGCCATCATATCGAAACGCTAAATCGCTTAGCAGCATGTCTTCATAGGTAATATTAAAAGTACGGTTAATACTTTTAAAATATTCATATTCTTATAGTTTTACACTAAAATAGAATTTTAATTTTAAAATGACTGCAAAAATATTACAAACAGAAGTCGACGATGAGCGATGACAAACACATTGAAACACTAATTTCCAACAAATGTATAATTTCGCACTGATGAAATTGCACAAATTTACAACACGATACTGTACTGTGATGTTGCTACATTTTGTCATATTTTACGTATACAATGCCACAGTACGTCGTATTGTAAGAAATATGGATAGAAATATCTACCCCAAATACACGAAACATGAACACGTAGCTAGGTACTCTCTGATACGGGACGAACGTGGAGCGACGTGCTTATGACAGTATGAAAATACTATCATATTTATAGCTACAAGAATAAATATCTGAACTGCCAATATCATCGTTTTATATAACTTGATTGTGTTGAATGTTAACAACATATTTTATGCGTTAGAGCATTATTGATTTATGTAGAGCATAAAATATGTTGTGTGTACTTAGCATCATCAGCAAGAGCCACCCATTAGCCACAATTCATAAAATAAACGTTTCTTTCTTTCTTTCTTTTTTCCATTAGCGTCTCACAACAGAGCGCAGGTGTCCTCTCAAAGAAGGGTTATAGGCCCTCCACGCGGGCCGGGCCCTATACGAATTGGTTAGACTTCACACACTTTTAAACTCAAACTCAAAATTATTTATTTCATGAAGGCCAACTTGTGGCTCTTATGACGAGTCGAGAATCTAATCCGTCGAGAGCCGAGAAACCACCGGTTCGGAATGCTGATTCTGCTGGAGAACTCCCAAGTGTGTAGGTTTCCTCATGATGTTTCCTTCACCGTTGAAGCATATTATGATACTAGCTGATGCCCGCGACTAGTTTTTAAAATCCCGCGGGAACTCTTTGATTTTCTGGGATAAAAAGTAGCCTATGTCACTAGGTCAGGATTTAAGTCAACTCAAACCACAAGCTGCACCATTATGCCTAATTTATAATCGACTAGTTGATGCCCGCGGCTTCGCTCGCGTGGATTTAGTTCTTAAAATCTCGCGGGAACTCTTTGATTTTCTGGGATAAAAAGTAGCCTATGTCACTAGGTCAGGATTTAAGTCAACTCAAACCACAAGCTGCACCATTATGCCTAATTTATAACCGACTAGTTGATGCCCGCGGCTCACGCTCGCGTGGATTTAGTTCTTAAAATCCCTCGGGAACTCTTTGATTTTCCGGGATAAAAAGCCTATATCACTCTCCAGGTCTCTCTCTCAACTATACCCATGCAAAAAATCACGTCGATCCGTAGCTCTGTTGCAACGTTATCGAAGGACAAATCAACAAACAAACACACTTTCGCATTTATAATATTAGTAAGGATAAGTAAGGGATTTAATTGCTTAAACGCACATAACTCCCGTGCCCGGGATGGAATTGCGACCCCTCGTAAGGGTGACCGCAGTTCTAACCACTACACTAATGTGTAGTGGTTAGAACACACACACAGTAATAACTGTTCTAGAGTACCTACTTCTAGTAGAACAGAAAGATATACGATGGTATTAATTCTGTTGTATATACAGTCTCTATATCGACAGCTCTAGTTATTTATTGAAATCTTGTCTTGAAAAATGTTATTCTTTCCGCAGGGAAATATTATAGAAGCAGGGAGCTTTCTTTTCCTTTTTACTTTTTAGACATATGAATTTAGTTTAGAGTTTGTGCACAACTGAATTAGTACCAGTATCTGTCATGACAACGAGAACACACCTACCCGTTTCAAGATTCGCTTGTATTTCATAGTACCTCTCATTTTAGCTGTTCACTAACCTATATTCAGCAAACACAAATCTAGTTCACTACAAGTGTTTCAGCTTAGTATTGAGTGTTATGGATTAATAATTCATAAACCGACTTCGCTTGTCAATAAGCCTTCAAGTTTCCTATAATCCAACTAATCTTAATCCCTCTATGTAAAATTTAGACATAGTATTTAATAGCAAAACAGCGATAAATCGGTTATAAATTAGACATAATGGTAAAGCTTATGGTTTGAGTTGACTTAAATCCTTACCAATGTATCACGGTGAATGGAAATCCTCATGCACTTGCGCCCGGTACCTATTTTCAATCTCTCTGTAATCCGATGGTTTTCCTAGTAACCCTATATAGTGTATTTTTTGACAGATTAACTGTTACACGTAATCTCTAAACTAAATTGACAGGTTTTAAAACAGTGCTATCCTTTCCGCAATATTTATTTCAGAGCTGTGAATTTAGTTTAGAGCTGGTCGTGTACAACAGAATTAGCGCCTTTGTCGTAGATTTACGAGCATTTGCTCAACAAAATCTTAATTCATTTACAGAGCTACTTAAGAATTGTTTAATAATGCATGCATAAGGTACGAAAAGCTTCGTTCTCTCTATACTCCACTTTAACGTTTTGGAAGCTTGCCTCATTATTCTCAGTTAATTTTGCATGTTGCTAAAGTAGTTAACGAACTAACTTCTCTGGGTACTTTAATCGTATGAGGTTGAGGGTGACAACCCTGGTCCCCATCGCTCCGCGTCATTAGGTATAGTTTTACACCTTATTAGAATAGACTACTAGACACCAAAGAAATATTTTTTTAACCTCCCGAAGGAAAAAGGTGGGTGTTGTAAGTTTGACAGTTTTAATATTAATTAATCTTTTCAACTTAGATATTTTTGATTTTACATGTAATGTTAGACTCATTTAGGCATTGTTAATTTAGATTTTTCCTGTCTTTATGTATGTTGCACGCCCGAAGAGGCAATGTATAATGCAATAAATGACTTTTGACTTTGACGTGTGTGTCCGTGTATCTGTTTAACCTCGTAGCTCCCTAAGGTATAACCGCTTTTGATGCCATTTTTTCTGTTTGGAAGCTAACGTGATCGGAGTGGATCTTAGCTATAATTTATGAAGATCTACTTAGGCGTTTGAAGATCATCTCATTTTCTACTTGATTAAAGGGTCGAGCAAAAAACACCGAAAAAAATCACGTCTCTTGTACGTACCCCCCTTTATTCCTTATTTTATTTTTATTATTATTTGTTTGTATAGCGGTAATATACACATACTGTGAAAATTGCAAGGATCTACGGTTCATAAGATACAGCTTACTGACAGACAGACGGACGAACGGACGGACAGCGGAGGCTTAGAAATAGGATCCCTTTGGCAACCCTTTGGGTACGGAACCCTAAAAATACATTATAATTACGAAATAAGCCTAAAATCTTTATATTTATCACAAAGTAATAATAATTAAATGTATATCATAAATATTTTTGATATAATTATAATATTATAGCAGTAAAATATAAGGCCTAACTTGTTTTCCTTGGCATAAAGAACGTTGCAATCTATTTATTTCGCTTTATAATTATTGTTTATTTATTAAATTATTTATTAAACTGTTCTCGTAATATTAACCTTCTATATGACAAGTTGTTTATCATAAATTGATAAATAATGTCGTCTACAGATTTGAGTATCTAAATTAACAATAAATTGGAAACTACTACTTCTTATCTCCACAAATGACGATTTCAGTTACATACCTACTTATTTTAAGTGGTTATATATACCTATTGTATGTTTTTTATTCGGAAATCAAACTCCTTCAAGTATAGGTAAACTCTAATAAAAGTATATAAAACAATTTTCTTACCCACACGGCAAAGTGGAAGAAAGTGGGAAGTTCGGAGAACTGATGGTCGTTGGGGTCCCAAAGTGCTGGAGTGGCGACCCCGCATCGGAAAGGGCAGTGTTAGAAAGCCCCCATTACATCGTCCGACGACATCATGACGAGTCGTAGGGAGCCGCTGATTAAAGGCGGCGCAAGACCAAAACCTGTGAAAATCCACGCAAGTGACCTTTGTCCAGCAGTGGACATCTATCGGTTGATAAAGAGAGATACACGAGTAATATTCGTATGATTTACAGACGAGAACAATATAACGTGCACACAACATCAACCGGCCGTCTGAGCACTCTGAACGAATGGCTCGGAAGCTTGCCTCATTATCCTTGCTTAATTTTGCATGCGCCTAAACTCGTTAGGGTAGGTTCCAACTTCTCCACGGCATTAGGGTTACCCGGAGGTCTGTAGCAGACCTCCTCCCCCGACCGCGAAAAAAATGTAAACGAAACCGCTGAAAATAACTTGTCCGTTGTGCGACAGCACTCTTTCTCCAGTGATTTCGCGAACCAAATAAAATATACATAGCAGGTTATCTTGAAACCCCATGCAGAGTTGTTTCTGGTGTTTGAGTATTAATTAATTTATTTATTCTTTATTGCAACACAAACAGAAAAAAAAGTAAACTTAACAAAATATATTATGTCATGTCAATACAAAAAGGGAGTACAGCATGAAAAAGGGACTCATAGTAAAATATCAGCGTTAAAATAGGCAGTTCTTCTGTTTTGCATATCACACAACAGACAAGTCATGCCGGAGCCAAAGCGTTATCGCTGCTACAGTTATGCGGCGAAAATGTGCTAAAGTCCTTACTTAAATTCGCGATCTACTAAAATACGGAAATACGTCTGTTACAAAAGTTAAAACTGTCTCTCTCTTTGTCTTGACTCTTGAACGGAATTATATAAATTTTAATGTCCTGTCCATTATTAACTTGAAACTTCGTAAGACATTATCTATTCGTGTAAAATATACTTCAGTGTGTTCGGTTCAGTGCAGTCGCCTTCAGGCTAAGTAAGAGCGACGCCGTTTCTATTCTTACTCAGAGACCTTCCTTAATTTACGTCTTTATAGTGAGCTGTCATTTAGGTGCATTAATGAACATTAACTCTGAGAGTGAACTTATTAAAATCTATATTAGAGAGATCCTAAAGTAACTTTTAAGCTTCTCTGGGTGCAGCAGTTACTGTTTTCTTTCTATTGGTTGTCTATGCTTATTCTATTTTGTTTTTGCTTAATAACTCCTTGTGTCGTATTGCAAAATGGGATTGTTAGGGTTTTACGCCTATTAAATAACTAGTATTTACTATTTTTTTTATCATGACGTTTATTGTCTGGGGTTTGTAGATTGGTATCAAACAAGGAAAAACCATGGTTTATTATATTGCATGAATCTATAATTATTATGTATTTTTAGGTAGGTACGTTCTAAGAAACTAATGAACCGGCCACGTTTTTAACAGCTATTAGAATGGACGAAGGATACTTCTTAGTATCTTACCATATAATAAAGTTAGTTTACATTAAAGTAAAGTACGGTTTAACTTTTTAATTTTTGTGCAAAACTCGTTCAGGCTTTGTTAAAAATAATATCTGCTCTCTTTAGGTATCTAGATATTCATTAGACATAATCAAGTAAGTTTTTTGTTGCATTTTCAAATTAACAGATGTTATTATACGCTAGTATAATAATTAATTAATAATAGGATAATACATATTTATTGATAAAAAATAACTCGAATGTACATAATAAAAACCATTAGCAGAGAAACCTCTTGCTATTGTTATCAATCTGCAGTGAAGGTTATTTTATTGCATGACTAGGAAATAGAAACTCGTAGATTTCACAGCACTTAAAGCGATTGTCTTCATCTTTAACAGTGAAGTAGAAAATGTACCGATCTAAAGAGACATTTTATTCTATCTCCTAGAAGGCGTTCGTGTTGCTCTCTGTTATAGTTATAGGTAGTAAATAGTTCCTTTCTTTTTTAAAGCGTTTCAAATTTTATTTTTGAATCTCGAACAGTCTCCGATTACCTTGTCGGAGGAAAAAAGGGAGGAACACATAAAAAAATCTCTCTTAATTACCATTAAAGTTATTTCTGGTTTGATTTATTAGTTAAGACATATTGTCTACACACAAAATGTTCAATTTCGAAAAAATTAATTCGCATCGCAATAAAATGTTTCTTAAACTCGTATTTTATCTATCACATGTTTATTAAGAACTTAGAATATTTTTTGACCGAGCGTTCTTCTGTCTGTTTGAGTGTCTATCAGAGCCTAATAGCTTCTGAATGAATGAACACAATTACTTTAAATTCAAAAATAAGGTTCAAAACTACGTTAAAGACTTTTACTTTAAATACAAATATTACATATTGTAAATTCGAATCTGGTAAAGGTAATTTTGAATTTTCAATATTTTATTTTATAATTAAGGTAATTCCTTCCTAAATTTATAATTTCAAAGTTATATTTAGTTAGGTTTAGGAAGTTTTCAAAGTTGTCCTTTAAAGACTCTTTTGTCCTGGTCTTATAATATGTATATAATTTTTTTTAATCTAATTTATTTATGTCATGCATGCACTAGACTACGGCTCATCTAATAAGTAAAATTTAAGTTTAAAGTTCAATTTGCTAAACGCCATAGAATTGTGAAAGCGTTATGCAAAGAAAGTATCGAATTCTAATGAAAGATTAATTTGCAGTAGGTTATTTGTATTTTTTATCAGCTTCATCAGCATCAGTTTGTTCCAGTTTTACGTTTTATCGTCAATTAGAAGCACGCGATTGTGTTAGGATACCTCGCGCACTACATGACCACGACCATTGGAGCAGCTCAAAGTTTGTTCGTTATAGCATGGTGTGGGTAACAGGTCAATAGTATGTAACTTTGTACCATATTTAATAATGCTAAGCCTCAATAGCCCAACGGTTAAAGGTCCGGCCTGAAAACTCTAAGGTCGCAGGTTCGAATACCACCCGTTGCACTATTGTCGTACCCACTCCGAACACAAACTTTCCGTTTATTTGGAGGGGATAGGAGGATATTAGTCAGGTTGGCTAATATTCTTTAAAAAAAATATATTTATGCAGTCTCAATCTTAAAGTAACTTGGAGTCGATCGTATTGGTAATTGGTCATTTTCGTCTGTTAGTATATAATACTAATGATAAACTAATTAGTACTAATGATATCTATTTGGGTCACTGAGATCGCAAACTTATTAGTTATGTAGATTATGCATCTGCATCTTCTACTTTCTATCCTATTAACTCTTGAACAATTAGATTTCATTTCAAATTTAGATCGCGGTAAGAGAAGAATGGTACTTAGTACTCGGTGCTAATTTGGTTGTACACAATTGCTGAACTTAATTGACAGCTCTAAATGCAATATTGTGAAAAGGATAACTCTATGAATCTCTATGCATTATTTTTTGAACATTAAAATTTAATATATACCTACATATTAAAATGTTATTAACAAAAGCTTCTCAGACGAGAAAAGAAAAGCTTCGTAACAACCGATTTCACCAATGTGACGTCAAGTGACGTTTAACCGAGGTATAAATTGGGCGTTCTGACACTTTTTGTAATGTAAATCTGCCAAAATATCAAAATTCCACGATAAAATGTTACTCAACGCTGAAATCGGCACTAAATAGAAAAATATTAGATATAATATTCCTACCCTACAAGCTACCTACTCAAAAGAACAAAAGAAAGAACGTTGGCGAGATTTTAATTAATTTAAAAGCACGATATCTATTTCAAGATCATCTGAAGTAGGAATTAAAGATCAAAGATAACATTTCTCACCGGTATAAGCAGGCATCCGAGACTCGAGTGTGACATTAAATTATTCTTATCTAAACAATGAGTAATAACAATATAAGAGGCACGTTCGTCATGTACGCAACATGAAAATATTATTGTTCACTAAATTAGATTTATAAGAGCAATTCACTCGTGCCCTATATTTGTAAACAATTGTATTTGTTATCCCATCTATATATATAAAAGAAAGTCGTGTTAGTTACACTATTTAAAACTTAAGAACGGGCAGAACCGATTTGGCTGAAAATTGGTGGGGAGGTAGCTTAGAACCAGGAGACTGACATAGGATACTTATCCCGTATACCATAAAACAAAGTCGGGTTTGTTCAAACATTTATAACTAAAACGGCTAGACTAATTTTCATGGTTTTTGGTTTGTTGTATTTGTCTCTGTCCCGAATATACTTTTAAAATATCAAATAAATCACGAAAAATAAAATTATGAAAAAATTTCATTTTCTCATACATTTTGCATTGAACGGGTTTTTTGATGGCAAGGAAAGTCAAGCGGACGAAGTCACGGGCAAAAGCTAGTTTGGAATAAATAGGTATTTTAATACAAAACTTATGTAATAGGAAACGACTTTATTGTGATTAAATAATTTCAAGATTTTTTTTATTTTAATTATTAAGTTGGTACTACAAACATGCCTACAAGCGTTGTATCCGGTTAGTTTGATTTTTTAATCTCGGAGGGAGGGGAACATTATTTTCTAAACGCGTTCGACAAGCAATAGTAACTTTTAACTATACTTTTTTTTTCCTACTATAAAGCACCATTATGTAATGGAAGCTTTATTTAATACTACCATCTAGCCTGTAGGCTAATAAGTAATATTATTTTAACTTAAACTTCTACTTAATATTAATTTCTATATCTAATTTAACTACAGGGTAAAGATGCCGAATATGAGATACCATTTACATATTCGGCCATAAAAAATAATTTATTGCCCTAATGACTATGAAAATTATTTATATTCGATAAGAATTTAATGACGTTTATCCTTGAAAGACCATTTAGTGCTAGGTATAATAGATTTTTTGTTATAACAGATAATATTAGAAAAGTCAGAAATTACGTCTCAGGGAAATGGTCTCCTATTATGAGATACCAAGGGTTTTTAATATAAGATAGTATAGATTTAGAGAAAAAGAAAAGAAATCAATTCAAAAAAACTTTTTATTGGCGATATTTATTAATCTACAACATCGTACTACTAAATAAAAACGTTTTAGTAACAACTTAATAATATATTATCATGTGCTTGTGCCAAGTGCTTGATGTTCTTCAGATGTAGATGTAACCATTAAAATCGTTAGTCCAGCTTTACAATATTTTTCTATTTTTGCTTCTAAATAGTCAGAAAAAGCTGGAGGTCTTCCCATGAACCTTGACAAATACTTCTGCATTAGCATCTTTTTTGACATAACGTTCTAGGATACTCTTAGGAACATCAAAGTTTTGATGCTATTAGGTAACGTATTTGTTTGCTTTGCACTGCACTCACGGCCCATATTATGGCATCGTGGTCCTAGGACTTCTTTGATCTAGAAAAAGAGATTTTTAAATAGTCGTATTTCTATACATCCTAATATGAGATATCTCATTTAAGGAGCCCCCACGTGTCTCATATTAGGAAAACACCCAAATTTAAAAACTAGGCTGCCTATTATTTCTTGACGAAGAAAATACAACTAAACTTCAAATGCATTGTAAAATTAATCATATAACTGATACAATGACTGTAAATTTAAATCATTTAGTGTGACTATAAAGTTGTAACATACCTCGTTTATATTTGGTGTCAAAAATCGGGTTTTGTGGTTTCGTAAAAACCCGCACGTACACAACCTGACTTCGCCTCGAACTGGGAAGCACCAACACATGTTTCGGTCTGTTGCCACGTGGCTTCTGGTGACAGTATCGCCAAATAGCTGCGGCGATTAGTTTCGCCGAAACCTAACTATCTCATATTTGGCAACCACCTCATATTCGGCATCCTTACCCTACTATTGTTATTTTTTAATATCGTTTTTATTATATTGATTTGTACTTGTCTCAAATTAACATGGAAAAGATGTTTAATTGTAGAGAATTGAAATTATATCTGTTATCAAAAATTCTACTAAGGTAGGTAATATTTTTTTTATTGGCGTTCGATGACTTTTACAAATATACGAGGTCGTACGATACGCTAAGGTATACGTCCCTCGTTTGAACTCAGCAATACTCTGTTCTTAAGTAAATAGAAGCATTTGTTACGGGACTCCAACTAGTAGTAGGTACAAGCTCGTTAGGATATTAGATTCCCTGTTCTGTTGACAATACGATATCTGTAACATCATGAATCAGATAAACATTTACCCCGTGTTCGTTTTAAACGAGGCCGTTCATTCCAACGAAAGTAAATTCTATCGTATTACACATCCTGTTGACAATAATGTTTTCACTGGAGTGCAGGTGATACAAGTTAAAGTCTCATTTGATTATAATAAAACTTTATGACCCATCCCGGCATCGCACTAAGTAGAAATTGAGATATTCACTCAAAAATACTATCCAAATTTCTGACTTCTCCGTTTGATTTTCCAGAAATATTCTTTCATACAAACCTTATTCTGATAATTATGAACGCAAAAAAATCTGCCAAATCGATCAAGCCGTTCTGTGATGATCTGTTATACTTGCGGCAATCGATATTTTTTTATAGATGCATAGATAGAAAAGCTTTTATCGAAGATACGTTCCATCAAAAATTATCCTTATCAAAGACCAAATCCCTTGTGAAAAAGATTCTCACTCCATTTTCATAA
Source organism: Hipparchia sbordonii (assembly GCA_038048805.1). NCBI lineage: Eukaryota > Metazoa > Arthropoda > Insecta > Lepidoptera > Nymphalidae > Hipparchia > Hipparchia sbordonii. Next base: position 8,231,595 of record CM076110.1, read on the forward strand.
TAATTAATGAGCAAGTATAACGATTTATCATTTTGTTGTGTGATCACTGAACATATATTATGTATATACAGATGTCAATTAAAATGATACTGTTAGTCCTCTCGTTCTATCCTTCCTTCTATTCTTAATTATATTGAAAAAATGTCCACTACATTGCTTTCATACCTACTGCAGCTGATAGTCTTCTTCATTATTAATTTTACTCTAATGTTATATAAGCCAAAGAATAGAGGACCTCCCTAATCTATGCCATAAACTAAACGACTGAAATTTTCTTGTATAAAAAAATTGTCGTGTATAGAAAGTGCATATACATGTATCAACCCACAGTAAGTAAAAGAAAATGTACAAAGCAATTTCTTTAGAATGAAATCTCATGCTTGCGAATATCGGGGTTTTTGGCGTTGTCTCGTCGGTCTTGTTTTGTAAGATTCCTTACAAAACAATTCTTCTTCCTTATTCTCTATTCACAGTTGCTGCGTCCTAGATTCGCTGCCCGGAAAAAAAACTTTGTTCCGTTAGCGATTATTCCAAAAGTTTTATAGATCTTATCAAATTAACGACTACTAAGTAAATAATTGTTGTTAACGAGCTATACGTTACGTTACGATTAATTAGTATGTGCGCGAAGAATTATTATGAATTTTTTCCTCAAAATAAACGTAAAACTTGTATTAGGAGTGGGTACGGTGGAACGGTTGAGAGCGAACTGACGACCTTTCAATGTTTAGTCCGCACTTACGGTTAACCGTTAGGCTATTGAGGCTTTTAACTTTGTAAAGAAATGAAGAACTATACCTACATAGCCTGGTAAATAAGAGCGAAATTATTTTCTGATTCGATTCACGGATAAAGAAACTGAAATTGCCAGGTTGAACACGAGTTTCTAAACAATGTGATCCAAATTTAATTTGAGCTACTTATTGCGGCTTCCTAGTGTCTGTTCCGGCATATTGTGTCAAAGACGCGACGAACCCGAAAATTTACGTGCTGTTTTTATCTAAAAGGAATCCCGCAACCATAGCGGGCTTTCATTTTGCTGAAAAGCGCAATTTTCCTCATTCAGTACGGCCGCCGTGAAATCGTTATCGTCTGCGCTCGGCATCGCCCCTTTCCTAATAACGGAATAGCGTGCACCTAGCTTTTATTACGTCTTTACTTACCTATTTATTAAGTACCTACCATCCCTACTTAGCAGGTACAGGTATCTACTACAGGTTAGTACATAGTAGTAGGTAATTAAGAACAAATATATATTTCATTGAAATAAAATAAATTGTACTTTATCAGAAAAAACAAATTTTAAATAATAAATCTATGACAAAATTGAAAGAGTCAAACTAATCTGCATAACAAATATTTAAACAGTTCAACGGAAAATGTTTGTTCGTGCATCACTATTTAACTACGGATCGGAAAATTGAGCATAGGGTATACATACTCAACGCTTGATGACGGCGGGAGAACACCGCCTACCATCCAACGGTGTCCATATTCTCTTAGTGATATACGCTTCACTCAGAGTGCTGTGCGTAAAACTCTTCTCTCTCTCGACGTCAACAAGGCGAGTGGGCCCGACGGTATTCCTGCGGTTGTGCTGAAGACGTGTGCTCCGGAGTTAACACCCGTCTTAACGCGTCTGTTTCGGCAATCTTACTCCTCTAGTATTGTTCCGTCTTCATGGAAGACTGCCCTGGTTCATCCAATCCCGAAAAAAGGCAATCATTCGGATCCCTCGAATTACAGGCCTATCGCGATTACCTCTTTACTGTCTAAAGTCATGGAGCAAATAATTAACACCCAACTGCTGAGTTACCTTGAGGAGCACCAGCTCATCAGCGATCGTCAATATGGCTTTCGTCACGGCCGATCTGCTGGTGATCTTCTTGTATACCTCACGCATCGTTGGGCGGATGCTATCGACAGTAAGGGAGAAGCCCTTGCGGTTAGCCTTGATATCGCCAAAGCCTTTGATCGGGTTTGGCATAGGGCCCTTCTATCGAAACTACCATCTTACGGACTCCCCGTGCTGCTTTGTAATTGGGTCGCTAGCTTTCTTGATGGACGCAGCATCAAAGTCGCTGTCGACGGCTTTTGCTCTGACCCTAAGCCCATCAATGCAGGCGTTCCACAGGGCTCAGTGTTATCGCCTACACTGTTCATTCTGCATATCAATGACATGTTGCAAAACAGCAGCATCCATTTTTATGCAGATGACAGTACTGGTGATGCCCTTTACAAAGGAAATGCACAATTTTCCCGCGCAATGCTAGAGGAGAATAGAGCCAAACTTGTGTCTGACATTGAGGCTTCTCTTGATAAAGTGTCAGTATGGGGTTCGCAAAATCTTGTCCATTTCAATCCCTCAAAAACACAAGTTTGTGCGTTCACCGCCAAAAAGACCCCCTTCACCACTCCTCTTCTCTTCCAGAACACCCCCCTAGCCCCTTCCAACAGCATTGGGATTCTTGGTGTCTGCATTTCGAACGACGTCCAGTTCCGGGATCACTTGGAAGGAAAAGCTAAATTAGCTTCGAAAAAGCTTGGGGTGCTCAACAGAGCAAAGCGGTACTTTGCGCCCGAGCATAGGCTCCTACTCTACAAAGCGCAAGTCCGCCCGCATATGGAGTACTGCTCTCACCTTTGGGCTGGAGCACCCCAATACCAACTCCTTCCATTTGACCGGATTCAAAAGCGGGCAGTTCGGCTTGTGGGCAATCCCAAATTAACCAACCCGCTGGAAAGCCTGGAGCACCGCAGAGATGTTAGCTCTCTCTGCGTATTCTATCGGCTATATAATGGGGAGTGTTCTGAAGAACTATTTGACCTTATTCCACCGTCTCTCTTCTACAACCGCACCGCTCGCCACCGAAAACAATTTCACCCTCACCACCTGGGTGCCTGGAGCACTTCGACCATCCGATGTTCCAGATCCTTTTTTCCACGTACTTTGAAACTGTGGAACCAACTTCCTGCGACGGTGTTTCCACTGAATTACAACATGGGGTTATTCAAGGGGCAGACCAACAAATTCCTGAAAGGCCGGCAACGCATTGGTGGTGCCTCTGGTGCTACAAGTGTTCATGGGCGGCGGTAATCACTTAACATCAGGTGACCCGCCTGCTCGTTTGCTCGCTAAAAATATAAAAAAAAAAAAAAAAAAAAAAATAGGGTATACAATATACATGTTAATATACACTTTTATATAGGACATTTTTTAAAATATTTTAACTTATGCGCCGCGTGATTAGGGTGTGTGTGGCGTAAGTTTTTTATTGTGACTATTCTATTCTGTGCGCCCAAGCTCTTTCAATATCGAAAATATCGATACAGTTTTGAATCTATCATACAAAGTCAAATAGGTTGAGGCGCTTCCATATAAAACGTTTTGAAGTTTCTATATGTTAAGTTTTCTTCAAAAAAATGTGTGTGTGTATCGACAAGCTTCAGGGTTGATTACCAAAATGGTAATTTACTAATTACAGATATCAAAGTTAGCAAAAATTAAAAAATATATAGTATTTAATTTTGGTAAAATCAGGTAAAATCAGTCTCTAAACTGTCAACAGTTACTTATTTCTAATGATTTTCTAAAAATGGTAATAGCAAACATTCAGAACACATAAAATCAAAAATTCTTAAAAATCGTAACAATGCCAATAGATATGTTTTAATTGTGGAACTTACGGGGCTGACATAGTCAGCCTTGACGAAACCCCCAGGAAAATAAAGTCGATAAAAAAATGTTTAAATGCGATACCCACTTAAACAAATAAGGCATTATAATATTATAAAGTATTATTCACTTGTAAACCTAACTATTCTTATCGCCATGAAAAATACGACTTCATTTTTATCAGCCCAAACCAAACATAACTTTATATCTCCGAGTAAAATCTCAGGATTGCTACTGGCAATTTTATTTCATTTTGCACTAAGAAATGTGATTATTTTACTGTGAACACCGAGACGCGAATCCCCTTTTAAATCTTTCACCTTTACGTGTGTCCATTTTTATACTTGTACACGTAATAGGTACGTATTGTAAATGGTTTGTCTGTCAACATTGTCTGACAAAAATCTAACCCAATTTTCAAATAAAATCTTTCCTAAAATTACTCCTCACTCCTTTTTAAAACTCTTATAACTATATTAATTATTCAACCGTGATTAAAATCTCTACCAAGAACTAAACAGCTCTCTGATTCGCTGACACTCAGTCTGCTTAAATGCACAGTTGCCAAATTTTCCCAATCATCACAATCAAGTATTACATCGCTGTATATTTTGACAATCAGATTTGTTTACTGTTTGCTGTAGGCATACAGTATTTCGCTGAGTCGAGACATATACCTATTACCTACTATGTCGATTGTTGACGATATTCTCGAGCTTAAGAGCATGTTCTGGGGTAAACTTCTTTCAAGATCGTGACAGTTATATCTAGTGTTGTCTTCCTTACATAGAAATAATTAAAATGGAATGGAGTTTAACTGGCAGCTCGGCAGGAGAACAATATAATCATGGACTTATAGCACATCATTTATTTATTCTAAAAGAATTAAAGAAAATTTTAAAACAGGAAGTAAGAATTGGGAAAAATTATACAGAAAAGTTGGTATCAAATCTTCAAACGGTTGAGCAGAGGTTAGCCATTTGAAAATTCGAATTTAAGGCCCGCTCCGTTACTGTCTTGTGAATATTAAAGCAAATGACTCGGAGAAAACTCGGGCAACAATGATATTATGGCGGAAAAACAAGACGCTCGTCTTGGGATCCGGCGGGAATTGGCATCGCATCCTGTTTCTTTTTCGCCGAATAATGCTGCTAGATATTAAAACCTGGAGGTCCGGAAAATTTGACGTCACCGGTAGCTTGGGAGCTTTAGTAAAAAAAAGAAGTATCTGTATTCTGTACAAGTAAGCAGGAAACGCTCAGGATGCCGCTGCAATTATACGGCATTTACATAGTCAAGCTATTGTGATTTGTGACTAAACATTATCCAATGTGTCCTATAATTAAGATTTTCCTATAAAATTAGCGAATTTAATATAAAGTAATAAAAATTTTGCGCTGTTGTATATCGTTAAATCGTTTTATTTGGTATCATTTCATTTGTTATAATAATTATGTTATGTGATTGAAAATTTCGAAAAAAATGTAAAGTAAACCCAATTACAATATTCACAACTTAACCCCACATTTTTACGAAAGCTGTCAGTTACTAAATGGTCTTGTAATAATTGTCGAATACAAGCAAGTCGGTGAAAGTAGGCAGTCTTCGAAAATGAGTCACATTTTTAACGAACAGATTTTCTCCTAATTTACACGTGAATCAATTAGTCACGTGTAAATTAGGAGAACGCAAAGGGCTTTTCAAGTATACCCTATACAAATAAATAAAACTGAAATGTCTGTCTATCGGCCTCCTATTATAGGTGCTAATAGTCAAAAAGCTGGTCTAGAACTCGTACATCGCCTTCCCAATGCAAGCTACTAGAAACGCCTTAAGACAGCGAGTAAAATATAAGTCTAGTGTATTGAAGGCATTACTGCTAAAATCAAGGAAGGGTTGTGTTAAGTGAGAACTCTGTTTTGTTTGGATGAGGTAAGCTCAAAGGGCTAGCGAATGTTGTGGCTGAGTGCTAAGGAAAGTGAGTCGTTCCCCTCCCCTCAGCCGGCGACAGCGGTGCGGGCGTGCGGTCGCGTACCTGCTCGTGCGCCGCGATGCGCACCTCCGCTTCACCTCGCCACGGAAACGGCCACGAGCAGGTAGCGAACTGGCGGCCTAGTGCTCAGTGCGCGCGCTCTCTCGCCGCCGGTGGTAGTGTCCAAGTTGCGCGGACGCACGCGCGCGAGCCGCGAGCATGATCTCTACGCCTAGCTTGTGAAGTGTCATCCTAGTGCATCGAACAACTGACGATATGTCCTGTGAAAGGAGAACAAAGGCCGCCCGTTACCTCGAGCTGCGGTGAGTTTGCCGCATCGTGCTTCCTGTCGGCTGTCACGACCGACCGATCCTTTGTTGAATCCTCGCTAAGAATGACGCGTGTCCGTCTCTTTTCAACGCGTTTACCTGCCGAGTGCCAACCGAACAGATGCTCGAAGTGCGGGTCGTCGTTGACTGTCGGAATATTCTTACAAGAATACTCCGACTTCATTGCGATGCCGAGGTATCTGCGGAAATGCTTAAGGAAATCATTATCAATATTCTTTCCAAGGATTTTGCAAGAAGTCGTTAAATAATAAGTTTCCAGTTGGTAACGTTAACATTCGAAGTACTAAGCCATTATGCGCAACCTTGAGAGACAAAGTTACAAAACAAGCGATTCGAGCACATGTAATCTAAACAAAATTAGTGGCCGTGATTTTCTCTACCAGCATTTCAAGGTTTTTAACCTTCAAATTTCTCATCTTAAACATCGTTTCTCAACTCAACGTTTTTGAAATGATGTAGGTACACATTGATTCCACTATTGACAGATCCTTTTGAAGTTGATTAGACAAAACCATGCTACAGCATCAAGAACAACATTCTGGTGGAATGCAGATGGCTGAGCAAAAATGGTTCAGGCACAGATGTGGGGCGCTCCCCGCCTCGCCTCCCGGCCTTGAAAGGCTCTTGACCAGGCCAGCGTCGCCGATGTTGTATTTATTGCAACCTCCACGATCCGTACCGTCGAGGTTATTGACGTCTCGAGACACAACAATTCTTTCATGGGAACTCGTATCTACGACCACACACCTCTAGTGCTCGCCTTCTCCTTGAAACGATTGTTCTCACGTCAATCTCGTTTTAATGAATAACCACAATACCTATTACGTCACTCCTAAGTTTGTTTTCCGCGTTTGAAGTTTGATAGTACTTTAACGATGTCAGTCACGAATCGTTCACAACAGCTTTTATATATTTTGTACTTATATTTTCATACAAGATGCACCAGGTGCAATATCCTTTTAAAACGCTAAAGCAATATTTTTGTGTATCTCATATACTTGTACATTTGTGTGCTTTTCACAGTCGCGAGCACCGTCTATAAATACACCCGTCAAGCAAGCACGGGCGTAGGATCGATGCCCAGCGAGTCCTAGGTGAAGGCCGATTGTTGTAGTTCCTCGCCCTTTCAATACAGCATCCCATTGACTATGAACTGGTAACTGCAACTGTACAGTCTTTTCACTTTCCAATCTTAATTAAATACCTATGGCAACTCAAACCTTTCTAAACAATAAGTAAATATCCGATTATTATCGATTATTAAGGACGACCTACAATCAGATAAATTCAGAATGTACCATATGGCGACAGATCGACACTTCAAAGCGAATGAGGTCAGCATATGTTGCCGCTTTCACTCCCTACATCACAATCGCCATTACGTATATCAATAGGCGCATATTCGAATGACATGTTTATATCCCTTTATAGCAACCATGCAAATGCACCAGCGGAGAATGTGCCGGCCGTAACCTCGCCGTATTATCTGAATCAGAGAACTCTTCTGTTTTGAATAGAAAAATATCGTAATAAACTACAGTGATGATTAAGAATTTCACAATCGAGAAAAATTCTATACCAAATATAAATAAAATATAATTTTTTCCGTGTTCAGCTTTCACGACTGCCACGAATATGTTGAACAAATCATTGCGCATCCACTTTCATACTTCGCATGTTCTTTTTAACGTTGAAAAATTTATACCAACCAATAAGATGTAATCACTATGTGGTTGTGGCCCACCAAAATAATGACTAACTTAATTAGAATTACTTTAAAGTGTTGCTAATGCACGCACACGCGCCGACGCTGTACCGAGGGTAGTTTTTGCCTCTAGCAGCTGGTAACCCCACTAGTGACTCACGCACGTTCTGTATCTGTGCCCCAGTGTGGGCCGGGGTGAGTGTCAATGACCCCACTCGCAGCCCCATGCAGCACATATATGCCGCACGATTTATCCTTTGCCCTTTGTTGCTCTCCTTTATGTATAGGTTTCATATAACACAACCCTGCGCATTTTTCATTTATACGCATCCAGATTATCCGTACCTAATATCAATTATATACGGACAACTGCAGTGGCTGTAATTCATTGTATTGTTTTGCCATGTACTAATTCTTGACTATATTATTAATCTTTTTCCTCAAGAGTTCACCGTACAGTCAATACCGGTATATCTACTGTGTGTGTAACGTCATAATAACCTTTTAAATGTTCATTCTAATATTAACCTGGAAGCTAATTATATCTATTGTCCGCTGCGTTAACATAGCATAAAGATGAATGAAATTATTTAGATTGTATTTTCTGCATCAAGTGCATTTTACTTTGTTTGTAAATTAATGCAGATTTTATATAGGCAGACTAGAAGATTTCCTACCTGTACATAACGTGTAACGACACAATGCTCAGTAAGGAATATAGGCGACTCCAATAAATCATAATCGATCTAACTAAAGGAATCTATAATGACATTGTGGTAATACAGAAACATTACGAGCGACACCCGCGTGCATCTCACCGCCCCGCTACTATTATACCGGTTTCCAGATCCAACTGCATCGTCGATCCTTCCACAGAAAAACAAATGAAACAATGGACTGCTCGCTGCTTGTTTTCCTTTTTGAGCCCGAGTCTGACGATCTTTGCTCTGTTGCTATTTACTTTGACGCCCGGGATTCCAGCACTGGCCGGACCTTTATGAACTTTATCGAGTTAAGAATTCTGAGTGAAACTATTTAAACGCTGCCATTCAAGCAATGCGGATTCAGCTCATTTTCACTGTTGCAACAACTTAATTATTACCTGTTATAAAGAAAACTACAGCTATTAATTTAACTTCAGAACAGAATAAAATAATATTGTTTTAATCTTTTTTTTATAGATTGCGAATCCAATTGTTTTTAATAAGTCTCCAACTTATATTTTTTCTTTACATTTTCTTATGTTTAAACAAAACAAAACGTTTGAAAGTTTAATGCATACAAATTGTGTGAAAGTTATCCACAGATAATTCGGATTTATTTTTCTTGTTATTTCTAAATGTTACTTACAATTTATCTGTATTTACCGAATCGTCTGGATTTTCTCATTACAGCTGCTTAACATTAAAAAAAATGGTTGCGGTTGCAATGGCTTAAATGTAAACTTTCTTTCATGATTAGGTTAGTTTTTTACCTTCTTTCATTTCTTTGTTTTCGAACATTTAAAATAAATATTTCTAGTGTGGTGGGGTGGGTACATCTGGTGAAGAATTAACGGTTTCCTTTTTCTGCTAAACCTATAGTCTGATTTTTAATTCGGTGGAATTCTGACAGCTGTCATTTTGTAAATAGAGCGAGTTGTTTGTATGAAAAACAGTATTACCACCTGTAGTTCGATTTTACCCCGAACTATCTGTCAGACATTTGTCATATTAAATCCATGTGCGGCAATTGATTTTTATTTTTATAAGTTTTTTATTATCTTTTTTGTGGGATTTTTTTAATCTCTGGTAACATTAAGATACGTCAGAATTCCACGCAATTAAAAATCAGACTATACATAATATATTATTTATTAGCCACCATTCTAGTTTCTTTCAACTGTGGTTTCTTTTGTTTCAACTTTGGTCACTCGACACTGGCGTGCAACTTTTTAAGCTTTTATAATATCTATTTTATATTTTTATATTATTGTCATGCTAGCACTTTTCTATATTAATCTGATCTTTAATTGACCACAGTATTCAATACCACGAGTCCTCTTGGTCTCATTTCAGTTCACAAACTAGCTAAATCTCTAAACTAAATTGACACTACTTAATCTTATTAAAGGCATTATGAAAGGGATAACAAGAGATTGGCTTGTCAATTTAGTTTAGTTTATAGACTGTATACAACAGAAGTAGCCACATTATAACCTTATTTTACTTAATATTAAAATATTGCGTTAATGCTTTCACAGTGGCTTCAGTTCTTCGTTTCTATAAATAATTACGCGAGCTAGCGATACACGCACATATAGTTACAACACTGCGGGTGGTACGTCGTGTATTTACCCCCAGAGGGTTTTTAAATTACAGATGTTCCTGATTTGCTTTTTAAAAACGTTTTTTTTTTTCTTAAGTTATTAATATCTCATTAGATATACATTAGGAAACGTTACGCGTAGAAATATCGGTATTTCATTGGTTGGCGAGGTGGTTGAGTGTTGCGAAGACATTTTTAAGATGGAGGGCGTGCTTATCTGTCGGCACTCGGGAGAGGGGTGGTAAGGGGGGAAAGGAGGTAGTCTTTGTTCGCCCCGCGGCATCTACAGCCACTTAAATGATTGCTTGGCTTTGTCTTAAAGTTACAGCTGTACCTATTTTTTTCATAGCAACATCACATTCTGGCTTTAACCGTATTATATAGAGAGCCATTAATATAATATTGAATATTTATATATGTACACTTTTTTATTTTAATTTTTTACGTAAACTTTCATTTATTATTTATTGTTTATTTGTAAGTATGTCAAATATATTATGTGTACTGTAAAGTCTAATGCCTTTTACCACTAATATTCCCCTTTTACGGGCTACCTTAAATGACGCTGTCTGTCAATTTCATCTTCATTTGACTGACATCAGATCTTATCGGATACTACTAATGACATCGGATAAGGGATTTTATTTAGAGACTTACTTAGGGATGATTTAAGTATGGTTGCTAAAAACGGGCATGAAATAAATAAAATATAATTTTGTTTCTAGGCTCTTTATGTTGTCAATTTTATTAGAGCTTCTTTCGTTCCACAGAAGTTCTTAAGTATGTTTAGATAAGATAAGTATAATCATTGTTTAGCATTATCTAACAGACTTTCAATAACACTTTAATTCTAAGTGCTTACTTCAACAACTGGCAAGTCTACCTTAGGGTTTAGTTGTACTGTACTTCTGTTGCTCTACCTCTACTCTTACCTACGCCCTCTCTCTTCCTCTACAATAATAATTTCCTAACGGGGACAGTTTACGGAATACGGTGAGTCCCTTTACATAATTGTTGCGAAATTAATCCTTAACAACAAAGTTCCTTGCCAAATAGTAATTATTATTAGTTAAGACATAAGGAAGGCGACCATTAAAAACAATGAGACCACCATGTAGTTTGTACAAGGTAATGTCTTTTTGCGTTTGCGATGGGCACGGTTGCGCGGATAGCCGGATAATAATACGACGCGTCAAAAGCAAACACAATTCCCTCCTGCGAAGGCCATGCTTAAATTGTGTTTGCCTTCATTCTGTTGTTAAGAACTATTGTAGGCCAATGTTAGACCAAACACTCAATAACCTGGTTATTTGTTCTCGACATTTTCTAGCTTTATTTCCTAGTAGTCCCAATTTTTTTACCTTAATTTCCGTGACACGATTTTTATAATTTTTATGAAAAGTACTGAGCCGGTTTTAGTGTGTATCTATGTACTTTTGAGCAGGTTCATACTTCTTTTTACGGTCCTTTCTTATGTTTTACGTCCTATATGCTACCACGGAACTCTGTTTATGTGAGTTTTTTTTATATTTTTCAGTATATTCAATATTTTATTTAAACTGAAGTATCAATTTGAGGGCAAAGGGCAGGTCATGCTTGTAGTAAGAGCGATGGGCATTGAAGCTGGAAAGTCCTAGAGTCCAGACAAGAAAACGCAGTGGGGCGCTCTCCAATACATTGGACCGAAGTTATAAAGAGAGAAAGGGAAAAAGTTGCTGGATGATTAGGTTGAGGACCGGACATTCATCAGTAGACGATCACAGGCTGATGTGATCATGATAATGGTTATTAATGAATCCACATGTTCCACTATTTTCAACGCTTCGCTGCTGTATTGATGAAAATGAGTGTCGATATTTTACATGCACGATTAACTTTTTCTAGCTAACCAATTAATTCTTGTTAAGTCATTGATGTACCTATATGGTAACATTAAAGCGGTATTCAGGTTTTACCCTCATGTACAGTTTATGTAGGCCTGATGCAGGCGCGGCGGCGAAAGCAGCGCTCCCTTGACACGCTACGGCGCGCGCGCATTGCTGTCAAGGCCCTCGACTACCGGCGCGAACGCATGGAATCCGCCAACCGATCGCGTAGTCCAAGAACCCCAGACACTGTCGTATGGTTCTCTATAAACCGATACATCACACTTAATATTAGATAGAGGGAGGCGTTACTTTGCAGGATTTCCATGAAAGATTCAAAGAAAGACAAAATTCTTTTGCTATCCGGCAAACCAGAAAAATCTATGTGGTACATCGTGCCACTTTGAGCTGTACACAGTCGCTCGAGCTCTTCAGTCACGTCTCTGCTAAAAGAGCCTCTTTGCCTATTCGGACTATAAGGGCACTAATTTACTGATATTAGTATGTCAGTAAAATTATCTTCACTTTATATTAAATTTTTAGGTAGCCTCTCATTCTACTCGACGAGCACCAAAGAACAAACAGTGTCATCATACATAACATAAACTATTACTTATATGCACATAAAACGACAATCCGACACTTGATCTCGTATTCTGTACCTTAATCATTAATCGTTTCTATTTAATATCGCTTTGTTTACCTTGTTTGTTTGTTTTTTACCTTAACACGTGTAAAATAGACCATTGTCTTCCTATTATGCTGATTTTATAGTAAGGAATAGATTTTTTACCTCTTGTCAAATAGATTTCTATCTTGCTTTAACAAAAAATTTTTTTTTATTCTTTATATTATATTGGTAAGTGACGATGCAGCCTAAGATGGTAGCGGGCTAACTTGAAAAGGGTATGGCAGTGTACATTCAACCCTTACCAATAATCGCCATCTTGCCGGAACGCTAAATCGCCTGGCTGCACGTCTTTGACGGCAGGGTGGTAACCAACCACGGCCAAAGCCTCCCATCAGACCAGACCAGAGACAATAAATTCCCAAATTGCCTCCGCCGGGAATCGAGCCCATGTCCTCCCAGTAATAAGAACACAGCGCTCACCACTGCGCCAGGGAGGTCGTCAAATTTATCTGTAAGCATCTGTGATAGCCCTCGGACTCTACTGCCTTTTCGGAGGATCCGGTGTTTTAGCCGCAGGCAAACACCTCTAACTTTTCGGAATTATGTGCGTTTTAAGTAATTAAGCTTTAACGGTGAAGGAAAACATCTGCATCATGATAAAACCTGCATGCATGAGAATTCTTCATAAAGTTTTCAAAAATGGGCAGCGTTGTTGAGCACGGCGAATCCCTTCTCATTTTAGGAGGAGACTTGTGTCAAACTGTGGCAGACAATTATTGGACTAAGTGAGTGACCGGTGTATGACAAATAACTGTGCGGAAGTCATCGAATTCCGCTAAAAAATATTTGCTTTGACCTTTTAAGCATTTGTCAAGGTTTTCATGCTTTGCCATCCTGTATCCTGTCCAAAATACTTGCGATATTGTACTATTTGCTGATGATACGTCTTTAATTTTTAAAGTCGATAGGATGAAAGACAATTTTGACGATGTAAATAATGCATTATCTCAAGTTTCTGAATGGTTTACGGCAAATAATCTCCTTTTAAATGCTAAAAAAACAAAGTGTGTTGAGTTTTTATTACCTAACACGAGAACTGTCAGTAAAAATTTAAAGATAAATAATGAACCTTTGAAAACTGAGGACTCCACAGTGTTTTTGGGGTTAACCCTGGATTCAAAGCTACAATGGGGCACCCATATAGCAACGCTTGCTGGCAAACTTAGCTCTGCTGCTTACGCTGTTAGGAAGATTCGACAGTTGACTGACATAGAAACTGCAAAAATTGTTTATTTTGCATATTTCCATAGTATTATGTCATACGGAATCTTAGTATGGGGTAAGGCAGCCGATATTGGAAAAATTTTTGTTTTGCAGAAGAGGGCAATCCGCGCAATCTATAATTTGAGGCCGCGGGATTCCCTTCGAGAAAGATTTAAAGAGATAGGCATTCTTACAGTAGCTTCACAATATATTTATAACAACATAATATTTGTCAGACAAAACATTTTGAGTTACAAAAAAAAGAGTGATTTGTCCGATAGACCAAGTAGAAATCCAAATAGGCTCATGTTTCCTGGGCTGCGCCTCAAGAGGGTCCAAAAGACATTTGTGAGAATGGGCGTGACGTTTTACAATAAAATTCCACAGTCAATCTTAGACTTGCCTCTACACAAGTTTAAGAAATCAATTAAATCTGCTCTCATGAAAAAAGCATATTATACAATTGAAGACTATGTAAATGATAAAAAAGCGTGGATATAATTCGCTCCAGTGATTCATAAGACAGTAATAACTATCCTGTGTTCAATAACAATTGTAAATTTTTTATTTTTTTGAAAAGAGCAACCGCCGAGTTTCTTACTGGCTCTTCTCGGCAGGAAAGGCATTCCGAACCAGTGGTAGATTCATTGACGATTCAAAAGTGCTTGTAAAAGTTTATTTGAATAAAAAATATTTCTATTTCTATTTCTATTTCTATCGTCCTTGAAATGAACATTCAGAGTAGAACACAAAGACGTTCTATATATTATGTTAATACATACTTACAATGATATTTTTTTGTGGTACCGCTATATTATGTTATCTTCTTTGTATTATCTGATTACTTTACTCATAGTTTTTTTTTTATTAATTAAGTATGTACTAGTACTAGTAGTAATCACCACAGTTGAGGCTGTAACAGTAGGTAATCGATAGAGTTTTCCCACTAGTAGTTACGGTTAATGGTAACGTATCTATTCATTAATAAGAATCTTATGACCTCCATTAATATATATTTAATGCATGATGCATTAAATAATCCGTATCTCATTTTATCATTATCACAAAACATCGGGTCAGAGTTCATGAAAGATATAAATCACAACTTTTTTCTTACGCTGTGCGGCAAGCCTAGATCTTTGCTAGTCATTGAGTGTTTTTGTAATACTTTAAGTGGCGTTTTTGTCTGATTAATAGCTTATTATTTGTTAGTAAACTATTAATGACAAAACTTATGGCCGTGACCGTTATACGCCGGCCGCGTATTATCAGAAAGTCTGCCAGAATTTCTGTACATCCGGCGACTATGAGAAAAGGAAAATCCGGAAAGTTCTGGCATAAAAAATCTTTATTTAAGATTCATCCAATTTTAACCGTGCATAAAAAATTTAGCATAAGTTTTGTTTTATTTAAGACTAGCTTTGTTCGTTTTTTTTAACATTAAGTTCGATTTTTCAAATTCCTCTTTTTAGGGATGAAGTTTTCAAAAATCCTTTCTTAGCGGATGCCTACAGCATAACGTCGCTTTCCTGACGAAAGGTCTCTGTAGATGCAAAATTTCAGCCCGATCCGTCCGAGTGGTCGGAACTGTGTGTTGATATATCAGTCAGTCAGTCACCTTTTCCTTTTATATATTTAGAAGAAGATAAACTAAAAATGCTGCCTTGTTTCTTCGAGCGTCGCTGACATGGTGTAAAAACCTGATTTTGACACATTTCTCATGATTTGCGGGTTCTAATATAAATATGCAAGCAGAGTGCCTTCCAGCGCGTGTCAGATTTTTTCAGATAATATAATACGCGGCCGGCCTTAATCGCCAGCATAAAATAAGCCACCGTTGAGGCATCCTTGACATGTTCTATACAGTGACATGAGCACGCGTCACTGGCACTGCCGCGTTACGCAATCACCCGTATCATAATGCAATGTTTCTTGTATCGTTTGAGCATTCCGATCTGTTAATCGTACCTACCCGTGGTACCGACTCACTGATTTAAAAAAGCCTCAATGGACTGGACTGTTATGTCAGTAGTGCAAACAATGGTTCAAAACCATCAGTGTAATAGCCGGAAGTCTTGTATTCGGCTGATTCCGTACTCCGAGCTTTGAAGATGACCACACCTTACTATGCTAAATAAAACTGCAAAATTCAAATGTGTATGGTGTGTGTAGTATTTATAGAAGCGTTTCTCAAAAGAAACAGAAACTTTCGCATTTATAATAATAATATAAGTATTAAGTACCTATTAATGAATAAAAGCGTTGAATGAGATTTCAGTCTCACTATTAAAAACAGCAAATAACCTTGAACTACATTTAACACATTTTTATTTAAATACTAAAAAAGCATAAAAAGAGAAGCAACTTTTTATCTATCCAAATTATTAGTGCTCTCTTAAAACTATGTCCCTTGCTCCATATATAAAAAGAAAAGATGGCTGACTGACTGATCTATCAACGCAATCAATATCAGGCTGAAAGGTATGCAGAGAGATAGCTATTCTGACGTAGGCATCCGCTAAGAAAGTCCTTTCTTTTGAAAATTCAACCCCAAGTGGCTAAACAGGGATTTGAAAAATAGACCTTTACGTGAGCCGCGGGCAACCCAAGACCCCAGTTATAAGACTGTAGCGCTGACCACTGCGCCAGAGAGGTCGTCATAATCGTATCGTATATGAAATATAGAAAAATTTCTGAAAATCATTAAGATAAGTGTCCGTTCAGGGCCAGGGAAACTGCTAAGTAGATTTTTCCTTGACACAAGGCCTGTTGCAACGGCGGCAACGGTTACAAGGTTACTACGACACGCCCTAGCGATTATTTAATTGTTATTTAAATTATTTCACTTGGAGACAGTTCTTCGATATTGAGATTCGATTTAAATACCAATTAACATATTTAGATTCGTAACACTCATTTATGGTAACTTTGGACCACTTTACACATACACAATTTCCTGTACATTGTCAATATGTTTTTATAACAATTCTCAATCAAAATTTCTCAATCAATTCAAAATCAATATTATAACACTTTTAGATAAGATATGCATATACTTGCAGTACTTACCTATTATGCACCTTGCTTTGGAATGGACTTGGGCATCATCTCTGTCGCAAGAAGCGATAAAGACGCGGTTAAACGGCGCGCTATAACACGAGCCGAGTGTAAACAACTACGCTCGGCGCGGCTCGGCAAACTTTGCCCGATCCACGGATCAAAGGCGCGCGCGCCATCTAGGCTCGGCTCGTGTTAATACGCGCCGTCTAAACAGATGGCACAGAGCGCGCGACGAACGAATGCCGCTGATGCCGCATCTCCGCGGACGGCTCGGCTCGTGCTACCCCGCGTCGTTTAAACGAGCAGGCTTGCGTCCGCATTAAGCCGAGCCGCGCCTACACGGATGGTGCGGCGCGGCGCGGCTCGTGTTATAGCGCGCCGTTTAATCGCACCATAAATCATCATATTTAGTACCGGGTAGGTACTGTATGTGATCTTTTGATGTTGCCAATACACATGAGATTGAACAGTTTGTTTGAATACTGAGAGACATAAAAATGACCTGATGACCTGACAAAATTAGCCATTACCTCAAAATCAATATACTCCTAACAAAGTAACATACCTACTAACAGAGTAACAGACTTTGGGGCAACATAGATCCACAATGATTTTCTTACTTTTAACATCCTATTTCAAAACATCTTTGTTTAAATCATGCAATATACTTATTATAGTAAATGCTAATAAGATCATCAAGTTGATATTTTGAATATCGTTTCACTACCGCAGATTTTCCTTTCTTTATGTTCGGATTACATGATTTGGATACTTTGTGTATGTCCCGATTATAGATTTAAAAAATTTAAAGTGTCTGTTCAGGGTGTGGTCCAAAGTTAAAATGCTGGTCTGACTTCACTCAGAATTATGATATCAAATTGACCTTTTTAAAAGCGAACTTGTTGCTTGAAAATATTAACAATGCATAACATGCATGCATTAACAAGAAAGTATTGAACTTCTGTAGCAAGTAGGTATGGGTATATTTCGTAACGGAATTCGTAGTTGATGGGATGAGAACACTACTAAGTAAACTACACGGGCCCTTGTAAGCCCTTGTTGATCCGAATATATATTTTATTATCGAAAGTGCGGGTCGAAATTTTTTCATTACTCATGCCATATAAGGTGTGGGCAAAGTTCTTGAAGAGGTAATCTTTCGTAAGGCGCTCCTTACGGTCGACGCTTTCTCCGACTGGTTCGAATTATGTGAATTAAGCGACAATGCATGCTGTAATTTTAACTTTTGAACTTTCGACGTATTAACAAACATACTATAAATATAATTCCACTTCGTTTATGGAGTTTAAAGTGACCTAGGGTTATTTTGTCAATAACGTAAATCGTTATTGTTAATTTATTAATACCCTGTCTAATCTAAAATGTAAGTACAGATGGAAGGTTAAAATCCAGATACTTACTGGTATGTAGTAAAATCAATCCCCTTTTTGAGATTACCATTTCTTTGACTAATTAATTACCTATTAAATTAATTAGCAAACATATTAAAGTAGATATATAGGTATATGTATATATTATATTTAATTTAATAAATTACACTTCACTATGTACTATGTATCTGGATTAAATCGATCTTTCATCTATATATTTTAGATTATATTTTATTTTATTATTACTAGCCGATAAACAAAATGTAGAGGTTACTCGCATAATTCTTATCTAAATATATAAAAGGCAAAGGTGACTGACTGACTGACTGACTGACTGACTGACTTACTGACTGACTGATCTATCAACGCACAGCTCTAACCACTGGACCGATCGAGCTGAAATTTGGTATACAGGTAGCTGTTAGGACGTAGACATCCGCTAAGAAAGGATTTTGAAAAATTTCAACCCCAAGAGGGTTAAATAGGGGGTTAAAAAATCGAACCTAACGTTAGCGAAGCCGCGGGTTAAAACTAGTTTAAAATATAAAGTATCGAATTTAAATTAGGTATTTTAACCACAAGTTGGCGATTTAATATCACACTTATCATATAAAAATACATGTAAACGTGGCACACTTGTTTACAGACTCGTTCCTTCCAACTTGCAAGCTAAACTCTTAAAAGCGTATGCACGGAAACTTGTTAATGAGTCTTCGGAGCAAAGTGTGACACATTGCGCAATGTACCTACCTACTCAGTAACTTAACAAATTAATCCTGTTTTCACTTAAGGAACACAACTTTATTTTCCGGAATATCCCCAAACAAAATAACAATGATTTTTTTTTTTCATTTTAATTAATAAAAAATGAAATGAAGAGATTTAAGATCCTATTTCATCATCGCCAAGTAAACTTTAACCGAGGAATAAATTTGACGTTTTTACAGGCAATAATCTGTCACAATGTAAATTAATTCCACTGTTAACGTTGACTTCGAGATAGTGAAAACTAATATATATTACGTATATATTAGTTATTGTATGATCTGGTAGAGCGTCCTCTACCTTGGCCTGGCAATCAAAAATCTGGCATTATTCTTTGTCTACGTCAAAATCGTAAACCTCTGGAAAATTTCGGCTTTCCAAGTATAATGCGTAATCTATAGAGCGTGCTCTGACTTAGTTGGAACTTAAGATAGATTTAAAACGAGACAAAATATGCTCTGACATAAATCTATCTCATTTTAACTCTATCTTGAGTCTGAGCAGAGTGAGAGTGCGGTCTATAGATTTCAGCGATTTCAGCCTTAGGGTTTGGGGCTGGGCGTTGATGAGTCATTCTGTCAATGAGTGAATCCAGAGTTTTCTTTTTATATATGAAAATACTATCTGATACCCGCGACTTCGTCCGCGTCGATTTAGTTTTAAAAATCCCACAGGAATTTTGATTTTCCGAGATAAAAATAAGCCTATGTCACTCTCCTTGTCCACAACTATACCCATGCAAAATATTACGTCAATGCGTAGCTCTGCTGCAGCGTGATTGAAGGACAAACCAACAAACAAACACGCATTCGCATTTATAATATTAGTAAGGATAAGGATAATATAGAAATTAGAATAACGAAGCGTTATAAAATTCTATTACGTTTTTGTTCATTGGAACTAAATAACGGCTCATAAATCTGGGTGCTCCATTTCAATTAATAAAATTAATCCCCCCTCGCGGGCTGTCAGGTATTCAATTCAGTTTCAGGACGTTTCAATTTCGTTTGTGAATTGTGTGTTTTTATTTGTTGTACAAATTAAACGATGCCAATCAAGTTCTGTTCCAATTTATATACCCCCCGTCAAACTAATGTTTTGCGTCCATTTGCTTATTGTACCGTACCTATTGGTAGCAAAGCGTGGCCTTACTCATTGGTAATTACTAAGAACTATTAAAAGATACATGTGTCTGTACCGACTGTTCTGGGAAACGACGCGGTGGGTAAAAATTAGATCAGCTATGGGTTAGCGATTCGCGGAATGCGGTGTGTCAGTTATTTATAAATAATAATTATGCATATTTTATTATAATTTACGAGTAGCTTAACGATTGAATACGGGTTTGATATCCGAATGGTGGCAAGTTCAAACCTTACACATTGGATTAATTTTGTCTTAAAATATTTTAAGCTATTGCAGCTTCTATCGCGGGCCAGCGCACTATGGAAAATAAATGTGTGTATCGGATCAAAAATCGATAACTTCTTTATTACTGAAGATTATACTTTGCATTTTTGCACAAATAAAGAGTAGTGTATAAGGCTTTAAATGCAATGTGTTTTTAATATAATTTATTGTAAGAAATAATATTAAAAATTAAAATAAAATTCAAAGTGTCAAAAATGACCTTTAATTTTTTTCTTTAACTATCAATACTATTTATAATGTGTACAAAACCTAATTACCTTATTCTTAACTCAAAAATATAAATCAATGTCAAAGAAAAACACAAAATATCCCGGAAAAAATCTCTCGGATTTACTCTTATCCATTGAGGAGTTCCGTCCTCCATCTCCGAAGATATTCATCAGATCTTCACCAAATTTAAATGGGACCAACCTGACGATACGTTCTTTCAAATAATTTTTTTTTATTGAAATCGGTTCAGATTTAACGGAGTTATGGAGTAACATTGTCAAAAAAAATAAAGAAAAAATAAAAATACGCGTCGAATTGAAAACCTCGTCTTTTTTTTGAAGTCGGTTAAAAACAAATGTTGTCATCAGAGACTTCATAATTTTCTTTGAAAATTATTGATAATGCCTCAAATTTTGTACCTCCTTCAATATAGGAAAGGATTAATATCACGTTTTGAACACTTGAAACTAGCCACTTAGAAGGGGTATACAAAATGTAAGTATAAAATATATGTTGTAACAATCAAACATCTGTTTAATTACAACTACAAATTTTCTATTAAGCAATAAATTCATCAACTCTTTATATATTACTAGCTATTTCCCGCGACTTCGACCACGTGGAAAAAGTTTAGAATGACATGCTACTATCCGCGAGAAGTTATATATCCCCTATCTCCGATAATATTCAGTAGATCTTCACCAAAATTGAACAAAATACTTCTAATAATACACAATTTATAATAAAGAAAGAATTATTAAGTTTGGTTTAGATTTGACGAAGTTATGGAGCAAAATCAACAAAAATATTCATCCCCTATTCCGGATGAACCTTATTGTTTATTAGGATAAAAAGTAGCCTATATAATGACCCGGGGTAACAGATATACCAAATTTCAAATCTTCTGGGTAGTAAATTACAAAAAATACTATTTATATAAAAGTCTACATCCCAAACCGCAATAGAGAGCGGTTTTCTGTTTTCTGACTTTTTTCACATTTTCGCAAATAACTTCAAAAAGCGCAAATATGCGCAGCTAATTTTAATAAATGTTTCTTATGAATAAGTAGGCTACAAATCAATATTAAATTTAAAGCGTGGGGAAGCGTGGGTAACTATTAAAAGTCTCAATGAACTTGAAAAATCCTTTTTTTTCGCCACATTTTAAGTTAGAATTATTTTACCTTAAATTTTAACATAATATTACAAAAATATTAGTTGTTCAAAAATATTCAAAAAATGCGCTTTCCAGAAATATATAACACTTTATATGTATTCCTACAAAGTTTAACTTTAAAATCCCTTTGAAAATGATGAAGTTAAAAGGTTTAACATGGACGTCCGAAAAATAAAAAAGTTTGTGGCCCTGTAAAAAAAATACTATAAATAATTAGTGCAAAATTTCCACATTATAATTTAGTTTGACTCTTAAACTAATAAATAAAATTAAAAAACTACGCCAATTGCGGCATTGATAAAACCATTTATGATATGCCGTTGTACTAGCATATTCCATAGTGCAGCGTGGAGACCGAATCCAGAAATTCCGTAACGAAAATAATCTGACACGGGACTCCTCTACGGTGAGCCGCTAGATGGCGTTGATAAAAAATGCTATGCAATAGCTTTACCGCGGCAGTCCCCGAGTGCCACACGTCTTTTTTTTTATTTCAGTACTGACTTTTGCCCGCGACTTTGTCCGCGTGGAGTTAGCTATTTAAAAAAGGTAGCCTATTAAACTAAACAAAATGAAAAACATATTATTGTTGTATCGTAGACCCACTTAGAATTGCTACAATTTGCGAATAAATTTTAAATTAAAAGCTGTGTTATTCCAGACTATAATCTATCTCTGTGCCTTTAAACATCCAGCCATATATTTTTTTTAAGTAATAGACTAGCGCTTGATTCTAATCTCACCTGATGGTAAGTGAAGATGCAGACTAAGATTGTGCGCACTTGCCTAAAAGATGCCTATTTATTCTTGATTTAAAGACTATAAACTATAACTTGGGTTGGAAAGACGGAAGCCAAAAGGCGTCCATCCAAACTTTCACATTTATAATATTAGTAGGTATAGTAAGGGTTAGTATGATCTTGACATAGCTACTATGTATGTGTTGTTCGCGATTTATTAGGTGGTAGCATGCCAGAATCGTAAACCAGTCAATATGGCTAAGCTTTCAATATGTAGGCTTGGATCATACAATGTCTGGCCTCGCTGCCCTAATATTGGTTTACCGATCTGTCGCTGTCGACTAGGATAGGTATATCGCGAGTCTAACGCCCGTTTTCACCAACGTTCCCTAACTTTTACGGGCTACTTAAGCTAAGTTAGGTAATGCTTTCTGCCATCTCCTTGTCACAAACCTTTAAGGAACACCTTAAGCTAAAAATTACATCTGATATGGGATTATATTTAGGGGCTACTTACGTAAACAGAGTACTCTGTACTACATAGGGGATAACTTAGGTATGGTTGATGAAAACGGGCATAAATCTTACCCATACGCGACACATTCAACCACTTTGAATTCATAAAGTTTAAATTACTAGTCAGTATGTGGTCAGTTTGTCACTCGCTTAGAGCCTATTTCACAATCACCAAACAGCCTTTAACCGACGAATAAAGTCGACGCTTTGATAGTTTTGTGCCTACCTATTGGCAATCTGTCAAAACGTCATATTCGTCGTTAAAATTGATGTAGTAAGTAGTTTTTAAATTTTAGTTAGATACAGAATGATCGAAACAAATATTAAATGATTTCTGAAAGCAGATACATATACTTAAATGTAATTTACATATACAACTTTTAAACTAAATTAGAAATGAAGCGAGTAGGTAAACTCAAACGCTATCTGGTTGTCGTTAGGAGGTATAACAATAAAGAATCGGGTACACTGTCTTGTAATAATGCTGAATGTGCGTCATTTTGTCTAGTTCATTGTTCGGACGCAGGCATACGCTAATGTAGTCGGCCTAGCAACACTCAAATCCATTCACCTCTCACCAAGCGCGAACGGTTATACGGTGAACGCAGCCGCACTCAAGTCTTTTGTTTTTTACTCAAACGTTTTAAAAACAAACGATTTCCATTTTGATACTTATCCGTCGCGCGATTGATGTGTCCTGACGGATCGTTGGATTCCCACGATTCAAAACTCGCAGTGAGTCAGCGAATATACGTAGGTATATTAATCTTTGCCATTACGTCGAATCGGAAAAATACAGAGCCAAACAACATTACAATATTATCAGAAGGTTTGATGTGCAGGTATTTATTTTGAGATAGATGGTCTGTAATTCCGGGTGGCACTGGCGTTTTTAGATACAAAACTTCCACAGGCCCACATCTAAATTAAGACTCACGTTTTGATTTGTTTACGGTAGGCATGCGTACTTAACGTTCACCTGAGAAAATCTTGCAATTGGACCGAATTGTTTTATTTCTATGTACGTGCCAATTTCACATTGTATCGCCGGGTAATGTTTAACCGACAGTTTTTGTAATAAATAGGTACACTATACTCGGCGATGGTGAATTTGGCAGTGAGAAATTCATGCCTCAATAGCCCAACGATTAAATGTGTGGACTGGAAACTGCAAGGTCGACAATTCGATCCCCACCCGTTGCACTATTGTCGTACCCACTCCTAACACAAGCTTTCCGCTTATCGGAGGGGAGAGGATAATTATTCAAGTTTAGCATTTTTTTCTCTAAAAAAAACTGCACAATATGTTCCTTGTCTGAGAAATAAGCTAATCATAAGTTGGTGAATGTGAATATTGTAGAACAATTATTCTTTAGTGACAAAAAACTCGATTGCAAGTTCAAGTTGGAGGAATTTGGTCGATGAAGAAGTTGGATTACGGTCGGAGGTGACGCGACGGAGGGGACACATTCACCGCCTTTCACTTCCCGCTTTTGTTATGCCGCCGCTCTAGGCGACGGAAAGGCAGACGGCCTTGTGGCTTGCGTGCCTTCTAGCCTTCCCTTCCCATCTTACACAGTAGGTACAGATCCAACAGCTTATCTGTTCAGGTGACGGGGTCGCTAGTGGAGCGTTTAGTTTTGCTACTTAAAAAAATTACGAGGAAATCAGTAATGCATTGTCATTACATTGTACCTACGGCAGTCGCACTAGAATTAACTGGCATCAGCAAAGACCATGAACACTTGGACAACAGAATTGAGTGGAATGATATTATCAAAAAAAATAATCAAGCGAATCGGTCCAGAAATCCCGTAGTAGTCGGTGGGCATACGTAGAAAAAGAAAAAAAAGATCCGGCCGAATTGATAACCTCCTCGTTTTTGGATGTCGGTTAAAAAGCGACCTTAGTTCCAATTTGTCCACCTCAACATATACCTATATGTACACTCAACGCTCCACCATCGAATGACATCATGTAAAATACTCGTTTGGCCTAATCAATTAGGCAAATCCACACCTAAGCTTAGGGCTGCACCTTCTAAACCTGCTGATTGAATGCGGAAAAGCTGCATCAATCACTGCTACAGCTTCCATTGCAATGACGATTGGCTGGATTTATGGCATTCTTGTCTGTGACTGTAACAGTGCATTTTAGAAAATAGTGATTGCTCATTAGAGATGATTGCGATCGTCATTACTACATTACCTATTTTTAAACAATTCCGCAGCTCTAAACAATATCTTGAGTCGTAACTGACTGACTGAAACCGCACAAATCGCATCCTAAACCGATGTTCCTAAAAGTTTGAAAGAAAGAAATATTCCTTGAGTACCTAAGAGGTGCACTACAGGGGATCTATTGAAATTTTCACCTCCCTAAAGGGGTGTATAAAGGTGGTTAAGTTTGTATGAAGATTTTTTATCCTACTTTTAAACTTTTATAACTTAAATCCACGGCGACGAAGACTTGGGCATCAGCCAGTTGTAGATTAGTAGTTCGTGGAAATGGCGGTGGAATCAGCCAAACGCGGATGCATCGAATAGTTTTAAATTTTAATTAAAGATTAGCTATACAATTACATGAGATCATAGTGGAGGAAAAAACGGCCATATTAAATAAAACCCGAATAGATATTATGTTCATGTAGGTAACATTTGCGTGTTAGATCGCGGCTCCAGGGCCGTGCTAACCTTGGCTTTTGAACGGCGACTTTCACGGTTAGACGGTCGCTACGTTACATAAGATGCGCGTTCTATGCCGCCGCGCCGGCATCTGCTGCGCTGTGATGACATCGAAGCCGCTTACTTGCCACTACAAAACCAGTTTATTGAACTCGACAATAAAAAGAAAGTAACACATAACAACAATTACCTACTTACATTAAATGATGCAACTATTCAATCGAGATTCGTGGCCTAAATATTGACTATTTGCTTTAATAACTATGTATTATGTCAGAGAACTTTGTGTTTGTTTTTTTCTTGGGAATCAAATCAAGTTTATACATAGGTACACAGGCTATATTTGTTTCTAAAAGTACTCTACTGATTCATATACAGCGATCGTTTGATCTTTTAACTGCATTCTCGATCGTGGATCAGTTTATTTAACAGGTATAGGAATTCTATCGCATGTTCTAATGCACTTGACTTTGCTACTACTACCATTTTCGTACGTTGCTCTCGGCTCGATTCAAGATTCAAGAAATCTTCCTTTAATAGTAGGTAGAAAAGAACAAGCGAATCACACCAACGAAGTCAGATACTTCTATCATTCTAAACTCCAAGGGACTGTTTTTTGACATTTAGCGGGCAGTGGTTGCGTGACGAAGACAGAGGACCATATTTGGTGGTGCGCTCTGGTCTGGTGGTAGACTTTTAGGGGCTATTGAATATCTGTCTATCAGGATGGATGAACAAGGATATATTATCCGTCCATGAGGATGGATCACTACGGCCTATTACCTATATTAATGAGTTGTTTTCTGTTATTTCAGGTACAAGAGCGGGGTGCGCTCAGTGAGGGGCGGGGGCGGGGGCGGCGGCGGCGCGGAGGAGGCGCGGCGCGGCGGCCTCAAGGCGCTGCCGAAACGCGCCCGCACTCGCTGCAGGGGCATGAACATGGGGCAAAAGCTCTCCGGCGGAGTCAAGTCGGTGTCGCGCGATTGCACGGCGCCATTCAAGGCGGTGGTCGCGCGCGAACTGGCGCCCGAGCCGCCGCGGCCCGCGCGGCTCGACGCGCTGCTCGACGCGCCGCCCGCGCACCCAGACACGCAGATCAAACATGCGTGGAACCCAGATGACCGGTGAGCTATTTGAGATGCATTCATTAAACCATTCATTCATCCACTGATTTAGTTTTCCGGTCATTGGTGGCTTTGTTGATTTGGATTGTCGAACGTGACAGATGATTTCGACAAGCAATGCTTCAATTTTTGAAACTCTTAAAGTAGCCCCTTGACTGATCTCCTTCGGCCCAAGCTAAGCTTTTGGTTGAAATTGGTTCTCTGGTTGGTCACTTTCAGATTTAGGAGTATAATATTATAGTATGGATATCATTAAATTAACCAGGAAACATCATATTGATTTCGAAAGAGCTACCTATTGTGTGAGATAGGATACTAGTATGATTAAAGTATTATCACTGCTAGGAAACGTATGTAATGGTTGTTTCGACTGTTCAAAACAAAATAAATTACAGAATTCGATGCTCTCAAAAAAAATAGTTTTACTATAGCTTGTACGAAACATGTAAAAGTGAACGTTTTAGTTATTCACGTAACAACAACTGAACTGTTTTGAATTGGATTACTTTTTACGTATCGTTTTTCCAGTAGAGCCGCTGACTCTATTTCGTTTTATTATTTGAAAATAAGTCTAAACTACGATAATCGTCGACGTAACTATTATATAAAATCATCATGGACTCGTCACTCAAGTGACAAACTTTCAAAGGTGCTCCCAGTAGATTAATGCTGAGATCTATAGAACGTGCTCTGACTTAAAAAGAGTTTTTTTTTTTTTTAAGTTAATACGAGACACAAATATGTTTTGATATAAACTTGTCTCGTTTTAACTCTGTCTTGAGTCTGAGCAGAGTGAGAATGAGAGTGAGATTTCTTGTTGTTTATTCATTTATTTATTAGATAATATTTCATTACCAAACTAGCTTTTGCCCGCGGCTTCGCTCACGTTAAGTTCGATTTTTCATACCCCTATTTTACCCCCTTAGGGGTTGAATTTTCAAAAATCCTTTCTTAGCAGATGCCTATTTCATAATAGCTGTGTTTTCTGTATGCAAAACAGCCCGATCCGTCCAGTGATTTGAGCTGTGCGTTTATTGATCAGTCAATCACCTTTTCCAATCAATAAGTATAACGTAGCAACTCTACGCGGGCGAAGTCACGGCCAAAAGCTAGTAATAAATATAACTTAGGGAAACTTAGCAGTATTATTTATAGCTTCAGATGTTATTCTCAATTCGTTTCTGTACATACTGATGCTGCAAAATAGTTTTACTCCAAAGATCGGCCTAGGTTGACCTTTTCCACGTTTATTGGACGAGTTCTTCTAACTTTTAAAAGCCTGCTCATAGAAAAAAACTAATTCAATTAAGGCTCCCAAGGATTTATACGAATCCTTATTGCCGTGTATTGACAAAAACTTGTTGTAAAAGCAATCCTATGGCTTGTTAACCTTCACGCGCTCGTCCTTGCTGTTTGCCGTTTTTGGAGCAAATCGCCTCATAGGCTTTACGTATTTGACGGAGCAAGGCTGTTTTACCGATAAAATTGCGGGTCAATAGGTCCTCGTAATAACGCTTCAAATCGACCCTGACGTCATTTGGCATAATTTACGTTGTGACATTTTAACAGGACTATGATATAATTATTTAGGTAATCATCATTATCATAATATTAGCTGATGCCCGCGACTTTGTACGCGTGGATTGAGGTTTTTTAATTCCCGTGGGAACTCTTATTGCGAAAAATATCAGAACCATTAAAAAAAGTTTATTCGCTTAATTGGGTGCTTATAGTAAAGCACATAAAGTTTCGTCGCAATGACTGATGCGTTATTCGGTCGCATCAGTCCGCGATTCTCTAAAAATGATTGATACAGTATGATCAAATGTATTGCAATCATCATTTGAGACTTTAGCAATTACGGCTGCTGACTTGAACGATTCAGAAAGGACTTGCCTTTACGCAGATTTAGTACTGAATATACGAGTATTCTGCCACTTTCTGCGGGAGGTTAGGTAATCGTACGTATAGCACACATTTACTCACTTCCGCACACTCTTGTAAATACTTAATTTCTCTATGAACGCACACTAACTAAAACGCTGTCACACTTACAGGCTGAACCGTACATTTGTACATGTACTTCGGCAGAGGGGAATGCGTGCGCTTGCCAAGTCCTGGCTGGTTGAAGGCTGCTGATCATGTCCGCGTCTTCCCTTAACGATACGTCACCATCATTCGTTACATGAAGAATATTATTGATTCCAGATCGTTAAATATATTCGTGAAAGAGGAGGACGCGTTGACATTCCACCGGCACCCGGTGGCGCAGAGCACGGACTGCATCCGCGGGCGCGTGGGCTACGCGCGCGGCCTGCACTGCTGGGAGGTGGTGTGGCCGGCGCGGCAGCGCGGCACGCACGCCGTGGTGGGCGTGGCCACGGCGCACGCGCCGCTGCACTCCGTCGGCTACCAGAGCCTGGTGGGCGCCACCGACCAGAGCTGGGGCTGGGATCTCGGCAGAAATAAGGTACTTATCCACATGTAGATACTTCGATCTAGCTGGCCCCTCCTAGAATAGATTGATGGAATAAGAATGAAAGCAATGGGAACGCATAGAGTTGTCAATTTACTGCATGAATTTAATGATTAAATCCAATGTACCTCTAACAAAACGATGGAAATGACCCTAAAATTGCTGTTAACCCAGCCGGCCTGTACTTGTAATTAAATATCACTCACATTAACGGTGAACGTAAACATGAAGAAACCTGCACGCCTGAGATTCTCCATAATGTGCTCAAAGATGTGTGAAATCTATCAATTGGGACTTCCATCACCAGATGATTTAGCTTAGAAAGCCTAGTTTTTTTTGTTGTTTGAGGGTAATCTTCATTGATTATTAATTATCAGACCACCAAGAGGAGTCTGGCAAACTATCCTATGCACGCCAGATTTCCCTGTTGGGCGTGTTAGGTGAACAGATACTACCTAAAGCATTTTATTGGAAAGTCTGCGCGTACACTGGAACGTACGTTATTTTGATACTGAAGCCTTTGTCGTAGCTGTATCGCTTCGGTCTCGTGGCAGTCCGATGTTTATCGTACCTAATAGATGGCTCGAGACACCGACATGACGTAATGTGACCTCGCTCGCAGGTGTACCACAACGCGAAGGGCACGGGCAGCAGCGGCGCCACGTACCCCGCGCTGCTGCGGCCGGACGAGCAGTTCCTGGTGCCGGACCGGCTGCTCGTGGTGCTGGACATGGACGAGGGCACGCTGGCCTTCTGCGCGGACGGGCGCTACCTGGGCGTGGCGGCGCGCGGCCTGCGCGGCAAGACGCTCTACCCCATCGTGTCCGCCGTGTGGGGCCACGCCGAGATCACCATGAAGTACATCGGCGGCCTCGACCGTGAGTCCTAATTCCCACTACTACTTCCCAATTCGAGCGACCTCTATTATTAGTCTATTTTTCCTTATTGCCCTCCAAAAGCGATAACGTCGTTGACCAATATTACGATTTTTTAATGCTATTTTACTTAGAAAAAAGTTTTCTATCAATCCATTTAATCGGTATTCTCCTTACTGCTGTAGTTTTCGATACAACAATATGAAAAATGCCATTTATTAATTAGCGAATGGCATCATTAAGAAGCAATAAAATAAGTGCAGGCATCAAATCTAAAATTCCAATGTTGTTTCAGCCGAACCGCTCCCGCTCATGGAGCTGTGCAGACGCGTGATCCGACAGCGCGTGGGGCGCGCGCGGCTCCGCGCCGCCGCCTCGCGCCTCGCGCTGCCGCCCGCGCTCACCGCCTACCTGCTGTACCGCGCGCCCTAGCCGCGCCCCGCGCCCCTCCCCGCGCCGCACGCCTCCCTCTGAAACCAAGCGTCCCAGCGTCCTAGCGCCCTGCTGCCGGGAGCCCATACGTGATAGGCTATTTCTGCCGTCCACAAGCTATAATGCCGTTAACTACCAAAACCATATTTCCTAATATAAACCCAAAAGCATTTAAATTAGGGTTTATATTAGAAATATGGTTTTAGTAGTTAACGGCATTATAGCTTTAGGACGGCAGATTTGACAGTTACAAAAACTCAACCAGCTGTGAGATTGCCTATAGGTGAGTACTGACCGACGTTATGGGGCGTAATGTATCATTCGAAGCGAGCATGTCGTTACGCCGTGACGACGGAAAGCGGCTCTTTGCTCGCTTGTTTCCCCCACTGACTGCACGAATGATCGCTTTGTAACATGTTACATTATACTCCGTAACATCGATCAGTATTGCATCAGAGTGACGATCGCAATCACCTCTGGTTGGTTGAATTTATGCATTATTGAATTATCTGAAAGTTGACTGCTCGATGCAGAAAGTCGAAAGTTTCAGTTTTTATAAAGCGCCTTATTTCCTACGGGCTCGCGGGACAGCTAAGCGCTCGAACATACGCTCTCAATGTAGACAGTTTTGACAAGCGACCTTCCGACGTTCTTATGGACGTGTACTATGAATCTTATGCCTCAAACATGTCTCCTCGATATAGTGTCTTATCCAATAAATTATGTTAGAAACGCGTTATAAAACAACGCTGGAATCAATGTGGATATTATGTTACTCCTACACTACACTTGCAAGATTATTATATCATTGAATACAAACTCCAAGATAAGGTGACAATATCGGATACTCCAAGCAAAAGATTAGGCGGTGTACAAACAAAAATTGTAATAGGTGCTGATTCCGAATGTCATCAAGAAAATTTGAAGTAGCTCATGTGAATTGTGACGTACAATTTTTTGTCAAAATACAACTTCACTTTTCATGTCCTATTTTATTTAAAAAAATATGAGATTTGGTCTATATTATACTATAGACTCCAAGAATCAGCCGAACTTTCTATAATCACAATATTAGTTGTATTGTATTTCAATATTCTTTGCCGATCTGTTCGAGGAGCTCCTTCTCCATTTCCAGTGTTAAGCATTCAAAGCTATATGAAACCATGCTTCCAAATATAGTTGTAGTGTATGAAACTTCCAAAACGATTACAATGATTCCAAAAAAGCGTAATTATAAAAGTTACATAGTTCAGTAAACATAGCATGTTTAGATGTTCTCATTTTTACACGTTACGCATTATTCCAATGTGAGCATTATGATTTACTTTTGCACTATCTGTGATATTTATATTTTAAAGGAAACACCAGCATTTTTGTATGTGAAAATATTGTTACATTCGTGTCGAAACATACCATAAGAATATTTGGAGCGTTATCACTGTGAATGGGTTAGCATCGATATAACCACTTGACGCTTTCAGTGGTGAGCGATTATTATAATGGTACTATTCCGTTACCGACATTATCAAATTATGGACGTTTTATATACGATAATATTAAGTTTATTGTGGGCAGAAAATCATGACCAATGAAAATTTTGTGTTGACAATCGATCCGTATGCGAGCCGCACGTTTTGAAAGCCATATGATCTCTTATCGAATATGAATATCTGCATTGAATAGTACTAGTCACTGCAGAACATCGTATTAAACTTAACTTATAGTTGAGAAATATTATAGAATGATCAACAGCAATTTATGCATAACTCACGAGCCTCCGCGACATCGATATCTAACGTATGAAGCAATCGTCCTCACCGAGTGGCGCCGCTCGTGTTTAGGCCAGTGTATCGTTGGCAATCTTACACACTATTTTATAGCTCAGTAAGTGACTGGTTTAATTTTTAGTTAAGGATTTTAATTCCTATTGTAAAAATGTGTGATTGTGTGATGTGTATATATTATTATTCATGAGGACGTGCATTATTATTATTTTTTTATAAATGCTACTGAAAAATTTTTTTTTTTCGACTATGTCCGAGCCGTATATGGCCATTATGCAGTTGACTCAGAACTAGCAACTACCCTCATTTAATTAAACTGAAATTAATATCAACGCTAGTTCTCAGTCAATGTCTGAATATTACCGCCTACTTCCGTAGTGCATAAAACCATGCCATCCATTGCTAGCAGAAAATGAGCAATTCAATTTTATTCATAAACATGAAAAATGTCCTGATCACCAAAAATTATGTTCTGAAAATGGAGTAGAATCTCTCAGTATGTGCAGCTCAGTAGTTTTCGTTAGCAGTGGAGAGCATGGTTTTAATTCTTTTGACGTTATTTCCATGAATTTTTTTTTGGGAATACAATGTCATACAAAAAGCCCGATTTCTGCTTAAGACATTAAGATTGGTTTATGCCGATATGAACTCATGTCGGGATAAACCAAAACTAAATCAATTTTATTTGAGTATTTCGCCTATTTCCTAGCAATCTGGCTCGAGTACAATTTGTCACGAAAGTAATGTACCTAATATTTCGAGTCTTTACAAACTTTTCTTTCCTATTTCTCTCTCTTCCTCTTTTGTGACATTAGACTAGGTGTAATGCGAGAAGTTTTTGAAAATACTATTTTCAAAGCACCGTTTTCTAATGAAAATATGTCAGCCATTTTTAACGCAAATTAGTTGTATGTATTAAAAAAATGTAAAATAAGTACTTCCATTTCAGTAAGATTTTTTTTTTGTATGTAGATTACGGCAAGTAGACACCTGCGAGAGCTCACTAATAAAATCTACCGTCGATATTCACATTTCATCCCGAACTTTACAGTCTCAAGTCGAGTTAAACGAGAGACGTCAAAACATTATCTGCGTCTTGTTTTAACATGCAAGCCAAGTCCCATAAGCACGTTTTCAACAACATTCCCTAACTTTTACGGGCTATTTAGCTGACGCTTTCTGTCAATTTCATTTTCACGAACCTTTAGGGAACACGTGGAAATGACATTGGGTAAGGGTCGTATTTAGGGGCTGCCTACGTATAGATTCCTAATGATTTAAGTATGGTTGGTGAAAACGGCCATAATCTAGAATCTAGATAGTTGGACTGCAAAATTGCAATTTGGTTGCACCTATTGCAGATGACAACTGTATCGCAACTGCCGATCGGCTCTGCTCAGTCCTTTATACTAAAATGCCGTTTTCTCAATCGGTCACTCTTGACAGAGTTGTCATGGCCGCTAAGATGATGCGAGATTAGTCGTCGTCGCAGGGTTCCCAACTTAGGGCTTTTAGCCCCAAATTTAGGGCCGAATTATGCTTATTGGGATTTTTTAGGGCCCAAAAAAATTTAGGGCTATTTTTAGGGGCATAAATAAATTTTCAAGCGTCACATAATTGACTGACCAAAACGAGTAAATAAAGCAAAACGTCTATGGTATTCCGGAATAATATGCTTAAAATCGTTTTATAGCTAAAGCGTTTTGAAAATATTTCAATACATTAGCGTTGAACACGCTTTTTCGATATATTTTTCATTTTAAAACGTGATGGTGGATCTTGCTTTACTTTTACTCCATCTCCAAAAAATGTTACAGTTATAATGTAAACATATTGTACGACTATACGAATTCCGAATAATGTAATTAAAATTAAGTTATATTATTTTTATTTACCTCAATAAAACGGGAAACTCATTTAACGTTAAAAATGTAATGCAAAACTGTATAATTATTTCGTAGAGGGGTTTCATGTGAATATTTACGTGTGTGAAGTAACCATGATAAACTGCCAAATGTGACATGTATGAGCATCTGTTGTGCGTGTGAATGAATTGCGAATGAATGACAATGATTGACGAGTGAGCGAGTACAGTGTGAGCAGAGTGTTATGGAATATTTTTGTTGTGTAAGAGATAGATTCATGGTAACATAAAATACACCAAGCTCGATGTAATATTGTAAGTCCTTTAGAATGTGCTCCAAGAGATACATGCTTACTATTATTTTATGCCCAAATTAGTGTTAATTTATTTCAATACATTAACAGATAGGAGCTCATTCGAAAGGATAAGGTATAATTAGCGAAATATCAATTTTAATTTTATAAACCGTCTTAGTCCTGTATATAAAATATCGTTTTGCGACGTTTAATGAATTATTGTAAGTGGAAATTGCATTTTAGTTTTATAAGTAGTAGGCAATATTTTTAAAAGTCATTTCTAACAGATAACTGCGATTGACAGTGGAATCTCTTAGATACAATGAATTTGAAAAAAAAAATAGGAAAACGATTGGAATAAATATACTGGTTAAGAAAATAATAAATAATTATAAAATAAATATAGTTTTTATTTATTGTCCA
Organism: Hipparchia sbordonii; assembly: GCA_038048805.1. Lineage (NCBI taxonomy): Eukaryota > Metazoa > Arthropoda > Insecta > Lepidoptera > Nymphalidae > Hipparchia > Hipparchia sbordonii. The sequence continues at coordinate 8,266,612 of CM076110.1, forward strand.
TACTTAATTACAAAATTATATCTTCCATTACGCGCTTCATTTACCGCACGCTTGTAACATATCCACCTCTTTTTATACATATACATCATAGCACTAAAATTGGTGAATTTTGAATTATGTCACCCTTGGCGCAAATGAGAGATATGTTGCTTTCACATATCAGTTATAGATCATTTTTCATTACAAATCCTACTGATGTTATAAATGTGAAAGTGTGTTTGTTTGTTTGTCCTTCAATCACATTTTGACAAATACCCAATACACGAAACTTAAATGGGTTTAGGAGCCTTGAACGAACATGTTTCTTGTGCTAATTTTTTTCGTTATATGATCCGTTCCATTTCTATTCCAGTCGCAGATATGCAGTTCCCCAAGCACAGATATGCAGCTGATTTTTAGTTTATATTTAAGTACATGATCACTAATACCTATTCAGCACTGGTAGCATGGGCGGGAGAAATTTTATCCCCGGGAAAAGGATAAAATGTTTATCCCCTAGCTTAGCTTTATCCACCCGTCGAGCATGGGCACAGCGCTGGAAGAATATTGACAGTGGATAAAATGGGAGAAAATTTATCCTCGCAATTATTGCCATTATAAGAAAATCATGGAAGTAGGAGGTACAAATACCACATTACTTCAAAATGTATGTCAATTCGATCTCAAAAAGTCATTATTTTTATCTATACTCGTGATTTTGACAGTTAATAGGTGATTCGTATGTGGTTTTGTCTGTGGTTTTTGTTTTCGTTTGACCCTTTCAAAAGTCAAAAAAGGACAAGTTTATCTCTTTCATTTGTTCCCATGCTCTAGCCGGGGGAAGTTGCTCCACTTGTAATGTCAAATAGGGATATACTTCACATTTCCCCTGTCGCCATGCTCTAGCATAGGGAGAAGGCAAGAAGGCAATTGTATCCCCTGTAAGTGGATAAAATTGGGGGATAAAATGTTTATCTCCTGCCCATGCTACCAGTGCTGCAATAGAACAATTTTAGGACGGATTAATGAAACATTTGAGAATAATAATTAAATCATAACTAGTTAAATTAATTAAATAACTAAAACATATCACTATAATGTCACAAGTCACTAAATAAAAATAGTAAAATCGTTCAGTCGTAGAGGGTATGGTGTTCCACCACTGTGTCATCGGTGACGAGGATCGTGTGATCTTCGGCAAAATCCTGTGGCAGGTCGATTTGAGCTGTCAACTCTTGCAAACTTTCGATCAGCTCGTTCAGTGACGCCTGTGGAAGATAATATAATGTTATCAACTTCGATCACAGAAAAATAAGTGGATTCAGCATTTCATACTTCAACTATTATTCAAATGCATCATTGTTCCTTGACACTGAAATAACTGCTTCACGTCAATGTTCGATGACAGACTAGCTAGCGAAATGATCTTGAACTCATATTTAGTGGATACACAAATCGGACTAACATGCGATATCCACTTATTTTTTCTGTGATCGAAGGTTATCAAATATCCAAAAAACAACAAAATGGCGCAAACATACTGATATAATTCTTGCAATTCACGAGGGCGAATGACCTTTACTTGTAGCCACGTCATGTACATGCACATTGCGTAAGTGTGCGTGCGTCAAGAGCCTAGATGAGAGCGGTCAGGAGCCTAAGTAGGAGCGGTCAGGCGAAAGCAAGCTGTCGCTCACACTTATACAGATACGATACACACACAATGAGCCACGCGCCCTCGTGAATTGCAACTGAAGAATGTGATTGTGAATTGAAGAAGCAGACGAAGTCGCACGCGTCCGCTAGTCAAAGTATAAAGCACTGGTTGAAGTTGTATTCATCTGGTTGTCTATGAGAAAGCTCTATCTGGAATCTATCCTAAATCGCAAGTGTTGACCGGCGAAAGTAATTTTGAATTATTTAATTCAATTCAATTCCTTTATTGCATGATTGTGAGTTACAAGAAGTTAATGTAGCAATAGGGTGCGTCAATAATATACCATACAAAATACAAAACTACCTTACCTTGGTTTCATTAAAATTTTCTAAATAGCTATCCATGGCGGCGTCTTCACCTTCGAAAGGCTCCGCTAGTATTCTCAAGTTTTCTGGCAATAGTGAAACATCCAGTGCTCCATTCGATTCACTTTTGATTATTCTGAAAATAGGAGTAAACTGAACTTCATTTGTCTGTATATTGTCCTAATACTAGAGCAGTGTGTTATTGGTTAGAACAGAAGTCTCCTATTCAAGGGGTCGCGGGTTCGATCCCGGGCATCGAAACGCGATTTTCATACCCAGAATACAATATTAGGTATCAGGACGGTTTCAACCTGGGCGAATCCTACACTCGCCCATAAGTTTGAATCAAAGTGTAAGATTTTTTCAACACACTTGCTCATAAAGTGGCTCCAATTTCACCGCAATTAGTCACATAATGACACCTATAATCAAACTGTGACTTTTTCATTACTATTATTCACAAGTGAGTTATAGTTTTTTTTTTTTTAATTTTATTGGTTGAGTTCCTTTGTTCTTAAAAAAGTTTCTATACAAAAAAGGTCGTGTTCAATAGTACAAATAAATTAATGTACCTATTGCTCGCTCATTTCATGCAACTTCGTATTTAAATAGATAATTTCAACTTGTACGTGTTTCATAAATTAAACTTTCACTGAAATATAACTTTTGTTTTTTCTGTAATAAAGAAAACTTGAAATTCCCCATTTTGTACGTGGGTAAAACGCTATCCGCGAAAAGCCAAAAAAAAGAAACCTCATTCTTTGAGTCTATGGCCGATCGCCATTGAAAGATGCGCGCGCATTCCGGAGAACTGATTAATTTTTCCCGCCATATTGCGAAAAAAATTCACAACTCGTTTTCACTGTTTTGTACCATAATGTACTATTTTATTTAACCGACTTCCTTTATTTTTATTTTCTTCACAAGTGTGTTGAAAAACGTCGTATGATACACGTGTGTATTAATGATTACCGTCCTCGGCTATCTTAAGATATCTCAATAGCGCCTCAGCGGCAATCACCAACATTTCACACTTGTACCATAATGTACTATAAACTTATTTTGTGGTTTAATGACATCATCATCAGCAACCCATCAACGACTGACTACTCGATTTTCCGAGAAGTCGTGAAGTTAGAATCGGCCCGTACCTGAGTATCCTGCGCCTGGTGTACTCGGGCCCGGTCAGCACGCTGACGGTGGCCAGCGCCGTGGCGTCGGCGGCGCGTGCGCGGCGCTCCAGCCGTGCCCACGGCACGCGCAGCGCCACGCAGTGCGCCGCGCGCCGCCCCACCACGCGCCGGTGCCCCGCCAGCTCCGCCTCCGCCGCCAGGAACCTGTACTGCACTGTGAACACAATTTTATTCATAGCATTATAAAATATGTTCTAAGTATTTTTGTTCAAAGGATTTATGTAATTTTTATTCAAAAATGAAATATGAAAACTGACAAATGAACGCAAAATTATACACACCGAACATAGCGCTCATAAATATTAGATGTGGCCACTCACAGTTGAAGTTGACGCTGGCGCACAGGAAGGCGGGCGCGGAGGCCTTGTTGAACAGCTTCAGCTGTATGTCGGCGCGCGACTCCGCGCGCACCAGCGCCGTGTCGCCGTACGTGATCAGCCCCGACCAGCGGACGCTGTCGTTGCTGGCACAGCCGTGAAGTTTTATCTACCAACATTGTTATATTATCTGACAAGCTATAATATTAATTATTACATTATGGTACAAAACAGTGAAAACGAGTTTTGAAATTTTTTTCGCAATATGGCGGGAAAAATTAATCAATTTTCCTATGCGCGCGCATCGTACTTTTTTTTAATTTATTTACGGCCTGGATTCTAGTCCTTCGAGGCCTTCGCGCATCTTACAATGGCGATCGGCCATAGACTAAAAGAATGATGTTTCTTTTTTTTGGCTTTTCGTGGATAGTGTTTTAGCCACGTACAAAATGGAGAATTTCGAGATTTCTTTATAACAGAAAAAACAAAAGTTACATTTGAGTGAAAGTTTTATTTATTAACCACGTACAAATTGAAATTATCTATTTAAATACGAAGTTGCATGAAATGAGCAAGCAACAGGTACATTAATGTACTATTGAACACGATCTTTTTTGTATTAAGAACAAAGGAACTCAACCAAAAAAAAAACTCTATAACTCACTTGTAAATAATAGTAATGAAAAAGTCACAGTTTGATTATAGGTGTCATTATGTGCCTTATTGCGCTGAAACGGGAGCCATTTTATGAGCAAGTGTGTTGGAAAAACTTTAACCAGACTTCATTAATATTATTGACCGATAATACAGATAAATTGGGCGTTTATAATATGTTGCCGAAAATAAATAACGTTTGGCGGCTCTTGCAAACTCGTTTTTTCGATAAAATAACGACGTGTGCGTGCGTGCGTGCGTGCATGTGTATGCTTGCGTGCGTGCGTGCGTGCGTGCGTACGTGCGTGCTGTGTATCTAAAGCGCCCCGCTAAAGAGCCAGGCGCCTATTGCTGACTTCACTAGCAAGTCGCAGCTATGTCACATTATCAACATACGAGTATATAAGTGAAGTTGAAGCGTGAAGTGTACGTCGTGAGTATCATTTCGAATATCATTTCAATATGGTAAAGTAAAAGCTCACCTTTCTAGAATAATCGCTGTTCTTATCAAACACTAAGTGCAGTGCCGCCGCGTGTGGCAGACAAGAATTCGGAGAGAAGAAGATCGGCAACGGTCTACATTCACACGGCCCGAACGAAAGCACAAACGTTTCTCTGGACTTAACGCCCGGACAATCCAACAAGAATCCTTCCCCCATTATCTGACATCGGATTTGAACCTTCTGATTTGTAGAGTTCTTCAAACTGAGCTCTTTGGTCCCACTCCGAACCCACGACATGTTGTTGTAATTGGTTTTGATTGGAAAGGTTTTGGGTCCGTCCGAACCTCCCGTGATTTGGATTTCGGCCTTGGTGCCGTTTGATATATCTTCGAATATCAATTTCCTGCCAAGAAAAACGTTTATAAAAAAAATGTTGACAAAAAAAGGTGAAAAAAGCCAAATAACATGGGAACAGAACCTTCGTATCTTGTATTTTAATATTGATCAAAGGTCTAGGACATTTATATTCTTACAAGAAGATTAAACAAACGTTAAACGCGTGTTTGTATTGCAATTTTTAATACAACTCTATCAATTGTCAAATTAAGTCGCTAGTTATTGCTTTTCTTATAAGAGTAATTTAATGAATCCTTGTCTGAATTCACTTGGATAAAAAAGATATACAACCCTTATATCAATAGTTCACACTAATTAATGAATTAATTGTTAGGAAAAATTAATTTTTCATCCTATTAAACTACTCCATTAGAGCAACAAAAGCCAACATAGTTCATAATGCTAATCTTGGGTACAAAATTACTCATTATCCTTTATGGTTAAACTTTAGGTACTCGTCGATGGTGAAATTGGCACTAAGTGTAAGCATGGTTTTTACCCCTCATTTAATGTATCTGGTGGTCCAGAATACAGCAGCTTCAATTGAGTGACACTCCCGGGACCAATCTCAACTTTAATGTCGGACACTCTGAATGGAATGTGTCCATCAGTGCCAATCTTGCAGTTTAACTTCACCGTCCATACACCACTTATGGTGCCGTTGTTGCATAGGTTTAGTATTGTTGGTTCTGAAACAAATATCGTTATCGAATTTCTTAACGCCAACATGAGAACAATCGGCTTGGTATGCAGCAGTTTACAAGACCTATACATATATTGACCCGGAGTATCAGCTACCACTATACCAAATTTCATTCAAATCCGTTCAGTAGTTTTCGCGTGATGCGCGCACAGAAAGACAAAAAAATTCAAAAAAAATTGTTTTGGGCTCAGTATCGATAATAAAGCATCCTCCGATTAAAATTTCCAAAATATATTTATTTAATGTACAGAATTTGTCCCGTTACAGTTTTATTATAAGTTAAGATATTTAATTTAAATTAAAAATCCATTTATTTCATGTAGGCCAACTTGTGGCTTAGGGCACGTCGTAAATCTCCACCGGTTCGGAATGCAGATTCTGCTGAGAAGAGTCGGTAAGAAACTCAGCAGTTGCTCTTTTCAAAAAAAAAAAAAAATACAATAGGTAACAAAACTATGCTATGTATACACATACAGTGTTTCCACAATGAAGCTTCAAAAATGCATACGTAGGTACACACAATTCAATGCATGTCAAAACGGGCAGACAAAGCAGACCCATTCCCGTCCCATTTACCGTTAGTAAGCTGCAGTTTGCCGACCGGCGGCTGCACGGCCAGGCTGGCGCTGCCCACCGCGCCGTGCAGACTCACTCGGCTCAGCACCTTGCCGATCCCGATCATTGCCACGTTGAGCGTGCTGTTGAACTTTGGCGACCGATTATCTATATTGTTTTTAATTAAAATAAAATATTAGCTATGGAAAATATATTGAAATCCTTACTAATATAATATTATAAATAAATGTGAAAATGTATTTGTTGATTACTTCAACCGTTGACCTAATGGAACGTTTTTTCCCAGTAGTACAGTTGTACTACTGGGGAAATTCTTCTAACCTAAATTCTTCTAAATTCTTTTAACCGCAGTTGAACTACACTACTAGGACAAAATATCTGAACTCTCAGGAACTAATTGGATTACTAAGTAGTATAGTCAAATTTTTCAAGAACTTCTTACTCTAAATCCAAAATCCCTACGTATTACCTAAAAATTTATTTGAATGTAAAAAAAATTGCAATGTTTTGTTACATTAGGCCGCGGCCGCACTTGCAAGACAGCGATATCGTTAAAAGAAACTCCTATAAACATATGGGGTTGGAGGAGGGTGGCCGCATCAGCTAGGCTATAAGATAATATATCATGCGATGAGATGCGACGCGATAGATCAAATCAGTTTGATTTTGTCGCGCAATCGAACACAAAATAGCAACCATTGATGTCTATTGAAAATGTAGAGGAGTTTATATGTGCTGTACCAGCTAGTCACCCTATTTAGACGAGGAAACATCGAAAATATAAAGATAGGCTTATAGGCTATAAATAAAAATTTAACTTACTCATTGCCAAGTCAGCCAACTTCGGTGAGCAGAAGGTTATAGCAACTTTAATAGCACTCTCGCTGATCAATCTACACGGTTGCTTGTTATTTCCCTTCTTAGTCTTCACGTGACCCTCGACCATACGCCCTGAGCGATCCTTGAATATCTTATTAATATCAGTCTTCTTAATTTCTTGAACGGACTGGATATAAAACATGCCCTCTCCCCCATCAATCGACAATTCTAGTTGTAAATCGACTGGACAATCACTTATAAGCACCAAGGGTTTAGTAATAGCACACAGTTCCGGTACCGGTTGGAAGGTTACTGTATTCAAGCCTTCGCAAGACAAAGCCCGTATTACAGGCAGTTTGAAGCGCACTTCCAGTTGTTTTTTGTATTCAACTTCGCCATCTATGGACGAGTCTTTCAGGGATATTGTGAACGGTAGATGTCTCTCCATTTCTGTGTTCGAAGTGATGTGTATGGTGAAGTTTTCCGTTTTTTTCGGCGATAACAGTATAGGGAAGCGCGGTAACTCGATAGTCAGGTTCCTGCTAACGTCGGGCGTATCGTCGAATTGGAATCTTGCAGTCAACCAACTGTCGGTAAGTGTTGTGACCGAGATGGTTACGGGAACGCTTACACCTGCATACGGTTAAGGTTTTGAATATAATATCCATACTAATCTATACTAACTATAGAATATGCTACATGCGAAAGTAACTCTCTCTATCTGTTATAGTTCTTTCAATTCATGAGGGCGCGTGGCTCATGGTTGTGTGTGTGTCGTATCTGTATAAGTGTGAGCGAGAGCTTGCTCGCGCCTGACCGTTTCCACCTAGGCTCCTGGCCTCCTGAGAGTAGGCCTCCTTTCAGAAAAGGGTTTAGGCCATCACACACCTTTGAAAACATTATGGGGAACTCTAAGTTTTCTTTATTTTTAACAAAAGATAATATTCATAATTACTCGTCGTAATCATGCTAATAGTAAATTATTAAACAAACAGTGATGATTGAAGATAAAGGTATAAAAACATAAAATTAAAATAGTATACAGATGTTGTGGTGTACTTATACAAATAAAAAGTAATCTATATTATGTTTCTAAACTTACCTACGTATCCTTGTACAAGGCTCGTTGTTATTTCCGCCCATTGCTCTGTAAAATTATAATTTTTCTCTTTATAATATTGGTTTAGACAATCGTTGTTTTTAAGTTTCATGAAGAATAAGGTGATATTATATAAAAAAAATTATTAGTGATCGCATTACGGCGCCTTTGGTTCGATTTTTTTTATAAAAAAAAAAATATTATGAGCAAATACTACTAATAATGTTTAATTATAATTATATATATGTTTAATTAAAATAGACTCGTGGGTTAATATAATAAACCAGTAATTTAATGAAAAGATTATTTAAATTTTTAGATATTAATTAGTGTTATTGTTTTTAGTCATGAATGTTAGTAGCTTAAAGCTTATTTTACCATCACCAAATAAACTTTAAGCGACGAATTTTGACGTTTTGAAAATGCAAAAATGTAACTGTCAAAAAGTCAACTTTTCAACTTTAAAGCCTCAAAAGCCCAACGGTTAAAGGTGCGTACTGAAAACTGAAAGTTCGCAGGTTCAAACCCCACCCATTGCACTATTATCATATCCACTCCTAGCAAAAGCTTTCTGCTTATTTGGATTTATAGGTGGATATTAGTCAACTTCAGCTTGGCTAATATTTAAAAAAAAAAAAACTTTATTCATTGGTCAAAGTTAATTTGGTGATGGTGAAATGGGCCCTTTGTGTTAGATGTCCCCAACAAAGCGAAGCGAGGCCCACCAACCTTTAGCCAGCCCTTCTTGAGTGAAGCGCTTTCTGCAAAGCACCTCATCCCAATCTACGGAACTATCTAACTCCCTATACTTAACGCTCGGGGAGGGGATGCGAGATGCATTAGAGTCGCCTGAAACTAAGCATTTAGGTATCACATAACTAGTTGATGCCCGCGACTTCGTTCACGAGGATTTTTTGCAGTGGTATTTTTAAGCCTCAATAGCCCAACGGTTAAAAGTGCGGACTGAAAACTGAAAGGTTGCAGGTTCGAATCCCACCCGTTGCACTATTGTCGTACCCACTCCTAACACAAGTTTTCACTTATTTGGAGGGGAGAGGAGAACATCAGTCAAGTTCAGCTTGGCTGATATTCTTTATAAAAAATAAAAATGTATCCAGTAGGAACTATTTGATTTTCCGGGATAAAAGGTAGCCTATGTCACTCTCCAGATCCCATGCAAAAAAATCACATAGATCCGTAGGTTTGTTGCGGCGTATAAACACACTTTCACATTTGCTTACAATATTATCTATCACATAGAGGCTAATTTTATTGTACAAGAAGATCTCTAAACTAAACTGACAGATTTCACAGACCTAAAAGTGCTATCCTTTTTCACAGGCTGCATTATGAAAGGGATAGCACGAGATTTAGGTCCACTTGCACAAACTCTTTACTATAAAAGTAAAAATTCTAATGTTTACTTTATACAGGGAACAATGTGAATTTTTCTTTACACATTTTTAAATTTTATTTGTAAAAATAGTGTAGAGCGTTAACAATGTTCTAAAGGCAATTTTCGTAAATGAATAGATACCAAACAACCTTTACAAAGAAAGCAGATAATAAACAATATTGAAAAAATACTAAGAACATATTTTATAAACTACAAAAAAATTAATGTAGAGGCAGTTAATTCGAGATTTAGTCAAAAAAGAAATTTTGACCATGGTGTTGATTTTAATGTAGGTATATTTTTTTTATTTTTTTTTTGAGAAATGTGATTCTTCAATTAATCTAAATATATAAAAGGAAAAGGTGACTGACTGATTGACTGACTGATCTATGAACGCACAGCTCAAACTACTGGACGGATAGGGCTGAAATTCGGCATACAGATAGTTATTATGACATAGAAATCTGCTAAGAAAGGATTTTTGAAAATTCAAATCCTGAGGGAATAAAAGGGGGGGTTTGAAAAATCAAACTTAACGTGAGCGAAGCCGCGGGAGAAAGCTAGTTTTATTTAAGATACATATTTTATTATAAGATTTCTGAAATAACATCATGGTTATTTAGACCATACTCTTATACTCTAATAGAAGTTTTTGTACCACTGGAAGCTCTCAAAATAACTGTTTATTATTTTTATTAATAAAAACATACCTTTACTCATAGAGAGTGGACTGTCACCAGATTTGAAACTGGCAATATTTTCTCGTACAGTGCTGAGGGTAGTCGGACTTTTGCTGGACGGCGATTTCGAACGGGTAATTCTAGGTCTTCTTACAACTTCATCGTCATCATTTTGATTTTTCATAGAAGACTGAGTGACACTTATAGAAGGAATCCCTTTTTCATTTATTTTCAGTGTATCAAGGGAAACCACAGTGTTTAATGTGCCGGAAGAACTAGCTGTTTCAGCACTTTTAGTGTCTTTGAGATGTGTTACGTATATGTCCTTGTTTGAATCTTTATTCTCTAGAATGTTGACTTGCAGTTCGGTCAGTGGTTTCTTCTTGTTAGCTTGCTTTGTGCAGTTGTTAAGTTTCAGCATTTCGGATACGCTAATGTTTGATTCCTTTCCTGAAATTAGGCATACCAACATGTTAATTTTAACTACTGACAGAGAGTTATCTTACCAAGCATAGTATAAGCTGAAGCAAATTTTCAACTAAAATATGTAGTAACTATCTCACTGGGTACCTTTTATTAATAAATGATTAAAAATATTTATTTATTTATTCGTAATCAACAGAGTTTACAACACAAAACAAGCACATTTTAGTTCTTAAATAAAGCCAAAAATCATTACATAATTTGAATTAAAAAAATATCGTTTAACAGGGAATTCATAACACAGTATGATTGTTAATTTAAGGTAGTTTTCAGAAGTGAAAGTAATAATTACAACATTACAACGCTAAAAACACGAGCTATTATTATTACACAATTTACTTCATATACTTTTTACCTGATGCCCGTGACTTCGACCACGTTGATTTTATGAGTTTTTAAAATCCCGCGGGATTTCGTTGATTTTCCACGATAAAAAGTAGCCTATGTCACTCTTCAAATCCTCGGCTATACCCATGCAAAAAATCACGCCGATCTGTAGTTCTGTTGCAGCGTTATTGTCGGACAAACCAACAAACAAACACACTTTTGCATTTATAACATTAGTAAGGTACTTTTAAGGATTAATACCCTTACTTCTTCAATCTTTCCACATATTATCTACAGGCACAGGCACAACTAAATATAGGTAAAATATAATAGTTATGTTTAATAACCAAATAGTGGTACAATATTCTTACCCAAATAGTCAGCAATTTTAGAAATGCTCAAGGAATTTTCTATGGAATAATCAGTATCATCGGATGCCATATTGTGCGCAGAATATACATTCTTAAACAGAAAATCCGTAGGTTTGGCCGAGTTATTAATCTGTTTCTGAGCTGGATTCAGATTGACTGTCTTGCTACCCACTGGTCCGATAGGTACAGTATTTACAACTTTATTAGGAGACTTTGGTACGGCAAAAACAGGTGAAACTTCCGTTTTCGGAAATAAATTAGTTGAAATTGCTCTCTCTGGTGCTCTTTCGCGAGGCTGTTTTACTGGCACGCAGTCTAAGTCTTGCCTAGTTTTATTGTTTGTTGTATCTTGCAAAGCAGCCAAAACCCCCGTCGATGACACTGGAAAATGATAGTAAAAATTTAAACAATATATTTATTGCATATGTAAAGAAACATATGCTCAGATTTGTCTGATATTGATCGCATAAATCAGCACAAACCGGATTTCAAAAAAAAAACAACAGATAAATACATAGATGAATATAATATTCTATTCATTTTAAAGCCTGGCTTTGCCGATTTAAGCTGTTCAAAATAAATGTGTAGCATGCCTTACGTCCCTCTACATTATTTTGCTCACTTGATGATGATTTGTTTCACTGTATTCTATTCTATTCGTTAAAAAAAAATTGTCTTACCCTCACTTATGCTGGGCCTGTCTGGACTGTCAGCGTGACCAAGTATCTTTCCAAATTCAGGACATCGGTTCCTGAAATAAGCTGATATGTTTGTTCCGGTCATCCTGAAATAAAAGAACATGTTTCAGACACAAGGACATATTTTAAGGAGGCTTTAAGGTCACAGCATTTAATCTCAAGAGACTAGCTAAGTTAGCAGCATGCCTATTATATTATAGACATTGCAAAACTGTTGATAGCAGTAACTAGTAAAAAAATAAGTCGGATAGCTCAGGAAATGTAGAAGTTTTAAAAATAATCTGCAGGTCAAAACCCTTAGGGTTTTTTTAAAAAAAATAGCATATTGTTTACTAGAATAGAAATTATCAAACTGATAGAGTTTCGGACTATTTTGATTATTAAGTATTGAAATGTTGACTATTCAAAAATAAAAATAATTCACTTATAAAGTTTTGAATCCATATTTTTTCTGAAATACCTAAAAAATGAGCCATTTCGCCCTTAGGTATTAGGGGGTCATTTGATAGGGCTTGACCTGCTCTACCTTTCTATTGGAAATCTAACCTTGGGCTTCGGTTAAAGAGGAGTGGGGGCGATATTAGGTAGGAGTATTTTGGGATGCATTCTAGTTAGTTTGAATGTAATAATCCCTCCTCTCCAAATCCAATGAAAGAATGTACTTACGACATGCTGTCTTGAATGGTAATCTGAGTGCTTTGTGGCACCGGCAAGCAACCTTCATTCAGTATAAAAGATGCTTCAGCTGCAGTCATATCTTTCTGGAATTAGAAGAAACGATATATCTTTACTGGTTCAAATACCATTTGTATACAATACAGATCAACGGATCGACATGAATTTTTACATGGATATAGTTGAGGACTTGCAGTATGACATAGGAATCTTTTATCCTGGAAAAAAGAAAGTTCCCACTGAATTTTTAAAAACCTTATTCCACATGGATAAGTCAGGAGCAAAAGCTAGTGGGAAATAAACATTTTGATAGAAAAATAAATGTGCTCTAACCTTAGAGTAAAACGTGTAATTAGATGCAATGGAGTGTCTCATTAGGTCTTGTATTTCACAAGTCTGCTTGTCCATATTGCTAGTGATATTGTCTATGGACACTGAGTGGCGGCCATACTTTTCAAAAGCCCTCGAGGACCCAGGCTCTTCATTGTTGCCAGTATCTGCTTCTGTGGACCGGCCTGTCATTTCCCCAGGACTAAATGAACTCTGAAATAAATCAGTGTTTTATTTCAACTACAGTAGAATCCCGATTATCCGAACATCGATTATCCGAACATCCGATTATCCGAACTCATTTGTGATCACTCAAAAGATGTGATTGATTACGTCAAAGATCAATAACAAGTTATTTCGAACCAAAATTTTAAATTACATAGGTACTTTGTAATTCATTTGCTTTGAAATCGATTATCCGGATTTTCGATTATACGGAATACCCCTGGTTTTATTTGATCCGGATAATCGGGATTCTACTGTATATATACTAATGTAAGTTGTAAAGTTTGTTTATTTGCTTGGGAATATGGACATATCTGTTTTTTTTTTTAAAATAATCACTTTTTAAACCACACACAGAGAAACACAGACAGAATTACAGATTCTACTTACAGATTTGCTCAATGAAATACTTCCAAGACCAGATTCACCAAAACCTGCAATGAACAAATAATAAATCTCACAACTAAAGAAATGGTTTGTCTGTAAATTTATATTACTGTAAAAAATTTAATAACACAGATGGGTACCCTACACTCAAGACTCATCTTTTTCTCTTATCTTCTTCCATTTATAGCATTCTGTAGAAAGTGCACTTCATAAAATAGAATAGAACAGTTTTTAATAATGGTAATACTGTGTAAAAATTTAATAGCACAGGTAGTTAAGTTACTCTACACCAGTAGAGCTAGCTTGGATGCCACGAGAAAATTTTGTCTACCATTTACTCGTGAATATGTACGAGATTTCACAAGTATGGTAGTACTGGACGGGTACGTCCAGGTCAATTTGGCCATCGCAGACTGTTACAAAATGATGTCATATACCACACCACTGTACTGAAAATTTGAAAAAATTTCTGTTTCTGTGAAATGTTGCTATCGTACTAAGCGAGTCTGACTTCAGGTGTGGTGTGGGGAAGCGCAAGGCGAGGTAGCGGCCAACTTTATGTGGTCTGGTAGTAAATTTTTATCGTGAACCATATGTTAGCCCTACAGGACTCTTCTTCTCTTATCTTTTTCCATTTCCAACACTCTCTAGCCAGCGTACCTACTCTATAGAATAGTTTTTCAATAAACTTTACAAAGTGCTTTCGAATCGTCAAGAAAACCATAAAGCTCCATGATGGCTCTCAAAAACTTTCAAATAAATGTACAAAACAGGTACATATTTCAATGAATTACCTTCAATATTTTCTAAGTCCAGTATTCCAGATGATACACAGTTTGTGCCCGTTTGGTTTAAAGTATTCTGATCTCGGACGAAATTGCTGGAAATAAAAAACAAACATCACAATTCGTTGAATAAATATATATTTAAACTTAAATGCAATGTGAAGTTCTCACCTTTCAACACCTTCATCGTTTTTTAATACTTGGTGGTACAAACTAAATGATTTGTCTTCAGCAAAATGTATCAATCGCTGAATTTTATTCGGTGTCAAAGCATTATCCATTTTTTTTATTTCAATACTTGCGAAACATTAATAATAATTTTTATTCAACCAACTTAATAACTTATGTATCACCGTTATTATTCAAAATCACTTCAAAATAAAATGAGCAATTGACAATTGAGCATTGACCACCTTGACAGCTTAAACTGCACACTCTGTGCACACCACATATAAAGGGATTGCTGACCTGTATCTTTAATCTATGATTAACACTGGACTTGCTCATTTACAGATATCCGTGTTTAATCGTGGTTTAATCTATGATTAACAACGGATTAACACTGGATTGGCTAAACCTATACAAATGACAGCCACATTTAACATACGAGTGTCTTTGGAACTACCTATTAGAAATCATAGCAGTTTGGCCAGTGTTAATCAAAGGGGATCCATATACGGTCAAACATGTTTGTCAAACAAACGGAAACGGAGGTGTTTGATTGGTTGCGCTGTTCGATCAAGGTTATCAAACACCAACGCACCTAATCAAACACCTCCGTTTCCGTTTGTTTGACAAACATGTTTGACCGCCCAACTAACAAAATGGTCTTAATATAAGTCATATAAGAATTGTGTAAACGTTTTCGAAAAACTGAATGGCATGAAAATAAGGCTTACAAACGCTTATACAACGCGATTTTGGCGCAGTTACTATTTCTATAAAGTCGTATAGCTGTCATTCAAAAGTCATAAGCGAGAACATAGTAGTGTTGTAATATTATCATTGGTATGAGTATTTAGTCGTATAGTTACCATAGCATTCATAGCGCAGACGTTTACCGGACCAATGAATCTATTTGATGCAGTATTGAAGCGCTTTCAATTATAAGTAATAGAATTTAACTATTAATAAATTCTGCATGTGTGCAGACTATATTTTTATACTTTTATACTATAAGTGTAATCAAATTATTTACAAGTTTGAAATGGGATGTGTTTATGTTTAAGTTTGGAAAACTTAATGCGAATATTACTTTAGGGACCAACTTTTTAGGTTTTTTAATAAATTTTAAATGCCCCCTTCATTTATTGTGTATTTAATTATTATTTTTTAAATAAAAAATAAATTATTATATGTCATAATGCCATTATGACTTACGAAATACTTATATACCATGAATACTGCTGTGTTAAGAGTTAAAACTCCCTTCATCGTGCCATTATAAGTTACAAAATACTTGTATACGATGAATACTGCTGTGTTAAGAGTTATAAACTCTTAAAGAACATGGCGTTCTTTCATTACGAACCTATCAGAGTTCCCTAAAACATTTTAGTAAACCGTTATTTGTCATTCCAAAAAATAGTTTTTTACATTAACAGAACATTTTAGAGACCATAAGTTTTTTGGGAATGCGGCAAAAAACATATTTTGTCAACGTGGAAAAATGACATAATCGTCGGTTCCCAACTTTATCCGGGGACTAGGGGCCGTTGTGTTGTGTCATTAACCATGGGAGGTATGGCCATAATGACTTGACTGACATGATTAAGGTTTCTTTAATTATCAGGGATAAAATGTAGCCTATGTGCTAATCCTGGGTATGAGCTATCTCCATTCCAAATTTCAGCCAAATCGGTTCATTCGTGTTGACATCGATTTTCAACAGAAAAAAAAAAGATACCGGCCGAATTGATAACTTCCTCCTTTTTGGAAGTCGGTTAAAAAATAGGTACGGAACCATCACTCTCTGTCGCGTTTATTGGGCTTGGCTGGTTTACATTACTGCGAATATATTTAAAATGTCATGTTCACATGCATAGTCTTATAGCAGCGTTATTAAGGTTGTAATACCAGCCAAAATGTCCCGCCTAAAACGTTTGTATGACTGTGTATTTTCTACGATTAAATTGCTTTATAGCTATTTCATACAGACGTTTGTACAACGACTTTTATTACCTAATTGCATTGAAACTTAAATGCAATATACATGATGCCTGTACAACGTCACATTTTAAAGCTTGCTAATATACGACACCTATGTGACGAAATAATCATAAAAGCTTAAAATCTTATGACCATTTTGTTAGTTGGGCGTGTATGGGCCCCAAAAGAACACTTATTCAATAGATACTCTAAAAATGATTGCATTAAGCGGCCCGTAAACGGTCAAACAAACATTACGGTTTTACGTGTTTGTCAAATGGAAACGGATGGAGTTTGATCGTGTGCGCTGCCCAACTAACAAAATGGTCATAAGATTTTAAGCTTTTATGATTATTTCGTCACATAGGTGTCGTATATTAGCAAGTTTTAAAATGTGACGTTGTACAGGCATCATGTATATTGCATTTAAGTTTCAATGCAATTAGGTAATAAAAGTCGTTGTACAAACGTCTGTATGAAATAGCTATAAAGCAATTTAATCGTAGAAAATACACAGTCATACAAACGTTTTAGGCGGGACATTTTGGCTGGTATTACAACCTTAATAACGCTGCTATAAGACTATGCATGTGAACATGACATTTTAAATATATTCGCAGTAATGTAAACCAGCCAAGCCCAATAAACGCGACAGAGAGTGATGGTTCCGTACCTATTTTTTAACCGACTTCCAAAAAGGAGGAGGTTATCAATTCGGCCGGTATCTTTTTTTTTCTGTTGAAAATCGATGTCAACACGAATGAACCGATTTGTCTGAAATTTGGAATGGAGATAGCTCATACCCAGGATTAGCACATAGGCTACATTTTATCCCTGATAATTAAAGAAACCTTAATCATGTCAATCAAGTCATTATGGCCATACTTCCCATAGTTAACGACACAACACAACGGCCCCTAGTCCCCGGATAAAGTTGGGAACCGACAATTATGTCATTTTTCCACGTTGACAAAATATGTTTTTTGCCGCATTCCCAAAAAACTTAGTCTCTAAAATGTTCTGTTAATGTAAAAAACTATTTTTTGGAATGACAAATAACGGTTTACTAAAATGTTTTAGGGAACTCTGATAGGTTCGTAATGAAAGAACGCCATGTTCTTTAAGAGTTTATAACTCTTAACACAGCAGTATTCATCTTATACAAGTATTTTGTAACTTATAATGGCACGATGAAGGGAGTTTTAACTCTTAACACAGCAGTGTTCATGGTATATAAGTATTTCGTAAGTCATAATGGCATTATGACATATAATAATTAATTTTTTATTTAAAAAATAATAATTAAATACACAATAAATGAAGGGGGCATTTAAAATTTATTAATAAACCTAAAAAGTTGGTCCCTAAAGTAATATTCGCATTAAGTTTTCCAAACTTAAACATAAACACATCCCATTTCAAACTTGTAAATAATTTGATTACACTTATAGTATAAAAGTATAAAAATATAGTCTGCATACATGCAGAATTTATTAATAGTTAAATTCTATTACTTATAATTGAAAGCGCTTCAATACTGCATCAAATAGATTCATTGGTCCGGTAAACGTCTGCGCTATGAATGCTATGGTAACTATACGACTAAATACTCATACCAATGATAATATTACAACACTACTATGTTCTCGCTTATGACTTTTGAATGACAGCTATACGACTTTATAGAAATAGTAACTGCGCCAAAATCGCGTTGTATAAGCGTTTGTAAGCCTTATTTTCATGCCATTCAGTTTTTCGAAAACGTTTACACAATTCTTATATGACTTATATTAAGAACAATTTGTTAGTTGGGTGGTGTTTGATGACCTTGTTCAAACAAAACCGTAACAAAAACGTTAAATTTGATAAACATGTTTGACCGTGTACGGGCCCCATTAGTGTAATGACCCCAATGGCCTCTGACAAACAGACAGACAGGCAGACAGGCAGACAAAAATTTTACAAATTTCTATTTTATTAAAATTTATTTAAATCTCTATTTTGAATCGTATTTACTTTGATATGCATTTAGTAAAACGCTGTTATTTTGATATTACAAACAGCTACTTCAATTTTATTTATTTATATGATTTTTACTGAGGTCAGTGATCACACCAGTCAAAATATATAGCACAGGACATACAGAACTGTAGTTTCTGTTCTTACTTTCTTATTTATTCACACATACTTTTTATATTATGCGGTTATTCTTTTTTAAGAGAAGGGCTGGAGGATTCACAATAAATAATAATATAAAAATCAGATTCACATAATTTTAATGAAAATAACCAAGCCCATAAACAAATTTAGGGATGTACCTAATGACAATAACAATAAAATTATTGTAACCATTTAAATACTTATTATTTTATATATATTTAATAGAATTTAACTTGTGTTAGGCCCTGTCAATGGCAGAGCATTGATTTCTTTATTTAGCCTAATCTGTTCATTGATAGCTCGCCAAGCATCATCTTTTTCCTTTTTGGTAATGGGTCTCTTCTTTTGCTTTGCAGCGACCATCTTCTTATATGTGTCAATACATTCCATATCCACCTGATCAAGTTGTTTCTTTAAATTCAATCTTATCATCTCCTGTTTACACAGACCAATTAAATTTTTGAGATTACGACAATTTTCTTTTCTTACAGCAGTCAATTCAGTCTGGCATTTCTTAATTTCTGCCAATATTTCATCATCAGCTGGGTTTGTGAGAGGTGGTAAATCTTCTGGATCTAAAATACCCTGCTCGACTAATTCCTTTCTCAAACATTTCTCTAAAGTCAATGAGTTTTTGTAAGTATTCTTTGTATTTGTTGTTTGCTTCACTTTAATATCAGGAACTTCATAGGGCATGACATTTTCCTCCATCAAAGCTGATACAAGCCTTTGGGTTAATGGTCCAGTGATCATATTATCTGAAGATTTTTCAAACTTCTTTCTTAAATTAGAGGTTTCAGGAGACCATCCAGATCCTCTTTGTTTATTTGGGTTTGAAGCATTCTGATCTTCAGTAAGGTGTTCATCAGCCCACACCTCTGAGTAATGTTTTCCCAGCGGAGGGATGGGGGGTAGTGTTGTATTGCTGCTTTGTACCAAAAGTGATTCAAGAAATTTAATGTCATCCAAAGTCACAGGTGCACAGTATGGCTCCACAGAATTCCAAAACTTATATGGGATATTATTCTTTGGCAATGTTAGCTGAGACAGGTCCAGTTTGACTGAATTATCTGACATATTCTCATTTAAATAGTTGTTGGAAGCACCAGAGGACCCACTGAAGTTTTTAAGTTTAGGAACCTTAGGTTGGTTAGATAATTTAGTATAATCTTTTGTTTTCACTAACTTGTCTTCTGGGAATTTTCTTTTCATTGGATATTGTAATTGTTTACCAGCCGCCTTATTTTTCTTTTCTCTCTTAGATTCATTAGTATCAATGCTTTCAATTTCTCCCTGAAAATATCTGATACGTAATGCAGTGTTACATAAAAGAGTTTCTAACTCCAACTGCAAAGCATCCAGTTCATCCATACCAATTGGTTCATCAGCAGATCTGGCTAAAATTCCTGTCAGCCTTGGTAAAGTTACAGCATTATCTTGCTGCCTTATGTACGGTATTGGACACATATTATCTACTTTTGTTTTACCTAAAGATATACCGCCTGATATTTTGGAAGGTTTATTGTAAGGTGACACACCAGGACTTGAAGGCTTACCACTATCATAGCCTTTACTGGCCAATCTACCTTTGCTGTTGTGGTGCATCCGCTTTCCCATCATTTTCCTTTAATTAAAATTACCCGCGTAAACACCGACACACACATATATATTGTGGACGTACAAAAAGCGCAAACGTAATATGATGACTGTTTTCGTTGAATTAATCTTTTCGGATTAAACAAGATTAGCTAGCAGCGCATTTAACTTAATCAGTGTTAAGAAATTCACTCAATCACTCAATGCTTGATAATTTTCAATTACTTTAAAAAACATTTATGACAGTAGGTAATTACAAATCAAATGCACAGATCTCAAAAAAAGGACAAGTGGATGAAAAACATGCAAAAGCCACAAAACAAGATGGCCGGCCGGTTTCATCACAAACATATAAGAGTAAGTATATGTTTGTGGGTTTCATTCACAGACTATCTACCTACCTACCTACCTATATCAGAGACCTAGAGTATTAAGTAGTGGTAGGCGTTAAGTAGGAAACCCTGTGAGGTAGGTAGCCCTAATACAGATAAAAATATTAAGGTCATCACTCGGACTCGGAGCTGTGATTTCCTGCGAAAATAGGAAATACCACAAGGAAATACCTAGGTACCTACCTACCTATGTATTCCACTGAGTTCATAGTGGGTAGGAAACACAATTAGGGTGACCAACCCAATTGCTAGCACTGCACCAGTTTATTCGCACCTTGGCAAAAAACATTAAAATATAAGTTTCTGATTGTGGTTTTTAAATTTTCAGATTAAAAAATATTTAGGGGAATTCATATTTTTCACAATCGCAACCTTTCTAATCTGGAATGTTTTAAAATGACGTCAGTATCGTAGTTGAAAGATATCGTTCTGGAGTTCCCGAAGATTTTCGGCCATTTTGACTGATCGACGTTAAGGGTCAGTACTTACTTAATTATGATTTAACTGTAGTTTTATCTGAGTTTTAGTAATATAATAGTTTTCAATTGATTTTCTAAGTATTATTAGTTACTAATTCAAAAAGTAAATGAAACTTTCCCGTTAGTTCATTGCAAAACAAGGGGTGTCAGTATCTGGTTACAAAATTTGGAGATTCTCCTGTTTATCAACACTCCGAACCGATTCGATTCCCTAGCAGATTTCGAGTCTGTAGACAATCTTAACAAGTGTGTGTAAACTGTCCATATTGTGGAGTCTAAATTCTTTAAGACTCATCACACGAAAAGGACCAAGAAATTCTCTGACCATACTCTCAAACTGATGGAAGACAGACAAGAGACGAGACTTTAGTCGTCAGCAGACGCGGATGCCTACTGGTAGGTTAATAGGCAGATCTCTAAGGCAAGAACTCGCGACCTGCGGGCCTTGAATACCAAGTGTATTAAAGATACCATCTAGTGGAACAGAAGTTCCATTCCAAAGTGTCCGTGAGAGATCTATCTATCGGACAGAGCCAGCTGACGCGGCTGAAAACTGGCGAATGCTGTCACGTTTCTTCTCCACCTGAGGCATGGAGAGAGATTGAGAAGTTCTATGGGCAGTTATATATCACGAAACAAAAATCATTCAGCGGACGATGGAGCGAGTTATGCTCGGAGTATCCCTGCGAGATCATATCAGAAATGAGGATATCCGTAAGAGAACCAAAGTCACGGACATAGCTCAGCGAAACTGAAGTGGAAATGGGCGGGCATATAGTTCGAAGAGCTGATAGTCGATGGGATCCCATGGTACTGGAGTAGCGACCCCGTACCGGGAAGCTAGGTGGAACGACGACATCAAACGAGTCGCAGGGAGCCGCTGGATTCAGGTGGCGTAAGAGCGAGGCCTGTGGAAGTCCATGCAAGAGACCTTTGTCTAGCAACGTCGTCTATCATTTGATAAAGACTATGTTTTTTTTTTCTTATTAAATATGTAAGTGTGTTTGTTTTAAATATAATAAATATAAAAAAATTAAGTCACCTACAGTTACTATAATACTTTCCTTATATTATTTCGTAATAAAATCTATATTCTAAAAGACTTAGGTAAAGTTAGGTAGGTTAAACCCTATTAAAATCTGAGTGTTGATAATTGGATAATTTTGTGCCCATAACTGGTAACAAATGTGCGAATAATTGGGGACTGGGTCATTTTTCAATCTTATTTAAAATTCTAGTTGATTTAAACACAAATATTTCAATATCTTCTTTAATTATATATTTTATTAAACAAGTAACCTTATGACTACAGTGATTTATAGGATTTGGTTAAATTTTTATTGAAAAAACATATTTGAAGTTAGATAAACTCTTAAAGTGCCCATAATTGGGTCTGCCACCCTAAAATGATTGCAATCACGGATTGTAATCACAGAGTACTTTATTGTAATTTTCGATAATGGTAACACCGAAGCTGTGGCCTATGATTAAAAATTAAAATGTCTGCCGTAAAATGATCTCTGTCTGATATCCGTGTTGTGCTTTGCTTTCTATAAATTAGTGTGAAGTTCTTCAAAAATGGATCAGTGTTGAGAATTTAGATACAAACGGAACGTCAATCGGAAAGATGAATAAAAAATAGTTGTTTACATAAAAATGCACGTCCTGTATCAGTAAATAATATCCTTTTCCCAACCTTGCCCTTTTTCATTCAAATATTCTGTGAGACTACTCAATATGGAAGATTCACTTCATTATTATAGCTGTCCACTCTGTTGTAATAATACATTCGAGTCCAAGCAATCGCTTTTGGAACATTTGATTCATATATCACTAAACATAGTATGCACAATATGTAATCAAAACTTTTCTTCATTGGAACTGCTTACTGAACATCTTAAAGTTGACAACTGTGACGCTATAAATGCTGATGAAAATACAGCCCTCGGAAATGAACTGAGTAACCTTGTCAAAATTGAACATGATATTCACTCTGTAAACACAGATTCCACACTGGACAATGGTAATAAATAATCTCTGAACACATGATTTATCCCATCATAATATCTTTATTGTGTCTCATCGTATAACTAGACTTGGGACTAATGGTATAGAAACAGGCTGCAAGCTGATTGTACAGTCGGAGCTTGAATCTGAAGGGTAGAGCCGAGTTGACATTGCTTGCTATTGTTCATCGACCATCCAGTCCACATGCATTTCCTACTATGGTTATATTAGAACGGCACACTAACAGTTTGAACTACCTTTATATACTTACACTAAGAAATCTAAAGCATCTTTTATTTAAGTATAAAAACCCTACAAAATTAACTTACCTTTTTATACTTAGTTTGCTGATTTTGACAACCTTACTAAAATACTTATCTCACAATATCAGAGTTTCTATAGGAAACTCTAGATTTTGGAATAACAAAATAAAGTTGAAAGCATCAGCTTATATTAAAATTATTAGTATTAAGTCGAGAAAGCGGCACTATATTTCTCTAAGCTAATTTTATTTTCAATATTATCTCAGTATGTTCTCACTGATCTCACATTCGAGGACTTCTGGAAGAAATCTCTTCCTTAGAGATAAGCTGTCCTTGTGCACATCCTTTAAATGTTTATGTTTTGTTACTGGTACTAAATAAATATTAACAATATTTTTTATCTGATCTTGGCTGTGTTTTATGTAGTATAGTTGCCAGCAACTTTTTGCGTTACTAGGTCTCGAAAATACATATATTGTTACTTGAAACTTCAACTACAATACTTCAATTGAAGCCTCAAATAAATAAATAGCCTAATGGTTTTAGGTGCAGACTAAAAACTGAAAGGTTCATGCACTATTGTCATACCCACTCCAAACACACACTTTATATGTAGAAGGGATTGCAATATTGGTCAAGTCCGTATTGAAAGTATTCTTTAAAAAATAAATGTGTTACTTACAGAGGTCACTACACAAAAGAAGAATTTAGAAAACAACATTAAAGATACATCAATATCAAATATAGACCAAGAGACAGATGATAGTAAAATGTATGTCGAACTGTTAGGACAACAGTCAACCAAGCCATGCCTGCAGACTCAGGAAATGAAATTGGTGAAGGAAGACGGGCAAAGTCGTTATGTAATTCTCACTGAAGAGGAGACCCTGTTGAATCCAGACGTAACTATAGTCACTAAGCAAAATAATGATGGAACAATATCCTTGACAGCATTGAAGGGTAAATTAAATGTTAATTCATTGTAAAGCTTATAGTATTTTTTATAATGAGAACATAACTTGAGTCACTATCATTATGACTTAGTGTTGTTTATGACCAACACTGTAAAAAACTTCTGCACGATTTTTTTTCTAATATACACAAACCAAATAACATGATAGCTCCAACTACTACAGATTGATTAACACGTTAACTGTCCGTGCCCTACATATAGGACACTGTGGAGTTAGCCATAGCGTCCGTGCACTATATTTAGGGCACCACTCCGTTCGAAATTAATTTTATTTCTTGAGCTGGACGTACGAAAAAGACTATTGAATTTGAGGTGGACGTGTGGATTAGGAATTGCGTAAATATAGTAGGAGATAGACCCGTCATCTCATGAAGCTCTATACAGGGTGTCCCACGGCTATGCCACATGGAGGGGAAGTACCTTAAATATTGTACATGGAACATTTTACTGAAAGAAGACTTCATTTTAATTTAAAAAACAATTTAAACTGCATTCATAGATTTTTAAATAATTGCCTGGTTGAACCGGGACTCGAACCCGCTATACGAGAAAAAAAATTAACCTGTATATTTATCATACCGATCGGAAGGCTTCATCGTAAGGATTATTTTTTGTTAAATAACATAGCATGAGAAATAAAAGGAAGACCATGAATTTTAGCCTTTGATGTAAAATTTTGTTCAGAAAAATGAAAAGCAACAGAGCTACGAATTGCAGCGGGATTGAAGGACAAACCAATAAATCAACAAACAAACACACTTTCGCATTTATAGATAATATAAGTAAGGATTAGTAAGGATAGTAAGGATCGGGAAATGATGCGTACTTCTCAAGTGGGTACTCATACGTGGGTACGCCAATGTCAGCTTTTCATTTTTCTGAACAAAATTTTACATCAAAGGCTAAAATTCATGGTCTTCCTTTTATTTCTCATGCTATGTTATTTAACAAAAAATAATCCTTACGATGAAGCCTTCCGATCAGTATGATAAAGATACAGGTTATTTTTTTTTCTCGTATAGCGGGTTCGAGTCCCGGTTCAACCAGGCAATTATTTAAAAATCTATGAATGCATTTTAAATTGTTTTTTAAATTAAAATGAAGTCTTCTTTCAGTAAAATGTTCCATCTACAATATTTAAGGTACTTCCCCTCCATGTGGCATAGCCGTGGGACGCCCTGTATATAATCTTTATTGAAATAATTTAAAAAAAAGTTGGACGTAGACTGTCACTTGACCAAATCAACTTGGACAGCTAACGTGTTAATTTATTTAGAAAGAAAAACGAAATATGTTTTGAATACTACCTAACTATTGTATTTATTTATTTATCCTTTATTGCACCACAAACAATACAATTTGTACAATAAGGTCTTATAGCTAAAAAGAATTGACGACCTCCCCGGCGCAGTGGTGAGCGCTGTGGTCTTATAACTGGGAGGTCTCAGGTTTGATTCCCGGCAAGGGCAATTCGGGAATTTACAATTTCTAAATTGTCTCTAGTCTGGTGGGAGGCTTTGGTCGTGGCTTGTTACCACCCTGCCGTCAAAGACGTGCCGCAAAGTGATTCAGCGTTCTAGCACGATGGCATGTAGAAACCGATTAGGTGTACGAGTTAAATCTATACTGCCATAACCCTTCCAAGTTAGCCCGCTACCATCATTCACTTACCATCAAGTGAGATCACAGTCCAAGACTATCTTGTTGTTGAATAAAAAAAGCATTTTTCTAGACAACCTATGGCTAAGAAAAATTATATCGGTATTTCAGAAACGGAGAGTATGACAAATGGGGATATGGAAACGGAAGCAGAACCAGTCGCAAGTGATGAGGATAGAGCAGAAGAAAACGCTGAAGAGCTCTACACGTGTAACACATGTGGTGTCTCATTCTTATCCGTTTTGGAACACATACAGAACTATCACACCGACGAAGATGTTGTAGTTCATGTAAGATACAAAATAATATGTTATAACTAGTTAATGCTTTCGACTCGTAGATATAATTTTTAAAATCCGGCGGGAACTCTTTGATTTTCCGGGATAATAAGTACCCTATGTCACTCTCCAGGTTCTATATATTCATGCAAAAAAAAAAGTCGATCCTTAGCTCTGTTGCAGCGTTATTGAAGGACCAACCAACAAACAAACACTTTCACATTTATAATATTAGTAAGGATACCAGTCAGTTTGCAGTTTGAAGATCAGCTATCCTATTAAAATCAGGTTCATAGATGTTTACAGAGTTCTTGATACACTAGGAAAAACAAAATCTTTGGATAGCCAAATCTCTAGCAGATAATAGTATCTGCTAGAGATTTTTTTGTTTTTATGGACAATAGCAAAAGAAATTTGTTTTTTTCCATGTAATTAGGTAATATTTTGAGCCTCAATAGCCCAACGGTTAAAGGTGCGGACTGAAAACTGTAAGGTTGCAGGTTCGAATCCCACCCGTTGCACTATTGTCGTACCCACTCCTAACACAAGTTTTCCGCTTATTTGGAGGGGATAGGAGGATATTAGTCAACTTCAGGTTGGCTAATATTCTTTTTGAAAAAAAAAAAAAAAAAAAAAAAAAAAAAAAAAAAAAAAAAAAAAAATATATATATATTATTTTTAGGACAATGGCAGCACTGATGTTTCAGTAGAATTCGAACCAACCGTGGGTGAACAAACGGCGGTAGATAAACAATCTTCGCGGAGAATGATAACAGAATCTGGCAACATTGTTGAAACACCAGTGTTGCAAGACCAGACAGGTGAGTTAGTTTTTTAATGATTTTAGAACATATAGAATCGTAAGTGCTTCGAGACATTCCGTTTTTCCTTTCCTACATTCCCATTCGCAATCGGACCTAGAAGAAAGATTAGACTTTCGAGAAATTGGTCATTCAGGGAATTCTACGTTCCAGGAATTGACCAAGTAGGCATCCTAGACCTTACCGAAATTGGACGTAAAATGAACAATTAGAGGATACTGTTATTTTTGAAACTAGAAAAGTATACTTTGATGTAAATCAATCATTCACGATATTTTAAAGGCTATAACTATTTTTCTATGAAAGTTTTTGTATTGGTTGCCATATGCCCATTTCAATATTTTCTCAGTAAATATTACAAGTCGACTTACTATATAGCGTGAAGACGTCACATAGGGATGAGCGACAGACGAATGTACGACATCGAGGCGGACTGATTATTATTTATACTCTTTCTGGGGCTCATCGTGTTTTTACTGCTAGGGTATCGGTAACACTGTAAAGATGTGTTTTTATTGACAGTTCAAACTGAAATGAAGACTATGATGACATTAAAAACTGAGGCAAATAACAAATCCGGACGAGTTTTCATGGGGCGATTGGTGCAGGTCGACGCAACGCCTAAGGCCAAAACTGAAAGCAAGTTATGCCTAAAATATTGTATTTACTGCACAGTCATATTTTCACGGCACCTCGACCGTTACGTACACAGCAATTTCAATTGCCGAAACTAATTTTTTTAATTCAAAGTTTCTATCTAGATTGCCGAAACTAGCAACTAAAGTTGCTTGCTACGTCTCGTAGTTTCTCAAAATTATATGGGAATCGTAAAAACAGCTAGTTGCGAGTTGCCGATTGCCGCAACTGGCAACTACCTGTGTGCAGCGCCTTAAAGCCTCAATAGCCCAACGGTTAAAGTTGCAGACCGAAAACTGAAAAGTCGCAGGTTCGATCCCCACCGTTGCACTATTGTTGTACCCACTCCTAACACAAGTTTTCACTTATTTGGACGGGAGAGGAGAATATCAGTCAAGTTCAACTTGGTAAAAAAAAAAAGGATAAATATATTTTTATGCCCTTAACTGTTAAGTATTAGTTTAATCATAGAACAATATTTAAAGTCCCAAATGAAATAAAAAAACATAAATGGTAACAAATTCAACTCAGAATTTGTTTGATAAATTGACACTGCGCTCTACCAATCGCTAGTTTGAGTTCGCGAATCGCGACTCGATGGCCTATGTGGGTAACTTTGGTTCTCCCATGGATTTCTGCATTAGGCCTTGTTTACACGGGCTTAGTATTCGTCAATTGTATTAATCACTTCTACACATTGGTATTAGTAGAAAGGTATTAGTGACCAGGCGCCCTAGCCATGTTAGAAACAATATGTTGTCTCTTTCTACGATTGTTAACGCTAAAGCAGGGGCTCCCAAAGTTTTTTAATCACGCTTCCCTTCCGAAGGGATAGGATGTGCGATAAAAAAACTTTGGGCATAATGAATGAATTAAAAGACATAATGAATTAAAACACACATTAAAAGAGATAACAAAACAATGAGAATAACAAAGTCTGTATACAATTTGGCGGGCTTTTCGCATAGCGATCTCTTCCAGGCAACCAGTGGTGGCAATAATGTTATTATCCTCAGACAGCAAAAACAGCGTGTACCACAAGGTGGTGGTGAAGGAGATGCAGACGGCGGGCGGCAACCGCGTGAAGCTGTACAACTGCGTCACGTGCAACCTCTACGTCACCTCCATTCCCGAGTTCAAACAGCAGCCGTGTAAATTTTGTACGTTTTACAAATCTTTATAATATCCTTTACCTTGCTGATGCCCGCGACTTATACTCATAAAAAAACTTGAGAGGTGTCAAGGGACACCCGGATGGAACGAAGTTCAATGCGAAATAGAAATGAAAATATCTGGCTTGCTTTCTATAAGAGAGAGAGAGACAGACAGAGAAACATGCGACGCCGCACAGCTTACAAAAAGTGTCGTGACAACTTTTCGTAAGAATTTTTTCCGTCTAGCCCCCCTTTCACAACGCGCGATAAGGAACTTCGTTCCAATAATTAAATTATTAGGTAATTCATAAGATTAAAATTTATACTAAAATAAAAAATTCATATAATTGGATATAAATTCATACAATTATAGACGGTCCAAATATTCCCCATATTTGGACAGCTCTAGCACAGACTATACTCTAATATTGGACTGCCAGTTGCAATAACCAGCAACAAGCTTTTTTTTTTTTTTTATATATTTTTAGCGAGCAAACGAGCAGGCGGGTCACCTGATGTTAAGTGATTACCGCCGCCCATGAACACTTGTAGCACCAGAGGCACCACCAATGCGTTGCCGGCCTTTCAGGAATTTGTTGGTCCGCCCCTTGAATAACCCCATGTTGTAATTCAGTGGAAACACCGTCGCAGGAAGTTGGTTCCACAGTTTCAAAGTTTTGGTCTATAAATTATGGTGTAAATTGTGTTCACTTTTTTTTAAGTCTATAAACTCTATAATTAAATAAAAGACCTTTGAGTAAAAAAAAAACTTAGTTATTTATTCAAATTTTGCAAATAATGGAATTGAATTGAATTGAAATTTATTTGTTTGCAGTGAAGTACCAATGTCCACACTGTACAGCCGCTTATGAAAATTCGAAATCACTGTGTGCACATATGAAAGCTCATAAAGTAAGGAATACAGGTAAGTCAATATTTTTTTTTAAATTCGAGACAAGATAGCCCTGACTGCGATCTCACGTGACGGTAAGTGACGATGCCGTCTAAGATGATAGCGGGCTAACTTGGAATGGGTATTGCAGTGTAAATTCAACTCATACCCCTAATCTGTTTCTACACGCCATCGTGCCGGAACGCTAAATCGCATGGCGGCATGTCTTTGACAGTAGGGTGCTAAGTAGCCATTGACGAAGTCTCCCATCAGCCCAGACCAGAGATAATTTAGAAATTATAAATTTCCGAATTGCCCCCGCCAGGAATCGAACCCGAGATCATGCTGTTATAAGACCACAGCGCTAGGGAAGTTGTCAAATAATATGTTAGAAACACTGGTACAAGTTCCTTAACGTTTGTTTGAAAATATTTATTTTTGTACATCCTTATTTGTACCTACTTTTGTGAAAAATGACTTTCTTTCAGATATAATCGCAAGTACGGTTCCAACTAAATTCGAATGTGAGATTTGTAATACGCAGTTTCCTACCAGCAAGTCACTTAAATTGCACAAGAAAATGCACGATCCCATCAAGTAAGAATTTAATATTATAATATTTATATTTGACCGTGGATACGTTCGCGTAGGTCTAAATTCTTTCCTACTACTTTTGCTGGCTTGTGTTTATTTATTTTGAAGGCATACAATAAATTTCTATTTTAGAATATATGCATACATACATAATGTATATGTTGAATCAGGTCAACTTTCGTACTTTTTTATACATCATGTATTGAATCTGTGCTAGGACCAACAGTTTCCTTTAGTGACTTCAAAAGGCTTGACCTTATTTTGAAAGCAAAGCAATCTTTTTTTATTCTAGACAAAGCTGTCAGCTTTTAAAAAAAAAGAAATCAGGTCAATTTTTGGTATTCTTCTATCCATCATCTACTTAATCTATGGCAGGTCCCGACCAATAGAGCCTCCCTTAGAGACAGCCGAGGGCATGCCAGCGAGCGACGACAAGTATCTATGCGGCGTCTGCAACAAGCTTATACCCATAGACTATAGAATAATACACCAAAACTCGCACAAGACGAACAACAAAATGAACTGTGACGTATGCAACAAGAAGTTCCATTCGCAGGAGTATTTAGACATGCATATGAGTGTACATAAAATAGAAAAGGTAAGCTTTGAGGCCGTTGGCACATCTCCGCAAAACCGCGAAACCGAAAATGATATCTATACTGTCAAAAAGCATTGAAACTAATGGTGCTAATTCTGTTTTACACAATCTCTAATCTAAATTGACAGCTCTAAAAGTAAAGTTATCCTTTTCCCTGGGAATGTTTTGAATATCACTATTTTTTCTTTCTGTCGATACATAAAATATACAAAAACTAAGCTTATGAAATACAAAACTAAGCAAAACTCCAAAGTTACAAAAAATATTAATTTTTATCTTAAATAGTAGGCATCGAACTCTACAAAATAAGATATGTTTTGACCAGAGATAATTTTTATTCTGTTGTCTTTGGTTTCAACTATAAGTTAGTATGGGACCAAAACTATGGAATGGACTGCATGGATTTAAGTGTCAGATATCCCTTTCGTTTCGCGGCCAAGATGTGTTCTCAGTCCTAACTAAGTTCAAAAATGTGTTTATTTTTAGGCACCAGTGGAAAAAAGTGATAAATTACTGCCGTATAATTGTTTATATTGCAACAGAAAGTTTGCAAGACCTCACGAGAAAGTGAAACATGAAAGGATACACACAGGTTAGACATTTTAGGCTATTGTTTTAACCATTATCAGCTGTCAGATCGACTAAAATAGATTGCATCAGTCTAACGATGACGTCTGCATGGCTGGTACTCTCCCGCTATTAGTTAAAATGCATCAATGCAGCAAGAAGACCTTAAGTTCAGCCAATCGGGTGATGGTGAAGCCTCAATTAGCCCAACTGTTAAAGGTGCGGTGCGTTAAAGGTGCATTGAAAACTGAAAGGTCGCAGGTTCGAACCCCATCCGTTGGACTATTGTCGTAACCATTCCTAGCACAAACGTTTCGCTTATTTGGAAGGAAGAGGAGAATATAAGTCAAGTTCAGCTTGGCTAATATTCTTTTTAGAAAAAAAAAAATACAAGAAAACGTGTTCGGTGTACAGGCGAGAAGCCACACTCGTGCGAAATCTGCGGCAAGTCGTTCCGCGTGTCGTACTGCCTCACGCTGCACATGCGCACGCACACCGGCGCGCGCCCCTACGCCTGCCCGCACTGCAACAAGAGGTATGCACTAGTAGTTTTTTTTTTTTTTTAATTATTAGTTGGTTACTGTGTTTTTTGACTGATTTTTTTTACCAATGTCATTCTTACATGTTACATTTTCATTTAGAAAATAATAATTAATGAATATCAACATTTTGATAACAGTCAAATACCCAATGGTGAATGATCATTAATTGTAACTTTTAGCTCTTCGTATTTTTTGGTTAAAAATAATATCATTTTGATACGTGAAGTAGTTTCGGAGATATGGAATTTTAAAATGAGCCCTGGCGAATAATGCGAGTGAGCGGAGCGTTCCGAAAATGACGTCACGCTGTGGTCACTTGGGATAGAAGAATTCCCGTAAAATTCTAACTACTTGGTTTTTTTAAATAAAACAAAAACTAATTTTATACATTATATTATAAGCTTTATTGTGACTCAAGCTTTTTTTCATACCTAGTAACCTTTTTCCATTAAGTATATCTTTAAAGAAAAATTGAAGGCTGTGTGAATGTGACGTTTGACGAACGAGAAAATGTGCACTTTAATTCACTCTCCGGACCTCGCGGTTTCTATATAGTTTGATTTGACCATAGGTTCAAAGCGCACAGCGTGTACAATCACCACTTGTTGACGCATTCGGAAGTGCGCGCGTACAAGTGCCCCTTC
This sequence comes from Hipparchia sbordonii, assembly GCA_038048805.1. Lineage (NCBI taxonomy): Eukaryota > Metazoa > Arthropoda > Insecta > Lepidoptera > Nymphalidae > Hipparchia > Hipparchia sbordonii. The sequence goes on from CM076110.1 coordinate 8,299,573, forward strand.
TGTCCCAAAGCCTTCAAGACGTCCGTGCAACTCGCGGGACACAAGAACTCGCACACAAAACCCTTCTCTTGCCAACAGTGTAACAGGTATGTAATAGCGTCATAACATAACTGCTTAATTTTTATAATCGACTTCTGAGGCCGATATTACACTATATGGTTGAGCGAAGCAACGGCTGGATCATGCGTCTGGATGATGCCTATAATCTTGGCTATCTCTCGGATTCTTAATCTGCGGTCTTACATAAGTAAATCAAGTACCTTTTCAATATTTTTGTCAGTAGTGGACGTTGAAGGCCTTCCGGTGTGGGGTTCTTCTTTCACACTCTCTCTACCATGCTTAAATTCTGCTATCCATTTTTTGACGGTTGAATATGACGGAGCATAATCCCCTAATATACTGACTAAATCATCATGAATGGCCTTTGGTGATAAACGGATGAGGCCGTAGATTTTGTCACTTTGTAACATAGAGTAACATAGACACTTCTATGTTACGGTATCGTAGAAGTAACGTAGAAGTAACATGAAAGTAAAACAGTGTTTGTAAGGCTGATTACATAACATGCTTATTTTAACCGACTTAAAAAAAGGAGGAGATTTTTGTAATAAAATTGTAAGTATAGCATTTTTTATAATCGCCGATCATTCAGAGATAAGAGAGAGAATTCAGTAATAGGAAAAATATATTTTTTTAAACTATCGTCAATGGAATTTATTAACCAAAACTCTCGCTCACACTTATACAGATACGACACGCACACAACCATGTGCGTATAACATAGTGACAATGAATGCTTCCAACAGGCCCTTCGCCTCGCTGTACGCGGTGCGCGTCCACATGGAGATCCACGCGCGGCAGAACAGCCTCAAGTTCTCGTGCTCGCTGTGCGGCGCGAGCTACGCGCGCGCGTTCGCGCTCAAGGACCACGTGAAGCAGGTGCACAAGCAGGACATCGACACTGCCGACATACCGGACAATGTGAGGACATACTCAGTGGCGTGCATTACGAAGAGGCATAAAGGCAGTGCCTACCTTTAACAAAAACAAAATAAAGCACTTAATTAAAGACACTAAAATTAAAGACTTGAAATAGGCTAATTCAAATATTTACTTATTTAGCGCTCGGCATAAACAATTGGCTATCTACGCCATCTATCGCTACAGACGAGCAACTGTATAAGTAACGCGCAACCGAAAGGCAGCAGCTTCGAATGCCTATAAACTCACACAACCTTGCCCACACAGATAGTATATTATACAACTCAACACAAGTAAATCGTGTAGATTGGTTTAGATGTGTTGTGATTACATGGAAGATTTTGTCCAATAACGTGAATTTATGACGCGATACAAAGGCAGTGCCTATGGCTTGTGATTGGTCAATCGCAAAGGGTAATTAATAAGGGTCATAATCGCGCGTGTTCGAAGGTGAAAACAAACGAACTTTTTATTTTCTGTAATCCAAATAAGTAGCTAATCTATTATAATTATAAACTTATTATTAATTAAATTTATTTATTCAGATTCTTTCCGTAAATTTAAAGACGGTTTTAGAAAATATTAACATCGAAAAGACGTAATGTTTTCGTAGGCGAATAAAAACAGATAAGCCAAATGGAGTCTAATTTAAAAAAATAAAACATTTAATAGCCCTGAGCCCTAATTTTTAATACATTAAAAAAGAGAATTTTTTATTTAAATAGTAACTCACAAAGAAAATGAAAGGTTTTGCTAACTTAAAATTTAAAAGTTGTTTTTGACTCCAGTTTTTAGATTATCTTTTCTAATTCTACGCAACAAGGGCCAAGGCCAGGGCCATTTTGTTTTCTTATAATTGTTTACTTTCGTATGAGTGCATAGTGTTTTTGTTTATTTTGTAATTTGTGTAAAGTTTTGCGGGCATAAGTAAATAAAAACTTATAGGATTTGTGACTTTCTTGAAAATGGAACTTATTTTATCATAGAAAAAAGTGAGAAAGTACTTAACACGAGTATTTAACGTTAATAATTATTGATTCTTTTTACCGGCTTTAGTGGTTGTGTACACACAAATAGTTTGTTTTGTTTTCCTTGCATCTTATTTTGTAATTAGCCGTACGGTATAGAATGATAGGATATTCTGAACAGGTATGTGCCTTTATTTTAACTAGCTTCTGCCCGCGACTTCGTCTGCGTGAGGGGGGTTTTTAAAACGCCTGCGCTAACCCTCTACTTTACAGGGAACCCAGCTCACATCTTGGACCTATGTAGATATGTGACTTGATTTAAATTTTCATTTTACCTATAATGACGTACCTATACATATACGTGTGTGTCCTAATATATGCCTACCCTAAGCCCAAACCCTGTGCACGCCACTGGACATACTACATACGATAATAAATAGGGCTAGCGTCGCGCATCGGTTTCATCTTTTTATAGGCCCGCCCGACTTCAATATACGTGTGCAATGTACCTACATATCACTGAATAATGATATCGGAGAATAAAATGGTAAAGCCATTGCATTATGACAATTACTATTTTATTCTCTGGGGATCTATGTGGACGTGTACAAATGAAGTCGGTTTTTAAAAAGAATCTTATTTATTTTAAGCTTTTTAGTGTATCAATCTATTGGATCAATCTACACATTCGTTGATCGCGATCGATTTGCTCTTATTATTATCATTGAGAAGTTCCGTACTCCATCTCCGAAGATATTCAGCAGATCTTCAAAAAATTTAAACGGGCCCAACCTGACGATACATCATTTAAAAAAAAATTGAAATCAGATTTGACGGCGTAATGGAGTAATATCGCCTTCGAATTGAGAACCACCTCCTTTTTTTGAAGTCGGTTAAACCACTGAAACATACCATTTTGTATAACGCCTCTTTTCCAACTACACAGATTTTTATTTTCTTTTTTTTTTATAAAGAGTATTAGGCAAACTGAAGTTGACTAATATCCTCCTATCCCCTCCAAATAAGCGGAAAGCTTGTGCTAGGAGTGAGTACGACAACGGGTGGGATTCGAACCTGCGACCTTTCAGTTTTGAGTCCGCACCTTTAACCGTTGGGCTATTGAGGCTTAAATTGTGTGATTTTGTTCCAGTCGTTACTTGAAAGTAAAGACTGGATGGTTCAAGAGAACGCGGACGTCGACTCAGACGGCATGCCGCTCAACAAAGACTTGCCACAAGACGTAAGTACACTTACCATAATGAATTAATTAACAATTAAGTAGATCACCCACCCTTGATGACCTCCCTGGCTCAGTGGTGAGCGCTGTGGTCTGGGAGGTCTCGGTTTCAATTCCCGGCGGAATTAATTTGGGAATTTAAGTGCAAAAAATTTTTTACGAGACATTTAACCGCGGTTAACTGCCTCATCTGGTGACAGAAGGACTGGCTCATTTTTTGCGCCAACCCAAACCCCTAATCTGTTCTTACACATCGTGCCGGAACGCTAAATCGCTTGGCGGCACGTCTTTGACGGTAGAGTGGTAACTAGCCACGGCCAAATCTTGGGAGGCCAGACTAGAGCAGAGACAATTGAGAAATTATAAATTACCACATCGCCCTCGCCGGAAATCGAACCCGAGACCTCCCAGTTATGAGACTACTGCGCCAGGGAAGTCGTCAAAAAGTATATAAAAACTTTTTTAATACTTTTACTACTACTAAATAAAACGTTGCGTGGCAAATCAAACCATTGAGTAGATAGTTTTCGAACGTTACATACTAATACTTTTTTTGAGCAATGGTAATTTTTTTTAATAAGAACTACATGTTTTCTAACGCCCAATAATAATAATTATTATTTGCAGATGAATGAACTGGCTACTGAACTGATCATCCCATAGTTTTATTAATCATAGTCATATTAAAGTGATATCTTAATTGTGTAGTGTAGGTATGTGTAGTGTATATTAAAAGTTATAAATGGTTGCATAGAAGGTGTCAATGATGTACACTGGCCTTTAGGGACGTGTTAAAAAAACATATTTTATGATGAGTTTCTAATTTCAACATTGGTTTATTTATTCGTTTACAGTATAATCATGTGATAAATTTTCTAGAAAAAAAATCTTGGTACATCCTTTATTATTGTCTATGGGATAGTGTACAACTTGCATCGGTTAATGATGTTGTAATTAGCTTAACTTTTTTGTTTAATATGAGTAGGTAAAGTTAATTACATGAAGTTTTTATAAGAGTTATTTGTGATAGATGTGTACGTTTATCCGACAATTGATAGTAAGATCAATTCTATGAATTGTTGGATATACAGAAAACATTTTTTTTGTAAATAGGAACCGAGCTTTCATGTATGTATGTATAATTGTATATTATAATAATTATGTATAATGTATATAGTTCTTGTCATTACTTTTTAAAGAGGGCTTACTTTTGTCATTACAGAGGTGCTAAGCCGGTTGCTCAAGTTTTTTCTGTAATACATTTTTATTTCGCTGCAGGTAGTGGTACTAATTCTGTTGTGCACATCTAAACAAAATTAACAGAATTCAAAATACCGAAACCGATTCGAAAATATTCGCCACTTTCCAAGCCCTACGCTGTACTACCGAATTAGCACCTTTAGATATTCGATATTTTCTTTGCGTTGGTACCTACGGATCTTTCAATTCAAGAGGGCGCGTGGCTCGTGGTTGTGTACGTGTCGTGTCTGTATAAGTGTGAGCGAGTGCTTGCTCGCGCCTGACCGCTCCCACCTAGGTTCCTGACAGGCACGCACACTTGCGCAATGTACATGTACACGACGTAACCACAAGTAAAGCTCACGCAACCTAGTGAATTGCACGAACTATATCGCTCATTTGCGACAAGAGTGCCATAATCCAAAATCGACGATGAGAGAATTCTCTCGTTAGAGAGTAATGTTTTGTGGATGCTGCGGTCTCGAAACAACACAGCGGCCAACAAAGCGACAGTCACAATGTGTCTCGCTCTTATTTTTTTGTGCTTAGCGTAATGTTGTTTTTATAGCAAAAAGTATAAATTTTCGACACTAAAATTGGTGAATTTAGAATTATGTCACCCTTGTCGCAAATGAGCGATATGTTCTGTGGCGATTGTGTTTTAATTAGTAAAGCGTGTAAAGAGTCTTGAAACTTCTGAAAGATATGTAGTATATGCCACTGCATATACTACATATCTCATGCACACTTGCATCTGATGAAATTGATATAGATACTGTAAAAAACGGCAGCTGCACTTTCCCTCATCGCATACGTTACATGTATAGAGCCTAAGCTTGTAAATAAGTAAGTACCTACTTCTTTTTTACTTGTTTTAATAGCTGTTGTACTTAAAAATATACATATATTGTACATATATTATAAAATCCGCCTTTTAAAAGTTTCTTTTGAAATTACGTTAATTAACAATTGTTACTTAATTTTATTTTTATGTTTTATATTTTATTTAATAAACGTTAATTGACAATTGTTAGTTTATGTATATTATTTGTATATTTACTTATATTCTATAAAAAATGTTAGACAAAAGTAAGCTAGCCTAATTATAAATTGAAAAATCTTTTGATTGGTTTGGTAGGTTTAATTATCAACTTCCAGACCAAAATATATGTAGTTACAATGTAAGATTCATTGTATTATACATACGAGTATAAATTATAGACAATAAATCAATTTTAAATCAAATAAGGGTTGTTTTCCGTTTAGTTTTAATACCCTATACCAGGGGTGGCCAACTTGATTAGAGCTAAGATCTACTATTTACTGACGAAACCCTGTGAGATATTATACCAATTTCATATTTCTTGATAACTGAAACAGTATAGATAAGTTACTTAGGAAGAATTTTTTATTTCATTAAAAAGGAACATTAAATTGAATTCATAGTAACTAGTTAATAACTACTTGTTCATAATATTAGTGTCAGCATTGCACCTGAGCATCTTCCGCTAGATTTGTAAAGTCATGCCGCGATCGACCTGTTGGCCACCCGTGCCCTATTTACCTACTAATACATTAGACAAAACATACCAGTTTTTCTGGTAATAAAGCATTTAAATTCACTCTACCTGTACGGTTTAATAATTCTAATAAACATTGAAAATCTTGATAGGTAACTAAAAACTCACTTCCTTACAATCGGTACCTATATGTTGCTTGTTGTATTTACCTACTTAGTCAGCGTATTTTATTGTTCTTCACCAGTGACTCCTAATAAAATAATCCATTATCCAAATATGATTATGGTACCATTAATACCTTGATTATGGTAGTAAGCAAGGAATACCATAATAGGATTAGGAGTTACGAACGTTGCGTCTTTTACGGGAAGTCGATTATCTTCAGGATTAAGTAATGGAAGAGAAATATCGGCAAGACCGTGAATTAAGAAGTACCTAGCTATATTCAAATATTAATATAGAACATCTAAATTAGGACAATATCACAATTCAGTTACTTTTTAATTTATTTAAAAACCCACCAACAGTGGTAGGTAATTACACCAGAAATTGATTTTTCATCAAGAAATTTTTATCATTCTTTTTGTTATTTTCAAATTCTGGCACGCGAGCTAATGATTTATTTTTTTCTGCTATCAATGCCCGATTATTTACTATGGAAAGTCCTAGGTTTATGCGCCTACCTACTATAGCCAAAAGAAATTGAGGTTTAAAATACAAGGTAAAGTGTAGGTGGATAGGAAACTGTAAAATCTATGTAAAAATAAAAGTCAACATTTTTAAGTTTATGGTATACGTTTTTATTTATAAATCATTTTTAATCATTAACATACAAATGTACAAAATTGGAATTCAATTGTTACAAAGCTACTACATATTTTTTGGTATACAGCTGTATATTTTAACTAATTGATGGTCTTACATTGGTCTTATTTAATAATATTTCATTACTTTTTTACGAAATATTTTGCAAATTTTATTAGTTTGGCATTAAGACCCTTAACAAAGTATCACAATTTCTTATTACATAGTTACGTATAGGTTATAAATCTATTTACTGCCTACTGCTTAAACTTCGAATCTTTACAAAATAGTCAATAAACAATCTTTACATAACATCATGGAATAGTGTAAGCGTCTTTGGATTATTTTACAAGTTAACTATCACGATTGTCCATTCCACTCGCCTTCCATCCGCCACACAGAAAATGCATAACTTAACTTATCCTGAGCCAGATATTTTCCGTGTTCACTGCCTGCATCACTGCCAACTTCACTATTTGACGAAGACTCGCTGTTCGACAGAATCTGGTACAGGAATTCGATGTACTGCGTGGCCAGTTGAAGAGTTTGTATCTTCGATAACTTATCGCTCGGTAAAGACGGAATAATTTGGCGCAAACTCGCAAAGGCTTCGTTTAGACTTTGTGTCCTTTGCCTTTCTCTCACGTTAGCCATCACGCGTTGAATCTGTATCTCTTCAAAAGACTGAGCTTTCTTACGGGATGATTTCGACGAGCGTTTCTTTGAGGATCTCTGGTCTTCGTTTTCATCACTACGCTCCTCCGTGGAGGCTCTGTAGACTGGTTCACCCAGTTTAGGCATTCCTGTTCCTTCGTAATAGTTTGCGACTCTGTCTTGTGAACTCGAATCATCGAAGTAAACACTGCGAGCGACCTGTCTTTGACGCTGATCTGTAATATACATTTGGTCGTATGGAGCGTAATGGGCCTGGGAATAGTCTCTTTCGTCTCCATCGAATATAACGTTTGAGGTCCAGGATGGTTGAATTAGCGGCGGTCGATCGGGACCATTGCTTAAGTCCATTAGATGCGTGGGGGAGGAAGGCGCGAAGCCTTGCATCTCGGCATCCCTTTTGATTTCTACTGGTGCGTAGTTGAAATAACGGTCGTCTTCGTCTATGTACTCCGATTCTTCTTCCCTTTTAATAAGCACTCTGTTATCACAACTTTCGTAACTCATAGTTCGGGGTCCGTTTACCGGCAGACGGTTCGAGATGTCGTGTAACATGCGGACGGTGTCGGCGCAAGCGCTCGCAACCACGGACTGAAAAGGCGAAGAAGTCCTGAGCCGTGGTCCGCCCCTACCCCCTACCCGTCCCTTCATTGACAAGATACAAAAAAATAACCATTTCCAGTGCGCGGGATCCGACGCGGCTCCCGCCCAGCGCGCCGCCCCCTACCCGCCAGCGTGGTTTTTCATACGTTAGACAGAGATGGGGATATTGAAACCCAGTCAATCGTTTTGTGTTTATCTTGTCCGTCATCTGAGAAATGTATTTACTGATTTTATATAGGTACATAGGTAGAATTATAGATACGCGCTTCGGTCGCCATAACTGATCGCATCGGTAAATGTGCATCCTGTAAGATTTCACTGCCTTGGCAGTTAGTTAGATATTTGTTTGGTTCCTGGAATATTTTTAATGGAACGTTGACGTTGTGAGATTTCGAAACGAATGCCTCTTCATATTTTGTTTTATTTGAGTGATAGAATAAACTTTTAGGTAATTTTGTCTGTCTGTCTGTTGAACTAATTTTCAGCTGAGTCGATTTCGATGTGACTTCCACAAAAAATGGTTCCTTTAGCATGCATATTTACAATACATATACTAAATTGAAGGTAGGTAATAGGTAGGTTCTGGTATACTTAGGTATATCTGAACTGCCTTGTTGGTCTAGTGTTCGACTGCGGATGATGGGTTCGATTCCCGGGTCAGGCATCAAACGTATTGGGGTTTTCTGTCAAGACATTCTCATACCTACCTACTAGCCCGGAGTTAGGAAGTAGGCGGTTGGAAGTGTATCACCCCGTGCCTCGGAGAGCACGTAAAGCCGATCTTCTGGCTCATCGGATTATGAGGGTGAGGGAATAGAGAGTGCACCTGTGTGTGCGCACACACTTGTGCACTATAATATCTCCAGAGCAGATGGCTAATTTCTGAGGACGGCGTACGTACCCGGATTATATAGCTATTAAATATTTTTATGAGTGAACGCCAATATTATATTTACAAAAATATCGGCGCCACCCTTGCCTAAAACTTTTTATGTCGCGACGCGTCTCTTGGTCGCCTGTTTCGGTACTAAAAATATCCTTGACGTAATCGGACTAAAGGAGCCGGGATCCCACGGGCAGACCCGCCGCGATCAAGCCTTTACAGGAATAATATAAATATTTAATATATCTACATATTATTTGTCTAACGCTCGTCGACGCTCTGACGGGAGTCTGGGTAACATCAAAATATGTGACGTCGTCGGCGCAACAGAGAAACGGTGTGTGAGCATTTCATAGCGTATAAAATCGACTTATCTAAAGCGAACTTAAAAGCAAACTTACGAATATGCGAAAAAAAATATTTACAACGTTTTATGAACAAACCCAATGAAATGAAATGAAATTTAATGAAATAAGGTCATTAGTTAATTACAATGATCCATCTTTTGTTAGACTGAGATAGATAAGTTCAGAACTCGTAAGGAATCAGAATACCGATAGGTAGGTAGGTACCTACCCGTATTAGGTACAATAAAAATAAATCGTTTGATTTGCCAAACTTAATATTTAACAAATTAGGTACCTACCTAGGTAATTTTCTAGGCTTTTGAAACCCTTTCCTTTAAAATGCATTTTTGCAGATTCGTTTTGCTATCGATATGACAATATATGTAGTACATATTATGAACCTATAGAAGCGCTAGTCTATACATTAAAAAAACCTACAACTATTCTGTAATGTTTAGATGATACATATTTGTTCAAGTGAAGGGTTATTTAACTTTTGTGTGTATTTCGGGAATAATTACCAACCGCAGCAGTGACGATCCCGACGAGTTATTTATAGGTTCATTATTCTAGCCATATTTTAAAAATTTCAGCAGTTGGATTTAGGATGCGTTGTAACTTGGAAGAAGGTACATTCACTGCGTACAACTAAATTTATTTAAATCGTAAAATATGTTGGACGGCGATGCACACATTCACATGCAATAAATAGTACCTACTTAGATACATAACTGCTTAAATTGTTATAAAATAATCCGAGTACCACGGCAATTACCTATGGTTACCTACCTACTTAGTTATTTTTAAATTTGCTCCACGAATTTATTCAAAAAAAAAAAAATTCAATATTCAAAATTTATTTATTTCATATAGGCTAACTTGTAGCTCCTATGACACGTCACAAATCTACCACCGGTTTGGAATGCAGATTCTGCTGAGAAGAGCCGGCAAGAAACTCAGCAGTTGCTCTTTTCAAAAAAAATTTTTTTTTTTTACAAAGCTATGCTTAGGATATAGGATTAATCATTTATTTAATGAAGCCTTAATAGCCCAATGGTTATAGGTGCGGACTGAAAACTGAAAGGTCGACGGATCGATTGACGTGAAAGACGTATCGCCAAGCGATTTAGCGTTCCGGCACGATGGCGTGTAGAAACCGACTAGGGTTGAATGTACACCGCCCTTCCAAGTTAGCCCGCTACCATCTTAGAATGCATCTTCACTTACCATCAGGTGAAGTCGCAGTCAAGGGCTATCTTGTTATCGAATAAAAAACTTACCTACTTAGTACGAAACTATTGATTCCGATGAATTAATAACCTCCTCCTTTTTAGGAAGTCGGTTAAAAATTAAACCTATTGGCTGTTTCAATAACTTCATGTTAATATCGATTCCGATTTCAGATGCATGTAGATTGTAGTTACATAGGTATGTAGGTATTAGTCAGCCTAATATTATGCACCTACCTATACCTATTATTTTAAGCTTTTACTACCGTTGATAAAAAAAAGATCCTGACGAATTGACAACCTCCTCCTTTTTTGAAGTCGGTTAAAAATAAATAAGTAGGTGTGTCTGTTAAGTCCTCTAGTCCTAAGATTTATCTGAATTTTAACTTCAGATCTGTTTCAAAAAATACTTTTAATTGTTTATGACTCACTAGGATGTCAACATCTGCCGAACACTCGGTGCTTTGGGACTTTGTAGAATATTTCCTCCATTCATAAACTAAAATACTCTTACCGTTATCTTAAAACTTTCAAAGTTCGTCGATTCTCACGCCAAAAACTTACAATAATCGATAAGACTTGTTTGTGAATGAAATGTGCGTAGGTACAGCGTAAGACAATATTATTTTCTGGTAGACAACCTATCAGCAACCATTCATGAAATCTGCAGTGAAAGCTAACAATTATTTTAATTAAGTTTGTACTTAGTAGGTACTTAGGTACACTGTTTACCTATGAGTCAGAGGCGTAACTATAGGGTGGCATGACGGCAAAATGCCACGGGCCCCCAGCCGGCAGGGGCCCCCGATTAGAGAGGGCCGGAAGCACAAGATGATCATAACATTTATTGCCATTCCTGTGACTACGGCTAGTGCCGAGCGATCATTTTCAAAATTAAAATTGATATAAACTAAACTCTTTGGGACAAGAAGAAAGGTCACGCACAGTGGTAGATTTACCAAATGGCTGATTTGACTGGAGCCTAGAGCAGCAGATTTTAGGGGCGGCGAATTTGGGGCCAAAATTTTTATTTATGTCTTACAGAAATTAAAAAGATACATATTTGTAATACCTAAATGTCATTAGGTCCACAAACACATTTTAAAATAACCCCAATAACAATTACTAAATAGTTGGTACCCGACCGGCGCATACAAACGCAAGGTCTCAAGCGCAAAGTATAGGACTAGATATGGCGCAGTGCAGAATAAAAAATTTCGCGCTTACTTCGTTCGTGAAAATGTCACTTTTCTGTTGCTATTGTAGGTGCCAAGAATAGACTACTAAGTGCCGTAATGCAATCACAAAAAATTTCGCGCTAGCTTCGCTCGCGAAAATGTCACTTTTATGTTGCTATTGTAGGTACCAAGAATGGACTACTAAGTGCCGTAATGCAATCATAAAAAATTTCGCGCTAGCTTCGCTCGCGAAAATGTCACTTTTATGTTGCTATTGTAGGTGCCAAGAATGAACTACTAAGTGCCGTAATGCAATCATAAAAAATTTCGCGCTCGCTTCGCTCGCGAAAATGTCACTTTTATGTTGCTATTGTAGGTGCCAAGAATGGACTACTAAGTGCCGTAATGCAATCATAAAAAATTTCGCGCTAGCTTCGCTCGCGAAAATGTCACTTTTATGTTGCTATTGTAGGTGTCAAGAATGAACTACTAAGCACCGTAATGCAATCATAAAAAATTTCGCGCTCGCTTCGCTCGCGAAAATTTCACTTTTATGTTGCTATTGTAGGTGCCAAGAATGAACTACTAAGTACCGTAATGCAATCATAAAAAATTTCGCGCTCGCTTCGCTCGCGAAAATGTCACTTTTATGTTGCTATTGTAGGTACCAAGAATGGACTACTAAGTGCCGTAATGCAATCATAAAAAATTTCGCGCTCGCTTCGCTCGCGAAAATGTCGCTTTTACGTTGCTATTGTAGGTTCTAAGAATGGACTACTAAGTGCCGTAATGTAATCATAAATACAATACGCTCCAAATTAAAGGTTATTAGAAAATCAAGTAATTGTAATTGCGTTTGTATGTACCTACTTCACGTAGTGATTTATGAAAAAATAAAAAATACTATCTCATTGGGTGAGCTTTTTTATATTGGGCGAGGGAGGGCCCCATCCGATGAATTTGCCACGGGCCTCAAACGGTATAGTTACGCCTCTGCTATGAGTATTAAGAACTAAGAAGTTAGGTATGTAGCCAAGTTCGATCAGAAAAGAGCAACTGCTGAGTTTCTTGCCGGTTCTTCTCAGCAGAATCTGCATCCCGAACCGGTGGTAGATTTATGACGTGTCATAAGAGCTACAAGGTAGCCTACATGAAATAAATAAATTTTGAATTTGAATTTGAATTTGAAGATGCCAATGTACCTATACCTACCCACTACTTACCTATTTACCTAATACTGGTGTTACTTAGATGGTAGATGATACACTAAAATATATTAAATCTTAGGTAATAATGAATTCCGATTATTCTGAAAGACGCTATCCGTCTAAAGCTTAGATAAAACGTCATCCCCTTGTTAGAGAGTGGTGCAGATGTTTTAGTGAAGATTAACGCCTAGCCAAGTTTATTTGGTTAAGAGTTTTACGACACTGTGGTTTATTTTCAAAAATACTTCAGTTTGCGTTGTACAGCCGGTAAGTGACACCTGTTTGAGATAAATAGGCTAATCTCTAAGTCTAAAGGGTGAGTGGAAATGTATGCTATGTTATTAGCTTACTTACTCCTACAAAATGGTCAACCCTTTTAAGAATTTCCTTTTAATTAGCCATTAGGGTACCTATCTAACGGGACTGTAGGTACTTAGGAAATGTTACATTTTCGAATGTTTTGTTGATAGTTAGGTATAGCTTTTAAGTAAATACATACCTATACATTAGGTAGGTATAGTTAATCAATGCCTATACTTACGAACTTTTGAATGTCTCGTGCTTTGGATGTGGCGGAAAATTTGATTTAAGTTAAGCCAATAGGTAGGTATCTAGCGGGACTGTTCACTGTAGGTTGGTACTTGGGAAATATTAGGGAAGTACTCGTATTTACTTTTTGCAAGTTATTTTGATAGACACAAGCCCTAATAAGGAACTTATATCTTTCCTGTTTTGACTGAGGCGGAAATGTTGGATTTAAAAAACTGCATCACAAACAATAGGCCCATTAAAAGTGATCTGACAAAGGTGTGTTTATTTTCCTTTAGGTATATTTAAGAGCAGAATAGGTACGAATAGAAAATCCTTTCCCACGCAGAACCAACCCCACAGCTGCGTGCAATATGCCAAAAATAGTGTCCGTGATGACCATTGTTTCATAATAAAAACGGAGATTAGGTTCTAAACGGCAATATCGGTAATAAATAAAGCGTCTTGGAAATGTTCAGTGCCATAAAACATCTGCGAGGCCTCTGCAGCTGTGGCGAGGAAAATACGTCACATGCGTGCGGCATCTATAGAGCGAGCCTACCTGTTGCGACAGGCGCTGATAACGGCCATTGTTTGCCTAATTACTGATTTTACTAATTCGCCGATAAAAGTAAAACATCTGCGTCGAAGGCTTTATAGAAAAATTAAAGGAGAATTTTAGGAAAGGCTTAAAAAATTTAAGTTTGAACACATGTTGCACTTGTTCTTGTTTTCAAAGAAAGAGTTTATATCAGCCGCTGCATAGGGTAGGACATCTGTGGCTATTGTTTAGTAATCCGGGTTTTAATCAATACCCAAATTTCATAGTATTTACTTAGTTACCTAATCTGTATAATTTGGTTGTATATGTAACCACTGAGTATATAATCACCACTTGTACTTAATTATTTAGGTAAAAAAGATACAAATGCGAAAATAAGTAAGTAGGGGAGCAGGGGGGAATTGGAGCCTACTAAGGAAAAAGTTCAATAAAAAGCAAATTCACAGATATTTTAGAAATGTTTTATTAGAAACTAAAATCTTAGACTATCATTGAATCACAGCGTCAACGTTACATTATTAGGCATTTGCCCACAATTAAACTTTTTCAAAAAAAACAGAATCGCTCCCATTACCCGACTTTGCGGGAAATGAGAGCCTATCAATTCCCATATGTGTAATGGGAGATTTTTTGAGACTGACTTAATAATTATTAAGTCAGTCTCAAAAAATCTACAAGTCAGTCTGAAATCTCACTTATTCTTATAAATATAAACGCAACAGTATAAAAATAAATAAATTTAAGGATCCAAGCAAAAAACGCAAATGTAACGCAAGTTTTTTTATAGCATTTCAATATATATCATAAGATTTCAATAGTCCAAGACGCTTTCGTAGTGGTGCGTTACCTTTTTCTTGGCATTTTGGCATCTGAAAAAAATACATAATAAAATGCATATGGGGTAATCAGAGCTTAATAAGCTCCAATTACCCGAATATCTCTATCTTAAAATTGAATCAAATGATATCCTGAATCTAGCTTGTAATGAAATTATACGCACAGAGACTCAAAATTGATAACATTAGCTATAAAATAAAACAGATTTGATTGTAACAAACATATAATTTCACACTTACCTGGCCGTTGAAATTTCGTATTTTTTATAAGCGCGGAGCACAAAATCGACAGACGTCCGTGTCCACGTAATGCGTGGCCCTGGCGAGCCGAGCGCGGCAAGAGAACACGGGCGCAGTGTGATGAAGACGCCCGAGTGGCAACCAAGTGAATACGAACTATAGTTTTGTCTCTAGTCGCACCGCTCCCATTACCCGCTAGCTCTCATAACCCCCCGCTCCCCTAAATCTGTCTGGTCGCTAAATTTATTCCAACCAAATCTGGCACAGACATAGTATGTATTCTGGAGAGACAATTATACTTTTTATCCCGGAAAATCAAATAATTGTAACTAGATTTAAAAAACCTCGTCGAAGTTGTGGGCATCAGCTAGTAGGTACTCGTACCTACCTAGTTACATAATAAATAAAATTGACACAGTTTTGCATTATGCTTTGTAAAACTGTTTCGTAACTAATGTTCAAAAAATGATCAAACAATCAGGATTATTATGAAAATTTCCTAATAGGATTTTATAGTCTTAACAAATATATAAGGTAAACTATCTGTCGCTTTGTTTATTTATCTAAATATTTATTGAAACTATTTTTCCTTTCAGAAACTATTTAACTCAATTTTTCTATTAAAGCATGGCTTTCAAAAATTGAGTAAAATAAAACTAGGTTCAAAGTGACGACGTGACTATAGCTACGGGTTTCAGGGTACACCTCCAGCGAGCTGAGCACAGATGCGTCCCATGTGTGGAGCTCTCTCCGAGACGCCGACGCCCGACTACGTGCACCATCAATTGTTGAATGAAGGGACACTCCCATATTTCTAAACAAGAGCCTATATGAAAATATTTACCTACTTTCTTCCTTTGTTTATTAATAGCCATTTTTAACCATTTTTTTAAGGAGCAAACGGGCAGGCGGGTCACCTGATGTTAAGTGACCACCACCGCCTATGAACATTTGTAGCATCTGAGATGACCAAGGCATTGCCAGCTTTTCAGGAATTTGCTAGTTTTGCTAGTAACCTTGAATAACCCCATGTTGTAATCTAGTGGGAACACCGTATTTACTTCACTCATCGCCGAACATGGAATCTATCCTCTTATGATGAGATGTATGTATAGAGCGTGCTCTGACTTAGCTCGGACTCCGATTAAAACGAGACACACATATGCTCTGATAAAAATCTGTCTAGTTTTAAGTCTGTCTTGAGTCTGAGCAGAGTGAGAGTGCGGTTTATAGATTTCAGCCTGAGACTTCACATACCTACTCATTACAAATGACAACATTATGGAGTAGGTACTGTCAGGTATGCAGTATATACTTAATAACTATAACTTAGGTATCTTTAAATCAAAAGTGAACCACGTACCATCAGGTGAGATCGCAGTCAAATGCTAGTCTATACATTTAAAAAAAAAAGTGGTGGTATTCTTTAAAAATGATTGCATCAGTGTAACAATCACAAAGAGGCGTTCTTGATACATGAATGCATTGTACCAATTGCGGGCGAGTACCGGCCATAATTTACGTATTGTCCTAATGAGCTGCGCTTGATGGCGACCGTAGCATCACCCTGCATTGTCCGGTTCACACGAATCGTTTTGTTTCAGCAGATGCAGTAGGTAACGCTACCCCGCGCGATGCTACCTACTCGGAACAACGCCAAATACCCTATTAGTAATTACTACACAGGCTAATGTACCTAAACAACGGGCTATTTCTATAACAATTGATTGAAGTTAAACAAATTAAACTGATTGGGTTTCCTATACAGCTATTATTTTCGTTTCAATTTTAATCTTCATTCAAATGATCAAATCAACATAATGTATAACCCACTTGTAATTTAGATACCTACTGTAAGAGAATTCAATTTGCATTAAAGCCTAGGTAAACCTGTCTGCATTGGTTTTCTTTGTTGAGGGTCGTGCCCCTATCCATTATAACTCATATAATGCTAGGAGTTTTCTAGGGATAATGGTAATTAAGGGGAAGTCCCAGATCATTTACATATTTAAATACCTATTATAATAATACTAGCTGTTGCGCGCGACTTCGTCCACGTCAATTTCTATTATTTTTGTTTTTAAAAGAATATATTTTAAATATGGATAATTTTCCCCGTTTTTGCAACATTTTTCACTGATGCTTCGCTCCTATTGGTCGCAGCGTGATGTTATATAGTCTAAAGCCTTCCTCGATAAATGGACTATTCAACACAAAAATAATTTTTCAATTCGAACCAGTAGCTCCTGAGATTAGCGCGTTCAAACAAACAAACTCTTCAGCTTTATATATTAGTATAGATTCGCAAAGTTATTTATTATTATTTATTGAGTGTAGGACTTTCGGTACTGACCTACCAGTGCTATTATCCATTCAGTGGGAAAGTACCTACTATGTAAACCTAACTATCTCGTTGGTCTAGTGGTTACCATGTACAAACTGCGGATGACGACGTCCCGGGTTGTATTTCTGGGTCGGCCCAATAATATTTATTGGGTTTTTCTGTCAAGACATTTTTAATTATACAAGCTCGGAGTTAGGAAGATGGCGGTAGCCGGTATGTCACAACTCACATCTGTGTCTCGGAGGGCACGTAAATCTCCTGCGCCTGATCTGTCTTCGCTTGTGTCGGATTCCCGTCCCATCGAACTATGAGAGTTAGGGATTAGAGATGGCACCTGTGTTTACGCACACCCTAACGCACTGTAATATCTCCCGCGCAGATGTGTAATCTCCATGAAGGTTGGCTGCCACGACCGGATTAAATCGGGAGGACATTACGACTACATAATATTATAAGTAAGATAGTCCGTGGGTAGTTCTCTTTACAGTAGTAAAGCAAATCGGTTTCTTTAGTAGGTACAAAATGTCCCATAGTTATTTTGTTGCGTTAACGATGCTGGTTTGTCGTTTGTAAGCTCATGTTTGCTAATTCTGATCCTACGTAGGTACCTAATGTGTGTGCGTTTCCTGCATTGATCCCTTTCATGTCTTCACGACCGATGATCTCAACGACCAGGCTACTCCTTATTATGTAGGTAGGTAGGATTTCACATAATCGTAAGTATAGAACTGGAAGGACTTACATGACCATTATGATTTATATAAGTAAAATATTTTTTCTAATAAAAGTATGTCAATAAAATATATAAAAATATTTTTTAATAGAAAATTGGTCCCTGTTTGATCCTGTGCTGGTTGTTACCTAAATATTCTTCTGGTTATGACTGCAGACTGCAGGAGAATCAAGTGGAAAACACTGGAAAACTATGTAGAACGTCAAGACAGAAAAGACACTGCTAAGTATGTACGCTTTTCTCAGAGAGGCTCTCTGCAATTTGTGTGACTTGGGAGTAGGTAACCTACCCGTAGGTACAATTTTCACTTTTCAGTGAGATTTTTTAGCCATTTTGGAAATTACTGATAGCTTATAGTAGGTGCAACAATAGTCAAATGGATGAGGTTGTTTTTGGTTTTTCAGACTTGATAAAGTCCTTGGTGTTGTTTGTTTCTGAATAAAAAGGATTTGACCCAGCAACTGTATTAAAGGTTCCCTGTTTTACTAAAACTAAACAATGTAATGTGTATGCCCCTTTCGCATAGAACCCACGACTTTAGGTAGGCATAGTGGGAATGCCGACTACTGCACTGGAATGTGACAAGTGTAAAGTCGTTACATTGTTGACAACTGCAACATAAAGTAAAATTCACACCGACTGTATTTCTGAATTTTGATAATTTTGTGCGTTTGTTTGGGTATCGCAGTCATAATATTTTATTACATGCGAAATCTGAACGGAAGGCGCTCCTAAAAGTATCAACGCCGCTTGATTTCAAAGTAAATATACTTATTTTCACGTTCATTTGGAAATTTTCAGTGTTGAAAGAGATAGAGGCAATATGTAGGTACCGATTGCTTGGCTCGGCTTGCAAATATCCATATTATGATATGATTTCTTGGTTTTTGGTCTTGGTTCTCAGTTCTAGTCCCCAGTTGGCGGTGAGTCACCCAAGTGCCTCGGAGAGCATGTAAAGTCGTTGGTTCTGCGCCCGATCATTCCCCGATCGTGTCGAATTTTCCGTCCCATTGGACTATGAGAGTGAGGGAATAGAGAATGCACCTGTGTTTGCGCACACACTTGTGCTCTACAATACCTCCCGCGCAGATGGCTTATCTCTGTGAAGGTTGGCCGCCGTGGCCGGATTCGGTCGGGAGGATTATTTTATTATTACCTAATAGAAAGTGCAGAAGCTGTCAAGTTAAAAATATTGAACTAGCATTTGTCCCGCGATTTCGTGTGGACTATGGTGCTTTACATTTTGTCCAGCTGTGGACCAGCGATGGGTTGAGACGATGAACATTTGATTGCGGTTCATGAAATTACGGCACTCGTTTTAAATCTTCTAAGATGTTCGAAACGTACAATATATTATGAGGACTGATGATCTCATATGTCATTTGGCATCAAAGATTGGTCACTGTCATGGCGAACAGGCTTGTGAAATATCGCATCTGTAATGAATTTCACGAGCGCTCTAGAGGCGTCTGACGGTCTCTTCATAATAATAATAATAATAATAATAATAAATTTATTTGCAAAATTGTGGGTAAATAATAATAGATGATACATTGATTAAAATCCCTACACAATCTACTGTCACCGACAGTGTGCAAATATTCAAGAATTATTATATATAGAATTATAATTAAACTATAGTATCTAAAAGTAAAAGTAGTAGTAAAAGTATATTCATTAATTCATTCATTCAGTATCCAGTTAAAAATAAAAAATAAATAATAATAATAACTAATAATTAATAATAATAATAACTTAAATAAAAAAAAATATACAGCACATATCCTACGAAACATAATATGACTCAAGCACCCGCCAGGACCCCATCGTCAGCGAGATACTCATTAACCGTGTAATAGCTTTTTTCGATCAAGAACTCAAAAATGGCTCTCTTAAATCTTGACAGCGGCAGATTCCTTCTACCAGCCGGAAGTTTATTAAACAGGGAAACGGCCATACAAAATGAATTTTTTGAACAGACAGCCAACCTTCTTGGTGGTGCCCAGAGTTTATTTTGAGGATATGGCCTGCCCCTTCAATGAATAATAATAGTAAAGAACTTAGTACTTTACTCAATACAGTGCTCAAATCAATCACATACTTATTTTGAGTACCTATATATCCCTTCAATGATTAGTTAAACATGAATAAAAAAAACCGGCCAAGTGCGAGTTGGACGCGCACACGAAGAGTTCCGTACCATTGTAAAACTCCGAAAAAATCACGTCACCTATATGGGGACCCCCTCTCTATACTTTTAATTTTATTTACTACGGCATATTACAGTCTGAACGCATTTATGCTACAGTTCCTTGTATTTTAACTTCTAGAAGCCACTGGACGAAATGCCATCGATATTTCGTGCTACGTATTAAAGACTTAACAGTGTGCCAGTTATAAACAGTTGCCTTTGTATATGGATCAAGTTACCTTATGCGATGTTAACCCAATTATTTGTGAAGCCTCAA
This sequence comes from Hipparchia sbordonii, assembly GCA_038048805.1. NCBI lineage: Eukaryota > Metazoa > Arthropoda > Insecta > Lepidoptera > Nymphalidae > Hipparchia > Hipparchia sbordonii. The sequence goes on from CM076110.1 coordinate 8,320,153, forward strand.
TATCATATAGAAACAGACATATAGTTTTATATTATAATTAACTTTATAAATTTCTTATTTCTACGGCTATTGGGCTAATTTTTACACAGAGAGTGTTATTCATGTGTTCTATGTACCTACCTATTGATAAAAATAGATTTCTTTTAGTGATTAATTTAGTCGCTACGACACTTACGCGGTTTTAATTTGACCACAAACGTATGGAAATGGATTTAATGTATACCTACTAATGCTAGTTACGCGGTTTTGCACTATCACCGACGATATTATCGCTGTTATTATGCTATCTACTCGTAATCTCATTGTGCATAATATAATGTACCCGTAATATTTTCATGATGGTGTATTTATGTTTACCTCTGACAGTGTGTTTATCTTTAGACGCTTTTACGGTCGGCGATGAATTATTAGATGTCTGTTAAATGACAGCTTGTCTCCGGCTATGAAATAAAATTAAATAGAAGTAATGCACCTACCTATACTAACTACTACCTATAGATATAATTATCTTACCTCGTTCTTGAATTCGGAATTACTAATTTATAATTAATATTCTATATTTATCGTGTTCGCGCCCGTTTCTAAGCTTTTTCGCGTTTCTTGGTAGTACCATACCTGTACCTGTAGTATAATATCACTAACCACTCTATAATTTCACCTAACTCACTTCAAGGGAAGCGGGACGAAATTTCTTTTTTTAGAGATTTATACCTACATAATCTACTCATACCAAATCGATACGCATCTTTTGAGTAATGGCAGCGGTTCTCTGCGTAGCTACCTCTACACAAAACTACAAAGTACTTCCCCATATTCTTAATTCAAAAATAACGTCTGAGCGCGGGAGCGCGGGACGGAAGTAAATAGGTAGGTACCAATGATCTCTATATTTTCTATGATTAACCCACATTAACCGTAACATTCATAACTATAACTACAGACTATAACCCTCTATATTAATTAATCTATGATTTTTTTTTTTTTAAAGAATATTAGCTAACCTGAAGTTGACTAATATTCTCCTGTCCCCTCCAAATAAGCGGAAAGCTTGTGTTAGGAGTGGGTACGACAATAGTGCAACGGGTGGGATTCGAACCTGCGACCTTACAGTTTTCAGTTCTCACCTTCAACCGTTGGGCTATTGAGGCTAAACACTGATTAACACTGGACTTGTTGCTGTGATTTCTTTTTTGGACCTACTTGATTGACGTCACCTTGGCGTTGTAAGCATATGCTCTGGAAATTATGTTGCAAACGGCGGTACACCAACCTCTATAATTATCTATGATTTCATATGAAATTAAATAAAGAGGTTGGTGCGCCATTTGCAGTAAGTAGGTATTAGTTCCAGAGACGCTTTATGTCAAATGTGACGTTTCAAATTGATCCATAAATTATTTATTTGTATTGGGACAGCAAGTCCAGTGTTAATCATAGATTAAATAGAGAAGTCAGCGATATAACCATAGCAGTAAATAGCACATTCACTTGTCAGTTGTCACGTTGACATTGTCATTGCATTGTCATTTGTCATTTTATTAAATTCGCTCACGGCTCAATTTCAGGCGCGTATGGTTTTTGTTAGATCTATTTATTTTAAAAATTATGAATTAAAGTGAACTCCTAAAACCATTTCACAAAATGGAATCTGGAGAAACTTTCCTGTCTTGTGCAGCGACGGTAGAGTGGATGGCCGTACAAGGTTCGGTTACTCGAAAACTTAGTTACAAAACTGCTTCTCTCAGATTGATTAGAAATGAGTTTCGCGAAATGTTTATGGAAATAACGAGTGAAAAAAACGCGCCAATTCGGCTAGCGGTAAAGAATATAAATGTTTTCAAAAAGTTCATGGTCGAGGGAAAATCGAGCATAAAATTCCAAGACGCGGGCTGCACGCTTTTTATATCGAATGCCCCGCCAACAAACTTGGTCTCATTCCTGCGTACTATATTCGTTAAGGTTACGGGTGACAAAGACCAAGGAGATAATAAGACTCCCACCAAAAAGACCATGCGAGCTAAATTACTAAGTGGAAAGGCCCAAGCTTTTGAAGATATCAGCCCAGTAACAGTTGCCGATGTGTGTAAAGCTAAGAGCAAAATTAGTAAAGCAACAACAACTACACCTTCGCCACCTTCGAAGAAACGTAAACTAGACGATGTTGGTAGAGGTCCAGCTCCAAAGAAACTATACTCTCCATCACCTTTAACTATTACTAGCTCTTTAAACGTTGAACAGCAAAGGGTGTTGGAAGCTTGTCTCAGTGGGAAGAATGTATTTTTTACGGGCTCTGCTGGCACAGGGAAGAGTTTTCTTTTAAAGAGGATAGTAGCAGCTTTACCACCAGATGTTACTATGCCTACAGCTTCAACAGGTGTTGCAGCTTGTCATATTGGTATGTGGTGTCACCATTGGAAACTAGTTGTCATTAAGTTACTTTTTGTGTCCTGCTATGGGCTTGTCTAAAAATGATTGCATCAGTGTGACAATTGCAATTGATGACAAATAATTCAATACTTATGTCATATTGTTATTTTAAGGTGGGACCACTCTTCATGCATTTGCTGGCATTGGAGACGGAAGTGCATTGGTAGAAAAGCTATGCGAAAGAGCAATAAAAACACCATTAGTGGCACAGAAGTGGAGAAAATGCAAACATCTCATCATTGATGAAATATCTATGGTGGATGGAATTTATTTTGAGGTTTGTGTCATTGTTAATATTAAATTCTTGGTTTTATTTACTCATACTACATATTATAATTTTTTTTTTTAAAGAACAACCACCTAGTTTGTTGCTGGTTCTTCTCAGTTGAAACAGCATTCCAAACCAGTGGTCGATTCACTTGTTGATTCAAAACTTCTCATTTGATTCCATTCTTATTCATTTTTCTTTCAGAAGTTGGAAGCAGTAGCAAGATATGTTCGAAAAAATGATAAACCTTTTGGGGGCATTCAGCTTATTCTGTGTGGTGATTTCCTGCAACTTCCTCCAGTAGACAAAGGAAAATCAACTAAGAGGTTTTGCTTTCAAACATCATGTTGGGAGAAATGCATTGAACTATGTTTTGAGTTAAAAGAAGTTCACAGACAAACTGATCAAGAGTTCATTTCAATACTAAATAGTATTAGAATAGGGAGAGTAACAAAAGAAATAAGTGAAAGACTTGTGAATACTGCATCTCAGAAAATTGAAAGTGATGGCATCTTAGCTACCAGATTATGTTCTCACACTAATGATTCTAAGATGATTAATCATTCTAAGTTGCAAGATTTAAGTGGAGAGGAGAAATTATTTGCAGCACAGGATAGTGATAACGCTTCTACTACTCTTGATATGCAAACAATTGCTCCATCCAAATTAATACTGAAATTGGGTGCACAGGTCATGTTACTTAAAAATATCAATGTTAATGCAGGTTTAGTGAATGGAGCTAGAGGAGTGGTAGTGAGGTTTGAAGAAGGATTTCCAGTTGTAAGGTTTAAAAATAAAAAGGAGTACACAGCAAGAACTGAACGGTGGTATGTTAAGAATTCAAACGGCACTTTGCTCTGTCGCAGACAAATACCACTTAATCTAGCTTGGGCTTTTTCCATTCACAAGTCGCAAGGATTGACCTTAGATTGTGTTGAGATGTCTTTGGGTAAAATATTTGAAGCTGGACAAGCATATGTGGCTCTGAGCAGGGCCCAAAGTTTAGATACGTTAAGAGTTTTAGACTTTGATTCACGTCATGTCTGGGCTAATCCGGATGTTTTAGAATTTTACCAGAGATTCCGACGACGTTTACAACAAATGGAGATAATACCATTGGGTAGGCCACTATCTGACAAAACTAATAAAAAAGGAAAACTTAGAGAGATATTAGAAAAACAACTTAGAAGAAAGTAACAATGATTTTACAAGACTGAATTTTTAATAGAACTAACTAATATCTAATTTAATTAAGATATTAATAAAATTTATTTATATTGTTTTCTTACATATATTTTCTTCCATTTTTCTGTCTATCGCCTTTTATAAATCTTGGGATCATGCATGTTCTATACCAATATGAAAATAGAATAATAAAATATCTACATTTTAATCCTATAGTATCATTTTTATTACTTATAAAAAACACAAATGTAGTCACTAATCTACCGTGATTCAACTGCAGTTAAGATTTCAATTTGTTCTTCGTGATGGGCTACTTTCTCCTGAAGACATTTAATAATGTATTTGTAGGTATCCAAGTTTTTTTTAGTATCTTCCATATTCTTTTGCAGGACTTCTGCATGTCTTTTGTCCTGAGCTACAAGCTCCAACAATCTTGTATTTAAATGATTTTGTTTCTTGATTAAGAGCCACTGTTGTACCTCTACAGGGGCATCAGATCTACATTTTAATTCATCTGATACCATCCTGTCAAACATGGCTGGTTCTTTTAGTTTAAGTAAGCTTTTATTGATATCAGTTACAAGCTCTGCTTGGGTAAGTTTGTGTAACGCTTTGTCAATTCTATCTTTAGATGTGTAGTCAATCTGGAAAAAAATTAAAAAATCTTTATAGTGTGTGAACTAAGTGAATGTGTCTATCCCAAGCCCTGCACGAAAGTGTCAATTTTAGTTCTAGTAAATTCTATTCAGGGGCATGTAGCCTAAATGTGACTGCAAATCAGTTGATTACACTGGTTTTTGCCAAGTCAGTAACTGGATTGGTGAGCAACTTTGGTGTTCTGATTCAGGCTTTTTCCTTATCTTTCCTACTTTCTTTGGAAAACGTTATCTGATAATAATTGATAGAATCAAAATTATTTATCGCAGGGGTTCCTGCCTAAAATGAAAAGGCCCCCCAAGGAAAGGAGCTTGTCCTAAGAAAACCTACTAACATTTATGAATATGACACAGAAAGTTTGTGCCTTTTAGGTCTACTCTGGGACTATCTACAAATGATTGCTACAGTGTGATGATCGTAATCTACTCTGATTAGCCACTCTCTTACTATTAGCTAAAATTATTGAGGCATCAAGATAGACATAAATTCAGCCAATTACCATTGAAAGAAGCAATGATTAATGCAGTTTTTACGCAAAGAAGCTGACTGTGTAATTGAAATTTTATTCAGTTTTACTTATGTGTAACCTGACTAACTACTTACTTTTTGAATTTTACTAATGTGTGCAAACACCGTTGGTATAGCATTCTCTTTAAGTTTCCTTTGTGAATCAAAATATTTATGTTCAAAGTGCTTGGAACAAATGCGACTTTTATTCCAGTCAAGTGTTGCACATTTATTTCTCAAGGCATGAAGCCACTTGTTTCTCATATCACTTGACGCAGGACATCTGAAATATAGTGAAAGTTTTATCATTACTACATAGTGACAAATGGGTAAATAGATAGTCAGCCCACTACTAATAGTCTTAATTTCAAAAACTAAAGTGTTTTCCTTTTCATTAATAAAATGTATTTTAGTGTAGCTTTTTGGACATAATGGTCATCATCCTTACTGATAAGCGAGAAGCCTAGACCGGTTGTTGAAAAATATATCCTTGTTGATTTATTTATAAAATGAGACGAGTAGATTGTTAAATAAATAATCTTTACAACACTTCACAGGACTACACTGACTGTACTTTTTTGATTCAAAACTTTTGTAGAAATAAAAGAATAATTTAAATTTTAAAAGCCTTAAAAATTTTATGTGGTAGTAACAAATAATGCGATAGAAACAATGATGTTCTTATCAAATTATTTAGAAATATTACTTACGGATGAAAGTAGACGCCAATCGGTTTATTAAACATATTCATTTTACAACCTTGTACAGCGCAATGCGTATGTGACATTGTGTTTATTGTAATTACTTAATGGAACTTTTATCTAAGTTAAAATTGCTCAGGCGAGTTTATTTAGAATTTTAGAACATTGGTTCTGTCCGGTAATTCTATAATTCTGTTTGCAAAGCTTTTGTAAAATTGTAATTGATTGTAATGACAGATCTAGAGATGTGCCGAGTCAGGCTGACTCGAGTACCGACTCGAATACTTAATAAGTACTCACATACCCGAGTACTCAGACTATAGGATCCGGATACACGATATTCGAATACTGGTTCCAAGTACTTACTGGTATGCAAATCCTAAGTCGGGTACTCAAATCGCGGCCTTATATTTACGACTATAAAGTCTATTTTTTATTAAGAAGTTAGTTACGCCAAAAGCAACACGACTAAACTTGTATTTCCTTCGGTCGGCCGGCGGAAGAAGATTATTGATTTCACGAAAGTTTTACTCCGATTGACTGTGACATAGGACTGTGTATGTGTGTGCGAGCGTACGAAATTTAAAACATTTTTAGACTTAAAATGTAAGTTTTTTGCTTTGTTTGACTTTTTCAAATGTTAAGATCACTCCAAATTAAACATCCGAGGTGTGGAATTTATTTATCAAATTGGAGAACTACTGGGTACAAGGAGTGTAATTTTTTTATTTTGGAAACAACTAATTTGCAAACAATAATTCATCCTTTAATTTTACTACTTCTATTGAAAAAAATAGTATCAAAATGTATCGAGTCCTACCTACTGAGTATTCGAATACTCATACAAATATTCAAGTACCTGTCCGTGTACTCCGACTCGGGTACTGACTTGATTCTTTTTTTACGAGTACCAGAATACTCGAGTACTAAAAAAAGTGGACTCGGCACATCACTACGAACAGGAGGATACACAGAACCATAGACCACGGAACACTAGAATACACAGAACCACAGACAACATTATGTCTGTGCGCAGAACACTACCTATTACTCATAACTGTCACAGAATTATTATATCTGAAATTATAGAGTATAGTTATTATATCTATTATATTATCTGAAATCTACTTTTTCTCTATATTATCTTAAAAAAATGATTGCTACAGTATGACGATCGTAATCACTTTTACAGGAAGGTTACAGGAAGAGTATAACTGTATAAATTGAGCCAATCATCCCAATTGAAATTTTATCAATGATGGATGCGGCTATTTTGCAATCGACAAGCTTTAAAATCGGGTACCTAAGCCTCAATAGCCCATCGGTTAAAGGTGCGGGCTGAAAGATCGACAGTTCAATCCCCACCAGTTACAGTTATACCTACATCTTACAAAAGATTTTAACGTTTAGAGGGGAGAGGGGAATATTAGTCAAGTTGAGAATGAAATATATTAAAACGAATTTTAAATATATTAGAATTTTAATAAATGTAACATAAATTATAAATATGATTATCTAGTACTTTGTTGGCTGTAGAAATACAGTAGAATCCCGATTATCCGAACTCATTCGTGATCACTCAAAAGATGTGATTCATTACGCCAAAGATCAATAACAAGTTATTTCCAACCAAAATTTTAAATTATAAAGGTACTATGTAATTCATTATCTATCGTTATAGCTCGTTTTTTATATATCGTATTATCTAAACGACCCCGACCATGTAAAACCCGTTAAGCACATAATAAAAATTGTATTATTTTTGATTTGCTTTGAAATCGACTATCCGGATTTTTGATTATACGGAATACCCCTGGTTTTATTCGATCCGGATAATCGGGATTCTACTGTAGATTGCTTACGACCGCGTCGAATAACGCACACGCGGGAGTAAAGTAGGGCGTACAAAGTTCCCCAAATAGCTGAAGACATCACACTAAAATTTTTTAATCTGTTACGCTTATTGCTACAGGTGGGATGAATCTCCAAGTATGACTAACTTCACCAGCGCAGGATTGTACACACGGTTGGGTATCCCGGATAACCGGTGCTTCGTCCAGTACAGGTTCTGTGGTCGAGCATTGGATATCTATTTTGAACTCCCCGGGGGTCAAAAATACGACGGTGATCTCGTGGAAAGCTTTTGCCGATTCCAGTAGTGTTGCCAGCACAAGCCTGCAACATAAATATAATACGAAGATATCAAATAATAATAATAAAATTTAAGAAAAAGTAGAATATAAAAAAGTAGGTAATTTGTGTAACAATAGAGTAAAGTTCGATTTTGTTTTATCGCTTAGGGCCTTATTTGAATCCTGAACAAGCGAAGGATTCTAAGTTAGAATACTAAGGGCCGATTTCACCAACGTAAAACAAGTCTTATCCAAGCGTAAATTTGATATTTTTGCAGCTTTTCAATACACAAACTGTCAGAACGCCCAATAAGTTTCGTGAGCCAGTAAATCTACAATGGTCAATTTGCAGTAGGTACTTACTACCTATTCTTAATTCATAACACTTCTTCAATTAGTGAGCAAAATTGACTTTTGTTTCCTAATTTCGAGTTAGTGAGGTAATAAAAATCTCGTCGAAAAATCTTCGTGGTTTATTAACTTGAAAAACTTGTTCTTGATTTAGGTTGTTTTAGCAAGAAACGGGTTTAGTGGTAAACAATTTTAGCAAAACAAATTTTGATCTCTATACAACGTGTATTGAAACTCCGAAACAATACTGAAGGAGGTGAATGTGCTCATAAAACTGAACAACTTTCCCCAAGGAACCTAGGTCGAAATATGAAAAAAAAAAAAAAAAAAAATTTACCTCCCATAGTAAATCAATCAGCTGATCGTCAATTTTATATGGGAGGTCCAAATTTTTTTTCACATTTCGACCTATGTTACTTGGGGAAAGTTGTTCAGTTTTATGAGCACATTCACCTCCTTCAGTATTATTTCGGAGTTTCAATACACGTTGTATATCTCAATCTATATCTATACAAATAAATAAAATTGAAGTGTCTGTATAATATCAAAAGAACAGACTCTTACTAATTGCAAACGAAAGTAAATACGGTACCTACTTATAACAAGAAAACAATTTTTAAAATTTTTATCTGTCTGTCTGTTGCCGCTAATCTCAAGAACGGCTGGACCGATTTTGACGGGACTTTTACTGCTAGATAGCTGATATTATCGGGCATAGTATAGGCTACTTTTTTAACCGATTCGAAAGGAAGAGAAGGAGTTGTGTTTTTCTTCCTCTGTATATCGATATCTCAGTGATTTCTTAACCGATTTGCGTGAATCTTTTTTTAATTGAAACAAAAACTTTGCAAGATGCTCCCATAAAAATTTCGGGTTCCAACTCTTCAATCCTGATGCTGCAGGGTTTCTGCCCACCTAAACTGGGGATTTAGGAACACGGACGAAGTCGCAAGCGTCCGCTAGTTTTGCATATTTTTAGAAGGCCTTACTTGTTGTTGCCGGCAGTAGCGACGCAGTTGTCGAGCTTGTAGTTGAGCACGCCGTTGTTGTAGTCCTGGTAGAACTGCACGGAGAGGCACAGGTTGTGCAGCGGCCGCTCCAGGTGGTTCTGCACGGCCACGCCGAGCGAGAGGCACTCGCCCGCCATGCAGCTGTACTCCTCCTGGGGCTTGATACATTGATCGTTCAAGCTCACTTCTACGGGATTCAAAATAATAAATTAATTGTTGGAACGAAGTTCCTTATCGCGCGTTGTGAAAGGGGGCTAGACGGAAAAAATTCTTACGAAAAGTTGTCACGACACTTTTTGCTATAGTAAGCTATTGTAAGCTGTGCGGCGTCGCATGTTTCTCTGTCTGTCTCTCTCTCTTATAGAAAGCAAGCCAGATATTTTCATTTCTATTTCGCATTGAACTTCGTTCCATCCTTGACACCTCTCAAGTTTTTTTTTATTTGTATTTGGACTTAGGAAACTTCATCGTGGAAGCACTGTATACATAGCATAGTTTCATTAACTATTGTAATTTTTTTTATTATTTTTGAAAAGCGCAACCGCCGAGTTTATTGCTGGCTCTTCTCGGCAGGAAAGGCATTTCGAACCAGTGGTAGATTCATTGACTATTCAAAAGCGCTTGTAAAAGCTTATTTGAATAAAAAAATATTTCTATTTCTATAATGAATTTTATGTCCTAAAGACTGGTCCATGCCTCAGGTGACCAAAGAGCTGGCGCTTATTTAGCCCAACGGCTAAACCTCGCTATCCAACGAGGAAATAGCGTCAGTGTTTTGGGCACCATGCCCATTAACGACCACTTGGATGGCGTGTATTTTTTGTAAATATAATTTATTTAAGTAATTTTTTTTAATATCTATATTCTTCGGTCAATGCCAAATGTCATGAAATTAAAGAGAAACGTAAGAAAAAAAAAATTGTTATTTATTTTTTAAATTTCAACAAATGAATTAACTGTAATAATGATCGATTATTTCTAAAATCAAAACTAATATAAACCTTAACCTCATTGATGTCACCGCAACGCACATTGTAGTTTCGACTTACAACCGAATACATCAGCCACTACAACATGTCGAACTAATGCAGGCAAGCGATCTCCATTGTATCGAATGATACAATCATAATATGATTAAAGCGCTCATTATATTATAATTAAATAGATATTTTTTTCACGCGTGTAGGCACATTTAAGAAGTTGGTTGTGGATGCATTGAAGCTTGAAACTTAGTCACTCTATATATTTTGTAAATGTTGATTTCCTTTTTTTTTTTTCATTGTTTTCCCCTATTTAAAAAAAATACTGTCCATAATGTCCACTTATACCTATTAAAATATGTAACCTGTGGTTTAACGTGGTTGACGCCACAACTAATAATATAATTAATTTATAATTTTTAGTAATACAATTGTGACGTTGTTTGTGAACCCTATTAAAAAAGTAAATAAATAAATAGACTTACCCCAATTCAATGGCGACATTCGAACAATATCCATCATGGTCTGCGACAGCGTAATGCCCTTGACTGAAGCCTTCCCTGTAATGTTGGACTGCAGCAGATGCCATCGCAAGTCTACGTTCCTCGTCAAATGGTCCGAGCACATCAGTTCCAGACTATTCGTCGATGTTCCTGTGCTTATTGATTTCGGTTCTGATGTGTCTGTGAAAGCAATAAATGATAATAAAATGTTAAGTCTCCACACAAGTTTTAGGATCCGGTTTTGTCCTGTGAGAGTACACAAATAATGGTAAACTTACAAGAAGAAAGTTGGCAGGCGTTAACCGCCACATTTTTTTTTAAAGAATATTCGTCCTATGAGCCCGAATAAAGGTGTGGACTGAAAACTCAAAGATATATAGATAACACCCATTGCACTATTGTCGTACCCACTACTAGCTTTTTTTTTTTTAGAAATAGAAATAGAAATAGAAATATTTTTTATTCAAATAAACTTTTACAAGCACTTTTGAATCGTCAATGAATCTACCACTGGTTCGGAATGCCTTTCCTGCCGAGAAGAGCCAGTAAGAAACTCGGCGGTTGCTCTTTTCAAAAAAAATAAAAAATTTACAATTGTTATTGAACACAGGATAGTTATTACTGTCTTATGAATCACTGGAGCGAATTATATCCACGCTTTTTTATCATTTACATAGTCTTCAATTGTATAATATGCTTTTTTCATGAGAGCAGATTTAATTGATTTCTTAAACTTGTGTAGAGGCAAGTCTAAGATTGACTGTGGAATTTTATTGTAAAACGTCACGCCCATTCTCACAAATGTCTTTTGGACCCTCTTGAGGCGCAGCCCAGGAAACATGAGCCTATTTGGATTTCTACTTGGTCTATCGGACAAATCACTCTTTTTTTTGTAACTCAAAATGTTTTGTCTGACAAATATTATGTTGTTATAAATATATTGTGAAGCTACTGTAAGAATGCCTATCTCTTTAAATCTTTCTCGAAGGGAATCCCGCGGCCTCAAATTATAGATTGCGCGGATTGCCCTCTTCTGCAAAACAAAAATTTTTCCAATATCGGCTGCCTTACCCCATACTAAGATACCGTATGACATAATACTATGGAAATATGCAAAATAAACAATTTTTGCAGTTTCTATGTCAGTCAACTGTCGAATCTTCCTAACAGCGTAAGCAGCAGAGCTAAGTTTGCCAGCAAGCGTTGCTATATGGGTGCCCCATTGTAGCTTTGAATCCAGGGTTAACCCCAAAAACACTGTGGAGTCCTCAGTTTTCAAAGGTTCATTATTTATCTTTAAATTTTTACTGACAGTTCTCGTGTTAGGTAATAAAAACTCAACACACTTTGTTTTTTTAGCATTTAAAAGGAGATTATTTGCCGTAAACCATTCAGAAACTTGAGATAATGCATTATTTACATCGTCAAAATTGTCTTTCATCCTATCGACTTTAAAAATTAAAGACGTATCATCAGCAAATAGTACAATATCGCAAGTATTTTGGACAAAATGTGGTAAATCATTTATGTAGACCAAAAACATGAATGGACCTAGAATAGAACCCTGGGGTACACCCATTACTGAGGCTGATCCGGATGATTTTACATCATTGACACATACTCTTTGGACTCGGTTGCTGAGATAAGACGCAATGAGACTAAGTGCAAAATCTTTAATGCCATAGTGGCTCAGTTTAAGCAAAAGAGTCTCGTGATCAACGCAGTCGAATGCCTTTGACAAATCACAGAAAATACCAATGGCATTCTGTGAGTTCTCCCACGCATCGAATATGTGTTGTAATAGCCTTGCGGCTGCATCGGTTGTTGATCGACCCTTTGTAAAACCATACTGCTCAGTGTGTAGGAGTTTATTTAAATTAAAGTGTAAAAGCAGTTGGTTGAGCATTATTTTTTCGAATATCTTGCTGAGAGTTGGCAAAATTGAAATTGGCCTGTAGTTATTCGGGTCACTTTTGCTGCCCGATTTAAAAAGCGGTATTAGCTTACTACATTTCATAAGATCTGGAAAAGATCCAGAATCTACTGATTTATTAAAAATTAAAGCAAGATACGGCGCAATAATATCAATTACATTATGAATTATTTTAACTGATATCCCCCATAGATCTGCTGTTTTCTTATTTTGTAAAGATTTAAATGTTTTGACTATGTCATATGGGGTAACGTGTTCAAACCTAAATAACTTATTGCACTCAGAGACATTGCTTCTTAGAAGACGATAGGCTTCTGCCGGCGAGGAATTTAGAGAACTGGTTGTGGTAATTGGAATATTTTTGAAAAAGTTCTCAAATGTATTTACAACTTCTATATCGGAGTTAATTACATGATTATCAATTTTAAGCTCCAATTTATTATTATTATGCACCTTATGGTTATTCATTTCATCGCCGATGATGCCCCATGTTGTTTTAATTTTATTATCAGAATTGACAATTTTTTGTTTTATGTGAAGTGACTTTGCTTGTATGCACACATTTTTAAACAATTTAGAATAATTTCTTACATATTCAATAAACGCGGGGGAATAATTATATTTTTTTTCTGCATACAAGTCAAACAGCTTATTTCTACTTTTATAGATGCCGGCAGTTGCCCAGTCACTAAACTTAAGATCTTTAAACAGTCTTTTCTCCATCACCTTAAAGATAGAGTTATATTGTGAGCTTAACAAATCAAAAAACTTTGTATAAATTTCATCCGGATCATCCTGTGCAAGGTCAAGCGTCGGCAATCCAGCTGAGATGTTTTGTTTAAAATGCTTTACTTTTTTAGTGGTAACTGGCCTGTATTTTATTACTTTTGTTATATTCTGTTGACTGCTTGGAATAGATATCATTTGACCGCAATGATCAGATCTGAGATAAGTGATAACAGATTTTTCAATAATGTTACAATCACAAAAAATGTTGTCAATACAGGTAGCTGAGTTTGCAGTTACTCTTGTAGGTTCATCAAAAATATTCTCTAAATTAAAGCTTTTAAATAAGTTAAGTAGCCTACCAGTAAAAGGAGTGTGAAGCAAAATATCAATATTAAAGTCTCCACAGACCACTATTTTTTTTGATGACCTACATAGCCGCCTTAAGGCATCTTCCATTACCTCCTCAAAAACAACAAAGTCGCCCGAGGGTGGGCGGTACACGCAAACTACAATATATCGGTCCAGCTCAACACAAGACAGCTCAATAGTGCGTTCTATAGAAAGACTAACAACGTCTTTTCGCTCTTTACAATTAATGTTATTTCGCGTTACTATCAATGATCCCCCGCGTATAGCAGTCTTTCTTGAGAACGCACTTGACAGTGAATAATTATTAAGGTGTACAATTAACTGATGAGTATTGAGCCAATGCTCAGTGAAGCATAAGATTTCAATATCAAATTTTTTAATAAAAAGCTCAATCTCATGTTCTTTGCCAGATAAGCCCTGTATATTTTGGTGTACAAGATTAATTTTATATTGCTTATCTGTTGTCTTACTGCTTAGTTTAAATTTTTTACAAGTATTATTTTTACTTGAGTCCAAATTCACCATACTGCCGGATAGGCTCTGTATATTTTGATGTACAATGTTCAGTTTGCAGAGCCTCTCCGTTGTCTTAGTATCTAGTTTAAACAAGTAATAGGCTTACTATTACTTGGTTCAACAACAGAAATATTAGTACTTAAAGTACTTGAGTCAAAAACAGAAATATTTGTACTAGAAGTACAGTTTGTAAAATTGTCAAAAGACTTTGTTACAACACTTGTAACTGTATCATTCATTAAATTATATGCTAGCAATGAAGCTATATGTATTTTACATTTTCTAGGCAGGTACATATTATCTGCGGTCAATTTAAATTTATAAATAAATTTATTCAAGTCAAAAAAGGAGATAGCACTGTCATGATGGCTTGACAAATTAAACATATGCAAATTTAATTTATTTATGCGCTGGTTTTGCTCCTTACTTAGTGTACTAGAGTAAGGGAAGGCACATAAAGTAAATTTACATTTGGTTTTATTATGCAAATACAATAATTTTTCAAAACATTTTAGGATCTTGTGCTTTTTTATCAATAAACTGTCCCCAATCAATATGATAACATTAGTATTTATATCCAAGCTTTCTTCATTCAAGTTATTAATTAAATAGTCAAAACTAGCCCCTGGTGAACATTTATTAATCACTGGATGTTGCATATACTTGTTCATATAGGCACCAAAGTCTTTACCTAACTGGTCAGAGATAATTACAGTTTTTTTACTGACATTCACAGAGAGATTTATGTTTGAGGATGAAGAACTTTTTGTATTTACACTACACTGCGTGGGATGGGAAGGCAATTTGACTGGGAGCAATGTACTACTACTGTGATCGTTGCTAGCCATAGGTATAGGTGAGAGGTTACATTGGCATTTACTTGTCAGTGATTCAAAGCGAGCCATATTGTAGTTGCCTAGGGCTAACAACTCGTCAGCTGCCTGTAACTGTTCACAGATCTGATTTTGTGACAGCTCGTACTCCATAGTAACTTTTTTTAGGGAATCATTCAATTTACAAATCTCATTATTAAGGTTTTTAACGTCAACATCATATTTTGTGCTCATTTCTGTCAAAGATGAGCAGTATGTTTCAAGCTTATGTAATAAATGTGACCGTTCCTTCCTTAATGCAACATTTTTAGTGTGAGTCCTTTGTAATTTAATTAAATTTTTGGTTTTTTTAATTATTTTGCCAATTTTAATGTATTTTTTAATTTTATTATGACTATTTAGTTGTATCTTATCATGGTTCTGTATTGTCTTACTATTTCTAGTATAAGGGCTGTCACATGTCAGATTTTATTCGTTGATAAGATAGTCCTTGACTGCGATCTCACCTTACAGTGACGCTGCAGTCTAAGATAGTAGTGGGCTAACTTGGAACGGGTATGGCAATGTAGATTCAACCCATAGCCGCTAATCGGTTTCTACACGCCATCGTGCCGGAACGCTAAATCGCTTGGTGGCACGTCTTTGACGGTAGGGTGGTAACTAGCCACGGCCAAAGCCGTCCAAACCAGATAAAAAGACGTCCAGCAGTTAAAGTTCAGAGTGGAAATATGTTAAGACGGTGACCAAGCACCTACCTTCTTCTATTTTAGTATGCGCGGCAGTAAAAGGACACCTGTCAAGAGGCACGGGCACCCGGCAAGACTCTTTGCTCTCGATTAGGATGTGTTTGCTCGACGCGTAGTGAAAGTCCATCTCTTCGTTGGTGAGATTCGTTATGTCCAACACCAGGTATAGTTGACTTGGACTGTAGGAAAAACGTGAACAATTACATTTCCAAGAAAAGGTTAGAGTTATTTTGCTATAATCCAACAGAAAAAATCTGTATGGTCAAACATGCAGTCACAAGCTAAGCACCGCTTACCTTCCCAACTAAGCAAGAAAGCCAAGTTTCCAAGCAAGCAATGCCACCACCACTCACATGCACCACCACACAAGACTTTCGCACGTTTCGCCCCGATACCGGAGCATCCTCAAGAGATGTCAACTTTACATTGCTGTATTGTGCCCGTGACTACGTCCGCGTGAATTTAAATTTTAAAATCCCGCGAGAACTTTTTGATTTTCCGGGATAAATAGCCTATGCCACTTTCCAGGTCCTCAAATATACCCATACAAAAAATCACGGCGATCGGTTGCTCCTGCGTTATTGAAGGACAAACCAATAAACACATTTTCGTATTTATAATATTAAGGATAAGGATCTTTACAATCTGTTTGAAATAAAACATATAATCCTTACATTTCCGCTGGCAACACATCCCAGTGTGTGATAGATACACTCGGTAACAACTCGAGATTCAACTGAAGAGTGGACTGTCGACAATGCGTCTCCTTGTCCACACCTCCCGAGTATCTTATTAATAGCTGAAAATGATTAATTTCACGTAAATTGGTCATTTCAAATGTATGTACTATACTATATATGACTTTCAAAAGCAAAAAAAACTAAATTCTTTTGTTATCATCTGTCAAACCAAAAAAAAATCTACCCCATCTATGGCAAAATATACCGACTGTTCCGTAGAACAAAGTCACATCTGCTAAATTCACAACTTGAAATTTGAGCCTTAAAACGTTTTTGGAAACTAAATGTAAAATGTTTATAGTTTACTAAAACTTCTAAGGCTCAAATCTCAAGTTATGAATTTAGCAGATGAGACTGTTCTACGGAACAGTCGATACGGTCGCTCCTCATCCCCAATTATACCCAAGCAAAAAATCACGTCGATTCGAAGCTCTGTTGCAGCGTGATTGAAGGATAAACCAACAAACAAACACACTTGCATTTATAATATTATATATCAAATATACTGCACTAAAATGGTGTTGAGTTAGGTACACATAACCATTTTTTTAAGAAACACAGAGTCAAAAACCTTTAATAAAGTAGGTATGTTTATATACTGTTCAATTGTCTTATTGGAACTGTACCTGTGCTTCAATTTGCCGCCCTCTGGATGGTGGCATTATTGAAATAGGCGCAGACCAACTTGTGGCCTGAGAGTTTGTTGATCTGAAACAAAATTACATTGACAACCTTCAATGAAAAATTTATTAATACAAATAACAAGTCCTCTCGACCGAATCCGGCCACGACGGCCAATCTCCACAGAGATAAGCATTCTGCGCGGGAGTAATTGTGGACAAACACAGGTACGTTCTCTATCCCCTCACTCTTATGCTGAGATCTATGGAGCGTGCTCTAACTCAGATTCAGAATTAAGAGTTAAAACGAGACGCAAATATGCTCTGACATAAATCTGTCTGACAGAAACTGTTTAACTCTGTCAAGACAGAGTCTCTTGACAGAGTTAAAACGAGACTCAAGAGTCTAAACTGTGAGAGAGTGCTGTCTATAGAGTGTTATAGAATTTGTTTATGTTACTTATTGTTGAGCCTCATGAATGCCCTGACTGTGCGTTTTACTTTTGATATTGTGAATAGTTATTAGGTCCCTATCAACGGGCCTTTGTTCATGCGACTCGCATAGCTACAGATTGTTTATTTTAAACGTTAGGGGATCTTATTAACAGTATGGAGCTTGATAAATAATAATTTCCTTTGTGACTATTTCGGCGTCGCCTTAGCTAACTTTTGTTCGTAGTAATTATAATATGATTAATTGATTATTGTTACTTGGGCCAGAGATTCTGTATTCCTAGGCCGGCACGAGCAGACCTTTTGTAAAACTCGACGAGAGTACACGCTTTGTGAAATTACATCCAGTTAAAGTGAAATACAAAGTTGTTCAATTATTTATTTGACCATCCTGACCCACCTTCTGTTACAAGATTTTTGCCGATGGGACGGAAATCTGACACAACCGGTGTGATATCTTGCGCAGGACCGTCGATATCACATGCTCTCCGAGGCACAGGGATGACACAAGCACAACTATTTGCTAGCTCTGGGCTAATAATGAGAATTTTAGAAAAACCCAATAGATTTTTAGGTCCGATCCAGGAATCCGGGTCTGTTAGTTCTTTGTAATTTGCAGATGAACATGCTAACAATTAGACCAACGAGGCAGTTTTATTACATAAATACCGAGTGTATGTCTACTTTAAGTGCAAAGTGTAACTTAAAAAAGAAAAGTTTTAAAAATGTTACCTAAAACTTCCTGATGTTCTATTTGCAACAAGACCACTGCTCAAAGAGTTTTGCGGGTTGGAACTCTGCGTAGGCAAAGAAGTTTGGGCGTTTGGTACCGGGGATCCCACTCGTGAAGGATAATTCGACGTCAGACTATTAGGGAATATGTTCTCTCCAACGCCACCCAAATCCAAGAAATCGGCTTCACCGTACAAGTTCATTACTATAGTGGCCACTTCATTTGGCTGGATCGGTAGTTGGGACTGAATTTCTTCATTGGACCATTGGAAGACTTTGGTTTGCAGTTGATTATCCATGTTTGACTGGAAATAAATATTTTTACATGGGGTTATTCAAGGGGCGGGCCGACAAATTCCTGAAAAGCCGGCAACGCATTGGTGCTACCAATGTTCATAGGCGGCGGTAATCACTTATCATCAGGTGACAGCCGATCGTTTGCTCGCTAAAAGTATAAATAAAATAAAATAAAAATTTCAAATTTCAAATTTCATTTCAAATAAATAAAAAAATAAACCTAACAGTCTTGCGATGGGGTCATGAAGTTGGCAGTAAGAACAGATATGTCAAAAAGTTTAAAAGAAATTATTCTTACCTGAATAGATAAATCTAGATAGTCAATCGGGACGTTACTTGTATTTGTGATCTTTATCGTACACTCCGTGCTCTCGCCATTGTAAAGGGAAATATTAGTAATGCTTCCAGATATTTCCGGATTAGACAGGTTTATGTTCCCAGAAAGAGCCAAAGTAGTTTCTATAGTAATAGTTGGGAGACTTGGAATGATTTCGATTGAGAACGAAGCGGGGAATTTATGAGGCATGGGCATATTTTTAAGTCGACAGTTTGATTTGACACCTAAGGTATGGGTCGAGTAGCCCAATATTTGTAGTTCGCCAGTCTCTTTGGGTGTACCGTGAAGGTTGACAGTGGTAGGGGAATCTGGGGGGAGGATGATTGTTTCAGGGATTGATTCGAAGACAACGCCAGAAGTTAAGAGACGCATGTTAGACACTTTTAGCTCGAATGGCAACGGATTCGTCAATTTCATTTGGACTTCGCATATATCGTCCTCAACCCAAAGGTATTCTGAAAATAAAATATGTAATTGATAAAGGGTTCTGTACCAAAAAATGCCGAAAAAACACGTTTCTAGTAGGGGAGTCCCCTTTAATTTTTAATACGTCAAGGATAACCTTGAAGAAAATGCAAGACAACCGCTCAAAGCATTAAAAACTTGCAATGCAGTAGTAGTTCCAGAATATCACACAAAATATGTTAAAAAAATCGAAATATACCAATTCCATTAGTCTGTTTTTTATTGAAATTCTTACCCATCTTCCCTTCGTCCTTTTTAGCTTTCCTGTCCAGGCTACCAAAGTGTATGGGGGTGAAAATAAAGGGCCCTTGATTGGCTTTGCATTTGATGAGATGTGGCGTTCTTGCGGGCGGCAACGGGCGAGGGTTGAAGTACGTGCAGCTCGGTACGTGAGTGAGGTTCGCGGGTGGAATTACTTCACCTGTCTCCAGAACTAAGGGCACTGGACCACCTTCGCATTGAGCTGAAAGAGCCTGAAAATTTACACATATTATGATTATGATATTCGTAACTTCGATCGCGTCGATTTCTGTTGGAAAGTTGCATAACGTAGTTGGCGTTCAGATAGTAAGATCTGATAATGGAGGGGAAGAAAGTAGTAGTAGAAAGTAGTAGAAAGAAGAAATTATGTTCAGCATGGCTAATATTCAGCTTAAAAGAAAGTAAGCTTGTTACGAAGAGAGTATGGGAATGTCACCTGCAATTGTATGGCCATATCCCGTTGGTCTTGCCGCGACAGATGCGGCCACATGGTCTGCAGGAGGAAGGTCATGTGCCTGGTCGCGAGTGCAGGGTGGCCCATCCGTCGAGCGGCTACCACTAACTCTTGTAACAACTGGATTTGGAGGCGCGGCCAACCTGCAATATAATTAACTCTCCAATATAAGCTAATCACGCTAACGCTATTTCAATCGACATGTACGGGCGATTGGTTTACTTGGGTTTTTGATTTTTTCACAACAAACAGCAATTTCAATCACCTCTATGGTTGAATAGAATAGAATAATTTTTTATTCAAATAAACTTTAACAAAGTGCTTTCGAATCGTCAAATGAATCTACCACTGGTTTGGAATGCCGTTTCAACCGAGAAGAACCAGCAGGAACCCCAATAAATTAGCAAAGTTTGATATAATTCAAACAAAAACTACCTACTATGTATCTATGGAAACTTGAGTGTACCGGGCCTAACGCGAGACGCCTTACATTTTGTGGCAAGGGAAAGATGACTTTCAGGGTTAATATTTTCATAGAACGTAAAGGTAACTGTGAAGTCAATCTTACCAACTTGATGTTGGATAACATAGTTTGGATCGAGACTGAGATTGTGTCCCGGGAAGCTGTGCAACATCAGATAGTAACATCTTTGCCAGTCGGGGTTTGGATTATTCGCGCACACTTGGCGCGTCGCTGCAAGACGCTGACAGAATGCGGCTTTACGGAGGAAACCTACAATTACAAACATGTATGTTTTAGCTAAACCCTTACTACAATATCTTTAAATCAAGAGTGAATAGACATATTCTAGGCTGCATCTTCACTTATCATCATTGATGAACAAGCACTTGAAACTTGGTATCATATTTTAATATTAAAAACAATATTAGATGAAGTGAAGCTATCATCTTCATTGTAGAAGGAACAACTAGGTAAAACATACTGAATCAAAGATTACTTAGGTTTTTAAGCTGTTTATTATAATCAATTCTCAGTTAAAATTAATTTTGAGTAGGATTGTAAAACAAAAATATTTTAACGTGTTTTTATGGACGGACTTACCTATTTCCTTATAGAGTTCGGCGAGGGTATCAAACCTCTGAATCTTCTCTTGTTCACTCAACGTTAAGTTAATAAATATTACATTCTGCAGAAAGCCTGATGCATGCAAACTGTTGTTTTGCTCGACCGCGATTCTGGCGGCCTTGAAACACGCCTCCGTTTCAATTATACCCGCATTTTGATACTTGCTGTAATGTATGATTGCTTTCCGGTAGTTTTCGGCAATTTCTTCTCCATTCAGGAGGTATTGGTTGTTAATTTGGGATGGTTGCCTCGGTATGGATGGGAGATCGGGGCTGAGATAGGACTTTTGGCTGTGATAGTCTACGTCGCCTGAGGAAGCCAGTGATTCAGAATCGGCGTTATCCGTTTCGGATTGTCTCGAAGAAGTTTCGACACTTTCGGAAGATGAAGGGGTTAATTCACTTGGTGGATTTATTGGGCTAGAAGTTTTGGATGACCTCAGTGGGGAGGAATAGAGTTTAAACTTTCGGAAAGGATCGGTACCCGGCTGATACAGGGATAGAGGTTTTGTTTTATTTGGAGAACTTTCCTGTAAACTTGCATTTCGTTGTAAAGGCATTGGATTTCTGAGGTTAGGGTATAAGAGGATAGCAGATGTTGCGCAATGTCCTGAAAAAAGACAGTTGCAGATTTATAATGCACTTTGGGAACCAGTCGATTTTTTAACCATTGATAGTAACATTTGAAAGATATATTTCAAGTACCAGTTGTCAAAATAATCATTTACTCGAGGGTCAAAATACTATTTTACAACAGATGAGAATATAGGTTTTGGTAACAAAGATATTGACAACCCAACTAACAAAATGGTCATAAGATTTTAAGCTTTTATGATTATTTCGTCACATAGGTGTCGTATTAATGCAAGTTTTAAAATGTGACGTTGTACAGGCATCATTTATATTGCATTTAAGTTTCAATGCAATTAGGTAATAAAAGTCGTTGTACAAACGTCTATATGAAATAGCTATAAAGCAATTTAATCGTAGAAAATACACAGTCATACAAACGTTTTAGGCGGGACATTTTGACTGGTATTACAACCTTAATAATGCTGCTATAAGACTATGCATGTGAACATGACATTTTAAATATATTCGCAGTAATGTAAACCAGCCAAGCCCAATAAACGCGACAGAGAGTGATGGTTCCGTACCTATTTTTTAACCGACTTCCAAAAAGGAGGAGGTTATCAATTCGGCCGGTATCTTTTTTTTTCTGTTGAAAATCGATGTCAACACGAATGAACCGATTTGGCTGAAATTTGGAATGGAGATAGTTCATACCCAGGATTAGCACATAGGCTACATTTTATCCCTGATAATTAAAGAAACCTTAATCATGTCAATCAAGTCATTATGGCCATACCTCCCATGGTTAACGACACAACACAACGGCCCCTAGTCCCCGGATAAAGTTGGGAACCGACAATTATGTCATTTTTCCACGTTGACAAAATATGTTTTTTGCCACATTCTCAAAAAACTTATGGTCTCTAAAATGTTCTGTTAATGTAAAAAACTATTTTTTGGAATGACAAAAAATAGTTTTACTAAAAAACGGTTTACTAAAATGTTTTAGGGAACTCTGATAGGTTCGTAATGAAAGAACGCCATGTTCTTTAAGAGTTTATAACTCTTAACACAGCAGTATTCATCGTGTACAAGGAGTTTTAACTCTTAACACAGCAGTATTCATGGTATATAAGTATTTCGTAAGTCATAATGGCATTATGACATATAATAATTTATTTTTTATTTAAAAAATAATAATTAAATACACAATAAATGAAGGGGGCATTTAAAATTTATTAATAAACCTAAAAAGTTGGTCCCTAAAGTAATATTCGCATTAAGTTTTCCAAACTTAAACATAAACACATCCCATTTCAAACTTGTAAATAATTTGATTACACTTATAGTATAAAAGTATAAAAATATAGTCTGCACACATGCAGAATTTATTAATAGTTAAATTCTATTACTTAGAATTGAAAGCGCTTCCATACTGCATCAAATAGATTCATTGGTGCGATAAACGTCTGCGCTATGAATGCTATGATAACTATACGACTAAATACTCATACCAATGATAATATTACAACACTACTATGTTCTCGCTTATGACTTTTGAATGACAGCTATACGACTTTATAGAAATAGTAACTGCGCCAAAATCGCGTTGTATAAGCGTTTGTAAGCCTTATTTTCATGCCATTCAGTTTTTGGAAAACGTTTACACAATTCTTATATGACTTATATTAAGACCATTTTGTTAGTTGGGAAAGATTGTTTTAAAGAACTCGACAAGTTTCTCATGAGATTGATTTCTTCAAAATGAAATGTTCCACACATTTGCACATGAAAGCTGAATCAAAAAATTTACTTAGTGTATGAAATCAACATAACACTAAAGGGGAGGGTATTTATTGAAATACCCCCTTAAATCAACCATAGCATGACAATATATCCGATGACAGATGGACATAATAGAAAAAAAAGTGTATGAAATGAAGTTTCATTTGAAGTCAAAGTTTTTCTATTAAAAATAGTATTTCTCGATAAAACATTCTCACCTTCTTTAGCAGCAGCCAGCCACAGCCAATCCGTAACAGATTTGAGTATTTCTGCAGCGGAATGGTATAAGCTAAGAGCTTCTGCTATTAGACCAGCCTGCAATGTCAAATCAGCCAGATTTTTGGTGACGCGACCCATGCACCGTTTTTTATTATTGCGCGATTCCATGTCGAGACCTGAAAAAATTTTAAGTTTTAATTACATATTTGTACAAGTTCTTTAACTAGAGATTTGAGCCATTTTATCAACAAACTACTTCACTCTTACCTCAGAATCTGTTCAAATCTTATCAAACAGTCCAGCTATAGTGTAAGTTTAATTTTTAGATAAATAAATAACCGTTAAATGCGAGTCGGACTCTGTTCCTAAAAACTTCGGGAAAAAAAAGTTTCTAGAAGAGAAGCCGCTTTTAATTTTTAATTTATTTTTATTATTTGTTGTTATAGCGGCAACAAAATACACATTCTCTGAAAATTTCAACTGTATACCTATTTCAAATCATGAGATATAGCCCACTGATATACAGACAGATGGACTGACAGCGGAGGTTTAGTAATAGGGTCCCTAAAAAAAAAAAAAGGGTATTCATTCATTTTTATACAACTAGACTACAGAGCGTAAACTTACCAACAAAATCCCTTTTCTCAAATGGTGCAACCAGTAAAGATACTTTCTCTAATTTTTCCCTTGACCTCTCTAATCTTTTGGACTCAACTACCCAAAACAATGAATTGATAAGGTCTGCCACATGTTGCTCTAAATCTGGTACTGGATCATTTTCCCCATAGAATAGAGCATGTGTTTTGAAGTTAGACGGAGTGGTGAAATTCTCCTCGTGTACCGAATACGAGGTATTGGATGATGACGATCTTGGAAAACTCTCACATGATGAAAGACTGTCTGCTTGCTCACTGGGAAGGGATATCCTGACAAAAGTAATGTGATTTAGATTTATACATTTGTTAACTATGACTCAGACTCAAGATAGAGATAAAACGAGACAGATTTATGTCGGAGTATAAATCGAGACACATTTATTTTGGATGAGCAACTAATCAAGCCTTGAACATCGCCTTATTATTAAATGTAACAATAAAATCTTATCTTACTTGTCACTTAAACTAGCTTTCTCCTTCAACTTGTCATCTTCGAATGCACTATAAGTTTCTGGCTCTTGCTCTGGCTTCTTAAGATTGCTGCCAGGACCAAACATGAAGGCTCGGGAGTCATACAGAGTGTTAGAGTACTTCACTTTGAGAGATTCATGGACTCTGCACACTTCATTCAGTTCTATTTGATTTGAGAACTTACTAACTGTTATTAGACCAAGTAGTCTCCTAAAAATGAATAGAATAGTTTATTTTTGTTCAAACAAACTTTTACAAAGTGCTTTTGCTTAACAACTATTGAATATAGCAATGAATGAATTACTTAAGTCTATTATAAAGGATATAATGCAGCCCTTGGAGAATAAAATGGTAATTGTTATCATGCAATATGGGGATTACCAATTTATTCTCCGGGGACTGTGTATTATTTAAACATACCTATGAGTTTGAAAGTCTCCCCAATCATTATTTTCAACGGGGTAGTCTCTGACATATCTCACCCAGATGTCCCTTACTTGACCTGATGAATCTAATAAAAGAAAAAATCTTAATATTTTTGATTTTATTCATGGCAAAATAGCACTTGACTCAGATTTTCTAATGATGAGGATACAATCTAAGATGATAGTGGGCTGGCTTGGAAGGGGTATGGCAGTTTTAATTGAACCTTTACCCCCAATGAGATTCTAAACTCTATGATGCCACTAAATTGCTTGGCGGCAAGTCTTTGATGGTAGGGTAGTAACTAGCCACAGCCAAAGAATTCCATCAGGCAAAATTAATACATTTGTATGTTTTATTCTACCTGTTTTGTGTACCTTAAAACATTAAACAACCAATTAAGCATTCAGATTACTAAATTACTAAAGTACCAGTTATACTAACCAGTGACCTTAATATTGTTGACGCGCTGTATCCGCTCCCAGAGCTTGTTGAAATTCTTCAGCACGCCCCCAATCCCTTTGACGAGCACCAATAAGCAGGCATGGTGCTGAGCGTGCTGAGAGTAGTCCGGGTGCGACATCACAGACTCTCCGGGCGCGTGAGACAGTATGTAGCTCACTGAAGAGCGCATTGATATCACATTAAATTGTTTACTGCGTGAAACTCGCAAGTGTGCCAGCCATTTAACTTTTAATCACTGCATGATTGCACGATTACTACACTGGCTATGTAAACGTAAATAGCACTTCGAGAATATTAAATAGGTTTATAGAGGTAGTAGGAGTTAGTAAGTAAGCAATAAATATTACAGTTCTTGTCTTCAAGATGCAAAATATTAATAAATAGCACAGATTTTATTTTTTCCGCTTGAAATTCGGCCAAATCACAGGATTGTGATATTGATTGGAATGGCAATTATTTTTATTTTTTATGTTTAATTGTTTATATTCCACGGCAGCGACTGTCAATGTCACAGATTACTCAGGTAATACGTCAATGTCAATCTGTCAACGAACACCTCAGAGGACAAACACCAAAACTGAAAACATCTCTATTTTGCACCAAAACAACAACCGCGGACAACCTCAAACACAGAACATTATTTTTTTTTATTACCCTAACCTCAAAAATAATAATGGTTGCGGTGGTTGTTGACTGTTGTCATGTCATTTCATTTATCTAAAATTAATTAAATAACGAAGTTGTACTTTAAAAATCTAAAAGTAACAATAGATACACAGATTTAGAGAGTATAAATATACAATAAAATGGCTTCTAAAGACGGTGACAAGAACAAAGTAAGTTCAAATACAACCATTAATCCTTGTCTTCATTACTGGTTTTCTCAACAATATTTTACAATAAATTCATGTTATAGGCATCTCAAGGCGCCGGAGATAATAAAGAGAAGCGCCGAAAAGAATCCATCTTAGACCTTAGTAAATATCTAGAAAAGAGTATACGTGTTAAATTCGCCGGCGGTCGGGAAGCGGCCGGTATTCTGAAGGGTTATGATCCATTATTAAATTTGGTACTGGATAACACTACGGAATATCTTAGGGGTAAGTGGAAGCTAATTTCGAAATGTATTTTATTACTTGTACTACTTAAATACTACTACTAATTCATGTCATTATTGCAAAGAAGATAAGTTTGCATTTGAGAACAATGATGCTGCATATAAATTTAGCCTAAATTTGGATTTTTCTTGTTAATTTTTACTGTAACAACTAGTGAAATCAACTTCCGTAAGTTCTAATATAATATATTATCCTTTTTTCAGATCCAGATGATCCGTATAAATTACTAGATGATACTAGAGCGCTAGGTCTAGTTGTGTGCAGAGGTACATCTGTGGTACTTATTTGCCCTATGGATGGAATGGAAGCAATCCCAAACCCCTTCATCACTCAAGAGGGATAGCTGTGTATAACGTTTTTTTTTATAAATCTTAGTATTTAAGTTAGAAGCTAAGTAAACTTTAAGGTCCAAATTACAGTTTTTATTTATGAAACATAATGGACCCACTAAATTATTATTTAAGATCCTGCACAGATGAGCGGCAGTCTGTATAGTCCTCTATGTAATTTTGTCGTTACATTTATGGCAGACTTACATATCTAAAAAGGCATATCTTGAAAGCATAGAGATATTTTTTTGTTTTTTAGTCTACAACAAAATAGTTCATGACTAAGATCTCACCTGATGGTAAGTGACAATATAGTCTAAGATGGTAGCGGGCTAACTTGGAAGGGGTATGGCTGTGTACATTCAACCCATACCCTTAATCGGATTCTACACGCCATTGTGCCGAAATGCTAAATCGCTTGGCGGCACGTCTGACGGTAGGGTGGTAACTAGCCACGGCCGAAGCCTCCCACCAGACTAAAATGTCTACACGATAGATATGTGCCTGGAAGAAGTATGGCTTTATTCCCCCAGACTGATCTGTTAATTGTGAGGTGTTAAATTAATATAACATTCTATTTTTTATTTTATTTATTACTAAAAACAAGTAATAAGTTACAACAAGGATGCATATTTACACTTATATGCAAATCTTTAAATAAAACTACATATAATTAGATAAATCTAAAAGTAATCATAACCTAGCTCTATAGGAAATATTGTGAATTAAATAGCACTACATTTATTCTTGTATCACAGAACTAAAAGTAGAGCTAAAAGTAGGATAGGTTACCAGATAGATTCTCAGTGATGCAATTTATCAATTATAGAATAATTTAGTGTCTCTGAGATTTGGATAAAACTGATACATTTACTATAGGCACCAATATAAATAAGAATGCAATGGATTTCAAAGAATCAGTCTATAAAAATATTATATTTAAGAAGAGAATAAATTAAAATCTTAATTACAAATTAGGTTCCATTTTCATTATCTACCTTTGGTTTTACTTAATTAACCAATTTTTGTCTAATAAGTTTTTGACATTTTAAGTTTGCACAAAAGTAATTAAACCTCTAGTCTTTATAATATGTAAATGGATCCCACTATTTTTAAAAATAAAACATTTACAAAACTTACAAAATAATGGTAACTTTATCATTTTGTCTATTAAATCTTTGTCTATGAAGAATTAAAATAAGGTGTTATTCAAATCCAAATTCGTTTCTTATCCACGGATAACTCTTCGGACAATCCATGCAAGTGATCATGTATTTGTCATGTTCTAACACTTTGGAGGGTAGTTTACAAGTATTCGGTTTGCCGCAAGCGATTTCGGACTCCGCGAATTGTCGTTTGTTGCACTGCCAGGGTTGGAATTTCTTCAGTTGCAAGACAGGCGTCGGTCGCTTTATCCAGTCGAGGACTTTGCGGTACGTTACGAAATATACGTCCGGTAGCTTTAATAGCTCGTCGGTGAATCTCTGTAACATGAAATATAGGTAGATATATAATTTAATCTAGAGAGTAGGTATAAATAAAAAAAATCATTTAATTCGACCATAAGATCATATTTGCATATTTGTTAGTAAGGAAAATACACACTAAAATTAATATTAGTAACCTTAAAAACTATCTAATCCTAAAAAGGAATGTATAGGAATGAGATTTTGCTATTTCCGATTTGACGTTATTTTCTGATTCTTTCTTGCTCTATGCTCTCAAAATAATAGGACGCTTTCAAAATGCTTTCAAATGTAGTTTTTTCTTTCAAATTAAATGCACGCTATACTGATCGATAGCACTAGTGATGCTACTGAGAATTTCGAATAAATTTTTTAAAATTATGAGAGATTTATGAGCGGTAATTTATGTAATGTTTTGTAGTTGTAGCTTCTTGTAACAGAGAGGACGCTCTACGAAACCGGTGCTAGACGAATATCGTTTTTCAAGGTCTATATGTAATCTGTATACCTATGGGCGCTATTAGGTTTCTACTTAGAATATAATACAGTAGAATCCCGATTATCCGAACATCGATTATCCGAACATCGATTATCCGAACATCCGATTATCCGAACTCATTCGTGATCACTCAAAAGATGTGATTGATTACGTCAAAGATCAATAACAAGTTATTTCCAACCAAAATTTTAAATTACATAGGTACTTTGTAATTCATTTGCTTTGAAATCGATTATCCGGATTTTCGATTATACGGAATACCCCTGGTTTTATTTGATCCGGATAATCGGGATTCTACTGTACAGCACTCATTTAATTGGGAGAAGTCTTCTCATAAGCTAACCTTAATGGCACTCAAGTAGTCGTTATTTTTTAACCATGTGGAATTGAGGTGTATCCCGAACGGCGCTCTATTCTTTAAATAATGCCGCTTGAAGTTGTTTATGAGCATGTCATAGATGTCGTCGCCGCTGAGGTTTGATGGACAGTACTCTAAGGTAGCGCACGTATGGTCACCGTTGACCAGCGGGTTGATCACCATCTCCCATAGCCCAGCATAGCTCCTAGTTGGACAGTATTGGTTGTTTCCTGAAATGTTGTATGAATTATAAAAATACAAATATAGAAAAATATGTAATTTTGAGGTGTGAACTATGAAACTGAATCTACATCTTACTTATATGTATTATAAAAGCGAAAGTGTGTTTGTTTTTTGGGTTTGACCAGCTTGCAGCATGCAGAGCTACGGATCGACGTGATCCTTTTTTGCATAGGTATAGTTGAAAACCTGGAGTTTGTTTCAGAAAATCAGAGTTTCCGGTAACAAAGTAAAACCACGCGAAAAACTAAAGTCATGCAGATTAAGTCGCAGGCACCAGCTAGTACTTAATATCAGTTTCTAAAGCGTACTCATCTACTTTTCATTGATTTTAGATGGTAGGTACATAAGAACCAAGCTCTGCTTTTATGACACGCCCTAGGAAGCAAATCCTTTTCTTTTAAACTGTTTTCATTCAATTCATAGACGATAGATTTCGCGTAATGTTTGGCAGACCCTCTACTTGACGACATCAGACGACTCGCATGGGAGCCGCCGCGCTGGATACAGACAGTGCATGACCGAGGCCTGTAGATGTCTAAGCATAGACTTCTACAGGCCTCGGTTCAGCTTTGGACGTCTATTGGTTGATAAAGAAGATTCTTCGTGCACAAATCTTTGGGGTCTGGTCAGTTTCCCAGTAGCATAAGAGTTGAGGATTTGGAACAATCGTGGAAGTTAAATACGTTTAGCAATAAACTGATTATAAAGGTGATTGGCCATCGCTGTTTGTGAAGCGTTGTTAGCGTGGAATCTTTCCTAGCAAAAACTATTATCATTTTACATAACTGTTCACACGACCTATTTGTTGTCTATCGGAGTGCGTTCATCTTGAACATTTTTACCAATATTAATGTATAGTAGTTATATGTAAGTTTGTTTAACTTATGATTTTTTTTATATCCTACTTACTCTTGCCCGCGACTTTATCCGCGTGGAGTTAGGTTTTTATAAATCCTACGGGGATCCTTTGTTTTTTGGGATAAATTACTATTTATACCAGAAAAACAAATCCCAGCCTATGGCACTCCAAGTCATTAACTACACTAATGTAAAACAGATATTTTGAACAAACCTATTACTATAAGTGCTACAAAGAAAAGAGTACAAAAAGGAGTAAAAAGATAAGAGTACTTAATATAGCACATAGCTATATTAAGTACTCTTAATATTAATGTGTAGTAGATATTTGTAAGTTTGATGAAATTGCACATACCTAACTATTTTCATTTAAAAAGTTATATTCTCACCGGCACAAGAATGAGGCATTTTATAATCCAGCGTGTAGGGCCAGTAGGGAGGGTCTGCTAAAGGCGCCACCACAGTGGCATCATACACGAATCCAAACTCCTGCATCATGAGGAACTGTCTATTCCAACCCACTGATAAATACGGTACTCTCAGTCCTCTGTAAATAGATTTTTTTTTTTTTGGAGCCAGATTTATACGCAAATAGACAAGGAACTGGTTTATGTACTTAATTGCCAAAAGTTAGGAATTAGGCATAGTTTGCCTGAAATAAGCGGAAAGTGTAACGGGTGGGGATCGAACCTGCAACCTTTCAGTGTTCAGTCCGCACCTGTAACCGTTGGACTATTGAGGCTTAACTTTAGCCAGATAACACAGAATAGATACGTTAAAATAGATATATCTCCACCATCCTAGAGGAACAAGACGTTAAATCTCACCTGAAATCTTCCATCCAAACTCGACTGAACCGGTTTATTATGTTCGCCTGACCTACCATTTCGTCGAACCAGTCTTCAACTGTTGCATTTTTCGACCACCATTCTTCTGGGCCACGGTGCCTGTCGGAATTATTTAGGTACATTCAGCTGCTCAGTTCCCTAAGCAATGACGTAAGCATGAAATTGGTCAAGGTAGGTGTGTAGCACGTTATTCGATCGTGCCACTCAGAATCCCTCTTACTTTTGCTGCCCATCGTCAAATCGAATAGAAATTATATATGTATGTAAACGTTTACTTTCTTAAATACTACTGCTGCAGACGTAGGTATTTAGGAAAAAATTAACGACAATGCGAGGAACAGTTTCAGGAATATCTATTAAATTCAAAACCTTTTCCAATTCCAAAAATCTGAAAAAATTGGATGAAAAATCGAGAGATTTGTTTTATCATATCACATTAATATTATTACATCTGTGTGTGTTCACGCCACAACGAATAAACCGATTTGGCTAAAATTTGGAATGGAGAAAGCTCATACCCAGGATTAACACATTTTATTCCGGAAAATTAAAGATTTCCCGCGGAAATTAAGAAACCATAATACATGCAGACGAAGTCTTGGGCACATTGGAGGTGCACATTGTTCGAAGACCTGATGGTCGCTGGGGTCCCAAGTTTCTGGAGTGGGGACCCTGCACCGGGTAGCGCAGAGTTGGCAGCCCCCACAATTAGGTGGACCGACGACATCAAACGAGTCGCAGGGAGCTGCTGGATTCAGGCGGTGCAAGACGAAGGCCTGTGGAAGTCCATGTAAGAGATCTTAATTGTCCGACAGTGGACGTCTATCGGTTAATAAAGAAGAAGAGTTGTGATCCAAAATTACAAGAAGTCTTTACGTGATCGAATGGACAGCAATCTCGTGGCCGTCGTTCCACAGTCTCTGCACGTGACGGTAGTTGGTGTAGGGGTGGGACACGAAGAACGTGGCTCTGATCGGACATCCGTTGGGGTTCACGCGCTCCGCCGTGAACAGGTGGCGCGAGTAAACGTCCCAGTTCTCATGGTTCACAGCGCCGTCGAATGTTAGGGTGATCATTTGTGGTGTCTGGAAATAATGTTACGGATAGGTCATTTTGTCGCCAATATCTATATCCACACGTACCTACTTTGAATCTGCGGATACACATTTGGAGAGCAAGCTTCCAATAGAACTACATTAGGCAGGGTATTAGTTCAACACGTGGAATTTGATTCGTTGAGCTTCCGGATTACAACTTGAGCTATCATAATAGCAGTAAGTACCATAACTTACTAAAATTAGCAAAAATATAGTCTTTGTGGACAATTTGTTAACAAGTATTTTAAATTACGAACGAAGTACAGAAATAACTATTGATAAAAGTAGGTACCTACTATGTGAGTTACGTATTTATGTGGGAAGATGTAATAAGTACCTGACTTTGAACAAGGTTGTTAGGCGTTTCTTTGCCATTTTTTGAGCAAAAACATTCCGGCAAATGACATAGTCCAGGATCGCATGGTGCCGCAGCATTAGGGTCAGATCTCATATCGCACCAACCCTGATAAAAAATATATTAAATGGTCATGTTCCATTTTTTAAGAACTAAACAATGTATAAGTCGTGAATAATTCACATACTGCTGTCCCAAATATCTTCTTGTTTCCTAGTTAACCAAACATGGTTTTAAGGTAAGATCACACTGAGCGGAACTGTAGGTATAGCAGCGGAGCGACAGGGCCTAATATTTTATATTGACCTAATGAAGCGAGATTTCAGCAGAGTATTTGGGTGAATTTGTATGGGGTCTTAGATTGGTTTGAGTGTCTACCTAATAATAATAATAATAATAACTTTATTTTAAATGAAAAAACACACTAACAAAGATTAATAATAATAACATAAATCATAGTACATAACACTTTGCTCAAATTGCTCTGAACCCCCAAACTAGGATGACCCGTGTCTTGGGGGTCAGTCTCTTCCCAATTGTACAGGAAACAAATACATCATAAAATCATGTTCGTGATAGATTTTTACATTGAAAAAGTTACTTAGCATAATGGAGCATATAGTGAAAAGCCTTAATCTCTTAATTCTCAAACAAAATATACTTCATCGATACTCCAAAGCCAAATATTATTCTCAAAGAAGCGAATGGGGGCAAAAAAAAGTTTTCACATCTACATAATTAGGTATAGCACCCATCTTTACTCAGAGGTTGCTTGCTAAACAACTGACAAAAAAAAAATTGCTGTGACTGCCGCTCTGCTTGGCCACCCACCAAGGGGGATACGTTAGTAGGGATTAGTGGAATAGGCCCTCTGCTTTGTTTCAAGTGCGGTTTAATAGAAACGCTGTGTCCGTAACGCTGCAGTGAGTTACTCTCAGTGCGGTCTTACCTTTCATATGCGGTGTTCAAATTACTATAACTAAAATAATAATTTGCTTGGAAATATGAAAATTTCGCAGGCAGTGAAAGTAAATGGAGACATTCGCCGATTTATTATTTAAGTAGCTTGGTTAGATTGCAAGTTACGTTGACGTTAACATCATGCGGAACTTGCAGTATCCAGTAGGTATACCTACAATCTATATACATACATGTTTTATGTTGAAATAATATTCATCGTAAACCAAAAACATTATCCAACATTATGATGCACACCATCATTATAATATAATTATCATACTATACTTAAACAAAAGTTAAGCTTGCCATTCCTCTGTCTGTGAAGAGTAAATTAAGTATGAATTAATGAATATACTTTTATTGCACAAAGGAGGTACTGCACCTAAAACCTACTTATACTTGTAGTTTCGGTAAAGGTCGGAGAGTTCTCACACAGAACTAGACTTGCAGAGTTCAAAGGTGTCCCGAAGTCTGCCAATTTGCATTGGGCTAGCGCGGCGGGCTATCTGTACCTGCGCCCAGTAGTGAGCCGTTCGTGGATTTCTGACGACGATAATGATGATGACTTATAGTTATTTTAGAAAAGCATTAACAAATACCTCATCTGAGGCGTCTTTGCAGTCCATTGATCCATCGCAAAAGTACTCTGCCGGAATGCAAACGTCATCAGCGCATCCAAGATGAGTCTCATTTGCGCATAGAGCACTATCTAGCTGCGGCTTGGCTATCACTGTCTCTAAAACAACAGTCATAAGTTAATCTCCAAACCTAGTGACGGTAGTTTTAGATAAGAGTATAAAGTTTTGCTATACTACGTATTGAAAGCGCTCAATCATAAAAGTAGGTACTTAGGCAGTTGGGTACTATTATGCAATCACAAACAAACTTGAAAAAATGTTCGAGACATGTTAGTTCTCACTTCTCACATATTATGATTTAATTCTCGGATCGACGTGATTTTTTGCATGGATGGATGGATGGTTGAGGACTGGGAGAGTGACAGGCTACCTACCTTTTATTCCCAAGAAATAGAGGGTTCCTGAGGGATTTTAAAAAATCTAACTCCAAGCGGTTGTAGCCGCGGGGAATAGCTAGTTATTTTAATAACGCAATCTAAAGTGGCAGCCTTTGCCAGGTTACATTCGTATCTATCATCTGTAACCTTTCCCATTTCAGTCGACCCCTTTTAACCTTATGTGTCGTTGACCTATTGATGTTTAAAGTTTGTTGCGAACTAAGTAATTTTAATGATCTAAAATAAGTTGAATAATGATGATAATCATTAATCAACTTATTTTAGATCATTAACTTATTTTATAACAAAATAATCCTGTATTTGAGGCTTTTCCTTTAAAAGGAAGGAAATTGAATATTTGATTAAAAAATCGCCATTAAACACAATCGTGTGCCATCTGTATTCGGCGGCTGTTATACTAAGTACCTACTAGCGACTCTTGAGATCTCCCGTCCACGTAGTGGAGGGTCTTCCAATGCTGCGTTCCCCATTTTGAGGTCGCCATTCGAGCGCCTTGGGGTCCTCCAAAGTTCATCGGTTCAGCTATGTGCCCGGCCCAATACCATTTCAGTATTGTGACTCGATGACCTATGTTCGTAACTCAGCGTGTCGATTCTCTAAAAATGATTGCATCAGTGTAACGATCGCAATGGCCTCTGATTGGCTAAATTTATGGCGTTCTTGCTGCATCAATGTATTTTAACCAATGCAATAGCGGGAGGGCACCAGCCAATCAGAGATTATTGCGATCGTTAGACTGATGCAATTATTTTTAGAGAATCGACACGCCGGTTCTCCTACTGACGTCCTCATTTCTGTTTATAATCACCTACCTGTTGTTAAGTCACAGTTATGTACATTCTGTGGCATGTCACACAGTTGCCGATTAACGTCAAACAGCAGGTTCTTGCTGCATTGGAAGTCGAACACATCCCCGTCCAAGCAAAGATAGTATCGAGAACATTCGTCGCTTGTCCACATTACGTCGTCGGTACGGTCGGGGTCTCTGAAAAGAAAAAATATACATATGTTTACAGGTACCTATTTGTGAGTAGGTACACACAAGCACTCAGATACTTAATTGCAAAATAGCACGAAATATACCAAAATAAGGCTTCCTTTTTCCTTCCTGATCCTTCGCACCAGATAAAACTTCCTAAGTTCTATTTAAGATTTAAAAAAGTCTAATAATAGTGCTGTCTCAAGAAAGCAGTGTTTGCGATACTTAGCATGATTATGATGTCCGGTACTAAATCGTTGTTACCGACTTATCGCAAACGTGATCTTGATGTAATGTAGGGTTGTCACGCCCAGTACTACCATTTTTATAAGTCACTCCTGCAATATTGTTTAGCGCAGAAACTGCAAAAATCCAATTACTGCTAGCCATCAACCAATAACAGATTTAAAAGATGTTACGCGTGTAAATGCGGTGTTTCATGATTTTGCTCTGAGGAGCTATTTATTTTTCTGCGGTAAAAAATATATCCTTAGTCCGTCTCAGCGTGAAAGATTAATACAGACTCTGTATCTTTATGAATGCAGAAGTAATCCTGCCTGTCAACAGAGAGTTACATTTTTCATTTATAAAATTAATATGGATTCTATATTCTATATCCTGGAGAAATGAGACTGCGGATGTAGTGACAACCCTGTTTGTGTCCGATTCAATAACAGCGAAAGTGGATTTCTCAAGACGTAGTGCAGGAAATGATAATAATGTGAAATAACGGCACGGTAGCCGTTGTCAAGGTTGCGGCGAAAGTGGGGTCAATGTGCCCACAGCTGAATGGGGGAAATTATAAGGCATGTACGCATGCGTTAATTGTTTGCGTGACTGCGTGTAGCGGAACTCATTCATTCTTTATTAATAAGTACAATTAGGTATTTTGTGATAGTTTCATTGTTTCTAATGGGTACCTATCCTAAGTAATTTCTCTAAGAACCCCTCCATTTCCTCGCTGAAAATTGTACCTTCTTTTTCTTTTCATATTTTCATACTTACTTATTTTTACCGAGGCTGCACATTTTATCATAATCTTGCGAAAAATCTTATTCCAACAAATATAAGTAGGTATATAGTAGCCTGCCCCATTTTAGCTTGTTTATTAAGTGCAACTTTTTGCGATACCTTCTTAGAAATCATCTCACACACTTTTTACTCGTTAGGTAAGAGTTGTCAGTCGTGAATTGCAACATACACATTACAATTCGACTCCAGCTGTTATAGGTGCCTACTAGCCTGTTAGCCAACTTTCCTAATCAAACATTTTAAAAACAAGAAATAACTTAGTATCATGACCAGTTTTTATATTCATACTCGTAAGTTTAAAAGTGTCTCCGTTAAAGCAACTTCAGATGAATAAAACTAATGATCAAACGAACATACACCAGAGAGCTACCTACTTAGCTAGCGCTATTTTTTTAAACTTACTTATCTACGATAGGGAATTGCTACCGAACTTATACCAAACCTTTCTGGGCTTAGGTATGTATGCCCACGACTTCGTCTGCGTGGATTAAAGTCATAGAAATAATCCCTTTTCAGTGCACCTATCAACTCGAAAAATATCGGCCTATTTCCTATATATTTTAAATCTATCACTCCACTCTATTTATCTTCTCTAGGTCCACCGTCGTCGTCTTTCTGTTCCTTGAAGAGGAACTTTCTAGCTCCTTCATCGTCGAATCGAAGCGCAAACTGCGATGCTGGCAGAGTTACTCTTTTGAATGGCCCAAACTTTGGGCCCAAACTACTGCTCTATCCAAGGCAGTTGTCAGTTCTTTTGCATCCCCGGTAGCCTTGCTCAACTTTTTTGAAAGTTTTTTAAAAAGCAGTCAAGCCAGCGTCTTTAACGTCATGAATTCAAAACAAGAGTTACAGAGAGCAGAGCTTCGATGAGCAGAGTCGGTAGTTAAAATATACTACCTCTGTAAAAAAATACTAACCGGTAAAATCGTCCATTTTCGAGGCACTTAATTTGTTCTAAACTTCGTTTGCTAACATGTTTCCCTTGTGTTCCTAAAAAAAATTAAATATGTAAGTAAACACATTATTTTATTATTTTACTACGACACGGCACTAAGTTTAATCGATTACTTTACGTTAGGTACTTTTCTTAATAATTTATTATTTAAATTATACTCATGTCACGAAACTTTTCCACTGATTTGAAATAAATGTTGTTTTAAAAAAACTTCTTTGAAATTTTTGTAAGTTAATATTTTCCACGAACTGGCGCCGATAAAAATTTTAAAAACTCTACATTTTTTTGGCAAACGTATCTAAAGAAATTATAGATTGGGTACCTATTATGGCTAATGTAAAAACGATTTGCAGACGTGAAAGGTGTCGAGCCATGTTACAAGCTCAGTCTCCGATCCAATACTGAGTTTTCATCGTAACTACATAACTTAGCTTTCTTTAAAGATCACTAAAGCAAAAGGTAAAAGCAATAAAATATTTGTTATGATTAATCTAATGACTTGTTTATAAAATGTCTAACGAGAATTTAAGAAATAATAATCTTGTAACAGGGACGAGCTTTTCTTTCGTTGAAGTCTTTTATTAGATGAGAAATATCTATGACGAAGTTTGAATCTAATGACTTTCCCGCTTCCCGTGACTTCGATTGGGTGATTAATATTTTTGGAATATTCCGTGGGAACTCTCATTTTCGAGATAAAAATTTCCTATTTCCTTCCTTCCTATCTCTTTGCCGTTAATCGAAATCAATCGGATCGGAGGTTTGTCTTTCTATGTACGCCGATATATTCGTTTCTAAGCCGAATTGCAGAATTCGTTTTAATTAATAGAAAAAGTTTTTTGGAAAGTCCCATAAAAAATCCGGTTCCAAATCCTATATCCTGATGCTGCAGAGGCGCAGCCCGTGTAATCTGTGAGGATTTAGGAATAAGTTGACTGTGAATTGATAATAATTATACCTAGATAACAAGCTGATATTAACAATATTGTATTCAAATCTCACTTCTAAGACAGCAAAATTTTGCTAAAAAGCTTGAAATAAGCAGCAGAAACCGACGCAACGTTCGCCACTACAATATATACGTTCATAAGCTAAAATGGTTCAAGTAAGTAGATCTATACAGTATAATTATTTGTATTAGCTCTCTGAAAAAATATTAATTTCCACGTATCTAAACTATAAATCTACGCGGATACATTCAAATAAAAAAATCAAACTTAGTTTATATGTGGTTTATATAGAGAGCTTTTGGAAGTCTTGAATTTTATTCTGTCTGTGATAGTGTCTGTGGCTAGAATCACAGTTTACTTTACTGTAGAGAAGCTGAGTTTCAATGGTGCTAGAGCTATCCCAATTAATTAAAATAATTGCATGTTTGTATGTGCATAAAGGTCGTAGCCCACTTATACGACACCGCTCCCACCCAACCAAAATATGAGCATTCAAATATGGACTTAATATCGTGCTCTGGAGGTGCACTTTACAGTAACAACACAAAATAGAATACAGCGCGCGCTAAGCG
Organism: Hipparchia sbordonii; assembly: GCA_038048805.1. Classification (NCBI taxonomy): domain Eukaryota; kingdom Metazoa; phylum Arthropoda; class Insecta; order Lepidoptera; family Nymphalidae; genus Hipparchia; species Hipparchia sbordonii. Next base: position 8,359,692 of record CM076110.1, read on the forward strand.
AGCTTGCCGCAACCTTGCCACACAGTGGTATACCGCACACTTAACAGAGCAGGCCGCGCGCTGTGAGCACGGCGTCTGTTCGCTTGAAGCGGGCTAACGGTCGGCGTACGTGCGCGGGTGGAGAGACACCGGGCGCCGCCGCCCGCCCGCCCGCCGCACTAAAATAGAGGCCCTGTATTAGAGCCTAGAGGGCTACATTCTCGAATGATTTACCGATCAAAATCGTCCTGAATAAATGATAATATGTAGTAAAATAAATACCGATCCATATGAAAATATATGAAGAATTTTTCTTCATCATCTAGTATATGTCGCATGATCTTCTGATATTCTCCATCTGAACTTCAAGAAGTTCAAGTTCAAGAAGGCAAGCCTTTAACATGTTATACACCCAATATCTCCGATTTCTGCTTTTTCTCGAGCTATTCTCTTCATCGTCAAGTACAATAGCGATGACAGCCAGTTCGCGTAATGTAAATTGAGACATAACGAATAACACGAGTGCTTCCAATCGAGACTGATCACAACTGGGTCTGTCGCGGTAAGTGTGAGCTGTAGGGACAGCGAGCAGCCTGCTAGATGTAGGCGCGGACACAGCGCGTAGCCTGTTAGCTGTAGGCGCGGATGCAGCGAGTAGCCTGCTAGCTGTAGGCGCGGAGGCAGCGAGTTGTCTGCTAGCTACAGGTAGTGTTGTGCGGGAGCTGTGTTGCAGCGGTGTCGTATAAGTGGGCTACGACCTTTAATCGTAGGTACTTCTCGGTACTATACCACGGAAGTAGAAACCTTATAATTTATATTTTGTCTGCCTTTATATGTCTGTGGTGTTCAGTAGTCTGTGATTTTAGCATAGTCTGTGATTTTAGCTTTGTTTTGTTGTCACTTGACTCTGTGGTGTAAGGTGTTTTAGTTTTTCTGTGGTTGTTGAATTGCTTGGATTTGTATAGTTCCAATTTTTTCACATAATTTTCATATTTTCGCATGAATTAATCACTATTTGTGTATAAGATGAAATGTATTGTCACATTAACACTTGTCGTATTGATACCGAACTTTTGCATCGCGACATTATCGCCGCCGTCTGATAAAAAATCTCAAAAAGGTGTAAAACCTCAAGAGGGTTCGAGGAAGAACAATGTTCTGGATCGAAAACTGGTCGTAGAGATCCCATTTGCTAAGGATATTATTAAATATCACGCCACTTACCACCAGGAGACGTCGTTGCGGAACTTTAAGAACACTGTACTAGGTTATGTTACGCCGGTAATTTACGATTTTTTTAATATCTACCTACTTACTGTTGTAAGACCTCGTCTAGATTGACGGACGATCTCGTTCGTATTACTGGGAGCTACTGCATACAAGCGGCACTACATCATGTTCTGAAGTTACGCTTGTAAAAGGCAGGGGACGCCTATCGCTTTACATCGACGATTCATTGTTATGCTTGTTATCCCCTACTTAACTTTTAAATGCATCAAAATAAATTATTCTGTGTATGGGACAGGCATGCAAACTTCAGGATAATTATTGTGACCTAAGTAGACTTAGGCTAGATCTACAAGCTTATATTTCAAGAGGAAGTTTAGCACTGAACTTATAGTAGTTTTAGTTTTATATACTTAGAAATATTTTAATGAAATACTTTTTGTTTCAGTGGAATAATAAAGGATATGATGTAGCTAAGACATGGGCATCCAAGTTCAACTACATCTCCCCAGTATGGTTGCAAATCAAGCGACAAAGTCCACACATTTATATTATATCTGGTTTACATGACGTAGACAACGCATGGATGAAAACTGTTAAACAGAAGGGTTCAGCTAGTGGTGTAAAAAGTATGTAACATGTTTTGCTAATACATAATATTAAGATCAACTGCCTAGTTGGTCTAGCGGTTAGCAAGTTCGACTTTGGATGAAGAGGTCCTGGGTTTGATTCCTGGATCGGTCGAAAAATACAATAAAATTCTCGGTTCTTCTCGATTGGAACCAGTTGTAGATTCACTTGACGATTCAAAAGCACTTTGTAAAAGTTTATTTGAATAAAAAATATTGTAAAATAAGTTTTTCTTAACTAAAAACGATTTTATTCTTTAATTTTACAGTTGTACCAAGACTGCTTTTTGAAAACTGGGAGCCATCAGATCTCAAAGCATTTTTTATGGAACCTACTTCAATCACAGAGCAAAAGGCTCTCATAGAGCAAGTGAAGAAAGCATGCAGGCAGTGGAAGTTTGATGGAGTAGTCTTAGAAATACTATCACAAATTGGAAAATATATTGACAAGTCTGTCAAGTTCATACAACAGTTTGGTATGTAGTTGTACAATTCACATTGAACACAGCACATGAATTGTGTTGGGGATGCTATAGAGAAAGTTGAAATTTTATAATTAAAGTTCATAAGTCCGTGAGACATTAACTGTGTTCAGACTTTAGTGGCAAACAGCCACCAAGATTCAACTAATTAACTGTCAAAATATGATACATATTTTGTTAATTTTATTTTTGTATTGCAAATGCAGATTTTTTATTACCTTGCTTCTTACTAATATTATAAATGCGAGAGTGTGTTTGTTTGTTGGTTTGTCTTTCAATCATGCTGTAACAGAGTTATGGATTGACTTGATTATTTATGTGGGTATAGTTGAGGACCTGGAGAGTGTCATAGGCTACTTCTTATCCCAGAAAACCAAAGAGTCTGTGGGATTTCAAAAACTAAATCCATTCAGACAAGTCGCATGCATCATCTAGTCTAGTAATTAATATAAATTATTTAATTTAAGATTTTACTGCCATATTCTGATAATTTCGGGCAATGACCAGAAAAAGCAACCATAAAAATAGTTTAGCAGTTATTGTCGAAAAGTGTACAGTAGTTATTTTCGATAAATCTTTCTAATTTTTGAACTAATGATAAAGGCTCAATTCCTACTCCATCATGGTTTTGTCTTGATTTGGAACTCTGTTAATATGTTTACAATTTATTTACAGGTCTTGAGATGACAGAAGACAATTTAAACCTGATATTAGTATACCCTCCCTTCAGAGGGTATCCCAGCGATGAGTTCTTTATTCAGGCTTTCAATGAAATCTATCCATACGTCAATGCTGTGTCTGTCATGACCTACGATTTCTCTAATCCGCAGAAACCTGGTAAGTTTCTGTGCTAATTTACTGAATATTGAAAAGAAGTAAACAAATCAAACCAGCAACACTTTATCAATCATCAAGATGCAACATCATAAACCTTTTTTTTAAAGAATATTAGCCAATCTGAAGTTAACTAATATCCTCCTATTCTCTCCAAATAAGTGTAAAGCTTGTGCTAGGAGTGGCTACAACAATAGTGCAATGGGTGCGGTTCGAACCTACAACCTTTCAGTTTTCAGTCTGCACCTTCAACCATTGGGCTATTGAGGCTTAATACTCTAATTTTATTTTTTCAGGTCCAAATGCACCATTATATTGGATGAAGCTATGTCTAGAGAAACTAATAGGTGATGAGGAAAATCCATCGAAAAGATCAAAAATATTATTAGGCCTTAATTTCTATGGTAATTCATATACGGCGAATGGTGGAGGGCCGATAGTTGGCACTGAGTACATTGAACTTTTGAAGAATGCTAAAGCAAATCAAGCATTGTCATACAATAACAATACTGCTGAAAATTATATTGAAGTTAGGTAAGTTAGAAAAAGATAAGCTTTTTTTCTATATTAACCAACATAACGATTTTTATTCAAAAAATAAAATATTCCATTCAGCTTTCACAATCAAAATAATATGAAAAAAGGTAAATCTATATAAATTATATATCCTACCTACTATTCTACTCGTACTAATATTATAAATGCGAAAGTTTGTGAGGATAGATGGATCAATGATTATTTGTTTTTCTTCACGCCACAACGAATGAATCATTTTGGCTATTTGGAATGGGGAAAGCTCTTATCCATGATTGACACATAAACTACATTATCCCAGAAAATTATAGAGTTCCCGCGAAAATCCAAAACCCTTAATCCACGCGTACGAAGTTGCGGGCATCAGCTATCTACACTACTATTATAAAGAGGAAAGATTTGCATTTTTGTGTGTATGTTTGTAATGAATAAACTCAAAAACTACTGGACCGATTTGGCTACAATTTAAAATGAAGATAGATTATACCTTGGATTAAAACATAGGCTACTTTTTATCCCGAAAAAATTATAGTTCCCGCGGGATCTTGAAAACTAATTCCACGCAAACGAAGTCGCGAGCATCAGCTAGTATATAATAAAACAAATTCTCAGCAGAATCTGCTTTCCAAACCGGCGGTAGAGCCGTCTTGACCTGTCATAAGGGCCACAAGTTGTTCTATATGAAATAAATAATATTGATTTTGAATTTAATTAAGTACTTAATTCTCACTTCATTCACACCAAAGGCGGCCTGGTAAAATTTGCCTCAACAATAACCTTTGACGGCCTCAACAATAAGGCAGTCTTTGCGTAAATGGCTCCGGGTTGAGATGAATGGAATGAAATGGAAACTTTTTATGTTACAGAACATCACAAGGCGCAAAGAAGATATTCTTCCCTACGCTCTACTCCATCCAGAAAAGGCTAGACCTAGCGCGCGAGTTCGGCACGGGCGTCGCGATATGGGAGCTAGGACAAGGCTTGCAGTACTTTTACGACTTACTATAATGTGATATTAATAATAAAATTTAATTTATTATAATAACCTGGTTGTTATTTACCCTTGAATTATATTGGCCCTTGAATTATATGTAAATTTTTAATATTTATTTTTTATTCGATGACAAGATAGTCCTTGACTGCGATCTCACCTAAGTAACGATGCAGTATAAGATGGTAGCGGTGGATGCAGTATAAGATGGTATCGGTTTCTACTCGCCATCGAGCCGGAGCGCTAAATTGCTTGGCGGCATGTCTTGGACAGTAGGGTGGTAACTAGCCACGACCAAAGCCTCACATCAGATCAGAACATAGACAATTCAGAGAGTTAGCGTTATTATAGGATTAGCTATTGCCGAATTAGATTAAGTCAACATTAATGTTGTGTTGGGGCCGCAAGATTAAAACGGAAAACATGAGTAGGGTTTAGGTACAGTAGATTAATGAATCGTCCGCAGAAAATATAACAATTTTACTTTATAATTTATTTGTTTAGTAAAAAATAATACATAAATTTCAGTCTTATATTTAGCTAGTTGTATAAGAGGTAAGTACCTAGGTATATATAGACACTTCTAACGTATTATCGCAACGTAAAACAAGACCAATTATTTCTAACTACCAGCGATGACGTTAGAAGTTTCTGCAGAAAAAATTCATAAACACTTGCATCTCAAAATAAAAACAAAACTGATTTGTCAATTTTTCGTTGATTTGAAGGTAGGTAGATAAACACTATTCTAAAATTACTGGTAGATAATAGCCGATATTGTTTTCATTCCACTCTAGTTTTTCTCTTGAGCTCCATCATTGACTGTGGGCCTTTCATCACCCTGTGCATTAAGTCCCAGCACATCTTTGCTGGGAGTAAACTGAAAAAAAAAAAGAAAAATGATATTGGATTGATTTTTAAATCCTGGTCGTTCCAGTGGGGGAGTCTGACAACACTTCTCATTCCGGGGCAGGGTCGCCACGCCAGCACCTTGAGACCCTAACGACTCTCGAACTATGACCATACTTACTACCTGTGATAAATCAACACAATGCTCACCACTTAAGCGGCAGCAAGTATCTGACAGATCCCGGCATCACACAGTTGACCTCATTCTTGCGGATGGAGTCGATCATGGTGTCAGCGACATAGTCCGGCTCCAGCATGGGCATGAGTCGAGGCGTGACGCCGTCAAACATGCCCGTGTTGATGTAGGACGGGCACACGAGCGTCGCGTAGATCGTGTTATGACCGTGAGCCTGAAAAACAGATATTTTGAATACCTACCTAGTCGATGACAAGATAGTCCTTGACTGCGATCTCATCTGCTACTAATGTGAATATGCAGACTAAAAAGAAAGCGAGTTAACTTGGGCAGTTTCAATTAAGTAAACCCATACACCTAATTGAACATTAAAGCTTGGCAGGACGTCTTTGACGGTTGGATGTTAACTAGTCACGGCCAAAGTATTCCGCTAAACCAGACCAGAGAGCAAAGCGCTCCCGCAAATGGAACCCGATATCTCCCAATTATAAGACAGCAACGTTACCACTGCGCCAGATACCCGGAACGGAATCGGCGGCGTTCAAAATCTCGCCTGCGGCTCGGGCATTAAGGATTTTACGCCTCGACTGTAACATGCAAACAGACGACCTCCCTGGCGCAGTGGTAACTGGAAGATCTCGGGTTCGATTCCCGGCGGGGGCAATTTGGGTATTTATAATTTCTGAATTGTCTCTGGTCTGGTCTGGTGGGTTAGTTACCACTCTACCGTCAACGACGTGCCGCCAAGCGATTTAGCGTTCGGTATGAGATCGCAATCAAGGACTAATCTTGTCATTGTATAAAAAAATGCAAATGCATTAATAACAATAGATAGCTATTATGATAGACTTACCCGAAGTTCAGTGAACAGACTCTCATGGAATCCGACGGTGGCGAACTTTGTGCCGCTGTAGTCTGTGCAGCGATATGTGCCGAGAAGTCCCGCCACGGAGCCCATGGTCACTATGTGGCCTTTACCCGAACTTATCATATCGGGTAGAAAAGATTTTACCGTCTGTGAATAATAGGAAGACTATAAATGAAGATACGTACCTATAGTACCTATAGTAACTTGATTACATTCTTCTGTACCTACCAACTTAGACTCATCCTTGTCACCTTAATAAATTCTACTACTTCCTATTTATTTATTAATCCTATATCCTAATTATTATTATACATTCATATTATAAATGAGAAAGTTTATATGTTGACCAATGACTGAACCGATTTGGCTGGGCACAGACATAGATTAGATATAGTCTGGAATAGCACATAGGCTACTTTTTATCCCGGAAATTAAGAGAGTTTCCGCGGGAATACAAAACCTTAATCCACGCGAACGAAGTCGCGGGTATTAGCTAGTAGATATAATAAATTCGAAAGTGTTTATTGGTTTGTTCTCATTGCTGCTGCAATGAGAACAGATCGACGTGATTTTTTTAATGGAAATAAATTGAGGATCTGGAGAGTGAAATAGTTTTTGATTATATTATTTTATACCTTACCCAATAATGAGAGAGGATGTTAACTTTGTACGTGGTTTCAATGGCTGCATCGTTCAACTCAAGCAAGGTTTCACCGAACACGATTCCGGCGTTATTTATGAGTATGTCCACTTTGCCCACCTGAAAGAAAAGGGTGATACTTAGTTACTATAATTTTAAAACACATCTGTAAAAGAACCAGAGTAACCAGTCAGTCAGTCATAGGCTGAATGAAATCTAAAGACCGCACTTTCACTCTGCTCAGACTAGAGTTAAAACGAGACAAAATGTCAGAGCATATTTTGTGTCTCGTTTTAAATCTATCTTAAGTCCGAACTATAGAGTACGCTCTATAGATCTCAGCAATACCTACTTACTTTTTTACTTAGCGTGTCGCTAAATTAAAGTGTTAATTCCAACTAATAACTTGCTATCGAAGATGTAGAGATAGTGGAGAACAGATTAAGCTGTTTCATGGTAACAATTTTGTATGTGAAAGTGTGTTTTAAATACCTTTAAGTTCTTATAACGACATAGCTTCTTTTACGGTAGGTAGGTATATCCTGGGAAAATGACTTAAGTATAGTTGCAAGGAAAAATATTATTTAAGATAGTAAAATATCTTGTATTGTAGCTATTGTAGTATTGCCACTGGTCTGTGATTTTAGCTTATTTAGCCTGTTTTCACCCGAGCGATCAGAATAATCCTAGCCATTGGCGATATTGAAGAAGAGCACTCTTACTTACTTCTATTTTAACTTTCTGTGCTGTGCTGTAGACTGCTGCCCTGTCAGCTAGATCGACGACGTAGCTCGCCACTGAGTAGTCTTCATCTTTGAGAGCAGCGCACGTTTTGTCTAGTGCTGGCAATAAAAAAAACACAATTAGGTAAATTCAAATTCAAATTCAAAATTAATTTAATTCATGTAGGCTAACTTGTAGCTCTTATGACACGTCATAAATCTACCACCGGTTCGGAATGCAGATTCTGCTGAGAAGAGCCGGTAAGAAACTCAGCAGTTGCTCTTTTCAAAAATTTTTTTTACAAAGCTATGCTATGTATACAGTGCTTCCACAATAAAGCTTCAAAAATGCAAAAATGCATACGTAGGTACACCAATCCAACGCATGTCAAGATGGGCAGCCAAAGCAGACCCATTCCCGTTGGTGGCACCCGTTCACGAGCATGACGCATGATCCAGCCATTGCTTCGCTCAACCATATTTGAGGGAACGTAACAACCCGAACCCACGGTAAGGCATATTATTACTATATAAAAGACAGTTGGTGAAGAAGTAAAGCCCAAATTAGACGGTTCACTTTTCGAGATATTTGCTTTTATTTTCGAGGCTTTATCGATGAGTCATCGATATGAACCGTCTAAACAACGAAAGTTCACCGTTCACAGGCGATTTTGCCTCCGCGAGGAAAGGTTCACTGGGTCTGGGATCGTGCATCGTTCATCGCAAAAATTAACGATGAACGGTGCACCGTCTAATTTGGGCTTAAGAGTTAGACAAGTTAAGAAATAGGAAAATTAGAGTACCCGCGGACTTAGGTATAATTTCATGTTGGACAACTAAATCGCAGAGACTTATGGTAGCCCGCACATCTTATCCAAGTAGGTCACTATGCCTATATAATAATATACCTACTCTGCGATTTAGTTGTCCAACTTGAAATTGTACCTACGGGCACTTTTACTTTCCATAATTTTGCTTTACATAAACGGAGTAGGTATCAAAGAATTTTTAAAAACGTAAATTTCTAAATCCACGCGAAAAAAGTTCTAGTGGGTACAACCAAGTACAACTTTATCTGCAATCTAAATAGAGCTTGTGTGAAACGGAAAATAACCAGCATTACATAATTCTATGATTAGGGTGTTCGTTGCGTGTCTTGCACGGACTGCCATTATAGCCTCCGGCCATTAGCCTCCATGGTTTTGTAATTTTTTATTTTACGACCGCACTGTTACAAGTGCTTATAAGCGGAAGGTCTCAAGATAATTTTCGCTGCTCAATGCCAAGCCAAAAGTATCACACCATAACCACACCCCATGATTTTCGAAACGTGTCAAATATCTTTTAAGTTTATAAGTGTCAAGTGTCCTTTTATTCTTTCAAAAATATAAAATTTTCCTGTCTAGAAAAAATATATAAAATAAATCGTGCACGGACGAAATCACGAGCAGCAGCTAGTGACCTACTTACCTATTTCCTACCTCCTTTGAAATGAAGTTAATCCGTCTGTCTATTTTCTTTTCACGGGTCAACCGTTCATGAAGGCACAGAAATACTAGTTACTTACCTAAGATCTTTTGACCAAAAATAAGTACCTAATCGTAGTTTACATCCTAGGAAAGGATCCTAGTTCTCCGAAGTTTTAGTTATCCCGGAAAATCATATTATGGGATTAAAATAAAAACTTGATTCAGCCAAAATCACGAACATCGACATAGTAATATATTATCCTTACTTCCTTACTAATATTATTATAAATGCAAAAGTGTGTTTGTTTGTTGGTTTGTCCTTCAATCACGTTGCAACAGAGTTACGGATCGACGTGCATTTGTTGCATGGGTATAGTTTTTTTTTTTATTATCTTAATTTTTAAGGGACTTTCGTCCGACACGGACATGCCAGCCCCATGGGTATAGTTGGGGACCGGGAGAGTAACATCCGGAAATCAAAGAGTTCCATCGGGATTTTAAAAACGAAATCCACGCGAGCCAATCCGCGGGCACCAACTAGTAGTAATATAAAAATGTCACGTGCTATTAACCTTTTTTTGTTGCGGATGAATAATGAACAGTAATAAAAAACCGATGCGTCAAATCACAGTCGTTCACATTGACCCGCGGAACTTAAAGGGATACAAAAAAGGCAATACCTAGTCGTTACTTTTAAAAGTCAGCCAGATTGATGAGTATATTTACGTGTTATGAAATTTATGATGAATGTAGGTACGTCGTAAGATCATCGCCCAATCGCCATCAGGCCCATGATCGCAGATGGTTGTGTTTTAGAAAGTAGAATCAGGTGGAATTGAGCAATTTGTACCTAAACTAGGATTTCCAAGTTTATCGGCTGCCAGCAATCTAACTGCACGCGTTTTTTCACACACTAGTTTTTGTTTTGTCGTTCATTTGGTCTTTGTTATTGACACCAACACACTACTATATACTACTTACGTACTTATTTCTATAACTAACTAAGGTGCGATCTCACCTCATGATAAGTGAAGATGCAGCCTAAGATGGTAGGACGCGCTTGCCTAGAAGATGCATTTCTTACATAGGTATATTATGACGGAACATTTCCGACCGTGCCCGCGCGATGTAGGTACAAGTTTTGTGTTCATGTGCGTTTCTATGTATATCTATTTCGATGCTTGTTGCACGGTAAAATTGAGGGTTTTTTTCGGGTTTTTGGATTGTCATATTTTTTTTAATGATAATGTTTTGGAAAAAAGAAAAAAATAGGGGCACGTATTAATTAGACCTAGATTTTTTGGAAAAAAATCATTGCTCTAGAGGCATTATCCACGAAGAAAACAGCAGAATACGTTTGTATAGAGAAAGGCCCACTAGAGTCTCCTCAATTGCTAGCGCAGAAAGAACGTCCTAATATGCGCTGTGCTTAGCGCGTCGCTTACAGCTTTTTGCGAGAAGTCGTTTGTTTACTTTTCAAGAGACTTAAAAGGAAAAGGAAAAATGGGTTATTACAGATACCCTCTGTTAAATGGTAAATAACTAAATATAGAATTTATTACGTCTTTACTGTAGTTCTTTATACGATATACTCCAGTCAATAAAGGATATTTCAATACAAATAAACCTTGTTAAGAGAAATCCTACGGATCGACTTTTGCTCAGTAATTATTATTAACGTTCTAAGAAATAATTAGCCTCACTTCGGGAAAATATAATATACATATTTACAAGGTCTGAAAGTCTGTAAAAAAATGTTACAGAAGGTCAAGTATAAAATGATTTTATAGTTTTCACGAAAAAAGTTAAGTACTTTTAATTATTACAAAACGTGGTATTGTACTGGAAAACTGAATTGCTTTGCGTCAGGTCTTTCCCGGTTTTAACTACTTAGCTACGGTCAAAGTCTGCTACCAGCCAAAATGTAGGTACTAAAAAAGAAGAAAACTGAGAACTGAAAGATTTGTCAGTTTTCATTGCATTAGGGCTGTCCAGTTAAATGGTAAGGTTTCGTACTAAATAAAAACTGAGAACCGATATTTCCGTCAGTCGACTATATATAACAGATATATACCTATAGATATAACAGCACGTGTATTTAGCCCACATTCATATATTACCTTCTTTATTAACGTCCCATAAAACAACCTTGGCTCCAAGTCTTGCCAACTTGATCGCCAACTGTCGGCCAACTCCACCGCCACCTCCAGTGATGAGAATTATATCTCCATTCAGACTTTTCATAGGCCGTAGTACATTTGGAACTAGTGTCCAAAACAGGGACTCCAAAATGTAGTAGCATGATAAGAGGAGGAACAGTACGGTGTCTTTGGCAATGTCAAATATGCTGGACATTTGTGATGGTGTATTTATCTTCGTGCCCTCCAACATTTTTCTGCAAAATAAAGGTATAGTAATGTACTATGCGACCTTAGTAGGTGGGTAGGTTATTTTGAATTCAGTGGCGAATGTTTTCGTAGATATTTTTCGTTTTCTTCTGCTGATTAATGACTTTTCTTAGGTAGATATTTTTATTGAAAATGTCAGCGACAAGCACGTCATAAGCGCCGTGCACACTACGTCGGTTACGCGTTTCTGCGAGAAGTTACTTGCAATTCGTTATATCTTTTTGTGTCAGTCAAGACTTTGTTGGTCATTAGATATTCTGTTACTATCGTTGCTTAATATTACTTTTAGTGCCGGTATTGATTAATATAATTATATATTATGTCTTAATTTCAATATGTGTAGTGCCTTGTATCGTATTAAATTTCGTAACTATACCTGACACATTATACCTACCTATTAAGTATGCGTATTACGACGTAGGCCTGCGAATAACGGTCGTTAAAATATTATATGCGTATAGCTATGAACTCTACCGACAAAATAAGATGATTTTCTAACTCCATTCTGTCCATACGACAAGTAGATACCTTTCTAACTTTATAAAGTTTATTTTTTGACATGTAAAGTTCTAGTTTCAACAAGGTTAGCTCCTTCACTCGTTCGTACATTGACCCTATAAATAGATTGTTGTCCATACTGAGTTTGTGAGGTCAATTAAATATATAAGTAACTAATTAGGATATTTTTTATTAATTTAGAAGGGGTTATTCTATAATGATCGCCAATGGAAACAAATACAGAGCTCAAGGCTCTAGCACCTTTGACCACAATGCTCTAGCTCTAGCACAATGACAGATACCGTGCTACAAGTGAAATACCAAACTTAAGAACGTCGTAAGCGCCCGATTACGTTACGCGTTTTTCCGAAACGTTTTTTCCCAAGCTAAGGGAAAATATATTATATCAATCATTTGTTTGCGGCTTAAATGTCCTAATTGTTAGTTTTTAATTAAGACGAATAATTATACTTGTACATTATCATCTGACTGAATATGCAGCATTTTCATATAAGTATATATTTTTTTTAGTTTTATTTTAGATCTTAATATAATGTTCTTAAAAATATAAAATATTCTATTCTATATTGTTTAACCTTGTATACAGTGATAATACGAGTAAGTACCTCGAGAATCGCTTTTATAAATAAAAGAAGATCTAAATTCTAAACAAATAAAACTAAGAAATTGTTAAACCTGCTATAGTTGATGTACTCGTAGAATTTAGAAAGTCGTTTCTAGGAAAGCTGAGGTGTTTTCGAAATTGTGCAAAACTATTACTCAGTTATATTTATTTTACATATTTGCATTTTTATGAGTGGAATTGGTTTGAAATAAATAAATAAGTATGTAACTATACATAAGTATAATAAGTACTTAGATATAACTTACTACTGCACGTTTAAAAAAATTTTTCAACTTGAAAAAAAGTTTATGGGATCGAAACTTCAAAAAATACTTTTATTACAAAAATTTGAGAAACACATAATATAAATCTTTAATATTAATTTATTTTAAAAATTAGATAATTCATTTAATATTTATAGGTAAATAAATAATATAATATTATGTACAGTTTAACTAACCTTTTTATTTTCTTTTCTGCTCTAAATCCGTAAGAAGTTCTAAGATCACACTTGCGTATAACACTGTTTGGAACGCAAGGCGCTGCGCATGCGCCGGTCGACCTACAACTGTGTACAGTTTACAATCCGCTGTTTCTCTGCACTACGTAGCTTTCTCTGATAACGGTATTCAACATTATACTGAATGTTACTACTGTACTAATATCTCTAATGTCTTATATAAAAATGTCTGAAGCTTAGACACAGAACTTTACATACTTAGGGTAGGTATTTACATACGTATGATGTTTTTTCCTGCAGCAGAATATTTACCTAGATAGTTCTGCGGGAATTTAAAAATTGCGCGTGGATAGCTCGCATTTTTGAATGGAGTTTTTGAAATAACTTTTGAAATAAGTTTATTTGTATGACCCCATAACTTCATTTACTTTATTTTTGTACTTCGTTGTTTATTTTGTAAGTTTTCCCACTCTAAACATTGTGTATAATATATAACCTATTATGCATTGAGTAGGTACATCTGTCTGTGAAAATAAAAACCGTCAAAATTCAGCCGTTCCGAAGATTAACATTTAACTCATACAGAAAAAAATGTTTTTAACCGATTTCAAAAAGGTCGACGCATAGGTATTTTTTATTTCTTTTGTGATGTTATTCCGTATCTCCGTCAAATCTGTACCGATTTCAATATTTTTTTCCTTGAAAGGACCGTCGTCGTTGTATCTATTGATTATTATCAGTAAGAAAATGAAAAGTTTCATAAATTGAATAAATTAACATATCATAATATCTACACGTCATGCATATTAAAATATGATATCTAACATTTAATTAATATTCAATCTTTTAACTGTACGTACAATAAAGAATAAATGCAATTATGCCAATCTAAAAGTAGGTAAGTATTCAATGCTAATTGTAATTCTCATTGTCTCTCAAAGCAGATTAAAATTCTTGATTGATTGTTTGTTTATCTACATTTAACATAAGTCTTTACCACAATTACTTATTGCAACTCCGAAGCTCGAGCCGGCTTAACAACATCGTCGTTAACAGACAATATATTATATGCATCCACTGTTCGACATGGGCCTCGGTAGTGCCAACGTTACTCTATCCTCGGTCTTTCGCATCCTGCACGTCACTATCGGGATGTGATCTCAGATCTGTCTGCCAGGGGGCGTCCTACAGAGTAGGCACACTTCCCTCTATTTAACAGAGACAGAGGGAACAGACAGACACACAGATAAATAGATAAACACGATTGACATATTATTGTGTATCTGTGTACACCCCTCTGCGTGGGGGGTAAGGTGATTTTACGCTATTATACCTAGGTATAAGTTTAGTATTTTTGGGGTACCTATTCGTTAACCTTGGTGACATGGTGAATATTCCGCCAAGTGTAACCCACGCTACTGCCAGGGTTCGTGGAAGAACAAAGACAAGTTTTAGTGGGTGCAAATCCCACATAACCCCTCCGTTTAACCTGACGGAGGGGTATGCGGTAGGCATTTCCTATCTATAAAAAAAACGCTTTTACAACAACGTTGATTTCTTCGTTGCATCTGCACTTTTCATCTAGTAGACTGATTCAAAACAAACGCAGCAAATAAGAAAAGGTCATTCATATATTGCTCGTAATTATCTAGTATCTAGGTCATCGGCAAGGTCTTGTTGCAAAACTTGCATCAAATAAGTAATTTAGCGGACATCAACTACTGAAATTGAATTGGATTTTATAATATCCATCCAAAGTCTTTTTTTATTGGTGTTATTTTTAAAGTTCAAACTCTAGCAATCGCAATTAACAATTGATTTAGATAATAATTGCCTTTATTTAATTTACTATTACATTCCATTCCTTACAAAATATGTTTATAACGTACCTACCTAGATGTTAATTTTCTTAACGTTCTGAAAAAGAATGCTTAAGTATTTGATCTACTAAAAGATCTAGACCTAGTACCTCCTTCACCTTTTTACCACAGAACTGTGAGAAGTCGCGCGCGTTGGCATCCTTATGTGGTAGAAGTCCAACCTACTCGACCGAAAGGCTTTAATTCAACGTTTCTGATAAGAACCGCTAAGGTTGGAACACTCTTCCTCCTATAAAATTTGAGTACCTTCAAGGCAAGAGTGAATAGGCATCTTCTAGGCAAGGCCGGCTGCCCAAGTAGTAGCAGTTATGTACACCTTCAAAGAAGATGCTAGTACTAGCATCGTACCTACGTAATCGAGCACATTTCATGAATTAGAAAATGAGGCAGGTCTGGCGGGTCTGGGATCTCGCTCTATATGGTTCAATTTACTTTGACATTAATGTCATCGAATACGCATACGGTAAATCGAATTAAATCTTATAGTAACTCAACTGCATTGCGCATGATCTATGCGGTAAATTTGAATACGCTCAGCTTGTAGGTATTCTGAGTAACGCGTAGAGCTGGAGGTTGCCTCGGGCCAATACATGTACAATTTGTATCTATATTCAGTCCTCGTAGAAAATTCATCAATCAAGGCCGAGCGATTGTTTTATGCCGTCAAATGGCTTATACAGGCGTTTATTCCTTTGGTAAGTTTATTGCGTGAGGTGGAGGAAATTGTTATGGACACATGTAAATTGTATAGGTACGCTACCACAGAATACCTAATACTACAATTCACGACGGCACGTGGCTCATGGTTGTGTGTGTGTCGTATCTGTATAAGTGTGAGCCAGAGCTTGCTCGCGTCTTCCACCTAGTCTCCTGACAGGCACGCACACTTACGCAGTGTGCATGTAAACGCTTAACCACAAGTAAAGCGCACGTAACTTCGTGAGATAAACGTATATACCTAAACGATAAAGAAAATGTTTAAGAGTGCGGACTGAAAACTCAAAGGTCGTCGGTTCAATCCCCACCGATTGTACGTACCTACTCCTAACACATGCTTTCCGCTTATTTGGTGGGACAGAACAATAACTACTTATTAGTAAGTCCAACAAAGCTTAAAAATACTCTCGGTTCTAAATAAAGGCTAACTAACTATTGCTATTTGAGCATACGTACATAATGTTTTCAAACTATTGTTTAGCTTATAGACTTCCATGTAAGTTATGCTTAGCAGTTATTACCTCAATGTAAGCGAGTTCCTACAATATAGTGCTATTCTGTAAGGTAACCTTTAACAAATTGCGTCATTAGCAAAACGTTTCACATTATAAGTAAGTGAATTTCAAAGGCCGTAATAGGTATCTATGATCTTAGTTGTGGTACCAACTAAAGTTATTAGATGTTGCATTTGTAAAATTATGTAAAGATATAAAGAAATAACACTTTCTATGTGATTTGATTTAAGCAAGCGAAATTTTTCTAATCATCGCAAGCAATAAATTCCTTTAGGTAGGTCGCATTATTTACATGAAGCAATTTATTGTAATACCTACATACCTAATGTCGCTTGTATGGACTTCCACAAGTCTGGGTCTTGCGCTGCTTGCATCCAGCGGCTCCGTGCGACTCGTTTGATGTCTTTGGTCTACCTAGTGGTTGGTCTGCCAACACTGCGCTTCTTGGTGCGGGATCTCCACTCCAGCACCTTGGGACTCCTCCGACCATTAGCTCTCTCTCTCTTTGGACTTTGTGCCCCATCCATTTCCACTTCAGTTTCACGACTCGCTGAGCTAAGTTACATACATAGAGTGCTGAATCATCAAGAAAGCATTCAGCTATAATGGCTTGCATAGAAACCAATTAGGAGATACCTATCTATCCGGTTTAATTTGCCGTACCCGTTCCAAGTAAGGCCGCTACCATCTTAAACTGTGGCATCACTTACTATCACGTGAGAATATTTTGTCATTGAATTAAAAAAGTAATTGTTTTCTACAATATTTTATTTTTTTTATTTTATTCGATGACAAGGTAGCCCTAGACTGCGATCTCAGCTGATGGTAAGTGACGATGCAGTCTAAGATGGTAGCGGGCTAACTTGGAAGGGATATAGCAGTGTAAACTCAACCCATACCCCTAATCGGTTTCTACACGCTACCGTGCCGGAACGTTAAATCGCTTGACGGCACGTCTTTGACGGTAGGATGGTAACTAACCACGGCCAAAGCCTCCCACCAGACCAGACCAGAGACAATTTAGAAATTATAAATTCCTTAATTGCCCCCGCCGGGAATCGAACCCGAGACCTCCCAGTTATAAGACCACAGCGCTCACCACTGCGCCAGGGAGGTCGTCGTATGTACATTTATTTCACCCATAGTGCCATCTACAAGTTACTGGTTGAATTACCTATTCATTACCGGCCGGTAAGACTCGGCTACCTCGGCTACAATACATTTGAATTTCGACTCTACCAAGAAGTTCTCGATTAAACTGTCCGATGTCGCTGTCGGAAAAGTTTTATTTTGTGACTTGGCTGAATGATCAATACATAACGAGTACCTATTTAAGAAGCCAGTATACCCAGGTTCTGATTTTGACGAATCTTGGAATTGGTTTCATGCTTCAGATATTATGATAGTAACAAAAAAATTATTACATGTTAAGAATAGATACTTAATCCCTTCTTGAGGGAATATTGAGAAGAAAATTTAAACGTTTACGAATTTTACGTTTTTGAGTGAGATTACGTACCCACAAATATTCATAAAAACTATTATTTAGAAAAATCATTATAGTTTTTTGTTATTTTGGCATTCAGTACCATGTCACGGTCGCGACAAAGACAAAGGTAAGTACCTAATAGGGTAAACCTGGGCGAGATGCCTATAGTTTTGAAAAAAAAAATTATGTATTTAAATTATTTATTAAAGGAGGTAGAAAGAAACAATCATAAAACATCAATTATATGTTTTTCTATAGGTTTTTATTAAAAATAAAATGAATTAGATTTATTTTTAGGAAAAATGTGTATAAGTACTTTATAATTCTCTTTTTTAATTTGTCTCTAAATAATGTTTTTATGGGTATCTCTCCCATATGCCATTTCCCCCGGGTTTACCCTATTTAATCATATTCTGAATTTTAACAAAACATAATTCTATTATTGACTAATGTTTATTGACGCCAATAACAATTTTTGACTACATATTCTTTTGTATAAACATTGGCTAAAATTATTTAAAAATAATTTAAGTACGTTTCTAAGATTTCTCTCGATCTTTGGAAAATCTGATGGAAGAGTAATTTTGGAAAAACTCGTTCATTTAGACTCTACCTTGACAGACCTGTAAAAGTGGACGTCCTTTCAAAAAGACTACGAGAGCCGGTAACATCACGTGCTATGAAAAATGCTAATGACGTCAGGAGGGAACTGTAGGGTTAGTATAGGATTTAATTCGATTGATCGTATTAGTATTCGATGACATTAGCGTCAAAGTAAAATCAACCTTAAGCATATTAATTTAAAGTCACAAATTCAGTACAACCGATTTTAATTTGGAGCGTATCCGTATACGTAAACGTATAAGAATGCATACACGAAAATGAGCTCTAATCCAATGTAATTTCGGTTTAATTTACTTTGACGCTAATTTCATCGAATACGAATACGATCAATCGAATTAAATCTTATACTAACCCTACTATCTCTGCTCAAGAATTTTTATAATGCGCCCGATGCTGCCGAAGTCTTTTCTCCAGCAGATCTAAAGAGGCCGGCCGTGTGGATAGCATAGCACAAATCACAATACCTATAAAAAAATTTAGACTTTTTTCATCTGTAGCGGAAATGTTTTTGGTTTCAATGTCCTTGTTGAACTTTGCAAGACGTAGGTAATCAAATGTTTTTGTTTATTAAATAAATGATGATTTATGATCTATGATTTGACAGTTTTTTGACAAGTATTTATTAATTAAACTCAAACAATATTTGTTTTAATTCCCAAAACAGAGTTTACAAATGTCACATAATTAAATAGCAAAAAATATATTAATTGCTTTAAAGTCCTTCGTGCCGATGATGACAAAATATCATCTCTGTAGTTATTATTTATACGAGTAATTTACGAGGATATGTAAATCATTTATGACTTCTATAGAGAGTAATAAAATACTTACCTAAATGATATTTTGTAGCATTTTGTCATTTTGTCTGCAATAAAATCCTCAACCTTTAAAACACATATATTATCTAATGGCATATTTACATAAGGTACTTATTGCAGAGTATAGGTGCCTAAGAAATATGCCTATAACTTATACCTAAAGTCGAATTTACATTACGAAATTAGTGGCATGAAAGCAGTGTCATGACATTAATTTCGTCACAAATTTCGCCTGTAAACCTCTATTTTCATGTATGAAATTAATGCATGCATCATGAAATTAGAGGTGTACACGCGAAATTAGTGACGAAATTAATGTCATGACACTACTTTCAGGCCACTAATTCCGTAATAAATACGTAATACGTATGAAGGTGAAGGAGTAGGTTATAAGCGAAACTAATATCGTTTACCACTGAGTCTAATTTATTTATTGTTTATTAAGGAACCTACTCAATTCTAGTTGTTTGAAATCAGTTCATGACTAAACGGACTCACGGTCTATTAATAAGTATAAGGAAAATTTATAGCATAATATATATTACGTGCTTAATATTGAATTTTTGCGATATGCATACAATGTAAGGTATATATATGTGCCTACATAACTTTACTCTTAAAAAATTTGAAAATAGTAGTTGTATAACACGATTGCAATATAATTTTTAAGCTATATATTACGTTTTATCTCAAAAATTTTATACTTAAAAATACATGAAGTAAGATAGAGCTAAGTACTTCGGTAGTAAGGAATCGTAGTATTCCACTTTACATAGTACATATTTACGTTATATAGTGTAGTACCGGAACTACGACAAACATTTAAATATAAGGAGAATTAAACCAATCTGACACAGTTCTACCCAACCTGATAAAACTCTATCCAATGTCATACGATCTGGCATAATCATAACCAATTTAACCAAATTCTTTTTTTTTAAGAATATTAGCCAAGTTGAGCTTAACCCATATTCTCCTCTCCTCTCCAAATAAGCGAAAAGCTTGTGCTAGGAGTAGGTACGACAACTGCAACTGCAACTGCAACTGCAACTGCAACTGCAACTGCAACGACAACTGCAACTGGTGAAGCTCGAACCAGCGACCTTTCAGTTTTCAGTCCGCACCTTTAACCGTTGGGCTATTGAGGCTTAAATTGGGCTATTGGGATAATTCGACCCAACATGTCCCAAAATAATGCTCAAGCGTGAACTACTGAAGAACAGTTCATAAAAATATGTCATGAAACTGTGTCATCAAAATACAAAGTTTTAAGGAGGTTTAGGTTTTTTAGGTAATGTAACTTTGAATTTATTGTATATAACTTACCTACTTTAGTAAAGAGGTTCAAAGGGCACAAAATATTAACTTTAATATTACCTAAAGTAGTTAACTAAGTCAAATAAAGTATTACAAAGTTCTTTAATAGGTCCATAATAATGTTTGTTATAGTTCTCATTAAAAAGTTATTAGAAAATTGATCTAGGTATTAATAAAGAATAATGTATTGCCAGATCCAACGTTCTAATATCTACTAATCCCGTAAATCGAAATTAATTTATTAAATTGAAAACACAGCATTCGTTAGTAAAATTAAATTATGTATGATGGAAACTTTGGCGACATAATATTATGATTATAGATTATTGGATATACCTACTATGTAAGTATATAAATTGAAAACAAAACTAAACACAATTTTTTTAACAAAATCGACCGTTTATTTTTAAGTTTGATAAAATTGATGATTTAATTAACTTCCATAATAATTATAGGTAAGTATAGATTACAGTCACCAACCATAGCTAAGTTCGGCCAACTAGATTGGTACAAAAAAATCATATTACTATGAAGGAGAATATAATAATCTTCATGGCAATTTCTTATTTTAGTTAAGAAAATGGATTTGACAAAATAGTTTCATTATTCATTCATTTCTTGAATATGTTAGAAACAGATTTAACAAATTATTTCAACGAAGTAATAATTAATTTTAATTAGACGAAATAACAATGTTACAGCTTAAACCTATTCATTGTTTTGTTGAGGTTTTCAAACTGATTATTACTCTTGCTCCGTTCACAGTAAAATGACTGACATTCACACCATTGTTTCGCTAATCGCAGGTTGTTTGTGTCGTCAAAGGCAGGCAACCCGCCGGTGCGAAGGTCGCGAGAGATGAGGGTGTGAGGGTCTGGCTGCGCGCGCACTCTCAACGCTCAGTGTACGCTCAGTCGATCATAAGCGTCGCGCGCCGTCACCGAGAAACGGATTTTTTACTCCCGCAACTGGCGCGCGACACGCGTTCCAAATTAAACAATTTTTATATTTTTAATCACCACTAGTCTTCTTCGTTCGTTCATCGGAGAACGAATTCGAAGATACTGGACCCGAAGTGACTCTTAGTGACCGTGATCAGCTGATTCTATTCTGGTGTTAAATAGTGCAAATATTTGGTGAGTTGTCCCCAGCGTTTTAGTGTTGATTAAACGTTAATTTGTGTTAGGTAAACGTTTTGCGCATAGTTCACAAGAGATTCGAAAGTATTTCAAGGCGAACGTGGTTCGTGGTGTGCTGACTTTGAATGAAATTGATTTTTATCAATCAAACCACCATAATTTAAATGTAATATTATTCTTTAACGGTCCTATTAAGTAACCGATTGTGGTTTCAGAAGAATCATTACAATCTACGATCTTAATCATCTTTAATCATTCAGATTTCATCTTTACCAAAATTATGTCAATTATTAGGTAGGTATATATTTTTTTACTGTCTTGAATCTTGATATTTTTTCTTTATTTTACATTTTCCGATGAATAACATACTAATAGCATTGACCTTTTACAGGTCTATAAGTGATAAGGCTCATCAGTTGGTAGGTCATTAATATTTTAAATAGAAATTTAAAGAAATTTTTGTCAAATCATATTTTATAATTATAGAAAGTTAGAAAACTTTCTGTGAAAGCAAAATGTAAGACTATAATATTTGTAGGTAATGATATAATGGGATTTTATATAATATCTATTTTGATTGGAACATTAAGGAAAAACGTGGAAATCAAGTCTGCTTCACGGTGAATGAGCAAACCTGAGTAGGTATGCGGTAAAATAAGGTGGCTTCATTCTAACTGAATAAATGAAGAAAAAGTGTTTATTTACTTAACATAAACAAGATAAGAAATTATGTAGCCTCAAAAGCTACATCTGTCAGTGGTAGGATCAAAGTCAAAATAACAATGCTTACACGGGAGGAGGCAAGTTGTTCCATAACGTACACGTAAAATGGAAAAAAATTATTCTTCTAGCCTAGATCGTTAACTCCTTATAATAATATCATGATCCTGAGAAGGTCCTACCTTAATTAAATTGTTAGTCAGTCATGTATAATGACCGACTAACAATTTAATTAACTTGTGATATGAGTTAAGTATCGCCCTAATAATAACATGAGTTAATTAACTTCAAGAGTACACCTCGACGGCCCCTACGTAAATCATCGAAACTGAAAACATTAAGGGAGCCTTAAAAAGGATTCGATTGTTTTTCATTAGCAGGATGTAAAATATAGTTCCTAAAATAGAAGCCAATTAAGCTTATGAAAAAAATCTTCATTTTTCAGTTTCGATGATTTACGTAGGGGCTGTCGACCTACTCGTAAATTCCTACTCAACGGCATTGCTGAAATCCGAAAGCTAGAGGGTTTTATCCCCGCCCGCTACATTATTGTTTGGCTGTTTTTAGCAAAAGTTTCGTTTAATTTGGAAGGGAAAGGAGAATATTATTAGTTATTAGAGTTAGTATTAGTAAAGCAGATATTCTTTACAAAATATATCAATTTTTTTTTTTTGATATATATAAAAATTGTTGACAATTTTTTAGGAGAGGGCAGACTGGCTTCTTTTAGCGGCATCGTTCGGCGTTTTTCGTTCAGACACGTTTTAAAAGCTGATGTGTCAAATTACATTCCACGACTTCAATGTCATAAAGTCGTAATTTAAATCAGACCCAAACAAGAACATAAGATTAAAAATATCTTATGTTCTTCTTTGGGTCTGATATTCAAGAGTTCCCACAGGCTTCATAAAATATAAATCAATGCAGACAAAGCTATTTTCACATCAGCTAGTCATAAATAATATTAAAATTTAGTTAATTAGCGATAAGTTACTTGTAATATAGTATAACATTTTTCTGTAATCATGATAAATACACTTTTTAAAATCAATCAAATCAATCAATGAGAATCAGAGCCCTTTGTTACAATTTTCTGATTTCATTTACGACCTTTTGCAATTATATCAAGGTAGAGGCCCTTTGAATGGTAGAAGGTAGAAGGTTATCAACTTTTCAAAAGCGTGTATCCTTTTACTTACCAAAAGTAAAAACATTACGGAATTACTTATCTTACTTTTACGATGCCAGTACGTGATTTTCTGATAAGTGCTTCATTGAAAACGGCAATTAAAACAAGAATAAGGTCGTCATTCGTAAAAGTCTTCTTGAGCGAAAGTATGGCATTTACGACCTTATTTCCGTTCTAATTGGATTCTATTTTACCAATAAAAATAAGTCTAATAGGAAGACTTATTAGCCACTAGCTTGTTAGACTTCATCCACGTACAGTTAAGGTTTTAAAACTGCGTGTGTCAACTATTGAATTACTAATAATAAGTGCTAAGAGTCAATCAACCAAACAACCAACCAACCAACAACAAAAATAATTCGCAAGAAAATTATTTTCGGAGTTATCTATGTATGTGCGGTTTTTAAGCAATTAATAGAGTACCACTTGCTAGAACTGTGAAGGAGAACATCATAAGGATGTATGCCTGAGAGTGTATGCCTCTGTAATGTTCTCAAAGGTATGTGGAAGATTTTCCAATCACTTGGTCAGCATGGTGGACAAAGGCCTAAACTCTATCCACGTCTCGTTCTTAAGCCACCTGTAACCAGTGCTTCCCCGAGAATCATTTGATGTCATCGTTCTTTATAATGGGGGTCTGCCAACTGCAATTTCTAGCATTTCAGTCATTTTAGCGCTAGATATTTAACATTATATAAATTAGAATTAATAAATTTTATCCAACATTTGGATGAGTAGCTTAGAACTGGGATCTCCTATTCAGGAGATCGTAGGTTCGATCCCAGGCTCACCTCTGACTTTGAGGAAACCTCAACGCCTGAGAGTATAATAGAGATTGAGAACATTATGTTCTCAAAGGTGTGTGAAGTCTACCAATTGACAACCAGCGTGAAGCGAGAGACGATCTGCGTTAAGTAGTGAGTCCTTGATAGTTTTTAATGATGGCGATGAATATTTGGATTACACCACACTGAAGCTTATTCAGAGATTGGCGGTCCAAACAATATCAATCATAATTACCTATACCAGAACATTTAATGAGTCCCAGCCACAAGGCAAGCGAGATATCAATGAATTACAAAATATTATGTTCGTTTATTTGCAATCGCAGCCATGTTTTGTGAAATTGTGCAACAAGTTACAATATGAACGGAATCTTCTGTAGGCCATTGCCAAAGTAATATATTTTGAATAACATTTTCATAACTTAAAAAATAACAAAAGGCTTAGACGCTTCTTCAGACCCAACACAGTACTAATACAACGCACTGAAATCCGAGGCAGCTGGCATCGAACTATGAACGCTAAGAAAGGAAATTTCAAACGTAGGCTCAAAACAATTAATGAATGTGTGAGTACTATGTAATTATTTTATGGTACTGATAATTACGTTTTTGATGGTTATTTTGATGAATTATGACACTCTTTCGCAGCGCAGTGGGTAGGTCATTTTTTAATAATTTTCTCTGAGCTCGTCGCGCTGACGCGTATAGAATACTGTGTAGTTGGCCTATAAAGATTTATTAAATATCGTCGGGGATAGTGCAAAACCGCGTATGTACCATAGGTAAATCCCGCGCATCTACACTAGTCCAAGTTTTACAGGTGAAGGTATTTAAATTTAAAAAACTTTATAAACTTATTTCTACTGCTATTGGGCAAATTTTTATACAGAGAGTATTAATTCATGTGTTCTATGTATTGATAAAACAGATATCTTTTAAAGTGATTAATTTAGCCGCTACGACACTTACGCGGTTTTGATTTGACCACAAACGTATGAAAATGGATTTTAACGTATTAATGCTAGTTACGCGGATTTGCACTATCTCCGACGAAATATTACCGCGTTGACTACTGCGTTTCTAAGCTTATAGTTCGGTGGCAGCAGGTTATTTCACTTGTTGGCTATTGTCTAGCTATTTGTTGGGCTAGTGTCGTAACGTAACCACTTGTAGAATTTAAACTTCAAATTCTAGTGCAACTTTTCAATTAATATTATCTGTGTCTGCATCGTATTCCTCATTACGGAGGGTCATGACCCGTTTTTATTATTCAGATAGTAATGGTAGGACTTTTAATGAGATAATTGAGTGGGTTCTCAGATTGTTCCGCATACACTCGAATAAGAGAACGCAGATTTTAATGATAATTACTCGGATATTATCACTAACATCTGCGTTCTACAGCGTAGATACCTACTCTTGAAATTGCATGTTACGAAGAAGTGTATTGTAAAATACGTAAATACGTATGTATCTACGTGGTTATTTGACTGTTGGCAGAATATGGATATTCATTAATTACAATCGAAAATGTAACGTGTAAGAATAACATTTATAAAAACTGAAAATAAATCGGTCAAAAAATAAATAAGTTATAAGCTGTTTTACTGGGACTGTATCCGTCTCTTTTTGGAGCTATTGAATAGTGTCAATTTTTGCAAAATTGCAATAGCGTTTTTTTTTCTAACAGGAAACTTTAAAAGCTCTACTCAACCAATAAGATATTGAAAAAAGAAAAATGACATTGTGTTATAATATTAAAAACCCTTATTTTAAGTATTTCTATAAAAAAATTGTCAAATACCCAATTATATTGTGTAAAGTGCCGAGCTCTATTAAATTATGTTTGAATGGAATTCAACGAGTTTAAAGCTAGTCACGTATTGCATCTTTGATAGAAGGTATGTACAATTATTTCCTATTATTTTGATTAACAATTGAATTGAGAGAAATTGATAAATTTTTCTATAAGTAATATATTAATAATAGGCATAAAAAAAGGTCCTTATAAGTTGTTTTATTTTTCTATTTTATAAAAATGTTGTTCATCCTTTTATGAGATTTTATAAGCATTTTTTAGTAAAAAAATAAATTAATTTGTTAGCATATCGAAGAGCATTGTAACACCCTGACATTTAATAGTTTACAAAACTTTCAACCTTGAAAAATTATTAATAAATTTCGTAAGTGTTCCTAGTGTACTGTACAAGGATACACGTTAAAGTTTCTCAAAAATATAAATAAAATCATATTTTTCATAGATCTTGTATAATTCAGATTTTTTATGAAATAATATAGCTGTAAATAATAGGAAAGGAATAGCTATAAGTCAACTGTCTGCTAGATATTAAATGGTTTACTATGCATGCTAATTCGCTTCAGATTGTTAGCCGTGTAACTTTATAGTGACAGACTTTTATCACCTGTTACCATGTTATTTCCAGAATTCTTAAAAAATCCGCTTTTAATACTTTCATAAGTATATTTTTTAATTCAAGGTGAAAAGTCAAGTTAATATTCCGTTAAGTATCAAAATGTTATAGTAAAATACAAGTCTGTCTAAGAATTATTCAAATATTAGTATCTATTATGTATTTCATTAATAAAAAATTCTGATTAAAATGTTATCGCTCTCTAGCTTTTACTTAATAAAATAAGCTAACTAAATAAATGCGAAATTGTGTTTGCTTGTTGGTTTGGAGCAACGGATTGACGTGATTTTTTGTATGGGTATAGTTGAGGTCTTGGAGAATGTAGTACCTAATATAATAAGTCTATGGGCATAAGCTACCATTTATCCTGAACAGCTTTATCGCTGTCCTTATTGGAGAAGGTCATGACCGCATGAAAATGCCGTTGAACTTTACAGGACAGTGATTTTTTTTATTCGATGACAAGAAAGCCCTCTAGGCTATTACCCTTTGGGCTAATAGGTTATGCTATCATTCAAGTGATTATAATATATGCCCTTAATAAGAGGACATTATTTTGAAGTAATTAACTAATTAGGTACTCTCACACTTTCCACACTTAAGCGTTTCTTATCCAACTAGGGCTAAGCCGAAAGAAAGTGTTATACTTATAGCATCTGCTATAAGTATAACACTTTATCTATCTAGATAGGTAGATCATTTATTCACCAAAATGCAGGTACAATGTGATGTAATATGGAAAATCAAGTATTAAAAGTTAATAAGTTTAGATGTCATAGTAAAAAGAAAAAAAAATTGTAAATAATAATTATCTTAAAAATGATGTCAATCAGTTCTAAAAATATTATCAAAATAGTTAGAGCAAAAAAGAAAATTTCATAATAATAAAATAAAACAATTCTTACGTAAGAGCAGCAGCAGTCTATAAGTACGAGCTAACTACTAAGCCAAATATGTTGAATGAAGCGTTAATCGATTCGTTATTAGTTATTCTGGTCCGGGGCCTATGTCAATACTCAATAGGCATATTTTATACCATTATACGAACAAAATCAATATGGCGGATATAATATCCAAGTTTTCGTATTCAAATTAATTGTTTTAAACGTTAAAGCAGTTTTAAAATTGTATGTATAGGTACAGCCACTCCGTTTATATTATAATCTATTTTCTATCTATTTATATCAATTGAAGTTCGTTAGTTTGGGAAAAAATAAAAAAAAAAAAGACGTGTGGCACTCGGGGACTGCCGCGGTAAAGCTATTGCATAGCATTTTTGCTAGCAAAAATGCGCCATCTAGCGGCTCACCGTAGAGGAGTCCCGTGTCAGATTATTTTCGTTACGGAATTTCTGGATTCGGTCTCCACGCTGGGCCTCGATAGAAGCTATATGCAATAGCTTAAAACTACTTGAATGATTTGATTTTTTTTTATTTTATTTGCTCTACATGGGTGGTTTAAAAACAAAAAAAAAATTGAGAAAACCCAAAACAGTAGCTCAAAAATAGAAAAAAATCAAAATTGCTAATTTTGCATAGGAATCCACATTCGAATTATTTTTAATAGGAGATGGAAGCTAAGCCTGATGTTATTCTAAAATAAGATGTACACCACGATACGACGTGCTGATATTGCCTACGCATTGATCACGTCAGTCGCGCTAGGTTGCAATGTTGGGTAATGGATCGGAAGGCCGAATGGTAGTGTACAGTTGTACACGTTACGCTTGTATGAATTCGTACGAGAAAAAAAACTAGGCGGTAAAGATGACATTCCACTAAACAACGACATCCAAACAAATAAATAAAACTAGTGAATGTCTGTGATTTTGAAACCACAGACATTCACTATTTTTTTCGCTGCCTCTTGTTGAGCCTCTCAAAAAGATGATAATTTAGACCATATAGTAGTACATATAACGCAAACATACGCTAGCATTTAATATCAATGTACATACCAGGGCTGATACTTGGGATATTTGATTTTTTCTGAAAAGATGTTAACGAGACTTTCACAGTTGGCAGATGATTATACAAGCATCTAGACTGAGTTGTTTTAATCCCGGAAATATGAAGTTATTAGCTGATGACCGCGACTTCGTTCGCGTGGATTAAGATTTTTAATTCCCGCGAGAACTCTATTTCCCGGGATAAAAAGGGATGACTGAATGTTTATTACTTAATCACGCCGTAACGACAGAACCGATTTTGGCTGAAAGGGTCTAGCCGGATAAGCACAGAAAAGCTACACCAGCGTGTAATGAAG
This sequence comes from Hipparchia sbordonii, assembly GCA_038048805.1. Lineage (NCBI taxonomy): Eukaryota > Metazoa > Arthropoda > Insecta > Lepidoptera > Nymphalidae > Hipparchia > Hipparchia sbordonii. The sequence continues at coordinate 8,388,993 of CM076110.1, forward strand.
ATCTCTTACCGTGTGATTATTGTTCTCTATCTAACACATCTTGACGCTTAAGTTCAGGCTTCTAACCCGTAGCACAGAGATTGATTATAGTCCGGAATAACACATAGGCTGAAAAAACAGTGAATCCATTATAAAATATAATGATGGTGATTTTATCACAATGCTATATAGTTAAAGCACAATTTTTAAGTTATTGCATAGCTTCTATCGCGGGCCTTGAGCGTGGAGACCGAATCCAGAAATTCCGTAACGAAAATAACCTGACACGGTACTCCTCTCACCGCTAGATGGCGTTGATAAAAAATGCTATGCAATAGCTTTACCACGGCAGTCCCCGAGTGTCACACGTCTTTGTTTCATATTTTGAATCATTATACTATCACTCTCTTTAGATTACACCGTACTCACTATGCTCGAGCCTTGGACCTTCGCCTAAATTTCATGCATTTTAGTTTATAATTAACTTGTCTATAATATCATAAATGTACTCATACCTACCACGTGCAGTGCGCTGCAATCAAGTTAGGCGAGCCACGCCGCGCGCTGCGTGGTTGGGAAATACTTCGGAAGGCCGTCTGGTCCGCACCGGTTCTTGACTCCCATTACTCGGAGATCATCAAAAATTTTATTATCCTATCCATATATTATATATGTATGGATAGGATAATAAAATTTTGTGATGTTATATTATAAATGCGCAAGTTTGCGAGGATGGCTAGATGGATGTTTCTCTTTCACGCCACGAACAAATGAATCGGTTTGGCTTTTTGGAATGCAGATAGCTTATACCCAGGATTAATACATAGGTTACGTTTTATCCCGGAATATTAAAGAGTTCCCGTGAGAAATAAAAAAAACCTTAATCTACGCGGACAAAGTCGCTGGCATCATTTAGTGAGGTAGTAATTATTATTATTATCGTCTTAAATACATGAGATTTCACGTATTGCCAAAATACGTACTTCGTTCAGCTGGATGAGCTACGAAAATACAGCTGTATTTTATATTTTTAATTTAACTGTCAATTTTTTTTATATTTTATATGCAAAATGTTCTATTAAAAATAAGATTATAACAGTGTTAGACTTTCACTGTAAGTGAACAGTCTTTTCTTTTTAGAATAGTGTCTTTAAACTTAATCATTCCATTTCAATTTAAGACGATATAGAACGCATAACCCTGTTGGGTAGTGTTATATTTAAAGTGTGAAGGAGATCGAGGTATCTAACTATACCTCCCACAGAATACATAATAGTACAGGTACCTAAGTATCTATAATTAGTTTTCGCGACTTATTAAAAAAACCTCTATAAAAATAAAATATAAAACAGGTTAAACAGGATTCGATTAAAATGTAAAACGATGAACGATTCAATCGAATCACAATTAAAATAAATCTTGGAATTATTATTGGAAGTATAGGAAACTAAATGTCGCTCAATTTAAATATCTTTTACTTCCTTTTGCTTGCGATACTACTGAATCATTTAAACATTCTAAATAATATGGTAGGAAAAGGAAATAGACATAGTCCGTATTCGAAATACAAATTCAAGGGCAGACTGTAAGCTTTTAGTTTTATTTTAACTTATTACGTTACGGCTAAGCTAAGCGGCGAAGTGAACGGGATACTATAAATTATCTTTAACAATTTAGTTGAAAGTAAAGGCTATAAAACTGTCGAGATAGCATGTATTTAAAATTAATACATGTAATTAATATAGGTTTAATTAACTGACTTTATTTATTTAAGTTATTAAGGTTTTCTCTTATTATAATATCCCATCGTTGGCACACTACTGGCCACAAGTGTCACATGAAAAGAGTTTAAGGTCCTGGTCCACCACGCTGGGTAAGATTGACTTCACACATCTATGGGAACATTATGAAACACTCTCGGTTGCAGGATGACGATATATCCTTCGTCGTAATGAGGCAGAGCAACGCTAAGCAAATCGCACCTTTACAATTAAAGTGACTCAAAAATCCTGTAACTTCTGTTTAAAGACATTTAATGTAATATTACCAATCCATACATAAAAGATGCAATATATTTGCAAAAAAATCAACTTTTCCAATAAAACACGGCAGAGATACATTTTTTACTCAATACTTTTTTCAAGTCTTTTTTGCTTACCCACAAATTGCAATTTTTGAGTTAGGTCACTTCAATTCTAAAGGTGCGAAATGAGGCGGTAATCAGTTACCGAACTTTTAAACTAATTGAATGGAACGAACTACTAGTGAAGTTGTATCAGACACATGAATCGTAGCTGCAAGAAAATTGCCTGTAAGAAGTTGTTGACTTTTTTTTGTTCCGCTTTGTTACAAAGATATCTTAGCTATATCGAAAATTGTGCATATATTATTTCCAAGCTTCTTTAAGATCGCAACCCGTTGTTAAGTAACACTTTTCCATTGAGAAATTGGAACATTTTTACACAAGACAAGCTTCACTTAGGTTCGGACTTAGGTCACACAGTGCTAAAGTTTAAATGATTCGATTTGCTTTAATTTGCCAACCGAAATTGGTCAAAACCGAACCGAAATTGGTTAAAAATATCTTTTATATGCCATCATATGAGACCGTAGTCAAATAATTGAAAACATTGATAAAAGATGCTTAATATACCTACCTACATACACTGTGTTGTGTCACTTCGTCATTGTAGATAGGTATTATGTATGAATATGTGTGTTTTTCTGCTTCGATAAACGATAGAATCTGGGTCATTGTCAACTGCAGTAAAGCTATAATATTGCCAGTTATACTCGTTAGCCAGCTGGCTAATAATTCTGATACTTTGATATCTAAACACTCATCAGCATCACTTAGATAAAATTACGTAAGTATTACAAGTACAGTATGACCTGATAATATAAAGATGCATCTTAATTCAACGAAGGCCCACACAAAGGCTACACGCTGGAGTTTTTCTAAATATTGGTTTTCACTGATTAGTTCAGAAAACAATTTTTCTTTTCGACATTTTTTTTGTGACGGCAGTCGGCACCCACTGAATGTCAAATTTTAAACTATATTTATCGAAATATATCAATTTGAATTCGGTTAGGTACAAACATACAACCGAAAAATATTACCATCCTTCTGGTGAACTTAGGTAAAAATAGTACACCTATTATATATTATTTATAACAGTACCTATATATTACACTTTTACTTTGTCTGTCAATAATATCGCTAACAATCGTAATATGAATTGGTTATATACTTCAAGTAATATGATGCAAATTTTTTAATAAAGAAAAATAACAATAAAGTTTTCAAGCCAAAAAAATAAAAATAAATATAAAATATCGGATGACTTTACGTCTATCTTTGGTAACGTATACTTTTGTAAAATTGAGATTACAAGGCTGAAACTTCATACTTAAATCTAGTACCTACTAAAATATGAATATTTTTAACTATCTTTATATTTAATCAATAATGTAGGTAAGTAGCATCTAATTGTCCATCTCTGAGGTCTCTGCAGCCCTAAAGTAGGTAACCGGAGACAATCCTTTGCGATTATTGATTAGTATTATACGTGATATGGTTGAAATTTGAATGACTTCATGGGAAAATTCAATCATCGCAGCTCATGACCCCTAGGTACTTCTTCTCCGCTACTTAGTTTTATAGAAACTGCCCTAAGCTCAGTCCCTGATGCTTTTTGGCGAGCTGTGCTTTTGCCGTCTTGTAAGAGTTAGTTGCAACTTTAAATTTTTTACCGTAGCGCCTAAAATACTGAACTGATTTTGATAATGAGATGTTTATTGATTCTTTATTATAGTCTTGATGACGTGGGCTATATTTTATACCAACAAAATCAATATGACGGATGTTGCAACAAGTTACTTCGCCAAAATTTATCGAAGCGAAACTTTAGGCGTGAAAAGGTCACACATATGCACTTAAGTACCTAGACAATTTTTGACTGATGATTTTTTTTTATTAGTGACAGACCGACATACAATAACTTTTGCATTTACAATATTAATATGCATAACTACGTGCTTTATGATAGTGAATGTATGCGAACGATGTATGCTGGCATTAAAATGATAAAACCAAACTGTAAGCCAATGACTGCAGTGAAAGCAGAGAAAGCATAAAAAAGGACGCCACAAGAAATACCCAAATTGCCGGTCAATGGTACCGGCTTGTAGACGAAACAGGTTTTTGACATGCCGTGTTTGAAGAGATTTTGAGTTTTTATTATCTAAAAGATTCACTCTATCGGATACCCACAAAGATGGGATGCCTCAAACCCGCTGGTACAACTGACTACCGTTGAACTAGTGAGACTTTTTACCAGTAGTTCAACAGCGTTTAAACTTTAAATCCCTTTAAGGCTGAAATCTGTAGGCCGCACTTTCACACTGTTCAGACTCAAGACAGAGTTAACACGAGATAGATTTATGTCAGAGCATATTTGTATCTCGTTTTAACTCTATCTTAAATATAAGTCAGAGAGAGCATGCTCTATAGATCTCAGCATAAGAGTTGAACTACTGGGACAAAATATGTAGTTGGTAAAGGTGGGTAAAGCATGATCGAGATAGGTTGTCTACTATGATTAGATTACATAAGAGTTTTCAACTTTTGGAAAAGATGGAAGGATTTTTTTTTATTGTTATACCTACCTATATACCTGTTCTTCTGCTTTCCGCGATAATGTTTTTGGATATTTTATTCATTTTTGGAAAAAATACTAAGTTGCTCTGAACGATGTAGAAGGTAGGGTCGTGGGTCATTACAAAAATAGGTCGTAAGTATAATTTATAGGTACCTAAATATACTTTGAAAACATTCATTTCAATATCGGTTTAACTTAGCTAATGCTGTAGTCTAGATTTGATAGCTGATCGTATATGCTCCTATAACTATCATATAGTCTGAACGGCGCTCCAAAATAAACATTTACGTCAGTTTTGCTATTTGACATTGGCACTGCATAATAATAATCTCTAATATTTGCTTAACATTTTGCTTAATATTTGCTGAATTTGCATTTAAAATCGTCGAAGTACCTCATTGTTATCATTGTATTTGAATGATCTCATCAATGTTCTAAAATTTAAGGTGTCTGGTTTTTCTCAATATCAAAAAGGTTAAAATACAGTGTGTCCAATCGAAAATAATTTATTAACTTTTGCGTTACCCATAAAATAGTATTAGGTCACTGTTCAGGTATAATTTTTGGGAATACCTAAGTTTTGTCTGGTCTGGGAGGCTTTAGCCGTGGCTAGTTACCACCCTACCGTCAAAGACGTGCCGCCAAGTGATTTAGCTATCCGGCAAGATGACGTGTATAAACCTTCGATCATAGAAAAATAAGTGGATATCGCATGTTAGTCCGATTTGTGTAACACTGTGTGTGTGAATGAGTGCAGATCATTTCGCTAGCTAGTCTGTCATCGAACATTGACGTGAAGCAGTTATTTCAGTGTCAAGGAACAATGATGCATTTGAATAATAGTTGAAGTATGAAGTGCTGAATCCCCTTATTTTTCTATGATCGAAGGTATAAACCAATTAGGGGGTATGGGTTGAATCTACACTGCCATGCCCATTCCAAGTTATACCGCTAAGATCTAAGATGGTAATCTTAGACTGCATCATCACTTACCATCAGTTGAGATCGTAGTCAAGGATTATTACATATCTTGTCAATGAATAAAAAAAAGCCTAAGTCGAGTCGAATAAATGTGAGTCAGTTGCTGAGTGTGTGCAAGTCTTAACCACTGCAGTCGCGAGTTTTAGCTACTCAAATGGTGTAAACCTGTGGTGTAAACAATATTATGCTTATATTATGCTGAGTTACAAACAGCCATAAATTAAAATGCAGAGCAACGCGGCATATGTATGCATATTCAGTTTTGACTTTTGAAGTGAATATCATTATATTGATGATGATGTCAGCCTAATTGACTGTAGGTTTTAACATGTCAACTAATATCAAACAGTCACGAATTCTTTTGTAAGAATTATTATGATGGTGCTACCCGCGACTTTGTCCACTTAACGTCAGTTGTTAAAATTCTCAATCCCATTCCTAAAAAGTAATAATACAAGAAGTCCAGTAGTCACTGCAGATCCTCAACTCTACCCATGCAACAAACAACGTCGATTGATTGCAGTGTTGCTGCGTGATTGAGGGACAAACCAACAAACAAGCACACTTTCGCAATTATTTTATAAAATGTACTTATTATGTAAATATTGCGTTTCAACAGAAACTTGAAACAGAGCAATAAGAGAACGCTGACCTTAAATACCATTACAGAGAAAAAGACCATTGTCTTTTTCTCTGTAATGGTAGTAGATACACGGACAGACAAATAGTCGGTCTATAAGTATAAAAGTTCTGTTTTTCCAGAACGAGGTAAAGAAATCTAGAAGAATTTTTCGGCAGATACTCGTATTAGTCTAAGGTCCTACTCTATCATGAAATTAAAATGATATTTTAGCGTTGCTCTTCCAAGGCTTATTTATGTAGTGGGCCTCTTAAATTTCCTAATTCATTTATGTAGACTATGCCATGGTTGTGCTCATTAATATATTTTATCACTGAAAGCTTTTTTATGTAATCGTGCCATATGACCAGAACGCCGCTCTAATGTGGCGCAAGGTCGATGTTATTATGTAGGCATTTGATAACGATTCTCTTGTAAAATAATATAATTAGAATTTTGTAACATTGTTATATTATATTCAATAACAACGCCACGCCGTCTAATATTAATAAAACACACACAAACGTGACGAAAAAGACTTACGAAGTTTCTTTTATGTTCGTTTTAGACTAAGACAACCCGAGCACAAGGATAATTTGAATAAAAGATCTTTTTCGAAAAACAGAGGGTGCTCCCGGGATTTTTAAAAATCTATCTATCTCCATACGGAAGCCACACCTTATGATTATGTTCTTGCATAGATATTTTAAGATGTATCGTGAATAGCACATCATCCAATACCCCAATTAAGAACTTTTCTGTCGTTCAGCGGGAATGATCGCACAGTGCAACTGCAAGATTTTTATCCGCGTGACGATTGCAATCGTTTCTGATTGGCCGATGTTCACTCGCTATTGGCTAAAATGTATTGTTGTAGAATGAATGCGATAAATTCAGCCAATCACTACAATTGAGACTGTAGCAATGATTGATGCAGCATAGATTTACTAAAATTACTTAGACAATCTAAAACTTAGATCAATTCGCCGATTAAAACCTCTATGGGTTCGACCCATATCCGCAAGCTCCAGTCTTGTCCTGGGTTGTTTGTGAGAGTGAATCTCAAAATTCTTTAGTAACTGAGAATTCATGTGCAGTCTGCATGTATGTCGTGAGATCCTAGTCATACGCGTACGTTGAAAATGTGGATGTTGCAGCATGAACTGTCGCAACTAATGCATTCTAACTCTATTGGAACGAATGTAGAATAAAATAGGTATAACTTGCTAGTGAATTAATGATAAAATATGAAATGAAAGCATTAGTTTGCTATCCAAAGGGGCAATGCTGCCAGCATCTTGGACCTTCTTTTTTTCACTGTAAATTTTTAACACACGTCACATGATAGGATCTAGATCTAGTTACTAGATAAAATAGATATAGTAGTCCAGTCAAAACAAGGTTTAACCTCTGGAAAATTGCGAAAGTTTTGAAACTTTGCACATCGAATTATGGATACCTAGGGATGAATATACCAAAAGTCCTCATGCGTACGAGGCGAGCTCTAGCGGCAATTAGCGGAAACAGGACCCTTTTTTTGGTTTTTTGTTAATATCTCGAGAACCTTTGGTCAGAAGTAAAAGTTTACTACTACATAATTGAAGCTTATTAAATTTGCAACAATAATGATTACATACATTTTTCTTAATATTCTAATAATTACTGAGATTTTGGCCACTAAAAGATAGCTTTTTCGAAAAATCACGCTAGGGGCGCCCGGTACAATATGGCATTTATAATAATATTTGACAACCATGTTTTATCATTTTTTTTTGGGTACCAAGGGTAAATAAGAAAATAAACTTCACAGTTATGTACAAAAAAAAGACATATTGTTTATTAAACAACTACCTTTTGCCCTCTGCTTCGCTCACGTTAAGTTAAATTTTTCAAATCCTTATTTTACCCGTTGTATCCCCTTAGGAGTCGAATTTTCAAAAATCCTTTCTTAGAGGATGCCTACGGCCTAATAGCTACCTGTATGCCAAATTCCAACCTGATCGGTCCAGTGGTTTAAGCTGTGCGTTGATAGATCAGTCAGTAAGTCTGTTACCTTTGCGTTTTAAATTTTTAGATGGAATACAGTAACAATAAAAAATGCTATCAACGCACAGCTTAAACCATTGGACCGATCAGGTTGAAATTTGGCATACAGGTAGCTATTAGGCCGTAGGCATCCTCTAAGAAAGGATTTTTGAAAATTCGACCCCTAAGGAGATACAACGGGTAAAATAGGGGTTTGAAAAATTTAACTTAACGTGAGCGAAGCAGAGGGCAAAAGCTAGTTGTTTAATAAACAATATGTCTTTTTTTTGTACATAACTGTGAAGTTTATTTTCTCATTTACCCTTGGTACCCAAAAAAAAATGATAAAACATGGTTGTCAAATATTATTACAAATGCCATATTGTACCGGGCGCCCCTAGTGTGATTTTTCGAAAAAGTTATCTTTTAGTGGCCTAAAACTCGGTAATTATTAGGAATTCAAGAAAAATGTTTATAATCATTATTGTTGCAAATTTAATAAGCTTCAATTATGTAGTAGTAAACTTTTACCTTTGACCAAAGGTTCTCGAGATATTAACAAAAAACCAAAAAAAGGGTCCTGTTTCCGCTAATTGCCGCTAGAGCTCGCCTCGTACGCATGAGGACTTTTGGTATATTCATCCCTAGGTACCCATAATTCGATGTGCAAAGTTTCAAAACTTTCGCAATTTTCCAGAGGTTGAGTCATTTTTTGAGGTTTTTTGACTGGACTAGTCCAGTCAAAACAAGGTTTAACCTCTGGAAAATTGCGAAAGTTTTGAAACTTTGCACATCGAATTATGGATACCTAGGGATGAATATACCAAAAGTCCTCATGCGTACGAGGCGAGCTCTAGCGGCAATTAGCGGAAACAGGACCCTTTTTTTGGTTTTTTGTTAATATCTCGAGAACCTTTGGTCAGAAGTAAAAGTTTACTACTACATAATTGAAGCTTATTAAATTTGCAACAATAATGATTACATACATTTTTCTTAATATTCTAATAATTACTGAGATTTTGGCCACTAAAAGATAGCTTTTTCGAAAAATCACGCTAGGGGCGCCCGGTACAATATGGCATTTATAATAATATTTGACAACCATGTTTTATCATTTTTTTTTGGGTACCAAGGGTAAATAAGAAAATAAACTTCACAGTTATGTACAAAAAAAAAGACATATTGTTTATTAAACAACTACCTTTTGCCCTCTGCTTCGCTCACGTTAAGTTAAATTTTTCAAATCCTTATTTTACCCGTTGTATCCCCTTAGGAGTCGAATTTTCAAAAATCCTTTCTTAGAGGATGCCTACGGCCTAATAGCTACCTGTATGCCAAATTCCAACCTGATCGGTCCAGTGGTTTAAGCTGTGCGTTGATAGATCAGTCAGTAAGTCTGTTACCTTTGCGTTTTAAATTTTTAGATGGAATACAGTAACAATAAAAAATGCTATCAACGCACAGCTTAAACCATTGGACCGATCAGGTTGAAATTTGGCATACAGGTAGCTATTAGGCCGTAGGCATCCTCTAAGAAAGGATTTTTGAAAATTCGACCCCTAAGGAGATACAACGGGTAAAATAGGGGTTTGAAAAATTTAACTTAACGTGAGCGAAGCAGAGGGCAAAAGCTAGTTGTTTAATAAACAATATGTCTTTTTTTTGTACATAACTGTGAAGTTTATTTTCTCATTTACCCTTGGTACCCAAAAAAAAATGATAAAACATGGTTGTCAAATATTATTACAAATGCCATATTGTACCGGGCGCCCCTAGTGTGATTTTTCGAAAAAGCTATCTTTTAGTGGCCTAAAACTCGGTAATTATTAGGAATTCAAGAAAAATGTTTATAATCATTATTGTTGCAAATTTAATAAGCTTCAATTATGTAGTAGTAAACTTTTACCTTTGACCAAAGGTTCTCGAGATATTAACAAAAAACCAAAAAAAGGGTCCTGTTTCCGCTAATTGCCGCTAGAGCTCGCCTCGTACGCATGAGGACTTTTGGTATATTCATCCCTAGGTACCCATAATTCGATGTGCAAAGTTTCAAAACTTTCGCAATTTTCCAGAGGTTGAGTCATTTTTTGAGGTTTTTTGACTGGACTATAGGTACTATAATAACCGAAACAGTATGATGCCAGCGACTGCGTGGATATTTAATTCCCGCGGAAACTCTCTTATTCTCCAGGATGAAAAGTAGCCTATGTGTTATTACAGACTATAATCTATCTCCTTGCCAAATTTCAGCCAAATCGGTTCAGTCATTGCGGTGTGATTGAGTGACAAACATTCATCCATGCATTCAAACTTTCGCATTTATAAAGAAATAATATACAGGGTGTCCCACGGCTATGCCACATGGAGGGGAAGTACCTTAAATATTGTAGATGGAACATTTTACTGAAAGAAGACTTCATTTTAATTTAAAAAACAATTTAAACTGCATTCATAGATTTTTAAATAATTGCCTGGTTGAACCGGGACTCGAACCCGCTATACGAGAAAAAAAATTAATCTGTATCTTTATCATACCGATCGGAAGGCTTCATCATAAGGATTATTTTTTGTTAAATAACATAGCATGAGAAATAAAAGGAAGACCATGAATTTAAATAATTAGCTTAATTAGCTTCCATTCGCTGCTGTGACAACACGTAGACTCTCTCGCATAGACGCGACAAGGCAATAAGTCAGTTCATATCACCCCATACCCCAGTGCAATGTGATCTAAGACTTTGAGGATTTCTTTGATTCTGACAGTCCCACCTTTGAATCACTAAGCCCCATAAATTTTCAGTTTCAAATCAGCAGATCGAGCGGGCTATTGAACGAGGTGACTGCCACGGTGCAGATTGAACCATGGAATAGTAGCTCAGCGCATTATCTTGAACTTATGTTGTCGGAATTTTGCTGCAGAACATCAATGTAAAATGCTGCAGAAACACCACGCATCACCATAGCTCATCCACCTCCTTTTGACTGTTTTTGACTGTGGATGCTATCAGCATCATTATGATTCAATGCACAATATGAACTTAGATATAATTAGAATTATGATTAAGCTTCCATTTTGTATTTATTTTGTATATTTAAATTTTAAATAACAAATCTAATTTTTTTGATGATTAATTGTCACTTTTACAAGCAAAGAGAATGTAATCACTCCGTTTACAAGTGCAATGATCTAATGTGTCAAACTTGAATTTAGGAAATGAGTTATATTTGTATAGAAAAGTCATTAATACTTTTTTTGATAAAACGATGCATGAAATTTTTATAAAGTAACAAATGCCTTGATATAGCATTATAGACCTTACTGAATGCAGGGTTACGAAGAATCTAGTTTGAAAAGTGGTAAACATATTTAGTCCCCGACCGTACATACATGAACCCTGAAAACAATATACTCCTTTTTTCAGGCAGTCGTATAATAAAACAAAATCTACACAATGTTTGTACAATGAATCATGTTAATCATGCCGCGATCTGTGATCGGCATACGATTAGCGGTGTATGATGCATGGAGTGCGTTCAACCGATTGTCCTATAGAAGGCTCAAGGTTGCACAATGGTGTTAATCACGCATGTCTATACCTAAACGCCTATATTACCTTCCTGTTTACTTTAGGCTTGCATATTAATAAGTGTTAGGCATTTGAATACCACATGACATACGGACTAACAGATAATGTAAAGCCTAGCCTTACATAGAAATTTTAGATTATTTTTATTGTATAAGATAATTAGGTCATAATTATAAATAATAAGCATTGGTTATGTAATGTGAGCCTATAATTTAGTAATAAATAAATACTTAAATATTGTACACCGGCAACGGTAGAACATGCAGATCTTACCTACTATGCTAATGTAACACCTATAATATTATGTAATGTATATTATAATGTACCATATTCTGGACAATAAATAAATAAATAAATAAACCAGTGGATGAAGAAGAGAGAGAATTAAAAAACCATAATCCACGCGATTGAAGTCGCCGGCATCAACTAGTATTTTGATATTCGTGCGTCAATATTGTTGGTTTGCCATAAAAAAAAAACAAAAGCAAAAAAAAAATAATTAAAAACAACTCACTGACTTTTTTATTGACATCCTGAGTGTCCATTAGATAGTACCTACCACGGTAGTACATTGGTATTGTTTTGTGGTTTACGGCGCAGGACCGATGTCTACGTGCTCTCCAAGGCACGGGCTAGAACCGAGGACATTTTTTGGCCCGACCCGAACGTGCTAACCACTGGACCAACGAGGCCGCCTAAATACCTTATGACATATACATTATGAATTTAGGTATACAATCTTAATCTAAACTACCATTAGCGTATGGACTGTCGATTACAGTAATCGCTTGATGTAAACATGATTTTGTAATAATAATCACACATTATATTTCAAATGTCTCAGAGATTAAGCGAGCCTGTCTTGGTCAATGTATGGTTGTAAATTATAATAAGCAGTCATAGGTGTGGTCTTTTAGACTCTATTCAAGTTAACACAAAACAAACCACACAACCACAGAGCGGCAGATCAATCTACATAATATGTATGTACAGCGTTAGTTTTAGGGTTCTGTATTAAAATAAAAGTATTCTACTGGAGAGTGACGTAGGCTACTTTTTATCGCAAAAACAAAAGGTTCCTCAAGGATTTTAAAACTTACTCAATGCGGACGAAGTCACGGGCTAAAACTAGTGATAAATAAATCCACAACGAGACAGTACGAGAGGTGCCTTTGGTATTAATATTTTTTAAAGGTCATCTTCCAATTTTAATCTTAAACATCATGGATAACCTTTACATGATATCGTTTTATTATTACTGCATTATTTCTTACCAGCCTTTAACTCTTCATATAATATTGCTTACTATATATGTAACCTTTAGATCACGTGTCATAATAAGATACATGATAATCTATGACAAAACAGTTTGAAAATTGATAGACTGTACCTACTGCATTTAGCAGAATCTTTATATTGTCACTACAGTCACTACTCACTAGTCACTACTTACTTTCGCAATTGCAAGGGATCTAATCTTATTTTGTGATCGAAGGATCTAATGAGCAATGGAAAATTAAAAAAAAACATTGTCACTTTTGGACATTTTAAAATAAAACTATATAGAGATAAAATAAATATAAGTAAAATGTTTTAAAAAATAACTGCAAATTTTTATAACAGTACTTACCTATTTCTTATTTTTTTTCAGACCTTCACGAAATTAGGCATAGAGATTAATAAATAATTGCGTCCTAGAGACGAATCTGGGATAATTTAGATTTCGGAAGATCGAAAAATTCCCACGAGATTATTAACATACGTTAATTAAACTTGTAGGTATCAGCTAGTTTTTACATAAGTCTGAATACCTAGCATTACGAATATTTATGAATTACTAGACTTTTGATTTCCGCTGGATTTTTTTAATTTTCTGGGTGAAATATAACCTATGTGCTATTCTGATTTATAAGCTTTTTAATTTTCTGGGTGAAATATAATATATGTGCTATTCTGATATTGTAAAGTTCCATCAAAATCCGTCTAGTAGTTTTTGCGTGAAAGAGTAACAAACATTCATCTATCTTCATAAACTTTCGCATTTATAATATTATAGTAGGAAAGTAGGATTCAACTCGGCTTCATATATGGCTTTTATCTGCTCTTTTTTTTCTCATGCCTCTGTACGAATAAAAACTGATCCTTGTCATCTCAGCCTTCTTTTTTCGAAGATGTTTCAGTCAAAAAAATCGCAGTATGTATAAGTCCATTACCGGATGATCTTTACCCTTCATCTAATTTTTTCGTGATATATCAATATCGGCCCCTTTTACCTATAATTTTGTCCATCGATGTTCTAAACGATACCGCTAATATCAGATAACATGTAAAAATATTTTTCTCATAGAAATGAATTCCCCATTTTCTTTATATACTTTTGTTACTTTTGTTTTTGTACTTTTGTATCTCCTCATCAAGATTTAATAAGAAATTTTTCCTCGTAATTGTAAACAAGTAGGCGGATTACGCTCTGATTATTTTTGTGGTAAGAAAAGATATTTACTTGGCGATGCATCAACGATTTTCTTATAAAATTGTAACTAGCTAATTTACAAAGACATTTGTAACGTTATTTAGTGTTCACAAGCATTTAATATTTATGGGTTTATGCCGCGACTTCGTCCTCGTGGATTTAGTTTTTAAAATCCCGCGGAAACTCTTTGATTTTTCGGGATATATAAAGTAGTCTATGTCACTCTCCAGGACCTCAACTATACCCATGCAAACAATCACGTCGATCCGTAACTCTTTTGCAGCGTTATTGAAGGACAAACTAACAAACAAACACACTTTCGCATTTATAATATTAGTCAAGAAGTAAGGATATTACTGAAAAAAAAATAGACGCTGACAAAATTCACAATTCTTTCAGAAAATTATTATGAAGAATTCACAGACATGACGTGCCATAAAAAGCGCAGCTTGGCCTACGTAAAATACTTAAATAATTTTGAATTTGAATTTGATGATATTTGCTTCATCGTTTTATCGAGCGATATTTAAAACTGAGGTGTCTGTTACCTATTTGAACCTTTTGAACCCCGGAGCTCCAAAATGGAGGCCAAAGTTCTAATCACCGCTGTAAATAAAACTTAATAAGTTTATTATGTTGGTAATTTATGATATTTCAGATCCAAAAAATTATTTTAGGGTTCTAAAACTGGAATGGAATTAAGGGATGCTATAGCCTTACAGAAAAGTTTTGAAGCTGGTTTTTATCCAACTTCAATAGCAATCTACAATACCTTGATCGATATTATGTGTACAAATACTCCTTCATACATCAGGTTGATGTCGCAACCCGCCATCGGTCGGTGAACGCAACCGTATTGCAGCAACCGTGCTAGCGCTGCGTGTACCACCATCAATCAAGGTCAATGTAATAGCAAATACCTACCTATACAGATAGAACAGCTGTAACAATAAATAAATAAATAATAAACTGCCGAGTTTCTTACCGACTATACTCAGCAGAATCTGGTTTCTAAATCAGTCTTGAGTTTTTATAAGAGCCACAAGTTGGTCTAAATGATAAATTAATGATTTTGAATTGAGTAAAAAAGCCGTACTGACTCCGTCGTTGTCAGAAAAAAATCTAATAAAAAGCAAAGCATACATTTTATACAGACCTCCTTCAGGGGTTTTCATTTTCCTCTCTGTGATCCTATTTCGATCCAAGTCTTTCCCTACATCTGTCCATTTGAATGTGGGTCTGCCTCTTTTCCTTTTCCTTCAGCGGCCAGGCCAAGTTTTTGTTCGTTTGAGCTTAAATCTACCCATCAGCAATATATTGATTCATTTTTTTCATGCATATGGTTGAATAGTGAAGACCTAGAGTTACACGAGATACGTAGGTACTTTTTATACCAAGTCAAAACAAAGGATTTATCCCAATATTATATAGGTACCATTCTGGTAACTACATATTGTTTATTATTCTGGAGAGGGCTATAATTTGACGATGGATAATTTTTCCTTCATTTCATCCTTGAAAAGAGTTCCCCTATGAGTCATGCTTCTATTAATTTGTTATGAAATAAAGTGTCTAGAAAAATCTAGCCTTGTATCTTGCACGTTATTTAAGGTGGCAGCCAGCATAACAATAAAAATAAATGTAGTAATTATTATTATAAAGTAATAATATGTTTTATGATGAGAGCTAGGTGTACTATCATCAATCATGCATCACACATGCATCAATCAAGGCTAACGTAAAATAAATACTTACCTACACAAACTGAATGGCTTTAATGGTCAGTAATTCGATTTGTAACTAATTTATTTTCACCACTTTAATGCGCACACAGTAGCGTCAATAAACATTAAGATTATAGAGAAAGGGAAATTATCATTAGCACAGGATAATAATAGTAAAGGTAAAATTGATGCTTGTTCTGTTGCATTTTGTATGAATATTGACGAAGAGTAAAATATGAAGAAGGTCCAATAGTCTTTTAAACCTTGTTTTACAACATTTACTAAATCACAGATGAGGGTGAAATGCGTATTAATAGCTTTGAGTATATAACCTAATTAACAGTAATAATGAATATTATTTTTTACTGACATTTTTAGGTCTGGATATAAGAACGAAAACGCTAACCTTGGCCATACTGGTATTTGATTATATATAATTATGTTTTTTGGACATGTGCTTAGACGGATTTTCTAAACATCCTATCAGCTTTACGTCCTTTTTTATGTCTAAACCTCACAAGCTGTTGTCCCGCTTGATCGGCCATTATGTCTAGATAATAAGGAACTGTTTACCCTAACAGTAACTTCTAACTATAATAGGGATCATTACAGCCGGGAGTTGATAATATACCCCGTCTCTCAACGTTTTATGACTAACGGGGCTGGAATTGCCTAGTTGAGTAGGTAATATGATATTATTTTCCTCGCGAGCTCTTAAAAGTTGCTCTACACCGGACGCTGTACAAACTCCAAAGCTGTATACGAATACTTGATTGATAAAATATATAAGAGAAGGATATAATATATTTTTTTAACCGACTTCCAAATAAGTAGGAGGTTCTCAATTCGTCGGAATCTTTTTTTTATTTTTTATGTATGTTCCCGATTACTCGAAGACGCCTGGAGCGATTTGGAAAATTCTTTTTTCGTTTGAACTTCCCAGGTGTGCCCATGATCATCATGGGATCCTGGAGAAATCGAGGGAACTCTTCAAATTTTATAGGCAAACTTGATATATAATTTGTAGTGGCGATTGAAGTCGGGTTTTTAAAGATTCCGACGAATTGAGCACCTCCTCCTTTTTCGAAAGTCGGTTAAAAAAGTAGTCTAAGTTACTGTCGATAACATCAGATATCTACCAGTAAAAGTCTCGTCAAAATCGGGCCAGCCGTTTGCGAGATTATCCAGAAAAAACAGATAGACAGAAATTTAAAAATAAAGCTGTGTGTTGTAAAAACCGTATAATTTACTTTCATAGGCATTTATTAAAAAGCAGTTATTTTGATAATACTTGTACATGTAATTTATTGCTTATTAAATGCTAGAACGTTGTAGAACTGTGGGAACGTCTTAAATAACTTTATCACATTATCAAGGTCGATCTACATTATTTAAAAATATATAATTACACTTACCTACTACCAAATTAAGTTTTGTATATCATATTTCTTTATTAATACAATTTTTTATTAAACTTGTAATGTATGTACGTATGTATATATGTCTATATGTAGGACATGGTACTGATCTGATGATGGAGCCGAAACATGGCTATAGGAACGACGGTATCCCATCGAGCATGAGCTTGTTTGATTTGTCTTGATAAGTATTCTGATTTTAGATGTTATTCAGGGTCTGATGATACAGCCGGAAGGTGGCCAAGGAAGTCGGAAATAAAATGACGTAACCCCATCGAGTTAGAATTATTTTCGTTCATGATGATTTTAATGAGTTAAATTTATAAAGAGTACAATTTGTGATTTTCTTTTTTGCAGATAAATGGTCTTTTAAATCGAAGCTTTAATGGGCCAAGTTACCAAAGAAGAGAAACATCGAATAGCAAGTAATGCTTAATAGATAAATTTATTCGAAATATCAAATAACCCTAACGAAATGTCAACAGATACCCAAGAATATATGAACGGCATGAAGCCTGGACCACTAACGAGAGAGATTCCAGAATGCATGAGAGATAAATACTCTGTGATACAAGCAGTTTTCGATATACTTGTATTTTTAGTGTTCGCAATCGGATACGTTATACAGGGAATATATAGGTCGATAATCGGAATTCCAAAGAAGGATCTAAGAGGAAGTATAGCCCTTGTGACTGGGGGTGGAGGCGGCTTAGGAAGTCTCATAGCTTTGAGGCTAGCGAGGCTTGGCTGCGTCGTTGTTCTATGGGATATAAATAAAGAAGGTCAGTATATAAACCTTAACCCAGAGCTGTCAAGCATTAAGTGATAGTAGTTCTGTTATTTATTCAAAGGCACGCTTGAATTCAGATTTTGAATTTTATAGATTTATCATCAAGCTCAATAGAGGTTTTACTTTATAGAACAGTTCCATATTATAATTCAAAAGTCTACAAAAACGTCGTGTCGTGTGACCTACCCAAAGTCATTGTATCACTACATAGTAGGTACAAAACAAAGTCGCTTTCTCTGTCCCTATGTACGCTTAAATCTTTAAAACTACGCAACGGATTTTGATGCGGTTCTTTTTAATAGATAGCGTGATTGAAGAGGAAGGTTTATATGTATAATTACAGAGTTCCCATGGGAATTGAAAAACCTTCATCCACGCGGACGAAGTCGCGGGCATCGTCTAGTTTATTTATAACTAGCTTTTGGCTGCGACTTCGTCCGCGTGACTTAGGTCACTGTTTTTCCGGGGTAAAAGGTCACTTTCCTTGCCTTCTAAAAAAATTAATGAGAAAATGAAATTTTTTCATAATTTTTTTTTTCGTGAATTTTTTCTGTATTATTCGGGATAAAAAGTATTCTAGGTCCGTCTCCTGGTTCTAAGCTACCTCCCCACTAATTTTCAGCCAAATCGGTTCAGCCGTTCTAGAGTTATAAATAGTGTAACTAACACCACTTTATTTTATATAGGTATATCAGATAATTACTAAACTAGTGGATGCGTCGCTTTCTGCTAATTTCACTCACAAAAGTTGAAAATATTGGCAACTTGTAAAGGCTGGCGATCATAATATTTTATTGTTTTTACTATTTTTAATAACAAATATATTGAAAATTTAAATAAAACTTTCGGCGTTATAATTTGCGCCTCGACCGTATTTTCCGCACTTATATCATAAATATCTATAAAGAAAACTTTGTGAAGTATAATACAAAGAAAACTTAGTAAAATCATTCATTAACTACAGTTGTTTGCCTATAGTAATTTGCTGTATGTAATTGTTATTGATTAGGCATTCTCGGGAAGTCAGTAGCCAATAAACTAAAATGTTTTATGTTTTGTGTCAGTGTTTGTATGTTTTATATGCCATTAGTATGTTCGCAGTTTAAAGAGCTTTTCTATTCTTACGGTCATTACCAGACATTGATTGTCTGGGCAGTGTCTGAATCTTTACGTATTTACTGCTTTCGATGCCTTTGATAATAGTTTTCCTGAGCGAAGTTTTCCAGGAATTTCTATAGTTAGGTATTTAACAATAGCCTCAATACTTTTAGAAAGAAAATGAGAACGACTCATCACACCTTTTAAACACTTTATCGATAGAAATAATAATATGACTATCTCGGAACAAAATTAGGAACATTTTTCACGATTTATAGATTTTAAATAATCAAGTTCAAAGTGCTTATTTTTTTTATTAAACAAAATATAAGTAATCTATAAAGATTTCTGAATTCAGGTTTATGTTATTGTTATTTCTGTATAAGTAACAATAATTACCTACATAAACAAAAAAAAAATATATAAATTACCTACATAAACAAAACGCGAATCGAGACTATTGACCTTATTTTCAAGTTGGACGTTACTGGGTCTTCAGTAATGTCCAACTCTTATACATAGTTTTACGAGCTGCAAAAGATTTAACGAAACCATGTATTATACCTACTATGTAAGCCTTTGAGATGTAAGCACATTTAAGTTAATATTATTGTCAAAGTACGTAGGACATTAAATATTAGGTATACTAGCGGCATTATGCTATTATTTCCTATTAGTCAGTGAGTGTTAACCCGCTTTTATATATAATATATATAAACATTTTTGTAAGCATAACAAGGAAACCTTTATTTATGTAAGTAGGTTAAAGGAAAGTAAATATGTACATCGCAACTGCATTGCAAAGGATAGAATAACGATTGATTTTCAGAGTATTAATATGAATGCATTTTATATATTATAATATGTAGGTAAGTATGTACTTGAATTTTTATGTATGTATTACATGTTTTCATTATTTACATATTTATTTAATTTATACATATATTTGCACCACCTACGGCCTACCTCCTATGTGTAATTGTGTTCTTTTGCACCATGAGATACCTAGGCAGCGAAAAGATAAAATGTATTACATATTTATCGTGTAGTGTACCATATATTCATTCATAGCCAACAAAGTTTTTCTATCCTAATAGTAGGAAGTTACTTTTTAACGTTTGTTTACAATGGAAAAGTTACAGATATCTATAGTATACTATATAATATATATATGTTTTTGTTAAATGTTGTAATGTCTACGTCATTGTCTGTTCTACACATGACACATATTATGAGGAAATTGTGAAGTGCTAAATATAACTGGCCCTGTGACTTACTTTACTTTATATTATTTGCATTATCTGCAATTAATTTAGGTTATCATACATTTCAGAGTCTCGTATACCTTTATCCGTTATAACTTATATCTATTATATCAAAAAGGGGTTTTAGGGAAAAAAGAGATGAGAGAATAATTTGTATTAAGAGGCTATGTTTTTGTTATGTATTTTGTTACATTTTCGTGAAAAACCACCGCTACCGAGCCGATTTGAATGTGTTCTTTTTATTTTAATTTTTAATTTTCTCTTGTCATGACATATAGAGGGATAGGCACCTATTACAGTATGGTACAGCATGGTAATAGACTAACAGTAAACACGAGGTTAAATTGTTCTCAAAACTGCAAACTTAATATTGAAATACGAAAAAGAAATCGATCATATTTTTGAAAGAATAGCTATAGCTATAGTCGGGTTTATTTTTATCTTTATCGACCTAATTATTAAGACAGTATCGTTAAGACATAATTATTTCTTACATACTTATGTAAATATGTATAAATGCATGTAACAACGCAGGAACAGGTTGTTTGAATAAATAAACTGAATTTTTATTCACGTTCATACTATAATATGTACCATACAATTATTATTTCCGAAGTCACAATAGAACCTGTTTTATATCGTCATGGCCAAAAACCTAATGGGTCGTCATTAACGATACGAAATGTATACATATACTGGGTGACTTTTTCCTGCGTCTTGAAAAATTTAGATCATACTATGTAAGTGGAGTATAAGATATACATGGTATTATTAGATTAATATCTCTTGTTTTATTATAGTTCATCATATCCAACATACTACGTAAACGTAAGACATACTACTCAACCAGACGCGCGAAAAATGAATGAAAATAGGTAGGCGGCGGCAGCGGCGGCGCGTGCGATGGCAATATGCTCGTAGCTTGAGTGAGTGAGACGGAAGAGCGCTGTTTTCGCGCATTGTTTTACGTAACAGGACTTCGTAGGTATCTACTCAAAATTATTATTTTGATGATTTCGATTTTTCCTTCATACTTATACGGGCTTAGGACCTTAGTAAAGAAGGTAAGGGGTACAGCATACCTACAAGTTAAACTTTTGTTTTACAAAACTCGTAAATTGCAAAGAAAAAAGTTTTTAGGTATGAATTTTAGGTAGATTTGTTCTGCCAATCATAAACTAGAATCTACAGCATCCTAGGCGTATTTAAAAAATCGAAATCAACTTGTTTACATCCCTACTGATTAATAAAAGTATACTTACATAATAAAAAAATCCTTCCTAATGATATCGTAATAATTGTTCAAAATGTCCGGCGCAAGTAAAGCTTGCACGCGGGTGAAGTGATATGGATGCATGCTAGACATGTTTAGCAACTTCCATACATGCATGGTCAAGCAACCTTTGATACTCGTAGGTATGTTCTCAAGATCAATGCCGTGTTTGGAACTCGCGGATTCGGGATACCATTCATACGCAATGCCTGTAAATTGTTTGGATCTGCGTACATTCTTCGCGCACCATTTAAACTTTCACCTGACTGAATGTAAAATCTCACCATCGCTAAATACTCGGTATTAGAATATTCGTATGCCATATTGTACACTTCTTTTATTTACAAAGTATTTACACTTCAACGCGACGTCACACGTGACACGACCGTAAATAATCGAAATTCGCATCCAACTAGTGTCCTTATTCCTAGGACCTTAAACAAAAACTGATCTGCGCGGGTTGCGGGGAGAGCGCATCGCGCAGAAATAGTGTAGCGCGGGTGCGCGGGGGCGGTAAAAGCAGGCTCGCCGCCATAGATAATACACTATCTCGCCGCCTAGAGCAGTGCGACTGTCGGCGGGCGCGCCGCGCCGACAAAGGGCAGCGACAGAGGTTGCCGACAGCCTTCCCGCCGACAGCCGGCTACGAAAACCACGCGGAAAATTGTTCGCGTATTTGTTAGGGTGACTATGATTTACAATTTTTGTATTTTAACTCTTTTTTTTTAATTCTTATTTTTTATGTTATAACATGAAAAAAATACTTTACATGATTAGTATTTATTGATAGAATAAAGATCACAATAAGTTAGTAAAACTAAAAAAAAAAAAAATGTAACGATGCCATGAGCTTCTATTGCATTTACTTATCAACCCTTAATTTTTTCAAGACGCTGAAAAAAGTCACCCAGTATATGTATCTAGAATGTATTGTAGATGAAAAAATTTACATGCACAAAAATTTATCTTCATATTCATAATGTATTTATCATCATCATCATTAGCAATCCATCAACGGCTCACTACTGAGCGCAGGTCTCCTCTCAGAGAAGAGTTTTAGGCCATAGTCCAACACGCTAGCCCATTGCAAATTAGCAAACACATGCAGGTTTCCTCACTATGTTTTTCTTCACCATTGAAACGTGTGATATTTAATTGCTTAAACGCACATAACTTTGAAAAGTCGGAGGTGCGTGCCCGGGATCGAACCCGCGACCCCCCGCAGTCCTAACCACTAGGCTGTCAATGCTAAGGCAAGCACACTGTAAGCAGTGATAATTTATTCATGATTTTTATCTTACTGCAATGTAAAATTATTGACCGAGCGAAGAGACCTGTCTCCGAGTTTAGTTGGGTGGTTTTTTTTCATGTCTGTCTGTCTGTGTGTCTGTTAGAGCCTCATAATGGCTGAAGTATTTAAGGTAATCATTTCAAATAAGTTGATGCCCGCGACTTTGTCCGCGTGGATTTAATTTTTAAAAATCACCTGGGAAAAAAGTAGCCTACGTCACTTCTTCAGGTTGTCAAATATACATTACCCATGCAAACAGTTATGTCAATCCATAACTCTGTTCCGGCGTGATTGAAGGACAAACCAACAACCAAAAACATTTTCGCATTTATGATATTAATAGTGAGGATTAATTAATAACCGATAGCCCAAAACTGACGACTGGTAGGGACGCACATAAAAATTAAATACATATAAGTAGAAAGAAAAGTGCCTAAAGAATTTAAATTAGTTTGAATTCTTTAGTTTTTATTCTCGTTTTCAGTTTAGCAATCATATTTGCCCGTGAGATTGGATTATGTAGGTCATATACATTTTAATTACAAGTATTATTCGAGGCTAAAAGGTTATTAATGGTTTAGGTAATTAAATAAAAATTAAGCAATAAGCTAAAGCGTCCGTGACATGCGACTCGCTCATTTTCGTTTCAAATCTATCAGTTTTTTTCAATTTATTTCTAAACTAGCTGTTGCCCTCGACTTCGTCCGCGTCAATTTCTGTTATTATGATCGCGATTAAGAAGTTTTTAAAAGAATATATTTTAAATATGGATAATTTTCCCCGTTTTGGCAACAATTTTCACTGATGCTTCGGTCCTATTGGTCGCAGCGTGATGTTATATAGCCTTAAGCCTTCCTCGATAAATGGACTATCCAACAAAAAAAGAATTTTTCAATTCGAACTAGTAGTTTTTGAGATTAGCGCGTTCAAACAAACAAACTCTTCAGCTTTATATATTAGTATAGATTAGATTCCCTTAATTCAATTTGGTAGGTATCAATAGGTTTATATTTGTTGTCATTATTTTCAATTTACTTAATTTAAAAAATTTTAAAAAAAAAGGTGTCGATTGAGAAACCCCTTCTATTTTGAGGTCGTCGCCTTCAATACCGTTTGTATACCTACTATAAGGTGAGTAAAATTCAATTTTTACTTATTTATAGAAGTAATAATCAATTTATTATTAGCATGACAGGCCAATGACGTGAAGATTTTATCTTATACAAGATTCAATTTAAGATTTTATCTCATAAGGTACCAAAGTTATACGTGTTTTTTTTATGTCATGAATGATAAGTTATTTTAATAAAATTAATTAGGTATATATTAATCGCTTTAGGCCGCCTTTTGTGTTCTTAAAATTTTGATATTTTATTGCTTGTTAATTACAAAATCTATGTAAGTAAATAATAAATTATGTCATGTTACATGTGCAATAAAATTTTCATTAAGTACTTAATATAATTATTATAAAACACATTGGATTTTTCATAAATCATCATTAAATCTAATGAGTTAATAAATTAATACTTTATTGATTAAATCACCTATGTCAGCTGCAACGTGTTACATGGTTTAGATTAATAAATTGTAAATTAATAAATGATTACTTAATTATTTATATTTATCATGTAATATCACCTTATATAATTACTTAGTTAAAACAATATTGCATATCCTGAAAATAATAATAATAATTTACTATTATAAAAAAACATACATGCATACATATACATTTATATGCATACACCTATAAAATTGTATATATGAAGCCCTAATAGAATTTTATGTGAATATTTTGCATTTCCAAAATATTACATACCTACATACGTGTAAAATGTGTAAAATTGATAACCTCCTTTTTTATTTCGGTTAATAAAAATAAACTATAATGATTTTTTCGTCCTTTACTTCTCTTATCCTTTAAGCACTATAAAAAGGTCAAAAAGCAATCCGGACTTACCAGTTGGGTTGAAAAAAAAGTCTATAATAAAGAACAAATCACTGCACTGCTGCGTTAAAAATTTATAAAGGTATATTCTCTCCATAGAATTTTCACCCGAATGATTATTTAAACACTATTCATTTTACTATTTGCAAATTGAGAGAAAGCAAGCTCGTAAATATAGACAACTCTCTTTTTGTACACACCATCTATCTGCCTTTACTATTATGTATTGTGTGCTATAGACTAGGTTATATTGAAATGTTGTTTTAAATGCCCATAAAATTCGCATATTTTAATCTTGTCAAAAACAAAGACTTAAGTTAGTTTAATTCAAAAGGTAATGTTGGCTCTACTATAATAATCATAAATTATATCTCTCGGTTTTACCCGGATGTAATACATGTTATAGTTGAGGACCTGGAAAGCGACGTACGCTATTTTTTATCCCGGAAAAACAAGGGTTTCCACGGGATTTTTAAAATCTATAAGTTTTGTGGAATAAATCCGAAAACGACCAAAAATAAATAAAAATAATAGTTTGATAGTGCAAGCAAAAGCGAGCAAGATTTTTTTCTCCAATTTACAGTGACAAACAGTGTCATACTGGTTCCTACTATCTAAAGTTACTAAATATTTCGGCTGGGAATGTATTTTATGACTCAGGTCCCTATATGGAAACGGATTGTCCAAATGTCACCATATGGGACAATCTAATTACTTACTGTACAATTTAAAAGCTTAGTAAGGAGTTTAAAAATCAATAAAGAGCGAATAAGAAATCGCTTATGCCTCATGAATAAAATCGAACTTAATAGATAAGGTGTGAAGTTGCAGAGAATTCTGTAGGTACTGCATAACATTATTTTAGGATAAAATCTTTATTGCCTTTCAAATTGCCAATTCTGTGAGATTTTAACATCGCTAAAGCCAGCCAATTAGCTACACGGAAATAGTAACTATCTGCTATATACTATTATACATCAAGGTCATTCACCTTAGTTTATCGTTTTTACTTTGAGTATAATATAACCATACTCAAAGCGTTTTTAGTACGAGTTGGCACTCGCTAAATCCTAAGTCTTTTTTCTGCAACGCGAAATTCCCGTAAGAGGTGAACGAACCAGCTATAGGACTGTCTAAAATTGATTGCTATAGAGTACCTAACGATCGCAATTACTTCTGATTGGCTTGGCAAAAACGCCATATATTCAACCAATCACAGGTGATTACGATCAATGCATGTAGCAATCATTTCTTAGTCAACTTTTGTCTGCTACCAGTTTTATGTTGACCAACAGGCAACAGCAATGTCAGAAAAAAATATCGCGTTTACTGAAAGCTGAAAGAGTATTGTAATTGTATTGTATCTTAACGTATGTCTCGCCTACAATCTTACATTTTCATATTTTATAACTAGCGGCCCGCTCCGGCTTCGCACGGGTATAAAATATATAGCCTATGTCATTTACTGATAAAATGATTAAAATCGATCAAAACAATTTGATTTATTCATTACTGCCCGTGGCCCGCACGCGTTTTTAGAGTAAGACAATTCTTCTTTCCCTAAACCATGAAGATTTCCTGCTATTTTTTAATATCTAAATTCATACACTACATTCTTACTTATTTACTTTTTACATTTTTACCTATTTATTCTTATTATACAACAATTAATATATTACAGATTGTCTTTATATACAACGTTCAAAGCTTTCTTGTAAAATAAAATTGAAGTGTCTGTTTTTACTATCAAAAGAACAGCTTTTTACTAACTGCATACGAAAGTAAATACGATACTATACCAAGAAAACAATTTTTAAAATTTTTGTCTGTCTGTCTGTCCGTCTGTTTGTCTGTCTGTATGTTTGTTACCGCTAATCTCGGGAACGGCTGGACCGATTTTGACGGGACTTTCACTGGTAGATAGCTGATATTATCGGGCAACGTATACTTTTTTAACCGACTTTTGAAAAAGGAGGAGAAGGAGTTGTGTTTTTCTACCTCTGCATATCAATATCTCCGTGATTTCTTAACCGATTTGCGTGAATCTTTTTTTTAATCGACATAAAAACTTTGCGAGATGGTCCCATAAAAAGTTCGGGTTCCAACTCCTCAATCCTGATGCTGCAGGGGTACTGCTCCCCTAAACTGTGGGGATTTAGAAACTGTTGATTATGAATAGTTATTTTAGGGACCAAATAAAGACTACATCGTTAAATTCCAGGACCCAACTCCTCAATCCTGATGCTGAAGGGGTTCTACCAACCTAAACTGTGGTGATGTAGGAATGCGGACGAAGTCGCGGGCGTCCGCTAGTTAGGCCAGCCGGAACCGCTGCAAGCGCTACGTCCCGCAATTTTTAAATCTGTAATATCTTTGAAAATATTCATTTAAATCATATGCTGTAAAGGGCCATATAGATCTATATTAAATCAAGAATGTATTTAAGGTATTTAATTAGATAAGGATTAATGCTGTATTGGTTAAAATCGCTTCGAAAATTAGCCATTATTTGTCGTAAAAAGTAAATGACAAAAAAACGTTATTGTGGGATATCCATAAGAGTTAGACATATACCATCGCGGAGTTTTCTGTAGACTTTTTCAATGTGTACAATACTTAGTACATTATTTTGATAAATCTCGTAGGGTTCAGCCTGCGTTTGCAATGTAAGCGGAAAAAATGTAATTATTTACGACATCACTTTAGAAAACTCAAAAATAACAGTATTTCTCCACTATTTAAAGGATGTTATTATATATATAAACCTTCCTCTTAAATCACTCTATCTATTAAAAAAAACCGCATCAAAATCCGTTGCGTAGTTTTAAAGATTTAAGCGACCAAGGGGAAATAGGGACAGAAAAAGCGACTTTGTTTTATACTATGTAGTGATTACTTCCATGAAATTCGATATGGGAATTGGGTATAGTGTGACGATCACAATCAGTTCTGTTTAGCTGTTACTGTCTCCCTTGAGGTTAAAATGTAAGAAAGCAAAGTTCCAAAGCAAGCAATGCCACCACCACTCACATGTACCACCACACAAGACTATCTAAAAAATATAAATAAATATACTTACTTATGCCTTTTTCTGTATAGTTGATAACCCAAAATTACTGTGAAAGATGTACCTAAAGAGGTACTGCTATTTCCAGGTATGGAAATTACCAGTTTACTAGCTGATGCCCGCGACTTTGTCCGTCGTGGATTTTGTTTATAGAATTCTTTAATTTTCCGGGATTAAATGTAGCGCATATGTTAATCTTGAGTATGAGTTACCTCATTTTCTCACCCAATTCATCCGTTCTGACGTGAAGGAGCCACAAACAGCCATCCATCCATTCGTCCTAAAAACTTTCGCATTTACAATATTAATTTGGATATAATAGTAAGATAGGATTTATCACTGGTAATTCACTAATCTTTCCACGCGTTGCCTTTTGATGAATATCTATAAATTAACTATTTTGCATGTGCTTACGAAACATTGCCCCAGAAACAAATTAATAAATTATACTTAGTGATCAGTCAAGGTGAACAAAATTCCGGTAATGCACGCAATCTGCATTCAGATTGCTTTCAAGTGTACTCGGTCAAGAGTAATGACTAAAATTAAAGTAAAATCATTTTAATTTTTACTGTTGCAAAATGTTTGTCATGTTTACTTTGTGCTTACTTTATGTAGGACTTGACCCACCACTCACATCAATTTAAGTAACGGCATAAAACATTTAAAGAGAACTATCTTGTGTCCGCGATTTCATCTGTATGGAGTTAGTTTTTTTTTGACCGTGAAGCTCTTTGTTTTCTCGGAATAACAAGGATAAATACCTCAATAGCTCAATGGTTAAAGGTGCGGACTGAAATTTGAAAGGTC
This sequence comes from Hipparchia sbordonii, assembly GCA_038048805.1. Classification (NCBI taxonomy): domain Eukaryota; kingdom Metazoa; phylum Arthropoda; class Insecta; order Lepidoptera; family Nymphalidae; genus Hipparchia; species Hipparchia sbordonii. Next base: position 8,418,008 of record CM076110.1, read on the forward strand.
GCAGGTTTAAACCCGACCCGTTGCACTATTGTCGTACCCACTCCTAGCACAAGCTTTCCGCTTATTTGGAGGGGAGAGGAGGATATTATTCAACTTCAGCTTGGCTGATATTCTTTTTTAAATAAAAAATAAAAAAAACTGTAACCAGACTACGGGATGTAACATCATAATGATTTTGTTATTCGAGTAGGCATTAATCGGTTCTGGGGGTGAAAATATTAAAAGAATAAATAATATTTATGTAAGAATAAGTTAAAGTTACACGAGATAATATTGTATAGCGACTACTATTAATTACTGCTATTATTAACTACAAGGTACTATTATTATGTTTGTCATTACTTGTTAAAGTCGGACTGACGACATCAAACGAGTCGCAGGGATCCGCTTGATTCAGGTGGCGTAAGACCGAGGCCTATGGAAGTTCACACAAGAGACCTTTGTCCAGCTGTGGATGTCTATCGGTTGATAACAGAGAAGAAGATTATCTATTAATTTGCCACTAAGCTTATAACGAATGAACCGATTTGGCTAAAATTTGGAATGAAGATAGCTCATACCCAGGATTAAAACATAGGCTACATTTTATCCCGGAAAATTAAAGAGTTCCTACAGGAATTAAAAAAAAACCTTAATCCACGAGGATGAAGTCGCGGGCATCATCTAGTAGTTAATAATTTTAAAAACACGCAGATTTTGGAAATAGTAATTATTTACACAATTTTAAAACGTACACATTAACATTAAATATAATATGTTACGGGTATACCCGTGTTTTTAACCGGCGCGGAGGTAGAGTCTCCTGCCAGTTAAAAAAACTTACAAAATTTTCAAAATCGTTATTAATAATAATTACTTGACTTTAAGTATAGCTACTCTTAATTATTAAAGTGCGGGAGAGTATGTATTTCTTAACAAGCTTTATTCCTTTTAAGTTTATGGAAAAATACCCAACGTAAGGTGTACCTACTAAGATAGAATTAATGTACTTATGTATATGAAGTTAAAAGGTAAAGGATATTCGAAAGGTAAAAGGAGACAAACAAAATACTTAATCGTTTTTCGCACTTAGTTCAATGAATTCGTTCGGTTTTTGGGATGTCATTGACTCGCTTTATTTAAATAACGGGTCCGAGTTTCAAATTTCAGGTACCTACTTACCTCTTATTTATTATTAACGGTGAGGGAAAACGTTAAAAATACCTTATACCTCAGAGTACCTAGGTACTCTAAAATGTTCTCAAAATTGAAGTCTGCTAATTCGGATGCTACCCGAAATCATGATCATTAACATCATCATCATCATCATCATCGCGATGATTAAAAAATATATATATCATTAAATAATCAAGTAATATACATACTTCAAAATTCAAATGCTTTTTCTTAAAGATACGAATTTATGAGTACATACATATATGACCTACATATACTCGTGCTAGTTTTTTTTTTAAATCACGCAGGTATCCTCTGTTTTTCCGAGGTAAAAGGTGGCACAAATGTCACTCTCCCGCAACTATAGGCCCCTATCTTAGGTCCCTATATAAAAAATCACGTTGATCCGTTGCCGCGTGATTGAAGGACAAATCCAAAAAACAAACATAATAAAATAGTATTAGTAAGAATTTCCATTTTATAAGCTCTACAAGAATGAAATAGGTACCTACTTATAAAAAATTGCTGTAGGTATTAAATTGACATCAACAACTAAAGTCTTGTTTTTTTTTAATTTCCTGTCTTTTGTCGCAGTTTAAATATTTCTGTGACTCATGATTCTGAAATAAATCCACTACCTACCTCTTCTTATATTATATATGGAAAACATATAAATTACTGCAACAAACCTTGAACAACAAACTATTATGCACATAAAAATATAATTCCTGCCTATAATAACTCCTGCTGCAAAGTATACAGGTTTTTTTAAAATGTTGAAAACATAATGGCTAATCTGTTTTACATACATACCTAATCTGTCAACTAAACTAAATCTTGTGCTATTCCTTTCATAATAAACCCCGCGGAAAAGGATAGCACTGAATAAGATAGTCTTTAACTGCGATCTCACCTGATGGTAAGTGACGCCGCAGTTTAAGATGGTAGCGGGCTAACTTGGAAGAGATGGCAGTGTACATTCAACCCATACCCCTAATTGTTTCACGCCATCGTGGCGGAACGCTAAATCGCTTGGCGGCACGTCTTTGACGGTAGGATGGTAACTAGCCAAGGCCAAAGCCTCCCACCAGACCAGGGACAATTCAGAATTATAAATTCCCGAAATTGACTCCGCCGGGAGTTGAACCCGAGGCCTCCCAGTTATAAGACCACAGCGCTCACCATTGCGCCAGGGAGGTCGTCGACCTATTGAAAAAACTGTCGACATGTGACAACAGACAAAAAACGGCTCTCCGCCGTACAGAATTCTTCCATGTATGAAGTTAATAATGGTACAAAGAAGATAGATCTACCGTTCATTTCACAGTTTGCTGATCGCTTCTATAATAATATAATGAAATTTCTTCAGTAATAAGCTGCCGGTGCTTTGTAATCATATCACAGTAGGTACGTGCTGTAAAGAGGAAAGCCACGTTAATAGACCTTTTATGATTTATTGACTTTACGTGAAAGCCGCGGATATTATACTAATCGTTTTAATATAAAGCAGTCTTCGGATCCTATTCGGTTACTAAACTTTACAGATTGGATCTCAGTGCTGCCCTCCTCAAGCTATAACGTCGTTAACCAACATTTGGCCAAATACGACTTTTTAATGCTATCTTACTTAAAAAAAAACCTCTATCGATCCATCTAATCGGTAGGTATTCTACTTAGTGCTGTAGTGTAGACTACTATTATAAAGAGGAAAGATTTGTATTTTTGTGTGTATGTTTGTAATGAATAAACTCAAAAACTACTGGACCGATTTGGCTGAAATTTAAAATGAAGATAGATCATACCTTGGATTAAAACATAGGCTACTTTTAATCCCGAAAAAAAAGGTACTATAGGTAACTATAGTAGACAATAATCCTATACTATAACTATATTTTTATGAGTACTTAGGTATACTTGTAATAACGTCTCTAATTATATGAAACCGATGCATTAGCATAGGTTAAGTTATCTATTTAGCAAGATAACACCTCTATGTAAAACACTTAAAACATAAAATATCAGCAGGAACTATAAGTTAAACATTTATTAGATGCTTTATTTTTTTCCATCTACATGTTTATTACTAGATGTCATCTTTGGATGTCTGATGAAATATAAATATTAGGTATCGCAACAAAGTACCTAAAAACACAAAATACCTAATAGTATAAAAGGTCTTTACCTACTTAAATAGTTTTTTATATTTTTCTTATTATTGTAAATGATCCAAAATTAATTGTGCTTTTCACATTGACTTGTCTTAAAAACCTTCATATTTCCTTGCTCAAAGTATAAAGTACAAATATGTATGTATTGTATGAGTGTAAGAGACAAATACAGGCAATTACCAATGAAGCGTCCACAGATCTAGAGGTTACAATTTACTGTAGGTACCTAACTATCTTAATAATGAAGTATGACATCCATCCTATTTTATTACGATTATGATAAGCGAAAACAACTAGCAAGAAAGTCGACTTAACTTGTACCATGACTTAAACAAAGCTAATTTTGTTTCAGGACTTGAAGATACAGTGAAATTAGTCAAAGGAATAGGTGGAAAATGCTTCGGCTACGTGGTGGATCTCACTAAGCGGGACAACATCTATCGGATCGCTAAACAAGTCGATCAAGAAGTCGGTAAAGTAAGTAGAAACTGTGTCTATTTCACCATCGTCGAGTATCGTTTAATCGGCGAATTTTAACATACTTCCAAAAAGGGAGAAGGTTCTAAATTCGTCGGAATCTTTTTTTTAAAATATTTTTTATGGATGTTCCCCGATTACTCGAAGATGCCTGGACCGATTGAAAAATGGAAAATTCTTTTTTTGTTTGAAAGGGTCCCAGGCGTCCCAGGCTTCCCAGATTGTCCCATTGTCATCAGGTCAGGATCTGATGATAGGATCCTGGAGAAATCGAGGGAACTTTTTAAATTTTATAGGCACAATTGATATACTTTGTAGTGGCGTTTGAAATAATCAGCTGAGCACACTTTTCGTAAAAGAATCTTTTCGTAGAAGAAGTCGGTTTTGTAAAAAGAATTTTTACGTTGTTCTGACAGATTCTCAATACGGAACGGTGCGGTTGTATAGAAAGTTTCTGAGGCGAATTACTTAGTCCATCAGGATTCAGGACCAAACTTCGTTCTCCTCGGCTAAAAATTACTCGGCAATGGTGAAATTGGTACTTAAGACCTTAGTAGAGTACTTATCTAACTACACACATAGCTAATATTTATATTTATATATCTTTCTTCAGTGTAGTGTTAAAAAACAAAGAGTTTAAAAAAACACGTAATTTATGATTGATCATTTATGACTTCACCGTTTGAATAATTTTCGCAGTCAGTAAGTTGCTAATTTGGATTCCAATTTGTTTTTGCTGCCTAAAGCAAAAACAAATTGGAATCTAAATTAGCAACAATAACATATTGGAAAAAACATTATGCTAATAGCCTATATAAAATTACCTATTTAAGTAGTTGTACCTACATAATATGGGTAAGTAGGTACATATTATGTACGATATGCAATATGCAAACAAATGAGCGCATCCTTAATATCTTTACTTTACTTTATGAGGCTGAAATTTATAGAGTGCACTCTCACTCAGCTCACACTCAAGACAGAGTTAAAACGAGACAGATTTATGTCAGCGTTTTGTGTCTCACTTTAACCTCTATCTTGAGCCTGAGCTGAGTCAGAGCACGCTCTATAGATCTCAGCATAAGATACTAACTTTATCCTGCGACTTTGTCCGCGTGGAGTTAGATTTTTAAAATCCCACGGGTGCTCTCTGTTTTCCTAGGATAAAAAAAAGCCTACGCAGGGCATAGACCGCACGGGAAACCTCACGGGAAATCAGCAATTCTACGCAGACGAAATCGCGGGCAACAGCTAGTTAACCAACAAAACACATCTATCCGATCCTCCGGTGCTGCGCTAGTGAAAAACAAACCAACATACATTTTCGCACATTTACCTATTTTCGTTGTATATATTTGGAAGGATATCCAAAAACTTAATACTGGTATTATAACAATGTTGCCTGATGGAAAGAATTACGTAATCTAAAATTGACTCTCGTTATTTTAATTCATTATTCACACAAATGACAAAATAAGTTTCGCAGACGATTATTTCCTCATTGTTAGAGATATCAAAATACTTGATACTAAAACTTAAACTGCGTTAACTAAACATCAAATTGAAATAAATACTGATCATGATTTTGCTTGAAATTCGAGATTTGATTCTTAACTACTTATCCCATACATTTTCTAAGGAACTCGAGTAGGTATCTAAACTATTCTCATTTTGTCATAATATCTTTTAAAAACAGTGCTAAAAAAATTAGGGTAAATGAAAATTATAATTAACACTCTACTTTTAGCAAATAAGTATTTACTAAGGAGCTCTAAAGTAAATGTAAGAAGCAACAAAAATTTTAAATTCGAACAGCATAGATATTATGTTCCGCGTGCGACATAGTTCTAATCAAAGTATTAATTTCTTTAATATGAATAATGAAATATTTCACTTGCTGAGTTTGCACCTACCTAAGTACCTATTTTTTCCCCCGGCAGGTAACCCTTCTAATAAACAATGCTGGTGTTGTGTCCGGACAATACCTGCTGGATACGCCGGACCATCTCATACAGAGGACATTTGATGTCAACGTTTTATCTCATTTTTGGGTAAGTGTGTGTAATGTGTTTTGATGTTACAAGATATAAGACATGCTGAACTTAACTAATATTCTCCTCTTCCCGCTAAATAAATTTAAAGTACGACAATAGAGCAATGGGTGGGGAGTGAACCGTCGACCTTCCAGTTTTCAGTTCGCACCTGTAACCATTGTGCTATTGAGGCATAATATAAACTAGAGTATCATTGTTTAGAAACGTGACTAACTGACTATTTACCTACGTTTTCCCAGGAAACAGCGTTTAAATGCTAGGAAAAGATTGGATACCTATACCTACATTTTGTATTGGTACTGGTTTTAATTATTCTGTGCCGGTAGTAATAAAATGTTTATGATTGATACCTACATATATATCTAGTATACATATACCTAGTTCATAAAATTTATAGCAGTGGCGTTTCTAATTTGAGTTTACCGATCATAAGAGATCTTATTGGGAGGTAATTTTCATTTTCGGTGACTGGGGCTCGCAGGTATATCGTTAGATACTAATATCATTAATGCGAAAGTGTGTTTGTTTGTCCTTCAATCTTGCTGCAACAGAGTCCTGTCCTAGCAAGTGCCAATAGCTAGTTTTAATCCCGGAAAATCAAAGAATTCCCACTTTTTAACCGACTTCCAAAATGGCCGGCCGACTATCAATTCGGCCGGTATCTTTTTTTTTTCTATGGCCACCGATTTCTCCGGGATTTCTGGACCGATTCGCCTGATTTTTTTTTAATCGACAGAAGAAACTTGCGAGGTGGTCCCATAATTTATTTTAAAACCAAATCACGCCAGCGAAGTCGCTGCCATCGTCGACCAATCAATACATAGAGTCACTAGCTAACTCTATGTATTTATTAGTCGACGCTCTTTTTATGTTATTTTATAATTAAGTTGCATAATCGTTGTAATTATTACATAGGTTTACCTATAAAAAGGCAGAAGGCAGATACCTAAATAAACTTGTTTTTATATAAAAAACATTAAACAACTCCACTTATTGAAACCTAATGTATAAATACATATATGTATCAGTTTATTCACACAGTAGGTGAGTAATTAGGTAGCTAAAGGTATATACCATCATAAGACACAGATAATTGTCCTGTAATTATACACAGGCTATAACATAAAACGTGATATAATCAAGGACATTGATTAGAATTACGTTATATATAGGTACTTTATGTGTGTTGCTTAGAATATATGTAGCAGAGATGCATACACCACCGCTTCTACCAACTAACTATACAGAACATATAAGAAAATCATAAATTCATCATATGTCACACTTCTAGTCAAAAGAAACGTGTTTTTTAACATTAAAATGGGGGCTAATGAAATCATCCGTTACAGTATGTAAAAAAATGAAAACTGTAAAACTTTTCAATGTATTTCTAAATATGTTAACCCATAACACTTACTTATGTGTAACAGCAATGTAAAATATAGATAAATAAAAGCTCTATAAAAGTGTTGACAGTGTTAATTGTTACAGGTAAAGCGATATACGCGCGTTGCCAAAACTCCCAAGCCAAGTACCAGTACTTTACAATTGTTGTACCAGTACAACAATTGTTGTACCAGTACAACAATTATGGCTAATCTAAATATATAAAAGGATAAGGTGACTGATGACTGACTGACTGACTGATTTATCAATGCACTGCTCTCAAATTACGGACGGATCGGGTTGAAATTTAGCATACAGATAGCTATAATGACGTAGACAACCGCTAATAAAGGATTTTTGAATATTCAACCCCTGCGAGGGTAAAATGGGGGTTTGAAAAATCGAACTTAACGTGAGCGAAGCCGCGGGAAAAAGCTAGTTATATTATTATAGCTACACACAATCTCTATTACAATCTCTAGCGATCGGCGCCTTTTTCACGCGGCATCTTAAATACACGGAACACGGCAACTATAGACACGCAATTCCATCATTGCAATTGGCGTTTACATGACTCGATGCGTCTGAAGAAGTTTTCAATTCTCCATCTCCATTTCCAGACAGTGAAGGCGTTCCTGCCAGCAATGATAGAAGAGAATGACGGGCACATAGTCACGATAGCGTCCATGGCCGGCCACGTTGGAGTCGCCAAGCTGGTGGACTACTGCTCATCCAAATCTGCGGCTTGCGGCTTCGATGAAGCCTTGAGGATTGAGTTAGAAGTCAAAGGAGTCAAGGGCGTTCACACGTCGCTCATATGCCCTTACTTCATACGTGCGACTGGCATGTTTGAGGAGGTCAATTCAAGGTAAATTGTTGTTTCGAAGATCTTAATCATTGTTTTTTCTGTGATCCGATAGCCCTTACTAATTTCATATGGTGGTAAGTGACGATGCAATCTAAGATGGTAGTGGGCTAACTTGGAAAGGATATTGACAAATGGCAGTGCAAATTAAACAAATATCCCTAATCGGTTTCTAAATGCCATCTTCGTGACGTTAAAAAAAAAAACACTTGGCAGAATGACTTTGACGATAGGATAACTAACCATAGCCAAACACAGACCAGAGACAATTTAGAAATAATTTCCCAAAGCATATCCGCCGAGAATCGAACCCGGATCTCGCACTTGTAAGACCACAGCCGATGCGTACATCGCTCATCACGACCTCAGGGCAATTAATGTTTTTATGCTTCTAGAATCGATGGAAAAAACGGGCTTAAAAAGATAAACCTACTTAGCTAAGTTAAAAAAATTTTAATGTCGAAAAACTGGATTTTCTTCGGCCATTCCCGACAATCTTTTGTCTATATCTTTTCTATCCATTCTACCAAAATAAGAAAACATCTCATGCGTGATCTCTGCACCTACCTATTTTTATTTTACAAACGAAATTTCATAATTATGTAAATACATGCACACATACTGAGTGACACTGAGCCTTCTTTTAAGGCCCACAGCGACACAGTTAGCAACACGCACTGCTCTAAGATTTTGGTCTTCAATCACTGCGGCATTTCGGCAGTTTCCTCAATTCGAAAATCAAAGATTAGGTATATGAACAGTAGTTTATAATCTTCGTCTTTGTCATCGCCTAACACTACTGTGTTAGTATAAGATTTAATTCGATTGATGGTATGATGGTATTTCATGAAATTAGCGTCAAAGTAAAATAAATCTTAACTGCATTGATTTAAAGTCACACATTCAGTACAACCGATTTTAATTTGGGACGTAAACGTATAAGAATGCATGCACGAAATTGAGCTCTAAACCCAAGACTTTTTGGTTCATTTTACTTTGACGCTAATGTCACCGAATACAAATACGATCAATCGAATTAAATGTTATCCCACAACAGACCTTATTAATTTCCAGGTTCGTGCCGACCCTGAGCTCGAACGAGGTGGCGGACCGCGTGGTGCTGGCGATCCGCACAAATGAGCCCCTCGCCGTCATGCCTGCCTACTTCCGACTGTTGCTGCCGTTCAAATGGTAACGTCTGCGTTTATTTCTTTATCCAATAACAAGTTTCATTTAAACGGCAAGCAAAGGATCATTTGCTTATTTATAACCCTGTACCGTTGACCATAATTTTTATGCAATGGTTTTTTTAAATTTAAATTTCATCAAATCTCTTTGATTTTCCGGAATCCTCCAGGTCTTCACGGAGCAAAGATCGGATCGACGTGATTTTGAATGGGTATCGTTGAGGACTTTGAACCTGATTCGTTGAGGACCTTTTATCTCGGAAAAACGGAGTGTTCACGCGGGATTTTAAAATCTTCACTCCACAAGGATGAAGTCGCGGGGCAAAGCTAGTTCTCAATAGAATGTATTTTAAGCCTCAATAGGCCAATGGTATACAGGGTTAAATAAAAAATACCAGAAAGCTCTCGGCACGTAATTGTTATCAACTTATCATTAAAACTAACAACTTTTGTTCTACGACTTTTTTTTGAACTCGATATTTTGTGAAATATTTGATATTCAATATTTTACATAGATTCTCTCCTTGTAACTACTCTGTAATATCGGCAACGCAGTACGAACCACACGCACGTGTCTTGGTCTCGAGTCTCACAGAGTAATGTCACTTTAGAGAAATAACATAATTTATTAATTTTTTTGTATGAAAAAAATTAATGCGGAATTTTGAAAAGTCGTAGAACAAAAGTTGTTAGTTTTAATGATAACAATTACGTGCCGAGAGCTTTCTGGTATTTTTTATTTAACCCTGTATAAACAACGAAGAATAGAATGAAATAATTTTTTATTCAAATAAACTTTAACAAATTGCTTTTGAACCTGGAAAATTTTATCTACAGTAATGTCTCTATTTAGAGAACCTTGCTTGTGTATCAAGGATCCGTCGTGCACCTAATTAGTACCATAATAATAAGGAAAACGTTAAAGTTCTTGATTTACTTGGGTCTTGTATTATGCGTACGTGGTAGGTACCTACCTACTGAGAATGTTGATACCTACGTACTAAACTTGAACCTTTTATGACAATTCCTAAACCTTGACCTTAAGTTGGGATAGTATCTTAAAGTCAAGGCGTCCTCATTGCACTTGTAAAACTAAAGTACAATGAATAATATAGTTAGTTACTCACTTAGCTTCTTTATTAAGTGATATCAAGAGATACTTATAATATACCGTTCACCGTTTACCGTTCTGCCACAGACAGATTTGCGAGAAAACGTGAACGTTGACATCCTTACGTGGTTGAAGTCCAATCTACATATTTGCACGAAACGCCTTACTTCTGTTGGATACTAGCTAAGTCTATGTTAGCTACGCAGATATTGTAGTCTGTGGTCGTATTACTCTCTTGTCGAAATCTGTGTTCTTCTTACGTGCATAAAATAATATTAAAATGTAAAACATAAAAATAAAATTAAATAGGATATTTCAATCCATAAAAAGCCTTTTAATAAAATTTCCACTAAACAAATCCACTGTGCAAGAGGTCATGTGCCCAGTAAACGTGGGAAGAATAATAAAAACGTAAAATAAAAATAAAAATTATTAAAATAAAAATGGCGAAAGCTATCGACGAAAATATCCATATAGAAAAATTAATTGGACCCGATGATTTTCAAATGTGGAAATTCGAAGTCTCAATTTATTTAAAAGCGCATGGATTGAGTCATACTTTAAAAGAAAATGAAAAATTCGATGAACTAAAAGATGCTAAAGCACAAAAACTAATTTTGTCCTCAATTGATAAAAAATGGAAATATCATTTACTAGCTTGTGAATCTGCAAATGAAATGTACACAAAAATATGTGCGATTTTTGAAGGTTCTGAAAATCGTAACAAATCAAATTTATTACAAGAGTTTTTTAATTTCAAATTTAATAACAATCAGTCAATGAACGAAAATTTGGTAAATATAGAAAATCTCTCATTACGATTAAAAAATCTTGGTCACAAAATTGATGATGATCTGATTATAACAAAAATATTAACATGTCTCCCAGACCGCTACAAGTTCTTCACAACAGCGTGGGAAAGTACCTCAGAAACAGATAAAACTTTGATAAATCTTATAAATCGCTTGTTGTTAGAAGAAACTAGAGAGTCTAAGGACAGTGAAAATAGTAATAATATAGCTCTAAAAGCAATAAAACAACCAAAGAATTATAAATGCAGAACATGTAAGTTAAATAACCATTTTGAAAAAGATTGTTGGTTTAAAAATAAAAATAAGGGTTGTAGTATTTGTAAAAAGAATAATCATAAGGATGAAAATTGCTACTTCAGAAATAAAAATAATAAAAATAAAAACAATAATAATAATACAGCTTTAATAACAACTAATATTGAACAGAAAGAAAAAGCAATAAAATTTGTTGTTGATTCCGGAAGTACGTCACACATGACAAATGACATAAATAATTTGAATAACTTTAAAGAAATTCCATCTCAAATATCAGTGGCTAATAATGAAACAATAAAATCTAAGGGAACTGGAAAGATTCAAGGTATTAACTGCTCATTAAACAATACTCTATATGTTCCTGATCTTACACATGACTTGATGTCTGTGAATGCTATAACAAACAATGATGGTTGTGTTTTATTTACACGAAATGATGTAAAAATATTTAAAAACAAACAATTAATATTGAAAGGTGAAAAAGAAAATGGTTTGTACTACATAAAAATAGATAAAGAAAATAATGAAGAACAGACGCTATTAGCTAAAGAAAAAGATACAGCTTTAGAATGGCATAAAAGACTAGGACACCCAGCAAAAGAAAGTTTGCAAATCTTAACTAACATAGCTGATGGTATAAAAATAGATGGTGTTAATAAAATTGAAGATAAATGTGAAATATGCATAAAAGCTAAGCAATGTAGATTACCATTTAATACAGAAAGACAAAGAGCAAAAAGAATACTAGAAATAATACATACAGATGTATGTGGACCATTTGAAACTGAAACTCATGATGGAAAGAGATATTTCATTACAATATTAGATGATTATAGTCATTTAACCAAAACTACTCTAATTAAACATAAAAGTGAAGTTTCAGAAGTAATTCAGAATTATATTCAAGAAATAGAACGAGAAAAGAAAGAAAAAGTGTCTTGTATAAGATGTGATAATGGCGGAGAATATACAAGCAATGAATTTAAAACATGGTGTTTAAAGAAAGGCATAAAATTGGATTATACAATTCCATATACACCTCAACATAACGGAAAAGCTGAACGATTGAATCGAACAATGTTGGAAAAAGTCAGAGCGTTGTTATTTGAGTCAAATATGAAGAAAGAAATGTGGGGTGAAGCAGTTTACTGTGCTACCTATCTTCTAAATCGGTTGCCCAGTCAAACAATTAATAACAAAACACCTCATGAGATATGGAACAGAAAAAGACCAAATCTTTCTAACTTACAAGTGTTTGGAAGCACTGTGTATGCTAAAAGGTTAGAACCAATAAGAAAACTAGACTCAAGAAGTAAGAAACTTATAATGATAGGATATACTAACAATGGATATAGACTTTGGAATGAGGAAAGTCGTAGAGTAGAATACCATAGAGATATAGTAATTCTCAATAAAAAGGAATGTAATAAAGATCTTATTGAAGATAAAAATATAAGAGAAAACAATATAATACAAATAGAAGAAGAAGATAACATAACACAAACAGAAGAAGAAGATAACATAATGCAAACAGAAGAAGAAATAACTAATATAGGATCAGAAAATCAAGAAGAAGAAGATGTACAATATTATGATACAGAAGAAATAGTTTCTCAATTACAGGAAAGTTCTCAAGACAATGAAGAAGTTGGAGAAGAATTAAGAAGATCTCAGAGAAAAAGAAGAGAACCAATTACACTAAAAGACTATGTATTACTTACATATGATGAGGCTGTAACAGGTACAGAAAAGGAAAATTGGGAGAAGGCAATAAATTCGGAGAAGGAATCGCTTCATAGAAATAATACATGGAAGTTAGTTGATAAAAAAGAAGCACAAGGAAAGAAAATATTAAGTAACAAATGGGTATTTCGTGTGAAGGATGATGGTACGTATAAAGCTCGTCTCGTAGTAAGAGGGTTTGAACAAAAAGGCATTGACTTCAACGAAATATATAGTCCAGTGGTAAGTCAGTCAGCACTAAAATCTTTATTTGCTATAGCTGCGAATTGTGAAATTGTAACATTTGACGTAAAAACCGCATTTTTATATGGAGAGCTTAGTGAGGATATATACATGAATATTCCAGAAGGATATAAAAATGAACCTAATAAAGTTTGTAAATTAATTAAATCATTGTATGGACTTAAACAAGCTCCAATAACATGGAATAAGAAATTTACTGAAACAATGTCAAAACTAGGTTTATTTTCTACTAAAACTGATCGTTGTGTATTTACAAATATTAATAAAAATATAATTTTAGCTATTTATGTAGATGATGGACTTGCTATTGCTAAAAACAAAAAGGATTTAGATTGTATAATAAATTGTTTAAAAAAGGAATTTGAAATCAGAGTATTTGAAAACCCAAAGAATTATATTGGTTTAGAGATTCATAAAGATAATACCGGTATAACATTAAAACAAGAATTGTATATAGATAATTTACTTAGAAATTTTAATATGATTGATGCAAAACCCACTAGCACACCATGTAGTGAACAAAATAATACAGATGAGAAAATTGAAACAAATTTTCCATACAGAGAGTGTGTGGGTGGATTATTGTATCTATCAACAAGAACAAGACCTGACATAGCCCAAGCGGTTAATTATGTTAGTCGAAAAATAGAAAATCCAACTAAAAAGGATGTCATAGCGATTAAAAAGATTTTAAAATATCTAAAGGGTACAAAAGATAAGGGTTTAAAATACCTTAAAAATGGAAATAGATCTGTGTTAGATGCATATTGTGATGCAGATTATGCAAATGACCTAGAAACTAGACGTAGCACAACTGGTTACATCATAATGTTAGCAGGTGGACCTATTGCGTGGTGTTCAAAAAGACAACCAATTGTTGCTTTATCGTCAACTGAAGCTGAATATATTGCAGCAGCAGATTGTACTAAAGAAACATTATATTTAAGATCGTTATTAAGTGAGCTTATTGATTCTAAAATTAACATATTATTACATGTAGACAATCAAAGCTCAATTCAATTAATTAAAACAGGTTCATTTACGAAAAGATCTAAACACATAGATGTAAGATATTATTTCATACATGAACATTATATAAAAGGTAATATTGCTGTAAAGTATTGTTCTACAGATGAACAAACAGCTGATATATTAACAAAACCATTAAGTAGACTTAAATTTGAAAAGCATTGTAAGAAAATATTAATTTAATGTTAATGTATGACTATTTAGAATAAGATTTTGTTTTTAGTTTTTGAATGTTAAATAAGTTTTTCCTATTGTATTGAAAGAAATAAAAAGTTTTGTTTTATAGGTATAAAATAAAAAACAAACATTGTTATTAATAAGTTAGATTTATTTTTAAATTTGTATAACAATAATAATCTTAAAAATTTAAAAATAGGAGAAGGTGTTGGATACTAGCTAAGTCTATGTTAGCTACGCAGATATTGTAGTCTGTGGTCGTATTACTCTCTTGTCGAATTCTGTGTTCTTCTTACGTGCATAAAATAATATTAAAATGTAAAACATAAAAATAAAATTAAATAGGATATTTCAATCCATAAAAAGCATTTTAATAAAATATCCACTAAATAAATCCACTGTGCTAGAACTTCAACGTTTCTGAAACGAACCGCTAAAGTGTGGAACGCCCTTCCGGCATCTGGGGTATCGTGCCATGTATAATTTTTTTTCTTTTTTTTTTTAATATGCAGGATGTCCCTTTTCATGGAAAGAGACTTTATTATCATATTTTTGTTTTTCTTTTTGTTTATATTTTTAACATTGTTGATAGCCATGCCATGCCATGCCATATATAATTTGAGTACCTACCTTTTCCTAAAGGTAGGTACTCAAATTATAATAATAATAGGCATCTTCTACGCAAGCGCAACCTTGACCAGTTTCGAATTGATTGTCGTCTCAATAAAAAATAAGCACAGAAGTATATGTAGATGTTTGCGTATTAGTAAATTTAAACTAAAGCAGCTAGAAATTTTAGCTGCTTTAGTTTCAAGGGGCGGACCAAGAAATTCCTGAAAAGCGGCGGTAATCACTTAACATCAGGTGACCTGTGAAAGGTTTTATGAAGATTTTACGTTTAAAATTAGAACTCATTCCTTGACATCTGTGATTTTTCTTCATACTTCAAAATGTAAGATAATAATAACAACATAGCTTTAAATGTATCGTGTGATATTATTGTATATTTCCATCAATTGGTAGCAGAGCGTGGTTACAATCCACGGAGCGGAAAGTCGCATGTAAGTTCTAAAAATAATTGAATATGACGACTTCTACAAATTATCGAATTGAACCGCTGAAAAAGGATAACTACGATACATGGTGTGTGCAAGCTCAAGCCATCCTTATTAAAAATGAATTGTGGAAATACGTAACAGGCGAAGTCGCCGATAAAAAACAAGACATGATGGCGAAGGCTGAGATATTATTTCTTATGTCACCTAACGAGCTAAAGCAAGTAAGTGGTTGCACATCTTCAAAAGAGGTGTGGGATAAATTAAAGTCTATCCACCAAAGCTCAGGGCCTGCACGAAAAGCTAGTCTGTTAAAACAATTAGTTGTGAAAAAGATGACAGCAAATGATGACGTTCGGGATCACCTTAATAATTTCATGGATATTGTAGACAAACTGCAAAACATGGAAGTAAGTATTCACCCAGAACTGCTGAGTATTATGATGCTTTATAGTTTACCAAGCTCCTATGAAAACTTTAGAATAGCGATAGAATCAAGGGACGTTTTACCAAATCCCGAAAATTTAAAAATAAAAATTATAGAGGAATGTGACTCTCGACAGAGCACAAGTAGCACAAGTGAAGGTGCATTTTATAATAAAAATAAAAAATATTTTAAAAGCAATTCTATCGAAATTATTTGTTTTAAATGTAAAAAGAGGGGTCATAAAGCATCTGAGTGCTTGTCGAAGGAAAAACATATAAAGAAAAATGGAAAACATTTTTCTGTTGAGCAGCAGAAAAGCTTAAGTATATTACCGACTTGTTTACATAGTACGGCTATAGAAAATAATATATGGTGCTTAGATAGTGGGTGCTCATCCCATATGACAGGAGTAAAAGAGAATTTTTCTAATATACAAGATGAAACAGGTTCTCTTAAACTAGCATCGGATTGTCACACTACAAATATAGCAGGTAAAGGAGGAGTTCCAATTAAAATAGGAAACACCCTGTATAACCTCCTTGATACATTGTATGTGCCTGAATTATCAGTAAATCTACTATCTGTGGGAAAAATTACTGATAAAGGAAACACAATTTTGTTTAATAAAAATAAGGCATTCGTAAAGGATGACGAAGGGAAGGTTTTATTTACGGCTGTCAGAAAAAATGGACTCTATTATCTGCAAGTAGATAATGTTATTGAAAATGCTAATTTAGTACCTGAAAAAGAAAATAATATTATGAGATGGCACCGGAAACTAGGTCATATAAATGAAAGTGACTTAAAACTACTATCAAAAAATGAACTGCTGCGAGGATTAAAATTAAATCCTGATGAAATGTTAGGTGAATGCGAAACTTGTATTAAGGGGAAAATGACTGTATTACCGTTCCCTATACATGAAGCTTTGAAATCTACAAGGTCTTTACAAATAATACACACTGATGTATGCGGGCCTATGCGTTGTGGGACTTTGGCTGAAAATAAATATTTCGTCACTTTTATTGATGATTTTACGAGATACTGTTACGTATATTTTATGAAAAATAAAAGTGAAGTACTGAATAAGTTTAAACAGTACAAGACCGAAGTGGAAAACCAAATGAATGAAAAAATACAGTTTTTACAGTCGGATAATGGAACTGAATACTGTAATAATGATTTTAATGAATATTTAAAGGAACATGGTATTCAGAGAAGGCTGTCTGCACCTTATACACCCCAACAAAACGGCTTAAGTGAGAGAAAAAATAGATCATTACTTGACAAGGCAAGATGTTTATTAATTGAAGGTAATATCCCAGAATTTTTATGGGCTGAAGCTGTAAATACAGCGAATTATCTAATTAATAGAAGCCCGGCAAAAGCGTTGAAAGGTGAGACACCATATCAAAGATGGGCTGGTCGTATACCTTCAGGAAATCATCTACATGTTTTTGGTGCAAAAGCTTTTGTCCTTAATAAGAAAAGGAAAGGAAAATTTACACCTAAAGCAAAAGAAGGTGTTTTTATGGGATATGCATCAAATGCTAAAGCGTACAGAATATATTTGCCTGAAAAGAAAAATGTTATTGTCAGTAGGGATGTAAAAGTCTTAGAAGCATTTTATTATGATAAACAAAAGGAAGTAGTAGAATTGGAACAACAGGTACCTGAAACAAAAATAAATATTGATTTTAGAAATAATAAAGAAAACGATTTAATTGCTCAAAAGAGTGCTGAAAATAACTTACCTGTCATAGTAGAAAGAGAAACTAGAGAAAATGAAATAATGGATCAAAGTGTACAAGACTCACATTCTGAGCCCGAAATTTATGATTCATGTCCTGAAGAGGAACCAGATGAAATTATATCCGAAAGACCTAAAAGAGTCAGAAAGCAACCAGATTGGTTTCAAAGTTATTTTTTAGAAGACCATTTTGAAGAAGTTATTTATAGTTGTGACGTTGAAGAATCCTCAGAAATTGATGATGAATGGCATGAAGCTATTAAATCAGAAATGATGTCACATGTCAAAAATGGTACATGGATAATTAAAAGCAGTGTTGGCATTAATCTATTAATTTTTTAATCAATTAATTAATCTGATTAATTTTAATCAGATTAAATTAATCATGATTAAAATAATCATGATTAAAAAAGTAAGCTTAATCATGATTAATGAATTTAATCATTAATCATTAATCGTTAATTGATTAACTTTTTTAACTTGATTAACTTGATTATAAACTAATACATCCATCAATGTTTTTACTATATATTTATAGCTACTCGTGCTGATTCGCTGACTGACTCGCTCACTGTCTGACTCATTGATCACCTCTCCTGTAAAATTTTGTATGAAAAAAAAAATTTTTCACTCGTGGTTTCGTATGGAGGACAAAAATTCATTTGGTGCAAAAATATGTAGAGAGCTGATAATTGAGGATTTCGGAGACGGGTGAGGAGCACGGCCAGGGTATCGAAGATAGAGGGGGAGTATTCAAACAAAAGTCATTCGAAACCTCATCAAATTGGTAGGAAGCTGACAAAAAATTCAAAATGGTGGATTCAAGACAGAAGCCAGCGGGCGCGCGGCGTGGCGCGGCGGTGTGCCTCGCACCGCGCGCGCGCGCCCGCTACGGCACCGAACCGCTCAAAAAAATCGCTATCGCTCGGTCGTCGGCGAAGGCGGGCAGTGCGATTTCATCATCCCTACGCATCGATGTAAAGCGAAGTCCGCGCTCGGCGCGTATCATATTATGTACCTAAACAATTAGAATTGAATATACTTGACGTTAATTGCACCTACGACTAGTATTTCGCTTGAAAATTCATATTGTAGGTATCAAGCATAGACTACGTCATGGAGCTCTAGGTCCTGGCTCTTCAATCCTGATGCTGCAGGGTAGTGTCTACCTAAACTGTGAGGATTTAGAGACTGTCAGTTTAGAATTGATATTGTTGGTCTTAATAATCTTTACTTCCTTATCCTAAGTAATCCTTACTAATATTTTAAATTCGAACATGTGTTTGTTTGTTGGTTTGTCCTTCAATCACGTAGCAACGGTACAACGGACTGGCGTGATTTTTGCAAGGGTTTAGTTTAGGACCGGGAGAGTGACGTAGGCTACTTTTTATCCCGGAAAAACAAAGAGTTCCCGCGAGATTTTAAAAACTAAATCCACGTGGACGAAGTCGCGGGCATCAGCTAGTCACACTAATATTTGTAGGAACGCGAGCATCACCAATCCTCAGAAGTGAAACGGAAGAAGCGCCATCTAGTGACGGTAGTCTTGTAACGTTACAAGACTATCGTCATGAAACGTTACAAGACTACCGTCACTAGATGGCGCTTTGAACAAAAATCACTCTAATCCTACTCTCCTACATATTATAAAGCCGAAAGTTTGTGTGTATGTGTTTGTTAGTTTGTTTGTTTGTGTGTGTGTGTTTGTGTGTGTGTGTGTTTATTACTTCTTCACGCCGCAACGAATGAACCGATTTCGCTGAAATTTGGCATGGAGATAGCTCATACCCAGAAATAAAACATAGGCTCCATTTTATCCCGGAAAATTACAGAGTTCCCATGGGAATTGAAAAACCTTGATCCACGCGGACGAAGTCGCGGGCATCGTCTAGTAGATAATAAAATGATACTGGTTATATTGAAGTACTTAGTTTCTCACCTTTCTTTTCATCAAAATATATTCGAATTCAAATTCATAATTTATTTATTTAATGTAGGCTACCTTGTAGGTCTTATGACACGTCATAAATCTACCACCGGTTCGGAATGCAGATTCTGTTATATAAAGTGTTAATTTGGTTTGCTCAACTATTTTGTGTTCCTACGATCTTTTTTGACGACAGAATTTGCTTGCAACCGGAGCAGCTTCCACTCATAAAGGCGGTGAAACGCCGACTGATTGATATTTGAAATTTGAATTTTTAAATGATATCAAACCAGTGACCGAGTAAAATTAAAATAACCCTTATTGTATACTATTTTAAGATTCAGTTTAAACCAAAATATGTGAAAAAGTACACGCGATGCTATATTTTATTTTTTATACTATTTTTACTATTTTTTTCTTTGTGTTTTTTTTATTCCATGACAAGATACCCCTTGACTGCGATCTCACCTGATGGTAAGTGATTAGTGACGATGCAGTCTAAGATGGTAGCGGGCTAAATTGGAAGGGGTATAGCAGTATCAATTCAACCCATACCCCTAATCGGTTTCAACACGCCATCGTGCCGGGACGCTAAATCGCTTGGCGGCACGTTTTTGACGGTAGGGTGGTAACTACCCACGGCCAAAGCCTCCCACCAGACCAGACCAGAGACAATTTAGAAATAATAAATTACTAAATTGCCCCCGCCGGGAATCGAACCCGAGACCTCCCCGTTATAAGACCACAGCGCTCACCACTGCGCCAGGGAGGTCGTCAAAAATTGTGTTTGCAAATAGCTGTTTAATTTCGACGAAAAAGAAATGGCGAGAACGAGCAATGACCACAGGCAGAGAAAAATCCTTTATAATTCGAATACAATACCAATATGATATTGAGTATTGGGTGGTGACGAGTGGTGATGAGTGGGTGTGATGAGTGGTGATGAGTGGTGATGAGTGGTAATGAGTGGTGATGAGTGGTGGTGAGTGGTGGTGAGTGGTGGTGATGAGTGGTGGTGATGGGTGGTGATGGATGGTGATGAGTGGGTGGTGATGAGTGGTGATGAGTGGTGGTCAGTGGTGGTGAGTGGTGGTCAGTGGTGGTGAGTGAGCTGACTGCTTAGTGTGCTGAGTGCTGGTGAGTGGTGGTGAGTAGTGAGCGGTCAAAATTAACAATAAATTACTGCAAAATCGGAAAATAAATAAATAAGTAGTTAATAGATAGTTAATCAAAAATAATTAATCAGATTAACGATTAATGATTATGATTAATTAATCGTTAATCAAATTTTTGATTAATGATTAAATTAATCGTTAATCAAATTTTTGATTATGATTTTAATCATTAATTTTTAATCGTTAATCAGATTAACTTTGGGCCAACACTGATTAAAAGTAAAGATAGAAATAGGAATGTTATTGATTTTAAGATGATTCTGAAAGACAAAGGACAGAGAAAGAAAGCTCGTCTTGTAAGCAAGGGGATTTCCAGGTCTCTACCTGGAATAGATTATAATGAGACGTGGGCACCTGTTGCAAAACTGAGTTCACTAAGGTTACTACTAGCAGTAGCTGTAGAAGAAGATCTGTCGTTGAATCAAATGGATGTCACAACTGCATATTTAAATGGTGATTTGGATGAACAGATTTTAATGAAAATGCCAGAATTTTTGGAAAAATATTTGATAGAAATTATTAACGATGAAAAGAGCAATCAAAAGTCAAACTTATTAGTAAAAGCAAAGAAAATGTTAGAAGATTTAAAAAATATAAAAGGAGAAAAAGTCTGTGAATTGAAAAAAGCATTATACGGTTTAAAACAATCCGGAAGACAATGGTTCAAAAAGTTGGACACAGAACTAAAAACTTTTGGATTCGAACCATCACCAGCAGACCCTTGTATGTATTCTTTTAAAGAAGGAGGAGATAAAATATTGATTTGTCTCTATGTTGATGATTTAATGATTGCTTATACATCAGAAAAGCAGTTAAAAAAGGTAAAGAACTTTCTTACAAAGGTTTTTGATATGAAAGACCTAGGAATGCCATCTGAGTTTTTAGGTATACAAGTTAAAATCGAAAGAGAAAAAATTAAGCTATCGCAAGAAAATTATATTAAGAAAGTTCTTTGTAAATATAACATGGAGGAGTGTAAACCAGTTAATACTCCCATAGAAGCAAGATTAAAATTAGATAGAATGGAAAAGAAAGTTGAAAACTTACCATATCAGAATTTGATTGGAACATTGATGTATCTTGCTGTGGCTACCAGGCCAGATATAATGTTTGCCGTTAGTTATTTATCACAATTTAATAATTACTACGGCGAAGAACATTTTAAATGTGCAAAAAGGGTTCTAAGGTATTTGAAAGGAACTTTACAACTCGGAATAAATTACGAGAAAACTGAATGCCCTATTTATGGATTTGCAGACGCAGATTGGGCATCATGTACACTGGACCGGCGATCCTACACAGGATATTGTTTTAAATTATCCAGCGGATGTATTAGCTGGGAATCTAGAAAACAGAGGACAGTAGCCCTGTCTACGGCAGAAGCAGAATATATGGCATTAACAGAAGCTGTAAAGGAGGCCATACATTTAAAAATGTTATTGAACAGCATTGCCAGTAAGCCACAAAATAGCATATTAATATATAGCGATAGCCAAGCGGCGATACAAATGTGCCAAAATGAAATTATAAGCAACAGAACAAAACATATTGACTTAAAGGCACACTTCATTCGACAACATGTAAAAGATAAAACAATTTACATTATATATGTAAATACTGAAAGAATGGAGGCTGATATTTTTACTAAAGGCCTACCAGCCCAAAGGCTAGAGCAACTTATAAAGAGTCTAGGAATGCGTTAGGAGGAGTGAAAGGTTTTATGAAGATTTTACGTTTAAAATTAGAACTCATTCCTTGACATCTGTGATTTTTCTTCATACTTCAAAATGTAAGATAATAATAAAAACATAGCTTTAAATGTATCGTGTGATATTATTGTATATTTCCATCAACCTGTCTGCTCGTTTACTCGCTAAAAATATATAAAAAAGCTATTCTTACAAAACGTTCTTATTAATCTGAGGCAAGTTTGGTGAGAAAAATGAATTATTTCAAAATCATACATGTACAACATTGAAGTAGGTACTTCCAGAGTTTATTTCAACAAACGTTGCGCGTGAGAAAACGCACATTGTTATACCTATAATATAAGTACAGTGTAAGTGGTGAACAACTATTCAAGGCGTTCCAGTCTCGTGGTTTATGTAAACAAGGCACTAATTAATGATATTTCTTTATAAAACACCCATTATCTGAAGTACTTACTACAACCGGCGAAAATCGTGCTGAAACTTCTCATTTATTCTATTTTAAGAAGTACAAGAGATACTCTGCGTGGTCGAAAACACAAGAACAAACTAAGTAATTACCTATTCAGCAGAATGAACGTTTACAAACATGCGTGTTAATATCGAGAAAATAGTCTAGGTATATATTGCACACGTGAATCGGCTCGAACTAAATCGTCCAATTATATAATTGGACACCGATTGTATGCCCTGTATCGAAATGCCCTTCCGATTACGCACAACATATAGTTGGTCCACAAAATTGTGAAAGTACGCAATTTAGTTGTTCGATAGTTGGCTAACTTGAAATCGTATGTCTGCGGTCGATCTAAAGGTGCGTACTGAAAACTGAAAAGTGCACTTCCCGCCAGTTGCACTGTAGTCTGACTAGCGTTGCCAGACGTCCCGTATTTCTCGGGTCGTCCCGTATTTTAGGCGTAGTTTAAAATGTCCCGGCGGGACTGACTCTGTCCCGTATTTGAACGTACTTCGTTTTTCATTATGAAATCTATCCAAATATTCACACACGTAACGTTCGTAAAATAGCGAGTTGATGACCGTTTTTAATTACGATTATAATTATATTGGTTTTTACAGATAATATGTTAAAACGAATAAAAATATGTTAAAACTAACTCGATCCTCGGAAAAATATAAAAAAAAATTACACTAAATACTTTTTTATTTGTCCCGGGTAAAAAATGGATCCCGTATTTTTTGCACATTTAACCATTTGTCCCTTATAGGCTGAAAAAAAATCTGGCAACCCTAGGTCTGACCCACTCCTGAGTCCCGAAAGAAGCTTTCCGCTTATTTGGAAGGGAGAAGAGATGTAATTTTTATTAACCTATTTATCGTATGTTTGTTATAGGCTCGTACCATGGCCATGCATATCTGAACTGATACGCGGCATGGTACCAGACGCGGTGCCGGCGCCAATGCGTCGTCCGCATCCCAGGAACCACTCGGAAGACCTCCGCGCTCTATTGAAGTGCGATTCCCGGCCCATGACCGTAGCACCTCCAGCGAGACACGAGAAAGAAGTTTGACCGCGCCTCTATCATACTTACTCCTTTACTTGTAACGTTAGGGCAATTGTGGGGTATTATGGCGAAGTTATTCTTCAGGGTAAGCGGTGGGTTATTAAGGTTTTTACAAATTATAAACAGACTGGTTCATGCAAAGGACGAGCTTAGGCTGTGAATTCAGATGTGGCATTGTCTAAAAATGATTGCATTCATGTGACAAACGCAGAACCTCTGATTCGTTGATGCTCTGTACATTATATGTACTATGCGATACATTATACACGATACACATGCAATCATTTTTAGACACCCACACCCACATCTATAACGGACACGCGTGAAGTACGCATGTACTTTTTTTGAGATTGAGCATGGAGCTGTTCAGAATGAGCGTCTCCAGAGGGGGTGACGAACGTAAAGCTCTTTCTTGACTATGAAGACGGGGTGTCCCCGACATCTTCCAAGTATGAAACTGCAACGTCCATAGGCAACCACAGGCACTATACAGTACATTGATGCTGCATCGCATCTGTATCGATGCTGTATCGCGATAGTAGTGATGCAAAATTGTAGTTACGTGGGCAAAAGGCAAACGATCAGCGATTATATCGCGGTCTTTTTACAATTGTATCGCTGCAGTAAAAAGTCGCCGTGGGGTACCTCCCTAATGTCTTATTTACATTGAAACGCAGCGACAATCTAAAACAGAAAGATGCTAAAACTGTTCACAGAACTACGAGATTAATATTTTGCGAATGTCTGAAGGAATTAGGTAAAGCCTTGGTAAAGCGATTTAACGAATGGCTATTGTCATACATGATGACTGGTGATAAAATTGATTAAGCGTTTAATGTGTAAGCATATCTCAAGGACCATGGACCATTTGAAGTTGCCTTATTCACAATGCCTTAATAAATGTAATACGTAGATGATAGTGATATGTTACGATATTATTATAAGATTATGGGTATATCTAATTATAGCTACCTATGAAATCATGTACTTACTTATTTAATTTGTTGCATTTCAGGGTAGATGGCTCGTTTTCTAACTATTTTTATTTTTGAAACAACCCCATTATTACTCTTAATAATTCACGTCAAAAATAAAATCAAAAATACGCAAGGCATTTACCCTGTTTATGTAAAATTACATGGCAATAAAAATATGAACTTTGATAAATATGAACTTTGATAATATGTAAAATACGGCTGCTAAACTTGGTGGTGGTATAAATACTTAGTGAGAAAAAGGTTTTATTTTCAATTTTGCGTTGCAATGCAATATAGCATTAAGTTATATTTTTTGTGAATATTTAAATTTTTACTGTATGTAATTTAAGTTGTTCGGCAGACTACGTAATGCAAAAACACAATTCATTTTTATATTACTCGGCCGATTTCAACAACGCAAAATAGGTCTTAGGTACCTGAGCGTGATATTTTAGCAGATTTTCAATACAAAAACAAAACGTCCAATTTATTCCTCGGTTAACTCGACGTTGGTGAAATCGGTAAGTTTTAGAAAACCTCCCTGGCGCCGTGGTAAGGCTGTGGAAGTACTCGGGTTCTATTCGCGGCAGGGGCAATTTGGGAATTTTTAATTTCTGAATTGTCTGGTCTTGTCTGGAGAAAGCTACCACCCTACCGTCTTACCTAAAACTTGCCGCCTAGGAATTCAGCGTTCCAGTACGATGGCGTGAAGAAGTTAACTTGTTACCATCAGTCACCATCAGGCGAGATCGTAGTCAACAGTTATCTTGTCATTGAATAAAAAAATATTAAAACAGTAATTATAATTATTTCTTGAATGATGCCGTTTTATTTAGTCAAAATAAAGTGTCACAAATGTATAGCAGTGTATTAATTAAGTGGTCGGTTATTTTCTTTAATATACATATGGGCGGGGAGGCGGTAACTTTAAAACTGCACTTAGACGAATTTTCAAATTTTTTATGTAAACTGATAGTGAACCATACAACATACATTTGGTGTACCGGATTTTTATATTACCTACTAGATGATACCCGCGACTTAAAAGGGTTTTCAATTCGTGCGGGAAGCGTTTAATTTCCCAGAATTTAAAACATTTTAATGTTTTAAATGTTTATTTGAAAATACATGTAACTGCAATTTTAGTGTTACTGGCTTCCAATTTTTATATAATTATTATTAATTATAAAATATTAGAATCACAAAGATTAAAGATAGTTACTTAGAAGAAGAAGAAAGTCTATGCCGTACTAATCGTTAATGATGGGGTGATCTTTTTATTTATAAGAATATTATTGTGATAATTTAAAATAACAGCGGTTTCATAAAAGGTTTCAGTGTATCCCAAATGTCGATAAATACCTCGTTTAATATAATTAGGTATTTGTATCACATAGTAAGGTAGAATGCTACAAGTTTTTATAGGTATGGTTTTGTACATAATATAATATTTTACATCATCTATCTTACTATAGGACATTGTTTTTGGAAATGTGTACGATACCTACATTAGTTATTTTAACAACTGTTGGAAAACCACAAAATATGTGATACTTATAGCAATTGTATCGGCAAATATCTTGATTTCTATAAAAGTTGATTCAATGAATTAAATTAAGTGAAAATATATTCGTAACTAGATATAATTATTACTATAATATATAAACACGAAAATAACACAAAAAATATCACTACATACATCACGTAGGAATACTAACGGAAACTCTCTTATTTTCCGGGATAAAAAGTAGCCTATGTGTTATTGTAGACTATAATCTGCCCAACCAAATAGGTTCAGTCGTTGCGGCGTGATTGAGTAACAAACATCCATCCATCCATCCAAACTTTCGCATTTATAATATTACAATAGTAGGATTTAAATTATTATTTCATATACAAGTTGAATCGATTTATTTGCCGATCACCTTCACAGTTGGTTTTTAAGAAATACTATCTTAGTGTATTCGTTGGTAGTGGTTTTTGCGTGCTCAATACACCTATCTTCTATGTCTTCAATAGGTAGGCAATATTTTATAACATTGATCTTGAACTGAAACTACAATAATGTTAGAATAGTTAAACAAAACTTTGTCATTCAGTTTAAAGGTTTTAAATGTTTGGGAAATTGAGATTGAAATATTTCGGTGAAATAAACACATTATGCAAAATTATTTCACGACTTTTATTTTTATAATACAAACATTTAGAGTGAAGCAGCATTATCTCTCGTTATGTGTTACTTAGTTATGTATATTTATGAAGGTATGTATTTATGTATTATATGTATTTATGTATCCATGTATTTATGTATGTTCATGTTTATGTAGTTTATTATTTATTTATATTTATATTATATAATACCTACGTATTATAGTATATGTAGTGATGTACATTTTTGACCTATACCACTTTATAATTTCACCTTACTCACTTTCAAGGGAAGCTGGAAGAAATTTCTTTTTTTTAGAGATAAGCTTCACCTATGTCTACTTCTTCTAATATGTGTTGTCTTATAAATTTTTATATGTACATAAAAAATAAAAATAAAATAAATAAATTTATTTAATAATTTTACTGCAATAAAATTAATAAAACTTAATAATAAGTTCCTAACATAAAACGTTTAACAAACAAATGCATATAATATTCATAATTTTATTTACAAAATTTATTCGTATTTTACATCACGGTATAACTGTCAAGGTTGTTGTACATCTGCACGATCAGAATTAGCGAATATGAGGTCCGAAATAGCCGCAATACTAAACAAGAGTATCTAATATTAGTCAACTTTAGCTTGGCTGATGTTCTTTAAAAAATATATATATTTCACTACGTTAGTAAATAGAATTGGTAGTAACACGGGCATAAAAAGAAAGTTTGAACGTTACCTCGGATTCGGATAGGATTATAATTGCACAAATATACAAAATATTTTCTGAACACCAGTCTTCTTTACGATATATTTTTATGATGACAAGACTAGTTTTTAAATGCAAAAAAGCAACAAAAAAACAATACGCTCCTGACTATAAAATTCGTTATAGGTGGCCAATTTCAACGGAGATCAGTACTCAGGAGATATTATAAGTGCACAAACTTGTGTGCGAACTAAAGTGCACTTTTAGCTCCCTGCCATATTAAATCTCATATTCCTATGATGGCAAGTGAATATCTGAATCCAACACGCTCCGAGAAAGATCAGGAGCAGAACCGACGGCTTACGTGCATCCTGAGGCTCACACAACCAACTTGCCAATGTAAAACTCAATAACGATATAGTTTTAGCCCGATCCGGGAAAAAGAAACAAAAATATTGATATATCACTGGTCCCACGTTGGGCGCCATTGAAAAAAGGTTTTACGTGTTCTATAAAACTGTAGTTTTAAATGGTAGCGCAGTCAAATATATTAATGAACCTATACTTAACTTAATTAACTAAACAAGAAAAAACTTCTATTGCAACAACAAAAATAAAATGTAACGAAAAATAAGTGCAAACGCAAAAGATCTCTAAACATAAACCAATAATAATGGTAACTTATAGCAACAGTACAAATAAACAGTGTACAAATAAAATTATTTTTATTTGATTCGATGAACTAAGTCCTTAGGGAGTAAAAAATAAAGTACTTAAGTACATTAATGCCCATCATCTTAAAATTAAAATATTTTTCTAATTTAAGTATACCGATTGCAAGCCTCCAAAAATATGTAAATTTACGGAAAAATGCTCGTAATGCTGTATACGAAGATATTGAAACTAGTCCACGGAATGAAAGAACTTCCACCATCATGCGGTGGAAACTAGTTTTCTTTGAACATCTATAGGGAGAAGCCTTATTCTGATTCCCGAAATTGAGAGCCTAATTCTGATATCCGAAAGAACTTCAGGTCGCCAGAGACGCTAGTGGTTAGGCGATACAAGACGATGGATAGGGCAGAGTTATACCCAAAATTAAAAGATACGGTTTCTTCTTCTTCAAAACTTCAATTCAAGACACGCGTATAATGATGCTGATGAATTTAGGTACAAAAAGATTATTTCTTTTAATAGACATCTGATTTCTAATTAATATAAGTAAACTGTTCCTTTTAAGTTCTTAAACGAGTATTTTTTTGAACGATATCAGCTTTTGGATTGTCTAAAAATGGTTGCATCAGTAACGATTGGAAGCACCTCTGATTGGCTGAATTGCGGTTCTCTTGCTGCATCAATGAAAATCCATTAAAATAGCGAGAGAGTGCCAGCCAATCAGAGGGCATAGCGATTGTCAAATTGATGCAATCATTTTTTTGACAATCCCACAGCAGAGGATCTTACAGATCCACCAACTTATCTGTACAGTTGATGGGGTCGCTAGTGGAGAGTTTTCTACTACTACTTAGGTACTACTGTTTACGAGGAAATCGGTACTGTATCGTTACTGAAT
Source organism: Hipparchia sbordonii (assembly GCA_038048805.1). Classification (NCBI taxonomy): domain Eukaryota; kingdom Metazoa; phylum Arthropoda; class Insecta; order Lepidoptera; family Nymphalidae; genus Hipparchia; species Hipparchia sbordonii. Next base: position 8,447,647 of record CM076110.1, read on the forward strand.
CGGTTTTCATAACACTGTACGGCGCTCGCATTAGAAAGAACTGACAGCAGCAAAGACCATGAACACTTGAACAGCGAAATTGAACGGAATGATATTTTAAAATCGCCTTAGTTCCAATTTTGTCCACCTGCATAGATAAGTTGGTGGCACTCTAATTTGATTTCGATACTCAGTAAGTGTTTTTCTTAATAAATAGACTAGCGCTTGACTGCGAGCTCACCTGATGGTAAGTGAAGATGCAGCCTAGAAGATGCCTATTCACTCTTGATTTAAAGAAACCCGGGTTATAGTTAGTTGGAAAAACGGAAGCCGGACGGCATTCAAAATTTTGATACTACAAATCATGTCGATCTCGATACGCTTCTGGTAACCTAAACTCCGAAATTGGAGACTTATACAGTGGGTTCAACTCTTGCATATGCTTTCTACTTTCTTCAGCCTCCAGCATAAACTTTGCGTAAGCCCTTCTGTCTGACACGACATGGGCGGACTTAACACCTATAATGACAACGAGACCAGCAGCAATGACACAGGCCATGGTAATGAGTGCGGTTGTCATTATCTTCGCGCTCGTAGGCTGCGTGCACTCTTTAGCAGTAATGATCATTTCCATGGCAACCAAGGATTTGATACCAGCTCTGTACGTATATCTATATTCACAGTTCAATCCGTTTTCTTCTTGACGCAATATACACGACGTATCGGTAATGTTCGGGGCTGCTGTAACAATAAAAATGACTTGGTAAAGGTCATATACATAAAAAGGTCAGGTCAGGTACATAAAAAGATTAGTAAGTACATAAATGTCAAGCTACTCGTAAGTACAAATTACAAAACTTAGATTCGTTATTCATTAGGAGATCTCAAAAACTATCTTGTCGTCGAATTAAAAAAATCTCAGACTGAAAATACGTAATGGGGCTTAAATTATTCTATTAAAAAAATAACGTTGTAATGAAAGTTTCATGAATATTGGATAGATTCTTATTACGAATATTATTAATTTATAATACATTTTACAACGAATACTTCTGTAGATATAACACAGACAAAAAAAGGCATCATAACTCATAGGCCTTCATAAAAACACTCAACAGTAGTTTGTTACTTGCCTTAAGTAGGTAATTAAAGTTAAATAAACATAATTAAGTACAACCACAAGGTAAATAATGTTGTCACACTTAATTAAACCGCACACTAAATAGGAGCGAATTAACCTACATTCAGTTTAATGCTCTACCACAGATTAAGTAATTAGTTAGGCTCTACTTTCTTACAGATCTGAGATTTAATATAATTTTGGTTTGATATTAGTTGTGCTGATTAAATATTGGGCGTAAGAAAAATCGGTCAAAACGAGGGTTCTCGCAGGTTGAACAGGTGTCACACGAGACATCAGCGTTCAGAATGCTGTAACAGCTTGAGTGGTTTTTGAAATAAAAACTTACCTTCATTCATTCCCTCGCTGACCGTATAATTGACGTTGCCAATGGTACAAATGTCTGTGCAACTGCTGTTCAAATGGCACAGGATACAGGGCTCCGCGTTGGCGCACAGAGGGTTCTCGCAGGTTGCACAGGTTTCACAGAAGGCGCCTGAATATGCCATACCCGCTGGGTTTGCTTTATAACATTGACATTGTCCTGAAAAAGATGAAATATATACCTATTATGTTTAGTTAGTGGATATGAATTTTAAAAATGACTTTGTATACAAGTCAGATTATGAGTTACATTACACCTTCACATAAATAATACATATTTATGTACAAGGAACATGGGTAAAATATTCAGAATCAACTTTTAAGGAGAGTTTTTGCTCTTTATGAAATTACAGGCGATGCGCCGCTAAATTGCCCGACATTATAATATTAATTAAATGAATCATATAAACTTCTAAAGGACATCGTTTTAGCTAAAGACAATAAACTGTTGTCGTTACAGAGTTAGTAAACAAAGATACTTATTGAAGACGCATTTATAATAAATAATTGACTGGATTATGTACCTACGTATCTAATTTCCTGATTAATGAAATTAGTTCTTTACTTAGTTCTTCTAATATTTTCACTACATACCACAAACACAGTCTCCATGTCCGGAGCAAACTTCGTCAGAACCCGGCGCTGTACAAGTCTCCGTACTCTCTGTGCAATCGCAGGAATCTCCGCTCCATCCGTTAACGCAAGAGCACTCCCCGCAAACGCAAACGCCTCGCTCGATGCCACCGCATTCTACGCCGTTTATTCTAACAAAAAGAAAATAAGCACTCTTAGCTGAATGTTAAATCGTTTCCTGTAAATACGAGGACTTAGGAACGAGTTTAGTATCCTTATTCTTTACTAATATAATATTAAATGCCACCACGCGGACGAAGTCGCGGGCGAAGCTACATACCTATACGTATGTAGGTTTGTATATTTACCTACTTAATGTAAAGCAATGTGTCAGTTTTAATACAATTATGTTGAAGTCTGGAACGGTTACGATTTTTACCAGTAAGTATGTATGTATGTTCCACCATAGTGCCTAAACTAGCCGATTTTGATGAATGAGGCGTCACGATTTTTATATGCTTCGGGCGACATCTGCATTTTCATCTGACGAATGTTGGGTAACAGTTTTAAATTTTTCTCACCTGCTCGTTTGACAAGCTTTACACTGGCAGTACCGACCAGTGGAGCCTGGGTCACACTCGCATCGGCCGCACAGACACTCTCCTGAACCCGAGCACGGGATGGCGCGAGTCACGTTGGGTTCACGACACTGAGCTGACAAAGCAGCTGATGCGGCCTCATCTGCAATGGAGCAGGTACACGATGGGCCTGACCTGGAAAAATAAGCAGTACAAGAATATTGGCTAGAAGTAGGCGTTCGAAAATCTTTTTTTTGGAAAAAAAAAAATTCTCTTGCTATAATCCGCCAAATCAGACAATACCTGTATAGTACAATGTGCCGCTCACGCTATAGGTACATTGCCGCTCTACCAGTAGTAGAACAATTACAAAAACATTGCAACTGATCACGATGTAGAAGAATGTTAGATACATTATACTAAAATTTAAGTAAAATTTAATTAAAAATTAAAAACCTTCCAAACTTCAAAAAGTAAAGAACATTTTAATAGTATTCTAGGATAATAATACACTTTCGCTTTGTATGTAGGGGAGACCGGGGATGGTTGGCTATAGGGGTAGGTAGACTAACTGCCAAAAACTCGTTGACGGTGTACGAATTGAATCATCCGAATACAGCCGAGTATTACACTCTGCGTCCCGCTCAGGTGTCTGGAGCGCCGCAACGCAGTCGTGCACCGTTTTCGAGCAGTGATAGGTTTTTAATTTTTTAACCACGTAAGTAATATTTTGATTTATTACACTTTTTGATCTGGTGCCTACAAGTTTTATGTGAACCATTTTAATGTTAGTCCCAACGTTTGATGGGTGCATATTTATCATATTTCGTATCTTATTTTTCAAGTCACTGTTAGTGTTTAGGCTAGCCATGAGATCAAACTAAAAAATAGCAGTTGGGGCTGGTAGACTAATTTTTTCCGGGGCTGGTCGACTAATCAGTCAACCAATCAAAAATGGTTGTTTTGGTGGTTTTAGTTAACCTTTTATTGGACTTTTAAATATTTATAGCAATTTTGTTGTTGCAGAACAATGAGGACCTATAAAAAAACTACTGAACGACATAGATAAATTATATGTATAATTGAACGAGCGATAGATGTTTTAGAAAGAGCTTGTCATACTGTAATTTTTGACGAAAAAAGCATTAATGCCACATTAAAACAGCGCAACACTCCTGATAAATAAAAATATAACATCGTTACGTGGTCAAATCAAAAGAAAAATCAAAACGTCACCAAAATTAACCCTGGACACAGTTGCATATATTATGAAATAGGCAAATTTTTACTAATATAGAAGAGGAAGCTTTAGCCAATTATATAAAGAAGGCAGCTGATATTTATTAGGGATTGACGCCATATGATACCCGAAAATTAGCATATGAGTTCGCAAAAAAAACAAAGCTATGCCTGATTCTTGGAGGACAATATTTAGTTGGTGAAGATTGGTTGGACTCCTTTTTGAAACGTCATCCTTCTCTATCAATCCGACCTCAGCAACGAGCCTTTTGAGAGCTACATCATTACGTTACAAACTACGTTAGTTTATATTTAAGTAGAACTACATTGTTATTAAGTTCCGACAAAAACCTGTAATTTTTTGTTATAGAAATTATGTCTGACTAGGATTTACAATAGGTATTAAACGAAGAGTTAAATTAAAAAATGTTAAAAATAAGATTATTTTTTGGTAATTTTTTTAAAGACATTTTAAGAAATGGATGATCAGCTGACTTAAGTTTTTTTTTAATAAAAGGCTCAATTATATTTAAAAAATGTTTAATTATTTGCTCCTTCCCATGATTCGACTCTTATTGATACATAAGTCAACCTACCCCTGGTGTATGGTCTACCTACCCCGGACCAGGGGTAGGTTGACTGAGATTTCTTGTTTTGGAAAATGAATTAAATTATCACTATTTTACTAAATTAGGAACTAGATATTGCGTATTTTTATTAGGTTAATAGATTTCCTATCAATTGACATGGTTTTCTTTTCTATAAATATTAAAACAAAAAAAATATGTACCATTTAGTAAAAACCTAGTCAACCATCCCCGGTCTCCCCTACTTATTTAATTAATCATGAACTTCCCTCGGGCGGGCCCTAGCAGAATAACAGCGTTGTGGTTACATATTTGTATCCACAGCATTGAGCTGAGCTAGGACCCTTTCATTGGCATGATACATAGTAGATACCTCTAGTTATATTTTAAGCAATTGTAATGTGTAAGTCTTAAGTGTACCTATTTAATTTGTGTTTGTACATGTCAATGAATAAACGATATTCTATTCTATTCTATTCTATACATTCTTATAATTTACACTTAGGGCGGAGCATAGTTAGAGGAACCGATCGTTTCTTCTCACGGTGCTGGAAGTGTGACCTCGCACCGGAACAGACCCCCACTAGGTAGACAGACAACTCAAACAAGTCGCAGGGAACCGCTGGATAAAACCGGCTGAAGACCGACGCTTGTAGAAGTCGCTATGATTAGAGAGATTAAAAATCTGCTTGACCTTAAATACGACTTGAAGAGTTAAATAAAAACACCTTAATGACCTAAGAATATTGGATGTTTGGAACTTGAAAAAATCCGCAGGACCTCGATAGAGCAGATTGGTGATAACTGTAGCATTTTCTCGTGACAAAGGTTAAAGGTACGGACTGAAACGAAAGGTTGCATTACTGTCGTAGCCACTCCTTATACAAGCTTTCCGCTCATTCTTTTTTATTAAAAAAAAAAAAAAAGGTTTTCGAGTCACTGAACCAGTGAAGTAATTATTTATTAGTGTAAGTTTCATAGTAAATGATCTCACCATCCCTTGTTGCACTGACAAACGCCGCAGACGAGGTGCGAGTTGGCCGGACACAGTATCATGCCCTGCTGTAGGTTGCCCTCGCACTCACATCCACACTGGATCTCCACCTCCAAGGTCAGCGAATCCTGGCCAAGCTGGCTTTCCGATATTGTGATCGTTTGATGGGACTGGAAATACATTTCTTTTTTTAGTAAGTAAGCTAAGAACCTACTTTCAGCTGAAAAATGACTATCAGAATTGTTTACTTTGGTCAAAACATTACATGGTCATCTTTAACAAAGTCATTTTGCTTATTCTTAAACAGACTTAATCTACTTATTTTAAAATATCATCATGCTTTACTGTAATGTAATCCAGGACCAATACAATAAAGGTTCTTTCAATGCCTTTGCCGGTAACCTAAGAATTCATCATAATGTTTTAAAAGGTGTGTGAAGTGTGTTAATATGCACTTGACCAGCGTGGTGAACTATATGACCTAAAACTTTCTCGTTCCGAGAGGAGATCCGTGGCCGTGCGTTGAAAACTGGGATTTTTTTGGGAAAATTTAGCGAAACTGAACTTTGTAATTATGGGAGTGTCCTGAATCAATTCTTCCCTTTATTATTATCCCCCAGCACTGGTAACATGGGCAGGAGATAAAAGTTTTATCCCCCGATTTTATCCACTGACAGGGGATAAAATTATCTTTTCCCTATGCTAAAGCATGGCGACAGAGGAGAAGGCGATGTATATTTCTTTAAGTATATCCACTGAGTATTATTTCCACCGCTGTGCCCATGCTCGACGGGTGGATAAAGCTAAGGGAGGGGATAAACGTTTTATCCTTTTCCCGGGGATAAAATTTCTTCCGCCCATGCTACCAGTGCTGGTATAACAACAATATCTTAACTATCCAAACTTCATTAAAATCTGCTGATTAATTAAAATAAAAATAAAAAATTGACGCCACGCTATGTTGCTACATGTGCATTGTGCATACCTTTCATTCACCGTTAGCAACGTCAAAAGAGGTTTTTATCAATGGAATCAGTAATTTTCTATCGACCCATCCAAATTCCAGTTCTGACCCGTTTGGTAGGCAATTTCTCGATATGTCAAAGTGAGCTTATCTAAAAAGTCGATTACCTTTTTGTATTCCGGACAAGATTCCAAACTGACATGAGCTTCGTAATTAAGCGTCATGCCATACTCGACGCCGGAGCAACGGGTTGCCTCAACCATCGAACCTCCTTTCACTCCGCAATCGGTGAAATATTTAACCTTTATAGGGCCGGCAGCCGCGTCGTCTTCAAAACTGACGACGCTCACGATGTCTTCATATCCCATCTTGACTAGTTTCAGTATGTTCGAACTGTCGCTCTCCAATTTGGCGACGTATGTGAAATCGCTCAACAACTCATGCAAACTGTCATAATGGCCCTTAACATTTTCTGTGACCGCGAAAATTACGTTCACCTGAAAAGCGGTCGATATCTCAATTAACATGTTTACACCATCATGTGAAAAAAACTAGCTTTCTTTGGACATCTAGGAACAGATTGGAGCCCGATTTCATACCCAAAACAATAATATTAGCTTTGGAAGGGAGGTTTGCAGGTAAAAGAGCTCCAAAGGCGCAAGTGGTTAGACGATGGCTGAGTTATGCGGCTGTAACTAGACAAGCTTTTCGCGTTGCGAAAAAATTCTTCTCAAGCACCTCTTCACCCCAACAGCCTATGTAAAGCGAAAATTTTGCAAGCCATAGAAGCAAATGCAGTGCAAAAAAAAAATTTTCTAACTTATATAATTTTCGGCTTTGGGCCATAGTTTGGGTCATATTAGTTGCGACGTCAAAGGAATTATGTTTATTTATTCTAGAGTTAAAAGTTTCTGACAGACAGACAAACAGACAAATATTTTAGCCATTAGACTAGGAGACTTCTCTTTGATCAGTCAATTAACTAATTTCATTCAATACCTACTTGTGTTGTTATTGAAGTTCTTTGGTTGAAGTTAAAAATAAATTAGGGCTTTAGATATCACTAATTTTATCAAATGGCAGAACGAATTCCAGTACAAACAAGACCAAGTTTTGTATACAATATAAACTTAATATTATGCGTTGTTTTTGCTTTCACCTACAAATAAGGCAAAGTTATGAATAGATTTGTATTCTAAAGAAGGGAACCTATTCCGTATTCGCTAGTAACAGAGCAAGTGGTCCAAGAGACCGTGGGAAATTTGGAGGAGACGCTTATAAGCCCGGTCGCATAGTATCAAAAAACTGAAATTGGAAATTCATCCGCCAATTAGGTAATACTTTATTATGGTTCTTTTCTATCTGATAACGAGTTGAATTGAGCTCTCGATTGTGATCTCATTTGGTCTTAGATGGAAGCGGGCTTACTTAGATACGGCTATGGCAGTTTCATTATACAGTATACACAAACCCATAATCGGGTTTTAGACGGTTGGACCGGTATGCTGGTAACTAACTCTGCTAAAGCTTCCCAATAGACAAAAGAACGAATGGTATAAAATATGTGCGGTAAAAGTTACAAAATTTTCAAAATTGTTCAGGGTTTTTGGAGCAAACTACCTCTCAAACCTACCCACTACCCTTAATATCTCGATGTTTCTGAATCTGCGTAACAAACCCAACTTAATCAGTATCCTCAAACAATGTTATATTTACCTTGTACTTATCTAAGAGTCGATACACTTGCGCTATGGACGGGTAATCGTATGTACTGGCTTCGGAATAATAACCGTTCTTATCTAAATGACATTGCTCGTCGTTTTTCATCGAGGCACCACCTGAATTGAAACAATATGTACATGATGATAATAATTAGGCCTTTCATGCAAAAAGGGCTTTTAGTATTTCAGAAATTTGTTCACCTAATTTGCCATCTCCTGCGGTGTGCAGCAGTCCGTCGGACAACAGTATGATGATTTTTCGGCTATGTGGCGACCAGCCAACTTCTTTGTCACACGTGATAGCTTGTACCAATGCGTCTAGCTGCGCCTCTGCATTATCAAGGTTTGCTGTTACTGAACTACTGTTTACTTTCTCTATAAACTCATTTACCTTTAAAAGAACAGACAGACTAATTAATTAATGATAATATTGTATTATATTAAAGTCAGCAGGTAGCACGAAATAGATAAAATAGATATAAACCCATTATTATACTACACCTAGATAAAATATATGTACATACCTTAAAATGTACCTGGCAGTTTCTCTAATGAGTTTATATAAGTTGTATAGCTCCTAACGATTGCGATGGATTGTAATTTTAGATTGATGATTGATGAAAATGCTACTCAAGAAATGGGACGTAAAACAGCAAGAAGAAAAGAGAAATTTGAAAATTTTCTTCATTATAAATTTGTTGGCGCTACCGGCGCGAGCGAACCACTTTCCGCATCCCGCAAGGAATTCTGCTCAGCCTGTTCCAAACCTTCCAAATTTACAGAAAGATAAGTGGATAATGTATAGCCAGAATCAGGAATTACTCCAACAATTATAGTGATAGTTACATTGTTGCGTCGGAAAACTAATGTTTGTTATCTTCGATTTGAAGTTATTCTTGATATTATCGTCGATAGAAAATTAGATCAACGGTATCAACGCATGAAAGCACATAAAGTTATCTCAATGACGTATTATATTACGTCGGTATTCTTAATACACATTTAGGGCACAGCAAGACATCTGTAGGGTAGGTAGGGTGTGACTGAACTCGTTTCGGATCACGAAAGGTTTTTATAAAGATTTGGTTTCACGCAAAGATATCGATATAGACGTAAGTATATTTTTTTCTACACGTATAAAGTTCACGTGAAGGTAGTATCAGGTTCTTGAAGATCAATTTATGTATGTATTTTAGAATATGAATTCAAAGTACCTAATCAAAACTAAAAATCCCGTGGATTCGCCGGCTTCGCCCACGAGTGGGTCTACGAAGAATTTGTATTTCCCCGTAGACCCACTGCGTTAAGGTAGGAAGTAAATATAAAAATATATCGATAAATCGTATCGATAAATAAATACGAGTTAGTTAAAACATAGCGCTTTATTAGAAAACAATTATTATGTAAAAAAAGTGAATTTTATTAACCTTCCTTGCTTACTTTCTTACTCTACTTATCAGAAGCCCCATAAACATAATATGTACATCATTGATGGTCAAAAAGAAAAATTACAGATTTTCATACCTTATGAATTAAACCTTTTAATCTGGAATTTAGAAAAATCCAGAAACAATCCTAACATAACAACATAACATTAATTAACACTTGAAAAAGGACGCTTTTTTATACAAACTTTCATCCCTTCGTTGATTGAGTTGAGTGGTTCCCACCCACGGGTCATCGGCCTAAAAATCAACGCTGAGAACTGACTAAAGATGTGAAACTGTCAAATTGCGGAAATTTCGTTTAAATATAGAGACAATATTGACAGAATTTGTCTCCAACACAGCGTAGCGTCAGTTCGCTTTGATATTGCGCTTCCCTAAATATTTCAGTATGTCGTATTTTGAAATTTTCTTGAGCATAACACCGCTAGATTTGTCGCTAGCCTTTTCGACGCAGAAGTTTCTTACAATTTTATAAGAGTAGAGAAGAGACATATTATATTCACCTGATTTGTCAGAGACAAATGGTGTTTATAGCTGTAAGTCGCTTCGCAAGCCTCTTCTTCCACAGCGCAAGGGTTCGCCAATCTGCGAGGATCTACACTTGTGTAGGGCATGATTGGTTTATCTGCGAAACTGCCAAAGCCTAATCTGAAATAAAATTTTGAGATCATACTCATAGGCTAGCTAATAATAACCTAATAAATTGAATGTGGAGGACATGACAAGCAAAAAAGTTTAAAAAATGAGATAAATACACTTAATTGTATGATAACAAATGTAATGTTACAAGGATATACAAAAATATGAATCTGATTTGTTACTATGAGTTAACGCAATAGGACACTTTACCACAAAGTGATCTTAAGTCTTTGACAAGCACTTTCTTAAGATTTTCCACCAGCTCTATCTGCATCTTTAATAATAGACCGGCACATTTTCACCTATTTTGACGAAAACGAAAACTTTACCTAAAATTATCCGTAAGATTCTTCAGTAGAATTGGGAGATCATCTCTTAGAGAAACTAGAGTCTGTTTGTCGTCCTTCATGGACCAAGTGAGATCCATCAAATAATACAAATCCAACGGGTAGTTCTTTGCAGGTCTGTAGGAAAACTTTATTTTCTTCGATTCGCCTGGAAAAGTAATAGGTTCCTATATTGATTAATAAATACTTGCACCTTCGTTTACAAGGCAGTTTCTACGCACCTACAGATAAATCTACGAATAGACCCATTTGCAATTTTTGATACGTAGGCTTAAGTACGTAGGTAGGTACATAATTTTTTTTTTAAAGAATATTAGCCAATCTGAACTTAACTTATATTCTCCTTTCCCCTCCAAATAAGCGAAAAGCTTGTAGGAGTATGTACGACAATAGTGCAACGGGTGGGGTTCGAACCTGCGACCTTTCAGTTTTCAGTCCGCACCTTTAATCCTTGGGCTATTGAGGCTTCAAATATACATATTATTCTGAATTATCCTTTAAGTGCCGATTTCACCGATTCTTACCAACTTCGAGTGACCTTTTAAACCCAGGAAAAAATTGGCCATTCAGACAGGTATTATTGAAAATCTGCCAAAATATCGAATTATCAAATAACGAATAAAAATACTTATTTTACGTTTGTGAAATCGGCCCTAAATATTTTACGGTGCCGATAACAGCACCGTGTGGTATCCGCTCTAGATATTATACCGTGATTATACCTACTTTTTTCAGAACATCCTCTTGCAAAAATTGGTCGAGTCATTTTAGTGTGATAGAAACAGCGATACGAATGAATAGACAAACTATTATACTAAGAAAAAATGTTAGAGTTATTTTGCTGTAATCCGCCAACAGAAAAAAATCTGTATGGTCAAACATGCAGTTATAAGCTAAGCACCGCTTACCTCCCCAACCAAGCAATAAAGCAAAGTTCCCAAGCAAGCAATGCCACCACCACTCACATGCACCACCACACAAGACTTTAATACTACTCTCGACGCACGTTTCGCCCCGACACCGGAGCATCCTCAGGAGATATCGACTTTACAATGCTGTATTGTCTAGTGACGTGTGTGTGAAATGTGCGGTATTATATACTATTTTTATCCTCACTACTGTTGCCCCGCCCACTTTGCTTTATTGCTTGGTTGGGGAGGTAAGCGGTGCTTAGCTTATAACTGCATGTTTGACCATACAGATTTTTTTCTGTTGGCGGATTACAGCAAAATAACTCTAACATTTTTTGTTAATCATGAACTTCCGCAAAGTAACGCCTGACTCTATCCAATATTATACTAAGATAAAGAGGTTACATAAGGCAATTTTAAGCTTACACGTAGGTAGATATTGTTTGAACAAACTTACGTGTTTTCAACGAGAGCCTAATTTTCTGCGGCTGTATTTGCACAACTGCCTCGTGGCTATCGGGCGTCATGTCTTGGAGAGTGTGGTTCTCTGCCACGTCCCATATCGGCTTGTACGGACGCTGGATCATGTTCTGAGCGCACCCACCGGCGACTAAACTGCAACAAGTGTGAATTAAAAATTTAAAACACCCCGACATGTTCATCTTCTTTATCAACTGATAGATGTCCACTGCTGGACATAAGTCTCTTGCATGGACCTCCACAAGCCTCGGTCTTGCGCCGCCTGGATCTAGCGGCTCCCTGCGATTCGTTTGATGTCGTTGGTCCACCTAGGGGGGATCTGCCAACAATGCGCTTCCCGGGTCGCCACTCCAGCACCTTGGGACCCCATCGACCATCAGCTCTTCGAACTATGTGTTATGTCACCTTTCGAACAAAATCAAAATAGGTTCATCCGTTCGGGAGCTACGATGCCACAGACAGACAGACACACACACGCAAATTAAAAATTATTTGTAAAGGTAAACCACAGCGGTAAACAGTGTAAACTTTTTATGCCATCCTTCGTTATAACGAAAGGTAGATATTGTTGCTGCCCGGAATCGTACCCGAGACCTCCTATTTTAAGACTATTGCGCCAGAAACCCTAATAATAAGGCGAATTGAAAAGTATTCATGCCGCATGTAGTGTTAAGTTCACAATCAATCACATTCACAGACGTCTTGATCGCTCTAGACATGAATCAAGCGTGAATGGTGTGGCTGTGTCCGGGAACAATACGTATCGACGATGACTGTGGTAATTCAAAGTAAATTGTATGCTATTAGAATTTATCATAGAGCATTGTTTTATTTTTACTTTTCAAGTATTAGATACTATCATAGACTAAAGAACGTGCTCAACTTTTTAAAACAATAAGCCGTGATGAGTTATTGTCTTAAAAATCATCATCATTATACGTCAAGCCATCGCCGGCTCATTGGGTACGGGTATTCTTCTCAGGTATTCTTCTTCTATGAAGTCCACCATGCTGGGCAAGTGCGAATTTGTATAGACTTTGAATAAACATCTGAGTATATTAAAGGATAAGGTAACTGACTGACTTATCTATCAACGCACAGGACAAACCTCTGGACGGATCAGGCTGTTTGGCATTCACATAGCTGTTATGATCTGAGCGTTCACTAAGATGATTTTTCAAAATTCAACCCATAACGGGTTAAAAGAGGGATGTGAGCGAAGCCGCGGGCAAAAGCGAGTTTATTTATAACATTCAATGGGAATTTATTAGGGAACGAAGGGAACCGAAGTAGGTCGAATTTCCCAGCTATTTATGAACTCCTCGCCAAGCTTACGTCTCATCGTCGTTGCAGCGCGGCACGCTGGAGTTGTAGTAGGGGTCCGCACACCAGCAACAGTACGAGGCCGACAGGCAGGAACCGCATTTCTCGTGCTGGATGCATGCCAACTTGTTTAAGAGTTGTTGTTGCACTGTACACTATGTTATGAAACCCCTCACGTCTTACTTACGTCTCATCGTCGTTGCAGCGCGGCACGCTGGAGCTGTAGTAGGGGTCCGCACACCAGCGACAATGCGAGGCGGCCGACAGGCAGGGGCCGCATTCCTCGTGATCGATGCATGCCAACTTGTTCAACAGTTGCTGTTGCACTGAAAAATATAGTTAACCATTAGATCCCATTATATCAAGCCCATCAGTACTTTACAGTACCTACTTACTTTTCAGTATTCGGTTCGGTACTTTTTGGTAGCTACTACCTAAGTGAAACACATAAAATCAACAAGCTTAGTAATTATTATAAATGCGAATGTGTTTGTTTGTCGGTTTGTTGGCTTGTCCTTCAATCACTTTGTAACAGAGCTAGAGTTACGGATCACATTATCATAGTATAGTAGAGGACTTGGAGGGTGAGATACTACTTTTTATCCCGGAAAATCAAATAGTTCTCGCGGGATTTTAAAAACTAAATCCACGCGTATCAACTAAGTACTTACCTATTTGTATATCACTACATAGTATAAAACAAAGTCGCTTTCTCTGTCCCTATGTATGCTTAAATCTTTAAAACTACGCAACGGATTTTGATGCGGTTTTTTTAATAGATAGAGTAATTGAAGAGGAAGGTTTATATGTATAATAACATCCATTAACAGTGAATGACATAGACTATATATTTTATACCCGTACGAAGCCGGAGCGGGCTGCTAGTAATATCTATATCGATTTGAGATAATAAACTTTATACTTTCATAGCCGAAATATGGCCGAAATTCACAATGGTTTACTAAATACCTACGACTAATTCTAAATCGATAGAGTTTACTGATTTACTTAGTAGACGGAAATTGGTCCGACGGAGGACACGTGACGTCATAGGTCATGGGACGTCATGCACTGCGATCATCCAGGGAATTTCCATCCATTATCCATTAAGATTCACCAGAAGTCACCCTCCTTAGTAAGAGGGTATGGCAGTTTTTAAATTAAAAAGCACGCCCTTCATTGGTGCACACGCCATGCATCGTGCCGGAATGCTAAGTCGCCTGGTGGCACGTCTTTGACCGTGGCTAGTTACCCCACCGGGTGGTAGCCATGGCCAAAGCCAGACAAACAAAGTCGGCCTTTATTGAAATGGACAATTGAGGTCAGAATTTAAAAAAATCTTAATCTCTTTGGATAGCCAAATAAAAAAATTACTTTGCACCTCTAAAGATAGCAGAAATTATAGCAAAGCTTTAGCTAACCTAACTTTTCCCATCCAATTCAAAAGATTGTTTAATAAACAACAATAGGAAAACAGCAGGCGGCTAAATAATGAATAGATGTTATGGCATAGAAAGTGGCTAAACTATTTTGTACCGTAGTCTTTGGCCTGAGAGAAAGACATATTTGATAATGCTTTCATTTTCACTACAAAGTAAACAAACAAACAGCTATGTAGATAATATCACATAACAGGTTTTGACGACCTCTCTCGCGCTGTGGTGAGCGCTGTGGTCTTATAACTGGGAGGTCTCGGGTTCGATTCCCGGCAGGGGCAACTTGGGAATTTATAATTTCTGAATTGTCTCTGGTCTGGTCTAGTGGTAGGCTTTGGACGTGGCTAGTTACCCCCGTACCGTCAAAGACGTGTCTCCAAGCGATTTAGCGTTCCATCACGATGGCGTCTAGAAACAGACTAGGCGTATGGGTTGAATGTACCCCATACAAGTTAGCCCGCTACCATCTTAGACCGCATCGTCACTTATCATCAGGTGAGATCGCGGTCATGGACAATCTTGCCGTCGATTAAAAAAGAATAAAAAATATAATAACAAGAAAAACTGGAAACGACTACGGAATTTTTTAAATTAGTATAATATTATATTATGCCTATTCATTTTGTTCGAATAAAATAAAGCTTATTTAAAATCGGACTTGTTTTTTGCATTATATTTATTATGGTTGCCTGGTAGAGATTGCTCTTTTACAATAAGGCCGCCTTTGCATGCGTAGTTTTAAGATGTATTCAATTTTTTTTCTTTTTTGTGTGCAATAAAGTTTTATAGTTATCGATACTATCATTCGCCCATAGCCTAGTAGGACCACGGGTAGGTACATAGACCGTGGTCCTAGCAGTGGGACAAATAAACTATTATGACAAAGTACTCGTATGATGGTCAACGTTGGTAAATCAAAAGCGGACATGAAACAATAAGCTATTAATCAAGAGAGAAAGTCGCCGAAATTTCTCAATTGTATTTTAAAATTATGGATGTGCCTACTTCGTCTGGAATTCTTGAAGTCTCATCTGCAAGTTGCGACAATGTCCAAAATTCTTTAAATTGTAAATTTTATTAAGTAGGCAGCTACGTAAGAACTTTCATTCAAGTTTATAAGAAGCGGTAAAAAACTGCCATGAAGGCAGCTATTGTTGTAATGTTTTTACAAAAGAAAAATAGAATAAACAGAAAAAGCTAATTTCCCAAGTTATTTCCCTAACATAGGGTTACAATTTCGTCATAATCCAAATATATTATAAAACGAAAAGGTGACTGCAAACCACTGGATGGATCGGGCTGAAAGGCATAATAGCTCTAATGACGTAGGCAATATCGGCTAAGAAAGCATTTTTGAAAATTCAACTCTTAAGGGGGTAAAATACGGGTTTAGAAAATCGAAGTTAACGAAGCCACGGGCAAAAGCTAGTACCTATCATAAAACAGATTATCGGAAATCTTTTAATGAAGGTAGGTACCTACTACTACTACTTATACTTTTTTTCCTCTAAAATCGATGCCATATTCTAAGTAAATTAAATATTCCTCATTGATTACATACTCTCATTCTAACATTCTGTATAATAGCAACACCGCTGTGTACCTACTAGGCTCTAAATACCTTTGTGTAATTTTCAGAAAAAAGAGTAGCGTGCGGCGCGTGCGGTAGGAACGCATCTTATGTGCGATCAGCTTTACATGAATGAAGACAATAGTTTAAGTAATTACTATTGAGACTGTAAAGTGACGCAGCTTGGGTACCTACATACTATACAGCGTGACCCAAATCCACCCGCAAACCTGTCAAACAGCCATTGATTATTTATTTTATTTGTATATTATGGCAGCCAATCATTGTATGGAAAGAACACCACATTATTTACATGCTTAGATTGAACGGTTTTGAATCTTGCGATTCACAGAGTCTATAAAATGTTATGTAGGTGATAAAGATGGCTGCCAATGTAGTAGGTAGGTAGGATTTTATTCATCATTGGCTCATAATCTCAACTCATCATCCGGTGCATTATGGGGCACTTAAGAGGATCAACTCAGGGGTCTTCTCTCAGTATGAGAAGGGTTAGAGCCAGTCTGGTAAAGTCACTTAAGAGCGTGTGCAATGTAAATCTTCAGATGCAGATTTGATTTTTACAGCAGTAGATCTAACTATCGGAAAAAAACAGGCCAAAATTACAGGATAAGGGACGATACTGAGTAGAAACATAAAATAATGAAAGTTCGACAAAATAAAATCGTGAAGTTAAGTCTAAATTTTTTGTTATTTTCAATGTGCACGCACATTACAGAGCCAAAATTTTTATATAAAATTCCTATACATACACAATACAGATATTTTTTTTAAATGTATACCTTACGAGTTATTATTTATTAGAATACATAATGTATTTGGCGCTTCGCGACGCTAGCATCTGTCGCGTTCCACACGAGGTTTCGAGTATGTTTTACTTCATTCGCGGGGATTTTTTTCTAGCATTCTGCGCACTGTTACTGTATCACCAAATCCTCTTATAGTCAATCGACAGATCGCAGACTCAAACAGAAAAAAATTGTTTATAATGTAATATAAGGAAATGATTTTAAAACTACTTACGAGTATATCCGTTGCATTTTACTTTAATTGATGAGTGTTACATCGGATACCATTAAAAGCAGTGAGGTGATAAAATCCGTGTGGGCGTATACAGGAGATTATGTTCGAACATTAAACAGACTTATCCGCACAAATATAGACATATATTGGGCCGCACGTGTTGTGATCCAGTTTATCTTCCTACGTTCATCTCGCAGAAGTTGTAAATTGTATTTTTTATGGTTCCGTAGTAAAGCAAGACCCTTTATAATTTCGTCATGTCCATCCATCTATCCTTCTGTGCGTGGTTCAAGAGACTCTCAGAGACTATTTGTACCTACTAAAAAGCTGTAATTTGGCATGATTATACGAATATGATTAAATAATGATTTTTCTATTTTTCTGGGTTACAGTAAAATGGGGATATCTTTTTACTCGTCTATTTCATTGTGCGGGGTAGGTACATACAGTATTTACAATATACGTACTCCTTTGTAAGGTTCTAAGTAGGTACGCACATTGTGACCTGCAATTACGGAACCCTCCTCGTGGCCCGACACGCACTTTACTTGTTTCTTTATATAAATGCTCAATTCACACCAAAAAAGCCAAAAGGTATTCGACGACTAGATTTGAAACTGCTGCTGCCTTAGTAGATATTTTCGTAAGTTGTCGGTTATTGTTCCTTTAAAGATTACTGAGACTTTCTTGAAAGCAAACCCGAATTTATTTTGGATACAAACCCGAGACCACGTCGACAACAGTTAAACATACTACAATATTTATTACATCTACAACTAGGCCGACGAAGCAGTTAGTGCTATTCATAGTCATATATCTATCTACTCTACTGTAAGTTACAAGTGTTGCAATGATGATTATAACGTCGTCGCGACGTCCTTTTCTTTGAAGTTGTACTACTTATTCATTACACGTCATTTCATCCACAGCAGTCTTCGTCTTGTTTCATTCCTTATTGAGTAGTTGGATCACGCCTTGTTCTTACTAAGCCTACTACGGTCATATGATGTATTTATTCAGTTCAGGACTCTACATTTTGTCCCTTTGCATTTTAAATTGTATTTGATTACTTTCCACCGGCTTTTTATGCATGTAGAGTACACGAAAGATAATATGTTGCATTCATTAGCTGTGTCTTTTTATTTATAAGACCGTTTACGCTTCTCACGGGTAGGCTTTTCTGAGGACTAAAAAATGTGTTTTCTCCATTCGAATTTTTTTTTCTATAGTTTGTCTATACAAAATTCAAATATGCTTTTATAATAATGAAGGAACCAAGTAGTTTACTTTTATTTAGATTTTGTATACGTACTTATAGGATAAGTTTTTTAAATAAAAATAATCCTTGGTAAAAAGTTTTGTAATATGTATACAAAACCAAAATGTATACCTATAGGTAGGTAGATTATTTATAAATACAATATGTATACATGGTACGTAAGGCCATAAGCTAAGAGATTTGAAATATCTGATACGAATAGGAATTCGGATCTGTTCGAATTCATTCCTTCGAATAAACAAAGGATAATAAATTAGGTACTTTCTAAATAATTGAACAACCAGGTTTATATCACCTTGGCTTTGTTCGTATTAAAAATTACAGTATCTCTAGTATTTTCTCGGTTACCTAGTCCCTACTTCGCGAGCCAAGTAATTCATTCTGCAACTTTATAACTTAATTGTAGGTAGAAGTAAGATAGGACCTTTTCATCGTATTTTCTAGGATCTAGGAAATTTTTCAGTAATTGATATGCGAAAACTATCTGAGGTGACTTTTGTTCTTTTTATGAGATCAATTTTTTTTTGTAAATAAACAAAACATAAATAAACAAATTTAATTTTTTGATTAAATACTTAGAAAATCTAAGTAATTAATCAAAAAATTAAATTTGTCCTTTTTTACGCAATAAGATATGTAACTAATACGATAAGTATGTGTTCTGTTTGTGTTTACGTGAGAGACATAAAACCATCAAAATATTTATAAATTCTAGATGTGTAACTAAGCCCTTAGTTAAACTAAATGCAAGACATGAACGCATTTGTCTCTATCTCGTCGTGTAAATAAAACTGACATTCTTATTGGGCCCATATTCTATTTCAGAATTCTTAGGCGTCGCTCCCACAGCCGCCGGTCTATATTTATGAGTCCTACATTATGCTTTTTAATTTCTACATACACAACGAAAAGTAGTTGAATGCGATGGTCAAACATGAACCACTGACTAATATTAGTATAAAAAGGCCGACCCCGTCTCCGTAGTGTCACTATCCTTATTAATATTATAAATACGAAAGTGTTTTTGTTTGTTGATTTGTCCTTCAATCACGCCACAATAAAGCATCGGATGGACGTGATTTTTTGCATGGGTATAGTTGAGAAACGGGAGAGTGTCATAAACTTCTTTTTATCCTGGAAAATGAAAGAGTTCTCGCGGGATTTTAAAAACCAAATCCACTTGAGCGAATCCGCGGGCATCAACTAGTTGCCCAATGCCCATATTTATGTGTTATGTGACAAAGTCGACACTCTTCAAAGTCGAGGCCGTTCGATTCGGGTCTTACCTCTGGTACTTCCAGTGGCCCTAGGTATAACCACGGGAGACCTTATTTGGTGCCCGATATGTAATGTTAACTGAAGGGTGTTGTATACCTACTATTTCGAATGGTCAGAAGTGAACTTCTCCATTATTAGCCGATAGACGTCCAATGAAGAAATTTCCACAGGTCTTCGCCGCTTGTATCCAGCGGGACCCTGTGACTTGTCTAATGTCGTCGGTCCGCCCAGTGGAGAGTCTAACAACATAGCGACCCGACCACCTTCTTCGAACCTGCCTTCCTTCGAACTATGTATGTTTCCCACCTTCTTCGAACTATGTATGTTTCCCACCGATTTTCACTTCAACTCTCTTCAACTTCGTGAATACGTCAGTGAACGCGGAACTCTAAATACAGAACTCTCACCCGTCCCGTCGGCCGGGGGTTTAGCCGATTAATGAGCAGTGCAGGTGGGTTCAGAAGCTTCGGCCTCGACAGATTTTCTATTTCCGTATACATTTATTTTACGCCGTGCGTTAAATAAATGTTCCCTTTTGAAGCGAGATGCGCTTTTTATGGACTGATAAGAAGCTAACTTTACGAGTACCACGATTGATGATGCTGCATTAGGTTTGATCGGTTTGATTTGGCTTTTATTTGATAATTTAACACGTGTTCCTGCGGGTTAATTCAGTTAGTTTGAAATATTTGAAATAGGTTTATATTTCAAAGAGCATTCTATCAGTAGGTACTCTTATTATAGATTCTTAATGAATTAATTAGCTTAGTAAAGCTGATGCCTGCGAGGTTTTTAAATTCACCTCTTAAGGGATAAAATTGGAAAAAATCGCTTGGTAAGTTTAAATTGATATTACAATTTTGGTGAAGTTCACAATTTAAGTAGATTGTTTCCTAGGATGACAAGTCGAGCGTCAGTAGCTCAATAGCTAAGAGGCCGGATCCGAAATGCAAAAGGTATTGTCGGTTCAAATCTCATCCGTTACCACTCTAAATACAAGCTTTATGCTTAATATGTAGGGGAAAGGGAACATAATTTATGTTTAACATGAAAAATATTCCTGTAAGTAGATAAGTTACAAAGCGGGAAAATGATTTAGGACCCAAATCAACACATCTGCTCATATCATATTACCCAGAAAAAATATAATTTACGATCCAAAGTTTAGCTCAACTCATTCACAAATAAATGTAGGTACATACCTATCGATCCTGAAATAGACGTAGGGACTTGTATTTCAGAAAAGCCTAGCTCTAGAGAAGAAGCTCTGAAAAGTCATAGTCGTGAAAATTTTAACGAACTAAAACACTAAACACGATTTAAAAGAGTAAAGTGGCGACGGAAATTGCAATAAGGTGTGACTGTTGATTTCGTGTAAACAACCTCATTGCTCCTTAATATCTAATCTATATAATGCCGTCTTATCGGAAAATCGGAAAACGGCCGCAACGTAAGGAAAACTCACCTTGACCGCTCACATATCCAACAATGGAAATTATGCACAATTTAAACAGTGTGATCACGGAAAATCTCCAAAACATGATCGGTTAATCGAACCTCAATCACTATTTGCACGTTGAGTCAACTGGCATAACGCGATCAGTTTCGCGATGAACAATTGATAAGGGCTGATAAGATAAGGGGCGCGATCGGCCCGCGGACCGCGCCGCTCGCTTTACGACTCCCTCGCCCGACATCTGCCGAACCTCTAATCCACGTGCCGTTGAGTTGGACTGTGCAATGCCGCGTAGGAAAACCTAACGTAGACTTCTCTACGGGGTACGTACACATCGCTTCAACAGGTTTACTATACATCGCCGTTTTCATATCAGAGTTACTACAATGTTTACGTTAAAACAGTGCAATGGATCAAGTGTATGCTATGATATCTTCAAGCTTCTTTATGAATGAACATAGGCACTCACTCGATCGGTGTTTACGGTGCGTTGCGTGAATTAATTGCAGCGTGATAACACAGTTTTTCAGCGTTATCAAGCCGGAAGTTACTTTTAAAAGAGCGATGCTCTTGTTCGTAACTGTTTTGAGACAGTAAATAGATGTAATCAAACGTCTTCTATAATTACATCCCAAGTTCTTGGGCATTGCCCGCGCGTTTTGGTTATTTGATGTTGATTAATTAATGTACGTACTATGTTTACTTATTAGTTTTGGAACTGAAATTAATCTATTTTTGACAAAAAATTATTATTATTTTTAACGAATAAGTATTGAAAATTTATAAGAGAACCGCAAGTCATCGAAATGCCCAAAAGAGCAGACGGCCGGAAAAACGAATAAAATCGCGACACAAGGGGACATTTTTTAGAATTACTATGGGAGTAGGTACCTAAATAAGTACCTAGCTTCTCCATTGTTTAAGTTTCGAAGTTCGTTTTAATCTGTTTTAACTCTTGAAACTCTTCAAATAAATATGGTCCGACTTACGGGACGGACACTCTTGTTTAAAATTTTATTGTTTTATGAAAAAGTAGCATGGAAAGAATCATTTTTGCATTTATGTAGTTGGCCTACCTTAGTTTCATAAATGTGACTGAAGCTACATTATTTTTGTGTTACAATTTGCGTTTTGAAAAGAACTTGCAACTGACGTGTTATACTTTAATATATTATGCTTAGTCTGAGATTTAATACGACAATGTCGATTTCCGTATCGACGTGTTCTCACAAACTTTTCATATGGAGAAGCGATTTGTTAGTTTGGTAGTATGTTTTCATACAACATTATCGATAGAATCTGTAGTCTATCGGTGGTCTCGACTAAAATTAAGAGCCAAAAGTAGATCTCAATGAAAGAAATTTTCGATTTAAATTGAAATAAGGAATAAGAATATGGATTAGAATACTAATCAGGGCCAGCTTAAAGCACCAGATAAAAGATTAAGTTTTAAAGAGCATTTCCACGAAAAAGTCACGGTTCGACGAATCCATTTATAGAGGAATGGGTCAATGACTCTGACAATAAATGAGATCGATACCTACCTAATGATTTAGAGGGTAACTAATTCTCTTAATTGCTACAAGCACGCTTTAAGTAGATATTAAATTACCTACCAAGGGCGATAACACATTTCCACCGCGGAAACCTTAGCAGCAGAACGCAAGGAATATGTTTTTAGATGCATGCGGAGATGTGCTAAAGGCACAATATATATACCTATACATTAACACATATTATTATCTGGAGCCCTTTGTCTATAATATACATAACTAGGCATCTATATAATATCTTCTATCTAAATAATAAAAATCAACTGTATTATAGTATTAATCACTTATAAACTGCGATTTTGTAAATGTATAAACTTATAAATAAGTAAATAATTTTGTTTGATACAACTTTGATGATAATGCTGAATGTTTTAATAATAAGGATAAATAAATAAATAAATGATTTTTATTTATTTATTTTTATTTTATTCCTCAGATAAACGTTACTAGGCGATGCAGGTGACCTACTATGTAGAGCTAATAAAAGCAAAACATTTGTATAAATAAAACAAACATCATGTATAGCCTTTATTGAGTAAGGTATACTTGCTAGTTGCTAATATATCAAAGGATTTGTTCACACCGCAAAAGGCCTTTTATAAAGAGTCAATGCTGCTTGTAGGCGTACAGTCGAGGCCGAAACCACACTCTAGTCGTATTAAGGTTTTTATATGTGGGCGATTGATGTTTGTACTCCTTTTAAGAGAACAAGTTAGTGCTACTTTAGATAGAGCTAGACAAACCTTAAATATACCTACAACGTTGTAACAAATAATACATAATTGTGTATTTTTTTAGCTAAAGTTCTATAATACAAAACAAAAACTTCTTTATGGACATAAACTTTTAACTTGTTTCAGTTGGCCTATACCATGTCTCGTAATCTCTCTATTTAAATTCGACACTACATAAAATCTCTAGTTTTAAGCCCGGACTTAAAACTCATTGCCTCTTGTATAAATTTAAACATTGAAAAATAATGGTTGACAACTTGAGAATGAAAAAGTGCACCTGTGTGACATGGTTACATATTTTTTTTTTCAACTAGAACAAATAAAATCTTCTGACTTTTCAGCCTCACGCCTACCTACATGAAATGAATAATTTTAAATTTGAAAAATAAATAGTTAAATAGCCTACCTTTTACTACCAAATACAAATTAATTTTTTAATAAATTCGACCACGACTGTACAGGTGTAGGTAAAGTACACAAAATGAATAAGTGGATTCAAATAGTGAAGTGTCACTAAGTTGTATCTTTAACTGGTTAAGTTACTTAGTACTTAACACCTTGGACCCAACCTCTTTCACAACTGTGCATTTCCTTTGTTTACTCTCGAGTACAATGGGTACCTACTTGTAAAATACGCAATGTATTTATATGTGCTTGAATCGTTAAAGGTTTGGAGAAACACAACGAGTGGCGGAAACGCTTCTGAAGCGGCTCCTAAAACAATACTAAGCCTCAATAGCCCAATAGTCGAATATGCAGACTGAAAACTGAAAACTCTCACTCGTTGCATTATTTTCGTACCCACTCATAACACAAGTTTTACGTTTATTTGGAGCGGAGAAGAGAATATTAGTCAAGTTCAGCATGATAATTGGGAAATATTCTTTAAAAACAATTAATTACTTTCTTAACATTTAATAGAGATATATCGATGAGGTACCCTAAGTTAAGTACTCTATGTAGAATCCTCTACCTGGCTCGGATAGTTTCATCAAAACCAGTTTAGCCATTCAGGTTAGCCTTAGTCATTTCGAAATCTCAGACAGGCACTTTAACACATTCGCTGCGGCAACATTGGATCTAAACCTTCTGCTAGTGCGGTACGAGACAATTACTGCCCGTATCTATATTTCCTGCTATGCGTTACGACCTCTATTTTGCCGTACCCGAACCTGACTTTCAAAGTCCATGCAGACGTGGAAACTCCCCATATCAATAGTTTTTTTGAACAAATCGATAGGCTACATCCTCGTGTATACCTAGCTGCGGTAGCCCCGGGTTCTTTATGATATTTCGAAAGATACAGAGATGTTTCAAAATCAATCATTCGCGGCAATATATATGCCGTATAGCATAGAAGTTAAACAATGCTAGGGATGGGGTTTACTTCTGAAATGACAATCGATATTTTAAAGATATTCTTTAGTATAGACACAACATTATTAACAATGCATAAATCAACATAATTCTTCTTAATTAGTCAACATAATAATTATTCTAACAAGTACCGCCAATTTTAAAAATATTTAAATATAAAAAAAAAACCGCAGTCTGTCAGCAACTGTGTACTTAGTACAAATACACTAATTAGTAAATATGTAAATACCTAGGTTTTTTTAAATTTTGATTCATATAAGGCTACCAAATTATTACAATTACTTTTTAATCTATGATGAGATCACACAATATCAGGAACTTTAATTTGATGAAATAAAATAAATTTTAAAAATTAGGTATAATTTCATCAACGTTCTATAATAGCCTTCTATATTCTATAGGAGTGATAGTAGGTAGTTATCACACTGAACAAATTTCACACTTGATATCTTTGGCAACAATTTTCAAAGTATAGAGAAAATATTAGCCTTTCTACACAAAACAGAAAGGCATTTTATTTCAAATCTCAATCATGTTCTTGAGAAAAATGATTATTTTGGAAATGTTATCCAAAGATATTACATCAGGATCATTGCATTTATTTTTTTGTTGTATTTTTATGTTTCATCCAAAACAAGACATTCTTTTTTGTTGATGGACTTACAAAAATTGAGTTCGACTCCTTGTATCTAACTAACCCTGAAGTACAAGCCCTTTGTTTATCGAAACGCTTTCAATCACTTGTATCTTCCTTCTTGATGACGGACTTGTGATCACCGAATTTGATTTTTTAGAATTAGATGTCACACCCAAACTACTACTACTCTGAACAACTTTCTTTCTTGCTTCTGCACCTTCGCTTTTAATTCCCTTACTCATATCAAGTTTTTACGTGATCGTCTCATTGTTAGGCTACGCGCGTACAACGAAAATAAATCGTTGCGAAAGAAAATCGTCAATCTGTGAACCATCAAAATATATTAGCATCCACGCACTACGACAAAAAAATCGCATTTCATGTATTTTAGTGATTGAGGTTTTTTTTGTAACGATTTATATTCGTTGTGCGCGCTTAGCCTTAGGTAGCCGCGTAGTTTTTTTGCACAAAAAATATCGAGCGCTTACGTACGTCTCACTTACGGCCAGCACTAATGCAAACAGAGACGCCGCGCGGACGCATGCAGTGAGGCACGGGGTTGGGGGGGTACGGCAAAATAATCGCCGTACCGTACTGAATAAAAATACTTACCTTACTGTGCGTTACGGCAACTATTTTGCCGTTTCTTATTTGTGTAAAATATTATTATATTAAAAGCAACCATAGTGAAAAGATCACTGTCTCTTTCCTACACGTACGGGAACATAGTTAGATCACCCCCGCATCGCGCGCAAAACAAGGACAACGAGCTACCGCACAGTCTGACCGTCAAATACGGCAAAATACTTGCCGTAACGCAGCGAATGTGTTAATTGTCACAAATCAGAATGGAATTTTTTCAATGCCAGGGACAGATGTAACCAAAATAAATAAACGAGATACCTACCTAAGATCTCTGCAATTTTTTCCTTAGAGAGTATTGCGCGTCCCTAATATTTCAATACTAGCTGATGCCCGCGACTTCGTCCGTGTGTATTTAGTTTTTAAGAATCACGCGGGAACTCTTTGATTTTCCGGGTTAAAAAGTAGCCTGTGTCAAGCCTATGTCACTCTCCAGATCCTCAACTATACCCATGCAAAAAATCAGGTCAAGTCTTTAACTAAATCTATCACTCCTTGTGATTGTACTTTTACTGCCGAAACAAAAATCTGGCGAAACGAAAATCTGACGAAGCAAAAATCTGATGAAACGAAAATCTGTCGAAACGATAACAACAACCCGCTTCGTTGGGGCGTGACTGATAGGCAGTCCAAAAAACCACTTTCGCATTTATAGTATTAGTAAGGATGTTTAATTGCAGCGGAACACCGTTGGCGTTTTTCCGTTGCCTAACAAATTAAAACTTAGCAAAATACATAAATAAATTTGTATTAACTTCTGCCATGCAGTTCATGTCACGGATGCAGCCGTCGCGTTTGGTGTGGATCCAAGCCTTAAAAAGTCGTATGTACCTTGTTAATTTGTCGGTCCTGTTGACGGAATGACGGAAGTCACTTATGGATGGTGAACATTTTAATATGCATTTTGGATGGACGCTTCCCGTCACGTTTTGGACGGGCCATAGAACTTTTTATACCGTTACTATTCGTACAAATGCTTTTAACTTTATGCTATTTGGTTTTGGTTCACCAGTTTTTTAAACGCAAGAGACTGAAAATTACTTGTATGTGAAATCGTTGGAATTTAATCGATTGTAGATCTGATGTCCAATGACGAAAATGAGCTATAGGTGAAAGATTTGTAGTTTTAAGTTTCATATTATTATGACATTCAAGAATCAAATTCTTCGACCATTTTTTTTTCCATGGAATGTTTCTATGCCTCTGCACACGTATAGACGATGGTTTGGTTATTTGTATGTAGTACCTATAAAGGACTTTAAAAAATCTCAAGGAAACTCTGATTTCTCGAGATAAAGCGTAGCATCTGACCATATCCGGCATTAAACCTATATCTATGCCAAACGTCACCACCATCGGTTCTGAAGTCAGACAAATTTTTATCCCTAATAATATCAAAATTAAGTTTTTTACCGAAGAATCCTAATTATTATTTCTGTAATAAAATGAAACCTAAGTTACTCCTTGAACCTATAATCCCCTACCTACGTTCTTGTGAAAATCCTGTCAAAATAAGATCAGTCGATTCAATAAAACAAAATGGGTAAACAAAATAAAAATGACATTTATTAATGGACCTTAACTAAACACATTCATAAGTCGTAACCAAATAACACTCGTACTCATACATAGATTTTTAATTAGTATCTACTTGATCTACCTTCCCTTCATTTACAGCTTGATCTACCTTGTCTTCATTAATAACAGATTGCACCGTTTTAATTTTAGAAACTGTAGAACGCGCGCTCAATTCCGACCTCCTGACTCGCTTCAAATCTCTTGACCTTTCTAACATTTCGTAGAAATGATTGACGGGGTCAAACCAAGAGAACCCATGCTCGGCTTTCCCCATCCACTTGTGGCCGTTGGGATCGGTCAAAGTCAATGGTCCCACTGGAGTGTTGTCAACAAAGTCGCCCGATAGTACACTCCCGTCAGGATATATGTATTTGCCGCTACCGTTATAAGACCAGTCCTTGAAAAAGCCCTCATATCTAGAACCATCCGTGTATGTGATGCAGACTTCTTCGTTGCTTCCGAGGCGATCATTTTCCCAGGTGCCGGTGTAGATATCGCATTCTGCAGTTGTGTATGTGCCAGGACCTAAGGGGAAAGTATTTATTCTATTTAATATACAGGGATATATGGGAAAATATTTAAGTATTTCTTTCAAGTAACTACGCGACCTAGGTAGTGTCACGCGTAGCGGTTCTATTTTTAAATAGGTGATAAAGTGTTTTTTTTTTGTATCAAGATATAATATTTGATCTCCAAATAGATATCTCATTTTCTAAAGAAATCCAATCTAACTACAAAATCGAAATAAAAGGAAAAGGATTCCGGATAGCTCGGTAATTCCGTCCACAGTAACCTATTATTGCCGCTCCCTGTATCTAAATCTCTCCTGACAGCTTTACACTAATTTCGTAACAGCGGCATTCTCGAAAGGGATATAAAACTTCATTTGTAGTAATCAGGGCGTGACACTCAACATGGCCCGCACTGGAATGACGGTATACTCCATTAAGCTCCGCGTTCAAAGACAAAAACGTTTTGTAATGCTCGAGTGCTTTTTGAGTCGTTGGACTCTTGGAATTAACATGGTTTATGTAAACTCTCTTGCAAAGCTCTTAGGCTAAAATCTATAGACCGTACTCTAGCTCTACTCAGACTCAAGACAGAGATAAAACGAGATGGATTTATGTATAAATCGAGACACAAATATGCTTATATTTGTGTCCCGTTTTAACTCTATCTTAAGTCCAAGCTAAATCAGAGCACGCGTTATAGATCTCAGAATTATTAGTCTTGGGACCAACGAATCTGTCCTGAAATAGCTAAAAATAACAACCAGACCGATCAATTTTACCTACCTAGGTACGAGTATATCTGCTAGTGCTGCGGAATTGTCCAAAAATGATTATCGCAATCAGTTCTGATTGGCCGATACTCTGGCTATTGGCTAAAATAATTTTTTACAGCAAGAGCGCCATAAATTCAGTCAGATTTAGCAGTGACCGATGCAACTCTTCCGCAATCGATCAGCCGAGGCGTACATCGGACTATTTCGGACACATTGCCCGTCGTACCCCTGGAAACTTAGAAAAACTATTGGTCACGGGCAAGGAAGAGAAGAAGATGCCACGAGGACGTAGCCCTATAGATTCAGAGATTTTCTTATCCGATATTGTCCACAGGCCTCATGTGGACGCCATTATTCTCAAAAAGAGAGTCTCCTCCAAGCTTTATATAGGTACCTTAATTTGGTTTTTTCTAAACCAATTTAATACTCAGCCGAATCCAAAACCCACTACGAAACCTACTCTTAAAATTTTCCTACGCAAAATGCAAATATGTAGAAATAATTTACGAGCTCTAATGACCTAATATAAGCATTCGGTAGGTTAGTGTTGAATTGAATAAGTTCTGCACCGAACCTTGCCGCTTGCCGCCTACCTACTGCCATATCTTTTTGAGTGCAAAAGTCATAAATATTCTGATAAAAGCAAACAAATATGTCAAGACTACTTTTCTACGTGCTGCTTAGGTACATACGTATATCAAGTCAAAATGAAGGTAGACATAATGACCAATTTTATTTGTTCAAGCCGCCGCGCGTCGTTGGATTGCGAAAGTAACGCAACACTATAAACACCTACCTACCTACATGGTTAGTCCCATGTATTACTAAAGCATGCGTAGCTTGAAACTTTTGTTTATCACTAGATGATGCCATTGACTTCATTTGCGTATAGACACGGTTCATCAAAAATACCGTAGAAGCTCTTTGATGTCCCGGTAAAAAAATCCTGTATCCGTTTTTGGGATGCAAGCTATCTCTGTGAATAATTTCGTTAAAATCAGTTCAGCCATTAGATCATAAAACCATACCTATCAATATCAGAACAATAAAAAAAACTTCTCCATTATGTTTAGTAAAGCGTAGAATCTATACTTTTTTTTTATTCGATGACAAGATACTTAGTCCTTGACTGCAATCGCACCTAATAGTAAGTTACGACGCAGTTTAAGATGGTAGCGGGCTAACTTGCAAGGGCTATGGCAGTGTACTCATGCCGCTGATCGGTTTCTACACGCCATCGTGCCGGAACGCTAAATCGCTTGGCGGCACGTCTTTGACGGTAGGGTGGTAACTAACCACGGCTAAAGCCTCCCACCAGACCAAACACTTATACCTACTAACTTATATAATATTCAAATAACTCTGCAATGTACCGTGCATTTTAACGCTCCTGTCCTTTTTCTTTGCCTCGAAAAAGCCGTCGTATGTGTCGCCAGTGTCGTGCCGAAACACGCCCTGATCGTTGACGACGGGAACTTCCTTTGCGGGTTTTGTATCCAAATCCGATTCTCCTTCCATGGTTGATTCGGCCATATTCGTTTCTGCTTACGCTAATCAAACAGATATTTCGATACCTCCCACCACAAGTTGTTGTATCCCCAAAACGCTTACGTGACGAGTTAATTGTTGTGAAGCTCAATAAAATGGTTTAGGCCGTCATTTAATAACAATACAACTTTATACTTCTTGAAAGTATGTTAAAGAATGCTGTTTTTAATTTTTTTTTTAAACGAACACACAAAATAGATAAAAACAAATGATAAGTGCAACAATCTTAAAATGCCAATTTTGTGGGACACCACAACTTACGTAGGATTTAGGAGGTATCGATTTAAAGAGCGGGGTAAAGAGATGATAAGTGTCCTCGTGAATTATGATATTATGATGTGCGCTCCTTCATAAAAATTCACACTTTTGAGTCTAATATCAAGGTGTGAACTAGGATACTTTTTATCCCTTCTTCTTCTTTATCAACCGATAGGGTCCACGGCTGGACAAAGGTCTCTTGCATGACTATCACAGGTCTCGGTCTTGTGCCGCCTAAATTCAGCGACTCCCTGTGACTCGTCAGCTGATGTCGATCCACCTACACACAACCTTTACATAACTTTTTTTTTTCAATTCGTTGACAAGATAGTCCTTGACTGCGATCTCACCTGATGGTAAGTGACGATGCAATTTAAGATGGTAGCGGGCTAACTTGGAATAGGTATCTATGGCAGTGTAGATTCAACTCATACTCCCTAATCGGTTTCTACACACCATCGTGCCGGAACGCTAAATCGCTGGCGGCACGTCTTTGACGGTAGGGTGGTAACTAGCCACGGCTAAAGCCTCCCACCCGACTACCCCTACTACCTATGCACCTACTCTACTTTTTAATTTTAGAAATGTACATAATCACTAATAAGACCCCATAAATTACAATGATTTATGATGATTTGTACAAAAGTGGCTAAATTACCTATTTAGTTAATCAAATTAAACAATTTCAGGGGTGTGACAGCCTGTTCGTGACTTAGGTGACGCGGCCGCCATTTCTTTTTGCACGCAACTGTAACAAATATTTTCGGCCATGACCCAAAAAGATCGCAATTCATTTAATCACAACTTTTTGCTGTTGCTCAAGGGCATTATTATGTGGCGCAGTTACGAGGCCGCTACGGAATAAAATAATATGATAATTTGTTCTGTGGGCCTTCGACCTAATACACCGAATTAGATCGCAGGGTCTAGTATACTATAGATCTGAGTATTAAAAGAGTGTACTGCTAAGTTTAGTGTAGTACCGTAAACTATGCTTAAATCTTTCATTTACTCCATAGTCAACCATCCATCAGGCCTTTTCCACCCACTTCCCGCCATAGGACGAACGAAACTAATCATATTTACTTATAAGTCATAATACCAAAGGAAAAAGGATGGAAAAATTCTCCGTTTATTTTCCATTCATACTAAATGACAGTTAACCTGAATTTGACAAGTTAACTATGTAAACTTAAGTGGGAACATTGAATGCATGGAGCTAGCTAAGAAAAGTTTCGTAATGATAGGCCCCTTATACATTTTTTTAATCGTTTTTTTTAACATAACGTATAATATACCCTTTCCCCTCCAAATAAGCGTAAAGTTCCAGGAGTGGGTGCGACAATCGTACACCAGGTGGAATTTGATCGTCGACTCTTCGATTTTTTAAGTAGGATTTTCTTTCGACTTCCAATTTCATGTGAACTGAGACTTTTCTTTTAGTTCGATGGTAATGGTATTCAAAATGGAAAAAAAACAACTCAATATAATTTATAAATAATATATATTCACTAACGTTCATAAACTCATCTAGCATCATTAAATCAAATAGTATTTATGGTAACGACTATTATTTACATCGAAATATAAATACAGCTATTTTCAAAGTTCCATACAATATAACAATAAAAAGAAAAATAATAATTAAATAATGATGATTACAAATAGATCTCTACTCCAAAAATAATAAAACAAAACTACAAAAAATGCAATAAAGGATGATGCTTTGTACAAAACATTGAGAAGGTAAAATAAAAACTTATCTTCATCAAATTGTTTCGTACGTATGTTGGTATGTTTTTGTATATGGCAGTATACATTTTTATCTTAGGAAAAAAAGCACTTTTTCCATATAAATAAAATTATACTTACTAAAAAGAAAATCTCCAATCGAAATTATCTAATTCTTACAGATCAATCACGAAATCCATAAACAATAAATTAGTATTTAGGTTTTGAGGTATTTATATTCGTAATCAACTGATCATACATATTATTTTGAACTCTTCGATTGCATAACTTAAATAAGTTTACTAAATAAATAATTTCTTAATTTTTACCGCATATCCTTCGAAATTATCAAATTAGTATAAAATGTGTATTACCCTTACATGTAACTTTGTAAGTTTATGTGTACAAAAGATGTATTATTTTTACAGTTAGATATAGTTCTAGCAAGTCGCGAGGGCGCGTGAGCTTTGCTTGTGGTTACGTCGTGTACATGCACATTGCGTTAGTGTGCGTGCCTGTCAGGAGCCTAGGTGGGAGCGGTCAGGCGCGAGCAAGCTCTCGTTCACACTTACACGGATACGACACGCACACAACCATGAGCCACGCGCCCTCGTGAATTGCAAGAACTATACAAGATGTTGAAATAAAAATTATGGAGTCAAAGGATACGGCAGTTGTTCAAACTTTTAATTCACTGTAATTTGCTGATTAAGTGAGACACGATTGCAATACGCCGACGTAATTATTTCAATTCTCCATTTTTAGAGTTCCCACATACCCAAAGGGTACTAAACCTCCGCTGTCAGTCCATCTATCTGTCAAGTGGTTGTATCTCATGAAATCATCATCAAAAAAAAAAATCGATTGAATTTAAAACAAAAGGTTGTTAAAAAGTAAAAATAAATTTAAAAATAAAGAGGGTCTCCAATCTTGATCTTAATAATAGCTGATAAATCTTGTACAATGGAAAGATATATAATCCTTTAGGGTGGAACACGGTCCAGCGGAGTCAACCCCCCTACTATGTCAACATTACATACTATTATACTTGCGCTGCCTACCATAAATCCACCTTTATGTATTACGTCAATCTTACCAATTAATAAATCCGAATATCCGAAAGAAGTGAAATATTCGTTTTCTGTTAGTTTTAAGTTAGTTAGTAAGGCTGTCTTACTCTTTACTAAATAGATTAACTATAAAGAGTGCGTCAATGTTTATGACGTCACATTTCACTATTTCATACGAGCTCCCACACTATGCGCGCGTTATGACATTTGATAAATAGTTGCTGGTTTGATTTCTTGGCAACATTCCTATTGCTTTCGAGCTACGCGGGCCTAATTAAACTAAATTACTAAGCTCTTGATAGCCCACACTAGCTATGTAAAGCTGAAATATCGCTCATTTGCGACAAGAGTGACATAATTCAAAATCGACGATGAGAGAATTCTCTCGTTAGAGAGTAATGTTTTGTGGATGCTGCGGTCTCGAAACAACACAGCGGCCAACAAAGCGACAGAGCATTAAGTCACAATCTCTCTCATTCTTATTTTTTTGTGCTTAGCGTAATGTTGTTTTTATAGCAAAACTAGCTTTAACCCGCGGCTTCGCTCACGTTAGGTTCGATTTTTTAACCCCCTATTTAACTCTCTTGGGGTTGAAATTTTCCAAAATCCTTTCTTAGCGGATGTCTACGTCCTAACAGCTACCTGTATACAGCTCGATCGGTCCAGTGGTTAGAGCTGTGCGTTGATAGATCAGTCAGTCAGTCAGTCAGTCAGTCAGTCAGTCAGTCACCTTTGCTTTTTATATATTTAGAAGTATAAATGGTCGACACTAAAATTAGTGAATTTTGAGTTATGTCACCCTTGTCGCAAATGAGCGATATATAGATCGCACTCTCACTCAGCTCAGACAGGCAGAGTTAAAACGAGACGGATTTATGTCAGGGCACATTTGTGTCTCGTTCTAACCCTTAAGTCTGAGCTGACTCAGAGCACGCTTTATAGATCTCAGCATAAGTACTTTACAGCAAGCGATTGTCATTCGACCTCAGCCGCAGAGACAGATCAATCAGCGAATTAGAATGTATATCGTCGGCTTAATTATCAAACTTCGTAACTCCAAAATTTCAGATTTTTTTATTTTGACGCCATCTAGTGTAAAATCTAAACAGATAATAAATCATAATTACAACAAACATAAGCACAATTAAATATTCAAAAGTAAATAAAGCTGTTTGTCTATGTTTTTATTGTTAGTTATATTTTATAAGTTTTTTCTTTCTTCTGTAAAGTTTGACTGGAGATACGAAGTTTGATAATTAGGCCGACGATATAATGGTGCATTTTGTGGTTACGTATAGTTCTTTCAACTCACGAGGGCGCGTGGTTCATGGTTGTGTCGTATCTGTATAAGTGTGAGCGAGAGCTTGCTCGCGCCTGACCGCTCCCACCTAGGCTCCTGACAGGCACGCACACTTACGCATTGTGCATGTACACGAAGTAACCACAAGTAAAGGTCAGGCGCCCTCGTGAATTGTAGGAACTGTAGTATAAATAAGATGATTGGCCCCATTTACAGTATGATGTTGGCGGGGTTCTCCAGGTTCTCCCGCAGCACCTTCATCCACTGCGCGCCGACCGCGCCGTCTATCACGCGGTGGTCCGCCGACGCCGTGAATGTTACGAACTTCGCCAACCGGAATCTGAAATTAAGAGATATTTTTATAAATACTACTAGCGCCTCGCTCCGGCTTCGCACGGGTATAAAATATATAGCCTATGTCATTCACTGTTAATGGATGTCATTATACATATAAACCTTCCTCTTCAATCACTCTATCTATAATCACACCTCCGCTGCGAAATACGAGTAGCGAAACCGCTGAATGAATTCCGCTGCGATCAAGTGTAGTTTAAGCAGCGGAACAAGGCGTCGGAACGTCATGCGAGTCAGTTAAGGCAAAAATTAAATAAAAATAATATTAAAAAAAAATATATATATTATTTTTATAGTCTGGATGACTTAATAAATAGAGAATAGGTCTATTTCTGACCTCTTGAATTAACTTTTCAGTGAAATCGATGTCCATTATGTAGTTTCGCTTTTTATTTTTGTCCACTTCCAGAAACACGAGCGAAATCAACGCGGCACCGCAACAAAAAGCGCGGCAGTGTGGCTGACGTCGGAGCAGTTTGACGAAACCGGGCGCAGAAAGAGATAGAATTATAGTCAAATCTATGCATTAGAACAGGTAGTTTCGCTAGTGTTCCGCTTCTCTACAGGACAGGACATGGCGAAATTACTGCGGTTCCGCTGTTAAGGTTTCGCAGCGGAGGTGTGATTAGGACGTTAAAAAAACCCCAATAGTGCTTACGTAATACTTGAACGGCCCCTAACATTAAATCATTGTTTTTAGGACGATATAAGAGACATTTCCTGGGAATGATCATGCTGCTAATCGTGGCCACATACTCTAGGAAATGCCTCTAATGAGCATAGCCTGGGTGTTTCATTGCTTCATTCTTTCGAAGCCTGATCAAGATTATGTTGTACTTACCCTTGTGGTTCATTCTTGTCTGGTACAACGATTTCCTGGAGACCGCCACAAGCCAATATCAGCGACTGCGGCGGGTTGATGATCGCGTTGAACATCGTGATGCCTGCAAGTATAAACATATTTTTTCTTAGAATATTAGTAAATTTTTATATTACTAGCGTTTATACGATTACCTGAGATTTTATCTGTGTAGAGTGAGGTTTTTAAAAATTTCAGGTTTTTAAAAATCAGTTTACCCAGGATAAAAGATCAGAGCCTGCCCTCAATTACACCAAGCAACAAGCTATAATTAAAAAAAATTAAAAACACGACTGCCCAGCCAAAAATCGAACTAAAAAGTTAAATACCACAGTCATTACCTTTGAAATCTTATTCACATTTTTAAATGATATTTTTTGTGAATCACTGGATATTGAAATATAGTGTTATATATCTTTGGAATATACTCATTTTCTAGATGATGAATAACTTAATCTTATTTTCGAAATTTTTTTCAAATTTAGCCTTTCATGCGGGACCATGGTCACCTTATCAATTTTTTTTTAATTTTACTATCCTATGTCACCTGGAATAAGCTTAGGATTCTAACGATACCTCATTCATCAAAATCTTCCATACAAAAAAGTTCGAACCCCTTTATCCTGTACTTATCACACAATTTCTATACAAATGCATTAGTGACTCACCAAACATGCCCAAGTTGGACACAGTGACGGTGCCTCCTTGGTACTCCTGGGGCTGCAGGCGGCCCTCCTTAGCCTTGTTGGCGAGCTCCTTCATGGTGTTGGAGATGTCGAGGATGCCGCGCGAGTCCGCGTTGAAGATTATCGGCGTGATGAGGCCCGACGGCGTCGCCACTGCCACGCTCACGTCGACGTTCGAGTACCTGGTAAATGGTAAATAAAATGGTAAATGGTAAATAAAATGGTAAATGGTAAATCAAATGGTAAACGGTAAATAAAATGGTAAATGGTTTAAACCTCAGTAGCCCAACGGTTAAGGTGCAGAATGAAAAACCCTGCTGCACTATTGTCGTATCCACTGCATGGAGAAACGAGAAAGCGAGTTTTCTGGCGTAGCCCATTTGATTTGTAAATATGTGTATTTGTGATACATATATTATGTTGGAACGAATTATTTCAGCATTTAAATTTTAAAATTATCCTTTACAGCAGTAAATTGTAATTGTGAGGAAGTCTGCACCCCTGTGAGTTCTGCATAATATTTTGAAAGATGTATGAAGTGTGCTTACTAGTGAATTTTTATGTAAAATGATATTCCCTGTACTTACTGTCTAATAAATGTTTCCATCCAATGTGAATTGACAGTGGGCACTCGTTTGCAAGCTGCCGCCACAGCTTTCAAGATGAAGTCGTTTACAGATACCTGAATAATTAAATATGAATTAAAATTCATGATGCTATATATCATTTAACTAAGCCCAACTTGAGGTAACTTTTTAGTGAGCTGTCACTCCTCTCACCACATAAATAAATAGTTATTTTCTACTTAGTGAGTTTACGGTTCCTAAGTTTAGATGTGGAAGGGTTAATAGTAACATTTCCGCACCTAGTACTTAGTAAACTCAGTTAAATTTAGTAGGCCTAGATCTTAGAGGCTATTGAAAGTAGCAACTTTCACTTCAACTTCTATTTAGCAAAGTTTTTTCAAACTTATTTTAATTTATTATGACGTTCTGTATGACGAAATGCGAGTTTGTCAGTTCTCAGTAAGCCACTTTCTATTGTTTTCCATAGCCATTGGAAATGTCTAAATACGGCAGCTGGTCTGGTAAATACTCACCTTAACATTAGATTTCTCCGCCGCAAGCCTTTCGTTGACCTCCTTCCTCATAGCAAGCAACTTCTCCACGTTAACGGTTGCGCACAGCTGATAGTGCGGTATGGTCTGCTTGGCTGCCGACAGTCGTTTGGCGATGGTCTCCCTCATGCCACTGAGCGGGATGTCGGTAAAGGTGGCCCCGGGGGAGGGCGCGGGCGGCGGGGGCAGGCTGGCGGGCGCCGCGGCTGCCGCTGCGAGATCGCCACTCTTTAGTGACCCATACAGTCCTGAACCCTGCCCTGTTGATTAGTAGAGTTAGAGGGCTCGTGGTGGGCCGGTCAGTATGTGGTTACAATTTATAATCTCACTAGTTGATACCCGCGGCTTCGTTCGCGTGGATTAAGGTTTTTATTCCCGCGGGAACTCTCTTATTTCCCGGGATAAAAAGTAGTATAATCTATCTCTGTGCCGAATTTCAGCCAAATCGGTTCAGTCGCTGCGACGTGATTGAGTAATAAACATACAAACTTGCGCATTTATAATATTAAATAGGATGTACATAACTGCTCCTTTCTATTTCAATAAATCATGTCGAGCTGTTACTCTGTTGCTGCGTGATTGAAGAAAAAACCAACAAACAAAAACTTTCACGTTTATAAATATTAGTAAGGTTAAGCTTTCAATCAAACCACACCTCAATCACCTGTCTTGTGGGAGGCTTTACCACCCTACCGTCAAAGACGTGCCGCCAAGCGATTTAGCGTTCCGGCATACCCCTTACAAGTTAGCCTGCTACCATCTTAAACTGCATCATAACTTACCATCAAGTGAGATCGCAGTCAAGGACATCAAATAATGAAAAAAAATCTAATAATAATGGCATTCAACTCACCACCAAGCCGAATACTCTTGAGCTCTGCAAGTCGTCTGGCCATGGGGCTGGCATAGATCCTGCCGTGCTGCTCTGCGGCAGGGGCGGCTGCGGCGGGTGCCGGTGCGGCGGGTTTAGGTGCTGCTGCCGGTGCCGCTGCTGCTGGCGCCGGTGCTGCTGGCGCGGGAGCTACAGCAGCTGTCATGGGAAAGTACATCTATATCAAGGAAGTAGTGCTGATAGATCAATAAGAACTCTACTTGTGATGCGACACAGTATTTCCACAACTGCATATTTTAGAACTAAGCAACTATCAGATAAATGGATTGTGGACATTCAATTTATGTCAAGCCAAGTAGCCAGTATGGCTATAGGGCAAGAGATAGGATTTGTACTCCTTTTAGATTTCAGTCTGTTCCACACCCATTAAAAATGTCTTATCGTAAAAATTAAATGTTAGAAAATAACCTGGTACTTGTTTCTTTGCTGCTGGCTTTGCTGGAGCACCGGTGGCTGTGGGTTGTAGAAATGTTAATGAAATCAGGCATACTGTTAAAAATTTAAAACACACACAATGAATTATTTGTCAAAACAAAAATACAAATGTTAATCAGATCTCTGTTACAATTTTTTTTTTATTCCCTTACGATTGATTATCATCTATCCCTGATGCCTTATCTATGATGCTAACTGAAAATGCAGTCTTATGCTGAGATCTATAGAGTGTGCTCTGACTCAGCTCAGACTCAAGTTTTTTTTTTTTTTGAGTGAATATCATGCATTCAGCCGTCCGGCCGAGCCGTCAGATGAGTTGAAATAGAAGTTTGTTGTCAATTGACAGCTTTGAATTTCTAGATCAGATTCAGACTCAAGATAGAGGTTAAAATGGAACACAAACATGCTCTGACATAAATATGTCTCGTTTTAACTCAGTCTTGAGTCTAAGCTGAGTGAGAGTGCTGTCTATAGATTTCTACCTAAGATTCTAGCCTTACAAGTTCATGCAATGTCATGTCAAAATAGCAAATTTTTAGAACCCTCTGACAATTCCCACATTCTTTACATATTTCATATGAAAATTCTTTGTTCAAAATTCATTTTTATGATAGCAAATCATTTTTTTTACTGTTATATACTTTAGTAAAGCATGAACTACTGTTATAAATAGTTAGTCTTCTTATAATCTTTTCTATTTACAAAAAAAAAAATGTATAGTACAACCATGTTTATAAGAAACAATATTTGTTAGCATGAAATGGAGTAATCTAATACTGACAAAATCTAGTGTTCAATGAAATATAGGCTTTGTTCCTTTAAATTTTATTGTAGTAACTGTACAACTATTATTTTTTGACAGCATCTGTTCTAACAATAATATTGTTAGTGTAACTTATAACATGGTCTATACTTTCGTTGTACACAAAAATGTAGTTAAAAAACTCCATGCTTTAATATTTGCACAGTATACTCACAGTCATCCTTAAAATCTTTGAATGCTGCTACATCTGCCTGATTTTCAACAATGATGCACAATAATTTCCCCACAGCCACACCCTTAGTGCCAGCAGGTATGAGAATTTTAGCCAGATAGCCTTCTTCTGGTGTTTCAAAACCCATTGTTGCTTTATCTGTTTCAATCTCGCATAGAAGGTCACCTTAAATAGCAATTAAAATAAATATTAAACATAAATTTTATGTAATAAGTTTAGTATAATATAAATTTTTTTTTCTAACTTTGCCCCTCTTCAATAAGTTTAATTCCTACAATAAAGTATCAAAGTTAGATAGAAATAAAAGAAATACATGTATATTATTATGG
This sequence comes from Hipparchia sbordonii, assembly GCA_038048805.1. NCBI lineage: Eukaryota > Metazoa > Arthropoda > Insecta > Lepidoptera > Nymphalidae > Hipparchia > Hipparchia sbordonii. The sequence goes on from CM076110.1 coordinate 8,488,374, forward strand.
TTTTTAACAGTAAATAAATATATATAAAATATGATTTTCAAAATAAACTGTCACAGAAGTTCCCCAATTAGTTGGTAATTTATGCTCTACTGGATTATTTTTAGGCTATTTCATACAAACACTGTTCACCCAAAATATGTTCAGGTTGCCAAATATATAATTAATCCCAAATAGCTGTAAATTGAATTTTTTTGCAGTCTATCTGCCTGTCCATGACACATTTATTAATATTGCATAACTACGTTAGTAGTAAATAAATCTTAAATCTTACTACATATTAATGCCTGTTAAGACAATAATATGTAGTAAGATTTAAGATTTATTTATTCATTTCAATAAACTTGTTACAAATTTACTCCTTAAATACTACAATAAATTCAATTCAATTTATTATATTTTTTAGTTCAAAGGAGTGCTTAGACACTCGTACTAAGTAAGTAATGAAGATAAGATGATATGTAATAGTCATAAAACCTGCTAGGTAAGATTTTTAATCCCATGATTGTTATATAAACATCACTTCTTACCTTCACTTAGTTTGTCACCCTCCTTCTTTTCCCAACTGACTATAGAACCACTTTCCATAGTGGGAGAGAGTGCGGGAAGATTGACTTTTATATGTGATGGTAGACTGGAGTAGTATCTCATCTGGATGTTCCATTGTGATGACTTTATAGTCTTTTGTGATGAGGTAAAGAGTCTAAAACATTGAAAACTTGACTAGAAAATATCATAGTCGTATTTAAAGTGATTTCCACTCAATCCTAGTGTGGAAATCACAGCTTTCAATTTACTTTGTATATTTTATTATTTCTATAAATAAGTAAATAAACTGTGAAATTCCAGAGACCAAAAAAAAGTTCAGAGCTATCAACAGATTTACATATATTGTATAAATAATATTCTTCATCTTGAACTTAAAAAATCATATTCATTTTATGTTGATAGGTACTTAATATCTTGTTTTTTACGACAGACAATCATATACTTAGCAATTTTAAATTAATAAATTGAGAAGAAACCACAAAATTCATGAAGAGACCGGAATTTTGCACATGTTTCGCCCGTGATATTCAAGGTAAAGATTTGACGTTTTAGTTTGGTTATGCAATTCGCGCCGCAAGCTGGGAGTTATTCGTTTGCGATTATTGCCAAAATTACCAATGAGCATTGCTAATTAAAGGCAAAACCAAAATCTGTGCAATATGTAAATAGTACTGTAATTTACGTTATATGAATAAATCATAATTTACTTACTTATTTGGCTGTTTTCTTCGGGCTAACTCAGTGCTTATACATCTCGTTATGTTATTCCGAATAGCTTTCTTCAGGCTATCGTTTAAAACTTGGTTTCGTACTAAAATCGTTCGCAGCATTTCTGTTTATAATTTTTAAATAAGCCGTCCAGATAATTAGGGACGGTTTTTTGATTATTTAAAAACCGAAAGGATCGACCTTTACCGACTTGTAGGTCGTCGAAAGGGAAATAAATGTTAATAATGACAGTGACATGACACTGACGGTTGACATCAAATTAAATTGACATGATACAAATTAGGTAGGTACTCTATGGAAATCACAGAATATGAAGGAAATAAATACCCTCTAGTTAGGTACCGGTTTTTTAAAAATTCGTGACAGAAATAATACCTACATAGGTACCTACCTATTCCCATTACTTACTTACCTAGATAAAGCCTAGGTACGATCATGTATATACATGTCGTATTATAATGATAACGACAAAGAAAAATCCTCAATTGTAGAGACAAATTAAAAAAATCCAACACTAGACATAAAAAAAAATTTATATGTCAAATATTTGAATGACAAGTATCCTTACTCTATGGACAAGCATTATGGCTGTTTGTCAGATTGATTTTTCTCTTTTTCTGTCAACTGTTGTGTTAGGCAGGTTATTTCACAATGGTGAGAATTTAATTTCGAATTATCAAAGTAATCTTTTAATTTAAAGTGACTTTTAAAAGTTATTTTGTGTATTGTTGAATTGGTTGAAAATAAGCCTAAGCTATTTTTCTTACAAAGTCGATGGTTCGCCGGTATTATTGAAGTGTTGTTATGGTTATTTTATAGGTCGCTTCAATGTTTTCAGGCAAAACGTACGAAAAAGGTTGGAATTACTGGAAAATATGGCACACGTTATGGTGCCTCCCTCCGTAAAATGGTCAAAAAGATGGAAGTAACTCAACACGCCAAGTACACTTGCTCCTTCTGTGGAAAGGTTAGTTTGAAATTTAGAATAACATTCAAAGAAAAACCAAATACCTACGTCAACTTAAAAAATATCCAGTTAAACCAATCATATTAAAGTGTAAAAAATGAAAATTTCACCCCAGGAAGGCAATTTTATTCATGTTTATTTATTTGGCAATGAACCTTGAGGCCCAAGACACGGAGCTGCCCGCGAAATTCAAATTTAATTTGGTTTTTCGCCATTTATAAACTAATACGACAAAGTAGGCTTATGGTATTCAAATTGCGATAATGGCAGTATCATCTTCACAGGTTTATATACTAATCTTTACGTAAAAGTATCCAGTTTAAGAAACTAATGAAAATAATGACTAACGTCAAACTCATTATTTTGACTAATTTCTTAAACTGGATACTTTCACGTTAAGATTAGTATATAAACCTGTGAAGATGATACTGCCGTTGGCGCAATTTGAATACCATAAGCCTACTTCGTTGTATTCGTTTACAAATTGCGAAAAACCAAATTAAATTTGAATTTCGCGGGCAGACCCGTCTCTTGGGCCTTAAATCTAGTAAATTGCAAAATTCATTGAAAGTGTTCCTAAATATTTGATGTGCCAGAAGTGTGGTTCAAGTATTTATATTGTAAACAATGCCATTAAGCAGCAGCTGTCTGCAGTCAATCAAAATAAAATTGCTCTGTCTGATTTCAAAATAATTAAAATATTAATGTGTCTATTGGCAATATCAAAATAACAGCTTTTTACTAAATGCATGTTAGTAAGTAGGGGCAGTACTTACAACAAAAAAACAATGTTTAAAATTTTCATCTGTTCGTTGCCTCTAATCTCGGAAACAGCTGGACCGATTTTGACAGGGCTTTCACTGGTAGATAGCTGATGTTACCAGGAGTAACAAAGGTTGCTTTTTTCACTGACTTTCGAAAAAGGAGGAGTTGTGTTTTCTACCTATGTATATCTATCTCTATGATTTCTAAACTGATTTGTTTGAATCTTTTTTAAATCTATACAAAAACTTTGTGTGATGCTGCCATACAAACTTCGGGTTCTAACTCCTCAATCCCGATGCTGCAGAGGTACTGCCTCCCTAAACTGTGGGTTTAAGGACTATCGATTATGTATAGTTATTGTAGGTACCAAGTAAAAACTACATCGTTGAATTCCAGGACCAAATTCCTCAATCCTGATGCGGCAGGGGTTCTGTCCACCTAAACTGGGGATTTAGGAGCTGTCGATTATGAATTGAAGAAGCAGACAAAGTCGCAGGTGTCCACTAGTAATATTTATATTTCTTTTCAAGGATGCCATGAAGCGCAGTTGTGTAGGCATCTGGTCATGCAAGCGGTGTAAGAGGACAGTAGCAGGAGGTGCCTGGGTTTTCTCTACCACTGCAGCTTCATCATGCAGATCAGCTGTCAGACGGTTACGTGAAGTCAAGTAAACAAATTAGTTTAAGGCAATAAACAAAAAAAATTCATCACAATTTTGTTTTATTTATAATCTTAATTATTTGTAATAATTATATGTATGTAGATATAACAAAACAATATAAGTTTGTTTCAAAACAGGTTACTAATGTAACATTGTCATTCATTTAATTAAAACTAAGATGTGAAATGGTTACTTGACATGAATTGATTAATCCATCAGAATATGCTGAAAAAGGATATTTGATGATACTGCTACTGCTTCATTTTTTAGTGATAGTAAATAGCTACGCTAAAATCCTTCTGAATTTGGAATATCCATATTAAGGATAGTATAGTCTTACCCCCCTTTATTACCCTGTAGTTTTAGCAATTATTAGATGTAGCTTAGGACTATAAGAAAAAACAAGAAATAGAATGTCAATGACAAACAATTGAAACAATAATATTATGATATAAGCATTAGATGAACTTGATGGTAATCATAATAGCAATAAAGATTAACATTAATAGTATTTAACAAAATCTAATTATTACAATTATTATGATATTGGCAGTATATGGCTTCATAAACTACACAATTTACTTATCAATTCAAGTTTTTAAAATAATGTCTTTAATAAAATAAATATTCTAATAAAATTTCAGTCTTTGATAAACCTCAATAGGTATGCTATTTATGTTACATGGGTAAAATTCTTTTATTACCGATTATTTAACATGGGTTTGTAATTTGAACAGTTGTTACTATTTTCATGAAAGAATTTTTGTTTTAATATTAATATCACAACATTTAATTCATCTTAATTAAATTAAGATTTTTCACTTACAAATAGGCAAGTATTTTAATTAGCACCAATATTGAGATTAATCCTAATATGTACACTACATAGTTTTAAGAAAGATATGATAAAATATACTTAGCTAGAATATAAATATAAACTTTTTACAGTAAAAGTTTTAAGTACAACAAAAATTAAAATGATATGAAATAAATAAAATTAGTTAGTCAAAGTGCTAATATTCAGTCACCTACATCTGTGTCCTTATCACCTATAGCATATAATATGTGGAAAGCAATACCTAATAATGCTGTTCCTAGTAAGTCACCTAGAGCAGTCAAATATGGAATAGCAGAATTATCAGGATCTAAGCCTAACCTCCACATCCCTATAACCATGTAATGACTAATAGTAAGTAGAAGAAATACCTGCAATATGGCAGCAGTCATGTAGACTAATGTAAAAATTGGGGTCAATGATGTATGACCAGCTTTTATGTAGCCTATTGTATAAATAAAAATCAGCTGACCAGGGATCACCATTAACAGTAATAGTTTGCTAGTATTACCCATTACAGCCCCTTCCTTTTGACCTGTATGTAACAAAGTTGACAATCTTGAAGCATGAAGTGCAACCATGTTTCCACCTATTCCATTTATGACTAATTGGAACACAGCTATACCTTCATAATTAACAACTGTATAGTCTAAAATCAAGCCCCCAGCACTACTTATGACCATGGCTGACACAACAGGGACCCATCCCTCATCTAATGCTTGTTGTGTAAAGGGATTCTTCCATGCAATATAACCACACAGTGGTACTAACACAGCACCTACTGTGATAATAATAGTTGGCAATACAGTATTTGTATCAATTGAACGGAACAACAACGAAGCTATCCAAGACAATAGTGCCAAAGTTGTCAAGTCTCCAAGACTAGCGGCTATAGGTGTAGCTACATTATCAGGATTTATGTTTATCTTTTTTGACACAAAAATAACACCAATCATAATTAATCCAAGAACAAAACTAGCAAAAGATGCTGTAAGGACACTAGATGCACAGAGTAACATTGCATGATTAACATTAAATATTCCTTTGGGTATCCAGCCCATAGTAACTGCTGCCATGGCAGCTAAGAAACCAACTAAAACAGCCTGACATTGTATAAGACACAGGTTTCCTATGACTAGAGAACTTAAATTTTTTTCAAGATGCCCTAAATGGGCATGAGTGGATAGTCGAGATGCCAATGTCATTTCCAAGTTTCCCTTTAAACCTAAAAGAGCTGGCACTAAAATAACCACTTCTTGCACTTGTTCAAACACGGGCCAATGTTGCACAACATCCAGCAATAAACTAGCCCCCACCATGCCAAATCCAGCAAGTAGGAGAGATACGAACATTTGCACTCCCGTAATCCATGAATTTTCTTTGTCATATTTAATATCCGGCGGCTTTTCTTCATTTGTGATAAGTCGATACGCGTCCGAACTCATAACTGTTTCAGCGATAGTCTTTGAATGGTTCACCATTTTAGAATTATTACTCTTAGCTCTGTTCATCACAAATGAATTCATCAATTAGTGGTTATCTCAAAACCTCAGATAAATAAAAAAATCGATTAAACGAAAGTAGGTATACCTACTACCCGTTAAACTTTTGGCTCGGTCACTTAATCAAAATACTAAATAGGTAATGCAATTAGTAAAAATAGAAACACTTGTAGCAAACAAACAGCAACTGTATTTTTAATTGGAGACTGGAGTGAACTATGAATGAATATAAAAATATCGACTCCGAAGTCCGACATCCGAAATTACAAAACATTTGATTTTTGACAAATAGACACTCGGAAACGTCTCGGAAATGACAGTGACATTGACAAGCTTCGTAAAGGAACATGAGCATCGATGAGCATCCACTGATCTGTATCTTTAATCTATGATGATTAACACTGGAGTTGCTGTCCCTATGCAAATTAGAGGTTTGCACCGGAGCGGAATTTAGAGCACCGGTGAAAATCACCGGTGATTTGCCATTCTCCGGAGATCTTCGGTGAATTCGAATATAGATCAATTAAAATATTTTTAACTGTACTGACTGTTCTAGTGTTCTAGTATCGTGTGAACTACAAATGATATTAGATGTATCATAAAGATTTTAAAAGAAAAACAATCATTCAGATTTATTAAAAAATTAAATAACTTATCTTTAATCGTAATTGTATTTTAATTAATGAACAATGTTGATCAACAAACTTCTTTTTATTTAAATAAAATTACTTGAGTTGTGATTCAATAAAAACCCCGGTGATACACCGGTTTTTCTCCAGTGTTTTCACCGGAGAATCACCGGTGATTCTCCGATGCTCTGAATTCCGATGCAAACCACTACCTAATGCAAATGACAGCTTATTTATGGATAGTATCCGACAGTATCTATAGTATGGGTAGGTACCTACGTAGTCCGTGATGAGTAGAAAGTTTTACTGAAATGACTGACGTAAAAATTGACGTACATACGACTTACGTGCGCAAGACATAGACATAGACAGTCGACCGCTAGCCATAAAACGTTTAATTAATTAATTAGGTACATACACATATAGAAATAATAAATAATTAGAAACACGATACATAACGATTAACGACATTAAATAATAATTCTTCTGCTAATTCTAAAGTGTACGTATAATTTTTTACTGAGAATAATTTGATCTTAAGTGGAATCCGGGAGCCTATTCTAAATCCGTGTTTAAGTTTAATATTTCATTCAGTTTAAATGTAGATTTCAATATAAAAGTTAATAATATTTTAAATACTTGAAATAGGAATTCATCGTAAGTGCCCACCAATGAATCACTTGTAACAACTTTTATTTGTTGCAGAACTTAAGGTCAATCCTGTATAATTGACATGTGGCAGTGAAAATAACTTTGTTTAGCGGTCTATTATTCAGCTAATATGTTTAGAAGCAAGATAAGGATACACACGTGTCGTATAATACTTCTCACATCCTTAGTGTGGTTATTAGTAGATGTTGCACTCTTGACCTTTTATTCGGACTGTTTTGGTGAAGGATGGGATTGCAGTAAAAGTAAAAATACTAATAGTGATTATGCTCCTGTTAAGGTAAGATTTTTTATAATTTATCCTAATTCATGTTTTTTTAATTATTCATTTAAACAGTGTTTACAATATCAATTATACATTTTAAATCAAATATTAAGCCATAAAAGACTACATAACTGTTCTTAATACATAGATAAATAATCATTTAAAAAGAGAAGAAGAAGATAGAGTAATAAATATAAATATTTACAATGCGCCAGTGTGTTGTGTGCATGTAAATAATAAATAATTATTAATTTTTGTGACTTTAAATATGTTTATATTTATTCATTAATTGACAATAAGAAGAGGGATTTTAAAAATAATTTTTGTTTAAGTCCCAGCATCTTACTTCTGAGTTTAAACCAGCTAGTCAAAAACTACATCAATCATTGTTACAATCTTAATGGTTGTAATTGGCTAAATTTATGGTGTTCTTATGCAAAAATATATTTAAACTAGTTAATGCCTGCGACTTCGTTTATGTGGATTGAGGGTGTTTTCGATTCCCACGGGAACTCTTATTTTCTGGGATATTTAGCCTATGTGCTATTACAGTCTATAATCTATCTGTGTGCTGAATTTCAGCCAAATCTATACATCCATCTATATATCCACCCAAATTTTTGCATTTATAATATTAGATAAATAATAGAATAGGATTTAGTAGGAGAGTATTTGCCAATCAGAGGTGATTTCTACATATATTATGGATTAAATCAATATAATGGATGTTATTTCCAATTTTCTGTAGTCGGGTTATAGTTTTTAATCTTAAATCCTTGTTGGCAGACTGTTGAAATAGTAGGAGGTAAAAAAGCTGCTATTGCTGCAGCTTTAAAAAAAGACATAGATGATGAGGACACAAATATTGAGGAGAATGTGATAGAGCATGATGTTGGAGACGACGGTGTGATGCTGCCCCCATATCCCAGGTCTCGGCTTAAACGGTGGTCACCCGCCCCATCTGTCAGACCAGTGGGGGATTCTCCTGGGGAAATGGGTATGTATTACTTACTGTATTAATATAATTAGTAGTCCTAATCTTTACTATTATTATAGATGTTTGTTCTTCAATTACATCATCACATTCAATTGCATGAGTGTTCATTTTTCTGTGTTAAAAGGTAGCACTCATCACTGACTGCTACCTTTAAACACAGAAAAACTGAGGGCTCCTGTGGGTATTTTAAAACTTAACTCCATATGGACAACATTGTGATCAACAGCTATAAATAAACAAAGTACAATAGTGTTGGAAAAGCGAGAGTTGACACAAGACAGGCATGGCAGTCCCTACAGGAGACTTAAGCCAAGTGGTGAACAATGGACGTCTATTGGTTAACTAAGAAGACTTCACTGCCAACAATAACATGGTATAAACTTTCAGGCAAGGCTGTAAACATTCCAATAGAGCAGGAGAAGTTGATGCTGGACAAATTCCAAGAGAACCAGTTCAACTTACTGGCCAGCGACATGATCTCACTCAACAGATCACTAACTGATGTCAGATTTGAAAAGTGAGTTTTTTTTTCTATTCTTTAAAATTCCCGGTAAGGTGTGAAACGCCCTTCCCGCATCTGTGTTTCCTGCCATATATAACTTGAGTACCTTCAAGGAAGAGTGAATAGGCCTTTTCTAGGCACTAGCTCAAACCTAGACCTTGTCAGTGCTTTCTATCATTGACTGTCATCAAGCATGAGCCTATCTCCCAATAAACAAAAAAATATCTAGAACAAGCTTCCATAGCTCAACTGGCAAAGGGCTGGACTAAGATTCCAAGGGTTGATGAAACCCCATCTGTAGCACTATTGTTGTACCCACTCCTACCACAAACCTAATTTGGTCGGGAAAGGGGAATATCAGTAAGTTTAACATAAGTAGTCTTTTTTTTTACAAAAATCTTTCTAATATTATAAATATTGTATTCCACAAAATTAAAGAGTATGTAGAAATCAAAATCCTTATTTTTTTAAATATATAGTACTCTATATAAAGCAAGCAAGTCTAGTGCGCTTGGCTGTGATCACACCACATGGAAGATGTCATAGGCATCCTCTAGTAATAAAAGAAAAAGAAAATTGAGGGAGGTGTGGCCTTGTTATGAACATATATAACGGTCTTGGCCTTTTCATTTCATACAAACATAATATATTCATACATACATAATTCAAATGCAACTCATTCAAAGTAGATGTTCATATCTAATAAATACTACTTCAACTACTTTATAGTTATAAACTATTATCAGTTATTTAGATTACTGATGTAGTAATAATGCAAGCTATTAAAATTCCTTAATATGTATTGTCATGAGCAGTAAATACCTGTATAAAAGCTAATTGATAAGTAATTATTTTAACTGCAATTTTAATTACAGTCATTCACTTTAGAAATGGCATTTATATGTTTTGTTATCAGCTAATATTATTTAACTAAATAATAAATATAGGCTATTTCTGCTCGCTAGCTTATGATAGTTTGGTTAGAACTGCCAGTTCCTACTCGGCGGTCGCAGGTTTGATTCCGGTGGGCACGCACTCTGACTTTACGGAGATATGTGCGTTTATCCAATTTAATATGAAACAACAGTAAAGGAAAATATCTCAAGGAAACCTGCACGCCTGAGAGTTCTCCATAAAGATATCTAGGGTGTGTGAAGTCTGCCAATCCACACTTAGCCAGCATGGTGGACTATGCCAATCCACACTTAGCCAGCACGGTGGACTATGCCATTCCATACTTAGCTAGCATCGTGGACTATGCCAATCCACGCTTAGCCAGCGTGGTGGACTATGGCCTAAACCCTTTTCACGCGAAATAGACCTGTGCCCAGTAATGGACCGGCGACGAATTTAGATGAATGAAAAAAAAAAGACGTGTGGCACTCGGGGACTGTCGCGGTAAAGCTATTGCATAGCATTTTTTATCAACACCATCTAGCGGTTAGAGCGAGTCCCGTGTCAGGTTATTTTCGTTACGGAATTTCTGGATTCGGTCTCCACGCTCAAGGCCCGCGATAGAAGCTATGCAATAGCTTAAAAAATATATATCATCGCACCTGTGACCTCCCTTCTCCTTTAGGTGTAAAGACAAACCGTACCCGCAACTGTTGCCAACGACGAGCGTAGTGATCGTGTTCCACAACGAAGCGTGGACTACCCTCATTAGAACCATTTGGAGCACCATCAACAGGTCGCCACGACCGCTGCTCAAGGAGATTATACTCGTGGACGACGCTAGTGAAAAAGGTACCTAATTTTAATTGTATTAAGTGCTTATTAATAATGTGTGTTTATTTATTTTGTTTGTTATGAGTTCATTGATTCATCTTCTACAACTTCCATAGAATGCATCGTCTCTTACCGCTCAGGTGAGATCGCAATCAAGGGTAAACTGTCATCGATTAAAATTAATAAATCATTGGTAACCGCATAGTTGTTAAAATACTAGCAGTTAGCATATGCCTGAGGCATCCACGCGAAAGGATGACGTCATAAATACCTACGTCAAGAGAAAAAATATATAGTTGAGAAAAATCTATTGAGTTTGTTATCTAACATCCTATTGTGTAGATCCCCTTGATGTTAATTTATGATACTAATTGTTTATTATAATATGAAGTTGAATCATTTGCAATATTCCGTTGCTCTACAATGGAAGGGCCAATTTCTCAAAAAATAAAATGAGTTTTATCTGAGTGTAAATTTGTTATTTTGGCAGATTTTCAATACAAAACTGTCTAACACCCAATTTATTTTTCGGTTAAGCATCATTCGACAGTTGTGAAATTGGTACTAAGAATAATACTTAACCTAAATACAGTCAGAAATAAAACACGTATTTAATGATTTAGGTATTTGTGTTTCGTGCAATACGGAAAACTTGTGTGGCATCAGTTATTCTTCTCTTCTGCCCTTCAATTCTGTATCTAATCCTTTTTCCATATTATGTTGATCAGAACACTTGGGCAAGAAGCTAGAAGAGTACATCAAGACATTACCGGTTCCTACCCATCTCTTCCGGACGGAAAACCGTTCCGGTTTGATCCGGGCAAGACTTTTGGGCGCTAAACACGTTAAAGGCGATGTTATCACATTTTTGGATGCACATTGTGAATGCACAGGTAAGGAAGTCCGTACAAACTACACACTCAATCTGGATCACAATCTGCGATTAAATTACAAAACATAATACTCTAGACAAGCCAAAGTACAAATTACACCATACACATGATTCCGACCTGTGATTGTTTATCTTATGTATCACAAAAGCCAGCTAATCACAGAGCAGATTGGCGACTGAAGAGTATTATGGTATGTGAATTCGATCGCGGATAGTGATCCAGATTAACCGTATACGGCATTCTTAAGATTGTCTTGTGAGACCTTTATCATATCGCGTGTGATTTTGTTTATTAGTCAATCTTTATAGAGATAGTCAAACCGAGACAGAACTTGAAACATGTTTGTGATATGTCAAGTCTGTGATGTCGATCACGGATATTAGTTATTAGCTGTGGGATTGTCTAAAATTGATTGACATAGTGTGATGATTCCTATCTCCTTTGATCGGCTGGCACTGTCTCGCAATTGGCCGAAATTAATTGGTGCAGTGAGAACGCCAGCAATCATTTTTAAAGCGATCTGACATCGGGATTGACCGTAGATATAACGGCAGTCTTAAGATTGTCTATCTAAACCTTTATTAGCTATGTGAGGAAATCTGGTTCACAGATCTCCTTTTATCTGGTTTGTTCGTCGATTTGACTGAGCCTTCTTAGGGAGCTCTTAGTAAGCGATAATACTCCTTGCCTCTTTATCAGTTTACTGAAGTTTCACTTAAGATACTGTTTGTCGAGTGTGGCGTGACGTCTTACGTCATAGTCTTAGAGACGTTGCCCTTTAATTATAAGTACTACGGTAAAATAGCTGATGCAAGTGACTTCGTTCGTATGGATGACTATTCTTAAATTCATCACCTAACCTTTCCTAAGTTACTAACTATGATGTATGGGTGTCTTTAAATCAAGAAGAATAGGCATCTTGTAGGCAAGCGCGCACCATCTTAGGCTGCATCTTCACTTACCATCACATAAAAAAAAAAGTTACCTATACGCCTCTAGGGTACTACTCAAGGTATATTTCTTCAATATTTAGGTAGGTTCAATATTTAGGACCAACGGTTTAGGCAGTACGTCATTTCTCAGCGAGTCACGGCAATGTTTTAGAAGTAAGGAATATAAATATACTTCTCTATCAACCGATAGAGTAGAAGAAGTAGAAGTGTATGCGAGAGACCCATGTCCACTACTGGACATTGGTCTGTCGCATACACTTTATTACGTATTTATACGTTTTCTATATTTCAAATTATGCTTACTGATTTACTGTTGGTATAGCCAGTTGCTGGTGTATTTCAGTGTTACGTGCGAACATTCTAAGTATATTTGATTTGTTGGCGATAACCCCCATATGTGTATATCATAAAGCCAGATGGATAACAAATATAGCTACAATATCGTTTAATTGTTTAGAGGGCTGGCTGGAGCCACTCTTGGCGAGGATAGTGGAAGACAGGAGCACCGTGGTGTGCCCGATCATCGACGTGATATCCGACACAACGTTCGAGTACATCCAGGCATCGGACATGACTTGGGGTGGCTTCAACTGGAAATTGAACTTCAGATGGTGAGTTGATCTTATACCACCACCCACCCACCCACAAACCTTTGTCAAATTAAATACATACCTACATAATGTAAAAAAATAAAGTTAACTTTCAATTATTGACTAGCTTTTGCCTGCGGCTTCGCTCGCGGCTTAAGTTCGATTTTTCAAATGTCTATTTTACCCTCTTAGGGGCTTAATTTTCAAAAATTCTTTCTTAGCGGATGCCTACGTCATAATAACTATCTGTATGTCAAATTTCAGCCCGATCCGTCCAGCGGTTAGAGCTGTGCGTTGATAGATCAGTCAGTCAGTCAGTCAGTCAGTCAGTCACCTTTGCCTTTTATATATTTAGATAAGTTGTGTGGGTTGAATTGAATCATTATTGCATAACTGTGTCCAACTAGACCAAAATTATTTTTTTATTTACATTTTATTTTTTAGCACTAGGTAGCTTATGTCCGACACTTCGAGTGGAATTAGGTTGTTAAAAATAATGAATCATCTTCATCGTCATCTTTGTCCTTTACTAAACCCATGCCAAAAAATCACTTTGATCCATTGCTTCTGTTACGTGATTGAATGACAAACCAACAAACAAACACACTTCCACGTTTATAATTTATAATATTAGTAAAAAAATAGGAATAGGGATTCAGTTAAATTACAACATGGGGTTATTAGGGGCGAACCAACAAATTCCTGAAAAGCCGGCAACGCATTGGTGGTGCCTCGGGTGCTACAAATGTTCATGAGCGGCGGTAATCACTTAACATCAGGTGACCCGCCTGCTCGTTTGCTCGCTAAAAATATTTAAAAAAAAATGAAATAACGTAAACATTATTTTGACGTCTTTTTTTGTATAATTTATTATAATAGTTTGAATTAACACTAATAAATACGAGTACTTAATTTATGTTTAACATAAGCGACAGCTTGGACCGAATTTCACGTAGGTGCAGCGAAAGCGTTTAATAAAATATAAATCAGCATTTAAGCCATGAATCAATATGAAATTGCTAAATATTCATCAGCAATTTCCTCGGAACTTGCATAACAAATCGCATCGTCGTCGTGTTGATCGTTGTACTTGAACTACATGCGTTGCCAACGCGGGTCGTAGGCGAGAACAATGGGACGCGGGGGTTACGCAAGCAAAACAATCTCGCGAACAATCGCGCCCTAACCTTGCCTCCGGATCCATCCACCGTGATATTGGGGAAAAATACACTGATGTCACTATGACGTAAACATGTTCGACATGCCACAATGCAATATCCTTTAAATTTTGCACATTATAATTATAAAATGCACACCTTTAATTGTATCCTCAGTGTAGTCTGTCTAATAAGTCAGTTGACTTTTGCATTTCTTTACATTTATTCCATCTTTCCGCATCAATGTGTGCATAATATCGTCGGGGATATACGCGTATTTGCACTAGCAAATACGCGTAAATACATACGCGCATGTACATTAAACTCCATTTTCATACGTTTGTGGTCAAATCAAAACCACGTAAGTGTCGTAGCGACAAGAAACATGAATAATACTCTCTGTGTAAAAATTAGCCCAATAGTCGATAGCAATAATAAAATAGAAATTAGAAATTCATAAAGTTTTAATCTTTCCCTTTAAAACTTGGTCTAGTGTAGATCCGTGGTTTTTACCTATGGTACATTCGCGGTTTTGCACTATCCTCGACGATATGTATTTTAATTCAATGACAAGATAGTCATTGACTGCAATCTCAGGTGTTGGTAAGTCACGATACAGTCTAACATGGTAGCGGGCTAACTTAAAACGGGTATGGCAGTTTTCTTCAACCCATACTCCTAATCGGATTCTACACGCCATCGTGCCGGAACGCTAAATCGCGTGGCGGTACGTCTTTGACGGTCGGGTGGTAAGTGTATAGTTCTAAGTGGATAATCACTTAATCCTTAATCCACAAAATGGGGCAATTCTGCATAGAAACGTGCGTATTTTTTAACGAACTGACAAATTAGTGTTATCATTTATTAATTAAAGACGGAGTACCGATGTTCCACGAATTTATCGGATTAAACTCAATTACGAAGTGATCTAAACTGATTTTTGTTGAGATAATTTTTGAATCAATTAAACTGAACGTTGCTTATTTTTAGATAACCACGATAAAAATGTATCAGATAAGGGAAAAGACATTTACACTGATTTTATTTTGCTATGATAATAATATAATTAATGATATGCTTCTCATAGTGTGATTACAATATCATTATAGTAATAATAATATAGTTTTATTTTCAGGACACAGTTACAATTTACAGAAAATTATAATAAACAAGATTAAAGAGTAAAATAAAATAGTAAATTATAAATAAGCAAATTAATAAGCCATAAAGAGTAAAATGGTTATTTGTTAAACCAAAGATTTCTGAGCCATTTAATCGGAACGTTTTCTACAAGTATTTTCCATACATAGAAAAATATAAAAGATTGAGTGTTTTATTAATATTAAATTGTATTTTAAATACTTTAATGAATAAACTGTATTTTTCCAATATTTGCACGTCGAAATGGCAGATATGTGTGAATTGATTTCATAAATTGTATCTATTTTTATCTTTGAAGTAGAATTGTTAAACATTATGACTTAGTAAAATCCACTTGGCTTATAACTTCTTAAAAGTTATTTATTCCTATTAACATTTAACGCGTTTGAAGCAGGGGAGGCTAATCCAAATCAAATCCAGCATTTTTTTAATTTAAAAAAACATATTCGGCATCTTTGAAAAACGTAGAATTAAATATGCATTCTTTTCTACGATTGACAACCCTAAACGCGTAAAAAAATGTTACCGAATCACAATGGATACTCAACACAACATCGATTTCTCACTATACGTCTATTAGTTGGGGTAACGTCTAAAAGAAGCAACCAAGGTCACTAAACGTTAGCACTTAAAGGTGAAAGGTGAAGGGGGATTGAGAAATCGCTTGAATTATTCACTATCGATGCAAGTTCATTCGTCTGTCACATTTTGAGATTTTATTATAGCAAGTTGCAAGGAAATATTTTACATAATAGAAAATCCCAAAGAGAAAGAAATGGGGAAGCTCAAGCTGTGACGGTTTTCTGCGGTAAAGGACAATTTATTTGAATTTTGTATTCGTAAAATATTGTTGTAGGCCCTAGCTTTATTATTTAGACCTCGCATATTGCCGGTCAATTTAGTCCTAGTAATGTATCTTACTTATCGTAAACTTGGCCGCAACTAGCTGTACGGTGCCGTGACTCGATGCGACCAAACTTGATATTTATGAGCGTTCGCATAATCATAATAATGAAGATTGGTCATGGCCACGTAGTGCGCGAGAACCCTAAAAGTAACTATCGCATAAAATAAGATCCTTAGATAAAGATCGCCAGTTGCAAAGTGTCAGGTAGGTATGAGTAGTTAATTGTGTAGGAACACAACTATTAGCTTTGATATTGTGATAATGCGAACCTACTTAGAAATAGCAATTATCACGATAGATAGACAATCGATTCGATTCCCATAGCAAGTAATTTGACTTTAGCCTAAGGCTCAAATCTCGCACGCACTCTCACTCAGCTCAGACTCAAGAGACACTTAAAACGAGACAGATTTATGTCCGAGCATCTTTTGTGTCTCTTTTTAACTCTATCTTAGTCTGAACTAAGAGTCAGAGTACGCTGTATAGATCTCATGCCATAACTATTTGTTTTTCCGGGATGTCACTCTTCAAGGTACTCAATTATACCCATTCAAAAATCACGTCTATCCGATGCTCCGTTTCCTTGATTGAAGGACAAACCAACAAACCAGAAACCAAAAAATAGATAGAAAAAAACAAACACAAAAGTCAATTATTTAATTCATTTTTAATAACCATGTTTTGTTGAATATTACTCTAATATTGTATGGGATTTATAACGCTGTAACTCAATTTCTTGCCTATTAAAAACAAATAAGAATGCAGTCAACTGTCGCAACATTATAATGAGTGGATACTTTCTCCCAGCTTGGTAGTTGTTACTTCGCTGTAACGTGTAGTTCCGTTGATAACGCTTTCATAGTTTCAACGTTCAGTTCAAAACAAAACGTTTATCAACTATGATTGTAGTCGGACACAAACATTTCTGACGACAGGAAAGTGTTCGATCTATCTGAGATATACTGTAACAGATAAGTAGTACAGATATTACGATTCAACGTTTACATAACATATTACATCGCCACATCTAGACAAACTTATGAATCTACAAAAGATGCATAGGGGCGTTTTAAAAAATTGTACATTTTTAGGGTTCCGTAGTAAAACTACAATGAATCCTTATAATTTCGCTAAGTCCGTCCGTCCATCTGTCCGCAGCATAGATTATTTATTGGTGCTAAAGAGCTGTAATTTGGCAAGGTTACGCATAGTAATTATGCCGAAAAAGTTGTACAATAAAATTTTGAAAAAAAAAAAATCTATTATTTAGGGTGCCTCCGCTACACCATCCTACACGTAAAGGGGGATGATATTTTTTTATTCGTCAATCCCATTGTGTGTACTATCGTTGGAAAGGTCTTTTAAAAGTATTGAAGGTATGTTATGATAATTTTTTCGCTTTAGAGGTCCGTTCGCTTCTTTTTTTTCTTCTTTTTTTTTAGAAAACTCATATCGGCATTACCTTTTTAATAAAAAAGGAAAAAATTATTTTTTTGCAGATTCGTAAGTTTACTTAGATTTGACAACAGTTCGTTCTCCAACAATACACTGTTGTGTCTTATAAATAAAAAAACACGATATTTAACTAGTTAGATTTTAAGATCGATTTTAAAAATGATTCCACCTTTACAGGATGGTATTCAATTTCCGATACAACATATACCTAAATCAGAATCAAAAGGTAACAGTAACGTTTATTAGAATAAACGTATAGACTCGATAAGTCGTCGAAGCTATCAGTTTTATACGTATTTACATGACAAAAAGCAGGTTGATAAAAACGAATCTACTAATGGAATCTCTTGTCGAAACATGTTTCATAAGAAAGATACAACATCAATTAGACGATCAAAATCGGCTTAATTTATTAATGTTGTAACTGTTGATTGATTACCACAAATTCCACCAAAACAATTATCGGGCTAATTAATATAATAATTACGAAAAGAAATAAAGGTTTAAAGGTATTGCGCTATCGGAAATTACTTAACTAAATATTTTTTGAAAGCCAAATATTTTTCTGTTTCTCTGTTTATGTCGTAATTGTTACCGGTGTTATCTACCTGTTATTGTGGAAAACTTTGCAGCTGTTTACGCAGTAGATTCTAAAGTGTGTGTCTGAAAATTCTTTTCGGATTGTCTGGTTTCGAATAAAATGGATAAAGTTATAAAAAAATAATCAATATAAATATTATAAATGCAAAGGTGTGTTTGTTGTTGGTTTGTTCGGATCGGATCGACCCTGATTTTCTGCATGTAATAGTTAAGGACTTGAAGAGTCAATCTTTTATCCCGAAAGAACAGGGTTCCCGCAGGATTTTTACAATCTAACTCCTCGTGGATGAAGTCGCGGGCAAACGCTAGTAACTATATAAAAGATACCTCAAGTTATCTCTATCGATTAGGCTCAGTTAATAGTAGCAAAAAGCAAATGTTTACGTGTCTGAACCACAATATTGTGAGCTGCAGGATTTTTTAAAACAATCTAATTATTTTTTTCTGAGTCCTAGGACATAACGCTGTAGGCTTTTTCGACATAATGTAAAACTGATCATAATTCTTTTTGAAGGTATCGGGTCCTAGAACGCGAAATGTGCAGTTGTGAGGGATAACTTAATCTTGTCTATTAATAGTTTTAATTTTTTGAAAATCTTACTTTTATTTTTAATCACCCTTTAAAGGTATCGAGTCCCAGAACACGTAGTGTCTCGATATGGGGGATTATTTAACACAATTTAAAATTGCTCGTTATCCTTTTTGAAGGTATCGGGTCCCAGAACGCGAAATGTCCCGGCGCGGGGGCGACCGCACGGCACCATTACGTACGCCCACGATGGCGGGTGGGCTGTTCGCTATCGACAAGGACTACTTCTACAAGATCGGCTCCTACGACGAGGGCATGGACATCTGGGGCGGAGAGAACCTCGAAATGAGCTTCCGGGTATCGTATACTTGCTCTTTATCCTCGAACCATATACTTTATAAGGAAAATTGTGTGTCCTAATTATCGAGACAAGGCTTTGAGTCCATTAAAGAAATGCTAATTCAAAACAAGTCTCTAGAATTTTGTATTGGTATAATCAGATTGAAAATCTGATTTGTAAGCTAATGTTGTTTTTCTTATACACAAAAAAAAAATTATTATAAGTCAATCCTTGACCAGATTTCTGGATAGGTACCTACTTGAGAATTTTTGTCTCAAGCTAGAATATTTAACAGTATGAGGATACTCGTACATTCTATATAGTTGCATCGAGAAATCCATGAAAGGAATAGGTTCCTTAGTATTCCGTTACCTTTAATTAGATTAATCTAATTTTGAATTTGTCTTATCAAAATTTAAAGATGGAATTTGATTTAAATATTGCACTACTCTTACATCGTTTACCAGATTTCGTGACAGGAAAATATTCTTTTCGGAATCTGGACCTTTGTATAGTTTGAGGTTATAGTTTCATTAGTTTTATCCAATTTGGATATAGGAGTGTACTTATAGTATGATCTTACTTTCAGTAGGTATGTTACTTTACCACAAAGTGTATCTATCCTAATGTGGGGGTAAAATGACTAAGTTTATTGAATCGGGTGATATAAGTAAAATTGGGGTAAAGGTGTGGCAGTGCGGCGGTCGGCTCGAGATCGTACCGTGCTCGCACGTGGGCCACGTGTTCCGGGACAAGTCGCCGTACTCCTTCCCCGGCGGAGTCCAAAACGTGGTGCTCCATAACGCGGCCCGCGTGGCCGAAGTGTGGATGGACGAGTGGGGAGAATTCTATTACGCCATGAACCCAGGTTCGATGTTGGACTTTAGTGTCGGATTTGCTAAAGTTTTGCATTTGATTCAATAAAATTGGATTTCAAATCTTAATTCAATTAAATTTAATTGGAAATAAACTCAATTCAATTCCCAGATCGACCGTTCCGTAGAACAAAGTCTCATCTGCTAAATTCACAACTTGAAATTTGAGCCTTAAAAGTCCCATCTGCAAGGCTTAAATCTCAAGTTATGAATTTAGCAGATGAGAGTTTGTTCTACGGAACGGTCGAGATAGTGGTTCTTAGTCGTTTCTAGTTGGAAGTTGCCTAGTGGCACAGATTCTTTCGCCATTGTCGCGTTTATCTATGGTCTTTTTGCATACAGCAAATGTCAAAAAACCGTCACATACCTAATATTAAATGTTCACGTTTACAGTTAAGGTTTATGAATCGAATGTTAGTTGACTCGGTACTTATTCTATTGCACACAATCTCTTAAACTAATTTGACAGTTCTTAAAATAGATATCTTTAGATATTGTGTTCAACAAATTTAGCACCATTAGGTATTTGATTTTGATAATCCTGGCAGTTTGATAATATATCTTTCCACTGAATTTCCCGAGATAAAGTAAAACCTAGCAATTTTGATTTTGCAAAACTTTAGCAATCGTGGCATAGTAATAAAGTTTTGTTGTGGCTTGGGATAACCAATTAACCTCATCCGAAGTTTGCGCCTGTCATTAACACTATTAATGAATAATCTAATAAATGTCGGCTTCCTAACAACCATTAACCATTGCAGCTGCATTCGCATGCCCTTTGTATTCTTAATGCATTATGTGTATCCCAAATATTATGTTCCTCTCTCTTTCACAATTGGGTATTTGACTGTTCAAAATGTGGATATTCATTAATTACAATCGAAAATGTAACATGTAAGAATAACATATGTAAAAACAGAAAATAAATCGGTCAAAAAACAAATAAGTCATAAGCTTTTTCACGGCGACTGTATGTCTTTTTCTAAAAAGAAATTTTCTATGCAGAGTGTATGGAGCTACTAGATCGTGACGTCATGATTGAATAGCGCTTTCTTTGTCTAAGAGGAAACTTGAAAGTTCTGTATTTTAGACACTAGTCAAAATATTAAAAAAATAAAAATGGCATTGTGATATAATATTAAAAACCTTTATTTTAAGTATATATAAAAAAATTGTCAAATACACAATTATTACAAGTGGCTGAGACAGGGCTAAAACACTGCCAATACATAATGTATTTGGAATTGCTTTCGCATGCTCTTTACTACTTACGTTGTTTTTACTGTTTCTTTATCTGTGTGTTTTATAGGTAGCGTGTCCTTCATTTAATGTTTTTCCTTTTTCATCGTTTATTTACTTTTTATGATGACATCTTATTTTCTGATAATTTTGCCCTGTTCTGTTTATTTTAACTTCTTTTAACTTGGCTTCTTCTAAATGCAGAAGCAATGAAGATTTATATATTTTTTGAACAAGAGAGTATTAACTTGAGTGATCATCCACAGCAATTCTTTTTGAAACGAGTTGACAGATTTATTTATAAATATAATTATCTATTTGATATTTTCTAAAATATATAATATATTTTGTCTACAAAATTAAATATTATTTTATTTATTTACAGAAAAAAAAAGATTTCTGACCATAATAAGTTAAAATACACCTATTGTATCTATGTGTCTTTATATTATACCTAACACTTCCAGAAATTATGTTCAATTATAGCAAATTATATAATATTTAAATGCCATATTTCTAAATATATCTGTCACAAGTCATCATGGCTTAATAGAATTAATATGGGTTATATATTATACAACAATTATAAAATATATGTATATTGTCAATGTTGGTTTATCGTATTATACACCACGCGGTATATTATATATGTAGATTTTGTGAAAATTGTCCCGATTAACCTTTGATTGTCGTCTAATATTATATTTTTGGTGATATGGTTATTAATACCTAATTATGGCAGAAAAATATTGCGAAATTGTAGATTTCACTGAACTTCACATAGGTAATTTTTTTATAAAGTCTCTGAAAAAATTAAATTATGTTCATTAAATTTTGTGCGGTGTAGAATGGGGCGGCATAGACTACAGACCTATTTAATTTACTACAGTTATTACTTACTCATTCCATATTTTACGGCTGTGATATATATTATTTAGGGTGCAACTGCAAATAATAAGTCATAATAATTATGACTTACTTAATATACATTAATAATAATTATAAAATTTGTAAATCACTATCATTGTCTATGCCGCACAATGCTACACCGCAAAGAGTGTATATTGAAAGCAGAGCGGTATTTTTCAGTTAAACTAGAAATTAATGACCATATCTAATTGTTTTCAGATATTCACTTTCGGATACTAATTTTCAATTTTCGTAGATATATTTATTTAATCAATATTTACAAAACAATCAAGATTTAAGAAAATCTTTTCTTAGAACTTGATTGCTCGTTGTATAATTTGTTAATGTAATTCTATTTGGTATATATTAACATCGATGAGATCGCTTGCAATGGCAATATTCAAGTTCATTAATATTTGAGATTCATTATCCTTAAATACATAATATATTCTCCCACTCGACAAGATGACTAATACTTACTGATAAAATGAAACACTAGGATTGGGAAAGTCCGTTTACTGTTTTTAGTAAATAATAGACTGATAAGACGTTACAGATTCTTTACATAACAAAGTAATCTTCAAGTCAAGGGCATATTTGAGGAGCGACGAACCAAAATGAGTAAAAAATTACGTGGCCCAGGAATTAAAATAAAATTTCTTACTTTTGATAAGATTTTGATGTAAAATATATTACTTAAACACTTAACTATAACACTTTAAAAACTACTTTCGGAATAAAGTTGCTTAATAACATTCGCTAACTTTAAAGCCTCAAATTATGCTTACACACGATTACGTGTTAAGTTAACGAATGGCTAACTATAAAATTAACTACCTATCTATAGAAAAGAAAACCATCACTAGAAAAGATCTAGGTTGGAGAACGCTTGCCTAGAAGATGCCTATTCACTCTTGCCGTAAAAGTACTCAAATTATATGTAGCAGGAAACATGGACGCCACACCTCGCCGGTTCGTTTATCCGCTGAGCGTGGTAATATTTACGAAGGTTAGATGGAAAATGTCGGATATGGACGTGAAATATTGGCTTTGCAAGTGATATACTCGGGGGTGGGCAGGTGTGGATGTGCGGCGGCACGCTGGAGATCGCGCCGTGCTCGCACGTGGGGCACGTGTTCCGCAAGACCACGCCCTACTCCTTCCCCGGGGGCACGGGCCGCGTCGTCAACCACAACAATGCCCGCCTCGCAGAAGTCTGGCTTGACGACTGGAAGCATTTCTACTACAATATTAACCCAGGTCCTTAACGCTTCTGCCGTGGGACTGTCTAATGATTGCGACAGCGTGACGATCGCAATTGCCTGCAAATGGTATTTTTTTTTAAATATTCAAAAAATAAATCAAAATTATTTATTTCATGTAGGCCAGCTTTATAGCTCTCATGACTCGTCAAGACTTCCCCCGGTTTGGAAAGTAGATTCTGTTGGGAAGAGCCGGCAAGATTAATATGCTTATTTGTAATTATTGTTGTTTTAGTAAAGCCCAGGGAGACGATTTGGGCAATTGCAATTTCTCCCACGGTATTTCTTGAAATAAAATAAAAATAAAATTGAATTTGTGCTGTATCAGGTGACCCACCTGCTCGTTTGCCTACCGTTCATATTTAAAAAAGAAGTCAATGTAGTTTAATCAGTATCGATAGAGTATACCAGCCAATCAGAGGCGATTGCGATGGTCAAACTAATGCAATCATTTCTAGACAATTTTACAACCGCTTATGTGTAGGCTGGAGTATATTTAGGCAGGCCTCTTTATAATGTTTCATTACTTGTTCCTGTGAGCGTTAATAGCCAAGACAATACGTCTTATTCATTAAAAATTTTATTTTACTTACGGAACCGTCCGCTTCATATCGTCTGCGCTAAGCACAGAAATCCCTATTTCATCCCCAATTTAAAAAATTTTAAAAATTTTTTTTAGCGGATGGCTACGCCATAATATCTAACTGAATGCCAAATTTCAGTCCGATTTGTCCAGTGGTATGAGCTGTGCGTTGATAGATCAGTCAGTCACCTTTTCCTTTTATATACCTATTAGATAGATTCCAAAAAAAAATAGATTTTCCATTACATTTTAAATAATTTGTAATTTGGCTATTTGTAAAACATATTTAAGTGGCTATTATACTGTTAATGAATTTTTTAACGGCAAAACTGCATGGAAGCAATCGGTTTTGCTTCAGATGCCATAAGTCAACGAGTCAAGCCTCAATTGTCCAACGGTTAACGGTGCGGACTGAAAACTGAAAGGTCGCAGGTTCGAATCCAACCCGTCGCATTATTGTCGTACCGACTCCTAGCACAAGCTCTCCGCTTATTTAGAGGGGATAGGAGGATATTAGTCAACCGCACCTTGGATAATGTGCTGTGTTTAAATCTTCATATTAAAAATTTTGCAATGCAAGTGCGGCCGCCTAAATATGCGATAGCCTTAAGATGCCTAGTGTCAATTGACCCATAAACTTGTATAGTTGACCTGTTACAGCGTTGAGTTAATGAAAAATGGGCATCAGGCCAAATACTTATATTAGTAGTTTGCTGGATGTGAGATCCAACTGCTCAACAGATATTCTAAAATAATTTTTACTTTAATAGAATAGAATATCGTTTATTCATTCATTACCTTCAACACAAAAAAGAAATAGACTTACACACGTACAGAGTTACTTAAAATCTAACTTAACTAGTGTTAACTCAGCTCAATGCTGCGGATACAGATGTAATCACAACGCTATTATTCTGCTAGGGCCCGAACGAGGGAAGTCTGTGATTAATTTAATGAAAGATAAAAAAAAGATATCGGCCGAATTGATAACTTCCTCCTTTTAGGAAGTCGGTTAAAAATAGGTGATACATCTACACATAAAAGTGAATTTATTATTATTAGAAAATTATAACTGTTTTACAAAGTTATTATAGAATAAGAACTATTCTATTCTATTCATTACGGACACCGTTCTTTATTCTGTAAGGGTTAAAAATGACTCTACGCATCTTTATTTGAACTAATCTTATAAAGTATTTCTTTAAAAAAAACCCAAATAAATATATATTTATAATATGTATGAATTATAACTTTAATAATTACTGTTTTATTATTTATGTAGTATATTACTAAACTATATTCGTTATCATTGTATTATGAATATATATTTTATTTGTATGTCGTTCATTTATTAAGTTTCTATTCGAATTTATGTCCTATTTAGATTTGGAAAGTTTGAATATCGAGTTTTGAATTCTGGTTCAGTAGGGCATATGCATGTATTGAAAATATACGACTAATATTACATAAAAAATAATTTTGTCAATCCATTTGATTGAATTACTTTTGTCTATGTGTATAAAAGATAAACTACAAAATTGTTCGTTGCTGATATCTTAAAATCTAAGTCTAAATAGGATATTATTTTGTACTAAGTCGGTTATACTAAACTACGAATATAACAAAACTAAAAAAAATATTGTTATTATCACAATGTTTCCTGTGGAAAGAGACAACATGAAATAGTCCCCTTTAAGTTAAATTCATTATACAACCGAATTAGTACCTTGTGAGCTAACATCATTTCGTCATGATCGTAGAATAGTGACGAATTTGCCAAAAGTCCACAAATGACCCTTTCGCATATTTGGACATTTAAATAACAATTGTTAGGTAGTTATTTACTATTTTAAAAAAGAACCATTTTAATGGGTATATGTGAAACTTCATTGCTATAAATTTTTTTATTTAAAAAGCTATGATAACAAAACTTCAGAAATTAACCCACTAAAGGTTCCCACTAAATTACAACATGGGGTTATTCAAGGGGCGGACCAACAAATTCCTGAAGAGCCGGTAGCGCATTGGTAGTACCTCAGGTGCTACAAATGTTCATGGGCGGTATGTAGGTATGGTAATTACTTTACATCAAGTGACCGCCTGCTCGTTTGCTTGCTAAAAATATATAATATAGAAAATACAAATGGCTGTACTGCTAAGTTAATAAAATGCAGATCCGTCGTTGTTCTACGCTCATGACGAATTTTGTTTGTTTATATTTGGTTATTGTGTGATGAACGGCATTGCTATCGGGACCAGTAGCTCTGTTATGGGAATTGTGGATCGTGGCTGCAAAAACAAAATAACAAAATCATTATTGAATAACGCTTCCCATTAATCCCATTGTTGAATAACTATAATAACAATTCATTCTTTTTATTCCAGTTCATTCACTCACTTCCTTATTTACTTGTTTATCATTAAGTCTTTATTATTTGCTAAACATCAAGTTGATTAAGAGTTGATTTCATAATTTAAAAAAATATTTTCGGTATAAATAAAATTTTCTTACCATAATCAGCTACAAAACTTCGATTAGTAATCATGTATTTAATTCTTTTATTGTTAAATAAATTGCTCAAGTATGTTTCTGTATTTATACCACACCCATTTGTTTAATTAAAAAATATTACATACATACGTGTCGAATTGATAACATCCTTTTTTAGAAGGTTAAAAAAGTTATCTAGAGAGTGTTTTGCGGTATGAATGCATTTGTCATACTTGTTTGGCAAATTGTTTGAGTATATTATGCAATTATAGAAACATTTGGTCAAATATTTAGCATGCATACTGAATTGTTTGGATTGTTCAGGCGCGTTGAACGTGCCCGTGGGTGACGTCACAGAGAGGAAAGCGCTGCGAGAG
Source organism: Hipparchia sbordonii (assembly GCA_038048805.1). NCBI lineage: Eukaryota > Metazoa > Arthropoda > Insecta > Lepidoptera > Nymphalidae > Hipparchia > Hipparchia sbordonii. The sequence continues at coordinate 8,515,490 of CM076110.1, forward strand.
CGCCTCAAATGCAAGAGTTTCAGATGGTACCTAGAGAACATTTATCCTGAGAGTCAAATGCCATTGGAGTATTATTACCTTGGAGAGGTACGTTGTATTTGTTTAGTTCCTCATTACTGAGGGTCGTGACGTTCCTATTACTTTAATATCGCCGGCTGGTAATTTGTAACTTATGTAAGTAAGGTATGTACCTTATCGCAGATGTGAAGTAATATTGAATCTGTAGAAGGGGTAAGATCGCTCGGTACATGTTCTTGGCATGTTTCTGACTCTATAACTTATTTTTTTTATGTTCTTACCCCTTGAATAGAGAAAAAGTTGGAAAACCCCCAATGGAATGCCGAAAGGAACTTTTGTGCGATAAATTCCGATAGATACTGAACCGCGGGAACTTTTTGACTAAATAGAATATTATAAAAAGCCTATGTCACTCTCTAGATCCTCAACTATACCCATGCAAAAAAATCACGTCGATCCGTAGCTCTGTTGCAGCGTTATTGAAGATTAATTTGACTGATTCAAATTCAAAATTATCTATTTCATGTTTCCAACTTGTAGCTCTTATGACACGTCGTGACTCTACCACCGGTTCGGAAACATTTTGACGATTCGGAAGTACTTTGTAAAAGTTTTGAATAAAAATATATAAGATGGAGTTTTTTAATATTAAATTACCAGCTGTGCCCGCGACTTCGTTCGCGTGGAATAGTGACTTTTCGGGCAGCATATTTTGAATTACATATACCGTCGACGCTCAGGCGCGAGGCGTGTAGTGCGTACTCTGTACGTTAAAAATGTTCGCCGTGATTCTTTAAATTGACATAACTTTTTTATTTATGAACCGATTGACATGAAATAAACACTAAATGTTAAGTGAAGCTTACTACAATATATTAGTGAAAACCGTATCTAAATCGAATAAGCCGTTTCTGATATTAGCGTGCACAAACACGCTATAATAACAACCCCTGCTACTTTTTTTTTATATATTTCCATTGTACAGACACCACTTTTCTACAATTTTATTATATGTATAGATAATATTGAAAAAAATCCGTCATTGAACGCCGTTTTTATCCTGCGACGCGTTTTTACACTTAAAATGTCCCTTTCCCCTTCAGATTCGCAACGCAGAGACCTCCAACTGCCTGGATACGCTGGGGGGCAAGGCCGGCCAGCCGCTCGGTATGGGCTACTGCCACGGCATGGGCGGCAACCAGGTGTTCGCGTACACGAAGCGCAAGCAGATCATGTCGGACGACAACTGCCTGGACGCGGCGCACCCGCGCGGCCCCATCAAGCTCATCCGCTGCCACGGCATGCGCGGCAACCAGGAGTGGACCTACGACACTAAGGTAAATGTTTTGTAGTTTATCTTTTTATTATTGCAACACCTGTTGTCTTCTTATTTTTTGTCTTTAGGTTGTCTGGAGGAGATCGCTTTTTACCGATAAGGCCGTCTTTTTGTACTGACATAATATGTTCTGTTAAGTTTACTTTTTTCCGTGTGTGGTGCAATAAAGAATAAATAAATGAAAAGAACTAATACCGAGTTTCTTGCCGGCTCTTCTCAGCAAAATCTGTTTTCAAAACCTAGATAAAGAAAGAAGCCAACTGAAGTTGACTAATACCAGTGAATGAGAGGATTTAGGCCTCCACACTGGCCAAGTGTAAATTAGCAGACTTCAACGTCTTAGAGAACATTCTAGAGAACTCCTGAATGTGGGTTTCCACACGATGTTTTCTTTCACAGTTTAAGGTTAAGATAATATCTTTATTAAATTAACTGTATGTTATGTGTTGACTTCGAAGCTTAACTCTTTGAGATAGGCACTATGTTTCCCGCCTTTATACATCTGTCTCTTGCTCTATCATATTGCCGACTCTTTCTAACCCCATCTGTGGTGCTGCGGTAGTGGGACGAGCGTAGCGGCAGTGCTCGGCATTTTGATTATTGGCGTTTTGTTTCCCGCCGTGAACACTTATGCTTGCCCAAACGTTGGCACTATGCATACCTATATAAGGTATCTTACAGAATATATTATTTTTATTGATGTGCCCTTGTATGCATGTTCAGGCGCGAACAATAAAGCACACGAACACGGGCATGTGCCTCGACAAGCCCGAGTCGTCGGACGTGTGGAAGCCGGTGTTGCGGCCGTGCTCGCGCGCGCGCTCCCAGCAGTGGCTCATGCAGGTCGACTTCAAGTGGCAGGCGCGCCGCCAGCACTCGGCCGGCAGCTAGTCCACGCCCACCAGCCCTCTGAGGTGAGTCACACACCACAAACTAGAAAGAAAGAAGAAACAAAGAAAAAGCATTTATTTAAGAAATTGTGCCACACATCACGATACACAATCTAACATATCGCTCATTTGCGACAAGGGTGACATAATTCAAAATTCACCAATTTTAGTGTCGAAAGTTTATACTTTTTGCTACGTACACGACATTACGCTAAGCACAAAAAAATAAGAGCGAGAGAGTTTGTGACGACTTTATGCTCTGTCGCACTCTAGCCGCTGCGTTGTTTCGAGACCGCAGCATCCACAAAACATTACTCTCTAACGAGAGAATTCTCTCATCGTCGATTTTGAATTATGTCACCCTTGTCGCAAATGAGCGATATGTCATGTGTGGCACAACCAGAAAAAAGGTCTGAGCTCAGCAAAAGGCTGAATACACACAAGGACTGAATTCACACAACTATACACAAGGGCACTTTACTTAAGCTGGAGCCTTAGCTTGAATGTAAGAAGTGAAGAGCGTTGGGATCTTTACGTTGTAGAAAAACAACACACTCGCACGAAACACTTCAGTTCAAGGTTTCTGAAAATAGCCAGTAAGGTGTGCCACCGATAAATAATTCGAGTACGTTCAAGGCAAGAGTGAATAGGCATATTCTAGGCAAGCGCGCTCCGATCTAGACCTCATCAGTGCTATCCAGTTTCGGATAAAAAAAAGATCCGTTTGACGTTATAATGTATGTTTTATATTTGTTTGTTTTTTGTTTGCAGGACCGACAACGATAGACCATAACAGTCTTCCCCCTGTCGTTAGATAAACAAAAAGATTTACTTCCCTATTCCTATATCTGAAATTTTATATCTATTAGATTGTATTGACATGGAAGGTCCTGTGAATTGTTGACAATACATGCGCTGTAATAAGTTTATCTTAAACGTTGCTCAAACTTAGGATTGTGTCTGACGTGTTGTAGAGTGGGATTCGTTTTTGTAATAGTGTTTTTCTTGCACGAAGTTCGTTTTGGCACATTTGATATTATTCATAGTATTCATTTGATAAAACACGCAAGTCACTATCGAATTAATAATTATTAATTAGTAAATAATAATTAATTAAAAAATCTAATTATTTTATTTTGTTATGAATTATTTTATCAGTTAATTGACATTTTCATGTTAATACATCGATTTTTTCGAATAATTTTAATGAAGACTTTCAATATATTTTTTTTCAATATTCGATTTATGTCTCTCTCTAGCTTGTAATATTAGGAAAATCTGCCAAAAAGAACTTCATTAGAGGAAAATATAAAGTTGAAGTTTACTTAGATGTAAGTTGATGACCATTATATTGAAACTGTATGTGTTATAAATTGCCCTTCTTGTACTCTACTTGTATCTTGTATCAAGTGTGGTTTCAAGTTGAAACGAGCAAAAGTAATAATTTTTTAATGTTTAATTTACAAATATAAATTAAATAAAAAACAACAACATTCAAATATTATCTTTATCGAATATCAGTTTGCCACCTTAGGCGAATTAGTGCTAATAATTACACCATCGCCGATTAAGTTTCCGACTTTTGGCGGATTTTTAATATCAAAACTGTCGGAACGCCAAATTACGGCCGAAACACAAAACAGCGACGCGCCGTCGCATCGTCAAAAACTTCGAGATAACTCTACGTTTCTCATTTTTTTTTTTCATCTGCTTATAGCCGACGGCATGATATTCGCTCAGGAGGAATCTTTCTTATCATAAGCATGTTCTTCGTTTCTCATAAACTTGCGACGTGTTCCGCATGTTAGCACGACTCATCCGGGCAACAAAGACCTTTTTTTCTGTAAACGGGAGAGAAATCTTCTTAAGATACCCGACCTCCGCGAGAAGTCGGGTTATGTAGGATTTTTACCTACTAAACCTCGGTGGCCGCCCTCAGCGCATTTTGGAGGGCTCCGAGATCTCCTAAGAACACGTACCGGAGCCTTCCTTGCACGACGCCATTGGGCTCATCTCAGAGGGAGTAGTCCCAAACTACCTGCACGTATAGAATTTAAGGCAGCTTGTGCCACATCAAGCTACCATCTTCCCAGGGCAGCAAAGACCTACGTCATTCGAAATCGCGCAGTGCGCTCTTTTACGTGTTGCGCTTTCGCTTCGCGTCGCACTTTTATGTTTCGGCCCTTAAATCTCGGTTAAACTTTACTCGGCGAAGGTTAAATAGTTTTTTGCTATTGAGCGTTCTAACTTATGATTACTTATTTTATCTTATGAAAATATTTTAAAAATGTGTTGTATGTACTTTTAATAGCGAGTGAATGATTTAAAAATTCCAAATTTTATGATAAATATGTGAAATTCAAAATTACCAAAAACTTTCCGTTTGCTCTGTACTAAGTTGACGACATTATTTTAAATATAACTTGTATATATAATGTAATAATACTCTCTTTCCACCATTGGATTTTAATGCATTGAGATTATTATAAATAATACTTACAGATTTTCGTAACTTTTTTGAATAAAATATTGTCCTATTTTTTTTACACCGTACACCATATTTTCACTATTGGAACTATTGATTATCATAGTTTAGTAGATCCAATTAAGACTAATATTGCTGATTCAATAGATTAATTAGTACGATTTTAATACGGATTCTTTGTTAGACGGTGCTCCTTTTAGCCATTTATAGTAATACTTTATACCCTTATTTACAGCAGAGTTTCTGATGTCTATGGTATAATATACGCGAATTGCTTGTATGAGACCGGCCTAAATACCTGTTTAATTGTAACTGTAAAATACCTGTATCCTTCTTTAAGGGCCGATTTCACCAACGTAAAATTAATCTTATCCGAGCATAAACTTACTCTCGGATAAGACTAATTTTATGTTGGTGACGGTCCTAACTTAGGTACCTACCTTTTTTCTTCCGGGCTTATTTTACTCTTATAATTTTACTATACTCTGATAATTTTACTATACTCATTAATTTAATGTTGCTTAGAGTTTTAGCTTAATTCTTTTAATTTCTCTTATTCATATTCTTTAATTGAAAAGCGCGGTATGTCAGTATATCTTTGTTATAGAGCGTATATCTTTATATTATTATGTTGCTAAGTATGATTTTTATGAAAAAGTAGGCAATTTTGGTGAACATTTCGAGTATACAGTTTTTTAGTAATAGCTTAGGGTATATCCGGAGCGACTCAGTGCTTGTTTACGTTGCGAGTGGGCGCGGTTCCATCAATATCAAAGTTACTAAACAACTTCTAGAGTCATTTGTGCGTACAAAAGTTATGCCGCCCCAGCGAATTATATCTACATAAATACGCACTTTTTTTTCGTCGGCCAATTTTTGCTAATCGCGACTTAATCGATTAGTAGGGATAGCATGCGCGCCACGACAAAATTTAGTCTAGAATCTCTATAAAGATTCACAAAGAGATCACAAGTGAACGTGTAGACAAAATTGTCTCATGGTTCAAACTCATGTTAGCACTACTGGATGTAGTTATTCTACTCTATTTACTCGTATTATTGTTATTTACTTAGTTTGCACATAAATTCGAAACATATGGTTAGCAAATATAAGGAGCGAATTCCAATATTTAAAAATGGTTGACTAAGCACCAGCAATATTGCTGAAGTGGTATCCTATTTTTATGTTGGGTAAAAATTCTATTCCACTTCTTTGTATTGATTAAAATTTACTAATAAATATATTGCATTTAGAAAGAAAATAAACACCGCAGTTGGGGAAAAGACATGTAGGAATTACACCCACTAAAATGCTTTAAATTATTTATTATCGGCAGTTTTTCAACATTGTCTGTTGCCTTAATGTCTCAAATAATAATATGGTAAACTTGTGTCATTTGAATGTTCGATTGTAGAAAACAATTTTATACTTAATGATATTTTAGTGCATATCGTCTTTAGTATAATAGGTATTATTTTTTTACTTCTAAACTTCCAGACTCACAAGATTTTATATTTTTAAGCCCTTCACAACGAATAATAATTGTGTAAAAACTTGTTATTATATAGAAATAATATAATATTATTTTAAATATATGTATGTTTAAGTATTATTGTAGCGCTGAGATAGTTTTAAAATATAATCTTTTTAATGTTCTAATAATGTAACATAGTGTCTGTCCATTGTGTCTTCCCCTCACAACAATAAATAATCTGTTTTCTTTTTTACCTTAAGATCTGTTCTATTTCTTTAGTCATTTTTAGCGGTTATTTTTAATGTTATTTATTTTATTCGTTATTTATGAAATCTAAAGGTACACAAAGTAATACATCGACCCCTCCGTAGAACATTTTCATTTGCTAAATTTATAACTTGAAATTTGAGCCTTAAAAGTAACATCTGCAAGGCTTAAATCTCAAGTTATGAATTTAGCAGATGACACTTTGTTCTACGGAGGGGTCGACATGTTTTTTTTTTGCACAAGTTTCCTTATTTATGACGACAACGCAATGGAATAGATCTTAAGTTATATTTTGTTGCATTTTCACACCTCAGTGATTCAGGGTTGCTTTCTTATTTTCAATATAATTATATTTTTTGTTTCTAAGTGTCTTGGAGAGGGTCATTCCGTTTGTCCGAATTATTGTTTATGTTGAAGATTTTTATTTCAAGTTAGAAAATTTATTTAAATTCGAATTCGGCATAATTTTATTTATTAATTAATATTTTACTATCATATCAATAAATAAATAGGAGATTATTAATAATATTATCATTTTAGATTAGGAGAATTGGCATGTTTATTTTATCACAAACAATTTTATGTATAAAATATAGAGTTTACAAATAATGTTAGAAGCAGCAAGCAGCTCATTATTAAACACTTGTGTGTCGAAGATAATTTGTGAATTCATTTACAGAAAAGTTGAATGTAAATAATTGTTTATATAAATATTCGTCCAATCGATGTCTTGCATCGAGAAGCATTTATTTTTTAAGAACAGAATCTCGAATACAAATGTTTTGATCGAAGTTTGTTAGTGCCAAATTCTGGGATTTTAATTTTGTATGATTTCTTGTTTTGTATAATGTGACTCATTCACCATTCCAATAGACAGGTATGACGAAAAATAAAGCTGAAAATAAATATTATGACTGATCGAGTTTGTATTATTTAACCACCTTATATTTCGTTTAAATGGGGACCAGAGGGATTTGGACCTGTTGAAATTTCGGAACGTATTTTCTTATGTTCGAATCGATGTACCATTTAAAGGGAGTTCTTCCGATGGTTCCAGTGATTTATGGACTGTTTTAATGATACTTCTGCACTGTTTAGTAGACAGCCATTCGGGGTCTTCACTTTTGTATGAAATATTCTGCACTACTATTACTTTGGCTGAGGTTCGCAATGCGCAGTGGCATGTTTCATCAAACGGATCTCGGTACAGACAGGCCTGGCGCACTCCGCAGTAAATTGCGGAGCTACAAGATAGCGTACCTCTTATCAAGGGCCTAAATTCAGATTGCGAAGGAATAAGAGTTGCATGATAGAAAGAGAGAAAAGTCCGTGAATAAGACGGTAGGCACGTAGCGGTATCAACCTGAATTGCACTTTGTGTGGTAACAAGTTTTAAAGCATTTAGCGGAGTGAATCTTCTGTACCTTTAGGTATTCTGTGGTACAGATTGCTGTAGGCTTTCATAATGAAGTTATGGTCTACTAGCTGAGATACGTGACTTGGTTCGCGTGGATATCGGTTTTTTAAAGTCAGGAATTTTTTGCTATTGCTGTGATGAACATCAAGCTCCCGTTCAGCGGTTGATCCGTGAAATGGTAACAATAGACAGAAACCGGTTTAACCGGTGAATAAAAAGGACCAACTTTCTCAACCTCTTATTTGTATTTCCAATGTTTTGGAACCTTTGACCTTTTGAATATTAAATTACTTAAAAAATAATGTTAGCAATAAATAAAACGCGCCAATATTTTAAAATCATTTATTAAACTTAACAATACTTAATGCTACTAATACTATCCTTAAATAATATCAAATATTCATACATACAATAATTTTAGGTATATTTTTCTCTTAATTTTTTCACGAATACCCCAAGCACCAGCCAACAGCCGAATTGATAAACAATATGTAATGTTTAGAGCACTTGTGAATAATTCTTTGTAAATCGTATTTCACATAGCACTAAAACGTGCTATTTATGAAATACCAAATTAGGCTGAATACATATTACGAGACGAGCCGATATGCTTCCAAAAGGCGCCATCCACATTCATTGTCATGTATGAAAATTACTATCTAAGGCTTTTATATATAGAAAAGATACTGCTTCCCTTCCTGCTTGCTTACATCGCTTCTGTTATTTCAATAGGTAAGTTACATAGCAAAAGAATTTCCTATGCACCTGCCCTGGTAGCATGGGCGGGAGAAATTTTATCCCCGGGAAAAGGATAAAAAGTTTATCTCCTCTCGCTTAGCTTTATCCACCCGTCGAGCATGGGCACAGCGATGGGAATAACACTCAGTGGTTATACTTATAGAAATATACATCGCCTTCTCCTCTGTCGCCATGCTTTAGGGAAAAGATAATTTTATCCCCTGTCAGTGGATAAAACTTTTATCCCCTGCCTATGCTACCAGTGCAGGTTAAAGTTGTCTCGGCTCGATTTGTAATATGAGAGCAGCATTAATTTGATACAATGATTAGGAGAAAAACATGTATGAAATTTAATTCGTACAAAATAAACTAGGCAGTGGTATAAACAAAATGTTTACGAGTAACATAATTCGGACAAAGATACATAAGCATACAAAATATTTACAAAATTATTTTTAATTTTATACCAATAATTTATAGAGTGTACAATTGTACATGTCAAGATGCTTTTTTTATGACGTAGCATATGAAAGTCGTATATCTGACTTTCATTCTTCAAAGTAATAAGATAAAGGCAATAAAGAAAATAAAATATCCAGGTTAAATAGTGGCTAATATTTTTTGGGATCGAAAGAATTCAATTAATATTTTTTTTATGTCTAGGATAAAATAAAAAAAAATGTTCCTGTTAAAATATCGATGAAGGCTCTTTTGGCGATATGAGATCATTATTAAATAGACCCTAAGAACGCCTCCACTAAGCAAGACCTTTGCATACCTTATAAGTACAGAAAAAACAAAAATACTTACAATAATAAAGTTATAGTGCCGCTTTTAATGCAATAATCGAACAAAATTATTGTCTTTCTTTGTTCTTAGTTCTTTCGGAATCTATGATATTGTATATGTATAAAAAGAGGAGGATATGTTACAAGCGTGCGGTAAATGAAGCGCGTAATGGCAGATATTGGCCGTAATTTTTCATATCATTTACAATGAACTATATTATACTCTACGTTGTTCGGCACAATTTTTTCACTTGTTTTGTGAGTATAAACTCATCCCTAGTAGAAATCATTGTTCGGAATATTATTATTGATACGCGTAAGTGGCATTTACTTTAGAAGAAATAAAAATCTTTTCAATGAACAAAATGTGTTGCGTTAAAAGCGACAGCTGTCATTCATAAATTACGTTCATTATGACTAGAGGGATTTGGTTAACGCATAGTAACACAAAACAGTAAGTAAACATAAAATCAACTTAAATATCCACGTAATAATGTTATTATAAGAGTAGCATACTCCAAGGGCGTTTCCCATTTTGTAAATGTGTAAAACTTTACAGTTAAGTATACGCGAATGGAATCCAAAGAAATTCAACGAATTCGGTCTCATATTGTACACAATCTCAAACAATTGTCAGGTCTAAAGCTCGTGCTATCCCTTTCATAATGGTCTCTGCGGAAAAGGATAGCATTAGATTCATCATCATCTTTAGCAGCCCACCAAAGGCTCACTACTGAGCGCAGGTCTCCTTTCAGAGATTATAGACTGTAGTCCGTTACGCTGGCCCAATGCGATTTGACGAACTTCACAAACCTTCGAGAACATTATGGAGAACTCTCAGGTTTCCTCACGATGTTTTCCTTCACCGTTGAAGCATGTGATATTTAATTGCTTTAACGCACATAACTCCGAAAAGTCAGAGGTGCGTGTCGAATCGAACTTGCAACCCCTTGAATAGGACCACAGTCCTAACCATCTGGCTATCACTGCTTATATAGACTAGGTTTAGAACGGTTAATTTATTTAGTTTCGACTTCAATTTTGGAGATTGTGTATAATATGATTAGTTCAATTAAAGGAGTAATATCATGTAAAAAGTTTGAACTAATAGCTATTTTACAACTCAGCGAGAAAGGTAATTTTTACTCTATTTTTATTTCGTTAATAATCCATTCACCAAATAAAACAGTTTCCATAATTGTAAGGACCAAACGACATCATTTAACTGTAACAATACTAGAAAAATCGACCGATAAACGACCAATAAAAAAATTTTGCTTTGCTAAAAACAACCTTAGCAAAATTCATTTTCTGTAAAGGCTTGGACAGACAAATCGCGACGGCACCAGAACCAACACCTAAGCGTGCCATGTAGTGAGAACATTTAGTACAATTCCTTGTATCACTTTTGGATGCCGCGTTGAACAATTCCGTCGCGCTTGTGTTTCCAAGCCTTAAAAGCCAAATGTTAAAAGGTGAAACGGAACCGTTTGCTACGATTTAAATCGTTTGTAGGGTTGAATACTTTAAAAAGGGGATTAGGACCCTTAATAGTAGTCAATTGAAAACTGAGTCCTCTACACTGACAATGGCAACACAAACATAATATGCACATGGAGCGCGGAATGTGTGCGTAGTGCGAGCGTGACGTCACAGTGCGGTCACGCGGAGCAGTGCCATTAGCCTTTGGGCGTTGAACTAGGAACGACCTATTTTATATTAAGGACACATTATAGTTTATAAACTGTTAAAAAAAATCACATAGGCGATGTTGAAAATCTATCATAACAGTTTTGATATTGTTACTATTCACATTTTTTCAAAATGTGGTAGGGTACTTCAAATTACGAAAACAGATTTTCTGTAAAAGAATAGTCTAATAGTGTGAATTTGAATCTTATTGAATCGATAATAAGGTACGAAATAAGTTATTTTCCAGTTTAGAGATGGTGCACAACAGATTCAGTCACATTGTTTTGCTCACATGGAAGCGTCCATTTTTAGTGGTTCTTCGTAGCTTATTCGTCGTCATCAGTTCAACGACCAAACGTTTTGAAGGCCTTCAGTCGTGCGGCCGATCCTCCTGTAGCAGCCAGCCGTCGTTGTCGGCTCGCGACAACTGTTTCTTCAGCGTGCAGTAGAGTTTGATTAGCGAGTCCTTAAAAAGAAAGATGGACTTTTAGAATATGATTCAATACTGAAGAAACTTCTTAAGAAGAAGATCCTTAGCAGTATTAATCTGCCGTCCACAAGCTATAATGCCGTTAACTACCAAAACCATATTTCCTAATATAAACCTTAATTTTTAGCTTTTGGGTTTATATTAGGAAATATGGTCTTGGTGGTTAATGGCATTATAGTTTGTGGACGGCAGTAATAATGCGAAAGTATGTTTGCAAGTTTGGCCTCTCCGTGAATTTCCGGTAAAAAATATTTTCCGGAAACTTCTGGGACCAACCAGACGCAAGGATATCGGCTTGAGGCAAAGCAAATCCAACTGAAATTTGTTAGCTCATACAGTTCGTTCTGTTGGACGCCCTAAGTTGGATTGGACCAGCCGGGCATAATATCAGCTCCGAGGAAAATCTTTCTATTCTGCGTTAGTTGTTTTGATTGAGTTGTAAAAGTTATCCAATCTCCTGTACAATTTTACCATAAAAACAGCCAATACTAACGATTAGGAATATCGCAATGCATTTCTTAAAAGCAATCCGTAGCAGATATAATTAAAGTTTGGTTCAAAGCAAGACTATTGCGAAAAAATAAATTAGATGCCATTATTTACCTTCTCATTTTCCAATTGGATGATCTCCCGTTTCTGCCGGAGCTCCTCGTCGTCCATTTGCTCCTCAAGCTCTGACTTATGCTTGCTCAGATACGCAAGTTCAGTTTGTATCTGCAATAAGAAACAGTGATAAGTGTAATCATAGTTCTGAAGGTTGAGTCCCAAAGTGCTGGAATTGCGACTTCACTCCGGAAACCAACTCGTCGTCTCCCCTAATGCTGAGATCTATAGATGCTCTGTCTTAACTTAGACTTATGATAGAGTTAAGACGAGGCACAAATATGCTCTGACATAAATCTGTCTCATTTTAACTGAGTCTGAGCGGAGTGAGAGTGCGGTCTATAGATTTCAGCCAAAGACCAACTCTGCGCGTTGGTCGTTAGGCAGGCGAGATCTCTTGTGAGCGTATCGCGACATTGTCCGCCTCGCACATGCCATTGACGCATTGGTGTAAGGCGGATGAGATTTCCAATCTTTTAAGGGGCCTTCTCAAAAGATGCATTATGCTGAGGCCATAAGGAAAATGGGGCTTGAATTTAACTGTGACGCAGGACTGTGACGCTGTGTGTGAATTAAACGAGTCGCAGGGAGTTGCTGCAAACAAGCAATGGAAGACTGAGGCGTGGATACGAGCTCAATTGGGATTTAATCTCGATTTAATATTTGTCTTAGTTTTTTCCATAAAAATGTAATATGATAGATAGTGTTCGCAGAAATGGGGTAGCATTTGCTGGCTGTTTGACTCGTGTTTAAATTGTTTTGTCTGTTCGATGGAGATGCATTTTTAAGTTTACGAGGTCGATCATTTCGATCTTTAAACATGTGTGTTCTCGAAGGTATTCCATAGTAACACAGTCGTTTGCAAGTGTTACTATGGAATATTATGGAATAGCGTCAGTTGTATAGAATGTGTACACAAAGTAGCGGGCTAAAATTTAGAATGCACGTGTCATAACCCAATACCGACATGTAATATTTGAAGAATCGCCAATAATAGACCAAAACGACAACGCTATTCGAACATTGAACATTATTTACTTGTAAGAGGAAATTTTAGAAAATCTAGGATTTGACAGCTTGTAAAGGTATTTCCGGTTAGATTATCCTGGAAACCGAAATAGAAAGAAGAAATGGAAGGCCACTGAAACACTAAAATGTGGCAATTTTTAAAGGAATAAATTCGGTTCTTCTCCACAAGATCTTTATAACAACTAGTATGAATATACAACAGCATCAAAAACTAACATTGCCCTTCAGATATCACAGAGATTTTCACAGACTGTATACAAGAATAATTAAGAACGGAATAACATAAAACTGAAGTTATTCTTTTATTTTTTCCCCCTTAAGGTTTTTCAAAAACCCTTGACTGCTTCTTTTTCGTAAAGGGTTTTGATAATTAATTCTACAACTATTGAGAATAGGTACTACTATAAAACAGGACCCGGTGCGCTGTGCCACAGCTATAATTTGTTTGTGTCGACCATCTAGTGGCATTCTTCTTTTTCTCCGTATAACTATTGGCATACAATCCTTGTGGCATACAATCCGACAAAATGGGGGCAAGCAACTCACTTTAAGATATTCCTGCGCTAACTGCTTGTGTTCCTCAAAGATCCGCTTGGACTCTTCGTTGGTGAGGTCGGGCGAGATGGGGCGCAGGTGGGGGTCCAGCATCATGTGCATGGAGTCCAGGTCCGGGTCGGGCTCGGCCGGCGGCGGCGCGGCGCCCTCCGCGGGGGTCGACCCGCTACTGTTACCTGCAAACAAATCACCTTTATTACTATTTATATACGAATGAATGAACCTTTATGTCCCTTTGGAGGAGAGTCGATGGGCTGCTGGAATGATAAGGTCAAGGGCTGTGTTTGCGACATCGGCCGTCGGTTTAGGGAAAGGGGCTGCGATCCATGCTCTGGGCCCGACCTGGTTCAAAGGCTTTCCATCGTCATGCTGCAAGATTGATGGGCACCTTTGGCCCCCGGGCCAAAAAAAAAGGTAAAAAAATCACCCCTTATTGCCCGGGGGCATTTTTTTACTAAATTAATTTTTAACTTTGCACGGATTTTTTTTATGAAATTATATTTTTTGTGCCTATTACTATTTTTTACTTTTCCTTGTACGGCGACCAAGTTCACTGCAGGACAGGAGCGTTCTGTCCACCATCACGTGATAGTGTGTAAGGGAATGCTATTTCAATCAACATTTACGGGTGGCGCACACTCAAGAGTGAGATGGAAGATGTTTTGACTGCGCGAAATTAGCGTTTGGCCGCGCTAATTGGCCTTTCAAGCGCAAACTCCTAGAAAGGAGTTAGCGCTAACCACGTAAGTTAGCGTAATTAAATTTGCCCTCCACCTGGGGCATCCCATCTGGGGTAATGTTCTCCTGACCTAATTTCGGCCACGGCGGCAAATTGCAACAGAGATTGCCAACTACGCAGGAGATGTTGAGGAGGAAAAACAGGTGCAGTCTCTCCCTCACTCTCATAGTGATGGTGATGTGACGGCAATCCGACACGGCCGGAGTGATCGGGCGCTCGGCCGACGTACTCTCTGAGTCTATGAGGCACAGGGATGTAACATCGCCAACTTCACATCTCTAATGTGTGAGATGTGAAGTTGGCGGTGTTGAGAGTTTTTTGACAGAAAACTCGTAATATTTTTTATTTTCCCGACCTGGGGTTTCAGCCAAACACTAGAGCAATGATTAGGAGATGAGCGTTTCGAGAAGTGACTGGATGACGGATGGTATGGAATTTAACTAAATGGGTAATTACTATAACACAATAACTTAGTAACATAAGTATTTATTGCATTGCAATCGTCGTTACGGTGCTTTAGTTTTTTTTTTTTAATAGGCCAAAATATATGAGATTCTTGGGTAATCTAAAGGACTTAAAAAAAGGAGCGTTATCAGTTCGATATCAATCATATCGATTTCATTCATTGGAATGCATTGTGGTAAGAGGAAGTTTGTTTCACGGTAATCAAAGAAAATATTAGTGCAGCTCTATAAAAGGCATTATTATGGGCGTTTTTAGTGTTTATGGTGTAATAAACATAACATGTACGATGTTTTGATATATTAAATAGACGTTTACCTTGATCTTATTCTGGTTTATAACTATTCAATAAATAATCATCCGCTTGACCCCGAGCTGATATTTATTATTAAAGTAAAATATATTGCGCACGTTTATCGAAACTGATACGTGTTAACGAGTGTTTAGGTTTTCTCTAAGAACGAGTCGCAGTACTACGGTAGGGTTAAATACGTCAGAAGTTAAATTTACTTTGGGTTGGTGATGTCAGAAGTTTCACCTAGATTTCAGCTTTCAGCGTATGATTCCTTTTCCCGCAAATAGATGGCAGCGGCGAACTAAACAAAGCTGTCGATTACGATGAACGATTCATCCGTTTACACTTGTGGCACAATGGGCAATTAACAAGATCTATGTTTATCTCTTGGAAGATTTATTTTTTTTATTCTCTATTGATCAATTATTTATTTATCACTTTAAATAGAGTTGTCGGAATAAACTGTTTACTGTGTTCAGGAATATTACAAGTTTTATTCAGATTCCGAACACCGCGACGTTCGGTTACGAACGACTCGATTGCACTGGATTACGAAAGCTCGTAGTAACCGCGCGGCTACGAGAGGCAAGGGTCAGGGCGCAGTGACGCGGGCCGTCTACGACGTAGGGCGGCGACGACACTTCCGCGTAGGAAGTGGACAGACGCGATGGGCGACAGGAGCGGTGCCGGGTAGGGCGGGCGACGGGCGACACTCACTGTAAAATATCCAACTACAGCTGACCGTGTCCCTGATGGTGGTGACGATGCCGGAGGCGTCACACACGTCTCGGCAGCGCAGGCGCGCGGGGGGCGCGGGCGGCGCGGGCAGCGGGGGCATGGCGCGTCCTCTCGCCGGGAGCGCGCGGCCAGCACTGCCCGCGCACGCCGCGCGCTCGAAATAATCGGCGGGAGAGCCGGGAGCGGGCGGTGCAACAAACAAATCGCCGCTATTCGCGATGCGGTGACTCAGCGACGTCAGCCCGAGCTAAATGCGGATACCGTGTGCTGCCGCCCTTCGTGAGGTTTTTTGCTGATCTCGACGGCAGGGCGCGCAGCGCTCTGTGCGGCGGTCGACGACCCCGCCTGCTCCGTCATTGCCTCATGCACTCCTAGATGCCACCAGCAGAGTGCAACCTCTTCCGCGTCTTAGTATCTCATTGTTTCAAAATTTTCCTAAGTTCAACTAATTTATTAAGGCAATAAGATAACAATTTTATTTCACGTCTCAATACGTGACACTCAGGTGTTTTTGTTTGCGACAGCTTTATTCTATTGGACGAAAGCCGGTGAGGCAGGAATATTCGCGCGTGATAATTTACAGTTGAGATGACTGCAGCATCGCAGGCGGCCCTAATTTACACGCGGTGGTGGCACGCTCTGCCCAAAAGTGCAGTGCGCAAAAACAACTTACTTCCGATGTAAACGAGGTAGGTACTCGTCGACACATGACATGTGGAAAAGACGAGTGAAAGTGTCTCAACGTTTTGAGCTACAAGATGAGTAATTGATTGGCTGATGAAATAATCTGACAAGCAACAGCTTGGCATATGAACGATATAGATAGGCAACTTTAAAAAATTGCAGTACGTTATGTACGCAGCTTGTTTTGATAAAAATGTTGTTGTTATACCTAAACTAAGAAGGGCTAGGTAGTGGCAGGGCTAAATGACAGTTTTGACATTTACACTCGTAGTATGGACAGGATGTTTCAGAACTCGGCCTTTAATATTCGAGGTGATTTTCAACCGACGAAAAAAAGGAGGTTCTCAATTCGTCGCGTTTTTTTAAAAATAAATTATCGTTTGAGTAATGGACCGCAACTAGTTTAGGTATATAAGAACCTAAATAAGTAGTCGCACGTAAACATAAAAGCATATTATGTGCTTAATTGCGACACCAGCGTGTTAATTAACGCGCACTCACTAAGCGCTGACAGGGTTTAGGCGTAGTCCCGCGGTGTTGTTGATGGATCGTCATCTCCGGACGGTCGTTGGGTCACAGTGGATGACTCATACGCACTGAATTTCACGACAGCCAACTTCGCAGAATTAATAACATTCCTAACGCTAAAAGTTGTAATTAGTTTGATAGTCTTACTTCTTATCTTACTAATTTTATAAAAGCGAAAGTTTGTGACGATGGATGGATGTTCGTTACTCATTCACGCCACAACGAATGAACCGATTTGGTTGAAACTTAAAATGGAGATAGCTTATGAGCTATCTCCATTTTAAGTTCTAATGTATACTATGTGTTAATACAGGGTATGCCCTGTATTAACACATAGTATACAGTTTATCCCGGAAAATTAAAGAGTTCCGGCGGCAATGAAAAAAAAAACCTAAAACCACGCGGTCGAAGTTGCGGTACATATTCTACAACCAGGAACCTATAACCAGCGAGTTGCGGACCGCCACTATATTCCTAGAATTGTAGGCGAAGCGATTAAAATTAAACACCAGAATTTCAATCGTGAAGGTGAAGGAATAGCATATGGAATTCAGTGGTATAAAATTATGCAAACCAGGAAAGCGTCGTACAGCATCAAAATTGAAAAGTGTCGTTGTTTTGCTGAACACTGATGCTGAGATCTATAGAGCGTGCTCTGACTTAGATCGGACGTAAGATAGAGTTAAAACGAGACGTAAATATGCTCTGAAATAAATCTGTCTTGAGTCTGACCAGAGTGAGAGTGCGGTTTATAGATTTCAGACTAAGTTCGCCTACCCACGACAGTTTCAACTTTACGTCTCGCAACCCCGCAATAACGTCGTGACAACGGTTCATGAAACTGGACCGAATTTATCGATCGATATGGATTCTAAATTTCGTTTTATGAAATCCATTCTGTTTACCAAGCGTTAGTTTGGTCAATGGTTCACATTACGTAGATTCACCAGCTGGTTATTTAGATGCATAGCGAGCGTCAACATCCGAACGTCATTCGTGATGAAATACCTCAGGTGTCACCCACTCGACGATTTAGATAGGCTCGAAAATGACAATGAAATTTATTTTGGCAAGATGGACAGTCTAAACAATCGCATCGTGCACTTTAGAGACGTTATTTATATCACTCTAATAAATCACAGCACTCTTGTTCTTATTATCTCTGACTAGTCCAATACCTTGAGAACAGACAGGTTGCGTCGAGATAATCACGTGAGCGAAATTATTATAAGAGGTAAGCTTATAAGATGCGGATCGTTGCATGTTTAATATAATCCATAAAATACGGATTACTCACTAGCTTACTCGGGATTCGGATAGCAATTTTATTTTATTTTATGATATTCCAATTTCCGCGAAAAGTAATCATAAGAGTCATGGGTAAGATCCTCATAATACGATGAGTGTTGCGTGCGTTTTATCGATGGAGTTATGTCGTAAATCTAATGAAGTAAGAGTCTCTTTGATCGGTGGCATTAATGTGTTTTCGATTTGGCGTCGTCGGGACGGGAGGCAGACTGCTCTGCTTGCGTCAGGAGTTGACATCTCGCGGAAACTGGCAATGAAGTGACAGTTTTTACTATAAGACAGTATTTAAAGACTTGAAGCAAGGCAAGGAAAACGTCTAGCAAACTAATCTCGACGTTGACACATTGTATTGATAGTGGAAATCTACGTAGAGCGAACTAATAATAGAATGAAAGAAATCAAGATATTTTATCATGACAGGTATAATTAAGGAGTACAGATTGGAGTGCCGGCTTGCTTACTTTAAAGTTGAGTGCCAAAAAATTCACAGAGCGTCCAAACTTTTAATGTTTGAATCACGCTCAACGGTTGACAGGGAATTACGTCGTACATAAGCCTTTAAAAAAGTCTGATTCATCCGAGACACTTTCATTCGACGCGGAAATATCTGCCGCACGGATTTAGGTGTCCTTGTGTACATTTATAAAATTCAATATACTAACCAAAATATAAGGACAATAATACACGAAGCTTCGAATTAGCGATGAGACAATACGGGTGATTTATGCGATGCTAAATGCGAAATAAAATTTTCAAAGCGTTCAAAGATCGAATCGTTTATATTTTACAGCTTACAATGAACATGATTGTTTTGAAAATATTATACTGGTTACGGTAAGACGAACTGTGAGGCCAATAATATTAAGATACATACTATAAAATTTATTTTACCCAGTAAATACACCAAAAACTGCTGAGATCCATCAGTCAAGTGTAAAATTATAGTTAACTTGAGAAAACTCGTAGCGGTCGAGGAGTTTTCGTGAAATATAGTCCATTAAAGAGGTCTGCTCGCTTTCAGCAAAACACTACATGGTATTTAGAGCCTATTGTAAAGAGGGCAGTTTACAATTTCGTGCCAACTTCTACGGTAAAATCAGATCTGGGGCAGTCTCTGTTAATGTGCTATATTCCTTGGTGATCGTATCCAGATCACATCAAAGAAATGCTTGACTAAGCTTGTAGCGAGATGGTATAGATATACGATCGAGCGTTGTAACGCTCTAACCATCTAAGTAATCAACGTGACGTTATTAGCAGTTTAAAATGAAATTAATGTAACGTGCTTCTTGCTTGATTTTAAATTGCAAAAGTCTTTTCATTACTCATACACGGAAAGTAGGTCTGAAGTTGCCTGAGAAGCGGGTTGAAAGTAATACTTTTCAGCCCTAGGGAGAATCGTTTTCAACTGACAGCTGTCAAATCACATCACATCACATCACACTTCACACTATTACACTTCACATCACACTTCACACTATCACACTAATATTATAAAGCCGAAAGTTTGTATGTGTGTGTGTGTGTGTGTGTGTGTATGTTTGTTACTCCTTCACGCCACAACGAATGAACCGATTTGGCTGAAATTTGAAATGGAGATAGCTCATACCCAGGATTAAAACATAGGCTACTTTTTATCCCGGAAAATTACAGAGTTCCCGCGGGAATCAAAAAACCTTTATCCACGCGTACGAAGTCGCGGGCATCGTCTAGTAATTAAAAAAAACTAGTTGTCACATTTTTATTGGAATTCAAATGAAACACGACATACCCGAGTGCATCCATAGACAAGAAGAAAGATAGACTTTATTCATAAAGTAAAGACAACTGATTCATAGACATTCATAGACAATCATAGACAATACTTGACTATTAAAAAGCTAAATGCATAGCCCGCCGGCTAGGCCAAAGAAAAAAAAAAGGCGGTAAAGTTCACTCAATTTTCTTTAGCTAATTTCTATTTTTATTTTGACTTTCCTTATATTCGTAATGAAAAGCACAGTGTTTACCTCGGGATAAAGACTTATTTAGTCCCTCGAACTATAGGCCCCCTCGCTACGCTCGGGCGCCAAACCCCGTCTCGGGACTAAATAAGTTACTTTCATCCCTAAGGTAACAATGTACTATTACAAGTGCTTTAATAAAAGTCATAGTAAGTCTTTATGAACCTTTTTTCAAATATAAACCTATTTTAGAATGTGGAAAGGAACCTTTTCCTCCTCCTTTTTAAGTTCTTCCAGTCCGTCTGTCTGTCAGCGGGCTCTATCTCATGTTCCAAAATAGGTAGACAGTTGAAATTTTCAAAGAATTTGTGTTTCTGATGCCACTATAACAACAAATAATAAAAATAAATTAAAAATTAAAGGTGAAGCCCCTTTAATTTATTTTAATTTTAAACCCTATTTACCTATTAGAAACATGTTTTTTTTCGGTGTTTTTGGTGCGAGAACAAACCCTTCGTACTTATGCGAATTCGCATTTGACCGGTTATTTTTGACCCCATTTGACAATAAAAAATTATACTTTACATTTTGGCGTTTTTTGCAATTAAATAAAAGCAATTTAAGAAATGTGGATTTTATAGAACCATTGTGGCTTTTTTCTGGTGTTGACTTTTACCGCCTAATATTCAACTTGACCTAATTCTACATCAGTTTTAATTTAAAGTAAAATCTTGTTTTATTTGTAAGTCCGTAGATATTCGAAAAAAAAAAATTGTTGTCTTCGCGATATTCACTAATTTAAATTGATGGACATCTCTTTAGTGAAGAAAATGCAAATGACACCTGACAGGGTATAATACAGTATGCAGTCGAATATGTTTCGTCTAATTGAAATTAATAAAGAATGAAAGGAAGATACTATTGCCAAATGCAAAACAATAGCAAGTTGTCTATGTCTAGGTACTCATCATGAAATCAATTAATGATAAATAACACTACTCAACAAATTTCGAACTTTTTTTTTTATCTGAGTTCCTGCTATGTGATAATTGTTCCTTGCTATTGACCTAAGAGAAATGCATAAATGAAGTTTTTCCATCACATCTCATTTTCGAGATAAAAGGGTCAAGTCAAAAATTCAATTTTCTTAGAAAATGAAGCAACTACATTAACTTTTATTGATGTTTTGATGGAAAAGGTGAAGTTTTATTAGTAAAGCTGATTCCTCTTGTAGTAATGGTAGCCAGGAGTATCTCTGACATGGCTCCAACAGTAATCTGCAAGCATAGCAGGTTCCCATCTTCCTTGAAAACGGTTTTCGATTGCAACATTTTGATGAAAGTTATCCCCATGTTCATTGCTAAATCAACCATATTTTCGAGAAGAAAGTCCAAATGGGAATGGAGGAAATGAAATGAAGGTTAATAAGATTTTGCATCCCATTTTATGGTAGCAGTCCAACATCAGTTTTATTCTTTCCCAGAAGTGAGCGGTTTTGTTGAATATTTTTTCACGTCAAAAAAAAAATTTAAAAGCTTGGTTTTCAATAATATTGTTATGGGTAGATGTAAAAGATGAATTTTTATTCAGTTTTTTATATCTAGACCTACGAATACACCCTCTTTGATTTTTGATAATCACGATTTTCACTGACTCATAAACTAAACTTTTCTAAGTTTCTGTTTTCATTAAAATTTAAGTGGGCCCTCAAGAATAGGCAAATTTTGGGAATGTGGCTAAGGTTTTCTAACTGATAACCTATCGGCATACTTAATATTTTGTTTAGATTTCTCAGAAAACTCCTTTAATTGTGTTAAACAAAAATAGAAATTCACTGTATGATTCGTTGGTTCAGTCCTTCCCGGCGTACCAAACGGCATTTTTTTATTCTTCCATCCTAAAAACCGTTGAGATTCGTATTAGATATTAGCCAGCACACATTAGAAACCCACGTCTTATCTAGATTTCTCACATTTTGATTAAAATTAGCTAAATAATACTGTTTAAATAAGCCAAAACATGACTTTTTTTTCTATTTTGGCGCAAATTCTTCACAAATACAACAAAACTAATTAAAATTGTTAAAACACACCCATGATATTTTAAAGATTATCAATCAAAGTAACTTGTAAGCTATGTTTTGTTTGCAAAACAATCGTATTTTTGAACTACCCGCATTTTAAAACTCGAAAATAGGTGAAAAAATTAAAAGTGATATTTCTCCGCTTCTAGACGTGATATCAAAATAAAATGCCTACAGATATTTATTATTAGTCAACCTCAATATGAAGCCATATGAGTGAATTCAGATATTTTTTTAGTGTTGAGTAGTGTAATTTTACAATACAATGCGGACGTTTATTATATGTCTAATAACTATATTCTGTTTCTATGAGCGTCGTAAAAAATATGAACAAATTACGCTTTGTTACTTTTTTATGCCAGACAGTAATTTTCGAAAATGTGTATACGAATGGCACAGATACTGTTAAATCTGTTTTAAAAATCAGCTTTATATGAATTGTTCTATGCACTAGCATTGGCTTATGCCAATCTTAGATAATATACAAATAAATAAAATTGAAGTGTCTGTTTGTAATATCAAAATAACAGCTTTTTACTAAATGCATATGTAAGAAAATATGGTACTTATAACAAAAAAACAAATTTTAAAATTTTTGTCTGTCTGTTTGTTACCGCTAATCTCGAGAACGGCTGGACCGATTTTGACGGGACGTTCACTGGTAGATAGCTGATGTTATCGGGAGTAACATAAGCTAAAGTGACTTTCGAAAAAAGAGGAGTTGTGTTTTTCTAGCTATGTAGCTTCTTCCCATGATTCACGCAAATCGGCTACATTTTATACGAAAAAAATCATAAGAACAAAATATGACGGATGTTACATCCGATGTTCTGCAATGGGGTTACAGTATTTAAACTTTATTCTTGTGGGTGAGAGAGAAAAAAATCACGAATAGTAAAAGCAACAGGAAGCTATACAAAACCGATTGGCAGAAGTATCGTTGTGAAACAGCGCGTGTGAGTCAGCCGGGTATTTTAGAGGTGTGCTCCCGAACACACGGGCAGCCGAGTTACCTCTCAACTTAGCTAAATTAAAACTCTATTGTTCGAAATTAGCGTTTTATCTCTACCATGAATCATCGTCGTTTCTACAGATAACGTCTACTTTGTGCAGACGTTATTCCTATGACTAATTTCAGAGCAAATTGCCGTTGTAGGATTCCATCTTGAAACGATAAATGCGGACTATAATAATTATAAATTATGATTTATTTGCAATGATTGTTTCATTTATATGATCTGTCAACGTTTCGAATCAGTTTCACGGTCCGTGGTCGAGAGGATTGATGATTCATCAATCCATAGTCTTAAGTCAAGTTTAATTCTTCACGAATTCTGTGATAATTTTATGAATTCGAATTTGTCAATTTCAAAAGCAACTTGATATAACCTATATACATTTAATTAAAAAAGTCGTTTTGTTTCACGACTAAAATTAAATATATTTTTCGGAAATGAGATTTGGACATGTAATTCAAATTATTAGGTAAGTACTTATTAAGGATCATAGTTTCTTTTTACTGATGAAACTTTGAACAACAACATGCCATTCTCGATCGAATTTTTCAATGCCGTTTTTCGCGTACACGTATCACGCGCTTTTCGAAGTAGTTCCGTGTGAAACGAATTAGGTGATGTTTACTATTGAAAAGTGTATAAATAATATGTAGTTAGTAGTCTTTTTTTTTTTTTTTTTTTTTTTTTATTTTTTTTTTTTTTATTTATACATTATAGGCACACGCTTGACCACTACCACACCTGATGGAAAGTGATGATGCGGTCTAAGGTGTAACGCGTTTGCCTAGAAGATGCCTATTCACCCTTGTTTTAAAGATACCCAAATTGTACGTGTTAGGAAACACAGATCTTGGGAGAGCATTCCAGACCCTAGCCGTGCGAATCAGGAATGAAGACTTAAAGCGCTTGGTGCGCGTAGGTGGAATATCAACGACGTAGGGATGGAAGCTCACCCTATGTCTTGCAGTGCGGTGGTAAAAAGGTGAAGGGGGGACAAGATCGAAGAGCTCCTGAGCACACTCACCGAAATATATCCTATAAAACACCGACAAGCCGGCAACTTTACGGCGGTGATCGAGACTCTGGAGTTTACTTAAAAGTGGTGAGTCATTGCCAATGAGTCTCCTAGCCCGACGATCTACAGCATCTAGTGCTGCAAGTTGGTATTTAGCGGAGCCATCGAAAAGGTGACTGCAGTACTCCATGCACGACCTGACCTGAGCTTGATATAGAGTAAGCAATTGTTGTGGCGTGAAGTACCGCTTGACCTTATTAAGGATGCCTAGTTTTTTGGCAGCAGTCTTGGCCTTAGCTTCGATGGCTCTTCCAAAGTTTATAGTTGCTGAGATGTCGAGGCCTAGAAGATCAATGTGGTCGGTGATTGGGACGGATACGTTTCGGAAAGTGGGAGCCAGGTTAAAAGGGCTCCGCTTAGCTGAAAACAGACACGCCTGTGTTTTGGTAGCGTTAAACTCCACCAAATTGGCTACACCCCAATTAGACACATCTTGGAGGGTGGAGTTTACACGTTCTACCATCGCCGGTTCTACCTCTTCTATCTACCATAGTCGGTTTGTTGTAGTCAAATCAATAAAATATTTAGAATAGAATGGAATATTCTTTATTGCTAGAGACAAGAGATGATTAATTGTTTACAATTTATTGAATCTTATAGTTAAATACGGTGCGCAAAGGCGGTCTTATCGCTTTAAGCGATCTCCTCCAGACAACTTTACAAAGTTTAAAAGAATTTACTGAGGGATATGGGAAAGTGCAACTTCTTAACTAAAAACTTTTTTAGAGGATTCATCATTAGTGAGACGTTTCATAAATAGATTGGGAGAACATGATTTTTTAAACATTTTGATGAAATAAGTCTTTGGTCAGACATAATTTAATGAACAGAATTTCCGAAGTAGATTGACGTTAGTGACTGAAAAAGGAGGGGAAAAATTAACCTTATAAATGACAACAGCATGGGCAGGAGATAAAAAATTTATCCCCCCATTTTATCCACTGACAGGGGATAAAATTGTCTTTTCCCTATGCTAAAGAATGGCGACAGAGAAGGCGATGTATATTCCTATAAGTATAACCACTCAGTGTTATTTCCACCGCTGTGCCCATGCTCGACGGGTGGATAAAACTAAGCGAGGGGATAAACATTTTATCGTTTTTCCGTGGATAAAATTTCTCCCGCCTATGCTAGCCCTGCAGCGATATTACTCCATCGGAATGAAAACGAGTTAGCGAGACGCTGTGCTAGAGCGTCGAGGTCATAGGAGTAACGTTTTCGCGTAAACGTAAGCGCTGGTAAGCAACCGGGCCGAGTGACGCAGGCGCGAGCCCCGACCTACTTATGTCGTCAAAAAAAAATCTGCAGATGTTCAAGATATATCGAGAACTAGCGAATGCTCGCGGCATCTCTCACCATGGAGAAAATATGTACTTTTTCAACGAAGTAGGTGTAGGTATACAGACCTCAATTCACACCTCCCTCAGTTTAGAACAGCCATACTCCAACTTTTATTTTCTTAGGCCACTTACTTTAACTTTAAAACTGCATGTGGGCTGCAACATTAACTCAAATCTGTTATTTAGGTTTAAAGTCCTTTGGAAATTTAATTGTTTATTTAAATTTTAGTTCCAATACAAAATAGATTCCCATTTCGATTAAGTATCAAGATGACCAGCAATTTAAAAAAAAAATTCCAACATGATCTGGTCTGAATGAAATCAACGATGAATTATTCGGTTTTTGTA
This sequence comes from Hipparchia sbordonii, assembly GCA_038048805.1. Taxonomy (NCBI): domain Eukaryota; kingdom Metazoa; phylum Arthropoda; class Insecta; order Lepidoptera; family Nymphalidae; genus Hipparchia; species Hipparchia sbordonii. The sequence continues at coordinate 8,541,831 of CM076110.1, forward strand.
ATATCTTTAGAAGACTCACCATACGGTATATTGATTTTAGTTAGGTACATGTAAAGAGCTAGTAGGAAAAGAAAATTCAGTCTAGTAGACCGTATAGCACGGTCAGGGTAGTAGGGAAACTATGTCATATAATTTCAGTTTTAAACACATACCTAATCAAAATTATTCAAGGTCTCTCGAGATGTTATTAAACAAGCGAAGTCCAAGTGGATTGCAATAATTTAATCAAAAATACTAATAATAATAATGTACAGAAATACGTGTATACGTACTACAGTTTTATAATAGTAAAATACAGATATAGATGTGTTGTTCCGAATAGAAATAAACTTGTCACATATTTTGATTGTATGTAGAGCGGGCACGGGTTAGTCATTTCACTCGGCGATGCCAACGGCCGTTTGCGCACCACCATCAAACGATATAAAGGCAATCGTATTCCAGACTGAATCACGCTAAGCGCCGTCTGCAAAATGTCTCACCGCTCCCCATTTATTTTCCATACACTTATTGTTTTGATATTAGTACCAGGAACATTTCCAACGTTAAATGAAGTTTGGCGATAAAGCGCATTCGCCGCAACACCCATCCACCAGTGAGATTGTCTAAAAATAATAATGCATCAGTATGACGATCGCAATCATTTCTGAATGGCCGAATTTACCAATTTTTGCTGCATCAATGCATTGTAGCCAATGGCGATAGAGTACGGACCAATCTGAGGTGATTGTGATCGTCACACTGATGCAATCATTTTTAGATAATCCCACAGCAGGGCACATTCCATTTTTTGTAGTACTGGTAATGTGAACGATCGACGTCATCTGTGTCTCAATGGCTTCGTATTATGCATTTGAACAGCCTCGACCTGAGGCAAATTGCACTCGTTTGCAGCTTTAGTTATGCAGCACTTATGGTGCAATGGTTGATATCATTCGAATTTTCAGTTTCAAATGCGCATGCGGCTTTTGCGATACGTACGCTGCTCTAATCTGCGATCATCTTAAGATACACCGTTACAAAGGAACACGTAGTGGTGGTTTTAGAATGCAAACGTAAATCTGAAGAGATCAACAAACAAGTTTTAAGAGCAAAAGGGTCTATCTGATTAACTGACGCGTAAACAGTATTATTTTTGGAACTTCAAAGACCGGTTGTTACGCTGCTTGAGACTTGTATGAGTACAACAAAGGAGTAAACATCTGTAATATCTATTTGTAAGTAAATATAACAAAAGAGACGATGTTACAACATCAATGCTTAACGATCTTATACGGCCAAGACAATAAGTTTCAAGGGATGACTGAAATTAAATGGTATTTCACTTCAATTCCTCCTTGAATTGCTTTATCTTTGAATTGATTTTCAAAATCTGTGTTTATTTTAATCTGACGGTCGAGTGAGTTAAGCTTTTTTTCTCTTCCATATGACCATGGTTCCACAAAACGCTCAATCGACGCTTCATTTCTGGAGACGTAGCCGAACTTTTGAGATTTTGAGAGGAAGATATTTTGGGTGATTTGGTGTTACCATAAGCAACGTAGGCACTAGCTAATTGTTTACTGCAAAGTGCTGCCCTACCATCATAAAATAATTAGAAATGACTCATTGCGCCGTCGAAAACGTCATTCGACGCTAGATAGCCACTAGCCGAGAAAATTTGGCAATGCCTTTTGACAGCCTATTATTTCACTGTCGGCTATCGTTTGTTGAGATTATAAATGTGCCTCGTGATTTTCGCTTTTGAGAGTATATTGCTTTTATTGTAAAATATCTGAACAGGAGTTGGCGTACCTATTCGATAAAGGACATACAGAATAATACATTAAACTAGCGTGCGCATAACTTCATCCTCGTGGATTTAGTTTAAAAAAAAAATTCTTTATAGAAACATCTTTAGACTTTTCCTTTACCGTCTTTTGGGTTGAGCAGAATCTGAGCTTGACCTGAAGTCAAAGCAGGCGAGAGCTAGTTTCAATGGTCTATTAGAAAATTATACATAAAATAAAATTTTGAAAAATCTGATTTAGTTATTTTAGACCTATAGAAAATTTTAAACAGTTTATTTAAAATAATGAAAACAAAAACTGTTTATCTATACAAATAAATGACACGTACTTTTGTTTATCAATGGTCTGTTTAGTGGTAGTTTAGTGGTAATGAATTTACCACGTTTTTACGTCTTTAAATTCTATAAAGCTGTAGTAGAAACTAAAAGTATTAAAATGATTTGTGTACATTAATATAATTTAGTCATTCTATGATCAACTTATTTAACAACATACACTTGCATAATTTAACATAATCCTTAAGAAACCTTGAACATACGTGACTTTATTTATCATCATCAAAAATTCTTTTAAAAAATTAAAGATTATTTCGTTAAAGACGATTTTGTAGGTACTACAACTCCCATTATCACAAAATGTATTTTTTTTATATTCTAAATTATAGATAATGAAGAAAACTGTATGAATTGGAACAACGGAAAATGCTTAGCTATTCAACAAGTGGTCTTATTGGCCATATGGTCTTTTGGTCAATGTATATTGTACAATGAAATATGCTTTTGTGTCATAAGCTGATATTGATCAAGTGATATCCTAGTTCTTATCTCGCCTGATCACACTGAACTGAAGTCTGAAGTCATAAAAATGTGGATGCTGATAAAGTTGATTTTCAAGCTCCCAGCACCTCTAACACTACTTATTTAGATGACTAGTCGAAATTTGATGATTTTTCAAGATTAAAAAAGAGATAGGGAGTAGGTATAAGGTACAAGATTAAAGCATTAGAATTTCTTACCGTCGAACTGAATTTACAGAATACAACACTTCCTTACTAAGATTATAAATGCGAAAGTGTGTTTGTTTAATGGTTTGTTAGTTTGTTGGTTTGTCCTTCAATCACGCCACAACAAAGCAACCAATGGACGTGATTTTTTGCATGGGTATAGTCGAGGACTGGGAGAGTGACAAAGACTACTTTTATCCCGGAAAATCAAAGAGTTCTCGCGGGATTTTAAAAACTAAATCCACGCGAGCAAAGCCACGGGCATCGACTAGTTTCTTATAAATATAGATTTATTTTACAAGATTTATGAACGGACTTGGAGAGTGACATAGGCTACCTTTTGTTGCGGAAAAAACCGAGGCTTCTGCTGGGATTTTTAAAACCTGAACTCAACGCGGGCAAAGTCCCGGGCCAAAGCTAGCTAGCCAAATTTATTAAATACAAATCAACACTCACTCATGAAAACGTCAACGAACACTTGTAACTTATGACGATTCGGTTGCACTGTTATTGAAACTTGAACAGAACAGTCCGATTGCGGCATCTCACTTAGCTATAGCATCGGTCGTCCTTGACAGCGCACGCGTCGGCTACGTACGGACACGCATTCGGGCGTACGCGTATACGGGCGGCGGAACGCGGCCTATACGTTGGAGTGCGGTCGCTAATGCATCGGGGTGCAGCGGGAGATGCGACGGCGGCGACGCCGGCGCGAGACTGTGCGACGACGAGCCCGTTCCATGCCTCCCCGATAACCTTAAATTAGATTAATTGTATCGAGCTGATTCATGCGTGCACGCACGATGCGTTTCTGTTGACATCGGATAAATGTGTCGGCTTAATTTAACAATACGGGATACAGCGTGACTAATCGATTGGGACGTTTCGCGCGAACGATTTATTCTTTGACTGAAGATTGCCGCGACGCTTTTCCATAGACAAGTCTCCTATCGGATACACGTAAATAGATAGGTATATCTAATGAAATGAGTCAGCCTGATTAAACCAGACAAAAATACTCAGATTGTGATAAATTCATATTTATATTATAGTTTCACGGCTCAATGGATCTTGATGAAAAGTACGGAGATAGTTCGAATCCTGGGGACGCAAAAAGGATTAAGTGTACGGGGATCGAATTGTCAACCTTTCAGTTTTCAATACCCTACCCGTTCAATTCAATTCCATTTCAATAGTACCCTTTACCGTTGAGCCATTGAGGCTTTTTTAGACTGACTTGACTGATCATTAAAATTTTTGTAACTTAACGACGTATACTAGTGAAATAGTCGATAGAGAGGTTTTCGTACGAGCTTCGATCATAGAAAAATAAGTGGATATCGCATGTTAGTCCGATTTGTGTAACCACTAAATATGAGTGCAGATCATTTCGCTAGCTAGTCTGTCATCGAACATTGACGTGAAGCAGTTATTTCAGTGTCAAGGAACAATGATGCATTTGAATAATAGTTGAAGTATGAAGTGCTGAATCCCCTTATTTTTCTGTGATCGAAGCGTACGAGTAAGTTAGCGTGAATCGATAATGCTGGGGGTATAAAGCGGCTCTCAAAGCCGAAGTTTTACTGTATAAAAATCAACACATCTGTTTATTTGAGCAGCGCATAACGGCGAGATGCCCGCCGCGGCGGCACCCATGAAAATATTACGACTTATTTACTTTACGGCGGCGGTGCTGTTCTTACCGCATTGACGTGCGCGGCCCGCGGCTGACTCAGCAGGGCACGCGCCGCGAGCCACGCCGCTGGCTTCACTCGAAAACTATTAAAAATCATCGTAAACTCCCCATCCGGAAAGTATACACATGTAAAATTTACAACCCGTACGGTATGCCCTTTTAATTTTTGAACGTAACACATGAAAATTATGGACTTGATTCTTTTTGACTCATGTAAACTCATGAAAACTTAATGTACCCGCGACTTAGGTTAGGCAGCCGTGTTAGGTTTTAAAAATCTAGCAGGAAAGATTTGTTTTTCCGGGATAAAAACCTATACAACGTACATCCTGATTCTCAACTACAGCAATACGAAAATATAGCTCCGTGACAACACAATTTTTTTTATTCGACGACAAGAATCTTGTCACAAGATAGTCCTTGTCACTCACCTTATGGTAAGTGACGATGCAGTCTAACTTGGAAGTGGCATGGCAGTGTACATTCAACCCATACCTCTAATCGGTTTCTACACGCCTTGTGCTTGGCGGCACGTCTTTAACGATAGGGTAGTAACTAGCCACGCCACCAGACCAGACCAGACCAGAGACAATTCAGAAATTATATTAATAGTAGGTAAAAAGCTCCTTTGAATTCCAATATACTAGATCGGATCGGAATCGCAAATTTACGAGGAAGTTTAGAGTTTCCTGGAGGCAAACAGAAATGGCGTAGCGAGAATACAACAAGGAACTGCTACAAGCAAAAGGAACCGCGTTCGAGATCTAACAATACTTTGGTGCTGCGATCGGTCGTTGGTCCCATAGCACCCGGTTCCTAGAAGGTAAGCGGACACAGTCTAAAATAGTCGCGGCCTCTTCCGAGAACCGTGACTCACGCCGGGACCGTCCCGAAACACATCTGGATAGAACACCGCTATATAAACGCTTTATATATAAACTGCCTGCGAGCGACGACGGCCTAGTAGTTAGGATTCGGGGATAGCGGGTTCGATGCTCTGACTTTTGAGTTATGTGCGTTTAAGCAATTAAACCCAAGCTTCAACGGTGAAGAAAAGAAAACATAGTGAGGAAACTTGTAAGTCTGAGAGTTTTCCAAAATGGTCTCAAAGGGCTTGAAGTCTGTCAATTTGTATTGGGCAAGTATGCTGGATTGTGGCCTATGATCCTTCTTTAAGAGGAGACCTGCGTTCAGTAGCAAGCCACTGATGGGTTGCTAATGATGATGATGATGAACTGTCTCGTTGGTCTAATGGTTAACATGTTCGACTGCGGGTAACGAGGTAACAGATTCGATTCCCGGGGCTGGCCAAAAAATGTTTTGAGGTTTGTCAAGAAATTCTCAGTATTAGTTCGGAGAGCACGTAAAACCGTCGGTCCTGTGCCTAATGTCTCCCGTCATATCGGATCTCCGTCCCAACGGATTACGAGAGTGAGGGAATAGAGAGTATGTCTGTGTTTTCGCGCACGCTTGTGCACTATAATATCTCCCACGAGGATGGCACATCTCTGTGGGAGATAGGACGCCGTAACGTAATTGGATTCGGTCGGGAGGACATTATTACCAAGTATATAAACGCAGAAATTATAAATGCATCCCAAAATGAAGCACTACGTTCGGTCTATTATGGTCATACTGTATGAATAGCTGGGCTAAGAATAACTTATATTCGGCCGAATCTTTGTACAAATGAATTTTCGTTCATTCATTTTCTGTACGAAAAATTGCGTGGGCGGAGGAAATAGGTCGCGTGTTATAGTTTAGGCGCAGAAAACATGAGTTTAAAAGACAAAAAGTCATAAGTGCTGATCATGTGGTATAGCAATTGCAATTCACGAGGGTGCGTGGCTCACGGTTGTGTGTGTGTCGTGTCTGTATAAGTGTGAGCGAGAGCTTGCTCGCGCCTGACCGCTCCCACCTAGACTCAAGACAAGCACGCACACTTACGCAATGTGCATGTGCACGACGTAATCACAAGTAAAGCTCACGCGCTCGTGAATTGAAAGAACTATACTTACTCTATTTTTTTTTTAATTTAATTTTGAAGTTTTAATATACTTATATTTGGTTTCCTTATTGGTTGTACCATACAGATTATTTTCATTTAATTTCACATCAATTTCAATGTTTATTGTGATCGACATTTTTAAATCGAACGTTTTGGCAGTGACTGATGAAGGAAGCGCGAGAAACTGAAGTTAAATAGGACGAAACACGGATGAGTAACGTTTGATATTTTGCCCTGTTATTTGTTATCAAATTGCGAGCCATCGCTCTTGCTACGTTTCTGAGAACGTCTTCAATATTGCACGAAATAAAATGGAGTAATGTACTTCATTTAATTAGCGTGGCTAAAGATATTCTGCTTCTATAAACATCTTCAGTATTATCAACCGATAGACGTCCACTACTGAACAAAGATCTCTTGCATGGATTTTCACAGGACTCGGTCTCGCGCCGCCTGTGTCGATTGCCATCGGTCCACCTAGTAGCCCAAGTAACATTTCGTTCGAGCCTAGGTTGTAAAAAATGCCTTTAGGTTATATAAGGGTCGTCAAAAGGTTAATGATTTACTATCTGGTCATATTAAGTACTTGAGAATGATTAGTAAGTCCTAAAACTAATTGTTTATTAAATCAACCATAGAGCCGTTGACAAGAGTTTAAATTAACGTTATTTTGACCTGTGTTTCAAGAGCATATAGCCTTAGGATCTAATAGCTGTCGTAAACTCCTAATAAAGTTCTGGAAAGGCTAACACTATGCTAAAGTGAGATCTAAAGGTTTAATTTTTAACTTTGATGTTACCACAAAGTTTTGGAATGTTGAAATCACTTTAGGCTCTATAAAAGTTGTCTAGGCGAACAAATTAGGACTACGTGGTGAAAACCCAAACCAATAAGCTATTGTTTATAAGCTGAAGGCATGATTAAAGTCCTACGAGAATATTTTAAAGCTTTAGAGGCATCCTCAAGAAAGGACAGTTGTCTCCGCGACTTAATTTTAATACTGTCTAGTAGTTTCCTAACGCCGCCATATTTTTTCACTGAAATAAAAAAAAATCTAAACAAAAAGCAATATTTTAAATCAATAAGGCAAAATTAAGAATCTTGTACGATTGAAAATAAAATGTTTTTGTATAAATAGAAGTTTTATTAACTCTTACCACCAATCAACTAATTTTATAATAATTTTGATTGCAATTAATTCATTAAAATATGTTCAAAACTTTAACTTAGGAAAGGCCCGTGTCGTATACAACACTATTATCCTAAAGTTTCACGATAAAGTGCCAGTCGCACTATTTTTTTATTATTCCTGACTTCAGCAAGTTAGTTATTATTTTTTAACACTAAAACTTAGTATAATGACATTAAAAGACGCCATTATAAATTATTTTTAAGTCCACGATTCTGCGTAAAGAAATTTTTACACAGAAACCTTTTAAAACCTGCGAGTCCTGGAAAGGCATGTATTCATGTCCATTAAAAAGGTATTAAGTTGTTATAGGGTTACATCCAAGACTAATTTAGAACTTAAAAGCTGTGTTGCAAGGTTATATTAACCACAAATTAAGGTTGTGAAGGTTATATTTGGGTTCTATGTAAGTAGTTCGGAAGGTTCTGGATTTAAGCTATAAGTTTTGCTGTAGCTCTCAGAATGGTTCTAAAACGAGGGCCCTTTTTGCACTCAGGAGGTTAATATAAGGTAAATATAACGTTATTGAGCCTATTAAGACTTACGAGCAAATTTCCATACAAAGGTTTTAGAACCTTTTCAAAACCTTTCTAAAACCTAAAATGTTACTTGGGAGGGGCTCTAGTAACTTGCGCTTCCTAGTGCGGGATCGCTACTACTTTTTTATCCGAAATAGGCTTACGCTTGACGACAATCAGTACTGGATAGCACTGATGAGGTTGGAGTGCGCTTGCCTAGAAGATGCCTATTCACTCTTGCCTTGAAGGTACTCAAATTATAGGTGGCAGGAAACAGATACTGGAAGAGTGTTCTACACCTCAGCGGTTTTTATCAGAAACGTTGAATTAAAGCGTTTCTTTCGAGTAGTTCCAGGGCCTTGGGATCCCAATGACCATCAGTTCTTCGAACTATGCGTTCCCCCCATTCCACTTCAGCTTCGCGACTAGCTGAGCTATGTTGGTAACTATGGTTCTCCTACGGATTTCATCATTTCGAATGAGTAACGTTTGATATTTGCCCTGTTATTTATTATCAAATTGCAAGCGATCACTCGTGCTGCGTTTCTAGAACCAGCGTCTTTAAACCGACTTGATATTTATTACAGGAAATAAAACGGGAGCAATAAGTTTAATGTACGAGTACTTAATTTAACTAGCGTGGCTAAAGATGTTCTGTTTCTATAAACAAGTTTTATCTATACAAATAAACACAATGAAAGTGTCTATCTGTGACTTTGATATTCTATTTCTATATACAAGTTTTATAAGGGATCCAAATAAAAAAATTGAAGCGTCTGTCCGAGATTTTGATATTCTGTTTCTGGAAACAAGTTTTATTTATACAAATAAAGAAAATTAAAGTATCTATGTGTGATTTTTAAATTACTGCGTCTGATCAAAATTGGTTAAACTTAGGAACGTTTAAACATATTTTGACAGAATTTTCACAAGCAGATAGAGGATTATATTGTTGAAAATGACCTAAACTATATTCTTTATCCCGGAAATATTAAGAGTTCCTACAAAACAAAACAAACGACTTCGTTAGCATGAATTAAGATTTTTTAATTCCCTCCGGAATTCTCTTATTTTACGGGATAAAAAGTAGCCTATGTGTTATTCCAGACTATAATTTATTTATGTGCCAAATAGCCAAATCGGTTCAGTAGTTGCGGCGTGATTGAGTAACAAACATTCATCCATACAAACTTTCGTCTTTATAATATTGATAGGATAGGATTTATTTACATAAAACTACTAGCTTTTGCCCCCGCGACTTCGTCCGCGTGGAATTAGATTCCAATTTTTCCTGAATTTTCTTTGCTATAAACCTCACGGAGCCCGAGACTTTTCCAACGAATGCAAAACCGTGGAAATCGGTTCGTGCGTTCTGGAGTTATAGCGTCAGGAAGGAAAACCCGACTTATTTTTATATAATAGATAGCACCTGGCCAAACAAAAGAAAATGCAATGCACTGTGCAGTGGACGCGCGTAATGCCAAAACTTTAAATTATGTCATAGGTATATGTACAGTAATTCGTGCCAAAACGGGAGATAACAATCTAATTAGTAAATGCTATTTTAATCCATGCTTATTATGTATATATATAAAAATATAAAATACGCAATATTAGTCAATATCTTGCCCTTTTACTAATCACTTTTCTTGCAAATTAAATTAAAACTCGCATGTTTCTATCGAATTCCTATTATTTAAAGTCAGGGTATGCCTTTTTATAAATAAAACTAGCTTTAGATCTTTTGCACATTATAAGTTTTCTTGTGTCTTATGAGAAATGTCTTATAAGAAACTCAGTCGCAATGATTGTTTTAAGAGACCATACATAAATTACAAGATATTTTTTCTTATGTCGGATCTGACACGCGCATACTAATCATTTTGTCGGCTGCATGTTCGATGTCGCGCCTACACAAGACGTCTTGTTTAGACACGACAAATAAGCTATAATTAAAAAAATTAAAAAACACGACTGCCCAGCCAAAAAATGAACTAAAAAGTTAAATGCCTTTGGAATCTTATTATTATTTTTTTGTAAATCAGTGGATATTGAACTAGTGTTATATATATTTTTGGAATCATTTTCTAGATGATGATTATACGTACTTAAGTACGTATAATCATCATCTTAATCTTATTTTCGAATTTTTTTCAACTTTAGTCTTTAATGCGGGACCATGTTCACACCATCAAATTTTTTAAAAATTTTACTAGCCTATGTCACCCGGAATAAGTTAAGGATTCTAACGATGTTCATCATAATCGGTTCATGATTATAGAAGTTATGGTGGAATATAGAAATTCACATACATGAACCCTGAAAACAATATACCTACATAATATATCATATAAAAAAAGGACAACATAAAACATAATCGAAACAAATCGCCGGCGTGCATCAAAACGTTACAGAGACGTGGTCTAAAGTTAAACCAATGCATCATGCGCGCATGAGCAACGACTTCGCAATGAAGTCCTTTGCCAGGACACATGCGAGCACTGACTCATGTAGCTTAATTTATCTACATTCTGCAGGGTGGAAACGATAAATGTTCACTGGCACTTACATGTTTAAGATTTATTCGTTTACTACTTGCAACTCCCGTTACTAAAAGGTCGTAAAGACCTTAATTTTAGTAATTTTTTTTTTTTAAAGCTATTGCATAGCTTCTATCGCGGGCCAGCGTGGAGACCGAATCCAGAAATTCCGTAACGAAAATAACCTGACACGGGACTCCTCTACGGTGAGCCGCTAGATGGCGCATTTTTTATCAACGCCATCTAACGGTGAGCCCCTAGATGGCGTTGATAAAAAATGCTATGCAATAGCTTTACCGCGGCAGTCCCCGAGTGCCACACGTCTTTTTTTTATTCAATGACAAGATAGCCCTTGACTGCGATCGCACCTGATGGTAAGTCACGCTGCAGTCTAAAGTTAAACCAATGCATCATACGCGCATGAGTCCTTTGCCAGGACATATGCGAGCACTGACTCATGTAGCTTAATTTATCTACATTCTGCAGGGTGGAAACGATAAATGTTCACTGGCACTTACATGTTTAAGATTTATTATTAACTGCCTCGTTGGTCTAGTAGTTAGCAAGTTCGACTACGAATGACGAGGTCCCGGGTTCGTCGATTCCCGGATCGGGCCAAAAATGTATTGCGTTTTCTGTTAAGAAATTTTCAGTACTAGCCAGGAGTTAGGAAGTCGGCGGTAAGTCATTCCCGTACCTCGGGGAGCACGTAGTGATATCGGCCCTGCGCCTGATCTCTTTCCGGTCGTGTCGGGACCAATACCCAAATGGGGCTCAATCTTAAGGTGGAACTATTTACTACTTTTTTTATTTAAAATATTTTTAGCGAGTTAACGAGCAGGCGGGTCACCTGATATTAAGTAATTACCGCCGCCCATGAACATTTGTAGCGCCTGAGGCACCACCAGTGAGTTGCCGGCTTTTAAGGAATTTGTTGGTCCGTCCCTTGAATAACCCCATGTTGTTATTTTAGACTATTTTTTTAGAAAATGAAAAGTTTAAGAAAAGCTCACCCATAAGATGCTAGGGTGGGTGAGCTATAAATGAAACAGGTACTCACCCACTGGTATAAATTTATCGAAGCCGCCGTGGTTCTTCAGTTCTATGTAACCGTCATAATTGTTGAGCGAGTCTCGGAAGTCCTTCAACTCCCACGTATTCTGCAAACCATACGTCATATTTAGCTCCAAGAAAAAACAAGAATGATAATACTTAGAATAGAAATATTTTTTGTTCAAATAAACTTTTACAAGCACTTTTGAATCGTCAATGAATCTACCACTGGTTCGGAATGCCTTTCCTGCCGAGAAGAGCCAGCAAGAAACTCGGCGGTTGCTTTTTAAAAAAAAAAAAAACTTTACAATGGTTAATGAAACTATGCTATGTATACAGTGCTTCCACGATGAATTTTCCTGAGTACAATACAAGAAAAAATAAATACAATACAACTACAAATAAATACAATCCAATACATGTTAAAACAGGCAGGCCAAAGCAGACCCATTCCCGTTGGTGGCACCCGTTCACGAGCATGACGCATGATCCAGCCATTGTTTCGCTCAACCATATTTGAGGGAACGTAACAACCCGCATCAATTATGAACAAATATATTAATTCCATTTTTTTGCGAAACACATATAAACAACTAGCGACGTCGTCTGCGTGGACTCTGATTTTTCGGGATAAAAAATAGCCTATGTCACTCTCCAGGTTCTCAACTATACACATGCGAAAAATCACGTCGAACGCTCTGTTGAAGCGTGATTGATGGACCAACAAACAAACACACTTTCGTATTTATAACATTAAGTAAGGATAACGAAAAGCGCCCTGAATGTGTTGCCCTTTACATTTCGGTGCTGACGAGCAGTTGGTCAATGGCCATAATGTAAAGGATTAAATCAGGGCAAATCGGTGGCGACCATAGAAAGGGACCTGTGGATGTCAATCACTTGTAATGAGGACAATAATCCTTACTATCCTTACTAATATTATATGTAAGTGCGAAAGTGTTTGTTTGTTGGTTTGTCCTTCAATTATGCTGCAACAGAGCAGGTATTTGAAGTGTGACATAAGTTACCTTTTATTTTGAAAACCTTGCTCTACAGGGATGAAATCGCAGGCCAAAGCTAGTAAAAGTGAAACATATCATTTTATCAAGGGATACTTACAGGATCAACTTCAATTTGCAGCGGCGTTTGGTATCTGGGATCCACCGGCATCCTTTGCGACGCGTTCCCGTTGTACTGCAAGGGATTTGGACTATTCGCCGCGCTCAGTCTATCACAATAGTTCTGATTGTAATCCTCCTTCCTCATTGAATTAGTGCTCAATGCGGACGGCGTCCTACTTGAAGGCGACAATTTGTCATTCTCTCTATTCCAGTACTGATCTATGTCTATATGCCGAGGATTCATATTCCCGATGTTATAATTCACTATCGGCGACAACCCTCTAGGGGACGAACTCTCGCTGAAAACCACGGGGCTTCTGAATACTCTCAAAGTGTCCTGTGGTGTGCTTCCTTCGCTGGGCATTTGAATCCTTTCCGAAGGTACGGGGGAACTAGATGTTCGGTTGATCGTGACTGAACTGCCCGGTTCTAAATGCGTGTCCCTTCTGAACTGTTGAGGGATTTTGACGGACGCTCGCTGCTCCTGTGGGTCTTCCTTGATTTTCGGCTGGTTCTCATTGGCCATTAGGTTCTGTAGGCGGCTGACTTGGGACTCGACGAAGCTTCGAGGTCTCGGCGACAGGTTTGGTGAGTGCGGTTTCGTCGTGTGCCGGTACGTGACGGGGTTTGAGGGTGTATCGTCTGTGAAGTGTGTGTTCCGGGTTTGGGTTATGTTCTCTGTGTCGAAGCTGTCTCGCGTGCTGTACAGGAGATAGTCGTCGTCTACGCTCTCTTCGTCGTCCTCCTCAAGATCGTCGTAGTTTATGGGCGTGTCCGCACCAGGGAAGAACTCGCAGAGCGTTCTCATTATTTCCACTACCTAAACAAAGATTCTTTATATACAACGTGTATTGAAACTCCGAAATAATACTAAAGGAGGTGAATGTGCTCATGAAATTGAACAACTTTCCCCAAGGAACATAGGTCGAAATGTGAAAAAAAAAAAAATTTGGACCTCCCATACAAAATAGACGATCAGCTGATTGATTTACTACGGGAGGTAAATTTTTTTTTTAATATTTCGACCTATGTTCCTTGGGGAAAGTTGTTCAGTTTCATGAGCACATTCACCTCCTTCAGTATTATTTTGGAGTTTCAATACACGTTGTATATCACTGAATTTGTAATAAGAAGAAAACAAGTACTGAGGAATTTCACAACCTTGTTCTGCCTTCATCATTCTACTACAGAACTGCTTTTTTTTACATTATAGGCACACGCTTGACCACTATGACACCTGATGGAAAGTGATGATGTGGTCTAAGGTGTAACGCGTTTGCCTAGAAGATGCCTATTCGCTCGTTTTAAAGATACCCAAATTGTACGTGTTAGGAAACACAGATCTTGGAAGAGCATTCCAGACCCTAGCTGTGCGGATCAGGATTGAAGACTTAAAGAAATCAGTGCATGTAGATGGAATATCAACATAGGGACTGTGTTAGCACCCTTATAATTTTTTTACGGTACGGTTTTTTTAACCTGTCTAGAGACAACGCTGGTACAGCAAAAGATGCTCTATTTTTTAGGCAACTACGTGTTAAAGACAAATACACGGGTTCTCGGCGCGGAGTTGTCGCTGTTATCTGATTCCGAAGACTGCCTAGTGAATAAAATTCACAATCCGACTAACATAGTCACGTGAAACTTTCGCGTACATTTAACCGCAGCCTAAGGCAAAAATCTATAGTGATATATACCTATCACTCGCTCAGCTCAGACTCAAGATAGAGATAAAACGAGACAGATTTATGTCAGAACATATTTGTGTCTCGTTTTAACCTCTATTTTGAGTCTGCGCTGAGTCAGAGCACGCTCTATAGATCTCAGCATAATTATGTCTTTATAAATAACAACCTATTACTAAGCTTTTAATATGATTATTGAAACTAGCATAACAGAAACATCTGCTTTTGAATTCGGGTTCGATCGGCAGGACATTATTATTCTATCTATAGTGATCAGCCAGTGATCAGTCATCGTGCTAAAATAAAGTGGTTACCTCAGACATACTAGGTCGCTCCGCCGGCACCTTGTGCCAACACTGAGTCATCAATTGCTCTATAGGTTCAGGGCAGCCTTCTATTAAATTCGGCCGCTGACCTGAAAATATAACGAGAAATTACAAATAAATAAATAGGTATGTTTTATTCAAATAGCCGGATAAAATCTTAATAGTATTGATCAAAACGACTAACGAGGAATAGGCGCGCTATTGAAGTATCTGCTAAACAAAAAAAGTGTAAATAAGCACACATCGCTCATTTGCGACAAGGGTGACATAACTCAAAATTCACCAATTTTAGTGTCGAACATTTATACTTTTTGCTATAAAAACATTACACTAAGCACAAAAAAATACCAGCGAGAGAGATTGTGACTTAATGCTCTGTCGCTTTGTAGGCTGCTGTGTTGTTTCGAGACTGCAGCATCCACAAAACATTACTTTCTAACGAGAGAATTCTCTCATCGTCAATTTTGAATTATGTCACTCTTGTTGCAAATGAGCCCCCTAATCCTTCTACGGCTCTCTTTTTGATCAGATCAGACTTTAACACGCAACTTCGTACTGTACGAGTGTTGAAGGGTGTGAGCGGTTTATTTTAATAATATTGAACTTTTCAAAAGAATATGCTTTTCTAACTTAGATGAGACAAAAGAGTCACCACTTGTACCACAAGAATAAAATCTATCTAAAACCTATGGTTCAGTTTCCTTTTTATTAATTTACATAGAACACACAAACAGGTTATCGTACCTTTTTCTTTTATATGCACTTAATGTATTGAGAAACTTAAATAAACTGCACTTTTAAAACACACACATGATAAACAGTATTTTGTTTACCACACAAGTGTGACTGTTCACAACAATTTTATATTTTTATTGAAGTGTTAACCTACACTTAAAGGAAGGTTGTTCACAACAAAATCGATTGCTTGAATGGTTAGGATCCTTGATGATACAATCTACTATAGGTGCTTTGACTCACATATTTATGACTCATATTACTTAGAAAATTTGATTCTAACAAAACTTAACTGTGTATTAGTAGTAAGACGATAAGCTAACAACAGTAACCAAGCGTAAATAAATAACATGGTTTTTTTTTGGTTTGCTATTTTTAGCCATCTACAATCAGTCCATCTGTGACTATGAGTAGATTTGATGGAGGCATCGTGGTTTGAAAGGTTACTCGACCAAGAAACTCTTCCCATTATGCAACTGCTGGCCTGGGTTTACAGTGATAGTTCTTCCACTGTGGTTCGCTTTAGCCTATTGATTCTGCTACATGTGGTTCATTAACCACTGCCAGACTGTTCACATGCCCTTCTAGTCTGGTCTTATGTTTTTTGGCACTTAGTTGGATTTCCTCTTTTATTGTAGGCATTCCTAAAAACTCATGCATTTCTGCTGTTTTGGTGAACTAACTAATGTGAAATAACTAATTTAAAGTTAAGGAAAGCATTCAAACAATAACAAAACTTTGAAAAAATTTTGTAAATTTTGTATTGACAATTACGAGCAGTACATTGCTATCTGTATTACGATTTACGCGGGTCTCACTTGAAGTGCGGTGCGGCGAAGCGCGAGGCGAGGTAGCGGCAATTTGAGATGGAAGGGTAATAAATGTGATCAGAGGTTTAGTTAATATTGCTAATCTAAATAAAATCTCTAAGTCCTAAATCTCAGGCTTTTCCTTTCATAATGCTCTGTGTGGAAAAGGATAGATAGTACTAGATTTTAGTTTAGAAATTGTGTACATCAGGTCCGATTGTGAATTTAAACCATCCGTGGACCCGTCAAACACACAAAAATTTTCATCAAAATTGGTCCAGCGGTTTAAGAGTTCAATGATATACACAAGACCTATTATATAGTTTTTGCTCGCTGATTTGATCAGGTTAAGTTTGGTTTTTCAAACCTCTATTTTACCCTCTTAGGGGTTGAATTTTCAAAAATCCTCTATTATCAAATTCTTACATAATAACAGTTATCTATATGCCAAATTTCAGCCTGATCCATCTAGTGGTCTTCTTCGTTTCCTGGGAATCTTTTCCGCAAGTAGGCGTCAATTGGCCCGTTTTGCGTCCATCTAGTGGTTTGAGCTGTGCGTTGATAGATCAGTCAGTCAGTAAGAGAGTCACTTTTTTGTTTTATTTAGTCAGATAAATAAATAAAGCATTTATTCAAACAGTCAACATTTACACAATAATTAATTTGGTCCATACTACTACTTTCTAAACTATAATTATTTGTTATTCTTCTTTCTTTTTCTTTACTGCCTCGATAGCGTGTCAGTTTGTCCTTTGTTGGCAAAGATCTCCTCGAATAATCTTTATTAGATTATTCAGAAAAAAAGAAGATAAAAAAGTAATTGTACCTGTATGTACTGCCCACATTATTCTAAATGCTGAACCACCTTCTTCAAAGGGTTTTCTTCTGGACAGAACCTCCCAAAGTATTATGCCCCAAGAGAATACATCACACTTTTCAGTATACGAAGAACCTTCAAACACCTGAAATAAGCAATTTTTTTTTTATAGTTGGACATTATAAGATTTCTAAAGTACTAATTTACTCTTTACTTGTGAAATGTCATAACTTGTGATATTAATCCTTTTTAACCGACTTCCAAAAAGGAGGAGGTTATCAATTCGGCCGGTATATTTTTTTTTTTCTATGTATGCCCGCCGATTACTCCGGGGTTTCTGGACCGATTCACGCGATTTTTTTTTTAATCGACAGAGGAAGCTCGCGAAATGGTCCCATAAAATTTTTTACCTTCAACTCTTCAAGCCTGATGCTGCAGAGGTACTTTCCCCCTAAATTATGCGGTTTTAAGAACTGTCATTTACGAATTGGTATGCTTGGCCTAAGCATATACTAGATCTTAGAGCTTCAGGTCCTACTCCTCAATCCTGATGCTACAGGGTACTGCCCACCTAAACTATGAGGCTTTAGGAACTTTCGCTTGTGAATTGATATTATTAGTATTAAGCATAGTCTACATCGTGGAGCTCAAGGTCCTAGCTCTTCAATCCTGATGCTGCAGGGTACTGCCTACCTAAACTGTGAGGATTTAGGAACTTTCGCTTGCAAATTGATATTTTTAGTATTAAGCATAGGCTACATCGTGGAGCTCAAGGTCCTAGCTCTTCAATACTGATGCTGCAGGGGTACTGCCTACCTAATCTGTGAGGATTTAGGAACTGTCGATTACGAATTGATATTGTTGGTACCAAGCATATACTACATATAAAATTCAAGGTTCTAGCTCCTCAATCCTGATTCCTGATGCTGCAGGGTTGGAGGGATTACGAACTGTCGCTTCCGAATTGATATTGTTGGTACCAACCATGGACTACATCATGGACCTCCTGGTCCTAGCTCTTTAGAAATTGTATGTTGTTAATAAGTACTGTAGGTACCAAGTATAGACTACTTTAGTACCGTAGTGTTGGAGGGAGGGGAGAAAGAGAGCAGGAACAAGCTACACTAAAAAGCTTAAAATAAAAATTCTTTTCAAAAAACCGACTTCAAACGCCACTACAAAGTATAAAAATAATTTTATTTTGTACACGTTTGTTGAAGTCGGGCGGGCTTAACTAGAAACGATGAAATTGATGCGCAACGCTTACCTTATGGTGACATATAAGAATCACGCTTATTGAAATCGGGTGAGCATCGCGTATCGGTTTCATCGTTTCTATTTAAGCCGCCCGACTTCAACAAACGTGTACAAAATAAAATTATTTTTATACTTTGTAGTGGCGTTTGAAGTCGGTTTTTTGAAAAGAATTTTTTAATGAATTAGTATGGACTCATAAGCTATAATGTTTGTTTTGTTTGTTGGTGCTTCGTAGCAAGACGTAACAAGATCGCGTGATTTTTTGAATGGGTGTAGTCTTCTTTTAGTCTTTTGAATGGGTAAGGCCTGGAGAAATAAGCTACATTTTATTGCAGAAAATCAGATTTCCCACAGGATTTTTAAAAACTAAACCCATGCAGATGATGCAGATGCAGTTCCAGGCATCATTTTTTGTCATATTATTAGAATTTTATTTGTAACCATAGATAAAAAAAAAAAATACTCTTTGCTATAACTAGCTTTTGCCTGTGACTTTATCTACATGTAATCGGATTTTTCCTACATTCCTTTACTTTCCAGATACTCCAGATAGTATATGTACGTTTTCTTACAGGCAGTGTTTAAGCTTAGTGCCACATTTTATAGACATTGGTTATAATAAGTCATTTACAGTCCCACAGGGCAGAAATCAGACATGATTGGTGAGATCAGGCACAGGTCCCGAAGGCTTTGCACTTGCATGCTCATATTCTCATAATCATTAAAATATAATCATCAATTTTAGTAATAAATAGTTAAATTGTTTTGTAATTTGTATTTTTAGCACTTAAGGATAATGTAAGGGGAGAGAACTGTTGCCTATATTACGAGTTCTGAACTTATCTTAGGCAGCTATGTCTCAACCTAACAAAATATGTATGGATCATTGTACCTAACTAATGACCTTATTTAATAAATTTCATTTCATTTCTTTACATGCTTTCCAAGGCATGTGGGTGACACACCACCAACTTCCCAGCACCAGTCTGTACATTTGTTGCCCCGATCTGGGAATCGACCTTGTCATCCGCAGTTAAATATGCTAACGAAGCAGTTGAGAGGCTTGGTAAATAAGTTACGGAATTTAGATTACCTCAGGTGCCATCCAAGCAGCACTGCCTTTATTATTAGTCATGTATGTGGCTTTATCAGCTGCAGTGCCAAAATCACATATTTTCAATTTCTGCCCACCAGCAACTAGCAATAGATTCGGTGGTTTTAGATCCCTGTGTATTAATGGCTTTGGTTTCATTGCATGGAGATAGGCAACACCCTGAAAGATTTATTTAAAAAAATATCAATATATCATGTGCTAACTAGCTGCCCGCTCCGGCTTCGCATGGGTATAAAATATATAGCCTATGTCATTCACTGTTAATGGATGTTATTTTACATATAAACCTTCCTCTTCAATCACTCTATCTATTAAAAAAAACCGCATCAAAACCTGTTGCGTAGTTTTAAAGATTTAAGCATACATAGGGATAGAGAAAGCGACTTTGTTTTATACTATGTAGTGATTTGGTTGTACACAATCTTAACATTAAATTGTATAATAGTTGTTCACTGTTGGACTTATTTATCTTGAGGGGGGGGCCAATCACATCTGACAGGCAAAAAATCCTTCTCTAATGTCTAAAATTCATTGTAGGTTGCAGTGAAAAACCAAAAACTCAGCCCAACACAACTATTGAGATTGTAGGAATTATTAATACAGCTTTTGCACAATCAACAGTAAACCGCCATAAACTTTGCCATTCTGGTGGTCTGCAGGATGTGCGGCGGGTGATGCGGGCAGCTATAAATTATGAACGTAATTACCACCTTAAGATTTATCTATATTTTTTTCAAATCTGTTTCTGCATCACTAGAACATTCTTAATTTGAAGATGATGATATATCTATGTTGTATCAATATACATTTTATTGAACAATCGATTGTGATTGTTACAGTATACAGTGTGTAGCAGTCACTTGTAAAACATCACACACAGACCAGCCTTTGTCAGTAGCTGCCGGCAGACAGCAGCAGACTACCTCAATCATCATTGGTTGAGTGCTCTCGCCCCACATCCTGCAGACCATCATGAGGGCCAAGCTTACGGTGGTTTACCTACAGTATTATCTGCTGATACTGGCACTTTCAGGTACAAAGACAGCCATAAGAGCACCTTGGGATCCTTACTTCTATTGGTATTTGAATTATGTGCCCTACGCATTTCAGCTTTACAGATAACAGTGATTTCATTTCTTCTACGGATTAGTTAAGACATTTTAAAAAAAGGTTAAAGATATCTTTAAACACTCAATATTTATAATAATTATCTTCACAATCTTAGAACAGTGACAGATTTGCAAAGTCAAAAAATGACTTTTTGGCATATTTATAAGTAGGAGTCCTTTTATGTATACATCATTCCTACCTTTAAGTGTTTCCTAAAGTGGTTTGTGAATAGGAAATTGACAGAAAGCATCATCAACTTAGCTTAGGTAGGTTGTAAATGTCAGGGAACATTGATGAAAGTGGGCATAAGGGTCTATCTACATGATTAAATCAGAAATGAAGAGATTTGCTAAGCTAAGTTTTAATTAATAGTTTATTGTTAGTTATTGACAAGTACAACTAACAATCTACATGGACTGTTGGCTGTGGACATGGACATACAGTCTTTTATCTATAAGAAAACAGGATTTAATGTAAACATACCTCCGCACACTGTCTGGCCCAGCTCATAGCGTGTGCTGCTGTATATTTGGGCTTCGGCCGAATGTGCAATACATTGTATAGTGAGCCACCTTCAGCATACTCCATTACAAGGCAAACCTGTGCGCCCTGCGTGCAAGCTCCATATAATCTCACGATATTAGGGTGGCATACGCGTGAAAGCTGACGGACCTCGATGGCAAACTCTCGCCTCTCAGCCTCAGAGTTGATATGTTTTACAGCTACAAATTTGTTCCGCCATAGGCCTTTCCACACTACTCCGAACGCGCCCTTACCCACTACCTGTTTAGAGTGATAAGGTTATTAGAAAGATTACGAAATGTGAAACGCAATTTGCATACACTGAAAATACCTGTAATTCCTGAATTTCATTGTAATCTATCTCTTCAACGAACGTCTGCTGAACGACAGGCGAATCTTGCACATTGGAAGCCATGGGTTCACTTATTATCACATTATCATAATAATTAGCCTAATGTATAACTATTATTAATATTGCTTTTTGAACAAATTTTTAAGAAAAGTGATAAAAATAGTAGGTTAAATCAATTTTCTCTTTATTGTTTAGCAGAGAGATAGCAACTGCGACAAGGTCGCCATCTTTAAAACTGAAGAACAAAACAAATGTCACATTCACATCGGCAATAGTGATGTACCATGAAAAACAATTTTTACGGAAATAAAACAAACAAATAAAACGATCTTTACTCAAATAAAACCGTTTTTTTCCGATGATTAACGATGAATTAGAGCAAAATATAAAATTGAATAGAATAATTTTTATTGTAAACTTTACAACACGCTTTTGAATCGTTAAGGAATCTACCACTAGTCACAAATTAATTTGACACTATTTATAGTTCGTAATGTCGTTCCGGGAAAAACCGATAAGAAACCCAGCGCTCAGAAATATTGAACTTTGAAGAGTGAAATTATAAATTCGTAGGTTCACGAATTGATTACCTACCTATATTCTCTTGCACTATTTCGTAATAGAAATTAAGAACTTTAATCATCTAATGTCAACCAATTGACGCGCGACGTCCATACAAACCACATACAAACCAACAAACGTAGGTTTTTATAATATCAGTCTTTCCTAAAAGGATTGCCACAGAGCCGCCTGTATCAGGCAATTTAGGCAGCTGCTTGTAATATCAATTTAAAGGGCAGCTGCCAGCGACGCGCCAAAGATTGTCCGTCTACTTACTTAGTGGGGAGTCTTCCAGCGATGTGAATCCCTATACTGATTCGGCGTTTCCTTGGGACCCCAACTTCCATCGGTTCTGTGCCCCGCCCATTACCACCTCAGGCTTTGCAATTCGAATAAGTTAACTATACAGGACGGTACTCAGTAGCAGTAGGTATGGATAGATATGTTGAATCAAGGGGTTATAAAACCGATGAATAAAACTGTCTAGTAGAATTGCAATTTTAATAGTTTATTGAGTTTATCAATAAAATAACGTTTCGGACCCTTGACACTACCGATTTACACCACTGGTGGTGTAAAAGGTACCACCAAATAGTTCTGTGCTGCCATTAACACTGGACAGTGATACAAACTAACGTTCAGACGGACTGGACGAAATTGTAAGAGATTGCAGTACTATAAAGCCTTAAAAAACCGGCCAAGTGCGAATTGGACTCGCACACGAAGGGTTCCGTACCATTGTAACGGTGACTGTTAAGGTTTTTGTTTGAGGACCTCCCTTTATTTTTTATTATATTTTTATTATCTTTTGTTATAGCGGGCATAGACATACCTACACATTCTGTGAAAATTTAAAGAAAAATGTTTGTCAAATAAACGGAAACGGAAGTGTTTGATTGGGTGCGCTGTTTGATCAAGGCCATCAAACACCAGCGACAGATAGACGGACGGACAGCGGAGGCTTAGTAATAGGGTCCCGTTAGCTGCCTTTGGGTACGGAACTCTCAAATTAATTGGTACTTGGTACTTATTTACTCAAGATTCCTGAGGAGACGGAGAATCAAACAGCCTCAACCCAACAAGACAATATTACTACCAGTGGCGTAACTGTAGCGTTTGAGGCCCGTGGCAAATTCATCGTATGGGGCCCTCCCTCCTCCAATATAAAGAAGCTCAACCAATGAGATACCTGATCGGGGGCCCCTTCAGGCTGGGGCCCGTGGCATTTTGCCTTCTTGCCACCCTATAGTTACGCCACTGATTACTACATATACCTAATATTGTTAAGTAACATGTGCCAAATGTAATGGAAGCTGCTCATCTTCTCAGTGACCTAAATGCATAAAGTACCTTTATTGTATTCGAGCTTCCAATTTTTTATAGTATCATCTGATGATGCACAGTCAATATTTTGTGGCCACTGATTTGAGATTAGTAAGGTTAGGTACACACTCCACACGGCAATACACCACGCGTTTTTGCAGGATAAATACCACAATAATGATGAACAATGCGTGTGAATCTACACTGTTTATCGCCTTCATATGGGGCCAAAGCAAAAACGAAATGAATAGGTACCAATTAAAAAAATATGTACCTATATTACAGAATATTATTAAGCGTACCTATTTCTTTATTTAAAGAAGTATTTAATCGAAATTATAAATCGAACCATGAGTAGATAAAATTAGAAATTGCGCACTGCTATATTATCATTTTACTCGTACACCTTCATGCGTAAATATTTAATTTACCTACTATAAAAAGTAAGTGGGGTCGTGCAGTTTGAATTTAGAATACCTATCCCAATTAATACATTTGTGACTAAAAATGTTTTTAAGTAGTAAGTACAATTGACAAATTAACTTAACTACATAGGTAGTTAAGTTAATTTGTCAATTATTATTTTAATTCACATTAAGTTGTTTAGATGAAGATAAAGCTTAGTTTTCTGTGATCGAAGAGATGAAGATTCATTTTCTTCTATAGCATACAGAAGCTCGTATGCTTCTTTGCATCCAAATGTTTGAGCCACATCGATCGGCCTTTCATTCCTGTGATTGGTCATATACAAATCAGCACCCAATGATACGAGCAAACGAATCAAAGTAGTATTGTTGCTCATTGCTGCGAAATGCAGGGCTTGTCGACCACCAGGTGCATGAGGATCATTTATAACAGCTTCTTTTTCTACAAGAAGCTCAAGTATTTTCTGTTCTTCTATCGTTGGTGTACACATCATTACAAATTCTATAAAAAATGCACCAGAATTATGTAGTTAGGTATCGGTGTTGAATCTGAATGATAAAATTGCCATTGCATACTAACGAATAAAAAGACCGGTATCCATAGGACAAGATCGTGGTAAAATTATTGCACCATGATCGAAGAGAAGACGTGCTACATCCAAAGACGGTCTGTAAGATTAGCAAAATGACAAATGTAGATGAAAACATAGCAACTGAGAACATATCATAAACAAAGCATATAAACTTGAATGTTAATTAATTTAATTAAAATTGTAACCTTCTCATCAGTGAAAGTGAAAGTGGTGTCATTCCAACGTTATCTTTAATATTTGGATTTACTCCAGCATCTAAAAGAACTCGAACAGCTTGAATATTATCCGAACAAACTGCTAAGTGGAGAGCATTTCGTCCTAGGTGATCAATTTGTTGAACATCTGTACCTCTCCTATAACAATAAAAAAATATCTATGTAAAGTATTAAATAACTACCTATTTAAATAAAAAAATAGGTGACCATAGGGAATCTAAATGAAATCTCATCAATAACCAATATCGTACTTTCTGAATAATTACCTAAAGTAAATTTCTAGAAGTCTATCATTTCCGATTTCAGCTGCTATGAGAAATTCTCGGTCTTGGTGTAAAAATTCAACAGCTCTTCGTATCACAGGATCTTCTTCTTCTTCAATCGTTTGAGAAGAATGTGCAGGCCCGATGCTAAACGATCGTGGTGAACCAGGATAGGATGGAATATGTACATCCAATGAATTTTCCGATAATTCTGCACAAATAAACCTTTTTGTATTTCTCGAATATTATTCCAGAAAAACATTTACATTAATACTGCCGTAAAAAAGACAAGAAATAGCCACCTCCCTACCTAAATAAAAAAATTGGATGTAAAAATGTAGTTTATTTTAAAAATACAATTTTTTTACTTTTGGTTATATAATATGTAATAAACTAGTTTTAGTAGAACCTAGTTATTTTTTAGTCGGGAGTATTGTGTTCACTTTCCATAGCTACAGTGAGTTGCGATTCTGCTGAATCTCTAATTCTGAGTTGACCAGAAAAAGAAGAAAACTGTTTGTCTTCTGGAATTGTTTCCATCTTTGGTACATTTTCTAATATTGATGATTTCTTCTTGGTAGCCATTAAACCTTCATTATCTAAGATTGTATCTTTATTTCGCAAATAGGTGATTACTATAGATTCTGGTTCAGTTTCATTATTGCCTTCATCAATGATGATTTCATTTTCACTTTGTAAATTTATATCTACCATTTCCAATTCTTCCCGAGACACGCCGCCGTCTTGACCTTGAGGCAGTATGAAGTTAGTTTGATCTCTAGTGGTACATGGTATATCATCAGGTATTACATTACGCTTGTATTTTTTCAATGAATTTTCCACAGGCACATTTTTTTTGTTAATAAGTAGCTCTTTAGAACTAGGATTGCTTTCACAATTTGAATCCACAATAACAAACATCGGTTCTCTATCATCGTTGTTAGAATCATTGTCTATGCTAGCTGAAGTACATTGTAAGTTGATGTCGTCTTCTCTGGAAAGAACATATGACTTAAATAGTTTGTGGATTTTTCTCAAGGACAGTTGCATGATCCACGTTCGATGAACTTTTCTGCAACTGATAGAAATGTTTGTGTTGATTGTTTGTTGATGTAGAGGGATGGCTTCCGCACCTGAGTCTATTGTATCTGCTGTAAGCTGCAGTTTGTAATTCATGTTCTAATTGTATTCCTTTTTGGGCATTAACTAAGTCCACAATATGGCTTGGAAGTGCCCTTTCCGAGAAAAAGTAAAACATTATGGATTGAAGTAAATCTCGGCCTAAACGACATATAAACATTTTAGAGTAACTTAACAAACATAAAAAAAATTCGTACGTCGACCGTGATGAGGTTTGGCCATCTTCAGCGTTCACGTCTTGAGAGCTACTCGTAGATGTTATGGCGTGGACTGATATTTTTTCTGGTGTTTTACTTAATCTAGATTTGCTTTCTCCATTCATAATCAATACAATCTTATTATTTATTATCCAATTATCTTGTTTCATTAAACAATGACAATGAGTTAGTGTTTCAAATATGTCAATTATTATTTATAAAACAATTTACTTTATCTTCTAAAATAAAATTTCAAGTAAATAGTTTTACTTATGTATTTATTACTTTATTTATTTTATCCAAGAAGTAACTCCATCCTTCGATGTTCGGATGAGTTTGGATGAGTTAAGTTTATACTTAATTGGAAAAACCTGTAATCCCAGATTACAGAAAAAAGAACTTAATGCCAATATTGTTTATTTAAATTAAAATATATATTTTATGTTTTAGGTCTGGTAAGGTAAGGATCAAAAATGTTAGAAGAAAAACAGTCAGTAGGCTGTGTCAGTAGGTATCCGGACTAATAATATAGTATTCTATATTTATATTCGTGAAATATTATAAAATATATTCGAGAAAAAAGTGAAATTGTATTTATTAATAGCAAAAAAACGAAGTTTTATCATTTTTTAAATTTTAGGAATTCTTACTAAAAAAAACAACGTTTTTTAAACTGTAATGCTAATTTAATACAGCAAGTTTTATATACCACTTACACGTAAGGTCTAAGTCTAGGCGTTTCGCACGATAAAATGTGAAGTTTAACTTCACTATACAATTAAACATTAGTATTAATATTTGAAATACTAGAAGTATGGATGAAACTATATATTTAATAGATATGCGGAGAACAGAGGTAGAAAAGTACATATTTTGTAATGATCAAGTAAAGAGTAGAAAAGTTAAAAAATTTACATATCTACCTACTACAAAGTGGGTGTTATTAATGTTAGGCCTTATACTTTATATTCAAAACAAATTATAAATACGAACAGTTAATACTATTTCCTAAGCTATTTAGACAATATCCTAACACTGCGAAATAAATACTAGACAATCTCTTGTTCCATCTTCTGCAAACTGACGGACAAGGGGTGTGCGTTATACAGCCAATTTACTATCTGAGAAATATTTGGAACAGAGGGCGAGCCTGATGTTAATCTGAATGTATTTATTTGTCTTATAGACTGTTCTATGGACACTAAGAGTTTTTAGAGAATGTTTAAAGTATCAGTCGGCGATAAACTGGGAGGTCTTGTTCCTGAACGCGAGGTGCTGAACGTAGAAGTTCTGCTAGAGTGTATAGATCATCGCGAGGTCGGTAATTATTTTGGTGCATATCTGAACGTTTTCGAGCAACCATGAAACGTTTTACTTTATTCATGTACATTCTTTTACGGCGGGCCTCTACTTGTGCGAGTTCGTTGGGGTCCACTTGATAAATATCAGGCAATCCTCGAGCTAAGGCCATTCGATTTTGTTCTGAGAAATATGAATGTCTTGGGAAATCTCTATCACGAGGTCCTAACACGGCTGGCTCGTTGTACCACACGTCTCCATTCTCGTCCACTTCAGGCTGATCTTCATCTAGACTATTAACTCGACCGTAATAGCGATCTGCCCATTGATTGGCGTTCCATTCCTGTTTTCTGCGTTCTTGAGCTTCCCACAAGTTTAGAAGAGCTCTGACGTCAGCTGCACTCAATCCGGAGTCTCGCTTACGACGCTCTGAGATAGGCCTGAATGCAAAAAATAAATACGATTTAATATACCTACGACCAAATAAACAGATCGTTAGAAGGCCAATAGTATTTTTACCTGAAGTTCTTCTTGTTGCCTCCGGAATTTTTCGTAGCAGTTTTAGCCGAGGCAGCTGCTCCACCTACTTTTGTGCCACTACCACGTTTCCGGCGATTAGTGTCATGTTCCTGTATCACTGAATCAACCGGCAAAGGTGCATCATTTGCCCTGTGAAAGTGAATATTACATCAAACCCTAAAATCGAAACCTTGTCAAAGGACATTTAATGAAACTTTGTTACGGGTTTAAAAGCTTACTTGAGGTTCTTTTTTCCCGATCCATTTTTAGTTGCAACCTTTGTAGCGGCGCCTGCTCCACCGACTTTAGTACCACTACCACGCTTTCGACGACGAGAATCGTAGCCCGCGGACAGTCCTTCCATTGCTGGTGGTTCAGCATATAACTCCGGCCTCATAATTAAATTGTCGAGCTCTCCGGTCGCTTGGGGAGAATCATAACGCTGTTCCACGGTTTGATCATACCCTTCCGAATTACCTATAAAGAATGTATTTATATTTCAAATACGTAACATAC
This sequence comes from Hipparchia sbordonii, assembly GCA_038048805.1. NCBI lineage: Eukaryota > Metazoa > Arthropoda > Insecta > Lepidoptera > Nymphalidae > Hipparchia > Hipparchia sbordonii. The sequence goes on from CM076110.1 coordinate 8,570,527, forward strand.
AAAAGTAAAAATCATTCAGAATCCTACATCAAATAAAACCCCCACAAATATGTAACAAGGGAATTTGATTGATTTGATAAAACATCGACAAATTGATTGTCCGAGTGATCATTACCTTCTTCACTCAGCGCAAGAGGATAGGGTTCCAGGTCATTTTTGTCACTTTTGTTCAGAAATAATGATTGTGTATCATCTTTTGTTTGGTCCCAGTTCTCTGGCAGTTCAGCCAATGGACCGCCATCTAAAAATTATTATAAGCTTTAAAAAAAGTGACTTGGTTTCGTGAGTAATTTTGCGATCAGGAGCTTAGCTGTTATTTACGTTATTCTTTACTATCATATTATCCAAATTCAATTAGGAATTAAGTAAATTTTTTATTTTATTTTAGTAATTTTATAACTTTAATTTGATTAGAAAATGTCTTCATTCATTTTAGTTAAATTAGGCATTCCGGCCGCGTAAGCCAGAAAGATTCGAGGTTCAAGTTCAATCTCTACAATTTTTTTGATATTTATTGAATCAATTCATTCAAGATTTCAACAAAATTTTGCGAGAGAAAAAAAATTTGTACTTCTAAGGAAATCCCGAGGAAGGTCAAAGGATACTTTTTATTCCGAAAGATATAGTTAGTTTATATATAGATTAGAGTTTCCAAGGGATTATTAAGAAAAAAAAATTGGCACGGAGTCGCGAGCATCACCTAGTTTAAAATAAACTTAAAATATAGATTGTACCTACAGTAATTTATCCATCTTCTTCTCTTCTTATTCTACATATATAAAAATCAGTAGCCGCATATAATATGAAAGATCATCACTAATTTTGAGAAATTGAAAATGACTACCGATTTGGCTGATATTTTTTGTATGAGAGAATTTTTTTTTTAAATCCACCGGAAAAGTCGGAAATTTGGATTATGACTTTGTATTAAAATCTCAATTTCTTCATCAGATTGCATTAGCGTAAAGCCAGGGCGGGTTGCTAGTAAAAACTAAAAATCTTTATGCTCTATTCAGACCGCTACTTAATTGAAGACCATTCAAAGATCTAGGTAGATACTTATATTGTGAAGATCAAAAAGGTCATATTTGAAAGTAGAAAGAACTTAGTGCCAACGCAGATGATAACGCGCACCTGAGCCACCTGTTGTTAAATATAGAACCACCCGACCCTCCATCTAATCGATACTACGCATCAAAACAATACAAGCGAGCCATATTTGCTATTGATTATGATAAATTACCTTTGGGGTTCGTTGAAGACTCCGCACTCGTCACGACCAAGACCGCGATGAACGCGGTAAGCGAAGTGGTTAACATATTTACCGGTAATATTAGCTTGATAAGATCAGTAACAGTAACAAAGAGGTCCAGTAAGCGACGGTGGGGGGCCGCACTCAGAGGACGAGTGCCGTAGACCGGGACGACGGGAGAGAAAAGCAGAGTTTCTGTCAATACATTCGCGACATGCGCAGTGGACTGAGCTGGGAGTCAGGGACGTATTCAACAATGAAATGCTAGGAATAATCCCGACGAAAAAAATGTATTCCGACCTACCTGAATAAACATAAAACTAGGTGTTATTAAAAATATTCACACATTAGGAAGCCATGAGTACGTATTTTACAAATAAATAATATTGGCCATCTGTGATTTAGAAATAAGTAACCGCCTCAAAACTCATTATTATCATCATCGTCATCAGCAGCAACCCATCAAGGGCTCATTACTTAACGCAAATCTCTTCTCAGAGAAGGGTTGTAGACCACAGTCCACCACGTTGGCCTAATGCAAATTGGTAGACTTCACACACCTTAGAGAATATTATGGAGAGTTTTCAGGCGTGCATGTTTCTTCACTCTTCTCGTGAATTGAAAAATAAAACCTCTCTAAAAGCTAACGGGATTTTTTATGAGTCCTACCCTGGATTCATGACGTCGATGTCTATCAGGGTAGATACAAGGCGTTCCATATAATATAGATATATGTTGCTAGGAATAAACAGCTTTTCATGAGATACACAGATTAATATTAAACTATTTTTCATTTGTTAGGAAAACCATTGAATATGTGGGCCTGTATACTATGCTAACTTATCATTTCACATAATATTTAATGATGTTGAGTAGAATTTATTAAATAGGTATACAGTAAAACTATAATTAACTACAGGTTGTTCGCACAATTTTGCATTTTCAGATTTATATGATCGCTTCTAAAATTTTTTTTTGCAATAACAGTCGAGTTTGTTATCTATGTACGTTAGTCTGTATCCAAAGGTATACAATAAAATTTAACGAGTGCCATTCTCGCCACTTTAATTCTTTCACAAAAGCTAACTGGTCCAATAGAATGTTCCGCCGAGCGGCGAGTCATCGACATCCTGTTATCAGGTGATGACCATTTGAAACTTTGACATGTTTTATGGTTTCCTTTCACTTTATAGACTAGACCAGATTTTGAATCCTTCTAGGTTTAAATTAAACACAACATTAAATTTAAGCGATATTAAAATAGGTAGGTACCTAGGTAGTGTAACTACTCATTTCAAATTTCCCTAAAATTTGAAATTACTGGCCGGAAACAGATTAATTATATGTATGGAAATCTAAAAGGAACCAATCGCAATTTACCTATTAACTGTCCACCCTGAGGGATGCGCTACATAATTATTATTTTGTCTTCACCGGCTTTAAATACTGTAAATTGAATGACTGATCGGAATCGGAATCCGATTCATACGTTATTACACCGATTCCGATCACCGGAACATCACTATCATCTAATTAAATTATAGATAGCAACTACCTCATGTCTAGTGGTTAGCAAGTTTGACTGTGGATGGCGAGGTCCTGGGTTCGATTCGCGGGTCGGGCCAAGAAATGCATTGGGTTTTTCTGTTAAGAAATTCTCAATGATTTGTCTCCGGTCGTATCAGATTTTCCGTCCCATCCGACTTCGAGAGTACACCTGTGTTTGCATACACATGTGTACACTATATCTCACGCAGATGGCCACATCGCACCTTTACAATTAAAGTGACCTAACTCAAAATTCATATTCATCCATACATAAAGATTAATATATTAAATCTGCAAAAATCAACTTTTCCCAATAAAACAGCAGATATACATTTAAATTTACTCATTTCCCGCAAATTGCGATTTTTAATTAGGTCACTTTAATTCTAAAGGTGCGACATGTTGACCCCAATTTTCTTTGAGTCAACAGCAACACAGAACTTACTGGACTAACAACTTGCACAAGTTGAGGCATTAGTAATGGGGGATAAAATTGAGTAAAACCCTAAAAATTTTTTTTGAAATATTAATTTAATAGCCTGGTACTGATACAAACACTACTTAATACACACTTAAATCTAGCATCTTAAAATAGTTTTGTTAAGGTGATTCTTAGTTTATATTGCATTTCATTAAAAATAGGTAGGTATCAAAGTACTACTTTACTACATTTTGTACTAAGCCTGAGAAATCTGAACCATTCTAGCAAGCTAGCAACATAATCTTTAAGTACCTACCTACTTCATAAAAATTATTATTATGATAAGTAAGTCAATTTAAGGGCATTTGGCTTGACTGGATTACATAAAACATACTAATATTATAATGATGGATGCAAGTGTTCTTTGCAATTAAGAATATATTACCTACTTAATATTATAAATTACTTGCTAGCTTTTGCGTTTTAAATGTCTTGATGTAGAAACATTCCATAACCCATCAGCAGCAAAAAATTTGGTGTGATTTTAATTTTCTGTCAAGTATAATTTTGTTCAGAAGAAGCATCACCATTTTTTATAAATGTATGACAATGGGCATTTGAAACACAATATGAGTGTCAAAATAGGTACCCTTTATTTGAGATGAATACTCTTATGATCTGTACAGGTGTTTTATAATAATTATTGTAAGCTATTTATAATTATTAAATAAGACCATCAGGATCTACATTCTTTTTGTAAAATAGATTTGACGGATTATACTAGTCCTGCAATACATTAATGTTCTAGAAGACAAAGATGCTAATCAAGTTTGAACATTTCATTGCCAAATACTATCCATCGATTAAAATATACTTATACTTTTCTATACTGACGACTTCAAATTTTGGTGCTCCTAAAAAATTATCAATCAATTCAATAATTGGCATTTTTGCCTTTAAGACCATTGAACATAATTGTATAATTTTCATAAAGTTCATTATTAAGTAATAATAAAAAAATAATTCATGTTTCAAATTTAGATATGTCAGAATTGAGAATACATGAAATATGTCAATAAATGTAAATATAAAGCTGATTTAAATTACAAGTTTACGAGGTGACATGTTAACATTACGAACAAACCCTTTACATACTAAATAGAAATAGAAAAAAAAAAGAAAATAAGTATATGTATTGTAACACAGATAAATGTGACAAACAAATGTGAGATATTATATTAAAAAAAAAAATAGAAAATAATGTATTTAATTAGTTATTAAATTAATAGTTCATTGATTCCATTTTTTGTCTCTATATTAATTTATTTGTTCATGGAAAGTGATGAATGTATAGATGAACTGTTTAATTCAGACCTTATTAACAAATAATCTGGATTCATTAACTCAACATCTCTATTGACAGCAAAATAATTATATCACAATGATACAAAAGCATTAAAAGAAGATCCTATAACTTCTTTTTAGGTTTTTTAACTGTCTGTTTCACATTTTTTTTAACACGTTTTCTCTTATTTTTTTCACTATCTGAACTTGAGCTAGATTCACTACTACTGTCTGAAGAACTAGAAGAACTGCTTGAACTGCTAGTGCTGCTACTTGATGTCGAATATTTCCTCTTTTTTCGCCTTAACTTCTTTTTATTACAGTCACTATCGCTTGAAGTACTAGATTCACTACTTGATGAACTAGACTCAGATGAATCTTCAGAAGATGTGGATGATTTTCTCTTCTTTTTGGAAGTAGAACTGCCTTTTTTATATGATTTCTTACTGGAAATTACTTTGTTCTTTTGGTTTGAATGTTTGTTTTTCTTATCAACAATAACAGGGGAGGGTGTTTTTGGATCTAAATCGTGTCTCTGTTTATCTCTTTTTCTATTTTTGTTTCTTTCTCTTTCATCATTCTGTCTACTTTGTCTTTGCATATGATGACTGTTACTGTCTTTATATTCTGATTTGTCCATTCTTTTTCCGTCAGGTGACATAGATTTATGAGAATTAGAATGTATGTTTTCAATAAAATCACTTTCATGTTTATGTGACTTACTTTTATCATGATCTACAGTATGTTTAACTCTGTTATTTTTACTGACTCTACCATGAGAGTGAGTTGATCTGCTTCTACTTCTCTCTCTGTAGTCGTTTGTATCTATTTTCATTTTTTCTCTGTCATCTCTTTCCTGGTTTTCCCTTTGTTTATCATTTTTATATTGTCTATCCTTTTCCATAGCATCTCTTCGATGTCTATCTTTTTCAATATCTTCTCTATTCTGTCTGTCTTTTTCTCTATCATTTCTATTTTGCCTGTTCCTTTCTCTATTGTCTTTCATATCCCTTTCATTTCTATCTTGCCTTCCCATTTGCCTATCCTCACTAACTTGCCTATTTCTTTCTCTATCATCTCTTTTTTGTCTGTCAGTTTCTTTTTCATCTCTATCACACCTGTCCCTTTCTCTATCAGTTCTATTCTGTATGACGCTTTCCGTTTCATTTCTATGCTGCCCATCCTTTTCTCTTTCATTTCTTTGTTGCCTGTTTATTTCTCTGTCATTCCTATGTTGGCTGTCGGTTCCTCTATCATATCTATTTGTATTAACTGTTTCTCTATTTTGTATGTTTTTTTCTCTATCATTTTTATTTAGTCTTTCTATGTCATTGTCATCTTCCGTTTGTCTGTCCTTAACTATTTGGTAATGCCTATCTTTTTTCCGCTCATCTCTATTTCGACTGTCCATTTCCCTAAAATCTCTATCTTGTCTATCAGGTGTTTTATCATCTCTATTCTGCCTGTCCCTTTCCTTGTTATCTTTACTTTGTCTGTTTCTTTCTTTCTCATTCATGTGATCCCTATTTTTCCTATCTCTTTCTCTATCATCTTTATGGTGCCTGCTCATTTCTTTGTCACTGTTAGTTTTCTTTTCCACTTCTGTATGTTGCCTGTCCCTTTCTCCATCATCTCTATTTCGTTTCTCCTTTCCTCGATAATCCTTAATTTGGTAGTCTGTTACTTTGTCACCTCTTTTGTGCCTGTCAATTTCTTTTTCATGTTTCTGCTGTCGCTTATCCTTTTCTCTATCATTTTTATGTTGTCTACTATCCATTTCAATATCACTTTTATATGGTCTTTCTCTGTCAGTTCTATTGCTATGGTTTCTTTTGCCATTGCTTTGACTGTCTCTTTCATCAGTCATATCATTTTCTTCTCTATATCTACCTCTTCTCTTGTCTTCATCTCTTGATTTACTTTTAGGTTCTTCATCAAAATATTGTACACCTCTTCCTTTACCAAGCCATCGCATTTTGGAAACAGATTGTGAAAAGTCTACATGGATACGTCTGTCATCAATTAATACGTTATCCATTTTAAAATATGCATCTTCACATGATTTCTTGTTCTCAAACTCGATAAAGGCATACTGAAGTGAGTTGCCAGTTTTTTTGTCTCTTATTACTTCACAACTAACTATCTTACCAAAGCGACTAAATATAATTTCTAAATCCTCATCAGTTGTGACAGGGTTTAATTTACAAACAAATAGCACATTTTCTGGTGGAGCAATATCAGCATCAGGTAAATCCCCTACTATCTCCAATATTGTAGCCCGAGCTTTGGCTTCTTTCTCTTCAATCATTTCCTGTATTTCAGCTGCACTTTTTCCCTGAGTTTCATCAATGTCTTCATCAGGGGCAATCCTTCCACCTTTAAGCCGTTCGGGGTTAGGCGAAGGAGACCTTGATGGAGCTCTCAACCCAGGAGGGTCATTAAAAGGATCTTCAAGCACAACAGTGTGGGTTATTCTTACGTCTCGGTAAGGACGGTGAGATTCATCACAGATCACTTCATTTAGCTTGGTAAGCACTTCTTGCCCTTCTGTGACTTCTCCAATGACACAATGTGTTCCATCTAATGAATCTAAATCCGGCGCAAGAGTTATGAAAAACTGAGATCCAACCATCGCATCATCAGTACATACCATTGATAGCAAACCAGCGTCTGTGTGGCGAATTTTGGGCCTTTTTTCTCCAGAGAAAAATCGCTTGTCTGGTCCCTCTAAAATGCCCCATATTGACTGTCCGCCTGATCCTTCCCCCGTGGGATCACCAGTTTGAGCGATGAATCCACTGCGTATAGTATGAAACAAATTGAAATTATAATATTTCATCTTGCAAAGCTTCAAAAAGTTCAAACATGTTATGGGACGCTGGTCTAGATACAGGTCCACCGTAATGTCTCCGAGTGTTGTTTCTATCACAACCGCCATTGTTTGTGTTACACTGTCACCACATTACACATTACGTAGTAATTTAAATTGCGTTTTTTATATAATTCTGTTAAACTTGAATACGTTGACACATTATTTCTAACCTAACATTTTGAAGTTTTACCATCGACACCATCTTGTTGTTTGTGGTTTGTGTTTGTGGTCTAAAGCTGAAATCACACTTGTGCGCATCGATTCGGATTTTTGCGTATCATTTCAGTCGCACTTATAAGCATCGCGCGTTGAAAGCATGACGCAAATATATTTGTAAAAACCCTTTAATTTATATTACTTCCATTACAAAATTGTAACGAAAATGAATCGAGTCCTATTGAGTATTCCAATACTAATATAAGTATTCGAGTATCTATCCTAGTCCTCCGACTCGAGTACTGACTCGATTATTTTTTTAACGAGTTCAAGAATCGCTTATCAAAACAGCTGTTTCGGTCTCCTTGGTTTCGATACATTACCAAGAAGCTTATAAGAAGTTCTTATGTTCTTATTAAGAACACTGGAGAATGCACCTAAAACATTTTAGTGAAGACAAGTTCATTCACCCCAGTTATGTTTTCTATCCTCCTCACACTTTATCTAAAATTGCCATGTTATATACAAAAAAAACCCATTCAGTACGTTCATTAATTAGCACGAAAACATGCTTTTTTCGAACAAATGCTGCCTAGTAGTAATTTTTTGACGCATTGCATTCCAAGCAAAATCATGTGTGTGCAAAACCATGGAGCCAACTCCCTCCGACAGTGTTCCCACTAGATTACAACAGTTATTCAAGGGGCGGACCAACTAATTTCTGTAAGGCCGGCAACGCATTGGCGGTTCCTCTGGTACTGCAAATGTTCATGGGCGACAGTAATCACATAACATATTCAGGTGACCGGCCTGTTCGTTTGTTCGCTATTTTTATTTTAAAAAATGGATGATATTATTTAGTTCTGCGCGCAGGACCACTTGGTTTTCCATTTTTCACTAACCGTTGGCAGAGATTGTGCTATTAAATAGCATGTGTATTGGAGTTCATGCTTTGAGCATGCTTAAAACAAGCATGCTTTTCACAAGCAAAATAAAGGTACAGATAGACATGCTCAATAATTGCATAAAAGCATGTTTTTTTTTGAGCAAATGCTACCTACAAGCATGTGTGTTCATGCTTTGCTCTTAATTCGCATGCTTAATATTAGTATGCTGAAAAATCGACGGGCGTTCGATTTTGTAGCATGCTACCTGCAGCGCGGGTGGAAGAGGACGTGTTTTGAGCGTGCCTAAACAGGTTTGCTTAAGAACATGCTAATATCGATCAGTTGTTTGATTTTTATAGCCTTTCATATTATCTTCATCTCCCATTTCTATTAGCAATCGACGCCTTGCATTCCGAACAAAAGAATGATTTTATTCAGTTCTGTGCGCAGAGCCACTTGGTTTTCTATTTTTCACTGCACGCTGCACTGGCAGAGAGCTTGCTAGTAAATAGCATGTGTATTGGACTACATGGTTTGAGCATGCTTATCCAAGAGCATGCTCAAACCATGTACATAATTGCATATGTATCTGTACCAACCTTGATGTGGATGCTGCATGTCAATTCCGTAAAAATGATTGAATCAGTGTAACGATCGTAATGGCCTTTCATTGACTGAATTTAGGGCATTCTTCTGCATCAATGCATTTTAACCAAAAGCGGGAAGTTATCAGCCCATCAGAGGTCATTGCGATCGTTACACTGATAATAATAATTTTTAGAGAATCGACACACTGATTTCAAGATTTCACAAAGGGTTCTTCTTTCTGGTTTTACTTCCCTGATTATAGGGAGCTGTTATTTTATTATTATAGCAACACTGTAAGAAACTCTAAAACAAAACAGTAAACACTATATGCACGGCCAGTTCAGTCCCATACAAATTTCCATAGCCTTACAAAATCTTTTCCACTATGATGCATGACAATTTTTACAGACATCTCCATATCTACATTAGGTACCTATATGTAGTATGAAGTATTTATAGATCTACAGTAATCTATGATTCTCCTGATGGCTGACGCCCAATCGACGCCATTATTATTGTATTTGGTTTTTTTAGTTTAATTTTCATATATTTCTGTCCCAGAATAGCAATTGTTATTTCAATTTATTGAAATATAGTGCAAGTGTTATGTGCCCGTTATAATAATTCGCGTAAGGAAGCTTTTTTGTTATAAGTTTCCACAGTGTGAGAAAAGACAAAGTTTTATGGTTTATTTTATAAAAGTGTTTAGGATCTTATGTGTTTACCAGTGTGTTGTAATTTGAAAAACGTTTCGTGAAACAAATTATTAAAAATATGACGTCTTAATTGGTGTAGGGTGTATCTAATAAACAAAATTAGGACATATAAGTATATATTAGACAAGATCATAAAGACTTACCTGAAATTTCAAAAATGTGTATAACAAAAGCGATAGGTATTATGTTATTTCAAAGTGAATTAAACAAATATTTTTAAAAAATTTGTTTCTTTATTTCCTATTTTTTATAAATTATAACCTATAATTATTATTATGGGCAAGGATGGCAATAGGTAGATACCTACGGTACATACCTGTGGTAGATACCTATGGTACATATCTATGGTAGATACCTTCATAACAAAAATAAAAATCCATAGACAAAAATAGAAAAAAAAAATTGTTATTACGCCATTGGTTACAGCAGTTTTCCAAAATGATACATTAGCCAATCATGGGCCTTGATTTCGAGGGTTTAAAATTTGTAGGGCACTGAGCCATCTGATACGTAGTATCATAGTAATCTGTGACTATATGGCCGATCTGTCAGATTTTCGACCGGTTCGAATGTTACATAAAATTGTTTTAAGTATATTCTTGATAAATGTAATAATAAAATAATGTATTGTGTTGTGCGAAATTGCAGAAGTGTTTGGACACCAAATTCTTCAATTAAGTTTCACAGGTGATTGTATTTTTACACTATTACCATATTTAACCATATTTCATACATTTTTATGTTCGAATCAAAATGTAACGATAAAAATAATTAATTTTAGCGTTGTGTGGCTATAAATTAATGAGATAGGTACTTATTTTGTGTACTTTTCGTACCATATTTTAGTTTTAAATCTTTTTAAAATTAACAACTTTTATACGTAGGGTGACCATTATCACTGCATTTGAGGTTTTTGGAGTACAAAAACATATATAAGTTATACAAATCATGCCTATGTTGTAAAGTTAAAAATAACGTCTTGTTGCTTTAAGAGAGTCCTTACCCTCCATATAATATTGTGAGCTGTAACACAATACGTCATATTATTTGAAATAGTATAACTATTGGTTTTATTTATTGAGATCAGTTTTATTTTATTTAGATTTTAGTTACATATATTTAGAACACTTATCAAACTAGACACAGATATTGAGTTCAAATAAAAGATTTTTTTTATAAGAACTGTAGGGCAAGCATAGGCGGGAGAAATATCCCCGGGAAAAGGATAAAATGTTTATGCCCTCGCTTAGTTTTATCCACCCGTCGAGCATGGGCACAACGGTGGAAATAACACTCAGTGGATATACTTATAGGAATATACATCGTCTTCTCCTCTGTCGCCATGCTTAAGCATAGGGAAAAGATAATTTTATCCCCTGTCAGTGGATAAAATCGGGGGATAAATTTTTTATCTCCTGCCCATGCTAGCTACGCTGGTATGGTTAGATATAAAAAGTCTTTAAGTTTCAAAATCCTGCTAGGATAGTGTCTGGTAAGACAATCCAGATAGAAATACATAGTTGTAACAAAATGATAATAATGTTTTCAGATGGATAATATTTTATTTCACGAATATTATATTACACAATTTTTACAATGCATAGAAAAAGTAAAATATTTACTTACTTAAAAAAACTTTCTACTTAAAAGTGATACAAGAAATATACATTGTTAATAATTTTTGTATTGCAGCTTCCCGAAAAATGTTGAAACGAGAAACACTTGGCTATCCATTATACCAATAAAGGGCAAATTTTATTCATCAGCTAAAATATGTAGTTTGCATTTTAATTCTGAAGACTATGACAAGACAGGACATCTTCAAAAGAATGCTACACCCTTCTATTCACGAAATTCATGTGACTGTCAAAAAGAGAAAAAAAGTGACTGTGTTTCAACTGTCACGGAGGTACAAAATATAAGTATATTATTGAATTATTTAAGTATATTTCTTGGGAAAAATTAATATGTACTTACTCTTAAATAACTATTTTTTTTCCAGACTTGTAGCATAGATACAGGTGAACCAAATAGCAGATCTGCATCAGTAAATACTGATACAATATCCAATATAAATAAGAAAATATTACATCATGAATCGAAAGAGAATTTTGTAAGTTTTTAATATTTAAGTTTTTGAAATTATCTTAGAAATTTAATTTATTATTTCTTATACTATGAAAGATTAAATTTTGTGTCTTTTTGTGACTCTGTCTATCGTGTCTGTCAAGACTCATGGGAATCAAAACCTATAGGATACTTCCTGTTGACCTAAAATCAGAATTTGGCAAGTAGCAATGTCTTGTAGCACAATTAAAGGGAAAAATCCATAAAATGTGAATATGTGGTTGTCACAAAAAAAGTGTTATTTCTTGTACGATGGTTCGGAAGCCTTCGTGCGCCAGTCCAACTTGCTCGTTTTTTTTAATATATATTTATTATATATATATATTTATGCTATGTTATATATATTTTATATAATTTTTTTTATATAGAATATTTTTTAAAGTTTGTTTTGGGATGAAATTATTTTGGGGTCTCGGGTTTATTTAGGTGAAAATTATACATACTTAATGTTTTTATTTCTACAGCTGGATTTGGATGTTGAATACGAGCCAGCAACAAAACGATCTCGCTTAAAAGACTTCAACGTCCAGGTGAAAATGAAATCTCCTCTCGAAATGTCTTTACAGAAGAGAAATAAAGTCTTGCAACAAAAACTTACCCGGCAAAAGCAGAAAATAAATAACATGGAGTCATTAATAAATGTTGTGCGAAAATACACTAGTCAATCGGAAATTGAGAATATTTTGCAAGGAAATTTCGCCAACATTTGTAAAACATTTAATCGCCATAACCATAAGTCAAAAGTCATCAAATACAGTGATGACGTAAAAGCATTTGCTTTGACTGTACATTTTTATTCACCGAAGGCGTACGAATTTCTAAGAACAGTTATATCATTGCCACACCCAACGACTCTATGGCGTAGTCCGTAGTATTTCGTCTTTCAATTGTAATGTTGGTTTTTTAAGTGAAGTTTTAGAATATTTAAAGTTACAATTGCCAGAAAAGCCACATTTAAAAAATGTGGCTTTAATTTTTGTCTTTAAAAAAAGATATAGCGTATGCACCAAAACTTTCAAAACTTTTTGGATACGTTGATTTAGGGAATATTCCCGTGAGTGAACCGGAACAACTCGCTTCCGAAGTTCTCGTCTTCCAAATAGTCTCATACTCTAATTATTTTAAATGCCCGATCGGATATTTTTTTACTCCAAATAGTCTGTCTGGTGAACTGCTTGGCCAGATAACGCAGTCTGCGCTCATACTATTAAATGAGATTGGGGGCTGCTGTTTTTCTGAAGAAGGTTTTAAACCATACTTTCTTCACCCAAACGGTATTAGCAATGTACATTGCTGATTAGATGCTGCACATATGTTGAAGCTTGCTAGGAATGTCTTGTCAGACTATATATTAACTACGCCCGATGGACTTGTGTCATTTAAATATATTAAAGAACTTCATAAGGTTCAAGAGAAAGAAGGGCTAAAAATCACAGGTGGGCATGTCAACTACCAAAACAAAAAGATGAATGTGCGTCTAGCAGTGCAGACGCTTAGTTCCTCTGTCGCTGATGCTATTGATTTCTTGCGCAACAAAATTTATTAGAATGGTAGACAGATAGTTTGATATTATGAATAGTCGTTCTCCCTTTGCCAAACATTTTAAATCTCCTCTCTCCCACCATAATAAAGATGTGTGGCAGAGCTTTTTTATCCAGTGTGCAGAATATTTCAAAAATATCAAAATCGACGCGACACCTACTTTGCAACATATTAGAAGAACTTTTGCATTAGGTTTTCTAATTAATATGATCTCAATAAAGAGTCTATTTGAGGTATTAACTTCATTGCCAGAAAATCCCTTGAAATATTTCCTTACTTTCAAGTGTTCCCAAGACAATTTGGAGATATTTTTTTCACTCATTCGCTCAAGGGGTAGAACTCAAGATAACCCAAGTCCGCTGGAATTTCGGTACATTTTAAGAAAATTGCTTTTCCGTAATTCCGTTCAACCCAGCATCAATGCTAATTGCGTTGATGACACACTTGCCACTAACCATGTCATTGAATTTAGAAAAAATACAAGGTCTTTGATTGAAAATAAAAATATTGATGAAAATGACGGAGTTGATTTTATCAGTGACCTGGTTACTCATTTAGAAAGCGCACAACAGAGTCCCTACCAACAAAATATCCTCTATTATATAGCAGAATTCATAGTGAATAAAATTTTGCAGAAAAATTCATGCCGTTATTGTCAAGATGTTTTGACCACCAAACATCATAACGAGCATGATTATTGAATCGGTATGCAGCATTCACCTCCTTTGTTAACCGGGGAAAGTTATGTTTTGCATCAGTTGGCGTTTATCAAATAGTTCAAAATTCAAAATTTATTTATTTCATGTAGGCTACCCTGTAGCACTTATGATATGTCACAAATCTACCACCGGTTCGGAATGCAGATTCTGCTGAGAAGAACCGGCAAGAAACTCAGCAGTTGCTCTTTTCAAAAAATAAAATAAACTAATTTTACAATAAGTAATAAAAGCAAGCTAAGTATACAGTGCTTCCACAGTGAAGCTTCAAAAATACAATACATATTATAATCTAACACATATCAGCATGGGAAGTCAAAGCAGACCCATTCCCGTTGGCGGCACCCGTTCACGAGCACGACGCATGATCCAGCCATTGCTTCGCTCAACCATATTTGAGGGAACGTAACAACCCGCACCACACCACACAGATGTTTACTCAGATCAACTTTTTAAGCACGCAGTAGTGAGGGGTCAACTTCAAGTCCCAAACATTAAAAAAAAATTAGTTATGGCAGTTTTACAAAAGTTTCTACCTATTTTACAGAATTTATTTCCAAACCATCCGATCACTGACTCTATTATTTGCTCTGACTTACACGAAACCGAACTTCTAAAATTCATTGTAAATAAATTTTTGCAGAGACGTATGTCGTCATACATAAAAAATCATAATCAGACACTGCTAGGGGATATTAGAACTAAAAGACAAAAGTTACAGTTTCACATGTATGAATATTTTCCTTTTGTTTACAAGCTTTTATTGAACTTGCAATGTTTATATGTATATATTAATATCTGTAGAGCTGATCGTCCTTAAATGAATAAAATGTGATTAACTATATGTCTGTTTTTCATTACTATTAAATAAGTTTCAAATAATGTTTCTGTCCTGCGTATTTACCAACCTAGTTGGTCGAGTGGCGTAAAGCGTCGCTTTGAAATCTTGAGGTCATGGGTTCGATCCCCAAGACATTAATGTAGGATATTTTTGGCATAAAATTCTCATTAGCAGTCAGAGTCTACAATTGTGTCCGAGAGAGGGCAATCACTTCAGCCCGTGTTAAACAACAATTAATACCTAAAACAATAATTTGCGAAATGTGGCTGTTCAAATATCTGCCTACTACTGCCGTTCGGGGATATTCAGCCATGATCAGAAACAAAGTGATTATATTCTTTTGGATGATCAGTACGTATATATTACTTTAACTGTAAGTATGTATCCTGAGCTTAGGATCAACGTGGTCACCCTAAAAAAAGAGATAGAGAACATAGTACGTGACGTCATTCAAGGCCAAATTTCGTGGCTTCAAAACTTTCTTTGCGATGAAATCTCCAGTGTTCTTATAAGCTTCTTGGTACATTACTAATCTAGGAACAAATAATGTGAAAGCCGAATCCAAGGCCGAATCGATGCGAAAGGCTGAATCCATGCGTGCTAGTGGTTTGCACCAGAGCAGTGATCACCGGAGAATCACCGGTGAATCTCCGGTGAAAATAATCGGTGAAAACACCGGAAAAAAACTGATGTTGCACCGGTTATTATTGAATCATAACCCAAGTAATTTTATTTTAATAAAAAGAAGTTTGTTGATCAACATTATTCATTATTTAATAAAATTTATTCAAATACAATTACTTTATCATTATTTCCTCATTACTTAAATACTAATTATAATAATAAAGAAAAATAATTTTTTTTCTTAATATTTTTTTTTTTTAATTTAAAATCTTTACAATACATCTCATAATATCATTTGTAGGTCACAAAATATTGAATGCGCTTAAAATTCCATTGCATTGTACTAGAACAGTAACAGTTAAAAACATTGTAATTGATGCTAAATCTATGTTCGAATTCACCGCTGATCTCCGGTGAATCTTCGGAGAATGGCAAATCACCGGTGCTCGAAATTCCGCTCCGGTGCAAACCTCATGCGTACTACACACGACACCATACTGTAACTTGCTAAGTAACTAGCACTTTTTTTATGGACAAAATGCGAATCAATGAGCGCAGATGTGATTTCAGCCTTAATAGACTATGTGGTTTGCACACAAACATATAAGCTTATATGTTTGTGGGTTTGCACCATAATTAGGTGGTATATTATATTATGTTATCTTTAATAATAATAATATTTGATATGATATATAACTTCAAGAGTATATTAAAATCAGTTCATAGGTAATCACTGCATGTGTGTAATTTATCAAAATCTTGTGTATTATGTTTCCCTAACAATAGATTAAATGTCTATGGTATTTAATACTATCCTACTAGAATATTTTTTATCTATTTTTCTAATTAACTGCGTATAGCGCCATCTATGCTAACTTTTAAAAACTATTTAGTGCTCGAATGTTTTGCCATCTCGTTTTATCTGGTGTCTATAGATGGCGTTATTGTATAAAATAAACACTGATTTTGATTTTAACGCAGACATTAATTTGACGAAATAATATTTGCTCTATGAATTTGACTCTATATGTATCGAACTGTTCCTTTCCATTTCTAGCCCCTCAGCTTTGCAACAAAGATGTGGCAAATGGCAATGGCTTAAAATTACTTCAAGATAAAAGTATAATGCATGTATAATATTAAATGCCTAGTTTCATTTACTATTCTCTTATTTTTACATAGAACTTTTTATATATTTTTTTTATAATACGTAAGTATGTACGTAGTATTTTAATAAATTAGTTAGTTTTAATAAGTTAGGTAACTCTTTGGATTCATCGACAAGCTTAAGGATCCAACTTGGATCAGTATTTAAGTATAGCACCTAAATTACAAATAAGTACCTAGGTAGGCATTAGTTAGTTATGCTATAACATTAACTAAGTAATTGGTACCTATCGAGTATCTGCTCCTTTGCGGATAGATACCTACCTAAACTATACACCTACGCTACGTTACGCTTATAAATTGAGCTCTTAGAAATTTCCAATATCAAGGTGTCGGTCGCAGCCTATGCAATTGGCTGTATACCCACGTTTCTAGGAAATCTAATAAAGGCTGTTTCCACCCTCCTTCCGTTCTCGCCCCTAATAAAGTGAGTATTGAAAATTTACCAACCATTCTTCGAGGGACTGAAGGATAGCCTAGCATAAATGTCGGTCTCACGCAGGAAGTCTCAAAGTATATGCATGTATTTTTCTATAATTTATTTTCTAAGTGTGGATACCATTGAACTTCTTCAAACAGTTGGACCGATTTTGATGAAATTTTTTGTGTGTGTTTGACGGGGTCCCTGGATGGTTTAGATTCACAATCGGACACGGTAAGTGGTGCTGCGATAGGGTTTCAGGAATATTTTATTTTTTCAATTTTATGCCACCCAAACGATAAGCCAACGCTCGGGAACGAAAAAACGACTGTCGGGTCCGTTAGTTCATTCAAAAATCCTCTTGAAATTTACCTCACGTACCTATTGAAAACCTGATATCAATAAAAAGAACCTAATTAATAAAATAAGCCCACTCATCTGAATGAGTGCTCTGAAGCATTCGCGTGAGTTTTCACCGGTGACAAAATAAACAGCAGCCAGCAATTTCGCGAGTGTAAATATTTACTGACTTTGCCGGCACTATCATCTAGCTCTATCTATAGGTGTATTTTAAATCTAGGTAACCATTTACTAAAACAGTGGTGAGAAGTTTTATTTATTGGATAGAATCAGGTGTTACTTTGCGAAAGTTCATGGTTAGCAAGAAAAGGTTATAATTACTTTCCCAACCAAGCAAGAAAGCCAAGTTCCCAAGCAAGCGATGCCACCACCACTCACGACTTTTATATGTACTACTCTCGACCCGGGCACGTTTCGCCCCGACGACCCAGGATCATCCCCAGGAGATGTCAACTTTACAATGCTGTATTTGTCTAGTGACGTTCATGTCAAATGCGCGGTTTTATATAGGTACCATTTTTTAACAGTTGTGGGGATAAAAAACGGTATATAATATCGCGTATTTGACTTGAACGTCACTATTTCATATTGCCACAAAGTAAGGCAACATTCTATTAGTTAATCTATAAGTTATTTTGAGATATTTTTGTGGGTAGCGGGGTTGACAATTTTATTTACAAGGGTTCCAAATGCACTTTCTGAGAAGACAGCAAACTCGGCCAGGTATACTTATTTTCTATACCTATATTTTTGTGGATGCAAAAGGCTTGTTGTTTGTTATGCAAAAAATAAATACAACTATTTACATAGCTAGGTACGGTCTGGTACGGTGAAGAAAACATCGTGAGAGTCTGAGACTAGAGTTCTCCATACAACAATAAGCTAACGCGCGCCGCGGACAAAAGCTAATCTATACTATTATAATAAAGAGAGAGCGCGAATTTTGTGAGTTTGTATGTATGTCCGGAGCAAACTTTGGAACCACCGCACCTATTACAATAATTCTTTTACCATTTCAAAGGTACATTATTCCAGATGGTTATAGGCTATAATTATGTTAATAAATGTATTATGGCTAGATATTATGTGCAAATTTGTTAAAGAAGTCGGAAATTTTTTTGACTCTTAAACGTTTTCAAGGCGTGCGCTGGGTCATATACTGTTATTGGATAAAAATGATGTATGGGTGAACTGTTCCTCTTAAAGAGTTCTAAAAAAAAGTCCGCGATAGCATATATCTATCTTCTAAGGATAACTTACAGTAACCATTTCTATCTTTCAAATTTTGATTAAAAATAATGAATTATTTTCGAAGCTTCTTTAACCGATGTGATGTCAATCTATATCTAAATAAATATGTTTATTATCGTAAGTATTTAATGTAGAACATATTTGCCCTTTACACTATACAATTTAAATAAATATCTTAGGAGTTATCGGTAAATTAATATATCCGCGCGACAAAATAATAAAATGGTGCCGGCCGGCGCGACGGGGCACGGTGGCGGGTATCGGTGCGGGATATTCGTGTGGTTCCTGTGGTGATCTTATTGACAATCGTCTCCTATAAGAAGCTCACAAGAACAAATATTTAATATTCAACCCGGACGAAGTCGGCGCGGGCTTCTAGTTATTAATATAATGTTAACGAAGAAAAAAGCATGTAAGGTAACATTTTCTGTTCGAATCAGAAGTTAGAACAGTGTTAGTTTCGTAGATGGTAAACATAACACAATCAGTTATTATGAGTAGGGTACATACAAACGTGCGGGGTGCTATGATGGGTGTTTCATACAAAATACGGGGATAAGGCGTCAGATTAGATTCCGACAGGCGACATGTGAGCGGTGTCACAGACACTTCCCCTCTCGATACAAGAGTTGTTCATACCTACATCAAGCTGCAAAACGCTGAAATTATGATGGTATTTTATTTTCACACTTTTTATCTACTATATAAAAATAAGTCGGGTTTTCCTTCCTGACGCTATAACTCCAGAACGCACGAACCGATTTCCACGGTTTTGCATTCGTTGGAAAGGTCTCGGGCTCCGTGAGGTTTATAGCAAAGAAAATTCAGGAAAAATTTCAACAATTTAAGAACGCGGACGAAGTCGCGGGCGTCCGCTAGTTAATAATATATTATATTTATCCTGAAAATATCCTGAAAAATACATACTATCCTCTATCACTACTGCCGTATCCAAGTTTTACGCTTATACGCCAGAAAAAAAATCTCTGCGATAGATGAAATAAAACATACCCGAAATCTCGTGTGAAACGCGACAGATGCTATCGTGTAGGAGTATAAAGTCTGATTTTTAATTCGGTGGAATTCTGACACTTGTCATTTTATAAATCGAGCGAGCTATTTGTATGAAAAACAGTATTACCACCTGTAGTTCGATTTTACCCCAAAAACTATCTGTCAGGCATTTGTCATAAATATCTATGTGCGGCAATTGATATTTATTTTTCTAAGTTTAAATTTGATATCTTTTTTGTGGGATTTTTTAAATCTCTGGTAACATTAAGATACGTCAGAATTCCACGCAATTAAAAATCAGACTATAGTAAGTAGTAATTCATGTATTCTAATAACTCGTAAGATATTAATTTTCAGAAAAAATCTGTCATCCTCATCTATAAATTCTAAGCAAAAACAAACTTTACGAAAAAAAAAAAACAAATACTGTCATTATAATATCACGAACGCACATAAAAATCGTCTGGGGCTGCCAATTTCCCCAGCCATTTCCCCTCAATTTTTTCAATACGCGTTCGAGATCATTTAACATTTTTATGTGTAATCTTGCTTGGTGGCGATAAGACAAGGATTTTTCGCGCTGCCGTTTATTTTATCGGCGACGCTTTACGGCGAGTCTAAACAGATTAAATGTAAAGAAAGAGGGCAGCCTAGTAGGTAGATATAAGTCCCAATAGCTCAACAATAATAACGCGGAATCTATACTATAATATTATAAAGATGAAGAGTTTGTTTGTTTGAACGCGCTAATCTTAGGGATTACTGGTTCGAATTGAAAAATTCTTTTTGTGTTGGATAGTCCATTTATCGAGGAAGGCTTTAGGCTATATAAAATCACGGTGCGACCAATAAGAGCGTAGCATCAGTGAAAAATGTTGCAAAAACGGAGAAAATTATCCATATTTGAGGGCTTCCGTTGCGTGCGCTGCGTAAACGGTTCAAGTTACCCAAAAAATATGTATGAAAGAATTATTACTCTTTAAATGATCTAATAAAATATCCGCGACAGTATATGTCTATTTTTTAAGATTTACACATTATAAAGTTTTTTATGGTAATCAAAGGTCGAAATTAATGCATTATTGCCAATTATTTGCCAAAGAGTTTTATCAACATAACTTAATTTAGAGAAGAGAACTCTACTAATAGGTAAGTATTATAATTCTATTATATATTTTTTTAATAGGGCATAAGTCATTTACTTACATACATAAATGATTAAACGTGTCATTATATTACTGAATAAAAGTTACCTACTTACTTTTCTTTAATCTTTTTAAAAGCAATCAATAAGATTAAAAATTATAATATATTCCCGCGTCACGGAAAAGTGCATTTCTAATAATTACTTTTAATCCGATCTATGAACCCCTAGAAAGCAGCACATTTTAAAAAGAAATCACATAAAACAACAGCTCTATGACGCACAAGGCGCATCAAAACCGTTCTTTTTCTAAATTATGCAACATTTGTATGGAAATACCACCATCACCCCTCCTCCTTAAAAATACATCCCATGTTATTTGTTGCGTTGGTTTGACGCGCTCTCGCGATTTGATTGCTTTTTCATGTAGATCGTACATACTATACGGTAGTTATAATACGCGACTAGGAGTGTCGCCATAGATAATTTTAAATCCCTAACAAAATGAAAGCATGTTAGAATAAGCATTGTAAGCGCTACAACTATATTACAATTTTTAGTTAATGAGAAAACTGAAATTACTTTTTTCAGAAGCAAGAACCTAATAGATTACCTAATAGATTATAATTTTAATTTATGTATGTAATCTATTAGGTTGATGAAACATGATTTATCATGTTACATTTCGTTCGAAAAATGTAAAAATACTTACACGCGACGACATGAGAATCTTCCCCTTTTTTTCGAAATTTACCTAATAAAAAGAGAAATAATGCTATACTTTCTACGTAAGATGTTTTAATACATATAATCATAGTAGAAAAACGGCTGAATTTATCTTCGTGAGTTCAGGAGTTATTTTGGTTTGTACAATAAAAGGCTCGTCAGGCCATCAGCCTCTTTTCTGACATATTTGCTTTCAACCAAGTTTTAAAAATCATGAATTAAAAGGAGCGTGAAAATGGTAAGAAAAGGGCTTCTATAACAAAAGGGACGTTTTATTATACCTATAGACAATATAGACATTTCAATAAATGACCGTTTCCTACATGGGCGTCACTATTGCGGGTGTTACGTTCCCTCAAATATGGTTGAGCGAAGCAATGGCTGGATCATGCGTCATGCTCGTGAACGGGTGCCACCAACGGGAATGGGTCTGCTTTTGCCTGCCTGTGTTGACATGTATTGAATTGTAGGTATTTATTTGTATTTGTATTGTATTTATTTTTACTTGTATTGTACTCAGGAAAATTCATCGTGGAAGCACTGAATACATAGCATAGTTTCAATAACAATTGTAAAATTTTTATTTTTTTTTTTGAAAAGAGCAACCGCCGAGTTTCTTGCTGGCTCTTCTCGGCAGGAAAGGCATTCCGAACCAGTGGTAGATTCATTGACGATTCAAAAGTGCTTGTAAAAAGTTTATTTGAATAAAAAATATTTCTATTCTATTCTATTCTATTCTATTAAGATTTAATTTAGACCACTGACCAATTAGTAACGCTTGTATTTACAATTTCATATTGTAAATATAATTTTTTATATTTTTAATATTTTGATGAATCAATTGTATCGATTATAATAATTACTAGCTATAACCCGCGGCTTCGCTCACGTTAGGTTCGATTTTTTTAACCCCCTATTTAACCCTCTTGGGGTTGAAATTTTCCAAAATCCTCTCTTAGCGGATGTCTACGTCCAAACAGCTACCTGTATACCAAATTTCAGCAATGTCCAGTGGTTAGCTGTGCGTTGATAGATCAGTCAGTCAGTCAGTCAGTCAGTCAGTCACCTTTGCCTTTTATATATTTAGATAATAATTGCATTAATTGCACGCCGAAATGGCAAAATATGTTGAAACTATTGAAACCACTGACATATAATTATATCAATAATAAATATTTGGACCCATGTTCGGAAGAATCGTTGGGCGAAAAAAAAAAATTGAAAATCAGAAGGTGTACGACACCACTTTACCAGTTCTCACATTAAATAAATGGTGATATAAATAAAAAAAGTGTCATGTCGGGGCGTTCGGTGAGCCGATTGGCTCCGATTATTGCCCCGCGGAGACTAATATACCTTTCTTTCGCAAATGTTTTTGGGAAATGTTATTTTTTGGATGTCGCAGATGGCGTCTGGTCCACGTGAAATTGCCGGCTATTCTGCCGTTCGGAAATTAAAACGGAGATAAGTTTAAAAAACAACTTTCGAAACGTGAACTAAGAAGGGTTTCATGGTATCGATTAAAAATTAGTTATTTTTTTTTTATTGGGCTCTCATTTATTCCTCTTTATTAGGGCTCTTATTTATCGCTTTTTATTAGGGCTCTTATTTATTTCATTTGCAGGTAGGTATAGTTCTTGCAATTCACATGGGCGAGTGGCTTATGGTTGTGTGTGTATCGTATCTATGTAAGTGGGAGCGAGAGCTTGCTCGCGCCTGACTGCTCCCACCTAGGCTCTGGACAGGCACGCATACTTACGCAATGTGCATGTACACGGCGTAACCACAAGTAAAGCTCACGCACCCTCCTGACTTGAAAGAACTATGAAGAAATCCTTAATTTTCCGAGATAAAAAGTATAAAGTGCAGCAGAATCTGCTTTCTGAACTGTTTATCGGTGAAAATGATTTGGAATTTACTTACCCCTAAACGTGAAAAATTCAAGAATAAATATAGCAGACAGACGCCGAAAATTTGACTACGTTCTGCTGCCAAAGTCATCCTTAATTCAAAATCGGCCATATGTAACTTAGCTATGTTCTAGTTAGCGGGTGGCAGTATTGGAGTTTCTCAGACGGCTCAGTTGGGACTCAGTAAGTGGGGTCACTCACGTTAAGTAGATTCTTAGTGGGGCACGTGTTCAGACAGCAGGTGCGTTTCGGAATATCGTTTGGAATTGTGATTGAAATTGCGCCTTTTCCGGGGTCAATTTTAGGGGACAATGATATCTATTGTCCGTTTTACGTGTGTAGATATGGAGGGACCGGGATCAATGGAATTGGATGGTTCAATCATGGCTCTATTTTTTTTTCGATGACAAGTTAATCAGTCTGCGAGTTTAAGTTGTTTGCGATCTCACCTGATGGTAAGTGACGATGCAGTCCAAGAAGGTAGCGGGCTAACTAGGAAGGGATATGGTAGTGTAGGTACTCATAGTTCAAAGTTAGGTTCGGTTTCTAGACGCCATCGTGCCTGAACGCTAAATCGCTTGGCGGCACGTCTTTGACGGTAGGCGTGTAATTAGCCACGATCAAAGCCTTCCACCAGACCAGATCAAAGACAATAATTCGGAAATTATAAATTTCCTAATGGCCCCCGCCGGGAATAGAACCCGAGACCTCCCAGTTTTAAGATCACAGCGCTCACCACTGCGCCAGAGAGGTCGTCAATTTAATAAAACTGACCGACTGAGTGAGACTTGCATGCCGAGTGCTAAATATGTTATGCGGACCATAATTATGAATCGATTGATACTTCATTAATCAAAATCGGCTCAGTAGTTTAGGCTCTACGATGGAGCATACAACATATACATGCATATATTCATACACATACACACGTATACATAGACTGCTAAAATCATAACCCTTCCGAGTTTGCCGTATAGTCAAGTAAAAATATTTAAAGGAAGTATCCTCAATTAACCTCAGAGATGAATATGGATGCGTGCTAGTAGCAGTAGTATCTCAAGATAAAGTAGGTACCTCCTGCTGAACAATTTTCTAATATAAGAACCGAGGCAAAAAGTAAACACTACGCCGTTTCAGCAGATATTAAAGGCATATCTCTCTATTATGAGCGGGAAGTTCTGTAATTTAAGGGCGCTCAGTGCCGGCATATGGCTAGCAGCGGAAGGGTTCTAGCTAGGGATGTTCCTATTTCAGTATCGATATCGATACCAATAAATGCATATTTTCAATGTCAACTTCATTAATGGCATCATCATTGCCGACTAACGTTTAACCGGGAAATTTTGACGTTTTTACAGATTTTCAATACAAAATTGTTAGATGATCTTGTCGAAATTGTCAGATTTCCTAGCGATGGTGAAATTAGCACTTAATATACTAAAGAACGGCATAGACATTTTTTCTAATACGACTGTATAGAGGGATCTCTCCATACAGTGTCCGGCAGTGAATATAATCACCAACCCCAAAAGAGACTTTTGACAATCTCTGTTACTCATATCTGTGTGACGAAGTATAAAGACAAACATTGGAAAACCATTTTAATCTTAGCTTGGCAAAGATTTGGAATTAACGACATTTTGTACTAACTTGCTAAACGTGTCCTTACAAATAAACTATTACAAATTACAAACTTAAATTATTTACAATTATAAATGCAAAAGTGTGTTTGTTGATTTTTCCTTCAATCGCGCAGCAACCGAGCAACAGAGTAGTGGTGATTTTTTGCATGGGTATAGTTAAGGAACTTCAGAGTGACGTAGGCTAAATTATCCTGAAAAAAACATAGGCTTCCCGCTGTATTTTTAAAAGCTTAACTGCACACGGGCACAAAGTCCCGGGCAAAGACTAGTATAGTAGATAATAATCATCAATATGATAATATTTTATCGATATGTGTGTTGCACGTCACTATCCGTTCATTCCTCAGGCACAGCTGCAGCACGGCACAACACTCGATTATAACTGGCTCGGTGAACTTGCTGAAACACGTACTTATCGAACGTTACAATATTTGTACCTATTATTTTTATTATGTGGCTGTATGATGTTACATTTTTACACCCATTCCAAAATTTGGAATGCCCTTCCCGCTTCCGTTTTTTCGGTTCACTATAAATCAGGTTTTTAAATCGAGAGTGAATAAACATCTTTTAGGCAAGCGCGCTCCATCTAAGGCTGTATATTATTCACTTACCATTAGGTGTGATCGCAGCCATACGCTACCTAATCTGTATATTTTAAAAGACGACGGCTCGACGGGATATAGGTACAAAATTGAACTCGCTGTGCTAACTATTACCATTACTAATATTCAATTCAATTCTTTATTTGCATATAATATGAGGGTACAAACAAGATGTTAAAAGTAAAATGGCTTGCACAGTCAAACATTTGAAAGAAAATAGAAATTGGTCCAGCTGTTCACGCGTGATGCCCGTGACCAAGGGAAATAGGGATTCATTTTTATATGTACGTAGATTATCGCCATAATAGCAGAACATTTAAATTGATTTCGTGTGTAGGTAGTAGGTATCTACATTAAACATCCCTACACGAGTGAAGTACCAACATCACTGAATAAATAACTTGACACTTGTTTGCAAATAAACAATTTAAAATGTCAAGAAAAGGGAAAGGGCACGAACGCGGGCCAACCCTTTTCCTTCACCTTTCTGACATTATGTTTTCTAACAACCAATTTTAAAGCTCTGTTTGCTTTATTTCCCTACCTTTGTAATCGTTACCGGTATGGTTTTTTGATAAAAGTTGTATGGAAGGCGCCCACAAGATAGTGTAATATGTAAGAGTTTGATTTAGCAATTTGCTATCCAAATCAGAGTCTTGACTCGCCTTAAGAGCCACAGATTGGCCTACATTAAATGAATATTGAATTTTTTAATTTTGCTATTGATGATGATTACTGGTTGACATGGAAATTTTCTTTATGTAATTCGGATTTGTTTAGACTTTTTGTTGCGTGGCTTGTTACTTCTGTGTGGTCAAAGACGTGATGCAAAGTGAACTGTATAAGGGTATGGGTTTAATGTACATTACCACGTCAAATCTCGTCCAAGTTAGTAGGTACGCTACCATTTTAGACTGCAGCGTCACTTATCTCGTCTCGTGGCAGTTAAGGGCTACCTACCTACCTATTTATTATTATTATCAGATAGAAAAGGTAGAGACAAAAATATGGAACACAATTTGTTACGACGAATGAATAAAAATCACAACTTCTTTAATCACTTCTCAATATGCAGGTTTCCTCGCAATTATTTTCCTTCATACTTAAAGCAAGTGATATTTAATAGCTTAAAATGTACTTAACATATAAGTAACGGATGCATATCTGAAGTTCAAAACCCGGCCCCTGAAAAGAAAGTCTAAGCTTAAACCACTGCTAAATTACCGCTGTTAATAAAATTTACTTCACCACAAAACCATGTAAAATTTATAATTCATAAGTACAATATTAAGCGACAAAGACAACACGCCCAACTTGAGACCTGATATTGACCTCAGAATGGTCCTTAAAGTGACCCACAACTTGTGTGGGTGTGAGTGAGGTGGTATATCATAATAGGGTTACCATACTTTATGATATAACTCGGACTCTTCCCAAATCGTCAACGGAATAAATAGTCGAATGAAAAAAATGGCATTTTAATGAGAAAGCTTTTACACGAATATACGAGACTATAGTGTAGGACGAACAAATTAATATTCAAAGTTTTGACATGGTTTTTCTGACACGTGAGAAAACATTTAACCAGATGGTAGTGTCTAGAAAAATAGAGTTAACTTGAAATAACTGAAAAAAATGATAAATCCAAATCTATTTTTCGATTTTAATTAAAAAAAAATTGTATTTATTCCTTGTAAGACAACTAGTGCCAATCTTATGACAAGCCACGACTCAACTCTCTATTTCTGTTTCAATCATGAGTAAAGCACATTATTGAAAGAGAAGTAGAGAATAGCAGATACTGTCTATAATTTTTTGTCAAAAATGTATCCCTCTGTCTTTACGACTGGTCTTGCAGCCTTTATTACTGGCAGGTGCTATGAAAAGCCTATCGAGATGTTCCAGGACGATCCGTTGAAACAAGAGGAACTTTGCCACCTCAGTCTAATCAAAACAAAATGGGTGAGCGATACGGGCGAGCCTGGGTGAGTTTGGTGAGCTAATCGCGTGGTCGCGCTTCACAATTTGCAGGTTACCCGCGCGACCGCCGTTGCGGGGAGCGGCGCCGCGGCGACGGGATCTTTGGTACACCACTATTATGTTGTAATGTTTTCATACGCATATTCCTTCGTGAAACTGTAAATTCATAACACTATTTTGTGTTATGAATTAAGAATATTAATAAGGAAATGGTGCGCCAAATAAATCGAAATCTAGCAGAAGAAATCAACAGAGCTTTTTCAATAAATAGGTTCTCGTGGCATCTAAAAAACTAGAAACATGGCAACCAGATCATTATTTGCTTATTCCATTTACTTATTTATTTTGTGGTGCACGCCGATTTTTAGCTTCATTTATTAAATGGCGCCTTATTTATTAAATGGGGCCAATTTCGAGGTTCCCTATCCTCTAAAAAAGAATCATCAAAATCAGGCGACCTTGCGAAAAGTTACGCGTGGTCATGTATGAAAAAAATATATAAGCGACGAATTGACGACGTAATGTTATTGTAGAGCTTCCTACTCGGAAGAATGCAATCGATATTTAATTTAAAAAAATAATAATTTAAATTATAAAAAAAAGGTTCTCCTCCTTTTTTTCGTCGGTTCAAAATGAAATTAAGCCTAAATTTTGAAATATCGATTGCATTCGTCCGAGTAGGAAGCTCTACAATAACATTACGCTCCGTCAGGAGCACACGTCCTCGCGCTCAGTCGGCAACATCTTTATCCGAAAGGAAAATCCAGCTGTCAAAATTGGCGCTTAAAGATCGCGCAGGCGCGCGAAAGCAATAAGATGCTATCTCTGTCTGCCCCAACGAGGTCTGCGGGTCGCGGCTAACCTTCAGCGCGAGGTTTGCGGCGGGAAAAATGTGTGTTTCGGTGTGCCGATAGCGGGGAGCCGCGTCTCCGCGACCCCGCCCACGACCCGCGCCCGCTAACGCGTCTTGAGCCACTTAGTCGCTAAGACGACGCGCACACTGGGCTCGTTTTGAAACCCTTGATAAGACAAGAGTTTTCCTTTCCAACTAATAATACAATTCTATTATTTCTCTGTTACAGGTCGATAACTTTAATAAGTTACATCGACGAACCTGCGCAGGGAGAAAAATTCTTGAGTTGTATGAAGTGAAAACTTCTTCAGGCGTTTCGTTGAGCGGAAAATCTTTTAATACATGCTAATGTTAACAGTATATCTGGAGATATGAGTAGGTCTTTGCACTGTTGTCGGCAGTCACCATTACTGGCTATATTTTTTAATTAATGTTCTATCTTCGCTAGGAGCCTGGATACAAGGGGCGCAAGACCATGCTGTATAAAAGTAAATTGCTGGATGTAGATCCAACGGTGTAAGTCAATCACAGATGTAATTTCTTTTAATTGAAAAATTAAAATTTGTTTTCCGAATGTTTAAGAAAAAATATGACTGTTAATATTATTGGTATGTAGAAAAATTGTAATTTCTTAGAATTAAGGCTTTAATTTTGCAGTGCTGTGAACACTGTCTTAGTTCCCAGCCAGATATGGAGCCACGAGCTGTCAAAATGGAGTGGGAAAAAAGGCGGGAATGTGGCGCCGCTTTATGTGAACCTCGTCATTGCGCCAGAGCGAGAGGCAGCGAATAGTGCATCGGGCGAGAGCGGGACGTCGAACACAACGTGGTTTATAAGAAAACCCAAGACGTTGGGCGTGTTTGGCGGGTGGGCGTGTGGGTTTCGGGTTAGTAGTGGTGAGGTTCACATGTGTGCGTCGGTGTACGTACTCGTGGCTATGCGGTTACAGGTGTGTGGGTGTAAGACGAGGCATGAGCCAAGAGGTTTCCTTTTGTCCGCGATACGACGCTTGAGGCTTAGTTATTAAAGTGCGCACTTAAATTTTACGATGATATAAATTTCCATTGTCGGCTTTGTGAAAGGCGCTAAAGGGTTTCGGGTTGCCATATTACAGCAATACAAGTACAAATTGTTATGATTGAAATAATTTTATGCATTTTGTAGCTGTCTGTCATAAGCTCTAATAATAAAAAAAAATATTAAAACTTTTACTTTAATTAGTTTAGCTGTTAGTTTTTCGTAAGGTTGGTTTTATACTTCCAGCTACGTAGTAAAAAGTAGTCCCGTTTTTTATATGTACTTACTACATGATGCTCGCGACTTCGTTCGCGTGGATTGAAATTTTAAAAAGTAGCCTATGTGTTATTCCAGGCTATCTCTGTGCCAAATTTCAGCCAAATCGCTTCAGTCGTTGCGGCGTGATTGAGTAACAAACATCCATACACCCAAACTTTCGCATTTTTTAATATTATTATTATTATTATAATAAAAGGATATAATAGGAATTATTGATTAATGGGAAATAGGTACATTATGACGAATACCCGTAGGTAGTAGAATCATAATCATTATCTAGTAGAATCATAAACTTATCTCTGGGCCACAACTGAGCACGTGGTTTCCTCTCAGAATGATAACTTTCATCCATATTCCGCCACAATAGCCATTCGTGGATTGGCAGAATTCACACTTTGAGAACATTATGGACAACTCTCAGGCTTAGGGATTTCCTCACGATGTTATTTTTTTTTTATTCGATGACAAGATAGTCCTTCCTGCGATCTCATCTAATGATAAGTGACGATGCAGTCTAAGATGGTAGGCGGGCTAACTTGGAAAGAGCATACGCCTAATCGGTCTCTACACGCCATCGTACCGGAACGCTAAATCACTTGGCAGCACGTCTTTGACGGTAGGGTGGTAACTAACCACGGTCAAAGCCTCCCACCAGACAAATATTCTTCACCATGATATCAACTGTTATGATCAATGCTATGGTAGAGTCACCGAAGCCTCAATAGCCCAAAGGTTAAAGTTGCGGATGAAAACTGAAAGGTCGCAGGTTCGATCCCCACCCATTGCACTATTGTCGTACCCAGTCCTAGCACAAGCTTTTCGCTTATATGGAGGGGAGAGGAGCATATTTAATATTATTCTCTATCTTTCTAATTGAATTTTAATTATATCACTTGTTGTTTAGGGCTTAGGTATATACAGGGTGTCCCACGGCTATGCCACATGGAGGGGAAGTACCTTAAATATTGTAGATGGAACATTTTACTGAAAGAAGACTTCATTTTAATTTAAAAAACAATTTAAACTGCATTCATAGATTTTTAAATAATTGCCTGGTTGAACCGGGACTCGAACCCGCTATACGAGAAAAAAAATTAACCTGTATCTTTATCATACCGATCGGAAGGCTTCATCATAAGGATTATTTTTTGTTAAATAACATAGCATGAGAAATAAAAGGAAGACCATGAATTTTAGCCTTTGATGTAAAATTTTGTTCAGAAAAATGAAAAGCTGACATTGGCGTATCGACATACAACTGACATGAACTATTACTAATGAGTACCCACTTGAGAAGTACGCATCATTTCCCGATCCTTATTATCCTTACTAATAAGTAAGGACTTATATTACCTATAAATGCGAAAGTGCGTTTGTTTGTTGATTTATTGGTTTGTCCTTCAATCCCGCTGCAATTCGTAGTTCTGTTGCAGCGGGATTGAAGGACAAACCAATAAATCAACAAACAAACACACTTTCGCATTTATAGGTAATATAAGTAAGGATTAGTAAGGACAGTAAGGATCGGGAAATGATGCGTACTTCTCAAGTGGGTACTCATTAGTAATAGTTCATGTCAGTTGTATGTCGATACGCCAATGTCAGCTTTTCATTTTTCTGAACAAAATTTTACATCAAAGGCCTAAAATTCATGGTCTTCCTTTTATTTCTCATGCTATGTTATTTAACAAAAAATAATCCTTATGATGAAGAATTCCGATCGGTATGATAAAGATACAGGTAAATTTTTTTCTCGTATAGCGGGTTCGAGTCCCGGTTCAACCAGGCAATTATTTAAAAATCTATGAATGCAGTTTAAATTGTTTTTTAAATTAAAATGAAGTCTTCTTTCAGTAAAATGCTCCATCTACAATATTTAATGTACTTCCCCTCCATGTGGCATAGCCGTGGGACGCCCTGTATAGCGAAAAACTGAATGTGTTGATATGTGAGTCAGTCAATTATAGAGAACCTTCATTACAGTCATAAAACTATTAGATTAAAAAGGAGAAAATACCTTTTCTATGTAACTATTTCTCCACTTAGCTCAATAAGTTTTAAAATCAATATTCAAAACTATACTATAGACTTTAATCTAAACTTTTACTTTATTTCCGCTTTATAGAAGTAAAAATGTTACAATGAATCAGTCAGCCATAGCTTATTTACATCGTGATATCATTAATTTCTTGAATTTTTTTTTGTTTTTCACCTAAATAAATATTTTTAACTTATTAGGCTGCGTTTAATTTATCCCGCATCAACACACTCGATAAGGCGTACAAGTTCACTAGGCGATACGAGAGCGAGAGTGTGGATGGGGTCTTCACCTCGCCTTGCCACCGATGAACTCTAATCAGTGTCGGTTTTTTCTGTCGAATTATGAACATTGCTTGCCACAACTTGCGTGGGTGCCTTCAGGAGGCCTGCTTACGAGAGTGTGGATCTGATGTGAAAGTAAGTATGATATAATACTTCTTCGTGACACTCTTGGCAGAGCGGTCATCACGAAGTGACGTCATTAATGGCAGTTGTGATTTGCCTCACATTGTCCGTGCTTGCCGTCAGTCTGGTACACTCGTGCATGGATCGCCCATGGTAGACTTAATTTGGTCTGTCCATTACATGGGTGCCCTCCACTTTGTCCTGTACTTGCCCCGTATGACATAATTACGAACAGGTAAAATGATTTCGTAATAATGAAGTCGGATTCCTCCCGAACTCATCGTTATGAGATCGAGGCAATTTAAAATGAGGTCAGTCACTTATAGTTTACGCTTCAGCTGCTTTGTTTCATTAGTAAAACACCTTCGATTTGTAGTGATATTAATTTTTATTCTAAATTGTGGTAAAATTGATGGCATGTTTAGAGCCTCAATAGCTGAATGGTTAAAAGTGCGGGCTGAAAACTGTAAGGTTGACGGTTCGAATCAAACCCTTTGCATTGTTATCGTACCCACTCCTAAAACAAGCTTTTCGCTTATTTGAAGGTGAGAGGAGAATATTAGTCATTAATATTATTACTAATAATTTATTAGCTTGGCATATATTTTTTTAAGTTATGAATTAAACCTAGCATGTTACCTACGTCATATCTCTAGGTAGGTACCTACGTTTAAATTCTGTTGCATTGCATGTCTTTCTAATGCAAAGAAAATTTCGTCTAGAATTTTCCGAGGCGACCCCCATTACGTTGGCACGTAGAATGTACACACTTCGTAGTTGTCCCGCACCTAACTATCTCTTTTAATACTTATTTGTACCCCCGCACACACGGACAAGGTCCCCCGTTGTCGCTGCAGGCCCTGCGTTTGTGTGAGTGAACTTCTTTCCGTGCCTCTGTGTGCGGGAGAATTTCTTTCGAGACGTAATAAGGGGACCGTTTCTTTCCCGCTAAGGTTTTAATGTCGACCACGTTTCGGTGGCGAACGCGCGCCTCTCGCGGTTTTCTTAAACTTTTTTTTTATTGAGCGCGCTTCGGGTTCAAGTGTTTTTGTGATAGTGTTACTTGAGTACGTAAACTTAAGTTTTTTTTTGTTTCGTTTTGAAAGTAAGTATAAGTTATGTTGGTAGTTATAAATTAATAGTTGTTAGGGAGTTGTAGATTTAATTAATGGAAAGTTTGCGTGAGTTCGCAAAGTTGGGCGGGCGTCGAGATGCGTGTTGTTTTCCTAAAACCGCAGGCTCATTAGCCTCCGCGCACACTACGCTTGAACGAGATAGGCGTATATTGTGATAACGTGGAGCGAAGCTTTACTACTTGAGCCCGATTAATTAAAGTTTTGTTTACCTAGCCCGGTTGGATGGTTTTGTTTTCGCGTGAATAATAATTTGATTAGCGTATACCGCGTATATAGAAATGGTTGGATAGCTTTTATATAAATGTTTATTACAAGCAATTGTTAAAAATAAAATAAGATTTCAGGATGAAATTTTTATAATGTAAAAATGTTCAGACGAAAATTTTAAAATAAGTACAAAAACAATTAATATAAAAAATAAAC
Source organism: Hipparchia sbordonii (assembly GCA_038048805.1). Lineage (NCBI taxonomy): Eukaryota > Metazoa > Arthropoda > Insecta > Lepidoptera > Nymphalidae > Hipparchia > Hipparchia sbordonii. The sequence continues at coordinate 8,604,535 of CM076110.1, forward strand.
TCACTATGAACTTAAAAAACATTAAAAATAAAATAAAATTATCTCAAATCTTACCATAAAATAATATCTAGTTAAATAAAACTATTAAAACATGTAAATCCACGAAACATTAAGAAGAATCAGATATAAAAATCAAAACATAGAAATTTTCATCCTCGATAAAAATGGATAAGTCTAAATTATCATCCCGCATTTATCCCCGGTAACCTTGGTGAGACTTGTTAAAAGTAAGTGTGAACTCCCATTAGGCGCGCTCGGTTCCCCCAACTTCCACCTGCTCCTAATTGTCGTTTACGCACTTATGTCCAATCTGTTACGTTTTCAACTTTAGTACGTATGACACAGAAAAGCAATAATATTTTTGCACTAGCTTTTGCCCGCGACTTCATCCATATGGAGTATTTAGATTTTAAAATCTCACTGGGAACCTCTATTTTTCTGAGATAAAAGATAGCTTATGCTATTCTTCCAAGTCCTCAACACATGCAAAAAATCACGCAGATCGGTTGCTCCATTGCTTTGTGATTAAAGGACAAACCAACAAACCAAAACATTTTCACATTTATAAATAAAATTGTGTTTACTTGTACGTATATATGTAAATACCTGTTCCCAGTAATGGAGCCGATATACGTTATTTTGGCATGTATATATGGGCGACATAGCCAGGCTATATAAGCATATTATATATGCTTTTTATCCCGGAAAATCACATGCTTCCTGCGGGATGTTTATGAAACCTAACTCCACGCGGAAAAAGTTGCGAATGTGACGATTGCAATCATTTCCGATCGATTGGCACCTTGTCAGCATGGGTTCTTTACAGTTAAAGCAAGAATACTAAAAATTAAGCCAATTGCGACCGTTTTAATAGTGTGATAATCGTAATTTCCGTACTAGCCCTTCTGCGTAGTAACATTTGACCGCGTAGCGCTTGGCTACGGGTTTACCTACGAGCACGGCCTACGAGACCATTTTTCTTTTGACGTAGCCTATTATTATATTTCCATTATAATCATGCTTTGAGTAATCATATCATTATAGCATAAAAAATGCGGATGACAATAATTTTTGCTTCTTCTAACATTTATCTAGACAAAATAATGTTGCACATTAGAGATTGCGTAGCGAATGGCTACGATACCATCTACGACTATAAAAATAACCAGTTAATGCTTGCTATGAATGCAATCTAGTGAAGCTTATCAACGGAAATAAGTGGAGCCCAGGAATGGCACCTTTGTTGTTAACAACTCAAAAAAAAATCAACATTCAATTTTAAAAAAATCAACTTCAGCTTTATCTTTGGCATCACGGCAAGCGCCTGTGTCTCGTCCAAGTTTTGTTTTCATTTTGATAATTTCGACTGTATATCAAAGTAAATAAGACTGAATGTAAGTTGTTATCATCAAAAGACGCTGCGCCTCAGTTCAATTATAGGCGTTGGGTTTTAGTACGTAAGAAAAAATCCTAGCATTAGAATTTTAAGAATTTGTATGATATTCTGTTCATTAAATGAATGGAACATTGAAGAGGAACTTGGTAATGTACGCAACCCCTTTACTCAAGGGTTGTAGCACAAAAGAGTGTCGATCAAAGACGGGGGAGTTATAATGGCAATCATCTTAAATGAAATAGCAATACCAAAAAATTTTTTACACGAGAAAAATAATTGAGGTCATGAATATCTTAATATATAAGTATATTATTCAAAAATACAGCGGTAATAACCTTAGTCGTTACAAGAAATCCATGCAAGAAAAAAGTGTTATAATTTTTTTTCTGTTTGATAAAATATAACAGATAAATGTATACCTAATTTACATATATGTAGTATTTGTTTTAACTACAGAATATGACATAAATTACAGTTTCAAATGTTAAGCTGGTTTTGAAATAGACTCCTGGAAAAAGGGATCTAAAAATGGCTACATTGATAGCCTACTAAATCTCATTTTATCCCGAAAATGATTAGGGTCCATTCGTAAAAATAAAAAATATGATTTTAGGTACAATAAGGTTACTAAGCGCTGAACTGATTGTGGCGAAATTTGGCACAGAGATAGCTTGTATTTGTAAGTCCTACGTAGGCTAGCTATTATTCCGGGAAATTAAAGAGTTTTTAACAACCGGACTCTTTTAAAAACCTTAATAAACACGGATGAAGCAACAGGCATCATCTAAGCTAAAATAAACTTAAAAGTTAAAACATTTATACTTAAAAGATATTAAAGAGGTCTTTAGAATTAATTCTATCAGCTAAAAGGAATACACGTCAAATAAACTTAGGTAGAAGTAAGAACTCATTAATTCCTTTAAAAGTTGGAGGAGGGTGGCAATGTTTGCTGGCGTTTTAATGTTTTCCGATGCTTGAATTTCAGTCAATTCGAAAAGCTACAAAAGTACCATCTACATATTATAGGTAAGTAAAGATGTAGGTAATTGTTTTTTTTAATAAAAGTATCTCTTCATACCAAACTCTGTACAGTGCCCGGAATTTACATGGCCTGGTTTATATAAGGTCAACACACGTAGGAAGCGTTCCCCGCCGGCTCCAAAAGTTTTGATAGAAATTTAAAAATTAATTTTCTTCATAATTCATCTCAAACCATTGCCGGCCATCCAATAGTGACTGGGCGAAGGTTTCCTTTCGAATAAGAAGCTTCATTGAAACCTTGAAGTATAGAGAAACACTTTTAATAAAGTTTTCTATTTGAATTTTTTTACCGAAAAACAAGTATGTTTTGTAGGTGGTTTTTTGTTTTAATTTAAAAGGCTTGGGCGGGTTTTTTAATATCGCGTAAATGACGTCACCCGTCGCATTCCGCGTATCCTGCTTAAGTGGTTGATTGTGCCTGGTGTTGTTTATTGTCACCAATATTGCAGGGGTCCCCCAATAGCGTACGCAGAGTTAGAAATTGTTGAATTCTCGACTGGAATTAAAAAAAGCATGAAATAAGTGCAAGGAAGAGTAGGAAGAACTATGTAGGATCATTTTTTTTCTATTCGATGACAAGATAGTCCTTGACTGCTATCTTACTTGATGGTAAGTGACGATGCAGTCTAAGATGGTAGCGGGCTATCTTGGAAGGGGTATGGCAGTGTAAATTCAGTCCATAACCCCTAATCGGTTTCTACACGCCATCGTGCCGGAACGCTAAATCGCTTGGAGGCACGGCCTGACGGTGCCAAAGCCTCCCACTAGACTAGACCAGAAGCAATTTAGGGATCATCACTTTTAGATATTCGCATTGCCATCTCAGATATTGTTTTTACTAGTATGTTTTCAATCTAGAAAACTGATTCATGTGATTTAAATTTTTAACTAACCCTATTTAGCTGTTATTGAATATAAGATTTATAACAATATCTATATATAAATTGATTGAATTTGAATCGATAAATAATGTTACCTACCCGATACTACCTATTAAAGTTAAATAAAAAAAAAACATTCTTTATCAGTATTGCACAGATAGGTACAAACTTTTAAGATGTAAATTCCTTCCAAGCTCAATTGATCAAAGAGGCTGCATCTACTTTGAAATCAGGATGTCCGAGAGTCTTCTCCATTTGAATATCTCACGCAGGGTCCGGATATTACATTTGCTAACCTATTTGTAACCGTCGCCAGACGATCATTATCCGTGTCCGAAAGGTCTGGGCTCCCTCAGGAATTTGTGCCCCTATATTGATTCTCTACATTTACACTTCTTGGACCGAAATGTAATGGGTGTTACGATTGGTAAAATTCACAGTTCTGTTGACTTGTTCATTTCTTTTTGCATTTTACAATTTATTGATACCTAATGAGCAATGATCGGCGTAGGCAGTAAAATTTTGCGTTATCGAAATATGTATATGCCATTATTAATTTACTTATACTATTAAGTACTATTACTTCAAGGATTCCAATAGTATCAGAATAAATAAAATCAACTAGTTTAAGCATTACATATATTAATTAAATGCCACCAACATAGCTCAGCCAGTCGCGAAGTAGAAGTGGGCGGGGCACATAGTTCGATGTCCGTTGGGATCCCAAGGTGCTGGAGTGGCGACCCCGCACCGGGAAGCGCCAGTGTTGGCAGACCCCCCACTGGGTGTACTGACGTTATCAAACGAGTCACAGGGAGCCACTGGATTCAAGTCGAGGCCTGTGGACTTCTGTCCAGCTGTGGAAGTCTATTGACTGATAAAGCAGAGAAGTAGAAGAATAATGAATGATTATAGAACCCGGCAGATATTGTAAAGCCTTTAAATTTTTTTCGTACAATAGAGTGCAGTGAAACAGAAACGGCTGGTGTAATGTATCTTTACCCCATTCCGGTCCTTTGTGGAAGGGTGCTGGGTAACGAGCATTGCCCACTTGGCCCCTGCATGCTTTATTATTTACGACCTTCGCCCTATTTGTATGTTTTAAAGCTAAGATTTTATTGCCGCCCTATTCATGAGATACGAGTAAAACCCCGTAAGCGTATGTACGGGTGCAGTGATTCTGTTTTTCATTGTACCTTTTTTAATTTTATAAAGATTATAATCAACGTTTCAACCGATTGTCCGCCTGCTATTACTGAGCACGGGTCTCCCTCAGAATTAGATGGTTTTAGATCTAGCACACTGGCCAAGTGGGGATTGAAGTTGGGGAGAACAGTGAGAACATTAACGAGAACTCTTGAGTGATATTTAATTGCTTAAAAGCATTGATGCTTAAAAGGATCGATGTCTTAAAAACCAGAAATAAGACGTTCGAACCTAAGCCTAGGATTCAAAAAGGTGTCCAAAGTCTTAGTCATGAGGCTTTTATCGCTGTATAAGTTTCAAAAGCTTTTTATTATTAAAAATATAAATGGAAGGTGTCGCTAGTAAATGAAATTAACAGTTGCAATGTTGGAAATAGATATTTGTGCAACATTAATCTATACATATAATAAAATTGGAAAGAAGTGGTGTCTGTACAATGGAAATATATAAAAAAAGTAGCAGGGGTTGTTATTATATCGATGCCGAACCCGAAATTGTAATTAATTTTTTTTTGTCTGTTTGTCTGTGTGTTTGTGCACGCTAATATCAGAAACGGCTTATTCAATTTAGATACGGTTTTCACTAATATATTGTAGTAAGCTTCACTTAACATTTAGTGTTTATTTCATGTCAATCGGTTTATAAATAAAAAAGTTATGTCAATTTAAAGAATCACGGCGAACATTTTTAACGTACAGAGTACGTACTACACGCCTCGCGCCTGAGCGTCGACGTAGTATATGTAATTCAAAATATGCTGCCCGAAAAGTCACTATTCCACGCGAACGAAGTCGCGGGCACAGCTAGTCACAAATAAAGCGACAGTTTTATTAAAAATAATTGATATTTTTATGTTTTAAGTAAAACTTGATAATTAATTATTAGTATTCTGTAAAGAAAAAGCAGTATAAGTTAGAGTATTTTCATAAAGAAAAATCAACTTCGCGGAGCCTTTATAAGCCAAAGCCAAATGTTATCTGAATTTGTAATAAATATACCGAGCAAGCGTTATTGTCGAAAACATCACCAGAAGGCAGAAGGCTTTATCGAGTCGAAATCAAAGCAAACAAGGAAAGGCAGTAAAAGGCGTGTAGGGCGAACCCCTTGTAGAAATTAAGTTTAACATCCATCGACATATCGCGTTTCGCAAACATCTAACAGCCTATTCGTGTATGGGAAAGGGGAAATATTTTATAGTAATTGGTGTGGAAGAGTATCTTCCTGGATATCCTGGCATTCTAAGGTTTGATTTTGAAAATTAATGCAGTACGAGTACAAAATTATTTTTTTGAAAATTGAGACCTAATAAAACATATAATTATTTTTATTTTAACAAAATTGTGATTCGATTCAATTCTCTACTTCTTATAAAAATTATCACATGCATGTATTACAAAAATATGTGTCTGTATGATAGTGAAAAATGTTTCCGTTCTGTAAGAATCAATTACTACACTTTGTTTTATACTAATTAATAATGGGTATAACAAAAATAACAGCTACATATTCCATAAAGCTGGAATTTCTTAGACAGTCCTATTTTATATGGATTTTTGCCATGGCCACAAAATTTAAAATTCCCTTTTCTACTTAAAGAAATGGAATCAGAAAAACTCGATCTCGATGTAATTGATTATTTTTTAAATAATCTACGTCAACAATCATAGTGATTTATATCCTTGAACTTTTCTTATGTCGAATTTTATTGTCTTAATGTCGAGGACCAACCTTCTTACGGACAAAACACACATATTACGAATGAAGTCACATATTGAAATCAATATCTGCGGTGCAGATCGTGAAAAATTGGCATACTTTATCATGTCCGCATGATTTGGCACCCCGTATGCTCGCACCCTTGCTTGATTGTAAACCCTTTGTGAGAGTTGCTTTGATGCCTCGACTTGTCAATAAAGCCGTAGTGACTTCTGAGGCCAAGTAACGTCGTAATATGCTCCTGTGCGTCTAGTTTGAACATCAATTCATAGAATGTAAATAGTTATTTTTCTCAGCTTCTTGGGTTTCATTAATTTAATTAGTTATGTACCAAAGAATTAAATCTAAGACATTATACAATGAAATGGACGTATACGAAGGACAACTTATTTATCTTAACGGCTAAGATTTCTTGCAGAAGCCCTAAAATGTGGGAGGAATGAATTTTGAAAAAAGCAGCGCAGGCTTAATGTATAGTCGTTTAAGAAGCAGAAATCAGTCAGTTTACTTTATTACTGGCTTTAATAAATAATAAATTAATAGGACTAATAAAATCAAACATTCCTTAATACCACCTCTAAAAAAGACTTATAAGAAAGCATTATTATTATCCTATGAATCCTATTGTATTATTTTAATAAATGCGAAAGTTTGTATGGATGTATGGATGTTTGTTACTCAATCACGCTGCAACGACTAAACCGATTTGGCTGAAAGCCACAAAGCTAGATTATGGACTGGAATAGCACATAGGCTACTTTTTATCACAGAAAATAAAAGAGTTCCCGCGGGTTTCCAAAAAAACCTCAATCCACGCGTACGAAGTCGCGGGTATCAGCCAGTTTGATATAATTTTAAATGCTCTTTATGAATTAGACATTTTCTCCTTTTCAGGTATTGCAAAGACAATGGCCGTGTCCATACAAATCAGTGTCCACTTACAAAAATGTGATTTCAACCACAACATCCGACGGTTAACTCAAATTATGTGACAGATACAGTGATAGTTTAGATACAGACGATAAATTACCCGTTACATGTATACGATATCTACGGACGATGCATTTATCGAGTGAAGTGAGTTCCACTACGAACGGTCTGGGACATGAGGCGCCTTCTTCTAGCTACGGCGGGTTGCCCAGTCAACCTCTGACAGCGGAGTTGCTGGCCGAAAGAACGCTGGAAGGGCTTTTGGCAGACCATCCTGGTGAGCTTGTGAAGACCGGCAGTCCTCATGTTGTAAGTTATGTTACATTTCTTTTGTTGATTGCTTTGATTCGAAACGAAGTTTAGGTACCTACTTGGTTATTTTTCTAAAAATTTTAGTTTTTTCTTAGTTTATAATAAAAATATTCCCTTTTCTCCTCCAAATAAGCGTAGGCGTGTGGTTATGACAATAGTGAGACGGGTGGGAAGATTTTTTTTAAATTTGTTCTTCAATCACGCTGCAACAGAGCGACGGATCCACCAACAAATTCACAAACAAACAAACTTTTGGATGTATAATATTTATAATAAGGATTTTAAAGGCTAGTTATTTGCTGATTTTGAAAATAGAACGTCTTACAAAAAATAACAGTATTACTATCATAAGGTCAATCCACCTAGTAGTCTATTCTGATATTGCATTTCTCGGTGTACAGCTGCAATTCGATCATCTTGGAACCTTCTAGGTCTTGTATGTAAAAATAAAAAGAGAATATGCTTGGCAGCTCATACTGACTGACAAGCTTCGAGGTTCGAAAATGATAATGATCATTCAAATGTTTACAGGTATGCACAGTGCTGCCCCCACACTGGCGGTCCAATAAAACCTTGCCAGTGGCGTTCAAAGTAGTCGCTCTTGGTGATGTCGGTGATGGTACTTTGGTCACAGTCAGAGCGGGGAATGATGAGAACTGTTCAGCAGAGTTGAGGAACTGTACTGCCGTTATGAAGAACCAGGTCGCGAAGTTTAATGACTTAAGGTTCGTCGGCAGAAGTGGAAGAGGTGAGTACAAATAAATCTATAAGTATTCTTATCATTATAAATTATATGTACGAGAATCTGCCTGCAACTTTGGTCACAGAATAAGATTTGAAAAGAAAATTCTCAAGGTCTCCAGGGTCCAAATCTCTGTGGACGAAATTAGATGAAAAGACAGGTTTTCTAATAATAAATAAATAAATAAAAATATTTTATTTCGACCAAATAGGATCATAATGTGTGTTAGTAATAATAAATGAAAAAAAAAACTTAAGCCTATTTGTAGGAAGAATACTAAATATAATATATGTTATATACTTATTAAAAAAATCTGAACATTTATTATGTATTCTCGTTCAACTTCAGATTGATCATGAATTGAAATATACATTCCTGAAGTTAAAATTCTCATAGCTGCTTTGTTAAATTATTATATATCTTAGTTAAGAAGAAAGAGAAGTTGAAGAAAATAAAGTTACATAACCGAATACTTAAAGTAGCTGGGTATTTATATTCTTAAACGTTTATTGTCTGTGTGCAGAATCACCTCAAGTGTAGACGTCGCAATATCGACTTATGTTGAAGGCAATTGACCGGGTTATTTCTATCCGTGGATTACTTGAATTACAGGACGGTTTTAGATCTCTTCTAAAGTTTCGCGTACGTCTATTTGGTATACCTATGTAATAAGTTGAGGTGGGACTCTATACATTTTAGACTATTAGACTATACTATTAGAAGATTATCCTAAAAATTAATGTTGAAGAACCAGGTCATATGGGAATATGCTTACTTATATGTTGTAAGTAAGTAGGTATAGTTTAACACTTAACGAATATTTTTTAACATGTGAATCGATGTGTATTGACAACTTTAAAAATTCAACCGAACACTATAATAGCACAGTATCCATCGATGTATAATAAACCAGTATCCCATGACAGACTACAGAGCTCCCTGGTGGTGTACCTATAAACTTTGAAATACACAAACTGTTCTAAGGTCATCCCAATGATACAAAAAACCATATTAAAATCAATCCTGTAGTTTTTAAGTAACATTGTAGTACAAAAATTTAAAACACGATTACGGCGCCTCATGGTACCTTAGAGTTGGAAAAAATATCTGAGAACCTGCACAGAAGTAGGTAATACGTATTTACTGGAAAATATTGCTTAAGGAGTATATCAGAAAACAACGCACAAACAAACACCCAACCAACACCAAACGCATATAATACTGTCGTCTCCGGACGGCCGTGGGTAGAAAAGAGCAATATATTCACCCCATAACGTTTCCACTCTCGCAAAAATCAATGCTGAAAACATATTAAATATTTCATACACCGTACATATATCTGAATGTTTACGATAATGCAGACATCTACTCATAAAAAGCACCCTCCCTCGAGTGCGCACTCAAAACAAAGCTTCGCCTTTGCTGCTGAATATTTCAACAGGTCTTCTCCTTGTCGGAATATTAAGTCAATGGGGGTAATTGATCTGTGAAGATCTACTGCATTAGGGCCGAAGCATCACAGTCGCTTTATAATGCCATTACTTTAATAGGCCAAGAGTTCATCACAATGACAAATTATATCTACCTACTCGTACGTCACTCCGTATAGTTCTTTCATTTCACGAGGGCTCGTGGCTCATGTTTGTGTGTGTGTCGTATCTGTATAAGGGTGAGCGAGAGCTTGTTCGCGCCGGACCGCTCCCACCTAAGCACCTGACAGGCACGCACACTTACGCAATGTGCATGTACACGACGTAACCACAAGTAAAGCACCCGTAACTTCGTGAAATAAACGTACTATACCTATCACAAAATCATTAGGCTCTTTACTTAGAATTTTGAGTTTTATCCATAATGATTCGGTCTCCATTATTGTGGATATATAATAAAATCTTTTGTCAAAAGTTCTTTCAGATCGTAAAATTCATCTAATATAATATTGTAATCTATTTTATTATCGTTTTTTGCCTTTTGCCTGCGGCTTCGTCCACAGAGAATTAGGTTTTATAAAAATCCCACTTTGTAATCTTTGGTTTTTCGGGATTAAATTAGCCTATGTAACTTTTCAAGTCTTCAACTACATGCAAAACATCACATCGAACCGCGTTGCTCCGTTGCTGCGTGATTAAACCAACAAACAAACACGCGTGTATAGTTTAATAGTCATACCCTAGGACGTCGACTCTCCTAAGTTTTCTCTCGCGATTCCAATAAAAGCTCAGAAAGTTGCATAGAGTACCTATACAATTAAAATTAGATGTAGTTGATTTTAGAATTAACAAAAGTTTCCATTGTGCACATAATAAGTATCACAATAATTAGATCAGGAATAATTGCTCGTTACCTAACACAAAGGTTTAACAAACTTAAGTCTAGTACTTTAGCCTGACACCGCACTTATAGAACTTCGCAATTAAGTGTCGCCTTACCGTAGGGAAACGATACTTATAGTATTTAACCCTTCATTGGTTGAGAAAGGCACGCAATCTCTATATCACTTTAGTCCCATCAGCTTTGACTTTACTTTGCCTAAGGTACTTGTCGGTGCGAAATTCGGGTCAAGTTTTGGTCCTTGTGAACCGAATTCGATTAAAATTGGAGCTATATTAATTCAATTTAACTGTGTATTGTTAATATTGCATCCTAATAAGTCTTGTGGGTTTTAAATAAAATCATAGTTTGAATTAGTACATTTTTTGAATCTATTTGGCTTTGGTTGTATATTTAATAATGTTAAAATTTTTGTTTAAGGCCTAGCCGGAACACGTAGTAAGCAACTTTTTTTTATTACTAAACGCCCATTTTTGACGCCCTCAGACATTCTGCTCAAGAGCTAAGGTGGCAATTAGCTTTGGCGCATCCCCACATAAATGAAAGAATCTGACTATAAGCTCTGACCCAGATATGATCAACTCGGTATAATTATTCAATAGGGAATTGGAGAGCAATTGTTTTTATAAAATAAGTTCCAATATACCAATGTTGACCGATTTAGAGCCTTTTTAAATCAGTAAGTATTAAAACGTTAACATCTATTAGATTACTTGGTACAGGAATCCACACGACGCGTGTGTTAAATAAGTCAAATCATCGATGGTTAAATCAAATTGAAATATCATCTATGCTCAGCTTTCCTATTCTATATCTTAGTAGAGACTTTTATTTATTTTTCCACTTCGTAAAATGTCCATCAAATAACCGCTATGAGTGGCGTCCGTATCACGCGTAGATTTAGTACTTCTGACGTGATTAAAGTTGCCCATAATAAATGTCGATAGTATAACATAATTCGATAGTAAATAGGCTGATGCCCACGACTTCGTTCTGGTGGGTTTACACGTATGTATCACCACTTACAATCGAACGCGAGGTAACGCGAGGAATATTTGCCCCTAATTTAAAATATTTGCCCCTAGTTTAAAATGCTCAACCGGTAGTGATTTATAGATAAGCAGAAGATTTGAAATTCTGTACCTACCGTGCCACCAATAACTCACAATATCTACTCAACTCAGTTATATTTACATTTCGTCTTGTCAACATGTAAGTTATTATGCGAGGGGGGCTTCGCGAAACTATTTCCATTCAATACTCAAACAAACAGAGCGCATGTAAAACTTAAATGTTTAGGGATAAAATGGGGTAAAACGGTACACGAACTGTAAACTCACATATTCAAATAGTAGGGGGGAGCTAACGAAGCGGGCAGGAAGAAACATCAACAGTCGAGGGAGGCATGTCATGTCACTTAGATCTTATTTGTAACTTTGTGTGAAATTGGAATAGATGTGGAACTACGTACTGTGTATTCACAGAAAAATACACAAATCCATTCCCACACTTTTGTATCTAGGCAGACTACTTAGTTGCAGTGAAAAAGGCCGTTTAAATGCAGTTCTATAGCTGTTGATAAAACTGCATCGCAACTGATGAGTTGTTTGTCGTTCCTGCGCGCAGTTGGCATACTTTTTCCACGAAAAAACCGAAGATGTAGAATTGCCTGGTATTCGGATCCCAGACCCGCTGAAAAAGAGATTCATTTTATTAATGATAATAATGGACAATACAAGCGTACTTATCTACATTTTACAACCCTTCGATGTAAATATACTATGTACAACCACCTACACCATAATATATGGATAACGTCTAAAATGGCCACCAGCTGCTATGTTACAGATTGCCCTAATGCACCATGTAGAGGTCCTTTGAATCAATACCTTTTTATTTAGACAGTAATAATTCAAGTGTACCTACGTGGCTTACTGATGTTTGCTATTTATGTACGTACGTTCAACAGGGATCGATTTCCTTTGTACATTGAGGGCACATTTCCTAGCTCTCCGGCAAGCAGAGATAACTCATTAACATTTCCTTGAACAAACAAAAGCTTTGGCCGGCGTCTGTAAAAAACCAATATAGCCCTAAACGGGAAAGTGGAAAAGAAGTTAAGAGGTGTCTATTTGTCACGTTCCTTCGTGAATAACGTTCTGCTTTCCAATTAAGGGTAAGCGCTCTCTTTGTTTATCTTAAATTGCGAGAAAATCTCACTCAAATTATCGGGCAAGGAAACGAAGGGGGATCGAAAACACAACTTTTGTTACTCGGGATAAAAAAGTTGCCTGATGCTGACGGACAGGGCGCGGGGAATTTTTAATAAGCGAAAAATTTAATGAGGGTACCCGAACAATTTTTGCTCGGTTTTACCGTGTCAGCTCTATTTAAGTGTAAGGGAAGTTGCGCCGAAGTAGGGTGAAAGTGAGGCACTTTGTTTTTGTACAAGATTGTTAGTTATTGCTACTTTTGAGAATTGGCTCTTAATTTTGAGAGTTAAATCTTATTGCGTGCTTGATATATTAAAGGCCTGTTTCAGAACCTAGATTATTATGTGTTATATAGGGAAAAACTTTGACATAATTATGGTAAGAATTTTACTATACTTACTTTCTTTTTTTATACACGTAATCAAACGGAATGGAATTTTATTTTTAAAATATGTATCCTTTTACAACAGTAGGTACTGATAAATAATCGTAGTGTGTGGGTGTTCGTTACATATATGTGCATGTGTATTAAGATAAAATAATAGTTTGGTCGTAAGCTAGTTTAGTCTACAAGTGGCTATGTATAAATGTAAAGGTAGAAGTGATTCCCTTATTATGTCTCCCGCAATAAGAGCCCAATTTACTGCACCAGTAGTCAAGAGGCGACATCTGCTAATCGATTGATTGACCCCACTTTAGAGCGATCGTCGATAAAAAAATACCCTAGGGCCGTGTGTCCCCGCATTCCCCACGCTAGTCTTTTTAAATGCAGACATAACAACATTCTAACAGAGGATATATGAGTGAATTTAAACATTGATTAATTAATGTAGCTCATAAAGTAGAAGGTGTATTTAAAATAAAATATATTTACGTCTTTCTAATCAAACGATAGACTTCCACTTGCCTAGGCTTCCATTTGTTTCGGTCTTGCACCGCATGTATCCAGCTGCTCCCTGTGATTCGATGTCGTTTGTCCGTCTAGTGGAGGCCACTAGTGCTCACACTGTAGGAAACATCGTACCGGAAAGGTACGATGTCGCCACCTTGAGACTCCAATGGCCATCGATTTTTCGGGTGATGTCGAACTATGTACTCGTAGCACGTCGCCCATGTTCCCTTAAAAATATTTAAACCTTTGGAATATTCGATGTACCAAAAATAATTATCCTACAATTATTTTTTGAATTCAGGCATAAAAAATTCTGTTTACCGAACTATGATCATTTATAAATTCCTGAGCGAAACAGAGCAAGGTTCTACCTAAACGATTTGATGAAATTCTGTCAGTAAGCTAAGCTTAAAAATATTTGCTAATGTAACCTATGCACATCACATTATCATGTTGTATAATACTAATTTGTAACCTAAGTTTGCAATAAGTTCATTGTTTGTATATCGCCACCCCAACCGAATAAAGGCGTAATCGAAAAAAGTCAATTTTACAGGAGAGCCAAAAAACCGTAGAAATGATCTACCTTCTTTGCTATTTACACCTGATTAAAATTATATATATAGAAAGGCGAGTAAAAAAATAACGCTTCTTGTACTCTATTTGCTAAATTTTTAGCCTTATTTGCAAAAGAGATATTCAAGAAAAATCATATTAAATTTTTATTCGTCTATGAACTTCGGCATTTATTTTTTGTAAAAAACAGTACGCCTTTATTCGCCTACAAATGCTCTAGTGAGCGAAACGCATCATTTTTGTGCATAACTTATTGAGTCAAATTTTGTATCGTAATCTGGCGCGCAATTATTTGTAACGCCGTTATTCTTGTACTTTTTGAATGATGCTCGAATCGTATTATAGATTCACTTCTATATTCGTTAGTCAATGCGAAAAATATAGATTCGTAATGAATGTTAACACTAAACATGAAAAATAATTTTTAATTAAAAAAAAGTCGTTAAAAATAACTAAAACTTTAATATTTTTTTAAATTAACAAGGAAATAGTACAAAAAAATTATGTAAAACTTCATTAGTCCTTAATTAATATGGCAGTCTCAAAATGGTAAGTACATTCTTACCACCATCGATATTATTCACTAATAATTGAGCCAATTACTTAGAATTTCTTTGGAGATCAAAAATCGGAAATATAATCATTTATATCTTAATTAAAACAAATATGACTGATTTATGATAATTCTTAATGACAAAGCTGAATAGAAAATGCCACTATACCGGTTCTTTTTAGTTAATTTAATTATGAAATCTATGTTACCTTTGCGCTTAAAACCAAACATACGCGTTTGATGATGTTGGTATTTTATTAGGAACTTAAGTTCTAATACAATTAACAATAACATAAATATGACATTAGTTATTGTGTTAATAGTTTAAAATGCAGTTTTATGCAGTTTCTACTTCTGGCAAAAAAAAAAAAAAACAGAAAATAGTAAAATCTTCTCAAATGTTCATTAAAAAATAAAAAATCAAAAGATAATAATGTAATAAAGTATCAACTACTAAAAAAACTCCTTTAGGAACAGGATTTCTTTTAAAAGCTTTTATTTAACTTGCAATGTATGTATGCAGCTATGTTTGTTCGGGTGGAATCTTGCAACTCAATTTTGAAGCAGATATCTTAACCGATTGAGCTGAAATTTTGTATACACGTTTAGTTTGGATGACAATGCATGGTTAGTTCTATGACGTCATTCTAAATCCAATATGGTGGAACATCCAAGATGGCGGACTAGTTATTTTTAATGCACTCCTACAATATGGGTATCAAATGAAATGGCTTGCTAAGAATAACTTGAAAAATAAAGTGACATCACTCTAAATTCAATATGGCGGACTAAGTTTTTTATGCTTTCCAACAATATGGGTATCAAATGAAAGGACTTGCTGAGAATACGAATGCGAGTTAAATTCCGTTGCTCCAATCAGTTTGAAATTTTGGTGTACTGGGGGTTTTTAGTTATCATTCGAAATAAA
The DNA here is from genome assembly GCA_038048805.1 of Hipparchia sbordonii. Taxonomy (NCBI): domain Eukaryota; kingdom Metazoa; phylum Arthropoda; class Insecta; order Lepidoptera; family Nymphalidae; genus Hipparchia; species Hipparchia sbordonii. The sequence goes on from CM076110.1 coordinate 8,620,252, forward strand.
TTTGTAGACGAAAAAAGACGTAAACGTTATTCACTCCGGACAACAGATCCGGTAAATTTAGGTAAGATTTTATAACACCTTTCTTCTTCTAGAAAATGTGCAGTAAATTTCGATAGAATAAAGACGCCTTCCTTCATATTTTTGTCATTTTCAGAGATAAAATTCTAAAAAAAATTTAGCCTATGTAACACGATTTCCATCATCAGATAATGAAATAAAAAAAAAATCGCGTAAATGATCTTACGCCTTTATTCGGTTGGTGTGGCGATATGTTCTGTGGATTAATCAGTAATAAGTTAATGACGCTATACTCAAAATGACAAAAAATATCTGAACAATGTGGTCTTTCAAGGTAGATGTAACAAAAAAATTACCATTAGTGACTAACTGACTAGTGTTTCAAAAGGGTCACACAGTATTCTCGTCACATTCGTGCGTCATACATAGAGAACTTGTGTTCACTATTGTTCTGTTGGCACCTGAAAGAGGCTTGTTAGTCAAACATCTCACACAATAGACCCCTCCAATTCCTTCCCCACTATAGTTTCCATGAAACTATTTTTAAGGGATATTTCACTGCTTAAAATTTTGGTGCCCTGAAAAATGGTAACAAAAGATAATGCGGAGTTAATGATTGCAAGCTGAAACGTATTTTCAGATTTTTTTAATAAATTCTCTTTGTAGTTTTTTGTTGACTTTGCTTTACGATCTTTATGACATGTGAGTTATTTTTTAGTTAGGGTGATCTCTAAATAAATCGATTATTATAATGCTTTCTCAACATAAAACTGTAAAACGTATTTTTCATAATTATTCTTAAAGTCAGTTAAAACTTCTATTTCCAACTTAATTTAATTTTTTTTTGATTAGTACTTAAGGAAAATGCTTCAAGATGTTTTTAGTATCTATATAAGTCTCTGAAAATATTTTATTCATACATCAAAATGTAAAAATATGTCATTTAGTATCTTTTTCACCAGCTCCAAGTAAACTTTAACTGATGAATTAAGTTGACGTTTTGACAGTTTTTGTATGGGCAATGTGTCAAAACGTCAAAGTTATTCGTCTGTTAAACATTACTTGAAGCTGGTAAAATAAGCCCTTAGTGTTTAAAACGATTTTAAATTTCAAGGTATATTCCATTACTCTACTGGTAGAGTAAATGTAGAGCCATGAATAGGACTGTCCTAGAACATCCGTTGTCATGGCAACCCTAGCCACCCTCGGAGGTGGAAAATTATTTTTGTATAAGAGCTGCGGAAAAAGATCTCGGCCTCACCTTTCCTTATTAACTGGAGAGGTTCCCCTTTGATGCACTGCATGGTTGCCCTTAACGGCTAATGGTTTTAAATTTGCCTTGTTATTTAGAATGGAATGGGAATATTATAAATTAGGGAACGAGTTTTAGATTGCGCGCATCGCTTGCAGAGTGTAATCATAATTAATGGTATGAGAATGGAATGTATTGTAACTTTGAACCGTAATCTCTAATTTTAGGAGGTAGGTTATCTACACTCCTACCGGCCGCATTCAGAGACGTTCGTTAAATAACATTTTTATGTAATATTGATATGTTCAAATGACTCTGGGAGAGTAATATTAATAATCTGTATTATACTAAGGATATCTGTAATGTAACGAAACAATTAACTGCCGCACTCAGAGTAGATAATGACTACATTTGATTATCATAATATGGTATTTCAAAAGTAAATTTTCCGAACGAAATAAGAGATTTATGGAAAGTTAACGTTAACCAATTGGTAAATTATAATGAATGAATGAATACTTTTATTGTACACCACACATATTATAAGAACAGACACAAAGAGCTTAATAAATAGCATACAATTTGGCAGCCTTATCGCTACATAGCGATCTCTTCCAGGCAACCAATGGTGTTAAAGGACATAGCTACAGAATCTAAGAGGTAGAATATAAATAGAAGAATAGAGGTAAATTTTATAATATTATTATAAAATTTCAGTGGTCCAGTTTTCACCAATCTATAAAAGGACTTACTACAGCTAATAAGCTAATAAAAAGCTAATCTCTGTGAGATTGTCGGCCAGATTCGGTGGAGAGGACATTACTATTACCAAGTAAAATAAAAAATGCAAAATAGTCGAGTCCAAATTAAGGTGTGCATTTATTTCAATTTTTATTAATTGAAACGAGCCGGCATAATGAAAGTTATCCGCGATGAGGAGGGAATGCGACCTTCGCGCGGAGGGCTTCGTCAGAAAGGGAGATCAGATTTCCTTTTGGCCGTCTCTTGCAAGTTCTCTTTTCCGTTTTTAATTATTGAACCACTCATTCCTAATTATTATTATTAGTGCAGGGGAGTGGTGAAAATTGAGGGTCTTTTCCGAGCAATATTGACCGCTCGGCTTGAGGTGCGTCTCTGGGGGAGGTTTTTAATTGTACACGCTTTTGACTTTTCTCTTGTTCTTTTGAGATGCTTCAATAAACCTGAATTTTACGGTGTCTCGCTTGTAGACGGCCGCCCTTTTATTGCTTGGGTTTCTTTACTTGTTTATTTACATGCGAATATTTTAGTGCTTAAATGATGTTTTCTTTTGCAGAGTTGTTTTACTTCCAGACTTAAAGACTTAACTTTAGTGAAGTAGATTGTTTGAAGTTTTGTACCTGTGTTAGTGTTGTGTTGTGTTTGTTACTAAGTTACAAAATAAGTGTTTAGTCTGATGAGAGGCATTGTTCGTGGCTAGTTACCACCCTACCATCGTGACGTGACATGCTGCCAAGCGATTTAGCGTTCTGGCACGATGGCGTGTAGAAGCGATTAGGGGTATGGGCTTCATTTGCCATACCCCTTCCAAGTTAGCCCGCTACCATCTTAGACTGCATCGTAACTTACTGTCGGGTGAGATCACAGTCACCAATAGGTTTAAATAAAATAAATAGGTCTCTAATGTTGGTATTGAAATTCATAATATTATGTTTATTCTTAATAAATGCGTTTATTTGTTGATTTGTCCTTCAATCACGCAATAACAAAGCAATGGATTGACGTGATTTTTTGCACGGACCTACCTACCGACCTACATACCTAGTTGAGAATTTGGAGAATAATATAGGCTACCTTTTATCCTGGAAAAAAAGAGGGTTCCCGCGGAATTTTTAAAACCTAACTCCATGCGGACGTTCCGCGTGCAGAAGCTAGTTAATCAATAAACCGTGATATTTTAATAGGTAGGCATCGGCACGCATTTATACGGCGAACTCATACGTTTGCCGCAGCCAATCCGCTAATGTCCCTAAAGCGTATCGGGCCGCATTACGTATTTTATATCCAAATTGCTCGACTCTAAGCTGAAAATCCCCAGTAAGCCATGAAACCGAGATCAAAGGAGCTCGCTACCATTACGATTGTGGCTCATTTTTTATTTAGCCGGCGGAACTCTTATCTTAACGCCCCCGCCTACTTTATGACGTTATAAAGCTGATTTTTAATCTAACGGGAACTGGGAAATTGCGTATTGAGTTCGGATCTGATTTCGCAGGTTTTTTTTGGTAATTTGATATTAGGTACCTTCTAAAAGTTAGAATTTTAAAATAAGTCTTGGGTGAATATTGATCTATCTAAGATTATTTTAGTAGACGGGTAGATAAAGTTTGGCACAGAAATGGTTTTCATTGCGGATACAGAATTACTATGAGTATTTCTACTACTCGATACGACATAGATGAATAAGGCGTAGAACAGAAGTGGTAATGGGCGAGGGCACAAAGCTTTCTAGATGCTTGTGGCAATCTCGCATCAGCGTTGGGAAATGCTGTAGCAGTAAATATACTTCTATCGGTTGAGATTAAGACGACTTTTCACTCTGGGAATTTATCTTAACCCCACGAGAAAACAGAAATACGGGTCGAAATCTTGGAATATACTTACAATCTACAAACATAATATTTACAGAAAACTGCACCAACAATCACTTACTTGACCTTTCACATAGTTTTCACACCATTTCCCCGTTTCCCGAACCGCGTTTGTAGCAAAGGGTCGTAACGAAGAGTGAAAGCGCACACTTTATAAATCATTTAAGTTATTCATAAAAAGACTTTCGTCTCCCCGCCCTGAACATATTGCAGCGTGCACGTGCGACAAGCTTCATAAACTGCGGATATTGATCCCGAGGGGGCGCCACTCTTCATAAAAATATTGTTTGCACCGAATAACACGGGGCAAGATCAAATGTTTTTTAGGCAAACACATCTTATTTTATCGACTTGATATAGTTGAGGCCTGCAGCTTCGTCTGCGCTGATTTAGGAATTTTTATATCCTTTAGGTACTTCTTGATTTTCCCAGATTTTTTTTTATTCGATGACAAGGTAGCCCTTGATTGCGATCTCATTTGATGGTAAGTGAAGATGCAGTTTAAGATGGTAGCGGGCTAACTTGGAAAGCCCTATGTATGGCAGCGTACATTCAACCCGCACCCTTAGTCGGTTTCACACACAATCGTGCCGGAACGCTAAATCGCTTGGCGGCACGTCTTTAACGATAGAGTGGTAACTAGCCACGGCCAGAGCCTCCCACCAGACGAAAACCAAACTAAATCACACGCTAACAATTCTCATTCTTCCTATTCTGATCATCCCGTCCAAATTCGTTTAGTGGTTCCGGATGTAACCAGATAGAAAGACATAGTGGCAGACACATAAAAATAATCAAATTTCATGCAGGCCACCACCGGGTCGGAAAGTTGATTCTTGAGAAAAGCCGGCAAGAAACTCAGCAGTTGCTCTTTTTAAAACGAAAATGTTACGTTTAGTGGCTTATCTATCTTGTAGACAGCTAAAGCAAAGCAAATTCCTCCCAAGCAACTTTTTCATGAAGGAATTCATTAACTGTGTAATAGCCTCTACTTATTACATTGAACCGATTTGGCTGAAATGACACACAGGTAGATTATAGTCTGGAATAATACAAAGGTTGCTTTTTATCCCGGAAAATAAGAGTTCCCGCGGGAATCAAGCATCAATCCACGCGTACGAAGTCGCGGGCACCAGCTAGTACAATATAAGTTAGGGTGAGCTAATATACGATATGTACGTAGATACCTACATGAAAAATATAGCCTTGTTTTGAGTAGAGACACAAGGAAATTTTTCCTCATCTCAAGTTGGCGAATTTATATCCGTTTTATGAAAATAAGCGGGAGGCCGCTCATTTCGGGTTCGGGGTGGGTGGTGTTTACGTCGCTTTTATTTCTTGTGAGGTGGCTGAATTCTAGACAAGACCGGGCGCTTCGACAAAGAAATCGTGTAACGAATCGAGTAGTTTTTCTCTGCTGGGTAATTGAAAAATGCTGTAATAATACTAGGTTACTAGAATAACCTAGGTTTATATTATACTAGCTTTTGCCCGCGGCTTCGGTCACGTTAAATTCGATTTTTATTTTACCCCTTTAGGGTTTATATGTTCAACATCCCTTTCATAGCGGATGCTTAAATCATAATAGCAATCTGTATGCCAAACAGCCCGATCCATCCAGTGGTCAGACGGTCAGTCATTCGGTCAGTCACCTTTTCCTTTTATATATTAAAGAAGAGGATGATTATTATTAGGGATCTAGGGTCTATAGTACAAAGTACACATTTTTACATTTACACAAAGTATTACATTTTTGTAATGTTTTGTTTGCATAAGATTAATTACCCAGTTAATATTAATTCAAAAGCGGATTTGGAAAAACTAAACCTTTTGTAGGTAGGTACGCAAAAGCCGCCTGTATTGTGTGCGTATGTAAGTCTTCGTTATGTAGATACGATTTTATGTTATGTAATAAAGTACCTAAAAGAAAACTATGTTTCTCTAGCTCAAGTAAAAATGACCGTTTCAGTTTATTGTCCAGTAATTCATGTATCACCGGTATTAATAGGCCAGTCAAGCCATAAACACGACCATTGTAATCTAACACGTCAATACCACAAATTTTACGTGCTAAATGGCATAGTCAGTATCAGTTCACCGCTTATGAAGCCTGGATTGCGACCATGAATTTCACCAGAATTACCATTAGGTATGTGTCGATATGGCAGCGATTGTTCAAACGCTTGCCGCCGTGTTTGTGGCCGCTCTGTGGTGGATGTGTTACGATGGCAATTCCACTGCGTCATTGCTCCCATACCCGATACTCATTACTTAATTTTGCGTCAATAACTCCCCCACAATATATACATTACTCCATATAAACGATCACAACGAAACTTTCATAAGCAAATCCGGCAATGGATACGCACAGTGCGTGGTCGGTTGATACTATTGTTTTTGTCAATTTCTAAACACTTGTTAAGTGTTAGGTCGAACCGCGGTATCGGTTGAGTATCATTTAAATTGTGATGAAACGCAATGGTAAATGGGAGAGTAATTTTGAATGTGCAGTTTTTTGGTGCATTTTGAATGAATTGTGAATGAATGAAATATCGTCCACGCAACACTTGGTTTCAAAATTACGGATATTGTAAGAAATCTGCTTTATTAATTACACGACGAAGTATTCTATTTGGACCACATTTTAAATACGATTTTCAAGGCAATGTAAAAGAAAATAAAAGTTATCTAGGTTATTATTTTAGCAATTTTCTCATCCAATAGCTTTTCAATTGATACGTTTTTTTAGAGCATTTAACCAAAGTTATTAATAATGTTTTTGGTACTATATAATAATTATACTATATTATAATTCACTATGTCGAAAACTTTTAGCTCTTTAGGGTCAGTTGTACGTCAAAGATTGAAGTTTAGTTACGTTTTAAAGTTATGTTAAAAAAGTGGGCTGCATGCTTTAAGTCAGTATTAGTACCTACTTACTTCCATGGTTAGGAGCAAGGATATAATGGACTCATATTTTGATAGAATATGAGTCAATATACATAATATATAATATAGTCACTTATAGTAAATTTAGTGACCTGTGCAACCCAAAGTTATTTTTATTGGGTTTTAATGTCAACTTATTTTCTCAATAATTAGATTAGAATAGAAAAGAAAATATATTTTGTTCAAATAAACTTCAACAAAGTACTTATCCTTATCCTATCCTTATATTATCTTTAAATTTATTGACTCTGGCTGCCTCTAATAAATTCGGCATAAGTAGGTACTATAGCTTACGTAGAAGCATTAAAGATTAGGTATATATGCATTTTTTAAACTAGAACTCAGAGAATTTTAGTAAGGCAAAGCAAAGATTCAATATGTTTTATTATAGCCGCTTAAATGTTTTCAAAAATTTTCTTTTCGCCAAAGCTTCGCAGGGTCGTGCCGGCACGCGCCTTGCTGGCTGACAGCCACAAATCAACGGCAGCTGTTGACGATTTCTTGCGTTCTCCCGGTGCGTGCTTTAGATGCTTGAGGAAAATGTCCATTTGTTTTAAATTCCTAACATTTCTTAATTCCGGATATCGGCTTTTCGCTTCTAGTATGTTCTATGTAAGTAGGTAGGCAGTAGGTACATACAGGATTACCTATTTGTCTCTGGTTTGCGCGTTTAGAACTGACATCTATTACTATACTAAGGAAAGCTGGACCATTTGTTATTCTTTTAATTTAACCCAGCGGGGATATCATCCAAAGTTATACAGTTTTTCCATAGACCTCTCTTGTACTAGCAGTCAGTGCAGCCATTCCAGCGGATTGTAGTCGAGGTCAGAGTTTGAAAAGAATGAGGTTCCAACGATGTACCCTTCTTCTTCCTAGTTCTTTAACACCAGTTATACGTCAACAGCTGGATACAGATCTCTTGCATCTAAGGTTCACCTTTATCCTTTCTTCTTTTTGATATACCTTGGTCCTTCGTCGCCTGTATCCAGCTTCCTGCGACGCGTCTGGAGTCGTGGTTCGGTGCACATTTACGCATTTTTATTTTTTTATTTTTCTAGAAAAGTCATAAGGGATTCTTATTTGTCCCCAGGTAAATCGTTCACCCTCACAATAATGCTGGCCACGTCCCCGCCCCAGGTGGCGACGTACCAGAAGGCGATCAAGGTGACCGTAGACGGGCCTCGGGAACCGCGCTCCAAGACGCGGCATCACGGCTTCCATCCCTTCCATTTTGGACCAAGATTCGCTCCTGACCCTCTTATGGGATCTCTACCATTTAAATTATCAGGTTTGTACTTAAATTTTTCTTTTTCAAAGAGGATTTAATGTAGTATACATAACTACGAGTATTATATCGCCAAAAATCATGTCTATCCACTTGCTGCGTGATTGAAGGTCAAACAAACAAACAAAAACCGTTTTTGCATTAATAATATGGTTATACACTATGGAAGTATATATGTATAATAATAATATATTCCGAGCGAATCCGGCAACGGCGACACATCTCCATAAAAATTGGCCATCTACGCGGGAGATATATTGCACAAGTGTGTGTGCAAACGCAAATGCACGATCCGACACGGCCAGAGAGCGATCAGGCGCAGTATCTCCCTTTACGTGCTCTCCGAGGCATGAGGATGACTCACCGCCAACTTCCTAACTCCGACCTAGTACTGAGAATGTCTTGACCGAAAAACCCAATACATTTTTTGGCTCTACCTCGTCACCGCAGTCGAACTTGCTAAGCAGAAGTATAAATAGTATAAGCGAGTCAAGGTGAGCACTGAGCAGTTAATATAGGCTCGGTCCCCCGCTATGCAGTCGATCTCGAGGATATTAAATTGTCACCGGACCGCCGTCAGCCGGCGGCGACGCGGCGGCGCCTTCGAGGGGATTTCATTTGGCCCAAAAGTTTCGCGCAACAATTAATTATCTATTTCCCTAACCCTCTTCTGACACCTGTAAGAAACATGCCGTTTATTATTTATCCATGAGCCATATTTTATGGTACTCAAAATAGGTAATATGTAGGTAAACTAGGCATAAAGCTATAGGTTTCATTTTTTCAAACATTAGAGAGTACAAGCATTATTATTCGTCAACATATCATTTGTCGTTCTAAATAATAATATAAAAAAATATTTTAAAAAAACCGACTTCAAACGCCACTTAAAAGTATAAAATAATTTTAGTTTGTACACGTATGATGAAGTCGGGCCAGCGTCGCGCATCGGTTTCATCGTTTCTATTTAGGCCCGTCCGTCTCACGGGCTAATTCAACAAGTATACCGGCCTAATAGTATTTACGATTTAATAATTTTAGTTACTTATATTGAAGTCGGACGGGCTTAAAATATAGAAACGATGATACCATTGCGCAACGCTGGCCCGACTTCAACATACGTGTACAAACTAAAATTATTTTATACTTTTAAGTGGCGTTTGAAGTCGGTTTTTTTAAAATATTTTTTTATATTATTATTTTAAGCTTTTTAGTGTAGCTTCATGGGACCAATTCACTAGACCATTTGTTTTGCTCCTTAAAAAAAGTATTGAAATATATTGTTCCAAATAGAAATTTAGCATATGTATGTATGCTATGAAGTTTGCGTGATTAAAATCCTACACACTCTGATCACGAGCGATTTGCTCTTATTCAATGAGGAGTTCCACCCTATATCTCCGAAGATATTCATCAGATCTTCACCAAACTTAAATGGAACCAACCTGACGATATGCCCTTTTAAATAAAAAAAAATTTATTGAAATCGGTTCAGATTTGACAGAGTTATAGAGTAACATCGTCAAAAATTCGGTTAAAAAAAATTATATTGAAATGCCGAATAGAAAAGCATTATGTATGTATGCTATGAAGAATGCATGGTTAAAATCCTACACATACTCTGATCACGAGCGATTTGCTCTTATTTATTGAGGAGTTCCGTCCTCCATCTCCGAAGATATTCATCAGATCTTCACCAAACTTAAATGGGACCAACCTGACGATATGTCCTTTCAAATAAAAAAAAATTATTAAAATCGGTTCAGATTTGACGGAGTTATGGAGTAACATCGCCAAAAAAAAAAAATAAAAATAAAAAAAAAAAAAAATAAAAAAAAAAAAAAACATACGCGTCGAATTGAGAACCTCCTCTTTTTTTTGAAGTCGGTTAACAAGAAGCTTTTTTATAAGCTTTTGTGGTTCCTTTGAGTATATAACCAACTGTGGTTTAAAACTAGGAATTCTCTCTTTTTAGGGTTCCGTAGAACTACAAGGAACCCTTCGCCTAGTTTCGCTAAGTCCGTCCGTCTGTCCGTCTGTCCGTGTGCCCTGACATGCGATTGACCCTTTATTTGGTTTTATGTTTGGTTATATGGGCAAAATGACAAAAATACATCAAATAACAAAAACGCTTCTAAAGCTAAGCTGTAAAGTTTTCAAAATTTATATATGCATGTAGATCTAAATATAATATATTATACACCTTTCTCACAAATGTTCTGAACAAATTTTCCACCTCAGTATCTATTAAGTTCATAATCGACTTAATAACTCCAAAAGTTCACCTTCAGAGCTTCAAAGTTACAACAATACAAGCGACACCCCGCATCTCTGTCGTCAAGCTCCTTCGTTGCTTAGCACCACCCTCATTTTTGAGATCACGTGTTTATTACATCTCAAAAATTGAAGAATCATGAGGGAAACTTGAATTTTTATACTCGTATCTAGCATATAGCTTATGTTATAAGTTCCCAATTACAGGTTCAACATCTCCTTAAAGTTATCTCTATAAAATCTTTTTAATTTTATCTATATTCTGAAATTAGCCCTCGTTTATTGGTCCATCCCTTAAGTTCGACATTTCCATACCTTATTGGATTGTTTGAAAGAGCATCACGCCGATTGTCTCGCTGGTTCTTCGCAGTTGGAACGGCATTCCGAACCAGTGATAGGTTCACTTGACGATTCAAAAGCACTTTCTAAAAGTTTATTTTAACTTTACTATTCTATTCTACTCTTGTTCTTCTTCTTCTTCTTCAACTTATAGACGTCCACTGCTGGTTAAAAAAAATAGAAAAAAAATAAATAGTTGTTATTCTACTCAATAATCGTTAATAATAATGAACATGATTCTTTTGAGTTTTGGGTACCTACTAGTATTAAGTATATAACAGTGTCAACTAAAATAAAGCTGAGTACAAGAATAATCACACAACCTCTATAGTTAGCCTCTATTGTATTGGGGAATCCAGCAGGAGCTACGCAAGTGGCACAAACCTCGTTAGGGCGGGCGTCAAAGGGCCCGTAACTCAATTACACACCTCGCGCTTACTACACTATGCCAAGATATTCGATTATATTCTACGTCATAGACACACATTTCAAGCCAATATTCTAGTTTGAAAAGCCTTTTATATTTTAAGCTATTGCATAGCTTCTATCGCGGGCCTTGAGCGTGGAGATCCGAATCCAGAAATTCCGTAATGAAAATAACCTGACACGGGACTCCTCTCACCGCTAGATGGCGTTGATAAAAAATGCTATGCAATAGCTTTACCGCGGCAGTCCCCGAGTGCCACACGTCTTTTTTTTTGTATTCGATGACGAGGTAGTACTTGACTGTGATCTCACCTGATGGTATGTGACGATGCAGTCTAAGATGGGAGCGGGCTAACTTGGAAGGGGTATGGCAGTGTAGATTCAAGCCATACCCCTAATCGGTTTCTACACGCCAACGTGCCGGAACGCTTAATCGCTTGGTTACAAGTCTTTGACGGCAGGGTGGTAACTAGCCACGGCCAAAGCCTCCCACCAGTCCAGACCAGAGACAATTCGGAAATTATAAATTCCCAAATTGCCCCCGCCGGGAATCGAACCAGTTATAAGACCACAGCACTCACCACTACGACAGGGAGGTCGTCATTATCACCATACTAGTTGATGCCCGCTAATTTGTACTCGTGGATTGAGTTTATTTAATTCCCGCGGGAACTCTCTTATTTCCCGGGATAAAAAGTAACCTTATGGTGTTTTGTAAGCCAAATCGGTTCAGTTGTTGCGGCTGGACTGAAGAACAAATTATAGGTATTGTTTCTACATATTTGACAAATCAGATTCAAGCAAAAGCCACTTTCTGACTTGGAAACTCAACATATCGAATGCTGTGCAAGATGAAGCGGTGATGCACGGTGGTGGTTTTATATGCATCCTTTCTATAAATGGGAAAGTGTTTGTTTATTTGTTTGTTGGTTTGTCCTATAATCACGCAGCAATGGAGCAACGGTACGACGTGGTTTTTTGTATGGGTATAGTTGAGGACTTGAAGAGTAACATTTATGTCCGAAAAACCACAGGGTTAACGCGGTATTTTAAAAAACCTGACCCCACGTGGACGAAGTCACAGGCAAAAGATACTTCATAAGAGTAAGTATGCCTGTTGCCTACAATACCTTCGCCTGTATGTTAATACAGGTGAAGTGGTATTTAGGGCAGGTGTTGAGACGTCGAAAATTCAATAAATTCAATTACACGCCGTTTACTTACTATGTCAATAAATTCGGTTATGGTTTTGTGACGATCACGTCAGACTACTTTACTACTCATTATTATTGCTAACCTATCGTTCGTTACCCGTGTTAGGTAACTACCAGTCTTACTACCAGTAAACACGGGTAAATTTTTTAGCATCTGCCTCAATAACATGGAATATTTTAAGCTATTGCATAGCTTCTATCGCGGGCCAGCGTGGAGACCGAATCCAGAAATTCCGTAACGAAAATAACCTGACACGGGACTCCTCTACGGTGAGCCGCTAGATGGCGTTGATATAAAATGCTATGCATTAGCTTTACCGCGGCAGTCCCCGAGTGCCACACGTCTTTTTTATTTCCCGTCATACTGGCTAATCTCGAAAAAAAAAATTTTGGGACCTTAAAGGCTAATTATGTTTTTATCTTTTTGATGATGATGTTATAAATGCATCTACGTTGAGTGCAACTTGGACCCGACCAAAATTGCCCAATTGACAACTTTATAATGCTCTGTAGGTTTTGATTTCGTTCATAAAATTACATTTTTCTTGCGGAACTTACAATTTTATAAATTCTATTCTATTGTTCAAAATATGTTGATACCAATGTTCCTTAATAAAAGTTTACATGTAAACCATAACATAATTCTGTGATATATTACGTTGTCAACGATGGCCTAAAAGGCTACAAAGGTTTATTTTGATTCACAAGTTGCTACGCGGAAGCTAAAGTTGTTTGTTCATACATTTTGTACATCCGCGTCGCGCGTCGCCGTGTGAGCGCCACTTAAAGTCGCAGCCTCCGCATTATTAATGAGAGAGCCTTAGAGAAAATTAAATATAGCATTAGGCCCGGAAGCCCCGGATTGAGGGGGGCGGAGGGGGGGTTGAAGAAAGAGTAGGGGCATAACCCTTCCGCGCGACAATGCGGGTGCATAATTACGCATTTGTAAATTTTAAATGTCCCACCCACCTCATACAGCCTTTTGTATGGCGTGATTCGCGCTTTTACTGTACCTTTAAACGCTTTGAAATGAATTCGTATGATGATGACGCGAGCTCGATTAACTCTAAATGCGACGATTTTCACTGCGACACGAAGGTGTACGCATATTATAGATGGGATGTACTGGTTAATATTTAATCGCTGGAATTTTATCATTTATGCATACAATACATGGGTGATATCCGACGAACAGCGCCTGCGATGCAATAAGTGTACGTAACTATTTTATTCATACTCCTTCGCTCGAGTTAGAATATTACCTACCTAATTAGGTGAGATAATATTATTATTATCTAAAAATACTAGTGTAAATTTTTAAGTTTTCATAATTGGAATCTGGTATCATCTAGGACCACAATACTAGATGATACAACTTAATATCTACATAATTGCTCCGCATCAAAATTGAGAAAAGCATTCTTACCTGGTAAACCACTCAAAAATGTGACATCGCGACCTTAAAAACAATCCCAGTCATCCCCAAGGACTACACCGAAAGGTTAATTAAGATAAACAAAAAGGGGTTAAACAAAATCAATAGAGGCAAATTCATTAAGTGCTAAGTAGATTGAAATCCAAAATGGCGCACAAGATGGCGCCGGCGGGTTAAGGCGCGTTGACAAAGCGGCCTCGTTAGTTCGCGAGCCCTCTTATTAACCTTATGATGTACGGAGGGCATCCGTCTTGCCTTGCGTCAGAGGCTACCGACGTGGTTACGCTTAAACTAAAATATAAGTTGGGATATAGTTTTGGAAGTGTAGTAGTTAAGGCAGGTATTTGCTGTTTGCATCGCTTTCCTTAAAAAGGCCAAATAAGTCAAATGTACAACACACTTAAGAAAATATTATTTTCTACATATATTTTGGTAGAGTTTTTATTATATTTACCTTTCTATAATATGTTTTAACTATGTTTCAGTTGGTCCTGATTTTACTATCCATGCTCTATCTACAATTGCTACGGTTATTACTTTTCATAACTTTTTCGTTGAACCTATTTTAATACCTATCATAATCCCACTGAAGCTCTACTTCAGTGGGATTATGATAGGTATTAAAAGAGGTAAGTAAATAAAATCATTGATTCCAACTGAAAGAATTTGCGACCAACAGTACTTATTGAATGGTGTTAAGATTTTTCGACGTTGAAGTATCTACTCCTATTTAATAATAAGATAAGATGTAGATGTCAAAATTCGTGTTAAAATTATCATTACGGACTCATACTCTAAGACCCGTGCCTAACACTTGAGCCTTCAAAAAGACTCAGAAGATCTGAAGAGTTGTTAAATAATAATTATTTCAAAGTGTTTTAATGGTTTTAACCCTTCCAAAGCCTTTTCCTAATCACCGAAGGACTGTTAAAAATTCCACCCTAATTCCAGGCCATCGGAATCACACTGAAGACGATAACACTTTTATCCGCGTAATCCGAATCGTCTTCGCGGATTAACAGCAGGAAAAGCGGCGAAAAATGCAAGACGCAATCTAGCAAATGGCATTAAAATGTTTGGGCTCAACCCTCTCGTCGCGGTACCATTTTTCAAACTGAAAAAAATCCCTTCGAACGAAGTAATGTAGCGGACTGGCACGTCTTGGGAGGCGCCCGGTCCGAAAAAATGTGCGTTCGAGACGTTTTGATACTTTACTTTCGGTGACAGATTTGTTGATTGTTTTTTCAGAGACTACATAGATAATATTTTGAAACAATTATTTTGAGTTTTTTTTACATTTGTTGAATGGATATAATGTCGAAAATTGGACACCAAGGAATTAAGAAGTATACTTAATCATTCAGATACATAATATCGAAGACGTTCTCAAGCATTAAGAGAAGTTTCTATATTCGGCCTGAAAGTGTCCAGATAGACAGACTGTAATAATAATTATGAACTGCGATGATTGGCAGCTGTTGTTATGAAGGTATTTCAACTGCAATACTGCAAAACTGCAGGGAAACTGTAACTTGCAGATGGGTTGCAATTCTGAGAGATTTAATTTAATAAAAAAGGAACTAAATTTTTTGTGCTGTTATTCAACAATTTGTCAATACAATGATGAGGAAAAGGAAAATTATTTTCTTAAAAAATATTTTATAATAGTACATTATGGTACAAGTGTAAAAGTTGGTGATTACCGCTGAGGCGCTATTGAGACCCGAGCCGTCAGGTGAGGGTCTTAAGGTAGCTGAGGACGGTAATCATCAATATACACGTGTATCATACGACGTTTTTCAACACACTTGTGAAGAAAATAATACTAAAATAGTACATTATGGTACAAAACAGTGAAAACGAGTTGTGAAAATTTTTTCGCAATGGCGGGAAAAATTAATCAGTTTTCCGGAATGCGCGCGCACCTTTAATGGCCATAGACTAAAAGAATGAGGTTTCTTTTTTTTGGCTTTTCTCTTATAGCCACGTACAAAATGGGGAATTTCCAGTTTTCTTTATTTAACAAAAAACAAAAGTTATATTTGAGTGACAGTTTTATTTATTAAACACGTACAAGTTGAAATTATCTATTTAAATACGAAGTTGTATTAAATGAGCAAGCAATAGGTATCTTGGCAATAGGTAGGATTTTTTTTGTAATAGAAACTTTTTTAAGAACAAAGCAACTCAACCAATAAAATTAAAAAAAAAAATTCTATAACTCACATTGTGAATAATGGTAATAAAAAGTCACAGTTTGAGTTAAAGGTGTCATTGTGTGCCTAATTGCGGTGAACCGGGAGCCATTTTATGAGCAAGTGTGTTGAAAAAGTTTTTTTAATGTAACTCATATACAAATTTGTATCTTGCATGGCTAACCGCTCTACACGCCGATTACACACTGTGAACACAGAGCAAAGAATTCCAGCATTTTTAACGAATGCAAATGGTCTGGCTCTACCCTTTCTTCTGCAACTTTGAACAGCGAATACAAAATGAAACAATGCCCTTTAGTTTTAGGGGTCGAACAGACGCGTTATATATTATGAAGTAATCGGGATGTTTTCTATGAATTCACTTACAAAATTAAATTTAAAAAAATTACAGAATCAAACAATCGTATATAAATTGATTTATACTTTATAGAAATTACAAACGCAAAGTGTTTCCCAATTTTCTTGCAAAAACACAGTAAATGAAGATGCAGTCGAAGATGTCAGCGAGCTATCTTAGAAAGGGTATGACAGTGTTAATTATACCCATACCCTCTAATCACTTAACTAAATTACATATTTTATCTTGTTTGTAGTCAATGATTGCCGGTCTATTTCCATTCTACATTCGTGTTTCGGCCATAAAGCCTTTCAAGTGAGCTGGATCGATACATTTGGTATATCATTAAACGTCATTAAGGAATGATATATGGTATACCATCAAAGAGCATTGATAGCGACTGTGAGCTCTTATTCGGAGGATCGCGAGTGTAATCCCAAGCACGCACCTCTGCCTTTTCGAAGTTATTTACATTTAAGTTAGGTACGCAGCAGTCTGCTGCTACCACCGCGTGATTATCAGTACAAATGAAAGTATTTTGAAAATTAAAATACATCTGAAACGTAGTTGGATATATTAAAAATATACCGCTACAACCGGGAACCATATTATTTTAAAAAAATATTCACATTTTCATTCATAAAAAAAAAAAAAATAAGTCTAATTATCAAAATCTACGCCATCTATTGGCGCTGATGTGACCGCTGACCGGATCAAACCACCTTAAGCAATTATATTCAACAATGAAGAAAAACATCGTTAGGAAACCTACACGACCTCTGCTCAGACTCAAGACAGAGTTAAAACGAGACAGATTCATGTCAGAGCATATTTGCGTCTCATTTTAACTCTAAGTCCGAGCTAACTCTGACGCACGCTCTATAGATCTCAGGAGTTGCATAATGTTCTCAAAGATGTGTAAAGTCTGCCAATTTGCATTGGGCCAGCGTTGTGGACTATGGCCTACTAGTTGATGCCCGCGACTTCGTACGCGTGGATTGAGGTTTTATAATTCCCGCGGGAACTCTCTTGTTTTCCGGGATAAAAAGTAGCCAAAGGTGTGTAAAGTCTGCCAATTTGCATGGGGCCAGCGTTGTGGACTATGGCCTACTAGTTGATGCCCGCGACTTCGTACGCGTGGATTGAGGTTTTATAATTCCCGCGGGAACTCTCTTGTTTTCCGGGATAAAAAGTAGCCAAAGGTGTGTAAAGTCTGCCAATTTGCATGGGGCCAGCGTTGTGGACTATGGCCTACTAGTTGATGCCCGCGACTTCGTTCGCGAGGATTGAGGTTTTATAATTCCCGTGGGAACTCTCTTATTTTCCGGGATAAAAAGTAGCCTATGTTACTTCAGACTATAATCTATCTCTGTGTCAAATTTCAGTTAAATTGGTTATATCGTTGCGGGCGTGATTGAGTAACAAACATCCATCCATACTCACAAACCTTCGCATTTATAATATTAATTATAGGATAACCTTTTTCAGAAAGGAGACCTGTGTTTAATAGTGAGCCGTTGATAGGCTGTTGACGATGATAATACTGATGATATTATCGAACTCTTAAAACTTGCGCTTACTTAGGTTAGTTACTTAGTTATCTACTAGCACTTCGAACTGAGTTATCTACTTGATTACATTCTGTAGTCAATGGTAATCAGCCTGTCCGCTACCTAAATCTTTAATACCAATCAAGCTAACGACGTGCGCTTTCACAGGCTTTTCAGACCCCGTCGAACGAAGATTCAATATCTCGTACCGTTATCGTAAAAGCTTCAGAGCATGATTAAACTAATCCTCAAAAAGCGGCTTTTGTCTAATTGCATCCATGAACTACGTATAAACGCTAAGCGGTCGGATTCAAAATAATGTGTTTTACATTTTCGCAGCGACGGTATCAACGGGTATAAAACGCCCTGTAATTTATTCTATTGCTGAAAGGGTTGGGTTGTGCGGGGTGGGAATTACCCAAGGTGGGTGCTAAAGGGTTAAGCCGAATATACGGGGTCGCGCCGGCGAACTTTGTTAATTTATGCGCTTAAAAATGTCAACTGGAAATTATGACGCCGAAACACATTTCCTATTTCATTAATGTGTTTATGATGATACGGTTTCTTTCATTTTAATTTTGCATTATGTTAATGTTGATATGTTTTCACTGTGAACTACAAAATCATTTCATAATTACCCCTGTCCTCCTGGTATATCCTGTCACTAATGGTTGCCTGGTAGAGATTGCTCTGTTAGCAATAAGGCCGCCTTTGCATGCGTAGTTTTAAGATGTATTCAATTTTGTTTCTTTCTTGTGTGCAATAAAGTTTTTATCTATCTATCTACGTCTCTAGTAGGTATAGTCTCTCGACAGTAAGACTGTTTTAAATTGTTAATTCTATAATATTGTGGAAAAAAGAGTTTTCAAAAATAAATAAATTAATGAGCTCATATTTCATTAAAATATCATAGCTTTTCCCGTGACTTCATTCTTGTGGAATTAGATTTTTAAAAATAAACATGAGAACCCTCTGTTACACCCACGCACAAAATCACGTCTATCTGATCCTTCGCTGATGCGTGACTGAAGGACGAACCAACAAAAAAACACACTTTCGCATTTGTAATATTAGTAAGGATGAATAATATATTTAATTTATTATTTTACGTAATTCTTTCTTATCACTTAAACTTCAAGAACTTTTATTATATTATCAATTCAGAATTAAGCTCGACTTAAAAGTGCTTTAGATTCGAGTTCGAGACATCATTCAAACATTGGAAAACCGAAATCATTGTTGGTAGGTAACAATTAAGGAGTGTTGCGAAGGAGATAAGGCGCGAATTGAAACACGTTCCGAGGGAGGCACTCACTTATTATTTAAATATCCGCGATGAGTGCGTTCAATAGTTAACTTTAGTGGAGCGTTAACGGTCATTGTTTCATTGTTGTCTAGTGTACTTAGTCTTTACGTCTTTGTAAACGACTGATTAGCATTTAAAGATCTAGTTTGAATGATTTTGTTATCACGAGGCGACCTTGCTGATGGGCAATAATTGTCATTAGTTTTGTTTCTGTTTGGTTATTTAGGGTACAAGCCGCCCCATGCAAAGTTGCTTAGAGTGCGATTTTTGCAATAGAAATAGAAATATTTTTTATTCAAATAAACTTTTACAAGCACTTTTGAATCGTCAATGAATCTACAAATCGACAATGTATCCAATCTAATTGAATTCCTATTCATTAATGTGGTTAGAAAGCTAAGCCAAGGGCTTGGTGGCTTTGATGTGTCGCCTAATTTAGAAAGGCCGTCATAACTTAGAAAACAAACTGATTGGCTTTTTCTCATTGTTATAGGTATAGCACACCAGCTGGCTGGTCTTCCAGGTGGCGAGTGGGGGGCGCTCGCGAGACATTATCCCCCACCACTGCTACCGACGCACGCACACTTCACACCACATGTCTTGCCGCCGGCGCACACGCAACACCACGTCCCACCACCGCCTCATGAAACAGGTAAGGATATCCAAAAAATATATACAGGCTAGCCAAGATTTATGTTAAGATCTGTGCGATCATTTTAACTGCGGCCTAGTAATCGCCAAGTAACGTTTAATCAACGAATGTTTTGACAGATTTTCAATAAAAAAACTGTCAGAGCCTAGATAAGCATCAAAAAGTCCCTCGGAACTCGGCGTTGATGAAATTGGTAACTAGGTGAACAATGGTACGCGCCGTTTTTCTTTTTGACCCTCGATGAGCACTTATGACTTCTCCATTAAAAGTGCAGAACGACGTAATTCAGAATACAGTGCATCGTATTGCTACTGATCACGGTATCCAGCTTTAAGCGTCTTCATATTAAATAGTAGGTATCCGAAACCAGTAATGGTAATATAATAAATAAAGTGAGCTTTTTTGTTCCCAGATATAACCGCAGACAATCCAACAACAATGCACCCACACAGCACGACGAGTCCGGCCAACTCACGACCAAGTTCCCCACACGACGACGACGACGATATATCTGTGACCGCATCAAGTAGCCCGCCACCTGACGACCGTCCAGGAGCTTTCACCTCAGTTACTAGAACTAGAAAACCCCTTCAACCGCTTCCAGCTCCATCGAGTCTCTTCCACAGCGCTCTAGCAGCCCAACTATTCCTAAATTCACCTCTTCTACCAACACCACCAGCGTGGCTGTACTCCCAGTTGTATGGCGGCTACGATTGGTGGCTCAGACCTCCTGCACCGCAAGAGGATTCAAGTTCAAGTCCCGACAGAGAAGAAGAAGCCGGTTCCACCGCATCAAGTTCAAAGAAACGACCAGCGTCACCGGAATGGTCGGACCAGGGAGTCAGAACTCGAAGCAAATCTCTCATTACATCAGAGAGACGACCGGTTGATGTGTGGCGTCCGTACTAGTCAAACATTTAGTTCTCGAATATTACAGGAAGTGTTGTATAGTGCTCGGCTTCTAACCGTCCGATGTGAAAGTGGACCCCAATGTAGTGTTGCGTAGAGCGAAGTTGGATACGAATTCGATATAGTGATAATTGTCGATAGGTGTTTTTACGTTAGTTAAATGAATGTGGATTCCAAATTGTATTTAAATAATTGTTGATTGTATTATAATGCAAGGTCTGTAAATAAAGTTATTCGAAATTTTTAATCCAATTTGTTAATCTCTATAACCTTTTAGCCAGAAAAAGATTGTCACTTAGGAACGATGTTACAGGTTGGTTGTGCCACCTTATCGTAGAGATGTTACCGCAACAATAATAATTATATTCTTACTCTGAAAAAGTTGGAATCCTTTATTTTTCCAGGTTAAAAAGTAGCCAAGATCACTTTGCAGTAGGTACCTCAATAATACCCATGCAAAAATCACGTCGATCTGTCGTTCTGTTGCGACTGATTGAAGGACAAACTAAAGAAACAACAAATAAACATTCTTTCGTATTTATATTTAGTAAGAAAGGTGAAGTAGGCCAAAGAATATACTTTAAAAGGATGTAAAGCCTCAGACATTGAATACTTTTACATTTTTAATACTTTGGACTAATTATTTATAATTACAAATGTGATAAATTAGTGATCGTCCGTATGAACGTCGCACTATCGTTGCACAACGAAGCACGTACTGTAACCGCCAGAGCTATTAAATTTTTAAATGGGTCGAACATAAATAAACGGTATGGAAATTTGTAAAATAAATATTATCGAAATTAAACTTTTGGCAAGCAGTGATGTGAAACAATAAACCGGCGTATTGGAGCTCGTTTGATGTCGTGGTGGGAGGATACATTTTTGGATTGCATCCATATTATTCGCGACCGCAGCGAAACGTATGGCCTTTACGTTCATAATGAACAAAATAAACGCTGCATACTTTTATTACTGTTTGAGTGTTTTAATTAATTTATTGCAAATTGAAAATGATTAAATTATAATTTATACAAACATTCTATAATAATAATCATATTAGCTAGCTGATGTTCACGACTTCGTCCGCATGGACTTTAACTGAAAATAAAAATCAACTAATGAAGCGCCATGTTTGGACTTTTCTGTGTACAAACTGTAAAGCTCCTAGAAACTTTTTAGTTTTTTTTTGTGAGCCGATTTTGAATGCAATAATAATAAGCCTATATTATTATGCCCCAAACTCAAGTTGTCTGTGAAAACATTAT
Source organism: Hipparchia sbordonii (assembly GCA_038048805.1). Lineage (NCBI taxonomy): Eukaryota > Metazoa > Arthropoda > Insecta > Lepidoptera > Nymphalidae > Hipparchia > Hipparchia sbordonii. Next base: position 8,642,315 of record CM076110.1, read on the forward strand.
ATAGAGTTTATCTAAAAATTTTGAAGATCAACGGATTCGAAAGAAAGCACTTTATAAAAGTTTATTTGAATAAAAAATTATTCTTTTTTATTTGTATGTTAAAAATAACACAAACGAATGACAAACAAACAGGCAATGTTTCTCCAAATAGTCTTATTATTGTTAAACTCCACTAAAACAAGAATACTATAATAAACTTCTCAAATACCTAGATACTATAAAAATTAAACGAAACCAAATTTCATAAAATATAATTTATTACGTTTACAATTTTTTGTTTACATAAATGGGTGCTTTGTTTTGTTGAAATTAGTTAATTACTTATTAAGATTATAATTATCATTTGAAATATTTAATAGCATAAAGAAGCATAATATTGGTTTGACATGGTCGTACGTTGTTTCATGATTTCATTTTATATGCTTCTAAGCTATGACTCTAATTTCTGTCCTCGAAATCGGAATACCTTAATTCTTTGTCTTTGTGCTTGAAACATAAATTAGGTTTATCCTTCCCAATTAACTGGTTTCAGTTTTTGTCATTTAGAGCATTCGCATGAGTTTTTACATTTTCTGTCCACGAAATCCATAAGTCTTAAGACCCCGCTCACTACCTCACTCGCCGTAGATATAATCTCTTCTTTGGGCAATAAAAATCTGTGTGTCTTGCCTCTCAGCTCGATCATGTATGAATAGGGGATGCTGGCGACTGCATAACTCCAGTCTATGCTGGTCCCAGCAGCGTAGTACATGAGGTCTTTAGTGCTGCCTACTTTGTAGGTGCGATTACTGGTCTCGAAGATGGCCTGGGAAATCAATACCGGTTATTTTTTTACAGAAGAACGTCGTAAAAACGTAATCTTTAAGGATAACAATCCTTACTAATATATAATATTATTTACAAATGCGGAAGTGTGAGTTTGTAGGTTGTCCTTCAATCACGCAGCAACGGAACAACGGAGTAACGAATTGACGTGATTTTTTGCATGGGTATAGTTGAGGATCTGGAGAGTGACATACTCTACATTTTATCCAGGGAGGGACTTTAAAAACTAACTTTCCGCGGACAACGCCGCGGGTAAAATTTAATTGGAAATATTTTGGTTCTAGAACCTTCTACTTATTACAGGAAATGAGTTGGTGCAATGATAATCTCAATTGGCAGGTAGATACTGAAAGTGGAATTGGTAAGTTAACGTTTACAAAGTGAGAGGATTTAAATGAAAACAAACTATAATACGATCAAGCTAAGAGTAGAATCACTGTTAAACCGCCATTTTCTATTTCTGTCTTGCTCATGTATATGTGATGGAAGTAGTTCGATGATATAAGGGAGTGGAGTGACTTAAGTACCTGGAAATAAAGAATCTCAAGATGGAATCTCATGATGATGTGTAGAGCAGGACAGAAATACAAAATGGCAATTTAATATTCATATACTCTTATCTCGATCACATTATATTATTCAAGATAATTCATTCACCTTAGCCATGGCAGTGCCTCCTTCCAACAGCTCGACATAATCGGGGCAAGGGTCTCCTGTGTAGCCCCATGGAAATATAATTACTTCACCGTAACTATGCAATGATAGGAAAACTTTGAAACTCGTCCCCGATTCAAGTATAAAGCGCTGAAAAAAGATAACCTATATTATGTTCAAGAGAATAAAGTCAATCTGATAGGCAAACAACTTTTTTTCAAAGTAGGCGACCTCCCTGGCGTAGTGGTGATCACTGTGGTCTTATAACTGGGAGGTCTCGGGTTCGATTCCCGACAGAGGCAATTTCAGAATTTATAATTTCTAAATTAACTCTGGTCTGGCCTGGCTCTGGCCGTGGCTAGTTATTATCTACCGTCAAAGACGTGCCGCCAAGCGATTTAGCATTTCGGCACGATGGCGTGTAGAAACCGATTAGAGGGCTGGGTTGAATCAACACTGCCATACCCCTTCCAAGTTAGCCCGCTACCATCTTAGACTGCATCGTCTCTTACCATCAGGTGAGATCGCAGTCAAGGACAGTCTTGTCATCGAATAAAATAGAATTCTGTGATTCATTGAAAGCTTAAAACTGAAATTTCAAAGCTCTCTTACTTTAACAGCCGCCGTTTCCGGTTCTGAAAATGGCTGAGGTCCCCTAAAAAATATATTGCCGGGGTCCTCCGATGAGCCTTCCTCGCCCTTTTCACCCCAGCCGTAACTGGAATAAGTCAGGACATGAAAAATAAAATACTTTAATGTAATACCTTTTGATTTTAAACTTTGTAATAAAACTGAAATATTAAATAACTAGTTGATGCCCGCGACTTCGTCCTCGTGGATTTGGTTTATAAAATCTCGCGGAAACTCTTTGATTTTCCGGGATAAAAAGTAGCCTATGTCACTTTCAGTGCTCGACTATACCCATGCAAAAATCACGTCGATCCATTTTAAAACGCAAGCCACACCGCGAACTTAGCTTTAGTTCATCCAAAGTGCCAAGTACAACCAAGTATGAAAACACGTCGAGTTTAGCTGTCTGCATGAAATAAGTATCTACCTACCTGAAGTTTCTATTCAAGTCAACACCCACGCATTCCCCATAACGTGCTCTGTTTTTACGCCACATGCGGTCGTGTGTGTGCGTGTACTCGTAACCGTCTGGGTTCAGCACTGGGAGTATGTACCTAGAACAATGAAACAATCTATACACCTTCTTTTTCTTGTTTACCACCGACTAGATGATATCCGCGGCTTCGTACGCGTGGATTAAAGTTTTTTTTCAATTCCGCGGGAACTCTTTAATTTTCCGGAATAAAAATTAGCCTATATGTGTTATTCCAGGCCATAATCTATGTCTAAGTGTGTGAAACGATACAAAGTTATGCTAAGGCATATTTTGTATCTGGTTGTAACTTTGTCTCAAGTCCGCCCAGAATCAGACCACGATCCAGAGCTCTAGATCGTGGTAATTTTACTTTGACGTTAATGTCATGGAATACGAATAGGTACAATCAATCGAATACAATCTTATACTAACCCTACTGATGATTGTTGGGGTTACAAAGTGACGATCTCGCACCGTAGGCCCAAGACGTGTGAAAGTCTTTTTTATCGATGACAAGATGGTCCCAGACTGCGATCTCGCCTGATGGTAAGTGAAGATGTAGTCTATGATGGTAGCGGGCTAACTTGGAAGGGATATGGCAGTGTAGATTCAACCCATACTCTTAATCTGTTTCTACAAGTCATCGCGGTATGGTGGTATCTAGCGACGGCCAAAGCCTCCCACCAGACTTGACCAGAGATAAGTTAGAAATTATAAATTCCTAAATTGCCCCCGCCGGGAATCCAACCCGAGACCTCTCAGTTATAAGACCACAGCGCTCACCACTGCGCCAGGCAGGTCGTCTATGCAGGAGGCGTATGTCCAGCTTTAGACATCGGTTATGACGATGGTGATGATAGTACGAGCACTTCTGTTAAAAAACCATACCAATCTCTAGTAGTGACGGAGTCCGGTAGCTCGTGATAGTTCCTGACGAGGTGGTTGGCGAGGTACGTCACTACGGCCGTGCTGATCCACTCGCGGGGGTGAATCGACCCGTCTATCCACACGGCCTGGTTCTCACAGTTGCCGTTTGATATCTTCAACATCTGGTTGATAGTACAAAGAAGGCATTATGATCATCCATCGCATATCACATCACACTATAACACTAATATTATTATTATATAAACGTGATACTTTGTATGTATGTGCGTGTGTGTGTGTGTGTGTGTGTGTGTGTGTGTGTGTGTGTGTGTGTGTGTGTGTGTGTGTATTATTTCTTCACGCCACAACGAATTAACTTAAGATTTGGCTGGAAATCAAGCTCTTACCCAGGATTAACACATAGGCTACATTTTATCATGAAAAATTAAAGAGTTCCAGTACTAGACGATGCCCGCGACTTCGTCTCTCTCTCGAAACTCTCTTATTTTCCGGGATAAAAAGTAGCATATGTATTATTCCAGACTATAATCTATCTCAGCGCCAAACAGCCAAATCGGTTCAGTCACAAACATCCATCCACCCATCCATACATCCAAACTTTCGCATTTATAATAGGATGTCATAGAAAGAAAGAGGATCAAACTGCAACAAATTGTTGAAGTCTCCACATAAGAACTAGTAAGAAGTATAAAATTTTATAACGCACCTTTAAATCCCTGCCTTCAGCTGATTGGCCAATAACGTGTACGGAACACAGATATGGATACACATCAGCCAAATTGTCCATAAATGAATATATCACATCCAAACGATGGTAGCCCTTCCAATCCATCGCACGACCTTCAATCACAAGCGTTATTTCGAAAATAACGTTCATTTCATGTTCATTATCTATTTGTACTGTTAGTACTAGCACCCATTTCATTATCAAATTACCTATTACCTTTGATTAATAATTATCATTCTAATAAGTATTATTGATGCGATAGTGTGTTTGTCTTTCAATCATGCAAGCCTCAGCAACGGTGATACTTCGTCTTGTTTTTTGCATGGATATAGTGATAAAACAAAGGGGTATAGCGATTTTTAAATATCTAACGTAGTTCAGACTCGCGGGTAAAAGCTAGTAGGTATGTATTTAACAATGCAATTAAGTGTTGCAATTAAATAATGACACCATAGCGTTATTTTAATCATAAAGTGAAGCAATTAAAACGAAATATTATTATGTATTTAAAGATACAACTACATTAATGACTTATTGGATATAATAAGAGCCAATTACAATGTGTGCTTAAGTGATTTTTTTTATAATTTATTTATAAGGATTATACAAATATTCCTTACTAATTTTATAAATGCGAAAGTGTGTTTGATTCTTGGTTTGTTGGTTTGTCCTTCAATAACGCTGCAGCAGAGCTACGGATCGACGTGATTTTTTACGTGAATATAGTTGAGGACCTGCAGACTGACATAGCCTACTTTATATCTGAGAAAATCAAAGAATTTAAAACTTTGGAATGGAGTTAAGGCTTCAGTGGACATACAACTTACAACTTACTTGTCTGGTAGGAGGCTTTGGCCGTGGTTAGTTACCACCCTACCGTCAAAGACGTGTCGCCAAGCGATTTAGCGTTCCGGCACGATGGCGTGTAGAAACCGATTAGGGGTATGGGTTGAATCTACACTGCCATACCCGTTCCAAGCTAGCCCCTTATCTTCTTAGACTGCATCGTAACTTACCATGTGAGATCGCAGTCAAGGTCTATCTTGTCATCGAATAAAAAAAAAACTTACGCGATGTCAAGTTCCTCTTGTCCTGACTGAAGCTGTTACCCTGTTCCCTCCTAATCATGAGATCTACGTCGCGGACGGTAACGGCGTACGGTATCTCCCTCTCGTGCAGCAAGCCCGCAACTTGGGCGGCTCGTGGACCCTCCACCATGATGTCCATGGTACTGAGCTCCTCTTTCCAGATGTTGATCGCTGAATAGGATATTTCTTTATTGAAGCTTCAATGGAACAGTTAAAGGTATTGGTCTGGTGGGAGGCTCTGGCCGTAGTTACTACCCTACCGTCAAAGACGTGCCGCCAAGCGATTGAGTGCTCCGGCCCGATGGCTTGTAGAAACAGGGCCCCAAGTCTGCTATTTTACATGTCATTGTCATTGACCCGCAATACAATTACAATTCAATTATCATTGGTCCAAAATTTCGTAGTCTACTAAATTCACAATGGTCGTTCGATTTCTTATAATTGGATTGTAATTCAATGATACCTCGGTATTGCCATTAGCTTAAAAAGCGTTTGCCGAAATGAGTTTCAAAAAAAACTACATATTGAAAACGTTTATTTAAGCTAGATTCAAAGCTAGATGTGTCAGTGGCAAACCATCGGAAAACAATTGTGACGCTATTGAATTAGTAGACTGCCAAAATTGCTAAAAGTAGCAATTAGGATGTCATTGATAGACAATTGAACTACAATTGCAATTGCAGACTTGGACCCCAGATTAGGGGTGTGGGTTGAATTTACACTGTTATACCCCTTCCAAGTTAGTCCGCTACCATATTAGACTGCATCATCACTTACCATCAGGTGAGATCGCAGTCAAGGGCTACCTTGTCATCGAATAACAAAAAAAGTGTAGATTGAAAACTTGAAAGGTGGACTCTGGATCAAATCAACCCATTAACAAATTGATATAGAGCTCCGAAATGCTTATCGAATCAAGTTGATATTACAACATACTCTTTCGTAGCGTTTGTGGCGTAAAATACCATTTATATAAACAACGGAAACTAGCATAAAATGAAATACCTACCTCCCGAAGTATCGAGTGACCTAACAAAGTATCTTTGCGATTCATTAGTGAACCTGATTTCCCATACTTGTGTGTTATTGTAATAGGTTGGTGCCACTTTGTTCATAAAATTTTATATGTCAATGAATGAATGAATTAATACTTATTTATATATTTTCCAAGCATATAATGTAGTCAAAATAAAGAATAATGCACTTATAATTTTGAAATTATAAATTGTCACATTTTATCAGCTTTGACATTGACTTTATTGCTAAAGAATAAAAAATTAACAAAGAGAATTTAAGAAACATACATTTCAAAGATAAAAAATAGATTTTAACCCCAATGGGGGTTTATATAACACACGGAGAGATTTGTCGTCAACTAGTTTTATTGGAGACGCAAGAAATATTACAATAGGAAATAAGTATAAAATATTGCAACCGAGGCAGCTCGATAATTGCAGATTTTATCTTTCAGGAATGACTAATTCAAAATGACTTAATTTTAGGTTTAGTTTAGTTCATATAATTATTCAACCGCGCATTAGCATCAGAAACGCATCGCTTAACCAAATCCAAAGCAAACTACAGCGGGCAGGCAGTAGCGAATATGATTGCTTTTTCATTTTACATAATATTATTATACGGACGGACTATCAAATTTTAGCTTTAGTATAATAGGAACTTGATATGGCTTTTGAGACTACGTACGTAAAGAGATTCCTACTTAACCCTTAAGGGGTTAAGTAGGAATCTCTCGATACGTTGGGTGAAAATGGGTATTAGAGTATCATATTACCTAATTTATATTTCAGTCTTAACATTTGTTCCTATCAACACTTCCTCCTTTGAGTCAACAAACTCCATCAAAGCTTTCACACAGTTCAATATTTCGTTACCAGTTTCTTCTATTTCATCTTTGGGTAACATGAATTTGTGCTTTTTGCTTCTGAGCTCTATCAGGTAGCAATAAGGGATGCCGGCCTCGCCGTAGCTCCAATCGTTGCTTGTGCCGGCTGCTCCGTACATTACATCTCGTGAGATGCCGACCTTATATGTGTTGCCGTTAGTTTTATAAATAGCCTGTAAATAAACCAAGGTTTTGTAGTGGTAAGGTAAAGATGGTATAATGGAGTATTGATGGGTGTGAGTGTGCGAGCGTGCGTACGTTCGTGCGTGCGTTCATGCGTGCGTGCGTGTGTGTTAGCTGGGATTCAATGGACAAAGCATAGTTCTGAATCTAACTAATAAGTACCTATCCATTGGTACGGTATCGGCACTGGACCTATTCCACTCTCCTTGTTTTTGATTTTTGTTTGTTTGTAATCCAGATAGGTCGATGTTTATTGGTTTATTTTAAGTCGATATAATGTAGGTACAATCTTTAATGATGATATCTAGATTTTAACCACAAAAGCAATTCAAGCGGGAGCAAAAAATTAATTAAACGATTTAAAGTTGCTTAATCTAGTAATGACCTTATATCAATGTAGAGTTCAAACAGCTGGATCTCGAGATTTTGTATGTAGAGTTGCTTTATCTTAACAAAGCGGGCGTATGTCAGTTACAATTTTATTTTACCTTGGACATAATAGTAGCACCTTCTAGTAAGCGCACGTAGTCAGGACAAGGGTCGTCTCTATAGGCGAAAGGGAATAGGATGACTTGACCGTAACTATGTAGAGTGATGTAAACTTTGAATGGAGTCCGAGAATTAAGTATGAAATCCTGAAAAAAATACATAGGTAGGTATAGTTCTTGCAATTCACGAGGGCGAGTGGCTCATGGTTGTGTATGTGTTCTATCTGTAAAGTGTGAGCGAGAGCTTGCTCGCGCCTGGCCGCTCTCAGCTAGGCTCCTAACAAGCACGCACACTTACGCAACTTGCATGCACACGACGTAACCACAAGTAAAGCTCACACGCCCTCGTGAGTTGCAAAAACTTTACTGATTCTTATACGAAGGATAACATTGCCTTAATAGAGAATAGATATTTGGGGACCTTTAAAAAAAGTGTTAGGGGTCATTAAAATTACTTGCAAAAGCTCAGAAAAGTAACCAACAATGTGACAATTAAACTTAAAGCAACAATATAAAATCGCTGCAGCGAAATTGATTTACTACTAAAACCTGTTTGCAGTTTAATCTCTGCATGCAGCGTCGATGTCACGATTTCGGTATCAACAGCACATTACAGCTTTACATTAAACCGTGTAATGGATATTATTATTTGCTACATGCCTTTATTTGATGTGTGCAGTGTTATTTATATTGTAGGAGAATTCAGCCAAAAGTATTTATTAATCTGTTAATTTATATGTATTGTCACCAAAAAGTATCCGTCACGTCACATCTAATGATGCCACAGTACTTTTAAAAGTTATCAAAATACAAACAGAACGGTGTAAGGTTTAAAAAATTTTGAAGGAAAGTGTATTTTAGCTTATTTATATGTAAGTGAGAACTTCTTTTCAGGATATCTAGTACATTTTTAGATCGAAGGCTGATACTCTGTTTTTAATTTTTGTTACTTTTAGCGTTTACAGTAACAAAAAATTGTTTATCATACCCTTATAGCTCGTGATTCAGGCTCTGAAAATGGTTCAGGACCTCTGTAAAATGCATTTCCGGGATTTCCTGATGATTCCTTTCCTCCCCAACCGTAACTGAAGAATATAGAAAAAAAGTTGCTTCATTAGTAGTTATTATTAAAATTAAGGACTTTTTAGGATTCTCTCTGAGAACTGAATGTCCTTTTTCCTTCCTATTGTTGCAAGTTATCATCAGATAATATACAGTTACATTTATATACGGACTTTTTCACGCAATTATAATAATATTTTAGTACGGATAGTGTGGATATTGTTACCTGAAATTCCTATTAAGGTCAACCCCCACATACACTCCCTTGTGCTTTGCTCTATTTTTTCTCCACATACGGTCACCTGTATGCGAATGTTCATAGCCGTCGGGGTTCACAACTGGGTGGAAATACCTATAAATTAAAATAGGGCAACATAACGGGCAATGAATTAAAACAGTCCGACTAATCTGAATAAATTAAAATATATTTTATTTTAAATTAGTGTGACATGTTATTTGGGTTGTATTGTACGTCACTATTAAAATTTTGTGAATAAACAGTCGTGTTATGCAATAATACTTACTTGAAAGTTGAAGGTCGTGAGGAAACCTGCATGCTTGAGAAGTTCTTCATAATTTAATAGATTTATAAATACAAATCAAAAATTTCGAGGCCGGCGGGATTCGAACTCACATCTCTCGGGAATCGCGCCCTGAGTGTGTTAACCGTTAAACTACGGCCAAATTGAACCACACGTCAGCCACAAAATTAGTGATATGTATCTACTTTTTCAATCAGTTTTTATGGCATCTGTCGCTAATAGTTGTGCAACATCAGTCCGTTTCGTCATGGGTAAAGATAGAAAAAACGACAAACTTAGAAGTCAGTTACAGATTGAAATTACCAGTCTTTGTTAGTGATACAGGTTGGCAAGATTGAGAAGTTTCGAGCTATATGGTTCGCGACGTAGGTCGCTACAGCGGGGGCGATCCATTCCCGAGCGTGGATACCAGCGTCCATCCAAACTGCTTGATTAGTTGCATCACTGTTTGATATCTTTAGAACCTATTGAAAGTATAAAATTGGAATTGTCATAAAAATCTTCTGTAAAAACTAAAAAACTAAAAAAATGTAGGTTTTTGAACGTAATAGTCATTCGTTATCCGTGCTACTATACCAGTCTTACTACTAGTACACGGGTATTCTTTTGCCCGTGCCACTACCATAAGTAAGGAATACTATGTTTATGGTCACAACTAATTGCATCGGTTGTAGCATGTGTAATTAGCAACTTTACCCGTTCTTAAAAAAATCCTTTCAAAATTGAAAATTATTATTAATTTCATGTAGGCAAACTTTTAGCTCCAATGACACTTCTAGACTTTACCACCGGATCAGATTGTAGATTTTGCTGAGAATTATATAATAATATTCGAGTAGGGTACACTGTCAAATGAATAGTAGGTACCGTAATAGTAAGTTAAGTTTTAGAGATTGTATATAAGGAAATTATAAAATATGTTGTACCTAATTTGCAATAACTTTTTGAATCTTTGCATACCTACCTACTAGAAAAAATTACAAGAGCGTATAGCACAACAAAATTAAATGAAGGACCTTTTGCATTACAATTTCTAAAATGTGAGGCGTTGTTGAGATAAAAAAAGGGCTAACACGCATACCTTCAACTGTCTACCTTCTAGAGAAGTTCCAATAATTCCAACAGTACATATAGAAGGGTAATCAGAATCAAGCTCTTCTAAGAAGTCGTGAATTACATCCAGACGATGGTATTCATTCCAGTCCATGCGTGAAGCCTTGTTTTCTTTCTCAGATCCTGGTAATGTAAATATATAACCAGATATAAAACAATCGTTCTATATCTGGTTCACATGTTGTGAGATACATTTAACTACTCGCTGTTCTCACTATCTCCTCCTTTATCAACCGATAGACTGCTAGCTCTCTATAGAATGCTATAGAAAGCTCTCTTGCATGGATTTTCATAGACTTTGGTCTTGTGTTGTCTATATTCAGCGACTCCCTGCAACTTGTCTGATTTTGTCGGTCCATCTAGTCGATTAAATCTCTTAAAGATCATAATATAGATCGGACTGACTCTGAGAGTGAAATGTTTAAATCTCTTAGTATACTAAGGAGTTCCCTGGAACGATTAGTGATTCTGAGTGTGGAAGTTAGAGTAACAGATTTCCTTACCATTTTGTAAAGCATCTTGTTCGATTCTTGGGATGATAGTTTTAAAGGATTCGTTTATTAGACTGTCTTTGGAATATGTTTTGATCAAAGCGTGTTCATTTAAGCATTTCGGTCTGTTTACTTGTAAGTGTTTTACTTCGTGGACAATTTCATGATTTTGGGTTCCAATTTCATACTGAAAGCGTTCACAACTATCATTAATGATGATAGAATTAGATACAGTAGATTGATAAACTTGCTTGCGATTATCGTCCGTTTCTACATCATTGAGAATATAAAAATCTGATTTATTTAAACTTGATGTTGAACATTTGTAATTGCTGTAGTTTTGGGTGATAAAATCGAACTCGTTATCCATTATTTCTTTAGATTTAACATATTTTTAAAGTTGTTAAAGGTCGTCACGTTGGTGTGCATAAAAAGTATATAAAATATTTTGAAAAACATTTCTTTTTGAATTTTGTATACTGTTATGAAAAATTGGATACTATTGTACTTTATTTATATAAAGACTTTTATTTAATCCATTTTGTGTATTTTTTACAAATTTATTTAAAAATCTATTGCTTTCAAAGTTTTGTGTTTGTATTTGACTTTGACAGAATGAATTTATGATAGAATATTGATAGAGGAGACCATTGGAATAGAAGGAGCAAACTTGCAAAGATTAATTATTAATTTAAGACCAGAGATGAAATTTCCTTAATCCTATTAAGCCCTTAATTTAGATAGGTAAATGTTGAAAATATTCTTCTCTGTTAGTCGCGTTCACAAACATATAAGAGTAAGTAACTTACTCTTATATGTTTGTGGTTGCGTTATAAATCTATTAATTGTTCCTAATAAATTATTTATTAATATAATTGTTCCTAATAAATTATTTATTAGGAACAATTATATTTCGGCCGATTTCGGCCTTTAGTTTAGTTCTGTGGGTGGGGATGTAGTTTAAGTCTAGATGGAGATTAACGTTAAAACGGAGTGATTACATTCTCTTGGGTTCGATCTTCGAGTTTAAGTTAATATCCAAGAGAATATAATCACTCTGGTTAATATAAAGAACAAAAATGCTTTACTTTTATTTGGCTTCTTGTTTTGAAGATTAATTTTGGACTGACCTTATTTTTAAGCAACATAAAAAATAAACTTATGGGTCAGCTCATACCGAGACGCGACGCGACGCAAAGATGCTCGTACGTTTGTCGATGTAGCGATATCAATATAGAACCTCTTTACTACACAATAAGATACAAATTTCAGTGAGGGCGGCGTAATGAGCCAAACTTCGACACCTATCTAAGTCGCTTTCGCGCTCACACTAAAATTTGTACCGTATTATGTAGTTAAGAGGTTCTATATTGATATCACTATCGACAAAAGTACGAGCATCGTCGCGTCACGTCGCGTCTCGTTGTGAACTGACCCTAAGGTGCAATTTTTAATCGTTCTATTTGGTCATATTTTATTGTTCCCATTTCAAAGGTTTTGTTAAAGTCCGTTTTACGTTAAAAATAAAATAGCTATAAAGGGATCCCGATAAATCTAACAAGCGAGTAACAAGAAGGGGGCGCAATTAAAAAGATAAACGCGTGTAAGACGAAGTCGAGGCGACATTTGGGGGGTGTCGGGGACCGCCGTCTGGTTAGCGGGTTACCATGAGACGTGCCCGTACTATCGAATCTCAGCATTTTCTCTCTTTTTTTTCTACTATTCTACTATTCTTCTTCTTCCTACTATTCATTCCAGCTAACATTAGGATCCGTAATAATGCTGTTTGCACTTCAAAATTAAAAATTCTTTATTTCAGGTAGGTGAACCTGTGATACTTAAATACCTTTCTACTGCATTCTCTTCTTGAAAACCTTACCAAGTAAAGACTACATCGTTGAATTCCAGGACCCAACTTTTTAATCCTGATGCTGCAGGGGCACTACTTCCCTAAACTGTAGAGATTTAGGAATTGTCGATTATTATGAATACTTATTGTAAGTACCAAATAAAGACTACATGTAACGTTGAATTCTAGAACCCAAATCTTCAATCCTGATTCTGCAGGGGTATTGCCCCCGTAAACTGTGAGGGTTTAGGAATTATCGATTATGAATGGTTATTGTAGGTATCGAGTAAAATTACATCCTTGAATTCCAAGACCCAACTCCTCAATCCTAATGCTGCAGCGGTTTTGCCCAGCAAACTGTGTTTAGGGACTCTCGATTGTGAATTGAAGAAGCTGACGAAGTCGCGGGCGTCCGCTAGTCAACGAATATATTTCAATATTCATTGGTCTTTTCAAGGTCTTTTCCCAGGAGGGGCGTGAGTGCGCTAACAGCAGTTACAACGTCTTGTTACAAAGTGATATTTATGAAAAGACGTGATCGTGGCTTTAGTTCCGATTTTGGCTACGTGATACGTGTATGTTGTTTACTGTAAATAAAGCGAGAAACGAGTGAGAATCAGTGGTAGGGTATTTTCATTAAAAGGGAGTGCATAGCGGAGGGAGAGGCGTTTACTGAAAATATCTGATTACATCTAATTATCGAGCGAGTGGCGCGCCTCTTAGCGCCTTAGCTCTTTGAGCTTCTCCTGATTACGAGGCCATTGTTTGCGCAAGTGTTTGAGAATACCATGTTGAGATTCGGGAGGATTTGAAGCTTTTAGGCTTTGCCCAAGTCTTCGTCATTTCAATCGGTAAACGTCTACTGCTGGACATAAGTATCTTGTCAGGACTACCACATAACACGATTTTGTGCCGCTTGTATTCAACGATTGCCATTAACTAGCTACCGATGGTCGATCTAGGATCTAGCTTCTGGACGTCTCCTTACTTTGTATATGCCATGTGGGGTCATTCACGCAATTTGGCCTACACATCTTTTGCTTTTACGTGTTAAGCCTTTGTTAAGCTTGCCCTTGACAACAATTGCTTGAAGTCTGCAGAACCTTTACTATAAAAAAACTTAACATTATTTTTAGTTATATTTTTAGTCTATGATTACAATTTTAATTTTTGTGTTTATGGGCTTTTGATTTTAGGTCAGTATGTCATCAATTGTCACAAAATATCAAAATTTCAATGTGTACGTATATTTTAGTATAAAATTTAATAAAATAAATGTTTTGCATCCAAATTCCTGTGAATAAACAAGCAAAGTGGCAAGCAAAGGCACCAAGTATCAAATATGGGACGTAAAATGTCTGAAAGAAGGACAGAGGCTGTTTTTAAAAAGTTTAAACAATAAGGGTTGTAAGTTGACTAATTACTAGGAATTCAGGTTGTTTAATAACCAATTTGTATAAAGTCCTAGCCAAGAAATGTTCCATTGTACCTCTGTTGTGCATTATACCTCTTCTCATAGAGAACTTATACCTAACTCCAACGTTGGCTCAGTGCAGGCAACTCTTTTTTTCCATGTTCTTTCGAGATATGAGAACAATATTTTCCTAACCGAATTTTGAGGACATAGAGCGATTATTTTTCATCCTATTTTCACACACCCACATTAATTATTGCAGCCATTAGCATTTTCAAAGAAAGAACAAACGCCATGGAAGTGATGGTAGATGGTTGCCGCGCAACCCATATACAAAAACTGCTTCGAGATAGAGACATACTCTTCGAAGTTGCTGATGGAACTGGGTCACTTAATAAGAGCCCTAGTTTCGGACCGAGACCAAGATCGCCTAGTAAGATATTTTAGTGAGAAATTCTGATTCTACGACGTTTTAGTACCTACAGGCGTAGGACTAGGAGTTTGTCGTTATACTAAACATACATACACTAATATTCTTAAATAAAACCTTAACGAATTATTTGGAGGGGAGAGGAGAATATAAGACAAGTTCAGCTTAGCTTATATTCTTTAAAAAAAATGTTCACAACGTAACGACAAAGCAAGGAGTAGCAAAGAAAACTGATTTTCGACGAATGAAAAACAACATATATGTATATTAAAGTTATCATAAATACTTAATTAAAGATATGAATAACAAAGTAGGTATTGATCCGATATGAAGTGTCCTCAAACATTATATTGTTACGCTTACGATTTCGACATCTCTTAGTCAAAAGTTAAGGTGGTTTGCTTAGGATATAACATAGTTTGAATATTTTTGGGATACAAATTTTTTATTCATTATAGATGTAAAATTATATATTTTCAGAAGGTTTAATTGATTGGAGAGACTACTATCCACTTCGTAATATTTATTATTTCATGGATAGTCTAGAAGTTCGATATCCATCAACGTGTACTGTTTCCACTATAGGCAAAACGGTAGAAGGACGAGACATAAAGGTTAGTAAAGTGCTAATTTTTAGTTTAAGTTTACATTAGAGACTTTATATAAAAGCTATTTAGCTTAAACTCTTTGTATGTTAGTAATATAGAAATGTAGATAATATAGGTATCTGAATACAATTTGTCGCTTCTTCGTTGACTGGCTTGTGTTCACCATATTATTGTCTACGAGTATAAACTTTTCTTTCATCAAAATTGTAAAAAACGAGCAGGCCCAAACAAAAAAAAATGAAAATTTGTTCATGAAAAATTTTCTTTTACGAGTACAAAAATACATTTTCCACGTAAGACCTTACATTGTTAGATGAGTTTACAATGATTTTCTCGCAAACAAACTAAAACGCAAATAAGTTCCAGATAGTGCGTTTCGTTACTCGAAAACTATTTAACGTTTTCGAAGATTGTACCAAGGCTAGTTAAGCGCGTCAATCTCATTCGCAGTTCGTACGGAAAAATACGTCTTATTCGTTGCGACACGTACCTACGTATATTCGAGTGTCACTTACTGCGTCATGTTCCTAATGTAATCTTACGCTTATAATACTTAAAGGCGTCTGCCATTGAAGGGGAGCGCAGTGAGTCGGTAGTGCGGAGAATTGTAGCCGACTGCCCCTGTTAAAACGATGCGAGAAATCAGAGTGGAGCGGAAAGAGTGAGTGGAGTGGAGGAGGCAGTGCTCGGAAGTCACCGATCTACCGACTTGCTTGGTCAAGTGTCAGTGTTAATTTTCCGCATACCGGCCTTGAATTAATTGAATGTCCGTTGTAGCTGGACCTAGCTCCGCACCACTCCGCTCTTTAGATACATTAGTGGACCAGAGTCCTAAAGAGCCTGTAAATAATTATTATGCGAGGAAGTTTTTTATATATAGCTTTTACTCGCGGCTTCGGTCTCGCCATCGATCAAAAGTAATTCGAAGTGGCGATTTCCATTCAAAATGACCATTGACCAATTTTGATTTTTTCGATTTTTCAGCTGTTCTTTCGGGTTTCTCTATTTTTTTTTTTCTTTTTAACGTACGCCTGTATAAAAGCGAACAAAACAAAAAAAGTTATTCTTTGTCAAGCCGTTTTTTATTTGCCAGACTAACGAACAGCAATTTTTTAAAACCATCCATTTAATCGGCTTCTATTACTACAGAAACGCTTAATCGCTTTGCGGCGTATAGGTAGAATGGTAAGAAGCCACAAAAAATCCTCCCACCAGACAAAAGTTATTGTTAATTGTTCACAGATGTTAAAAATTTCCAACAGCAGTGCCGGCAATACTGGCGTGTGGATGGACGGCGCAATACACGCGCGGGAATGGATATCCACTTCTGTGGTGACTTACATTGCCGACCAGCTGGCGAGGAATATGGAAAATCTGCCTGAATATATTACTAACAAGGATTGGTAAGTGAGTAAGCAGCAGTAAGTGGAATCCGCAAGTCGCATTCTCCTGGTAGTCTTCAACTAATAGGCCTCAAAGCTTCGAAATAGGTGCGGTACAGATCCCACGGTTGCGTGCGTTGATAGATCAGTCAGTAAGTCAGTTTTTTGCGTTCTATATATTTAATAGATGAAATACATGAACAAAAAAAATGCTTAGCAAGAGAAATACTGAGCAAAGGTTAGAGTTATTTTGCTATAATCCGCTAACAGAAAAAAATCTGTATGGGCAAACATGCAGTTAAAAGCTAAGCACCGCTTACTTTCCCGACCAAGCAAAAAAGCCAAGTTTCCAAGCAAGCAATGCCACCACCAAACACATGCACCACCACACAAGACATGTGCATGCTTTTCCTGCTAATCATGAACTTCCGCAAAGGAGGAA
This sequence comes from Hipparchia sbordonii, assembly GCA_038048805.1. Taxonomy (NCBI): domain Eukaryota; kingdom Metazoa; phylum Arthropoda; class Insecta; order Lepidoptera; family Nymphalidae; genus Hipparchia; species Hipparchia sbordonii. Next base: position 8,659,509 of record CM076110.1, read on the forward strand.
AATTGGGTAAAATAGCAAAGTTTCAAAACTTTCGGATTTTTCCGGAGGTTAAACCTTTTTTTGACTGGAATAGAACCAGTTCTTTTATTTTTAAACGGTAAACGCTTGAATCCGCGTCAACGTTTGAGCGATCTTTAAACTTATGTCTACTAATATTTTTATTTTTTCAGGTATTTTCTTCCCGTTGTGAATCCGGATGGCTACTTTTACTCTCACACTAGTGATCGTATGTGGCGAAAAAATAGAGCTCGAATAGGAAATACGGTTTTTGGCGTCGATCTGAACAGGAATTTTGGGTAATGTTGTTAACATGACCTATTCAGCTTCGCATCCATTAGAGCTTCACGCATCAGTTCCAATAATACTTTTTACACACAGATTTTCGCTTCATAACTAATATGCAGTGTTTGGCCAAGCACCTGCTAGTGCATCTTTACTATATGCTCAGTTTGGACTTCCTTTGAGCGCGACTAAAGTTGAAAAAAACGCTCTGCAAAATTGACATAGCGTACCTCAGGTTCAGGCAGGTCGAGACAACATCACTTGACCTGTCTCTAGTGGAATGAAGCTAAGCTGAGTGCTCTACACGGCAGTCTCATGTCACGCGATGTCTTTTAAAGGAACTGTAGCACAAACAAAGTTGATATATACTTACTAAGTTATTTCTTATTATTAACTAGCTTTTGCCCGCGGCTTCGCTCACGTTAAATTTGATTTTTCAGACCCCTTTTTTACCCCCTTAGGGGTTGCATTTTCATAAATCCTTTCTTAGCGGATGCCTTCGTCATAATAGCTCTATCTGTATGCCAAATTTCAACTCGATCCTTCCAGTGGTTTGAGCTGTGCGTTGATAGATCAGTCAGTCAGTCAGTCAATCAGTCAGTTAGTCACCTTTTCCTTTTATATATTTAGATGAGAAAACTGAAAATTGAATTTGTTCAGAATCAGTACGTATGTATCATAGTATAATTAATTATTCAAAAGTTTCAGTTATCAGAGTTAATGTATTACACCTTTTCAACTTCAGATATCGCTGGCTACCTAGAGATAACGATTGCCATGGGGATGATCCTTCTCATTTAAATTACCGTGGTATCGAACCATTTTCTGAGCCAGAAACCGCAGCAATCAAGGTAAAAATAATAATGTTGATGGCAGCCGATTTTCACAGAGATTAGCTGCGCGGGAAATGTTATAATAGTCCACAAGTCTTGCTTGTCAATGCTTAGAAATAGGTGTTTGTGAGAGAGCCTCACTATGAGAGTGAGGGAATAGACTGTCTATTCCCTCACTCTCATAGTGTATCAGGCGTAGGACCGAAAACTTAACGTGCTCTCCGAGGCATGGGGATGACACTGCCTTCTTTCTAACTCCACGATAGTACCTACTGTTAATTTTTTTACAGAAAAACCCATTATATTTTTTGGTCCAACCCGGAATCGACCCCGAGATCTAATCGTCCTCAATCGAATATGCTAACGACTATACCAATCAGGCAGTTACTCTTGTATCTACTTGTTGACTGGTTGTGTTGTTGTAAGTGTATTCTTTTTTATTAGGCCAGAGAATGAGAGGCAAAGTCATTGCAGAATTCAAAATGTTTATTTTCACGTTAACAGGATCTAATTCTTTATTCTGGCATCCCATTCAAGATATTTTTAACACTGCACGCATATAGCGAAGTCATTTCGTTTCCCTGGTGTTTCACGTCGGACCCCTGCGCCGATTACGTCAACTTATTAGAGGGTGCAACTGCTATGGCCAAAGTGAGTATTATTTTGTGCTCTATGATTTTTACCCGACTTCCAAAAAGGAGGAGGTTATCAATGGGCCGGTATCTTTTTTTTTCTATGTATATTATTGTATGTCTACGGATTTCTCCGGGGTTTCTTATTATGTTAGTAAGTATGCTAAGGAGTGAGCTATGTTAGGAATTTCCCTCAATGAAGATATCCGAAATGAAGAGATCCGCATGAGAAAAAAGTAACTGACATAATCTAAGCCATCAGCAAACTTGATGTTGGAGTCAAGAAGACTAACTGAAAAGAAACTGTCTACAAGTACCCAGTGCCTACTTAATTACAATATGGGGTTATTCAAGGGGCGGACCAATAAATTCCTGAAAAGCCGGCAAGACATTGGTGGTGCCTCTAGTACTACAAGTGTTCAGGGGCGACGGTAATCACTTAACATCAGGTGACCCGCCTGCTCGTTTGCCCGCTATTTATATAAAAAAAAATTGTCCAATGAGAGGCTCCTTCCAGTACATTGAACCGATGCACGATGCAATGGTGACATCAGTGATGTCAACACATCGGTAACCTAATTACAGAAGTATTTTCAGATTTCTCATTAGCAAAATGGAATGTATTTCACAAATCCGTTTTAATTTTCAGGGTATCTACGATGTCAATGGTCGCATGTACAAAGTCGGTAATTTCAAGGATATAATGTACCACGCCACAGGGACGAGTATCGATTGGAGCTATGGCACCGCTCGCATTCCTTTCTCTTACCTTATCGAATTGAGAAGTAAACAATCCAAGTTTCTACTTCCAAAGGAAGAGATATTGGACTGTTGCAAGGAAGTATTCGGCGGTGTGAAGGCTTTAGCAGAATTTGTGGACAGAAAAAAATGTTTGAATTGTACTATGTTTTATAATAAAAAATGCTTATAACATTTTGTAACTGAACGCAATATTTTCCTTGAAATAGTTTCGGTATCGGTAAATAGCTTCGTTGCTTCGAAAGCTATTGCTTTTCCATGTTTAAAAGACGTATTAAGCACGCATTATGTAAGTAATTTATACATTTGTTTAAAATTTGTATTCGCAAACATAATTCAATTGAAAGTGTTCGTGAAAAGTTTCGAGACATAAGTAAGTTCAAAATCGTGTGTGAATATTTTTTTTCAGTTTTTACACATTACACCTAAGCTATTTACCGATACACTAGTCACTACTTCCTATACATATTTAACTCAGATTTATTTTAGTCACTTATGTTTTATCTATATACACATAAACATTGACTATAAAAATATATAAAATTTACGATGATTTACATTTTGTATAGACTTTATAATAACGCCAAGTCCGCCAAGATGACTATTAAGGTCATTTTCCATATTGTAATTTGTAATATTTGTGTATGTTCATTTTTGGCGATCCACAAAGACCATCAAACTTTTCACTGCTTGCAAAATTTCCTCACATGTGTCCAAGATTTGATCTTTTGGCAATTTGAACCTGTATTTCCTGCTTCGCAATTCAATCATATATGAGTATGGGATTTTCGCAATACCGTAACTCCAATCTATGCTGGTTCCACAGGCGAAGTATGTAAGATCTTTTGTGCTGCCCACTTTATAAAGCATACCGCTGTTGTTATATATTGCCTGAAAATAAAATCTAGTTTGATTTTCCGTTTATAAGTAAAATAAAAATTATATATACACGGTGAAATTTCATTGGTTGTACTCCCTGAAAGAGGTGAATGTGCTCATGAAACTGAACATCTTTCCCCAAGGAACATAGGTCGAAATATGAAAAAAAAAAATTTGGACCTTCCATAGTAAATCAATCAGCTGATCGTCAAGTTTGTATGGAGGGTCCAATTTTTTTTTTCATATTTTGACCTATGTTCCCTGGGGAAAGTTGTTCAGTTTCATGAGCACATTCACCTCTTTCAGGGAGTACAACCATTAAAATTTCAACCGGTATAGTAAAATAAATATTTAATTATTATTATTTGCTAGGTGACGCCAGCGATTTTTGAGAACTCTATGTAAGCTCTATGTCCGTTGCCTTTAGCTTGCCTAAACTTTGTACTTTTCATCAAATTCAGCGGTAAGGCCGTGAACGTCACTATATTCGTATTTGTAATATTATTAGTATGAAAGTTTGGATTAGTAAGGATTTCAAACGAGTTACTGTCACTCTTGATATTATATTACTACGGTCACTACCCACTGTGAAACCGGATTTATCTAAAAGGGCAAAGTTATTTTCTACAATCTCTAACGGCCGGTTCCTATATTCAATCTATCTGTAATCTGAAAATATAGTAACCTATTAACGTTTGTATTTGTGAAAAATTTGATACAAGGTTTAACTATTAGTTTAAATAGGTATAAGAACCGGTAGCTTCCTTAGGTAGCATTCACATCTAAGTGACCCCGATCGGTCACTTCAAGTGGATCGCGTAATTGTTTACATTTTAATATAAGTCGCTAAATGTCGATAAAGCTCTAAAGCTTCGCAGGTCACGCGACTAGCTCGCGGTCTCCAATCACGATCTCCAGGATCTGAAGGCTACCCTTACGTAGATATGTTACCCTTGCCATGACCGCACCGCCTTCCAGCAGCTCCAGGTAGTCTGGACATGGTTCCGCCTTGTAGCCCCAAGGGAATAGGATCAGCTCATAGTAGCTATGGAAGGAGAGGAAGACTTTAAAAGGCGTCTGGGAGCTTAATATTGTATCCTGCAAAGGTTTAAATATTTGTATAACGGTAGTTTTCTCTAATTCTCTACTTCAAAAGATTTCAAAGCATTCTTCAATCCACTCGTAATAAAATTTTAAATGTAATGCAATAAAATATTTGAGGTTCGATAGCATTAACCAAAGAATTTTAAACAAAGTAAGATCTCTCATTTAGGTAGACTAAGGTCACGTTTTTGGAATTAAATTAAATATATGAGTAAAAATTCCGGGATAGCGCTACTGATTGTAGCAACTCAATAGCTTTTTCAACGGCATTGGCGGATTTATCAGTAGTTCAGTACCTCCTAAAGGTTAACCGTCGCATTAATAATATTTTAGGTTCATTATCACAATGGAATACTTATAGCATTCTTCAGAAAAAAGCTAAATTGTGCGAAACGCCTTCGCGTCAGTTAAATATAGGTAAAAGTCGTCCATTTTACCTATATTTAACTAGCTTGTACCTGCGGCTTTTTCAACCACCTATGTTACTCCCTTACTGTGAAATCAAAAATTCTTTCTTAGCGAATAAGTACGTCATATCCGTACGTAATACACAGATTCCTGTTCAATGCTTGGCGGACTAGAAGTTTGGTGCGACCTGGTACCTACCCTGACTGCACAACTTTCCGGTTCGGAGAAGGGAGCAGGTCCTCTATAAAATACATGATTTGGTAAATCTGAGGATCCTTCATCTCCATTGTTTCCCCAATGATAACTGAAATTCAAAGTTACATCAAGCTGTAGATACCTATAATTCTTACTTGCAAAATGTAGTTTTTAAGTCATGAAGGTACGGTCAAGGTATGACTTATGTATAAATAAAAAAAGGTGCTTCAAAAATTCGAAATATCCAATATAATTAACGTTAGAAATATATTGTATCTCTCTAATAGCTAATACAAAACAATTATTTTCAGTATCTGTAACTTCAGTCAGGTAACTAAAATGTTAAGAAAAAATGAAACCTTTCCAAGAACGTGGAAAAAACAAATGAAAAAGTCGAAGTTAAGATATTTTGTTCAAATATAAAGCCCTTGAATAAAACATAAGTTTTGTTCTCAAATTAGTGTAACATGTCTACATGGATATATTTTTATCGGATCAATACGCTACAATCTCATTGATATAGAAAATTGAGATATGTATAGTTCTTTCAATTTACGAGGGCCAGCTTTACTTGTGGTTACGTCGTGTACATGCACATTGCGTATTTGTACGATACACACACAACCATGAGCCACTAATTAATTTTTGGATTAAGATTTTTTATTCCCGCGGGAATCCTTTAATTTTCCGGGATAAAATGTAGCCTATGTGTTAATCCTGGGTATGAGCTATCTCCATTCAAAACAGACAAATTGATTTATTCGTTGTGGCGTGAAGGAGTACACACACACACCTTTATAATATTAGTGTGATTTATTGCATTGTGTATCTTCAATGTTTTAATATCAGTGTCCAGTCACCTAAAATTCCTGTTGAGATCGACTCCGACTCGCTCGCCGTCGTGTTTCGCTCTGTTCTTCCTCCACATGCGGTCCCGTGTGTGCGTGTACACGTAGCCGTCGGGGTTCAGCACAGGGACTATGTACCTGCCACCGGCATATGTATACATTATGTACTTTGACGACCTCCCTGGCACAGTGCTGAGCTATGTGGTCTTATAACTGGGAGGTCTCGGGTTCGATTCCCGGCGGGGGCTATTTGAGAATTTATATGTTCGGGATTGTCTCTGATCTGGTCTAGTGAAAGGCTTTAGCTAGTTACCACCCTACCGTCAAAGACGTGCCGCCAAGCGATTTAGCGTTCTGGCACGATGACGTGTAGAAATAGGTAGGAGGTATGGGTTAAATGTAGACTGCCGTACCCCTTTCAAGTTAGTCCGCTACCATCTTAGATTGCATCGTCACTTACTATCAAGTGAGATCGCAGTCAAGGACTAACTTGTCATCGAATAAAAAAGTAGTATTATTGCGTTTTATAGGTACCTTTTGAAGGAATATCTCCGAATATTTTGTAAATATACATCAAACCACAAATCAACACGTCGTCATAATAAAAGAATTACCAATCTTTGTTAGTGATGGATTCGGAAAGTTTTTGGAAGTTTCTGACGATAAAGTCTGCGAGGTAGGTCACAACGGCTGTGCCTATCCATTCCCGTGAGTGAATTGCTGCGTCTAGCCAGACACAAGTATTGCCGGCTTCACTGTTGGATATCTTCAACATCTGCGGTTATACATACACGTATAAAAAAGTCTTGAGTTATTAATGCCCAGTCCACCCTTGGACCTAGAAAGCTTAAAGTTTCACATAGGTTCTCTTTATATTTTGCAAATTTTTAGAAATTCTTACATATAATTATAATTATTAAAATTTTTTTCACGCACTACCAACCTGTGGAACCCATCGACGGTGTTCCCACTTAATTATAAATGGGTTTATTAAAGAGGCGGATCAATAAATTCCTGAAAAGCCGGCAACGCATTTTTGGTGCCTCTGCTCCTACAAGACGTGTTCTTGGGCGGCGGTAATCGGTAATCACTTAACATCAGGTGATCCGCCTGCTCGTTTGTTCTTAAAAAAAAACTTCAGGAATATTAGGTTTTATTGTCACTAATAAAAAATTTCAGGATTTCTCAAAATCCCCTAGGACATTACAAACGAAATCATCGAAATTTCTGATTCCACGCGACTGAAGTCACGGGCGGTTGCTAGTAGTTTATAAAGTTATCACTGTAAAAATAATAGATACCTTAATATCTCTTCCTTGGACGGACTTTCCAATGACAAAAACAGTGCATATAGCTGGGAAATCCCTTTCCAATTCATCCATAAACAAGTATATAACGCTAAGTTTGTGAAATTTCTTCCAATCCATTAGCTTTACTATAACAACGTTTAACTTTTAAATTTTTCAAGATAACATATATTTTATAGGTGTGATTGAGGTAGAATTATATTATAATACCTTTTCTTTTGATAGGCTTTTCCGAAGGAATTATTTGTTTAATGCTTTTGCTTAAACATTTTCTGAATATAACACTTGGTATAAGTTGACCTGTGAATATTAAGTAAAATAAATAAATAAAAACCTAGGCTAAAAACCTAGCCTAAAAACCTAACCTTTATGCTAGATGTGCACACCTTATGTTGAAAAAGTATTCAAACTTCAATCGAAGAGCTGCGAGAACAAAGTCTGCCTATTGATGCGTTTGAGAAAGTCCCCTCGCTACCCAATAGGCGCATCATCCATAGAAAATAAGTAGCCTGAAGGTAGATTTAACTTACTGGCTTAACTTAAACCTTACATAATTTTGTATCACATCAGTATGGGATTGTTTAAGTTTAGGTTTCTTAGGAATTGGCACTACGTCATAGCCGTCGAAGTCTCAACTGACAGACGCCCATGCTGGACATAGGTTTCTTGCGAGGAATACCACAGAAGACACAGAAGACGGTCTTGTGCCGTTTGTGTTCAGCAGCTCCCACTGAATTATTTAAGGTCGCCCGTCCACTTGTGGAGGTCTTCAAACACTGCGTAATCTGTTTGACGTCGCCATTCGAGCACCATAGGACCACCATGACAATCGCGTCTTCGAGCTATGTGCCCCACCCATTGTCACTACTACTCTACAACTCGATTAGCTTGTAGGTAACTCTGGTACTCTTACGTATGTTACGCACTAAATTATTGGTATCCTCCTATCCCCTCCAAATAAGCGGAAAGCTATTGTGCTAGGAGTGGGTACGACAATAGTACAACGGGTGGGGTTGGAACCTGCGACCTTTCAGTTTTCAGTCCGCACCTTTAACCGTTGGGCTATTGAGGCTTCATTTCTAAAGTAACCTTTGCTTTGCCGCCGTATAAACTTTGTTTGTGTGCCATTATGGGTCTTATCCGCACTGTCGCTATCTTCGGAAGATTCGTCGCTGAATAACATGTCAATTTTTCGCTTATTGACGGCCACGTGGTGGGTTTGGTAATTTTCCATCTTTCCATTGAATTGCCGATATTTTATGAATGGAGAAGTGGCATATTTATTTCGCTGAAAACGAGTAACACAAAATATTTTCAGATATTGTATCGTCACGTTATCATTGTATTATTATGCGTATAAAATGTACCCAAAATTAGCAATACTTAAAATTATTAATTAACGTTCACAAAATAATAATATAAATCGTAAGCTACTAGTAGGTACCTATTTAACACAAAAATTTTGATAAACCTAATACTTTGTTTATATTATGTTGATGTTTGACATTGGCCAAGAGAATATAAACCGCTACGTTTTGACATTGGTGTAAAACGAAGTGATTGGTGGTGATTATATTCTCTTGGCCTATGTGTTTTAAAATCAGTTGATAATTCCACAAACATATAAGAGTAAGCAGACCTAACATAAGAAAAAATTGGCGTTCCAATTGCGCCTACATACAAATCTCACGCACACATTGACAGTAAACAGAGCCGGACTTCGAAAAGCGAGGTTCAGCGAGGTTGAAGGGACTGGAGAGTATTTAGTATCTGTGATTTGAAATAATATGGAAACTACGGAAAGTTGCCATCAAATTGTAGGTTAAACCCTTATTTTACATTCTGTAAACTTAATTCTATAAATTAATTCTTAATTATGAAAATGGATTCTAATGTGCTAAGTTTCGCGGTTTTGTAATCAAACAAGTAATAATGTTACAAAATAATATTTAATAAAATCAAAACAAAACATGATTTACAAAATCTACCCAAAAGATATATCTATTAGATAAATAAAACAAAATCAAAAAGCAACTTTTTCTCTAATATCTTTTAGAAATACAAACATTGACAATACGATAACATCAACAGTAGTTTAATTAACTCTTACATTCTATTCAGCCTGTATCACTCATTTCAATAACCTTATTAGAATAGTATTACACATTTTAAACTTATAAAAATAACAAAATAAACCATATGTCTCAGTCTTTTCAATAACGTAATAAGGAATAGTATTACTCTATACTCTTTATTAATAGTATTACTAGGCTGTAAATTTTGCAAGTCCATCAAAACTTGATCTCCAGCAGCTTTTCTTTCTACTGGACCTTTTACTGATGATGTAGACACATGCTGAAAACAAGAGTAATAAATTATCCGTTGTCTAGTATTAACAATTTAATAGGTAATACAAATAGGTACACAGCTATATATATATGGGTATAGCTGTCAATATTTACGTTTAAATGGCAAGATGTTTTGGGTTGGTACCTAAATATAAGAACAACTAGAAACTTACTTGTAATGATGAATCAAAAATCATTGGGATTGCATTAGAAGTAAGGACGGTACGAAAACCACTGCAATCCACTAAATGTGCTTCAAAATGTTCAGAACATAGCACACTCGATGTTTTGTGCTGCCAATTTTTTTTATTCATCTGCATCAACCAGGCATTTTTTAGATTTTCATCCTTTGGAAAGCTGAAAAATGATTTAATTTTATAATTTATCCTTACTTTTATAGAAATAGAAATAGAAATATTTTATTTCAAATAAACTTTTACAAGCACTTTTGAATCGTCAATGAATCTACCACTGGTTCGGAATGCCTTTCCCGCCGAGAAGAGCCAGCAAGAAACTCGGCGGTCGCTCTTTTCAAAAAAAAGTAAAAATTTTACAATATTTAATGAAACTATGCTATGTATACAGTACTTCCACGATTAATTTTCCTAAGTCCAATACAATACAAATACATATTAATACAATCCAATACATCTTAAAACAGGCAGGCAAAAACAGACTAATTATTTAATCAAAATATACCCACTAAACAAAACTTGCGCCTGAATACGGCCCTGTCAAATTGTACAAGTATATGAAACGACAAACAAGATCCTAATATTAATTAATTGATAAATATTGCAACAGGAATATACTAGAACCAAAATTACTATAACTGTCTACGAGTTTTGCGTATATAATAATTAGGGACTGCTTCTAAAATGCCGAACGATTATTAATAATCACACAGTAAGCATATAACCAAATTACGAGTCTATAGCACATCAAAACTTACCGATGAAAAGTAATTGCAGGTGTTTTCCTATACGGAGAATTGCCACACAGAGGTGCACAACACTTCACCATTTTATTTCAGAATTTTTGATTCTTTAGACTCGATTTTAAAGCAAATTTAAAAGAATAAACAACTCGCAGGTTATGTTGTTGTTTTTGACAAATTGACATATTGCACCAAACTGTTCTTATTTGTAGCTTACGAATTGCCTCAAGCTCAATTATGTCTATGAGTGCGTAAGTGTTGCAACAACAGAAGTAAAAGAGATAGAATCATATATTTTTTGTTGGAGAGAAGCAAGCGAAGATATTATTTATTCGTTTAGATGTAGTTGTGAAAATTATGTTAGGTCTGCTTACTCCACAAACATATAAGAGTAAGCAGACCTAACATAAGAAAAAATTGGCGTTCCAATTACGCCTACATACAAATCTCACGCACACATTGACAGTAAACAGAGCCGGACTTCGAAAAGCGAGGTTCAGCGAGGTTGAAGGGACTGGAGAGTATTTAATATCTGTAATTTGAAATAATATGGAAACTACGGAAAGTTGCCATCAAATTGTAGGTTAAACCCTTATTTTACATTCTGTAAACTTAATTCTATAAATTAATTCTTAATTATGAAAATGGATTCTAATGTGCTAAGTTTCGCGGTTTTGTAATCAAACAAGTAATAATGTTACAAAATAATATTTAATAAAATCAAAACAAAACATGATTTACAAAATCTACCCAAAAGATATATCTATTAGATAAATAAAACAAAATCAAAAAGCAACTTTTTCTCTAATATCTTTTAGAAATACAAACATTGACAATACGATAACATCAACAGTAGTTTAATTAACTCTTACATTCTATTCAGCCTGTATCACTCATTTCAATAACCTTATTAGAATAGTATTACACATTTTAAACTTATAAAAATAACAAAATAAACCATATGTCTCAGTCTTTTCAATAACGTAATAAGGAATAGTATTACTCTATACTCTTTATTAATAGTATTACTAGGCTGTAAATTTTGCAAGTCCATCAAAACTTGATCTCCAGCAGCTTTTCTTTCTACTGGACCTTTTACTGATGATGTAGACATATGCTGAAAACAAGAGTAATAAATTATCAGTTGTCTAGTATTAACAATTTAATAGGTAATACAAATAGGTACACAGCTATATATGTATGGGTATAGCTGTCAATATTTACGTTTAAATGGCAAGATGTTTTGGGTTGGTACCTAAATATAAGAACAACTAGAAACTTACTTGTAATGATGAATCAAAAATCATTGGGATTGCATTAGAAGTAAGGACGGTACGAAAACCACTGCAATCCACTAAATGTGCTTCAAAATGTTCAGAACATAGCACACTCGATGTTTTGTGCTGCCAATTTTTTTTATTCGTCTGCATCAACCAGGCATTTTTTATATTTTCATCCTTTGGAAAGCTGAAAAATGATTTAATTTTATAATTTATCCTTACTTTTATAGAAATAGAAATATTTTATTTCAAATAAACTTTCACAAGCACTTTTGAATCGTCAATGAATCTACCACTGGTTCGGAATGCCTTTCCCGCCGAGAAGAGCCAGCAAGAAACTCGGCGGTCGCTCTTTTCAAAAAAAAGTAAAAATTTTACAATATTTAATGAAACTATGCTATGTATTGCTTCCACGATTAATTTTCCTAAGTCCAATACAATACAAATAAAAATTAATACAATCCAATACATCTTAAAACAGGCAGGCAAAAACAGACTAATTATTTAATCAAAATATACCCACTAAACAAAACTTGCGCCTGAATACGGCCCTGTCAAATTGTACAAGTATATGAAACGACAAACAAGATCCTGATATTAATTAATTGATAAATATTGCAACAGGAATATACTAGAACCAAAATTACTATAACTGTCTACGAGTTTTGCGTATATAATAATTAGTCCCTAAGCTTCTAAAATGCCGAACGATTATTAATAATCACACAGTAAGCATATAACCAAATTACGAGTCTATAGCACATCAAAACTTACCGATGAAAAGTAATTGCAGGTGTTTTCCTATACGGAGAATTGCCACACAGAGGTGCACAACACTTCACCATTTTATTTCAGAATTTTTGATTCTTTAGACTCGATTTTAAAGCAAATTTAAAAGAATAAACAACTCGCAGGTTATGTTGTTGTTTTTGACAAATTGACATATTGCACCATACTGCTCTTATTTGTAGCTTACGAATTGCCTCAAGCTCAATTATGTCTATGAGTGCGTAAGTGTTGCAACAACAGAAGTAAAAGAGATAGAATCATATATTTTTTGTTGGAGAGAAGCAAGCGAAGATATTATTTATTCGTTTAGATGTAGTTGTGAAAATTATGTTAGGTCTGCTTACTCTTATATGTTTGTGGATAATTCTTACGGTTGTTCATAGATTTTTAAAAGATTTTTGTATTGGCTATGGTCAATTTTAAATTCAAAGATGGATTTCGCTACCTGACTACATATTGAGATACCTCTGGTTTGGCAAGAAAATTTTGCTACATAGAGCCGGCAAAAAACTCGGCAGTTTAACACAGTTTTAGTTGTGGAAATCCGAGACGACCGGAGAGGGCTCAGGCGCAGGACCTTACATGCTCTCCGAGGCACGGTGGTGACATACTACTAACTTTCTAACATCTTCTCAGCAGAATCTGCATTTCGAACCGGTGGTAGATTTATGACGTGTCATAAGAGCTACAAGTTAGCTTACATGAAATAAATAAATTTTGAATTTGAATTTGTGTCCGGGCAAGTACTGAGAATTTTTTTACAGAAAAACCGAATAAGTACGTTTTTTTGGGATTCGAACCAGGGACTTCATCATCCGCAGTCGAACATGCTAACCACTTATAGACGAACGAGACAGTCAAACCTTCTTTATCAGCTGATAAATAAGAAGCCAACTACGAATCGTAATTTACTCGGAGCTAATAAAGTTAGGTAGTCAATAAAAGCGTAGATGGCTACTTAGTGCAGTTGGCAGTAGAGTAGTAAATAAAATAAGCTGTCAGCAACCGAGCGGAGTAGGTACATGAACAAATTTCGGTCTCGGATTAGAAAACCGCGAGCAGAAAACTGCGCATCAACTACGCGTCGGCGTCAGTCTGCAATTGCAATCACGATATCCAACGCGGTGTTATTCTGGACTACGCTTCTTTTTTTAACCCCCGACTGCAAAAACGAGTGTATGTGTGTCTGCGTGTGCAAAAAATCACGTCGATCTGTAGTTCTGTTATTGAAGGACAAATCAACATACAAACACACTTTCGCATTTATAATATCAGTAAGGACTAGCTGTTGCCCGCGGCGACTTCGTTCGCGTGGATTGAAGTTTTTTTTAATTCCAGCAGAAACTCTCTTATTTTTCGAGATAAAAAGTATACTTTGTGTTATTCCAGACTTTACTCTATCACTGTGCCAGATTTCAGCCAGCCGTTTCGTTACTACAAGAACATAACAGAAAAGTAATGAAGACTGGATAAATTTTTCACCTTACGCCCATGTGAATGTAGCGAAATGGCCAAGGCACATATTTTGAGAAAGTTGTAGAGTTTGTGAAGTTAGGCCTTGGGAGTTAGGGCGTGCAGAGTTAAAAGCTAAGCTCTACATGAGATCTGATAACTTTTTGACAGTGCAAGTCATATGGTCTCGTCTTGGCAAGAGTTTACATGAAAATGTTTTTGGTGGTATAGATATTTTCTCAATCCCGTCCCCAAAAATTTTCAAAAAGTAGAAGAATATTGTATGTTTGGTGTTTTTTATATGGGTTACATATAAAAAAAACACCGATACAAGTAGCGGTTTTAGAAACAGAGTAAGCCGTCTAACTTTTACAGTACAACTTTGGACTGTCGACGAGCGAAGCCCTGTTAATTGTAGACAAACGAGATTGATTGAAATGGACATGGAGTTACTGTCTATTTCCTGGCATTTTACTCTTCTAATCAGCTTTGCGTTGCAGACAAAAAAGTAGCTTTTTGACTTAAATTGGCTGATGCTACAGCGTCTACGAAGGTCTACGAGTACATTTATCCTACGAAACACTGCTACGAAGTTCCAAGACGGATATTTGCAAAGAATTTAGGTAGGACATTTTTCTCTTATACCTTTCAACTTAGCATAAATATTATACAAATTTATGAATTTGTATAATATTTATGCTAAGAATTATGATCTTACTACTCTATACCTCGTACTACGTGGCCTCTGCCCACGTAGTTAGTTTTTAAAAATACCTCGGGAACCCTCTAATTTTTCGGGATAAAATGTCACTTTCCAAGTCCTCAATAATATCCACGCATTAAATCACGTCCGTTGCTCCATTGCTGCGTGATTGGAGGACCAATCAATAAACCATTGAACAAACAAACTTCGTATTTAACAGAGTATAGTGGAAAACACTTGCAAGCATTTTCTTTATGTACACAAATTCCTTATAGGCATGGAACCGCTTGCCTAAGTCACTAAAAGTGCATCGAATTTACGCTTAAATGACGTGGGGGAGCGTCCTGAGCGGTAATTAACAAGATTACGTGAAGATAGTGGCGTGAAATGTCGACATCCCGACTAATTGAAATGTACGGTGCCTTGTCACTACATTGTTTGGCCCGAGATTAATATGTTTGACTGAAGATTGCCGAGGGGCTTGTATGGTTGTACCTAGAGTATATAATAGATTGGAAGGTGATTATAGTTATGTAATTGCAAGCTAAGCCGTCATAAATATAAAAATTCTTTTCAAAAAACCGACTTCAAACGCCACTACAAAGTATAAAAATAATTTTATTTTGTACACGTTTGTTGAAGTCGGGCGGGCTTAACTAGAAACGATGAAACCGATACGCGATGCTCGCCCGATTTCAATAAGCGTGTCTCTTATATGTCACCATAAGGTAAGCGTCGCGCATCGATTTCATCGTTTCTAGTTAAGCCCGCCCGACTTCAACAAACGTGTACAAAATAAAATTATTTTTATACTTTGTAGTGGCGTTTGAAGTCGGTTTTTTGAAAAGAATTTTTATTTTAAGCTTTTTAGTGTAGCTTGTTCCTGCTCTCTTTCTCCCCTTCCTCCAACACTACGGTACTAAAGTAGTCTATACTTGGTACCTACAGTACTTATTAACTACACACAATTTCTAAAGAGCTAGGACCAGGAGGTCCACGATGTAGACTATGCTTAATACTAATAATATCAATTCGCAAGTGAAAGTTCCTAAATCCTCACAGTTTAGCTGGGCAGTACTCTGCAGCATCAGGATTGAAGAGCTAGGACCTTGAGCTCCACGATGTAGACTATGCTTAATACTAATAATATCAATTTGCAAGCGAAAGTTCCTAAAGTCTCATAGTTTAGGTGGGCAGTACCCTGCAGCATCAGGATTGAGGAGTAAGACCTGGAGCTCTAAGATCTAGTATATGCTTAGGCCAAGCATACCAATTCGTAAATGACAGTTCCTAAAACCCCATAATTTAGGGGGAAAGTACCTCTGCAGCATCAGGCTTGAGGAGTTGAAGGTAAAAAAATTTATGGGACCATTTCGCGAGCTTCCTCTGTCGATTAAAAAAAAAATCGCGTGAATCGGTCCAGAAACCCCGGAGTAATCGGTGGACATACATAGAAAAAAAAAAAAAAAAAAAAAATATACCTACCGGCCGAATTGATAACCTCCTCCTTTTTGGAAGTCGGTTAAAAATAAAACATATATTCTTACTAATATGTATATAAATGACGTTGGTTTGCTAGTTTGTCCTTCAACCGAACCGCTAAAGTGAGGAACACTCTTCTAGCATCCGTATTTCCTGCCACCTAGAAATGAGTACTGTTATGGCAAGAGTGAATAAGCATCTTCTAGGCAAGCGCGCTCCAACCTAGACCTCGTCAGTACTATCCAGTATTGGTTGTCGTCAAGCACAAGCCTATTTCGGATTAAAAAAAACTCGCAGCAATGGTATATCGTGATTTTTACGAGGGTGATGTGGGACAGTGAAAGGTTATTCCGAAAAACAAAGGGTTTCCGTGGGATTGTTAAAATTTAAGTCTACGCGGACTATGTCGGCGGCAAAAGCTTGTAGGTAGGTACGAAAATATTATGTAATTTGTATAAATAAATAATAATAATTTAAGTGCTTGAAATTTGTATGACCAAGTCGTGGTTTCGAATATCGATGAATGTTTGGATAGCGTGTTTCCTTTAAGCCCAAAAAAGGCATCTTAAAAATTGATAAACGCGCAATTTCACCTTAATGATTTATTGCCCCATGTAAACTTAGACAGGCATAAAAAATATTGTTAACTTTTTTTGCACAAATTATAATAAACTATCTTTAGTCCGCGAATTCGTCCTCGTGGAGTTAACTTTTAAAATAAAAGATAAAAGATAGCCTATGTTACTCTCCAAGTCTCCGTTGCTGCGTGATTGAAGAACAAACCAACAAACACTTTTGCATAAACAATATTAGGTAAAGTTAAAAGGAAATTTAAAGATATATTGTTATAATAAGAGATGTATTTCCTAAATCACTTGTGGTACAATCTACGACAATGGCGAGTTATGCCTCGAAGCAACTGGGGTTCGTTTTAATGTGAGCCGGCTTCGTGTAAACAACGCTGTCTCTGGCTTCCTTCGCCATCGGCGGGGGCAAAGAGTATGTCTCTGAGTAGAAGGGTATATAACTTTTTGTATCACTTCGTTTTGTTCACAAATTATGCCTTAGGCCTTCAGTACTTTGATGCATTTCACAGGCGCTAACGAAACATCAATTTTTACAACTTTCGATTTGCTTCCGCTTACGAATGTGTGTGAAAACGATAATGATGCTAAGGAACGCTTTACTTTTTTACGCATTACTAGTTTTATATCTTTGTTTTATGTGTAAGTTAAAAGGTAAAGTTGAAATCAAAATAAAACTTGACTTCATAAAGGACATGGATGTTTTTTTAAAACTCAAAAGAACGATTCTGTAGAATAAAGCATTTTTGGGTTTGATACAGGAACGATATATTAATTATTGGTAATGATGTAACCTTGCGGAACGTACTCGCATGATTTGAACAAGCATAGAGATGATTGTTTGTTGATGTTTATCAACAAAAATTAATAAAATTTATAGTTAATTAAAATTAGCTAAACAAATAAATGTTTTTTTTTGCATTCAACTATAAATCGTAGCGAGAATTCTTGCTTGACAGGTGATCTTAGCTTTGTAATAACTGAACCAAACTGCACTTCTGAAGATCATGTACTCTATGACAAAGACATAGAGGGAGGCGGGTAGAATCAAAAAATTGTGCTTCCAATAAGGGACATCATTAATTCTCGCCGGTCGCTTGTCGGGGGATTGCCTGCATTACTCTAATAGCTTTGGAGAAAAATAACGGATCAATATTCGACCGATCCGGCCGACCGGCGACCGACCGTAGCGTCTATTGCGGTCGTTTATCTGCTTATTATATTTTAGTATTAGTAATTCTATATGCACGAAAAAAAATTTTTTTTTTTTTTAAAGAAAATTTGACCTTCTGAACATTAGTTCCCCTCTCCCCTCCAAATAAGCGTAAAGCTTGTGTTTGGAGTGGGAAATGCAACGGATGGTGACTGAACCTTTCAGTTATAAGTCCGCACCTTTAACCATTGAACTATTGAGGATTAAGTGAGATATGCATATCGGGTTAGTATGCACTCACCCTATCGTTCTATAGAATTAAGCCGCCGATGACCACAGATCATCAGAAGATTAGACTTACCAAGGTTGGTTTAGTAAAGATACTGAGATTTTACTTACCTTAAGGAGATTTTACTACTACTACTTTAAGAATCATCAAAATCTTCTAAGAGATTAGGAACAAAAGATTTTCAGACTTTTTCAGATGAGAAAGATGAATTTTCTGCTACTTGGCATATTTTACGGGTTGAAAAGTTTTAAATATTATTTTTATTATATTGTAATAATTGACTCTATCATGATATACAGTATTCTAATTACTTGTGTGAAAACTGAAAATTTTCACTTATATTATTTTACATATAATGTTGTATATTTGCAAATGCTGTTAAAAAAAATATGAAAAACATATCAGCTACATTTTATAGCATACTAGCTTGTATCCGCGACTTCGTACGCGTGGATTGAGGTTTTTTTGGAGTCCCACGGGAACTATAACTAAAAAGTAGGCTATGCTTTAATTCAAGGTATAGTCTATCTTCATTTTAAATTTCAGCCAAATCGGTCCAGTACTTTTTGAGCCAATTCGTTACAAACATACTTACTTACAAATCTTTCCTCTTTATAATATTAGTACAGATAGAACCTCATCGGAAAGAAAAAATTCTTACCATATAGCCACGTTTAATTAGCAAAAGCTGATTTGTACCCAGTTAAACAGGTGCTTACGCAGGCTACTAAAACCTTAATAGTCTTGTAAGAATCCCTCGGGTATCTAAGTATTTCTTTCAAATAATTATCGGAGAAAAACATCCGGGGATTCTTCGGGTTCGTTAGGATCTTGCCCTCCCTAAGTAGAATTAATGATTCCCTTTATTGAAAGTTCAATTTTTTGATTAGGGGCCGGGCCTCTCTCCGAACACCGTTCAAACACCGGATAACAGGATTTTTATTTGCATTCGGTCAATAGAGATTTTGATTTGATTTATATAGAGCCTGCTTCATTGGGACTGTGCTTTGTATTAACCTAGTGTTAATTAATATAGTTTTACTTACTTGTAGTATTGGGAAATTAGTTTTGAACATAGATAAACTAAACTACAACACTAAATTACAACATTCAAGGGGGGGACCAACAAATTCCTAAAAAGCCGGCAACGCATTGGTGGTGCCTCAGGTGCTACAAATATTCATGGGCATCGGTCATCACTTAACATTAGGTGACCCACCTGCTCGTTTGCTCGCTAAAAATATATAAGAAAAAAAAATTGAGCATGAACTGAGTCCCGTCGTGACCACGGTCCATGCAACTAAATCAATGTACCGACAGTTCGAACTGAAACATTTACAGGTAGAATTTTTTCTATTCTTCATTGAAGCTAGGCATTTTCAAACCGAGTCCCATTCGAGTAATGAAAATAGAGCTGTAGCAATTTGGACGACCTAGGAGTATCTTTCCGAGATGTTTGAGGAAAACAATAGAGATATATAAAATTCAACATGAACGTACGTTCTTTGTGTAGCTTCGTAATAAGAAATGTATAGGAAGGCCGACGTCTATTCACTCTACATAGTTTTTTATATTACTAATCTATTAAAATAAACTCAATATATTATTATCTATCAAGCATTATATAAGGCCTTCAGTTTCAATGGGGCTTGAATTAGTTTACGGGTACCTTATTACACAAAGTTTTACCCCTTTAGCAGTTGAATTTTTAAAAATCCTTTCTTCGGATGTAGCTATCTGTACCTATGCGCCCGATCCGTCCAGCGATTTGAGCTATACGTCGATAGATCAGTCAGTCAATCAGTTAGTCAGTCACCTTTGCCTTTTATATATTCAGATGACGTGATAAAATTATCACCTCACCTATCAATGACCTGATTGGTCTGTGAAGCACGTCCTCGCTCCGCTCCGCTTCAATGCCCAGGCGTCCTAGTAGTAAGTCTTAGTTCGTAGTAAGCATATTATGAAAACGAGGGAAGACGACGAATGGGACAGGCAAAAAGGAGCAATATAGAGTAGAAAACAGCTGTCTTCCTGATGAAATGCTAAGTGCGGTACCAGGAGGCAGTGAGCGTAGTACGGAGGAGGTTTTTTAATCCGTAGGCCGTAGCAGTGGAGTCGGGCATACCAGTATGGTATCCATGAGGATTTTTCCTCCTCCGGGATAAAAAAAAACTCTTTAGGTACAGTGTGTAGGGATACAGCCAGGGTGGGCCAGTGGTAATCAGTTGGTAAGTGAAGTGAGCGGGCGAGCGCGGTCCGGCGCGGCGGGAATCTAATTTGGTTCAGCGTCGTCGCTCATTTGTTCAAATTACACCCCACCCCGACGCCACCGTCCCGAGACTTCGCGCGATCGAACTTGAGAGTTGAATCTCCTCTTCCACTTACAAGAGATACATTTTGTTAATATTAACATACGTTTAGTTTATAGATACCAGTATCTTACACGTTTGACGGGTTTGGTTGATACCCACGGACACTACGTTTATCTCAACCGATAGATGTCCACTGTTGGACAAAGGTCTCTTGCATGGACTTCCACAGGCCTCAGTCTTGCGCCGCCTGAGTCCAGCGGCTCCCTGCGACTCGTGTGATATCGTCTGTCCACCTAGTGTGGGGTCTGCCAACACTGCGCTTCCCGGTGCGGGGTCGCTACTTCAACACCTTGGGACCCCATCGATCATCAGCTCTTCGCACTATGTGCCCCATAGGCTACATTTTATCCCGGAAAATTAAAGAGTTCCTGCGGAAATCAAAAACTTTAATCCACACGGACGAAGTCGCAAGCATCGTCTAGTGTAAAAATATTACGTTTACGAGTATGCACATACTCCAAAGTCTTTGACGACATATTGTAGGTGCTGCATATTTCTCTAATCGACGATACCTAGGATGTATTTAACTATGTATTATTTGTGTGCCTCTAATATTTTCGTACTTTTAAAGGACTTCCAAAAAAGAGGAGGTGATCCACTCGGCCGGTATCTCTAGTATTTTTAATAAAAATATGTATATGTGCGCTGGTCTATTTCGAAATAGGTAGTTTTTTATACTTTACGTTGACAATATTATTGATTTATACGAACACGCATTTTGCTTCGGTTGAATTACCTTGCATATCCTTTTGGCCAAATTCAAGGTAATACCTAAATATGTAGTAGTATAAGAAATAGGAGAGCAGTAGGATACTGTAGTAAAATAGATAGTAACTATCCCATTGTTATAAAAATAAACGAACAAATCCAGTTCAGTAGTTCAATTCAAACCAGTATGACCTACATATTTATATTTCTGGCTACTGTAAAGTCTCCACGGTCCCTCTTACCCTCGCCTCCCTACATGGAACTCTAACTATTCATCCCTCGGGCGGTGTCTTTGTAAAATGATCTTTCCATCCCCATTGTTTGCCGAGCGCAGTCCAGGGAAAGCTGCGAAATATGTTAACCCTTTACGAATCAGGAAATGAAATCATTTTGATGTTATTAGGTAATAACTGTTTTCTGCAATATTATTATTATTTACCTACTTGCTAATAACAAAAGACTACTACTAAGTATACTACTAGCTTAGACTAGTGAATACTATTAGAGCATGTCTTAACTTAATGAGTTTATCTTATAAACCTACTAGCATTCGCCCACAACTTTGTCTGCGTAGAATTTCTGTTTTCGGATTTGAGGACCTCCTAGTTCTATAATAGTATAGGAAATATTGAGGTGATTTACACAATTATACCAGACGTAAATTCATCAGTATTAACCCCTCATGTGCTGTTATGTTTCAATAGACAGGGATCAACATTGAAGGCGATATGCGTTCTCACGGTGATTGACTTACCTAATGAGAACGGTCCGGCACTTTGTGACGCGTTTACATTGCGACTACAATACTTAACACACAAAAGGCAGAGAAGACAGGTTTTAGGTAATAATATTGATCGGTCTTGAGTCAATGGATCAATAACCTATCTGACTATCTATATCAAGTTAAAGTTTAATTTATCAATTGAAATATGAAAAATTGAGTTCTAAGTTGTCAAATGAAAAATATTTTTTTTTAAACAAAAATGAAATCAAGTCTTAAATGGTATCTTATAGTAGATATAGTAATTCAAGTTCCAAGACTCCAGTTCCATTTGTTTTCCATAGGTAAGAGATTATGTAGTCGTCGCTCGGATCTATATTAAATTTTGGTATAGTTCTTGAAATTCACGAGGGCGCGTGAGTTTTACTTGTGGTTAGGTCGTGTACATGCACATTGCGTAAGTGTGCGTGCCTGTCAGGAGCCTAGGTGGGAGCGGTCAAGCGTAAGCAAGCTCTCGCTCACACTTATACAGATACGACACACACACATCCATGAGCCACGCGTTCTAGAGAATTGCAAGAACTATACAATTTATTGAAGCCCGACATTTAAGTTGCAATAGAAACGTAGTTTCCCATCTGCCTATAGCAGCTAATACATGCAGCTGTACCTCGTTAAACCGTAATATAAGGCCGTGATAGTATGTATGGCTATAAGCTTAGAGACTAGGTATTATACTGCAGCGACACATGTATACACGGTGATTGGTTCCCGTAATGAAGACAGTTCAACGCCTTTTGGGAATGCCACTTGACACGGCATAAATTGCGTATTCCCTTATTATACGTGACATTTGTACAAGATAATTCTTAGATTATTATTGTTTACTAGCTGATGGCCGCGACGTCATCTGCGGGGATTCGTTTTTTTAATTTCTGCCAGAATTTTCCGAGATAAAATGAAGCCTATATGTTAATCCTGAGTCTGCGTTATCTTCATTCCAAATTTCAGCCAAATCTGTGCTCTACTGAGCGTGCTCTAAGCATGCATTTTCTGCATTTTTGGGTTTTTTGAGCTCGTAAACCTATGCTTTGTGAATATTATCCGTTACATGTTTCGTTCAACAAGCGTAGACATGTTTTATATTTTTTTAATTATTTATATGAAACCTTATTTTTTCCTTTTGAATTTTTTCATGTAGGTACTTATCTTAACACCAAATGTCACTTTACACACTAATGTCCATTTTTAAAATATTGCAACTAACCCTCGTTGTTAAAACATCGTAAAAGAAATCCAATATTGCTGGCTAACCTTAATCAATCTTGCTAAAAACCGATTATC
The DNA here is from genome assembly GCA_038048805.1 of Hipparchia sbordonii. Taxonomy (NCBI): domain Eukaryota; kingdom Metazoa; phylum Arthropoda; class Insecta; order Lepidoptera; family Nymphalidae; genus Hipparchia; species Hipparchia sbordonii. The sequence continues at coordinate 8,682,921 of CM076110.1, forward strand.
CAAATCTCTTACTCACTCCCACCTAGTTAGAGCAACAAAACAGTTTAATTCCGTCGACAAAAGCATACGCTCTTCAACCGGGGACGGTGATCGAAATGTCTCCTGGGTATAGATTGATTTAAAATTATACGGAAAACGCCACGTAACATGTTGAAGGAACAGGAGTTTGATAAGAGTAAACTTAGTATTTCTATGCTCCTATCAATATACTGACACAAAAATCCCAATTTCAAAGACATCGCATCTGCTGATGCTACCCATCAACTCCTCAGGACGCAGGTCCCTTTTCGGAGAAGTGTTAAAAAAATATGGCTCAATATTTTTAGGTGGGGTACAGAATATTCAAAAAAAGGGTTTTTAAGCCGAATAGGTTTTGACTCAAAAAATTTAATTAAAATTTAATTCCAATGTCTGTCTAAACTAGCTGTTGCCCGCGACTTCGTCCGCGTCAATTTCTGTCATTATGATCGCGATTAAGAAGTTATTTAAAGAATATATTTTAAATATTGACAATTTTCCCCGTTTTTGCAACATTTTTCACTGATGCTTCGCTCCTATTGGTCGCAGCGTGATGTTATATTATAGCGTGATGTTATATTAAATATAATATATTAAATGGACTATCCAACACAAAAAGAATTTTTCAATTCGAACCAGTAGTTCCTGAGATTAGCGCGTTCAAACAAACAAACTCTTCAGCTTTATAATATTAGTGTAGATGATGAAATTCGGTTTTTCTCATAAGTATAAAACCTTCACCGTCAAAAATGTTCACTGTCCCATCTGACAAAACATTGGGATTTGCCAAAAGCGGGCCCATTTTGTCGTTTCCTCGACGGACACTGAAGGTATTATGGTATTACTCTATTTGCTCAGTCGCCGCTCCCTGTTTACTCAGTAAGGCTCTCGTTTAATAAGTTAGAGGAAACCTCCGGGTTGACAAAGCCGCGTCTCATTTGGGTAATGCTCAGCAAACATTCAGATTTCATAAGATACTTACCTGCTCCTAATGGTTTATTATTATAGTTTTTAGTGGACAATGCATCATCTATTTTGTCTGTTGAGAGGCTTTGGCCGTGGCTAGTTACCACCCTATAGACAGCTTTGGCTGTAGGGTGGTAACTAGCCGCCAAGCGATTTATCGTTCTAGTACGATGGCGCCTAGAAACCAATTTAGAGGTATAAGTGTAATTTAAACTACCATAGCATAGCCCCCACTATCTTAGGCCGTATCACACCATTCGCTTCCCATTTGGTGAAATAGCATTCAAGGATTAACTTGTCATTAATAAAAAAACCTTGTACCCCCTTTTGTCTAATTCAAATATGAAATGGGAAAAATCCTAACTTTGTAGTTCCCTAGGTAATTTTTCCTGCTCTACTAATCTTTGATAGACATTGAAAAAACTACTTTAGCACATTTTTGCGAACCTTAAATTAAGGAATGTGTTGTTTGAGTACACGTAAAATTAAAATTTGTTGCATGACTTTTGTGGTTGTCAAGAAAAAAGTAAGTAAGTAGATAAGTATATTTTTAGTAGGTTTAAGCTTTTTCTTGTGTCACGTTGCAAGTTGGAGCGTGGCTGGTCCAGTTTTTCTGCTGAGACTAACTAACGTCTTGGCAGTCTCTGCGAACTGGATCTGCAAATAAAAAAAGTAGAGCTTGTAAATCATTTATTTATTGATTGCGCTTGATTGCGACTCATTGGATTTTATTATTAACATTTCAATTAGCAGTGCTTTGATATGTTGTGTTTTAATCAAGTATTTTACTGTTATTTAAATATTTAAGTAAGTATGTGGTATGTAGATTTTTGTAACGTAATTTTTTATTTAGAAAGTAAAGTCTTAAAGTTCTCACCGAATTACGGCGGATAAAGCAACTTCATAATTTTTAACATAAATTCAAATCTATAAAAATCATCTTTCAAATACTACAGTCACACACAGCACAATCCTTTGATTGTGCTCATAGTTTAAAATAAATTTGAGTTATAGCGCGACATGTAACTCGAAAGACTGACTGGCACAACAGGCCATTCTTTCTAAATTCTAATTAAATTCTAGTTACCATCTTAGACTGCATCGTCACTTACCATCAGCTGAGATCGCAGTCAAGGGCTATCTTATCATCGAATAAAAAAAAATCTGAGAGTTGAGATTGTTAAAATTATTAAAAAAATATACTTACCTATATTTCATTACTTCATACCTCTCAATAGGTCTGCAGGAAAGTCGCAGTCAAGTTCCTCGTTGGAGTTAAAGCTGACATATAAGCCACGCAACCTAGTATACTCTTCACGGTACTCAAACAACCAAAACTTAATCCAATATGATTACCCACTCCGTCTGTTATTGCCAACCATTAGCTTCTCTATGCTGTAGGTACCAACGCGATGGCGCGACGCGACGCCAGCGTCCGCGACTATAAAATTTCACGCAACATAAAGCAAAAACACACCCCATGGTTATATCCCGACCACACACACAAGACCTATCATTTTCATCCGGATCCTTTTAGTAATTCGGGAGCTAGTGACAGAAAGGAGGTATCTCTTGTGGCAAAAATTTTTTTTTTTTCATTCGATGTCAAGATAGTCCTTGACTGCGATTTCATCAGACGGCACGTCTTTGACGGTAGGGTGGTAACTAGCCAAATAAAACCCGAGCCTTCCCAGTCTTAAGACTACAGCCACAACGCCAGGGAGGTCGTCAAAATTATCTACTTAGGTAGATAATTACATAAAGTAAAAATAAAATAAAACATAAATTAATTTCAGAAAGCATATTTTTAAGCTAAGCTGCTTGACACATTTTTGGGATAGGAAATTAAATGAAATAAAATGAAATGTTGCGAATGCTTTGATGAAATGTTTTTCTGGCTACGCTACAGATAGAGCGAATAAGAGTAAAAGAGGGAGAAAAGGCAACGGTAGGTATATAGCCCATTTTATATACGAAGTACCGCTTCTATCGGTTGTTCCATGACACCTCAATAGGTTTTAGATTTAATAAATAACTTGACGATGCCTGCGACTTCGTCCGCGTGGATCAAGGTTTTTCAATTCCCATGAGAACTCTGTAATTTTCTGGGATAAAATGGAGCCTATGTTTTATCCTGGGTATGAGCTATCTCCATTCCAAATTTCAGCCAAATCGGTTTATTCGTTGTGGCGTGAAGGAGTAACAAACATACACACACACACACATACACATACAAACTTTCGTCTTTATAATATTAGTGTGATTAAAAGGTAGTAAGCGCCACTTTATCCGGCCACCAAATTTAACCATCTACGACGACGACACCGAGATAATCTGAAATGTACTGAAAAAAACCACTAGCTCCTTAGTTATAAATGACGTCAAAACTAGGAAGAGCGAAGTGTCTCCCGTTCTGGTGCATAAAACACATTTCGTTAGTCCGGATATCGTCAAACTTGTAGATAACAACGCTGAACTACAACTATCAAAAGTGTCGTTTTAGGTTTGATGTTCATCTTCGGATTTATTCATTACCCATTTTATACCTACCGCTTTTATGGCTCTATTTAACCGAGTAAAGAAATAAAATTGTACCAAATTTAAAGCTTGGTTGAATAGGGTCGTAGGCGTAGAAATTCTCTAAGTTAAAATTAAAGTTCCAAAATCCTAAAAGTCTTCAACTCTTCTATCTGGGTCCTCACCTGGATGTTAGTGACGATGCAGTGTTAGATTAAAGGGCACTTCATATTATAAAGGCGACAGTTTGTATGTGTGTGTATATGTTTGCTACTTCTTCACGCCACAACGAATTAGCCGATTGGGCTGTTTGGAATGAAGATAGCTCATACCCAGGATTAACAAATACGCTACATTCTATCCCGGAAAGTTAAAGAGTCTGCGGAAATTAAATAAACCTTTACCTATCCACGCGGACGAAGTCGCGGACATCATCTAGTAATCTAAAGCTGGAAGATATTATCTCATAGATAGTACGAGCTAATGAAAAGAAGCTCCAAAATCAATATTTGACTGACACAAACCTGCCTTATTAAGTATTGGGTAAAGAGAGAAGATAAATATCAAAATTCTAGGAAACAAAACTCGATCCAATATTCTGATACTTACTTAATTGGGTCGAACTTCATCTAAGGTTTTAAGACAATCCAATTTTGATATCTCTATGAAGGCGTGTAGAAACAGATTAGGGGTATGGGTTGAATGTACACTGCCATACCCCTTCCAAGTTAGCCGACTACCATCAGGTGAGGTCAAAAAAACAAAATATACTTATCTAAGTACTTGAAACTTAAATGAACAAGTTATCCATCACTCTAGGTTAAGTCTAAAGTATCGCCGGAATCGATATCGGTTCAAAATATCACGTATCGCATCACCCCTTCGGGTAACAACTTCCAACTTGTCGACAACTTCAGCCTCCCGGATATATTGGGAATATAAATATCCTCTAGCCAGCCCTTTCTCTGCCACTTAAGACGTTCGACGCAGACCCTTATGCCCTTTACATGTACTTAAGGAAACATCTATTTTGAGTAACATCTCTAGATGTCCCCATGGGAAAATGCGCATTCGAAAACTTAATTTCGTTGGCAAATTCTGTGACATGAGGGTCCGGCTTTTGAAAGGCTGGATAAAAAGAGCTGTAAGTTTTACATAAAATTATAAAAGACGTGAATCATTATGCAATAATTTAAGGTCGGCATTCATCCAAGATATAATAATTATTATTAACTGTAGAATTTCTAAGATTCCTAAAGAGATTTAATTCTTAGCAATTATACCTAACAGAAATACTAGCTTTTGCTGGCAAATTCGTTTGCGTGGTGTTAGGTTTTTATGAAATCTAGTGGAATAAAAAGTAGTCTATGTCTTAACATAAAGTACTTATACTTTCAACCTCCTCAATGCGCCTCAACTACGTTTGTTACCCGTGTTGTTACTACCAGTCTTACTACCACTATAACACGTGTAATTTTTTGTCGTGTACTACCATCTGCTAAAACATATACAAAAATCCCGTCGAACCAGTCCTTTTAGTCCGCAGTCAAACATACTGACCCCTATACCAATGAGGCAAAGAGATTCACATAATAATAAAACAATAAGTATTCCCATCGATAAATCTGCGTTGGTCATACAAAGGTCAAACTCCCGTGCGCCCTCATTTTGCGTCATTGCAGATTCTATTGGTGGATATTAATTCTTGTATCCTTTTATCTCCTCTATGTGTGCAGACGAGCGTTTAATTCAATAACATCCACGAGTTGCTAAGATACACTACGTCATGCCTGCGACTACGTCCGCGAAGATTTAGATTATTTTGTCTGGTGGGAGGCTTTAGCCGTGGCTAGTTACCACTCTAACGTATATACTTATTCGTTGACAAGATAGTGTTTGACTGCGATCTCACCTGATGGTAAGTGACGATGCAGTCTAAGATGGTAGCGGGCTAACTTAGAAGGGGTATGGTAGTGTAGATTCAACCCATACCCCCTAATCGGTTTCTACACGCTATCGTGCCGGAACGCTAAATTGCTTGGCGGCACGTCTTTGACGGTAGGTAGGGTGGTAACGAACCACGGCCAAAGCCTCCCACCACCAGAGATCATGACGATGATGAAAAAAGGTTTTGTGAAAAGATACTATTTTTTTTCTCTCTTTATTTTTGGGGGGTTTCGTCAATGCTGATAATGTCATCGCCGCAACACATGATAAAAGACACTAATTTGATGAAACTAATAATATTTTTTAAACGAACATAGATGCCGCATGTTTCTTTCATACCTCCCTGTCTGGACAGCAGTCTCAAACGTACTTACGTTAAGTGTACAAGTTTTTCTATAACCGAGGGGCCGAGCCTTGCTCGCTGTAGTGTTAAATTAGCGAGTACCGACGACTGAGCACGAAATATGTAGGTACGAATATTTTATCATCTGAGAATTCCGAAATTAGAAGTAAAACAATCTCTAAGTGCACATCATCCGCAACCCATGAACGGCTTACAGTATTATTGAGTAAGTCTATACCTATTCCAAAATGGGTTATACTTTAACGACAAACTTTTATTAAAAGCAATCTCGCCGTCATGCTTCAAGAAAATATAGCTCGTACCTAGTTAAATTATCTAGCTGTTATACTTAACGCAATAAAGCTCGTAGTTATGCTTTTAAAAATATTTCGCCGATTCAAGGATATTTTCTAAACCGATTGATTTTTATGATTTAAAACTAACCTAACCTAAATGTCTCTGACTTCAAAAATGGGAGTTTCACATAACCTTCCAAACCCTTAGTGGTGGATTCCTCTCAGAAACGTTTCTTCGCTGTCGTCTACGCTAGAGCGTACCCCAACCTACCTACCTTCCTTTCAAGTTTACAGGCTTCATAGTTTCTGAGATTTTGTGATTAGTCATTCATTGGTAGGGTAAAACCGGGATAGTTGCCCCACTCTTTGAAAAGGCTTCCTAATTTTTACACTGTACGTTTTTCATGAAGAATTTCCATGAATGTAAATAGTTTGATCTTCGTACTAGCAGTATGACTCGTTTTTGTTGACCTAATAATAACTGATTCTGCATAAATTGAGTTTTTGCAAACCCATTTTTTTGAGGATAGATGCCTACCTATATGGATAGATGCCTCACCATGAAAATGCTAAGGAGGATAGACGCCCTATAGGTTAAAATAAGTATATAAGTTTTATTTGTAATCGTTATAATGGTACGTTAAAAATAATTCAACTTAAACAACAATAAACTTGTGTAACAAAAAAACAACTTCTAAATTTTAATGTGCAGAATCGTAACTAATTAAACATAATAGGTATGGCAGGCAAGGTATTAAGATTAAAAAAAGTCTCATCGATATTTTCTTCATAGGCATAGGTACCTTGAATTTTGTTTCTTCTAGTTTTGTAGTATGTTGTTGTGGGTGTTTCTTTATTATCGCTACCTATACTGTAAACAATTATAGATAGGGGATAGATGCCCCTAAGGGCACCTATACTGCGAAAAATCAGGGCGACTATCCTTTTTGCTATGGATAGATGCCCTTTTATTTTTTGACTTAAATAAATACAAAAGGACACTTTTTAATCAGTACATATAAAGTTAATTAACCAATGTATATGATATTATAAAAATAGAACAGAATTTATTACTACATAAAAAGATATGTAACATTAAATACTTACGATTGAAACTTTGAAGCGTTTGTCGTGTTTGTCGCGGAGATAATCGCACGCACGAGCTAAACATGTCAATCCAATGCGATGATCTACGGGGAAATTAGATGTGGGGGACGCGTGCTCTATTTTTAGACTATTAAATCTGTGTTGCGATTTTGCGAAGTTAGGTTTTTAGAAAATGGGGCACCTATCCGACTGCGGCATCTATCCCGGATTTACCCTAACTTTCTTCTATATATTATAAAAGATTAGTGATTCTTTTACGTTCCACATGATTACTATCGGAATACAATTACGACTGCGTTAGTAACCATTGTTGTATAATGTGTACATATCAAACCTATAATAACGTTATTGCAACGCATTCCTACAGTTGCATAGCTCGAATAGCTCACCTCGGGCCGCGGGAACGCTTGGCTCGCGACGCCGCGTGAATTCTGCCGCGATCGCGAATCATCGTCATCCACTGAGGAATCATTGTTATCCACGCTATGCCATGACTATCTGACACAGTGGTGAGCACTATGCTCTTAAAAGTGGGAGGTTCCGGGTTTGATTCCTGAAAGGGCAAGTTGGGAAGTTATAATTTCTGAATTGTCTCTGATGAATTTTTTCTTAGGCTCAGGATCACTCAGCGGGCCATGGAGAGAGCTATGCTCGGAGTATCCCTGCGAGATCAAATCAGAAATGAGGAGATCCGTAGGAGAACCAAAGTCACCGACATAGCTCTGCGAGTGGCGAAACTGAAGTGGAAATGGGCGGGGCACATAGTTCGAAGAGCTAATGGTCGATGGGGTCCCAAGGTGCTGGAGTGGCGACCACGCACCGGGAAGCGCAGTGTTGGCAGACCCCCCACTAGGTGGACAGACGACATCAAACGAGTCGCAGGGAGCCGCTGGATTCAGGCGGCGCAAGACCGAGGCTTGTGGAGGTCCATGCAAGAGGCTTATGTCCAGCAGTGGACGTCCATTAGTTGATGAAGAAGAAGAAGAAGAGAAGAATTTTTTCTTAATATATCAGTCAGTATTAGGTACGTCGTGTAAGAACGCATGCAAAACGTTAAGTTTCATATATCTATACTTAGAAAAAGACTTGTCAATTCATATAATATTATTTATCAAACATATTATCTACGTGTGAATTTGCCGCTGATGACTTTTTACGTTGGGTATATCCTTCAAGCTTTGTACACAATCGCATTATAAGTGGGATTACGTAGGTTTTACTATCAATAAACTATGAATCTACCGTAATTTAATTTCTTCGTAGTATTAACAATAACCATTGAATAGTGTTACATATTTTATTGAGCATTAATTAGAACTGTCTCGAGAATATAGGTAGGTATTCAGAGAGATTTTGACGTAGTGACAGTCTAATGTCGTCGGCGCTTAAGGCGTTAAAGCATGGCTTAGTGCACATCGAACTATTATCTTGATGTAGTGTAATTAGCAGAGTGTCTACTCATCATTTAATTAATCTAAGTCTCGCGTCAAACAATCGGTTGAACACACGATAGCTTGCTTTAAAGCAAGGTGTTCCCACTAAATTATAACATAGAGTTATATTCAAGGGGCGGGCCAACAAATTCCTGAAAAAGCCGGCAACGCATTGGTGGTGCCTCAGGTGCTACAAATGTTCATGGGCGGCGGTAATCACTTAACATCAAGTGACCCGCCTGCTCGTTTGCTCGCTAAAAATATTTAAAAAAAATGTTTTTAAGGCAATCCCGATGCTGCTTCGTACACTAAAATGAGATGATATTCGGTTCACATTATTCATCCATGATCATAACACTGACTTCAAAGTATATTTCGACTACAAAACTTACTGAAATATCTTGACTGCAGCAGACATCGACAAAGTTTATATGTGCCGTCCCACGTGTCAACCCCGTGATCAGACCAATAACGTCTGCAAAGCTTATTTACAGCTACACCAGCGATTTTAAACCTTAAAGACTTGGAAATTAAGGTGGTAAAAAGTGAATGAATAAAATTGTGAGCTATAAAAGGTGTCGCATTTCATTTAGCGGCTGGTCAGTAGATTTCATGGTTGCCGCCTAGTAAGGTTATACTTTTTGATCCAATAATGTCTAATATTACGGGTGACTGGTGACGGTATTATGCAATTATTTCATTGGTTAATCTAATTCGATTTTTGTAAAGCTGAATATTTCTCAGTAGGTACCTAATAGTAATGGTGCTTCCTAGTAATGGGAATAGGTAACATTACGGCTTCAAAATTTGGAAAGATATTTTGACGCTTTAAATACGTAGGAGCTAGGAAAATGCATGCATGCATTTTTATTGATATTTATGACTAAGAATTAAGTCTCCTCCACATTTTGCCATTCATGCCATAACTTTATATTCAGCATTCCTCGCTCTATATAGTCTATGCCACCTAGTTCTTTAATGGCATAATAACAGTGTCCTTACGATCACCTTTCGGACACGGGGCGGCGGCTAAGCTGCTCCCGAGAATTTCTTAACAGAATAACCCAATAACATTTTTTGGCCATAATCCACAGCCGTAAAGCTAGTCACTAGACCAACGATCCAGTCAATTCTAATAAAAAAACATAGTAAACAAAAATTCCATAACCAATTTGCTTAGTTATGCGATACATTTTCTATTCGGAACCCTCCAGGCTCCACAGAAAGCAGACAACATTTCTTGAATAGTTTAACGATCTGATTATAAAAGACAAAGGTCTGAGTGGTATCCACAAGGCTACTATTAGTGTGCACCGCCCGATTGCTATTAAAGGATTAACGTCGGGCACAAAGCGATGGCATTTTGTTCTTGCCCCTTGTCCGGTGTCCCCCGCCCTGCACGCCCCGCCCCGCTGGCTCCCTGGCCCCCTGGCCCCCGTTCAGCCGTGAGCGTCTCGACCCTCAAGACCTTTGTATATTTGCATAGCTTTAGATCGAGCTTAGATTTTTTTTGCGTTCAAGGATAAAGTACCTATCCGAGATTTCCTCCTAAATATTTAAATAACATATTCTTAAGGTTAAGGTTCCTCAAGAATAAGAATATTTTTATTGCTTCAGTAAGAATATTAGGTACGTTGTTACAAAATACATCGTGCAAGTAAAGTGCAATTAGCAATCAGCCATAATAATTATATATATGGCGTACAAGATATAGGTAGATATTCTTTATTATTATTTATATTTAAATAATTCTCACGTATGGACATGAGGAGTTCGAGAAAATTTACTTTGTTAACTGTCTAAAAATAATTGTAGATATGTGTCTTTATTAGTGTAATGTTTTAGTTAAGAAATATGTGCAAGTAAGATAGATTATATTATATATAAATTATCTATATAGACTGGAATAGCACATAAGCCTTTTATGCCGGAAAATAAGAGAGTTCCCGCGGGTATCCAAAAAACCTCAATCCACGCCAACGAAGTCGCGGGCATCAACTAGTACCTAATACGTAACCGGTTCTACTATGTAAGTGTACGTGTATATTTCTGCACCTATCCCTGTGTTCGAGAGTCCACCGCGCAGTACATCATCCAGGAGTCATATCTCACACACTCTTCTCTATTTATCATTTCTTTGTCCACCCTCACAGATTTATGGAGTCTGCGCGGCCCTTCGAGATGCTATAACTCAACGAGAGTTTTATTTATGGTCTGTATGATTTTGTTATCTGGTAACCTACTCGAAAATTGGTATCCAAACGTTATACTCATATTATTTGATACTATTAAACACCTTTATATATAAACAATTAATTTCGTCAAGTTAAACTTTTTTGCTCATGTATTTTTCATGGTTTTTACGAAAATTCAATTATTTAAGAAATATTCTGGTTTTAGAATTTTTATATCCGCTGTTTCTACTTTGGTTTTGGTTTTTCAAAAACTCGCATGCCTTTACATCTGAAAAACCATACATACCTACATATTACCTTTGTACCTGAAAAATACAACATCCAAAAGGAAAGTTCTATTAACGACGGGTATTAAACAGTTCGGTTGTATTTTAATAGATACTTGTTTAGCTCTGATTAATTAGTAGGGATGAATGCGGAGAGTTCTCTAAAGTTTGTTGTCTAATAAAGAAAGTTCGTCTTTTTGAAGTTCAGAGCCTCTTTGAAGAGAGGCCGGGATTAGAAAACTTGTATTTAGGAAGGTCGCACGCGGCCTTAAGTTCCGCAAGACTCATAAGAGGCGTAAGAGACGCAAGAGCCTCAAGAGCCATAAGTAGCGCATTTTTTTTTTATTAGTTTTAGCGAGCAAACGAGCAGGCGGGTCACCTGATGTTAAGTGATTACCGCCGCCCATGCAAACTTGTAGCACCAGAGGCACCACCAATTCGTTGCCGGTCTAATTATGCTCAAAGTACGAGTGAAATGCAGTACAGACTGCGCTATACTATTCTGCTATACCTAACTATAGTATAGTAAAAATATACTACCTACGAAACAAACGTAGAAAACCAATAGGTAGGTACCTAAGTTCCCCATTCACACTAAGCTCTACTTACAATAAGTTTTTTATAAATACTCGTAGCTTATAGTATGAACAATGAATATGTCTTTACAAATTGATGCTGGGTGATATTTTCATGCTATACCTACCTATATTTGCTATCCAAACTTCTCTTACTGTCATGTCAGTCTCTTTTCATGGCACGATCACTGGGACGATCGTGTAGAAGGACACAAAGATAATTCCACAAAGACAAAAAGACAAAGACACAAAGACTTTTCATCCTGTAAAATCAAAGCACACGTTTCTTCAGGTCCCATGCCAAAAATCACTTCGATGTATCCAACAAGCAAACACACTTTCACATTTGTAAAACTAGTTGATGTCCGCGACTTCGTTCGCGTGGATTAAGGTTTTTAATTCCCGCGGGAACTCTCTTATTTTCTGGTAGGTACTTCTCAGGGATAAAAAGTTGTCTAAATATATGTGTTATTCCAGACTATAACCTATTTGCACACAAATAGGTTATAGTCTGGAATAACACATATCATTGAATGAACCATTTTTGCTGGGCACACCCAGCAAAAATGGTTCATTCAATATGACGTGATTGAATAACAAATATCCATCCATCCATACATCCAAACTTTCGCATTTATAATATTAATAATAGGAAAAAGTTAATAGGATTAGCGAGGTAGTATATGTATGTGAGAATTTACAGGAGGTCTTTTTTTCAGAAACATTTTCTCAGATGGCCAAATGGATTCAAAAAATTTTGAAGTTAGGTACTCAGGTTCAGTATAAGGTAAGCTCCCAATGCAAGCTAACTATAAATCATAGACACCCCTATCCCTTTTTGGTCGAAGGGGATGAACTTATCCCGTCTTAATACACTGCGAGAAAAAGTAACCTGATCCCGCCGGACAGGGAAATTCACTTACTGGCCGGACTGTGATGTGTTTTGTATAACAAAAAGCCTTACACAATAGGCTATTGATTTAAGGAGGTAAAGCGTAGAAATACGACGACCAGGTGGTACTATCTTGAACCGTCATGATCAACATCATCAGCAAGTCATCAACGGCTCACTACTGAGCGCAGTCTCCTCTTAGGCTTAAATCTCTACCAAAATGTGGAATCATCTCCCTTCGACAGTGTTCCCACTTAATTAGAATATGGGATATTCAAGGGGCGAACCAATAAGCTCCTGAAAAGCCGGCAACGCATTGGTGGTGCCTCTGGTACTACAAGTGTTCATGGGTGGCGGTGATCACTTTACATCAGGTGACCCGCCAGCTCGTTTGCCCGCTATTCATATAAAAAAAAATCTACCGCACCTTACTCAGCTCAGACTCATGACAGAATTAAAACGAGACAGATTTATGTTAGAGCGTATTGTGCCTCGTCTTAACTCTATCTTAAGTTTGAGATGAGTCAGAGCACGCTCTATAGATCTCAGCTAAGAGAAGGATTAGGTATAGGCCATAGTTCATCAATCAAATTGCTAGATTTCACACACTTTTAAGAAAATTATGGCGAACTCTTAGGGATGCAGATTCCTCAATTTTCCTTCACCGTTGAATCATGTGATATATTTAATTACCTAAACGCATATAATTCCGAAAAGTCTGAGGTATGCACCGTTGAATTGAACCTGCGACGGCAGACGGTTGCAGTCCTAGCTGCTAGGCTATACAAGCAAATAAAGAACATGCAATATTTTGGTATTTAAGGTAGGCAAATTGATTGAAAGGCATTCCGAACCAGTGGTAGATTCATTGACGATTCAAAAGTGCTTGTAAAAGTTTATTTGAATAAAAAATATTTCTATTTCTATTTCTTGATTTCTCGGAAGTTTCTCGGTAAGAAGAGATAGATGTTTTCGAAATTCTTGTCCTTATCTTGATGTAACAAAGAACAATAAGAATTAGGTCAAGGAAGAAAATATGTTTGTTGCAAATAACATACGTTTCAGCAGATAAGTTCACGTTCAGAAACCCGAGAACCCGATGGAACGGAAATGTAGGACGAAACAAACTAGGTGAATATATTCGAACAGCGTGGTTTGGTGCAGAAATAGGCATTCATGTATCGCCACAATAGCCCAACGGTTAAAGGTGCGGACTGAAAACTGAAAGGTCGCAGGTTCGAATCCCACCCGTTGCACTATTGTCGTACCCACTCCTAGCACAAGCATTCCGCTTATTTGGAAGGGATAGGAGGATATTAGTTAACTTCAGCTTGGCTAATGTTCTTAAAAAAAAACAGTGGTGATAACCGTTCTATCACGATACATTTTTGTGTTCCACAAGATTTGTTGGTATAGCGTGTAAGAAAAACTACCCGCAATCCTTTACGACGTCAGAGATCGCAGCCGGCACCTCGCGGCCAGCCTTGTAATAAATCAAGCCTCGAGGAAATTGCCGACGACGGGGAGGGTGGAGGGGCGAGAGGGCAGGGAGTAGGGGGGGAGGTGATTTAATTAAATCTTGCATCGAACTCCTGAGGCCTGCCTAACGAACGACCATTGTATTTAAATAATGCGTGTGTCGACTTTTTGTGTCTGTTAGAAATTGGTTGATTTGATTTAGAAAGGTTTGCTTTATTTTTCTGTGTAGATTGTAGGTGTCTATATTTTTTATAAAATTTATTTACTAATCCGTACCAAATATGTATCTACGCGTCACGCGTGTGTACCAAATATTGAGCAGAAGCTTATTATGAAATTTTAAACATTAAAAAATGAGATGATATACAAGATTATATATTATATAGTATACATATTCTGTACATAATTCTAAACAACTTTTGTACAACAACTTTTTACATGCTCGTAGATTCAAAAATAAGTCTATGTTTATTTGAAAGAAAAAAAGCTTTATTTTTTCCTACAAAATAAGAAATTTTTTGTTTTAAATGTAGGTACATACGAAAAAAGTATTTTAGTAAATTTAAAAAAATTAAGTAAATAAGTATCGAATTGATTGGAGTGCATGTGATTTGTTCGGTTTATGTAGGTACCACGTCGTGGTGAGACATAAGGTAGGTACATTATCTAAATATATAAAAGGCAAAGGTGACTGACTGACTGATCTATCAACGCACAGCTCAAACCGCTGGACGTATCGGGCTGAAGTTTGGCATACAGATAGCTATTATGATGTATGCATCCGCTAAGAAAGGATTTTTGAAAATTCAGCCCCTGAGGGGATAAAATAGGGGTTGGAAGAATCGAACTTAACGTGAGCGAAGCCCCGGGATAAAGCTAGTTCTGTCAGTATAATCTCAAAATTTAAAGAAAATATTTCTCACTCAAAATTAAGTCTAGCACAAAATAGTGACTATTTAATTTATGGTTTACCTAAAATAATAAATAATAATTAAAGTTGACTTATTTGTACCTACTCAAAGAGGTAATATTTAAGGCCACATAAAATTAAATGATATAAAACCGAAGGCGTTGAACGAGCATACTGAGTACTTACTCTCCTCGATGGCTAATATTTCATTTGGGGGATCCTAAATGAGGCTTTATAGCAATAATACCAAAATATTCCCCCTAATTAATATAAGGGCTGAACGGGGTCGCGAATTTACAGCTTGTTAGCGTTTATTTGCGTTTAAAGCCTGCGTTGTACCTACCCTGGCACAGCGATGAGCGTTGTGGTCTTTTAAGTGGGTCCTGCAGGGTTCGATACCCGGCAGAGGCTGCTATAATGTTGAACCATTTGTATAAACTGCTGAAAAGTTAGTACTCGGTTTTTCAGGACGCCTAATGTAGGTATGTAAACCATGTAAACCCATCACTTGACTGCAGCTTGCGATTGTCAGGACAAAGTTTATATGAAGGAAAATTTTTGGAAAATCCAATAGAAATTTCGGAAATTTGGATGATAGTTTTGTAAGAAAAACTCAATTTCTTCATTAGTCAGTTGCACGCATCTAATCTTGTATAATAATCTAGTCCTAATAATCCTATTATTAATATTATAAATGTGAAAGTTTGGATATATGTTTTGTTACTCAATCACGCCACAACGACTGAACCGATTTGGCTGAAATTTTGGCACAGAAATTGATTATAGTCTGGAATAACACATAGGCTACTTTCTATCCTGGAAAATACGAGAGTTTTTCCTGCGGGAATTAAAAACCTGTATCCACGCGAACAGAGTACGCGGGCATAATCTATTTTATTTAAAGATATTTTTAATAAAGGTCTGAATGGATGCCGAAACGTATGCTTGCACCTTTTTAATGTAGGTACTCTCTTACATAATGTATGTTAAGATCGCCCGATGCATTTGTTAGAGGGGCAGATTTACATATGTTTGAAGAGTCCCGGAGGTGACCGGCCCATTCATTATTCAACGCCCGCTAACAGTATACAGGTAGTGCTTTCACGGAATACAACATTATCTTGAACTTAACATTACTCCTGTTGAATAAAATTTGCGAGAAGATTTGGCAGTGCAGATATCAGCTGATCGCAAACAATCAATTTTATCACATGCTTCAATATTGAAGGAAAATATCTTGAGGAAACCTGCACGCCTGAGAGTTCTTCTTAAAAGGGTCTTAAATATGGGTGAAGTCTGCCAGCTTACATTGGGTCAGCGTAGTGGACTAGAACCCTTTCCTGAGAGTAGAGCTGCACGGTAGTGAACCGTTTATGGCTTGCTGATGATGTTGTTGTTCTCAAAGATGTTTTCTCTGGTGGGAGGCTTTGGCCGTGGCTAGTTACCACCCTACCGTCAAAGACGTACCGCCAAGCGATTAAGCGTTCCGGCACGATGGCGTGTAGAAACCGATTATGGGTATGAGTACACTGCCATACCCCTTCCAAGTTAGCCTGCATCGTCACTTACCATCAGGTGAGATTGCAGGCATGGACTATCTTGTCATCGAATAAAAAAATAAAAAAAATATGTTTGTGCGGTGGATTCGTAGTCACACATCCTCCTAATGCAGGCGTAAACTCTTTTCATTCGAGAGGAGATCTATATAGGTAGATAGATCTCCCTTCGACGGTGCTCCCACTTAATTACAATATGGGGTTATTCAAGGGACGGACCAATAAATTCTTGAAAAGCCGGCAACGCATTGGTGGTGCATCTGGTAGATACTACAAGTGTTCATGGACGGCGGTAATCACTTAACATCAAGTGACCCGCCTGCTCGTTTGCCCGCTATTCATATATAAAAAAATCTCCTCTCAAATAAGAATATAGACATAGGTCCTTTACCCAGTAGTGTGCCTGTATGCCGGCGTTGGCCACCTGAACTTAGAGGATTTAAAAACGTGATGGTTATCTTAATAAATAAATTATACCTACCTACCTACCTAGTCACTTAATAGTTACAAAATATACCTATTCAAAAGAATCTCTCAAGACGTCCTTCAATAAATCTTTAATACACTCAAATCACAATAAGAATCCTTTCAAAGGCCCCGTCTCTACGTAATGTAGGTAAATATATAAAGTGTGTTTGTTTGACTGTATTAATAATTTAGTAGCCTGCGTGCTATAGTAGGGCTTAAAAAAGATATTTTAAAAAAGATCATTACCTTTAGAAACGAATATGTATATACTCAGTACTAACAAAGACGTCACGGTTCATAAAGTCATAATCTATCTATATATAATATAAAATTCAAAGTCCTGACTGACTGACTGAGATATCAACGCACAGTCTAAACTACTGAAGTTAAAAACTTGAAATTTTCACAGTTGGTTTCTTTTATGACGTAGGCGCACACTAAGAAAGGATTATTGGAAATTCCACTCCTAAGGGGTTTAAATAGGGGATGGAAGTTTATATGAAACTCCGTCATTTTTCAAGCTGTTTCCATCAAAGTTGGTATTTGAGCTTTCAGTTAAAAATAAAGAAGTACGTGTGTCACAGTTTTTGAAAATTCCACCCCAAAACCTAATTTCACGCGGACGAAGTCGCGGGGGCAAAAGCTAGTTGCCGTATACGTCATAAATATGGACATAAACGACTGTACCGTTGGTTTAGTGGTTGGCAAATTCAACTGCGGATGACGAGGATGACCCTGGGTCAATTCCCATGACGTGCCAAAAATGTATGTATGTACCTACTAGACAATGCCCGCGACTTCGTCCGCGCGGATCAAGATTTTTCAATTCCCGTGGGAACTCTGTAATTTTCCGGGATAAAATGTAGCCTATGTTTTAATCCTGGGTATGGGCTATCTCCATTCCAAATTTCAGCCAAATCGGTTCATTCGTTGTGGCGTGAAGGAGTAACAAACATACACACACACACACAAACTTTCGCCTTTATAGTATTATAGTGTGACTAGGTTTTTCTGTCAAGAAATTCTCAGTAGGTAGGTACTAGCCCGGAGTTAGAAAGTGGGTGGTGACTGGTGTGGCACCTCCGTGCCTCGAGAGCTCGATGCACCTATATTTGTATGTCCTTACCATTTTTTTTAGGCTCAGAAAATAGATTAGCAAATAATCCATAGGCTACTTTTTATTATCCCCGAAAAAAAAAGCTACCGGAGAGGTAAAAAACCACGCATACGAAGTCGCGGGCATCAGCTAGTGTTTAAAATATGTATGGATTTGCAAACGGTTTTTCAGTCGGAGAAAGCTTTTTTCAGGTGGCCAAATGCCATCGATCCGCTGCGGTCACAGCCGCGCCACTTAATGAAATAGAAATTGGCTGCCGAAGACAAACTCCTGCCCCCCACCCCCTCCACCCCGGGGCAGAAAGGCCCGCTCAAGTGCCGAGGGAAAGGGACAAAACATATTTATACAAAGTCAAAGACGACCAACGAGTGGGATGGCTGTATTCATTATGAATATAATGCGGTCGCGGCTGTGTCTGTGCGTATGTACACGCTTCTTGTCCGTGTGTGCGTTGCCTTCACGACGGTGAATCAATATTTCATCTTTGTGATTAAGGACGATGACCAGTTTAGGGTCGACTTATTATCTTTAATACCTTAATCTTGATTGTTATCGCGGATATTACGACATTCTCCAAATATTACGTTAACTTTCATAAAATATGAGGCAGAAATTCTAAATGTAGCTAGTGCCTCAGTAAGTAGTAGTAAGTACGCCACGGCAAGTATTTCAATTAATTAAAATTAAATCTGAACTAATACTAACATAGCTTTTAAGTCATTTTGTATACTACCACTATGGGCCAAAATGGTCTGAATTAAAGAGACTTTATATACCTATATATATATTTTTTAACGCTTTCACACGTCCTATTACCTATGAATCACCAGTATTCATCACCTCAATTCATCACCGGCCCACTAGGGGTTCGGGTTTCTTCTCAGCGTAAGAAGGGTTTGTACCCCCACGCTGGCAAAGTGCAGATTGGCAAACTTCACCCATCTTTGAGAACATTATGAAGAACATTCAGGCATTGAGTTTTTCTCACGATGTCTTCCTTGTCCGTTAAAACAAGTGATATTTAATTGCTCAAAACGCACAGTAGGTAATTCTGGATAAATAATTAGAGTAGGTAGCGGGCCTGGGATTCGATCCGCAGACCTTCTAAATAGAAGGGGTCTTAACCAATTGATGTTTTTTTTTTTTCGTAATAGTAAATGGGTCCTAGGACACTCATCGGTCACAGAATGTATGGGCGAAGCAACCAGAACAGCAAGACCCTTCAGGAAGAATGGATAATTTTAAGCTCTTTAATATTATGGTGACTCTATTTTTTTGTAGTTAAAATAGAGACAATTCAAAAACCGAGCAATTTCAAATCTCCCAAGACGATCTATTTTCGAACGCGTATAATTAAAACCTAGAACGCTGCTGTAAAGAAAACTCGGTTGTAAATAACCAACCGAGGCTCGTAATTCTAAAAAAGAACGTCACGCGTTATAATCGATTGCGAGATGTGAACGTCTCGCGTTGTGGTTGGTTTGCGGTTAAATGGGCGTGGCTTGCGGTTATATTTACGATCCCCATTGGCCGATCACCTGACCTTTGCGGTTAGCCGTGTGGTTTCTAAGATTTTCACCCCGCGGAAAAATAGATAGAGGAAAATATAGGCCGCGCGCTGTGATTGGTTGATTGCGATGATTTTGCGGTTAACCGCAGAATGCTATTCGCTAAGAAGATAATGGGTGGTAAACGCAATTGGTAGGATTTTGTTCGTTTGTCATTCGGTATATTTGGCGCGTGTCGAGGTTGTGCGACTGCGGTTGGAGGTGGCAAATCTAATTTGCTCCTCCAATAGCTTAGTGTCTGGAATTATTTAAACGTTTCATACTCTTATAGGTACCTATACATAGTATACCTTGCCTATTACAGTACTAATTAGGTGTAAAATTATATCCGTTTATTATTAGGTATTCTTTATTTATGGGCTGCACCTAGTCAACAATCTTATCAAATAAAAAAATCAGTAAAAGAAAAAAAACCTAAACATTTACGTTCAATCTACACGATAAAAATAAAATTAAATACTCAATTATAAAAAAAATTAGTTGCGCCCTCTTACGCATCGCCCCGGAACTTAAACGCGAGTATTTTTAACGAAACTCCTTCAAATGCGAACCTTTTCGCTTTCTTCGCCTTCTTAAGAAAGCAAACGCCTTAAGAAAGTTCACGTATACTCACCCCTCACACACACATCCAAACTACGCTCCACACAGCGCGATACCCTTGTAGCGTAGCGTTAAAAACTCAAAAGGTCTTAACTCGCTCTAGGAATCTTTATTTTGTTTCTTAAACTTCACAAACAAATGCTACCCTAACAAAGAACTTACGTCATTACGGTTCTCATTTCAAAATTTTATGAAACCCCTACCAACACTCTAAATCATCGTAAATACCAAAGCACACCATTCGAAAATCAACCTTAAGTATGCTTTAGTTAAAGTTGACTATTGGATGCAATTTAAATCGTGTAAGCATAGATGTTCTGTGTAGTATTTTTGGCATCTTTTCAGTAAGTTTGCACTGGTGTGAATAAATACATTGTGAAATGTAGTATGGGTGTCCGTGGCGCTAATGTGCTAGAGTTGTAAGAAAATCCCGAGAGATGGCAACACTAGGAGTTTTTGTTTGAAAATACAACGTGAACTTTTTAATAGGAAGCTTTTACCCTTCCATCTCAAGTTGGCCGCTACTTCGCCTCGCGCTTCCCCGCACCGCACTTCTAGTCAGACCCGCTTATTGATAATAATAATATTTTATTTTCAAGTATCATGAATAGAAATAGAAATAGAAATAGAAATAGAAATAGAAATAGAAATAGAAATAGAAATAGAAATAGAAATAGAAATAGAAATAGAAATAGAAATAGAAATAGAAATAGAAATAGAAATAGAAATAGAAATAGAAATAGAAATAGAAATATTTTTTATTCAAATAAACTTTTACAAGCACTTTTGAATGGTCAATGAATCTACCACTGGTTCGGAATGCCTTTCCTGCCGAGAAGAGCCAGTAAGAAACTCGGCGGTTGCTCTTTTCAAAAAAATAAAAATTTTACAATTGTTATTGAAACTATGCCATGTATTCAGTGCTTCCACGATGAATTTTCTTGAGTACAATACAAGTAAAAATAAATACAATACAAATACAAATAAATACAATTCAATACATGTTAACACAGGCAGGCAAAAGCAGACCCATTCCCGTTGGTGGCACCCGTTCACGAGCATGACGCATGATCCAGCCATTGCTTCGCTCAACCATATTTGAGGGAACGTAACAACCCGCACCACACGACACCACCACAGAAACTTTAAAGAGAGCATGACATACTTAGGCTACCCATTCATGAATCATTTTGTTAGTAATACAGCAAACTTATTCTCTATGTTAGTACTTAGCTTAAACCTATTATTAACTAGTTGATGCCCTCGACTTCGTTCGCGTGGATTAGGGTTTTTCTGATTCCCGTGGGAACTCTCTTATTTTCCGGAAGAAAAGTAGCCTATGTGTTATTCCAGATTATAATCTATCTCTGTACCAAATTTCAGCCAAATCGGTTCAGTCGTTGCGACATGATTAAGTTACAAATATTCATCCATCCATCCATCCATACATACAAAATTTTGCATTTATAATATTAGTAGGATTAAGATAAAGATGCGTGTCATTACATACCGCTACATAGGTACCGATAGTAGGTACCTACCTAACGTACCGCTCGCAATTTTTTCTACCAAATTTTTTCAAAGTTTGTTTAGGTTACGTTTTGAATGTTTACTGTCGAAGATACGGAGGGAGCAGAGGCCTTTCGACACCCAACGTCAGTCACCCATCCAGTTACTGACCGGAGTCAACGTTGCCTAACCAGCGTGATAATTTTAAATGCTATATCACAACTAAGCCACACCTTTCGCTTAAGTAATACTATCTAATCTTAAATTATAATGTAATTTTTATGAAAGTGAAAGGTTGTCGGTATAAGGTGCTACGAATATAAGCGAAGCGTGAAGGGTTGAAATCAAGGCGGGCGGTAATCAGCCGGCGACCGCGTAATGGCCCCTTTGGGACGCGCGACGACTTGAGACATTGCTTACTCAGGGTTGGCACTACTAATAGAAAAAAAAACTAACTTGACTTTTATATTAACGGCAGGATCTCCGAAAACAGCCTGTTTTTGATTCAATAGTAAACAATCAAATATTCTTTGTTTTGATAGGTTAAAAATATATGTTGTAGTTTAATACACGTTCTAAATTATTTTACCGTTCAAAAGTCCATATTTTGAACTTCACTCGATCAAATAATATTCCGAAAACAGTGTAGTTTTTTAATCAGGTTCAGGTTGTATTTATAGTATATCAAAGTTAAACTAAAAAAAAAAGTGTCAAAAAATAGGCAAAAGCTTTTAGAAGAATATTTTACCGTTAATTTTTCTCTAAAAAGTTTACTTTTTTTTTTATCATGACTGTTTTACTTTTTTTATAACAAATTGGCTCGTGCACCTCACTTCAATTGCTTGCAAGTTACTGCGGCCGAAGATCGTGCCCTTAAAAAGAAATTATACTTACTACTACTGTGTAAATTGGTAACTACGATGAAGTTTGCAAATTTTTCTTTGGTAGTAACATTTTTGTTGAAAATCAAGATCGTTGTAGCACGCTAGGGCTGACGGTTGTTGGGGTCCCAAAGTGCTGGACTGGTGACCCCGCACCAGAAAGCGCAGTGTTGGCAGAATCCCCAAAAGATCGCAGGAAGCCGCTGGATACAGGCGGAGCAAAACCGAGAGCTGTGGAAGGCAAGAGACCTTTGTTCAACAATTGACGTCATCGGTTGATAGAGAAGAAGGATGGAGAAGTATCTACTACGGTATACTCGTAGTAGTACCTACTGGGTAAGTATGCTTAGATATAAAAATTTTAATGTACTAAATTATGCTCCCGTCCTTACGAAACTAAGTGCAAAATAGTGAGTTATTGCACTTTTCGTACGGAAGGTAGTATGATGGATATAATAATATAGGTGATCAAAATGAATTGAGATTTGAACTCTTTCAATACAAATTCAATGTGCAGCTTCAAAAATATTATATTCTGAACCGATTTTGTCTGGCTGTGGTTACGAGCAAAATGATAAAGCTCAAAAAATGTGAAGTGTATCAAACAAGCTGTGACCGCATTGAGGATATCAACGTGACATTGGGTATCATGATTGTGATATCGTATGGATACGGTTGCCGGTATTATTTATGAATTGGAGAGCTGATTTATGAGTTGTTTATCATCAAACTTAATAAGAAAATATAGGTTTAAATTAATGTCCAAGTCTATGATATGTTTACTTTATCCTGAATTATTCCCTTAGCTCAAGACGTCACCTAAATCTAGATATGAGTACCGATGGGGCTGACATGAAGGTCACCTTCAAAAGTCCCTTATTAAAAAATGAGAATAAAAAAAAAATCTAGATATAATCTATAAAGTTTAAGTTCTTATAAACATAAATGTGAAAGTTAATTTGGTGAAGCGAATGAAGCCTCAATAGCCCAACGGTTAAAGGTGAAGACTGAAAACCGAAAGGTCTCAAGTTCGAACCCCACCCGTTGAACTATTGTCGTACCCACTCCTAGCACAAGTTTTTCGCTTATTTGGATGGGAGAGGAGAATGTAAGTCAAATTCAGCTTGGCTATTATAATTTAAAAAAAAAATCGGTGTTAAGTGGCACCTCATTGGCTCCTCAAACTTTAAGGTTGTCGATGAAAACGGGCATATGTTTTACTACTTTTTTTTATTCTTACGACCAACTTATGTCCAGCGGTGGACGTCCGATAAATTATTTCTAAACCTGTAAGTGACAGCCCTAGAAGCAGTAATTCTAAGGAGGGTTAAAGACAATGCCGATGTTTATTCTTTATCGCAGCCGTGGGAAATTTACGCGCGGGGCGATAATTAAATATTTCCATTCATGTTGCAACTGCGCTCGCCGCGCCTTAATTAAACGGCGACCCTAATCAGTGTTGTTGCCTACCTCCAAAAAATTTATAGGCGGTGCATCTTTCGAGTACAAAGCACTGTATTGTTAGAAGATCTGGTAGAAAATCCATGGTAAAGGTGCGCGCTGCAGCTTCCTAAGTTTTCATAAATAGCTATAGATCTTGCAAGTCACGAGGGTGCGTGAGATTTACATGTGGCTACGTCGTATACATGCACATTGCGTAAGTATGCGTGCCTGTAAGGAGCCTAGATGGGAGCAGTCAGGCGCGAGCCAACTTTCGCTCACACTAATACAGATACGAAACACACACAACCATGAGCTACGCGCCCTCGGTAATTGTAAGAACTGAAATCTTTCCATGTATAACAACTACCTGATCAATAATTTTTTAGCTCTAAAAGGGCGTAGAGAGGAATCTTATCTTTGCACTTAATATTTCTGGTAGGAATATAAAATGGCTATAATTTTAAATTTGTTACTTTATAAATATCATCATCATACTTCAAGATATTGTGGATTTATAACTCAGACTCTACATTTCAAACAAGATTGCTTTGATACCTATGTAGTTGACTATATTCGTCTTTTCAGTTCACCACGCCGAGTACCTAACGTTTAACATGCACGAAAAAGTTTGACTTTTTGACATATTTTCAAAACAAAAAACGTCTACTAAACTCCTCGGTTAAACATTACTCACAAAAATGCTTATTTGAAAGGCTTGTTCCATATTCCGGGTTTATTAATATTTAGTAATGATTTAAATAATTCTAAATTTTAGATACAGTTCCTAAACACCAAATGCTGCACATGAAAATAATAAAATAGGATAAAACTATCATGTTTTTTTTTGCTTATCTATTTATTACAAAGGGCCGATTTCACTAATGTAAATAAGCCCTATCCGAGCGTAAATGTGATATCTTGCAGTTTTCCGTACAAAAACTATCAGCACCTATTACCAGCACTATTTATTCCTCGGTTGTACTACCTCACTGAACCTATGGTGAAATCGGCACTTAGTACCCACATATTATTGTGTAAAACTCTCATCAGAATTTATAAAAAAAAACATTAACTTGTACCAAATAAAACGAAAACAGCACGCGTCCCACCATTGAAATTTCACCTCAGCCAGTGACTCCATTATTAAAGCTATTTAGACGGCGTATATTACCGGCGAGTCATAAATCTGGCCGGGCAGGCCAAAATGTCCGTGTATTTAATGCTAAAAATCAATAATTAAGCGATATATGTAATTAATACGCCGCGTCCCAGTGCACGCATGCATTATACACGAGCCTCTGCATTATGAAAATGACGACGATAAGCCTGTACTTTCGTGCGTGATACATTATGTATGTGCCTTTATGTTTCACTAATATTAATGCACGATCGACTTTAAAAGTTAAAAGGTAAAATAATATCATTCGAAAGATACTTAAATAAATTAAATTTGCAGACTTAAATAAATAGCTATTTAGCTATGATAAACTTGACTAATATTCCCCTCTCCACTCCAAATAATATTATAGCTTTCGTCGTAGGAGTGGGTTCAAAACGAGTGATGATTGAACCGTCGACATTTAAATATTTAAGCTATTGAGGCTCGAACTATTTATACTTCTACTATCTTAATTATTTTTATCTTTTTTCGAATTATTTACCTATATTCGTAGGCACCTACGACCATTTGTAAAAGGGCGCTACCTTGGCGCTACGCTACGGCTACATAGCATCTACGTTTCTAAAAGAAGAATAAAGTTGCTACTAGTATCTATATTTGGAAAGAAAATCGTATCAATTTGACGACTTAAACGTATGGTTTCATTTCTTTATGTGAATACGATTTTCTTATCCAATCGCTCGATAGTTCTTCTGAAAATACGGGTAGGTTCTTCGAATAATAAATGTTGAAATTGATTTTGTGGCATATGTACAACCACGAGTTTATGAACACATATATAGGTACAAGAACGTCAATTAAAATTTACTTGACGAAGATGAAAATAGGCTCTAAGCGCTCATTTGTTTGAATATTGAGATTTGACATTGATCAAAGTCCAACATTCAACAAACATTATTTAATTTATTGTTGTGTTTTCTTGATTCACAATTACTTTTTGATTAAAGGCTCAGTCGTTTTAAAAGTCGGTAGAAAAATCAAAAGTTTCCGGAAAATAATCGGCTCCAAATTCCACTTCCGGAGCTAAATCATCGAACTATCTGTAACTATGCCGTCGAACTGCAATCGTGGGGGCACCGGGCGTAATTTAAAACCGCTGGCCCCCGCGCCCCCTTGCGAAATTAAGTGCGAGGCGGTCGGTACGTGACACCGGCAAATGCGGCGTGCCTACCGTGTGTGCCCGCCTTAATTGTGAAGCTTCATTTGTAGTTTGTACCGTGTCGCCCCGGCCTTTGCAAGCACGCTATGTACACCGTCAATATTGTAAACCGCGGTTTAGACCGTACTTTAAGTAATGCCGGTCAATAAATAAGGCGCGACGAATCGGCGAGGCGTCGATACACTCTTTGTCATTTGATTCGACTGTCTGCCAAAATACCTTCCCCGAAGTATCATAACGCCTCAATAGCCCAACGGTTAAAAATACGGACTGAAAACAATTGTCATACCCACTCTCAACACAAGCGTTTCGCTTATTTGGAGGAGAGAGGAGAATATAAGTCAAGTTCAGCTTGGCTAATTAGCATTTTTTATTTCAGTTATCTTTCGAATGATAAAAAAAAACTTAGATTATGTCTTAAGACTTACGAAGTATGAAATGTAATAAGTAATTATGAAGTAGGTAATACTAATTATCATGACTAGAATAGTATGATGTGAAAGCCGAAAAGATGGTTCTTTCATTAAAAAAGAAAGTTACGTTTCTATACATTGTCCATTTTCATTTCAATTGATGTTCATCAACGTTTAAGGGATACTTTAACATCATTGAAAACCAATTTAGGCTTAATTTAGGTGGCATCTAAGAGATCTTACTTAGGGAATTATTTACTTACCATTGTACATTCCCATAATACTTACCTTATACTTAGTTTTAGAATTAAGTAATAGGTATGCTAATATTCCAACGGATGTCAGCTCTCCGAACCGTTGGTAGATTCTCGACTTGTCATAAGTACCACAACTACACTACACGAAATAAATGATTTTGAATTTGATGAAAATGAAATAACAAACTCAGATTCCAATCCTAATCCGTAGGCTCCTTAAGTAAAAGTTACGCATAGTTCCTTTACAAATAAGAAATTACCTTCTCCTTGATTATTTCAGGTAAACTTGCGCAACCTTTAACACTTTCTCACAAATTGTCATAATTATACTGTCTGATGTATCTGAAACTTAGTTACCCGGTAGAGATCGCTTTTAATAGAGGTCACCAATAATTGGTGACTGTACTTTTTAAAGTATATTTTATTTTTCCGAAATATATTTGGTGTAAAACAAAGTGTATTTCATTTCACTTTCATTTTATTAACCTTTAATTTTTTTCTTCGTCGTCATGTCAGCCATTTGTATTGACTAATGCGTAGTCGTATTTACGTACCTTTTCATATTCCCCTCTTAATTACGGCCTTTGTGCTTTTGTTTATGTGAAAACGCCAATTATTGCAATAACCGAGTTCGCTTCGTTTGTCTTGACGTTGCTTTGTCTAAGGGGAACAAATGACTTTAATGAATATAATTAGTCAGCTTTGGAACATATTCACAAAGTGTAAATGTCTTTATGTGTAACATACTTATGTACCTATCTAGCTACTTTATTCTGGAAGGCTATACTTACCAAACAGCCAAATCGGTTCAGTTGCTGCAGCATGATTGGGTAACAGACATCCATCCATCCATACATCTAAACTTTTGTAGACGTAGAATTTCCATACGATAGAAGCAGTTCATTAAAGTTTTATTTACCTGCTTGTTATACTCAGAGCACTGAACCTACTAGCTATTTGCAATTTTATACCACGTCCGTAGCAGTATCTACATTAGGTAGGTATAATTGAAATTTTTCATAAAATTTGGTTACAACTTTTAATATTTTGTACCTACACCGTTTAACGTTTTAATTTATAATGCATAATGAGCGTATATTTCAGCAAGATAGCTTTGTTGCCCGTTATCTGGCCGGTACAGTGTTGTAGTTTTCGCTCCGCCAAGCGCGAAATTATTGATTGTTGTAATTAATTGCAAACACTGCGATAAAATGAATATCAATTTTAAATTATCAACAACTTATTCGATATATTATTTAAAATTAAGTTTGGTCAAAATTAAAACGGCGCACCTACATTCATATGGAAATAGAATTCGGGTGATACGGATTTTGATAGGTACTTTCATCATCCGACATCGGACTATGAGAGTGAGGGAATAGATAGTGCACCTGAGTGCACACACTTGTGCACTATAATATCTTCCGCGCAGATGACTAATCTCTACGGAGGTTGGTCGCCGTGACCGGATTTAGTCGGCTGGGAGGTTTATTTTTATTACTGTAGATTCCTGATATGTTCTCTAGGGGAACTATCGGAGAGAACACGAGAAAAATCAAACTCCTACACTCAACACTGTTTGCTCGGGCAACATTGTGCTCATAGTTTCTAAGATTTTTTTTTATCAACAACAATGTTGCTCAACAAAATATAGGTACTAACCATGAATAAGTATGTGGCTTTACCTTTTGATTTCAATACAGAAATAATATGAAAATTGATCGCCTCGACTCTAAGTTGTAAAATAGCTATCAATCATTATATCACACAAAATTTTACCCCATTCCACCACACTACATATTGGCTCAAATTTAAATGTATGGACTGGTCTATTTAATGGAGTGCATTAATATATTGAATACGCCCGTACCTGCATTCATCAGTGCCAGGACTGCACTAATCCTCATTAATTACTTTGCAATTTTAAATCTCGTTATTAACGTCCAAATAGACTTTTGAAACCAAACTATCCAATAGAGATGATAGAGGAACCTACCCTGCATTTAAAATTTAATACGAATTAAGATTAGGTACGTAGGCGTGGTGCAAACTTTGGCTCGAAAAAATTCTTTTGTGAGGACATAAGCTAATTAGTATAAGTTTTTACCTGAGGAATTAAGTTATTTGAAATTTCCCGAGATAAAGGTATGTATGAGATAAAAGTATGACATTCTCAAAATAGTGATTATGTTTCTTGAAAAATTTTGTTGATATTGTTTGAGTGAAATTGAGATGTACAGTACTTATGCTGAGATCTATAGAGCGTTCTCTGACTCAGCTCAGACTTAAGGTTAAAACAAGACACAAATATGCTCTGACATAGATCTGTCTGGTTATAACTCTGTCTTGAGCGAGAGTCCGGTCTATAGATTTCAGCCTTAATACCGCTGTCACTATAAATAACTAAAAAAACTGTCTGTATAAATATTCCAAAATGTCAATAGACATGGTATCGTAAGAAAACTTGTTACTAAGAAATCTAACAGACACTAAGTTTTACTGTGTTGGTGGTGTCTGGTGTGAAACCTGCAGTATCTTTTCAGAAATGCGGACTACACAATGTATAGTCCGCATTTCTGAAAAGATACTGCAGGGGTCTATAGAGACCCCAATGTCAGGGAGATCATACTTAAGGCTTATAAGCACAACGTAATAAACAAATTACCCCGCCGATAATCATACTAATACTAATTATTTACATATACACTTACTTACCTAACCATTAAAAAACTAGCCTGAAACTCAATATAATTATACAAATAAGTCAACTGCAACCGCCCGACGTACAATTTGATAGCTTGATCCAGAGTCCTGCAGTTAAATAGTTGAGCCGTTATGAGCCGCAACTTCAATAGGTATATCAGGCTTAATGAGCTCATTACTGAGCTCCGCCGTCGGGCGTAACATTTGCATATCACCTGACGTCACACTCACGCACACAGACACACAAATCGAGGTGAATTGATATTTTGTCGGGCAAACGAAACCCTGGAATAAATATCCCACCCTCATTAATTTGCGCCAATGCGAAACGATGGACAGACGGACGCCTACACGAGGTGGACCAGGCTAGTGGAAAAAATATAGAGACATCTGTCTAATCTTCAGCATTTTATAAAAAACGTTACAAATATGTAATGCATTTAAATTTCATCCAATTTCATCATCAAAAATTATGCTAGTTAAAAATTCTAGCCCTGGTTTTCCACAGGGCCAAAAATGCCCTTCAAGCTCACAGTATTGCCACGCTATATAGCGATGATAGCGTGTAGAGTTGTAGACCAACCAACCCTATGTGAACCGTTAAGCAATTTCAATTTCAATACTTTATTTGCACCCAAAAAGGGTATAGTTTCCTCAAGGTCTAGCATGTCTTATTATGTGCTTTATTTTTAAATGTACAGCGCTAACTGCGCTAAGCTTTAATGAATACATAATTATGTCTATTAGGTACCTAACTATAGTCTTCAACATAATATGTATAATTTATATGAGCTGTTTAGGGTTCTGTACCCAAAGGGTGCCAACGGGACCCTATTGCTAAGCCTCCGCTGTCCCTCCGTCTGTGTATCAGCGGACTGTATCTCATAAACCGTAATATGGAGATTTACAATTTTCACATAATGTGTATATCTATTGCCGCTATAAGAACAAATAGGTAATAAAAATAAAGTAAAATAAAAAATAAAGGGGGGTCTCATACAAGAAACGTGACTTTTTCGGCGTTTTCTGCTTAAACAATCGTTGTTACGATGGTACAGAACTGAGTCTAACTCGAACTTGGCTGGTTTTTTTAATGAACTCTTCAAAACATTGGTTGAAAAAATGGAGAGTAAAATACCAATAACAAAAATGATGGTCACACACGCGTGTCACCTGATTACCTACGATAATATATGCGCGCCCACCCAGCATCTGTACTGCGCGAAAAATCGATGGCAGCCCGATTTGGACAATAATGAGATTTAAAATTGCGAAGTGGGTAATTAATGAGGATTAGTGCGCGCCCGGCGCTGATCGATGCAAGTGAGATTCAGTATTTTATTGGAGGTTTCCCACTAAGTAGAATGCGATATTGTTCATGGAAAAGATGAAATCATTAACATATTAAAAAAAAATTTGGACTGATATAAACTCACTTTCAAGGGACCCTCTCCACTCTCTATGGTTTTCTGAGATGGGAACGACGGAATGATGGGAACTCTATGATTTTCTGGCATAAAATGTAGCCTATGTACCAGGACCCAGGACTCTAGGACCTCAAGTATACCCATGCAAAAAATCACGTGATTGAAGGACAATTCAATAAACAAATACACTTTACTGGTATTATAAATGTATCAATACTACTCAGGCATCGATCCTTTTATCGAATCCCTAAGCTTCATGCAAACTTGACGGCAAACTTGATCGTATGTGGCCTCCCAGTGTGTTATATACGAATGCAAACCCTTCTAGAAGGGTTTGCATTCGGAACGTTTTTGGTTTCCAATGCTTCACGTATAGACCCCGCACTAGGTGGACAGGCGACATCAAACGAGTCAAGACGAAGGCGTGTGGAAGTTCTTATAAAAAATCTATGTACACTTGTACAGGCGTTCATAGACGACGTTCGAACCAAGAAAACTGATATTACAAACTCAATAGACAGCTGTAGTAGTAGCTTTTATATTTCTAATTTCTAAATGAATTTCACTAAGCTTATAATGTTATCACTCCATAGTCAGAACGATTGCGTACACGCTAAAGAGCTTACTTGCTTTTGAAATTTGATTTATATTCTAAGGTCCATTTAGGCATATTTACAAAATTATCTTGACTGGAGGCTGCAGTTTTATTTCCCGTTACCGTATTTACCATATTTCCGTGCCTGACGTACAGGAACGTAACGGTATATCGACGGTTTAAACCGCCAAGATCTCCTAACTCAAAATGTCAAATGTTTACACGGCATAAAAACATCATATATTCTTTGTTTGAGTGAGATGTGATTAAAACAAAAATATAGTTCATTGTAAATATTTACAATAGGTATTAAATAATTTTATGTTGGAGAATTTTCTATAGTGTGAGATAGAAGGTTTTTATGCAGAATCAGTAAAAAAGGCAGTTTGACTAAAAATATCAGATAGGAGCTCTTGGTGGTTAACCGTCGATATTGCATAAGCCAATAAATAAAATCTTATTTCAGTTGAGCCAATAAGTCTTTGGAGATGTAAAGAAAATTAACCAAGAATTTTGCTTTTGAGTGTTGTTTTAATATTGTGCAATGAAAGCCAATTTATAATCATAAAATTATGGCACTTATGAAGGCGAATAATATAATAATAATAAAACACTTGTAAGTTCATTTAGAATTTATTTATACAAAGTGAATTCCGCTACTTACAGTCAACAAAATGTATAACAATAAGCTTTCTGACAAATAAATTGCTACGCAAGTATTACAACTTTGAAACCAATCAATAATAAAATTGTTATAATAAATATGAAAAATATTGCACCTAAATATAATTAAGTAAATCAATTTAAGATGTAAATCATTTATATAGTAAAAGATTTCTTTGGCATTTTCATTTGAGTCGATTTTTTAATTTAATTTGAAGGGTTTCACAACCATTTCTTTACCTAATTTTGAAAAAAAAAATATTGTAACGTTCAAATTAATGTAGGTAATTGTTTTACTATACGCAAATTTTGTTTTACTTATTTGGCACCAAATAGCAAGAAGATAAGTCCAAGGAACACATTTTTCATGGTAAACCTAGTAACCCGTCACCGCTCTTACTGTGCAATCTAAGGCTAGGAACAAATCTATGGGAATTCCGCAATGAACAAAATTCGCGAAGCCTAGGCGGGCTTAAATAGAGCGACTCAGCTCTGACTTAGACAGAATTAAAACGAGACACAAATATGCTCTTACTGTCAGAGCATATGTGTGTCTCGTTTTAACTTTGTCTTGAGTCTGAGTAGAGTGAGAGTATGGTCTATAGATTTAAGTCTTAGAGCACGTTCAAGGCTTCTAATCTCTTCCAAGTTACTCGAATTTAACTATCAAATTCATTGGTGTTCAGCTCATCAAACGTAGATATACTTTTATAATTTATCTTTCAATTATAGCATCTCGAGCACGGAATTTCACTGGAATTAGACATCCAGTGAAATTCCGCGGTCGGAATTCGGATATGATTTTCCTAGCCTTACACTACTATCAGATGGCAAACTGCAGAATATTTATAGTGATTTTAAAATTGAACGTTAAAAGAAAAAAAAAATTGTAAACTATCGATCCCCATTTCCCGACGGCTTTTTCAAAATTGGAACAAACCATAGGAAGCACTTCGATTCAAACAACGCAGGAAGTTTTGTCGCCAAATTTTCTTAGTAACGAAAACAAAGTGTTACATAATATTCCAAGTAATATAAAAAATTTATAAATCCTAACACAATTAAACCTGCTATTTTGAATAGAACCCTAAGATCTATTATCTACAAATGGACAGATTCACATAATCAACAAATAATATTATTGTATCTTATACCTAATTTTGTATACATCTACTCAACTTTATAATTGCACAACTATTGCACTTTACAAGATGCATTTACAACAAATTATTCACAAATTTATTTACACTCGATTTCTTTTGTAATTCTACAAAATTATGAATTTCTACAACAAAAGGGTTTAAAAGGAAGGAAAAAGTTCATTGCGTTTATAATCAAGTCATAGAGTTTACAATCTGAGTGTCCAGTTGATTCTCTTTAACATACGTAAACAAAGAAAAGAACTAGATGACCATTTCAGTGTCACCAACGCTTTGAAGGCTATCTTGTCGTCGAATAAAAAAAAAAGATAAAAATCTCGATTTTGCCACATATTCGATTTTCACTTTCACGTCCATACTCTAGATTGTAAACTTAAGCAGGTCTTCCTTCCCTTAAAGTAGGTATTTGTGAGGTGTTTAAGAACTAAAGATGTTGCTAAAAATGTATCATTTATAAATAACTCGTATAATTAGGACGGGAGCGGTTTTATTGCAATGATTCAATGTTGTTTAAAACATTATAGATACATATTTCGTTGTAATAAGCGAAATCGTAGTACGTATAACAGAGTTTACACTTGCACCTCATTAAGTTTCTTATAACTGTCCCCTTACATCTTTGACACCTTTAAAAAAATTAACATAACCAGATTGGTGCAAATGGACCTTACTCTGTTTACGTATAGAGTTCGAGATTTCACTTTGAAAACTTGTCTTCCACTCAAGTCGTAATTAAAACACATTTTTTTCTTCACGGGAATTTTCAATACGGTCGCCATACTGTGTTGCTATCTGGTTGAGGGTTACCTCGTTGGCCAAGACTATTGACTCTCCCGTCTTCCCCTCTAGCTGCTGCCGCAGCGCAAGAGTTTCCACCACCCAGCAATAATTCTCCTTGACCATGATTACCATGTTGTCTATGGTTGTTGGTCGTAGATGATATCTGATCCATCATCGTCTGCAACTCGTTGTGATGGTTCTGCGTTGAATGGATCGAGTTCGAGTGTAATGGATGAAAGTTATGCGACTGGTTAGCTGCCGTATATAACTGGCTGTACAATAAACTAGCCGGGAGTACAGGATAGAGTGAATTGTTGCAGTTACTACTTCCGTACGACGAGTTTTGGGTTCCCATTAGTGAAGGAAAGTTCGAGTTCGAATGGTTGTGCCCAATATTTGTTGTTGTATTCGAGGTTAGCAAGTCGTCTTGAACTGGAGATTCGGGCTGGGAACTGTTGTCGCTCAGCGATCTGGGCCCTGTTGATAAGCTGTAGTCTGTGTTGTTGTTGTATCTCGGCAGGAGGCTGCTGTGATGTGAAGGCGATGACCCGACCAGCCCCGACAGCTGTTGATCCAGGTCAACGCCTGTCGTATCCGGGAGAACTGCACAAACAGAAATACTTACATGTTAGATAATAAATTAATGGCATACATTCATGTCCGATTGGATCATGTATAATCCATACAAGATTATTGTATGGATTGGAAGGGTTAATTCGATGCCGTTAAAAAATCGGTTCCGAAAAGTTCCTCAGCCATTCCCAAAAATCTTTTTGAGGTTGGATATGTGAACCTAAAATCACGGGATGCGTTATAAGAATGCACACGGCAAAGAAACTATTTTCGTTGACTGAACAGCGCGTTTTATTGTGCGTTTGAAAGAATGAAATAGAACCTTATTTCTGACACGTATCCCACGATACCTTACGGTTATTTTGTATGTACCTTTATCTGATACTTGCTCAACTAATATCATAATATGTAATTCATACTTATAATCTAATTATAATTAAGCTAATAGATACATATTATCCATTTTCTTTTTACGTAGTCTGATGAAAATATTCCGCCGGCATTGATTCTTAAAATATTTTTAATACTACTTCAATTGCGTTTTTTCGTTTACCAGCTAGCACTACTGGCAAAGTGACATAATACGAAATTTACGCTGAGAATAGAGACATGCGTTTCTAAATCTATTCGGCTACAATATATTTGAGAGAATGTTTACATTGTTTTAATATGGCTATATTTTTCGTGTTGCGCGGGCACGCATCGGCAATAAATTCATCGGCTGTATCGGACGTGTCCGAGCCGCTGTAAATTATAATGAGAGCCGTTTTAATGTGCGCTCATCGATCAATACGCTTAGGAGTAGACATAGCACTTTCGTGGAGTCATACTATAGTGGATGGCAAATCTAAAATAATATAGCCGTGGTTAACCAAGACGGAATTGTGTTAGATTCTCATATATTTTTTTAATTATTTCATTTAATTTCAATCAGCATATTTTTATTTATAAATTGCATTATTATCAATTATTAGAACAAAACTTTAAAGGCAATTTTCTCGAAAACACCTTTCTTAACTTATCCACTGCCCTCTTGATTACTAAAGCAGAATAAGCGTTATAAGAGTGTTGCGTTTCCGTATCAAACTCGCGTTTTTTTCAACAAAATCTACTATCTTTTAGAGATGAATATAAATAAGATACAAAACGTAGCTGGATTAGTTCTAGGCACTACGCGTATAACTGTATTAATAATTTAAGTGCATTTCGAAGAAGTTTTTTTTTCTGAAAGAACGTTAATTCTGCAGTTTATCCGTGGTAGCAGTAGCAGAGACACTTTTTCAGAGTTGCATTAGTATTTTTTTCGCATTGTTTATAATATGTATAATGCATACGCGAAACATTGCCTACAGATTAGAACTATTGATCATCAATAGTTCTTCATAAAATACGAGTATTTGACCCTTTGACCCGGTACCATGGTGAATAGGAAGGTAGCACATGTCACCTCTCTTTTGAATGGAGGGACATGTTGCTTTCTGTGCGCGCTGCGTCGGCGGGCAGGCGCGTCCACAGCGTTGTCCGTACGGTTTTAAGGAGGATGTCAGTCGTAAACCATGTTGGTACATTTAATTTCACCATGCTGGTTTGATAGTTTATAGGCTATCATA
This sequence comes from Hipparchia sbordonii, assembly GCA_038048805.1. Taxonomy (NCBI): domain Eukaryota; kingdom Metazoa; phylum Arthropoda; class Insecta; order Lepidoptera; family Nymphalidae; genus Hipparchia; species Hipparchia sbordonii. Next base: position 8,719,527 of record CM076110.1, read on the forward strand.
GGACAAACATTGTTTCCATTATTTTTATGGTAAAACATTGATGGAAACATTTACTATATGAGACTCTGGTGAAATCAATAACAGGGTGTTTTCACGATTGTTTGTTTCGTTTCTATGTACCAGTTTAGTTCAGAGTAATATTTATTGTGTGCATATTAATAACAACCACCACCAGCAAAGAGACATAATTATCATTTTAACCAGTTATTATTAAGAATTTATTAACATTAGTACCTACATGGTTCACTTATTCAATTTCGAATGATTCGGTAGAGATCAGCTAAGGGTTATCAAGGTCTTTACATAAAGCTTTGTCGTCCCTTCATCATCCCTTCATTTAGTTTCACCAACTCGACCTTCGTTTCGCTGTGGATATCGGCGGCTCACTTCGCTTGGCGGCGTAATTAGTATTTTTTTTTTTTTCATTTTTCTTTCATTTTTTGATTAATGGACTGTATGACGTATCCGTGATTGCACTCACGTAAGTGACCTTAATTAATCACATGCAATTGTTATTTTTATTTTAGTTGATCAAGATATGTTATAATTTTTAAATATTTCAATTGTATTGATCGAAGAATATTTTCTTTCTTTCTACTTTTCCATATCATCTGACATAGATCTGTGCCATATCTACGATAGACAATCAATCAATCATTTTGTTACGCTTAATATGATTCTCCTTTCCACATAGTAGTCCATTTACCTATAACATTACCATATTTGTATTGGTAAACAAAAAAACATTACGACACGCATGTTTTGTTTTTTATTTTTTATGTAAAACATACCTTTATATCATAGATTAATGCTGAGATCTATAGAGTGTACTCTGACTTGGCTCGGACTTGAGTTAGAGTTGAAACGAGCCGCAAAAATATGCTCTGACATAAATCTGTCTCGTTTTAGCTCTATCTTGGGTCTGAGCGGAGTGGGGGCGCAGTTTGTAGATTTCACATAGTGTTGTGTATCTTTTTATTTGTGTGAGCTGAATAAATGTTAATTTATTTATTTAAATGAAAGAGTCTTTTAAAGGCCGCTGCATACGTAACGTGCACGGGACGGGACGGGACGTGGACGGGACGGGGCCCGAACGTGGTTAGTAAACACGGACGGGAATTTTTAATGCATACGCAACGTGGCAATAACTCAGAACTAATGTGCTAGTGATGTGAACAAGGAAAGATGGATTTTTCATTTGAAGAATTGGCTTTAATTGCTATTGCTTTAGATGATGAAGAAGCTACGGCCGTCAAGAGGAAAAGAAGATTTTCTGTACATCCTACATGGCAGAAAAGAGAACAAGAAGGAGAATACCACACTCTTTACAAAGAACTTTTGGATGACGAGACTCAATTTTATAAGTATTTTCGTATGACAAAAGAATGTTTTGCTTTACTGGAAAATAAGCTGAGCCCTCATTTATTAAAGAAAGATTGCAAAATTATACAAAGCTGGATGTGATCGTACACACTCGATTAGTTTTTCCATTCGTCCATTTTTGCTTGGTAGGTAAATACACAAACATCACTACTTAGCTCTCCGGAGCGAACGGGGCGACTGTGCATACGCAGCGGAATCACGGACGGGACGGGGCACGTGCGGGACGGGACGTGCTAAACATCGTCGCCGACGATATTTTTCTCGTTCCGCGCGTGGCACGTTCCCGTCCCGTCCGTGCTCCGTGACGTATGCACAGTCGTTTACATTTTCTATGAAACGATATTTCCAAAACTCCACGTCCCGTCCCGTCCACGTCCCGTCCCGTCCCGTGCACGTTATGTATGCAGCGGCCTTAAGTCGTAAGGACTAACGTAAATTGGAGGAAATCGTATTAAGCGTGGTTGCTTTAAGCGAGTTTTGATCTAAGCCCAGTACCTGTGTTATTTGTGAAGTCCTGTGTGGAGGTCTGGTCAGGCACAGTCCCAGCGAAGCCGAGTGCGGGAGGGTTGAACTGTGAGGCGGCGGGCGCGGCGCAGGAAGGAAGGTAGGCCGGGTACGCGCCCGCGCCGCCGTAGCCCCAGTGAGAGTTACTCGAACTCAGTCCGAATTGACTCATATCTAGAACAAAAATCTGTGTTAGAACATCCACGAACGAACGAACGGACAATGTTTGGTTGATTTGATAAGGTTGATGTTGGTAGCGATAAGCAAAATCAAAATTTATTTATTTCATGTAGGCCAACTTGTAGCTCTTATGACACGTCATAAATCTACCACCGGTTCGGAATGCAGATTCTGCTGAGAAGAGCCGGCAAGAAACTCAGCAGTTGCTCTTTTCAAAAAAAAATTTTTTACAATGGTTAACAAAACTATGCTATGCACACAGTGTTTCCACAAAGAAGTTTCAAAAATGCACACCTACCACAACCTAACACAAGCGTATAGAAATATCTTCTGATAATTTTTGAGGTCACCTGATAGGTTCATTGTATACTTAAAGACTTTATGTGACATAAGAAACTTTTATCCCTGGAAAACAAGAGTTACAACGGGGTTTTTAAAAACCAAACTCCACGCTTACGATTTTGCAGGCAAAATCAGCTGCCGTGTTCTGTACTTTTGACATTGCCAGTGGTAATGGCAGTGAAGACTATGAGAAGTTGCTAGCAGTTGTAATTCCATGTTGCTATCTAAGAGTTGTCAAATTCACATTTCGTTAAAGAAAATGCGGGGTAGACCGTTCCGCAACTTTCGATAGCCACTAAGATAATCATAAAAAATTAGGGAGAGAGACTTACTGTGGTCTAACAATAGTCCTCTAAAAAGTAAAAGCCGTTATTTATTCCGCTCACAGAGTAGCCGAAATAATAAAAGAGCGGGCACTTATAAAGATATCGGGCCTCGGGAGTGGACAACCCAGCGAGATCCTCTCACGTTGCGTCCACTTTATTTTTTCCGGAGTATTACAGGCTTTTATTTTTCGGTAACACGGTTCCGTTTTTGGCCGACGATCGGCGGACTCGGTTTTTATACGATACGCGCTCGCCGCGTCGATTTGTGAATGTTTTTTTCACGTTTTGAGCCGCTCGAGTTGTTTTGGGCCGGTGGATTTTAGCGGGCTCGATGCATGCTTGTTCGATTGGGTTCGCAGTCAGCTTTCATCTGAATTTTTTTTTCAGCGACTGATTGAATCCGCGCTTTAGTGAACGTAGTTTAGCGTATCGCCGCATGGTTTTAGTGACTCATTCACTTTTGAGCTATCAAACGCGTTATGAGGTTAGTGTGCGGTTTCCAATTTAGATTGTCCGATTGCGTTGTTATACATGTACCTATATTGTTTCACTATTGGTTTTGTTCTATTCCATATTTTCCAACTTTGATCATCTTGACCACCGATTAGCAATAACTATTTCTTTTTTGTTTCTACCAATTATTTTACGTGATTTATTGTATCGAAGGGATTCGTACCAAAATCCGCTGCAAAAAACACGTTACTAGTAGCGGAGCCCCCTTTAATTTTTAAGGTAAGGTTAAGAGGTACACATTCTCTGAAAATTTCAACTCTCTACCTATTACGGATCATGAGATACAGGCTACTGATAGACAGACGGACGGATAGCGGAGGCTTAAAAATAGGGTCCCGTTAGTTACCCTTCGGATACGGAACCCTAACAATGATTAGATATTAAAAATCACATGCCTAATTAATTCAAACTTACTTGAGGATTAAATCTTTACTATTAACCACTTGATTGCCGTCTAAGACAGCTAAGGAAAATTAAATTGTACATAGACTCAAGAACTATTCAATTTAGTTCCACCGACCCTTTCTACCACCGAACCGCAAGGCATCGCATAGAACTGCAACGCTAACGCTGGTGGAAATTCCACGATCACGCACTAAGCGCTTTGCTTCCTCGTTCCTAATGTGCACCGCAATGGAATGCCCTTCCGGCTTCCATTTTTCCAACTAACTTATAACTTTAAATCAATTAAGAGTGAATAGATATCTTCAATTACCATCGGGTGATATCGCAGTCAAGCGCTAGTATATTATAATATTAAAAAGAATTTCCTTTTGGCAAACAAAGGAACTTATGTGTTACACTTAAAGTCATACTTACTTTGACACGAAGTGATGGGCGGCATCCGGAAGCCTCCGAGCGGGTCCGGCGGGAACGGGAACGGACGCTGACCGAACGCGAAGTGGAACTGCTGCTGCTGCCCTAGCAGAGACAACACTACATCAGTAGGATACAAGCTGCTCTAGATACTAAGCATTGGTGGTCATGTTATGTGGAAATGATGTTAAGAACTGCCTCGTTGATATAGACTAATTTATTTATTTATTTATTATTAGGACAACCAACAAAATTACATGTAAACTAGACTTAAAACATAAATAAGAGTAAGGTAGTGAGAAACAAGTAATTTCACTTATAGGTAGCCACATCATGTAAGGTCGTACTTAATATGTTACAAAGTATATACCTACAACAAATTGTTACCTAAACTAAACTGGACAAAAATTAAAATTAATAAGCTTATAATAGACTATAAAATAAATTAACATACATCCTTTAAAAAGTATTAATGACCTTAGCTTTAAATTTTCCGATTTTGTCACAGAATACATCGATAGACTTGTCTTTGACCGATAGTTCCCTATACAATCTACTAAGCCGAGGTATTAATGAGTGGTGACCGAGGTTAACAATACTACTAATAATGGTTAACATATTCGACTACAGATAACGAGGACTGATGTTTGATTCCCGGGTCGGGCGAAAGCATTGGGGTTTTCTGTCAAATTAGTAGGTACAAGCCTGGAGTTAGGAAATAGGCAGTGTGTCGTCACTTAAAAATCGTTTGATAAAAAGGTGAAGACTAATATCACTTGATAAATGGGTGAAGGGTCAAAAGTAAGCCATGAGATTTCTCCATAGTGTTATTTACCAGCAACAATTGAACCGTTGACTTTTCGGTTTTTCATCAGTCCGCCAACCTCATTGTTTTACTAATATGGCTTTTTACCTCTTGAACCTCTGGAGATTAAAACATCTATGTAAATAACAAATTATTCGCTATCGATATTATGTGAGACGTGAGTTGTGACGATCTGGCATTCCGCCCCTGCTTTTGATTCAGCATTTCCGAATTACGTTACAAACTAATCGACAATCCTAATCGAGGTCATACATGTTGACAAACATGCTACCTACAGTTGGTTGAGTTGATTGCTGTAGAGGTAACGATCCCATACCTTATTATTGAAGATGTGGGATTCCTGATATGGTTTTCTTAACCTTCCTTCTCCCGGTTCTTAGCACTGTAGATCGGAGAATCGAGTAAAAGAAGGAAGAAGAGTGTAAGAAGCCTTTCATATGTTCCATCTCGCGTGGTCTCTTTCATTGGCTTTTCTTTGTTGCTTGCGTTTTTAAAGATCTAGGGATCTACGACTCGTGGGTATGTAATGTAGAATTCTTTTCAAATATCAACTTTTTTTATACCTAATGGAATCATATTATTATCCTTTGCAACATTGCATAGATCGCTTCTAAGCAATAAGGCCGCCAGTTGTACTCTTTTGTTATTTATTTTTTAATGTGGGATATAATAAAATGTATTCATTTTCCATTTCATTTCCCCAAATTAAACTTTTAAATGACAGGCCTACGCCCATAGTGCTATCTTTTTCCGTATAGAGCTCTGTGAAAGAGATATCTCAATCACATTCCAGTCCATTATCTACCTACACCTACAAGTATGTATCCACTATCCATAATAGGTATCCATACCTTTGTTGTAGCCTGGTAGCGCCCTTGTTTCGCGCTATCGGAACGCGAAAGGGTGACACCTACGAGGTATCGACACAATCATGTAGAATTTGTCTCCTAATAAAGATCTCTATACCTACCTATTCAAATTCAAAATTCAAATTCAAAATTAATTTATTTCATATAGGCTAACTTGTAGCTCTTATGACACGTCATAAATCTACCATTGGCAGGTTCCTCTGTTTAATAAATTGCATTCGTACTTTCTAGACTCTTCAATATCCCTCTATTAATCTTGTCAGAAAGTATCTGTTTAGTTTTTCTTACTGACTTACATAATTGGTTTAAATTAAGATATTCTTTGAATTTCTTTGAAAAACTTCAAAAAATATTTATTTCCTCTTTTCATCATCCTAAACCTTTGCAGTCGTCATTACATCGCCATCAGGAACGCTATACACACTTTCAGACCCGGTTACCGCTGGACCGGTATAGAACGTACCTATCAGTTCTTCAAGCTATACATAACTAACATTTTGCGGCTAATATCGTAATCATTATAATTTTAACGTCTGTCTATTTAACCATCACAAAGTAAACCTTAACCAGCATGGACTTATAATATACCTACTGAGTATGGACCGGCCCTTCTGTACTAGCAAAATGTCATCGGCTCGTTGGTGCGATTTCTTCTTAAAAGCACCGACTTAAACATTCTTTTTCCATTGTTCCTAGACAAGACACTGACATCTCTAGAAAAAATGAAATGTTTCTAGGAGACTGCTAACACTGGCTCTTCTATAGCTATTTATTCCAGTGTTAACCGGAAAATAATTTTGACGTTTCAACAATTTTTATATTGACAATCTGTCCGAACATAAAATTCGTTGGTTAAAGTTTGGATTGCTGAACATCTGCTTATAATAATTTTATAATGTAATAATTAACTCAAAACAATATACGTGCATACCAACACTATTTGTTGACACACAATTGACAGACACGCACATCCAAAAACAATTGAAAACGGATAGTCACTCACACACATCCTAACACACACATGCTCATTTTCCGCGTAAAAGATTCAATGTATAAATCAACGGCGCAACAATTACACACTTTCATGGCAAGTTGGAATTAGAAACTGTCATTTGCACCGTTCGAGGGGTCGTGTGGGTGAAAAGGGGGGTATGTTATAGATGGGAGGGAAAAATAGGGTGCCGGCAAGGGCTACTGTGGACCTGATTAAAGGATTACACTGGGGTGGCGTCCGGTCTAGTTAGATTTATTATTCCAAGTATTTTCAACTAGTTAGTCTTGCTTTAGAATAAGTTCAGTCACTTGTCCTGTCTAGTATTAAGCCTGGGACCGAATTGCTCTCACTAATTTTAAGTGAAATTCTGTATCGACAGACAAAGTATACACAGTTCAGTTTGCTGTGGACTTGTGCTCATATTATGTACCTACCTATTTATGTACATTTTGAAACCTTAGCGAAGCATTAGTTTCAAAGATGTGGGTAGATATATACAGACGCATCGATACAGTGTGAAATGCCTCTCAGATCATGAGAAAATTAGACAAGGCAGTTTGGGGCTCCCGGAAAGGTTTACCAACTCCTCAAAACATTACCTCTACGAATAAGACGATATATCTTAAATCCAACAATATTTAAAATCCTCAAAAAACCTCTGTACCTATCCAAACCGAAATTATTTAGATTCTTAGTAGATATTATGCATCTCTAGACCATCGCCTTATTTATTGAAATGTAATTTCAAAATTACAATTGATTTTATTTTATTATATTGATGTAGTCATGTTGTAGTATATATTCTTTAAAAATAAAAACATTGAATTACCTATTTCACAGAGAACATTTTTGTGGCGGTTGTAATAAAAAATCCTGATCTACATATAGCCACCTTTAATTTAAATACTGCAGATAGGATCAGATCCGGAATTCCGGTTGTTTATTGACGCCCATATTTATAGAGCGTACTTTGGGCTCTGCTTGGATAATTTCAAAAACGTTCGTTTCAAGTCAAAACATACGTGTGAAGTAAACAATAAAGTAAGTCGCATAAACGCAACTCACACCGTCAAAGCGCGGGTGGTCCGGTGCCGGCGCATCCGAAATAGCTGCCTTAAGAAAAACATCGTTAATAGTCCGCCCGATTATTAAATTGTAGGCGGCTACTGCGCCCGTAAAGCGAGCCACCCACGGGACGGTAAAAATAGGGAAGGGATGTGCAACGTGCTTGTATCTGGTTGTTTTTAGATCGATTACAATATGCGTAATGTCCTCCCGACCGAATTCGGTCACGGCGACCAGTCGTCACAGAGATCAGCCGTCTGCGCAAGAGATATTATGGTGCACCAGTGGTCAAAACATTTTACGAACTGATTGTATGACCTCATCTGGGATTACGATCCAGATCGTATGTCCAGGTTTTCAATTATTTCAGGTAGGTAGGTAGGTATACATTCAAAAACTCATGTTGATCCGTGGCCTTAGTAAGGCATGACCAAGCAACAAAATCAACACACAAAAACACTTTTGCATCATATCAATGTATAATATTACACACATACACAATATTATATAATTAAACTAGCTTTAACCCGCGGCTTCGCTCACGTTAGGTTCGATTTTTTAACCCCCTATTTAACCCTCTTGGGGTTGAAATATTCCAAAATCCTTTCTTAGCGGATGTCTACGTCTCAACAGCTACCTGTATGCCAAATTTCAGCTCGATCGGTCCAATGGTTAGAGCTGTGCGTTGATAGATCAGTCAGTGAGTCAGTCAGTCAGTCAGTCACCTTTGCCTTTTATATATTTAGAAGATATATGATAATAGTAGGTAAGGGTTCGCACTCCAAATATAAGGGAGACAAATTCGCTTATGGGTTTAGTTGGCTTAAAATTAAAGTTTTTATTTTTAAATTGCCTAATGTTTAGCTCCACTGAAAACTCTATCTACTGAATCAACTGAACATTCAGAACCTGTAACCTATTGAAGAGACTCTACAGACAATGTAGAGAGAAAGCTTATAAGTTAGTAGTAGGTAGATCGAACAACTTAACACCTAGGCAAGATCTTTGGCTATATGTACCTATAAGACTACCGTCAAATTGCTTTTCAACAATTACGCATTTATACACACGTACAAATAGAACACCCAAAACAGTAGCGTCTCCTTCACGGACCATTTACAGGAATCTTTCAAGTCATTAATATCCCCACATGTTCGCATAGATGCGAACCTTCGGAACTTAGAATTAAATAATTTATCGCGCGGAGGCTGGCATAATAAATCAATATGCAGGGCATGCACACACGGAACGTGGAGGGGAAGGGGGGGTAACCCGGGCCCTTTCTTGACTAATTAATTAAACAACCGATTCATTACAGCCTTCCTTTGTGCCCTCACATTCGTCTGGTGAACGGGTACAGATCCTTTACATTTTTCAATGGCGAGATAATTCGGATAGTAGACACAATAGATACCTATAAGTAAGAAGCCTTTAAGTTATTGTAAGAGTTTATATTACGGATGGATTAAAACTTGTTACGTGAATTTTTATTCAGTTGATTAGTATTTATATGAATCACAGGCAAGTTTTTTATTGATATATGAAAGTAAGGCATTGGAAAGTATTTCAAAAACTTCAACTTTCTCCAATATAGATTTAATTTTAGGTGTTTTAACTTAAAAATGATTTTATGTGACCTAAAACCCAATATTTATTTATTTTGTCATATTTGAAAATCAATTAAATAATGATGTCCGCGACTTCGTCCACGTGGATTTAAGGTTTTTGAATTCCCGCGGGAACTGTTTAATTTTCCGGGATAAAATGTAGCCTATGTGTTAATCCTGGGTATGAGCTATCTCCATTCCAAATTCCGACCAAAGTTCATTCATTGTGGCGTGAAAGAATAACAAACACACAGACATACACCTATAAACTTTCACCTTTATAATACTAGCGTGATACTCAAGTTTTTTATTAGTAAAAGTTTTTATTCATAAAAGTTAGGTTAGGTTAGGTTAGGTTATTTAGCTTAAAATATATTTTACGTGGAATTGTCTAAAATATTACAAAATCAATTAAATATTAACAATACTCCGAGCTCCGTATCAACTCCGCGAGATGATTTTCGGACTTACTATATCTTGATAGTAAACGGGTTCAAGATATATTAGCGATAGACAGCGCCTCTATTTTTTTTTTGCTAGCTATACGTAACATAATCCATTCGTTCAATACAAAGGTTTGACTATTTCAAGATTTCAAGACACGATGATAATAAATTTTAATACCATTGATCGGGCAGGCTTAGCACCGATTCCTTGCCAGTCATTTGTTTCTGTCACCTAGCTACCAACTATTTAGATTACTTCACTCCGTTAACAGCTAAGGCTTGTGCCATTAATTAATAATGCAACGAAATATAACGCTTAGAAGAGCAATAGTCGACGCAGTGATAAACCATTTTTAGTAAGCCTTTGAAGGCCGACTACGCAGCAGCCGCTAGTACGCGTTAGTGCGACCGACGACGAGCTTGTAGAAAAATATTAATAATAATTTACACTTGTACCTTAGTCTTATTACTGACAGACATATACAAAGAAATAAAAAGGATACCAATATTTTTATGCTTTTCCATGCTTTATGACAAGCAATAGTTAGTATAGTAAAACATTTTTCAATTAGGACTATATAACGCTATCGTGTTTTAGCTATTTTCAACAATCCAGAACAAAACAAACAAAAACCACAAACGTTTGTAAACATAGTTCGTAATGAATATCATTTCAACTGTTATTGTTTTGGTATGTAGCTACCTTTATAGTTGCTTGATGCTGAGTAAACTACGAAGTTAACTTTTACTTCACTTTTAAGTATCTAGGTAATTTCAAATTGTAGAAAATGCATACTGGAATAAAGTACAGGACTCGACCACTACTCGACTCCAGAGAAAAGGGTTAGAAAACTATAACAGCGTCTTCAGTTTTTTTAGACTTGGTCTACCCGAGATTTCTGACAAATATTACACTAATTGCGATTTATGTAGGTTAATCTATACTAATATTTAAAGCTGAAGAGTTTGTTTGTTTGAACGCGCTAATCTCAGGAACTACTGGTTCGAATTGAAAAATTATTTTTGTGTTGAATAGTCCATTTATCGAGGAAGGCTTTAGGCTATATAACATCACGCTGCGACCAATAGGAGCGAAGCGTCAGTGAAAAATGTTGCAAAAACGGGGAAATTATCCATATTAAAAAATACATATTCTTTTAAAAACTTCTTAATCGCAATCATAATAACAGAAATTGACGCGGACGAAGTCGCGCGCAACAGATAGTTAAATATAATATGATAATAGTAGGTAAGGGTTCGCACTCCAAATATAAGCGAGACAGAAATTTATATTATATTTGCCGGCATTGTTAGTTTCTAAATACGAATTACGGAATTGTACATAATTATAAAAAATATTGCATTTTTCGATGGGCAAGGGGTAATTTAACAAATAAATACTAACTGGTTTTGGATCGAGGCTCCCGTGGCCCGTCGACGGTGACTTTGATCGCTTTGTTGTACGTCGTCACTTGGGGCGGCGATGTCGATATCGTTATCGTTAACGTGAAGGATTTCCCTGCAACAATTCAAAAAGAAAATTCAAAAATCTGGGAAAGATTTGACTTTCTATACCATCTGTCTTGACCTATCTTGACAAAACAAAGTACTATACCTTCTTCAATTAGAATAAAGGGAACTACTAACATAGATAATATGTTTCAATTGTTACTAACTTTAAAATTTATTATTTAAATATTTAATTGATATTAAATTTTAAAGCTAGTCTAGTTAGTTCTAGTGCTGCGGCTTCGCTTCCACCATCTATTAAAAGTAATCTGGAGTGGTGATTCCTATACAAAATTACCAATTTTGATTTTTTTGATTTTTTAGCTGGTCTTTTGGGTTTCCCCATTTTTTTTAAACATCCCCTTCAATAGCGCAAACAAAACAAAAAAAATATTCAAATCATTCAAGCCGTTTTAGAGTTTTAGCCAGACCGAACAGCAATTGATTTTTATAAATATAGATAGTTAAATGATGTAGTTACAGATAGGTTATAGCTACGATCAAAATTGTTCCATGTCTGTATTGTAATGGAACTATGAATTCGATCAAGCTGTAAAATATTTGTACAAACTTTTTACTCGGGATGAGTGGAAGCAATAAATTCAATCTGTGGTCGCTACTCTTTTCGCCAGCGTCCACTTTTTATAGTTCGATTTTGATCACTTGTTCGAAAGTTAAAAATTTATCGAGGGTTCGTTTTCAATTTTCGTGCGTCGAATACAAAATTCAGTCTACGCTAAAATCACAGTATAATATAACGTTTCAAACTTTGTACGTGACGAGTAATAAATTAAATTATCGTAATGGCCATCGCAACTGCAATAACTGCCAACTATCAAAATACCGAACAAATAAGCACTTGACGCGAAATGACGCATCAAAGTGGAGGGCATAAAAGAGCAACTCATCCACAACATATCAGAGCGCGTCACGAACAACAGGCCGACCACTTCATCACAGCATAACGCCGGCAATAAAAAAAACATTTCCATCTGCGGAAAAACCACAGTTAATATTAAATGACCGTCCGTCAAAGCTGTATTGTAGAGCGCTTTGGCCGCTCGCTGCGGGATACGGCCAATACCGATTTTCTGATTTTTTCACCCGAGCCGGGGAGTGGGGCGAGGGGGGGCGAGTGACATGTAAGCTTTAATGGGGCCTGAAGCGGCACGCCGCTGGCTACACGCGAAAAAACTGAAAAAAGCCTCATTCATACGTGATTTCATGTGTAGGCTACTTTCTGCGGGGACGGTGTGTGCTCGTTAAAAATGGAGGTCGTACACGAGTCGGCTTGTTGCGGTCTATCGGAGTTTATTAACGCTCGAGAGGCCCCGTCGTTAGCACTTATGGGAATACTCCTGTTGTGTGTCCTGACATTTGCGGTGTGTACCGGAGTAATTAAGTTATAGCGATAAAAACAGAGAGACAGAATTGTCATAAAAGGAACTACATAAAAGCGACAAAGAAAAATTCCATTGTATTGTCTACTCAAAAAAGTATCCTATTTCTGCAGGATGCTATCTCTGTAGGCACAGAGATAGATTATAGTCTGGATATAGTATTCTAGACTATAATTTATCTTTGTGCCAAATGATAGAATATAGTCTGGACATGGTATTTCAGACTATAATCTATCTCTGTGCCAAATTACAGCCAAATCGGCTCAGTTGTTGCGGCGTGATTGAGTAATAAGCATCCATCCATCCATACATCCAAACTTTCGCATTTATAATATTAGTATATAGGGTTAGTAGAATTGGTAAGTGACGATCCCGTAGGTTATACCACAGTACTTAGATACACTGACGTCGTTATACCCTCCATAGGTAGGGCTGTACCAGTCGCGGCGCGCCACTGTATACGCGCCTAAATAAATAACCCCTACCTAATGTTCCCGCTCACGGCACGGTTTACGAGCTCACAATTTCCTCACTCGTCCCGTCTTGTGACTCTTGCATGTCGAATGACAGACGTTTTCGTATTTTGTTTTTTTTTCAGATTGATTTATGGACTGCTTGATTTGGGTCGTTTGTTGCGTAGGTCCTGGATTAAAGAGGTATAGGTACAAGTTACCCGTACAACACAGTTCATTTGAGTTGATAATTTTGGGAGTGCCTTTTTTAACTCCAATTAATGATGATGATGAACCTCACGATCCTTGTTATAAATACGAAAGTGTGTTTGCTTGTTGGTTTTCCTTCAATCTCGCAGCAACGTATGCAACGGATTTCTTGCATTTGCATTATAGTTGAGGACTTGACAAGTGATAGCTACCGTTTATCTCCGAAAAACAGAGATCCACGCGGACGAAGTCACTGGCAAAAGCTAGTTTAACAACAATATGACTATAGTGAGAATAGAGACCTTTGGTCGTGTCTATAAAATAAGTTACCACCCTACGGTTAAAGACATGACTGAAACGATTAGCATTCCAGTACGATGGAGTGAAGAAACTGATTAGGAAAGTATGGGTTTGTTTAAAAACTGCCTAACCTCTTCCAGGTTAGCCCGCTACCAGACTACAGCGTCACTCACCAGCATGTGAGATCGCAGTCAAAAGCTATCTTGTATGGAATAAAAAAGATATGAGCAGTCATGTGGACTCCCAACAGAAGGTGAAAAGGTTAAAATTATCTTGTCGGTGATGCAATAGATTTGCACCCATAAGATTTTGCCCTACCAAAAATCGCTCGACGCGCCCAAAGAAGTTTTCACTTCAAAAATGTGACTATGAAAAGAATGAAAACAAACGAGCTAAGAGTGACGATCCCGTACCAGTCGCGGTGCCTGAATAAATACCCTCACTAAATACTCTAGCTCACGGCACGCTTTACGAGCTCGCAACTTCCACACTCACCCCGTCTTGTGACACTCGCACGCTAAATGACGGACGTTTTGTTGTGAGATTGATTTATGTACGACTTGATTTTATTACGCGCTTCAAACGCCTACGTTAAGTTACTGGGACACCTATTTAACGCGTTAGACATTGTTCTGTCGCTTTATAAAATTGGTACTACTTTTGTAGTCTACCCGCGACTTTATCTGTGTGGATTTGGTTTTTGAAAATCCCGTCGGAACTCGTTGATTTTTTTGGGATAAAAAGTAGCCCGTGTCTGTTTCTAGTTCCTGAACGATACCCTTATAAGAAATCACGTCGATCTGTAGCTTAGGGATTAGCTGATATCAGTGACTACGTAGTTTGAGTATTTTACGGGATATGAAATTTTTTTAAACACAGTACCGATACTATCTGTATCAATTCTCTTTTTTTTTAAATAGTTTAGTTCACTCCTCGACCTGCCAAAATCGATTCAGCCGTTTAAATGAGCCCGTTCAAACAAACGGACAGACAAGTGGAAAGTTGAAGAGAATTAATTTTCATACTAACATTACCTATAACACTATACACACAATATACATAAGGAAAGTAATAAGTTTTTGGTTAACTGAATCTATGATTTTGACGGCCCAATCGAATAAAGGTGTAATTGAAAAAGTCAATCTCTAAGATCTATCTTCTTTGCTATTAACACCTTAATATTATAAAGCTGAAGAGTTTGTTTGTTTGAACGCGCTAATCTCAGGAGCTACTGGTTCGAATTGAAAAATTCTTTTTGTGTTGGATAGACCATTTATCGAGGAAGGTTTTAGGTTATATAACATCACGCTGATCATAATAACAGAAATTGACGCGGACGAAGTCGCAGGCAACAGCTAGTCAAGTATAAATAGCAAAGAAGATAGACAATTTTTACAGTTTTTTGGCTCCCTGTAAAATTAACTTTTTTCGATTAAGTACCTAAGACTTTATTCGGTTGGGCCGTCGAATTATTTTAAGGCTCTAGGGCTCTAGGCCATTAACCTAACTATCTTGTCTTTTCCAACTTCAAAGCATTAATGTAGCAGTAACCGGTACATGTGACGCAATTAGTTACTAAACTGTACGAACAGTGCTTAACGCCACTTGCCACTACTTCCACCTACCAATTTACTCGCACCGACGTTGTTAGCAGGATACGCAAGTGGTTAGAAAGACACATCAAATGAATTTATTGTTTAGTTCTTGTAATTCACGAAGGCGAGTGGCTCATGGTTGTGTGTGTGTCGAATCTGTATAAGTGTGAGCGAGAGCTTGCTCACGCCTGACCGCTCCCAGCTAGGCTCCTTATAGGCACACACACTTACGCAATGTGCATTTACACGACGTAACCACAAGAAAAGCTCACGCGCCCTTGATAATTGCAAGAAATATAATTCAAAAAATTTGCAATAATTGAGTAAACAAGCACCAAATATAGAGTTAGACACCTAAATATGAAAAATACACACAACAACAACTACGAAGAATCACGTACCTACCCACCTATACCTACGTAACTCATGTATAAAATATAACCTGAATAAAACTGTATCGTATCCATACAAACCTACCGCTCTCGAGCGACGCAGACGACATTTCCTAATAGCTGCATGCAATCCAATTTGACAGCTGTCAAATACACGCCTTACAGTGTCGCGCCGCCGATTACGTCGTCCGACGTAACGGTGTGCTAATGCTTACGTTGACTTAATTAATATGCCGGTGTTATCTACTCCTTAGCTGTTTTCTTTAAAAGAGCAACCGCTAAGTTTCTTGCTTGTTCTTCTCAAGGAGTTTCCGTGGGATTTTAAAAACTAAATCCACATTCCACGCAGATGAAGTCGCGGGCATCAGCTAGTAGTTTAATATTTTTCTACATATGATTTGAAAGTTTGTATTAAGAATCCAATTTTTTAAAATATCTCATGCTTAAACGGTGAAGTGAACATCGTGATGTAACCTGCACGCCTGACAGTTCTCCATAATGTTCTCAAAAGTGTGTGAAGTATGCCTATTTGCATTTTTTTAAAGAATATTAGCCAAGCTGAAGTTGACTAATATCCTCCTTTCCCCTCCAAATAAGCAGAAAGCTAGTACTAGGAGTGGGTACGACAATAGTGCAACGGGTGGGATTCGAACCTGCGAGCTTTCAGTTTTCATTGAGTCAGCATGGTGGACTATGGTCAATAATCCGTCTCTGAGAGGAGACTTGCGTTTAGTAGCCGATGGTGGGTGGCTGATGATCTATGAAAATCAGTATTTGAGCTTTTGGGTAGGTTAATTAATGCAGGAATTGTATAAAGGTATGGTATAAAGGGGATACAGTTGTTTTAACTTTATTTCTAAGTCGTGGCCATCAATTATAATCCACGTCAACTCTATATTATGTAGGACCTACAACCTATTTGACCGTTGACGCAATTAATTTGCTGATGTCAACCAAGTTGCTGCGTTGATCTGTAGACTCATTTACGGCTTAGCTCATGACGATATTAATCGCTTGGTGTACATTACACAACACATCTATAACATTGTCTAGTCCTGCTTCTGCATAAATTATTATTGATGTAACACTAATCGCGAACCCGTCAGCAAAACTTAGCGCGTCAAAAGTTTCACTGTGTTCTTTAAAGACAAAGTTCGTGTCCACACTTTCGAAATCGAAAATTCATGTAGGAATACCGTATACACAGTGGCGTGCACACAGGGTAGGCATAATGTGGGCATATGATATAAAATGGAGAAAATCGCCAGTACGAGTTATAAAAACTTAAGGGTTGGCTTTTTATAATTTGTGCAAAAATCTTCAGTGCAAATTATAAAAAACTTAAGGGTAACCTTAAGTTTTTTATAATTTGCACTGAAGATTTTTTCCATTTTGTATCATCTGCCTACACTGTAGTACATCCTGTGCACGCCACTGCGTATACATATTGTCGGCGCGCTCATTTGAATTCCCCGCCAACCATGAACGCGGGCGGGGCGGACGGCGCCCGCGCCGGTGACGGGGTTCGCAAAAACAACAACGCGATAATCTACGGACTATGAGGACAGTTTTTCATATTATTAATGTGTTGATAAAAATAATATATGTGCCTAAATTCTACTTCTAAGAAGTTTTTATTAATCTCCTTATGTGCCATCGCACACATATATGTAGGTATAATTAACTATAAACTATACCTAAGGAATATTTTCATGGACACAGTTATCTTTCTGGGCACAGGCTTTATTGTGACACAAATATTCTATATTTTTTTATACTTAGGTATTTCATGGTTCGGAAAATCTCATAAAATCGAATAAAATTGATTTTCATTACTTATTAAAAAATTGCAATTGTCATGCTTTAATTTAAATCATTATAAGTTCCATTTTAAGGAAGTTGTATTTTTTCCATGCTAATAAAAAAAAACTATCATAAAAATCAATTGCTGTTCGTTAGTCTGGCTAAAAAACCTAGACCGATTTGAATAACTTTTTTTGTCTTAATACAGGGGTGGCTTAAAAACGAAAAATAAAAAAATTGGGAAAGCCCAAACAACTGATATACACAACTGAAAAATCGAAAAAATCAAAATTGTGTGTAGGAATCACCACCTTGGATTACTTTTAATAAAAACGTAGCAGTACTATTTAAAAAAGTTATGCTTTAGGTAATTACCTAAACGATAACTTTTTTAAATATTTATTGTACCTATGTGTATCTTTTTTTTTCGATCACAGAATTTCTGAGATCGAAGGGTCGACATAGCCTAAGTGCAAAGTCTTAGACGTTAGTCTGTACATTGAATGATTGAAGAATTTTTTTCAATGGACTCAAATAGTTAGATGGTATTAACGAAGTAAGTAGAAGTATATGCTTAAACATATCACAGACTTCGCAAATAACTGAATATTTACCGTACCTACAGACATATAGTACCTACAAGTAATGGAAGATCCGAACAAAAAAACGAGCGAATCCAGAAACCGCAAGGCAACTTCGCGCAGTGTTTTAATCCGGCAATATTTCAGAGTTGTGCAAATGAAAAGTTGGTCTCGAAGAAGAAGACACCGCCTCCCCGCGCCGTCCAATAGAAAATGTCGGAAAAGCAACGTCTTCCGTGGAGGCGGGGCCTCGCCTGCGGTCGCAGAGCCATTTGAATAAAATTTTTCCTTTGAAGAAATTCTTTATACGAATATATTGTGGCTCTACGACCTCGCTTCCATTGCTATTGCATCCCAGTTATATGACCACGTTGATGCATACTTATAACATTAACCAACGAAGCGTCAAATATTTTATGAATCCACTAAGTACATCAGAAAGACAGTAGGTAATGTTTTTCGAGGGTAAACAATATATATGTAAATACGTAAATATCAGATTATTGAGTACCTATCAGGGAATAACGCAAAATATCGTCTGCTTCTATCCAATATTCACAAGAAAAGGTTTAAAAAAATGGAAAACCGATTACGTGCTTTGAATATATTATCCATCATATTGAATTTGTTTGTATAAAAGGCCTATGTTACCCGGACAGTAATAACGAATATATTACTGACCTTATTCATCAAAATCGGTGCAGTAGTTTAGGCACTGCTGCGAAACTTATTAAAAACAAACATACTACATACAAAGTCTACTGATTTTCTAATTTCGAAATAGGCTTGCGATTGACACCCAATGATGATGCACTGATGGGGTCTAGGTTGGAGCGCACTTGCCTAGAAGATGTCTATTCACTCTAGCCTTGACGGTACTCAAATTATAGGTGGCAGGAAACACGGATGCTTGAAGGGCGTTCCACACTTAAGCGGTTCGTTTCGCTTTAGGGTTGATTTCATCAACGTAAAATGTCTATGTCTAACGCTATGCTGAGATCTATAGAGCGTGCTCTGACTCAGCTCAGACTTAAGATAGAGGTTAAAACGAGACACAAGTATATTCTGACATAAATCTGTCTCGTTTTAAACTCTGTCTTGAGTCTGAGCTGAGTGAGAGTGGCTGAGAGATCTCAGCATCAGTCTTAACCGAGCGTGATATTTTGGTAGATTTTCAATACAAAGCTGTCAGAATGCCCAATTTATTCCTCGGTTATACGGCACTCCACATTGGTGAAATGTTTTATTCCTGGGTATGAGCTATCTCCATTCGAAATTTCAGCCAAATTGGTTCATTCGTTGTGACGTGAAGGAGTAACAAACATATATACACACACACACATACACATACAAACTTTCGCCTTTATAATATTAGTGTGATTAGTGTGATACAAAACTGTCAGAATGCCCAATTTATTCCTCGGTTATAACGTCACTCGACATTGGTGAAATCGGCGCTTATAACAAATCTGTGCATGCGTGAGTCCCCTTTCAAAAGTGAAAAGTAAAGTTGCGTTCGGTCGCGGCGCGCGGCGGTACACGCAAACATCGTGTAGGCCACTGTAGGCGGTGGCACGCACGCGGTCGGCGCCCGTAACAGGCCCTTGTCAACCATAACGCGCCCGCAGCGGCCCGGAGCCGGCGAGCGCCGGCCGCGCCCGGTTAGCCGCGGAAAACTACCATTTCATTTATGGTCGCCTCTCGGTTTCGGGGTAGTTGTGCTAACTAAGCGCGGCCCGCAAGTTACGTAACTATGCATTGTGGTGTCACGTCGGTTCACACTCGCTATTATGATTTAGATAGGCCGGTTTAATTGTTTCGGTTAAAGGATTGATAGCGCGACTATATTTTAGTCTATTTGAAACATTTCACCGATTGTGGCGTTGGTGAACGTGAAGGTTTCGAGTGTGCGACTATGCTTTTTTTTATTTTTACCTCTAAAATTGAGGAAAATTCTCCATAATGTTCCTTGTCCGAAAGTTCTCTTTAATGTTCTCGTAAGTGGTGTGAAGCCTGCCAATTCGTACTTGGCCAGCGTGGCGGACTATGGCCAAAAGAACTTTTCACTCTGACAGGACACCCGTGTCCAGTACTTATTGAGGGCGCTATGTATTGATGATGATGAAATTAGTACCCGTCCGTTTTCACGGGCTTAATCCGATTTTAACTACCGACGGAAAAAGAGGGGTTGTATAAGTTTGGCCTGTGTATCTGTATATCTGTCTGTTCTCTCGTAGCTCCCTAACGAATGGACCGAATTTGATACGATTTTTGCTGTTCAATGTTAAGGTGATTAAGATGGATCTTAGCGATAATTTATCAAGATCTGCTCGGGCGTTTGAAGATCATCAACTCATTTCCTACTTGATTAAAGCTGCGATTGATTTGAAATTTGGTGTACTTTTACTTCAGATTATTCCAAAGACAAGGCAACCTGCAGCTGATGCTGCAGCATTAAGTAGTCTGCGGGATATTCAACTCCTCAGCATGTTATAGCAGACATAGTGTGTTTGGGCTAATTAGAATGGTCTCAACTTCGATCACAGAAAAATTTCTGTGATCGAAGGGTCTCAATGAGTAGAAAGTATACCTGCATTTTGGTGAATACATGATCTATCTATCTATCTATCTAGGTGTTAGATATAATTACTCGTATGATGATCGAGAATCGAAGAGGAAGATCTGATGATGAAAGAGAACACTGGGTAACAGAATGTCGGGTACAATATGGTATACATAGTCATAAATTCACATGTCAGGGGTGTTTTGAGTTTTTAATTTACACTTGTTTCTACTAATAATAATAAACGAAAAATTCTTTTTACAAAACTGACTACATCCGCCACTACAAAGTATATCAATTGTGTTTTTAAATTTGAAGAGTTCCCTCGATTTCTCCAGGATCCCATCATCAGATCCTGACCTGATGACAATGGGACCACCTGGGAAGTATATATACCCCTTCAAACAAAAAAAGAATTTTCCAAATCGGTCCAGGCGTCTTGGAGTAATCGGGGAACATACACATAGAAAATAAAAAAAAACTAAGAAAAAAGATTCCGACGAATTGAGAACATCCTCCTTTTTTGAAATGCAGTTAAAAATACGAATTGATGGTATGTTGACATCTTCTTACATGTGTGATTCCGTTCTAAATGATGAAAATAAGCTTTGAAAAATCGCAGAGATCTACGACGGGTCTACGACAATATCCCACGGTTTTCGTTTATATCCGACAGGACCAGAAGCAAAGGAATCTTTTTCATAATCATAGATTATCTGTGATCGAAGTTCATAATATCCATGTTTTACATTGTCACAACTTTGCTTTAATGCGAAGACATTAAACCTTGTGACAGAAGCCGTGTTGTTTCGGTTGACTTAAACAGTTTTCACACGCAAAGTCCCACCTAAAAATCCTGCACGCGATGCATTTTTGGTTGTACTATTTTGTTAACAATTTGTGTTTATAGAGTCTGTTCAGAAAGATAACCGTCTTCGCCAAGCAGTGAACTAACGTTTTTTATTATGATATTGTATTGCTGGTTAACAAGAAAGGTAATTAAGCATAGCAGCACCCTCCAATCCTATGACGGTTCTCTTTTTGAACTCTTGACTCTATTGATGGTCTATAAATGACTTTATCTACTCCCAAGATTTAAATCCTTCTGAAACAGTTAGCTTATTGCCAACACTAAAACACCCAACCATAATATCATCCAAACGAGTGATTTAATGTTGTACTGAGTTTCATAATAACACTCCATTGTTTTTTTCAATCGTCTAAGAACTAATGTTCCTAGAGACCATTTTAATTTTTAAATTTTTTTTAGGCGAAAATGGGCATAACTCTTTCTTGATAATAATCAAGAAGGGCCTGCGCCCATTTTCACCAACCATACCTAAATTATGCCCTAAGTCTGAGGATTTAATCTATAGACCGCACTCTCACTCTGCTCAGATTCAAGACAGACGAGACAGATTTATGTCAGAGCATATTTGTGTCTCGTTTTAACTCCCTTTTAACTCTATCTTAACCCTTTCCTAACGGGTATGAGAAAAAAGTAATAAGTTAATGATTTTTTATTAAATTCTTTAAAATATACTCGAAAGGAAACAAATATATTTGTTTTAGATTTTTATTAGCATTCTAGGTATTATTTCTGTGACCTAGACTAATTAGTACCGTCAGGAACTTTGTGTATCACAGTGTACGTAATTATAGGATATATTTTAAGTTACTTAAGTTGAGTCTCTTTACAACGCACCCTAAATACAATCCCTTACTTTATTCACCTTTAAGCGTCCCAGAAAGCATCACCTAACATCCTTACTAATATTATAAATGCGAAAATGCGTTTGTTCGGTGGTTTGTCCTTCAATCACGCCGCAATGGAGCAATGAATCGATATAATTTTTTTCATGGATTTAGATGAGGATATGGAGAGTGACGTGGGCTACTTTATATCCCGGAAAATCAAAAAGTTCCCACGGGATTTTAAAACTTATTATTAAGCAAACTAGTTAGATTTTAGTTAGATTGTAATTGCATTGAGATCCACTTTGGTACCTACTCAGTATTCATCAGTAAAAAATTAATTCATTAAGATAAGGTACCAAAATATTATAAGCAGAGCAATACAATTTGAATGAAAATAGTATTAACGTAAAGAATTGAGGTTGCTGCCGGCCATCAGTGACTATCGGATGTCTTCGTAGTTAAGTTAGTATTAAGTTGGATAAGTTTATTGTGAATTAAGTTAGGTACCTAATGTATGTAACGAGGGGTTGACGTGCCAGCTGGTGGAAAACCCCAAAAAAAAAAAATAGAATAAAAAAAGTTAAGAATTCCCGTCTCATTCATGTTACTTCTTAAGGAAGGGCGGGCAGTGTAGGGCGTTTCCGGACATTCCGCCCTACTTGACATTGAAAACTTTTTAAGTACCTTGCAAAAAGTTTTGATCTCTTCTCAATCGTATGCTTTTACAAAGTTTGCTTGTAACATTTGTATGAATGACATTGTTAGGGTGGCAGGGTTAACTTTGAATGTCTTGTTTGAATGCAAAGTGTTTGTCTTTATATTATTTTGTGTTTTGAACATGATGTTATTAGGTGATACCATGAACAAGTTACTACGTTTATGGGTAATAAATAATTATTTATTGAAGTTAAAGGTGCGGAGTGAGGTGAGTTTCGAACCCTAACCGTTGCACTCTTGTTGCACTATTGTCGTACCCACTCCTAACACAAGCTTTCCGTTTATTTGGAGGGGGATAATATTCTTTTTTTTTTTAGGTTATTCGGGTGTAAAAGTAGCGTGGGTTGACAAATCAATTTGCTTACATATTTGAGATGGCTTGCATTGCATAACCAATTACAAGGTAAACACGCTGAGGTACCTCAGTGTTTTTATTACCTTTTAATTGGTTATGTAAATTCATTTATATCGTAGAAGAAATTAAAAATTGAAAATAAGCTGAAATCATATTTCATTCATTCATTCACTCATCTCACCCCATCGATGTCTCACTACAGGGCACATATCTCCTCCCTAATGAGCAGAGTTCAGGCCACAGCGGTAGCTTTTTTTTTTCGATGACAAGATAGCCCTTGGCTGCGATCTCACCTGATGGTAAGTGACAATGCAGTCTAAGATGGTAGCGAGCTAACTTGGAAGGGGTATAGCATTGTAACTTAACTTCAACCCATACCCCTAATCGGTTTCTATACGCCTTCGTGACGGAACGCTAAATCGCTTGGCGGTATGTCTTTGACGGTAAGGTGGTAACTAGCCACGACCAAAACCTCCCACCATACAAATAGAAAGCTTATAACTAAATACCTTGGATATTTTAAAACCCAATGCAAAAAGAGCGGTGTTATAAGTTCATTTTCCGTTGTAATATCATTTGCAAACAAATAATGAAAAGTCAATTCGTTGTTGAGGCCCTCTTAATACTTAAGTTGTTGTTTTTTGACTTTTGCAATACGAACAAATCAGCTAAGACAAAAAATAGTAAGAATCTAATAAGTGATATAATTTTGTTATGCTGATGTTTATCAATTTGAAATTTTGCTATCACACTAATATTAAAAAGGTGAAAGTTTGTATGTGTGTGTATGTTTGTTACTCCTTCACGCACCAACGAATGAACCGATTTAGATGAAATTTGGAAAGGAGATAGCGCATACCCAGGATTAACAAATGGGCTACATTTTATACTGAGAGACATATTAAAGAGTTCCACCGGAATCAAAAACCTGGATCCGCGCGGATGAAGTCACAGGTATAATCTAGTTTAATTTCTTTTTAACAAAGGGTTTGTCACAATATTATTCTTCATTGTGTTGTTAATTAATATAATAATAGGTTCAGTAGTGGTTTTAATAGCCATTGGTCCAAAATGTGTTAAGCAAAAAATTCACATATGATCTACATTACATATAAATCTTTATTTGAAAAGTTGGAACTATGTTTAGAACATTTCACAATCCACAATTCAATTTTACCATCGTCCTTTTCATTTTGAACCTTAAAGCTCCAAATGTAACATAATCACATATTATATGCTAAACACATATATAATATCATTGTATTTATTTTTATTTTATTTATATTATATTATGCAAATGTGACAGTTTAAGGCGAACCGTGTAAAGATACTCATTGTGTAACAATAACTGCACCTTCAGCACTCACCGCGACCACTACGGCCGACGAATCGCAGGTCGTTGAACTTGGCCACCTGGTTCTTCATGACCGCCGAGCTGTTCCGCAGCTCGGCGCAGCAGTTCTCGTCGTTGCCCGCCCGCACCGTGACCAGCGTGCCGTCGCCGACGTCGCCCAGCGCCACCACCTTGAACGCCACCGGCAGCGTCTTGTTGGAGCGCCAGTGCGGCGGCAGCACGGTGCACACGAAGTGCGGGCTGCCCGTCCTCACCAGCTCGCCCGGGTGCTCGGACAGGAAGTCGCCCAGCGTCCTCTCCGCGAGGATGTCGGACGTCATCTTCGTGTAGGTCTCGTGGAGCAGCGCGGAGCTGGTGTCGGGCGACACGGCTCCGCTGGACGCGCCCGTGAGGTGCATCCTCGCCACCCGCGCGCGCTGCGTGCTGCACATAGAGTCCACTGTGTCCGCACCCGCTACATCGCGCTTCCCGCTCCACACTGGTCACATCCACACCGGGCCCGAGTCGCTCGGCACCATCTTACACCCGCGGAGCACTTCCTTCGAGGACCCTATCGTGAGATGCGACACGTTGCTAGGGAACGAACGCGTGGCCACCGGATGTGACGTCACACGGCCTTGCCACACTTTTTTCCCGGTGAATGAAAGGTTCGGCGGGCGGGGACGCGAGGGGCCGATTTTTTCCGGTACAGAGGGGTGTCTCCCCCGCGCGGCGAAAAAACTTTTCACTAGTTTCAATGACGGCACTTTTTGCGCTCCGTATTTACGATACGCACGTGGCTCTCGCTTTCGACAACTTTTTTTTGTTATTCGGGAAACGGAATGCGATTCGCTTTTCGGGTTTCCGTCGCGCGCCGTACGCGTGCGGGTGCGTGCGTCGCACAGCGCGGCCGAGATGCGACTCGCGTCAGCGTGTGGCGTGCGGAACCGCGCGGTTGCGGTGGCCGCTCGTGGCTATTAATACGCGGAGTACGTCCGCGCCCGTCGACTTCGGAGCAAGTTTCGCGGGTGAGTCGGTCGTCGGTGCCGCGGCAGCGGCGGCGGCTGGCGGCGAGCGAGAGACGGCGACGGCGCGGGCGCGGCGGGCGGCGGAGCGCACTTTGCGGTCGGGGTGGGTTGGGTTTAAAGCCGCCGAAGGATAAAACATACAAATAAACACGTGTTCGCGCCGGCGCGAGCGAGAGGTGCGCGGATGCCGCCGGTGCAAGCGGGATGGAGCGCCGCTCTTTGCGGCATTTAGCGGCCGTACTGCTTGCTGGCACCCGCCTGCCGCCCTCCGCAGTGGCCGCTGCTGCCGTCATCGCCGTTCCAGTAAAAGCAGTTAAACAACGCTATGATGTATCAAATTATAAAAGTGAATAGTGTTGTGATTTACCGATGTTGTTACATAGTAACTTCTAGTCTTTACTAAAAAAATGTAAAGCTTCATTTATCTCCCAAGTAAGTTACTTTAAGTAAATCACGAATATGTTTTAAAGATCAAAGATGAAATGAAGTACCTACCTATTCCAGTTTGGCTAACTATGAAATAGAGTCTAAAAAGTGTAAGTACCTGCTTACCAACGCTTATCACAGGATTCTATCACTAGAAGAGTGAAAACGGTGGTAAAGTTTATAAGAATTGTCTTCTTCTGTCTTTCTAAAGTTTTTTTGGAAAACATTTTTTTTAAACTTAATCCACGTGGACGCAATGGGTATCAGCTAGTATTAATAAACCGAGAGATAGGTATAGAAAATTCCCAGTCATTTGTTACAAAGTTGGGGAAAATTCACCCCCAATAAACTATCTAGTACCTACGCCTTGACATTGTTAATTCCTATATTATTCCTATTGTATAAAATATTTATTTAAGTATGTATGTATTCTTCTTTTGCACTCTAGTTGTGTACCTATACCTATAAGTGGCGTGTCAAACAGTACAAGAATTTATTAGCATAGTTTTGTGTACTTGCTGTTGGCGTACCTACCTCAATAAATAAAGTTACAGTTAAATCTTGGCGACCCTTGAGAGTTCGATATACGTACCTACACTAATTAATGAAAAGAAAATAATG
This sequence comes from Hipparchia sbordonii, assembly GCA_038048805.1. Lineage (NCBI taxonomy): Eukaryota > Metazoa > Arthropoda > Insecta > Lepidoptera > Nymphalidae > Hipparchia > Hipparchia sbordonii. The sequence continues at coordinate 8,746,381 of CM076110.1, forward strand.
GTCCTAGTGCTTGTCGTCGAGGCAATGTAATAGCAGACTTGCAGGACGATTAATCGAATTTGTCGACTAAATTACTGGTTTCAAAGGATTTGTTACACAAATATTGTACCTACTCGTATTTTCTGGTAATCACACATGGTACACTTTTTTATAATATATCAATTAATATTATAAAATAAATGTGAAAGTGTGCTTGTTTGTTGGTTTGTCCTTTAATTATGCGCAACGGAGCACCGGATTGACGCGAATTTTGCATGGCGATAGTCAAAGATCTGGAAAGTGAAATCAGAAAAAACAAAGCATTGGAGAAAGCACGCGAACGAAGTCGCGGGCGAAGGTGGGCTAGTAAAAAATATAGTAAAACCGCATAGTGAGATGTGACTAGATTTGAATATGGTCTGAATCCAACGCTGAAGTGGCGATAAAAGGTAACAGCCAAATATCTGTGGAGGAGATTGCATAAAGCGATAATACTGCCTTTGCGCAAAGTACGCATTATGTGCGCAATATTAATTTATCAGTTTCAATACTTGTAAACATCTTGTGTTTAGTAATAAAGAATTTTCTATCTATCTCTATCAGATTAAAAATAGATTTTATATACAAAAATGCATAAAGCAGACAAGTCATGCTTAAGCTTCAGCAGAAATGTACTAAAGCCCTAATTAAGTAAGAATAGTATTTTGTAAATTGTACGTTACAGTACTACACAGAATTATACTTAGTAGGACGTACTCTTGGTTGTTAATGTGGCTTGACGAGGATCGGAAGGGACGAGAGGCGAATTTACTTAATGAAGCCTGTTAAATACACCAACCCGCCCATCTTCAATTTGCATGCACTTTGTCTAGGGCTACATTTTCTAGTCCATAATTTAAAATATGTGGAAAGTCAAGGATAATATATACAATTTACTGAATTTCTTATTGGCACTTACTGATATTATAAAACTATTAAAAAGGCTATCGTCGACTGTGCAATTACGAATTCTGAAGTTCTTTGCCCACATCTCCAGAAACGAAGGATTGATTGAGCGGTTGGTAGTGCAGGGTCAGGTGGAGCAGAAAAAGACGACAGGACTCTGACCCACGCGATGGACGGATTTAATCAAAGTGGTGACTCAGACAACTGTGGTGGAGTGCTCCCACAATGCTACAAACCTTCAAAAGTGGAAGAGCATCGCGCGGGAGGCGGTGTGGCCCAAAACTAAAGAGACCGACGACGACTAATGTCGCATCATCTTAGCGGCCACGACCACTCTGACAAAAGTGACCGATTGAGAAGAAGAAGAATATTATAAATGGGAGAATGTGTTTGTTTTTAGTTGGTTGGTATGTCATAGTAATGGAGCAACAGATTGACGTGGCACTTTGCATGGGTATAGTACTATAGTTGAGGATTTTGAGAGTGAAATAGAGTGACCTTTTATCCCGGAAAAACAAAGGTTCCTGCGGCATATATACAAAAATAACTCCACGCAGACGAAGAAGAAATAAATAAATATGGGGTACAACAAGGCACTGTTTTTCGACCTCTATTATTTCATTTCTACATCAATGATGTACGTGACATAAAAACTACTCAAATGACTTTGTGTGCTAATAAAATTTCTATTATTTTGACTTATTATAATAAATGATATGCACGGAAAAAGTTATTGACAATTGCTAGTCAATTATAAAACGCTAATTACAAAACGTAGCCGTACAAATATCAAGTTTTAGTAGATACACGCTCCATGAATCTCAAGACAGTCCATTCAGGGCCCCTTCTCTATTGCCTTACGCGTTCAAACTTTAGCCTTCGCTTCATAAGACAAACTCGACCTTAATGCTGAGGAGTAGGGTTGATAGTTTGCGGTGGTAATCAAATCTCACCCATTTCATTTCGCGTCATGTAGCTGCTGATAGCCATTAGTGCCGTTCACTGCAGCTGTCACTTCACAAGCCGCCTGACTCAGACTTCACTATTAGATACAAGTTCTCGATGGTTCTCGGAATAGTTCGCAAAGGATAGGGTGATTTTTGAAATCATAGTACGATAATTAAAACATTATTCAAAGAACGCAGAGCATTTGGAGGCTAAAAAGTACTGAGTACCGATTTCATCAACGTCGAGTGACGTTTAACCGAGGAATAAATTAGGCGTTCTGACAGTTTTGGTATTGAAAATCTACCAAATTATCTTTACGCTCGGATAAGACTTATTTTACGTAGTGAAATCGGCCCTAAGTGGGAGAAGAAGAGATTGTCATGAGCAATCATATTGTAAATTCCTTGTTGAATTCAATGTTCATACCTGTGAGAAAATATAATACAGACAAACAGAGCCGCTCGATAATAAAATTACAGGAAACCAATTACAGGAATAGAATGGAATAGAATACCTAGTATAATTTTTTATTCAACTAAACAATGTGTTAGTAACAAGTCCACTGAATATAAAAATAACATAGAAATATTGACTGATTATAAAATATAGTAAGACTTTACTAAATTCTTAAAAGAGGATATTATTTGAGTCTTTATTAATCAAATTAAAAAAATTGATAAATGAAATATTGTTATAACTCTAAGCATTATAATTTTTTTTTAAATCTAACAAGTGCAAAGCGTCAAGCAAGTCTTTCGCTACATAAAAATGCAAAAAAACTGCAATTCAAAGTTGGACAACCTCAAAGCTACTGTAATGTATAATAAAGGTATGCAGATCAGTCGGTCCGTTCTGCAAACATTGGACCCTACAACACAAAATCAAACCTTTTATTTAACAGTGAGACCACACTGACGACAGTAATGTTGCTCGACAAAATGTTGCTATATCATTTTGTATGAACAGTCGTGAAACTTAATGTTTGTTTGTTTGTTGTTAACTGAACATGACTAATATTCCTCTTTTTGCCTCCAACTAAGCGTTAAGGTTGTGCTAGGATTTGGATAAATTATATTTCAGTCCTCTTTCTGATTATTGTGCTATGGAGAGTTTATCTTGTAAAGGGTCTGTCAATTCAATTGAGCTTAGCAACTTATAAGAGCCACACGTTGGCCTATGATGAATTTATCTACTTTTATATTATATAGAATTATAGAAGCATCTTTATAAAACCTAAATAAATTCTGCCCCTGTTTCCATACATACAAAGAAAATTGTGTTCATAAGGAATTCAACCTTGCTATCATGCCATTGTCATATGGCAGTCATTGCCATTTTTGTTATTAATATTATGTGAATTTATGATATTAGCATATAAGAAAAATCGCAAGTTTCCAACCAAACTTTAAATTTTAACTAGAACTTAAACAATGTCCACTGATTACTTCCGAAGGCTATATGAACGTGTTTTATTACGACAAATCTATATGTGAAAAATAAAATTAATTGCCGCATGTATAACGATCATCATTTGAGAATGGCTCTACCAATATAGCTGTTTTCTTTTTTACTGTATTCCTAAGTATTGAAGGTTTATAAGGAGATGGTTTGTATGGAAGAAAATTCTTGGAAAATCCACCGGAAACGTCGGTATTTTTGTATCAAAAAATCTCAATTTCTTCATTAGTAAATTGCTTCCGTGCGAAGCCGGGCGTGTTGCTAGAATAATATAAAAAAATATTTGCAGAGTTGTCGTTTTTTTAACATCTCGTTACTATTGTTAGAAAAGTGACTGGATAAAGAGTTTTGAGAAAAATCCCCAGTCCGATTTGACCCTTAGAACATAAAATCAAACCTTTTATTTAAGTCCGTGCACACAGAGGGCGCATTGTTTGCGAGGGACCGCGGGGGAGATAGTTCAACAACCCTTCCGCTGACCAGATAAGCAGATTCTGTGAACCATTAGAAATTGTATTATCCTTTCATCAGACCGGACGCATTCTTCTAATTGTTCCAATTTATACTGAAATTTTACGATTTTTTATTTTGATAACTTCTACGTTAGCCACATATATCATTTTAATTTTCAAGAGTTTTTTTAATGCAGAATATATTCCAACAAAGTAAAATCAAAATTGTAATCTTTTTTTTTTAATAAAGAATATTAGCCAAGTTGAGCTTGACTTATCCTCTCCCCTTCAAATATAAGCGAAAAGCTTGTGCTAGGAGTGGGTACGACAATAGTGCAACGGGTGATGGCTATTGCGGCTTTTAAAATAACTTATCGAAACTGAAAAAAAGAGAAAATTTTAATTTTCTGTAGTTGAAGTCCAAAGGAATAAAAGACGCTCCTTTTATCCCGCGACAACTCCATATGGACGATGCACGATATCGCGATCAAAATCTAGTTTTCCTGTATAAAGTAGCTGCATTATTTAAGTTTTTTTAAATATATAGTCTAGCGCTTGACTGCGATCTCATCTGATGGTAAGTGAAGATGCAGCCTAAGATGGTGCGCGCTTGTCTAGAAGATGCCTATTCACTCTTGATTTAAAAACACCCACATTATAGTTAGCTGGAAAAATGGAAGCCGGAAGGGCATTCCAAGTTTTTACGGTGCGTATTAGTCCCTAATAAAAGTTCTTAGTAAGTTTCGTATATCTATAAAAGCAGTACCTAATCCTTGAACTAAAATTGCATAGCATAACAGAAGGTCAGTATAAGCCGAGTAACAGTATAAGCAGCATTTAGCCAGATTGCAATAAACATAGCGTAGTGGACGAGCAGCACAATGCTATGCTGGACATATCAGGGCACAGAGTTCAATAGAGTCGAAAAGTTAATATACCTACTTATTGGAACAATTTCCGAAAAGGGAGGAGCGCTATAGTTAGTTGTATAAGTGGAAGGTCCTGAAATTGATTCACGGTAGGGGCGATTGGAGGCTTCGGCCACGGCTAGCTACCACCCACATGGCGCACAGTGGGACGAAAATCGGGTTTCATAGACATAGAATTCTATTATAACTTTTGTGTTTCTTGTTTGAACCTAATTATGAATATAACCTAACATAATCATATGTTAATATGATAATGTTGTGGCTTCTAAATCGATTCTATGTTAGTTTCAAACAAGAAACAAAAAAATTATAATATAAGAATTCTAAGTCTATGAAACCTAATTTTTGTCCCACTGTGCGACGGGGCCGTCTACTGCTGGAAATGGGTTTCTCGTTCACCTCGGTCTTCTGCTTGTTGAATCCAGGGGATCCCTGGGTTGTTTGCACACTGCGCTTTTCGTTTCATTGACGAAATCGGACACAGGAAACAAAAAAATAAAGATTTCAATATAATTTCATTGAGTACGTGGCATTTACTCGTATAAGGTTTCTAAACTACGTTGTGTTTATTCTGCAAACAAGTAGCTACCTAATTTATAAAGTAATATTTCCGAGGCGACTCCACAGCTTTGTTAGAAGTGCAAGGTCCCAGTCGGTCCGTCGCTCGTTAGAGAAGCTCAAATTAATGCGCGCCATTCTCCGGCTGACGCCCAGTTGTTCTTAAATCTAATTGCTCGCCACCACTACGCACCAACTGATTAATCGGACTTCCCACTGTAATGTTACTTTGACTGTTATATACGGAGGCCGTTTGGATTGTTCTGGGCACGGGCTCTGAGGTGTGCGCAGTAATGTGCACGATTTATAGGAGTCCTACCCATGTCAGAGTGAAGGAACTCGTGTATCTTGATTTTGATTTATCTGCTTTAAGATATTTTGTGTAGAAAAAAATAAACTATGTATTAGAGGCCATATGATCTCAGGGATCTCAGGTGAATCGCTGACAAGTGACAGTCATTGTATACAGACGATACAGATTCGTGTTTTGCGATGATCATTTGTCGTATGAAGAGACGTCTATCGTTTGATATGATGATGAATATTTGAAATTTTCGCGATCGCCTACAAACGAAGTAAATCTCTATAGATTCAAACGAACTCCTAGACTAGTGAGCCTCTAAGCTCGTTTCTAATCTAAGTTCGTAAAATGTTCCATATATTTGCTAGCACGAAGCTTTTTACTCATACTCAAACCGTCCAATTAAAGCATTTAACTGAATTGCGGGGATAAAGTGAAACGAATCGCTGTTTTAAAGTCCCGGCCGAACTTTTTGAAGTTCCGCAAACATGCGAGGACGCTGCTAAAATAGAAGTTTAGAATTGTTCCAACGAAAAAAGGGGAACTTTAATTTTCTACGTTTTAAAACAAAAGTCGGTTTCGCTCGAGAGATAATGGCTGTAACGTGTTCACCCTTTGCGATGCAGAGGAAACTTCGGCTACATACATGCGATAATTATTTATTTATTAGGGAAATATAGGTAGTTCTCTCGATTCAAATTTTCTGACAAAAGTTGGACAAATACATTCGACATTTGACATAGAATTGCTTTAATATTGCCTTAAATCCTTATTACCATAGTAGGTAAGTAATTAACCACTTGAATATTTATATATGTAGGACTGTAGGTACATCTTTTTGTGTTGATACGTGTCAGTCAGTTATATTTTGTAGACTGTATTTGGTGTTAAGTTTGTTTGTTATTTATAAGAATACAAACGGTATACAGTTTGTTTCCATAAATCTTTATTTAGGTATGTCTCGATGTATATGGAAAGGCCTCTAAAAGAAAAAAGACAACAGAGTCTCTTGTCTTTAAAGAACTTAAAAGAAGTTTTAAAAAAGTACTAATGTTCTTCATTCCATTTTTAGTTCTGGTTAATAGGAAGAGGCTACTCCTCGAACGTGATAGGTTGACACTTAGTCAAAGCGAACGCTAGGAAAGCGCGGTGTTCATTGAAGCAATATTCAAGCGCATTTTCGTAGACGCAATTATATGGGACAGGCACACACATCGATGTATATGGATATCACTAACGTCATACTACTTAAGACAACCTTCAATGTGGCGAATGATGCCACATCGAAAACATAATGTGTCTGTGAAAGTATCTGATATTCGCCACTTCTCTTCCGAGACAATAAGGCACGTTAAAAGTGCCTTTGACGAAATAGCTCTCAGCTTCCGTAGACCGTAATCATATTACCTTGTTATAAGGATAGGAGTAGCAGTAGGTATGCAGCGAAGTGTAGCGTTGCATGCTTCGCGTGGTTTCTTGGGCGGAATGTAGCCGTGCAGCAAAAAGTGCCTCTCGCTCGCTTCAAACGAGAGGGTCACTGGACTCACCCTCGCCTCTCGTTAACACGGACAGCGGCTGTCAAACTGTGAGGCCCACTTGCACCGACGCACTAAATAAGTATATTTTAAAGTTAAATTTTCTGTACCTAAAGAAGTAGGTATATAAGTTTATCTTTTTATTATTGCAACAACTCCTGCTGTCTTCTTATTTAATTTCTTTGTTTTTCTTTGCTATGAGGATGTCTGGAAGAGATGGCTTTTTAGCAATAAGACCGCCTTTTTGTACTGACATAATATATTTTGCTAAGTTTACTTTTTTTCTGTTCGTAGTGAAATAAATAAATAATAAACATATATAGAACTAATTAATTAATCCTTAAATCCTTACCAATATAAGATATAAATGCGAAATCAATCAATCGCAGCAATTGATCAACGTGATTTTTTGCACGGGTAGGTAAGTATACTTGAGGACTTGGACAGTGTCAAGTGTAAAAGTGAAAAAATGTAACTACTACCAACAGGGGTACGGGTATTCTTGAATACTGGCGGGCTGGTATATTTACTTTGGTATATTCACATACTAAAATAGATTCCTAACAATTTAAAGCACCCCCATGTTATACAACATCCTAATCGCTAGTCAGTAATCCTTAAAATAAAAATATTTTATCCGCCATTTTGTGGTGGCGGCCATCTTGGACCGATATTCATCAAACATAGCTAATAACACTCCTGACTAATTCACCTTTCAAACAAAATCAAAATCGGTTAATTCGTTCGGGAGCACAATGCCAGAGACAGACAAATAGGTACACACACAGACACGTCAAACATATTGTCACGTTTAGTGGATTTGTGACAGATAGGTAGCTAGACTAAGGAGATAATGGAAAGAATTCAAATGATTTAATACTTTTAATTAACCTAAACTATTTACAAATGTACAAAGTTCCTACTCGTAGTGGATAGCTAGTGACAAATTCCTAAAACCATAGTCGCATCGCATCCCTACGTTATTTAAAACCTACACATTACAATTATTAAAATTAAGTGGAAGCTAATTACTAAAACATTAAGTATACTAATAATAAACGGTCTACGTTAAATAACTCAGTCGCAAAGCTGGTCGTGGATTCGTACCAGGTTCTATTCACAGGTTAGACTTGGAATTTCGCACAATCAGAAGAAACTGGACTGGAAGAGTACTGATCTGATAAGCCGACCGCGGTTCAGGTGCGCGTCGCTTAGGCCACGCAGATTGGAGGTGAAGCAGCGAAGCTCAGGCTGAAGATGAAGGCTCCTGCAGCCCGCAGTGTAGACTGAGGCCGCCAGGCGCAGCGTTGAGTTGAAGCCGTAGGTGCCGGTAGGCAGCACCCAGCCGTAGGTTGATTCGCCAGGCTCGTAGTGACAGCCTGGGACAAGAGTGCCAGACCGCAGTGTAGCCGCTAGCCCGGTGTAGGATGACAGGCTCAGCGAAGTGGCTAGCCTGGTGTTAGAATGTCAGACTCGTAGGATCAGCCTGGTACTAGAATGCCAGACCCGTAGGAGCAGTCTGGTACTAGAATGCCAGACCCGTAGGAGCAGTCTGGTACTAGAATGCCAGACCCGTAGGAGCAGTCTGGTACTAGAACCCTGTAACGTGATATGCGTCGTCTGAGCTAGATAGACACTTAGGTTGTCTAACGCAAGGCCAGCCGAATTCCTTAGTCCGTTCTGCCTACTGAGGTCAGTACTCCCTCCAGCTGTAGCCCTTGGCGTTAGACATCACAAGTGTTAGGTATTAGTTACAAATCACTAGTTAGGTTGTACCTTTCGAAAGATTAGACCTAGGTAGGTAGGTTAATTATACTGTAATTGAGCACTAGGTATGAAAATATTGCCTATAAAATATTCAAATCCTATTCCAGAATTACAAGAGAAAAATGTTAGAACTAATTACTAGAAAATACGCCTAAGAATTAATTTCTAAGAACTCACCGAGACGGGTTTATCAAACTTCACTCAACCTAGGTAGTTAAATTCACTTAAGCACTATTTACATGGTTTTACCAAGCACTTGTTCACTCGCGACGTGCAACCTTATTGAAGATCCTTCACTCCACTAGGCCCTACTTATAATAATTTATTCAGTATATTTTGTTCGCGACTTTTCTAGAATATCTACCTACTTCCGTTTTGACATTTTATTAAAAGATCTACAAGGGATTAATAGACACTGGACGCTAGATGTCGTTGATTACTATGAACATGGATTTTTCTAGAAACAGGAAATCATTAAATCGTTTTCTAGAAAGTTTTTTATGTATGAAAATAGTTATCTACGGAATTCCCCGCCAGATGGAGATGCATGCAATGTGCTAGTATCAGCTAATTCAGTCACCCAACACTAGATGTCGTTGGTAGTTTTATAGAAGCTTTATAATAGTACGTAAAACGTTACAATATAACAACCTGTCGTTTTTGCGTCGGGGTTTAAAAAATTCAAAATTATTTAATGTTGGCCAACTTGTGGCTCTTGTACCAAGTCAAGACTATCACCGGTTAGGCAAGTAGACTCTGTTGAGAAGAGCCGGCAAATCATGATAGATATTATAACCCTTCTTGCCTGGTCGGGTTAAACTTTGAGAGCCGTCCCGATTTGCATGCTGTATAAATCTACGTATTCTAACGCTTAGTTGCCTAATGAAAATGAGCCCTTTCTTCCGGCGGGAACGGTCAAGGGGGCCCTCGGACATCTCTGCGGGTCCGTAATGTTCGTGTGTTTTAAATGTGAATCGTAGGTACTTGCAATTTATGTGAAAGGGCTTAGAAAATAGCTCCCTCGCCGTATTTGTGCGTGTTCGGTGATTTTGCCCGAAAACGTGCAGATGGGTATCGTTATTTATTAATAAAGGAACTTAATGGGTTTGGTACACATTGTTGATAATGCCGCAGATGCAGCCTATAGGTATACGTATATTTTTCATTATTATAATAGAATATAGAATAGAATACGGGTTCCACCAACGGGAATGAGTCTGCTTCCTGTCTACTCGTCTTAACTTGCATTGGATTGTATTTGTTTGTATTTGTATTGTATTGGACTTAGGAAACTTCATCGTGGAAGCACTGTATACATAGCATAGTTTCATTAACTATTGTAAAATTATTTTTTTTGAAAAGAGCAACCGCCGAGTTTCTTGCTGGCTCTTCTCGGCAGGAAAGGCATTCCGAACCAGTGGTAGATTCATTGACGATTCAAAAATGCTTGTAAAAGTTTATTTGAATAAAAAAATATTTCTATTTCTATTTCTAAAAAATTAGAAGTGTTTTTTATTCAAATGAACTTTTGAATGTGGATGAATTTGAAAATGGATTAAAAGTTACGATGTACATAATAAAAGGTATACATTTACCATGGTAATTAGTAAAATTAAGTAATAAGTTAAGATAAAGAACGGAATTTAATATATTGTGAATAAGCAAACCGCAGAAAGGCGTCTAAACAAACCGCGCTCCATCGAAAACTAATTAGTCTCGCGTTCAATGTTACAAGTCTAATTAGAAATTCCAATTAGATATTTGGCGGTGCCTCCTTTCAGATTCCGGTTCAAAACAATTATTATTATGACCACTAGGGGTAGGGTACTATCGAAAACAATTATCTACATAATTTAATTTTTATTTAAACAATGTGAAAATGTGTGTGTGTGTCTGTGTGTGTGTGTGTGTGTGTGTGTGTGTGTGTGTGTGTGTGTGTGTGTGTGTGTGTGTGTGTGTGTGTATGTGTGTGTGTATGTGTGTGTGTGTGTGTTCAAATTTTCGACTTTTCCGGTTGATTTTCCAAAAAATTGCTGTTTGTGTCCTTGCAATTACGGATACAACAAAAAACATCATACCGCGTCCGCATGCTTGTGGCAAACGGCAAACGCCAAACCTCTACAAACGTTTGCCTTGAATTTGGGAATCATCCGCACGCTTGCGAGGGCGTTTGTATGTTCTGAACAGGCAAGCATGACGGACGTCGAACTTGTGTCGGCTTTATTATTTTTTTACAAATGTTTTAAGCTCAGCTCCTACTAAAATGGAATATGGATGGATGGATGGATGGATGTTTGTTACTCTTTCAGCCACAACTAATGAACCGATTTGAATGAAATGTGGAATAGCGATAGCTCATACCTACATTTTAGCCCGGAAAATTAAGGACTTTCGGCGGGAATTAAAAAACTTAATCCGCGAGGACGAAGTCGCGGACGTCATCTAGTCGATAGTAAAGCGTCCTCTAATTAAAATTTTCAAAACATATTTCATGTGCACAATTTGTCCAGTTACAGTTTTAGTATAATACTAGCGGACCCGACAGACGTTGTCCTGTCTTAACTATGAATATTGAAACTCCCCTTTTTACCCCCTTGGGGAGAGAATTTTCAAAAAATGTAAAATACGTAATTCTTTATTTTTGATCAAGAGCCAAAATATCAAGTTTCATAAACATAACTTGAAAAATAACTTGAAGAACGAAGGACTATCATACAAACATTCAACCCCTATTTAATCCCTTAGGGGGTAGAATTTTTAAAAACTGTGAAACACCTACTTTTTTGTTTTCAATTTAAAGCCTAAGTACCGAATTTTATGGGTATAGCTTGAAAAATAACGGAGTTTCATACAAACTTTAACCCCCCTTTTTACCCCCTTGGGGGGAGAATTTTCGAAATATGTAAAATACGTAATTCTTTATTTTTGATCAAGAGCCAAAATATCAAGTTTCATAAACGTAACTTGAAAAATAACTTGAAGAACGAAGGACTATTATACAAACATTCAACCCCTATTTAACCCCTTAGGGGGTAGAATTTTTAAAAACTGTGAAACACGTACTTTTTTGTTTTCAATTTAAAGCCTAAATACCGAATTTCATGAGTATAACTCGAAAAATGACGGAGTTTCATACAAACTTTAACCCCCCTTTTTACCCCCTTGGGGGGCGAATTTCGAAAAATCCTTTCTTAGTGCTCGTCTACGTCATAAAAGGAACCTACTGTCAAAATTTCAAGTTTCTAACTTCAGTGGTTTAGGCTGTGCGTTAATCGTCAGTCAGTCAGTCAGTCAGTCAGTCAGTCAGTCAGGACAAGCCTTTTTATATAATTATAGATTAGTATAGATTAGTAGTAGTAGCTAGTAGTATGTTCGAAAACACTTGGTACCTACCTAGTTTATTTATTTGAATAAAAAAATATTCTACTCTATTCTAGTATGTACCTACTCAATAGATATTTTGTTTTTTTTCTTTATCAACCGATAGACGTCCACTGCTGGACTGTTTATTGCATGGACTTCCTCAGGCTTCGGTTTTGCGCCACCTGTACCCTGTGGCTCCCTGAGGGTCGCCTGATGGTGTCGGTCCACCTACCATTACCATACCATTATATACCATTTTCCGGTGCGGAGTCGCCACTTATTATTATTAATATATAAACCTAATTAATTAATTAAATTATATAAACAAATCGTCTTCAAAAGTCTTCAGTCGACCAGTCATTCATTTTACGTTTTTACCCACTCACAAAATGAAGATTTCTAAAGGTGCGATACGTAAATCGTAATACAATGACACGTCTAATCGCCGCCAATGCACAAACGAGACTGAGTGCGCGCAAACGTGTGGACGGAGACGCAAGCGCTTGTGGCAAATTCCCTTTGGTTTGCGATCAAAAGACCGACACTCGATGGATCGGCCACAAACGCTCGCAAGCGTAGGCAAACCATGGCAAACGCTCTATCCGCACGTTTGCGTTTGTGAAGGTTTGCCGAGGTTTGCCAAGCGTGCGGATGCAGCTTCACACAAATCAGTCAAGCCGTTTTCAAGTAAACTAAGTAAACTCTCAAGAGATGGCGTTGTATTAAATTACATTGCGTTAAAATTCTGATATGGATGAAACGTAAAATCTTTAAACATCGTTTAAGAGTATCGTGCTCCAAGAAGTACTCTGGGAGATATCCCGTTTCTGATGATGAAATTTTTGGAATTCGCATAATAACAAATTTTATTACGCGAAAGAGAAAAACAAAGCATAATAATATGGTTTAACTAGAGGCATCTATTCTATAATTCATCTCACACTCGTAATTACGGACATTCGATAAGTAAAATAATTTTACTTAATAAATTAAAACATTAAATTAAATTACTATTTAATTAACTGATCAAAATTATGAGGGTGACATGTTCAATATGAAGAAATCAGGTCTATCAACGATTTAAGTTTTTTAAAATTAATAGGTCGTTCAACTTAATTCTAACTAGAAATAAGCGAAAGTGACTTGAAGTATTAATTTACCTCAACGTTACTTGCCTACAATACCTACGTTGGTTTGAAAATTTTGTTTTTTTTTTGATTTAGTAAACTAGGGTAAAAGGACTACTTGTAATAGAATCAGATAAACTTATTTAGGTATTGCTTAGCAACTTTTGCCCGACTTTGCGCGCGTGGATTTAGGTTTTTAAAATTCCTAGGGATAGGGTGATTTCGCCGGTTGGCGACCGATTAGCGGGATATTCAACTTTACGTCAATATTTAAGTATGTTGCACCCATAGCACATGTATTAAAGTTATATGACGGGGTCCTAGATATTGTCAAGTTATATTTAAAAGTAAAAAAATAAGAATTACAGTTGTGAAAACATTTTAAATTGAATAAATCTTAAAAACTATGTGAAATGCTAGTTGGCGACCACTTTTGCTAGTTGACGACTGCCCCCTTATCTAGTTGGCGACCTCTCGATTTGCTAGGGAAAACTAAATTTGATTAATTAAAAATAAAAAATATGAACGTGTTAATGTTTAAAAAATAATTATTATTCATGCTTTATTATTCATACATTTAATAAATTATTAAAACACATTTTTTCATGAGATCAAAGGTACACTTTAATATTCAAGCTTAAGCTTAAATGAATCTTAGCAAGTATAATACATTTTCCTACACAAGTACAAAATTAAAAATATCACTTTAAACAACAATTACAAAAGTTTAGAATCAAATCATCAGATCATCAGACCTCGGGATGTTATACATTTTACATTTTTTTCTAATACCGTGTCCTCCTTCTCTTATATTTTTAAAGCACATTCCAGATCTCTTTGGGAATAAGCTGGTGTTATTTTCTAATACGGTTTGTGGAGGACATCTGTAATGAAAATTTTATATATTAAACACCTATATTATGCAAAAAACAGATAAGATTATAAGTAGTGATTGCAAATGGTCGTAAACCCACATATTAATTTGCTCATTTTTAGTTGGCGACCACTTGATACCCATACATTTTAAGATGTTTTATAATAATAATTTGGTGGTCGTAAACTAAAAGATACACGGATAAAAATAAACAAATTAAATTGAAAGTGATTAAATTCCGAATTAGATTTGTAGTCTATAAAAAATAAAAATAAATGTTTTTCTTTCTAAATGTCTATTGGCGGCCAGGTGGTCGCCAACTGAAGTTATTGGATAATTCCAATTTCAGTTAGCGACCATTCAATTTTTTTACCTGATTTTGTATATTACATGTAATAAATGTACAAATAACGTAAAACATATATATATCCACTTAATAGAACATTAAAAAATTGACTCAAATAAATACATCACGATCTACTTACCTCGAACGCTTCACTTACTCACTATTTTTTTCGTTGTTTTGGGAACGTGTGCGCGCCGAAAGTATGAGCGGCGGATTGAACTAAGATTTGTTTGCTTTCGGGTAAACACAAAGCTGCCAACTATTGTAGGTAAAACTAATAGGTCTATCCCCCTCTTTACTTAAGTGAATTTCATTTGGAAAAGAAGAATAGAATTCTTATTATTTTCGTTTTAATGCCGTAGGACCTGTTAGTGGTCGGCTAACTGACCCCGGTCGCGTAACCCCCGAAACCACCCTACCTTAGTTTTCCTGGTATAAAAACTAACCTATGTCGCTATCCAGATCCTCAACTGAACCCATGCAAAAGATCGCGTCGATCTTTTGCTTTGTGCGTGATTGAATATATCAAAACCAACAAACTCACTATCAAACACACTTTCACATTTATCATTATTGAGAATCTGAGCCTAAAAACATGGGATTTTAGAACCTAACAAGTTCTATTTAATTTTTTCGCCATAGGATTTATCTGTAGGCTTGTTCTTGCTCGGTCACTAAAAGAAGCACTCCGTACTAGTACATTCAAAAGACTGTACTAGTTCGAACCTTCTAGTACTATTAGTGCAGTAGTTCCGAGGAAAGTGAACGAATCACAGACTAAATAGGTCCACAAGGAACGATGTATTAAGCATACGGAAAAGTTCGTTCTCGTTCAGTGTCGGTAATTCATTCCTAGTAGTAGTATATTTCATACACAAGACTAGTTATGATTTAATTACTTATGCCTATATATTTTAGTATTAAAAACAACACAATAAAGTGAAGCGTTTAGATGGCAGCCCTACTGACCACCCAAGCTGATGCTTTGATTTGGAATTATTTCGTAACCGGGGCCGCCCGGGAGAAATAGATATCTTTTTGATGTTACCACTTCCTAGCTCGTTAAACACCCGTGCTGATACTACTGTTTTTTCACTTAGGTGAAAACAACTAGCTTTTGCCCGCAGTTTCGCTCCAGTTAAGATCGATTTTTCAAACCCCTATTTTACCCCCTTAGGGGATGAATTTTCAAAAATCCTTTCTTGACGTAGAGTACTATGTCATATTAACTATCTGTATCCCGATCCGTCAAGTAGTTTGAGCTGTGCGTTAATAGACCAGTCAGTCAGTCAGTCAGTCACCTTTGCTTTTATATTTTTAGATTATATAATATAATAAAAGATATACCTAATAGAAGAAGAAGATAGTTCACTAAAAATACCACACCTATTTAACCTGTGTACCTATTCCAATAAGAATTATTTATTTAATAAATAATGACTTTTGTATTCAATTGATAGGCTTGCTTTTGACTGCGACTTCGTAGTAGGTACGCGTGGCGTTAGGTTTTAAAAATCCCGAGGGAAACCTCTGTTTTTCCGGGATAAAAGGTGTTATCTATATCTAAATCACTCTCCATGTCCTCATAATCCGAAGCACTGATATTAAAAGGTGAGTATAGTCCATGGATCAGAAAATCAAAATCTCGAATTTGTAAAAACAAGAAATCGGAGAGTTAGGTTGGCCGAATCAATGTTTGTATCACTTCACACATTCACGTTTATTATTTTGTTTATGCTCCTCACTACATATACGAGTAGTAACGTTCGTAATTTTATCGGTCCTTTTGCTCAGCAGTGAAACATTTCCGTCAATCGTAAAATTAACATCGTTTATGAAGATAAATAGATTAACATCTCCTATTTATTTATTTTAACAGTGTTGAAATGTCTTTCAATGTGTAGATATCTACCTATGATACTTATATCCTACTAATATTATAAACGCGAAAGTTTGTAAGTATGGATGTATGGATGTTTGTTACTCTTTCACGTAAAAACTACTGGACGGCTGAATTGGCTGAAACTTGGAATGAAGATAGATTATATCCTGGATTAACACATAGGTAAAGTAGGATGACAACATTTATTGAGAGATGGGGTTTGAACCTTAGACCTTTCTGAACCGTCGATCTGCGATTTCACTGCGCGGCTTAACGCGCGTTCTGATTTTTTCTGTTAGACAAAAATTGCTTTCTGTATGTACGGTTTGAGTAGATTGAGCTCTTCATCATTAGTCAGTAGTCTTGTAGATTCTCGTACCAATTGTATAATCATCTCTCAAATTCTCAGTTAATATGAATATGCAAGCATTAAGCGAAAACAAGTTTCTGTATAGTCTTAGAGCCAATTGAGCAACCATTAGCTTTCATGCATTTACAAAGGGAATAAACGACTACTTAAACGAATTAGAAGCAACTTTATTTTGAGCAAGACAGGGTTGATTTTGCTATAAATGCAAGTGTAGTTGGAAAAGCGATCTTGAGAAACTTGAGAATTTACATAAGACGCTGTCAGGTTCTCAGAAGGGTTAAAATCTCGAGGGCTTTCCTTGATCCGGGAGGCTTATCCCGATAATTATTTCAATTGTTTATGCCTGTCGACGGTGCATTTAGATGGCGAATTATAGTTTGTAGTGTTGTCTTCATTACGGCAGAGCTGTCGAAGTGATGTACGGTCTGGCACTTTGGGATTATCTGAGAAAGGGGAAGGCTGTGACGTAATTATAATAAAAGACACAGGAATATATTAAATTCTGGAGAGCAGAGTTTTGGTTTTGACAGATTTAGGTCGGATTTCGTCAACGTAAAGTAAGTTTTACCTGAGCGTATTGATATTTTGGCGGATTTTCGATGGAAAATTTTTAAAATATCAAAACGCTCGCATAGGACTTATTTTACGTGGGTGAAATCGGCTCTTAGTAGACAACTTGTGGGAAATAACATAGATTAGTGACAAAACATTAATAATTTTATGAGGTAACTAAAAGGTTACCTGGGGCCCAAGTCTGCTATTGCAATTGTAGTTACATTGCCTATCAATGACATCCCAATTGCTACTTTTAGCAATTTTGGTAGTCTACTAATTCAATGGCGTCACAATTGTTTACCGATGGTTTGCCACTGACACATCTAGCTTTAAATCTAGCTTAAATAAACGTTTTTAATATGTAGTTTTTTTTGAAACTCATTTCGGGAAATGCTTTTTAAGCTAATTCCAATACCGAGGTATCATTAAATTACAATCTAATTATAAGAAATCGAACGACCATTGTGAATTTAGTAGACTACGAAATTTGGACCAATGATAATTGTATTGTAATTGTATTGCGGATCAATGACAATGACATGTAAAATAGCAGACTTGGGGCCCTGATGATATTATTAATGTTTTGTGGTATGAGGTAACTAAAAGGTTACCTGATGAAATTATTAATGTTTTGTGGTATGAGGTAACTGGTAACTAAAAGGTTACCTGATGAAATTATTAATGTTTTGTGTTTTCATATCAATAACTAAAGTACCTACATACTGATTTTTTTTTTTTCAATTTTATAGAATAGCGCGTACTTCTACCTATAGGTAGAAGTTTTCTAAGAACTTCCTTTCTTAATTAAAACGACTCAGGTAGGTAGGTTTACCTTAAGTGTACGCACATGCAAGTAATTTAGTTTTAAATAAACCATGTGGTAAATATATTGAAGATAACTTGGACGAAGACACAGGCAAAACCTAGTTTAACGTAATATGAGAGGATCATTAATAAAACTTAAATATGATTACCGTAGACCTTCATAATATGGAAAATTCGCTTAAAATTTAATATGCAGCATTTCATGTGTTCACATTCTCATAATAAATTTCCCTCGCTTCATTAGAGTGAGGAAGTCGATTCTTCAAACATTACATACGAGGAGCTTCGCTAATAATGTCTCATTATTGTTGAGAATTATTAAATTAATGTAATACGTCTTCGCGTATAAGAAGGGAATGTTTATAGATTTAAATCATTTATACCGAGGCCAGTAGCAGACCTCGACCACGAAATATCTGTAGCGAAACCGCTATAGCTCCGACATGATAAGTTCGTTGTATAGTAGATGAGAAACTCACGTAGAGTGACGCAGACTACTAGCTTTTGCCCGCAACTTCATCCGCATGATGTTAGGTTTTTAAAAATTCAGCGGGAACTTTCTGTTTTTCCGCCGTAAAAACTAATCTTCACTCTGAAATCCTCAACTATATTTTACCAAAAATCTGTCGCTGTGATGGTAGAGCAAACCAACAAACAAACATACTCTTACATATTGTATAGATGTGGACTGAAAACTGAAAGGTCACAGGTTCGATCCCGACCTGTAATATTATTGTCGTACCCACTCCTAACACAAGCTTTCCGCTTATTTGGAGGGGAGAGAGAAGCACACTAATCAATTTCAGCTTGGCTTCCTCTTATAAAAAAAAATAATGACAACTGTTTGTGTGTTTCAACAGTGCAACACGAGGACGTGTGGCTCATTTGTGTGTGTGTCATATCTATATAAGTGGGAGCGAGAGTTTGCTAGCGCCTGACAGGCACGCACACTTACGCAATGTGCATGTGCACGACGTAACCACAAGTAAAGCTCACGCGCCCTCGTGAAATGCAAGAACAATATATTGCTTACTATCGTAAGCATCTTAGTGTTTGAAAAAATACTATGATTACCCCCACTCTATTTTCTATCACACAGCTTCGAGTAGATAGAAGAACTTAATTATAATGGTTATATTTCAGTGGATAAAATAAACGTATCCCTCATCTGCGATACTATCAGCCATCAGGTCCAATCCCGACCCGTCTCAAGGGAGGCTTAATTAAATTAATTAATACTTACACACTTCATTACCCATACATGAGCATTTTCCAATACAATCTTTGTCTAGGTGATCAATGATTACAAAACGTAACAGCTTTTGAATAGTCTTAAACTTTGGTCTTAAAATTATAAATTGGGCCAAAATTGAACCCGAGACTTATGACGCCACTGGGCCCACCACTGGGCCAGAAAGGTCGTCAATCGTCATATTGTAGTTTCCTCGATTGTCAAATTATACTCGTACTCTAGTTGGGTGATTTTTTTTATAAAAGAACTAGATTATTCCCGCGACTTCGTTCGCGTGGATTAAGGTTTTTTATTCCCGCGGGAACTCTCTTATTTCCCGGAATAAAAAGCCTATGTGCTGTTCCAGACTATAACCTATCTCTGTGCCAAATATCAGTCAAATCGGTTCAGTCGTTGCGACGTGATTGAGTAACAAACATCCATACATCCAAACTTCCGCATTTATATCCTACTAATATTATAAATGTGAAAGTGTGGATGTTTGGATGTTTGGATGTTTGTTACTCAATCACGCAAAAATGGCTGAACGGATTTGGATGAAATTTAGCATGCATGTAGCCTTTGACATGGAAAAGAACATAGGCTACCTTTTATCCCGATTCCTTAAGTAGTTCCCGAGGGAAAATTGAAAATTGTTTACGTGCTAAGCCGCAGGCAGACTGCTTTGAAATTTGGTATACATGTAGCCTTTGACATGGAAAAGAACATAGGCTACGTTTTATCCCGATTCCTTGAGAAGTTCCCGAGGGAAAATTGAAAATTATTTACGAGCTAAGCCGCAGGCAGACTGCTTTGAAACTTGGTATGCATGTAGCCTTTGACATGGAAAAGAACATAGGCTACCTTTTATCCCGATTCCTTAAGTAGTTCCCGAGGGAAAATTGAAAATTGTTTACGTGCTAAGCTGCAGGCAGACTGCTTTGAAATTTGGTATACATGTAGCCTTTGACATGGAAAAGAACATAGGCTACGTTTTATCCCGATTCCTTTAGAAGTTCCCGAGGGAAAATTGAAAATTATTTACGAGCTAAGCCGCAGGCAGACAGCTTTGAAACTTGGTATGCATGTAGCCTTTGACATGGAAAAGAACATAGGCTACCTTTTATCCCGATTCCTTAAGTAGTTCCCGAGGGAAAATTGAAAATTGTTTAAGAGCTAAGCCGCGGGCAGACAGCTTTGAAATTTGCTATGCATGTCACCTATGCTTTGGAAAAGGACATGTACTTTCTATACCGATCTCAAATAGTTCCCGTGGTAAGATTAAAAATTGTTAACGAGCGAAGCTTTAGACCCAATTCTGAAGGCCACGCAGACAAAGTCGCGGACAGAAGCTACTACTACTACTAATTTTAATCCCGATCTCTCAAATTTTTTCCGTGGGAAAAGCATAAATAATTGCTGCACACCAATAAGTTGTTAATAATAATATTATAAACGTGAAAATTTGTATGTTTGTTACTCAGTCACGTCGCAACGACTGAACCGATTTGGCTTAAATTTGGCACAGAGATAGACTATGGTCTGGAATAGGACATAGGCTACTTTTTATCTCGGGAAATAAGAGTGTTCCCGCGGGAATAAAAAACCTTAATCCACGCGGACGAAGTCGCGGGTATCAGCTAGTAATATTATAATAGGACTAGCTTTAACCCGCGGCTTCGCTCACGTTGAGTTGGATTTTTTAACCCCCTATTTAACCCTCTTGGGGTTGAAATTTTCCAAAATCCTTTCTTAGCGGATGTCTACGTCCTAACAGCTACCTGTATGCCAAATTTCAGCTCGATCGGTCCAGTGGTTAGAGCTGTGCGTTGATAGATCAGTCAGTCAGTCAGTCAGTCACCTTTGCCTTTTATATATTTAGATAAGGTCAAGCTGAAGTTGACTAATATCCTCCTATCCCCTCCAAATAAGCGGAAAGCTTGTGCTAGGAGTGGCTACGACAATAGCGCAAGGGGTGGGGTTTGAACCTGCGATCTTTCAGTTTTCAGTCCGCACCTTTAACCGTTGGACTACTCAAATTCAAATTCAAAATTATTTATTTCATGTAGGCCAACTTGTGGCACTTATGATAGGTCGAGACTCTAGCACCGGTTCGGAATGCTGATTTTGCTGAGAAGAGCCTGCAAGAAACTCAGCAGTTGCTCTTTTCAAAACAAAAAAGACGTGTGGCACTCGGGGACTGCCGCGGTAAAGCTATTGCATAGCATTTTTTATCAACGCCATCTAGCGGCTCACCGTAGAGGAGTCCCGTGTCAGGTTATTTTCGTTACGGAATTTCTGGATTCGGTCTCCACGCTGGCCCGCGATAGAAGCTATGCAATAACTTAAAAATGTTACAATATATTGCGCCGTACATCGCCGCTTCCATCAGCCTGCCTTACAAAAGGGCATAACGGCATTATTATGAACAGGAGCCGGTTACCTACGCTACAATCTGATCCCGGGCCGCGCCTCAAGAACGGCTTAATTAACTTAATAAATACACACTCCATTTCATTACGCGCATACGTCAAATATCAACGTCTACGACGCTATTTATGATACAAACAAACAGACTCTCATATCTTCATGAAGGGTCTATCTCGTTTAATGTTCACGGGATTTGCGTTTATTAGTTTTGAGCTTGTTTATTTGAAGCGGAATAAATAATGTTTGAAATGATTTGATGTAACAAAATGAGGGGTTTTTTTTAATAACTATAAGAACGCGCTCTCACTTGCTGTTCAGTCTAAGAGTATATCGTATCTTAGTGGGCATGTCATTTAGTTTGTAAGTAGGTACCTACACTAAGTACTAAAATTGTCTAAAATTTAACAGTGGCAAACAGTTTCTATATCATCTCTATTGGTATAATTATTATTTCCGAGATAGGTAGTTCTCACTCACTCATTGAATGTAGAGTTTTGGAAAATTGCCACTTTTGTTTAAGCCCAAAGAAAAGTGGCGATTTTCTAATTATTATTATTCTTATTAGGTATTATGTTAAAAAGGCAGAAGTATTTATTTGTTGGTTTGTCCTTCAATCATCTAGCAACGTACCAACCGGGTAGATACCTATAGTTGAAAATATGGAAAGTGACTAATTATCCCAAAAAATCAAAGGGTTCGAGATACGAAATCGCGGATAAAAGCTATTATATTATAATAGTAATAAATAAATTATCTTATTATATAATTATAGAGTTCTAGTACCTATAAGCTCAGAATACAGAAAGTAGGTATACCTGAGTATACCTATAAGTTTCAATACCAGTAAGTAGTGCAGTTACGATATTTTCATATTATTATAGTTTCGTAGGTACCTATGCCGTAGTCCATCGTCACAACTCACAAAGCGATTTAAATTGGAAACTAACAAAAACAATCTGGCCGCGGCAGACGGCGTGGCACCGACTTTTTGCATAGATCCTAAAACAAATATGGCGCGCACCGCTGACACGTGATCGATATATCAATGTGTCGGAAATGGTCACGCAAACTGGCGAATGATGCTAGTTTTTGTGGGAGAACGTGTTGGTTACTGTTAACTTAGACAAAAGGAAGTTTATTTTAGTGATTTTTACATTAATAAGGCAGATCTGCTGTCACTGTTGTCACGGTGCTTTCGTAATCCATGGATGGCCTGTTTTCGACAGTTACCTTATAGAGGCAATCGGCAATTCGGCATCTTAATATTTTTTTAAAGAGCTAAACCAAATAGTGATCTACTTAATGAAAAACCTTAAAATAATAATGTAAAAAAAATCTTTTTAAAAATCGATTTCAAACGCCAATACAAAATACCTATATAATAATAATTTTAGTTTATACATGTACACGTATGTCGAAGTCGGGCTAGCATCGCGCATCGGTTTCATTGTTTCTATTTAGGCCCGCCCCACTTCAACGTAGGTACGTGTAAAAACTAAAATTATTTTATACTTTGTAGTGGCGTTTGAAGTCAGTTATTTAAAAATATTTTTTTAATATAATTTTATTAGACAATGCCTTGGCAGTAGGTACGGCACAAAGGCAGGTAATGGATTCAAAAATCAAGACGTTATATAACGGAAAATCAACAAAGGGAGTCATAATACAAAATCCAACACTTCAAACTCGGCCGAAAATTACCCCACGCGGGTAAACAGAATCATCATTGTAACACGTGTAATTTCGCGTTCACCGGCCATTACTTCGCAGGCTAGGCGGGTACCGGGTAGGCCCTGGTGAATAATTGAGCCACGTGAGATTGAACCCGGGGAAAATATGAAATGATTGTGTCCGGAGTTTTGACCCGCGTGTCCGCGCCCGACAAATGGCCTTCTAAATCGTCGGATTTATGTACTTTGCAGCGTTCGCGGCGTGCGGTGGTTACTTGTTTGTCGCTACGGATTGTGATGAATTTTCATGAGAAGAATTGTATGGTTTGAGAAGAATTTGTTTATTTATCTAATATATAAAAATGAATCGCTTAATGTGTTGGTAAGCGCATCACGCGTGAACGGCTGGACCGATTTCGCTAATTCTTTTTTTATTGTGTTTGTTATTGTCAGGAGAAGGTTCTTATGAAAGAAAAAATTAAGAAAATTGCGCGGAAAATTAGAAAATTTAAGAAATATTAACCACCATATTAAATTATTTCTAATGTAACCGCTTTTACAATTCAAACTTTTTTGATGTAACCTTATGGCGTTTGACATAACATTGACAGAATGCGTGCTGCCAATTTCGTCAAAGAGTTTCAATATTCATAGTTAAGACAGGACAACGTCTGTCGGGTCCGCTAGTTTGATATAAATAAACAAAAGACCATACAATTCTTCTACAAGCCCGAGTCGGGTTGCCAGGTCTTCAAACCGAAAAGTCGGACAGGCCAGCCAGTTTAGCCGGACATTTGTGTAAAAAGACCGGACACCCTTATTATTTAGACCTAGTAGGTACAAAATGGCAATTTGTTTTAAAAGCCCGCTTGTGCAAGCGTTGCGATACAAGGTGAGGCGAGTGCAGCGGAAACCAACACATGACAAATATGTAAAAAAAATAGTAAAACTTAAAAAGCTTAACAAAAGTCACATAGGCCGGACACCGTCTAATTTGGCCGGACACTCAACCAAAAAGCCTGACTGTGTCCGGCTTTATCCGGACGCCTGGCAACGCTAAGCCCGACTAAAAGAAAACAGTGTTAGTTTTAGCTTGGCTGACTCTACGTAAGGTCCAAGTCCTCTACTTATCCAAAAATTCGCGGCAATCCGTTGCTACGTTGATGGTAATTGAAAGACGAACCGATAAACCAATAATAACACATTTCGCATTTTAAGATCACTCTCCAGTCTTTAACATAGAGACTACTATGCAAAAAATCACGTCGATCCATTGCTCCAATGTTGCATGATTGAAGGATAAACAAACTTACCTTCGCATTTATAATATAAGCATTTATTGAACAACTACTTGATGCCGCTGGAACTCCTTGATTTTCCGGGATAAAAACTATCCTATGTCACTACCCCGGTCCTCAGCTATACCCATGCAAAAAATCACGTCGATCCGTTGCTTTGTTGCGCCGTGATTGAAGGACAAACCAGCAAACCAACAAACAAACACACTTTCGCATTTATAATATTAGTATTTTATATTTATTCAGAAGGTTGCAATTATAGGATGTATTTTATGAAACTTGTTATGATACATATAAAATTCTGAACCAGTTTAATGATCCAAATAAAAAATATATATATTTATTACAATAGACGGACAAACTTACAACATAAAATTTTCCATTTGGTACCAGAATCTTAAAATGCTAGAGAAGTTAACTTTAATAAAGACGCCTAGGTAACGTCATTATACCTACTTCATCACAGTTCGGACGTAAAGATAAACTATCAAATCGAACCTGAATAAACACCATTAAACTTCATAATCCCCATACAAATCACAGCTCGCACACGCCGCGGTCTGACCAGGAAGTGAACCTGACACCGCGGCGGCCACCAAGGAACTTCCTAGTTTTTGTTACCGCGATTTATTGTTCCGGCCACCCGCTCACACGTGGGTAAATATTTTAGCTACGAACCTTGTCACACTCATTAATACTTACTAAGATGGACGAAGTAAAGGTTTTTTTTTTATTATGAGATAGGCTTGCGTTTGACGACAATCAATGATGAAAGCATTGCTGAGTTCTAGGTTGAAACGCGTTTGCCTAGAAAATGCCTATTCACTCTTGTCTTGAAGGTACTTACTCAGATTATACGTGGCCGGAAACACAGACGCTAGAAGTGCGTTTTACACCTTCGTTTCAGAAGCGTTTCGTACGGATTGCTGGATTTCAACCACTTAAGGGTGCCATCGCTCACGATTTCTCAAAGTTCGGTGGTAGAATGGTGAGCGGGGCACAAGTTCCTTACTCTCCTAAGTATATTAGACAGAAGATCGATAAACAGGTGACATTGTTTCAATGTTATAGACTGCTAATTTTTGCCTGCCTTAGTGATTGATCACCTATAATTCTGCGAAAATAAGAAAACCATATATTTTAAAAAGTAAACATGGTTTTCCTTTATGATGACAGAAAAAGTAGAAATTTTTAAATATAAAATTTTTTTAATTAAAAAAGTATTAAATGTGAGGAGCTTTCCATTTTCTTATCAAACGAAAAAATTAATTATCCGAGCTTGTGCTAGGAGGCAAGTAAGAATACGACATTGCGATTTTAAAACTAACATCAAAACTCAAATTCAGGGCGCGGACTGAAAACTGAAAGATCGACGCTTCAAGCCGTATCCGTTGCACTATTTTCATACCTATTCCTAGCTCAAGCTATCGCAGTCAGAGGGGAAAGAAGAATATTAGTCATGGTTTAGGATGTGTTAAACCTACGGACCACTGTATCAGAAATACGATTTTGAACAAACTACAAATTGTAGAATACAGTTCCATGCAATATTTTAATAAAATCAGTACCACAGCGCCCTCTACGCTTATTAAAACATGCAAGAACTAGCTCGTGAGCTTACGAGTGAATAATAGTTCAGAAGCTTTGGACTAGATGGCGCTTTGAAAAGTTTTTCACGAGGTATAATTTGTGAAAATTCTTTCAATTTGAACAATATTTCATTAATTATTCTGAATTAGATAAAATAGTGTACTGGGAACAAATCGAAATTAATTCAAACTGTTATTTAGTAACCAAACTAATATTCAAAATGAAGTAGGTAGTAAAGTTCGGTACACTAGAAAAATATCTTGTCTATGTCTGTGTGAAAACTTTTACTCGTAATTTAATTTAAGAAATTCTATAAAACAGATAAATAACATAATTATCATCTGTGGCCCATTTTGTATTTTATTCGTTCGCGGACGCGCTAAAAAGCGCCCATGCATAATTACCTCCCGTGAGGATCGGTGGCCGGAGCGTGGTTACGGCAATGTGTAGAGTCGACAGAGACCTCAAAATATTTTATTATTAATTTTAACTACCTTTTAGAAAAATCAGAGAAAGACATTTACATATTAAGTAAATAATAAAATAAAAATAATGACGATGAAAAAAAAAATCAAAAAAAATATTTGAACCATTTGTTTTTCCGGATTAAATATAACCTAGTCACTCACCGGGTCCTCAAATCTTGCAAAAAATCACTTTGATTCGTTGTTCCGTGAACTTCCGTGGCTGTATCATGTACCTATGTTTGTAGGATAAACCAACAAACTAGGTACTAAGACTTTCTGATATAACTATCAAAAATGGGATACTATACAATGATTTTTCTGTGATTTGAAATCAACTAAATAAATAGAAGGCTAAAATCATTATCATACTATTTTACATAACTACATAATTATACTAATTGTTATATATTCAAGAAAATATTAAAATTATCTCTACGTAACTAACGTATTTATTAAATCACCTAACATTTACATGTTTTCTACACACTTTTTAACTTTAAAAAAATATCAATAAAGAGAAAATGCTCTCAAAGTGTCTAAAATCTGCCATTCCACATTTGGCGAGCATGGTGCAGGTGCACTACGGAATAAGCTATTCTCACTCTAACAGGAGACCCATTCCTAGACTTCCTAGTAATGGGCTGGCGACGGGTTGAGATGCAGATGATGAAGAAAGAGATGTTTCTAATGCAAGTTGGCTGCAATATGAAGACTAAATCAATTTATAAAGGCAGTTATTTAAAATTGCAAATTGCAAAAAAATATAAAATTAATTGTCCTCATAGTTTACAAATAACGTTACAAAAACATTGTGTAAATGCTTAATATGTCATACACCCAATGATTACACCAATAATTATTAAGTTGCGAAGAACAAAAACTTGTCTACTCCATAGATGTCTTTAGGCGTTACGGAACTCTTTTGTATGCATTTATCGGTGAATTACAACGTCGAGCTGCAGTGAAAATGCCCGTCGCACATGCCTATTATATGCTCCGGTATATGCTGCTATGTACGAACGAACATGTAGGCAGAATTTTTTAACGATGTGTCTCAATTGTTTTGATCAATATTTTAATAAATATTTTTTCCACACAACTTTATCGACGATGACACAGTGTTTATTTTTTAAATTCAATAACAAGATAGTCCTTGCCTGAGATCTCACCTGATGGTAAGTGACGAAGCGGACTAACTGGGAACGTATAGCAGTGTACTTCAACCCATATCTCATCGGTTTCTTTAAAGCCATCCCCATAGCCATCGCACTTATGACGACATCCTTTTTGGTGGGACTGAGGTTTAAATCTCATGCACGCCTCCAATTTAAAAAAAAAGAAAATAATAATACAAACCTTTCGGAGTTATGTGCATTTTAAGTAGATAAATAATAAAATATTTCTCATTCTAACTTACCTTCTTAGCAAGACAAATATCCTAAGGAAACCTAGGTAGATACTTGCCTAATTCTGAGATCTATATAGCATGCTCTGAATTAGCTAGGACTTAAGATATGCTTTGACATAAATCTGTCTCGTTTTAACACTGTCTTGAGTCTGAGCAAAGTGAAAGTGCGGTCTATAGATTTCAAGCCTGAGAGTCCTCTATAATGTGGTTTCAAACCTGAATACGTTTATGGTTTTATAGCCTCAATAGCCCAACGGTTAAAGGTGCGGACTAAAAACTGAAAGGTCGCAGGTTGCACTATTGTCGTACCCACTCCTAGCACAAGCTTTCCGCTTATTTGGAGTGGATAGGAGGATATTAGTAGGGAATGCAAATCTCGCGAGATTGGGGCTCAAGCGAGATCTCGCGAGATTGTGAATAACAATACCGCGAGATCTCGCCAATTTCGAGATCTCGCGAGATTGGCAGTTTTGTGTGTTTTTTTTTTGCAAATAATCACAATATTTGAATAAATTAGAAAAAAAATAATAAAAATTATAAGTATTATAACATAATATTTATTTTCACGAATTTTTTCAATAGACTTTTATGAATCAAATTGTCTATAATTTTTTAATAAACTTCTAAGTAGTAAACTTTGACGTACGTATCTATCAAATCACTGTGAAAGCACTGTATACATAGCATAGTTTGGTTACCTATTGTAAAAAAATTTATTTTTTATTTTTTGAAAAGCAACTGCTGAGTTTCTTGCCGGTTCTTCTAAGCAGAATCTGCATTCCGAACCGGTGCACGGTGGTAGATTTATCACTTGTCATAAGAGCTACAAGTTGGGTTACATGAAATAAATAAATTTTGAATTTGAAAAAACAAATGAAAAAACAACCAGTCTTCTTTTCTAATATCAAACGCAAATCTTTTAGTAATTTAAAAATTAATTTGCGCACAGAACGAAACCGACAGGTCGCAACTCCGCCCATGTCAGTCCGCGCTTCGAATAAGACTTTTTTATGCTCGAGTGCAATCTCGTTAATCTCGCGAGATCTCGCCCTTTTTTCGTCCGAGATTAATCTCGCTAAAAAAGGCCGAGATCTCGCGAGAACGAGATTGCATTCCCTAGATATTAGTCAACTTCAACTTGGCTAATGTTCTTTATAAAAAGAAGAAAAAGAAAAGACTTTGATCTGCGTAGTGAACAATGAACTTTAAATCCTTTTCATTATAAGAACTCAGTAATGAGCGGATGATGATTGATGATGTAAAATAAAGTTTATAATATTTAAGTAACTAGTATCTCTGTCTATTCATATGTGCCAATGTTTGAACCAACATGTACCTCATCCGAAAAAGACCTAAGCAAAGGTAATAAATAGAATAAAAAGGTAATAAAGGGGAACACCGCGAGTGTAACCGAATTACCGCGTAGGCAGCCAGCCCGGGCGTTCATTAGCCGTGTTTGTACAAAGCTTTTGCAGCCAATTAATAGATTTACACGATGACTATTAAATCAATGAACACGCCCACTGTCTGTATTTGTTCATCTACCCTCTAATACCTAAGTGTCATTATTTGATTTTTTATATTTTTAACGCCTTGTTAATTAAAACTCAATACACTCGTGATCATTTCGATTGAAAAGATAAGCTATTTGTTTCAAACTACATGATAAAAATATTTATTGGGGCAGCATATCTAGTTATCACAATAATTAATTATTATACAAATAAAAAACAAAAACTTACACCTAATAAAACAAAATACATAGGCCCCCTAAAGATTTTCAAAGAATCGAGGAAGTGATAATAATCATCGGTTCTTTAGAAAAACTAGGGTTCATCATAATATTATTATGTATCCAATATCTCAACGGCCCCTAACTGCCTACGTAAATAATCGAAACTGAAAAACGACGATTTTTTTTCATCATATTGATTGACTTCTATTATGCAATATTTTACATCCCGTTAATGAAAAACAATCAAATCTTATTTTAACGCTCCTTTAACATTTATCATTTCGCTTATTTGTTGCTACAATATTTTTAGGAAAAAAAATCGCCCTTTCATGCTCTATGAAAACTAGGTAGGTGGGTACATTAGTATACGTAGAAAACTCTCAGAAGACTACTATAAAATTTAAAACTAAGATTTTGAAAATTGTGAATGGAATATAATGTGGAAGTCTGTGCCACCACTGTGTTTGTGTAGTGTCTTGACTGCAAATGCGCGTTGTATGGACAGGCTGATCCTTTACGCAAAAAATGAGCCAGCCCTTCTGTCACCAGATGAGGCAATTAATGAAATATCGACTTTAAAAGGTTTAACCTTGCCTGAGCATTTATAATTTTACTAGCTTTTGCCCCCGCGACTTCGTCCGCGTGGAATTAGATTTTGGGGTGGAATTTTCAAAAACTGTGACACACATAAGTACTTCTTTATTTTTAACTGAAAGCTCAAATACCAACTTTGATGGAAACAGGTTCAAAAATTGCCGGAGTTTCATACAAACTTCCATCCCCTATTTAAAACCCTTAGGGGTGGAATTTCCAATAATCCTTTCTTAGTGTGCGCCTACGTCATAAAAGGAACCAACTGTAAAAATTTCAAGTTTCTAAGTTCAGTAGTTTAGGCTGTGCGTTGATATCTCAGTCAGTCAGTCAGGACTTTGAATTTTATATAGGTATATAGATTATAATGCTTTGTAAATTTTCTATCCAGTAGTTAACATGACGAGTGTCTATTTTGAAATACCTACAGACTTTGTTGATCCGCGATGGGAAAACTATGAAAACACGTTTCGTTTCGGCGTGTGTATTTTTGACAGACCACCTCAACTAACTAATACAGACGCACCACAAACCCGAAAACCTACATCCGTCCGATTTCCAAAATAAACAAACCGTATCGAGTGCAGCTGAACTAAATCGATAGGCGGACGACTCGTCAAACTTTTGTAATATCGCCCTCGTCCTGATCTAAACGTCGAAAACACTGCGCCTAGATTTAAAACTAGGGATAGATTCTCGTATGCTCCCTACTTTATATAAAATGTGGATAAAAATACTGCTGGCTTTGGAGGGTGTACCCTCCCATTGAATAGGGTAACTGGTAGAGATCTGTTAAAGAGATAGGGTAGGGTGGTGTAAGACTGCGCAGTTTGCGATTAACGGTATATAAAATGAAAAGTATAAGGGTTATCAGAATGAAATTATTTACTCATAATCATTAATCATTTGACAACAAAACAACATACTTCTAATATAAAAAAAAATAATAACATTTATAATAATTAAATTAAAGCGACTAACGAGAATTGCGCAGTTTTACACATCCTAGTGTGTAACGTTGCGCGTTGAGATCGGTAAGATTGCGCACTTTTAATAAACACAGAAATCACATATTATTTGCACATATCACAAATAAAAGCTCCTAAACCGACGTAATCTGAACATTCCTCATGCCACCACTGCACATGAACTACACTCTATCCAGTCTTCTTGAATTGGCTCTTTATATATGTCATGGCATCCTCCACATACCCAAATATTCTTTTTGGTATTAAAAGTTGGTTTCTTATAATTTCTATTTATCTTTTTTGGTTTTGTTTCTTGTTCATTTGTCTTTTTCTTTTTCTGTACGTTTTCTTTTTCTAGCTCATGTTTATACAGTGAGCTACTTCCCTTTTTTTTGCCACTATCAATTAGCCTACGAGCCTCTACCATAATCGTTTCAGAACAAACTGTGCGATAGGTTTTTCTTTTTCTCCGAGACGACATTCCTGAAAGATAGGTTTTATTTATAAAAGAATATGAAAAAATAACTAATGTAAAATACAACAATCAACGCGTGTAAAGTTGCGCGCGCAACATTACACGCACTCAAGGTGCGCAATTTTACACACTTAGATGCCAGCTTAATCATTACGATATTACTGCTATCTCTTAAAAAACTATTAAATTATTTCGTATGGAACAGAAACATGACCTACTCTGTTGTGCAAAAATGTTAATAAAACACCAAAACTTCAACAACTTGTTTAGTAATAATACATTCAATTTGTTAAAAAATAAGATCAAAAGTATACTAAAACTTTAAACTCACTTGTTTCCTAAGTTTCTCAAGGAATCACAATATTTTTTCTGGAGCATGCACCGGCTTCAATCACAAGTAAAACACAACTCAAGTTAGCTATGAATTTAACTCCGTTGTCCAGTTAGGACGTGTGCGTAGTCTTATCGCCCGCGCAGTCTTACACCACCCTACCCTAAGTGTTTCCTTGTCCACCATTATTTTTTTTTATAAATCGTTATACGTATATGTGTAAAATACGTTGTTGGTACAAAATTCTTAAAGTAAAATAAACTTATCATAATCAGAGATAGCTTAGTGGTTAGGACTGTGGTCTCCTATTATCGTAGGTTCAATCCCGGACACGCACCTCACGCACGGCACGAGGGCGTGTAGAAACCGATTAAGGGTATGGGTTGAATCTACCCTGCCAGACCCCTTCCAAGTTAGCCCGCTACCTTCTTAGACTGCATCGTCACTTACCATCAGGTGAGATCGCAGTCAAGGGCTATCTTGTCATTGAATAAAAAAAAATCTCCTACATTGGCGCCGTGACCGAAGTTCAACCAAGGGGAGATCAAAACAAAAGTAAAACCTATTACTATCATTTATTGTATTTTACCATCGTGCTGCTGCTAAATATGTATTTGTACTAATCTAACACCTACATTATTTTATTTTTGACATACTTAAAATACGGTACGGACTGAAATAAGGTACTGCATAATGTGTTTTCTACCAGTTAAGATTTTACTTTAAAAAATACATAAAAGACGTGTGCAGTCTTAGGTTCTCTACCTACCACACTCTTTTTTTACATCACCAATGCCACGCAAATATTTATTTCGGTGAGCGAAACTAAATATGTCCTACTAATACACCCAAACGGACAAAAGAAATATAACTCGCATTGAGAACCAAAAAAGCGTGATAACTCGAGACCTTTTTTTGGTGGAATATATCCCCAAAACTAGGTTAGTAATACGGTTACAAAGGAGCTGGTTGAACAATACTCCTCTGACATACCATTACATGGTGGATATAATTAGTTATGGTGTATGGATTTAGATTTTGTTGTTGCGATAATTTTTGTATGAATGCAGTACAGACATCTGTTCGAGATTTGACAGACGAACAGACTTATTGAAACGTCATGTAAACTGATACGTGCTTTACAATCATTCTACAATGGATCCCAAAAAATGGTCAGTCAAGGATATGAATGGATAGATATCCCGATAAAATATTTTTTATAGTATTTTGGATATGGGAACTGGTAATTATGAATGGCTGTATTAGGCTTCTAATCCCTTTTGGACGGGACAGAAAACAACAAATACATTTTTATTTATTTTTCTATCCCTGTACCTTCGTGGGGTACCTAACCCTGTTACAGAATTTTGTGGGTATGGTCCGTCGAAAAAGTCGTTCCTAACCTTTGCTTTTCCAACTACTACTAAGCTCACTACTTCCTGGGTAGTGTAGGGTACTTAAGTTATGAGTAGCAGCTATGATACTAAGCTAGCTTGGCCATATTTAGTTGTGCCTCTTATATTCGATATAAAAATATGTATAGGTGACAAAACAACCAAAGCGTCGAAGCTGTTAAAACCAAAAAAAAAAAATAGGTGGTGAAACATTGCAGGAGAGAACAAAAAAAAAATTAAACGACTTTGTTCCGGCACGCGTCCTGCCATCGCTAGACCTTCGTCAAACTGACAGATTACGCATATCACTGTTATGCAATATGGAGCCAGCGGACCGGACATTTATTAAAAGTACTGCCGTCGTATGGATATCCGATATACGTATTATTGGTTAATTCAAAGATTCCCTTTTGAAGTGCTAACGCTTTTGATATCATAATTAGAATAGCAGACGTTTCCGGTTATTCTTTTGCGCTTAATATTTTTTTTCCAAAAATCGCAGAATTTATTTCGAGTTTTGCTATGCACACAAATATCAGGTAGGTATACTATTTCAAAAAAAAAATCTATTTCATGATTTATAAAAGCAATATTTTGATATTTTAATTGGTACATAAATTTTTACATATATTTCTACTATGGCTTCATAATAATTGTGATTCATAGAATCTATGAGAGATTTATTAGCGCCGACACTAACTATATTTTTTTAGATACTATATTAGATTAGAATATTGATCAGATTAATTGAAAAGGTTTGCATCCATGGTAATAGCATAAAATAATATTACTGTCTGTCACCTTTTTACGCTTAAACCGCTAAACTGATTTTGACATGACTTGGCAAAAGAGATAGCTTGTATCCTCAGGAAAAGGGCGGGAAGAAATTTTTTACCCTGGAATAAAAAGTTCCCAAGAGATTTTTAGTAAAACCTAAATCTTCGTGGACAAAGTCACGGATGTCATTTAGTAATAGAATAAGAAAGAAAAACTGTACGAATACGTAAAAATATAACACTAAAAGGACCTTCAATGTTTTTGAAACAAAAAGCCATAGATTTTATATCCAGTGAAAAGCCGGAGGCTGCACTATCGCGAATGTTCGATTGATTCAATAG
This sequence comes from Hipparchia sbordonii, assembly GCA_038048805.1. Taxonomy (NCBI): domain Eukaryota; kingdom Metazoa; phylum Arthropoda; class Insecta; order Lepidoptera; family Nymphalidae; genus Hipparchia; species Hipparchia sbordonii. Next base: position 8,781,301 of record CM076110.1, read on the forward strand.
GTTTTTTGTTTCGTTTTTTCAGTAACCACAGGAAAATCTAGCTCTTTTTATTTAGAACCTATGCTAGCTTTAGCCTCTCTAGTTTGTCGCATACCTATCTACCGAATTGTTCGCGGAACTGGTTCTCTATGATTGAAATAATATAATCATTTTAGGGCCGATTTCATCGACGTAAAATAAGTCTAATGCGAGCGTAAATTTGATATTTTGGCAAATTTTTTATACAAAGACTATCAGAACGTCCAATTTATTCCTCGGTTAAACCTCATTCGACGTTGGTGAAATCGTCATTAAGAAGAAAAGTCCGGGTATAGAAATGAAAAATAAATAATTGAGATATTTTTGCTAAAAACGTTACAAGTAAATTGATTTTAATTGAATTTATACAAAAAGAAAAATCCCGATTAACTCATCAACGCCCAGTCCAAATCCTTAGAATTAGAAAACTGAAAAGAACAGAAGTTCCCGTTATAATGTAGAAAATGAATAAGGCCAAATTTTTCTAAATTCTTATGAGATAGGGAAAAAAGAGGATTTTTGTAAAAAAAAGCCTCTTACCAAATCGTCTTTTTACTCTATCCCCTATTTAGCATATGAGTAGATAAATATAATCAGTAATAACGGCAATTGTCAGGATTTTTCGAAATTCCCTTGGGATAGGATACCTAAACGAAATTGCCGCAATTTTTGATTGCACGCGAGTGAAGCTGTGGGCCAACTTTAGTCAAGTTATATTTCTATGCAGGGCTTTTAGTGAGACCATGAACATAATATTGCTTACTACCCTGTAGTATTTCTTACTACCGTGGAATGACTATCTTTATGATTGCCACTTATAGCAGTAATTGTATGAGATCGGACAGAACTCAGAAAAGATTTGTCCCTATATCGATAAAAATATCGCAAGTAGTTATTAAGTAATTTAAAAGCATCATAAAGCAACTTCCTTGTGTCAGAAACAAGCAATAAATGAAACAATTTATTTGTTCAAACGTTGAACGCGATAAATTCCGTTCGTTTTAATTCAAATTAATGCATGTCAAGCCAAATTGGGCCCAAGAAACAATCGATTATCATTTCACGGGTTAATTGTGCTTTCGAAAAAGTCTGGCGTCCTTCTGCCGGCTAATGACGCCATAAACTTGGAAATTATACGCTCCGTTAGTCCGACCATCCGTTGCTTTACCGATACATGTTACCTATACGTATTGGCTTTATTTGAAATCGTTATCTTGCACCGTCAGGTTCACACTTTTGTATAGTGCATTAAGATGTAGATAATTATGAATAGGTATTGCAACTGTCCATGAACTTTGTATAGACAAGGTTGACACGAAGAATCAACAGCTCTAGTCCTACTTCTATCAACGTTCTTGCAATTCACGAGGGCGCGTGTGCCCAATTTCAAATAAATCGCACCAGTAAAAGTTTGTAAGACCCTTTAATCAAATAGGAAAATAGCTGATGATCTTCAAATGCCTAAGCCGATATTCATAAATTATAGCTAAGTTCCATCTCGATCAGCTTTCAAACGGAAAAAGACGTGTGGCACTCGGGGACTGCCGTAAAGCTAATTAAAGCTATTGCATAGCATTTTTTATCAACGCCATCTAGCGGTGAGAGGAGTCCCGTGTCAGGTTATATTCGTTACGGAATTTCTGGATTCGGTCTCCACGCTCAAGGCCCGCGATAGAAGCTATGCAATAGCTTAAAAATCGCATCAAAATTGGTCCATTCGCTACGAGGCAACAGACAAATACACAGATACAGACGTCAAACTTATAACACCCCTCATTTTTCGTCGGGGATTAAAAGTAAAGAAAATTTAAGCTAAGGGCGCTTAGTTTTAATATAAAAATTCTCTACCGTATCTTATTTTTTTTCTTATTCCGTAGAGAAAACAATCTTCAGAGTATCATTCAGTTCATCGGAAGCGGTGTCGTGGCACGCCGACACTCACCGCTTTGACTCACAGCGTGTAGTCTGAGAGATGCTCGCTTTACCTTTTTTTATAATTATACCTATTAGTCAACCTGAATATAACTTATTGCCCTCTTCTCTTTCCAAAGAGTAGAGCTTGTGATAGATGTGGGTACGACAATACTGCGATGGGTGGGGGAACGATCTTTCAGTTCTCAACCTACACCATGACCGTTGCGCTATGAAGTTGGAATATAATATATTCCAAACTTACCTCGCTGACTCAGCGACTCAAAGCGGATCTTGACCTTCAATACTTAAAGCTGCCACTCATGCCTGCTCTGCGCCGCTTCACGCCAGTCGAGACTATTGAGGGCTTGCGGGTCTTTACTCGCTTCGAACATCCAGCAATGCCCAGGTCGTCTAACGGATCGCTTTCCTTTTGGACGACCCACCAAGTACACTCTCCTTACAGCTCGATCCTCTCCCTATCTCTCTAGGTGTCCAAACCAGGGCAGTCTAGCAGATTTAAATACTCCAATGATATTGGGTTCGGCCACCAGATCTTCGATCTCCTAGTTGTTGAAAAAAAGAAATAACCAAGCCATAGCTGTCGAATGAATACGTTTATCTTACACAATTTATAGCCTCAATAGCCCAACGGTTAAAGGTGCGGACTGAAAAGGTCGCAGGTTCGAGTCCCACCCGTTGTACCTACTATTGTAAGTTTTTATTTGGTGTACAATAAAGAATATTTTCATTTCATTTCATTTTCATTTAATTATTGTCGTACCCACTCCTAACAAAATCTTTCCGCTTATTTTTGGGGGATAGGAAGATATTAGTCAACTTCAGCAGGGCGATTCAGACCTGTTCGATAACATACCGTGTCGATACGGTTAGATATCCATCTCTTTTTGTCGTGTGGATTCAGAGCGAGCGAAATATATGTTAACGAACCGAATCGATCGACAAATAAGTTATCGGAAGGCTCTGAATCGGGGGACAGGTCGCCTAATATTCTTTTGTAAAAATAATTGTATGGCTGATTCATTTTTAAATACCTGATAGGTAGGTATTATTGAGCTTTTCAACGTATACGCAAAGAGCTCTATCTCTCAGACTATATCCGTGCAAACTCAGCGTGCGATCCTATCAGTGGCGTCAATTGCCCGTGCCAAATGCCACTTCCCCTCCCCCCGCCCGTCGCAGCATCCCCCGCTCTTATCTACTACAAGGCCGCGTGATTGAATGCTTCCGTCGATCCTGAACTGATAATCTTCCGTGGAGTCAGCTGGGTCGCGTGGTTGATAACGCGACTGGAATAACATGTTCTGTATTTATTTACTAACTAGAAGCCCGCGCCGACTTCGTCCGGGTTGAAAATTTAATTATTTGTTTTTACGGGACTGATCGTACACAGCTTCTTATAGGAGAGGATTGTAAATAAGATCACTACAGGAACCACAGGAATCTCCCGCGCCCATACCCGCCACCGTGCCCCGCCGCGCCGGCCGGCACCATTTTATTACTTTGTCGCGCGGAAATATTAATTATCCTAAGTTATTTATTTAAATTGTATAGTGTAAAGGGCAAATATGTTCTAAATTAAATACTTACGATAATAAACATATTTATTTAGATATAGATTGACATCACATCGGTTAAAGAAGCTTCGAAAATAATTCATTATTTTTAATCAAAATTTAAAAGACAGAAATGGTTACAGTAAGATATCCTTAGAAGATAGATATATGCTATCACGGACTTTTTTTTAGAACTCTTTAAGAGAAACAATTCACCCACACATCATTTTCATCCAATAACAGTTTATGACTCAGCGCATGCCTTGAAAACGTGTAAGAGTCAAAAAAATTTCCGACTTCTTTAACAAATTTGCACATAATATCTAGCCATAATACATTTATGTGCATAATATATAGCCTATAACCATCTGGAATAATGTACCTTTGAAATGGTGAAAGAATTTTTGAAATAGGTGCAGTGGTTCCAAAGTTTGCTCCGGACATACATACAAACTCACAAAATTCGCGCTCTCTCTTTATTATAATAGTATAGACTAGCTGTTACCGCTGATTTCGACTATATTTTGTACTAGCTTTTGCCTACGACGGGAATCCTTTGTTTCTCAGGGATAAAAAATAGTCTATTTCACTGTCCAGGTTCCATATCCATGTCCAGTTTCTATGCATACGTCGACCCATTTCTCTTTTGCTGCGTGATTGAGGGAAAAACCAACGAAAAAAACATACATAATAATACACACTTGTATTTAGAATACGTTTTATACTTATATCAAAAGGAGATAATGTGTATGTTTGTTTGTTTTTTTTTTATTGACTTATTACTATGGGACTTCGATGGGAAAAAGTTTCCTACGCTAGACTGCAGCCTTCAGCAAGCTATCACTGTGACCATAACAGGGTCATAAAAGTCAATTTTTTTTCTTTGAAAGTATTTCTCTCTGCATCGTATTAGTACCTAATTGCTGAAGGTTTTAACCTCCCACATTAATCAATCAGTTGAGATATTCTTGAAGGAATTGGAGAGTGATGTAAGCTTTCTTTTATCTCAGAAAAGCAGAGAGTTCCCGAGGAATTTTTAAAAAACTATATGTCGCGCCCAAAAGCTACTATGTATATGTATAATTAGTAAATCAATTTAAATAACTTTAAGATCCCAAAAAAAAGCTGCATTATTCTGAAAAATATGTAATGGAATCCTGCACGTTAACATAATGTCGCAGCAAATGGCGCGGCACAAAGCCAGGCGCATATTGGAGGCGGCGTCTGTGACAAAGTTGTTTTATCAGCGCCGATAAGGCTCATCCCATTTATACCGAGCGTTTAGGTGCATTACCCACTCCTATGCGTACTTTCTTACCTACTAATAATTTAAATGCATAATGTGTGTTTGTTTGTTGGTTTGTCCAATCACGCAGCAATGGAGCAACGGATCGACGTGATTTTTTGCATGGATATAATTGAGGATTTGGAGGGTAAATCTTCTATCCCGCAAAACAGAGGGTATTTTTATGAAGTCACGGGTAAAAGCTTGTGCTTAATATTTATAAATTTACTTTACAGCGATTCGCTCCGGCGTGATAGCATGAAGGTCTAATGGGATACCAAGGGGTATGGATTTTATTAAAACTGTCTTTCAAGTTAGCCGATTACCATTTTATTCTGGACCGTAATTGACCATCAGGAGAGATCGCAATGAAGATCGCTATTGTCAACGAATAAAAAAGGTAATAAATTTAAAAAACATAACTGCTGTTTTGCCTAGAACTAAGACCTCGCGTCCTAAAAGTTTATAAGTATATATCTCGAATTATATACCTATTGAAAGTTTTGACATAGAGTTGCAATAAAGAAGAGTATTAATTTTCGATATTATTTAACTGATTTGTTGTTTAACTAGACAATGGCTTATTTTTTACATTTTCTGTATTAAATTACTTGGAGATATCAATTTGTTTGGTCAAGTAGCCACGTACAAGTGTCAGGAACATAATATCGCTCATTTGCGACAAGGGTGACATAATTCAAAATTCACCAATTTTAGTGTCAAAAAGGACATCATCCATTTTGGGCTTAATCTGAAAGTGCCGGCCAAAAAAAAATTTTGCTGTATTTCGTTAGAACTTGTCCACCTAAACATTTTTTATTATGACACCGAAGCTGTAGAACCATTAACCTTGGTTTTATTTAAGTTTAAAAATCTGTATTTTCTCGAGTATATGAAGTGTTTCTAATAATAATAATAAAAAACTGGAGTACCCAGCAGTCTGTTGTACCTCTCAGCAGCCGAGCCCGGCTGACCTCATCGCCTTTTGGCGAAGTGTGTGGTCAAGAGAGATGGATGGATGGATGCTTGAGGAGGGCTCTTGGATTGCAGCGGTAGAGAAAGCATGTGCCTCAATAGAGCTAATGAACCCAGTCGCCATCTCTCCGGAGGATGTACCTGGTGCGATGCACTGGGCCGCGAATTGGAAAATTCTGGGATCCGATGGATTACATCATTACTGGCTGAAGGGTTTTTCGTTCTGCTATGCTATCTGGCCCAACAATTCCAAGAAGCTCTCGAGTAAAGGGCACTCCCGAGTCTTTTCACCACCAGAATCACTCATTTAGCTCCAAAGTCCACCGATGCCGCTGACCCGACCAAGTACCGCCCCATCACATATCTTACTACCCTATAAGACATTGACATCCGTTGAGCCTGGGCCAACTGGTCAAACTAAGTCGCCGGAATTTCTCCACAGTCTGGATTGACAATAAGAAGGCATTCGACTCGGTGCCCTATTCATGGCTCTTGAGGGTCCTTTAACTGTACAAAGTCGATAGGACAGTTCGAGACTTTCTCGGAGAATGTATGGGGCAATGGAGCACGATCCTTTGTCTTCATGATGAGCGGTTGGCAGCTTCCGATGATCGGATATGGATACGGCGGGGTATCTTCCAGGGTGATTGTGTGAGTCCACTATGGTTTTGTTTGTCTCTGAACCCGCTCAGCTCATTGCTGAAGAGATTAGGGACGGGCTTACAGTTTCGGAGAGCAGGGACAAAAGTGCCTCACATGGATGACCTCAAGCTGCTAGCACCCAATTCCACCCGCCTGGGGGAGTTGCTGTACATCACCACCGAGTTCAGTAATTCCATCAAGATGGAACTTGGACTAGATAAGTGTGCGGTCCTACATGTGGAGAGGGGATAGGTTACTCATTGGGCCGAGATCAATCTCGAGCTGACAAGCATCAGAACCCTCTCTGAAACTGAGTCTTATCGGTATCTGGGTATGTCACAGTCCGTAGGGGTAAAGGAGACGGACATGAAACAATTAGTTTGTGAGGTCTTTTTTGGACGCCTGGTAAAAGTCTGTAAAAGCTATTTGTCAGGTGTCAATAAGGTCCGGGCTTATAACTGTTGGATCATGCCTGTTCTCATGTACACCTTTGGCATACTCGGATGGACTCAGACCGAATTAGGTGCCCTGGATAGAGACATCCGCATGACTATGACTCTCTATATAATATATACGCATGGACCATCCAAAATCATCTGTTATGAGACGGGCTGTCAATCCAGGCTGCAAAGAAATTGTCCGTTATGTATATCCCCTGAAAAGGTCGAGGCGTATTAAGCGTCAAAACCATGCATAATTGGGAGATTTCCAACCTCAGAACCTACTTTGAGACGAAGAGAGAGAGCCCAATGCATAGAGACGTCATAGAATGTGGTAAAGGACTTACTCTCTTATCTTTGGCTGAAACCGAATGGCAGAAATCAGTGGTACTAAGCACCTCTGACTGGGAGAGCCTGCGCTCTCCATACGGAAGGAGAAGAAGTTGCACGGACGCTTTTTGCTAACACTGAGTATCTGCACAGGCACAACCAAACGGCCAAAATCCTTCACCGAGAGCCTGCTCTGAAGTACGGTCTCCTGAATGAGAGAGTGCCGTAGTACGATTCTGGCGAATAAGTCTGATATCGTGCTGATGGATCGAGCACAGTCGAGGGTACTTTTTGTGGATATCACCATCGAACATGACGAAAACCTCGTGAGAGAGGAGACAGAGAAATACGGAAGTATCTAGATCTGGCTCACGAGGTTTCTGGCATGTGGCATGTTCCACTGAAACCATCCCGATCGAGCAAATTCCAGTCAGCCTCGATCACCATCTGAGACGGCTGGGGTTCCATGGTAGTTCCAGCCAAGATGCAGTCTATTTCACAATTATTATGGAATAGATATTGCTTGTGTGGTATTTTTGGGTGTGTCGTTAAGATCGGATAGGTAGCACTTAACACAACTCCAAAAAATGTAAAAAATTGGCTTAGAAACACTTCATATACTCGAGAAAATACAGATTTTTAAACTTAAATAAAACCAAGGTTAATAGTTCTACAGCTTCGGTGCCATAATAAAAAATGTTTAGGTGGACAAGTTCTAAATAAATACAGCAAAATTTTTTTTTGGCCGGCACTTTCAGATTAAGCCCAAAAATGTATGAGCCGTGGAGGATCTCCTTTATACTTTTTGCTATTAAACAAAAACAACATTACACTAAGCACAAAAAGTAAGAGCGAGAGAGATTGTGACTTAATGTGCCGCCGCTGTGTTGTTTCGAGACCGTAGCATCCACAAAATATTACTCTCTAATGAGAGAATTCTCTCGTCGTCGATTTTGAATTATGTCACCCTTGTCGCAAATGAGCGATATGACAGCGGGCGAGCGTGTAAGCAGCCGCGGTTAGATGCGAGACGGGGTCGCCCGCGACGCGACCGCGCGCCGCCCGCAGCGTGTAGTCCTCCCGGGAGGAACATTGAGGTGTGTGAAATGAGAAAAATCCGCGCCACCTGAGCACACGTGATATGAGATTTTGAGATGTCTGAAGCCGTAGAATCCCTGCTAACATCCCTTCATTCCCTTTAGTAAGGATTAATAAATCCTTACTAATATCCTTACTAATATTATAAATGCGAAAGTGTGTTTGTTTATTGGTTTATCCTTCAATCACGCCGCAACAAAACAACAGATCGACGTGATTTTTTGAATGGGTATAGTTGAGGACCGGGAGAGTGACATAGACTAGGTTAGCCTACCGTTTTCCCGGAAAATCAAAGAGTTCCCGCGGGATTTTCAAAAACTAAAATCCATCAACTAGTACTTATATAAATGCGAAACTGTGTTTGTTTGTTGAACCCCGCAGCGACAGAGCAACTGATCTACATGATTTTTTACATGGGTTTGCATAATTAAGGAGTTCCCGCGGGATTTTTAAAAACTTATAGGTACTTATGAAATCGCAGGCAAAAAAATGGGTAATCCATACGGATGAAATTGCAGGCATGTGATTTTTTCATTGGTTTAGTTGAGGGCCAGGGGAGTGACGTAAGCTATACCTACTCTTTTCTTTGGAAAACAAAGATTTTCCGTCGTATTTAAAAAAATGCTAACTCTGCAACTTGCTCTACAAGCTTACAAATCTACAAGTTAGCGAAATGATAAAGTCAAAAATAAAACATAAAACGTAATGAGAGTAGAAATATATAACACATGTAATTAAAAAAAAATTCATGCACACTTCACAACTCACTCACGCATAATCTATAATTATATAAAAAGGCTTGTCCTGACTGACTGACGATCAACGCACAGCCTAAACCACTGAAGTTAGAAACTTGAAATTTTGACAGTAGGTTTCTTTTATGACGTAGGCGAGCACTAAGAAAGGATTTTTCGAAATTCGCCCTCCAAGGGGGTAAAAAGGGGGGTTAAAGTTTGTATGAAACTCCGTCATTTTTCAAGCTATACCCATAAAATTCGGTATTTAGGCTTTAAATTGAAAACAAAAAAGTACGTGTTTCACAGTTTTTAAAAATTCTACCCCCTAAGGGGTTAAATAGGGGTTGAATGTTTATATAATAGTCCTTCGTTCTTCAAGTTATTTTTCAAGTTACGTTTATGAAACTTGATATTTTGGCTCTTGATTAAAAATAAAGAATTACGTATTTTACATTTTTTTTTAATTCTCCCCCCAAGGGGGTAAAAAGGGGGGTTAAAGTTTGTATGAAACTCCGTCATTTTTCAAGCTATACCCATAAAATTCGGTATTTAGGCTTTAAATTGAAAACAAAAAAGTAAGTGTTTCACACTTTTAAAAAATTCTACCCCCTAAGGGGTTAAATAGGGGTTGAATGTTTGTATGATAGTCCTTCGTTCTTCAAGTTATTTTTCAAGTTATGTTTATGAAACTTGATATTTTGGCTCTTGATCAAAAATAAAGAATTACGTATTTTACATTTTTCAAAATTCTCCCCCCAAGGGGGTAAAAAGGGGGGTTAAAGTTTGTATGAAACTCCGTCATTTTTCAAGCTATACCCATAAAATTCGGTATTTAGGCTTTAAATTGAAAACAAAAAAGTAAGTGTTTCACACTTTTAAAAAATTCTACCCCCTAAGGGGTTAAATAGGGGTTGAATGTTTGTATGATAGTCCTTCGTTCTTCAAGTTATTTTTCAAGTTATGTTTATGAAACTTGATATTTTGGCTCTTGATCAAAAATAAAGAATTACGTATTTTACATTTTTTGAAAATTCTCCCCCCAAGGGGGTAAAAAGGGGGGTTAAAGTTTGTATGAAACTCCGTTATTTTTCAAGCTATACCCATAAAATTCGGTACTTAGGCTTTAAATTGAAAACAAAAAAGTAGGTGTTTCACAGTTTTTAAAAATTCTACCCCCTAAGGGATTAAATAGGGGTTGAATGTTTGTATGATAGTCCTTCGTTCTTCAAGTTATTTTTCAAGTTATGTTTATGAAACTTGATATTTTGGCTCTTGATCAAAAATAAAGAATTACGTATTTTACATTTTTTGAAAATTCTCTCCCCAAGGGGGTAAAAAGGGGAGTTTCAATATTCATAGTTAAGACAGGACAACGTCTGTCGGGTCCGCTAGTAATTTATATGAATGCAAATAAATAAATGAAATGAAATAAAATAAGTTCATGATCATTGATATTATACCAGAACTATTATTAGATATACCTCTTATAAAGAAAATAAGTAGGTTATTATTTTCATTATCCAAATATCACTGATTGAGTTATTTACGTCAATAACATTTTAAATCAATACTAAGTACGTAAACTTTAAACCATACCCAAAATAACATACCTTTGACGCGTTCAGATAGGTTCTTTTTTTATGAACGTATAATATGTAATTAATGAGTTATAACAGCAGGTTGAATAGTAAACGTTGTTAATTGCTCAGAATGCTCGCTGTAACAGATGCGGATGACAAAAAACCGATATTCCACCTGTTACAGTTACATTTCACGGTTTTATTTGTTTAGCATTCAAAGTAAATGATATCATTAGGTCAGCCGCAGGAGGCGGTTTATGTCTTTATTGGGTTTTTATAGTGCCCATCGATTTAATAGTCGGATGCTTCCTTACTTTATCAACTTCTTTTCGCCTATAGCATCTTCATTCCACTGATTACCTACTAATAACATTCATATAATTTACATTTTGAAATGAAAGTGAAATTACTTTATGCAAAAATATATTCGCCAAATTTGTTCGCTGATGGACTCGTTTGGTTCTTGAGAATATTGGAAGGCAACCATCCCGCTGGTCCAACGATATCATCAGGCTTGTGGAGAAGACTTATTAAGAATGGCACAAAATCGAAAGGAATGGCGGATCTCTAGGTACATGAGGAGACCTTTATCCAACATAAGACGAAGTGAAGGGCTAGCATGAAGAAAGAAGAAGAGAATAATAAATTTTACTTGCATCAAGGGTTTAAAAGAAATGTGGGTAAACATGAGTCATGTTAAGGTAGGTTTGACTGAAATGAAATTCCTCATAATATTTTCATTTTTGTACCGATAAAGTAGGTGATACCTTTTAAACTGACTAGATACCTACACTCATCTCGACAGTTGACTCTGTTGAGTCAACTCAGAGACATAACCGTACGTAAGGTAATCCTGGTATGAGGTTACGAGTCAGTTTCCAGCATAACAAATATTTCTAGAGAAAAAGTGATAACTATTTGTCTTTACCTATATACAAATTCTTATGTAACCATTAATCGAGCGAAACAAACGAAGCGTTACAATATGGTCACGATACATTACCCCACACGGGCACTCCGGTTAAATATAATTGCTGCAATTGCCGATAATTTCCCCCGTACCAATAAAATGCCCATTAAAAAGAGTTCATGGTTTTAAAGGTTTTTGAGAGTAGGGGTTGGCAGGGTTTTAAGTAATAGTGTATCTACTTTACAATATACCTATATACTACCTTTCTCTCGCGACTTCGTTCGCCGTCAATAATGAATGAATGAATATACTTTTATTGTAAACCACACACATTAGAAGAGATAACAAAACAATGAGCTTAACAAAGTCATTATACAATTTGGCGTTATCGCTATACTGATAATATATCGCTATTTAATTATTATATTGTAATAATGTAGTATTAACTCGTGGTTTATGTTGAAGCTAAGCCCTTTGCTATCTAAACCATATATGCTTTCCAAAGCGTTTACCATATTATATTCTATATTCTTGAATGTATATAATAATATGTGGTATCTTGTAGTCTGTATATTGTAAATACCAACGTAAATACTTAGTATTGGATATGTATTCTAATCTAGATTTTGCTGAGAATATATTATGTATACATAATATAAGTTCATCACAATCAATCAAGCGTTAAGTTAGTAAAGCAACCAATGTAATTAAATTAAGTATAGTATGTAATATACGTAGTATCCCCAAGGGTCCGTTCTCTCCGCTACACTCTTTTTGCTGCACATCAACGATCTGCTAATACCCGGAATCCTGGGGTATGCAGATGACAGCACTGTAACGGAGAGATATATATCCAGTCCGCGCTCAAACAGTACTGAGATCAACGAACTCAGAGAGGCGATGGTAGAACGTGTAAACTCCACCCTCCAAGATGTGTCTAATTGGGGTGTAGCCAATTTGGTAGAGTTTAACGCTACCAAAACACAGGCGTGTCTTTTTTCAGCTAAGCGGAGCCCTTTTAACCTGGCTCCCACTTTTCGAAACGTATCCGTCCCAATCACCGACCACATTGATCTTCTAGGCCTCGACATCTCAGCAACTATAAACTTTGGAAGAGCCATCGAAGCTAAGGCCAAGACTGCTGCCAAAAAACTAGGCATCCTTAACAAGGTCAAGCGGTACTTCACGCCACTGTGGCGACACCCCTGTTGTCAAATCTGTCATTTAAATCTGTCAACGTCAAATATGTAATAATCTATGGTACCGAAAATTAAACGGATTACTTATTGCATTTTCCTGGACTTTTATTGCTATCAAGATTGCTATTATCCGCCAAACAATATGTGCCGATTATTGCCGCCAAAGTGGTGACCCCGACGTTCGACGCAAAAAGAATTAACACTGGTTGGAGCCCTATTACCCTATCGACGCCAGGGAGCGTGCCCCCGAATTGTTCGACCACATGTCTACACTAGTTTGTGGAGTTGCTGACTGATAGTGGACAAGCGGTTGCAATCGCCCTCCGCTTCTTAGTGACAAGTGCTGCGCTACATGCCTGGATACCCGCTTGGCTAACAGCTGGCCAACTGCCTGGCTATCTACACCTTAGCCTACCTGGATTGCATCTGGTTCCTGGTTGTCAATGTGTAACTGGTGATATGTGCCTTGTGTTGTGAATAGTGATTCCTACTCCCATGTAAATAAAACAAACAACTTACAACTAAACTAAACTTAACACTTAACTAAACTTAACACTAAACTAGCATACTAAAGACTAACAAACTTTAATAAAACTCTATTCATAGTGTACTAAGGTAACATTGTATGTGTAAAAAAATAACCCTTAATTGGTAAGTTAATTACTATTTTATTTGCTAGGTTTTGTTATATATTCATTTTACAACTGTAGTCTGTTAGTTATCTTTTAAATTGTGTTTGTGTTTTTTTATACTTATCCTTAGCTTAGCATATTATTTTAGTTATTTAAAGATAAGTACTAATACTGGGAGAACTAGGTATAAATGTTATTACACCTTACGGTTTGAACACTGGTTTTGTGATTGTTTAGGGAATATACATAACTAAATAAAGATAATGGAGGAAGAACTGAAAAGACTTACGGAAGAGAATGCTGCTCTGCAAGCCCGCTTAGGAGAGAAATCTCAGGTTTGCAAAGTCTCTGCTAAAATTCCACCTTTCTGGGCACATAAGCCTATAATATGGTTTGCCACAGTGGAAGCTCAATTTGAAATAGCCGGCATAGTCACCGATAGTACAAAATATAGCTATGTACTCGGTCATCTAGAGCAAAAGTACTCGCAGGAGGTTGAGGATATAATTACCAATCCTCCCCCAGTCGGGCAAAGATATATAAAACTAAAAGAGGAGCTAATAAGACGCCTCTCAATGTCAGAGGAAGAGAGGGTGAGGCAGCTAATCTCAGATGAGGAACTTGGGGATCGCAAGCCGTCCCAGTTCCTAAGGCATCTGCGTTCATTAGCCGGATCAGCTTTGTCTGATGAAAATATCCTCCGGCAGTTATGGATGAGGCGACTTCCTCAACAGGTGCAGGTGGTAATTACCTCTCAGCTAGAGCTCCCCTTAGATAAAATGGCAGAGTTAGCAGATAGAGTCACAGAGCTTGTGAACCCTAAACAGGTTTTGGCCTGTGCTGCTCCACCTGCATCTACCTCTATGCTGGACACCTTAATGGAAAAGGTGGAAGAGCTTTCCAAACAGGTCGCAAGTTTGTCAACCTCACACAACGGGCGTTCCCGCAGTACTAGTAGAGCCAGACGTTACAGGCATTCAAGAGAAGGTACTCCTGCCGGACTTTGTTGACATAAAAAATTCTCGGCTAAGGCGAGCAAGTGTGTTAAGCCTTGCAATTGGTCGGGAAATGTGACCAACAGTCAGTAAAGGCGGCATCTGACTGTTCTATAACTAGCTCCAGCCGTCGATTATTTGTAACAGACAAATCTTCTAAAATCCGTTATTTAATTGATACAGGATCCGACTTATGTTGTTACCCTCGACGCTTGATTAAAAATAATTTAACCTCCGCTGACTACAACCTCAGCGCTGCAAATGGGAGCACAATAAAAACTTATGGTACTATTCAGTTAGATTTAAACTTAGGATTAAGACGGTCCTTTAAATGGAATTTTATAATCGCGGATGTTGGACTACCAATAATTGGTTCTGACTTCTTAAGTTATTATAACCTATTACCAGACTGCCGCAACAAACGTGTCATAGATGGAAATACCAAACTGACTGTGTGTGCTGTTATTGCAAATACAGAAGAAAATAGCATAAAAGCTGTTTCTTCTAATCATACACCTTTTGCTGATGTACTTGCTGAGTTTTCTGACATAACACGACCTCCAGGTTTACCAAGGTTCGTGAAGCACAACACTGTGCACTATATTAAAACGACAGAAGGCAGTCCGGTATCATGCAGACCACGACGATTAGCACCTCAAAAGCTCATCGCTGCAAAGAAAGAGTTTGAGAGCATGGTTCAATGTGGCACTGCACGTCCATCAAAAAGTTCATGGGCATCTCCCCTGCACATGACTACCAAAAAGGATAACACCTGGCGTCCATGTGGCGATTATCGCGCACTGAACGCCCGGACTATACCAGACAGGTACCCTGTGAGGCATATTAATGATTTTGCCAACAGCCTCTCTGGTGCTACTATTTTCAGCACCTTAGACTTGGTAAAAGCGTATCATCAAATACCAGTCTATGAGGAAGACATCTCGAAGACAGCCATTGTTACCCCGTTTGGCCTCTTCGAATTCCCATTCATGACTTTTGGTTTGCGCAATGCTGGCCAAACCTTTCAGAGGTTTATCGATGAGGTCACACGGGGTCTCGATTTCTGTTTTCCATATATTGATGATGTATTAGTTTTCTCACCAGACGTTGAAAGCCACAAAGAACATCTCCGGATTCTTTTTAAACGATTGCAAGACTATGGTGTGGTAATTAACCCATCCAAATGCGTTCTAGGAGCAAAAGAGGTACTCTTTCTGGGTTATGTCATCAATGCCCAAGGTACCCGTCCCCCTCAGGACCGTGTCAAAAACTTGCTGGATTTTCCACCACCTGAAACAGTGCAGGCCATGAGGAGATTCCTTGGCATGTTAAACTTTTATCGCAGGTTCATTCCTCATGCTGCACGATTTCAGGCACCATTAATTGATGCTCTTGTATCAACAAACAGCAAAGGTGCAAAACCATTTCCATGGACACCTGAGCTGCTGAAACAGTTTGAACAGTGTAAGAAAAATCTGTGCGATGCAACACTTCTCCAGCATCCTGTAAACGGTGCAGAATTGGGTCTTTTTACTGATGCATCCAGTATACACATTGGCTCTTGCCTACAACAACAAGTGGATGGAGAATGGGTTCCTCTCGCATTCTTTAGCAAGAAACTTACTCCTAAACAGGCAGACTGGCCAGCCTACTACAGAGAACTTTTGGCGGTGTATGAAAGTGTACAGCATTTCCGTCATATCCTCGAGGTTCAGCATTGCACAATCTACACTGATCATAAGCCGTTGTTGTACGCTTTCGTACAACGTCGGGAGAAACTTCCCCCCGCACAGCTTAATCAATTATCTTTCATCAGCCAGTTTAGCACTGATATTAAATACATTAAAGGCGAGGACAACGTGGTTGCTGACGCTCTATCGCGAATAGATGCCATTAGCCTTGAGCAAGAGTATGAAGCTCTTGCCAAAGCTCAGGAAGCTGACCAAGAGCTGCAGCAACTTCTGCGCTCAAATTCAACCAGTCTGAAATTGACAAGTATCAAATTACCTGGCACGGATGTAACTTTGGTTTGCGATGATTCAACAAGCAAATTGCGCCCGTACGTCCCGCCTAATGCTCGCCGTATGATTTTTTCAAAATTACACAATCTGAGCCATCCAGGTGCGAGAGCGACTATACGCCTCGTATCTGATCGGTATGTTTGGCCATCAGTAAAAAAAGATTGTCGAGAGTGGTCTCGCTCTTGCGATGCTTGCCATCGTAGCAAAGTGTCAAGACACAATTCTGCTCCGCTCGGCAATTTCGATACGCCGACTGGGCGATTTTTGCATGTCCACATGGACATAGTGGGACCTCTTCCCGTCTCGGACGAGTATCGATATTGCCTAACGGCAATTGACAGAGTAACCCGGTGGCCAGAAGTTTGGCCTATGCGAACCGCCACGGCGGAGGAAGTTGCCTCCACCTTCACACGCGAGTGGGTTCCTCGTTTTGGCGTGCCTTCGGTCGTAACAACAGATCGCGGAGCTCAATTTGAGTCCGATCTGTTTCGCCGACTGATGCACAGTTTCGCCAGCAAGCGAGTTCGCACCACAGCCTATCACCCTGCCGCAAACGGCATGATAGAACGTGTCCACCGACAGTTGAAAGCCTCTCTAATGTGCCATGGAGGTTCATGGACGAGCGCACTACCTTTAGTTCTTCTGGGAATGCGTTCAGCCTTTAAAGCAGACCTCAAGACTACTGCTTCAGAATTAGTATATGGGGAGACACTCCGCCTACCAGGAGAGATTATAGTTGAGGCCCTGGAACCACCCGGTTCTCAGGACTTAAGCGATTTTGTTGCACGATTGCGACATCATATGTCAAATATTCGACCAGTGCCTGCATCGCGGCATTCCCAACCTGTCTTTTCTGTTTAAGGACATAGACGAGTGTTCACATCTACTCTTAAGAGATGATGCTGTGCGACGTCCGTTACAACCTCCCTACACAGGCCCGTACAAAATTTTACAGAGGGCTACGGATAAGAAAACCGTCACCATTGATTGGAAAGGGAAACCAGTCGTGGTCACTATGGACCGGGTAAAGCCATACTTCATAGAGGAAGTACCCGTTTCATATAGTCCGTCACCGGAACCACAGGAAGATCGTCCTGTACCGGTGGAAGCCAGGATTCCTGAGACAAATTACAGGACCCGTTCAGGCCGTACGGTGCACTTTAAAAAACCTTTTGATATGTAATTAATTTTCTTTTTGTCTCTTATTATAATTATTTTTTTTGTACTCATTTTTTCTCCGTGGGGGGGTGGTGTGGCGACACCCCTGTTGTCAAATCTGTCATTTAAATCTGTCAACGTCAAATATGTAATAATCTATGGTACCGAAAATTAAACGGATTACTTATTGCATTTTCCTGGACTTTTATTGCTATCAAGATTGCTATTATCCGCCAAACAATATGTGCCGATTATTGCCGCCAAACCACAACAATTGCTTACTCTATATCAAGCTCAGGTCAGGTCGTGCATGGAGTACTGCAGTCACCTTTTCGATGGCTCCGCTAAATACCAACTTGCAGCACTAGATGCTGTAGATCGTCGGGCTAGGAGACTCATTGGCAATGACTCACCACTTTTAAGTAAACTCCAGAGTCTCGATCACCGCCGTAAAGTTGCCGGCTTGTCGGTGTTTTATAGGATATATTTCGGTGAGTGTGCTCAGGAGCTCTTCGATCTTGTCCCCCCTTCACCTTTTTACCACCGCACTGCAATACATAGGGTGAGCTTCCATCCCTACGTCGTTGATATTCCACCTACGCGCACCAAGCGCTTTAAGTCTTCATTCCTGATTCGCACGGCTAGGGTCTGGAATGCTCTCCCAAGATCTGTGTTTCCTAACACGTACAATTTGGGTATCTTTAAAAAAAGGGTGAATAGGCATCTTCTA
Source organism: Hipparchia sbordonii (assembly GCA_038048805.1). Classification (NCBI taxonomy): domain Eukaryota; kingdom Metazoa; phylum Arthropoda; class Insecta; order Lepidoptera; family Nymphalidae; genus Hipparchia; species Hipparchia sbordonii. Next base: position 8,799,539 of record CM076110.1, read on the forward strand.
GGCAAACGCGTTACACCTTAGACCGCATCATCACTTTCCATCAGGTGTGGTAGTGGTCAAGCGTGTGCCTATAATGTATAAAAAAAAAAAAAAGTAGTATATATGTAGTAGACGTAGATAATAATCTACGTCTCCGCAGTAGACTAGGTCATATCCGTTATTTTCTTCATAATAATTCAGAAAGTGGTAGGTACATCATTTCCTCACTTCCACCTGTGCCTTTAGCTCTATTGAAGGCTTTGAAGGCATGTCGCCTTTAGGAAGTTTTCAGGCCAAAATTTCAAAGGTGTCATTAAGATAATTGAGGCCCGAGCAAAACAAAGTATAGAAAGAAGTCGCGTCACATGCACGGACAAAGACGTAGCGGGGCGTCGCGACACAACGCGTTTAGCCTAAACACAGGGTTGTCATACATAAAATGATATAAAAAATTAACTAGTACCTCAATTATAAAAAATATTAATAGGTAATTAAGTTAATCTATTTTGAAGTTAGGTAGAGGAAAATTACACAATGTAGAACAAAGAGCAAACCTACTTAATTTTCACGAAAAAAAATTGAGGTAATTTTAATGAAAAACCCATAACTTTTTTTTACAAAACAATGGTCTGATAGAGGCTATGTTTTATTCTAGGAAACCAAGGAGTTTAACAAAAAACTTAATTTGCTCAAAGGAAGTCATGGGTATGTACCAACTAGAAATTCAAAGCTTATTATTCAAAGCTTATGTACAGTTGAGCACTCGCTGCGCTCATTACGATCACGCGCGGTTTCAACATTGTGATAATACCCTTGGTCAAGCTTCTCGTGAGAATTTTCCGCGAGCTGTTATGAAAATACTTTGCTGATTTAATTTTGCTTTGTTAATCCCATATTTATTTGCAAAATAGAAATCTCTTATCAAAATCTAGATGAAACATAGGGAAACACGGCTCTCTATCTGCAGGTGCCGAAATATGCGTACATTGTGACAACCCTCGACTGTGCCCTCGTGAGAATTATGAGCAGCTTATAGTGTTTTCCTGATACGATTTTTATTTTGGTGATCTCATATCTACATATTACTAATAATAAAAACCATTTATCATAAACTAGATTTAGTTATAGGAACAGACATATCTATGCTGCTCAATGCTCAATGTAAAATAACGTTTATAAGCACAATACCATTTTTGTTTTTTTATTATCCTAACTAGTCTCGGAAGTATAGAGCTTTAAAGCATCCTGTTAGACAGGGAGAGCGCTACTGGAGTGTGACGTCACTAGTCAATAGCTCCATACACTCTCCATAGAAAATTGCATTTTAGAAAGAGACCTATAGAGTCGCAGTAAAACAGCTCATAACTTACCTATTTATTTTTTGACCAAGTCATTTTTGTTTTTAAAAATGTTATTCTTACATATTAAGTTTTCAATTGTAATTAATAATTATTAATTATTATATATCAACATTTTGACAACTGTCAAAAATCCAATTATCCGCAGTTCATAAAGCTTTGCTGATGTGGTTTTGTTTCAGTGATCTTACATCTATAGTATACCTACCTACATAACTGTCTCTTTGGACTAGTGGTTAGCAAGTTCGACTGCGGATGACTATGTCCCGGATTCAATTCCCGGGTCGAGCCAAAAAAATGTATTGGGTTTTCTGTTAAGAAATTAACTAGCCCGGAGTTAAGAAGTTGGCGGTGAGTCAACCCCGTGTCTCGGAGAACACCGTAAAGCCGTCGGTCCTGCGCCTGATCTCTCACTGGTCGTGTCGGATTTTCCGTCCCATCGAACTTTTAGAGTGAGGGAATACAGAGTGCACCTTTTGTTTGCGCACGCACTTGTGCACTATAATATCTCCCGCGCAGATGGCTAATCTCTGTGGAAATTGGCCGCCGTAGCCGGATTCAGTCGGGAGGACATTATACATAACTATTCAAAATGCTTAACTCTCAGGTAGTTCTATAGGGATAGTTATGCACCGCTGTGCGCCCACTCGCGTTGGTTGCGCCGGGTTCTCCGCACGCAGCGGTGCGGAAAACGCGCGCCCATTGTGACAACCCTCGGCCGCACCTCACGTGACGCGAAACAAAACCGAATCGGCAAAGTATACTATATCATAATTTTGCCGATTCGATTGCAATAATTTTTTCCCACTCCAATCCTATTTTTAGGGTTCCGCATCCTTTGGGTACAGAACGGGACCCTATTACTAAGCCTCCGCTGTCCGTCCGTCCGTTTGTCTGACAGCGGGTTGTATCTCATGAACCGTAATAGTTACTTGTACAGAATATGTAGGTAAATCGATTGCCGCCATGACAACAAATAATAAAAATAAAATAAAAAATAAAGGAGGGTCCCCTTACAAGAAACATGATTTTTTCGTTTTTTTTTTCGAGTTGTCGTCTTAAATAAATTTAAGAAATGCTCAGAGTTAAATCTTTATTTAATAGGTACCTAATTGTTTTCAATAGTTGGGATTCAACAAATTAGGTAGTAGGTATCTATTTTAATTTAATTTTTTGGTAGTAACAAATAATACCTAGGTACACAGACTAATAACAGACAGAATACGTTAAAAAAATGTCTTATCATCATTTTCTAATGTGATTAAATTCAACATCCTGAAGATGGAAAAATAGTAGTTGTATATCTCACACGAACGGTTATACATCAGCTTGTACATAAAATAAAAAACAAAAATACAGCTTCTAATCTCCATTAATCCTAGGTGAGATGAGATGCATCTGTAACCTACGAACCGGCATCCCGGCGTGAACAATGCGACTGGCGACAATGCGACCACCGGGTGGAAACTCCTCCTCACTTCACTTCGCTTCGCTTCAGTGAGATGATGAAAGTGCTGGAACTATCAGAACGGTGCGCCTTTTAGTTCACCAATATTGTATACTAGCTGTTGCCTGCGACTTCGTCCGCGTCAATTTCTGTTATTGCGATCGCGATTAAGAAGTTTTTAAAAGACTATTATTTTAAATATGGATAATTTTCCCCGTTTTTGCAACATTTTTCACTGATGCTTCGCTCCGATTGATCGCAGCGTGATGTTATATAGCCTAAAGCCTTCCTCGATAAATGGACTATCCAACACAAAAATAATTTTTCAATTCGAACCAGTAGTAGTTCCTGAGATTGGCGCGTTCAAACAAACAAACTCTTCAGCTTTATAGTATTAGTAAAGATTCGAAAATAGGAGTGCTCTATAGCATAGCACCTACATAATTATGTTCTAAATTCTACTATCCTACTAATATTATAAATGCAAAAGTGTTTTTGTTTGTTGGTTTGTCCTTCAATCACGCTGCAACAGAGCTACGGATCGACGTAATTTTTTGCTTGTGTTGAGGACCTGGAGATAGGCTACTTTTTATCCCGGAAAATCAAAAAGTTCCCGCGGGATTTCAAAAACTGCTATAAATGAAACCCGGACGAAGTCGCGGGCGGGGCAGCCAGTAATACATAATAATTAATACGGTGATATAAAAAATACTATTAATGCCGCTACAAATAGAAAATAACACATTGCATTGTACTGTATGTTGTATCATTTAGGTATGAGGTACATATTATCAACAGACGAAAAAAAGGAGGAGGTTCTCAAGTCGTCACGTAATTATGTTTTTTTTTATTTACATTTTTATGTATGGCCACGCATTTAAATCTAAGGGTAATCAAACACGATTTTCCACAAAAAATTAAAAAAACAATAACTTTTTAACAAAAATTGAACTGACGATAAAAACAAATAAAAAGGGAAAAATAAAATAAACCTTTTTAGTCTTAATAATAACAGGTAATAGCAATCTCTCAGCTCGCTAAGTAGCTACGCAAGTTTTATGAAACTCTAAAAAATCCACAAACAAAAGTTATATCATAAAAAATTTATAAAAAAGAGAAAATTAAACAAATATATCTCGCTTTGGAATTACGTAGCTATCGAAAAAATGTGACGCTGTAAATCAAAATAATCAGAACGCGCGGTGTATGTGTGAAATTCCATACTAACATCAGGGTAGAGCGGGGGCGAACGGCGAATACTCATTACTGGCACGTGACACGAGTCTCACCGCGCCCACTCGACCCCCCTCGACTGTTACATTCGGCAATGAGTTATTGAGTGTTCCGAAAGCTCATGTGTTAAACCGTCACTACTCATGTTGCGTTGCGAGTTGCGACGGGAAGAATGTGGTACGTTATTACTGTTTGGTGGACATAAATGTGTACATTCTCGTACACACCTACATAAGATGTAGAGAACGCTGGTGTGGAATAACTTGGCTTTGACTATTACTCAAAAAACATTGTTAAATTGTTTATTCATATAAACGGTTAAATAATGATTAAGGTTTGGGGTGAAATTAAGAAATGTAATTATTATCTTTATTTGTAAATGTAACGCATTTCGAAGTTTATTTTACAGGTATTGCTCTAGAGTGGTAAGAGTTTGAAGACAATCTTGGTCCTATTGTAGGCTCACTCATGTGAGGTACATACCTATATCTTATTCAATTTGCTACTCAGGTTGAGATCTACAGAGCATGCTATGCCTTGGCTCGGAATTGCAACAGAGTTAAAACGAAATACAAGTATGGCTTGACATAATTCTGTCTCATTTTAACTCTGACTTGAACTTAGCAGATTAAGAGTGCAATCGATAGATTTCAGATTTAGATCTATAAAAGTTTAATTATCCTTTGAGTTTCTGACTTTAAAAGTGAGGTATCTTTGTATATTAAAAGTATGTTGTATTATGCACCTTGTTACTTGATACTGGTTTTTTTAATCAGTAAAAAACGTTTAATGAAAAAAAAAAGAATAAAACAAAATTCGTCGGCGCGGCCATTGTTAATTGCAGTTGATTGATGACGCAATACGAGCCGTCAAATTACCCCCAAAATGTGACCCGCTTCAGTGGAAAGGCGACAAAATTCAACGGTTTTTCGCCAGAGCGTATTTTTCTAATTGAATCATGTGTGATTTATTATTGGTCTGATGATGTATCATTCTTTCAACAGCAGCCGTGGCTCACCCCATTGCGGCCCGAATTATTGCTACAAATGTTCACATCCGCGCTTTTTAACTGCAGCACCACTCCGCCCCTACTTCCCCTTCAGTTTTTTATTAAACTGAGTAATCGATTTTTTGGAGACTTTATTGAAGGATCGTAGTCGTGAACTGCGTTTAATAAAAATGATTACAATTTTGAACGGGAAGATTTTTTGTTATGTTTTATCTTTTTATGGTGTTTAATAAACGATTATTTCATTAAGTTCAAGAGTAAGTTCAGGCACTTAGATATACTTACAATTGATTTAAAACAAACGCCATCTAGATAGCTTTAGCTCCGACATAGAAACTTAGGTATTATGAAGAGTTTGTGTGGTGTTGCGTTATACTTGCGTTTCTTCTATATTTGGAACGGGTAAGTATTATTAAAAGCTAGATGATGCCCACGACTTCGTCCGCGTGGATTAAAGTATTTAATTGCCGCGGGAACTCTTTAATTTTTCGGGTGTAAAATGTAGAATGTGTGTAAATCCCGGGTACAAGCTATCTCCATTCTTTTCAGCCAAATCATTCGTTGTGGCGTGAAAGAGTAAATAACGTAGGCACAAACACATATACAAACTTTTAACTTTATAATATGTATTAGTGTGATATAAATAGGTACCTTTCTTCAATATACAGATACCCACTGAACGGGGTTTATATTCAATGGGTTTATATGGGTAAGAATTTTAACAATAACACAATCAATGCAAGGAATATTAACTCAATTATAGTAACGTAAATGTTACGTAAGTGCATTTCCTGGGTTCAATAATGGTCCGACACTCAAATTACTCAACACAAGACTTTCGCTGAGCGGGGCCGCGGGCGATTACCGGATTTACTCTATATATACAATACCCGAGGGAGGAAGCCATAGAGTTGGTGATATTTAGGACTCGACAAGTTAAGGAGCTAAAATGAAACAGATGTTTAGCTAAAATATGAGAACATGAGATCTATTTACTTTTTTTATTAAACTACCAGCGGATGCCCATGACTTCGTCCGCGGAAATTTAGGTTTTAAAATCCCGCGGGAACTCTTTAATTTTCCGCGATAAAAAGTAGCATATGTCACTCTCCAGGTCCTCATCTATAACCAAACAAAAAATCACGTCGATCCTTAGCTCTGTTAAAGCGTGACTAAGATCTACTTGCTCGTGCACAAAGACATAAGCATCGACCAAGTTACTTGTAGGTACAAAAAAAAATCATGACGTTTTGGAAAATTTAATAATCTATTTAAAACTTAGGTAAATACATATCTTATGACATTTAATTTAAATAAGAGTTATTTGTAATGAAAACTTAATAAATTAAGATCTTGAAACAATGTTTGGCAAAACTTTCAATGGAATTTTTTTTACCAATTAGGTATTTACAAGATAACAGGAAATATGAAATTTATCCGTGAAAATATTCATAACATTCACTTCATATGAAAAAAGATAAAACTAAAAAGTAACTTTTGCACTTCTAACTATAGAACTCTGTAAACCACGGTTTAAATCATATTGTTAACAAGATGTCCATTCTACGAGATTCTTGTGTCTGCACCAAAACCGGAAAGGTTTCCCTTAAAATTCAAGTGGCCAATTATGGAGTTACGTTTTGGTCTTTACCTCTTGCCAACATTTCGAGAACACTTCACCTTTTGTATTGGAGCGAAGTTTAAAAACATTGCGCATAAGAGTGCTTCGGAACAGCGGGATTTTTCTAAGTAACTATTCACAATACATCAACATGATGCACTATTGATACTTACTAAGTTGAGTACGCACTTACCTAAATCCAAAGTGTTACTTAAGATTTTAAATAGGTTCGAGCTCATCGGATATTTAAAAAGTGTCTACGTACCTGTACAATTTTTAATGTATCTACATTAAAAAACCTTTTACGTACCCTTTGCAACGTTTTACATGCTCACTCACAAAATTCAATAGGTAGGTACTTTAATTAGTCCTTACTAATATTATAAATGAGAAAGTGTGTTTGTTTGTTGGTTTGTCCTTCAATAACGCAGCAACGGAGCATTGGATCGATGTGATTTTTTCATGGGTATAGCTGAGGAGGAGGCTACTTTTTATTACCGGAAAAGCAAAGGATTCCCGAGGGTTTTTAAAAACCTAAATCCACGTGAACGATGATCAAGGGCAGACCCTTGATCTATTTAGTTCCAAGGTTCTGCCCTTTATTCAGATCAGCATCTCCATTTGTAAATGCCGATTTAAATAAAGTATGATAGGCAGACTTCACACACCTTTAAGAACAATAAAAATAACAGTCCGTCTTATTGAATCATTTACAAAATGGAATTGAATTCCGATATTTTTTATTTTGAGCTGAAAATATGCATATGGTGGACGAATAATTGATGTCTACAGTTAACGGTGAAGCAGACAAGCGGAAACACAGGGCGTTGCAAGTGGAGAACGTTCAAGTAACTTGAAGCATTCAGGCATCACTTTAATTGCGACCAAATGACGGCGTTTATTGTATTGAGGGAAAGGATTTATGTTTCATTTTATTTCTTAACAATATTTGTATGACAAAAAATAAGTAAGTAGGAATTATTTTCGAATAGTTAGAGGTGCGGTCCTGGGATTCGAACCTAGAACTCACTTTGGAAGTCTTTAGGTATCCAACATTTTAAATAGACCACATTTAGATATAGGCAAAAATATTTACGTTTCTTTCTTTCTTGTTCTTATATTCCGGGAATCATTTACTAAGTAGTATTAAGTACCTAGGTACTAGTGAAATATGGTACCCAGAATATAAGAATTTTTAAGAAAATAAAGTTTGGGAACCTCTGCTAAATTCTAAAGTCTAGGTACCTAACTATCGATGTATTAGGTACAATATAGATTATTAGGTAGGTATATCATAATAATGATTTACTTACGTGGATCATCTTAGGTTCATTTCAACGAGACCACACGGATGCAATATAATTGCATTTGTATTCAATTTAAACAACCCAATTCCAAATTTAAATAACGTACAGAAATTAAGTCGTCAACTGAGTCGCGTCGATGATTCCTTTCACAGAATACCTCCGCTCAGATTGAAAGCCACATTTTTTCAAAAAACGACGGCAGCCCTTCAATGTAACAACCCAAAAGTCGGTAAATAGTTAACAAAGGGTCCACAATGCTCCAATGCCAATGTTTGGGCCAAAATAAAGGAATATCTCTGAAGGCACAGTCATTGTGCGCGCACGCATTGTTCCGCAGTTCACCAAGGGTTGCACAAAACCGATCGGTAGCTGTCGGCTGCGCGCTCAAAGGGCTCATGTTTGCCTACAATATTATTTTTATTGCAGTAATTGAGAGAGATTCTTTGACAATTGCCTGTGAACGGCCGACTCATCAGTTTGGGTGCGTTTAGACTTTCTAATTTTATGATCATTGCCCTGTGGCTTTAAGCGGATTGCTCCGTATTCAATAGGCTTTATCTATTAAAGATAAAAAAAATAAGGTCCTCTCTAAAAATATAGGTAAACTAGAAAAGTATACTTTTATTGTTCCTAGCAGGTATGTAAATAACCATCGAAAATTTAGCGAAAATTTTTGCTATACCTACCAAAGTTTTACCTACTTAGTGAGGGGTATCTTCTTAATTTCTTGCTTCAGTGATCTTCTTCTTCTTCTTCAACTTATAGACGTCCACTGCTGGACATAAGTATTGCATGGACCTCCACAGACCTCGGTCTTACGCCGCCTGAATCCAGCGACTCCCTGCGGCTCGTTTGATGTCGCAGGGTGTGATTCAGTGATCTAATTCAAAATCGACAGATTCGTGTACGCAAAACGTTCAATAGGTAGATATAGGTACGAAAAACTTTTGAAAATTTAGATTAGTAAGCAAAAATTTTTTCTGGTGGGATGCTTTGGCCGTGGCTAGTTACCAACCTACCGCCAAATACGCGCCGCCAAGCGATTTAGCATTCCGGCACGATGTCGTGTAGAAACAGATTAGGAGTAGGTATGGGTTGAATGTACACTACTATACCCCTTCCAAGTTAGCCCGCTTCCGTCTTGGACCGTCACTTACCATCAGGTGAGACCACAGTCAAGGACTATCTTCTTATCAGATAAAAAAAATTACCGACTGATAAAACAGATTTCAATTATCTATAAATGATTTGATTTTTGACACGCTTTATAAAATATCTGGATTAAAGATTCTACCTTCAATCTGTAAATTTTGGACTACCGGACGTAGGTAAAGTTGGTGAAAACGAATTTGTCACTTTTCAGTGAGGCATGGGTTATTGGTAGGTAAATTCAATAAAATTTAAGGAACGTTGGTGAAAAATAGCATTAATAGGTAAAGCAAGGCTTAATTGCTTACAAATTAACCGCAGTAGGTAGATATTCTGTTTTAAACAAAATTTATTTCTTTGTTTTATCTACTTGTAATAACCCCAAAATCCTTTCAAGTAGGTAACAGCAGGCCATAGCGAATTCTACCACCATAAATATTTACAATTTGCAAAATTTCTATATTGTTAAAATTTCTTGGTTCTTCTATCTTATCTGTGGCCGTTAAAAATACCAAGGTAATGAACAAGATGGCGGCCAACGAGGCGTGTTTTCAAAGAGTGCCGATGTAAAACAATGGCTCATAAAAGTTATGGTCTTGTTTAGGGCAATAGCTACTATATTGTTTCTTCAGAAGTACCGACTTCGGCCTTAGGTAAGGTACCTAAGACAATATTGACCTGTCTATCCATATTAAAAGTAGGTAGTAGGTATTATTTTTGTGCTTCGTTATCAGTTCGTTGTTTAGTGGTCGGAACCTATCTAAGTATACCGACAATGACTGACCAGCTGATAGACAACGCACAGCCTACACTGTAGGTAGACCTTATTCCTCCCAAAGTGTGTAAAAGGTGCATTGTTAGGAATTTTACACATAGTAGAAGGTAACGAAGGTAGATTTATCGTTATAAATTTTTTTCGTTAAATAGGTATATTTTTAATTGCACTATTAATAAATTCTTGTATTTCAATTCATTAACATTATATCGCTTAAAACCTAAATTTTAACTAATACGTATTATTCCTTAAAAAAAAACCTTCCTGACAGTTATTTGATAAAATACAAAAAATTAAAAAAGTTCGTAGGAAAGTTACTCGTAGTATCACACGCTACGCTATCACGTAGAGCGCGGGAAACTCCGTCCGAAGTTATGGCCAAGTTTGGTCGCCCCGCCCTCGCGCCGCCCCTCGCGCCGTCCCGCTCGCACCGCCACCTCGCCGGCCGCCGCTACGCCACGACGCCGCTACTTCCGAACTTTGCATTTCTTTGCAGTTTCACGCTGAAACTTTCAAAAGTTCGCGACACGCAACTTTTATGCAATAAAGATATTCTTATGAATTCGTGTAAACGTTTAATTTGAGATTTTATAAATCATCCATGATTGAGTACCTAAATGAAGTTTATTAATAAAAAAGTCAGCCAGAAGTTTGTCAGAGGCGATTTAGAATAAATGAATACGTGCGGGTGTCAGTCAGCGACCCCAGCGATTGGCATTCCACGCGTGCTTCGACCAAATGAAATGCCACCCCAGCGGCGAGCTTTCGACTCAAACATGGAAATCATAATTTTTCATGAGCTCGTTGATAGGTTTTCACACCGGTCGCGGTTTCCCGCCGCCCCGTGGCCTAATTACCGCCGCCTCGCGATACGTCACCGCGATAATTCAAAAAAATCCACCCATCCTTCTCGTACCCGGCGACGCGTCGCGGCGGCGTCTCGTTCGCGCGGGCATTTTTATAAAAACGCAGAGATCGACCGCGGCCGTCCCGTTCGTTCCCGCTGCGGCTCCGCGCCGCCCGCACCCTTCGTCTCCTTCCCGCTTTTTACGAGACGTAGGGGCCGCCACCCGGGTGGGGGCGGCGACCGCGCGAACGCAAAATATTGACCATCGGAAAAAGTCGCGTCGTATCGCAGTCATCAGTCGAAACGGAGTCCTCGCGAGCACGCGTCCCTTCGCGGCTTCGGTGCGCGTCGTGCGTCTTCGGCTTGCGGTCTCGCCGAGTCCCCGTTTATTTTTCCCGAGTCCCCCGCCCGGCGTCTTGCCCGCGCCCAACAAGTGGCGCGGCCGGCTCGCGGCTCACACGACGTCTCGCGCCCATACTTCGCACAACTTTCCGGAGTGCGCGCACGTCGCCGAGTTCGTGTCGCGCGTTCGAAACTTTCGTCGGAGTGTGTGACGAGCGGTGGCGTGACGAGAACTTCAGTGGCGTGTCGAGGGCTCGAGGGTGAACTGGAGTCGATGCACCTTCCGCACGCGAGTCCCCCGGCCCCCACGATGGCGGACGTCTACTCCCACATCCACGAGTACTACAGGCAGAGCCACGGCGACCTGGTGCAGACCGGCTCGCCGGCCGTGCTGTGCTCGGCGCTGCCGGGCCACTGGCGCTCCAACAAGTCGCTGCCCGTGGCGTTCAAGGTCGTCGCTCTGGACGACGTGCAGGACGGGACCCTGGTGACGATCAAGGCTGGGAACGATGAGAACGTGATGGCCGAAATGAGGAACTGCACGGCCGTGATGAAGAACCAGGTGGCGAAGTTCAACGACCTCAGGTTCGTGGGCCGCAGCGGGCGCGGCAAGTCGTTCAGTTTGACCATCACCATCAGCACGTTCCCCAGCCAGGTCGCCACTTACACCAAAGCGATCAAAGTTACAGTCGACGGACCGAGAGAACCTAGAACGAAACAGAGTAAGTTGCAAAACTTTGTTTTAATTTTTTATTATTTTTTTTTAATCTGCCAGATAAGTTGACGTAGTTAAGTTTACGTTGAAATGTCAAACCTATAAAACCTACCTAGAGATTTAGCATCAATAAATTAATTAATTGTTGCAGATAATAATTTCTAGGCTTTTAATTAAAAAAAAAATAATCAAAAGTTATGATAACATAAATGAGACATGTGGTCGTATAAATGGTTAATATCTATTTCAAAATCAAACAAGATCAACTCAATTGTCAAAGATGTATGAATAATGATTTATGAAGGCAACACGCTGGCGCTAAATATAAAAATACCTATTCGCAAAATTCCGGAATTTACCGACTATGCATGCCGTTAGCATAAATTATAATCAACATTCCGCGAATAATCGCGAAACGCCAGGAAACTATTACAGGGGAAATATCTCGACGATAAAAAGGCATAAAGATTTTCATATGCGAGATCTGTAGCTTACATTATTCCGATGTAGTTTTATGCGCACGCGCTGGCGGGATGCCAGCCCACAGTCCAATTTTGCGGCAACGAACTTTTGACCACATTCAAAATACTTTTATAATCCATTGGCAAGCATTTAATTGCAGCCACTCCGCTCTAAACGATGTGATTATTGTAGATCATTTATCTCTAATTGTTTTGAGAGCAAGTTTAAATTCTTTTCTGATTCCAAATCATTTTTTTAGAATTCCATATCCAAAGGGTGCCAAGGGGACTCTATTACTAAACCTCCGCTGTCTGTTTGTCCGTCCGTCTGTCTGTCTGTCAGCGGGCTATATCTCATGAACCGTATCAGGTACCTATATACCTACCTACTTGAAATTTTCACAGAATGTGTATATCTATATTGTCGCTATAACAACAAATAATAGAATATAATAGAATTGCGTTTATTCATTGACATTATACACAAAAAGAAAATACACTTCGACATACACACATACAAAAGGTTACATAAAATATAAGAAAAGTTTCTTATATGTGTCCCACATATAAGAAATGTGATATTTTAGGAGTTTTTTGCTCGACCTTAACAATCGCTCTAACAATGGTACGGAACCCTTCGTGTGCGAGTGCAACTCGAACTTGGCCAGTTGTTTTTATATCTCCACTACGACCTATTCAAAAAATATCGGTAGAGCACCACAGTTGTTCTACTTTGTCCAAGCATATTTCCAGTAGGCTTAGTTATTCAAAATTTCGACAGGCCAATTCATTTTGTCTTGCTTCGTTTTGCTCTTGCAAAAATTACAATATTGGTAACCCATCATTTGAGATGAGGGCATTTGTAATTTCTTTATAGACATTAAGGCTAAAATTTATAGACTGCGCTCTCACTCACCTCAGACTCGAGACAGAATTGAAATGAGACAGTTTTATGTCAGATCATATTTATGTCTCGTTTTAACCTCTGTCTTAAGTCTGAGCTGAGTCGGAGCACGCTCTATAGATCTCCGCAGAAGTGTATCTAACCTACCTACTCACAAAGTTTTCGTTATGGTGTCTCTTACACCCTGAATGTTGACCTATGTACATAGACAGGGGTCTTGATAATTATAGTTCTTACTTCTTGCAATTTACGACGACATGTGTGTCGCAAATCGGTTTAGAAATCACGGAGATATCGATATACGAGTAGGTACATAGGTAGAAAATCACAACTCCTTCTCCTTGTTATTCGAAAGTCCGTTAAAAAAGTAGCCCATGTTACTGCCGATAACATCAGCTATCTGCCAGTGAAAGTCCTGTCAAAATCGGTCCAGCCGTTCCCGAGATTAGCGGCAACAAACAGACAGAAATACAAAAATTTTTTTTAATGTTACAATAAAACTTCTAACAATTCTTCTTTCTTCTAACAATTAACAAGAAAGACTATGTGTTATTGGACAATTTCTTAATATACGTACCTATATAGCAAAATAATTTATAACTTTAGGTTAATTTAACCCGGGTTAATTTTAATTTAAACGGGTACCGAGCACCCCTTTGGTGCTTAGCATCAGAGCAAAAAAAAAAAACAGCTCAAACTGATCCTTGAGGAAATAACTTGAATCGATGAACTAAATAGTGAAACCCATAAGAACGCAGACCGGATAAAAATAATCAAGAGAACATCTGTACAATAGTAGGAACGTGAGAATCATTCAATCACGCAGACATTAATTAGATGCTTCGAATAATCTTCGAGGCAGTTGTTGAAACAGAGCGTCCAGAAATAGCCGCGATTGTCTGAGTAAACTTCAATGTGTTTTGACATCGGCTTATAAATGGATATTGGTTTGCTTCTAAATATAATGCTTACGAGTGGCTTGTTAGTGGTTATTGAGCCTGCTTCATTGACCTAACCGTTGTCTTGACACCTACATCGTTAAGAGTTTTTTTTTGTAGATACTAATACAAGTGCAATTTGTACACTTATATTACTGAATTAGCTTCGCTCATGTTTATTTCGATTATTCAACCTCCTATATTTTTATCCCCATAATGTTTTAATTTTCAAAAATGTTTTCTTAGATTTAGAAAAGATTGGCCGATAAGAATGTCTCTGGAACTAATAATATTGCAAATGGCGCACCTACCTCTATTTAATCAATGCAATCATAGATTAGGTAATTGTAGAGATCGGTGCGCCATTTGCAATATTATTAGTTCCATAGACACTCGTATGTCAAATGTGGCGCTTCCAATTGATCCATAATTAAAATTTCATTTGTATATGGAAGGATTCTAGATCATAGATTAATTATAGATCAGTGCTCCTGTAAAATACCAAAAGCTACGGCTCTTAATATTTCTGTTACCTATATTACCTATATTTTTCAAACCTCCGTTCTTCTCTCTCTCTTCATCATAAACTAACGTTTCTAGAGACTGTATGGCAGATTCAAATTAATTTTTACGAATTTTTAAAAAATATAAAAGCGACTCTTTTTTGGACGAGATGTTTAGATCCTTTAAACTCAATCTTTAGAAAAACTCTAATTCTGAGATCTATAGACTGTGCTCTGACTCAGCTCAGACTCAAGACAGAGGTTAAAGCGAGACAAATATGCTGTGACATAACTCTGTCTTGTTTTAAACAATCTCGTCTGCCAACATCTTGCTTTCATCGTCTAGTTGTAAAATAAATAATCCAGTTATTGTAAGAATCAATCAGCTTATAAAACTTGTAACTGTATCGCTAAGCATACGCTAGGCGGCTAGACGATGACGATGATTCCATTAATTAGCGCCGTCACGCCATCAAGCGACGCCATTGATCGTTGTCTCGCCTTTGATGTTTATCGCTGAGGATGTTAGTTTTTCCGCATACTGTCGTTTTTATTATTGACCAAACTTTGGGCGCATCGGTTTGTTTATACAGACCAGTAACGTTCCGACGAAAATAGTCTGCGGTGTCAAAACGTTATGATTCCGGCGCGATTTGTTGATGGGATGGACTTTTTAATTGAGACGTTTTGTTGTTTAGAGTGAAACGATCAAATGGTTGTTGTTCTTCTACGTTCGATAATGGTGGTTCCACGTCAGTTGAACAATTTTTCAGGCAGATATTTTTTTTTCAATAAATACTTAGAAAATATTATTTATTGCTTAAGCTATTAGTAAAGCAAATTAGAATTCTTTGAATTGAATTTTGAATTGAAGCTTCACTGTGGAAGCACTGTATACCTACTTAGCTTAGTTTTGTTACTTATTGTAAAATTAGTTTATTTTATTTTTTGAAAAGAGCAACTGCTGAGTTTCTTGCCGGTTCTTCTCAGCAGAATCTGCATTCCGAACCGGTGGTAGATTTATGACGTGTCATAAGTGCTACAAGGTAGCCTACATGAAATAAATAAATTTTGAATTTGAATTTGAATTCGATCACAAAAAACTATCTTGATTTTGACTAATAATCTCCTTTCCCCTTCGAATAAGTTTAGTAAAAAGCTTGTGTTAGGAATGGGTACGACAATAGTGCAGTGGGTAGGGATCAAACCGTCAACCTTTCTGTTTTCAGTCTGTACCTTTCACCCTTAGGCTATTGAGGTTTGGACACGTCATATCATCGTATTGAGAAATTGACACGTCATATTTTTTATCTAGTTGTAAATTATTGTCTTTTAAAAAATATCTTAAATCAATCGTCAAAGCTAATTTAGATTTCAGCGAGAATACTAACAATCTAATATAAGATACCTACAACATCAAAGCAATTAATCTTATCTAACTTAAACTCAGGTTACAGCTAAGTAGGTAAATTATTAATAATAATTGAACGAGCGAGAACGAGCGAAGCGAGAACGAGCGAAGCGAGTTCTCTGAGTCAACTAGGGCGCTTGCCTGCTAGACAGAGAAGTGTGTCCGTCTAAATGTCTGTCAGAGCCCTATAACTTCTGAATTACTGAATATTAGAACGTGAAACTTGGTTGAAAATTCAGTTATATCCTGTACTTGAACAACAAATACTAAAATTAGATAAATGTTATAAAGAAACGAAATTATTTAATTTTAATGCGCCATCTATTAGCATTATTGTGAATCTAATAGCTTCACTATAATGCTAATAGATGGCGCTGTGTCAGTAAAACAGTTTTATGTCAACTATTTTTTTTTTTATTGCGTCTAATGTTAAAAGTTAATTATTACAATATATAATTAAAACTTTTTGGAATTATGGGATATCGCGAGGTCTGAGTTCGGGGCGAACCACTAGTTAATAAATAGTTAATTAATTAAATATTAATTTACTATGTTAGTAGAGCAGCTAATAACCACGACGTCGTATTAATTATATGAAACACAGTCAAGGCGAAGTTGGCATAAAACTAAAGAGTCCATAAGTATCATGAAACGCCCAAACAGTAGACAGTTAAGAAAAAATTCTTTTCAAAAAACCGACTTCAAACGCCACTACAAAGTATAAAAATAATTTTATTTTGTACACGTTTGTTGAAGTCGGGCGGGCTTAAATAGAAACGGTGAATCCGATACGCGATGCTCGCCCGATTTCAATAAGCGTGTCTTTTATATGTCACCATAAGATAAGCGTCGCGCATCGATTTCATCATTTCTAGTTAAGCCCGCCCGACTTCAACAAACGTATACAAAATAAAATTATTTTTATACTTTGTAGTGGCGTTTGAAGTCGGTTTTTTGAAAAGAATTTTTATTTTAAGCTTTTTAGTGTAGCTTGTTCCTGCTCTCTTTCTCCCCTCCCTCCAACGCTACGGTACCAATGTAGTTCTACACTTGGTACCTACAGTACTTATTAACAATACACAAACAGTTCCTAAATCTTCACAGTTTAGGTAGGCAGTACCCCTGCAGCATCAGTATTGAAGAGCGAGGACCTTGAATTCCACGATGTAGAATATGCTTGATACTAACAATATCAGTTCGCAAGCGAAAGTTCCTAAATCCTCACAGTTTAAGTGGGCAGTACCCACCAGCATCAGGATTGAGGAGTTAGAACCTAGACCTCGATGAAGTAGTATATGCTTATTACATACAATAACAATTCCTGATTAGCAGTTCCTAAATCTCTACAATTTAGGTGGGCAGTACCCTGCAGCATCAGGATTGAGGAACTAGAACCTAGACCTCGATGGTGTAGTATATGCTTATTACATACAATAACAATTCATGATTAGCAGTTCCTACATCCCTATAATTCAGGTGGGCAGTACCCTGCAGCATCAGGATTGAAGAGCAGGACCTGGAGCTCTATGATTTAGTATATGCTTAGACCAAGCATACCAATTCGTAAACGATGGTTCCTAAAGTCCCATAATTTAGGGGGGAAATACCCCTGCAGCATCAGGCTTGAGGAGTTGAAGGTAAAAAATTTTATGGGACCATTTCGTGAGCTTCTTCTGTCGATTAAAAAAAAAATCTCGTGAATCGGTTCAGAAACCTCGGAGTAATCGGCGGGCATACATAGAAAAAAAAAAAAAAAAAAAAAAAAAAAAAAAAGATACCGGCCGAATTGATAACCTCCTCCTTCCAAAAATGGAAGTCGGTTAAAAATAAGAGAATATTTTCCGAATATAAAGTTGGAGCGACACTTGCTGTACAAGCGGTTACCAAGTTCCACGCAGCGGCCACGGGTAACAGATGTAAACAATCTCGGGTCCCGTCGTAAAGTCCGTTTGATCTGCCGCCCTCGCCTCTAAAATATGGATTTTATGTGTCGCTGCTAAAATATCACATCCAGCGACCCTCATAACCGACGCATGGCACCACCGATGTTTGCTTTGCGAACTTAAGACTCCCGACACATTCACGAGGAAAAATTAATTTTCTTAGGCCGGGTTGCCCGAGTGGCCGACAAAGTTACGTTACGGCTAAGTTACGGTTAAAGCTAAATGTGACAGCCGAAACAAGCAAATTGGGTTGCACGAGTCACGTTTCGTTAACTTTTGACTTTAACTTTAGCCTTAACCGTTACCGACGTGCCGCCAAGCGATTTAGCGTTCCGACACGATGGCGCGTAAAAACCGATTAGTATGGGTTGAATGTAGGTACACTGCCATACATAACCCTTCCAAGTTAGCCCGCTACAGCCTGCATCGTCACTTATCATCTGGTGAGATCGCAGTCGAGCACTTTCTTGTCACACACTAATATATAAATGCGAAAGTGTGTTTGTTTGTTGGTTTGCCCTTCAATAACGCTTAAACATAGTCACGCATCGACGTGATTTTTTGCATGAGTATAGTTGAGGACCTGGAGAGTAACATAGGCTACTTATCCCGGAAAATTAAAGAATTCGCGCGGAATTTTTAAAACTTAATCCACGGTGACGAAGTCGCGAGCATCAGCTAGTCGAAAATATAGCTTGCTTTAAACGTTGAGAAAACAGCGTGTGGAAACTTGCATATCGAAAGTAAAGTTTTAAATAATGACGCGGTATCAATTTTCCGACTGATATACCTAACTATAATAATATAACTTTACTGGTTGATGCCCGCGAATTCGTATGCGTGGGTTAAGATTTTTTAATTCCCGCGGGAACTCTCTTATTTTCCGGGATAAAAAGTAGCCAGACTAGAATCTATCTCTGGGCCAAATTTCAGCCAAATCGTTTTAGTCGTTTCGCCATAATTGCGTAACAAACATCCATTCAACCATACATCAAACTTTCGCATTTATAATATTAGTTGGATTCTTAACGCGCTCCTAAATCAATAACGTCGTCTTACAACAAGACAATCAAAACTAAAAGACAATAATATAAATGTGGTGTTTGTCATGAGACACCGACGCCCCACGTTATGGCCCATAACTCGGCTCCATTTATTCATCGCGCCCAACACGTCTTCCACATTAATTTACGAGTAACAAACGCTAGGCTCTTAGGGCCAACATACACACGCTGCTTTTATCTTTGTATGCTGCTCTTCTTATGCCGCTTTTAATTTTTATGAGTCTCTTGCCGCGGGGGTGGAATATAATACTAACTTCCCTACGTCGTTGATATTCCACCTAGGCGCACCAAGCGCTTTAAGTCTTCATTCCTGATTCGCACGGCTAGGGTCTGGAATGCTCTTCCAAGATCTGTTTCCTAACATGTACCTACAATTTGGGTATCTTTAAAACAAGAGTGAATACGCATCTTCTATGCAAGCGCGTTACACCTTAGACCACATCATCACTTTCCATCAGGTGTGGTAGTGGTCAAGCGTGTGCCTATAATGTATAAAAAAAAAACTTATTCCCCTGCTGTAGTCTTTATTTCGCGTGTCCACACGTGTGTATGATACAGTGGCGTATAACATACTCTACCTGTAATATAAAAAAAATCCTATTTAACAAAACCGCGGCGTTGCAACTCGCTGTATCAGCGAGTGGAGTCATGTTGCGCTATGCATGTGTCCCTACATGTTAAGGCTAAGAGGGGAAGAGGGAACAAGATCAGTATTTTTCTCAATTTTGAGGCTAAAAATCAATTTTATTAAAAGAACTTTAGCATATTTTAAACATTTTTTTATTTTTTCCAAATTATCTAATTACTGCAGTTATTTTTGTGGACATCTAATTAACCAAAGACTGAGATATTCGTTTGTTTTCCGAGCGCTAGACAGAAACTCCCCTAAAATACTTATATGAGGCAACCTTGAGGCAACATAGGTATCTGCATGTGATTGAAACTATGCATTTACATACAATTTGTATTGTGACTTTGTGACCAGTTAGATTTTGGAAGCTGTAGGTATGTTATGGTACGTCTAAAAAGAGCTTTCGATACTAAAGATTAAACCAGTGAAAGTTCAAGTGATCGCTGATACTAAAAAATAGCTAGTGTGTGGTGGCCCTTATAGTTGAGTTATTTAACGCCTATTTTGACACTTGTGTCTTCATTCCCCATTTTACTGTCACTGTGCACCGTATCATTCTATTTAATAGTGAATATTAATGATTATAATTATTTTATACACTTAGATGTTGAGATGTTACAATAACTTGCTTTTATAATATCTTGGTAAATTCACTTGACGTTTCAAAAGCACTTTGTACAAGTTTATTTGAAAAAAAAGGACGTGTGGCACTCGGGGACTGCCGCGGTAAAGCTATTGCATAGCATTTTTTATCAACGCCATCTAGCGGTGAGGAGTGGGGTGTCAGGTTATTTTCGTTACGGAATTTCTGGATTCGGTCTCCACGCTCAAGGCCCGCGATAGAAGGTATATAGCTAAAAATTTGTATTCTTTGTATAAAATATATTTTTAAAAAATATTAGCCAAGTTGAACTTGGCTTTTCGTCTTCGTTTCCTGGGAATCTTCTCCGCAAGTAGGCGTCGATTCGCCCGTTTTGCGTGAACTTGGCTTTTATTCTCCTCTTCTATCCAAATAAGCGAAAAGCTTGTGTTGGAAGTAGATACGAGTCACGACAATAATGCAACGGGTGGGGTTCGAACCTGCGACCTCCAGTTTCAAGTCCGATGGGCTATTAAAGCCTCAATATCACGCGTACCATTTGTTCAATAGATACTAGAATCTCTAGCGTTGGTTAGAGATGATTACTTACCTACATGAATAACTAAGATATGCTTTACGTGATATTTTGGCAGATTTTAAATACAAAAACTGTTCACATAAGGCAATAAGTATAAAAATAATTTCCTTCGTCCTCTTCAATTGGTTATAATTTAAACATGTTACAAAAGCTTAAGGCAGCGTATCATTTATTAATCCAAAATGTCTCTCAACTGTTAGAACGGCTCTCGTTACAATGTTAATATTCAGAGCCCCGCATGTGCAAAGGGTTGGGGAACCGAATTTAATTGAATACTGGCATTAACAAATGGAGCGGACCATTTCCGAGTTCCACATTTAACTTATTATGTACCATGATGGCGTAGCTTCAGCCGGATTGCCACGTGACAGCGCGACGGGCCATCCATCACGATCTTAATTTAAAATACCCGCGATTTGGAAAACTCTCCCGAAACACTCGCTAATCTCGGCTCAGAACGGATTGTGTGTACAGAAATAAAGCGAGCCTCTGTAAACATTCTTAAGAGGCGTGCAATAAAAGTGTCTACACACCTGATTATTTACGGGAAAACAAAAGACAGGCGCGCGGACGCGAGCAATCTGTTCGCATCAAATTAGGCCCGGCTAATCAAAAAACTTACGCAACTCTAAACATCAGAGGAGTCACTAAACGTATAGTAATTCAAAACAAAGTAGACGAAGTGCTCGTAAACAGTTAATCCCGTAATAAAAAAGTCGATACACCTGATCGCGATCGAGATGACTCGCGACCGGATTAAAAACGGCCGTAAAACTGAAATAGACGTCGGCAGTGGCGTCTTCAGTAGCCTATCGATTAAACAAATAAAAAAGCGTTTCGCTAGCTGAAAGGCGAAAGGCAACGTGATGGTGGAGGGTCATAAAAACGTATGGCACAGAGATGCCGGCTAACTGCAGCAGTAAACCGACTCGTTTTGTATACAAGCCCCTTGTTACAGTCGGCGAGCGCGGTAAACATTGCGCGGGCCGTGTGTCGCCGCCTTTACGGCCGGTCTTTGTGATTGCGTCTTCTTGCGGACGTGTCCGAGGTTTGACCTCGACGTCGCTTCTTATAAATGCGCGTATCATTCTGAACAGGGTAATAAAACTTTCGTGTAAACTCTTTGTTTAAAGTACAGACTTTTATTGGGATTAACTTTCCTACTGCATAATCCTTACGTACGAAAATGTCCTTCAATAAAGTAGCAACGGAATTATCAATGAGTTCATGATTTTTTGTATGAATATAGGAGATCTGGAGGTTGACCTGGCTACCTTGGAATTACAAAGGGTCCCCGTGGGGTTTTTAAAAAAAACCTACGACTAACTCCACGGGAAAGAAGTTCTTAATAGAGTACCTAATACATTGAACACATTGAAACGTTATCTAAATAAAAATTTGCCGTGAACGTGACTTTTGTAATATTATCTTGATTCGTGTCTCGTTATAAAATTGATCAAGTTTGGTCAAGTCACAAACATCTTGATGCATTCTGCAAATTCCTTTGCTAAGCCTTATTCCTTATGTCTTAGCGCTAAATGTCATTTTCCTTTGTTACAGATTACGGCTATGGACACCCAGGAGCCTTTAACCCGTTCCTTCTTAACCCAGTCTGGTTAGACGCCGCATATTTGAATTACGCATGGGCCGACTACTTTAGGCCACCGCAATTAAGGGATCAAGCTGGCCTTGTCAAAGGTAACTCACTTTATTAGTATACCTTCTACACACTACCTTGTATAATTTAGGTATACCAGCTTTGACGACCTTTGATGAGTAAAGGGAGCTTAATTGAGTATTGCTATGTATTGAAATGAATTTTCATATACCTACCTACTGTAGGTAGCCTCGGCTCCAAACGTTGGCCCAGTGAGAAAAAAAAGTATTGGCCCCAAAGTTCACACCAAAGTTGGAGATTGTCCGTTATATGTGTCAGATTGTTTCAAAGTAAATAAGCGCCAATGGACGCAGATACTCGGAATGCATACACACTTTGAAATTTGTTGGGTTGTGTATAGCCGCCCTTAAGCTACATTTTCTCGTAAGTACTAAGAAAACGTGAAAATGGTTTTGTCAGACTCTGAATCTCCTTATTATTGAAATAGTGAGATTATATTATAATAGAAGATAGTAAAGGAACAACCTAAATGTTTAACGGAAGTATAATCCGAGCCATGATAAAGCTCAATATCTGATATCCGATTGCCCCCGGTTCCTATTAAACTTCCGATCGACGGATTATTTGGCATTCGTTAATTTAAAAATTCCCGATTTAGCAAACAACACTCGAAAACATGTTCTCGCAACGGAACCACCCCTCAAGGCCGTACAACGCGAAGGCTCAAATAAAAGAAGCAGCTCTTGAGCGCTGCAAAACAACACCGGTCCGACCGAAGCAAAACCACCCGCTGAAGTCCGTCCGCCGGGGGAAGTGGGGGTGTGGAACGGAAAAAGTATAAAAAGCACCGCCTTCACGTTCGAGAGAGTGTGGAGTCAATTTTATTCCAATGTAGGCGACCGCGCCACCAGCTACTTTTTGTTTCCGACGCTGAAACGCGAGGACCGCTGTACTCAAACACCTACCCGCTTTTATTAAACCTTACCTAGGTTCGTTTTCACAAAAGACTCAACTTTTTAATTTGCGCTCAAACTAAAGATATTACGAAATAATAGTCGCAATCTCGATACAGCTAAACTTTCAAAGCAGAAGTACAAAACTTTCATTTTGTTTTCGTACACCTATTACTTTACAAAAGCCATTCCCTTCGTATCTCTAGGGCAGATTTAATTATAGACCAGGTCATTGCACTTGTATAAAAATTAATGAAACATTATAGTTATCGCAAAACAGTTTCAAATCTGAGCATCGGGATCACCTCAATCAGGCGCGACGCCGATATTGGCCCCCACCTCACCAAATTACCCCCTAGTTACGGCCCCACCCACCCCCGTTGCCTTTTAAAGTGGTCTGCGCACCGCTGCCACTGCTGCAAATATAAAAAGTGCAAAAGAGATACGAGCGCCGCACCACCTCCGAGCTCTTTGTGGCCCAATCTGCGCCTCCATCGTGTCCTTTTTATGCGCCCGCTTCTCTTACACTTATCGAGAATCAAAGCTCGCAGCTACAAGAACTTTTGAACACGAATTCTAATGAAAATTTCACGTTTCGAGTCCTCTTTGTCCGCCGTGCACGGAGATAGCGAACTTCCTTATCGCGACGGATCCGGCTTTGTACCGCATGTTCGCTGCAACACCTCACACGTGGCCCGCATCGCTAATGCGCTTTCCACACGGCGCTCCGCAGTGGAGACGTATCGAGCCGAATTAAGGTGGAATGTCGTGTCTGGGTCGTAAAGAACGACATCGCGTTCAGATAAATAAATATTGCACCCTCACCCTCCCGATATCGAAGTAGAAAAAACATCCCTTTCTATGAAGCCGCCTTTAAACGCCTACAGATTGTACATTATCCTTAGTACGATTATGCACCCTCGTTGTTCGGGGACTCAGCGGAGTGCCCGCGTGCCTCGGGCTGTCCCCTGGGGCTCGTCTTTCATATTACGTCATGTTGTCAAATCAGACAGCAGAAGCTGCACTAAAAAGCGTTATTTATGGTAACCTAATTACTAAGTCAACATTTTCTTTGTCTACAGGTGGAGCCGCACCCATAACGACACCTCCTGTGGGGTTGCCCGGAGCTGAACTCTTCCCGTTCCCACCAGCGATGGCGAGTCTACCGACGGGAGGTTTGATTCCTCCACCTGGAGCATTTTTACCGCCAAACGGACTTCTAGCTTTCCAACCTCATCCTGCGGAACTAGCGTTAAAATCCTTACCACCGGAATTGACTTTGAAAAATGGTGTCAGCCCTTATGATGCTTTAAGGCATTTCCAAAGTAATGTTTCCTCAATGGATACTTCGAGTGCTCGTCTATCTCCCACGAGTAGCAGACAAAGTGGAAGCCCGAGAAGTATTGTAAACGCAAGTCCTAGATCGAAAGGTGATTCAAAATCGGAAGTCAATTCGACACACGAAGCGACAATATCAGATGAATCCGACGAAGAACCAATCGAAGTGGTCAAATCGGCTTTCCATCCGACGCGACCTGCGAACGTGGAACTTCAGGAGATGAAGCAAGTCCAAGCAGCGGATTCCACGGTATCAGATCGGCCACGGATGCGCAATGAGCTGAAAGCGCCCACACAACGCACCACGCGTGTTCTCTCCACTAGTCCCACATCGACCAAAATTACAAATGGTAGCATATCGACGCATAAAACTGTGTGGAGACCATATTGACGTTTTAAGTGTTAGTGACTTTATATCCGTGCGAATCGGTGTTATTGAAATGTGATAAAACGAGCTTGTACATATTGTAGGTATTTAGTAAATAAAATATTGAGATATTTATTTAATAGAGATAGTATTTAATAGATTATGACTTCATTATTCGGAGTTGTAGTAATGTAAATTGTAATTATTATGAACGTAGTAGGTAACTGCGGGCGTTGTTAAAGCTTTTTTGAGTATGAATAGATGCAATTATTTAAATGTTTAATATCGTATCAAACGGATGAATTGTAAGATAAGTTTTATGTAGATCCTTATTATTGTGTAATTCGAAAAATTTTCATTGACTGACTACCTAATATAGCAGAACAGATAGAGAGAGATCTGTTTTTATTGTAAAAATGTAAATGTATATTTATTATTGTACATTTCAAGCGAAACGTAAATCGCAGTGTCTTTACGAATTATATTGTAAATATGTAGAGTACCTACTTACAAAGATAAAACAAAAATCCGAAAAATTAAACAGGCTTTTACTCATTTAACTAACCCTCATTTAATTTATTTTAATAAAAACATAAGTTTCTATTGAGGAGGAGTGAATCCGTAATCCATACCGTAATACCTATTAAGGTAACATAACGTATGGCAATGCTTCGAATCCACAAACAGTACCTATTTCTTAGGTAGGTACTACCGTAACTTCGAACTCCGTTTCTAACACAGGCTGAAATCTATAGACCGCACTCTCACTCTGCTCAGACCCAGAACAGAGTTAAAACGAGACAGATTTATGTCAGAGCATATTTGTTCCTCATTTTAACTCTATCTTAAGTCCGAGGTAAGTCAGAGTACGATCTATAGATTTCAGCATAAGATTACGCTAGTTGGAGTTTAGCAGTCATTGTGACTTTACTTACGTAATAAGTTATGTCAAACGACGTCTTCGTCATTTCATGACGATTTTCAAAAATCTTTGCAATGATTATATTTTATTATATTTATATATAATATAATCAATATCAACATTATGAAAATCCCTAGGTATATTACCGAGATAGTTACCAAGCAAATTCACTTTGTTGTACGATCTTGTGTAGATATAATGAAGCAGTAAGCGTAGACAGTCATCCCCAGTTGTTTATGTTGTTCGGCTTCAACGTGCGACGCACGTGTGTGCTTGTAACTCTTTATAAATGCCATTCCATTAACTGTTCAATTGTAGAGCGTACATATGTCATTGGTGTTCATTTGTTTAATGAGTTTAATGGGACCGCTCGAATCAGGGGTAATTGTGTAAGAAAAATGTGTTTAATATGGTTAAATTGGTTTTATGATGCAATCGAGTAGGCATCAAAGTTACTGGAGTAGTTTCGTCTTTAGAGGATTGTAAAATGCCTTCATTGACAAGATAGCTAATTACAACAGTCTAAGGTGATAGCGGGCTAACTTGGAAGGATGTGGTAGTGAAAATTAAACCGATACCCCGAAACGGTTTCGACACGAGATCATACCGTAACGGTAATAAAATATATAATAATAATTAAAAATAGTACAAGTCTAGGGTAACTTTGGTACCTTTTACATATATGCGTCCTAAGAAGCCAAAAAGATAAGTTCCATTATTCGATTCGTAGTCCATCGGTTGTCTCTTGTCATGTCGTAGCGTAGCTACGAAACTTGAAGAGAAACCTCAGGGTCAAGTATTAGATACTTAATGAGGTAGATAGGTTAGCGTACATCATTTATAGTAGATCCACTTGACAATTCAAAAGCACTTTGTTAAAGTTTATTTGAAAAAATTAAATATCACTGCTCCAGTTGCTAAATC
Organism: Hipparchia sbordonii; assembly: GCA_038048805.1. Lineage (NCBI taxonomy): Eukaryota > Metazoa > Arthropoda > Insecta > Lepidoptera > Nymphalidae > Hipparchia > Hipparchia sbordonii. The sequence continues at coordinate 8,826,476 of CM076110.1, forward strand.
CATAGAAAATAGATACAATAGGTAGATACAATGTAGCTCAGCTCTTGAAAGCTAGGAACTTTTGTTAATATTGTAAATTGTAATCTAGTTGATTCTACTTCTTTCTCAAGATTTAGGTTTTTAAAAATCCTGTAGGAGCTCTTTTTTTCCCGGGAAAAAAAAACATTTTTTTCTTTCTCCAAAATTAAAGCTATTTTTCATCAAGAACGTTCAGCGATTAAGCTGTGAAAAGGTAACAATCAGGTAAATAGATAAAGTTGCATAATTTTAGTCCCTACACTCGGCTTGGTAAAAAAACACGGGGCGAGTGCCGAGTACTGGAACTTTAGTTTTTACCTATTAGGTACTGTTACTTAAATAACTTTCAGATTTCTACCAGCTAGTAGTGCCTCAGCAATAAGTGAGTTTAGGGATGTAACAGTAAATTACTGCGTAGGTACCGATTCACCGAGTACGATTGGTTAAACGCTCTACCTAATCTAAACCCGCTAAACAACGTTCATTAGTAAGACCTTCAGTATGGATTTGTTACTCAAAAGTGTAAACATTGCAATACAATATACCTATAACTTATTAAGGGCACGATCTTCGGCCGCAGTAACTTGCAAGCAATTGAAGTGAGGTGCACGAGCCACTTTGTTATAAAAAAAGTAAAACAGTCATGATAAAAAAAAAAGAAAACTTTTTAGAGAAAAATTAACGGTAAAATATTCTTCTAAAAGCTTTTGTCTATTTTTTGACATTTTTTTTAGTTTAACTTTGTTATACTATAAATACAACCTGAAAAACAATTAAAAACTACACTGTTTTCGGAATATTATTTGATCGAGTGAAGTTCAAAATATGGACTTTTGAACGGTAAAATAATTTAGAACGTGTACTAAACTACAACATATATTTTTAACCTATCAAAACAAAGAATATTTGATTGTTTACTATTGAATCAAAAACAGGCTGTTTTCGGAGATCCTGCCGTTAAGAACAAATGGGAGCAGGTAGGTATAATAGAGGTGCGTGGTGTGACACAACGTAGAAGAGGCGATGGCGCGGCGCTATCAATTGTGTTTGCGCCCGAGCTGATCCGGTTAGCTGATTGCACCCTACGCCCCGCGGTCAGCCGCCCGCTCCTCAAACAACGCCCGCCTTACACAGACGCCGTAGCTTGAACATACTAGATACGATCACGTATAAAGATAGCCACTGCATTTATTGATATGGCGTCATCAGTGATATAATGCGTTGCCATCACCATATTATACCAGTAGCTGATCACATTCGACGCTGGAGGTGAACCACCCATCTTACACAGACGCCGTAGCTTGAACATACTAGATACGATCACTTATAAAGGTAGCCAATGCATTTATTGATATGGTATCATCAGTGATAAATTGCTACCACCATATTATACCAGTAGCTGACCACATTCGACGCCAGAGGTGAGCCACCCGTCTTACACAGACGTAGCTTGATTATACTAGATAGGATCACTTGAAAATACTACTGCGCTCGTCGTTATGGTGTCAACGGTGAGATAAAACACTGCTGCGTGACAACCACTGCTGCTGAAATACTGTACTATCACTGTCTAATTGCACCCGACGTCCGAAGTCAGCCGCCAACTCCTCAAACAACGCCCGCCTTACACAGGCACCGTAGCTTGATTATACACTGTATAATTGCACCCGATGTCCGAAATCCCGTGGTAACTCTTTAATTTTTGGGGATAAAGTAAGTAGCCTTTGTCACTCTCCAGGACCTCAATTATACCCATGCAAAAAATCACGTCGATCCGTAGCTCTGTTGCAGCGTTATGAAGGAAACCAACAAACCAACAACCAAACACACGTTCGCATTTATAATATCAGTAAGGATGCTTAATTTGAGAATAACGATAGGTATATTCAAATTCAAAATTTATTTATTTCATGTAGGCTAACTTGTAGCTCTTATGACACGTCATAAATCTACCACTGGTTCGGAATGCAGATTCTGCTGAGAAGAACCGGCAAGAAACTCAGCCACCAGCCAGCAAATACTTACTCATTACTCAGCCATCCAGCCTTGTTCCATCTATGCGTCCTTATCAACACAAATTCGCATAAGCAACGATCGCTTATTTGTCTGTCAATGTAACAATGTTGTATTTAGTAATATTGCACAGTTTGAACACTAATACATTACGGTGCTTACGTCCCATTATATCATGCAGTAAGTAATTACCTTTTCACATATCGAACGTTGTCTTATCCAGCGCATCGTCACGTACGCCGAGGCCTGAATAGCGCCTCCTCATTATGTCGGCCTTTGATTCCTATCTAAGCCGGACTTTATGATTCACTTTTTGGTGAAAACGACTCTATGCATTACATTTCCCTATTTGGATGTATTAAAACCCTGTGGCCAGACAGACGGGCTGCGTCAGTGGGTGTATTTTGAATTTGAAAATTTTGTTTGAACGCGAAGCTTTTGGTATCAAAAAATAAATGTGTTTTGGCGTAAATTGGATTGACTTGCAACTTTAACCTTGACTCTAAGCAGTATTAACATTTTAAAAATATATAAGAAAATTGTAGTAGCATGTAGCTATTGAAAATTGTAATATTATGTGCCTATACTTAACTCACTTTCAAGGGAAGCTGGAAGAAATTTCTTTTTTTTTTTTAGAGATAAGCTTCACCTATGTCTACTTCTTCATCTTGTAAATCCTTATATGTAATCCGTATATGTCCTGTTATGTTAAAAAAAAATAAAAAAATATATACTAGTAAACTTTCATTACACGAAACACTATCGAAACACACTGTAGAATTAATTAAGTCAAGTCGTGTTTTTAAAAAGAATAACCGGTGAGTTTCTTGCCAACTCTTCCCAGTAGGATCTGCTTTCCAAACTGGTGATAGGTGTCTTGACTTGTAAATTGAAATAAGAGCCGTTTTGTCAACTTAAAATGAGATGCCTAGATTTTATAATTAACTGAACTATAAGACCGTCATGATTCATAAATTTTTGATCATCAATAAATTTTTGTAATACGATCGATTTAAGTTGTCTTTCAGCAACTAGCCCTATGTTTTTAAAATAAGTGGGTTTTAAATAAAATGCACCGTTGTATATAAAATGGTTCCATTAAGGTTTTATGTATTTCCGCCGGTATCATGGTACGAAAAAAAAGTAGAAATCTTATCCATATACGTGTCGCGCGTCCGGCCCGCGGGCGAACTAAGCCGCGATCCCGATCGGATAAAGTAATTCTGACTGAATAAAACCTTTTAAAAATACCGGATATTCAGAGTTTTTGAGAGTTTTTTTTTTCCTATATAATCTTTTGGCTATCAAAGTACCTTAACTGGCTAAAAATAGAACCCACTTTCATATAAATTTCAGAAGTTGTTACTTCTATTCCTATTGTTATAGACAATAGGTACATTGAGGAATGGCTTCTTGTCATGATCAAAAAATTTATTTGATAATTTTCTCGTTCCCTACTAAAAAAAAATATCGACTAGTAGAACTAACAAATAATGTGCTGATGCCCTAAAACTCAATAACGTCAATCGACGTTATTGAGTTTTGTTTTGTACTCAAGAACTTCGGAATAGGCTGTACGGTGATGGACCTTTGCCTATCCCAAAGCTGAAGAACAACAACACTGTATTTTGACTATACTGTATATTTTGGTATACTGTAGACTGTATCAGTTAGAGAGAACTCTGCATCGAGTATCAAAGAGATATTTGTAAAAAGCCCGCAATGTCCCCGATTGCCTACACCTCCTCTCAATCTGCCGTTCCATTTTGAGCGCAAGGTGCCCGGGGCGGCCGGCCATCCTCTCGGCCGAAACAATAAAACCATGTGCACCGGCCTTATCGATACCTGATTTTAGTAGCATTTACAGCAGCAATATACCTGGCTATGTGTGTTTAGCCCGTGAGGAAAATTTCAGTTTTTTAACAGCTGAAAAAAATTTCAGTTAACAGCTGAAGTTAACAACTCTTTGGAGTTTATAATTGTTTCGCAATCATTTTAAAAATGTTCTTTCATCTAATCTCTGTGATTAGTATGACACCTTACTTAAAATTAAATAAATGGTTAATTTTGAAAATCAAAGACATGTTTGGTTGATTGCCACGAAGTAGAGTTCGCAAGTATTTTGTCATCTGAAAGTATCTAGTTACAATATTTTCGGCGCTGTGTGCTGACGAGCATCTACAACGCTGTCATAGTTTCAACACATTCAGAGAGTGATTTTCAGGAAATAAGAGTTTTCCTTGATCAGTTTAAAATGCGATGTTGATCAGGAAATACAAAATATAAAAGTTATGATCTAAAGGAAATATGTACGTGTGTTTAGTTTTAGTTAAAAAAATAGATGTTTTTGAAATAGTATTTGTAAAAAGCCATTTTGTTGTGTCCTACTACATCTTGCATAACGAGGTAGCCACGCGAAAAATAAAAGCTTCTAATATTATTTACGCCGCCACTCCAAAAATGGATAAGGGATGACAGAAACTCAACTGGACAATGGCATAGAAAGAAATCATGCCGATAAAATTTTAATGCCTGTATAAAAAGGCTATAAATTTGATTTACGCGCCCCCGGTCCCCGTAAAACGGGGTAATATCGAAAAATAACATGAGATAATGTTGGCTTCCAATGTGGGGTGGCGGGGTTGGATTAGGTGATATTTGCGTTCGGGATGCGGGATCGAACTGTTGCGGGATTGAAGTTACGTCAAATGCCCACTGTCTGATTTGATATTTATAGTGCCAACCTTATCTATGCAGGTGGACAAAATTGGAATTAAGGCCGCTATTTTAAAATATCATTCCGTTCGATTTCGCTGTCCAAGTATTCATGGCATTTGCTGCTGTCAGTTCTTTTTACACCCAAATCTATTCAGATATCTAGAAGTACGGAAACTCACATTAAATACCAACATGAACCCTGAAATCATTACCCTCCTTTATTTAGGCAGTCTTCACACAAACAGACCGTTAAGTCCGTTAACCGAGTCACAATAAAACTTAACCGAGTTTAGTTTTATTATAACTCGGTTAACGAACTTCGTTTTAGTATAAAGATAGTACTTAGTAATTATTATATTGGAGTTTGGTAAAATATCTTCTCTATGAAAATTGTACTATTAGACAAGCAGCCATCCGCCAAGAATATGTAGTACCTAAATACCTATTACCTATATAATGGACAAGGTTTTTAATGCAAGAGTAACTATTTGATTTTAAGGAAACCAAATTTTAAGAAAACAAGGCAATATATTTTATAATACGTAATATACTGCATAAACAAAGGAAATATTTGGTTCAGGTACAGACTTCATTCAACTTTATTTACGGTAGCATAATTTTTTTTCAGTATATCTATTATGTAAAACAATAATGCTTGGAGGTCAGTTTATGTTTTTTATTAGGCCTTTTATGACGCCGCCTTTCAAAGTTTCTTTGTGGACTTTCTTTCAGTTATTTGTACCTACCTATACCTAAAGTTTTAAATATTAGGTATAGCCTTTATTCCTGGTTATTCATCTTCGCAGATGCGTTTTCATTCCAACCGATATTATTCGTGAGATATTAATAGATTTAGAAAATTCCGTTATTTGAAGACCTGAAAATTCAGTGCGACATTTTACCTGGTGAAAAGGTGAACTAACGTCCACCCCATCGGACTATCGGAGACTTGAGAGTGAGGGAAAAGAGAGTGCGCCTGTGTTGCGCACACATTTGTGCACTATAATATCTCCATGGCAGATGACTAATACCTCCGTGGAGATTGGCAACTGAGGCCGAATTTTATCTGGAGGTCACTGTACCTATCTAACTTTGATAGACTTTTTAAACTGTTGTGAAAAGCCAAATATTTCAAGTATTCACAATCCTCACTTTTGAGTGAAGTTGTTTGTAACTTTGCAACACACAGTACTTACGCCTTAGTTCACTCGGTACTGCCAGCAATGCTCTTTTTAAAATAAAACAAATCTTTCAAGAAAATCTCTTAATTCCGTGTTCAGTCAATTGCACCTCTCCGAGCATTATTTATTCGCTTCATTAAGGGTTTGAAGTATTTCCTTCGGATTTTATATTTTTTCCCTGATTCGGTTCGGACGCAAGGCAGGAATAAATATTAATAATAAAGGAGGGTTTGCCTTCGAAATTACGCAGCGTAGGCACAGCGTGTTGACGACTCCTAATTTGACGTAATTTACATAGATTATGCCGGCTCGCTGAGTGCCAATCTTTTTAAGTGGCTTCTTCCACTCATTTTGCGTTCCTTCCGCGGGCCTATAAGAAATTTATTATTTTCAAGGGCCTTTACAAACATTTCATACATAAATTTCTAGGTTTGTTGGGTTTTTATTGGCGTAATTATGTGTCGGTTGACACGGAACTGATGTTATTATCCGATTGCATAATGAACAGTTCAATCATTTCTCATTCAATCATCTCAGCCATCACCCAGCAAAATTGCTGGGCTCAGGTTTTCTCTAGAATGAGAGGGGCATATAGTTATAGGCCAAGTTCGAATGCGAACTGTGGCAGCCTTCACACATATTTGAAATTATTATAAGGAACTCTCACGTTTCCGCATGACGTTTTCTTTCACCGTTTAACGGTAAAACACAGTAACTGTCATAACGCCAACTTCATTCGTCGGTTTGAAACTGTTCACTGCGATAATGAAATAAACCCTCAAATCTCGATTTAATGAAATGCAGTTTTGAAGGCTACTGTGCCTAGTCGAGTTTAATTTTTTTTAAACAGAAATTAAGTGGCAGCGCGGTTGGCAAAAAGCAATAAGCACTCACTCGTATAAATTTAACAATATACGGATTGATGACGTCATATTCATAACGTACTATACTTGGGTATCTATAACTCGATGCTAATAGTTATGTCCAAAATCGATACAACACCCTCACACCGCCCAAGAAGTTTGCAGCCCCCATAAATCATAACAAATATCTTGCTAACCCTTCGGTTACCGGCCGCCCAAGTGCAGTTAATTGGCGACCGGCGGGAAATTGGTCTGCTGTACTTGCTTCCGCGAGTTAATGACTACGCCCAGTGGATGGACGGCAAAACCTATTACTGGCAATTTGTTGCTGGGGATTAGAAGATTTGGCCGTGAGCGGTGTAAAGGATTTGAAACATGTGAAATCTATTTTTTCACCTCTCTAGCTCAAAAAGGGCGCCTTTGCTGCCCAAAACCAGTGAGCAAAAGTCGTTTTTGCTCACTCAGTGAGAAAAAGTGTTTTGAATATAGAACGCATTAGATTGGCGTTTCTTCAACTCATCGTCTCAAGAAACGTTCAGAAATTTTGTATATAATATTGCATACCCCATACATTTTATTTCGACAAAATTTTTTAACTCTCTATTTTATTATTTAAACTACTTATTTACTTTTCGTAAATGTGTTTTAGACTTTATAATTCTGTAACACAACATGAAACATAAAAGAAAATTAAAATTAATTAATTAATAAGTATATTTTATTTTATGAATGACACAATTCCGAACGCAGACAAAAGAGTAATATAAAATGGCGGCAAAAAAAAAAAATAATTAACTCTATTCTATATCTTAATTAGGTACTAATTTCTTAGTAGTTATTTGTTGTAAGAATTTTAAAATAACAAAATGAGTGAATCTAGTGATAATTTAACACCTTCAGAATTAAAAGAATTAGTGTCTAACGCTGAATTAAACTTTCTTCCGGAAAAGTCTCGTGAAAAATACTTGAAAGCCAATGAATTATTTAATGATTGGAGACTTTCTAAGGGTGCGAAGTCCTATTCAGTTCAGAGACTGTTATTTTATCATATTTCATGGAATTGTCTAAAAAAAGGTAACCATCTACATTATGGAGTATTTACTCCATGTTAAAAGCTACAATCAAATCGAAATGCGACGCTCACATTGAAACTTATCCTAAACTTATTGCATTTTTGAAAAGACAGTCGGAGGGGCACAAATCCAAAAAATCTAAAGTTTTCACCGCTCATGATATTGAAAAGTTTTTAAATAAATAAACCTAATTTTTAAACTTTTATAATATCCTTTATGTTTTAATAAATATTTTTCTTACATCTTGTATTTTTTCGCTATTGAGGTGAAAAGTTGTATGTATCACACGATAGCAAAGTTTTTGCTTCTTGTGCCTTTGAATCCCTCACTACTCTCAGGATTCTAACTTAGAATCACTCGCTACGCTCATTAGAAACCTTCGTTCGCTCGGGATTCAAACTAGGCACTCGCAACAAAAATGAACTTTGCTATCTTGTTGAACAAATAACTATTTCTTGGTGCTGTCTGCTGGTTGTCTTAAAAGGTCAAGTGGTTTCTTTCAGAAAGGCGTACTACTAAGCGATGCGCTAAGCCTAACACATACGAACTTTTTACCACACTGAAAATTAAACACACTTTCGCATTTATCTATATATATAAAATTCAAAGTCCTGACTGACTGATTGACAGACTGAGATATCAACGTACAGCCTAAACTACTGAAGATAGAAACTTGAAATTTTTACAGTTGGTGGTTCCTTTTATGACGTAGGCGCACACTAAGGAAGGATTTTTGAAAATTCAACCCCTAAGGGGGTAAAATAGGGGATGGAAGTTTACATGAAACTCCGTCATTTTTCAAGCTGTTTCCATCAAAGTTGGTATTTGAGCTTTCAGTTAAAAATAAAAAAGTACGTGTATCACAGTTTTTGAAAATTCCACCCCAAAATCTAATTCCACGCGGACGAAGTCGCGGGGGCAAAAGCTAGTATTATTAGTAAGGAAGTAAGGATAGACGTTAACTGCTGAACAAAGTTTCCTGCTTGGACTTCCAAGGATCACGATCTTGCGCCGCCTGTATCTAGCAGCTCCATGCAACTCGTCTAATGTGGTCGGTCCACCTACTTAGTGGGGGGTCTGCCAACACTGCGCTTCCCGGTGCGGTATCGCACTTCAGCACCTTGAGACCTTAACGATAGTTCTTCAAACTATACCCAATAATGTGTATGCCGATGGAAAAATCACGCCCTTGTTGCGTGATAGAAGGACAAATCGACAAACAAACATTCCGCATCTGTGATATTAGTAAGGATTTATCTCACCCGCAGTTATTAACCCTATCTGGCCGTAGTGACCGTGGATTCCTTTTTTTCCATTTCCCATTCCAGTCCGCGCCCGCAACAAATTGAAATTCATTAGCACGCGGCGCCATCGCGCGGCGTTAAGGAGAATTAACGAGGCACATATGAATTAACACCGACGCGGACGGCCCGACGAGACGGTATGCGATCGATAGCAATTCGACGATTTTTTTTAATATAATGCCCTCCGGAAAATAAATGAATACCCTCACTCATTTATTAACCGACTTCCAAAAAGGAGGAGGTTATCAATTCGGCCGGTATCTTTTTTTTTTTTTTTTTTTTTTTTTTTTCTATGTATGCCCACCGATTACTCCGGGGTTTCTGGACCGATTCACGTGATTTTTTTTTTAATCGACAGAGGAAGCTTGCGAAATGGTCCCATAAAAATTTTTACCTTCAACTCTTCAAGCCTGATGCTGCAGAGGTACTTTCCCCCTAAATTATGGGGTTTTAGGAACTGTCATTTACGAATTGGTATGCTTGGCCTAAGCATATACTAGATCTTAGAGCTTCAGGTCCTAGTCCTCAATCCTGATGCTGCAGGGTACTGCCCACCTAAACTATGAGGCTTTAGGAACTTTCGCTTGCGAATTGATATTATTAGTATTAAGCATAGTCTACATCGCGGAGTTCAAGGTCCTAGCTCTTCAATCCTGATGCTGCAGGGTACTGCCTACCCAAACTGTGAGGATTTTGGAACTTTCGCTTGCAAATTGATATTGTTAGTATTAAGCATAGGCTACATCGTGGAGCTCAAGGTCCTAGCTCTTCAATACTGATGCTGCAGGGGTACTGCCTACCTAAACTGTGAGGATTTAGGAACTGTCGCTTACGAATTGATATTGTTGGTACCAAGCATATACTACATATAAAATTCAAGGTTCTAGCTCCTCAATCCTGATGCTGCAGGGTTGGAGGGATTACGAACTGTCGCTTCTGAATTGATATTGTTGGTACCAAGCATGGACTACATCATGGACCTCCTGGTCCTAGCTCTTTAGAAATTGTATGTTGTTAATAAGTACTGTAGGTACCAAGTATAGACTACTTTAGTACCGCAGTGGTGGAGGGAGGGGAGAAAGAGAGCAGGAACAAGCTACACTAAAAAGCTTAAAATAAAAATTCTTTTCAAAAAACCGACTTCAAACGCCACTACAAAGTATAAAAATAATTTTATTTTGTACACGTTTGTTGAAGTCGGGCGGGCTTAACTAGAAACGATGAAATTGATGCGCGACGCTCACCTTATGGTGACAAATAAGTGTCACGCTTATTGAAATCGGGTGAGCATCACGTATCGGTTTCATCGTTTCTATTTAAGCCGGCCGACTTCAACAAACGTGTACAAAATAAAATTATTTTTATACTTTGTAGTGGCGTTTGAAGTCGGTTTTTTGAAAAGAATTTTTATTCTGGCCTAGTTTCGACAGCTTATCGGTTGATTTCGTTTTCCGGAGTCATTTATTGGATGGGTGACCTTACACTGTGTTCTAACTTAGACATTTTCTTTCTCTTTGTCCCGCTTATTTTTTCGCTATTTAATGATATAATTGTTACCAATTGTCTATTATCAAATTATAAGCTGATGCCCGCGACTTCGTCCGCGTGGATTTAGACGATTTAGTTTTTCAAATCCCGCGGGAACTCTTCGATTTTCCACAATAAAAAGTAGCCTATCTATCTCAGTTCTCTTGCAGCGTGATTGAAGGACAAACCAACAAATAAACACACTTTAACTTACTACAATATTAATAAGGATTATATATTAGTAAGGATAAGGATTTGCCAAAATATTACTCCTCGGTTAAATCGTTCGTCGGTGATGATGAATTTTGTGGTACTTAGTTATGCAACGATTGAAAATCAGCTCTAAAACCTGGTTTGAGTTTCAAAAAGATAATTATTTATGAATTAACACAACAAAGCCTGGACGAGACGGTCGGCGATCGATATCAATTCGATAGTTTTTCAAATATAATGTTGAGTGGCGTTCCATCCCGCTATTTGTGGACACTGGATACCGGTAATGAGATTCGGTCATACCTAATGTGCGACTGTCAAACTAGTCCCTGCTCTGCTAAATGGAGGGGAAATTAAAAATTTACCGTTTTTTGTTTTCAGCAGACAATCTATCGAAACCCTGTTAGATACCTATGTACCTACCAACTTCCTATTTCTATGATCGAATTACAGAAATGGTCAATTTATACCAACCAGTCAGGTCTGTTGGTCAGGTACCAACCTATAACCTATTTAAAACTCAAAGAAGCTACTACAGCCCGTAGACCTATAGTCTATAGATGTTAGTAGGTAGGTATGCCAGATGAAAGTGTCAATCCTTTCTAGCACCTATTATAAATACGAAAGTGTTTTTGTATGTTGGTTTGTCCTTCAATCGCGTAGCACCGGAGTACGGAGAGCGACATAAGCTACCTTTTATCCGGGAAAAAGATAGGGTCACTTTTAAAACTAACTTCTTGCGGACGATGTCGTGGGCAAAAGTTAGTAGTAACAGGTAGGTATTATACATGCGTGTATGAGTTTATTTGTCCTTCAATCACGCTGCACCAGAGCTACGGATGAACTTGCGACATAAACAAAGGGTTCCGGCAGAAATTTTGAAATACATAAATCCACGAGGATGAAGTCGCGAATCAATGGAATAAGTAGGATATTGAAAGTATTTTAATCGTTTTTTTTTAATCTATTTGTTTTTTGAGGTTTTTTACCCGCAGGCACGCCAACCCCATCCAAACGTATAAAAAATACTTACCCTAAATAACAATTAACTTATCCTACTTAAAACTAACTTAACTACGAAGACATCCGACAGTCACTGACGGCAAGCAGCGACCATACCGCACACTCTTCTGGCTAATTTTGATGTGGGGTTTGCCAGATAACTCTGACAAAGTCCCACATCAAACCTGTTCTGCAAAACTTACCATCAGTGACTGTCGTTCGACCATGAGGAATCAAAACTGAAAGAATCAATTGGAAGCAGTAAGAAAATATAAATAATCTCTGTTTGAGTAGGTAAGTATAGAATTAGTACTAAATGTCTCCCCTAAACGTCCGTAGAAAATCCTGATCGGAGTGCATAGAGCGTAGGGATTATGGCGATTTGTCTTAAGATCCTCGCATTAGGGGGATGTCAATCTGTTGTTGCTGCCCTTGTAAATTAATAGAGGATTCACGGATTGGTATATAGGTTGGTTATATACTCAAAGGTATATCCTAGACATAGGTTTCTACGAGTACAAAGTTCGTCATGATTAAACCATGGAGTCTAAGACTGCCAAAATATTTGTAAGAAATATTTCACCGCGGTTAAAGATGGGCTGCAAAGAATCAACATTGCTTGGGGTGATTCCACGCAAGTATGACAATTGCAGTAATTATAATACCTACATGTTTGGTTAGTAAAAGTTGTAAGTATTCAAAAAATCAATAATAATCTACCAATACGAAATTATTGTCAACTAGCTGACATAAGGAACTGTGTTGGTTCCTTTTTATTTTCCTCTTTATCCTGGAATTCGCATACGCAAGTAGATGACGTCTGCTCGTTTTGCGTTTGTGTAGGAATACTCCCTTATGTCGTCGAACCATTTTGTTCTACTACTACTAAAAATTCTCAAAATCACGGGAAATCACAAAAATAAACAAATCGCTTTGAAACCCGAAAAATAACTTTTCAGAGTTAGTAGGTACATTACGTAGAAAAAGCAACTTATTTTTTCAGTCGACAAGAATATTAAGTGTAGGTGTACAAAAAACCACTCAATTTCAATATTCCCGCAGTAAGAATGCTTCATTCATATTCGCGGGCTCACCTGTTAGCAAATTGAATAATGTCGGAGGCGCGGAAAGTTAGGATAACGCAAGCAAAGGCGCGCACCGAAACGTTCTATGGAAGTTTTCCCGCATCCTAAGTTTATTAACAAAATAGTTTGAGGGGGCTTTAAGAAATACTTTTGTTTTTAAATATATATAGACTCGACTGCGATCTCACCTGATGGTAAGTGAAGATGCAGCCTAAGATGGTGCCGCTTGCCTAGAAGATGCCTATTCACTCTTGATTTAAAGACATTATAATTAGTTGGAAAAACGGAAACCGGAAGGGCATTCCAAATTTTTGCAGTGCGTATTAGGCACGAGGAAGCTAGGAAATACAAAGATATCTATATATTATGTACTTATAAATCATAAGAAACTAGCCTTTGACCGAGCTACGTTTTGAAAAATCCCGCGTCAGTTGGTTGTTCTCCGGAGATAAAAGTTAGCCTGTTACTCTCCATCCTCAATAGCATGCAAAAATCACGTTTACCAATTGCAGCGTGATTGAAGGACTTATCAACAAACATACACATTTTCACATTTACAAAGATGAAAAAAAGAGAGATTCAAGAGTATCTACAATAACACGAGCCACTCATATTTTTCTCATTTTTAAATAAGTACTTACCTACTGTTTTTTTTTTAATTTTTTAATTTTGCCGACATGTTAATTTCACCAATTTGACTTTTATTAATTACTTTTTGAACGAGCGAAGCGAGTTCTCTGAGTCAACTAGGGCGCTTGCCTACTAGACAGAGAAGTGTGTCCGTCTAAATGTCTGTCAGAGCCCTATAACTTCTGAATTATTGAATATTAGAACGTGAAACTTAGTTGAAAATTCAGTTATATCCTGTACTTGAACAACAAATACTAAAATTAGATAAATGTTATAAAGAAACGAAATTATTTAATTTTAATGCGCCATCTATTAGCATTATTGTGAAGCTAATAGCTTCACTATAGATGGCGCTGTGTCAGTAAAACAGTTTTATGTCAACTATTATTTTTTTATTGCGTCTAATGTTAAAAGTTAATTATTACAATATATAATTAAAACTTTTGGGAATTATGGGATATCGCGAGGTCTCAGTTCGGGGCGAACCACTAGTTATTTAGTGACATAATTATTGAACGAGCGAAGCGAGTTCTCTGAGTCAACTAGGGCGCTTGCCTACTAGACAGAGAAGTGTGTCCGTCTAAATGTCTGTCAGAGCCCTATAACTTCTGAATTACTGAATATTAGAACGTGAAACTTGGTTGAAAATTCAGTTATATCCTGTACTTGAACTATAAATACTAAAATTAGATAAATGTTATAAAGAAACGAAATTATTTAATTTTAATGCGCCATCTATTAGCATTATTGTGAAGCTAATAGCTTCACTATAATGCTAATAGATGGCGCTGTGTCAGTAAAACAGTTTTATGTCAACTATTATTTTTTTTATTGCGTCTAATGTTAAAAGTTAATTATTACAATATATAATTAAAACTTTTGGGAATTATGGGATATCGCGAGGTCTCAGTTCGGGGCGAACCACTAGTTATTAAATTGTTGAATTTCAGCCAACTACCACAATTGAGACTATGGCAATGATGTATGCAGCTTTTACAGAATCGACCGGCTGATTGATAAAGAAATATGGTGTCTACTCTCCATCTGCTCTACTAACTGTTCATATTGTAAACTCTGTGACGTATGCAATGGAATATCTTAACGGTTCTTGTCCCAAACACTATAAATATTTTATTGCTTTATGCTAATGTTGGTGAAGGAACTATTTGGGTGTAATCGTCTCAGTAATTATTTCGTTAATGGCCGGTCCCGTTGCCCTGTTTTTTACAAATTTCTTCGCCCTCAGTTGCATAATATTTACATATAACGGGCCTGTAGCGAAAGCTGTTTATTGCTTTTAAAAAAAACGCTTTACTTTGGGGCTCTACTTTTTACCAATTGAGAGCAAAGCTTTGAGAGGCCGCCCTACTTTTACCTAAGCAAATAAAGAAATTTTTATATTGCTTCCAAAAAATTTGCACTAAAATATTGTACCGTTAGACGTCATTGTTCTAAATGACTCTTGAAAGAAGTAGCAAAGTAACAAGGCAGAATATTGTGATACCTTTTCGCAGAATGAAGAAGTTTTAAGAATTTTACTTATATTAATATGTTGGGTATAATAAAGTGTTTTTATGTTAGGCAATATTCAAATATAGATATGCTATGGATGGATCTTTCATCGCCAAGTTCAACCGAGTACCGAGTTCAGCTGTAGTTTTTCGATAACCCGTCTGAATTATGTCTTACGCAGCATCGTATTGCTGAAGGTCGTAACCCTTTCGATTATTTACATAATGGTAGGAGATTTCTTGGGAAAATAATGCGGTGAATGCTCAGATAAATCCACAATTGACTAAAAAAATTCCTGATGAACCTATCCATTTGACGATTCGAAAGCATTTGTAAATGTTTATTTGAATAAAAAAAAATATTCTATTCTATTATTTCGGGTTCAGGGGCATGTAGGTAATAAAGATTAAAGAATTTATAATGTACTTAGCAAGGTCTATACCGATTCTGTGTTTACGTATTCGCACATGTACCTACATTGTATTTATGGATTGTCGCGTGACGTTGTAAAATAACTTAGGTTTACTGCGAGCCAGCCGCGGCTTACCGCAGTTAACTGCAATAATTTACCTAAAGCCGTGGAGGTGTGTACAGCAAACACAAAAATTGTTTCACGATGGCCATGTTTTAATTGCAGTATTTGTTTAGGTTTATTATTGTTTAAAGAAGAACATTGTGTCCCCATACCCAGAAAAGAAAATCGACCCATATACCTAGCCAATTGCTAATTGGAAAAAAAGATACCGGCCGAATTGATAACCTCCTCCTTTTACTCCTTTAACTTTTTAACCGACTTCCAAGTCGGTTAAAAAGTGAATTATTTATTATTCAATGGATATGGATTATTATTATTAAGCGGTAGACGTAGAAGTTGACGATTCGAAAGCACTTTGTAAAAGTTTATTTGAATAAAAAATGACTGTATTCTATTCTAAATGGTCAGATAAATACCATTTATCATTATTGGGATTCGAATTTCGGGCATCTTGTTCGAAAAGCTAACATTAACTTCGCTTAGGACTAGACAGGTATTCGATTTGTTTGCCCCCATCAATATTTGCCGTGAGTCTTAGCCGTAATGCCATGAGGCCGACAGCTTGCAAACAGCCCTAATCTCTGCTAATCGCCTCTCAACACCAACTTATCCTATATGCAATATGCAACAATAGGTATTGGGTAGTATAAACAACCAGAATTGGATTATCGCTGATTAAAACAGGATTAGGTACATTAAAACAAAATGACTCCATTCCATAATGTGCTAACAGTAAAATTGTGTAATAAAGGCTTAAAATTAAGTATACCATAACATTTCAAAATCTAAACCACAGGGATTGATTGTGTATTTTTACTAATAAACTTAATATTTTTTTGGATTTTTTTACATTTTTACGAGATTTTTTTGGTTTTTTTTACGTTTCTACGATTTCACCGCCTCAGCCTTTTGACCAGGCTTATCAGACTAGCCTGAGAGGAAAGGAGAGCAAAACTCTCGATTAAAACATAATCGAGAGTTGACTATGACAGCGCCGCGCCCTAACTACGTAGGTATATGTTCACTTGCTATGATTACCTAACCTAACCTCCATGACGTAGCAGTGAGCGTGATTATTTTACGAAGCGAGAGGTGACTGGTTCGATTTCCGGCTTGAGTATGTAATTTTGGAATTCATAATTTAATTTTTTTTTACGATTCCCCTCGAAAAAATCTTAGTTAAGACGTAGACCGCTACAGGTTAATGGAATATAAAATTTTCTCCTAAACTTACTCAGTACTTATTCGATTTCATCAAAGCTAAAAGCTTGGACGTTGATACCGGGTGAGACAAAAATAGATTCGTCACGATCGTCGACTAGGAAGTGGTCAACTAGACCACGCACCCTTTCGGAGAAAGTTCCATTGTTACTTTCTTCCCTTTCAAGTAACAGCAATCTTTGTATAACTGTTACCAATATTACGGTGCCTTGTGTAATTATTCATAACTGTTCAAAGGGTTGCTTCAATATAGTCCATTTGGACCGTTAGTTTATGATACCGAAAGGGTAACGGGACGCCGCGATCTGACGTAGAGATGGTACAGTTATCTATAGTTTTATTTGTTTACAGTTTTGAGCAATAAGAGAAAGAAGAAAGGCGGTATTGAGTTGACTCCGTGTAATTGTGTCCGTTAGCTTTGAAACAAAGCAGATCACGTCGTGTTTATAAACTGGAAAGTAGGTTGTCAAAGGATTCTATAGTGATGTTACTTTTGTTTTTCATTTTTCATCATATATTTCTAAGTATTATGTAGTAAATAGGGTAGTAAGTATTTTATCAGAGGAGTAAGTATCAGTAAGTATTTTATCCATACAAGATCTAGAGAGTTACTATAAATATTTTACAGATCAACTTTAGATAATTCTTTTAAGTGATACCGTAATACTTTACGACATTGCCCAAATTTCTTAAGTTATTTGATTTAGTATTATATATTTAAAATAATATTATTATTTTTTATTCGTGTATGTGTTGCACCACTGTTAAATTTCTTGCTCTTTTTATCTAATAAAAACCTGTACCAAGCTAACAGAAATTTATATGACAAAAAGTCAAATTTAGATAGCGGGCCAAAAACTAAGGACTTTTTACAAGTTTGCCCATTTTACTCAAACTGTCATAACTCCGCTATTTTTAACCTTATGATCATGAAACTTAAGATTATCTTAGAAAAATAGTCAGTGTAACATAGGATCTTGTTATTATACATGTAAATGTTCATATGATCTCTCAAAATTGGGTGGGCAAAGTCACAATCATCTTATTGTAATTTTTCATACTAATAAAACAATAAGCTAGGGTTGAACAATTTTATTCTTAACCAAAACTGTTCAAACAAATATTAAATTATCGGTATTATAAAGCATACGCTATTAAAGACATAACTTAAAAAACAATACTTATGTATTTATTTATTTTGTTACGAAATACAAATTATTCAAAAGGCAAAACATAACACGCTTAATAGGAACTTAATATTATGACGTGTGTGAAATTGATTATATTGAAGACAGCAGCTGACAAATTTTCAAAACAATTCTACGCAACTATTTTATAATATTATACGGATAAAATAGTACGAGTATTAAGAAAATGTGTATGTATGCTACCTATGCACGGCCTCATCCACTTTAGTGATTTTGACGGAATTTGGTATAGAGGTAGCTTGTATCCCGAAGGACATATTACATTTTAACCTGGAATGAAACCTGCGGACAGACGCGGGCATAACAGCTGAGTATAGCACTATAACCATCGATGTATAATTTAACTATAACAGAAAATTCACGCTGTTACAATTACATGAACAATCCAAAGTTGAAGGTTAACTTCAATTTATTTTAACTTAATACTAATAAAACACTCTAATCAGAAATTAACAACAATTCAGTCAGTCTGTTAAATACATATACATAATTATTAAAGAAAATGAGATCTTGTAATTCTTAAACTAATTAAAGGAATTATAATAGGTATTCGGCAATAATTAAAAATGGAGTTGGAACTTGGAAGATATTGACTTTATCAACCGTTTTCAATATTTTTAAATGTAGTTACAGCGTCGAGGACTAGTTAAAAAAAAATCTAGTCAGAAATTAACAATCAGTCTGTCTGTTACATCTACGTAATTAATTATTATACAAAATGAGATCTAGTAATTCTTAAACTAATTAAAGGAACTTTAATAGGTATTTGGTAATTAAAAACGGGGTTGGAACTTGAAAGCTGTTGACTTTATCAACCGTTCTCAATATTTTTACATGTAGTTACAGCGTCGAAGGATAGTTAAAAAAAAATCTAGTCAGAAATTAACAATCAGTCTGTCTGTTACATCTACGTAATTATTATACAAAATGAGATCTAGTAATTCTTAAACTAATTAAAGGAACTTTAATAGGTATTTGGTAATTAAAAACGGGGTTGGAACTTGAAAGATGTTGACTTTATCAACCGTTCACAATATTTTTACATGTAGGTACAGCTTTGAAGGATAGTTAAAAAAATATAAAAACAAACTATAATTAAAAAAAAATACGAGTACAACATGTTTGTGGTCACTAAATCGAAAAAATAATAGGCAAAATAAAATAATAATCAATAGGTAAACGGTAGGCCAAGCTCCACCAAGACATAAATTATTGTATATTGTAAGAATTAAAGTTCATATTACTAAACATTATTTGTCCCCGTCTAGAAATATTTGGTTTAGGCAATACTATTTCCACATCATCACGGTTCACTTCACATACATCCTCTACGTTTGGGTAGGTGAAGATCATTTTGTCTTGTTTTGAGTTTTTTACTTTTCTTGTAAATTTCACTGTCGGGATACTATTTTTTATGAATGAAATAATACCAACAAAGTGCTTTAAGCTTTTTTTTGTCGCAAATTTCACAACAACCCAGTCATCTTTTTTAAAATTTATATCGGATGTGCAATATTTTACATTACTTAACCCAAATGGTACAGTGATACTATCTGGTTCCAAATTTTCTTTGTTCATTTCTTCTAAACATGCTGACACATACGCATCAAAAGATTCATATTCTGAGTCTGTCTCTGCGAGACTCAGATTTTCAGAGATTTCAGAGCTTGTTTCACTATAATTTACATTTTTTTTCGAAGTCAAATATTTTTCTTTCTTTTTACATTCTTTTTTTACATATTTTTTAGGCTTAACTATTTTCATTTGTAAAGCGGATTGCGTTATAACTTTAGTGTCTACTTTAATTGATTTTATTATATTGTTTAATTCTTTAGGAGTTACTTTTTTATTTGAGGTAATTATTGGTTTAGATTTAGATTTCTTTGGTCGTAAACACCTTGGCAAATCGTTTTCCTTGATGGCTATGAAACTATGATTCTGTGAATCCCTTTTTAAATTTTCATTTATTACACAGACGTTTGGTGATTGTGTGTTAGTATCGCATTCTAATGAACTAAAATACATGTTTATATAGTGCAAACAAAGTACGTCAAGTCTGTCTGGATTATTAATGAACGTTGCATCCTGTGGTTTCAGTGTCAGGTTTACACAGCTGATGTTTTTATTTGGTGGTACATCCTGTTTAACCTTTTTAATAGCTTCTGTTTTTCTTGTTACTTCACCTGTAATTTCATTCAATACATACGTTTCATTTTCTATATTCAACATCATATTCTCTTCTGTCTCTTTTTTTTGGTTCGTGTCTATTGTTTCTTCACTGTAATCGCTCTCTGCCAGTCCATCATTAGTATTTCTTACGGATACCTTTTTTTGTTTTGTTCGTGGACTATTTGTTTTAGCCGAGATATCGTCAACACATACTGATTTTCCAGGTTCTGTACGTAATTTCTTGCTTCTTTTCACTTGCATAGGATTAGGGGCTCTTGTCTCTTTGAGATATTCTAATAATGTTGTATCTATGGTATATTCCGTAGCATCAAAAATCTCAGGGATTCTCTTGAACACATTCCTTGGATTTAAAGGCCATATTCCTGTGGCTCTGAAGCCGCTTAAAATATTATTTTTTTCCCTATGTTTCATATTTTCTAATAATTCTGTCAGTAGCTTTGGAAAGTGTTTTTTATTCAAGGTGCTTTGTCCTGGATTCTTGAATTTGTAGTCAAGCAGTATCTTTTTCCATTCTCTTTTTAATGGACCAAAATACGCCACGTCGAGCGGCTGTGTCAGGTGAGTGGAGTTAGGTGGTAAAAATACTAATCTAATATCATGTTTTTGACATAACTCAACAACTTCGACGTTTATATGAGAAGATAAGTTGTCACCAATTACTACTTTTGGTCCGGGATTTTGTTTTGCCCATGGAACGATTATGGTTTTAAAATAATCTTCGAAAGAAGCAGTATCAAACCATCCGGATTTCGAACAACTGTACCGTGTTCCATCTGGTCCTCCTTCAAGCCACTCAGAATATAAATTCGTGGATTTATAAACCACATATATTGGTAGGCACGTTCCTGCTGCGCTTGCAGTAAACATGACTGAAATGCAACTTTTAGTGCTATTCAAAATCCTCTCAGGGTGTTTGACGCCCCTCCGAAAAACACACTTTGACGTGCCCGGATTGTCTGACAAATTAGTCTCGTCGTAGTTCAATATGTTGGTTTGTGGTACATCTTTAAGCGTTTCGCTTAAATTATCAAAGAATTGTTCCAATTCTTGTAATCCTTTCTCAGCCCGTACTTTTTTTATATTTTGAGTTGTTCTGATAGTCAATTTCGAACGATGTCTGTTCAGAAACCCGTCCACCCACGTATCACTAGGCAATTTGCTACCAAACAAATCAGTGCGTGAATTTTTTTCTAAATATTTAAAAACTAGCACTTTTACGTCCATTTTCGTCATGGGGCTGCCGTAATCTGCTGAAGCTATCAATACGTTTACCAGTTTTTCTTCTTCTTCGTCAGTCAATTTTGTTTGTCCTCCAACCGATTTCAAGTGTACGTTGTTGACTTTATTTAAAATAGTCCGACGTGGGATCCCGAACCTCTTTTCGGCCTCTCTACTCGACATCGTGTTATTTTTAACATATTCAACTGCTAATTCCAAGATTTCCTCTGAATAATCTTTATATGTCCTCGATCCTATTAATTTTCTTTTTTTTTTAGTGCTATTAAACTTATTCATTCTGAAACATAAATAAAACAAACTTCAACAAAGTTAATTTCGATGCTTTATCGAATTATGTGAAAGTTTACTAAAATATTATGAAGGATAGTTACTGAACTTCCTAATAAAGTATAAAATTTATGATAATAATACAGCGCGAGTCTTTGTGCGAGCGTAAATTCCGTCATTTTAAGTTTCCTTAATTTTAAATATTTTCATCTGTAAATATTATGAATTTTCATTTAAAAAAATTTTTACTTGAAAAAAATTAACGTAATCTGTACAAAATGTTCTTCAATGTGTACTTTCTCATATCAACAGCAGGTTGTTCAAAACGAATGTAAAAGAAAATAACTAGTTATCTCATTTCTGATTTTATGTTGAGGTGACAGCCCTAATGTTAATATTTTGGTGGGCAAAGTCGTAAAAAGTGTTTCAGAAAAACCATTTGACATTGCCCACCAACATATTTCTATAACTAATTGAGCTTCTGTGCTGGTAATTCGTTTATTATTGTTTATATGTTACCAACTAACTGTGGTAAGAAAATTACTTACCTGCTGCACTTACGAAGCGAGTTAAAAAAAAAGTTTTTCACACGGATTTTGGCCCGCAAATTACACCACCAACATTGAACCGTGCTCACTGCTAACTGAATTGAAATTGGTGACAGTTGCTTATGAAGTATTGCCAGACACATACTCAAATTTGTACCACAGACAAAATAATAAACCCAACTTAAAAATGTTTCCATATTTTTCAACATTTGTAAAAAATACCGAGCTGGGCAAAATCAGATTTGTTGGGCAATTTCATAAGGTATTACGGTACAGAAAAACAAAACCTATGAAAATAATATGCTTTATTTTTTTCACTATTTTAGAGTTTAAGAATATAAGGTATCCTCAAAAAATATCCGGGATCTTTAATCACAGTTCACACATATATGGACTATGAAAATAATATGAAATATCTTTCGTCCACATCTTATTCAATATAATTATTTATGAATGCTTTAATCACTACTTTATAGCTTTAAATCCCAAATACAAATTATGAGCTAAGTAAAACTTAAAAGCTATATTCCACGAATTCTTTTTGCCGATGTAATTGTTAGCTTCTGTTGTCATAAAGTCCTTTGTCTCGTCTGAGCCACTGGTGTTACCCTATTGTTTGTTTATTTCATATTTGCAAGATGGCTAGAAATATCGGCCGATATATTCAATACTTTACTACGTGTAACATACTGCGTGTAATCGTGTTTAAGTAAAACGACCGCTCCGTAGAACAAAGTCTCATCTGCTAAATTCACAACTTGAAATTTGAGCCGTAAAAGTTACATCTGTAAGGCTCAAATCTCAAGTTATGAATTTAGCAGATGAGACTTTGTTCTACGGAACGGTCGAAAATTACTTTTTATAAAATATGTTACACCTACTCCGACCTACAAGTTAAATAGTACACAAATTTAGTTACATAAAAGTACACTATCGTTACACGGATGAAATCATTTTTAGAGAATCGACACACTGTATTTTGAGCAAACGACAAAGATAAAAAAGATAATGATAATTTTATTTACCTAGTAGACCTAGTTTTCTCCAGTAGCTACCATTATTTACGAATAGAATAGAAACGTAAGCTTTTCCAACGGGCTTTTGAATTATCAAATGAATCTGCTTTTAAACTACATCATTATTGACATGGTGATCGTTATATTGCCAAAAATAGTCTGCCAATAAACCTGATGTCAGTGTCACTAATGCAAACAAGAACCTTTAAAGGCTGATTCATGTTACACCGTGCTAAAGCCGAACCATGCCACAGACGGGGCACTTTAAATTTTTGTATATGAAGCTGCCCCGAGTCCCGATTGTAGCATGAGCTCAGCCCGCTGGAATATGAATTAATTCATACAAAAGCTTACTAAAGTTCTTTGGACCCTGGCGTCAACACGGCCTAACGTGAACCAGCCTTAACAGTAGAGACCGAAACACCTCAATCAAGTCTGACGGAATCCTGCAGTTACTAATAAACGAGCCAATTCTACGCAACTACAACATCCCATGCCATCTATAGCACCGTGAAATCCACCACAAAGGGAACAAAAACTCTGACAATAGAATTAACTACATTTAACTTCCTAACAATCACACAAAGAGCAGAAAATTTTAAAAACAATGTGACAATACACAAGTTTATTTATACGTGACAAAGGGCTGGAATTCTTTAGCAGTTCAACCATTCCCGGTATCGCGATACAATGACAGATTCCTTCAGGCTAATGACGTTCAGTGCTGGTCGCATTGTGGGAGCTTTATGGCACCCACGCGTCACCAGAATGGAAATTAGTTACACTGTTTTGTCAACAGTGTAGTATTCCTTGAAACATCGAGAAATTGTCTAAATCATATCGGTAAAAAATTGGACGCGTGTCTGTGACACTGATTTCGTCAAGTTTCTGTAACAAATCGTTTTTTAATGTAAGTAGTCAGTAGAAAAGTTTAGTTTGCTAGTAAAAAAAATTATGCAGTAGGAATTCAATACCCATTTCCAATTTTAGTCTTCATGTTGCTGCTTTAAAATAAAAACTAGGAGTATGTATACTTGTCAATACAACTGCTGAGTTTATTGCCGATTCTTCACAGCAGAATCTGATTTTCGAACCGTTCGGTCGAAGTCTTGACTTGTCATAAGAGCCTTTCATCGATGGAGCCTTGGCCTTTTATTGGTCTATCTCAAAATTCGACCTATGCCTAATGCCTACACCTGAACTTCTGGCACCCGTCAGATACAGGCAGCACAAATCGTGTTCTGTGGCGATCCTTTCAAGAGGCTTATGTCCATGATGAGTAAGGCTCGAATCTAATGTCTAATGCCGACGTCTATAGAGCGTGCTCTGACTTAGCTCGGACTTAAGATAGAGTTAAAACGAGACACAAATACGCTCTGATATAAATCTGTCTCGTTTTGACACTATCTTAAGCCTGAGCAAAGTAAGAGTGCGGTCTATAGATTTCAGCCCAAGTGTCTCTACGGCGAACGGAACAAAACATTACTTATAGTTCTTTCAATTCACGAGGGCGCGTGAGCTTTGCTTATGGTTACATCGTGTACATACACATAGCGCAAGTGTGCGTGCCTGTCAGGAGCCTAGGTGGGAGCGATCAGGCGCGAGCAAGCACTCGCTCACACATAAGTGTGACACAGTGTCACAGATACGACGCACACAACCATAAGCCACGCGCCGTCGTTAATTGCAAGAACTATACCTACTTAATTTTCGATGAGAGAAATCATGCCATTTTGTTTTAAAGTACATACAAATAGGTGTAGATAGTGAAGTAACACAGGCAGTAAATTTTGGTAGCGATTGCAATTTGCGAGCTTCTCGTTAACCCCCGAATGTTTGTCGGGTGACGGCGACGCATGTCGAAAATACTTAGTGGGGCCCCGCTCATTATAATCCTGCACAACGCCCTCCGCGGCCCGCTTCGACCATACTACGAGTTTGAACATTGAATATGTTGCTGTGGATGTGATTTCCAGCGGATTTCAATATGGATTATCCTTCTTAGACATCTGACACCTATACCTACCAGTTTGATCTATTTATAGCTTCGTATTTATGTACAAACTAGCTACTGCCCGCGGCTTCGCTCACTTTAAGTTCGATTTTTTTTTACCCACTTATGATTGTATTTTCAGAAGTCCTTTCGTAGCGGATGCCTTCGTCATAATAGCTTTAATTATTATGTATGGTTTGAGCTGTGCGTTGATAGATCAGTCAGTCAGTCATTCACGTTTTTCCTCCTTTTATATTATATTTAGATTACCAATATAGTCTTTAAAACTTTGCAATATTCCAACTTATACTATAGGTAAATGCGAAAGTGCGTCTGTTTGTTAGTTTGTTGGTTTTTCCTTCAGTGATGTGGAAATTGAGTAACAGATTAACGTGCATGAGTCACTTTATTTCAAGACCCGGTGAAGACTGCTTATTCGCCCAAAAACTGAGTGGCAGTAGGTAGGTACCTATGTGAGGTCCAATACTACTATACAAAATGATTGTTTTAAATTAAGCTATAGGTTTACGTACAATATTTAAGACATTCATTATTACGTAGATATTATGAACCTACCTCTTATTTTTGCCACAGTAAAAATGTTTCTTTCTTTCCTTTATTTAATTAATCACGTTGTATGCAAGGACGGGTTAAACAAGTTTGCCGTTTTATACAATAGGTAATTTCAACTTCATTTTGCAAGTTCTCTATCTCAAAGTCGGTAAAATTATTTTATTGTAGGCAAAGCATATCCATACTGGCGTGCCGAAATCAGTGAGTGTTAAGAGGGCGCAGAGAGCGGTGTGCCATTGTTATAATTTTCAATAAGGGGCGCGATCGAGGGGCATCGATCGAACGCATCTCGTGCATCTCCCGGGGACGCAGCGTGTGCAGCCAACTATGAACATCCGGCAAACTATAGCTCGAAATATATTATTTAGATGCGTGAGATAGCACAGATAGGAGAGTAAAAAAAGTTTTTCAAAAAATCTAAATAGAAATCTTTTTACTCGTGAGATAAAATTCACGTGATAAAATTTATCTATACAGCGAGCTCTCACTTATCTCGGATTAGAGAAAGTTAAAACGAGAGACAAATCCTTCTAGTTTTATTTTTGTCTTGATTCTAAGCGATAACAACAGTGAAAAGGCATCTTCTAGGCAAACACTTTAGACCACATCATCACTTTCTATCAGGTGTGATAGTGGTCAAACTTGGCCTATAATAATGTATAAAAAAAAGATCTCTATCTATCAGTCTATATAAGGCATCAGTTACAAGAGAAGAGCTTCTGGAATGGAAGCGGCAAGAAATAGTTTGCAATTTTGCTATGGGAAAACTTTCCACACAATTTTCGCCCGCAATTATAAATATATGAAAAAACTCAAAAAAACTTAATCAGTTAGGCAATGCTCGAATATGAGTGTTGGAAATTTCACTCGCATTCGAGAAACTCTCCTTGTGTACCTGAGCTTATATCTCAGGGGTAAAGAATTTCAACTTGAGCCATAAGTGTAAAGAATTTCTCTGACGTCGGAGAAATGCAACGCCGCAAACGTCGGGAACTCAGGACATCGTCGTCGTCATTATATCAAATAATTCGTTGTGATAGCATGACTTGTGATACCAACCAATAATAATAAACAATCTTCAATCAAATTGAAAAAAAATCTCTTACTAGAAGTTCCATTCTTTCCAAATCCCATTGGTCAAACAGAATTCCCGGAACTCATAAACAATATGAGTCTATATGAATCTATAATGTTCCTGACAAAATAAAACACTAACATAGCATGCAGAGCCAAAAACAATTGACAGCCCCAGCATACATATTTTAGCTACGGCGTAGAACAACGCTACGTATAACCAACCACCCGGGGCGTATTCTATCAAACAATGCCTTACCCCAACTAATATGTGGACTAAATCCCTAATAAGTATGCCATTGTGAGAGAGGGACGCGGCCGAAGCGACAAAGAACACGTTATACCGATCTGTCAGATTTATTATTACGTACCACGCTCACACGACGGCAATATGTCTTGCTATTCTGACTCTTATATCTTGTGCGTTAGTGGATATATTTGTGTGTATATTTTTTGTTTGTTAGGATGTTTTGACGGTGGATTGATGGGTGCTGTACACGCCGGAGTGTGGTGAGCGTCTGGCCATGGAGGCTCACCGAACTTGCCGCGCTCCCCTACCAAACTAGATTTGCAGTCCGGTTATAATACTGTGCCATTCATTACATTCGCGCTCCTGTTCTATGGAGATTTAGCTATAATTGCTTTTTGGCATCTTGTTAAGATATTAATGGATTACTTTTTAACTGACTGGGTACTACAAAGCTAAAATAAAGTGTTGTCATATAGCTGTCTGTGTTTACAAGTATATATATATGTTTCTTATTACATATTATGGTGCCTACATTACTGCCTGTAAATAAAAATATTATGCGAACAAGGATAAAAAGTTTAAAGCTGTAGCCCGACTATGGAAAATTGAAAGTAAAATGCCTTATATTGATGTCGTTAGTATATAAAATAACCTATGTTGTTGTTATCCGCACTATATACGGAATCGATTGATACACCATTTATCAGCACAGTAGTTTAGGCGATACAACGGAACATACGCAAATAGACACATACTTTATACATGGATAGACTGATAAAATCATAACGTTTCCTTTTTCTTTGGCGCAGTCGGGTAGAAATATAAACGTACCAATAATTAAAACCGAAAACTGAGCAACTGTGTGTAAAAAAGCATTCGCTTTTTATGAATGAAAGACTTGCTAATGAAGACTTTTCAGCGCAATTTTAAAACAACAATTAACGCGAAAATCGCCCCGTTCGGCGAATCTGAAGTAGATTCAGCGGTAAAGTGTAGTGTCAACAGAGCTAAGTGTTTTCCGTGTTGCGTCTTTGTGGGGAGTGAGCGGAGCACGGGTGCACTGCACTGGGGGAAAACTGAGTAACTGCCAATTTGTAGAATTTCAATTTTTTTTCTATTTTCTTTTAAAAAGAATATTAGCCAAGCTGAACTTGACTTGTATTCTCCTCTCCCCTCCAAGTAAGCGAAAAGCTTGCGCTTGGAGTGGGTACGACAATAGTGCAACGGGTGGGGTTCGAACCTACGACCTTTCAATTTTCAGTCCACACCTTTAACCTGTTGGGCAATTGAGGCTTCATTTATTTTATATTTTATTTGAGGTTTGTTAATAGACACTTTAAATGACTAGTTCTAGTAAAAATATGTGTGAAACTAGCTTTTGCCCTCGGCTGCGCTCACGTTAAGTTCAATTTTTCAAACCCCTACTTTACCCCCTTATCGGTTGAATTTTCGAAAATCCTTTCTTAGCGGATGTTTTCGTCATAATAGCTGTATGTACCTATATCAGTCCGGTCCGTCCAGTAATTTGACCTATGCGTTGATATACATATTAGTCTGTCAGTCAGTCAGTCAAGTCAAAAAGAATGCTAATTTGTGTTTTGTCTTCTGTGCTTATTTGATATAATAAAAACCTAATTAGTATTAAACATCTTTTATGATTGCGGATTAAAGCAGATAAGACAATATGATCCAAGTGCATTACCGATTTCTTGTCTTCACTCGTAATTTTCTTAGTAGGGGTAAGTATTGACTTACCCCTACATTGGTAGACTACATTGGTAGTCCAACCACTGCCATGCAGGCAGTACTATATAAAAATCAAATACTTAGATAATTATTAATTAAATATTATAAATTTTTTGCTATTTATCCTGTTCTGTCGGCAAGCTACCCCAATGCAACCGTACAGGGGCGGTGAGACAATAGCGGCTAACTACCCCTTTCTTGTAACCGGGCAGGGAGGCGCGGGCTTAACCAAGCATACACTGCGTTTTGGGTACCATTGCGGGTACAGTCAGGTACAAAGGTGTTTATGTTATACGCGTGATTTTTAGCATATTTATTTTGGATGAAAATTAGATTAGATTAGATTAGATTACCTATATATGTTACGTAAGCAACAGAGTCCATAGATTTAATTTTTGTAAAGAAAGATACATTAAACGATAAAATATAATACTGTGCTTCTGCCCCCAGTACCTATTATTTTTCCAACTAATACTGGCTGAATGAACCAACAAAATGTTAAGTATCACTACTTTTTCAACGTGAAAGCGCAACCAACAAAGAACCAACACACTTTCGCATTTATTATAAACTAGACAATGCCCGCGACTTCGTCCGTGTTAATAAAAGTTTTTTAATCCCCATGGAAATTATTAATTTTTTGTGCCGAAACGCTAAATCGCTTGGCGGCACGTCTTCGACGGTAAGGTGGTAACTAGCCACAGCCAAAGCCTCCCACCAGACTACACACAACACACACAGACTTTCGCAGACACTTTCGCCTTTATAATATTAGTGGGTAAAATATAAGCGGGGATAAAATTAGTAGGGATAATATTAGTAAGGATAATATTACAGGGAAGTGCACGAGTGTACACCAAACTAGTAGCACACGGGGTCTCGCAGACCCATAATGCAGAATTCGAAACAGGGGCCGTAACCGGATCACCAAATTGAAATGTTTTATTTCGCCCCCCAGCATTATATGCATAATGGCGACTTTTAAATTGATAACCGACAACGTGCGCTTCATGACAAATCTTTTTTTTTTCACGAATAATATTTGGTTAGAGTTTAACCGTAACGTTTTAAGTTGGTCCTTTTATCATTTACTCTACTAATTTACATATTATGCCTTTATGTTTCAGGTCATTAACATACGTCTGTACTCCGTACTGCTGGCTATGAATTGGAGATTGTTTGCATGTTTTCTGGCCTAAGTATTTATGCCACCGACTTACCCGAAAGGTGTTTTACGATGATGGATTGGTGTGACATTTGGCAGTTAATATAAAATATCTTTGTGGGTGATACTTTGAAAAGCTTGTTTTTATTGAAAGCTATTTTTAAAATCCCAAATAACAACCCTAACGTATTAAAGGCAGATATTTTATGTGTGAACTTATTTCTGATTCTATATTGCACTTTTTTTTATAAATAAGACATCTTAAATAGGTAACCTTCTTCTCTTATCCTATCCTATTAATCCTATTATTATATTATATAATTCTTTATGCTATTAATCCTTCCTATTAATATTATAAATGCGAAAGTTTATATGTTTGCTACTCAATCACGTCGCAACGACTGAACCGATTTGGCTGAAATTTGGAACAGAGACAGATTATAGTCTGGAATAGGACACAGGCAATTTTTATCCCGGCAAATCAAAGAGTTCCCGCGGGATTTTATTTAGTTTTAAAAAGTATGTCTACGTAGGCGAAGTCTCGGGCTATCATTTCAGAATTGAAATAAATAATACAACTTTAAGCATTGGTGGTAGGGCCTCAGTTAAGTTGATAGATCTATTCATATACACAGAAGACAAGTGGCCGGTATAATAGTGTACACGGTCGGCTGGCGCGGCCGCCATATTTCGCTTTCCCGCGTGACGGAACCGCGCGTCGATCGCGCTGTCCCTATTATCGCAATGATATCGCGATCAATCGAGGGGGGGCCCGGGGGGAAGGGAGGGCAAATAAATGTATCGCCGGGCGGCGGGCGGATAAATACGCAAATAATACGAAACTACAAAAATCAAAACCCATCCGCCACTGTGGAACAAATGCGCGCGCATGGTGTGTGCTCTACTTTGTTGTTTTGTTTTTTTATTCAAACTTTTCGAATTCTTTAAAAACCATGCCAAGTAATAAATGCAAGAACTCATGTGCACGATACGTTTTGTCTCGACATAAGTGCATTTAGGAAAAATGTCGGACTTTCATCTAAATTTTCATCTCCTATTTACCTAACCCCCTAGCCTTACTAACTGTTAACTGCTGCAATTTACTGGTTATTTGACAAACAGTGACGATGCACAAGCAACACAACAATATTGATGCACCAATATGAAAATATAAGTAAGGAGACTTACAACTTAAAGACACATAGCGTCAATATCAATAACTGGCCTGTACAAAAGATTTTGAGACACACAGTTTATTTAGTGTAACAAAAATACAGAACACAACTGACGTGTCGAAAGTTGAAAATCGACAAAAAAAATTAAGTAGAGCATACTGCACCTTAGTAACTCAGCCCGCGAGGCCATTATCAAGCCTATAGCTATTTGCCCCGAAAAACAAACTCTCGCGGGATGCGGGGCGCGAGGGGCGCGCGGCGCGGGGCGCGGCACAATGCAGCCAACTGCGCGTTCACAGCCCCCTGCATTTGCATGCGCGCTCCGAGCTGTGCTGCAGCTGCGAACTTATTAGTAGCATTTCTGAGCTCAATTTTAAATTACCCGGAATCATTAATCGATTACTACGCTCGGAGTATCCCTACGGAATAAAGTTTGGAATCTGCAGATCCGAAGGAGTACCAGAATTAGCGAAAAAGCTCATCTAATGGTGAAACTGAAAAGTCGCCTTCAAACACCTTGACTACCAAGGTGTTTGAAAGCGTCCTGCACCGGGGAAGGCAGCGTTGCAAAACCTTCAACTAGGTGAATTAGGACAGTCTCCATAGAGTCGCTGGCAGGCATTGGATACAAGTGGCACAAGACCGGGCTCTGTGGCGGTTGCAAGAGACCTTTCCAAGAAAGAGACAATCGGCCAAACTCAATTTTGTAGAGCAGCGTCTCGCCACTCATACCCATGTGACTTTTGTCGTTTCGTGCGACCTTTTCTGGACCTTTGCGACAGTAACGATGCAGTGCGAAGGTGACTCTGACAGATTGGCTCTATCAGGAGTTCAGTGTATAACTGCCAGTTATCTAAAATAATCGTAATAGCCTAGTGCTACAGCGGTTAAGACTTCAGTTTCCTTCTCGAGGGTCCATATTAAGAATCCCAGGCACGCGCCTCCAACTTCTACAAAGTATGTATAGATCTATCTCGGAGTAATATCACTGGCTTTAATAACGGTGAAGAAAACCATCGAGAGGCAACGTGCATGACTGAACGTTCTCCGTAGCGTAATTGTGATAGAAGTATACGAGTACGCACCACGGTATTTGATTTAGTTGG
The DNA here is from genome assembly GCA_038048805.1 of Hipparchia sbordonii. Lineage (NCBI taxonomy): Eukaryota > Metazoa > Arthropoda > Insecta > Lepidoptera > Nymphalidae > Hipparchia > Hipparchia sbordonii. The sequence goes on from CM076110.1 coordinate 8,858,921, forward strand.
GATTGTCGATATTTCGATCCAGTTGCATGGACCGTAGCGTTCCTCCAAAAAGACCAAGAAGACGGGTAGATAATATATTCTATCCATGACAGCTTCAACTCGACATCTCGCAACACCGTAAATCCCGTCGTGACCACGGTCCATGCAACTGGTTTTTTTACTAAGTAGTATATTATTTACTAACTGAATTGATATAATAATAACTTGGTTAAGGATTTGTGATTTGGACGTCAACGTTACCTATATCACTTGATGGTATAATTCGGGACGAACGTAAAACCAGATTTATGTTTGTTTGCCCTCGCTTTATTGAATGTGTGGAGAGGGACATTTTATGGGCTCTTTGTGTTTTGCAGTCTGATGTATCGCTCTGAGCGTACGTCATATCAATTATCTACTTTAACTACTTATTATGAACTCATAATCCATACTAATATTGTTTCAAAGGGATTTTTTAAGTTCGGTTTTAAGTTTATTTTTAAATTATTATTTATGGAGGAATTGGAAAAAATAATAGAGCACATGCATTGATTTGGAGGTACCTACCCAAATCGTAGTTATAGGGAAAAACGGAAGCGGAACTTTGTGAATAAATAAATTTAAAAAAATCATAATCATCGTCAGCTGAATTGCAACCACTGCTGTGATAGGCTTATGGGCACGATCTTCGGCCGCAGTAACTTGCAAGCTATTGAAGTGTGGTGCACGAGCCACTTTGTTATAAAAAAAGTAAAACAGTCATGATAAAAAAAAGAAAACTTTTTAGAGAAAAATTAACGGTAAAATATTCTTCTAAAAGCTTTTGCCTATTTTTTGACATTTTTTTTTAATTTAACTTTGATATACTATAAATACAACCTGAAAAACAATTAAAAACTACACTGTTTTCGGAATATTATTTGATCGAGTGAAGTTCCAAATATGAACTTTTGAACGGTAAAATAATTTAGAACGTGTATTAAACTACAACATATATTTTTAACCTATCAAAACAAAGAATATTTGATTATTTACTATTGAATCAAAAACAGGCTGTTTTCGGAGATCCTGCCGTTATTTTAAGTAGCGCTGTCGTAACGTTGCGGTTGAAACAACACAATATTGCACACAATATTAGGTATGCATTTGTGAATTTGTAGTGGAAAAAAATTGTTTGTAAAGCGTATAGGTGCTGCTAACGAGCGACCAGGTTGCCGGCAACTGCAATAGTTGACCAATCGTCGCGCATCAATTAATACACGACATCGGATTTTAATTTATCGAGGAAAGTTATTGGTGTTCGTGCTATAGCTGTATGTATATTGCATTGAATTGAAACGCTTAGAAGCGCAATAGTCGATTTTGTAACTTTTTTTCTAATATCTGAAATGGGTTCCCAAGGGGTTTTCAATTATAGTCATCGTAGAAGTCGCCGGCATTTCGCTATATGAACATAGTTTTTAAGACTATGAAAAGTCAGAGATGCTTGCGTGGGAACGAACCCCGGAACCGTAAAGGAGGCCACTAGGCTATCGCAGGCAAGATCATCATAAGCGTGATATACCAAATGCTGTTTATTATTAAACGCACTCCACACGCATAGAAATTCATATTGTCACAGAAGCAATATACACACACAAATGAACGCCATATTCAATAAAGAGCGGGGGCCAAACAAACATAAATCTGGTTTACGTGCGTCCCAAATTATACCATCAAATGGCACCGGTAACTGTGACACCCGAATGAGACGTTTTACCAAATTTCCATACAAATCGCTTCGCTACGGTGGCAACGCGATAGGCAACGGGTGACCCGTAAGCCGGGAGTCACACTTCATAAATTTTGATTTCGATATTTAGACATTACTTGCACAGTGTGCAGGCGATTCTCTTGTAGCAAAACGTCGTCAGTACAATAAGGGCTGAGTTCACGAACGTAAAATAAGTCTTAACTAATAAATGATATTACAAAGCTAAAAAAATATTTTTTTATTTGTGAATTTGTAGTGGAAAAAAATTGTTTGTAAAGCGTATAGGTACTGCTAACGAGCGACCAGGGGCCCAAGTCTGCTATTGCAATTGTAGTTCAATTGTCTTTCAATGACATGACAATTGTTATTTTTAGCAATTGTCATGTCATTGATAGACAATTGAACCTCTGGGCCCCAAGTCAAATTGCTAAAAGTAGCAATTGGGATGTCATTGATAGACAATTGAACTACAATTGCAATAGCAGACTTGGGCCCCAGGTTGCCGGCAACTGCAATAGTTGACCAATCGTCGCGCATCAATTAATACACGACATCGGATTTTAATTTATCGAGGAAAGTTATTGGTATTCGTGCTATAGCTGTATGTAAAATGCATTGAATTGTAACGCTTAGAAGCGTAATAGTCAATTTTTTGTAACTTTTTTTTACACCATTATACCATGACATTAGTTCACCGCGACTTCAAATATCTACGGGCAAAAACCAAATTATAAAAAAGTAGATATCTTCAGAGTAAGGCTTAAATCATCAATACATTCTTTAAACTTTTTTGGAGTTTATCGTCTACAAACCGTTGTGAAAACCGAATAATCCCTCTCTCGCCTTGCAATGCCTAGGGAAATATTTTGGTTTCCAACTTCAATGAGATCTATCCGATACGTTTTTACCTTCCGCGGATAAATCAGGCGAGGTTGTTTAAAGACTCTTTATTTTCCTGACACCCCAGTTCATTTTCTCTCCGACCATAAGCCGCGTGCACACAGGCAATAACAGAGATAATGGGCAAAGAGTTGATGACCAAAACTGCAGTGACAGTTAAGCTAGGATTTTACAGTTTGGTAACGCTGAAAAAAAGTATAAGTAATTATGTAGGCATGGAGCTCCTATATATTATATCTAACTTAATGTTAACAGCAATATAAAATAAATAGGTTCTATTTAGGAGTTTTAACATAATTGTTAAAATGTATAACACTCATTAATCGAACATTTACAAATAAATTATTATAATACTTATTAAATTCTATGTATATTTTAATTAATTTAATCAAGCAAATTATCCTTACATGATTAACCGACTTCTGTCATCTTTTAATCATTTCTGCCTCGTAAATCCAGCTGTATTTTAATGGAATTAGAACGAATGCCAAATTACATATCAAATAAACTTACACTTATAAATTTTATTTAAGAAATAAACAACTAAAGTATTCATAAGTAAGTGTAATAATTGTTTTTCCAAATATAAGAATATTTATGTTGATCTGTGATATCTCCTCGACATAATCTGTTGAACGCGGGGTGGTAGTCTTTGTAGTATCGCTAATAGCGCCGCCCCGACACTGGCTCGGCAATGCACACGAACACCTGTCGCACGTCTACTCGCACCGGCGGCTCGCGTAATACTGACGTTGCAACATTGCTCATGAACACACGAGACAGTGTACCTACGTACACTACATCCCTCCTTTGTTAAATAAATAAACAACTAAAATATAATTCTAGTTCACTTCTATATAATAATTTCCGGCATCACTAAATCTTCAAATCATAGAAGTGACAACTAATATATAATTATTTGCACGATGCAGATTTAGGATATCAGCACATATATATAATAAATCTCAAATTCAAATTCACAATGTTTATTATATAACTCTTTGACTTTATATGTATTTATTTTGTAGGTGGGTGTGTGAGTCAAAATATATGCGGGAATAATAATAAAATGCTAGCAATTATTTCCTAATTACTTATTCAATCTTCCTTTAGTTACAGTTTAGTCACTGATTCCATTACTTTGTCTATTCTTCTCATCCTGATCTTTCTCCGGTACTGTTGTCCACTGGTCTTCAATCTTTTTAAGATGAACTATATTCCTTAACTAACTTTTTCACCTTCGTATTGACCAGTATCGATTCTGTACTCTTTCCCTTTCTCTTTTTTGAATGATATCTCTGTTTCTCACTTCAGTGTTTATTCCTAACCAATTCATTTTATCCACAATTATTTGAAAAATTTGAAAATTATTTACTGCAGGATTTCACTAAATTTTTAAATTTTTTTGACATCTACTTTTTTCGCGGCCACTTTACCTTAGAAAATAATCGACCCTTCTTGCCACGATCCCGGAATGGCCTTCGTGTATGGCATCTATAACATTCTTAAGCAAATTCTGAGGTATCACCATCCGGTTACCTCTGAGCAATATATCGATAAAACATAGTTCTATCTCAAAAAATTTGTTATTTTTACGAGCTCATCCTGGTTATGCTCATAAATTCATTTTCCAATTTAATGGTGGTCGCCTGACCAATAATATAACTATTCCAATATTTGAAATTTCCAATTTAATGGAGGTTTATTTCCAAAACCACTTTATATTTCCAATTTAATGGTGGTTGCATGACCAGACCAGTAATACAAATATTGTCATACTTGAAATTCCCAATTTGATGGAGGTTTTTCCAATACCACTAGTTGTTTCCAATTTAATGGTGGTCACATGACCCATAATACAAATATTCTGGTATTTGAAATTCCCAATTTAATGGAGGTTTATTTCCAAACACCACTTTATATTTCCAATTTAATGGTGGTTGCATGACCAATACTTCAAATATTCTCATATTTGAAATTCCCAATTGAATGGAGGTTTTTTTTCCAATACCACTAGATGTTTCCAATTTAATGGTGGTCACATAACCAATAACTTAAAAGTTGTTATATCTGAAATTCCCATTTTAATGGAAATGACCTTCAATAAGTGCTTCAATATAATAATACTAAAATTACACTCAATGTGTCAAATTTAACAAATTATAACCTTTTTTCTATATACAGAAACCAAAAGAAAATCAACCTATATTGATTTAATTTTAAGTAATTTTGTGAACTCATCTCCTGGAATTCATTACCTGGCTTTGTCAGATCATAAAACCGCATAACACTGTTCAACCAATCACTTAATAGTCACATTACCAAAGTAATCTTAAACTGACAACACTACACCAGAAAACCAAATAGAAACGGGGAATAACGATTGACGGTTGACAATAGACACGTTGCGAGTCTTATTTTAATGGACCGAACGAGCGAGGAGCAATGGCATAATGCTCAACGAATAGTGATACCAACGTTATAAGACTACCGTCATTAGATGGCACTTTAAATAATAATCACTTCAATTTTAATCTCCGACACGGCCAGAACTGACAGTTAGCCGTTCCCGCATGGCAATGTACTTGTTGACAGGAAAAGGAAACATTTGAAATATACTACTTACAAGGTTCGGACTACTTGGCATGTTGTTTAAAATAAAATAACTCAAACTGTAACCAATTAATTATAATGGAAATAATACTTGTCCGAATGAAAAGTTCCCACTAATTTAGATTGATCAACATCTCAGTCACGCATCAATACAGAATCCATTAAAGGAAACAATAATTGCTTAGTGGTATAATTTTAGGCCCGACTACACATGCAGCGCGTAACTACAACAGCAACCATCGGTCACCCAAGTTAACCAAACAAAACCAAATACACTTGTATCCCCACAGGGATTCGGGTTGCATCAAATTGCCAATTGTAGTCTCCTCAGAGACCCGAAACACCCTAGGCCAAAACTGTAGTCTCTTCAAGACTTGAGTTTCAAAACATAGTCGGACGCTCATTACTCCCACACAAAGTTTTGAAGCGACACGTCCGATGTCTGCAGATATGTCCCGCCAAAGTGTACGTTTAAGCATCTTAATCAACATGATTGTCACTACCGTTGTCTAACTTTAAAGGAACTTCACATCTAGGCAACCATCAAAACCTATCGTGAGCGTACTTGTAAGTGCGTTTGTTAATTAATGACTTCAGACTACGTCGGTCTTCATCTAAGGTTTCTATTACTTTAAAAGACCTGTAAGCTTTGGATCTAACTTAAAATGAAAACTTCATTTAAAAGTGAAATCTTCTAAATCTCATCAGCTCAACCTAATTGACTTGATTGTCAACGGTGCTCAACATAATCACTCGTAACGCAAACCAACAAATAAATCAAAATTTATTATTTTGCTAATTCTTTATTGCGGTGTCTTTACTGTCACAACCACATATACTGGCAACTTTCATCCAGGTTACTACCATTTGGTTACTACAATCCATAACCTCCTGGTCATTGACTTAACCAAACCAACACTCTATTTGGCGTTCTCATAGATGAGAAACGCAAAACAACAAAACAGTAACTAAAGCAATGAAATAAGTTTGTTCGATAACTTACAAAATTAGGCATTACTCTTTTCTTTATGAATCCTCACAATGAACGTCAACGCAATATCCTCTAGTTAGGATCACTACCTTCTCTAATGACTACTGCTACTACTAACAATCAACGGAACACATTTAGCCTGAGCATATTGCCTTCAACCAAGTTACAGTCTCATTTTGATCTCATTTCAACTCAACATTAATCTCAACTTCATTAACTAAAAAGTCTCTACCAAAGATCATTGAACAAAGAATGATAAACACGGAACCTCTCAAAGAATCAGATCAAGATAAACAAAACTGTTGAATGACTTCACAAATGTCACAATAGCTGTGCCTTCTTAACCCCTTTTTTTTCCTAATTGCATCCACATACTTGGTTTACGAATGCAACCCTCTCCTATTATATTCCATGTACGTACATATTTATCTGCAGTCTGTGGTCTGCTGTCGATGTCAATGTCAATTGTCATTATTACACTGCTATATTCTGTGAATTAATTAAATGATTACTTTATTTAGTAAAAACGCGTTTTAATAATTATCAACATCTTAATTCTTCTGTAACTTGTAAGATCATGAAATATCTTACATGCTAACTGGCTATGGAATCGCCATGGCATCGATCATACTCAAGGAATCTTCCCGATCCACGTATACATAATATTATATTGGTTTAGTTTATCTCAATATTAACATGTAAGTTAATCTTTTTATTATTGCAACACCTCCTGCTGTTTGTTTATTTCCTTATTTCCCTTAGCCATAAAGTTGTTTGGAATAGTTTGCTTTTGAGCGATAAGGCTGCCTTTTTGTATCGACATAATATATCTTGTTAAGTTCACTTTTCTCTGTTTGTGGTGTAATAAAGAATAGATAAATAATTATACAATCGCTACTATTCACTGTGCATCCGCACACGGAATCACACACCACCCCTATAATTTCCACGAAACTACTGGAACGTAAGCAATTCGACCCCACAGAAATCTTAATTTCCCATTTACCTTAATAATCAACAATGATTCTATGTTAAACTTCTCACAAGAGGTTAGGAAGAAGTTTCTAGCTAACGAAACTAATGTGACCATAAAATCATATCCCATGGCATGAAGTCTTGTGGGTATAAAATTCTAACGTGGCATGAAGCTACATCTGTGGGTATGAAATTACCATCTCACTTCTAATGACGACAAAGGCACCCCTGGCCGAACATCAGAAGCAAAACGGAAGAAATTAAACTAACAACCATACGACTATAACTGAGCATTATTCAACGTGATTATCTCGTGAAGGAGACGATACACTTCACCGAGCAACTAATAAAAGAAGTCACAAACTATCTCAATAAAATAACTACCCGCAGTAAGGTTATACTGCAATCATTGCGTATTAAACACAGAACCCAACATTTCCATGATTGGTTGTCTAAGGACAACTCTTGGCAAAACTGATTCCATACTAACTAAAATATACTTATTTAGTTTTACTCCCACATTAACATCATGATCTTTAAAATGTTCTTCAATAAACAAGTATAAAGCATAAAAGTACTAACCACCTGTTAAACTGTTACCTTAACAATTTTGTTGGGGTAAGAAAAATAATTTAATATTTTCTCCACTGAACTGAAGGCGAAGAACAGGCTTATATGCATTAGGTTACTTGCAAGGTGTTATAGAATTTGTTTATGTAACTAATTGCTGAGCCTCATGAATGCCCTGACTGTACGTTTTAGTTTTGATATTTTGAATAGTTATTAGGTACCTATCAACAGGCCTTTGTTCATGCGACTCGCATAGCTACAGATTGTTTATTTTAAACGTTTGGGGATCGTATTAACAGTATAGAGCTTGGTAAATAATAATTTCCTTTATGACTTTTCCGGCGTTACCTAAGCTAACTTTTGTTTGTATTAAAATATGATTCATTGATTATTGTTACTTGGGGCCGGAGTTCCTATATTCCTGACCGGCACCAGCGGATCTGTTGTAAAATTCGACGAGAGTACACGCTTTGTAAATACACCAAGTTAAAGTGAAATACAAAGTTATTTATTTACCCATCCTGACTCACCTTCTATTAAAAAGGATTGTACTTATGATATCATATTAAGTTAACCGTAGCCCGAAATAAAAATCACATCATGTAATACCAACGATATTATATCTACGTCATTAACTCTGACCATTTATAAAATTATCCGTTATCTGTGATTAATAAAATATAAGGGTATTGTAACAAATAAAAATTTAAATCAGATTATTTTATAATAAAAACAATTCCCAACCAATTTGCCTTTACTCCCTTTGTAATTTTATATTCTGTTTCGTTGCATTGTTATAATGACAATCTCGAAACTAACCGTCTGAACTATCTAATTTATAACCAATAATGCCTGCCATATCAGACCCTCCTTCCTTATAAAAAATATTTTCCACTTACCTTTTTCCTCGTCGCCACTTGTAGTATCGCTAATAGCGCCGCCCCGACACTGGCTCGGCAATGCACACGAACACCTGTCGCACGTCTACTCGCACCGGCGGCTCGCGTAATACTGACGTTGCAACATTGCTCATGAACACACGAGACAGTGTACCTACGTACACTACAGTCTTGACTTGTAAATCAAATGAATAATTTTGAATTTGAATTTCATAAAAATGATGTGCTCATACAGTACCTACTAAAACTTCAATAAAATACGTACTTTTAATTCTTAAACAGAATCTAACTTGATATTATTTATACTGAACTGTAATGTATCGGTAGATTGTAAGGTGTTTTCTAATAATATTATGTCAAAGTTGTCAAACGAATGAATCGGTCTCGAGTTGAACGCCATCGAAGTTTTACTTGCACATTACAATATTGCAATAGTAAAAGCTTACGGATTTGAAGTCGCTCGCTCTCCGTGTATAAGCTACCGGCGCGACGCGACGCGACGCTATCTTCGCCTTATTGCTATGTAAATAACCTCCATTGAGCCACGCAGATCGGCTGATATCCGTCGTGTGGCAGCGCCTTTATGGCCCTCTTATTATTGTCCTTGCGTATACAAACATAAATAATGCCCATTTGCGCAAATTGAGCCCAAAAATCATTGTGAAACTTATCATTGTAATCTTATAGTGCATCGTAAGTTTTTACGTAGTTAGGAACCTATACAAAACGCTTATGATCTCCCATCCGAAGTTGGTTATTATACTCAAAGGAATTCGGTAATGGTAGTCAATATCCACAGAGCAGTGCTATCTTTTCGGGAGATATTATAGTGCACAAGTGTGTGCACAAATAAAAATGCAGTCACATGTGCACTGACAGCCCAATAGAACGGAGATCCGTGAGATCCGGAAATGGAGAGAGAGAACCAATTGCTTTACGTACTCTCCGAGGCAGGATTGACCAATCAGAGATGATTGTGATCGTCACATTCCTTTTAGATAATCCCGGTGCAAGTCATTCCTAATGATTCCGCAACATTCTGCAACGGTTCACGTAGACCATCAAGGTTATATCAAAATTTGAAGTTGCTTAAAACAGGAACAGACAAATTATTCCCCCGAAAAAGTTTCTCATTGAAAAATCTCCTGGCCCGATGCGAATTTGATCGTTATCAGCCAGGTACCGGTTGTATCAATAAGTGTACACCAGCATTGATGCAGCAGATAAAAACGTATCATTAGCTTAAAAAGCCCCATGAATTACAAACAACAATAACCCGGAATAGAGAACCTAAAAAAAATTGACAATGCTATGTGTTTTTTCCCTGTCCGCATTACGGGATGATCCGTCATTGTGCCGAGGGCACACAGATGGCGGTGATAAGCTCATCGCTTTATTAAAATAATACGACCAGATTTTGTTGAACTCCTGGTACGTATATAAAAATTATTATGTGCCTATACAATTTTAAATTGCTCAAAGCAAAAGAAAAGCATTTTATAAATACGCAGATAAAGACAGATAAAGATCAGAGAACTCAAGCCCAAGAGGCAAAGCAGAAAAATAAAGTAGGTAACTATAATCAGTAAAACAAAGTTTTAAAGAAAATTCTTTGTAACTCCCCGATTTACCTTGTAATTTCTTACAATTGCGTATCCAAATGTTCTCTACACTTAGATACGCAATTGTAAGAAACTTCCGTAAATGCTTGCAAAACCTTGTAGGAACATATTATTATCTATCTACATTATCTACCTAGAATTTATGTAGTATCATAAAATAAAACTGTGGTATACTCACAGAAGTGAAAAATACAAATTAGTCAATATCATCGACTTATCAAAAACTATTTTAAGTTTAGATTCATCAAGTTTCGAACGACCTTGCGCGTTTGGCTTCCTCTCGTGCCCGCTTCATTTCTGCACTTTTACGTTCAATTTTTACTACCATCTACGGATACTACGGATTATAGGTACACCTTAAACTCTATAATAGAATTGTTAATAAAAAGAAAGAAAAAATATATTTATTTACATAGGCCTGAAAGCAAAAATGAGGGCAGGTGAGGTCAAGATAAAATGGTCTGATCATTTATGCCACTATCATAGGCAGCGATCAGGGAGTTTTATTCAGGGATGCAGTGGTGTGCAATCGATCGCGATACTTTATACCTTCCCATGAGGAGTGACGCGGTGCCCACGCGCCATACGTGGGAACATGGTTCTCACTATTGAAACTATTGATCAGCTTACTTACAGATGGTTGGGATGGGAGCTAATTTGGTACAGGTCGTGCCAAGCTTAAAGGTAACTTTGCATAAGCGTTCACGCAGAATATTATTCAGTGATAGATTCTCCTTATCAATAAAATCACCTCTCTTTTTAAATATAACATCTCTATAAAATGGTTAAGTGCTCTAAGCTATAAAAAGATCACAATAGTTCTAAAATGTCAACTTATGAACCCGTAGCGAATTAAAAGAAAATTTTGCAGCCTTAAAGTTTTGATCATTTTTCCTCGGCAGCATTTAATAACATTACTATTATGTGATTTACTATCATGAGAACTATTCTATGCACTTTATGATTCGATAGGTGTGGTGATGGCCTAATAGTTAAAAACTTACAGCTTCCATTTCGGGAATCCGAGGATCAAAGCCCAAGCATCCAGCTCTAAGTTCTCGGAGTTTAGTGGACTTAGAGCTATTTAATATTAGGTTATTTAACGTTGAAGGAAAATATGGGTGACAGGAGGTCAGAGCCCACAAGTGGGTTGATGGTTGATAAATATTAGTACATAGGTAGCTGATGCCCGCAACTTCGTTCGCGTGGATTGAGGCTTTTTAATTCCCTCATGACTGACATGATGAGGGAACTTTCTCATTTTCTGTGACAAAAAGTAGCCTATGTGTTATTCCAGACTATAATCTATCTCTGTAGCCAAACCGATTAAGGTGCTACGGTGTGATTGAGTAACAAACATCCATACATCCATCCATACATCCAAACTTTCGCATTCATAATATTAGTAGGAAGTAGGATTTTTGAGATCACTCTGTACATTAACCTGTGCTCAGATATATTATACGAACCTATATTTACGTATTATATGACGTGAGTGACGCTCTTCGAACATTTATTAAAAGTTACAGGGGTTGTAGGGAAGCCGCATGAGCCCTAATTAAGCCTTTTTTACAAAAAAGGCCGAACCGAGGGACTTTACCCTTCCGACTCCTTAATGAGCTGTTGTTGCCCACCTCTAGTGTGGATTACAAGGGGCATCTTTGTTTTATTATTACCAGATTTTTTGGGGAACCTGACGAAAATCATAGCAGGCGTATAATATTTTTACGCTTGTCATTTTTTATTTTTTATTTAATTGGTTTACTAACAGCTTCAGCATTTATATAAAGCACTAAAACGAAATTAAATAAAACAATGAGATCAAATGCCAAACTAATTACAGGTAAACACCGCATGAATAAATAATTGAATAGTGATAGGCTACCTCTTACAACTTAATAACATGCAAGAATTAAATGCTTTTTAAAAATCAAAAATTTTATTAGATTGAGATACCTACTGTAGTAATGAACAATAGATAATTAGAAAAACATTACAAAAATACTACACTACTACCTACAGCTTGCATACTTAGGTACATGGACCGATTTCCGGAAAACATACAGCAAGTCATCCGCTTTTCCATAAGATTTTTCAATGATACGCATGAAATTATTATCCTTGAGCACTATTTAATTAATCTAAGTGTAAACACCCCTTGTGTATAATTTCAGTATCAATCCATTCTAGATATTAATATTGTAAGGGTGCGCGACGAAGAGGAATTAGTCCAAAACCAACAAGAATAATAAAATTAATTGCAGCAATACTCTTGCGCCAAACAGTCAAATCTGTGTTGGTCATTGGCTCTAATGAGCTTGACCCATAGAATATGCCTCAAGACCCCTTTTAATTCCTCATTCGTCCCTATAAGACCCCACCCCTCACCCTGTCTAAGTGACCTTTAACTCTGAACGGCTCAAAAATACTATTTGACTTACATTGCTGTCTTTGTACTGTTATTCTAAAATTATAGTGTACAATACAAGCAATGTAGATATATAATATATGATCGTAAAATATCTTGCTGCTTATTGGTCCTACATAAAATCTTCGTAGTAAGAGTTTAAGGAAAACTTCCACGGTCAGAGGATTAACTCTGCAAATGCTTATAATTAGTCGTAAGCTGTTATTAATGCCAGTTAATTCGGTTTATTTTTGTGATCCTGAAATAACTTACCTTATTATGAAATCGCGATTTTTTCATGAAAAAGGGTTGATTCTAATAAGAGACTCCGTACACTAGACTGCCAAGAACTCCGGGCAGCCAAGTGCAGCCAGAGCGTGACAAGGCGAATATAATTGGCTACCTATGAATAATATAATAAACTCAAACTTGTCGTAGCAGCCAGACTGCCAGACTCATTTTGTAATAATTAACAATTTTTCATCTGTAGTTATAGATGCTTACTTACTCACGTGACAAAAGATAACTATATTATTTAACGTACCATGGAAATCATTAATGGCTGTCGACTGGTTGCTACAATGGTTGCTCAATATTTTGACTGACGCAACCTGGTCACATAGTGTAAGGAAGTTCTTATATGTAGATAGATGCCTAGAAATGTTCAGAAACAAAATCTTCCCTTTTCAGTTTTGCTTCAGTAAAATATTGAAAACTAGCTTTTGGGAATGAATCGTTTATGTGGAAGTTAAGTAAGTATGGTTTTTCATATATCTGTTTTCTGCGCTCTTTTTCATATGATAAAGGTAAATCTATTTTTTTAGTTTTATAGATCTATACTAAGCCAGATGTCAACTTGATTCTCGTCATTTGCCATTTCATCTTTGTTTTATCTTACTAAAAAGATTTAATTTATTATTTAATTTGATGAAATGCAAGAGCATTTCATCAAATTAAATAAGCCAAAATGAAATTTTATAGGGTTTTGTCGATGCGATATTTTGCAATTGATTCATTGTAAGATTTTCAGAAGTTTAACTAAGCAAAAAGTTGAAAGTATGTAAATTCAATAAAGTCAAACACGAGCGAATGTTAGTAAATTATATTATATAAAAATCTGTAGTTGTAAAGTAACTATCGAGAAGTCATTTTTTATTACTTTACTTACATAATATATGTAAGTTAAAATGTATGTTTAATTTTTTTCTATAACTAATACCTAATACCTACGTATTTTTAGCGCGATCAAAACCTTGCGCATCTTAATCTTAAGTAAAAGTTAAACATGATCACGTGATATTGCACAGCCCTCAAAGACCACTTTAATGAATTTATTATAAGTAATAGTATAAAATATAGAAGTAGAATTCAGGACAAAACAAAAGTTACACACATTTAAATCCGGTTTCGGGCTAGGGGGTGGGTGAGAGGGTAGGAGGGGAGGGTGTAACGTCTTGCGCGGTGAATGTGGCCAAATTGGAGGAACGGAAGCCGGCGCCGCCCGCGACTTGACCGGAACTGCCCCTGCCAACACGCCTTGGGGCGAAGTTCCATTGTGAAACTAGACGATTTTTATAAAAACGGACGGACGGATGTCTTAAAATAATGAAGAAGGCATTTCATTTACTTTCATGCAACTACCCACAAAAATATAATATAGAGAAAGACCGATTAAATCCACTGTTACTATATTCATATTATGTGCCTACATCTGGACAAAACTACGCCCGTCCATGTTGTCAAAATATTTCCTTTTTAAATACAGGAAGTACTGTGAAAGGAAACGCATTTTTTGAGATTAACTAAATTCTTTTATTTCTATAACTAGTAGGGCGCGTGGGTGCGCGGCTCGCTAAAGCGAACCGCGGTTTTTCTGTCCACCAAGTAGACCTTCCGGTCTTGATCATCTTTTTCCAAGGAACTACTCTTCCATATTTCATAGTCTCTGAAATATACATCGACGAAATTTGTATGACCGCCACCTTGAATCCGCCATTTTGGTATTTTTTGTTCAGCTCATTGCCAAATGGATGAGGTTTTGAGTGATTTTTGTTTGGGCACCCTCAACCTATCTTCAATACCCTGACCGTGCTCCTCACCCATCTCCGAAATCCTCAATCATCAGCTCCCTCCATATTTTTCCTTCAAATGAATTTTTGTCTTCTATATGAAACCATCAGCGGAAAGGAACGTATCAAAGTCTTGCATACATTTTATATAAAAAAAAAATCCGCCATATTGAATTTTTTGTCTATTCATCAAGTAGACCTTCGGGTCCTGATCATCTTTTTCGATAAAACCACTCTTCCATCTTTTATAGTTTCCGAGATAGACACCGACGAAATTTGTATGGCCGCCATCTTGAATCTGCCATTTTGGTATTTTTTTTCAGCTCATTGCCAATTGGATGATGTTTCGAGTGATTTTTGTTCGGGCACCCTCAACCTATCTTCAATACCCTGACCGTGCTCCTCACCCGTCTTCGAAATCCTTAATCATCAGCTCTCTCCATATTTTTCCTCCGAATTAATTTTTGTCCTCTATACGAAACCATCAGAAATTTTGAAAAGGAACCTGTTAAAGTCTTGCATATATTTTGTATGGAAAAAAAATAATTCCGCCATCTTGAATTTTTTTTCTATTCATCAAGTAGACCTTCGAGTCCTGATCATCTTTTTGCAAGAAACCACTCTTCCATCTCTTATAGTCTCCGAGATAGACACCGACGAAATTTGTATGGCCGCCATCTTGAATCCGCCATTTTGGAGTTTTTTTTTGGCTCTCTGCCAATTGGATGAGGTTTCGAGTGACATTTGGTTGAACACCCCCCACCTATCTTCGATACCCTGGCCGGTGCTCCTCACCCGTCTCCGAAATCCTCAATCATCAGCTCTCTCCATATTTTTGTTCCGAATGAATTTTTGTCCTCTATACGAAACCGTGTGTGAAAAAATTTTTTTTCATACAAAATTTTACAGGAGAGGTGATCAATGAGTCAGTGAATCAGTGAATCAGTGAATCAGTGTGTCAGTGAATCAGCCCCAGTAGCTATATATATATTAACTAGTAAGGCGCGTGGGTGCGCGGCTCGCTAAAGCGAACCGCGGTTTTTCTGTTCACCAATTAGATCTTTGGGTCTTGATCATCTTTTTCCAAGAAACTACTCTTCCATCTTTTATTCTCTCCGAGATAGACATCGACGAAATTTGTATGAGCGCCATCTTGAATCCGCCATTTTGAATTTTTTTTCAGCTCCCTGTCAATTGGATGAGGTTTTGAGTAACTTTTGTTTGAACACTCCCTACCTATCTTCGATATCCTGGCCGTCCTCCTTACTCGTCTCCGAAATCCGCAACCATCAGCTCTCTCCATATTTTTCCTCCAAATGAATTTATGTCCTCGATACGAAACCATTTGAAAAGGAACCCTATCAAAGTCTTGCATATATTTTGTATGAAAAAATAAAATTCCGCCATCTTGAATTTTTTTCTATTCATCAAGTAGACCTTCGAGTCTTGATCATCCTTTTCCAAGAAACCACTCTTCCATCTTTTATAGTTTCCGAGATAGACACCGACGAAATTTGTATGGCCGCCATCTTGAATCTGCCATTTTGGAGTTTTTTTTCGGCTCTCTGCCAATTGGATGAGGTTTCGAGTGACATTTGGTTGAACACCCCCCATCTATCTTCGATACCCTGGCCGTGCTCCTCATCCGTCTTCGAAATCCTCAACCATCAGGTCTCTCCATATTTTTTCTCCAAATTAATTTTTGTTCTCTATACGAAATCATCAGAAATTTTGAAAAAGAATCGTATTAAAGTCTTGCATATATTTTGTCTGAAAAAATAAAAATTCCGCCATCTTGAATTTTTTTTCTATTCATCAAGTAGACCTTCGAGTCTTGATCATCCTTTTCCAAGAAACCACTCTTCCATCTTTTATAGTTTCCGAGATAGACACCGACGAAATTTGTATGGCCGCCATCTTGAATCCGCCATTTTGGAGTTTTTTTTCGGCTCTCTGCCAATTGGATGAGGTTTCGAGTGACATTTGCTTGAACACCCCCCTCCTATCTTCGATACCCTGGCCGGTGCTCCTCACCCGTCTCCGAAATCCTCAATCATCAGCTCTCTCCATATTTTTCCTCCGAATTAATTTTTGTCCTGTATACGAAACTGTGATTGAAAAAAAATTTTTCCATACAAAATTTTACAGGAGAGGTGATCAATGAGTCAGTGAGTCAGTGAGTCAGTGAGTCAATCAGTGAATCAGCACGAGCAGCTATATATATATTAATATTAGGAATAATTTTATAAAGAATTTTCACAGGTTTTTATTTTATTTATATTTTATTTGAAAACGGTTGCACTATCCTATTGCAAATCGTAGGCACGGGTGCCCAGTCAATTTTCACTGTAATTTGATGTTTATTTCTTTGGTTCATGCTTGTGTGGATTTCAGCACCACTTATTAATTAACTTTAAAGAATCAAGTAAAGTTACATATTTAGTTACCCTTAGAGATTTCTTTTTTTTACCTTAGAGATTGTGTAGGTAAGTACAACAGCACTAGTAAAAAAAACTAAAAATATTAAAAAAAAAATCGGCATTTTCATAACAATGTTGCAGCAATCGAAGGATGTATCGTCGAATGTTACAATGGAAACCTGCCAAACCAAGTAGCCAGTTATACGAGCTTACACTGGGCCCGCTCGCCTTCATTGAGGTAGCCCGTTATTACATTGCGACCTGATTTGGGTACATTTCGGCCAATTTAGCAAATATTTGACCATCTCATGCATTCCTAGTAGATACTTAGTATGTTTATTTATTTTAGTCATGTATATAAAAACAAACTCCTTTTTGCCATGCTTCATGACTTTCTTCTCCAAATAAGCGTTAAGCTTGTGCTAGGAGTGGGTACGACAATTATAGTGCAACGGATAGAGATTGAACCGCCGACCTTTCACTTTTCAGTCCGCACCTTTAAAGTTTAAACGTTAGAGGATTGTTACAAAAACAAGATTTTAGTAACTGACTACCTACAGCATCAGCCCCGGATATCATTTAGGACCAAAGTACTTATCAAGACGAATCAAATGAGCCCAAACTCGATGAGGGTTACGTCGTTTTATTACAGAGATCCTAAAACCATCTTTCGGCTCCATCATCAGATCAGCTCCACATCACAATAATTTTGCATTGTCATCCTTTCTACATATTTCAGCTCAATCGGAAACTGGGAAGTGCTCCTAATTCAGCTTGCAAGATTTGGACCTAAACAAACAAACAAACATACATACATACATACATACATAAATACATGCATACATACATACATACATACATACATACATACATACATACATACATACTACATGCAATTGGCAATTTGGGTATTTATAATTTCTGAATTTTCTCTGGTCCGATTAGGGGTTTGGGTTGAATCTATAGTCTAGATTGTCATATCTTAGACTGCATCTTCACTTACCATCAGGTGAGATCGCAGTCAAGAACTATCTTGTCATCGAATAAAAAAGACATACATATATTGCAAGTTAAATAAACGCTTGTAATAAACCTTGGAGTGGTTCTCAAATCTCAACTCCCCAAATCTCAAGCGCTATATGACCATTGATCGGTCAATGGTCCTACAGATATGGTCAGCGCACAATGGCGCTCTGTTGCGCGATGGCCATACAACTGCCGGGATCGTGTCCCGGGCAATGGGCGCGAGGATTTAGCTCTCGACTCAATGTACTGCGCCTCGGCTTTGTCTAAGCTACGAGAGTCTTTATGCCCACTCTCTATTTGGTTCGACCATTGGATTCGACATAATTGTCATCCGTTATGGTTCATACGTTTTGGTGTTTTATCGCCTTAGGGCCTATTTCACTATCGATCGCCAAATAAACTTTAATCTAAAATAAAAAAGGTAAAGTTTGTTTTGAAAGTTTTTGTTCTTTGGCAATCTGTAATAAAGTAAATTATTTAAAAGTGTGTGTTCATTTACCATAGTTTTTTTTAAATATATAGACTAACGCTTCGTACGATTATGCGTGATGGTAAGTGAAAATGCAGCCAAAGAGAGTGCGCGCTTGCCTAAAAGATACCTATTCACTCCTGGTTTGGAATATGAAAGAAATGGAAGCGCAAGCGAAACCTAATTAAAGCAACACAACATAAAAACCGAAGATGAGACCAATTTTACAGTTCGTAGCACGTTACGTTAAAAATAAAGAAAACCAATACATAACTGCTGAAAGAGCGTCGGAAAACCCTTTTAACGCCAACGATCGGCAAAAAACGGGCAGCTGAAAATCATTTTAGTGCAACAAATTGTGCCATATTTCTTCATAAAATAATTTAAACCAAAGATGGGCAATTTTATAGTCGATATCAGGTTACGTTAAAAATAAAGAAAACCAATACATAACATAACTGGTGATAGAGCATCGGAAAACCCTTTTAACGCCGACGATCGACACAAAGCGCCTCATCAAACGTCCATCTCCCGGTCTACGCCTTTGCGTCTTCGTTTTGCACCCGCCGGGCGCTAGCGGCAAAAAGACTGAGAGTATGTGCTGACCCGATCATTAAATAGATTGATGGCACCTGGGCGCAAGGCTCGAGCGATAAATAGTGGCGATTCGGGTAATCCTGCCGGCGGCCGGTGCCTGCCGATGGGCGGCATCCATTCTCTTTATTGCACCGTGCTTTATAGCAGGCCAGCCTTGCCTTGATGCCTACGACGCCGGAGCGCCTAACATATTGGCTGCGTTACTCGATACGACCTCCGGGAGAATCACAGCGCAGAGCTCTATTGCAGCACTCGCTCCTCCGACACGCTCACGAATCACACTGACCTATCTCGTTTTTGCGACGATAAATCGAACGTCACTAACGCATAAATGATTAATTGATACGTTATTTTGTAACGTCTGTTGCAGACCGATTCTTAGATGAGACACGTTTAAGGCGAAGTCTCGTTTCCATAAAAAATCGGCAGCAAACGCTCATGCACGTTGCTTTTTATTTCAGACTAGCGGACGCCCGCGACTTCGTCCGCGTTCTTAAATTGTTGAAATTTTTCCTGAATTTTCTTTGCTATAAACCTCACGGAGCCCGAGACCTTTCCAACGAATGCAAAACCGTGGAAATCGGTTCGTGCGTTCTGGAGTTATAGCGTCAGGAAGGAAAACCCGACTTATTTTTATATAGTAGATAAATGGAGCATTATGAATAAATAATATTGGATAATATAAGCATTTGCTATTTTACGGGTATCCACGATACATAAGGAACAACAATCTTATTTTACTATACCTAATACGCCAAACTATATAGAAAAACTAGCTTTTGCCCCCGCGACTTCGTCCGCGTGGAATTAGGTATTGGGGTGGAATTTTCAAAAACTGTGACACACGTACTTCTTTATTTTTAACTGAAAGCTCTAATACCAACATTGATGGAAACAGCTTGAAAAATGACGGAGTTTCATATAAACTTCCATCCCCTATTTAAACCCCCTTAAGGGTGAAATTTCCAATAATCCTTTCTTAGTGTGCGCCTACGTCATAAAAGGAACCAACTGTAAAAATTTCAAGTTTCTCACTTCAGTAGTTTAGGCTGTGCGTTGATATCTCAGTCAGTCAGTCAGGACTTTGAATTTTATATATATAGATAAAGATAAAAGCCTCTTTCCACTAGAACTAAATACACTCTTAGCACATTTCATACACCGGAATATTTTCAGGAGATGTTTAGTCTATGATGTACAAAAATGGCCAATGGATTTACTGATTACTACCTATTTATTAATGAATAGTACTTATTAATAAAAAGTCTCCCCAAAGATGAAGATTCGCCTTAATCTTTTACGTACGAATATCATTTTGAGGGTGTTATAAAAACCTTATCTATTTTATGGTTTCGGTAAAAAGTTGGCGTCAGCGGGCAAAACAATGGCAAATTAGCGATGACGGTTAAAAATGACGTTCGGATTGGTCCGAGCGGTAATAAATGCGGCCGCCGAGCCGGCGACGCGCCGGCGGCGGTGTCGATACAGCATACAGGCTTTAAAATATGCACCGTGACACTTGGATGAATTTTATTAGGCCGGTAGGTACCGTGCTTATAGGTATGGGTCACGGGAGAGCCGAGGTGGTTCAGTGGTAGAGGACTTGGAACCTCTACATTTGGATAGAGATTTGTATGTTCAGTTTCTAAAGTATACCTGTCTAGCTAGGTTATCCATAAAAGGTTTTGGGTGTCCTCAAAAGTTTGCAAAGTCAAACCGCACTTAGCCAGCTTGATAGACTTATTATATGGCCTTAAATCCTTCTCATTCTGAGAAACCCGTGCCCAGAAATGGCTTAGTGAATATTTAGTGATTTATAAAAAAAATCCAATTATATCCAAAACTTGCCATTAGGAACTGCAATATGAACCTGCAATATTTGGTGACAATATTGATATTGGTCCCTAATGTAAAACGTCAGCGCGACCTCTTAATTAATGACCATGACATAATGGCATTTCTACTTCCACAGATTAGGAAATGCAGACATCAAGATCGTTTCGCCGTTATAAATGTGCTGTCAACTCCCTTGTATACAGAAATAAGTCGGATTTTTTTAGGAGCCATTATGTTTTTGAAGTGTTTTATGATAATTTTGCTTTTGTTTGTATAATTTATATATTAAAACAATCCCCGAGTATATTTTTACTCGGTGTATCTTATACAATTATTTCAACTAAGTAAAAAGTAATTTAAAACAAAGGAGAACTCATAGGCCACAAAAAATTCCCATGGCATATCCATAGGAAAGATTTTGGAAAAATTGAGGAACTGGGGAGTAACATAGGAACGGAAAGCAAAGGGTTCCACCGGAACTATTAAAAACCTTCTTAACTATACGGCGACAAAGTCACGGGCAAAGAAAGACTAGTCCAAAATAATCATTATTAAGTATTCATTCATAGGCCCAGGTCGAATTCCTTTATAAAAATATAAAAGAAAGCAGAAAAATGTTTCTACAAAAACAAAATACTGTAGGAAACAGATAAAGCTTGAGTGAAATAGATGAAATAGATGGATGGAGTACGTATAGCTAATATACTCGTCCGTACATTTTTTTGTTCTTTCGCCATGAAAAATCCCGATCGCGGTCAAAATAGTACAAGCGAGTGCAAGTTTGAAAAGCCAACAGCGGGATACATATTTTATAAGTTAGCTTCGATTGTTCCGGTATGGTTTTTAGTTTTTTTCGCGTATCAACCAGCGGCCCTCGTCGATGTCCATCGACACATGGTTGGGGATTTTTTTTCTTGTTTTCAAAATCCCCGGCAGGATTGTTTGTTAGTAAGTGCTTGTGAAGTGATGCCCTGATACAGTGATAGCTTATACGTGGCTGATAGCTGCCCCTTCATGCGATATACCTACCTACTTAGTTTTAGAGTGACGGTGTTTGCTTTTAAATGAATATTATCGCTAGGAGAGTTCTTAAAAAATCCCTTATAACTTTGTTTAATATTACATTACCCTCCCCACTGGAACATTTTTTTGATATATGAAAGCAAAAACGATCCGAGTTCCTAGCAAGATCGATGTTCAGTTGCGGATAAAAATTAAAATTGAAATAAAATTCGCAAACTACACCACTATTTAGTATTTAATACATATAAGTCTAAGCATAATAATTAATCTAAGATATAAGTATTTTAAAAGCAGGCAGAGGAAAGATTGAATTAAAATAAATATATTAAACCCAGCAAAAATGTTCGAAAGCAGCTTAATCAAAAATACCACCCGAATTGAGAAGCCAAGAGCTTTTTTCCTTTTTTTAAAGTCGGCTAAAAATATATCGATAAAGAGTTTACTAAAAAAAATTTTACAGAATTTTTCACAAAATTTATATAGGTAAGGTATAATAACTTTTTGGCATCATAATAGTTATTCTCTTTACACTTCAACAGACAAAGATTCCCGTAGGTGTACGAACAGAATAGAGCATTTTCTAAACGGCATAGAAAAAAAGTATAGAATATCGATGGCAAGACATCGCCCGGGGCATCGATCCGGCATCGAACCCGGACCGGAAGCTCTTCCTTCTCACGCGGCATTCATGCGAACAAAAGCGCACAGTTTCATGACAAATTCGACGCGCGCTTGTCACGACGACAACTGTATGAGAGCTGCGCTTTGTACTCGCTGCGTTTAATAAAATTTATTAACACGTATATTTTTCACACCGCAGTCCTAAAAGTGACCTAACTCAAGTAACACACAATTCCAATAGAGTAGAATGTTTAATTTTCTTTATTGACAGCAGAGACCACGTGAAATAAAATTTATTTAATCAAATAAGGTCTTAGTTAGGTTCAATTATCCATAGTTGATTAAGTTGAGACACTGTTGCCTAAGATAAGTTCAGAACTCGTAATACATATGTAAGCATCAGTGGTCTACCCTTAAATTACATTATTAACTTAACAATACAATTATCTCTTGTATTTACTATATTATATTTATTTATTTATTTGAGAGCTTACAAGTGTGTGGGTGTTTATGTGAGCATGTGTGTGAATGTCATGTGGAGTTTGTGAGTGCATGTATACTAAAGACTATAACAATAATAATATATGGGCTGGTTAACACTATTTCTCTCTCTCTCTCTCTGCATCGTATTTTTTTATTGCGAAACGACACACACATGACAACAATCAATGATGGAAAGCACTATTAAAAACTAGGTTGGACCGTGCTTGCCTAGGAAACACTTGTTGAGGAGAAGGCCTGCCTATGTGGAGGCTTACGGATTAATGCCTAATTGTTAAAGGTCGTGACCCCTTTCAATTATTATTATATTGTTCTTATAATGGGAGGAGTTTTCTCGTGATAATAATGCGGTGCGTTCCTAGATCTTTCCGCATGCGACTTGACTAAAAGATTCGAGATTTCGAACAAATACAACAGACAGCAAAGCAAGATTAAAATAATTCATATCCTAATATAAATTATTTTAATTTTTGCCTGAAAATCGACGTTAGGAGTTAGGTCAGTTTCGCACAAAGCCCGCCATATTTCGTATCGCGGACGCATTCGAAGGAAGTTTTTACGAGTATTTCTGTTTACTTTGGGCACAAAGACTAAATCCGGCCATTGCAACAATCGCGATGCGAGCCAGATATTAAAAGCACGTGTGGGCAAACAAAGGTTGCGTTATGCGGTGGATTATTTGCCAATTTATGGCGCTTTATAGGGTTCCGCAGTCGGCCAAGGAACCCGTATAGTACCTATAGTAAGCCACAATAGCCCAACGGTTAAAGGTACGGACTGAAAACTGAAGGGTCACAGGCTCGATCCCCATACGTCCCACTTAGCACAAGCTTTCAGTTTATTTGGAGGGCAGAGGAGAATATTGGGCAAGTTAAGTTCAACCTTTTTTTTAATTATAAAAAAAAATAGTCCCATAGAATTAGCCTGGACTCGACAACTCACAAGGCTGGTGCGGTGTCTTAACTGGCCTGGAAATTTTGTAATGATTATGTCATTTAGCAGCCATCGTCATCAACACAACCGATAGACGTCCACAGCTAGGCATAAGTCGCCACAGAACACGATCCCGTGCCGCCTGCTTCCAGCAACTTGCCTGAGATCATCCGTCCACTAGTGGGAGATCTAGCAACACTGCACTTCCCGGTGCGGGGTCGTCATTCCAGCACCTTGGGACCCCCACGCTTACGGTTCTTCGAGCCAAGTGCCCCGGCCATTGCTAATTAGGCTTTGCAATTTTTTTAACATAATAGTTACCCAGTTTTGTCTACGAAACCCTACTTTATATAGGACCTGACTCACCCTTGACCGGTGTTTTATTGTAAGCTCAGTTGAAAGCGCGCCGGAAATTTGGCTCAATTTCAACAAATGATATTTTAACTATAAATATTATGTAATGTATTCGGCTGACAAATACCGTGAAATACGAGGCTTCCACCTTACCTCCTGGGAATTTCGGCGCATCCATGTGACTTTTGTGAAACAGATCCAATGGATCCTTTGTTTTGAGTTCTGATACCTACTATAACTACATACATAATATAAATATTTAAGCGCTTTATTTAAAACTGAAAATGGGATACATATTATCAAAAAGACCGGCAATTTCAGAGTTAGCTTTTGCCTTCGACTTTGCTCACGTGGAGTTAAATTTATTACAAATCCTGTAGAAAAACTTTCTTTTTCGGCAATAAAAAATAGCCTATATCACTCTCCAGATCCATACCCATTTTATGCATGGTACACCCATGCATAAAATGGGTATTTGACTGTTGTCAAAATGTGGATTTCATTAATTACGATCGAAAATGTAACATGTATGATAACATTTGTAAAATTAGAAATAAAAATCGGTCAAAAAAACTATTAAGTTATAAGTGGTTTTACTGCGACTGTATCCGTCTCTTTCTAAACGAAATTTTGTATGGAGTGTGTATGGAGCTACTGAAACATGACGTCGTGTTACAATAGCGCTCTCTTTTTCTTACAGGCAAGTTAAAGGCTCTATGTATTCGAGACAAGACATATTAAAAAAATAAAAATGACATTCGGTTATGATATCAAAAACCTTTATTTTAAATACATATATAAAAAAAATATTGTCAAATACCCAAATTACGTCAACTCGTTGCTACGTGATTGAAGCACAATCCAATCAGCAAACACACTTTCATATTTGCGAGTATAATAATAGTAAGGATGTAAACCCATCAATGTTCGTAAACCCTAGTAAACCAACCAAACAGAGATAAGGTCAGGTGCACATTACGATGTCACACAAATCAGTGCGGGCACCTATTAGAGGTGATAAAAGTTTACGACTGCACGCTGCCTTGATCACTGCCGACGCGTGTGCCCTTTGGTTATACTTTCTTAGTTCTCGGTTATGGATTTATGGGGGCTTACATGTCGGTACCTATTTCTTCTTCGTCTGCTAGCATAGGCGGGAGAAATTTTATCCCCGGGAAAAGGATAAAATGTTTATCCCCTCGCTTACTTTCATCCACCCGTCGACCATGGGCACAGCGGTGGAAATAACACTCAGTGGATATACTTATAGGAATATACATCGCTTTCTCCTCTGGAAAACATAATTTTATCCCCTGTCAGTGGATAAAATCAGGGGATAAAAATTTTATCTCCTGCCCATACTAGCTATGCTGGGATTTGTTTCAGCCAGGTGGCGATGTTTGCGTGGTGGCCCTTGACTGGGCACTGAAGGTAAGCTTAGGAGTAGAGTAGGTAGGTAGTAGGTAGAGTTTCAGTGTATCAAAACTTTAGAACCACGTATCAGTTTACTTTAGATTTACACGAAGAAAATTCATAATAAGACGAACTAAAATGATCTTACGACGACGACGTAAAATCAATTCTTTGAACAGAGAAAGCAAATTTAGCTGTGAAACTTATATTTACCTACGCAGTTGGTAAGCATAATGCACCTAAATACCGTGATTTAGTGTTTATTAAAAAGTCTGCCTATCGGAAACGCATCCATGTAAACCCACCATTGCAAGACCATTCCGTCACACTAATTTTAGACTGCATTAGGCTGCGATTATTCAGGAAATCGTCGTACACTTAATTACCCTTGTTTACGCCATTCATCTAAATAGTCACCATTTAAAAGCAGTATAATGTAATGAAAATGTATAGAAATAGCTTCAAGGCGGTCCGGGGGCGGAGCCAGATCTATGTCTTCCGTTGATCGTAAAATCTAACGATATTCGTCGATAGTAATGAGCACGGGCTTTTATTTGATAAAAAATAAATTGTTGTAAATTTATTATTATTCATGTTGATAGAGTTGATTAATCAATAATATTTTGACCTCTTTTCGTAGGATCAGGGGCTCGATCGGAGACAATTTCTCTCTCAGGATCTCTGACTTTTCGGTGCCATGCGCGTTTTAAGCAATTCAATATTACGCTCTTGAACAGCGTGTTAGATTTCTAGCCTTTACCGTGGCCTAAACCCATTATGAAAGGAGACCCGTGCTCGGTAGTGGGTTAACGATGGGTATTTAAAAAGTTTAATATTTTTCAAAATCTGAACTTTTTTGAAAATTTATACTTAATGAAGTCTTATGTAAGTTTTCTGTAGGTACTTTTCAACGAATGTCGTTTTCATAGAGCATGAAAATGGCGATCCTTTTCTACATTACTAGCTGAAATCACTATTTTGAAATAGAATAATGTGGGAACGGAACGTAAATTGAGAGATGACATGTGGAAGATTTTGAAAGAAGCGTGTGACAAAAAGGGAATGGCATCGAGTGGATGTGCGGTGCGATGTGCTATGATAGTGATTAGTGAAATAAAACCAAAAAACCAAGTTTCTGAACTTTTATTTCTTGCCTTCATCCCACACTAATGAAATGAGCGAAATGATCTTAAAACTACTGAAATGAGGCTGCTATTGTAGTAAGTAAATTGACATCTCAATCCGGTGGCAATACGAAGTGTAAATAAATATATCCGCACAGCAGGACCGCTCTGGTACCTGCTCGGTGAGCCATTAGAGAGCGATTTTTTTCCGTTCCTATCCAAGATTGATACATTTGTAACCGCAAAGGTTTTCCAGCGGGGGGCGAAACCGCCTGAGAGATTTTTTTAGCCTTTCTTAGTAAGCTGTCGATACTCGATTGAAATGTTCGGAGCTAAGTGTCGTGGACGGTAATAAAGATAATGTAAGTGTCAATGCGATGAGAAATTTGAGAGTACAGTGGTCTTCAAACTGAGGTTTTTGCGGTAACAATCTCACGATGGATATAAATAACGAGTTGATAAGAACAATAACCACTTTAGTGCGGCTGATCGTTCTGTTTAAATAAAATATTGCCAGAATGTAGTAATTTAGGAACCTAACTAACTTAACCAACCAACCTCAAGAGGAGATATAATCAACATGAATTAAGATGATCATGATGATTTGGCAAAGATTTGATAGGTACCCACATTACTTATTGTATTATTCTATTAATATTATAAATGCGAATGTTTGGATGGATGGGTGGATGGATGTTTTTACTCAATCACACTGCAACGACTGGCACAGAGATAGATTATAGTTTGAAATTATACACAGGCTACTTTTTATTCCGGAAAATAAGAGTTCCCGCGGAAATTAAAAAACCTTGTTATTTTGGCTATAGCCCACTATGTTGGTCTTTGCGGATTTAATATTTATTTAATTTAAGAACATAACAATTCTCAGGCATGCAGGTTTTAATTAATTTTAAGGTAAAATAAAAAATAATTTTAGAGAGGGCATTCGAACCATCGTAAAATTCGTATTTAGGTGTCGTTGTAACATATAA
The DNA here is from genome assembly GCA_038048805.1 of Hipparchia sbordonii. Classification (NCBI taxonomy): domain Eukaryota; kingdom Metazoa; phylum Arthropoda; class Insecta; order Lepidoptera; family Nymphalidae; genus Hipparchia; species Hipparchia sbordonii. Next base: position 8,887,008 of record CM076110.1, read on the forward strand.
AAACAATATAAATAGCGGAAACTTTTGTCTTTGCGTAAATAGCGAATTCTAGCTTTCTTATGGATGGGTAATTGCAAAAATACTTCAAAAGAATCAAACAATGACCCGTTACGCAATAAAAGCAACATTTTGCGCAACCTTGGCAATTATGAAGGGGTAGAAAATAGTCGGCAATAAAAGTAAACCTTTCGGCGGCAAACACGCCGCCACCGAAGGGTTAGCTAGGTACTATTTATTTCTATTAGCCGACCATATTGCGTTTGACAACTTTCCCTTGATGTTGCATAAAATCAGAGTTCCATCTGAACGTGGCTGGATAATCCTCGAATTTCAGCAGTTCCATCTCGGCACAGTTGTAAACGACATCGCAAAAAACTACCAACTTTTCATTGAAAGCGCGCTCATAAAGTAATTTGCACAAATTCGCAAAAGGGTGAAATTTCAGTTGGACACAACCTTTTGTTTTGGAAACCCGTTAACTACACAATTACGAGAAAAAAAACGCGTATTTACCATTTTTATTCGTTTGTTGACTTTGTAACTATTTATTGCAGTTATATGAGCGGTTTACAACGAAAGCAGAAAAATTATTTCATAGACAAAATAATTATGATATTTCTATGAAAAGATTTTTGAATAGTGCCCAAACATTAACTTTCTAAGTAATTTAAATGGTGGCCGGATAGGTTATTGTAATTGGTTGTATAATATGATGCGAATTTATAATATTAATACAAACCGGTCACATTACCTGCCATTGATGATGTCATATTAACTTTCTATACTATAATTTCTCGTATTGTGTAAGGAAAATGTGAAAGTTTCCGAAGGTACAAAATTTTCTTTATTAGCATTAGCTATTGTACAATCTAGACGTCTAGTTTCTTTCTACTGAACGTTGACCGAAATTGTGTAGAGCTTTAGATTGGGTGCCCCTAATACCAATCAATGCAAACTCCGTACGTGTTCCTATTCCGTAGGTTAGTGTTATAGCGGGAAATAAGCGGGTCGGGGACGGCCATCGGGCATCGACGGGTTGTGTAGGCCAAGAGCCAGACGACCCCCAAATTATCCAATTTGAGCAAGGTTTCATCATCATCATCATTTCAATCGATAGACGCCCACTGCTCTAAAATATCGCCACATAACATTGTCTTGAACCGCTTGTGTCCTACGGTTCCCAGCAACTTAGTTTTCGTCAACAGCGTCTCAATGTTTTTACTCATGTACCTTGTGATGACGGAATTTCATGCGGTCCTATCCAGTGAACAAGTCAACCCGCACACTTTTTCATATTTGTATTAACTCTTTGATTTGCATTATATTTTCCATAGCAGTTGTAGCTCTTGAATTTAAATGAGATGGTGTTGTTTGTCAGAGTCCGTTGACAGGTCGATAAATAAAATACTTGCTGAAAGAAAAGCAATACTATAATTATTATTATAAATAATGCACTGTTCAGTAGGAGCTTACAAGGTGACCGAGCGTAGACCGAGTTGACAAGAAAGAGCCATAAGATAGAACAGAGATAAAATAAAATATGCCATCGATAATAACATAAATTATAGAGTGTTATACCCCAAATACATTGTTGTTACATTATTATTCAGATGATCTAATCTCTACCACCGCGCGGTTTGGAAAGCAAATTCTGCTGAGAAGAACTGGCAAGAAACTCAGCAATTGCTCTTTTCAAAACAAAAAGTTGTAATATTATTATGTAGCTATTCAAATTTTATAATTACATGTTTTGTGGGCATCTGGATGCCAAGCCGGATAATGTAATATTAGTTAAGAGTTAGGTCCACCAGCTCTTCGCGTTCGGTTTGACCCGCCCGCCGCCGAACTTCTTTCAAACACCCTTTACACAAATTGATTTTAAACGCCGACTTATTTCCGCCTCATATCGCAGATCCGATCTTACTATGAGTTTTATGGGCGGCCTTATGTGGGGTTAAGGAAGCCGAGGTTATAAAACAGTTTATTTCTTTTCAGGGCGGTAGTTAAGCACTTCTAATTATGCGGGATCAATTTTCTACATGAAACTCAGAAACGATTTTCTTTGGGAATATTATTTGAGTGATCTAGTGGTTTCAACTTCAGCTTCTTTTTCAGGAATCTGAAGGTCAAAAACAGGCACGCATCTCTAAATATCACTTGCTTAGAGTTCGTACCTGAGAGTTCTTCATAATGTGTTCTTCATGTTTTCTTCATAAGAGTGTGAAATCTAACAATCCTAACTTGGCCAATTTGGTAATGAAAACGTGTAACAGTTTTTTTTTTCATAAATAATATTAGCCAAGCTGGGCTTTACTTATATTCTCCTCTCCCCTGCAAATAAGTGGAAAGCTTGTGTTAGGAGAAGGTACGACAATAGTGCAACGGGTGTGGATTGAACCTGCGACCTTTCAGTTTTCAGTCTATTGAGGCTTTGTCCATTCGTTTTTTTGCAAATCACTTATTTCTAGATTGATTGAGACTTTGAAAACGTAATATAACTAAGCTAACCTAATCTAACCTAACCGCTCTAATTTTGATCTGTCTACAAACCCGAGTCATCTCCTATAGCATGACCTAATTTATTTACACGAAGCTGAAGACAAAAGCTTGTTTTAAAATCAAAATAAATATTTTTGAGCCTGCAAAATAATATCCAGTACAAATTGGATCAACGTTATGAAATAAATTCACTGCAGGCGATATGTTTTTCATATTTTTCGTGCCAGCGTTAATGATATGACGGTTTCATAGTAATTAACGACCAAGGACGCGTGGCCTAGATGCGACAATGCTTTCAAAATTATCAGTTCATTGCGCGAGCGCGTATAAAAGTAAATCTTCAGATACAGATTTGATTTTTACAGCAGTAGGTCAAGTTTTAAACATCCGAAGAAAAAAGATGTTGAGTAGAAATATAAAATAATGAAAGTTCAACAAAAAAAATCGCGAAGTTAGGTCTAATTTTTAACCAATTTATTTTCATAGTGTTGCATAATGCATATTACAGAGCTAAATTCTATAAAATTCCTATACATATTACTAAGAGACGATACAGCCATTTAAAAAAATAAATATCTTACGAATTATCATGTAGGTACCTACATGATGTATTTGGCGCTTACTACACTCGCATCTATCGCGTTTCAGTTTCACACGAATTTTTGGGTGTGTTTTATTTCATCTATCGCGGGGATTTTTTTCTGGTATTCTGCGCACTGTTAAGCAAAGTTGACCCGAGTCGTTAGCTGATTTGGTGGTCACCAGACGTGCAAAGATGGTCATCTTTGCACGTCTGTAGTTCGCCTTCCTGCTTCCTCCGTACCTCGTATAGAGGATTTCAATTATTATCAGATGTTATCTCTAAATCCGTACTAAACACACTAATATTAGAAAGGCGAAAGTTTGTATGTGTGTGTGTCACACACACACATACAAAATTTAAAAAAATATTTACAAAATTTTTGTAAATATTTTTTTACGCAAAAATTGCTGGATGGATTTGGCTGAAATTTGGAATGGAGATAGCTCATGTCCGGGCACTGACAAGCTGAAATCTGTAAACTCAAGACAGAGTTAAAACGGGACAGGTTTATGTCAGAGCATATTTGTGTCTGGTTTTAACTCTATCTTAAGTCCAAGCTAAGTCAGAGCATGCTCTACAGATCTCAACAAGATCTTGCATGATTCTATACAATACGACTTTTTGTGATTTCGTCCTTAATCGTAGGATCGTACGACTGATGTACGGGTATAGATTCGTAGTTGCGCAGTTTACAAGGCAGTACAATCAAAGAGACAATATAAAAATCCGAATATCCGTTTATTCGGGGATATCGAAGGTGAAGTAAAAGGGGTTACGGGGCTTAGCCGGGCGCCGGCGGCGTATTGGGGCTTACCGTGATTTACTCGTTACGTCGCGTCGCGGGCCGCGCTGTACCGCCTTTTTTGTTTACTTAACGGATCACGGGTTACCCTTTATTGGGTAAAGTCGGAAAAGTGATATCCCGCGGCGCAAAGTTCCGCGGATTTCTGTATCTTTTTCTTTTTTTTTTTTGTAACGAAGGCGGTTGAGTTTTTATTGAAGTTATAGAACCTTTATTTGGTTGGGCTCGCCTAGATTTCGTATAGCCTTATATACTGTTACGAGCCTGTTATTTCGTTATACTTTTGTAACTGTACCGTGCACCTACTGTTGTAATGTTATACTTTTTTAATCGAAATCTTAAGAGTAAGCTGGAATGCTCGAACCAGTCGTAGATTCATTTGACGATTCCAAAACACTTTGTAAAAGTTTATTTGAATAAAAAACTATTCTATGCTATTCTATTGAGTAAACTATCCATAAAAAGGTAGTTTAATGTGGTTCAGAAACTACATGCCGGATTGGGATCAAGTTTTCTTAATGTTATAATAGGCTGAGATGTATTAGTTAGTTAGTTTATTAGTTATTAGTTTTTTTTTAATGAAAATAATATTTATTTGGCAATTTTGAAAATGGTCTTTGTTGTGAAAAATAAATAGAGCCAGTTAAAAGTTGCATCCTCAACTCTCTAGTAAGAAAGCTTAAAAAATTAAAACTTGCACTATTTTCTTCTTTACAGAAGATTGCTGGCGACTAAGCTGAAATTCTTTAGGTAAGGCTTATAGCGTACCTTACCTTATTGTACAACATATCATTAATCATCAGCCTCTTCAAAATGGACGATAAATGGTCGCAAATTTAACTTAAACTGATTGTAATAGTCCGTGAAATGTTCACTCAAAACTTTTGGAAATATTTTACTTGGTTCGCACACTTTTCGATACCCTCTATATTCTATTCCGACTGCGATACCACTAATCTTTAGCCCTCTGTCAATAAAGTCTACTTTTGTTTGAATTTTCATGGTATTGTTACATTTGTAACCACGTTATGGTCCTATATTGCTATATTGTAAAAAAATGTGTGATTCGCCTTTTAAAGCAGAGAGTTCCGCAGGCTTTTTGAAAAATAAATAAATAAATAATAAACTCATTAGAAGATACGAGAAAATATTTTCCCAAAAAAAGTATCATGATAGGTAAGATAAGTATCTAAGATATAAATAGAGGAAAGTTTAAATAAAAATGATAGTGATTGAAAATGATTTTCACTATACGCGAGTATAAATACTCGTTTTTTTTTTTTAAAGAATTTATTATAGTGTTATTTTAAGTTTTGTTTTGCTCATTATAAAAAAAATGCCGAATAAAAAAGCATATTATGTATGTATACATGTATGTATGTAAATATGCATGGTAAAGAGTCCTCCATCTCCGAAGATAGGTACGGTAAAGACCAACCTTGCGATAGGTAGTAGGTACGTCCTTTCGTAGGTAGATTAAGATCTTAAAAATACCTACCAACTCACTGAATAGGAGTAGATAGGTATATTATTTTTTGAGATATGGAACCCTAACACCACTGAATACCACCATTTTTTATATCAATTTAAAGTATTCCAAAACATAAATCAGTATTGAACAAGATATTAAAGTCCAGCTCGCAAGCGATGACAAAAACCCTTATTGTGCGGGGGTGTGAATGAATTCCGAGATGTGGTCAAATGGCCTTTACCGTTCACGCTGACATTCTATTCAGACTAATGTCCTGCCCTGGGGATTAGCGAGTGACTCTAATTATTTATTATAGGCCTATAATATTATAGGCAACAAGAAAAAACTAAAATTTTAAGCCTACTGAAAGTTAAGATTTTAGCCTCATTTTCGGGGGATTAAACTTTGTGAATCATCTTTTTTACTTATCGAAATTATGTGCGTTTTTAGACACAAAATATGTAGATCATAGTAGCTATGCTCTTCATATTTTTTAACCGACTTCCAAAAAAGGAGGAGGTTGAGAAGCTCCTCCTTTTGAAAGTGAAAGAGGAAACGTGCGCGTTAGTGAGCAGGCGATAGATTGTGATTTGTGATGATGATGAATATTAATAAAATTATCCGTAATGCGTACCTAGTAGGAATGTGCCATACTATATATACGAAGAATTAAATACATAGATAGATAAAAACTTTATTGCACACAAGAAAGAAACAAAATTTAATACAACTTAAAACTACGCATGCAAAGGCGGCCTTAAAAGAATTAGATTATCTTATTTATTAGATACCACGCTAATCTGAAAGTATTTTATAAACGAATCTTTGATTGTATGATTAAATCATATCTCTATTCTCTTGATATCTAGCCCTGACTTTTGAAAGGAATCCGAGGGTAGTAAAACAAAACACCAACTACCGCCATCTGTCGACATTAAACCAAGACATTACAAAAAAATTAAAAGCTTAAAACAACCCTCATGAATCTATTTGAACCAGGATTGCACACATAAGGTGCCCCGCGGCGTTATTTTTTTAAATTCAATGAACTGTGCCCCTGTATTTTGACAAAAAGCGACGACATGCCTCTAAGTGGATTATTTCTTTGCTTACTGAAGAGATTTCACGTCACATTTATCCCGCCTTTGTCTAACCCAGCACAATAAGGCTTGTTACGTAGGTGTTGTTCGCAATGAATATACGCTTTGGACTTTTTATCTGGAGGATTTAAAGAAGTGATATGGTTTGGACTTTGGACATCTGCAGTCTCTACGCTTTGTGAACACCGATGCGGATAAAATGTTGTTAAAAAGAGCAAACCTTTTTACCAGTGTTGTCCCATAATCTTTTTCTTTAGTAAGTGCCTTAGGGTGATTGTCCATTGAAGCGATTTAAACAAGATTGGAGAATCAATACAAGAGCCTTTTTTTAAAATTGCAATCTTGGACATTATTACGATTCTTAATCAATTCCAAGTTCCAAGTTAGCCTGCTACCATCTTAGACTGCATCGCCACTTACCATCAGCTGAGATCACAATCAAGGTCAACGAATAAAAAAAGACTTAGCTCGTAAAGCGAGCGAACAAACCACTGTACTGAAGGCATAATCAAGAGATTTATAAACTTAAACTTAGCACTGTCCTCAAATCCAATACGAAGACCTACCTAAACCTGAAAACACGTGCAAAATAACGCTTTTCGCGTCTATCGGCCATGAATCAAGCATTATTATAAAGAGGCATGTTCGAGGGCTTCATTGTCGCTTTATAGATGTTATTTCATTCATTACAAGCCATTAAATGTATTATAACACACCAACCACCATAACTTGACCTTCTCTTAGATCCCTTCTATAAACCGTTTCATATTAAATGATTTTAGCAAGCTTCAAGTTAAGCTGGTCTGGTGTACCTCAGTATGCTTTGTTTGGGCGCGATGCGACAAGCTATTGATATGATATAATAAATGGCGAATGTTGATAGAAAATGCTTATCCAACAATGAGTTATGGTCGTAAAATGTAGGCTTGGAATACATCGCCGCCCTTGCAAGACTCCTCCGTAAGTCTTTGTTGATATAATTTATTAATGTTCTATGAAACATTTCTCAACACACGATAAGATAGAGCTAAGACGAGAATGAACTTTTCAAATATTTTATGGTATCCTTCTTCTTCTTTATCAACCGATAGACGTATTTCTGCACTGGTAGCATGGGCAGGAGATAAAAGTTTTATCCCCCGATTTTATCCACTGACAGAGAATAAAATTATCTTTTCCCTATGCTAAAGCAAGGCGACAGAGGAGAAAGCGATGTATATTTCTATAAGTAAATCCACTGAGTGTTATTTCCACTGTGCCCATGCTCGACGGGTGGATAAAGCTAAGCGAAGGGATAAACGTTTTATCCTTTTCCCGGGGATAAAATTTCTCCCACCCATGCTACCAGGGCTGCTGGACAAAGGTCTCTTTCATGGACTTCCACATGTTCGCTCTTTCACCGCCTGTATCCAGTTGGTAAGTACCTCCCTGGGTCTCTTCTAACGTCTTCGGTATAACTAGTTGAGGATCTGCCAGCACTGCGTTTCCTGTGCAGGGTCGCTACTCTAGCACCTTGACACCCCAATGAATGTGTCTGTTGTTAAGTCATCCAGCATTGACATTTTACCTATTAAGCCACGACCGAACCATCTTATCAGAATACCAACCATCACCACAAACTCACCTAGAAATAAAATCCACGACCTGTTACCTACATCTACGAGTAGGTACTTACGTACTGCACTGCTTTCAGTTGCCATGGATACAAAACTTAAAAAAATTATTTCAAGGCTGGTATTTTCTCTGGGACCATGGCTAACCGTCGGGATAACCGCGTCGGTAACCCATTGTGTAATTTTTATACACCAGCCATTCTTATCGCAACAAAAAAAAATGTTTATAAAAATCGTAATATCATAAAAGAGACATCACTTTTTGCCACCGCGCAATTCAGCGCATCTGCTTCATTCATAGGCCAGATTAATGTCTCTAACCATTCCGAATTCCGAACCAACTTTTAGAAAAGTTTATGGTGTGGAAATAACAATTTGCTGTTCGGTGACGTACCGACCTTGGTATTGTGTATGCAGAGGGCGTGACCGTGTTTCAAAAATAGACAATAAAAATATTTTGAGGAACACTATCCAAATATTTACTTTCCCGAAATCTTTTATTTAGCTAAAATCGTATTGTGAATCGGTAAAGTTTTATTGAAGTCCTTACACCTACATGACATGGCGAAATTAATTGCCCATGTGAATATGTCGTGATCCGTCATTTGTTTTTTTTTTTGCTATTTATTTTCCGGATTTGAAAATGCAAGTATAGGTAGGTCTATTCTATCTTATATTTACTTATCTTTACCAATTTGAAATGGAACGCTAGGACTAGGTGGCTCGGTAAGTCGGTAGGTAGGTACCTACGGCTTCTACTAGACTATCACTGTTTCCACAGTGATTTAACCTTATCCACTAGTAATAATGTTGTCTCCAAATAAAACAAACCTATTACAAGAACATTAATTTAGTGTACGTTACCTACGTGCCTTTTTTTATAAAGGGAAATGAATAAGGAAATGAAAATTGTAATAAATAAAATTATTGTAATGGTAGAGTGAAAACTATCATAAGTATATTTTTTAATTTCGAAGAATACAAGTCTGTGATACAAGTAAAGTAAGTTTTTTATTTATTATTTTTTTATTTTTAAAATAGGTAATTCCTATGAAAATGGCAGGTAGTGCCATCTATCCTTGGATTCAAATAGTACTAAGCTAATTTCATGGTTCAAACACAAACACCACTGGTTCACTGATTTCAAAACAGAACGTAGTTTATGTAATTGAGCATAGATGGCGCTACACAAAATAGTTTAAGTATTTTTCAATAGATGGCGTTAAACCAAATAGTTCACGCATTCCACAAGAGATGGCATTACATTAAAACAATAGCAAAATTACTAATTTATTTATATATTTATTTTATGGAAACATACAGTATCATACTTAAAACTTAAATACAGATATCTTCTTAATTCTAATAAAGTTTAAAAATAGATAACTTAATTTTTGGGTAGCTACCTTCTAAGTATTTTCTTTTCATTTGGTTCACCAGGAAAATGAAATACAGACTAAAGGTTCTTAGAGTTCCGTACCCGAAGGGTAACCAACGGCACCCTAATTACTAAGCCTCTGCTGTTCGTCCGTCCGTCTATGTATCAGCGGACTGTATCTGATGATTCGTAACAGGTAAACAGTTTAAATTGTTTTGACTTGGCGTTAAAACAAGCCAGGCACCTAAACCATTGCCTAAACCAAGAAAAGAAGATAAAATCTGTTTGGATGTAATCATAAGTTATATAAGTTAGTTAGTTAGTAATACATATATGTTAGATCATAAGTTAATTTCCATTTTACTTACTGTAGGTAAATGGCAGATTTGAAGAATAACATTCAGGACGTAAATAGTACCTACCTACGCCGCATTTAATTTTCGTATCATGTTAAATTATAACATAGCTAAACTCATAATATCTACTTATATAAATTCCATGTAAGTGGGTAGGTAATTATTTTCATATACACAAATATATAATTTTCCGACCACAAATAGGCCTCCAATATTTGGGCCTATTATACAAGTACACCTATATCGAGCTTTATAGGCATCCCGTCTGTTTGTAAACAATCAAGCTAGTTAGGCGCCGCAGAATTCATAGACGGCAGGGTTGCCTTCGCAATTTCCCATACAATTTCCATAGTTCACGTGTTGCAGCTGTGATGTATACAATAGCTATAGCAAGTTCCCCTACCTAGGCTTCAGAATACTTAATAGTAGGTACATACTAGACTTCAAAATATGTACCTACCTAGACTTAAGGCTACGATATGGCCGTTTGGAATTATGTTTATTTTACCCGTAGCCTAATACAGCCTGTAGAGTATTTTTTTAGAAAGCTTAGATAAGTAGGTAGGAGCTGCAACATTTACTCCAATCCAATTTGTCTGGATTTCTAGTTTCATTGGCTCACGAAACGGTCAAAAACTCCGTATACCTAGTAGTTTACCGTAACTTTTTATAATAACTAAAAAAAATCTTTTTATTATTAATAAAAAAAAACACTTTTGACTAAGTAAATTTTCTTCATCATCTTGTATTTTGTCAGGTGATTTGTTTGTTACAGATGTTTCGTTCCCTTCAATCCGTCCCCACACATACACATACGACACACACCGAAACAACAACAAACACACTTTCGCATTGTTAAGTAAGAATATGTAAGTAGGTACGAGTAGATACCTACCTATTATCACAATCAAACGGCCAGATTACCCGCGATAGGTAGGTACTATTCGTGGTCCTGCTGGTAGATAGTAGGTAGGTACTATTGGAGATTTTTGCCGTAGTACCTTTTTTTTTTAATTCAATGACAAGATAGTCCTTGACTGTGATCTCACTGATAAATAATTGACGATGCAGTCTAAAATGGTAGCGGCCTAGCGGGCTAACTTGGAAGGGGTGTGGCTTCTACACGCCATCGGGCCGGAACGCTGAATCGCTTGGCGGCACGTTTTTGACAGTAGATAGGCTTCGATCTACTACCAGACATGCCGGTAGTATGACGGATAATTAATTTTACCCCTGACACTAGGTACTACTTGCTAGAGTGGAGGCGGTGCAGTGCAACTGAGTAACATTTGTCAGCACGTGATACAATGACCGACTTTAGCGGCGGGAGTCGCAGCCAAGGGTGGCAGACCGCAACCCGCCTGATTGCGGGGAAGAGAAAGCCTCTTTGGCGATGTGGCGCTGGGGGTTTACCGCCAAATCGATGACCGCCAACACTTAAAGCAGTATTATTTCGATATTGTTTTGACATGTCATACAATGCCAACTTTAAAGAAACATAAGACATCATTGTATGACATCTCAAAATAATACTGAAATTACATAACGTCGATGGTAGGCCCCTGCCCCCTGGTATCTAGTTCTATTATAGGGAGGTAGGTACCTATTGGTGTCTTATTAAAAAATATATAACTAGTTAAAAAATAGGTATATAATGAAGGAGGATCAAATCTTATTGGGAAAACGTTTCCCATTTCTTCCCATTTCATACTTATTCCCAACAGTTACGGTTTTTGGAGTTTCGTATCCGAAGGGTAACCAACGTATTACTAAGCCTCCGCTGTCCGTCCGTCCGTCCGTCTGTTTGTCAGCGGGCTGTACCTATTTCATGATCCATAATAGGTAGAGATAAGAGAGTTGAAATTTTCAGAGAAAGTGTATTTCTTTCTTTCTAACAAAAAATAATAAAAATAAAAATTAATTACCCTATACCTACCCTACTAAAAATGCGTTTTGTTTTTTGGCGTTTTTTGGAATGGAACCCTTCGTATGCGAGTCCGACTCGCATTTGACCGATTATTTTATTTGATCCCACAGTGTGCTCAAAAAAAACCTAAACAATATTGTACCTACCTCGAAACAACACTCGAAAGAACCTTAGATAATACCTAATTACCTACCTACCTATATCTATTCTAATCAAATAAAGTGAAAAAGCAGTGCCAAAGCCAATTAAAATTGCAAACACTGCTAGCGGATTCGGACGGATATTAAATATTTAGGTAGGTATCTATTCCTATTACATATTTGAATAAGTAGTTAGTATAAAAAAAAATTGTAAAAAAAATCCAAGTTATTCCTTGAAAATTATAAAAAAAAAAAACAATAGGGTAAGGATGCCGAATATGAGATAGTTGCCAAATATGAGATAGTTAGGTTTTGGCGAAACTAATCGCCGCAGCTATTTGGCGATACTGTCACCAGAAGCTGCGTGGCAACAGACCGAAACATGTGTTGGTGCTTCCCAGTTCGAGGCGAAGTCAGGTTGTGTACGTGCGGATTTTTACGAAACCACAAAACCCGATTTTTGACACCAAATATTAACGAGGTATGTGACAACTTTATAGTCGCACTAAATGTTTAAAATTTACAGTCATTGTATCAGTTATATGATTAATTTTACAATGCATTTGCAGTTTAGTTGTATTTTCTTCGTCAAGAAATAATAGGCAGCCTAGTTTTTAAATTTGGGTGTTTTCCTAATATGAGACACGTGGGGGCTCCTTAAATGAGATATCCCATATTAGGATGTATAGAAATACGACTATTTAAAAACCTCTTTTTCTAGATGCCGTCGATCAAAGAAGTCCTAAGACCACGATGCCATAATACGGGCCGTGAGTGCAGTGCGAAGCAAACAAATATGTTACCTAATAGCGTCAAAACTTTCGATGTTCTTAAGAGTATGCTAGAACGTTATGTCAAAAAAGATGCTAATGCAGAAGTATTTGTCAAAGTTCATGGGATGACCTCCAGCTTTTTCTGACTATTTAGAAGCAAAAATAGAAAAATATTGTAAAGTTGGACTAACGACTTTATGGGTTACATCTACATCTGAAGAACATCAAGCACTTGGCACAAGCACATGATAATATATTATTAAGTTGTTATTAAAACCTTTTTATTTAGTAGTAAGATGTTGTAGATTAATAAATATCGCCAATAAAAAGTTTTTTGAATTGATTTCTTTCCTTTTTCTCTGAATCTATACTATCTCATATTAAAAACCCTTGGTATCTCATAATAGGAGACCATTTCCCTGAGTCGTAATTTCTGACTTTTCTAATATTATCTGATATAGCAAAAAATCTATTTTACCTAGCACTAAACCGTCTTTCAAGGATAAACTTCATTAAATACTTATCGAATATAAATAATTTTCATTGTCATTATTGCAATAATTTATTTTTTATGGCCGAATATGTAAATGGTATCTCATATTCGGCATCTTTACCCTAATAATAGCTAAGTAGTTTTTTTTTCTTAAAAACGTTCCTCGTCATTTGTCTATAATGTAACTCGATTTTTTTTATAAAAATCGTTATTCTTCCACTATTAGATATTCTATGCTACTACATACTAAGTAGGTAGGTATTTGACCTTTAACCACGCAGCAACGGAGCAACGAATCGATGTGATTTTTTCATTAGTAGGACTTTCGTTAACATAAACTCCACGCGGACGCGAAAATAAAAAGAATGTAAAAATCTTGTGTAACAAGTATATCTAGGTAATCCCACTAACATAATATTGGTTTCTTTATCAAAAAATTTCAAATCCTTCTTTATACCTAACGTAGATACGTCTACTACGACTGAATGAAGACGTTATCATTTTTCCAAATAGATGTAGGCCTACCTATTAGCTACTCTAGATAGTAAAAAAAATGTGATTCATTTCCAATCAAATAATAATAAATAAATATTCTTCATTTAACCCTTCAAAATTAGGTAGACACCAAGTCTTCAACCCCAGTGAAGACGTCGGGGTGTAGACGCAACAAGTGCGTCATTTTTCCCGCTTGCGTCTTGCGGGCGGCGCGCGGCCGGCCACGCCCAGCCGCACGCCCACCCGTCTTGAGTACTCCCCGCGGAAAATAATGCAGTCTAACCTACACTCTTTATTATAATTGGAATATTTTGTGAGTACCGATGGGGCTGACATGAAGGTCACCTTCAAAAGTCCCTTATTAAAAATGAGAATAAAAAAAAAAAAAAAAAAAAAACCTACACTCTACATTGCGCTGCGACACAGCCTCAGCTCTACAGCTGTAAGAACCTAATATACCTACGCTATGTTGACGTCCAGCTGCCGTAATCAATATTCTGTATTTTTGACATTTCCAGTGGCTATGAAAAAAAAAGTACCAAACTCTCATTTCATAATATAAGTCTGATAGTTCCTAGATAGCAACTTCGATAGCCAATGAGATAGAGAGTAGGTAGTAGTTATGTGTTGACCTTTGACAAGATGTTGAGATGATTTTTCTACTTTTAAAACTTACTTCCAGGACATCCATGCTAGAGTCTCACTAAATAGCTATCTAGATAGGTAATTATTTTAAACGTAAGTTAAAAAAACTTATGACGACCTTACAATTTATTTGACATTTCAATAATTAACCATAGAACAATTAACTTTTGGCATTAACTACTGGCATTTTTTTAAAGTTTTTTTTTTTTGTTTTATTGATCTATTTTAAAAGGTATTTACTAAAGCATGGAGGAATCAATTTTTTTGCACTAAAGAGACTAGTTACCTATCTACTTTGTCAATAAATGAATAAAATGTTGCCTACCTAATGAGAAGGTTCAGTAGCTTGGTGAATTCGAAAATCAAACAAATAGGCTTAGGTTAGTTAATTGACATGACACCAGTTTTTGTTAGTTAGGTAGGTAGGTAGGTAATCATACAACGAATAGTTGCGCTTTTATGCCTGTTTACCACTCATTTATCAGTTAAGAATGTTGCTATTTTTTTTTTGTAACAACTTCATCAAGTTCCTGTTTCACAAATTATCAGTCATTAAGTTAATGACTAACTGTGACAATTTGCAATCGAATTTGCGTCTTTTACGTAATTTAAATATGTAATATGTTATCATCATAAATTATCTTAAAACTTCGCTCTAAAATAAGTTAGGTCGATGAAACAATTAAAAGCATCAGCTCGCTTCTGTACACGTCCCTTTCAGAACTATGGCGGAGAATAAGCGAGATGTGAAATATCGCTTCTAAATGAAAAACATCATATTATTTCCCTTTCAACAATGAAACTAAACAAAAATGTTTGATAGCGTAAAACTTTCGCGCGTTCCGCTTGCACGCGTAAACTGTTGAATGTGCACGAGCGAGAGGCGAGATGATCATTTTCCCGGCAAATGAAGCGTGGCCAAACCGCAGATTGACCGCAGGGAATGGAGGCAGCGAGTGACAGAATGGCGGCGGTTCAGTAGTAGAGAGGCACGCGGACGGCAAACACGCGCGCAGCCTCCGATGACCGCCGCGTGACTCACGTCATCACAACACGACGCGCGACCTACGTACGCGGTAAATACCTGTGACCGGCGCGGGACTTACGCTCGACTTTGTTTGCAAAAAATATAACACTTGATTAGGAAACCGGCGCTGACGCAACGCGCGGGGAAATATCTCCGAGTAAATCCGCTCAGCTGATATTGACAGTGCGTCTTCGCACGAGGCGTTACGCGCGCTTCTCAGAACTCTACGCCGTCAGCCGGCAACTCAGATGATAGAAGATATTTTGGTCTATTCCGCTCGAGCCTTACCCGGTGACTCACATAAAATGACGAAAGTTAAGTTGAAGTCGTCAAGGCCCGGCCCGATTCCCGCTAGTATACGTAAATAATTATTGAGTTAAGGAAAAAGTTATGTCAACGTTCGTGATTGTTTATGTGAGTGAACCTGTGTAACTTACTGACTGTAGAACTCTTAAGTATTAGTGGACTCGCTAAAGTAAATCGACGATCTCTCTATTGTACAACAACCAAAAAATATAATCGTATCTTAGTGTTAATATACAGGATCAAACAATCAATACAAAGAAACAACACTTCGCCAAACAATAACACGGAAAATACTTAATCTTGGATTGGTGCCAAAAGTTGTTTTAAGGAGGTGGTTCAAATGTTCCTAACAATAACTTACTCATCGGATTAAAGGTCATACGCAAAGAGCTGCGACGAAAGTATAAACACTTTGTATACTAATGGTATACCATAACATATTCTTGCCAAATATATTAATACAACGTATACTGCAATATCTTCATCTAATACAATTGGGTAGAAAAAACTACCTGCCTTACCTCGCGATCGAGAATCAAACTAAATGTAGCCTGATATCAATATAAGAAATAAAACAAAGAAAAGTGGCCAAATTGCACACCATTGATTAACAACCAGCAAAAAAATTATATTTACTCGAAGACTGTCACACCTAGATATAATATTAGCAAGCGTAGTGCAAGAGCGGGCGGTAGAGTTGTGTGATGCTGTATTGAAGGATGCACTTGCCTTATGAGTCGAGGGGCCGTCGGCGCCGAGAGATGGCGGCACTCGAGCCTTGGTGGCTGCATTCCATTATCGAGGAGACGAAAAGCGAGCACCCTGATCTTGGTAAGCAACTCAGACAATACAACTTTAAAGGATACAAGCAATTAGATTTAGACCAACTATACGAATACCCATCACCTATACGAATTTTTTTACACGAACCTGCATAGTTGGTGCACTTTTATTATAATCACACTGTTAGAAGGATTTTTTAGCCGTTTAGGACCAATTTCACCATGGTTGAGTAATATTTAACCGACGAATAAATACGACTATTTGACAGATTTTCAATACAAAAACTGCTAAGTACAAGACGTAGAGACATCCATTTATAAAGAATGAAAATCAGTTTTTCGCTGTAGATATTTTTTTTAAATAATAATAATTATTTTTATTTTATAATCATTATTATCACAGATTTTATGATAAGCATCTATAATAATCATTACAATAAATAAAAGGATTTCCATAAAATTGTCTTACTATTGAATTAAAAATACCGCGTCACGTAAAAACCCGCGTTGGAATTGGGGTTTCACATTTCCATAAATAGACAACTGTTTTGTTCTAATTGAATGGACATCTTTTATAATTATAAAACTAGATTTAACATAATTTTGTTAATAGCTACAATTTATAAAAAGTCCTATGGCAAAATTGACAAAATTACCAACATTAAAGTGTATCACCAACATTATAGCGTTCAAAAAACTTTTTTTCTATTTCGTTACTTTCGCAATCTATGTATGGCATATTTTTGGGACGCAAATAAAGCTGGTAATTTTATCTATTATATCATAGATGATCATTTTGGTTTTACTATGTATATTAATCAAATAGAGTTGCTTCTAGTCTTGCAATTTACCCATAGGCATGCCTCAACGCGCTAGGGATTTTCCAATAAGGGCCAATAATTAAGTTCTACTAGTTAACTATTTCGAAAATGTTCTGAAAACTTTTATTTGTATTAATTAAATTATCAGCCGGATAACACCTTTCACCACCCATTATAACTGCCTATAAGTATATGTACTAGATCTTTACTTATGCGTTTGCTTACTTCTGCGGCGTCGCCATTTTTGTAATAATGTCGCAAAAGTCCTCCATATATTACCAGATCCTTTCCCTCTCTGGAGTGTGGTGCTACAAATCACCAAATTCTCTTCACTTAGGTAACCCGTAGGCTTGCAACTTAAGCTAAACAAGAAAAAAGATAAAAAACTTGTAACCTGACAACGGAAAATTGGGCATAATTATCATCCGTCATATTTATTGTACCTCCTCTGTGGTGGGTGTAGTGGCTACTAGCACCGAACAGGACAAGAGGCGCAAATATGAAAATCTTGATTTTTTCTATTTTTCATATTTGTGCCTTTTAGGGTGAAGACTGTGGGCCCAGGGGCTCGAGTTCTTTTTGAAAAGCTATCAAAAAAGGTCATCGAGTCCAGTGGGGATCCAAGAGCTGGCAGCAACTTTGACCAAAGAATTAGTTTGGCCATCCAAAGGACCAATGCTGCCAGCATCTTTGGTAGTACTGCGCTGTGGCAATATCGATGAGGTTTTAGGTTTATATTAGTTTCAATTTTAGAAATAGATCGCCTCTGTCGGCCAGACTGTAATAACAAACCCATTGACAACTCATTCAATAAAATCAATTCAGTTGTTTAAAGACTACAGTGAACATACGTAAACAGTCACATACATACATAGGTATATACATAGACTACTAAAATCATATTAAGTAAAAACCTTATTTACAATAGCGCCATCTTTTAAAGTAAGGCTCTTACGTAAAAACCCGGAATCCGGAATAAAAACGGAACTGGGGCTTTACATTTTATCTATTTATAACTAACTTGTTCTATTAATTGTTGTACAAATCTTTAAATAGTCAATCACTATGAAAACATAACAAATTATACCTACTGTACTAACAGATGTCTAAACATAAAAACAACTTTGTCATGTTTAATGCCATAAAGATGGGGTCAATATAACTTGATCACTAAGCCATTCAGCTATAACGTCTATATTATATAAGTAACCTTGACTAATCAATTATCATACAAGTAAATAAATATAAAT
This sequence comes from Hipparchia sbordonii, assembly GCA_038048805.1. Lineage (NCBI taxonomy): Eukaryota > Metazoa > Arthropoda > Insecta > Lepidoptera > Nymphalidae > Hipparchia > Hipparchia sbordonii. The sequence goes on from CM076110.1 coordinate 8,905,469, forward strand.
GTTTATGGTTCCGTAGTAAAACAAGGAATCCTTGTAGTTTCGTGGAGTGTGTCTGTTTTTCCGTCCGTATGTCACAGCTGTATGTTACTTTACAGGCGTGTCAGTCAACTCGAATTAAAAAAAAACATGGTATTGACCAAACATGAAAAGTGGAAGTTGTGTGTGCGTGAGTTAGATTTTCCTCCCTAACTCTCATACTATATTACCTAAATTGTATAATCTGAAAAAAAAAAAATTCTAAAATTCTGGAACATAGTAAAGTTATGGTTAAAATTATCAGTACTTTCGAAAGAATCAACCAAGATAAATACGCAGCTGACGCCGTTTTCTGACACTCCCTTGACCAGTTCTTTAATATCTATAAAGTATAACAGTGAAAGTGCTAGTATGGTAATGAAAAACTTTTAATTTTTTCTTATAAATATTTTAGTGATAAATACCAATTTACTTTTGTTTGTCACTTGAAGGACACCCGAAATTCAACTGTCATGATTCAAGTTCTTTTCAATTTCGAAATTTTTAGATCCGTTTGACCCGGTACTAGCTACTGATAGGTTCACGTCGTGACCTCTTAAAATATAATTTAATTCATAAGCCAATAATTAATATTCATATTTTAATGTTACGCAAATTGTATGCTTCACAGATATTATTTAACTTCTGATATTGGGGTTTTTATAATCAACCAGCGGACGCCCGCGACTTCGTTTGCTTCTTCAATTCACAATCGACAGTTTCTTAATCCCCATAAATTAGGTGGGCAGAAACCTTGCAGCATCAGTCTCCGCGGAGGCTTAGTATTAGAGTCCTGTTTGAACCCAGTGAATGCGAAGCCCAAAAAAGATCCAAATTAGGTAGGTACCTACCTTTCTAAATACAATTAGAAAATTGATAGCAAAGGGTGTAAAAGCACTCACGGTAATGAGATCGTTCAATGCAAGTTAATGAGGTCACAGGTAGTTTCGATGTAGAGCCCCCATATTATCTATCTAGCTACTGTTTCCTAGTTTTGCTTTTGTTAAGCCGAAATTCTCCATCAGAACAAACAGTGTATTATGTTGATTTTGTTTTGAATAGATTTCTACCAAAATCATATCTATCGAGCTTTGAGTATATAAAAAGCTATCGAATGATGTGGGAAACGTAAATTAGTGTGTTTTTAACCGACGAAAAAAAACCATTTAAAGAAAAAGAAATTCCACCTCTAAGGGTAGTAACACACGGTTTTCCCGATTCTATCACGCACAACTTTGTAGTGGGTTATCCGATTTTGATGATTTTTTTCTTATTGAATAGGATTTACCTACCTCAAAATTGGTCCCACTTAAATTTGAAAAATCAATTCCACTCCTAAGGGTTAGCTACCCTTAGGAGTGGAATTGTCGCACGGTTTACCTGTTAACCGATTCTATCACGCATAACTTTGTACTGGATAATCCGTTATCAATGATTCTTTTTTTATTGAATAATATTGTCTTAAAAAAAATTAGCCAAGGGGTGCCTGTCGTACCCAAAGGGCCCGTCCGTCTGTCTGTCACCGGGATGTATCTCATGCATGAACTGTAATAGCTAGATAATGCCGCTTTACCTATCAACAAATAATAATAAAAAAAACAAAAGTTAATAATATTAAAGAGGCTCTCTTAGTAATAAACTTTTGTTTTTGCTCGATCTTAATAATAGCTGATGTTAAATCTTGTACGATGGTATACAGACGGAACCCTTCGTATGCCGTTCCGACTTGCACTTGGTTTTTATAGATTTCGGTGTAGGCCTTTAAATAAGCCTAAAATTCGTTGCACTTGGTTTTTATAGATTTCGGTGTAGGTCTTTAAATAAGCCTAAAATTCGCTTGATAAAGACATGGAAATTAGATATCTTTGTGCTTCTAAATACTTATTGTTCAAATTAACGAGAATGATAGTAATTAAATTACAAAGGAAGGCAGACGGACAGGCGATCCGCTTGAATGGTAACGAGTGTAAAAAATTGGTTATTAGTTAATGGTTGCGGGTGTAAATTACACACTTTCCTGATTAACTAAGCTTACTTCTTCGAGAACATAGATGTAATGGCTATTAAAACTTAGCATTTACACTTTATTGTACACCACTTAAAAACAATCTTAGAAATAAACTTAAAAAATAAATAAAAGGAATAAGTCCAGCCGGTCTTGCAATTAAGCAATAATGCAATAACAAGATTATTTCCTTAATCTGTTGTGAGGTGATAAATGTGTGATGCAAAAACTGTATCAAAAACGGCGCAGTACTTTTTCGCCAAACGATGTCATAGTAAAAACTCAAAACACGACTGTAGCAAAACATAACACTAAGAACTTGCCCAGCAGTAGGTACATTTTATATTATTATACATAAATATTTAATGCAAAAAAAAATGCATTACAATCGGTCCAGTAGTCATTCAGGAAAACTGTAAAAAGCGCACATCCTATTCCTATTAATCGTATTAATATTTTAAATGCGAAAGTTTTGATGGATGTTTGTTACTCAATCACGCGGCAACGACTGAACCAATTTAGCTGAAATTTTGCACAGAGAGATATATCTCTCTGTGATCTATGTTAGTCACATAGGCTACTTTTTATCCCGGAAAATAAGAGTTCCCGCGGAAATTAAAACACCTTAATCCACGCGAACGAAGTCGCGGGCATTAACTAGTCTAGAATAAATGCATCAGCTAGTATTTTACGCATAGGTAGCTGTATAAATTGTAGGTAATTTTAACGAAATTAAAAAAATTAAAAATGCAATTTTCTTCAAGTAAATCAATTTGATGCGTCGACGCTCTCTACAAAGATTGGTGTAATGACAGGAGAGACATCCAGCCCTTCGCGGCGCCGACCGCACTAACCCGCACTTTGTGGCACATCATTTGTGTAAACCTTCGCTTCCGTAAATAGAGAAACCACAGTTACACTATTAATGTTTTTTCACGCCCGAACCGCTACTCGGTGATTTTTAAACAAAATTCAACGGTCGAAACTCTTTAACCACATCCTAAAGTTGCTATGGTTTTATGAATACCTACTACCACAAGGCTCACCTACTGCACAAGTACATCTTAAATAAAATATACAACACAATATAATCTGACCGCAGTGCTACACTACTTATTTGCCATCGTTTGATTCATTTGGTAAAATCTTTCGCTAAGTTCTTCGCAGGGTAAAAGTCTAAAATTATATGTCATTTTTTTAATCCTTTTTTAAGAATTTGTCATCCTGTCATAGGCTGAACTCTATAGACCGCACTTTCACTCAGCTAAGACTCAAGACAGAGTTACAACGAGACAGATTTATGTCAAAGCATATTTGTGTCTCGTTTTAACTCTATCTTAAGTCCAAGCCAAGTCAGAGCGCGCTCTATATATCTCACCATTAGATTAGCCTATCGATACCTAATTGCCTAATTTATAGTCATGTATTAATCAGAACCGAACCAGACGTTTTAGAAGAGGATAAAACAATAAAATAACAATAAGTGTGAGTGTGGATTTAGGATTTAGGTTTGTGGTTTATTTTGTGGCTAACTTGAATAAGTTCTGAGGTTAAACGTCGCTGACCACGTCCGATAATTAGATTGGTAACCATTGCCATATACTGCCATTGATGCCTTCCTAACCTATTTATAGGCTAAGAAATTGATGACAATAACAAAATGTGGTTAAATTTCTTAACCACACATGATGATAACATGATGTAGTCATAGATTCATGTCATCCGAGCAGCCACGACCACTCTATCACGACAAGAGTGTCCGATTGAGAAGAAAAGAGAGAGAGAGTGTGTAAAGAGATAGTTGCCTACCGAAACAGCAATTAAATTAGTAACTCTAAAAAATTTCAAAAATAAAATATTATTTTTTCAATACCCGGTAACCACTATAAAATGTCGTTTCTATCCTTAAAAAGTAATGGAATATTTTTACCTACAACACGAAATAATTTACCTCATTAGCCAAAAAGTTTTAATTACCTACCCTTTAAATTGTAAACGTGCTCCGATAGCGATAGGTCCTATGTGTTCGACTCGTGTTAAACTAAATGTACAGTTTTCCTCAATTAATCTCCTTTTTACGGTATTTCCAATTACAACTGTATTCCAAGCGTATGATAACTGCAATTGTTATAACGTCCAGCTGAAGTAATTAATTTACTAATTTTTGTACGTACGTCACGTGTACTGTACCTACCTATTGCACAAACAATTAGTCATCTTCATAATAATTAATTAAAAAACAAAACCTAACCTAACAAGAATCAATGAACTGATGGACTTTAAGACCGTCTAATAAAATTGATGAAATGAAGCAACATTAATAGTCTTTATTTATTTTATCATCTATGGGTAAGGGCTAAAAGTCGTGGAATGAAAGTATGACGAAATATAAGATTGATACACAAAACAAAAAAAGCTTTTTAAAATGTTATGATAACTGCTTCAGAAAGGAGATTCTGCGAAGATAAGTTGTTCAAAATAATACACGTTGTAATTTATAATAATAACTCTATCTTCCTCTTCGGTTTCCGGTTTTTTGGTAGAGTGAAGACGACAAAGTGTCACGATTTTTTTGGCGTTTACTTGCACTAAGTACTGTTTATTTGTTGATTTTAGTTTTTTTATTTTTGTATTTGGTGTACAATAAAGAATATTTATTTCATTCATTCATTCAAATTTTTTTTAATATTATTTACTAGATGATGCCCGCGACTTCGTCTGTGTGAACTAAGGTTTTTTGATTCCCACGGAAACCCTTTAATTTTCCGGGATAAAATGTGGCCTATGTATTAATCCAGGGTATAATCTATCTCCATTCCAAACAGCCAAATCCGTCGAGTAGATTTTGCGTGAAAGAGTAACAAACATCCATCCACGCTTACAAACTTTCGCATTTATAATATTTTTAAGATAAGATATTAGAGTGATTTATATTCCACAGTGCGAACCGGAAGCCCCGACTACATGTGCTCGGCGCTGCCGCACCACTGGCGCTCCAACAAGACGCTGCCCGGGGGCTTCAAGGTGGTGGCGCTGGGGGAGGTGATGGACGGCACGCAGGTGACGGTGCGCGCCGGCAACGACGAGAACTGCTCCGCCGAGCTGCGGAACAACACCGCCGTCATGAAGAACAGGGTCGCCAAGTTCAACGACCTGCGGTTCGTCGGGAGAAGCGGCAGAGGTGAGTTCATCTTTAGAGATTTGTACCCGAACAGTGTGACCTTATAACTACTCTACTATAAGTCTCCGCTGTCCGTCCTACTAAGATTGAAGTTAACTATCCTGGATCATCTTAACAAAAAATATGCTATTTTTTTTGCCAAAGCCAAGCTGAACTTGACTTATATTCTCCTCTCCCTTCCAAATAAGCGAAAAGCTTGTGCTAGGAGTGGGTACGACAATAGTGCAACGGGTGGGGTTTGAACCTGCGACCTTTCAGTTTTCAGTTCGCACCTTTAACCGTTGGACTATCGAGGCTTTCAAAGATTGCTGTGGTCCAATAACCATAGCGATCTATGGTAAGGGAATTTCAATCCAGAATTACAACTAGGAATTCAGTGTCAATTGGACTGCACACAAGTGGATTCAGACAATAAAATCCATAAGCTCGTTATTAGATTGTGGCTGTAAATCATGGCAGCCGCCCGTTTCGGATTAACCAATTATTATGCTCTGGCGAGTTAGCATCTCGTCTCTAATAGAGTTTCTATGCCTACCTGATGCCTATCATATAGGCATAGTGTTTCCATGCCTTTCATGAGATTTCATGCAGATAGTTAACCAATCGAAGGGCTTTTATAAAAATTGTAGTAAGTATTCAAGTGTAATCTCAGTCAACTTGAATAAAAAATACACTTCTATCGAATGTGTGTTCACTTTTATTTATTTGGATTTTAGAATCGTGGTCCAGGCAATTTGATTTTATTTCTGCTTTTGACGTGGAAAAATTTACAGATTAAAATAGTTAGGTAAATATGTTAAGGACTGATTTGACCAACGTCAAATAAGTCTTATCCGATAAGATATTTTGGCAGATTTTCAATACAAAAACTGTCAGAACGGCCAATTTATTCCTCGGTCAAGCATTACAATGTTGGAGAAATCGGCACTAAGTAGGAATTTTCTTGTACTGGAACATGAAAAAAAGTTGAACGGTTGTTAAACGGTAATGCGATTAAAGTCATTATTGTCTAAACGGCAGAAACAAAATAATAGTTTGCGGTGAGGAATAGGCATTATGAAAATCACGAATGTGAAAACTTGCGTTTGTCGCATCCACAGACCTCACGACTTAGTGATGAGCATCAGCACTAAAGCCATAATAATCCAATAATAAAATATTAAACAGACAAATCAATTTAAAGTTATTTTCTGTGAAGAATATTAAAGGAATTTAGTTATTCCACAACTACTACTACTACTACTTACTTAAGTATAATAAAATTCTATGTTGCGACTCGCCATCGTCTTAGCTGATTGATGTCTTTTATACGGATCACCACAGAATAGTATCTTATGCCGCTTGTCAATTTTTTTCCAAATTGTTGTCAATTGACTGCCGTTGGCATATTGAGTTTCCAACTTATCAGGAGTTTAGGGTGCCCACCGGATAGATGGAGCAATGACATCCGGAAAATTGTATAGATAGTACAATCCACGATGACGCGTCCCACTCTTTGTCCCAATCACTTACAGTGCAACTGCTAATGTGAGTTCTATCGTTACGCACCTATTGTAGTGATCTGGGAACTCGCACACGAAATTAATAAGATAGAGATTCAAAGTCAATTGGAAATATTTATCCCACCAAAAAGTAAAAACATTTTCATGTAGAATGTTGCCAAGACGAGACCATATGATTCGCCACTGTCAAAAAGTTATCAGATCTCATGTAGAGCCAAGCTTCTAACTCTACACGCCCTAACTGTACAAGGCCTACCTTCACAAACTCTACACCTTAGTCAAGATATTTGGCTTGGCCATTTTGCTACATTCACATGGGCGTAACGTGAATTTTTTTCCACTATTCATTACTTTTCTGTTATACAATAGTTCTTGTAGTATATATAAATGGCCAAGCCACATATTTTGACTAAGGTGTAGAGTTTGTGACCGTGCCCCCAGATATAAGTAACCTTCACGAAAAATTGTGGGGCGCGTCTTCGTGGATTGAACTATCTATAGATTCTGTAGCATCTATTGGATGCGTAAGGCCAACGACAGGCAACGTTGGCGCCACCAAAAAGACGCCTATGTCCAACAGTAGATGCATATTGGCTGATGATGACGAGGATGATGATCTAAACTGTCATTGTGCAATCCGCGCGAAGTTCAAACGCAATCCGCCTGCCTAGAGACATAAAATGAGACAGGAATGTTTGAAAATAGGTAGGTACTTAATATGCAACAGGGAGATGCACTTTCTCCGTCATCTCAGATCGGGGCGTCGGATTTTAATTTCTAAACCGCAAGCAGTAAACGACGTTCGCTTTACTGTTCCATTGTTGCTGGTACATCGCTATTAAGGCCCACATGACTGAGGAGTTGTAAAATCTCGGACATGTTTCCAATGTGCGACTGGCCAATCGCCGGAACTTGCTTGGTACTTACATACATACAAACTTATTTGTTACTTATATTTAGTTACTTCGCTACGTTTTAATAAACTACACTTATGTGCTAGCTGATAAGGCCGCCATGCCATTTGTACACCTTTTTAAATTTATGTTTTAAGTTTAGGTAGGTATATTTTATAAGATTTGTTCTAATTTTGTGTACAATAAGTAGTATTCATTTAATTTTATTTCGTTGATTTAAGAATGGCTTGTATCCTGAAAAAAAAAATGACATACACCTATAGATACTTATCTCGGCTACCATTTGTTTTTTAAAGGAAATCCATTATACTATAATACGACTACCTTCAAAGTAAGAGATTTCGATATAAAGAGATGCCATACCGAGTTTCACAGCCTCATAATATTACATTTATCAAATCGAAACCTTATTTATTTAATTTTAATGAAGCTTTGAGCGCTTTACATAATTTTTGTTTAATGCCTATTATGAAAATAATATGTTTATTCCTGCTATGTTTATATTGTGTGACTGACCAATCGCTAGTTGGCAGATAATTATTATATTACATGCTACTCGATGTGATTGGATAAACTTACAAGTAGGTAGGTACGAGTATAATAATATTCCGATAGATCATATTTCTTTCGAGAACATTTTGTTCTTATCTACATAATGTAGGTCAATAGGTACCTATTTAATTTGTTGCACGATAGCACGTAAAGCCGTCGGTCCTGCGCCTGATCTCTCTCCGGATTGTCGGATTTCCATCCCACCGGACTATGAGAGTGAGGGAATAGATATTACACCTGTTTTTGTGCACATACTTATGCACTATAGTATCTACCACACAGATGGCTTTGTGGAGGTTTGGTTGGATTCGGTCGGGAGGTCAATTATTTAATTTGTTGCAATAGGCACTTGAAAAACTAGAATATTAATTAATATTAAGTAGGTACATACGAGTATATACATACTCTTATACTAACTGACTCTACTTACTACGAGTACTATATTATAATAACTCTCCTAGGCGTAGGTACCTATTATCGTGCTCTGACTTGACTCTGACTTGAGACAGAGTTAAAACGAGACACAAATAATTATCTCCTGAAATACATATATAACTTTGTCTCTTTTTAACCGACTTCCAAAAAGGAGGAGGTTATAATTCTATCTTGTCTTGTCAGAGCAGGTAGATAGTGTGATTTATAAATTAATCTTTTGTTAAGAATTTTTGAAAGTTGCTGTTATCACGTGCCTATAGTACCTATAGGTAGGTAACGTAGTGATTTTGTGCAATACATGCACATAATTTGCATTGTATAAAACCAGTGGAACCTGCTATTTTATCAATAACAAACATTAGTTTTAATGAAATTATTATTTATCGTGCAATTAACGTAATTTGCATTAATTACTCCATTAGTGTTGATCAATTAATGGCGTTTTGCTGCAATGCCACTTTAATGCTGTCGACTTAATTTTGACAGTGCTCTAACTACAATATTTCTATAGTAGCATAACTTTTTATGGAATAGCCATGTTCTATATCTATGTCTGTTGTGAGATGGTCAGTAACTGTGGTCAGTAATGAAAAAAATCGTAATACAAAATGCGGATTTGCCATTTATATGTATACCTAAGTATTTACTTAGTTAACAAATAATAGCCAACTGTTACAGAAATTAGTTATTGTTAAGGGCCTGTTTGGAACTCTCGTAGTTATTTTTTAGTTGTCATAATTAATTTTGACAGCTAGGTAGATTACTTCCGTATTTTTATTCATAAACTAGCGGACCCGACAGACGTTGTCCTGTCTTAACTATGAATATTGAAACTCTTTGACGAAATTGGCAGCACGCATTCTGTCAATGTTATGTCAAACGCCATAAGGTTACATCAAAAAAGTTTGAATTGTAAAAGCGGTTACATTAGAAATAATTTAATATGGTGGTTAATATTTCTTAAATTTTCTAATTTTCCGCGCAATTTTCTTAATTTTTTCTTTCATAAGAACCTTCTCCTAACAATAACAAACACAATAAAAAAGAATTAGCGAAATCGGTCCAGCCGTTCACGCGTGATGCGCTTACCAACACATTAAGCGATTCATTTTTATATATATAGATTCAATTAATATTCGAAATGTGTACTTAGGTGCTTACTGTTGCAATTTTGAAAAATAAATAAATCTGAAATCATCCATCCTGATATTATATCACTTTCACATCGAAATAACGACGCACATAACATTACGCTTCTTCTGCAGTCGGGTTTTTAAATCTAAAGACTTGTTTCAAAAGAGACTATGGCTCCGAAAAATCGTATGACAAAAAAAAAGTAATATTCGGTGCACCATATTAATATGGGTGCATTTTTTCTAAGCATCGGGCCTGTAAGTCGACACCAGTAGTAAGTGCCATTGGCTGTGACACAACATAGCCAACATGAGTTGATTAGATCGGACGCGCGGACGGCCGGCCAGCGGTGTGCACACGTTTTGGACATCGATATTGTTGTAATGTTTCATAATAAATTCTTAGTTTTATTTGAAAAGGTTCGATATCTTTCACGTCCAAGTACATTCGAGAGACCTTTGTCCAGCTGTGGACGTCTATAGAGTGATGAGACGATGAACAAGAAATCTTAAAATCCATCATTTATATCCATCAATAATAAAATAAATAGGTACCTAATCATTTATTTCATATAATAGTTCATAATATTTAAAACCTTTTTGTTTGTACATACGAAGAAATATTTGTCTACCATACAAGCCTAGAAACACCGGCTTTCCTTGTGTTGCAACGTGATTAAAAAACATCAAATCAACATACAAACGCACTTTCCCATATGCTAAAGCAGAAGTGCGATTGTCTAAAAGTTATTTTTACAGTGTTACTACTCCAATTACCTCTGATGGAATGAATATTAATATATTATGGTGATTTTGCTGTATATCAATTCATTTTAACCGACAGCGAGAGAATACCAGCCAATCAGAGGTGATTGTCCGCAGCATCATGTATAGCAAATCATCATCTGTAACAAACACTAGAGCAATAATTTTAAGACAATTCCGAAGCCGTAATAGGCTACCTTCTTACTTATAATTTCTTATAGCCAATATTCACAAAAAATGACATCTCATCATCAAAGTGAACACATAATTAAGAGCGAATGGCCGAGCTGTAAACGCCGTGACCAGAGTGTGACCAAATCATTTTGTAAAGCGGTCATCATCATACATAAGCATACCGACGGTGTTTCTTAACTTTTTGTTCATTTTCTCGCGTCCGCGCAACTATTTGACAGTGGCATCAGGCACTCGAGTCGTCAGACATAAATGAGCCTTTCTAGATTTACGGTCAATTCATTTTTAGAGTTCCATTACAAAAGATTGCATCCTATTAGTCATTACATGACACAGACAGATATGTCTACACATTCTACACTTATTTGTACAGTAGTACTTAAAACCTAAGTATTACTTTGCTTAAGATTTCTACGTGTTACTATGGCCTCTATAGTCCAGTCAAAACAAGGTTTAACCTCTGGAAAATTGCGAAAGTTTTGAAACTTTGCACATCGAATTATGGGTAGGTACCTAGAGATGAATATACCAAAAGTCCTCATGCGTACGAGGCGAGCTCTAGCGGCAATTAGCGGAAACAGGACCCTTTTTTTGGTTTTTTGTTAATATCTCGAGAACCTTTGGTCAGAGGTAAAAGTTTACTACTACATAATTAAAGCTTATTAAATTTGCAACAATAATGATTATATACATTTTTCTTGAATTCCTAATAATTACCGAGTTTTAGGCCACTAAAAGATAGCTTTTTCGAAAAATCACGCTAGCGGCGCCCGGTACAATATGGCATTTGTAATAATATTTGACAATCATGGTTTATCATTTTTTTTTTTGGGTACCAAGGGTGATTCAGAAAATAAACTTCACAGTTATGTACAAAAAAAGACATATTGTTTATTAAACAACTAGCTTTTGCCCGCGGCTTCGCTCACGTTAAGTTAAATTTTTCAAACCCCTTATTTTACCCGTTATACCCCCTTAGGGGTCGAATTTTCAAAAATCCTTTCGTAGAGGATAACTACGGCCTAATAGCTACCTGTATGCCAAATTTCAGCCTGATCCGTCCAGTGGTTTAAGCTGTGCGTGGATAGATCGGTCAGTAAGTCTGTCACCTTTGCGTTTTAAATATTTAGATGAAATACAGTAACAATAAAAAATTCTATCAAGCTTAAACCACTGGACGGATCAGGCTGAAATTTGGCATACAGGTAGCTATTAGGCCGTAGTTATCCTCTACGAAAGGAAATTTGAAAATTCGACCCCTAAGGGGGTACAACGGGTAAAATAATGGGTTCGAAAAATTTAACTTAACGTGAGCGAAGCCGCGGGCAAAAGCTAGTTGTTTAATAAACAATATGTCTTTTTTTGTACATAACTGTGAAGTTTATTTTCTGAATCACCCTTGGTACCCAAAAAAAAAATGATAAACCATGATTGTCAAATATTATTACAAATGCCATATTGTACCGGGCGCCGCTAGCGTGATTTTTCGAAAAAGCTATCTTTTAGTGGCCTAAAACTCGGTAATTATTAGGAATTCAAGAAAAATGTATATAATCATTATTGTTGCAAATTTAATAAGCTTTAATTATGTAGTAGTAAACTTTTACCTCTGACCAAAGGTTCTTGAGATATTAACAAAAAACCAAAAAAAGGGTCCTGTTTCCGCTAATTGCCGCTAGAGCTCGCCTCGTACGGATGAGGACTTTTGGTATATTCATCTCTAGGTACCCATAATTCGATGTGCAAAGTTTGAAAACTTTCGCAATTTTCCAGAGGTTGGGTCATTTTTTGAGGTTTTTTGACTGGACTACTATCACTATCAGGTAAAAAATATCAGGTATCAGGTAATTATACAAAAACTTTGAAATCCCTTAAAATACATAAAGTATTTGCTTCAGCTCAATCTTATTAAAAAAATACATAGGCATTTTTTGATCTCTTGATGTTGCTGAGGTATATTGTTGTTGACATGCCGGTACGGAACTCTTTATGCACGAGTTGGACTGTCGCTTGGCTGGTTTTTATAATTTGGTTCGTTACAAAAACTACCATTATTAATCTTGTTGGCTGTATAAACTTAGTATCTGCATAATCAAACTATCCTGATGAGTTTGATTTTTTCCATAATATGTATCTAAGCTTTTAAAACTTTCCGATGCATCAAAGTCGTACCTACCAATGATATGAAAATCTACTTTAACACACGATCAATTCGATTATCATCATCTTATAATTGTCATGAGGGGCCATCTCCAAAATGAAGGTCGTCGATAAGCCGGAGAAAACTTTTGCTGTTTCATTATATGTGCTAGTGTCTTTCCGAATCGGTTCCTATACTTACCTACACACATGGGTACTGACCTTACATGGGTATCTAGATAAAAATAAGTCGGGTTTTCCTTCCTGACGCTATAACTCCAGAACGCACGAACCGATTTCCACGGTTTTGCATTCGTTGGAAAGGTCTCGGGCTCCGTGAGGTTTATAGCAAAGAAAATTCAGGAAAAATTTCAACAATTTAAGAACGCGGACGAAGTCGCGGGCGTCCGCTAGTTATTTATACATGCCTAGCACAAGATTCATTTACTTTTTCTATTGAGCTTCTAGATCTCAAACAGCTTTAACAGGATACTTTGATGAATTCAAATGACTAATATTATACACTTAAAGGTAAAACATGAAAAAATTGTCCTGAATCGACTCCCCTGAAAACGTGTCATAGCCGAGTACATATCCAGCATCGCGAGTCGTCTTCACAAATGTCACTCAGGATTTATGCTCGATCGTAAATCAAGATGGCTGCCATTCCCTCCTCGCCCCTCCTCCCACCTGCGCGCGCGCACAATAATTGAATATTTCACGCGCCTCTCTCAACACCTCCGGGAGACGACCGTTGAGATACAATGTTAGGGTTTATAGCCTCGCGCATATTGTGTTAGCTCCTAAACTGTTGATGAGTGATCTTGCAAAATGCATTAAGTTTAATAGCGATTTTAAATGCAATATTTCACATCGTTCGCGACACGCCTTTGGAGTTTAGCGGCAATGTTTTATGATGATTTGTTTTGGTATTGAAATGTGCCGTCGCCTTCGATAATGTTGCTTTGTGATGAGAAAGCGACACCGATATTGAGATCTCACGCGGGCGGAAAATATGAAATGTACAATCCTAAGCGACTAACCTAATTTGGGTTGATACAATAGATCGTAACATATCGAATAAGGAATGATGGTCCAGAAAATTAATGTTATACCTAAACGTTTATAGGTATATCTTCCTAACATAAAACTGGTTTAAGGGTTTTCCCCCCAGCGTGTTGTCATCCAAATCAAGGATGCGTTTCCACTCAAGCGGAGCGAGGTGGAGCGAAGTGGAGATGTGTTTAGACTTCAGACTAATGAGAGATGACGTACCTGTTTAATATTTTCATGTCATCTATTAATGATCTGATTTCAATTCCATTTGCAATTAACGCCAAAATGGTGAGTTCTTTTATATTGCCGTAGCATACAACGGTCTTATAAACCACTAGTTTTTGCCCGCGGCTTCGCTCGTGTTAAGTTCGATTTTTCAAACTCCTATTTTACCCCTTTAGGGGTTGAATCTTCAAAAATCCTTTCTTAACTGTTGCCTACGTCATAATAGCTTTCTGTATACCATACAACCCTATCGGTACAGTGATTTAAGCCGTTCGTTGATAGATCAGTCAGTCAGTCAGTCAGTTATTTTTTAGGTGACTGTCGACAGTTGATAGCAAATGCAAGAGCGCGCAGTAGACTTGCGTCCGTATTCAATAAAGTGCTTCCCTTGTGCTACCAGACAGCCTTTGACTGGCCGGGAAAGTATTTCCACGTCACAATCATGCCAGCACAGGGTATACCAGCGTCGCTGGAGAAAATCATTAGTTTAATGAAAATCTGCCATATTTATCTCATCTAGAATTCAATTGAATTACAATACTAGTTGATTCCCACGACTTCGTTCGCGTGGATTAAGGTTTTTTATTTCCGCGGGAAGTCTCTTATTCACCGGGTAAAAAAGTAGCCTATGTGTTAATCCAGACTATAATCTGTCTCTGTGCCAAATTTCAGCCAAATCGGTTCAATCGTTGCGACGTGATTGAGTAACGAACATCCAAACTTTCGCATTTATACTCGTAATGTTGTAATACTCGTAGGATAATAGGATTCCTGTGGTGCCGCGCTAACGTCGCGCGTTTTGTGTGTTTCAGGCTTAAAAAGTAAATTAATAAAGCACAGATAGGTGATACATTACCGTTATTACAACAAGTCTTGACACGCATCGCGTATCAGGAAACGGTTGCCGCGTATAATATCGTCACATATCGTTATCGGTGGGAACCGCAATGAAATTTTACAAATCTATGTACCGATCGCTTATAACTATTTGTCACACGGTCCTTTGAATTAAATAGGTACCTATATTTTTTTGTAACGATGATAATAATTAATATTTTTACTATGAATTATACCTATGACCTTGAGAAGGCTTTCGTATTGTACCTTTTTTTTTGGGTTTTTTGGCATTGGACTTGCAGTCAGCAGTTATTTTGATAATATTTTCACTCTCTTAATCATGAACTTTGTGAGACTCGGTAATCCTGAAAAATTATTTAGCTTGCGCAGTATTGGTATACCTACCTACCTATCAAATTTCAGATGTTTTCTAGAATATAATAGAATAGTTTTTTATACACAATACTTTTACAAAGTGCTTTCGAATCGTCAAATGAAGCTACTACTGGCTCAAAATGCCGTTGGGGAACTTGCAGCCATGCAGAATTTTTCACGATGTTTTTCTTCACCATTAAAGTCAGTGGTAGCGGTAGTGGTGGTCAGTCTAAGGTGTTAAATTCCACATTACCTACTAGGCCAAACTGGGCATTTACCAAAATGCACCTCTTAGTCCTAAAAATAGGTAGTACCTACTGCTAGAACACGAACGAAATTATGTTACCTACTTAGAGTCTAAAGACAATCCCCAAAATTGAAATTTTCATAACTAGGCCCTCCCCTGATCTGAAATTCCAAAGAGGAATACATAAATAGCAGCTAAAACCGGTCGAGATGAATCAATCATTTATACTAAATCGAGTGCGCTACACGCGAATTATCTGCATTAGACATGTTAATCCACTCATTTTAACTGTAATTTTATTCCGTATTTATCGGTGCATTCATTACTGCCGACCGCAAATCGGGCGCCCAAAAAGCTCGCTATTTTCCATCGCTCGTCTATAGGGATGCCTCATTTTGACACTAGATATTTTTCTCTTATTTACGGCTGTGTTGCACAAGAGCAGTTTTGAGAAGCGAGCAGCTGGTATTTGAACGCTGAGCAGGAACTCGACAGTAGGTACTGTGAGCTCCTCTCAATAGTGCAGTACCAAGTTACCAACTGCCATGTGACTGTATAAGAAAATTGTATTCATTTGACAGTTTATATTTTCTTCTTACTAGCCGATATGTTCACTCTCTGTTGTATGAACATCCATATTTCTCAGTCTTGTGTCGCCTGTTTCTGGCGCCTCACGCGACTCATCTTAATATGTCATCGTGGGGCTCGATCAATCTGCCATACATACCATCTACCATATACACGTTCGATGATATAATTTTTTTTTTTTTTAATATTGTTGAAGTGGCAGCCCTAACCACCAGCTATAGCCCGGGATGTGCAACACACGTGAGTGTGTCATTCAACAAAATTTAACATACGTCAACCTATTTGGAAATTATTCCTGACTCTAAATACCAATGTAAATAAAAAATAAATAAATGAAAACTCCCCCTAGCCAGATTACTGATTACGATGCATTATAATACCCAATATGTACAATGGAGGAGGCTGTAGATTCTCTTGCGCGGCCATGTTTCATGAAATATGCCATCAACCGTTCTCTATGCACTCGAAAATGTAGGTACCTACACATTTCAAAAAAGAGGTCAATTTTTTTTCGGGTCTTTGTAAAAAACAATTGCCTGTCCTTTTGTGCACGCAGCCCAAATAAAACTAACATCAACTCTAGGAGAAGATGTGTGAAAATGTTAACTTGGTGCCAGTGTTTTCAGACTGAACTTAAATGTGGAAACCGCACGTCCAAAGGTAGACTGAGGAAAAAGTTTTATCGTTATCCGTCCATCCTTGTGCGTAAAATAAAGCAAAAAAAAAATTTAATAAATAATAAATAAAGAAAAAAAATATTAAAAGACAGCGAGGAAAAACTCGCTAACATAAGGTTCGCTAGGGGTTGCGCCTTCATGTACTTTCTGAGAACGTGACAGCCCTACCAATACGCGATAGTTCGGGATGTGCAACATACGTGAGGGTGTCATTCAACAATATTTAACATACATCAACCTATTTGGAACTTGTTCGTTCCTCCTCTTTTACTGCAATTTTAATACGTCGATCCCACCGTGACGGTCTTGAATTGGGATTTCTTCGTTTCGCGTTCACTATCTAGGGTAGGGATCCTATGGGCTCATTAGACGTAGAAGTAATTACAAATGGTAGTCAAATTAGGAACTTTCTGCATATTGTGTAACTCGAAGATCAGATAGATAATGTGGGCTCCTAGTGTTCTTCGGCGATCCTTACAAGAGACCTGTGTCCACACATAGACCTTGCCCTATGCCTCTCCCACCAACGCTTACACCAGAAACCAGCAGTTATTTCAATATTGTTTTGTGATGTCATGTAATGACAACCTAAAGTAATAATTTTAAGGTTGGCGTTAGTGGGAGGACAGTAGGGCCCCAGCACCTTCAACGGTTGAGGCGAAGGTATCTAAATCTAAATATATAAAAGGAAAAGGTGACTAACTGACTGACTGACTGATCTGTCAAAGCAAAGCTCAAACCACTGGACGGATCGGGCTGGGTACACAGATAGCTACGGCGTAGGCATCCGCTAAGAAAAGATTTTTGAAAACTCAACCCCTAAGAAGATAAAATAGGGGTTTGAAAAATCGACCTTCACGTCAGCGAAGCCGCGGGCAAAGGCTCGTTAAGTATGCTCCTGACTTCTTACGTCTGGTTTTTTAATAACCCGCGGGACCGTTTGATTTTAAAGGGACAAAAAGCAGCCTATTTTGATTTAGGATCTGAAGATTCCCAGGTCCTAAATATGCAAAAAATCATGTCGATCTATTGCTTCTGTTCTGCGTAATTAAAGAACAAATGAACAAACAAATAGAACCACCCACTTATAATAGTGGTAGGTACTAGGTAGATACCACTGATGTTAACAGTGAAGTTAGGAAACGACGAATGCCGAACGTAGAGTTCTACGTTCGACGTATGAACCGGACACATAATGCAGTAAAATAGAGTAGGTAATAAGGTTTTCTCTGTAAAGTTATCTTGTTAATTATTTTCCCTAAATTAATAAGCGGCGAAAACCCCAGCGTCAAATAAATGAATGTTAACTGTACCTAGTTCTAATTTGTTTATTTACATGTTTCCTACAATGTTTCCTCGTAAGAATCATTTTAATCATAAAAATACCTACTGAAGTACGGATAATGAACAAGATAAAAAAAAGTTTAAAAACTGTATCCCGACGTAAAATCTGTTATATTGATTTTGTTCGTATAAAATGTCACCCGGACCAGATTAACAAACAACTCATTTACTCAGTTCATTTGGCTCAGTAGTTTAGGCGCTAAAGTGGAACATTCGTAAATAGTCACATACATACAAAATATACATATACATTCATACATACATACATAGACTGTTAAGCCAGTCAGCCCTTCCAGAGGCCACAGGCCATGAGTAAATAACCGAACAGAAGCAAAGCTAATAAAGACAAAGAAAGTGTTTTTGATAGGGTTGCCACAAGAGGGTACGATAAAAGAATAAATATTCATTTATCAGTTATTTCGTTCAGCGACGTTATTTTGTTGATGAGAAACCTGAAAATAGTTTATTCCGAAAAATAACCTAATTGATTGCAATAATAATTTTTAAACCATGTTAGGTACATTTTATGCCAAAACACCTATTTAAGCTAAATTGTATTGTTTGTTTTAGGGAAGAGTTTCTCGCTCACCATCACGATATCGACGTCGCCGCCTCAAGTGGCTACGTACCAGAAAGCTATCAAGGTGACGGTCGACGGGCCGAGGGAACCACGCTCTAAAACTAGTAAGCAAAATCTACCACGTTGAAAAAGTTGACTGAAAGAAAAAATATAATACAATCGTAATTAAGTAAAATCCCCGACGAAAAAGTGGAGTGTTATAAGTTTTACGTGTGTGTGTGTATCTGTGTGTCTCCCTGCCCCTTGTAGTTCCCTAACGAATGGACCGATTTTGATAATGTGGTTACATACTGCTATAAATTCATATGTCGAGAGTGTTTTAAAATTTTCAATTCAAAATTCAAAATTTATTTATTTCATGTAGGCTAACTTGTAGCTCTTATGACACGTCATAAATCTACCACTTACAATTTACACTTGTTTTGTAAAAGCTTCGTCCGCGTGGAGTAAGGTTTACAAAAATCCCCTGGAAATCCTCTGTTTTCTAGAATAAAATACTTTTTTATGCTACCGCATATGTCACCCTCCAACTCCAAGTCCTCAACGTTGATATCACGTCAATCGGTGCCCCGTTGCTGCTTGATTGAAGGGCAAACCAACAAACAATCACACATTTAAACATGATACACATTAGGAACGATTAGTATGGAATTTCTAAAGTTGTTCCAACCAGACATTGTACAGCATATCGTTAGTATCCTGTACAAGTGTACACTCATGTGACCAAAGCTGTAATCCTTTACAAAACAGACTATGTGACTCTCATACAGTCATGCTCATAACACTGCGTCAACAAGGCTCCAACACATTTTTCGATAAAACCGCACTACTAACAGCATTACCAACTTTCGCTGTCGATACATTATGTGAATTTTATGTTAAACTAAATAAAACAAATTGATTGGCCATGTCATTGCCCGGAGCGAAATTTTGTTATTATTCCGCCGCCTGTAACAAAAACCGCACGAGAGACGTAAACAATTAAAATATATTATGGCCGGTTCTATTATTATCAATATAATTTTCATACGTTTGCGGCCGCGCTCATATCTGTCAGATAACAGTTTTCTTCCCACGGGACTTGGCACGGCGATATGTCATCGGGTCAGCGTCAGCGATTGCGAAGGACGTTCGGTGACAGTAGGTAGCTAATAATAGTGACACTGATTATTATTTTTAGCCAAATTTTATCAATTTAGCTAAATAATTTTTGACGCAATATTTACACTAATTGATCGTGATTTTATGACCGGTTTCAGTAACCTATCTAACCATCGCATGAAACGCTTTAGTTCAACATTTCTGAAACGAACTGCTATAGGTTCTGAACGCCCTTCCGGCGTCCGTCTTTCCTGCCACGTATAATTTAAGTGTAGTAATAATGAGTAGGTACCTTATTTAATGGCAAAAGTTAATAGGCATCTTTTAGGCTAAAACCTTAAAACCAACACCTCGTCAGTGCTTTTCATGATCCATCATTGATTGTCATCAAGCGCAAGCCACTCTCACAATAAAAAAAAATCCAAAGTAGAATAATTCTTAATCCAAATTTTTTTTGTATAGTTTTTTATTTTTTATAATATCAATAAAATCAATCCACGGATTTAGATTTTAGATTGAGATTGCATTCTGTTTTACAAATTGATAACGTTTCGCACTGCTATGCGCGCCGACAACAGTGCAACTCCTACTCGTGAGTCGTGACTTCACAGTTCTTTCTAGTACAACTTCTAGAAAACTGTTTGGCGTTATTGGCATTTAACTAACTAGATGTTTACTAACTTTCCGGTGCGATCAATGCGAATCAGTGCGAATGCGAATCATCAATCTTTGGGACTCTGGAGACGTTCCATCAACATCATCTTCCGTCTTCATCATTATTGAGTTATATTATCTCTTATTATGTACATGCTAAGATAAAATTTTGTTTGCCTTATACCTAGTGTTATGAATTACTCTTATACTAGTAAACGAACGTTATAATACATCTCTTCCGTTTCCATGAAAGGCACGCGAAAGAAAGGACTAAGGAAACAATTAAGGGTTCGTACACACTTACGGTTCGCAAGTAGTATGATATCCACTCGACGTTTAATTTAATTTATAATGTAACATATGGCATTAACGATTGCACACTATAGTGATGACTATAAAACATAGTTATAAAATATGTTTGCTGTTAGTTTGTTACGCGATTTATGCACTACACCGATATTAACGAAAGACACTGAAATCGTTTGGATTCTGGACACAGAGATATTATGATACTTTTTGTCAAGGAAAATCAAAGAGTCACTGGAGCTCCATAATCAGTTACAACTAGTGTCGGATTCCTTATAAAAATATCGAGTTAAAATTTCATGTCACCGCAGAACTTACATTCTTCTGTGGGATTGTCTAAAATGATCGCCACATAAATGTGACGTTAAAAGTTTAAAATGAGACGTTAAAGAACTATGTAAATTGAGTAAATCAGAGAGAGCAATGATTGACCTCGAAATATCTTGCAAATAAGAGCAGTGTTCCCACTTAATTACAATATGGGGTTATTCAAGGGGCGGACCAATAAATTCCTGAAAAGACGGCAACGCATTGGTGGTGCGTCTGGTACTACAAGTGTTCATGGGCGGCAGTAATCACTTTACATCAGGGGCCCAAGTCTGCTATTGCAATTGTAGTTACATTGCCTATCAATAGAATAGAATAGAATAGAATAGAATAGAAATATTTTTTATTCAAATAAACAATGACATCCCAATTGCTACTTTTAGCAATTTTGGTAGTCTACTAATTCAATGGCGTCACAATTGTTTTCCGATGGTTTGCCACTGACACATCTAGCTTTGAATCTAGCTTAAATAAACGTTTTTATTATGTAGTTTTATTTGAAACTCATTTCGGCAAACGCTTTTTAAGCTAATGGCAATACCGAGGTATGATTGAATTACAATCCAATTATAAGAAATCAAACGACCATTGTGAATTTAGTAGACTACGAAATTTTGGACCAATGATAATTGTATTGTAATTGTATTGCGGATTAATGACAATGACATGTAAAATAGACTTGGGGCCCTGGTGACCCGCCAGCTCGTTTGCCCGCTATTCATATAAAAAAGGAGTGATCTATTTTCGCTCCACTCGGATGTTCGTTTTGATCGCACAGATGTAGTGCGCCTAAAAGGAGTCCTATCGAAATTGGCTGTCGATGCCGGGTGAAAAGCACGTTACGCCATATGGGACGGCGGCCCGGCGGCAAACAATGGCGGAATTATACCAATAATAAGTCGCACTCACGCAACGCAACTGCTACTGCATCGGTATCACCTTTGTGCCGCAGCCTAAAAAGACAACTCCAGAAAATAGTATACGTTTTATCCTCCACCATTGTATGCGAAATAAGTTTGTCTCTTCTTTAACTTGATTTTTTTTTACAAAAGAATATTAGCCAAGCTGAACTTGACTTATATTCTCCCCTCCCCTCCAAATAAGCGATAAGCTTGCGCTAGAAGTGGGTACGACAATAGTGCAACGGGTGGGGTTCGAACCTGCGACCTTTCAGTTTTCAGTCCGCACCTTCAACCGTTGGACTATTGAGGCTTCATTTCTACTCGAGGCTGCAATTCTGTTTCTTCTATATCTTGATATATCGAGACTGTTCTTTGGATCTAAACTAATAGCTAAATAAATTATTCACTAACGATTTTCATGACATTTGAATAATTAATATTATAATTCGTCGAGTTTGCGTTTACATTGATATTTTATGTAGATTCTTCCCGAACAGGAAAGCAATCATTTCGAATAAAAAAGCTGGTACCTACTAGTCTTTATTTTGGAAAAGTTCTTAAATACTTTCTTGCTCTACAATTCATATTACGAAAACAATGGAAAAATATCTAGCAGCAGAAAATGAGTCTTAATCAACCACAGCATCCTTAGCAACTAGATAATGAAATAAATGAAGCAATGAAAATGTAAGCTCACAAATACACCAATATTTTCACCATAAAATACGCAAACAAAATCAACCCTTGCAGGCTAATCATCACTTGAATAAACAGCAAAAGCTAAAATCCTACTTACATCGCGATATCCAAAAACAAAGAGTTGAGGACAAAAGAGGTACTTAGCGTATAAGCCCCAAAGTCTGCAGGACAAGAAAGGAAGATCTCGTGCACAATGGACTTAAAAGTTCGAGTTAATAGACTTAATTTGTAGGTCCAATGTAAGCGGCTTCGCAGTGACCCTCTTTCACTGTGATGTGCTTCCGTCTAGTCCACATATCGAATATCGATAATGTTAGAATTTCTGCAATCTGCAGTGTATGTTAGCCAAAAAAAAAAAATAGGTATTTGCGTTAAATTTTTAAAATGATTATTGTAATAGGTACAGTATGCACAAGTTCAAGTTTTATAGAAAACGAGAAAATTTTAGAAAAATTAATATATTCCACGACATTACAACATTAGGTATTAAAGGTAGAATAAGAGGAAGTTACGGTCGAGGACTAAAGTATTAATAAGAAGACCTAAATCATATTGTATAGATTGCCTAATTGTTATACTCAATTAGTAATAAAGTATCACCATTACCTCTTTTGCTTAATGGTATAGGTACTGTAAAATAATTCTTGAGAGTCAAGATGTTTCCAAGGTTACCAACTTTGATTAAAAAAAATAGTTTGAGTTTTATTATATCGATTACAATATTGCACATCACTAATTTGCTAATAATTAACTCCCTGCATTTGTTTGCTTCGATTTCACAACATAATTGCGGTATATTTCGTAGCATAGTATAAACTCATAAACTAATTATGTGCACTTTTTTTAACTACGGGATCAATATAATTGCGCCGGTGCCTTTTCGAATGGAGGCGCTAGCGATTTCGGCATGCAACCTGTCAATTTTGGTCCGAAAAAAAAAAAAATTCTTTTGTCCCTAATAAGGTGACTGACACATGGCTATTTATTATAAACTCAGGAAATGCAATTTCGAACGTGTTTTTTTTTCTCGGAAGTTAAAATCAATTTGATGTGCTATGAACAGACAACGAGGGTGGTATGGTTAATCTAGCTAGCAATCGTTTGTTAAACGCTGTTAGGTATTTAGCCTATCAGCGTTTAACAAATGATGTTATAAAAAATGTTAATACTAGCTTTTGCGTGCGGTTTCACTCACGTTTAGTTTTATTTTTGCAACCCCCTATTTTACCCCCTTAGGTTGTTGAATTTTTCAAAAATCCTTTCTTAGCGGATGCCCTAGTCATAAATTCATAATAGTTGTCTAAATGCTCAGTGGTTTGAGCTGTGCATTGATAGATCAGTCGGTCAGTCACCTTTCCTTTTATATATTTTGATAAATTTAATGATTATAATAAATATTATGTTTCTAGGTACAAATGTCTCACCCCACCAAATAAGAGCGATCGGCTTCCAACGGTCGTTCATCCCGAGCTCATCCATGGCGCTGCGGGAGATGGAGTACAAGTCCTCGTCGCGGAGCCTGCGCTCCCTCTCGCACGAGGAGCGGGAGTACAAGACCAACGCCAACCTGCCCACTGAAGGTATTTTTTTTTTTATTGCACGTGAGCGTAGAACCACCGCCACCGATCCGCCTCTTGAATAATCCCTTATCAAACTTTAGTAGGATCAGCATCGAAGGTTGGTTATGCAATTTTTTTTGCGTGGAACATCTATTAAAATTCGTAAATCAATGGCGTGAAATTAATAATAATCTGGCACAACGGGTTATCAAAGTACATATTATGCCTATGACTCAGAAAAATAATATGTGGAAATATATCAAACATCTCTGAAAAATCCAAATATTGCTATATTTCTCACAATACAATACGAATTAGAAAAGTATTATAGATTTGCCCAATTTAGTTTAGAGATTCCGTATGACAGAGTTATCTCCAAGTTAACCATAAAAACACTTTAATGGTTAACTTAGCACGGGTATTAGATTCATCCTAATAATGTGCCTCAATATTGTTTCAAAAATGGTAGTAATTATAATAAAGTCACGCAAAGCAAAACGTGACTTGGTATAAATGTTGCGAATTAAGTATATTATAAAGACGCAGTTTTACAACTCTACAAAATAAGTATCTAATTTTTAAAGCTAGCCTAGACTCGAGCCTGGCTGGAATAACTAATTTCTGAAGTAATTACGTTTTAAATAACTGCGAGTGTCCCGGCCCGCTAAATGTATTAACATCAGAGCTTATTGCGCTCAAAATCACAGCCCTAACTGACTGGCTTATTTGCCGAGCGACGAGCTCGACGAGCGAATACTGAATCTATTAGAAGTGGCTGAGTGTTTTATTGAACTCAACTTTATTAAAATCTGTGTAAAAAATTCTGAGTTGCATATAACCAAAAGTAGTCAGATTTTTTTTTATCCAATGACAAGATAGACCTTGACTGCGATCTCACTTAATGGTAAGTGACGATGCCGTCTAAGATGGTAGCGGGCTAACTTGGAAGGGATATGGCAGTGTTCAACCCATACCCCTAATCGGTTTCTACACGCCATCGTGCTGAAACGCTTTATCGCTTGGCGGCACGTCCTTGACGGTAGGGTGGTAACTAGCCACGGTCAAAGCCTCCCACCAGACCAGACCAGACCAGAAACAATTCAGAAATTATAAATTCCCAAATTGCCCCTACCGGGAATCGAACCCGAGACCTCCCAGTTATAAGACCACAGCGCTCACCACTGCGCCAGGGAGGACGTCAAAATATTTCGATTTATTTTCAGCCAGTTTTATAAAAAAAGAAAATAAGTACATCTAGCAGAATTAACTCTTGGTATTTTGTTTATAAGATGAAAACATAAAAAATGTAGAAGAAATATTTGACATCATTATTTGTGCAAATTAAGTAATTACTTAGTCAATTTTAAAAATTTAATTTGAATTATCAAAATATCATCCAAGGCACGGGAACGAGGAAATGTGCACGGAGCGCTGGCTGCGTTACCCTGTTGAATGGCCGAACTTATAATTAAATTAGCTAAGATAACTACTATAATAGAGAATAAATAGATAAATGAAAATGAGTCATGTCCGAATGTTTTCACCTCTGCTGCAGAGCGTTTACAAGGCAATCCCAACAGCAGCTTTCATCAGCACGCGGCGATTGCGCGCGCGCAGCTAATGACGCCCATTACGCACATTATTAGCCTTACCTCTCCGCTCCACTACGAGGATCATGTCAACTGTTGTTCTTTGATTAGATAATTTGTATAAGAAAAATAATTTGGAAGTACACTTTGATACCTAAACGCAAGCAGTGATAACCTAGTAGTTGGGACTGTGGTCTCATATACGGGGGTTCTAAGCAATTATATATCTAATATCACATGTTTGTGCGGTGAAGGAAAAGATCATGAGGAAACCTAGGCACACCTGAGAGTTCTTCATAAAGCTGTGTACAAATTCTCAAAAGCTGTGTGAAGACTACCAATTTGCATTATGCCTCCGTGGTGAACTTGGCCTTTCCCTTCTCTGAGAAGACACCTCAGTAGTGAGACGTTGATGGGTCGTGGATGATGGTGATCGATCCTACTTCGTCTCCTGCGTTTCACTCTTTGAAGTTGTTATGTAAAGGTTATAAGTAGTTACGCTGGCAATCACACAACATCGATAGTTGCATTAGGCAGGCAATAACGATAGGTCATTCCTAATCATCTATTTCCTTCCCATAAAATATTCAGCCATGCGATTTTAGTAGTACACTCAGAATAAAGCTCGGATGTAAACAGCAAAGGTAAACAGTATCTGTAGGGCAAATATCCTTCTCTACCTGATCTCGTTTCTCAGCTTAAACTGCTATAGGTTTTTTTCTGCTAGACGATAATCATGGATGATGAAATGCAGTGATAAGGTATAAGGATGTATTGCACTTGCTTGCTTACTTAAAATGACAGTCTTACGTAAAGTTAACGTTAACATGAGTAGGTAATTTCAGATCTCTGAAACAAAAATTAACATACATAAAAAACAAGTAAAACGAACATTATTTTCACAAGTAAGACAAACTCCTTTATAGATCTCATAATTTAAACTACAATAAAACAGACCTATTCCCAGTAAAGCCAAAAAAATATCAAAATCTTATTACTGATCAAAACAGTAGTCAAGGCAATTTGATCGGTACGTGCATATTATATGGCGATGTCGAGGCGTGGACGCGGCATCGGAACGGGCCAATTACAGCCTGATGGAACACCTTGCACGGCGATCGGGATACGAACAGATAAACAATGGTAATATTAGTTCAATCATTACTACTGGATTGTGGATCGTGTTGGGATTGTTTTGTTATATCAAGCAAGCATGAAAGCCTCGTGTACCAAGCAATGATTCTGAAATTAAATTAAATGAAAATTTTTATTTTGCAGAAAACATTGTAGAAAGATGATACAATTTGATGTGTAAAGTAATCAAATTAATTTTAATCGTTGTAGATATTTTTATTAAAGTGTTTTATGTTTAAAATGGAAAACTTTATTCCAGTAGGCCAGTGTAGGCACTGGATTTGCTGCTTTTCAGACTCAGTTACCTACTTTTTTATTTTTTATTAAAGTGTTAACCTACACTTAAAGGAAATATCCTAATAGATTTATGAAGTCATATCAAAAATTCCGAGTCCGGGGAATTTTTCGTATCTATTTATAAATCTTTCAGTTACCTCTGTCTACTACTTGTCTCTGATCGTCATACTTTAGCAGAGACATAATTAGGTACCTAATCAAGAGTTTATACACTTTTATATTAAAAACAAAAAGTTCAACGAGGAAATTTAAGCTAATCTGATGATTTGTCTGATGCTGACAAAGTCAATGACCTCCGGATGACCAACGAGAGAAAATAATAACAATAACTTCAAATGCGATCTAGAGAGAAAAAACGACGCCGACACAATGTCATTATGGCAGCGTAATATTGTGTACAGAACTAGAAACGATTAGAGGTGAATAGGATTTATAATTTGGTCCTCCAAATTACGATAACAAACCTGTATACTAAAAATAACTGGTGATAGGAATTTATACTATAATAACTAATGATGATATTAACTAGACCCTTGGGGATCATTGGAGTGTCGTGGCTATGAACGGGCAGCCTTACTGGTATCTTGAAGGATATAAATCCTTTTATGGCTTGGTGATATGATTTTGGTGAACGTTAATAAAGGTTGATATATGGGGAATCCTGGAACCTCGTGGCTAAGCCCAAGCAGCCATGTCTTGATGGAATTATAATAATGACTTTATAACACATTTAGTTAATATAATCGATACTTAAGAAAACCTGGAGGCTTTGTCTAAACAGTCATACTTACCTAAAATTACATAAAAGTTGTTAGTAAATGATACCTGAGACTTCGTCCGCGTGGATTAAGGGTTTTCCGCGGGAATAAAAAAAACTTTAACTACCTAATATGAATTTGGAGGACCCGAAAACTTTTTCTATAGAAAAACAAGCACGTGTTAATAAATTACTTCATTTTGAGGTTGAAAAATATCCCTAAAAATAAGGTAAGTACATAATCTGTTGGAAGAAAGTGATTTTCGAAAACATTCAATTCAACGTAATATTACATCGCACCTCATTTCCGGTTCAATATTTTCGATTTGATTGATCAATTTCGATGATCAATATCTCGGGTGCTATGATTGGCTACCGAGCGGCTGCGTTACAAACGTCGCTACGAAACGGACTATTTCCATTATTTTACAATACAATACTCAATAGTCATAGATGGTCAGGACGTTTTGTTGGAAAAAAGACGATGTAACCGAGCTTGGTATAACAAAACGTTGTATTGTCGGTCGGTGGAAGCGTCGCCGACGCGTATCTTTGCGGTTACACTTACACAAATAAAGTCAATCTTGGTGCGAGAGAGGGTCCGTGTGAAAATTTGATAACGAAACTATAGATCGATGGGTCTGCAGAAATCGAGGCAATAGCTGCGGTTTCAATCCGTGTGCTACTGTGATGTAGCGTCGGACACGAATTAACCGATTGTGAGGCGGCGTTCCATCGCATGCGGCCCATCTCTTTATGGAGGGTTACAATGTTTGTCAAAACGATGGAGCTTAGCAACAAACGAATTCCAAGTCTCTTATTAAAGAATGTTGTTTTGTGGCCTAGTTGCGGCCGTGTATATCAGCCAAATGCGCTAATTAAGCAATTTTTAATTAAATCGGTAACTGGACGGGTGATCGATTTTGAGGGTCTGATTGTTTCGCTTGCTCTTAGTTGATTGATAAGCTCTGGGAACCCACCGCTTTTATCCTAAGAAAAACCCTACCATTACGCGATTAATGTAAAGGGGTGACAGCCTTCAGCAATGAGGAATACAACACACACAGAAATATTGAAGAATGGAATCTAATAAACGAAGACGTCATTTGAGAAATCTTGTTGTTAGTGAAGAACTTGAATAAAAAATTAAATCTGTTGACTAAAATAATATTTTTAAAGAAAACTTAGTAATATGTTATGATGGATATTGTTGCATACATCATCCCGGGAGCATTAAAACCATTAAAACGTATGGTAGGCGGGGCGCTGCGGGCTGCATTAACTTCTCTAGCCACAAACCACAGCTCCTGGATCCAACGGACAGACAGACACGCTTTATCTTCTGTGCACCACTTTTAAATAATTGGCCATTATCCTGAATCGAACTATTGATGTGACTATTGACATGGAACTTACAAGCTCACCGGCTGTGGGGTTGTTTAAAAATAGTTGCATTCTGATTGTACCACCTCTGATTGACTGAATTAATGGCGTTCTTCCTGCATCGATAACGATAGCGAAAGGGTACCTATTAGCCAATCAGAGGTGATTGCGATCGTTTCACTGATGCAACCATTTTTAGGCTTCCGTACCCAAAGGGTGCCAACAGGACTCTTTGGACCCAGGACTGGAGAATGTGTATATCTATTGCTGCTATAACAAATAATAAAAATAAAAAGGCAGGGGGAAACGTATACATTAGTGCCACGTAGCCAATAGTGGGCTTGCGATCCTGCCGTCCACAAGCTATAATGCCGTTAACTACTATGACCATATTTCCTAATATAAACCCTAAATCAAATGTTTTTAGATTTATATTAGGAAATATGGTTTTGGTAGTTAACGGCATTATAGCTGAACTAATGCATGAACTAGATTGTCAGCTGTAATTTGTAATACTTTTTTAACAAAATTTTAAATATAACAAACAATTTTGTTGTTACAGTTCATTATTTAACATTTTGTTTTACTAATAAACTTTTTATGTTGTTATTTATACTCTTTCTATATACCTAAAACACTCTAACGAAAGAAAAAACATAAACTTGTAAGAAGTTGTAGAAGTAATGCTTTTTAAATTCGTAGCAATCTTAGGTATCAAAAAGTGGTCAGGCAAAATATGCGAAACGAAATCAAAGCATAAAGGCATAAATAAAATCAACACTGCCAAACAATATAAAAATTTGCATAATCGCCTCCATATGAGATAACCCTTTTTTGCTCTCATAATGAATTCAGTGATTCGGTGCGGAAATGCTTGCATTCTTTTACATTCTTAGGTAATAATATTACTGATTAGTTAATTGACAAAAAAGTATGATAATAATTTTGATATATACATGAAGTGGAAAATATAAAAGTATATATACACACGTTAAACTCATCACACCTACTCATTTTGCGTCGGGGGTCAAAAACATTATTTTAAATTAAATTAATACATACTTTCAAAGTTCTGTATATTAGACCAGCTGATGATGAGCCCGAGAAACACATCCAAGGAGAGGATTATAGAGACTATATTAATCTACCTCGACAAATAACGAAAAAACCGCATTGCATTAAAAAGTTATGAGTGAAAAACAGGTAAATGTAGAAAATGACTTTATTTCGAACACTATTTAGAGATTTTATAAGTTATTTTTGAGCCTACTTTGAAACACTGCGCGCTACCGTCTGGCCGTGGTAATGTCAGTACATTATTCATGATATTTAGCTTATTTTCGCCTTTCCCCTCACTCGTTACAATCGGTCACTATTTTCCGCCGCCATCTTCCCGCGTCCGCAATAAATTCGTAAACGCGCGGTCAAATGAGCCGACCGCAAAACTACGGGAGGTAAACCGTCTTCCAGCCTAAGACTTTCTATGCTTCCAGAGTTAGTATTAGTAGATTTTTAGATCTCCCTTTTACTATGTTTTGTAATCCGTTTTAACCGAGTTCTGTTTTTTTTTTTTTTTTTTTTTTCATTTTAAAACTTCTTGATAAGATTGCTTCTTAGGGATAGGGCCGCCTATTGTAGGTACTCGGTTATGTTTACTTTTAATATTATGTTGTTTTCTTTTTCTTTACTTACTCAAGTTTCACTAAAATCTGAAGTGGGAAATGAAAGATGGGAAAGTTGTCCCTTTATGGTTTCTTGTCTTGTAAGCATTTTGATTCTACAGTGTAGATTTATGTAAGTATAATTAATAGTTCTTACCATATTACTCAAATTATTAAGATGTACATTAACGACAGCTTGAAAAGTTACAAGTTACTTGACTGGACTTACCTAAATATTGTGACATTTATAATTCTGGAGATATTAAATTTTTCACTTTTTTAAAGGTTCATAATAACTAACATAATATTTACAGTTATCGTAAACTCCAAAAGTTAATTTAAGTAGGTAACTCGGGTGTCACGTTTTATAACTTCAAAACTTACACTAAGGGAAGAGTTTTAAACAATAATGCCTACAAAAGACAGTTTTAGCCATTTACTTATAAACGTGGAGTCAAACGTGGAGTTATTGGTTTTTTTTACACAGAAGCCCAAAATATTCCCGAGATATTTAAATAGATGGAATTGCGATTGAAGTGGTCACCTATAAAGGTGGAATTTTTTTTTTATTAGTAAAAGTTTTCCATAACAACCCATGTCGTCATGTATAGGCAACTCGGTCTGCGGTTGCGGATAACGTCGATTTGCACCGAGCATATCAATTCCGAACTAGCTATACATATTTAACCTAATATCTAAGGTAAATCTATATATCTCATGCATAATAATTCATTTTATTTATAGGAGTCGCATCGGGTACGTCTCATTGATATTGTAATTTACGTAAATATTTTGTTCGTAGCTATTTGTTCTGTCGATGCTACGCAATAACTATACCCAGCTGATTTGATTTCAGCTGCTTTTAAAAGGATCGTCACCAGCCGATATGCATCCACTCTGTTATGTAGCGCTGACGTTTTCTATCCTCGGCCTTTCGCATCCAATCAGTGCCGGCTATTTTCCGGATGTCATCGCTCTGGGGACGCCACACTCCGGTTGTAGAGACGCGGTCTCCATTCGGGGACCTTACTTCAAGGGCGTTGGTCCTTAGAGAAATCGTCGAAAAATCGTTGGATTCCCTGACAAATGTAACCAGCCTAGCGTCAGCCCAAGTAAAAAGAGAGTCAGTTCTTTGGCGAATCATATAACTTCGGTTTTTTCCCCTTCAAAGAAATTCCGAGCATAGCTGTCTCCATAGCACGCTGAGCGTCTTGAAATTTGTGGACATTTTATCTAATATCACAAAATACATCCAGTACTTTCATGTACATAATGTAACGCTAAGTAGAGGCTCCATACTCAAGGTCAGGTCCAAGCTCGTCGGGCCACGCATTTGCGGTCGCGGCAGGATACGAGCGTGTACCGTAATGAGCAACACATAACGAAACCTTACAAATAATTCAACCGACGAAAAAAACACACCGAATCACGTACAATCCTTCGAAGGAAAAACCATATCGGATAGCACCGTGTAAACTCTTTTCTCTTTCCACCCCTGTATGTTAAAGGGAGAGGCTGTCATAATATCTCCAATATCGTTTGGTACAGTTGATGTACATTCTCAATACATTCAATTATTGCAGTACGTGTGGACGGATACTTCTGTTGTTAGCTTATGCAAAAAATTTACGATGGTTAAAAAAATTTAATCCATGATTTTGCTAAAAATATTACCTACTATTTCTGGCATCTTTTAAAAAATAATAATCGTTTTTCGTGGGTGCCTACTCTTGTTTTACTAAGTTTAGATGGCAAAAACAGACATGTGTTCTCATTATGGAATTTAGAACGTACCTAGTTCCTACCTAGCTTCTTAGGTACGATCAATTGCTCCGTTGTTGCCTGATTGAAGGACCCACCAAAAAAAACACACTTGCATTTATAAGTAAGAAATAAAGACAATGGCTCTCTCATTGAACGTAATATTACTATGTCTAGCAGTAAAAAGTAAATTGTAGGAAAATTAAATAAGTATAATTTATTATTATAGAACCTACCCGCATAGTTAGGCTATGTTCACATGTAACGCGCGTTAACGCGCGTCAACGCGCGATCAAATTTGAAGAGAGTTCAGATGATGAGCGCTAATGCGCGTTGCGAGAGTACTCGTCAGTCTAGTTCGGTAGAACGTAGAAACTGGACGTGGAAGAGGCTATTATTTTGTGGTTATATTATATATATACGTCGTTTCAAAATTTTGTTTTTATAGGATTCCGAACCTATATTCCAAATTGCTGGCCTTTTGTCTACTTCATCGATTAGTAAGTCGATGTCAATATCTTCAATTTCACTCATTTTAAATGCGAAAACAAAATATAATTACGAAAATTAACAAAATTACATGCGATCGCGATGAAAGCGCGCGCTCAACTGAACAGCAAACGGACATTACATTAATATCAAAGCGCGAGTCAACGCGCGATTGTCTGCGTCTAGAAACTTTTTCTCTGAGCGCCGCGTTCACGCTCGCCGACGCGCGTTAACGCGCGCGCATGTGAACGGTTGCTAGGTATATATTAGGATGTCTAAGCGCGCGATTTGAAAACGCGCGTCGCAATTCAGCCATCTGAACATAGCCTTAGAATCAACAGTTAGTAACCCAATTTTTTGCCACTCTAAATGACCACGTTCTTATTCAGGAATGTAGCAGTATCAGACTCGGTGGTAAAAAGACACTCGATGTTAGTCCTAAATAGTTGCGCTTGCGTCCTCCGAGGCGACACTAATTTGATTATCCTTCTGAAAGAGCATGAGCGCTGGTTTGAGCAGAAATGTTGATGAGTAGCTTGTTCGTGGTGTACAGTGACCGTAGACGAGTACATTTTCTACCGGTATTTCGCCAATCTTGTTAGATGTTTGAAAATTGTCTAATACATACGTGGTTAAATTGATATCTATGATGCTTTTATTTGGTCCAATTCAAAATTATTTATTTCATTTCATTTTCAGCCCAACTTATAGCTCTTATGACAAGTCGAGAATTTACCACCGGTTCGGAATGCTGATTTCGTGAGTCAGATTTCGTAGAGTCAAACGTTTATTTTCATGGTTTCTAGCGTTCTTCTTAATAAAATGGACATCTAGGTACCTACAACTGAAAACTGAAATTTCGTTAACTTAATACATACATGAATAGGTACTGAAAAAATATACTTATGTACATCAGCACATACTGTAGTAGAAGTACCTACAGTATAGAACTATCCATAGGTATGTACGGCGATACAATCTATCGACTATACATCGAACAGAGTGATCATAGGGTCGGTAGGTAGGTATATGCGGGAGATGTGATAGGTAACGCTAGCCCGCGGATCGCGTGTTCGAAGTATAGTGTTACGCGCGGCCGGCTGAATCAACGATCGTCAATCGGCCGGATCCATTCCCTGTAACAATACCTCCGGCACAGCCACGACAACAGCGGGCTCATACGCGCAGGCGGGTTGGTTCGAAAAGACGGTAGGTACGTACTAGTAGCAGGTAGTTGCGAGAGATGTGATGTAGCTAATTTTAGCCAGAAGTTTTTTATTGACTGATGTTGAACTTCCTTATCACATCCTGACGCATTGCAGTTGTCTATAAATGAAATCTATAATAACTTAAAGGTTTAAAAGTCCTTTTCACTTCATTTTCGTTTCAGCACTTGCTATATGTAATACAACTCCATGCTTTCATTTAGAGCATCATTAGAAATTACAAGTAGTATTTAGAAATACATAACAAAAATTCTTCGGATAGGTGATAGGATATGCTGTGTTCAAAAGTTAATGAGATGCTTTAGCTCGTACTTGTAACAATAACTTCATTCGAATGGATAAAACAATATTTTTTAAATGTATGAAATTACTCAGGAATTTGTTAACGTTCTACTAATAATTTATATACTATACTATAATTTAGTTCTACGTAATTTGTTATAATAGAAATCGCGTAACTTGTGGCCTAACATAATCTCAACAACTTACATTACAGTGGACGCGTCTTAACAGTCCGGTGCACTGAACCGGACAATATCACCGTTTGTGCTTTGCTTTGCGCAACAAATTATTGTGTATTTCTGTCATTACAGACATCTGTCACTCGCATCTAATTGTTATTAGTTCAACTCAACATTCAGCGATATTATAATATCGATACAATCCTATAAAAGACAAAAATGTAAACGTTCTGTGTAAATAAACTTTTATAGAGTGAATACTTACCACGATACAAAATTTCATAAGTACATAGTCGATTTTTAGTTTGTACCACACAATTTAGATTGTAAGTTTACAGTAATTCAGTCCGTAACAAAATAATAGGAACAAAATGTTTATTTTCTCTAATATTTATATCGATTGCTCTAAACATTGCCTTACCTGCTACAACTTACCTGCTTGAAATACTAAATCTTAATGAAAAATTGTCGAAATAGTAAATCTTTTGGTATCTAAAAATAAGTTTTCTTATGATCGCAATCAATCCATTATCAAGTTTATTTAATAAACATGGTTGTTCAGTGGTTTCCTAGTGAACAACACCACACTCAGGTCTCAAAATTTCCTCTTTAAAAATTAAAGTATGAACAAAAAGCAAAAGAAGCCACAAGTGAGCGTAGTTCCAAAAAACATATTTTGGCTTACAATTTTCTTCTGACATAACTTTGTTCTTTACATTAATAATATTTAAAGTATTGTTACCTTTAAAGGCTTAGACGCACACAACGCGTTGCGGAAACGTGTTTTACGAGACGGCTAAGAACTTGTAGTACCTACAAGGAATTACATGAAGAAGGCTCTGCTCGTCCAGTGTTATTCTTATTTATTAAATAGCCTAGTGTTCGCCTAGTGTTAGTATCTAAACAGACTGCATTGCAACGGTTTCTAGACTGCACAATTTAGGTGGAGTCAGATTGCAGTTGCTTTACATTTCTAATCGTAGTTCAGAGGGCTGCACAGTTGCGGTGCAGTTATATTCATCGACAATTTCATGTGATTTCGATAAGCAATTTTGCTGTCTAAATGCAGTCTTGAGCCTTTATCCTTAGCTGAAATCACACCAGAGGTTAGTGATGGTGCAACCTTAGGTGGAGCGCACTTTCCTAGGAGAATGCCTATTTACTCATATTACTTAAATGTGACGTACTTACAACAATTCCTTGTATTGTAAATCGCGTATTTGCTCTGCAGTTCTTATCGCCACCGTCACGCTTTGTGTATGCCCAAGGCTTATTTCAAGCCCTTTAAAACAAAAGCCGAAGCTCCGTCGGGCCGTCAAGCGCAGGATGTATCGAATTACGCCAAGTTACGATGTAAATGATCAGTTACAAAAACTTCACAAAACAACCATTGAGATGCGAGGGGTGAGAATATTCTTATGGGAGTTTCATGTGATTTATAAAGCTTCAGGGAAGTATGCGAGGTCGATGACATAGTACTTTTATTGTTTATTTTTTACAGTATCAATAACGGTGTGAATACCTGTAGATACGCTGCTGTGCATGATTCAGTGCCTAAGCGAAATGGTACAATTAACTTCTTAGATTCAGTTTGTATCTGGGTAGGTATCTATATTGATTAAGTTTAAGTAATAGAAAATATAATGCATTACCATGTGCTGAATTTCAAGTCGATTATACAAGTGGAAGTAAAACAGTATGTTTATATCGAATGTAGGACATCAATGATTAGTAGGTATGTCTAAGATTAGGACTACTACAAACCTATTCTATTCACAAATAATATGGAATAAATTGTAAAACACTACTTAGATGGTAATTTCTAAAATTTATCTTAATTTTTACTTAGTTCCACGAATTTATTATCCGACGAATGACTAGTTTTTTTTTGAGGAATAAAGATTTGAGTGATACAAAGCAAGGACGTTTACCTAAGCCTAAAATGGAGGTCGCAAAGCATTGCAATCACTTTTATCCGTTTTTCTGCGAACTTATTTGCTAACCTGTGATTTAAATGTTGAATGTTTTTTTTACCCCAGTTTCAGCATAAGTCTTCGTGGTTATTTACACTTTATTATACTTACAAGAGTTTATTTCATCCATTAATCTCAAGCCTTCGCTGGCTGACTACATGGCACAGGTCTCCTCTAGAATGAGAAAGGTAGGTACCAGAGTTCAACTATGTTGGCCAAGTGCAGATTCAGGCTGAGATCTATAGAGCGTGCTCTGACTCAGCTCAGACCCAAGATAGAAGTTAAAACAAGACACAAATATGCTCTGACATAAATCTGTCTCGTTTTAACTCTATCTTGAGCCGAGCGGAGTGTGAGTGTGGTTTATTGATTTCAGCCTGAACAAATTTTCACATTACTCAGGCATGCAATTTAATTTTAAACAATTAATTATCACTCGCTTTCACGGTGAAGAAAAACATCATGAGGATACTTGCACGAATAATAAATTCCCAAACTTCTGGGAATCAAACCCTCCGACCTATAGGACTTCCAACTTATGACCACTGCGCTCACGAGTACCTACTTGTCCACATTAACCTGCGCCTAATGCGTTTCCACAACCAATTTGTAAATAATTAATAGATTCCTTCTAGTAGTGTTGTCATGTCCTTAAAGTCTGACTACCTCGTTGTTCTAGTAGTTAGCATGTCTGACTGAATGACGAATTTGAACATAAATACAAAAATATATTTATAATACATACATTTCCTCTTTCTGTCAATAAATTAGTAAGAGCCCGGAGTTCATTGGTGAATAGAGAATGCATGACCATTTGGACGCACAGTTGTGCACGGTAATATCTTCCGGCCGTGGCCGAATTCAGTCGGGAGACATTATTATTTTTTTGTTGTGTACTGTGTAGACATTTTATTGGTACCATTATAGACACGTAAATACAGGTAGGTATCTGTAGGTAGGTACTTATACATATCGATAATGGTTATACACCACAAAGTTTGCATGAAATGTGTGTAACAAGAAGGCCGTGATCAAAGGAAGCTAATTACGCCGCCCTAATCAATGCCCTTGATTGCTTCATGTGTTTACGATCGAAGCGAGCGCGCGATGCGACGCGCCGCCCATTGTCGCGCGAGCTTTGTCACCATTCGCCATTATTCGTGACTAGCTTTACCACCACGCTGGTTCGTTTCATTTATTTAATTGCATTCATGTTCGAGTAGATAAAACTATCTTTTATCTTTCACAAGCTTTTGCCCACAACTTCGTTCGAGAGTTTTCAAGAATCCTGCGGGAATCCTCTGCTTTTCCGGGATATAAGGAAGCATATGTCACTCTCCAATTCATCAACTAAATCCATGCAAAATATCACGTCGATTCGTAGCTTCGTTGCTGAGTGATTGAAGAACGAACCAAGAAACAAAAAGTAGGGTTGTAGGGATGCTGCAGTGTAGAAAGAAGAAGTCAAGTAAATGAAATGAAATGAAATGAAATGAAATGAAATGAAATGAAATGAAATGAAAAATGAAATGAAATGAAAATTTATTTATAAAGTAAAAGAGTCCTTTTATTTCTCCGGGATCATAGAGCTACAGATGGGATGGCTTGTGGCTACTTCCTTAACATGGTTACATGAACGAAAACCCCATTGTTTTCAGAGCGTCCCCGATTAACTTCCTCTAGTTATTCAATACTTCGCTAAGAAGCGATCTCTACCAGGCAAATGGTTGCCTGGTAATGCTGCATGATGCAGAGGATATGATGATTGGATAGAAATTAAGGGAACTAAATCCTCCTCAACCGTCCGTCCTCCTCGATCCGTCTTAGCTGGTTCCGGTTATGTGAACGAAGATGGCTGGCGAAGCCAAATTTTGTTTTGAAATCATGTTTCACAGCGCGCAGTGCAACGGTTATATTATGTGTAGAGGTAGGAGGTTCTTGGTTGGGTCTTCTTAGGCGAGTGGCACACGACACCGCGCAACGCCGCGGAGCGCGGTGAAGCGGATCTTAACATCGTATGGGCTTGTATATAATCCATCGATGCCTAACACACGTACACTGCGCCGTTCGTCCGTACGGTACGTGTGTTAGGCATGGACGAATTGTGTGCCAATCGCCTTAGTTTTGCAGTTGCCAGGTATGATTCCTATTCCTACATACCCAAAACAGGCTCTTATTATTAGGTGTTCTTGCAAAATAGGATTGCCTTTTCGTACTTCGCTTCTACACACCTATTCAGGTTTAACACACTGACGCCCTAATGAAGAAAATATTCAAAGTTCAAGTTTCAGGGGAGAGGTAACATCCTTCTCGATCGTGGTGTAGCGACAAATGCTTTGAACAATAAATAATAATTGAAATCCAAATTATTATTGTTCAATTCAATTCGCTTTAACCGTTGTTTTCGTTCAATGCAATTTCGGTAAACAGCTCCGTGCGATGTTTTGACAGTTCCGCGCGCTGAGGGTGTTAATGTGACATTACCTACAGGGGGTGAGGCGAGGGATGGAGGGGGTGGTAATTATCCCACGTCAACGGCAGGCCTAGGCTCCCTGTCCGTGCCTATGACTGTATGTTAACAGCTAGCCGCCTTCATAACTACCGAGTACTATAACTGAAGTAATTATCGGCTAAGATACGATTTCAGGAAGAAATAAAAACCTGACGGACAAATTGCTCGAATGACTTATCAGCACAACGGTTAAAGATGCGGGCTGAAAACTAAAAGGTCGACGGTTCGATGCCACCCGTTTCACTATTGTCGTGCCCACTCCTAAAATTTAAAAAGCTTCCCACTTATTTGGAGGGGAGAGGGGAATATTTGTCAAGTTCACCTTGGCTTCTTTAAAAGAAATAATGTACATCTAGCAGTTTAGATTTGGATACCTAGGCTTCAACTTGTTTTTATAAATTAGTAGTTTATAGAAACAATACTCGTGCGAAATCAAAACACGACCATTTAATATTGCATTAAACAGTATCATCAATTTTATCCCAATTTCCTGTTAAAGAGTAATTATTATTTATTTTGGGAACACAAATAAATTAGCTATCTACGTTATACAATTCGCCAATATCGGTAGGTATAATACTGTACACAAAGAGCCGCGGTTTTTCCTATCACGAACTACATTATTTTACATGACGTTTTATCGGGCACCACAACCCCAATGCACCGAGCGCTTTTATTTAGACACCTAATTAAATATTTATTAAGTGCATATCTCATTTATACATTAACCCGATTTTAATTTCATGTTCGAGCGCACAAAATTAGGAACAGTGGGTAATGTTGCCATGTGTTTATTTACAAAAATCGGGACAAATCTGCAACATCAGAGCCTGTAGAGCCT
Source organism: Hipparchia sbordonii (assembly GCA_038048805.1). NCBI lineage: Eukaryota > Metazoa > Arthropoda > Insecta > Lepidoptera > Nymphalidae > Hipparchia > Hipparchia sbordonii. Next base: position 8,945,863 of record CM076110.1, read on the forward strand.
GTTTTAGTTGCCGCATAACCTAAAATATAAAGTAAAAATGTTCATGGTAACGTAAGTGTCCTTAACTGTCTCTATGGGTTCCTTAAACTCATGGTAAGCATCCACAAATATAGTATATTCGACTACTAGTGGGTAATTATGTTAGTCATAATAGAACGTCAATATACTTATTTTGTTATCAGGCCAAGTGCATGAACTTGAGTTTTGTTTTAAATCCTATTTCGTCAAAATGGAAATTCTCGAACTTGGAAAAAGCTTGGAAGCCCAAACATACCGTTAATAAGAGCTCTAAATTAAGAGCAATGTAAAAAGCTCTTTAGGGTAGTGTGCCAAAAAGTATAAGAAAACTCCGAGGCAAGGGGGTTACTCACTGCCAACCTCCACTCCGAGCTAGTACCTATTGAAAAATTCTTGACAGAAAAACTCAATACATTTTTTGGTCCGACCCGGGAATCGAACCCGAAATCTCGTCATCCGCAGTCTTGCTAACCACTAGACTAATGAGGCAGACACACGCGTATCGCTTTATAACGCGAAACTTATAACACCCCTCTTTTTCCGTCGGAGGTTAAAAACAGGAGGATTTCGGAAAAACGCGAATGGCTGGCAACCCTACAGTGGATAGTTGGACCGCAAAATGAAGTGGGTACGGCTTCGGTTCGGATACGAGTGTACCTGTTCAACTCGTGAAAATCATTATCGGATACTTTTCATAAGCACTAATGCATTTCCAATTAAAGCTCAATCTAAACTGCACGCTGGTTTCTCTCCTTCATTAATTTACTTGTTCCAATTTTCGTTGATTGTTCCGTTTCATTTAAATAAATGAGTAGGTGGAGTAGGTACAGTTTTGAAGCTGTCAAGAACTTGTTTCGGATAGCTTTTAGCTAGCAATGTTACTTGCAAATTTTATGATTTCTTCATTATTCTCCTATCTTTATCTTTCTCATATCCTTATCTTTCTCTTTTGTTTATCTTTGTGGGCCGGCTATTGGTTGAGACTTGAAATGAGGATGGACTGAATTTGGTCGAAAAGCGATGTTTTGACGCAGCGAAGGAGAAAAACTTCTAGTGTTTTGTTTTCTTATTGGGTTATTGGCATGTAAGTAATTGGTGTTAGTTATTTGAAGCACAGGTGATTTTCCAAGACTTTTCAACTGTAAGTTCTATAGTGCAAAAGTTTCCCTTTTTAATTATGATTAAGGAGATCATTCGTGACCTCAAGATGATTATAGAGTCAGATGCAAGAGAGAAAATCTGACGGTATAAGCATTATCGCGTGCGCTACTTTTTTGTGAGCAAATACCACATCAGCGCCAACCTCATCAATATTGGGTGCACCCATGGGTGCACCGTAGAAATACTGTTTCACGCATTATCAACTCGAATGAATTTATCTTAGACTCGTCAGAATTAAACGTAGGTGTGAATTTATCGGCTATTAATGAGCCTTGTGACTCATTAGCTGTTTTACATTATGGAGATATTCGACTACTGGTAATTATGTTAGTCATAATAGAACGTCAAGACACTTATTTTGTAATAATTTATAACTGTTCAAATGTGACAAATTACATTAAAATGCCTATGCTGTACGGGGAGTCCGAGATTGGATATCTGTGAAGGCTATACAGGTGGATTTCTTCTTCTTCTTCGTCAACCAATAGACGTCCATTTCTGGACAAAGTTCTCTTACATGGACCTCCATATAACCTCGATCTTGCGCTGATAAATCTAGCGGCTCCCGGCGACTGTTCTGATAACGCTACGCTTTCTGGTGCAGGCTCGCCTCTCCAGCACCTTGGCACATCTATGACTATCAGTTCTTTGAAAAAGTTTGCCCCGCCCATTTCCCCTTCATCTTCGCGACTCGCTGATCTATGTCGGTAACTTTGTTTCTCCTACGAATCTCCTTTCATTTCTGGTAAGCTGGTAAACATGGCTGCAAAGCTTTCTGCAAAGCCACGTTTTTTATTGAAATTACACTGGACCTCATACTTAATCTGTGACTGGAGTCAGTATACCTACTAAATCTAATCGTTTTTGTTTAGGTGGTATTGAATATTGATATAGCGTTAGTACCACGTAATACCTGTTTAATTTCTTTTTTTTTGTATCTAATAGGCTGTTATTTTTCCAAGCCTTGATTAATAACGTCACAAGCATGACCATACCTAACGCATAATTAAAATGGGTTTAATTGTATCTAGGTGCTATTACAACCCAAACACTTGGCTTTCAAGAATGGAAGATTCATTGAAACTCGGGAAATACCAAAACCTTTCATTTGCGTCATTCGACAGACACTTAAGTGGGTAAAGACAACTTTATTGCAATCGGCATTGAAATAACAAATATATTCTATTAATTTATATTCTAAGTCACGTGAGAATATACCTTGAATATATGTGGTACCTACTAGGGTAAGACTTAGGGTGAAATCTATAGATCGCACTCTCACTCTGTTCAGACTCAAGACAGAGACAAAATGAGAGAGATTTATGTCGGAGCAATATTAGTGTCTCGTTTTAACTCATATCTTGAGTTCGACCTAAGTCAGAGCACTTTCTATAAATCTCAGCATTAGTCCTAGCCTAATAGGTAACCAGAGGAACCAGGAGAGGTTACCTGCTAAGAAACTCGTTCTCCAGCAGCAATATAATCGAGTAGTAACCATCAAAGATCGACTGGAATGAAAATAATAGGGATAATCATCTGTTTGGCTGGAGAATGTAGTTTTTGAATGCCATAGCACTTTAAACTTACCATATTATTTCATTTTTTACTACGGTTCTTGAGATATAAGTAGGTACAGCCCCTTGACAGACAGACGGACGGACCGACGGCGGTCAGTGGGGGGCTAGTAATAGGGTCCCATTAGCATCCTTCGGGTACAGAACACTAAAAATAAAGTTAAAGCGTAGCTTTGGTCGGTTTCAAGCGCATCTATAATGAAATTGCAGAGTTACAGACTAACGGTCGCCTTGTGCGTTTCATTCTGAACCATGAGCCATCGTATCTGTACTATCTTTGTGGAAGAACTCCCTTTATGGCTTCTGATGTGCCCATATTATTGTCTGCAGTTACATCTATTGTTTGCGAAGAGCGTCTACGTGTTACACCTCGCGTGCTCCTCAAATATACATACAAAGCTGACGGGACAAAAGTGCAGGAATTAGCATAATGATTTGTTTTATCAACTATGAGTCAATGGCTTGTTGAACTCACGTAAACGAATCACGTCCTAACACGTAGGTACGCTGTTTTATGATGTGTCAGTGTGTCAATCAATTGTTAATAAAAGCTTTTAAGCTCGTCGCTATTTTTCAAATTATCACGTCTACTGCTGGAGGATCGCCACAGAATTCGAACTTGTGCTGCTCATACCCAACCACTGCCAGCAACTCGATTGAGATTATTATCAATCCACCTTAGTGGAGGGGTTTTTCGACGTTGCGTTTTCCGATGCGAGGTCACTCGAGCACCACCAACCTCAATGATTCTCCGCGCTATGTGCCACACCCATTGATTAATTATTTTCACTCATTCAGAAGTACCAATAAAGTGAGATTAAAATCATGCGTTAATTTCTGTATTAGGTAAATGATAGATTTATATACAGTCGACCTTAACCCGAAAAATTACACTAGTAGGTACCTACCTCAGGCGCAAGATTTGAGAGTTCTAAGCAAGTGCGATTCTCAACCAGACAACCTAGAACTAGTCAGTGCTTTTCATCAGATTGTCGTCAAGCGCAAGGATGTCTTGAAATAAAAAAAAATATTTGAAAAAGACGTGTGGCACTCGGGGACTGCCGCAGTAAAGCTATTGCATAGCATTTTTTATCAACGCCATCTAGCGGTGAGAGGAGTCCGTGTCCGTGGGGTCTTAGGTTATTTTCGATACGGAATTTCTGGATTCGGTCTCCACGCTCAAGGCTCGCGATAGAAGCTATGCAATAGCTTACAAATATTAAACGATATGAACGGTCACATGTGGGACACTATCAAAAGAAATGGATGTTTAATAAAGATTTGGTATTGTTGGTCGATTGCCATAATATTACAATTTATTAAATCAATCGGCCATTGTCAATGACAGGTGTTAATCACGGAGGCATGGAGGTCACGCGGAACTTATGCGTACGCTTTGGGATTGCCGGCTCGTGTATGATTCACGTCTATAGTGTGTAAACGAAAGTGGATGTCATGACGAAAATATTAACACAAGGATACAAAGACATTGAGTGTGATTTATAGAACTACGAGCTTTAGCCCGCGGCTTTCCTCACGATAGGTTTATATTTTTCATACTCCTATTTTACCCCCTTAGGGGTTGAATTTTCAAAAATCCTTTCATAGCGGATGCCTACGTCATAATAGTTACTTGCCCGTCCAGTGGTATGAGCTGTGTATTGATAAATCAGTCAGTCAGTCAATCACCTTTTCTTTTTATATATTTAAATATTACCTACCTAACTAGCTGATGCCCGCGACTTCGTAAGCGTGGATTAAGGTTTTTTTGATTCCCGCGGGAACCCTTATTTTCCGGGGTAAAAAGTAGCCTATGTGTTATTCCAGACTATAATCTATATCTGTGCCAAATTCCAGCCAAATCGGTTCAGTCGCTACGCAGCGTGATTGTGTAACAAACATCCATTAATCCATCCTAGTCCAGTCAAAACAAGGTTTAACCTCTGGAAAATTGCGAAAGTTTTGAAACTTTGCACATCGAATTATGGGTCCCTAGGGATGAATATACCAAAAGTCCTCATGCGTACGAGGCGAGCTCTAGCGGCAATTAGCGGAAACAGGACCCTTTTTTTGGTTTTTGGTTAATATCTCGAGAACCTTTGGTCAGAGGTAAAAGTTTACTACTACATAATTAAAGCTTATTAAATTTGCAACAATAATGATTATATACATTTTTCTTGAATTCCTAATAATTACTGAGTTTTAGGCCACTAAAAGATAGCTTTTTCGAAAAATGACGCTAGCGGCGCCCGGTACAATATGGCATTTGTAATAATATTTGACAATCATGGTTTATTATTTTTTTTTTGGGTACCAAGGGTGATTCAGAAAATAAACTTCACAGTTATGTACAAAAAAAAGACATATTGTTTATTAAACAACTAGCTTTTGCCCTCGGCTTCGCTCACGTTAAGTTAAATTTTTCAAACCCCTATTTTACCCATTGTACCCCCTTAGGGGTCGAATTTTCAAAATTCCTTTCGTAGAGGATGCCTGCGGCCTAATAGCTACCTGTATGCCAAATTTCAGCCTGATCCGTCCAGTGGTTTAAGCTGTGCGTGGATAGATCAGTCAGTAAGTCTGTCACCTTTGCGTTTTAAATATTTAGATGAAATACAGAAACAATAAAAAATGCTATCAACGCACAGCTTAAACCACTGGACGGATCAGGCTGAAATTTGGCATACAGGTAGCTATTAGGCCGTAGGCATCCTCTACGAAAGGATTTTTGAAAATTCGACCCCTAAGGGGGTACAACGGGTAAAATAGGGGTTTGAAAAATTTAACTTAACGTGAGCGAAGCCGAGGGCAAAAGCTAGTTGTTTAATAAACAATATGTCTTTTTTTTTTGTACATAACTGTGAAGTTTATTTTCTGAATCACCCTTGGTACCCAAAAAAAATGATAAACCATGATTGTCAAATATTATTACAAATGCCATATTGTACCGGGCGCCGCTAGCGTGATTTTTCGAAAAAGCTATCTTTTAGTGGCCTAAAACTCAGTAATTATTAGGAATTCAAGAAAAATGTATATAATCATTATTGTTGTAAATTTAATAAGCTTTAATTATATAGTAGTAAACTTTTACCTCTGACCAAAGGTTCTCGAGATATTAACCAAAAACCAAAAAAAGGGTCCTGTTTCCGCTAATTGCCGCTAGAGCTCGCCTCGTACGCATGAGGACTTTTGGTATATTCATCCCTAGGGACCCATAATTCGATGTGCAAAGTTTCAAAACTTTCGCAATTTTCCAGAGGTTGGGCCATTTTTTGAGGTTTTTTGACTGGACTATCCATACATGCAAACTTTCGCATGTATAATATTAGTAGGATTATTACGTATATAGAACTTATTATTAGTATTTAAAACATATTAAATTAGAAAAATTGCGTGTATTTTAAATTATAAAAATTGCGGGAATCGAACCCACACCTTTCCCTTGGGTGTTAACGTTTTCACTGTGGCCACGGTCGAATTACTCGTTAGCGCCCAAATTAGTGATAAAGTAACTGACAGCGACATCTTGTGGCAGCACATTGCAGTTGCCAATCTACGTTTCTCATGGTGCGGTTAAACGGCGCGCTATAACACGAGCCGCGCCGCGCCGCACCATCCGTGTAGGCGCGGCTCGGCTTAATGCGGACGCAAGCCTGCTCGTTTATCGGGCAAAGTTTGCCGAGCCGCGCCGAGCGTAGTTGTTTACACGGCGCGTGGCGCGCCGAGTCACGCCGAGTAGGCTCGGCTCGTGTAGCGCGCCGTTTAACCGCGTCTTCACGCTTCATTATTATTATTACTATTGAACTTTCTAAAAACGAAAAAAAATATAACGAATTTACCTTCTACATAATAAATAGTAACTACATGATAAAATAATTATAGAAATGCCTCTTGAATGTTTTTCTTATGAGATTTTAATTTATGTATTGGGTGTACAAATTAATTCGGTCCGTTTTAAAAAGATGGCTCTGGCTGTCATGAATGTTTTATTGTGACAGTTGATCTCGGTGGTTTCAGAGAGGTTAGACATCTGTCAATAACATTCCGTTCCCATCACTTCGAATTTCGTAAAAGAGCTTGTTTTTAATTTTTTTTAATATGTCAAATTTTGTGTTAACTAAGCAGCATTTGCGGGAAGTTTTAATTTTTTGCTTCAATTGGAAGAAAAGTGCAGCGGAAACGCATCGAATGCTTGTGGAAGTTTATGGTGATAATGCTCCAACTGATAAATCATGTAGGGAATGGTTCCGACGTTTTAAGGATGGTGATTTCAGCGTTGAAGATAAGCCTAGACCCGGACAACCAAAAAAATTCGAGGACGAAGAATTGGAGGCATTACTCAATGAAGATCGAAGTCAAACACAAGAGGAGCTTGCAGATAGTTTAGGAGTGACTCAACAAGCAGTTTCTGTACGATTAAAGTCCATAGGAATGATTCAAAACAGGGATACTGGGTTCCTCATGAATTGAAACCAAGAGACGTTAAACGTTGACGACAACGCTCGACCTCATGTCGCAAACGTCGTCAAAAAATATTTAAGTAGAAACACTCAAGTGGGATATTTTACCACACCCGCCGTATTCTCCGGACCTTGCTCCTTCGGATTACTGCTTATTCCGACGGATGCAGCACGACTTGGCTGGTCACCGGTTCACTTCTTTTGCAGAAATAGAAAATTGGATTGGAAGTTGGATTGTCTCGAAAGACGAATCATTTTTTCGAGATGGAATTCGAAAATTGCCGGAGAGATGGGAAAAAGTAGTAATCAACGATGCACAATACTTTGATTAATCTATTAATTTATTTTGATTTAAAAAAAAATATATTTTTAACAACAAAAAACGGACCGAATTAATTTGTACACCCAATATGATTACTAATTGGGATGTTGCCTATGTCATATATAAATTATGTAGGTACCTACCTATATTTTCTCAATGACGTATGGTAGTTAGTATTTACGTCAATGTTTTTTCCAATTTGTGTGTAGGCACACCCCACTATAAGGTGGACACTCATCAGACGAGTTGCAAAGAGCTGCTGGATACCAGCGGCGCAAAACTGAGGCCTTTGGAGGTCCATGCAAGAGACCTTTGCTAAGCAATGGACCTCTATCAATTGATAAAAAAGAAGAATATCAAGTATGACACTTCTACTGATCAGCACTCTCTTATTTCTAGAAAACACCGGCAACATATTGGGCGCCAGTGAGTGGAACACGGGGTACCCGTCTACGGCTACCGTGTACCCGAGCTATGGCCCCCTACAGCCACCTTATTACAAGCCAGACCCCACCATCCACATACCTGCAGGTAATACATTTTTTTTAAATTCCGAAATAGGCTTACACTTGACGACACTGATGGAAAGCACTGATAAGGTCTAGGTTGGAGCAAGCTCGCTTAAAAGATGTTTATTCACTGTTTCCTTGAAGGTAGGTACTCAAATTATTTGCTATTAGGTGGCTGGAAACACGGATGCTGGAAGGGTATTCCACACCTTAGCAGTTCATTTTAGAAAAGTTGAACTAAAGCATTTCGTGCGAATAGATTGGATACTTATTACTTATACATAGTAATATTTTGTAATACTTTACAGTTACATGGTAAACGTTTTATCTTACAAGTTAATCGTTTTCGGCAGTGTCTGTAATTGTATTGGTACCAACAATAATAAATTATAAAAAACCCAACACTTTATTCAATGCAGTCGAATCACGTCTGCAAATGATTGGAATCAATCAGGCGCCGACACAATGGGTTTTTACCGCCTTAAAACAATAGGATGACATTTCCAAGAGGGCTTAGAGAAAATGCACCAAACTGAAAAACTCACCATCAACAGTAGATTGAGTGTTAGACTTAATTATTATTAGACTTCCTTTCGTCTACTTGCTAGAATATGAAACTTTAGAAGCCATAGATAACCCACCAGCAGGACTATTTACTAAAATAAAACTCAATTCCGAAGCAAACTTCACATTTTTTTATCAATTAGTTATTCGACTTAACTTAAACTTCAAATGAAGGAAGATGGTAAAGAATGAATAGGTATTCGCTCCTTTTTTGTATTAGGTAGGGCGAGTGTCATCACCATCCCACTCTAATTTACCTATTCAGTGATTTGTAAACCAAAGTGAAGTCAGTTTGCATTTTAGAGAATACCACTGCTGGTTCAGGCAAAATTGTGATGGCAGGATCTACTCGTATTTTACAAAATGTATCAGTTTACGTCATGGGGCGCGTGTAATTTTTTTCTGTCAGGCAATTTGGAATATCGACTATCAAGTGACCCATGCGGTGGGCTGAGCTTTTTTAATCGATATAATTAAAGGTTTCACCTACATCGGTAAGCATTCTTGCAAATCTTCAGTCTTAGGTTTTCCTAGTCAGTAGTTCAGTCTTAGCCAGACCATATTTACCAAAATTTAATCCTTGATTTCTCTCATTTCCAGTTCTCCCGGAAATACAGCTGGGGCACACCGACTACAGCAGCTTCCAATCAAGTTCAGCAGGCTACAAGGGCAGTCCGAGCGCCGCCACGGGCACGCTCACGGATCTCAACTCCGGCGCCATGCCGGCGCAGCGATACGACCCTAACTACTACAATACCTGGCCCACCAACTCCTACAACTATCAATACAACAACATCAACAACAACCCCGCCTGCCTACAATCCCATACACCCTACATTAACCCTAACACTCAAATGATCGTTCCAAATCTATATTCAACAGTCAACCAAAACGAAATCCATGTCCATCTCCATAGTTCCGACAAATACAATCTCTCCGAACAGTATTTGCCGCGTGAAATAAAAATAAGCGATATAGATGGCGGGATTTCTATCACAACAGATTTACCAGGTGTGAATGAAGCGAGCGGTCTAGTACAAACATGTGAAACTGTTGATGATGTGAAACATGGACTTTACGGTGCAGGCAGCCAAGAAGTTTGGAGGCCCTATTGACAAATCGTACAACCTCATTATGATAATCAACATTCCATTGTACATATTGTGATATAGTTATTGTTTTATAATAAAATTGTAGATTTATTGTATAGTAGGAATCAATTAATGTTAAACATTAATTAGATCTTAAGTGTTAATAAATGTATTCGATTAATGAGATAAATTAACTTTACATGTTGGTTTGTGTTTTATTTTCTCGTCTAGAAACTTTGCATCTTGCATGTTAAATGAGGTGGCAATAAGGCAAGGCTTTATACGAATAAAGTGATAATTTTTGGTGGTTAACAGATTAGAATCCCGTTCTAATAACACATTTAAAAATGTGAATAAGATTCAAAAGAATCTTATTCACATTTTTAAATGATATTTTTTTGCGAATCACTGGATAGTGGATATTTAACTATAGTGTTATACTTATATATTTTTGGAATCTACTCATCATTTTCTAGATGATGATTATATAGGTACTTAATCTTATTTTCGAATATTTTTTTTCAACTTTAGTCTTTAATGCTGCTCCATGGTCACCCCATCAATTTTTTTTTTTAATTTTTCTAGCCTATGTCACCCGGAATAAGCAAAGGATTCTAACGATACCTCATTCATCAAAATCGGTTCAGGCGTATAGAAGTTAAAAGTAAGGTTAAAGCTGCATGTTTATTGTTTAGGGCTTCGATCACAAGTTTAGGGTGAGTTTTGAAAATATAAAAGTAGGTACTACTTGATGCCCGTGACTTCGTTCACGCCCGCAGGGACTCTTGGTGTGGGAATGTGCTATTCCAGACTATAATCTATCTCTGTGCCAAATTACAGCCAAATCGGTTCAGTCGTTGCGGTGTGATTGAGTAACAAATATCCATCCTTCGTCCCATCCATCCATCCAAACTTTCGCATTTATATTATACCTCATACAGTATATGATGGATTAATAATTATTAATAATACTTAGATAAATATTGTGCAAATAGGTGTTCTGTGATTTTACTGAACAAAAGAAAAGACATACAATACATACATACTTAGGTATGTATGTACCTAACTTATAAATTGGATTCTATTGCGAATGTTATTCCCCGTGTTTCGTGAATGACATAGAGGAAAATGGATTATGCTCAAAACAGAAATTTTTATAAGTGGGCAAGTAAATAAGCAGCTTTTGAAAATACAAAATCAACGGTGCAGTTAACTAGTTAGTTTTTTTCGTACGACTTAATACGACGTAATATCGATCACACTTACACCATAGGTTTTAAATAATGCTCTTAGCCCTCCGTCACTACAGTGTCTAGTTGAGAACACTGGAAAGGCGAGACAGGTAGGTAGGAGTGACATTTTGATTCCTGCGCCTCAAAGCGCCAAAAATATTGATAGCCTTTCTCTCAGCATCACACGTCTTGAGTTCGTAGGTATAAAATACGTTAAGAATGGAGAACTTAAGTTACAGGACGAATTAAAGTATTTGAAGCTAAAATAAAATCGGATTAAAGGCCGATTTCACCAACGTAAAATATAAAAAAAAATACTTATTAAAAAACTATTCTATGTAAAAATTTAAAAAAAATTATCGAACGGAAAGTAAGTTTTTTCTGAGCGTGATAATTTGACAGTTTTTGTATTGAAAATCTACCAAAATTTCAACGCTCGGATAAGACTTATTTTACGTTGGTGAAATCGGACCTTAATAGGACAGATTATTTTCTGTCTCTTACGGTACCTATATGTGGTTACAGGTTCTATTAAATACACTTTCTACTTCCTGATTCCATGCAACCAAAACAGTTTATTTAGTCTCGTCTATAAATTGTTCACTTGTCTATGCTTAGCTACGTGATAAAATGGCGGCTTGATATTAAGTTTGCATTCCTAAAATATTTTTTTGTGGTTGTTTAACGTGTGTAAATAAATCTGAATGACATAGTTTTACATTTAAAATATTTTATAGTAATAAAGTAATGTGAGTACACCGTATTAATTGACATTTTTCTCAAAGCTGCGTCATTGTTGCAGGTTTATGATAACGGCGGCAGATAACAAAAAAAACCATTTCCTAGATCTAACTGTGAACCGTTTGCTTACAGTCGAAGAGCCTCTTATTATACTAGTGGGAAGGCAATGTCCGAGGAGTCGGAACGGCACGGGGAGTCGGCGAGTGACGCCTCGGGCGGCGCTGCGAACGTGGCTCGGGTGCTCCTGACCGCGCACCAGCTCGACGCCGCGAGCGTGGAGTCGCTTCGCGCCGCGTGGAGAACCCAGGACTTGTACATTGACCACCTTGAAACTTTGAACAAACAGTTGGAAGGTATTTACGAAAACGTTACATCGGCTTGGTAGTGAGGGTCGGCGATCGACCTGGGTGCTGATTACCTACGTGCAAACACTCTTTAGTTTCTCTGTATCGACAATGCTTTAACTAAACTTAGTGATACTGTTATGATAATGATGAGAAATGTGATATTGATGTTAGTTGTAAAGAATTGTGGTATGGGTGTATTTAGGTGTTTAGTTTTATATTAATAAAGAAGAAAGGTGTAAAGCTGTGTAAGAACGGTGCAAGTGGAGTGATCTGTGGAAGTGTACACAACATGTGGTATGGCGACAGGCCCAGTGTATCTCCGAGTGCTCTCGGAGTTGTGTTCAGTGCCCTATATAGCTTTCAAAAAAAGGAAAAGAAAGCTGGTTCCTCAGTCATTTGTCTACGTAAAAAAGTAATTATAATTCCTTTTATATATTTCTAATGTAAGTTATGTATCAAATTTTATACATACTTTCTAATAATATGATTTATCGCATAATTAAAACTTCATAACATGTACCTATTTGAAAGAATGTATGAAATTATTTTAGTTTATTGATATTTAGCATAAGATTATGACCACTTTGAACTTATTTAACAGTGGTTTATGGTACCCAAATTTTGGATTTATCTTTATTTCCAACTTTAAATTTATTCTTAAGCATGATACAAATGGATACCTATGTACCTTTATGCTAAATTATTGAGTCTATGATATGACTAATTTATACTACTAATGTTCTGATATATTGTGTCTACAGTAGAACCTCTGTAAGTCGAATTTGAAGGGAGATCCCAAAAAATTTGAGTTCTAGAGTTTTCAACTTATAGAGGATTTCAACTTAGGCAGATTTTGTATGAATATATTTGACTTGTAGAGGTTAAGACTCATTCTAACAATCAACAACAAAAGACTTGCTTCACTAAAGTTCAAAAGATAACAATAAAAATAAAAAGTAAACTCGCATGAGTTAACTTCAGTCATAAATACCTTTATCAATTTTCATAGAATTGGTAATAAATGGGATATTAGATGTATAATCTTACTCTTACATTGTTTTCTTAGAAACAATACATTGTCAGCAAATTCTTAAAGTTGGTAACTTTTTTAGCTATAGAGGTAATTAGTTTCAAATGATCGAGTTGTAGAGGTCAAGTTTATTTTTTCGAGTTGAAAATATGTACTGAAATGGTTTGTAGGAATTCACTGATTAATTATTTTAACTTATAGAGGGTTGAGACTTTGAGTAATCGAGGTTTTTGGGCTGGAAGGGAAGGTTTGGAGCGCTTGTTCGCTTTAGGACAGATTCGCTTTACGACAGATTCGCTTTACGGCAGATTCGCTTTACGGCAGAAGTACAGTGAACTCGAATATATATAGATAGATTTTTGTTTAAAATTAATAATACATTAAACAAGTTAATACATTAATGCTAATAGATGGCGCTGTATTTACTATCGGTCAAGTCATGTTAAAACAGTTTTGCGTCAACTATTATTATTTTTTATTACGTCTAATGTTAAAAGTTAATTATTACAATATATAACTAGTGGTTCGCCCCGAACTGAGAACTCGCGGTATCCTATAATTCCCTAAAGATAGTTTTAACTTTTATTTATAATTGGCATGTAATTAAACAAGCTTCTATTTAATACCATTATTGGCCTCTAAATTACTAAGTCAGCCACAACCAATAAGCCTCTAAAAATACTATTTTAGCCACTATATATTTTGAATATAAGCTTCTAATTTCATAACTCGGCACCTTTAAAATTTAGTGAAGCATCAATAATTATAATTTATAACACATCCTATATTGTTCTATCATCAAAATGTACCTAATATTAGCATCAAAAAAAAATTCAATTTTTTTTACTTACTTTTTTTTTGTAAGCTTTAGGTAGGTTTACGATCCCAACAGAACCTAAGTACCTAGGCACCTGAATATTCATGTATAACCCTAACCTAACTTTAGTTTAAAGAAAAAATTCAAATGACGGACAAGTGCAAATTCACTCAAGTAGACTCGGAGACCTCGCTTCGCTCGGTCAATAATAATTATATAAAGGAAAGTTTTCCTTGGAGTGGAGACCATATTTTATCTCGACCTGTACAATTTTTGCCGTAAAGCGAATCTGCCGTAAAGCGAATCTGCCGTAAAGCGAATCTGTCGTAAAGCGAATCTGTCCTAAAGTGAACAAGCCGTTTGGAGGTTTTCAACTTATCAAGGTTTGACTTACTGAGGTTCTACTGTATTATACCAATAAAAGAATCCTAAAAGAATTTAGTCACAAATGAAACAGAGCTAATATATTGTCTTATTTAATTTTTATTGTACACAAAACTTTAAAACTTGTATTATGGGACTAAAAAATTAATATAACGATCAAGATACTCTTCAGAATGTTAAACTGTCAGTTTGTATTTTTGAAACAGAAAATGTTTGTTTAATGCTCCTATTTTTACTCTTCTTTTATATATACAAATCTTAATCGTAAAATGTAGCACAACATTGGCATCATTGTTGTTTTTCAAGCAAGGCATCAATTAATGACATTAGTTTACTCATTTGGCATTATGCCTGTAACAACATAGTAAAAGTCATTCGCATATAATTACTACATATATAAAAAAGTCATTAACCCATAATAATCACTGCAAAGATGGTATAAAATCATAAGATATTCATAAATTCTTTTTAAGTTGAGAACGCTCTTATATTTAACTAACTGATGCATGTGGCTTGGTCTGGCTGTTATGTGATTGTCTTAAACAGTTTTGACTGGACATATAACATTCCACAGGGAATATTGTGCAAAACAATATCATAAAAACTGTCAATTTAGTTTTCCTTAAAAACCAGGTTTATGTTTATACAGTAAATATATTGTATATGAAAACATTTTTTGCTCAGGAAAAAGTTAGTATAGATAATTAATGATTTTTATGTTTCCTCAGTAGGGCCTTGTTGAATCAATTTTTTCAAATACTATGTTTTTGAGATTGTCAAATGTTTTAAACTGCTATGTGATTGCTAGTGTTACGGTTACAATCACTTCTGATTAGCTGGTACTCTCTTGCTATAAGTCAAATGCATTGATGCAGCATCAATCTCTGCCAATTATAGATGATTGTGATTGTTGCAACACTAGTAATCTATTTCCGAAAATTCCAGAGCTGAATAAGAAAGAAATAAACTAGAATTTATAGTTATTAATCTATTATAGACATAGTTTTACTACTAAAATTTTATACAAGTGCTTAATGTTAAAACTGACAGATTCCTAATACTTTAGTTATCAATTAAACTTGTTAGTTTTTTGTATTAAGGCCATCATTATTTGCAAGTTATCAGTTTCAAAATATTATTTCTTACATATTTAAAAAGAATATTATGTATACTCATAATCATCATTAATAAGGAAAATATTGAAAATCACAGTAGATACATCAGGGTTTCAGAAAATCTTGAAAAAAATTTATACATTGTAACTCAATTGTTTAGTTAAGGTATTGTCGATTTTAGAAATTGTACATTAGAAAATTATCTGTTTCAAATTATTGTTTCAAAGGTCATTTGAAATGTTGTGTATGGTGAGGGATTATACATATTATATATTGTAGATGGAATAGAATGCAATATTTAACATAGTTTCACTCTTGCTGCATCATTTTCAACATGGTAGGTATGTAAGTAGCAAATTATGGTAAACTTTGCATTTTATTTTATATTAAGTATATAAGTTATGGTAAAAATATGTGAAGATTGTGTTAAGAAATCAATCCTCATTAATTTAAGAGTCAACTATATATGGAATATGGACACATTGAACATAGTACTGTTAAGAAAATTTAATATTAGCTTAGTTTTATCTAATACTAACTCTTAAAAGCTCTTAAAAAGTTTAATACAGAAATAGATTTACTTCACTTCTATTTTCATTGACAAAACTTATTTTCTAATTACTTAAAAGTTTTTATGAAGTACTCTAACAAGCGTGAATGTTTATTTCTTTAGGAAGCTTGGAAAAAGCGAAAGAGATAGAAGACAGGATAAAACAGCAGTATGCAGAATCACAACACAGAGAGAAAATCCTTGTTCGGCGACTAGCAGCTAAGGAACAGGAGATTCAAGATTATGTAGTAAGTCCTTCGAATATTTTCAATTTTATCAACATACGAGTTGATCCTGGATAAAGGTTGCTTTTAGACTTCCAAAAAATGCTATATGTATAAGTGGCTTCTTGCGATATCTTTGACTGCCACTTCTAAGGAGCCCTTATTTCTGACTTGATCACGTAGAGAACTGAAGATAGCTCTATTCGCCTGCGAAGTAATAAGCAAACTATGGAAGAATGCACTCAATAATATTTAATATGGCCATCTGGGCTTAGAAGGGGCAGGTTGTTACTGGATAAGACCTACTTAAAAGCCAAACAAAACTTAAATCAAAATGTCTGAAAGAGGCGTCCTGCACCTTGTTTGTATTTGTATTAGCAGAAATTGAATTATTCTTAAAAGTAAGAGAAACGTTGCAATTTTTTTTTAATTGATTAGAATAGATAACAACTAATATTAACATACATAACCCCGGGATACAGGTTATCTATAACTTAAATCGGGACTCCTGATACATTTGTAACTGACTTTATTTTATAAATAAATTTTCATTTCATTTCATAACTAATGTTAACCGATTTTATGTTTCAGAGTCAAATAACGGAATTAAAATCATCACACGCGAGTCTCAACGGCAGGCCATCCCTATTGGACCCTGCGGTGAATATGCTCATACTCAGGTTGAAGCAAGAGCTCACTTCAACAAAAGCTAGGTTAGAAGAAACACAAAACGAACTCTCGGCTTGGAAGTTCACGCCTGACTCAAATACAGGCAAGAAACTGATGGCCAAATGCAGGCTCCTGCATCAGGAGAATGAGGAGTTGGGCCGGATGACGTCGAGCGGGCGAATAGCAAAGCTCGAAGGCGATCTGGCGTTACAGAAGAGCTTTAGCGAAGAAGTTAAAAAGTCACAATCAGGTGTGTTAATTGTGTACCATTTCTTGTGTAGTTGTACACAAATAATTACTTTTGCCCTGTTATAAATTTAGACCCCTTGGCAAAAAATTATCTTGCTCTTGTTAGAAAAAAAATCCTTCCTCTGATAGCTAGATGGTGTTGCTATATTACATGTCTTTATACATACAATTAAAATGCAGTGGTCAGTTTGTCCAGAACATAGTTATTCCAACAGAATTAATGCTATGAGAATTAACTGTCCTGTTGTATTGTATTGTATTGTATTGTTTATTTCTTCGATTTAGACTTACAAAAGCGCTTACGAATGTCAACAAATTTTACATCAATAAGTACAAAATACTTAATAAAAATAAAAATAAATTAATTAAATGTCAAAAGAAAAAATTATGTACTACTTATGTCAAGGGTCAAAATATAATAATAATGTGATGTCATTAAACATAACAAATATGATTAAAAAATAAATAGGTACTCAAGTACATAATTTTTATGTCAGAAAAAAAAGAAAAGATATATAATGGCTTGTGCACACTTAGATTTTCCAGGCGTTTTTATCTTCTATATAATCATTTATTTTATAATATGCCTTTTTTATTAGAATATATTTTATTTTTGCTTTAAATTGTATGTCAGAAAGATTTGTAATGTCCTTTGGAATTTTATTGTAAAAGCGTATAGAGTTTCCTATAAAAGACTTACTTGTTTTCGATAACCTGCATTTCTGCACGGCCAACTGAACATGCGAATGTCGCAAATTATAACTATGACAGACGGTGTTCTTTATTAGAGATGGAAGATGTTTTCTAGCATACATAATATTTTCAAAGATATAAAGTGATGGCATAGTCAATATACTGATATCTTTAAAAAAGGCTCTAAGAGAATCTCTGGGTTTCATTTTATATATTGCACGGATAGCCCTTTTTTGGAGTATAAAAACTGTTTTCCAATCAGCAGCAGAACCCCATAACAATATTCCATATGACATCAAACTTTGAAAATATGCAAAATATACTATTCTAGCAGTTTCTATGTCTGTTAATTGCCTTATTTTGCGAATTGCAAAAACTGCTGAACTTAACTTGTTTGCTAAAATGTTAATATGTTCCTTCCATTGTAATTTAGAATCAATGGTAAGGCCTAAGAAAAGAACATTATCAA
This sequence comes from Hipparchia sbordonii, assembly GCA_038048805.1. NCBI lineage: Eukaryota > Metazoa > Arthropoda > Insecta > Lepidoptera > Nymphalidae > Hipparchia > Hipparchia sbordonii. The sequence continues at coordinate 8,964,082 of CM076110.1, forward strand.
CGATGTCTAATTTTACATTGTTGAGTAATATATCAACGTTTCTATCGCCACGAAAGTTAGAAGTTGCAAAATATACACATTTAGTTTTATTACTGTTAAATTTATTACTTTTTATTTAGATAATAATAAAACAACATTGCAAAGAATGATTTCTTTGGTTTCTGCTCATAAAGAGCTGTCTATGATGGATATAAAAAGGTTTACAATGTCATAACTGCTACAATTACTTCTGTGCCATAGTGTGTTTCTCTACCGACCATTTTCATATAAAAATTATTGTCAAACATACAGCAAGCATATTAGTGATTTATTATTAAATAAAATCATTACAAAATGTTGTAACTTTGTAAATAAAATATACAAACTTTTATAACATTCCAGAACTGGACGAGTTCCTGCAAGAACTGGACGAAGATGTGGAGGGAATGCAGAGCACAGTGCTATTCCTACAACAGGAATTGCGGGCGTCCACTGCCACTGTAAATGGCAATAGAGTGTCTTCACCCGTTGATAAACGGACTTACTCGGGCAGTGAGTGTAGCGACACACCAGTGGGCAAACGGAGAAGGGGCTCCGTCCTCTCGTTGGACTATAACGAAGAGGAGGAACCTCTCACTGTCACGAACGGTGAGGCTGACTAGCCCTGGGTTCCAGTGCACCCTCATCGCACTCGTTATGTTATGAACTAGTGAAAATTGTGAACTAATATTTTCCATTCTGCCTGCCTCGGGCTGTTTCGTTGACTCGAAATTTATACAAGAATTATTTGTGAGTGATCATCAATTATGTAAGAAATACGCTCCCTTTGGTGTCACTCAATCACAAATGTGAAACGCTTCTGTATTAGGACATGTTGAAGTGTATTTCTATAACTATGTACTCTGTTAAAGAAAAAAGAATATAAATATAGACAAATGTGTCATTTCCATTGACAATGAATAATTTGGTGATGATTGTGTCGAATGTGATGAAATTATGATGAAACAATTTGAGTTTAAGATAGTTTGCGTTCTATGCACAAGGTGGACCACGTGATCAGATTTAATAGTGAATTGTTTGTAATTTTTTTATAAAAATATAATGAAATATTAAGACAAAGTTACTTTACTGAGTTGACGATTATTTTATAATTTATTTATGTAAAGTGCATTAATACTTGTGATATATTAGATTCAATACATATATAATGAGCGATGGCTATGTTTTTGTTGCCTGATTATATTGTTTAACGACATTTAAGCCACAGTTAACGTAAAGTCCATGTACACGTAGCAATAATGTCGACACCAAGCCTAATATATTTAATGAATGCCACATTATTATTGAATTTGTGATTTTCTACATAAAATGTTTCTATTTTCAAATTACAATTAATGTATATATATGTATAGAGCTATGTTAATAAACATATTACTATCAGTAACTTGACTATCAATTTATCATTACAGCTCTAAGTACCAATAGACTGCGCCAGCCCACGGACAGACGGACGGACTTGGCGAAACTATAAGTATTACTTGTAGTTTTACTACGGATCTCTAAAAACGTATTTGTGTTTAGATTAATTGTTATGTACGCTGTTCTTACACCATTGACCTTGCGGTAGAAGTCTAAAAATGATTGCATCAGCGTGACGGTCGTAGTCAACCCTGATTGGCTGAATCAATGTCACTTATGTATCGTGGCACTAGCCACCCCTAACAGCGACAGAGTACCAGTCAATCAGAGGTGATTGCGATCGTCCAACTAGGTAGGTATAGGAGTAACTGCCTCGCAGGTCTATTGGTTGTTAGCAAGTTCAACTGTGGTTCAACTACGGATGACGAGGTCTTGGATTCGATTCCTGGGTCGGGCCAAAAATGTATTGGGTTTTTCTGATCAGAAATTCTCAGTGCTAGCCTGGAGTTAGGAAGTTGGCGGTGAGTCACCCCCGTGCCTCGGAGAACACGTAAAGCCGTTGGTCCTGCGCCTGATCTCTCTCCGGTCGTGTCGAATTTTCCGTCCCATCGGACTATGAGAGTGAGGGAATAGAGAGTGCACCTGTGTTTGCGCACATACTGGTGCACTATAATATCTCCCGCATAGATGTCTAATCTCTGTAAAGATTGGCCGCCGTGGTCAGATTCGGTCGGGAGGACATTTTATTATTAGGTAAGTATAGGAATTAGAGTCGCAAAGCTGAACATAGCACTCTCGGCTTTTTTTTTATTTCAGAAAATGCTAGGCGATTCGCGTGTAGGTACCTAGTTACTGCTGTAGCGGACGACTGAGCTCATGTCTAGTTTTCAGCACTCAATAATATGTTAAGCACGGTGGTTACAAAATGGAATACACCTCATCCAAAATACTTCTAACACCTCATCAAGCAAACTGATTTCTGCCATTTTATTTAGTAGGTGGTAGTTAGTAGGGCTCTCAAAGTTAAGCTAAAAAATGAACAATAGGTATGACGTAGGTCCCTATCCTATTAAAATAGGGTAAGTATATAAATGAAGTCATACATATTGAAAAAGAAATTCAATTAATACGTTTAGTTATGTATTCATAACGGGTTCAATAAATACCGGTCGTAATAACCAGCTTCGGGTGATGACCCTTTGGAAATCTAACCTGCGCAACTGGTCTCATGTTTATCGATACAGGAAATTTTCAACTTGGCGATATTGTGTGACAACAGGATTGTGCTTCATAATGGACTTTCGCATTGCCACGTGCAAGCCCCATAGAATAACTATACCTAAGTATTGAAACCTAATTTTTAAAAACCTACCCTCACGGGGACGAAGTCGCAGGCAGAAGCTGGTTTATAATATTAAAATGTTAGGTAAGGCCTAGGTAGTTCTATAAGAAAAAGTGTTAGTAAAAAACCATGTTTAGCAAAATCAATAAAATATATTTTTAAGGCGTTGAAGGCACCAGTTTCTTCACATCGGTGGGGTGACATTATGGATAAATCTCACCAAAATACATTGACTAGATGTCTTATAATTATTACATTATACATAAGTATATTTTAAACTTAATAATAAAATTGACACCTACGGTTTGTAGGTATTTAGGTTCAAATTAAGACATAGGTATAACTTTTTCAAATAGTACCTAATTAATATTTTGTATTCTAATATTAGTCCAACAGTTGTGTTTTACAAAATCACAGTTCATTCAGTTTAAAGGCTCGTGTAAATCTTGTTTACATAAATATAATAATATTAAGTCGACCTAAAACACCGTATACCACTAAATGTAAATCCATAAATAATTTAGTCCTTTATAGGTTAGTTAGCTACTTTCTTCTCCATACATAATTCACAATTTTAATAGGAACAATTAGATCTATGATTTTTTTAATTTACCAGTGTTAAAACACACAGTTAGACTTTCACATTACTAAACCTAACTAAAGAGGTAAGTGCCTATATGTATAAGTACCTACCACTGAACCGTGAATGTTTCGGTTTTTGGTCCGCGGATAGAACCGCTGCTAATAAAACATAAATATCATAAACCTACTCTTCAATCAATTTCATCTCTTCAACTCTGTCGCATGTTATATTATATGAATATAATTATTTATCATACTTATAATGACATCGCAACTAAACCCAAACAATTATTATGTTCTAGGTAAGCTTAGATAAAACACCAAAAATCTCATTATGTATTACATAATAAATAGCTACTAATTTTTTTTTAGGAGGGCTCAAAAAATTATCGTTTATTCTTCGACACAGGATTATCGCCGCCCGCGTGAATATCGTCTTTCATCCCCGACTGGTACTTCACTAGCTTATCGTCGGCAGCTCTGACTCTCTCCTGGAGGATTTCCACCGTCCTGTTGAGGAGTTTGATCTCCTCTTGCAAAGGGTAAAGCTGCATGTTCATCTGCATCAGTTCCTTCTCGTGGGCCAGTTGAAGTGTGTGGAGCTGGAAAAGTGTATGGTTAAGGTGTTTTTGATGTTAGTCCCAAGACGCGCCAATAGGCATCTTTTAAAGTACTTTAACGGCAAGACCGGGGGAGCATGCTGAGAGGGAAAACTGCATGACGTTCTTTTATGCCGTCACGTCCCCTCACCGCGATGTTTTTTGTCTGGTGGGAGGCTTTGGCCGTGGCTAGTTACCACCCTACGGTCAAAGACGATCGATTAGGGGTATCTATTGGTTGAATCTACACTGCCATACCCCTTCCAAGTTAGCCTGCTACCATCTTAGGCATCGTCACTTACCATCAGGTGAAATCATGCACAGTCATGGACTATTTTGTCATCGAATAAAAAAATCAGCCGAGCGTCCTTTGATGGCCACAATTATTATTTTGTTCAATACTAAATCCATACTAATATTTTATTATATAATAAGCCTCAATAGCCCAATGGTTAAAGATACCTACGGACTGAAAACTGAAAGGTCGCGGGTTCGATCTCCACCCATGCACTTTTGTCGTACAAACTCTACTAACCGGTTATTTTGAGGAAAGTATAAATTTAAGTTCAGCTTAGCTGATATTCTTTTGAAAAAAAAATCCCGGAAAATAAGAATGTTTTAAAGTGATTTTTAAAAACCTAACTCGATGAAGTTGCGGGCAAAAGCTATTATAATAACATTGACATATAATATGTCTATGTATGATAATGGTAGAATCATCAAACTAAATACTACAGAACATTTAGGTTGGTAAATCGATGGCTACAGAATCTCAAACAAATAACAAATAACGTTCGCGAGAAAATGATGAGAAAACTAACATCTTGTATGCGTTTTTTCTTCAATAATATCAAGTCCTCATTGGTGCGTTTCAACGAAGCCAGCAAGCCTGCTCTATCCTCCATGAGGGTCTCCTTCTGCTTTCTTGTCTCGCTCAACTCAGCTTCCATCTCGGTGTTCACACGTGCCACTATGCTCTCCGTTGATTTTCCTTGCTTGCTGACAGACTTCTTTTGAGGATTTAAATTGAGTAAAACTGAAAAAGAAATTTTTAGCTGATGCTCACGAGTTCGTTCATATGGATAGTTTAAAATCCCGCGCGAACTCTTTGATTTTCCGCGATAAATGGAGATAATGTCCCATTCCAGGTCCTCAAATAGACCAATGCAAAAGATTAGGTCGATCCGTTGCTATTTTGTAGCGTGATTAAAGGACAAACCAAGTAACACACATTTTCACATTTACAATATTAGTAAGATATCATTAAAAGAAAAAATAAATATTGATCTGTCTCTGGATCGTATTTTTCATTGCTGCAGGTTGTGACTCTTTATTTCGCGAATGAAGCCTCAACAGTTCAAATTACGCTGTATGGAGTAAACAAAAAGGCCAATTCGAAGCTCTAAAATTAGCCACTTATGACCCATCCCGAAACCGACTTGGGTCAACGTTCCAAAATTCATGGCAAACTTATTTTTTTATTATTGGTTTTCGAAAATCTTTCTTACCAGAGACAGTAAAAAGTTTATACTAACGCAATTTAACTACATTAAAAAAAAATTCACCTTCTTTTTCTTTTTGCAAGTTGCGCAAATTTTTCCTCAATTCTTCAGTCTCCCTATTAATCTTAGATATTGTACGTTGTTTAACCGTTAGTTCCGCTTGCAAGCCTTTAATGGTCGCTACCAAATAACTGTCTTCCTTTAATTTGTTAAATAGCAATGCAGAGTTTTGAGTTAATCTGTTGACAGCAGATGACGCCCTATCAGGTTTATGTATTGTTTGCGTGCCAATGCTATGTACGTTTTTATTTGTCGTTTGAACTGCTGCATCGATCAAATTGAGTTTATTTATTTTACTTTTCAAATTGTTATTGACTTTTCGATCTTCCATTAGCTGTCGTTCGACGTCGATTATATGATTTTCATACTTCTGTTTCATGTCGCCAAACTTTTCTTGAAGTGTCACCAGTATACTTTGGAAGTGATTTTCTTTATCTCTCAATTCCTGTTCTAGTCGGGCTATGCGTTCTTCTAGCAATTTCTTTTTGTTATCTTCAACAGTTGACGACTTTGAAGCAACTAGGAAGAAATTAAATACTTTATCAAAAATATGTAGATGATGTTTATCAAAAAGAAGTACTTACCATGGTTTTACAAACGCTATTCTTAGTAGGTACTAAAGTAATATTATTAATTCTATTCAGACTAATTTTATAAATGCGAAAGTGCAAGTGTATATATTTGTGGGTTCATTCAATTCAATATGCGTTTTCATTTTGGGAAAGCAACGGTTTACCGCAGAATTTTAAAACTTAACTTCACGCGGTCAAGTTGCAGGGAAAGCTTGAAACAAGTAAAATAACATAAAACTAAATTTCCAATGATTTCTTAATTGAAAACGCTCTACTTATTTATGCATATTAAATTACTACCTACGCGTTATTTTGCCGTCAATTAACAAGAAGTGGGTAGTGAAAACCTACCTATTAACGCTGACACGGAATCCGGATGTTTTCTTTTTAGTATCTGTTCCATTTCTTTGACCTGTCGTTGAAGATCCTGTATAACTCCAGCATCCTTATCTCGTTGTAAAGCTAAATTCTTCCGCTCATTTCTCTCCTTACTTAACTCTGTCATTAAAGAAGTTTCATTCTGCTTGCAGGTTTTTAATTCCGAATTCCTGTTTTCATATTCTTTCGATAGTCGATTAACAAACTTTTCACATTCCGCCACTTTTAATTCCGCAACATATTTTTCTTCATTGATCTGATCCAATTTTTTGCGTAGTATTTTATTATCATCCGTTAATTGTACGTTCAATAATTCCAAGCTTTTAACCCTTTCGTTAGTGTCCTTCAACTCCTCTAATAAGGATTCATGTTTGCATACTGTGATTTTTTTCGGTGAATTCGTTACGAATCTAGCTACTTTCACGGCCTCTTTTTTCTTAGAATCGATGACGCCAGCAGAGAAAGGCCTTAGCTTTGGTTTTCTTCGAGTTTCGGTTCCTTCCTTGCAATTATGTTTTGAATTTGCATTCTGGTCCGGCTACAAAAGATAAGGTTGTTATCGTTTTAACTTTTATATAAACAAGTTACCTACGTATTCCTGAATTATGTAATTAAAATTTTGATGGTAGAGGCTCAGAATTTTTATTTGTTTGTATGAATTCCGTTACCTTCGAATTTGATGCGGTAAAAGTACGAAAAAGAGTCTAGAAAAGCAAAATAGCGGTAACAGTCAAAGATTCACTACAAAACGAAGGCTGTAAAAAAAGAACAGTGAATCGAATAGCTAAAAGTGATAGGTACATAACAAACGAAAAAGTGTGTTTACAGTAAACACAGTTTCACGTTATTATAAAATAACTGCAACTTCGAGGCAATGACCGGGCATGGCGCCTCCGCTCACGAGAAGGCTGTCATTCTGGTTCCTAAATAAATATAACTGACTAAGCAAGGCGATTTCTTCCTGTGTAGGTACTGTATATAAAGTATATAAAGTTGAAAGTTTAGCTGAGGATCAACAAAATGTTTCCTTTAAAAATAAGGGTTTTTAGGGTTCCGTAGTAAAACTACAAGGAACTCTTATAGTTTCGCCAAGTCCGTCCGTCTGTCCGTCTGTCCGCAACATAACGCAAAGACTATTGTATTGGTACTAGAGAGCTGTAATTTGGCAAGGTTATGCATATAAATTATAACTACGCCGAAAAAGGTGTACAATAAAATTTTGAAAAAAGCTATTATTTTGGGTACTTCCTCTACACGTAAAGGGGGGATGATATTTTTTTTACCCGTCTATCTCACTGAATGGGGTATCGTTAGAAATGTCGTTCAAAAGTAGAGGTATGTTATGAACATTATTTCAATTTAGGGGTCCGTTTGGGAAATATTAAGCCTTAAAGTGAAAGTTATTTATAAATAACAGAATTCCCGCGGGAATCAAAAAACCCAAATCCACGCAAACGAAGTCGCAGGCATCATCTAGTATATTAGGTATATTCTTGTAATTACTGGACATAAATTAAAATATCAACATTACTGTCAAAAAAGTTAGATAATGTAATCTTGGTTGATTAAAATTCTCCGAAAATAAGATGTATCATACGAGTCTGTATATAAAATTTACATAAAGATTTATATCGAGCAATGAATCAGTGCTTTGAGAAGGTACCTAAATACTACCAAGCTAAAAGCGCAAACTAACTTTTTGCTCGTAAATTCCTAGGTTGACCACATATTGGCTATTTTACTTTATCTAGGAACGCTTTGGCGTTGGCTTTTCGATTAAAATGTTAACACGCTAATTCCACAAAAAAAAAACAAATTTCAAACTTTTATTGTTTTTTATGCAGCATCGGATTTTTATATTAATATAAATATGAAGCTTTTTCCACACCCCTATAAGTATTATGCTGATTTCAGGATCTTTGCCAATCAACGTTTTATTTCTGCATCTCACTTACACACCGACGCAAAGTGTATATATAGGAGTTTTTCCCGCGTGCATTTTCCATATGTGCGTGCGGTCTATAAGACTGTCTTTCCACTAGAGATATGCTAAGCTACTAAGAGATGAATGTGTACCTATGTTATATACATATAGGATCACTTAGGAATAAATAAAAAATTGATTTTCATAGCTTAGCTGTGGTAAAAAAAGGTTCAACGAAGCGCGCATACGTAACGTATTGTAATCATGCCCTCAGCAAAGCGAATATTTACAGCACATCTTAGCTGGTCACCACTACCGGGCGTGGGTCTACTCCGAAGCACGGGGGTGATACACATAAAACTTCCTAACTTCGAGTACTGAGGAAAATAGTACTGAGAATTTCTGGACAAAATAACTCAATATTTCTGAAAAACTCTGTACCTAATTATTTTTACACTCCCTAGTCGCTACGATGCAAGGTGCTCACCAATACATAGTTATTGTAACTATTTTTGGTTTGCAACGACCTCCTTTACCGCCTAGCTGCCTCGCACTTCTCTGGTGGACAGGCAGCCTAAGTTAAATACAGGTCGGACGCAAGTGCATAGATGCGGTTTATGTGTTAGGGGCAAGACTCGAGACTCGAGAGACTCTACGAATAGTTATAGTAACTATTGATGGTTTGCAACGACCTCCTTTACCGCCTAATTACCTCGCACTTCTCTGGTGGACAGGCAGCCTAAGTTAAGTCCATAGATGCGGTTTATGTGTTAGAGGCAAGACTCGAGACTCGAGAGACTCTACCAATAGTTATAGTAACTATTGATGGTTTGCAACGACCTCCTTTACCACCTAATTACCTCGCACTTCGCTAGTGGACAGGCAGCCTTATAGTTAAGTACAGGTTCGACGCAAGTGCATAGATGCGGTTTATGTGTAAGAGGCAAGACTCGAGAGCCTCTACCAGTAGTCATGGGGTCGTGGACACGGACGGTCGTGCTCTTGGTGGCGCTGTTCACCACTGCGACACTTTCCTCGCCTCTCATCAATGAACTTGAACCCGGAAAAGGTAAGTTGCTATTATTTAAGTTTTCTTTTAACTCGTTTTTGAGGTTGCTCAATTAATATTAGATCGCGTGTTAAAATTACTAGTTGACCAGTTTTACTAAGGCATACTAGCTAATCCAGTTGAGTTAATCCATGGCTATGCAGGGTGTTTGTCCTCAATTCCAGTATCACTTTGGCTATTTCTAAAACATCAGTAATTCTAAAACTTCTTTTATTTGAAAATTTTTTTTTTTTAGTTTCATAGAATTTGATGCTATTATATAGATTTCCGTCTGTTTTTCATTTACTGTTAATTGCAAATTATAAAGTCTCGGAATTTATTTTAACAGAGATCGCTCGTTTAGCTTTAAAAGCTAACGGAATCTACTACTTCATACAAAATATAGCCACTCGAAATTTTTTAAATGAAGACTATTTAGCTGTTAAATCTTTAATATTAACGAAATCTACTCTACTCACTCAATACAAACTTTAGAGTCGCGCAAATCTTATTTTTAAATAAAGCTGTTAAGTCTTTAAAAATTAACGGAATTTTATATTCTAAAAACTATATAACTTGACGTAAATGATAATATTTATTGAATGATATATTTGAAGAGTTTTCATTAAAAACTGAATTTCCTATAGATTTATATAACGGCAAATCGATTGATATTTATAATTTCCTGAACGTCACATTATCTTTTATTAAGCAGGTTTAGTTAGGACCGAATTGTCTAGGTATATTATCGTAGGTATAATGGATGTCTAGAGTCTAGATTTACACACAGATATTTAAAAATATAGCTGCACTCACTGTTTGCAGCACACTCTTTGGTCTCGCACGAAAAAGGGGGTTATAAGTTTGCCATCACTGTCTGTTTGTGTATCCCTTTCTGTGTCTATGTTACCGTTGCACTAAAACCGATGGAATGGTTTGCATGCGACTTTTTTTTATAGCGGGATTAAAACCAATTTCGCTCTCAATATTTTTTATTAAAAATAATAAAAATGTATAAGTACTAAAACATTTACTATGGAGATTTGCATGAGAGCAATAAATAATTTAAATTATTTCAGTTTAAAAAAATATTTAAATGTTTGCGTTTAATTTTCAAAAATTATTTATGTCATTTTGTTCACCGGGCGACATAATTTTAATACCGATATATGCATTTATTGCACATAATTTAATAAATAATATATACCTACAATATATATCTTTATTTACCATCACGAGTAATTGCAGTCAAGCGCAATCACATGATGATAAGTAAGTTATGCATCTTCATGCAGCCTATGATGGATATTTAATCTTGATATAAAGTACGTAAGTAAGTAAGTAAGTATAAGTAAAAGTTAGTTGGAGAAGCCGGAAGGACATTCTAAATTTTGGCAGTACGAATAAAGAAAGAGGAAGTAAGCGCTTAGCACAATATTATGTAGGTATGGATATTGTCTATTAATTTTCTTATTCTTCACGGCAATCCAATCGTAAACACCTATTGTAAAATCAATACCGGAAACAATATGTTATACTGATGTTACTGTTGCGGATATATCCTCACCTTCATGTTACGTGATCGAAATAAAAGCAACTGAACTAACGGAAAACCATCGACTGCTTAAATCAAGATTGACAAATAGATAAATAATTCAGAACTCAAAAGACATCTGCAGCTGTGTATTTTTAGGTGCCGCATTCATTAATAATTACAGGTGTATGGGTTGAATTTACACTGCCATACCTCTTGCAAGTTAGTCCACTACCATCTTAGACTGCACGCCACTTACCATCAGGTGAGATCTCAGTCAAGGATAATCTTGTCGTACTACATCGTATTTTTTTTGTACTGGTTCAGGATCAATAATTGCAATTATAAGTTCGGATCATTTTTTCCTTGCGGCAATGGGGACAAAATAAATGACATGCATCACTTTCTCTAATTGTGACGTAGTTCCCAGATGATTCTTTCCCATAAATGCCCACAGACACTAATGGAAAGCGTCTTTACTCATTAGTTAGGCAGGTTTTTCTTTTATCAGGTTTTTCTGTAAATGCTTAAAAGATTATGGGTATCTTCGAAGCATCAGTCTTTGTTATAACGCATTACTATTTTTAACCGACTTCCAAAAAGGAGGAGGTTATCAATTCGGCCGGTATCTTTTTTTTTTCTATGTATTGTGTTTTTAAAAGACTGGCATTTTTTAGCGAGTGATCGGCGTCTTTTTTTCGCGGCATTTAAAAGACGCGAAACTAGGTAGCTAAAAACGCCACTCGATCACTGCGACAACTGCAATTGACGTTTGCATTGTGTGCCGCGAACAGCGACTAAAATACGCGAAAAGTCGAACGCTGCTGCTAAAAGAAGCCAGTCTGCCCACTCCCTAAAGGCTTAATGTTTATTGTATGTATAACATTAGTTCGTAAAGATTAATTTTGTATTTTTAAACAGTTTGTACGAAATAAAAACGTATATTCGATGTGCACCGTCAGACATCGAAAAATATTAATGCAGCTACTGGAATTTAACCGATTATTATTAGTATCGGTATTCTGTATGTAATTATGGCAATAGACCTTCAGGTCTATTATTACCATAATTAATACACCTAATCGTCGAACAATATGCGGGCATAATATCTAGTGCAATTGGTAAACGTAAGCAGCAACCATTTTTTTATTTATAGAACTTTATAACTTAACTAGCGGACCCGACAGACGTTGTCCTGTCTTAACTATGAATATTGAAACTCCCCTTTTTACCCCCTTGGGGAGAGAATTTTCAAAAAATGTAAAATACGTAATTCTTTATTTTTGATCAAGAGCCAAAATATCAAGTTTCATAAACATAACTTGAAAAATAACTTGAAGAACGAAGGACTATCATACAAACATTCAACCCCTATTTAATCCCTTAGGGGGTAGAATTTTTAAAAACTGTGAAACACCTACTTTTTTGTTTTCAATTTAAAGCCTAAGTACCGAATTTTATGGGTATAGCTTGAAAAATAACGGAGTTTCATACAAACTTTAACCCCCCTTTTTACCCCCTTGGGGGGAGAATTTTCGAAAAATGTAAAATACGTAATTCTTTATTTTTGATCAAGAGCCAAAATATCAAGTTTCATAAACATAACTTGAAAAATAACTTGAAGAACGAAGGACTATCATACAAACATTCAACCCCTATCTAACCCCTTAGGGGGTAGAATTTTTTAAAAGTGTGAAACACTTACTTTTTTGTTTTCAATTTAAAGCCTAAATACCGAATTTTATGGGTATAGCTTGAAAAATGACGGAGTTTCATACAAACTTTAACCCCCCTTTTTACCCCCTTGGGGGGAGAATTTAAAAAAAATGTAAAATACGTAATTCTTTATTTTTAATCAAGAGCCAAAATATCAAGTTTCATAAACGTAACTTGAAAAATAACTTGAAGAACGAAGGACTATTATACAAACATTCAACCCCTATTTAACCCCTTAGGGGGTAGAATTTTTAAAAACTGTGAAACACGTACTTTTTTGTTTTCAATTTAAAGCCTAAATACCGAATTTCATGAGTATAACTCGAAAAATGACGGAGTTTCATACAAACTTTAACCCCCCTTTTTACCCCCTTGGGGGGCGAATTTCGAAAAATCCTTTCTTAGTGCTCGCCTACGTCATAAAAGGAACCTACTGTCAAAATTTCAAGTTTCTAACTTCAGTGGTTTAGGCTGTGCGTTGATCGTCAGTCAGTCAGTCAGTCAGTCAGTCAGTCAGGACAAGCCTTTTTATATAATTATAGATAAGTCCTTATCTTATAGGTTGCCAACAATTTAATTGTCATTTTTTCTCTCAAATCATTTGTGGTAAGAACCACACATTTCCGATCTATTGTTTTTAGGGTTTCATACCCAATGGGTGCCAACAGAGCTCAAATACTAAGCCTGTGCTGTCCGTCCGTCTGACTGACAACGGGCTGTATCTCATGAACCGTAATACTTGAAATTCATAGAATGTGTGTTTCTATTGCCGCTACAACAAATAATAATCATTTTCATCTTAACCCCTTAGAAATAGAATTTCAAAAAAATTGCTCATTGGCGCATCCTCTGGAATACTCAAGGAATATTCCTTTCCTTTGAATATGTAGGTCCACTGAGGGAGTGCGTTGTCTGACAGTCAGTCACTGAATCTACAGTTTTACAGGTTTATACTTGCAGAGAAAATTTTCTGAGGTTACAAGAGATAGCTATTATATCGCACCTTCAGAATTAAATAAATTAGATAAATGAAATGTTTACTAGTAGATTTGCTGCTCTATGGTCTAACTCTTTACTACGTTCATTTACGAATGTCTACGTTTAATGCCTAAAAAGGGTAATTATTAATAATATACATACGAAGACAAAGCTAAATGCATGCTAAATGTTTGGACAGGTTAGACGAAATGAGTTACCATAATTATTAAGATCAAAGTGATTTTCTCTGGCAGAGTCGAGGCCTACTTTATAATAAAGTACTGAAGTAAAGGGATCATTCATTATTCGATATTAATTTTATTTATAGTCGAAAAATTAATGTAAATGAGGTCAATCCAAAATTGTTAAGTATCTAATTAGTAATATAATCGTTTTATTGATTAACCCACTTTTTATTATTGCCCTACTAATCTCAAATTGAATATTCGCCTAGCTAGTACGCGCGAATTCGTCCACATGAAGAAGGGGGAGTCCCGCGGATTCGTAATCCGCGGGATCCCGCGGGAACGTGTACTAATATTTATCTATCGACAAATGTCCTATTCATATCCTATTGAGTCGTACTAACTGATGTCTAAGTCCTAAAAAGAACCTACTTTCCAAATTTCGAGTTTGTAGGATTTAGTTTTTAAGATTTCGTAATTAAGGCAAGGAGGCAGCATCCTTAGAAAGGAAATAGGACACCTTTTATCCCAGAATTTCAACGAGTTCCCCATAGAATTCTACTTAATCCTACTTATTATAATAAATGCGAAAGTTTGGATATATATGTAATATGTATGGATGGATGGATATTTGTTACAGATTTGGCTGAAAGGCATAGATAGATTATAGGTTGGAATAACACATAGGTTACTGTTTATCCCGGAAAATAAGAGTGTTACTGCAGGAATTAAAAAAATTTAATCCACGCGGACGAAGTCGCGGGTATCAACTAGTATTTTAAAAATCTAAATCTGCACATCGGCTATTTTATATATATCTACAAAATTGTTATAATATAGGTACAGTAAAAACCATAAACGAGATTGTTTAACAAGATAAGGGCAAACTCGACTAGCAAATGAAACCAAGTCTCGGCCAGAGAAAGCCATTTAGCGTGTCACGCACCGCGCGACACGAACTTGTGCCGCATTTTAAGTGATAGATCTATTACCAATGCGCCAAGTGTTCACTGTGATAGCCACTCGTAAATTATACTCATCAGCAGTATGGTAACGGCAATAAATCAACCAAGAAATTAGACTACGTTTTGAAAAGTAAATACATTTATCGATGGTACACAAAGAGGAACAAACTTTTCATACAGGAATGAGAGACCCGTGCCCAGTAGTGGCCCAGCAATGAATTGAGATGAAGTACCCAAAGGATGACAAATGGAATCTTTTTCACATAACCAAAAACACCGATTTATTTGGTAGGCGGGTAATGTTCATAACATTTTGACTTTTGAGGTACTGGATTTATAATATTGCGTGGCGGTACGCCAAATTAACTTTATACACATAAGTTCTAACGTTTAACGAACGAATAAAGACAGCTTTTCAATAGTCTCTTCAATTAAACATTACCCCACTAGAGTGAAATTGACACTAAGTAGGTTAGGTACCTAGCTATATATTTGAAAACATGCCTCATCTAAGATAATTTTAGTTAAATACAAAAGCGGTTAGATGCAATCGTTTCCATATAATTTTTCGCATGCTCATCTGCATGAAACACAAAAGGTTATCCATGGTCCGATTCCTCTTTATAATTACAATTCTAAACCACAGTAACAATAAATTGCAAACGCGTAATTACTCACGTTTATCCGAAGGTTACATCTACGTACTACAAATTGGGTTAAATTAATAAAACATAAGCCATAACATTATAACTAAATTATTATATTTTTGCGGACAAGTAATATCTACCGATTGAATGTTTGCTATAGGTACAGTTAGTTAGGTTAGGTTTACAATAATCTAAATCTGTTTTTAAGAATCAATGAAGTCAATTTTGTAATACGTATTTCATCAAAATTAGTAATAAGGCTTACTTGTATTAATTTGGTTAGTTATTGTTACCAATTCTATTGTGCAAAATCTCTAAACTAAATTGACAAGTTTTAGTGTTGATCAGGAAGCATTATGAAAAGTTTACTTCGCCTAGTTATTAATTAATTTACACTTTTAGATTGGCCTCCTCGTGGATCAGTACAACAACCTTACAACCAGACAGAGACTACTATCATCCCTACCGAAGCTTACACAACCACAGGCGAATTCGTAGATGGAACTACATCTATTATTAAAGATGACGTGGAAGAAGAGATTAGTATCCTTGGGAGAACCGCGGAAAAAAGTAATGCAAGAGTAGACTACTCGGGGGCCCAATTATGGAAAGTTTCTACAGAGAAAAGCGGTGTTCGTGTGATCTTAGGAAGACTACGTCGCAGGAATCGTAAGTGTTAAACGATTTAAAAAAACTTATTAAATCTGATCGCTCAATTTCAGATTAACTTATATAATTATGATATTAATAACATAATGTTACATTTTAATTTTATTGCGCAGTTATAGCAACTTGGGCTGGAAATCAGTCGTATGTGGATGTGTTGGTCAAGCCAAATGCTGTGGCGAACGTAACAAGGATTTTCGCCAGAGAGAATATTTCGTACGATATTGTCATTGATGATTTACAAAAAAGGATCAATGAGGAAAATCCTCCGTTGGACGAGAATGAAATAGAACTTCAAGACAGACGAGGTTTGTTATTTTTGTTGATTAATTCAAATAAATAAATCCTGCTTGTGAAATGAACCCGAAAGCAATATTCCAAGGGTCGATGTGATTTTGTTACAGCGAGAGTTTACAATTTTTGGCGTTACAGGGCCTTTCGTCGCCGATTAGGTTTGGCTTTCATGGGCTACAAATCCCTCAAACTACCCATGGAGTATTGGCCATATGCAAATTGGGGTTTGTTACAGAATGGGCTTCAAAGATTCACGTTTGTGTCTTAACCGTTGGGTGTGCTGATTTTGATTAAACGATGTTTCTTGGTATAGGAGTGTTGCATGTTTCTTTAGTTTGATTTTAAAATTACTCGTGACTAATAGTCTGGCCCATTTACCGGATAGAAACAGAATATTATCATTTTAGGGTGATTACTTACAAAAGTAAGGTATGAATGATATAATTTATCCAAATACTAGGAAGGATATTTCTGAATAATATGATGAATATGACGTTGACGAAGAGGTGTTTAATTTACAGGCCCCATACACTTACAAATGCAATTTACTTAATTTAAATTGGACAATCGAACTTAGTTATTTCACACACGACACGCAATATCGTAGCCACGCTATACCTAGAAACTATTATTGACAAACCAGACGCATTATTTGTTTTTCCGTAAATATATGTAAAATAATTATCTTATAGTTACACGTGTGTTCTAAAATATACATACTTCTCTTTCATTCTTTAAATTTTATTTTTTATTTTGAACTAACAAGAAGGCATAAACTTATTTTCTTCGTCTAATTTATTGTCAGCAAGATTTAATTGAAGAATTCATATATAATTTTATGCTTGATTAGTAAAACCCACATATTTCTGTTTAAATATTAAGTTATTCTTAATCTTGGACAAATTGTGAACAGGTCACCGTATGACGTGGAAACAGTATCATAGGTTAGAAGACATTCATGGATTTATGGACTATCTTGCGAAAACGTATCCGAAGATTGTCAGCGTAAATAGTATAGGAAAATCTTACGAAGGAAGAGATCTAAAGGTTGGTGTAGTAATTTGTCAATCAGTAGGTAAATTGTTAACCATTATCCACAGTTAACCATTTAAATAATCCAAACGATTACAAGAATAATAATTATTGTATGGTTATCCTGATTTGCAAATTACCATCGTTTCAGGTACTACGTATATCAAATGGTAATTCAAATAACAAAGCTGTGTTCATCGATGGAGGCATACATGCGCGTGAATGGATTAGTCCAGCAACAGTGACTTATTTCATCAACCAAATTGCTGAGAACTTCGACGAAGAGTCTGATGATATGAAGAACATTGATTGGTTAGTAATAGTATTAATTATAATAACCCAATTGATGCCCAAAATATAAATATATTTTATCAAATGAACACCAGGTTTGTGTTCGTTCAATATTTTTTGAAAATGAAAATCGTCGTCAATGAAGTCATGAACAGCATTTTTTGATGTGGTATTTTTACTAAATTCCACTCAAAACCTAAGTACAGCCAAATTGTGGAGATCATTGCCATCCCAATCGACTGCTTACATTGACTACTAATTTTCTTTGTCTTCTTAATCTTTTTCTATCATCAGGTACTTCCTGCCAGTAGTCAATCCTGATGGCTATGAATATACACATACAGTGGATCGCTTATGGCGTAAGAACAGGAAACCAGCCTATGGCAGGAATTGCTATGGTACGGATCTCAACAGGAACTTTGGGTAAGAGAAAGGAATTAAAATTATTGTTGAATAATAATAATTATAAAATAATACTTATTAGGGAAAAGTATTACTGGAAGTAAGAGAATGATTTGGAAGACCTTTACTTACGTCTTACGAGCTATGACTTACTTATTACGAATTACTATCGTCGTCGTATTACTATCAGCTTAGAAATAATAATTAATTTGTTTTCATATACCTACTTATTTCGTTCCTTATAACAATTTCAATGAAAAGTTTTAATTTCTAATTAAAGAATATTTAACCATGCTGGACATGACAAATATTCTCCTCTGCCCTTCAAATAAGCGTAAAGTTTGTGTTCGGAATGGGGACTTACGACAGTGAATGAACAGGCGGGGATTGAACTGTCGACCTTTCGGTTTGCAAACATCGCGTTAAAAGTTGCACTACTGATGCTTTTTTTATTGTTTACAGTTACCGATGGGGTGGTAAAGGTGCATCAAACAACCCCTGTAGTGACATTTATAGAGGTTTTCGAGCTTTTTCGGAACCCGAATCTCGCGCAGTGTCCGTAAGTAAAGCATATCACGAAACTTCTGCTTGATAATGAATGAAATATATGAAGTAATAACACAATAATTCTACTGTACCTACTATGTTATGTTGCAGTATGGACAAGTCAATCAAATAAAGTTCTAAATAAATAAA
This sequence comes from Hipparchia sbordonii, assembly GCA_038048805.1. Lineage (NCBI taxonomy): Eukaryota > Metazoa > Arthropoda > Insecta > Lepidoptera > Nymphalidae > Hipparchia > Hipparchia sbordonii. Next base: position 8,982,893 of record CM076110.1, read on the forward strand.
TAATAATTATTTATAATAAATAAATAAATAACCTTGATTTAGTGAACTATCATGAGAATTGTCATAGTGACGAAACAACAACTTGATGCAGTACATTTCTTTTGACAGGAATTCTTCAAGTCTAGTGCAGCTAATTTCTCAGCCTATCTAACATATCACAGCTACGGTCAATATCTACTTTATCCATGGGGCTATGACAATGCAGTGCCTCCAGATCATAAAGACTTGGATGTTGTTGGCAAAAGAATAGCAGAAGTAAGTATCACAATTATTAATACTTAATACACAATGAAACTTAGGTTGGTATACACTTTTGTTTAATTAGTGATACCTAATTGTCAATAAATACCATGTCCTTTGTGGTTATTGGCAACCACAGCTCTGTTAAAAATATGAAATTAATTCAACGAAATATTATAAGATCACATGTTTAAAGTGGTTTATGAGAAGTCCTTTCCTTTAAAAACAGAATTTTTTTTAAGCTTTCTAATTTATAGTAATTTTGAATTTCCAATAAATGGAAGAGTTCATTGTTTTTTGTTGATTTTTAGACATAGTTAAATGCACCAGCATGCACGCCCAGCAGACAAAATTGACATGTGCCGACACATGCAAAGCATGTGTTAATGTTTCATCTGACATTTTTATGGGCACTCTTTTTCTATGATTTCAAAATTATAATACCAACACTATGAAACTTCTCCATTGCACACTCTGCTCTAACACTTTACCTCCACTGTTGGACATATATGCTCTTATATTAACATACTATTTATTTTCAGGCTATTGAAGGGACAGGAGGATCGAAATACTCAGTTGGATCATCTAGTGGACTTTTGTACCCCGCCTCGGGTGGCTCAGATGACTGGGCCAAAGCTCAGGGTATCAAATACACATTTACAATTGAACTGAGTGACACTGGACGTTATGGTTTTGTATTACCCACCACTAACATTGAACCAGTTGCTAGAGAGTCACTTTCTGGTTTGAGAATGCTTGCTAGTTATGTCGGCAAGCTCTAAGTATTAGATGTAGTCGTTTTTAAAATTATAAGCTATTTAATGATGCCAATGTTGTGATATCAAAATTGATACAAATATTTAAAATATTGTAACTATATTTAAGAAATAAATTAAATACTCTTTGTATACAAAATGCAGTTTTTTATATTTGTTACTTGTGCAAGGCTGTACATTTATTACTGATGTTGAAATTCACACAAATGTGCACACACATGCAGCAAGTCCAGTTGAACATCCCAACTAACAAAATGGTCATAAGATTTTAAGCTTTTATGATTATTTCGTCACATAGGTGTCGTATATTAGCAAGTTTTAAAATGTAACGTTGTACAGGCATCATGTATATTGCATTTAAGTTTCAATGCAATTAGGTAATAAAAGTCGTTGTACAAACGTCTGTATGAAATAGCTATAAAGCAATTTAATCGTAGAAAATACACAGTCATACAAACGTTTTAGGCGGAACATTTTGGCTGGTATTACAACCTTAATAACGCTACTATAAGACTATGCATGTGAACATGACATTTTAAATATATTCGCAGTAATGTAAACCAGCCAAGCCCAATAAACGCGACAGAGAGTGATGGTTCCGTACCTATTTTTTAACCGACTTCCAAAAAGGAGGAGGTTATCAATTCGGCCGGTATCTTTTTTTTTCTGTTGAAAATCGATGTCAACACGAATGAACCGATTTGGCTGAAATTTGGAATGGAGATAGCTCATACCCAGGATTAGCACATAGGCTACATTTTATCCCTGATAATTAAAGAAATCTTAATCATGTCAATCAAGTCATTATGGCCATATCTCCTATGGTTAACGACACAACACAACGGCCCCTAGTCCCCGGATAAAGTTGGGAACCGACAATTATGTCATTTTTCCACGTTGACAAAATATGTTTTTTGCCGCATTCCCAAAAAACTTATGGTCTCTAAAATGTTCTGTTAATGTAAAAAACTATTTTTTGGAATGACAAATAACGGTTTACTAAAATGTTTTAGGGAACTCTGATAGGTTCGTAATGAAAGAACGCCATGTTGTTTAAGAGTTTATAACTCTTAACACAGCAGTATTCATCCTATACAAGTATTTTGTAACTTATAATGGCACGATGAAGGGAGTTTTAACTCTTAACACAGCAGTACTCATGGTATATAAGTATTTCGTAAGTCATAATGGCATTATGACATTTAATAATTTATTTTTTATTTAAAAAATAATAATTAAATACACAATAAATGAAGGGGGCATTGAAAATTTATTAATAAACCTAAAAAGTTGGTCCCTAAAGTAATATTCGCATTAAGTTTTCCAAACTTAAACATAAACACATCCCATTTCAAACTTGTAAATAATTTGATTACACTTATAGTATAAAAATATAATCTGCACACATGCAGAATTTATTAATAGTTAAATTCTATTACTTATAATTGAAAGCGCTTCAATACTGCATCAAATAGATTCATTGGTTCGATAAACGTCTGCGCTATGAATGCTATGCTAACTATACGACTAAATACTCATACCAATGATAATATTACAACACTACTATGTTCTCGCTTATGACTTTTGAATGACAGCTATACGACTTTATAGAAATAGTAACTGCGCCAAAATCGCGTTGTATAAGCGTTTGTAAGCCTTATTTTCACGCCATTCAGTTTTTCGAAAACGTTTACACAATTCTTATATGACTTATATTAAGACCATTTTGTTAGTTGGGATTACTATAAGCAGTAAAAATGTATAGGAGTACAATACTGCTACTTTTATAAGTTACATCACCAATATTCATTAGAACATAAAGGAGTAACTCAACAGACTAAAAACCATCATAAACATACTTATTCAATGTATGCCTTGGTTCATATTGGTTGTCAGGTCATTGATACACAACAACCAATGATATGGATGATGATGTTACAAGCAAGGGCTTATTTTTAACTATAAAAGTGGTAGTACTATACTTACTTTATTAATAAAAAAAGAAATTACCTACCTTCGTGGGAGTTTTATGATCACTTTGAAAATTTTCATTGGGCTTAGTTACTTTTATTTGTGGTATATTACAGACTGTATCCACATAAGATCGAATCCCATTCACAGCAGTTGCTACAGGGCTACTTTTTAGCAAATTTTCTGTTTCTAAAGCAATATTTTCAGCCCTTTTCAAAATTAACTCTACATCATCGCTGTCTTCATAAATTTCATGTCCTAAGTTCTTTGCGTCAGAGAGCTTTTTAATTTCGTTAAATATCATTTTTATTTCTTCGTCATTATCTTTAAATGTCTCACAAGTCTTCTCGTGTTGCAGAAATTCTTTCGTACTGTTATCATTCGAAACCATCCCAAAATTACTGGCCACTGACTGTGCCATTTTACAACTAGATATTATGAATTCCAATCTATTTATGCAAGCGACTGGAGAGTGATAAGAAATCTTTTTATCTCGTAATGATTATATATAATGCTTTTAATTATGTAGGTATTTACCAATTTCTTTTTGTTTCCATTTTTCAATCAAATCAAATCACAACTGTCCGTTGCTAGGCAACTCGCCTCCTATCTCCCTTATTTGCCAAATTCTATAGTCTATGATCAAATTCGTAGTGTCCATAGAAGTAGGAAAGCTATTTCCTACCTATGTATAAATGTAGAAAAATCAAAAAAAAAAGTAGATACCTAACTAATGATGAAAAAGAAGTAGGTAGGTAGGTACCTAGCTGTCCAGTTGTCAAATGATTCAACATGAAATAGATTTGAATTGAATTTGAATCTAGAAAGCTCCTAACTTTTGATTCGATTTGTGATTACCTAACTGTGGATTAACTATTATAAAATTGGACTATTCGACTAGACTCGAAATAGTTAGAACCCAGACTACGGAAACGGTAATTAAAAAAAAAAACGAATTAGTTTATGGTCAAGATTGCTTTGCTTTTCAGCTTGTCAATTTTATCAAATGTCAAAGTCAATCAACAATCAAATTATAATTTTATTTATTTACATTGTGGATGAAAAATAAAAATTTAAGCAACAGCATTGCATTACATTCGAAAGTATATAAATAGTGAAGTGTGGCATACACAACCATGTCAGTGCCACCGCAAGCTTTTGTCAACAAGAATAAGAAGCATTTCCTTGGAATACCAGCACCACTAGGTTATGTTGCTGGTGTTGGAAGAGGGTACGTTTTATCTCCACTATTTCTTCTATTCTATATCTTCTTATAGATTTATTCAATAAGACCCGCCGAATGTAGTTGTAGTTAAAGGATTTTTAACAAGGAAAGAAATAACACAATTTTATAATTTCAGGGCTACTGGATTCACAACCCGATCTGATATCGGTCCAGCGAGAGATGCTAATGATGTATCGTAAGTGATAATATTGATAAACTATTCTGCATCAATTAGATAATAAATTGTGGCATAAGGCAAGAAATATAATATTACAAATGAGATGACTTTTGTAAGTCCAACCGCAGGCGAAGTTTTACCATTGCCAGTATTTTTTTTGCAACACTTCATTCCATTCAAAGATTGTACACTTGTTTTGTTTAACAACAATTAACATGTATACAAGTATGCACCACAATAAATGTTTTAGTTGGAACTGTCAATATTTAAACCGATATTATTATTATTAAGTATATTTTAAACCAATTGCATTGACTCTATGGTGGTGATAGATATGGTGTAGAATGATTGGCAATGAATAGAGGCCCTTAATGATACTCTTTGTAGGGATGATCGTCACGCCCCACCTGCAGCAAAACGTAAAAAGACAGAAGAAGAAGATGATGATGAAGACTTGAATGACTCGAATTATGATGAATTTTCGGGTTACAGTGGTTCGTTGTTTTCAAAGGTATACATAAAATTTATTTATATTTACAAATTCATTAAAATTTTTCTATCTCAAATAGTTCAAGGTTCAAGCTTCTGGCTCACAGACCAATCTCAAAATTGTTATGGCAGATTTTTCTGTTAGGAGACTAGTTCGTAAAGTATTTTCACTTGATTTCAGAAGGTATGTTTCTTTAAAGTTTTATTATTTTGCAACACTAAGTATCAATACTAAAATCACCATTTTCTGTAAGTTTAGTTGTTTACTGCCAAATTAGCAGTGTTCTTTGTTTAGGATCCCTATGACAAAGATGATGCTGAAGCAGATGCTATTTATGAGTCAATCGATAAGCGAATGGATGAAAAGAGGAAGGAATATAGAGAAAAACGTTTAAAAGAAGATTTGGAGAGATATCGTCAAGAGAGGTAAAAATGAAAATCATTATTAATTACCCAGCTCAGCAAAATACCAATCAATTAGAACAGCTTCAGTTCAGAACAACAATCTGTGGCTCTATTGTGGCGTGATAGAAGAATAAACCAAAAACCAACAAACAAACAATATAACAGTAGAATCCCAATTATCCGGATCAAATAAAACCAGGGGTATTCCGTATAATCGAAAATCCGGATAATCGATTTCAAAGCAAATGAATTACAAAGTACCTATGTAATTTAAAATTTTGGTTGGAAATAACTTGTTATTGATCTTTGACGTAATCAATCACATCTTTTGAGTGATCACGAATGAGTTCCGATAATCGGATGTTTGGATAATCGATGTTCGGATAATCGGGATTCTACTGTACTAGTTTTTGACCACAGCTTTGTCTGCATGGAGTTAGGTTTTAACAATCCCTCACACACTTTCGCTTTATAATGTTAGTATGGATATCGCTCATAAAAGTTTCATTGTAGGCTGTTTCTTAGTTTGATTGTTTTATTTTTAATGGCTTTTATGGCTATAAGTACTTTACTTCTATCTTATGGTTACAAGAATCTATTTATAACTACATCTTTTCAAAATATAAACATTTTCTAGGCCAAAAATTCAACAGCAGTTCTCAGACTTAAAGCGTGAGTTAAAAATGGTTTCTGAAGACGAGTGGGCTGCGATACCAGAAGTTGGTGACGCGCGGAACAGGAAGCAGCGTAACCCCAGAGCGGAGAAATTCACTCCTCTCCCTGACAGTGTGCTGTCGAGGAATCTAGGTGGCGAGTCCACATCTACCATAGACCCTAGTTCTGGTCTAGCTTCTATGATGCCTGGAGTTATGACGCCTGGGATGTTGACTCCTTCAGGTAAATTTAACTTATACTATATATAGGTCTAAAAAAATAAGAACAATAAATCCAAGAGCAGGGAAATTTAAGGAGTGTGTCCATGTTTATTATAGTTTCAAGTTCCAGTCTAGCTTCATTATTTCTAAACTTATGACACCTGGGATGTTATCTGAGAAATTGTAATTCTATTTAAAAAAATTAAAAAGTAACCTCAACAGCCCAACTATTAAAATGCGGGCTGAAAACCAAAAAATGACAGTCCAAACTCCACCTATTGCCCGATTATCGTACTCATTCCTAGCAAGCTTTACGAGGAGAGACGAATAAAAGTCATGTTCAGCATGGCTATTACTAATTTTACTAATTTTTATATAAAAAAGTGAAGTCATTTAGTTATGACATAAATATCAAAAGGACTACTAAGTGCATACTTAATTTCAGGTGATTTGGACTTGAGAAAAATCGGTCAAGCAAGGAACACCCTCATGACAGTAAAACTGTCCCAAGTATCTGACTCAGTGACAGGCCAGACTGTAGTAGATCCCAAGGGATACCTCACAGACTTGCAGTCCATGATTCCCACCTATGGCGGTGACATCAATGATATAAAGAAGGCCAGGCTGCTGCTCAAGTCTGTGAGGGAAACTAATCCTAACCACCCACCCGCTTGGATTGCCAGTGCCAGGTTAGAAGAAGTTACTGGTAAGTAACAGACAACAACTTCTCTACAATGTTTTGTGTTAATATGATTCTCAGTAGTACATAGTTTATTAAAAAAGCAAAAAGTTTGAAGACTAACACAAACAAAAAGTTAAAGTACAAGACAGTATCATCAAGCTCCTTGGGAAGTGACTATCAAATTTGTATAAGTGGCCTAAAAAGTTAGCAGGTACAGTCTGTAATTCTCAAAAAAAAAAAAAAAGTAAAAATTGTTGAGCAGAAATTGAAGAAAAGTAAATCAATTCAAGGTCTTTGGAGTAATCTGTAGTTATAGAAAGGCGGTTTCTGCGTGTAATATTTTCATAACAGTAAAATTATTTACAGGTAAGATCCAATCAGCACGTAACTTAATAATGAAAGGTTGTGAGGTAAATCCTAGCAGTGAGGAACTGTGGTTGGAAGCGGCTCGGTTGCAACCGCCCGACACCGCGCGTGCCGTTATAGCGCACGCGGCCAGGAACCTACCGCACAGTGTGCGGGTGTGGGTGAAGGCCGCAGACTTGGAGCAAGAAACTAAGGTAAGATGGTAACAAGAAATCAAGGTATTATGATAACAAGAATTCAAGGTATGGTGGTAACAAGATCGATAGTAGGGACTACACACTGGAAAAAAATTATATAATTATTCAAGAGCATCTAAATATTTTCAAGGCTAAGGTAGTAAGTTGGTTTGAAGCTAGATTGACACTATTTGACGTCTTTTCGAGAGCGCCTCAGCTCTTTCAGTCACTTTTCGCCCCGAGGAAAAGTGAAAAAAATAATTTGGACCCAGGGTCGGTTTCGGTTCCATTCGCTTAAAAAAAATAACAGTAGTTCAAAACCACTGAACCGATCTGATTTCGCTCAGTTTACCGAAATTGATCGATTTTCCGAACTTTCAATTTAATTCTTTAAGGCTGCAGTTGGCTGAAGAAAAGCCAATCAGAATCCTGAAAAACCTAGATATGTCAGTTATGGTCTATTTTGCAGTTCCTTGGCTTTTTAAATTGAGAAGTCAGCAGCTATAAATTAAAATTACTGTGATAAAAAAGAGTTGTTTTTTCGCTTAACATTCAAAATGTCCTACTATCACTTGTCTTGTGTTGAATTTTTTGTACCTTTGCCTCGTTATACCATGCATGCACGCAGTACGACATATGTAGATACCTTAAAAACGCATTTACCTGGTTAATTAGCTTGTTTTAACCACCAGGCAAAACGTCGAGTATACCGCAAAGCATTGGAACACATACCCAACTCCGTACGTCTGTGGAAAGCAGCTGTCGAACTGGAGAACCCTGAGGACGCGCGCATATTGCTCTCTAGAGCGGTCGAATGTTGTCCCACAAGCGTAGAACTGTGGCTGGCCTTAGCACGTTTGGAGACATACGAAAATGCGAGGAAAGTGCTCAACAAGGCCCGTGAAAACATACCCACTGACAGGCAGATTTGGGTAACAGCTGCTAAACTTGAAGAAGCACAGGGTATGCTCATTTGATTTTCATCATCATCATTCTTTGACATGACATCGTCTCAGAATGAGAAGTGTTCAGGCCATAGCCCTCCACACTGGCCAAGTGCAGATTAGCAGACTTCCCATACCATAGAGGATATTATGGGAACCCTAAGGCGTGCAGTTTTCCTCACAAGGTTTTCCTTCACTGTTAAAGTAAGGAAAAGTTAGATATGCATGCCTGGGATTCGAATCTCGGACCTGTAAAAACAAGCATATTATGTAATTTATTAATTATAATTTTGCTCCAATTTGGTCCCATCTTTTACCTAAGGTATCTTCTAAATTGTTCAGTTAATTATTTCGTAACAGGTAACACTTGTTAAATCAGTTAAATATGTCGTAACAGGTAACAGTCGTTAAATCAGTTCATTATTTCATAACAGGTAACACTTGTTAAATCAGTTAAATATTTCGTAACAGGTAACACTTGTTAAATCAGTTAATTATTTCGTAACAGGTAACACTCACATGGTAGAGAAGATCATAGACCGTGCGATCACTTCCCTAAGCGCTAATGGTGTCGAAATCAACAGAGAGCATTGGTTCAAAGAGGCTATGGAGGCGGAAAAATCTGGAGCGGTACATACGTGTCAGGTAAATTATATTTAAAAATCCATCCGTGATAATGTCAAATTGATTGTGCTAATTGTAGTTGGTACTCTCTCGCTATTGGTGCAATGCATAAATAACGTCATAAATTCAACCAATCAGAGCTGTTTGTGATCTTCACACTAATATTTCATATAATAATATAATTATTATTGTTTTAGGCTATCATTCGCGCTGTAATCGGCACGGGTATCGAACCCGAGGACCAGAAACACACGTGGATGGAGGACGCTGAAGCAGTGAGTTGCTTACATTTAAATATTATTTATTTTGGAAGTCTCGACATTTTAACAATTTTTGATAGAAATTTTACAATGGACAATCGCAAAGCAACGATTATAGTGTCAACATTTTCTATACAAAATTATCAGTTGTGCGGGCTATTGGTACTTATCCCGCACTGCAGCTCTAAGCGCCGTGATTTTTGGATTTTTTCTATTTTTTTTAAACCACCCCTGGATTAGAACGAACAGAACAAAAAAATTCACATAGGTTAGTTATATTATTATAGTGTAGGTTAGGCCGTTTTTTATTTTTATCCAGACTTTTAAACAGCATTTGATTTTTACAAAGAAAAACAAAACGCAATAGAAATACCTTCAGTAGATAGCAATCAGGATTTATGAATACAATGCAGAACGATATGTCGAAAGCGTGGCGTGCTTTGTTCCTTGTAGGTAGCTTCATCTTTAAAGGGGTCCCGAGACGAGCAAGCAGCTTGGCGTCAAGCACGTAGATTTCTGTTGCTTGCTCCAACAGTTTGATACGCCAGTTACGCCTGTCAAGCGGCTTCATCTAACAAGACGTATTTTTCCTCATGTCGAGCCCGATTGTCCGTGGTGGTGGTCAAACAAACGTCGCGTCAAGCCGTCACGTCAAGCAAAAAATATAAAATCACATCAAGCGCGGACCAAGCACCTAAATGCTTGACCAGCGTTGTACCATCAATCCAGCGTTGTAGATGGTCAAAATGCTTGACGCAAGCGAAGATATACGTGTTTGACGCCAAGCTGCTTGCTCGTCTCGGAACCCCTTTACACTTGTATTCCAGTGCGCCAACGAAGGCGCGTACGAGTGCGCGCGCGCCGTGTACGGGTACGCGCTGTCCGTGTTCCCGTCCAAGAAGTCGATCTGGCTGCGCGCCGCCTACCTGGAGAAGCAGCACGGCACCCGCGCCAGCCTCGAGGCGCTGCTGCAGCGCGCCGTGGCGCACTGCCCCAAGAGCGAGGTGCTGTGGCTCATGGGCGCCAAGTCCAAGTGGTTGGCGGGTAAGGGATTTTTTTTTAATTTGGATCATTAAACTGGTTACAATTTTTACATCTATCATATCACAAAATATGTACTACAATTGGAACCTTCTGCTAATGACCACAGCATGCTTACATCACAAAAAAACTAAAGCTAATTACAATATCTGTATACAAACGAAAATACCTACAATACTATAAATAATGATAGTGCTTAATGAACAGAAATGACTTATAGTTTTATAGTTATTAAGGTAAGACGATATAGACCTTTTCGTTACGGCACCGTTGTCTGACTGGTACCTGTATGTTTTGGTGTGATTTTAAAGACCTTTCACGTCAAAACAGTTTAAAGGCTCTGAAAATATCATTATTTACAGCGCTTATGATTTTCCGACCGACACAATACATTCAGTAATTCATAATTTTAATCAGGTGATGTGCCAGCCGCTCGAGGGATCCTGTCCCTTGCTTTCCAAGCGAACCCTAACTCTGAAGAGATCTGGTTGGCCGCTGTGAAGTTAGAAAGCGAGAACAAAGAGTACGACCGAGCGAGACGACTCTTGGCCAAGGCCAGGGCTTCTGCGCCCACACCGCGGGTATGTTATTTATTGTCTTACAATTTAATGATCCTAATTAAACAATAAAGAATATTGTGATAAACTGAAATAAATTGACAGTCTGTCTTAAATTCTTAATGGCATAAGTCTCGGTTACTCAGATGGAATTGGCATTCTGAATCAATGGTAGATTCATTTGGCGATCCAAAAGTACATGTAAAATTTTATTTGAAAAAAGTCTATTCTATGATTCTAAGAATTAAATCAAATACAAATAATTTAGAACAATTTGTTTTTTTAATGATTGTAGTTGTGACTATTTTTTTTTATAATTGGTTTAGAGGCCCTGGGTTCTAGCTCTTTTGAACCTTTGGCATTTCGGCGGATAATGATCAAGATTGACTGTATACAGTCTACCTATCAGTTGACAAAAAAGTAGACAGCTTTGTGCTATAATAATTACTGACGTGTGGCCAGCGAATTTCAATCGCTGGTCAGAGCACGCTTTATAGATCTCAGCATAAGAGATTCAAAATGTCTGTGGTTACTCAGGTAATGATAAAGTCAGCGAAGCTGGAGTGGGCGCTTAGCAACTGTGACGTGGCGCTCAAGCTGCTGGAGGAGGCTATCAAGGTGTTCAGCGACTACGCCAAGCTCTACATGATGAAGGGAGAGATCGAAGAGCAGCTGGGCAAAGACGACGACGCGCATAACACTTATTCCCAAGGCGTAAGCACCATTTTTGACTAACTTTAGTATTTTGCCTTAAAAGAATATTTTCATAAGAACGTGAAGTTCGTCAACAGTAATTGATTGTCGATCAACTTATAAAGGTACTGGTAATTTACTCACTCTTGAATTTAACTTTTTGTAGATTTATCGTCTTCGGTTTAATAACGATATAACATAATGCGAGGTCACTTGATAACTAACAAGTATTTCTAATGTAGAAAATTCCATTTCAGCTCAAGAAATGTGCGACCTGCGTGCCTATGTGGATTTTGTTATCGAGATTAGAAGAAAAGTTAAAGCATGTGACCAAAGCCAGATCAGTTCTGGAGAAGGCAAGACTTAGAAATCCGAAGAATCCTGAGCTATGGTAAGTGTTAAGCTGCGATGTTTTACTGCGACTGTATCTGTCTCTTTCTAAAACGATATTTTGTATGGACAGTGTATGAAGCTACTGAATTTGTGACGCCATATGTCAGTAGAGCTCTCTCTGTCTAATAGGATACTTTAAAGCTCTATATTTTCAGGACTAGTTAAGATATTCAAAAACAAAAATGACATTATGTTTTAATATTAAAAAACTTTATTTTAAGTTTATAAAAAAAACTTAGTGAAATACCCTTCTTCTTCTTCTTTGCCAACTTAGACGTCCACTGCTGGACATAAGTCTCCTGCATGGACCTACACAGGCCCTGCGACTCGTTTGATGTCGTCGGTCCACCTAGTGGGGGGTCTGCCAACACTGCGCTTTCCGGTGCGGGGTCGCCACTCCAGCACCTTGGGACCCCATCGACCATCAGCTCTTCGAACTATGTGCCCCACCCATTTCCAATTCAGTTTCGCGACTCGCTGAGCTATGTCGGTGACTTTGGTTCTTCTGCGGATCTCCTCATTTCTGATTTGATCTCGCAGGGATTCTCCGAGCATAGTTCTCTCCATCACCCTCTGAGTGATCCTGAGCCAGTGCCGTAAATAGCCTTTTCTGCGCCCTGTGCGAGTTTCTATAACTGCGCCCTTGTTTTTTTTTTTAGGTATTATAGGTACCCTAGCTAGAGCAATGCTGTGTATAGGCCTACTTTGTTTCATTCAGGGTGATAAAATAAAGCACAAGGACCTTGGGTGTTTGGGGACAAATCATTTAATATTTTGGAAGAAAAACCTATTTTTTTAAAGAACTAGAACTGATGTGGCCAAACGAGCACTAGGGGCGCAGCGGGAACTTATCAGGAGCAAACCGAAAAAATAATAGTCCTGCCTGGTCTGGCCATTCTTGCGCCCCCCAGAGTCTACGCCTTATGCCTGGGCACCGGTAGCAACACCCTCTATGAGTAGTCATGCTCTCTTTAAACATTTCTGTGGTGGTGTCGTGTGGTGCGGGTTGTTACGTTCCCTCAAATATGGTTCGTGAACGGGTGCCACCAACGGGAATGGGTCTGCTTTGGCTGCCCGTCTTGACATGCGTTGGATTGGTGTACCTACGTATGCATTTTTGCATTTTTGATGCTTTATTGTGGAAGCACTGTATACATAGCATAGCTTTGTAAAAAAAAAATTTTTTTTTGAAAAGAGCAACTGCTGAGTTTCTTGCCGGCTCTTCTCAGCAGAATCTGCATTCCGAACCGGTGGTAGATTTGTGACGTATCATAAGAGCTACAAGTTAGCCTATATGAAATAAATAAATTTTGAATTTTGAATTTTATTTACGGCACTGTCCTGAGCTACCCAGATAGAACCCTTTTCAATGTTGTATGTAGGTTGGAAAGCGTGCGGCTGGAGAGGCGCGCGGGGTGCGCGGAGGTCGCGGGCGGGTTGTTAGCGAAGGCGCTACAGGAGTGTCCCGCGGCCGGCCGCCTCTGGGCAGAAGCCATTTTTATGGAGGCGCGCCCGCAGCGGAAAACTAAAAGTGTAAGTCGTCTTATCCTCAAGTTTCCCAGATTTGAAGTCTCAATAGCCCAACGGTTAAAGGTGCGGATTGAAAACTGAAAGGTCGCAGGTTCGAACCCCACCCGTAGCACTATTGTCGTATCCACTCCTAGTACAAGCTTTCCACTTATTTGGAGGGGATAGGAGGGTATAAGTCAACTTCTGCGGCTTCTTTTTTTTAAAAAAAAAAGGTTATGTTTTATTTATTTCATACCAAAAACGTGTACAATGCTAATGAAGAGATTTTTATTGGACACCACGATTTTGATCTATTCTAACTATTATATTTTTTTTATTGTCACTGTATCTGAAGAGATAGGGTAGGTAGGTATGTACTATTAAAAAAATTGATCAGTGTTGGTAATACTTACATAACTTAGACCTATCTGTTAGTAAAATAAAAACCTAAAATGGGACCGATCTGTCAGAATATGGACCATACAACAGGGTTTCAAGCCACGCGCTCTCGTGAAATTGAAAGATCTATGACAGACAGACTTTAGGCATTTATAATAATGGATTAACATTAAGATATGCGAAGTATAGTTATAGGATTAGCTGGATTCAGTTTTGTCTTAGATAACATGGAAACGTCTCTAATGTTGTCACGCAGGTGGACGCGCTGAAGAAATGTGAACACGACGCTCACGTACTGCTCGCGGTGTCTCAACTGTTCTGGACTGAGAGGAAGCTAAACAAGTGCCGGGAGTGGTTTAACAGGACCGTAAGTAAAGTTAACATTGTTCACTGACATCTATAATTAATCTATGATTAGCACTAGACTGGCTGCCCATATATATACAAACTAGATGATGCCCGCGGCATCGCTAGCGTGGATTGAGGTTTTTCGGATTCCCGCGGGAATTCTCTTATTTCCCGGGAAAGTAAAAAGTAGCCTATGTCCTATTCCAGACTATAATCTACCTCTGTGTCAAATTTCAGCCAAATGGGTTCAGTTGTTGCGACGTGATTGAGTAACAAACATACAAACTTTCACATTTATAATATTATATAATATATATAATAAATATAATAATAGGAAATAGGATAATAGGATAGGATGGCAATGACATATTTTTTTTTTTTGAAAAGAGCAACTGCTGAGTTTCTTGCCGGCTCTTCTCAGCAGAATCTGCATTCCGAACCGATGGTAGATTTGTGGTGTTTCATAGGAGCTGCAAGTTGGCCTACATGAAATAAATAAATTTTGATTTTGATTTTTTGATATTATTTTATTAAAAGTTTGTTAGGTTGCCATAAAAATGTCTTCGAGTAAAAAAAAAAACTTTAAAACAGGTAAAAATCGACCCGGACCTAGGCGACGCGTGGGCATACTTCTACAAATTCGAAGTGCTGCACGGCAACGAGCAGCAGCAGGAGGACGTGAAGAGTCGCTGCAAGGCGGCCGAACCGCACCACGGCGAGCACTGGTGCCGAGTGTCCAAACACATTGCCAACTGGTGCTTCAGCACCGAGCAGATCCTGCTGCTGGTGGCGAAGAATCTGCCCGTGCCGACGTAACTGCTATAATAACGTAAACTACAAGACGTGAATTCTGTTAATATTCTTATACACTCGATTTCTTCCGCGTGGTTGAGGTTTTTTGATTCCCTTTTTATTATTAACTAGCTGATGCCCGCGGCTTCGCTCGCGTGGATTTATTTTTTTGAAAATCCCGCGGGGTCTCATTGATTTTACGGGATAAAAAGTAACCAATGTGTTTAAATCCCGGAAACTATCTCCATTCCAAATTTCAGCCAAATCGGTTCATTCGTTGTGGCGCGAAGAAGTAACAAACATACACACACACACACACATACAAACTTTCGCTAACGTGATTTTTCATCTGAAGCATATTTCTATTTTCATTCTGTAGGGATATTTCCACCCCAAAACAGTAGTATTGGAACGAAAGTAATTATAAACAGATGCATAATAACTCTGTGCAACAATGTGTGACATTTAACACACAAGTTTGTTATAAACTTAGTTTAGTTTATATTTAAAAATTGCATAAGTAACTACCCTTCTACGGTAATGTGTTTTAAGCCTTAAAACAGTATGTCCTAATAAGATTTTTAATCATTAGACATGATTGTGATTTGGGAATAATTTAAAATACTATTCTGGTACATTTAAGAAAGTACCTATAAATTCATAATATATTTTTTTGTAAAGTTAGTGCGCAATTCCAAAATTCCAAAATAACATATAAAATAATATGTTACCTTTGTCATCTAAGTTTAGTGAATAGTATTTAACAGATATTACATTATTATTAGTACGAGATGAATTACGTGTTTAGAAAAGACTTTGTTGCTTTACTTAGATAAATAATTCGATTACTGTTGTTATGTGTAATTTTTCCAAAACTCAGTAAGTATGACTTTTGTAAAATTTAGAGTTTAAGTATGTAAATAAATTAGTGTTTATTTTAACATTTTTTTTAAATCACCTATATAAATATGGTACCTATTTACTTATTAAATTATTTTTCTATAAAATTATGAAATATTTTGAAAAAGGAACATACACATAATAGCAAAGTTTATGCGCATTTAATGCGTACACGCCATTAGTAGAATGGATGAATCATGTTCCATACTATCCCGATTCAATGTAATTAGAAGATCATATTGTGTACGGCACACACTGTAAACACGCTTTGCATATAAAAGTTCTATAAATAAAGCTCGAATTTGTGAGTGAGAATTATATAGTACTGGCAGCGCGCCAGCCGCGAGATGCGCGTGCGCTAAATAGCTCCACGAATTTTTCATTTCTTTCTGTTCAGAAAATTGAAAGTGGCAGAAGGTACTTTAGTGATGCTCAAGAAATAGTGAAATCATAGTGGTAACTGTTTTCTGAGTGATACTTAAGTTTTATAAAACAATAGTGCAGTGAAAATGTCGCCCAAGTGTCCAGTTCCACCACTACAAGAAGCAACTTTATCGCTGGTAGCTAGACAATTAATCTATGCACTCTCGAGAGTGACAACCGAGGAGGATGTGGCGTTGCCGTTTGCTATGGTGTCTTCTTACTACGAAAGCATGGGAGCGACGAGCGATATATTCCAAGACCTCCTCAATCTCATTCTAAATAGCGAATATCTCGATCCGTCTATCAGATACTATACAATGAGATTGCTCCTGAAGGAAAATATCAAGAGTTTAGCGACAGGAATATTCCCGTGTCCCTATTACAGAAAAGTCCTTGAACTGATTGCGGAGCAAGGTCGACACCTGACTTCTCTTAATTTAAAAGGCGTGTGGGTGAAAGACGAGCAGCTTTCGCTCTTGTACCAGATCATCAGAAATCTGACACAGTTAACCGCTCTAAATATACCTTACATAGCTAATGATGAAGTGCTCAAGTTCATTGGGGAACACAACAAAGTTTTAAAATTGCTGGATGTGTCTGGTGAAACTGACATTACTGAGATTGGTATTGATGCTATGCTAACAGGGAACCCACAGCTAACTCAGAGTTTAACTGTAGTTAACATAGGAACATACGGAGAAGAAAATATAGACCATACAGATGTGGCTCTTCTCATACGCAAACTTCCCAATCTTACAAACCTTGGAAGTTACTCCTTTGTTGGAAAAGCATTGTACTACGTCTATAATAATGATTGCCCAGCTGGTTTCAAAACAAAACTTCAGTACATTCATGATATTCAAACAAATCTAAGAACAATGAAGGCGATAACGGCTTTGTGTCCGATGATAGAGACAATTTATTTAGAGGAGCCAGACCAAGGTGTGCTGCAAATGTTGAAAGATCTTCACATCTTAAATAAGATTAAGTTAAACAAATTCCAGTGTCATGAGTTACATCAACTACTTGATAAGATAGGTTATAAAATTGTGACACTCATGCTTTCTAGTGCCCAGGGATCATTTAATTTTACGAGAATAGCAGAAACTTGTCAGAACTTGGAGAGCCTAGAATTCTATTCTATCCAGACAGCGACGCACGAGGAAGAAGTTCCCTTTAATAAATTGGAGCATATAGAAATTATTCAAGGGAACTTATCACCATCTTGTTTGAGATACCTCATGACTGGAAGTCCTAAACTAAAAAAGATAATCATCGGTGACGAAGTTAAATTTGATGATCAAGATATGGCACGGTAAGTTCTTTTGTTCTATATAAAACTAAACATCTGCTCTTTATTGTGAATAAGGCAAAGTACAGTTTACAAATTAAGCGCTCAAAAAACAAAATACTTTGTAAACAATCCCAGCCTAAATTTATCTCTGGCTTATATCTGTCAAGGGTTTTCAAACATTTCGTAAATAAGCCACTTACTGAAACAAACAAATACAAGTTTTAAAGGATTTTAAATTTACCTGATTTTATATATTTGACAAATTAATTATTTGAATTCTTAAAAAGAAAACCAATGTGCTTGGAATGTAAGCCACTGAGTTTTATTTTTCCCACTTTCATGGGAGATATTTGGATTTTGTGCGATTCCATTCTTATAATTTAAATTTTTTTATCTTCCAACTTCAAAAAGAAACCTCTAACGAAAAGAAAATTATGTGGTCACGTTAGGTTAGAACTTTTTTTTTATTTTTTCAGTATGCTACGTCGCTACAGATTCGACAACCTAGAGGCCATTTGGTTTCCTAATGCTCCTCGACTGACAGTGGAAACTGTGGAGCTATTGATGGAGACATGCCCAAAGTTACAGAGCCTCGGTGAGCTCAGCGGCTGGCGATACACTCCCGATGACATGATGCTGATGAGAGCAATCATTGCCAGCACCAACACTGACTTGATCCTATCCCCGTTGGGCATATTCCAGCAAGGAATTTGAACCGTTACCTAATATTATGTCGTTTTTATTTTCAAGGTCGAATACTGAGTCGTCTCATAACAATATAGATCATATAAATTATTATCTACCTTTAATATTATATGCCTGACTTTTTATATCTCGTCCATACAACAAATGTAAAAAAACAGTCACCTAACATGTGGGTCCTTTAGATAATTTTCGGTGTTTGGGCGAAGTTATTTTATATTGGAATACATTTTTTATACTTACTACGTTTTGTTTTAATTTAAGTACAAAAATATTATTCAAAGCCTGTGTTTCATTATCTACTTGTTAATGCCCACAAGTTATTCTGCGTACTCGTAGATAAAGGTGACGAATTTAAAGATCCTAGAAGATCCTAATTCCTAATTCCTAATCCTAGGTGAAGTAATGTACATGGAAATATGCCAAATATTATTTACTGTATAGGTTAAAATAAAACTAATCATCTAAAACAAGTAACTTTAATGCATTCAAACAAAACACAAAATGCTGATCAATTAAAATTAGTGAGTATTAATGGTACTGATAGATTAGGTCCTTAAAACTAGAAACGTACTTATACAAAATTATCCTTTGGTAATTCCTTCTAATTAAAACTAACGTCACATTAGTTTAGTTGTGTCAGTGAAGATATTTCTCTTCTCTTTTCATGTATTATTTTCTTGCGAGAGCTTAGTTGCTTCACTCAGTCTTGAATTGTCTTGGTGCGGTTTTTGATTTGGTTGACGGGGGTGTATTCTCTAGGTTTTTCCTTATTTTGTTTTTATTTTTTGTTCTTGTTTTTAGCATTTTGCATTCGTCAGCACATTTCGTTGTAATTGCGCTCCTGAAATTGATTAATAAAAATTTAAAAGAAAATTATAAAAATTTAATCTTAGCAAATGTGATTATTGTAAATCATGTTGGAATTCTAGTAAAGGAAACCTTTCCTATTAACGTTTCAGTGCTTGAATTATACAAATTGTTATAAAAATAAGTATTGAATAAAATATGTCCGACTAGACAAGATTTTGACCAGTTTCGAGGTAAAAATAATTACTTAGTTTCGATTTCTCTGAGAGATGGAACTATTTTCCAAAAGGATAGTGTGTAGATGCATAGGTATAACATACCTGACTAGATTTTCTTTAACGTTAAACCTAGAAGTGATTTCGATAATGATATCAGAAACTATTTTTGGATCCAGGCACATTTTCGCAGGCTTATCTTGAAAGGCCGGAGACCGCTTTCCCGTCAAAGAGTGTGTTGCTAAGATTCTAAAAAAAAAAAAAAATTATTGTTAAAGCCAAACTCCTTTTGGCCAAAATAAAAGAAGAAAGTAGGTGAAGCTTATTTTACAAATTGGCACTATTTGATACGTATAACCCTCGATGTTTGTCTTGTGACAAACCAGATATAAAATTAAAATATCATTCTCTTACCTTCTTGGAAACGTTGCCAATAATAATGTCCTAGTTGCGATCGTGTATGATCTCCAATTAACTTTACCGAATTTGTCCTTATGTATCAGTGTCTTTCCGCTTCCAATTGGCACCTGCAAAAAAACATAACTCTTAAGAAAACTAAATTGATCACCAATTCTTTATGCTCATAAAGCATCATAAACGTTGCATTCAAAGTTCGGGGCCCAAGTCTGCTATTGCAATTGTAGTTCAATTGTCTATCAATGACATCCCAATTGCTACTTTTAGCAATTTTGGTAGTCTACTAATTCAATGGCGTCACTATTGTTTTCCGATGGTTTGCCACTGACACATCTAGCTTTGAATCTAGCTTAAATTAACGTTTTTAATATGTAGTTTTTTTGAAACTCATTTCGGGAAACGCTTTTTAAGCTAATGGCAATACCGAGGTATCATTGAATTACAATCCAATTATAAGAAATCGAACGACCATTGTGAATTTAGTAGACTACGAAATTTTGGACCAATGATACTTAATTGAATTGTAATTGTATTGCGGTTCAATGACAATGACATGTAAAATAGCAGACTTGGGGCCCAGTTCAGTTCAAGATTTTAAAACTACCAAAATTTAAAGTCAGTCAAACAAAATGATCAGAAGTCTTATATAACTTTTAGTTAGGTAGATTCCATGTTTTTATATAAAATCCAATACCAACCCATTCGTCCACTTCGTCTTGTTCCGCATTTTGTGATTGGTTTCCTGTTTGTTGATTTTGACCTGCTACTTCGCCCACTTTGTTATACTTATTGCTAATAAGAACATTGTCATCAGAACGATTTGATTCCTCACTTTGACTTTTCTCACTTTCATCGTAATCTTGTGTATTATAAACAGGGATATTCATTGTATCTTCGTTCTTTGTTACTTCTTGTGGTTGAATTGGTGCTTGATTGATATCAAAGTATGGACTTTTTCGTCTTTCGAACTCGGGTTTCATATTATCTATGATTTTAAATAGTTCCTCGAAACTAGCTTTCATATCCAAAATATTCTTTGTGTTTATACTTATTGTAGCTATAGCAGTTTTAGGTGGTGGTAAATGTTTTTTTGTTGAATCGGGTAAGGACTTATTGCCAGCTCGAGTTTCTTTGTACTTCCTTTTGTGGCTCTGGTGATTTGTCCTATTGTTTGTGTTGTTTTGGCGTTCTTTTAAAACGTTTACGACCGCGTTGGGTCTGTGTACTGGAACAGGAACTTTTTTACCGTTCCGTCTCTTAGCGTAATGTCCTGCGTATTGTTGCATTTTAACTCTTTTTGTTTCTATTTCTTTCTGAAAATTGTTTTTATAACATTATTTACAAACCCGCAATATTATACATATTTCTAAAATTTTGTTGAGCACGACTGTTATTTATTTATTATTTATTTATTTTACACTTTATTTGCACCAAAAAAAAAACACAAAAAACTGTTATATGCTCATTGCAAAGCCTACTGTTTAAATTACAACGGCGTTGTTATTTTAACTTTAAAAATGTTAGCGAGTGAATAGGCAAGGTGCTGGAGTGGCGACCCCGCACCGGGAAGCGCAGTGTTGGTAATCCCCAGCTAGGTGGACCGATGACATCAAACGAGTCGCAGGGAGCCGCTGGATTCAGGCGGCGCAAGACCGAGGTCTGTGGAGGTCCATGCAAGAGACTTATGTCCAACAGTGGACGTCTATCAGTTGATAAAGAAGAAGAATAGGCTTTTGTAAGGCAAGCGCGCTTTATAGGCTGCATCTTCAATAATCATCGGGTGTGATCGCAGCCAAAAGTTTGTCTACTTATATTTTTTTTTAAATATGCGTCGAATAAGGAACTCCTCTATTTTTGAAGTCGATTAAAAAGTTATATAATAATACGACTTACATCGGATTCGCCGGAAGAAGATTCATCGTCACTCGGTGCCCAGGAAGAACAGCTTGGAGAGTAGTCATTGCCTTCGGCACATCGAGGCACATCCTCTTCCCTTGACTCGCTTTCGTTGGCCTTTGTGAGGCGTAGTTGCTGCTCCAATGAAGGCCGTTCGTCTATGCAGTGATACATACATCTCAGTTTTGTAAAGTTAAAGAACATCGCTCGCATCGCACATTAGAAAATTATAATGTCTATGGTGCCTACTACACTTCCAAAAGTTCTACAATCTTTGCCTACACTGCAATTAATTTAGTTTTAATTCAATACGTTTCGATTTTGATTGGAATTAGGAACATTACCTACGGAAGCAATCAACATTTGTAAATGTCTATCAAGAATTTTAAATAAAAACTTTCAACTACCTACCTTCGTATTAGTTTAGTGTAGGTATAATATAAAGTACCTATTTACTAAACCGAATTTTAGACTTTCCTGAAGCTGGTAAGTAATTAATTATTTCGCTCAGGTATGTTATTTCGAATAGGTACCTATTTGGTTTGTAATGTTAAAACTTAAGGATATGTATTAGACCAGGGTAGATCCCTGTAAAAATAATAAAAAGTGAAAAAAAATAGTAGTAGGATGAAACCCATTAGAAAAGGAGGGGAATATTATAAAGATGAAAGGAAAAATAATTTACGGGCGATCTGAGGTCGGGAAGGGGTGGGGGTGAGTTTTTAAGGGGGAAAAACGGTTTTTCTCGATTTCCGGCAAAACTAAAAGTCCTATCGAAAAAAGTCAAATGGCAAAGTTGTAGGTAATAAAAAGATCTAAAACTTTTGTATTTACACTTTTTTCACATAACCTCAAAATTTATGTGAAAAATTCAAAAAACCAAGTTTTTGGTTTTTTATTTTTATCTTTTACAAAAATTATTTTTTTTTAACGAAATTTGGTGAAAACTTACCTTTTTATGTTCCAAATACGCTGTAATTTATTTGATTAAAAATATTTATTTTTTCACCTTATTTTGAATTAATATCGAAAAAAACACCCTAATTTTCAATCGAAAAGTCACCCGTCAAAATATCAGCTTTTTTCAAAAAGTTAGTATGTTTTCTGTTCGTTGAAATCTCTACTTTCCGATGGTGAAAAAAAAAATATATGTTACTACAGTAAATCTTCTCAGAAAATAATTTCAATCTTTAGGTTATGTTACGTTAAGCATACTATTTTTTAAAGAAAATATTAGATTTTAATGTTTGAGTTGATTTTCTTGAAGATAATTGTGACAAGTTTACTTAAAAAAATAAAACAAAAATTTTTATCTGTATCAATCAACTCAAACATTAAAATCTAATATTTTCTTTAAAAAATAGTATGCTTAACGTAACATAACCTAAAGATTGAAATTATTTTCTGAGAAGATTTACTGTAGTAACATATATTTTTTTTTTTCACCATCGGAAAGTAGAGATTTCAACGAACAGAAAACATACTAACTTTTTGAAAAAAGCTGATATTTTGACGGGTGACTTTTCGATTGAAAATTAGGGTGTTTTTTTCGATATTAATTCAAAATATGGTGAAAAAATAAATATTTTTAATCAAATAAATTACAGCGTATTTGGAACATAAAAAGGTAAGTTTTCACCAAATTTCGTTAAAAAAAAATAATTTTTGTAAAAGATAAAAATAAAAAACCAAAAACTTGGTTTTTTGAATTTTTCACATAAATTTTGAGGTTATGTGAAAAAAGTGTAAATACAAAAGTTTTAGATCTTTTTATTACCTACAACTTTGCCATTTAACTTTTTTCGATAGGACTTTTAGTTTTGCCGGAAATCGAGAAAAACCGTTTTTCCCCCTTAAAAACTCACCCCCACCCCTTCCCGAACTCAGATCGCCCGTAAATTATTTTTCCTTTCATCTTTATAATATTCCCCTCCTTTTCTAATG
Organism: Hipparchia sbordonii; assembly: GCA_038048805.1. Classification (NCBI taxonomy): domain Eukaryota; kingdom Metazoa; phylum Arthropoda; class Insecta; order Lepidoptera; family Nymphalidae; genus Hipparchia; species Hipparchia sbordonii. The sequence continues at coordinate 9,006,437 of CM076110.1, forward strand.
GGTTTCATCCTACTACTATTTTGTTTCGTTTTAAAAATTATCTACACTGGTCTATATAGCTAATTATTTAAAACAGATTCATATAAGATGAACACAAATTAAAAACAAAACCACCTAATAAGGTTTTAGCTTAAGTCTACTTAAGGCTCGACAAGAAAAAGTTAAAAAACTAAAAGTACCTAATTCGACTACTGAAAATTGTGTATAGGTACCAAATATCTACTTTACCTATAGCATCCGTCATATTGATTTGATCTTATTTTGATATCTAAGTAGGTAGCTACGTATATACTATACATATTTATAGTAGCCTATTTCAACGGCAATGACGCCTCACTCATCAAAATCGGCTCAGTACTTTAAGCGCTACAGTTAAAACAAAGTACATACATACATATATAGACTGATAAAATCATAACCCTATCCTTTGGCTTTGTCGTTAAAAAAAGTAACGTAAGTAAAAGTAAAGTAAGTGTCGGGTAAAATGCCACGCGTTCTACTCACAAACCATTCCTTCGGTGTCGTTTCCTTCGTTGGGCTGCAAAGACACGACCTTCATAACCTCACCCACTACAGGAATATTATTATTAGCGGTACTCCAGTCTGCCAATAACCATTTTTCAACTTGATTTCTCGTACTCATTTATACAACACAACTAACACCAAATGCTCACTGAATGTAACTGAACTCTGAAGCAAGGAACATTTCTAAGCTCACTAACCCTCTGTGCATTACCGGGTACGGGCTCTCAGGTAAAAGTTCCATTGCACCCCAGTCCCCACTGCAGTCATTATTGCATCCCCCGCCCTATTTCGGCCGGAACAATACGGTATTCGCCAAACGCCCGGGCGCCGACAAAAAAGCTACCTTTTTGCAACTCTCATTCTTAGTAAGAGACTAGCGGACGCTCGCGACTTCGTTCACTTCTTCAATTCAAATCGACAGTTCCTAAATCCCTACAGTTTAGGGGGCAGTAGGTATCCCTGCATTAGGATTGGAGAGTTGGAACCCGAAGTTTTTATGGGACCATCTCGCAAAGTTTTTGCATCGATTTAGAAATCACGGAGATATCGATCTACGTAGGTAGAAAAACACAACTCCTCCTCCTTTTTCGAAAGTCGGTTAAAAAGTAGCCTATGTTACTCTCAATAACATCAGAACTATTTACCGGTGAAAGTCCCGCCAAAATCTTTCCAGCCGTTCACGAGATAAGCGGTAACAAACAAACAGACACATAGACCGACAGCCAAAAGTTAAAAAAAAATTTTTTTGTTATAAGTACCGTATTTATTTTCATATGTATTATGTACAAAGCTGTTATTTTGATATTACAAACAAACACTTCAATTTTATTTATTTGTATAGATTTATTATATTCTACCAAACTTGTACCAAACGGAAAGACGAAGTGGGTATACCTACCCATTTTATTTTTGGAAGTCGTAAAACTTATAGAGTTTGGTACATTGCTTAGTAGTTAGTTACCTATTCAGAATTTATTCCGATTAGGAAAAGGTTCAAAATGAAGTTCTAGATTTATTTTAGATTAAAAGTAACGGAGGAAGAATCAGGAAATCCATCGCACATAAAACTGCTATAGGTTGGCCTACCTATTCAAAATATCTTGTGAACGGTAGCTTAAATAAGTACCTTAATTAAACTACCTAATTATGCGCGATACTACGTACCTACTGGAGAGTTGCATGGAATGGCGCCTTAAGTAGTTACCTACTTATCCCTTTTTCCACGATTTAATCCTTTTTCGTTATCTCGACTCATAGCCGGCCCACTACTAGGCACGGATAGATCATAGTATCAGAATGAGAAGGGTTTACTTTAGGCCATAGTCCACCACGCTAGCCAAGAGCGGATCAGCAGACTTATCGCAAACCTTTGAGATCAATATGGAAAGCTCTACATGCAGGTATCCTCACGATTTTTTCCGAGTAAGTCAAATCGGTAGGACCACGGGCCCATAATGGATATTTAATTGCTTAAACATTTATTGCATCCTAACTACAAAAAGTTAAGAGGTAGGTACGTGCATGGGATTTGAACCCGTTTGATTGATGCCAATCCGTTACTATTTATTGTAAATACTTATAATAATATTTAAACCTTATTATAATATTATATCACTAATATCTTATTATGCCGGATATACTAAATAGATCCTACTTATAAATGCAAAAGTTCGTGATATTCACGAGGGCGCGTGGCTCATATGATAGTATGTGTGTGTCGTATCTGTATAAGTGTGAGCGAGACCTTGCTCGCGCCGTGCTCGCGCCTGACCGCTCTCACCTAGCCTCCTGACAGGCACGCACACTTACGCAACGTTCATGTACACAACGTAATCACAAGTAAAGCTCAAGCGCCCTTGTGAATTGCAAAAACTTTACAATTGTAGTACCTACCTAAGGTTCAAATCAAAATATTTCAAATCAAATCAGTAAAAATTTTTGTCTATGGCTAGGTCTGTGAGAAGAAGATGGGAGCATTTGTTCTACTTCCATACTTCCATGGATAACTTACTCATTTTGACAGTTGACATGTGGTTGACACTTGACAATGACATTTTCAAATTGCTCAATGGGCAAGAAATATTTTTTGAGCATTGTGCTGGCTTGGCACTGGAAAAAGCCATTCACCAAAGGAAAGAAGAAGAATATTTTTTGAATTTCTTTTTTTTTAATTTAGCTGTCTACTAAAACGGAGTAATTATAATATTCTCTTGGCAATGAATTAAACTTATAATGGAAGCACAAAAGTTGAAAAAGAAGAAAAACGGAATTAGCAAAGGCAAGATAAAGAAAACTATTAAAAATGTTATATGTCGTCCGGATCCTGTATTTTGGTGAATACATAAACTACCCATTTTGTTATTAACTTTTCAATTGTTCTATTTATGTATGGGTTTAAATATTTACTAATTTTACATTTCAGGCCCGTTGTGACTGATGCTGAAGAAAGCATCCTCCAAACTGTTCTCGAGAAACATCGTATTCATATACCAGAATTTAAGAAACCTCTTTGGAATGACATCAAATTATTACCTAAAAACGAAAGACCACGGCCTCCACGTATCCAGTAAGTTGAGTTGATTCTAATTTCATTCTTGCTGGAAATTTTAAAAAGCCTAGCAGGTAATGTTCTTTTTCTAAAAGGACCATGTGCTATTCTTAGACCTTTCATTTTACTATAGTTTAGAGGTTTTTGTATCTTCATTGTTATTTAAGATGAATATTTTAATTAGAATTGATTAAAAAATTCATTACTCATATTTGTAGCCTCTCGGCTCAACTTCTGCATGTTCGTAAATATATTTGCAACATTACTCTAATAATAAACCAAATATTTAATCTTCATGTTCATTACAGGAAAGTTGAAGGCCTTTTATTTGGAATATCAGCCTGTTGTGATGCTGTTAAAACACAAGGCTGTTCAGCTGTGCTGATAGAGGCAAATGTGAATCCACAAACTATTGTCCAACCCATCATTGAAACATGTACTTCATTGGACATTTCAGTTCTTTGCTTAAAGGATTTGCGAAAGTTGAGCCTTACTTATTTTGGTATAAAGACAAGTTGCTTGGGTGTGAAAAATGATTGCTTACAGGAACTTAGTAATAAAATATGTGAAATATACAAAAACTACAGAAAGGAGAAAATGCCTCTACCTGTTCCACTAAGATATTCAGAAAATGAAAATTTACAAGAAAATCTGAATAAAGAAGATTCGCAAATGGATATTGATGCAAAAAGTCCATATGTTTATAGAATGGATAAGAAGAGTAGAGCATTTGTCCCTGATGCTCAACATGAGTCCAAAGTTCATAGTCAATTCACTGGACAGCATTTTATCAAATTACCACAGGAAACTAAACCTGAAAATGAAAGAAAAACCTACATGAAAATGATACTAAAGAAAATGTCTAATAATCCCAATAGGGTTAAACTAAAACATAAATCATGACTCATGATTATTATTATACTAAAATGATTTTAAGAGAATTTATAATAAAAAAAGTTAAGCAAACATTTGAATTAAATTTTCTACTCTAGCTAATTTGGGCAACTTCATTTAACACAGTAGGGGTCTATTCACCTCCAATTGAACTTTAATCTATCTATAAATATACAAAAGGAAAAGATCACTGATGACTGATCTATCAACAGCTCAAATCGCTAGACAGATCGGGTTGTGCATACAGCTATTGTGATGTAGGCATCTGTTAAGAAAGGATTTTTGAAAATTCAACCCTTAAGGGGATACAATAGGCGTTTGAAAAATAAGGTGAGCAAAGCCATGGGCAAAAGTTAGTGATAAATTGGAGGTTCAGACAGATTGCAAATACAAAAACCATAAAAGATCAAATCTATTCATCAGTTTGGATTTCAAATATTTGACATTAAAAATATCAAATTCTAGGGAGTGATGAAATAATGGACACATTCTATTGTGATATTTTATTAGATCTATATATACTTCTATGATGTCAATATAGACATAATTTCAAACATTCCATATTGGAAACATAACTTAACTGTACTCAATACTAATTGTCAGTTGTTTGTTAGTATTTTTAATAATCTAAGCAATTACATATTTGATTATCAAATAAGCTTAAACAATGTGCTATACCCCGCATAAATTATTATTGAATATTTAAACATGGAATAGCACACAAGTAGATAATATTTATCTTACATTTGATGCATTGCATTTAAGGTTTATAACAGTTCAATTTAATAAAAATCAAACAACAAATGGTGTACAATATAATATATTAACTACATTGTATTGTCTACTTGTCTACTAATCATAAATCTGGCCTTCAGGGCGTCTTAGGTGTACTTAAAAGAATGACCAAGTTGGTATTGTTTTGTTAATATAATATGTATTTTATATTGTATATGATTGTCTTGTTTTATTCTAAGTCCATGGCTTAAAGTCCACTTTGGATGCTGCTAATAGTTTCATCACAGATTTTCTGTGACTAATTTAAAACATAGTGTTTACTTAAAACCTACATAAAAAAAACTATAACCTCTAATAAACTATCAGATACTTAACTTTTTACTTGATACATAGTACCAAATATAATTTATACCATCACAAATGTTAAATGTTACTTTGCAATACAAGAAAAGCTACAAATTTCTAGCTTAATTGAAAATATTATTATTAATATGCCAGTGATTATTTCGTGTAAAATTATTATGGGGTGGCAGTCTGGCCAGGTCTGTGAATATTTCATAATAAGGTGATTTTCAATTATCACAGTACTAGTCAATAATAGTTTTGACTTCAACATACTAAGTAATACATTCAAAACTTTAAATATTACACTATACATACCTATTATTAGGTATAATATTTTATGTATAGTGTTTGGGTACAAACACTAATATTATACATAAACACAACAAAAATTGTAAGGAACTTAATATTGTGTCAAATGTATTTTTTAATATTACAATGACAAATTCGTAAAATACTTGCTTTGCGGTGTGTTACACCTAAAGCAAATCCATTCATACCATATAACAATCCTTTTTAATTGATTGTATTTAGTTATTTAATTTCTATTCACTATTTCTGTACAAACAAAATTATTATACTTACTTAGTTGTTTTTTTATAACTAAGTAAAATATATATTTATACATGTGTATGTATATGTATTAGAAAATAGATAACACGTACCAATTAAGTTTATGGATGTTTGTGATAAATTCAGGTTTATTGTACACCCTTAAATCTAAACTTAAATAATAATAATTAAATAAGACGCGCGCTTCGCAGAAGCGTACGTCACGAATAAATGAATGTACAAACATAAATGCCTTTACTGGCGATAGAACAATATTTAAAACGATATTTTCCACAAGTTAGCTGTCACATGGGTGAAAGTGAGTTTAAATTAAATTCTGCAAAATGAAGGGAAAGAAAAGTACTTCTACTGGTATCTTAACTAACAGTACTTAGTTAACATTCTAGATTTTTGTGTGAAGTGACTGAATAACCTAACCCAGTTTATTTTTTATGTAGGTACAATTTTAAGCTTTTTAGATATGAATATATTATAAGAGATAAAATGGTTGCAAGTCGACCTAATGTGAGAATGCCAATCAATGCTGTATTTCTAAATTTTACTAATTTCGATGAGTGATAACATCCTTAACTGCCATTCATAATTTTGAAATGCATTGATCCAATGAATGTAAAACAGCAATTTCTCAGTGGAAATTGGGAATAATTCAAAGATCAACATATAGAGAAGAAAAATTCGTTAGAAGAGATAAGGGAAATTAGACTGTCATTACTAATTGTCGTCTACAATATTGCGTTAATTCCAAAGTTTCCAACATGCAAACGATGTCAATGCGTAGGACGCGGCAAGGTTGCCTCGCTGGGCCTGTACCGATCTAAAAGAATTGCGCACATTTTTTGAGGGTCCGTTTCGTCCGGATATGTGGCCAAAACCTCCGCTACTTGTGCTTCCGGGAATATTCCCGCTAAATGGAAGTGCATCCGTCGCCTCGCTTCCCAGTGCTGGAGAGCCCCTTCGGATGCACAAGGCGACAGAGACATGGCTGCCATCTGTGGAGCTATGGCTCCCGCTGCTCCGACCGGAGCTGACGACACGCGAGCGGCTGTCGCGTGAAGTCTCGGGTCACAGTTCGGGTTAAGTGTGAGTTGTCGCGCAAGTTTCCGGTGAGGGTTCGGATCTGGCGGAGGCTGCGACGGTCCCGGAATTTGAGCTCGGTCGAAATGCGAGACGAGGCTAGCGTCAGCCAAGCGTGGTGTTGCAGAATGTGCTCGGGCTAGTGGTTTCTTCGTATCGACGGGTCTACCGCCAGGTGGAAGGCTCAACGTGTGTAAATCGCGCGCCTTGCGTGCTGCCCGTTCCGATAACTTTTCAGCCACTGATTTGTGCGGTCGTCCCGCTCGCTCCGGGTGGTAGAATTTGCATTTGTTCCCGTAAGTGCACTTGCGGCCATAGGGGCACGCGGGAGGTGGATCGCTGCGTGATGGTGGCGCTCTCAGGAAAGCGTCCAGCGTCGGGCCCGATCTACCTAGAGGATCATCGGGTGGCATAAACCTGTCATTGACGAATGAAAACATTAAGAGTCGTTCCTCAACGACCTTTCGGAATTCGGGACTTTCTGCAGCGAGGTCCCTGTAGTTGTCATTCGAGACAACGATTCCGTCCGTTTCAGCTGCGAGTCGTAAGATGTATCTGTCATCGTAGCAGATAAGTCGTTTTCCACCTAAAAGGCGGCTAGGTGTGTAGACCAGTACGCGGTTTCTTTCAAGTCGTTCAAGGGCGTCGCGATCGGCCACTGGGTTATCGGGTCGTGAAGCTTCTTTTCGCCATTTTGGCACAAACACTGTTATTTCTTTGTGCCCTCGTGATCGGAACCAGTCCACACATATTTCGATACCTCTGCACGAAAACACTTCTTTGTTCCCGTGGCTGTAAAAAACATAATATATTTCTATGAGCACAAATGTCAAATGTATTTGTATACAAACTAAATCATATTTTGTTTTTAATTCTCTAAGCTTTTCTATACTCTTTTTTTTTCACAAAAAATATTTATTATTGTCTATACAGATATTTTATTGTAAGAAAAAAAGTAGCTATTGGTTTTCACATCCAACTAATTCTGTGCATATATCTTGATAAATTGGAGAGTGTCTGCTTTTTGACTGTTTTTAATTTTCATTAGTTTTTCTAGTAAAAAAAAAAAAACAATATAAGAAGGTAACTATTTTTCTAGTGATGCAAAGAACAGAGAGAGCTATATTTTGTCTATAACGCAATATATTTCGTGGAAATGTTGTTTTACCTCATAGCGACATTGCTGCCATCTATGACTATGTGCCTGAGCGGCGCGCGGTCGGGCAGCGGCTCCGGCGGGGCGGGCGGCGGCGGGGAGGGCGCGCGCGGGGGCCTCTTCGCCGCGAGGTTGATCAGCTCGGCGAGCAACTCGTTCCGCGGGGGATCGGGCCCCAGCCGCTGCAGCGCCGTCCGCGCCAATCGCTCCGAGTAGCCCAGTTTCACCGCAAACTCTATTTTAGCCTGAAATTAGTTTTTGTTGTAGATAGAGAATCTTTACTATCGTCATCACTACATTCTTTCTAATCCTATCATACTAATATAATAAATGCGAAAGTATGGATAGACGGATGGACGTATGTTTGGTACTCAATCACGCAACTGATTTGGCTGATACTTGGCATAGAGTTAAATTGTCTGGAATAACACATTGGCTACTATTTAAACAGAGAATTCTAGCGGGAATTAAAAAACCTCGATCCACGCGAACGAAGTCGCGGGCACCAGCTAGTAATATTATAAATGTGTACTTGGTCTGTTCATCAATCACACATCAACAACGGAGTAATGGATCGACCTGTGTTTACGAGGTTATAGTAGAGGAAGACTTGGAGAGTAACATAGGCTAGCTATTTTTTAATCCGAAAAACAGGGTTCCCGCGGAAATTTTTAAAAACTTAATTCCACACGGACGTAATCACTGACAAAAACTAGTAATAGGTACTATGTATGTATTATGAAACAAAGTGTCTCCGCCGAGTTTTCTATGAACGCTAATCTGTACTGTGTCTAAAAACTACTGTTGTACTGTACTGTATTCATCCGGTTTTCACCAATGTATAGCTTGATTATGCGAGAAAGTTTGTGAAAGGATTAGTGTAAATTGGATGCAATATCGCCAGGAAAGCTCTCAAGTAAAACTTATTCTTTAGTTAGTCTTAAAGGTATACAATAACCCACCCGTGCAAAGCCGGGGCGACTCAGCTAGTTATCGTCATAAATCGACTGTTTAATTTAGCTATCATTCGAATGATTTAATTATTCAATTACATACCTATAGGTTATGCAACATTAAACATTTATTACAACTTAGCTGCAGATGTTATCTTATGCATATTTTTTGTCAACATGTTTTGTCAATATAAATATTTTATTTAAGCATTATGTTTTTATGTGCCTATATTATATGTACTTCTATAGGTACTGTTCAAATGATGAAATAACCCGATTTGTGATATAGGTTTCAACGGCGTGCGATATTGGTCCATTTCTTATGGTTGCTGACCAGAGAATGCCGAGAATTTAAGTAAAACTATAATTCAGATTTAATTGTCAATACAATCGCTTCAATAAGCGCAATTTCCTGTGTCAATTTTTTAAGTGTTGTTTTTACATTACACGCAAAACCGTTGATAACAAAGACAATGGCATTAGCAAATCGAAAGCAAAAAAAAAATACTGCTCTAACTTTGAATCAAGTACCCAAACCCAAAGTTCACGCCAGTGACAGGTGAGAAGAGTACGATTTTAATTTTTTTTTTGATGAAATTCTTAAAAACTTTAGTACCGAAGCTTGAGTACCCACTTTGGCTGTATCATGAGGAATGCCTAATACGACTTTCTGCAACTTATCATTCAGGGGGAAATATCTGACCACCTGGTAGGAGAAGAACATCTTGGCTTCAGATCTAGCGCCAGTGATACGAGAAAAATACCCGATCCCTATTCGGTGCAAATGCGTCCAAAGAACCCTATTTGCCAATCACCGGTAGGGGATTGCACTGCCTGAAATTTTATGTGAAATGCCTTTACCTGGTTCGGCTGTGGCGGCGGCGGTGTCAGAGTGACGTATTCCGCAAACTCCGCCGCGAGAGTGTCGGAGGGAGTGCGCGAGGCGGCGCGGTGGCCGCCGTCATCTTCGCACTCCGAGTCGTAGCTCGAATCCTCGCCACGTTCACCAGCCCATCCCAGCGACGACTCCACATATTTCTGTTAACAATGAACAACATATATTTATAATTATTATTAGTGATAAAATTACTGATATACTAGCTTTTGTCCGCGTGGAGTTAGGTTAGTTTACGGGGTTTTAAACTCGTAAATGTTTAGTTTATTTTACATGGTAGATCAAAGTTGGCTTTTACCCTCCCACCGTGCCTGGGAAAATGCCGTGCCGGTGTTTACAACTCACAACATCTTAAGGAAATATTAATTTATTCTTAACTTGACTACTCGTTTATCCTTAACCGGTTGCAAAGATCAGATGGCTGTCATAGCTGTGTAAAATATTGGACCCTGTCAATAACTGTTCAGAATAATAAGTATACCGGGATACCGCTGGGGCAAGAAGATATCAGAATAGCTGTTATCAACATCGATCCCACACCAATCGATTGGCACATTTACTTCTGTACCGGCGCCGGTGCAGGACAGGGTCACGAGGGCGTCGAGACGGATCTACGGATGATCATTGACCTTTACCGCGTGCGCAAATCCTCAACGTACCGGTTATAATTCATTATTCACCATTAAAGTGCCAATATACCACGCTACACACTAAACTGGTAGTTGAATGAAACTAATAAAACTTAGGCCGGATGGGTGGGTCATGCTGGTTGTTTTGTCAAATTTTTACGTATGATTATTATGCATACAAAAAGCGGAAGAAAATCGTTATCTATTTTCCCTTAGCTGTCTTAAAAGATAAACAAGCGATTCCTCGCAGAAAGGCGTAAGCGACGCGCTGGGTACAGCGTGCAGGATGACCTTACGGTATTGACAATAAAACCGTGCTCTAAAAATCAAACTTAATAACATCGTAAGCGCCTGTCTACGTTCATCGCTGTTGCATTTTTCCGAAACGTTTTAGCGATGTGTTACCCTTATAAGATAGCTAAGGAAAAATATTGGGCCTGTAAGGGTGTAATCTATACCTACAGCGTTCTATGAAACAAGTGTCCATTGAAAAGTTCAAACTTTTTTCGTCGGGGGTTAAAAAGTAAGGGTAGTTAAACATATCCTTTGCATACGGCTACGACTATATCGATTGATCGTTTTGTTACACGTTTTATTATAATTAGCTATCGTTTAAGTTGTCCAACACCTAAAACCAGTGGTCGATTTTAAACTAAAATGAAACTCAATTTGCTTCTTAGTCACGGCTACATCCGCGTTGGTGTACGCTGTACACTAACCACTTGGCCAAGTTTTAAGATCTAAATTCTGATTGCAGATTGCGTTACTTTTGCTAAGCAATCTATGTCGCAACAAATAACTTATTGCTTTTTAAAATAACTTGCAGTTAAAGTCCGCAATTTCGTCCACATGCAACTACACGTAAACTTTTTATAACAATTGGTGAAATAAAAGCTTTATTAATTTAACACAACTGTTATATTTTAGTATGAATTATTTAATTATTTTTTATATCAATTTAACCAAATTCTAACGTCATATTAAGAGGTTAGAAAACAGGATATCGCACATGATTTTCATTTGATGACTGTCCTATTTTAAAAGAAATTAGGAATTGTGATTTTTTAAACGCGATATCTCGAAACAGCGTTTTTTGAGATAGTACAATGTAGAAAATCATGTGCGATATATTATTATATCCTCTAGTTTAATGAGATAAAATTATGCAGAGAAAAAAATCTAATACTAAAAGTAAGTATTCTTTTGGCAATCTTTAATTTTTGTAATGTATCTGTACTAATGACAGGCACACCATGTACTACATTCCTAAAGTGTGCAAGAGACAAGTAGGTAAACCGGTAGACCTCAATATTAACAAATTATTTAAAGCGGCATAAATATTTAATGGTTACATAAAATAGCGATCATTATTAACATATATTTGGATAGTTAAATGGTAAAAGCATTTAGCGAATATAAATTAAACACGAAGAATTTGTTAGAGGCTAAACATTAAAACGATTTCCGAGTAATTTATTACGTTATAATATGCCTGATGTTTAATATCAATATTGCCCGCGGCTACTCCATACCGTATAACTGTTCTTAACGTACTTAGAATAAATTCTGTAGTAAGGTGTCTGTCTGCTTATTAATCCGAATTAAGAAGCAACTATTACGTAGGTAGTTTTAAAAAACTGCTTATGAAAAAATAATACGTATCTAATATCTATTGTTATTCAAACCGCTACTTTAAATATAATTAATTATATTTTGAATTATTTGGTCAATCATCAAACAGTCAACATATCAATCAATAGCGCATATTTTTTATTCTATAAATGGATATTATCAAAAATGTTATCATTTATCATTATCACTCTTATTGGGAGTCGGCAATAAACTAATCAAGAAGGTAATTAGCAGGTTAATTTCTAATAAAATGTCGGTCAAAAGTCTCTTCATTTTTATAATACAATTGTTAACTGTGTAAATATAGAAACAAATATAGTTTACTCCTCAAGTCCTCGCCCAATGAAATGCTGTTATTATATTATTCCATCTACACGGCAGGTTTTGTTACTGGTTGCATTTGCATAAGTTCTCATGGAATCGGATTGTTGACAATGTCCGTAGACCTTAGGTATAAACGATTTGCATCAACGAAGAAAGGTAATGTCGTCATCGACAGAATTGCTTATTCAGTAAATTACTCGGTACTTAAGTAAAATTACCTGTAAGTATATTACACTATCTTTATAAAACTCCTGTTCTATGACCATACTCAACATATAGACATAAGACATAGTCTCAAACTCTAGCGTATAAGCGGATTCGGCAGCTGGTGTACCCACTTTTAAGCAAGTTCCTGTTTTTGACAGTTAACAGTTGTAAACATAGTGATTACTATCTAACCTTCATGCCCAATAGTAGAAGCACAGAATTAGATCTTACAAGTGGTATTTGGTAAGGATTGTCACAGGTGAAACTCTAGACCGAAGCTTAATTTGATTTTCAATCAAGAAAGGGAAAGAAATGGGCTAAAAACTCAAAAAAAAACAATGAATGTTGTACAACTAGACCTTTTAGACACACTAGACAGTCATAATATACCTAAGACAAGTGAGACAATTACCTGCCTATCGGAAGTGTAAGAACACTAATCTACAATAAAATCAAGCGTGTCTCTCTGGTTCTGAGCAGCCCACATCCAAACAATGTACACGGAAGCGCTTCGACTAGCGCGAAGCCGGATGCGACTTTCTAAAAAAATATGGTGCGCGAGATTCACCGCAATGCAACGAGATATCGATATCTCGGCATTACAAAAACAATATTCACAAATACATAAATAGACCTTTAGAAGTGCCGGAACTGCGACATGTTATTCGGTCAAAACGCCGAATTTTTTTAAGGACCAGATGTTATAACTATGATGACGTACGAGTAAGGAGAACAAGATGTCTATTGATATACAATATAATACAATAAGTAAATAACAACTGAAGAATGAAGAACCACATTTTTTTTAAATTTCACTTCAGACTTCAATAGAACTATATAGTTCTATTGAAGCCTATATAGTTATGTACCATAGGTTCCAAACTATGAGAGAGCGAGCGAGAGGTTTCTCTCTCATCACAGATTCATAAGATCTTTTAGTGAATCTGTGAAATATCTAAAACTACATAGAGGATCAGAATAGATACACGCTTTACAAATACAATAAACACAATTTGAGTACCTTCAAGGCAAAAGTGAATACGCATCTTCTAGGCAAACGCGCTCCAACCTAAACCTCATCAGAACTATCCAGTATAGATACGTAATAGACAGTTAAGTAATGGTAAGTAGTTATGGTAGAAAAAGTAAAGTGAGAAAAATCGGAAAAAAGTTTGATGGATGGGCAAAATTTTGCTTTTCGTAAATCAGTCGGACTAGTGTTTGACAGTATATCTGTCGACTCTGTCGTCTAGACAAAGAGAAAGATTATTTATTATAATTATTATGTGTTTAGGATCGAGTATCTTCGATACCGTAACGGTATCGAATGAAAATGACACAGACAAAAACTAATCCCATTTATTATATTATGTAGTTAGGATCGAGTTATCTTCGATACCGTAACGGTATCGAATGAAAATGACATGGGCAAAAACTTACCCCACGGCAGAATGGTCATTTCAAAACAAAGACAGCTGAACCGAGCCCAGATAGTGTTTGATGAACGGTTAGAAAAAATCGAAAAACCCATCGGAATCTCCTTGTTTTGATACGGTCGTTTACGCTTGAACATCGTGTTATTTACGTTTTTTTCCTGTTCGGACTTTGCACTAAACAACTTTATGAACGGGAGCAGCTTACTAACTATAATGCAGTGTGAGATCTTGGAAAACTTCAAGGTCAGACATACATATACGTAATAGTTTCGCAGTAACTATTCCAATGAAATAAATACTACTTGCTTATACGCATTATTAGTGTTCCGTAGTAAAACTATAAGGAACCCTTATAGTCCTCTGTCTGTCCGCAGCCTAGCATAGAGACAATTACAGGTACTAAAGAGCTGTAATTTGGGAAAATTATACATATTATTTACACCGTCAAAGTGTGTAAAATCTTGAAAAAAAATCTTTAATTTGGGTACCTCCCCTTTTTTTATTCGTCTATTCCATATCGTCGGAAAGGTCTTTCAAAATTATCCCTGGCGCAGTGGTGAGCGCTGTGGTCTTATAACTGGGAGGTCGCGGGTTCGATTCCCGGCGGTGGTAATTTGGGAATTTATAATTACTAAATTGTCTCTAGTTTGGTCTGGTGGGAGGCTTTGTTTGTCAAACACGTGCCGCCAAACGATTTAGCATTCCAGCACGATGGCGTGTAAGAGATTAGGAGTATGGGTTGAAACTTGAATGTACACGGCCAATTACTCCTTCCAAGTTAGCCCGCTACCATCTTAAACTGTATCGTCACTTACCATCAGGTGAGGCCGCAGTCAAGGACTACCTTATCATCGACAAAAAAAATGATTTTATAAAATGCATGTCAGGCAAGCAAGCCAGCACTCGTACGCTTTGTAAGCTGTTACTTTTCATTAAATTAACTAGAAACTTGAAATTTTCCTATCCTTGGATTGAGTATAATTTTTAATTAAGCGGTTTCTGAGAAAAAGGGCTTTAACACACAGACAGACAGATGGACAACAAAGCGATTCTTGAGTTCCGTTTTATCCAGAACCCTAAAAAAGAATTTATAATTATTGTAACAATGTAAACTAGTACTGATTCTAGAATTATTAATAATACCTAATATTGATATTGTTATAAATATTTCAAGGTTTATCTGTCATTAGATCTAGATTTTTCAATCTATTTATTATTATGATATCGCATATCAACCACGTCAATAGGACGACAAAACGAACGGAACGAGCCTTGATAAAAAAATTCGACAAAAAATTCGCATTGACAACACAGTTAATTGCCTTGATTTCTTCGCGACCCAGTTTAATTTTGGAGGCCACGTAAATCGCCAGTGTTAAGTGTAACGTTACATACACATTTCGACATTGATGGTAATCTTACGTTTTATTATACAATTTATAATTTACATAAGTATAAAGTGACAGTTTATAAATCAAATTAATGTTACATTTCTGTAGGTTGGTTGGTGTAAAGTAGAAGATATTTATTTATATCAGCTGTTGAATGTACAGTCAAATAAATTATATATCATCATGTCCTTAGCTATGCTGCGTTGGCTACGTCCCGCCAAACTTTCTTTACAATTTGGATAACTTAATATTACTAATAAAAAATAAATATGTTATCTCCTCCAGTGTGTCTATACGAATGGAGATATTATTTAATTAGGTAGCTCTTTATCTCGAACAACAAAACAAAATCTATTACTAGTGTTTCGCTTGTTAACTACCTAGTTTAAGATATCATTTCCAATAATAATAATTCAATATCTGACTAGTAATTATTATTAATTGGACAATCAATGTTTTATTGACACACAAAATATTTACGAGCTCGTTGGGACAGAGGTTATCGAATATACGTCATCACTTCTCACTGACGTCTATTGTATCTATTTTGATTTGCGTGTTGTCTATTACGTTTAAGTTGTTTGCAGCCTAAATAAATAGCATTTAGTCTAGATTACCCGTGACCGTGTTACAATGCAGACAAAAATTACACTTATCTATTCAGAATAAAGTGAACTCATTAATAGTACATTGTTCTACAAGGGCTGAAAGTGGCCGATTACATACGAGGGTGTCATTTGAGGCACGAGGCGAAGCCGAGGGCCGCGATACACCCGAGTTAGGAATCGCACTTTCTCCCGAGTGATACATAGTGCTTTATACTACACCTACGAGGAAAATAATAGACACATTATTTAATTGAAATTTATATTGAAATTCATAAACCAACCAACCAATACCTTTTTTGGTTTGGTGTAGAAGCCAATAAGGGTCATGGGTTGAATTTACACTGCTATACCCCTTCCAAGTTAGCCCGCTACCATCTTAGACTGCATCGTCACTTACCATCAGGTGAGATTGCAGTCAAGGGCTATCTTGTCATAGAATTAAAAAAAAATACAATTATTAAAACTTAGGGTGATATTTTTGATCGGCAAATTACCTCATAGTTTTTGATTCTGGCGGCGTCATCAAAATATCTTCACTGTCGCTACTAGACATTTTGCGTTTTAAGTAATTTTATAAATTGAAAATTTAGATAAAACAAAGGAAAGCGAATCGCGCGAATTTTTTTTTAATTTTTCAAATAATGTACTCACTAAAGAAAATGCAAGCGGCTAGCAACAATTTGTTTTTTTAACAACAATTTGGATGTGTAAATAACCTTAGACCATAGATAAGTAGACCTAAACAAAGAAATGAAATTATTATATTTACTTAAATAGACTATTATTTAGTTATTAATTAGTTACTATTACTATTTTTATATTTTTAGTTTGTTATTTATTAGATATTTACCTACTACTTTGAAAATAATAAGTCTATTTGTCGAAAAAGGTCGAAATAGCTTTCATTGTTTTTCAAGTTATTACTGAACTGACTTGACCAAAAATTAAAAAAAAACAGCACGTTAGTAATGGATTTTCATACAGTTTTCAGCCCGCTGAAGCAGGTAAGTAATGAAATTTCATACATTTTGACAGCCCGCAGATTTGTTTCCACGTAATGACGTATTTTCTTTCTCGCTCTTTTGCGATTTGACACAAATCAGAACGTACTTTCCGAGCAGGTGTAGTATAATAGTACATTGTTACCTTAGGGATGAAAGTAACTTATTTAGTCCCGAGACGGGGTTTGGCGCCCGAGCGTAGCGAGGGGGCCTATAGTTCGAGGGACTAAATAAGTCTTTATCCCGAGGTTAACACTGTGCTTTTCATTACGAATATAAGGAAAGTCAAAATAAAAATAGAAATTAGCTAAAGAAAATTGAGTGAACTTTATTTTACACTAGCGGACCCGACAGACGTTGTCCTGTCTTAACTATGAATATTGAAACTCTTTGACGAAATTGGCAGCACGCATTCTGTCAATGTTATGTCAAACGCCATAAGGTTACATCAAAAAGTTTGAATTGTAAAAGCGGTTACATTAGAAATAATTTAATATGGTGGTTAATATTTCTTAAATTTTCTAATTTTCCGCGCAATTTTCTTAATTTTTTCTTTCATAAGAACCTTCTCCTGACAATAACAAACACAATAAAAAAAGAATTAGCGAAATCGGTCCAGCCGTTCACGCGTGATGCGCTTACCAACACATTAAGCGATTCATTTTTATATATTAGATAAATCAACAACTTTGGTGATCTTTCTTCTTGTCTATGGATGCACTCGGGTATGTCGTGTTTCATTTGAATTCCAATAAAAATGTGACAACTAGTTTTTTTTAATTATTTGACAGCTGTCAGTTGAAAACGATTCTCCCTAGGGCTGAAAAGTATTACTTTCAACCCGCTTCTCAGGCAACTTCAGACCTACTTTCCGTGTATGAGTAATGAAAAAATATTTTAATCGTCACACAACTGTCTAGACTGGATCGTAGGTGGTATAGTTCTTGCAACTCACGAGGGTGCGTGGCTCATCGTTGTGTGTGTGTCGTATTTGTATAAGTGTGAGCGAGAGCTTGCTCGCGCCTGACCGCTCCCATCTAGGCTCCCACAAGCCCGCACACTTACGCAATGTGCTTGTACACGACGTAATCACAAGTAAAGCTCACACGCCCTCGTGAATTGGAAGAACTACATATAAGCAAGAAAGTCTGTCACCGAGGAGTATTTTTAAATACTTAGTGTTACTTTTCTATCTGTCGAATGAAACTTACTCTAGACATAAATTACCATAAAGGGCATTATAAACATTTAAAAGATATATTTTGAAATAAATCATTTCAGATAGAATTTAAAAATATTTGTATTAGATAAATTACTGATTGCGATATTCGAGCAGTTTTTGTTAATAAAAATAATTGGTGGCTTACAAAGCCGGATGCCGCTCATTATGAAGGCAATGCGCAACAGATGCTTCGACAAAACAAGACCATCAATCCATACATCGTTTTGATTACATATCGAATACAAATAGTTCCGTTCACCCTTGGAGAAATTCTACCGCGCGATTGTCGTAGAGATAAGAACGACCAATGGGATACGAGTATATAGGCGACGTCGGCTCATACGATATTTCGTCAGAGACCAACAGGATGCAAGCTAAACACATGCTTAGGGTTGTCATTTGTAATCCATACTTAATCCAAGCTAATATTAGACTAAATGTTAAACTACTTATTTCAATTGAAATTAGTTCTTATCTAAAATTGATAATATTGATAATCCCACTCTTTGTAAATCACAAAAGAATCAGAAATAAATCTAAATAACTAAAAAATGCATTAATTTTTCTATTTATATTGTTTGCTGTGTTATTTCTATAAGTACCCTCAACGGTCTTAGACTATCTATTAATTCACAATTTATAACTGCTGCTGCTGCTGCTGCTGAAGGACCGATTTCATCAACGTAAAATAAATGTTATCCGAGCGTAATGTTTATATTTTGGCAGATTTTCAATAGAAAAACTGTCAAAACATCAAATCACAAACTTATTTTACGTTGCTGAAATCGGCCCTTAAGATGACTATTTATATACATACTAGCATCAACTTGTACCAACAACTATAACAAAATAAGAAATGAAGTGATGAATGGAACGACTTATTCCCCATAACTCATAACTTCCCTATATTGTAAGGTGATAGTACCTATAGGTCCTATAGATCTTAAAATAGGTCTTTAGTACCACATGCGTTAGATTTTTTTTTAACGGGCAACCCTGATCACCAAGTAGATACAAGAAAAACAGCAATAAAGTTAACTTCTTTTATTATGATTATTATTATTCATTGAATGCTGCTAGATGTTTAAAGATAAATTTTGCATTTTTGACTTGACGAATAATAATGATAATTTGAAAAGGTCCTGAACTCCTGAAGTAGCGACTTTTCCAAATAAAGTCGAAAAGGATAGCACTAGTTTTAGGCTCTCAATTTAGTTTAGTTTAGAGATTGTGTAGGTACAGCAGAAATTAGCCGAATTGTCTTCATTCATAGTATCAAGACGCCAGTCTGTAATGTCGCTGTGACACCAAGAACGAGCTTCAGGCATAGAACATATACCTACAATCATCAATCAAGATCAAGATGCATATACCTACTAACTATTCTGGATTAAGACTCAGCTTTCCTTGAACTAGAACTATTTTATTCTATTTAAGTGCTAAAGTGACTATTATGTTGTATTCAGTGGTCATCATAGTGCCAGGATAGTTATGCAAAACAAACCTTCATACATACTGTGATTTGATAAAAAGACGATGGAGGCAGGACTAATAAGATACATATTTTAACTCGTTACATGAGTTTAGCAAACGAATATTTAAAAATAAATTATAAGTCATATTATAATATTAGCTGCGTGAGGGCCACAAACTTATGAATAATTTATAGAACTTATATCTAATGACGTCATATCAGCCATTGATTGGCCTTCTCACTCTCATGCAAAAATAAATTATGGAAAATATTAGAATTCTTTAAAACATATTAATTTTATGATTGATTTCTTATACGAAGGAACAGCTGTTCCTCATAGCTATGCGCCTTATTTGAAGTTTAAGGATAGCAGTTCTTAAAGATAAATCGCGGTAATTTTAATACAATTATTACGTTTATTATAAATGTTAAACAAAATCTCTTTGATTGATATCAATAAACTAAGTCGCGCGATGAAAAAATGCAGTCAAAAGTTACAAATGTTGTAACAATTTATCAAACGTACCTACGATGTTTACTGACGTACCTACTTATATTAATATGTTAATTAACTAATACTTATCTAGGTAGGTAAGTATTAGTTAAGGATAATGCGATAGTTTGGATGGACGGACGGATGGATGGATGACTGGATGAATGTTTGTTTGTTACTCAATCACGCCGCAACGACTGAACCGATTTGACTGAGATTTGGCACAGAGGATAGATTATAGTTTGGAATAACATAGTCTACTTTTTATCTCGGAAAATAAGAGTGTCCGCGGTAATTCAACAATCTTAAACCGCGCGAACCAAGTCGCGGGCATCAGCTAGTCTACAATAGTACATAATAGTGAATTTTTGTAGGTACACATATGTAACAATTTTAATAATAATAAAATTATTTGAATCCACGAGTTTTACTTCTATAATATTACCTTAACTAGTTTAAGATCAACAGCGTCAACAGTGCACTGTACAAGGCTTTACATTTTTTTTTAATTTAAAATATTCGATGCATAGGAATACCTCTATCCAATCCCCAGTCGAGCAGACATTCATTACATCAGAGTTAACAATCGTACCGGATATACCTTATACGTTCCAACAAATATTAGAAGGTTACCCGCTCAGCACTTTATCGCAACGATCATATTTTGTTCTTTTCGTCACAAACTGTTGCTATCCAACATCCCTTCTCTCGATTAAAATAAATATTTTTGTACCTTTATTTAGGGGTGAAACCCAGCCATGGAGTTTACGTCGCCGATCTTCCGTTGCGTACACCTGCTCACATGATTCCACACAAAAACTCACATCGCACACTTTTGACGGAAGACGAATTGCTATACGTCGAATGTTAATAAGATCGCTGGGGATATGTTCCGTTTCGGTAGAAGAAATTACGTTTAAAAGATATAGAATTTTTTATCATCTATATATCGATCGATTGTCTTCATTTTAACCAAGAAAATACGTACCAAACTTTGAATATTTAGGTGTGGCAAGTAGACTGCGCCGTAAATTACGCAACGGAAGATCGGCGACATAAATTCTGACACGCGTGTTTCGGCCCAAATGTAGTTTAGATCACGTATGAAGAAAGACATTTAATTAATGTAGAGATTTAGTAAACTCAAATATCAATGCGTGATACATGTGGAAAATTACATGCAAAAACAGAAAAACGCACCACGAACCACCAATAAGGGTTTCATTTTATTTGACTTGGGATGAATCTATCGAAACTAAGTCATTTCTTCATCATCCGCAAATCTCTATCCCTGTAGGGCCTTTTTTAAAATTTTAAATAGATAATAGTCGCTTGGGTTCAGATCCTGACTTTACGAAGGTGGTTCACGCAATCGAATCCCGTTTCCAGAACGATGTTTTGAAAAAGCCCTTTGCCGATTTTGCTCTTTTTTATTTTATTTTTAAGATTCTTTGTGAATTTTTTTGAAGAACGTCCTTGCCAAAGAAATTTTAATCAAGTGTAATCAAATCTGCAGTATTAAAATATAATACAGAACGTCCCATTTTTATACGAACCGAAACCGAAAGTAGCAAAAACTGAAGGCTTCCTAGGGTACACTGCCGGAGTATCTAATTTTAAACTATGAAGCGAAGTGGTTCATTAATTAAACTAGCCATTTAGTTTTAAAACGTCAAATTTACATATTCATGAGCCAGTTATCGTACGGCAATTGCCTCTCCGCAGGAGAAAATGACGTATCCGGCTATATTGGGCACTTGATATTTCTAAATTCTAACAATTTATAAGCGCGGTACACTTTCTAGGTCAAACTAAGTCCTTTAGTATCATGATATTAATTTATAAACTATCTATTCGTCTTTAGATAACTTACCTACTTCTATTCCATTAATATTTCCTCTTTTTCTCATTGATTATAAAAAAAATCGATTTAAAGTGTTTAAATACATTTGAAATTCCAAATATTTAACTGAGCATTGTAGTGAAACTTAAAATGACTCCGAATTCGTTCTTTGTATGTTTTCATTTCAATGATTATATGGTTAATTTTCTAGCTTTACTGGAGATATAGAAATAATTTACAAGGGACCATTTATTATATTAGTTACTTCAGACAACGTAGATATATTATGGTTCCTCTAAATAGGTAGCAGTCATCGATTGGATGCTTAAGGCTGAGGATAGACAACGTTGGCGATGAGAGGCCTATGCCCAACAGTAGATGCATATTGTCCGTTTAATTGAATGAATTCATATGAAGATAAATAACGCAGTTGATAAGACCAAAAATGGAAATTGAAAAACTATGTTAAGTTAATCCATTTGATTCAAATCCGTGATCGGATGTCGTGGATAACGAGTGAATATAAATTACTGGAGCTCGCTGCGGCCAAGTGAAAGTCCGCAATAATATCCAACTTCTGACCAATGCAACTGTCGCAAATACGTACTACGGCCACGGGCAACGGATCAAGATGGAATACTGATCAAGATGGAAGATGGAATATATCATTTTGGAATACATACATAAAATACTGGTAGAAATGGTAGCCGAAATAATGACACAATTTTGTTTAAGATAACTTAATCCAATAGGATGTTATTTGTAAGCTTTACAGCGAGACGAAAATCTAAATTTTTAAAGACAGAAAAGGATCTAGGCCACGATTTTAGAACAAAGAAAAAGTACATTAAAATGAAAAAGAAATACTTGAAAAACATATGTGGAATTATAATATTAGAAGGTATTCATAAGAAATACGCCAAGAGAAGGCGACTAGCTTAGAAAATCGTAAATCTGGTTCTTTCTGTATATCTAGTCTATAATATATACATTATACATACCTATCTAGTCTAGCCAATAAATACTATATATGTCCTTTCATTTAATTTTTACAACACTCCCCAAAAATAACTTTTTACCATATTTTTGAAAATAAAAGCGGGTTTCGTTCTTGACCTGTTTGGAATTTTTGAAAATCTGTATGCAGTTTGGATTAACTATTTCAATACCGGTACTATTAGGCCAAATTCTTTTATCTCTAATGATTGTAAGTTTTCACCTCACTGAACATCAAAATAACAATCCTGATTAAACACGATTTAACAAAAATCAATCATTTTAATGATTTCAATTTATAAATTAATCTAAGTCTTGGGCTTTACTTAAAGAGCTAACCGAATCGACCCGGAGGTTGAATAGTTTTCATAGATTACACTCTAATATTTAAATAGGTAAACATAGCTTTTACTTAAAAAAAATTAAATAGAGTTATCGTGCAACCGATGACAGTATTCACGAAACCCTTAACACTACCTTTGTAGGTATTACAATAACTTATTTAATTTCCATTCGAGACTTTTTGCTAGTAATAAAAATGGTAAGCACTAGATATTATGAGTGAATACTCAATTCTATTTTATAACAAACCTATGGACCTTTAATACCTACTTTCATGCAATAAATACATTGAATAACTCGTCATTGCAATAACAATAAAGTAGGTTACCTATAGAGTAGCTGATGACAAAAGACCGGTATCATGGTGGGATCACGATGACAAGCGGATAATTGTTTTGCAACTACTATTGTCTGAAAACCTCGGTAAGTGCCTACGTGTATTTTACGTGTAATAACACGTGCAGTTAATGTGTGTATGATTGGTATCATTATTATCTTAGTTTTCAAAGTTAATGATTAGGTAGAATAGCGAGAAAGTTATTCCCAACTAAAAATTTAAATAGAAAATATTGTTTCGAAGTAAGTGTATATTTAGATTATGATACGGAAAACTGAGTTTCTATCACATTTTGAAAGATAAACGAGAATGATATAACTTTATGAATACAATACTGTTACGTGATAGGTAGGTACGAGAGGTAGTAGAGTAAAGACAAGATTACACTTTTAAGTTCTTTTAGCATTGTGCAAAATTGTTTTTTGATAACTATAAAATAATATTAACTGTTTAAATTTAATTAGTAGCTGTAATAAATGAACACTGTAGATTTCCAGCCTACTTTTAAAAGATGACTTACCGAAGCATATTGTGTCCCCAACTAACAAAATGGTCATAAGATTTTAAGCTTTTATGATTATTTCGTCACATAGGTGTCGTATATTAGCAAGTTTTAAAATGTGACGTTGTACAGGCATCATGTATATTGCATTTAAGTTTCAATGCAATTTGGTAATAAAAGTCGTTGTACAAACGTCTGTATGAAATAGCTATAAAGCAATTTAATCGTAGAAAATACACAGTCATACAAACGTTTTAGGCGGGACATTTTGGCTGGTATTACAACCTTAATAACGCTGCTATAAGACTATGCATGTGAACATGACATTTTAAATATATTCGCAGTAATGTAAACCAGCCAAGCCCAATTAACGCGACAGAGAGTGATGGTTCCGTACCTATTTTTTAACCGACTTCCGACTTCCAAAAAGGAGGAGGTTATCAATTCGGTCGGTATCTTTTTTTTTTCTGTTGAAAATCGATGTCAACACGAATGAACCGATTTGGCTGAAATTTGGAATGGAGATAGCTCATACCCAGGATTAGCACATAGGCTACATTTTATCCCTGATAATTAAAGAAACCTTAATCATGTCAATCAAGTCATTATGGCCATACCTCCCATGGTTAACGACACAACACAACGGCCCCTAGTCCCCGGATAAAGTTGGGAACCGACAATTATGTCATTTTTCCACGTTGACAAAATATGTTTTTTGCCGCATTCCCAAAAAACTTATGGCCTCTAAAATGTTCTGTTAATGTAAAAAACTATTTTTTGGAATGACAAATAACGGTTTACTAAAATGTTTTAGGGAACTCTGATAGGTTCGTAATGAAAGAACGCCATGTTCTTTAAGAGTTTATAACTCTTAACACAGCAGTATTCATCGTATACAAGTATTTTGTAACTTATAATGGCACGATGAAGGGAGTTTTAACTCTTAACACAGCAGTATTCATGGTATATAAGTATTTCGTAAGTCATAATGGCATTATGACATATAATAATTTATTTTTTATTTAAAAAATAATAATTAAATACACAATAAATGAAGGGGGCATTTAAAATTTATTAATAAACCTAAAAAGTTGGTCCCTAAAGTAATATTCGCATTAAGTTTTCCAAACTTAAACATAAACACATCCCATTTCAAACTTGTAAATAATTTGATTACACTTATAGTATAAAAATATAGTCTGCACACATGCAGAATTTATTAATAGTTAAATTCTATTACTTATAATTGAAAGCGCTTCGATACTGCATCAAATAGATTCATTGTTCCGATAAACGTCTGCGCTATGAATGCTTTGATAACTATAGGACTAAATACTCATACCAATGATAATATTACAACACTACTACGTTCTCGCTTATTACTTTTGAATGACAGCTATACGACTTTATAGAAATAGTAACTGCGCCAAAATCGCGTTGTATAAGTGTTTGTATGACTTATTTTCATGCCATTCAGTTTTTCGAAAACGTTTACACAATTCTTAAATGACTTATATTAAGACCATTTTGTTAGTTGGGTCCTGTTCAATACGACGTACAAATATAAATACATAGGTAAAGTACACCTTATGCATTTATCAATATTTGAACTATGTTGATGTTAATTAGCATACCTAGATGACGTTAACGAACCGGCTCTACTTCCGGGATCGTTATATCGTATCGTAGTGAATGAACATCATTACAATGCGACGTTGCGTACATCGTTTAGTGAAACTCGTGTGTTTCACAGAACATCCGTTACGTGAAATCGTTCGCTTAGTAGGGATAAGACGATAGACGGAGTACGCGCTCACCTGGGAGTTGTCAATCGCGTACATAATAAATGCGAGTTAATATGCGCGCTCGGAGCGGACGCATGGCATGACGCGCGACTGCGGCGTACGTCGCGGTGAGACTAGCGAGTTAGCGCCTGCGAGCGAGGCGAATAGCGTAGCGAGCGCATACGCACACCTCCACGCATGGGCCCGTTGAGTGAAGGGGAAGCGGGGCACGCGAGATCCGGGTTGCGCGCCCACAGTGCAGCGGGCGGCCCCCAAACAAGCGCCGAGCGCACCGCTGACCTCTGTCACTCACGCGACTACAGCCGGCGGGCCGCGCATCCAGCTCTATATGTCGCATCCGGATGTATTGGGGATGCGGAGAAATTAGATGCTCCCGAAACAGAAAAAAGTTTAACTGTAACCAGATTACGGAAAATTGGATGTAATATTCGTCATATTATTAGATTTTGTTCATATAAAATGTAGCCTATGTCATTCCAACCATAATAAAGAATCGATTGACACCTCATCTGGCAAACTTGGTTCGGTAATTTAGGTATATGCATACTCGTATATAGTACATAGACTGCTAAAATTAACTTTTGGCCTTCTTTTCAAAAGGAAAGAAATCCTTCCTTGGCTTTGTAGTCAGGTGAAGAGGCAAAACTTGACAATATTATTCTTACAGTCTAAGATCCGGTATAAGAAATTTATACCCTCATCTGTTTTTATTAGTGATAAGAAATAAATGATAGATAAGATACTCATTGAAATATCGCACATAGGTTGCCTAGCTAAATTGCGTACGGACTACGGATACTATTAAACAATTAAATTTACTATGTCTACTCCCCTCATTAGTTATTAATTCATATCGCAGTGTAAAAACCAGATGAATGTATCTAAAAAAAATCAAAAATCGTTTTTTTTTCATAAAACTGGTCACAAACTACCAAAACAACAATATAATCAATATAAATTATAATTATTTCAATTGAAGAGGCAAATCATTCTTTTTTTTGCTCTCCTGTAAAATTGAGAAAATGTAGATACGTTCATCTGACTCTTACACTGCGATATACCTATATCAATTAGTGACAACAATGAAGAAAATAAGTAATTTTAAAACAGCACTGATAAATCTTTCTTTATAAAGCAAAACCGTTCTTGATTTATTGTTGAAAAACACTGGCGTAAAGGATTATCATAATGTGCATGCAATGCTTATGGTAACTAATCTATTTAAGTTAATAAGGATTAATACTGTATCCATCTAAATAGATTTCCAATTACCACATTGTACGTGACAATTTGTTTAGAAGTTAAAAGCTAGATATATGCCAATGTGGACTTTTTGTGTAGACCTATCTCACCATACCACTTCCATTCAATGTTTTGTTATATCTCATAGAGATTAAACAGCGTTTTTGATGAAAGCCCCCAGGTGGCTTGACTTTTTCCGACATTTTCAACAATTATCATCGAAATATCAACCAATTTACACAAAACCTTAATAAATTATACACCTAACCCTTCCTCATGAATTACCATCAAAGACCTGCTTCCTAACTATTTAGCATTCCAGTATGATATATTGCAGAAACTAACTAGGAGTAAGTACATGTTTACTATACCATGTTATGCCATACAACATAACACGGCATTATACCTTTCTCTATTCCTTCCCTCTCATAATCCTATGGGACCAAAATTCGACACAACCGGAAAGAGATCAGGCGCAGGATCTCTCCAAGGAACGGAGAATTTGGATTTATAGTAAGTAAGTATACAAGTAAGGAGTTTTCCTGTAACCAGCAACCCAATTCATAGCAAATAAGTATCAAGAATTTCATTTGTTTTCATTATCTTACCTGGATCCGGTCTACAAGTTCGCGAGGATTGAATTTACTGTCGGCTGGATTCAAATTAAATACAACATTGAAGTGCACAAACTCTGGCTTCTCACTCGTTTCCCCACTTTTATTTTCAGAAAGCGTTACATAGTAAAAAGTTTCTACCAAATTAAGGTATTTACTATAAAATTCGGTAAGGCACGAGCGAGGAACTGATATGAACAACTGCGGTTCTTTTGACATATTTCGATTGGTGCCGCGATCGAAATCACGCACTAAAATTTCTATTTAATTGCATAATTCTGATCAAAATTTATCATAACTTTATTTTTCACAACACAGCTCACAAATCTTTGCACCATTTCTTTAGTTTTTTGAGATTTGACAATGAAATCTTTGACGTTCGGTTGACCATCCGTGACAACCATAGATCACAGATTAGGTATTAGTTCCATAGATGATAGGTACACTATGTGACAACCCCGTGAAGTTGTCATTTTGTCACTAAATATTGCCAACTCAAAAATATCTAACCTAAATACAAAAAAGCCAAAAGTATAATACTGGACAGCGATCGAAAAAACTGTGTATAGCTTGGCAAAAAAATCTAGAAATGGGATGCATGAAAGCATTCTAAAAGCCACTGCTTGGGAATTGAATTGAAAATCTAGAAACGGAACTAATTTTTTTCTTTCCTGGCAACACACAATATAACGTCATTCATCGTTTTGAAATTTGAATTTCATTAAATACTGTATTAAATTATGAGAAATACCTAGTAGGTACTTGAAAATTAATCGATTAAGGTAGGTACATAAATAAAACTATCCGTACCTTATTCTTTTAAGTTTATAAAAATGGCTCATAGAACTTTTCAGCCTCATAGAAGTTGTTCATGTCCACAAACATATAAGAGTTGTGAATCCGCCCCCAAAGCTTTAAACGTTACATTACATTTGACTACTCATTCAGGTTTATCAAATCTTTTATGACATGCTTACCTACTAAAAGTGTTTTAAATTTTTCGCAGTTTAAATAGTATTGAATGACGAATGATTATTTTATTTTCAACAAGATAGAATGTCTCGTACGTATGTTTCGGGAGTCGAAACACCTATCAAGACCAAGATTCAAGAACCCATCAAGAACAAATCGAGATGGTGGATCGAGATCATATCGAGAAAGTTGTCTACGGTCTAGGCGGAAGGCCGTGAAAATTTTGGCGGTAATTTCAAAATTGTTAGAAAGTTCCCGCCAGTTCCCGCCTTTTAAAGGTCGATATTCCATATATCGTGAAGGTTACAAAATATATCTTTTAGTGTGTATCACCAGTTTATTTACAAAAAATATAATAACAAAAACATCATATTATTATACTTTAATCAACTTTACACCTATTTGCCATTTCGGATTAACAAAGTACTCTGAAGCACAGCTCTGAACTCTCCTCCTTATTCCAGGCTTGAGACTGGCGCTGAGTAAACCAGCGGCGGAGTTAAGTGGCTTGCAGTCATCCACAATTTACATTCTGCAGATAAAGTGTTGTATCCATTTAATCTGTAAAATTATAGGTCTAAGTTAGTTAACAACTTATAGTTAGTAACTGGACTTTCGCTCGTTTATCGGATGTAAATCTAGGATCTTCTTCGACAGCTGGATTTTACATTACCTACTTAAATGTTTAGATTTAGAATACAGTTTAAATGCACGTTTGGGTAGATACAGTCCCCCATAGGATTTGCATCGTTGGATTTAGGGGGTTTTCATCTTATTCTTATCTTATAGATATTCTTTTTTAGGAATTACTAACTTTTTCCCAAATCTGACTTCTGGATGTTTACGATAAGCCTTATATAATACATAAAGGAAAAAATATATTCACCTGAAAAAATCCTTCAGGTCTAGAGAATAGACTATGTTCTTAAATACAACGAAGGATTTTACTTAATCAGAAAAATATGAGTTGTCTGAATCATCAGAGGGGGATATATTTTCTTTTTTCAACGATTTCCGCTTCTTTTTATTTTGTTGACGTGTTCGGAACATTTTGCTTTCATCAGCGCATTTGGTTGTTATGCTCGTTCTGAAAGTTTTAATTTTTATCATAAAATCTATTGGTTCATGTGTGCAGCAGTAGGCATATTGTGCCATACGCAAGTGGCATTCCGAAGATGTGGTAGATTCACTTGTCGCTCAAAAAGCACTTTGTAAAATTTTTTATGAATAAAAAACCATTTTATACTGTACATGTGTTGTTGCTGTGAAATAATTTGTTACCACTACTACCCTATCGGCAAACTACAGTTTATCACTATTTTAATACTTTTTCAGACCTAAGTTTTTAGATCCATCAACAAATATATATCGAACATCAAATACATAAATCAAATTCATAATAATAATTCGAGTATTATTTCGAGTATATCGAGTACTATTAAAAAACATTTTGCGATTCTTACCGTACAACACTTTCGGGTACACGACAGTTTTCCACCACAGTTTGGACAATATCGTTCACGAGCACTGGGTCGAGTTTTCTTTTAGCAGGTTTATCCGGAAAAGCTGGAGAAGGTTTTCCCGTCAGAGAGTGCGTGGCAAGGACTCTGAAAAAAAAAATTATATACAAAGTGTAGTCACTTATTGGGGCAATAAGAGCTTCGTGGAAGATAATTTTGGAAACAAAATATGTACCGAATAATATTCACTAATATTGTGGTGGACGTTATTGGTAAGGGCTGGCGTATAGACGTAAGTACTTACTTTCGAGAAAAGACTGCTGTCAATAACTTTCGAGTAGCAATTGTGTAAGATGTCCAGTCCATATTCTTCATCAGTCGTGCAGGAACTTCTGTATTACCATCTCCAATGGGAACCTAAAATAAATAATAAAACCTAACTAAAATGAATTGTCAATCTTAAAGTAGATCAATAATAATATGATTTAATAGGTCCAATGATATGATATAACATTAAGTGTATATACGGGTAAGTATATTATTATGAGATAGTAACGAGAATTAAAAGTAAATTAAAATGCGGGTCTGGAAAACAGCATTTGTATTTATTTTTCCTGTTACCAACTGCAGGTTACTGAGCCCAACTTCAAAAACAATGAAATTAGAAAACGTACCAAGTCGTTATTGTTTTTCATATTATTCTTGGGTTTTAGGGCTCTCTTTTGGTCATTTTTTGTATGAAACTGAAGAAGTGAAGCTTTGACGTCACGATCTAAAGAACACTCTCGCTGTTTGTAAGTTGAATCAAAATCTCCACTGGAATTCTGAATAATAAAAAAAAAAACAAAAATTAAGAATAAATTAATAAAAATATTACGAAAACGATTGATCATAATTATGTATTTGTATAAATAGATACTTACAAAATCAGTAGTAACCGTCAGATTCCTTTTCCGTTTGAGGGATTTCTGAGTATGTTTAGCATCTAAGTATTCTTCGCTCGAACCATCAGACGTTCTTTCATAGGATGCGGTTATAGACGTTTGAGGAGTTTTTGGTTTCAGTTGACTTTCTAAAATTTCAATTTTAGTACACAGCTCTTTTATAATGGCTTCCATTTTTTCTATTTCCGGTAAGTAAAAATCTAAATCAGTCTGAGTGCCCTGGTCACAGGCTTGTTTATTTGGTCTTTTTTCTTTTGATAGTTTCAAGCGTTTCGGCTGATATTTATATTTTGGAGTACTCGTACAAGGAGGATGCGTCACCTATTAACAAAAAATGGGTAATTTTAAGTTAAATAGTGACTTAAGTGTTGTTTGGCATTAATTTTAAAATCCTTAACCAACCTTGGTCCCAATGAAACTGTTTAAAATTTGCGCAATCGCTGCCGAGGATTCCATAGTTTCCACCCTACGTCCGCGCTTATCAGCTGAAAATATTAGAGAACAGAAGTGAAGAAACCTCTCGCTATACATAGGTATAATAAATAAATATAATATATAGATATAATAAATAGTTATTCTAATTTATAAACCTTTTATCGCACCCGGTTGCTTTATAAAATTACTATGCAAAGCATACATGTATAGAGTCTATTCGATCGTACCTTACACCTTCAGGGTAAAGTGTGCGATGTTTCATCTAAAATATGTACCTATGTATGTATTATGAAAACGATACCGGATTTTTAAAAAGCAATGCTTCGGAGCTCAACGTAATTTGCTAGAACTTTATCTATGCAGACGGTGTGCAAGTTAACAGCCAAGCAGTTTAAAAGAAGTCTGTCTATATAAATACTTCAGGCACAACAGCAGGTAATAGCTAACTACCAACTTACCATGACTGTGATATTTTTCGTGTTGATGTTGATCACTTTGGAGGTCCAATAAGGCGTGAGCGGCATCCAAATCAGATTTCACAGCGAAGGAAGTCATTTTGACTGTAAATATTTTTGTACATATGTAATTAAAAACAAATCAATGACCACCACACAAAAAGCTTGGAGAGATATATTATATGCCCACTATAAGTAACTAATAAGAATCAAATGTAATTTACTTAGTACTGAGATGCCATCGTATATAAAACACGAACAAATTACTAATCAAATTATTTTTATAAGTAAATATGACAATGGATTATCGTCTGGGATAGTTAATTAACTACTAAATAAAGTAGGTACACAGTACACAGTAAATAAACAGTAACACTTGCGGGGAAACTATGAAAACTTAAAAATACCACGTGTGCTCAAAGGTCTGTTACAACTTGCAGGTATAAAAATTAAATAGGGTGCACTTGCTAAGCTCAGTGCGGTTCGAATAATATTCCCTTTGTATTCTTGTACAGGCTGCCTCAAATAGCCTGAATGGTCAACGTTCCTATTGTTTACTCTCCTTAACCTATTGGAACCCGATTGCAAGTTATAGATAAGATAAATAGAAAATTAATATATATTACATAGCTATATTGAAGTAACTATATAACAGTAGGTCTAGTAGGTTTATATATAATCTAACACCATATCATATCATATGGTACATAGTATTCGATAATGTCCCTATTTTACTTTATGACCTAGCAGAGCCGACAGATGTTGTACTGATTGTCGTTTAAAAGGAGGTAGGTGAAAAACACACGTACACATATTATATGTATTACGATATTATTGTCAAAACGACTAGGCAAGATTAATTGCAATCTTTTTTTTAAAGATTTAGGTACAAGTAAAATATTTAGTCGTAGTAAAACGGTATGTTTAGAATATCGGCAAAAAATATTTTACTCATCTACAGAACCTGAGGATTTTTGAGACCCGAGGGGGAGTCCCTTCCGCCTAAGTGCTATCTCTATACAAAGAGATTGTTCAACCTAATTCTCAATTATTTAGTAGTTAGTACATACATAATATTATGTACAAGAGCCAGCGGGAATAGAGCCTAAGAAAGTCGACTCGAGTCGGTACTCGCAGAAGAGGTATTTACTGCACTATAAAATTATCAAATAGTATACATATTATATTGACACGTATGAAATATGAAATCACACGTACTTAAAACCTGTGCAAAAACTTGGAAGTAAAGTTCTTTAAAAATAAATCCAAACAATATAATAAATTAACCGGCATTCGAACCTGACACCTTACAACTTCTTGCATCACTGTATATAAGAAAATAACAAATAAAAAATAAACTTACCGGTACAACTCATATAATCACACCTTCTTAATAATTTTTTTTGCATATAAATTTCTTTAGATACAAATAAGATTTGTAAGCACTTGAAGTAACTTCATCAATCACTCAAACGATACTGACCATATTTGCAAGAGGGTTGGGGAGTAAACTTGTTGCGGGTTTAGTCAAAACCATAGCGCCTATTGTTTCCTTATCAGGTAAATAAGCTGTTCTCAGTTCTCTATGCAATGAAAGTTGTACCTGGAAACAGCATTCATAAAATTACGTTTATTATCCCAATTAGGTTGTTGTCTTCAACTAGCATTCTTATAGGGATTATAACTGAAAATGGGATAAGGCCAGTATTTTCTAAAAATCTTTTATACGTAGGTACCTACTTGAGTAGGATCTTAAAAATAGCTTTTACACCTCTAGGTATTTGTGCTAAAACGTTTTTATGGTACAAAAACTTACAATAATTTTATGAATGACTAGGTGATGCCCGCGAAATCGTATGCGTGGATTTAGTTTTTTAAAAATCCGCAGGAACTCTTTGATTTTCCGGGATAAAAAGTAGCTTATATCACTCTCTAAGTTTTAACGTTTTTTTCTCAACTTTTCATGCAAAAAATTAGGTCGACACGTTACGAACCTAAGCACGATTCTATCTTAGACTGCATCGTCATCTACTATCTGGTGAGATCCCAGTAAAAAGGCTATCTTGTCATCAAATAAAACAAATCTATAATATTGTAGGCTCGCAAAATTTTATAAAACGGTAACTTACCTCTTGAATTATAATATGTTACCACGTTGCCCTATTTCTTGAGGCTTTGCACTGCTTATGCACACATTTTATTTAACGATCTTTAATGACGAAATTGCTAATAACTAATTTTAATTTTGAATACTGAAATTGATATTTATATAACAGCTTATTGATTTTTTTAGCATTTTAAAATATTATTCATTATTTTGCACAACTTTTGCGTAATACCTACCCATGAAGTTCTGTTAGTGTTGTTTGTGCTCTATGGATCTTTTTTTTTCTCTGGATCTGTCTTTTTTTTTTTATCAAATTACCCTCTTCTCATTGTAAAAATATACCAAATTGCTAAACGTAACTATCTAGTGAAATAACATTTAGACGGATTTTATGTAAAGTTTTTTTTAAATTTTTATATTATAAAATACATAATATTATGTATGTGAGGTATTATTTAAGTACATGCTTAATTTTATGAAGGTATAAACACAAGAAAGAATAAAACTATTTTTAGCTAGGACTAGAAGGTAGGTAGCCTTAACTTCAATAGTGACTTGATTCGCGTTGAAGTCTTTTACATAACGTATCAACTGCAACGAAATAATAATATACCTACTTCATCCAGCGGGAATAAGGCTATGTTCACATGTAACGCGCGTTAACGCGCGTCAACGCGCGATCAAATTTGAAGAGAGTTCAGATGATGAGCGCTATGCGCGTTGCGAGAGTACTCGTCAGTCTAGTTCGGTAGAACGTAGAAAATGGACGTGGAGGAGGCTATTATTTTGTGGTTATATTATAAAAGAAAAATATAGAAAAAGAAAACGTACACATTGGGTTCATCCAATTTGAAAAATAGACCCAGTTTGTTTGCGACACTATATCCGAATCTAAGAGACCATGAATCTAAATTCTTTAATTACTTTAGAATGTCTACAAAGTCATTCGACAATTTGCTTCAACTCATCAATTTCACTCATTTTAAATGCGAAAACAAAATATAATTACGAAAATTAACAAAATTACATGCGATCGCGATGAAAGCGCGCGCTCAACTGAACAGCAAACGGACATTACATTAATATCAAAGCGCGAGTCAACGCGCGATTGTCTGCGTCTAGAAACTTTTTCTCTGAGCGCCGCGTTGACGCTCGCTGACGCGCGTTAACGCGCGCGCATGTGAACGGTTGCTAGGTATATATTAGGATGTCTAAGCGCGCGATTTGAAAACGCGCGTCGCAATTCAGCCATCTGAACATAGCCTAATTTGTTTATTTGGTTCGAGATAAAAAAATAGCCGAAAAAAATTGTCCACGATGAAGCTAGAACATTTTTGCATTTTTATAACAATAACTATGTTTTTTAGATTTTTCCGAATTTTTAAATTAACGCATATCAAGTTTGTTTTAATCGTCTAATTTTCGACTATCAATTCACATTAAAAAAAATCACGTATGACGGGGCTTGAGACTTGTACTATCGGCTCCCGAACCACTAGCCATAAGGGAGATTTGAAATAAATTGAATATTTAATAATTAATTTAGGATCAATCAAATCTGGATGTTTAGGTACACTACCTACCTACCAAAAAACCTTAAGGTTAACTTTGGGCCTTGGGTAGTAAGTAGATATTATTAGCCAGGTTTGAAGACAACTAAGCTATGAAGTAACCGGGGGTGTATTGTATTGAGTAACGAATTCCATTGTTTATCATTACTTATAGGGGACGGCGTTACTCGGGTATCCCGACTCCCAAGATCTATTGTAGTTTTTATATCTACCTGGGTATACCCATGTCTATTGCGTACACCAAATAGTGTAACGTTCAGTTAATTTTTATAGACCAACGTGGTAGGAAGTTACAAACATTTCTATTGGTAGTAGTCATAACACTAGATTTTTACGCGATGGATCAAAGATTGTGGCTGCTAGTGGAGTGGGTAGACGAGCAAAATGTGTTCTCAAATTATGGGGTGGTAAACACTCATTATTTGATCAACTACGAACCAGATTTGCATACGGGAAAGGTTGTATTTATTCGCGACAAACATAATAATGGAGCAAGGAAAGGACAAATTCTTAGAGTTTCTGGTAAGTGAGTTACAACTTTTTATTGATTTTGTGCGTGAATTAATGAATGAAATGTTCTTTATTGTACCCACACCAAGAAAATAAAAAGAAAAAAACATAATAGAAAAAGTTAACCAAAGGAAGTGGGTTAAAAAAGTAGGTACAATTGGCGTGCATGTGCAATTATAAATTACCTACCTAAATAAGACTTATAGTAGGCATAGTCTGGTCTGTCTGTCAAGGATCCTTAATACAGAAGTGTGTATTTGATGTGTATTGAGTGCGCACTAACTTGTCTAACTTATTCTTTGCCAGTAATAAGTATACATAATATTATGTACACCGACACCGACAGAAAAAGTTTTCTTTATTACGTTAGCGCGTAACTGCGATCGCATAGGTGCTTCCTTGCTTGATGGGGCAGTCGATACCTATCAGCTTGGATCAGCTATTTTGGATGTACAGCTTCGCCGATAGGATGTTAACTAGCTGAAGCCGAAGTAAAACTAATAAAGCCAGAAAGTTCCTCACTCCTCAAAAACTACGGAGCGTTGAAGCCAAGCGTTGGATTGAAGTTTCTTAGATCTAACGATTTTCAGAAAAAATCCTATATTTTTTACAGACAACAAACATTACGTGAAAGAGCTAAAGCTGATGCTGGAAAGGCAAGACAACCAAGTGAAAAATGTCCTATCATTATGTATGAACACCATCAAGGAAATGAAAACCGGCTCTATGGTCAGTGATTTGTTTTTATATTTTATTC
Organism: Hipparchia sbordonii; assembly: GCA_038048805.1. Taxonomy (NCBI): domain Eukaryota; kingdom Metazoa; phylum Arthropoda; class Insecta; order Lepidoptera; family Nymphalidae; genus Hipparchia; species Hipparchia sbordonii. The sequence goes on from CM076110.1 coordinate 9,043,441, forward strand.
GACAGCTGTTTGTTTCCTGATTGTGTAAATGCTTTATATAGTGTAAAGCCCCGGTGTAAGCAACGAAAGTTTACATACGATGATCGCCTATCGCAATAATTTTTAACGCTTTCAGTCCGTCTTCTAAACTAGACCAAGGTAGGTAGATATATATACTACATAGGTTTATAGTTAATAAGCCTAATTTTGACTCCATTCATTGGTCTATCTTCTTCCGAAGCAAAAGACAAAGGGTTCCCGCAGGACTTTTAAAAACCTAATTCCGTAATAAGGTTTATACTGAGATATTAAGCCTAATTTTGAATCCTTTCATTGGTCTATAAGCTAGCTTCTTCCGAAGCAGAAGACAAAGGGTTTCCCGCAGGACTTTTAAAAACCTAATTCCGTAATAAGCCGGGGGCAAAAGCTGGTGTTAAAAATTGTAGATATAAGAAGGTAAGTCGTGTAGGTAGGTACATAGAGATAAGAAGGTTTAAAATTAAGTGTAAATAGGTACCTGGTTCAATAATCAAAGTACCTAGGTACCTTAAGTCAATTTATCGTTTGCGCACACCTATTTGCATTAAACAATCGATTGCATGACCGCAGTTTACTATTGATGTGTCGCGCCAATTATCTTATCAGCTATCGGTCGATGACTAATCTGAAAGGGAATGAGATCATGTTCACAGAACTTGTCCAACTTCTAGTAAAAATAGCGCATACATCGTTCAAACTGTAGCCGCCGCACCGTCACGAATTAGTTCTAGCCATTCCTTAACTTAACTTATAGCTTAATAAAATACCTACAATGTTTGTGGTTCTATGTAACTTTTATACTACCAAGAAATCGTAATTGCAAAAAATCAGTCTATATAATCACACTAATAATATTTTAAATTAGACGATGCCCGCGACTTCGTCCGCGTGAATTAAGGTTTTTATTCCAGCGGGAACTCTTTAATTATCCGAGATAAAATTTAGCCTATGTGTTAATCCTGTGTAAGAGTATAATAATTAAATAAATAAATAAATGAGCTATCTCTATTTCTTTCAGCCTTTATTCATTCGTTCGTACGCACACACACACACACACACACACACATGCAAACTTTCGCCTTTATAATATTAAGTGTGATTAGTGTGATGCGAAAGTGTTTGTTTGTTGGGTTGTCCTTCAAAATATATGTAGGTACAGAGTAATCAAGCACGCAGAGAATCGAATTGAAGTTATTTTTTGTATGGACATAGTTGGGTACTTGACATAGGCTACCTTTTATCCAGGAAATACAAAGCCGGGATTTTCAAACATCTAACTTAACGTGGCCGTTCACGTGGTAGCAGGCAAAATCCAGCTGAACCTTCTCCAATGTTCAGGCTATCCATTTGTCGAATCCGGATTGAAATCGCTGAAGCAGTTTTTGAGATTAGGGTGCACAAACAGACAAACTCGGCGAGGGAATACTTTTATTTTATATTTTTATAATGTTACAATTAAAGTTATAGTAGCCTTAATCCAATGCTATGGTATGCTGCCCGTTCAGTTAAGTTGAATCTTTAGAATCAATTTTATCTAATATAAAATACAAAGTCCTGACTGACTGACTGACTGAGATATCGACGCACAGCCTAAACTACTGAAGTTGAAATTTTTACAGTTGGTTCCTTTTATGACGTAGGCGTACACTAAGGAAGGATTTTTGAAAATTCAACCCCTAAGGGGGTAAAATAGGGGTTTGAAAAATCGAACTTAACGTGAGCAAAGCCGCGAACAAAAGCCAGTAATACGTATTATGCGTTAAGTATACCTATATGCTTATATCAAAATTCTGTTTTTATTTACAGCTTTTCAACCCGAACCAAACTCAATCGGTATCTTGTCCGAGTGGTACAAATGTTCTGCATCATCAGGCTCCCCAACTTAGTTCCAGCGATACCGACTCCGACCAAGAGGTAACTAAATATCTAAATGAATTGAATTATTATTACTAGAAATTTTTCGTAAGGCCCGAGCGATCGTGATTCAAGGCTCCACCAACTCCACTAATGACACAAATTTTTTTCGTAATGAAAAAAATTTTCAGATCTAGTCATAGTTAAGCTATTCAGGCTACTATGTTGTCTATATTAGTCCATATTCTGATGTTTCTGAGCCATAACTTCTTCCGACCTCTTATCTTACCGATTTGCTCATATTCTTTATTTACAAAACTCAGAACAAAATGGTGAGATAAGGTCAGTAGAAGTTTTGGCTGAAGGGAACAATTCAGGGCGAGTCTGATAATATCTGGTCCGAGATGTTGATACGTGTATCAATCATTTAACGGTGAAAACTGAAAATTATTTTTCTGGAATACTAAAAGTTTTCATTTAAGCAGGTAGACTTTTTCTTAATTTTAATATTTAGCATATCATCTAATTCTTTTATAGGTCAACCCCGAGCTAAATATAACAAAAGCTACCCTGAGATACAATAGTTTCCAACCCAAACGCTCCGAATCCGCCGCTAGCGGACAAATTAGCAGACTGCTCCACGACACTGCTGTTTTCAACATTCGCAGACCTTTAATAAGCAGCACTCCTTTACCCGAAAAAATAACTGCTCCTGGTCACTTAACTAGGAAACTGCTGTTCGACCAAGGAACACAGACTGATCCGATAAGCGATACATCCATGGATAAACTGCAACAACTAGAATCGGTGTTACATCGTCTTTATACGCAATTCGTTACTTTAGTTTCGGACTTGCGTATAAATGAAGATCAGCGGCTAACTTTGGAGGGAATGTCTGATCGTAATACTGATTATGTAAGAGAAGAATCTGCTACGGAGCGCCAGACTACACCGAGCGTCGATCTTGATACGCATAGCAAAAGAAATGCTAATGGTCTGCAAGTTAGAAGAGCCTCAGCACAAACAACTAACACTGGATTGCCGATCTTTGAAAGTATGGATGATATGGTATGTGAACTAGTCATTCTTCGTGCTAAGTCTAATTTAAGAGGACCCTCACCCTTGCAATGAAGGCTTGTTTCTTAATTTTTTTTATTATTTTTGAGGCTGCTAAAGAAGTGCAGTCGCAATTCTCAACCTTGATAAAGCTTGAGAAGTTGGAACAAGGACTTCGTACTTGATCCTTACAATATCAATAAAAGTCATGATCGACATATTTTCTTAACTCCCACAGTTTGTGTGGGCAGTAATCCTGCAGCGTCAGGATTGAAAATTTGGAATCAGACATAATTTGAAGCGACATCAAATTATATTGCAATTCGGTTTACAAATCTCGGTGATTTCACCTCACCTAACAATAATTGGTGTATTTACTAGCTAACTTCATACACATTGATTATAGGAACTGGCTTAGGTCTCTCAATAACAAGGGGAAATCCCTTGTTATAAGTTATAACAATATATAGGTTTAGGTTAGGTTATAACTTATAACCTAACCTAAACCTAAGACCTAAAAACCTAAGTCTTCCGAGAATACGCATTGAATTCACTTGCGCAATCTATGACTTAACTAATTTGAATAAGAATGTGTTTTAATTTCAGGTATCCCTTGGGAGTGGAAGTGTGACTGTCCCGACTAGGTTGATGACAGAAATTGATTGGACCTCTTACACCAATGCTACAAGGCATTTGCTACAAGCTGTTTTCCCAAGGAAGTATGTATCTATACTCTATACATACATACCTATATAAATAAAATTGTGTCTGTTTGTACCTAATATCAAAATAACAGTTTTTTTACTAATTGCATGTTTAAGTAAATATGGTACCTAGGTACTTAGGTATAACAAAAAAAACTAGTCTTAAAATTTTTGCCTGTCTGTCTATTGCCGCTAATCTTGGAAATGGCTGGACCGATTTTGACAGTACTTTCCCTGTTAGATAGCTGATTTTACCGGGAGTAATAAGCTACTTTTTTAACCGACTTTCAAAAAAAGGAGGAGGAGGAGAGGGTAAAATACTCATAACTTGTTCTTAAAAGCATCGATAGGTATATAAATAAGTAAAAGTCAATCTTCCAGGGTCCTAGCCACTCATTCGCTAACCGGAAAACAGTCTCCGGCTTTCAAAGACAAACCACCCAAGAAGCTCCTTGAACCGGAGTTGGTGGCTGACATCGTCGATACAGTCTCTCAAAGATGTGGTGTTCCGAAAAGAATTGTAAGGTAGGTAATCACTTTTAAACAATACAATTTTTAATCGTAAAAATAGGTAATTTTTCGGTCAAAACTATAATGTAGTTTAGTCTTATTCAAAAATAGTTTTGACTGGTTATTGTAGTTAAAAGGAGGTAGTTTTAACAGGATAAGAGTAGTTTTAACTGTAACTTATCTGACTACCCTCACAATCACAAAGCTTAAAGTAACCTAACAATACATTTTTATTTTAGGAGCTGTATAACAACAAAATGTACTGATGAAGCGAAACTTTACCGCAATCGGCAACATTATAAGAAGATGCGCGATGAGCAGAATCGAGAAAACGTATCGCAATCGCCTGCCTCTTCAAATGAGTTTTCTATACCTAGAGATTAGGACTCCATTAGCTACAACTTCAGAAAATCTCAATTTTATAATTAAAAAAAATTAATAAAACAGTTTTTAATCTTTTTATAAGAAGTATTTTAATTTGTATCGCTATCGACGAGCTATCGACAGTATCGACACATTGAGTAAAGAACGACCAGAGACAAAGCTTCATACAAGCCACCAAGTGCGCTACGATTGATAGTTTACCTACCTACTTACCAGCTTGAGGCGCGTGAATCCTGCACTGCGCGTGGCCTGACACGCGATTGGCCATTTATTTTTTTGTGATTTTTTTACTATTTTTTATGACTTACCAACACTATGGTATTTAATAAAAAATAAAAATTTATTTCTTGGTTACTATGTATTTCTAGTTTCTAGATGTATTTAGATGACTACCTACCTACCACCTACCTACTCTAACAGAGCAGAGGTGAATTGCAATATTGCGCTAGAAAAGCTTTCGATAAAGATAATCTCTATCCCGATGCGTTGGTTAGTGATGTGCCGCACTGTGTATCGAAAATCGGGTTTCCAGAGACTTAGAAATCTTATATTATAATTTTTAATTTCTTTTCGGAAACTAGTCGTTTTAGAAGCCATAATACGATATTTACGCATGTCTGGCAATTATAACAAGAAAAAAAAATTTTTTTTTTTTAAATTTTATTCGAGACTCGAGAGAATTGTCCTTTATTTCCTCGGGCACAATTTTTTCATATTTTGTAACATATCGCACATTACGCGCACTCAACAGACTTTGGGTGAAAAAAAATGAAATTTGTTCTTTTTTATTACTTTTCATTTTGTGCACGTTATTTTTGATGCGTAAGGCCCTTTAAGAAATATTTGACACTTCGGCCTGTTATCTAAAACGAGCTATTGCAATACTTTACCTGTTTAATAACAGTTTACCTGTTTACCTGCCACTGTATAATGAGTTACATATTAATTATAGTTATTAATTAAATAAATAAACTGATGATTTCATAACTCTTCATTTATTTTAGAGGTTAGTGCGCCATTTGTAATATATTAGTTCCAGAGAAACCCGTATGCCAAATGTCAAATGATGGCGCGTTCATCCATATAGGTTGTCAATGTCATTTGTCAGTTGTGTTGTTGTTGTTGTTTTAACTTTCTGGCTTTATTTAGTGCCAGTTCAGCACAATGCACTTCGCCAATGTCACGTTGCACAGAAGAGCCACAGAGGGGAGGTTCAAAAGTTGACGATAATTTTTTTTTTTTTTTTTAAACTTGCAGTAGCAGGAGAATCTTGTTAGTCACAATATCTACAACAGAACAAAAAAAAATACACAGATAAATACAGAATTATATACAAATATATATCAAATTCTTATTTTGTTAGTATGTACATATTTACAGACAAACTTAACATAACGACTAAAAACTAACATTAAGAAAGACTCAACATTTATAGGACGGGGTATGCCAGAAGGGAGAGCGTCGTAAAGTTTATAGAGGAGTTTTGGACAGGAGAAAAGAATATGAGTGACCGACCCATCGTCAAGACCACACTCGCACAATGAGTTATCTCTGATTCTTAATTTAGCAAGATGAACAGGGGTACAAGCGTGACCAATACGAAGGCGGCATATCACAGAAGTAACCCTGCGATCTGTGTTTCGATAAAGAAAGAACCAAGGACGACGTGGAATGTCAGGCTGAATTGCCCCATAAAATTTACCCTTAACTGATTTTGATGCAATCCACAAAGAATTCCACGAGTTACTAAGGTCAGTTTTGGCAAGAGACCGTAGGTCCTGAGTGTGATTCTTGTAGTGACCTAGAACGCCTGACTCGATTGCAAGTTTAGCACACGCATCTGCCGATTCATTACCTTTTATACCCATGTGGCCTGGAACCCAAGCTAAGGTAATGGAGAGGCCTTTCTGTTGACAGGAGTATAGGGCTTCTCTGATCTGAAAGATGATGGAAATAGGGGGTTTACTGCGAAAAGGGTTTGCCTTAAGGGCTTGGAGACAACTTAAAGAGTCGGTCAGAATAATAGCGCGTTCAACGTTATGGGCTTCAACAAAAAGGATTGCTTCCAGAATAGCTACAGACTCTCCTGTAAATACCGATGATTCTGGGGGACACTTGAATTGAAGAGAAATTTTATGTTTAGGGATCCAACAGGCAGCACCAACACAGGATTTTACAGACAGTTTTGATGCATCTGTGTATATTGCCAAGTGCTCAGAAAGACCTTTATTGTCCATAATATGATTAAATTTAGCATTTGCTTCTATAGTATCCTTACTAAGACCCAAATTAATTATATCAGGTTTAGTAATAAGACTTTCAAAACTAGAGGAAAATAAAGGTAGGATAGGTGAAGAGAGAATAGGATGAGGGAGCCGAGTAAATTTAAGAAAACTTTTTAAGAGGCATGTAGGCTTCTGACTGGGCCGCAGAGATATTGACAGTTGGCCAAGTTTGTCCAAAAGAGGATGGGAGGAAAGTTGCAAAGTTTTACAAATAAATCGATCACAAAGATACTGACTACGGAGAAGGATTGGAGGATCAACACACTCCACCTGAAGTGCATTAGTAGGGGAGGATTTCATAGCGCCAAGTATTATCCTTAAACATTTGAATTGGATTTTATTGAGTTTATCTATGGCTGATTTGTTGATGGGGTCTAATACAAAAAGGCCGTAGTCCATATGACTACGTATTAAAGCATTGTACAGCAGTTTTTGAGTATAAGGGTGGGCACCCCACCATACCCCTGATAAAGCTCGCAAAACATTAATATTTTTTTCACATTTTTTAATAACATATTCTATATGAGAAACACCGTTTAACCTAGAATCTAGAAAAACACCAAGAAATTTAATTTGACTAACAAGTGGAATGGGTTGATCCTCAAATACTATATTTGGAAGGGGAATATGTCTTTTTCTAGTAAATATGACTGCCTTGCACTTAGCGACTGAAAGAGAGAGACCATGATCGGATAACCACTGACCTAGATAATACAAAGCAGAGTTCAAATTAATACAAATTTCATTCATGGAGTTAGAGCTGGAGTAAAGAGCTACGTCATCAGCATACTGTAATATATTACAAAAGTTGTTGACAGACAATTCAAGGTCGTAGGTATAAATACTGTATAGAAGAGGGCTGAGCACAGAGCCCTGAGGGAGACCTTTCCAGATTACTCTGGGGGGAAGGCTTAAAGAGTTAGTTTTCACCAGAATAGTTCTAGATGAAAGAAGGTTGCATATGATTCGTGTAAGTCTCGGCGGAACACTCAGCTTTTGCAATTTCTGCCTGAGTACCGGGAGTAAAACGTTATCATAAGCAGCTGCTACATCCAAGAAAACACCCACAAGAAACTCTCCTCTGGCTAGGGCAATACGGATGTCTGTCGAAATCACTCCAAGGTTATCTAATGTACCAAGCCCCTTTCTGAATCCAAACTGGGACTTAGCCAGAGAACTTCTGCTTTCCATTATCCATTCCAAGCGATTTTTAATCAAGTGCTCCATAATTTTGGCTAATGTAGAGGATAATGCGATAGGGCGATAGGAATTAGGATCTAAAGGGTCCTTACCAGGTTTCCTAATTGGAATTATTATTTGAGTCTTCCTAGATTCAAGAAACCTGTTGACCATATCTAGGTAGCATTGCTTCGCCTTATCGCTGAGATTTACTAGAAAAGAGTATGGAATGCCATCTTCACCAGGTGAAGAGTCTTTTAAGCCTGATAGGACACACTGTATTCAGGGAACGAAAAAGGGGAGTCCATTCGGTCAGAGCTGGGAAGAAGAGATGTGGATGTAAGGCAATCTTCGGAGGGACAGAAAGCGGGGCCAATTTGTCTGCAAATGCTTCAAGCCAAACAGACACATCATTAGATAGGGATCATTGGAGGACACAGAGCGGCGGAATCTTTGAATCCTATCCCACACTAATGTGGATGGGAACGAGGATCCAAAGACTCACAGAACCTAGTCCAACCCTGTTTTTTCTTCCTAGACAATAATCTCTTATATTTGGCATTAGTATGTTGTAGCTGATAAAATTCTCCCGAGACATACAAATTTGTAATTTCTCTCTGCATCCTTGCGTTTAATTACCATGTCAGTACACTCTTGATCCCACCATGGAGAAGAAACCATAAAATCCCGTTCAGTCTTTTTGAGTGGTATATGGAGGTCAGCAGAAAATTTAATAATCCTAACAAAATTACTATAGTAAGAAATATATTTTCCATCATCAACCATCTTGGCAGAGTATCCGTGAGACAGTCAACAGAGTCTGCAAAAGCAGACCAGTTGGCTTTAATAACTCTATGTTTCAGGAGAGGATTGGGCCTTGAGACAGGAGTAGATCTCTGAGCAATAGAAAGAAAAATAGGATAATGATCACTACCATAGGAGCTAGGAAGAGTATTCCAGGTAATGAGGGAAGCAAGAGAAGGCGAGCAAAGAGATAAATCAACAGCGGTTTTAGGGTTTTGATGGGGAAATACTCTTCTGGTTGGTGATCCATCGTTTAGGATGCATACATCATTTTCATCAAAGAGTTCCAAAAGAGAGTAGCAAACCCATCACAAGAATGAGATCCCCATGCTGAGTGATGAGCATTAAAGTCTCCCATCACTAAAACAGGAGGTGGGAGTGAAGTAAGAACTAATTTTAAATCAGGAATCAGGGAAGAATGAGGGTGAGGAATATAGATTGAAATGAAGAAATGTTGAGGGATCTCACAGCTACAGCATTAAAATGATGACTGTGAGGGGGAAGGGAGATAGAAGAATATGCAAGGGAGCGCTTGATCAAGATAGCACTCCCAGCATACCCATCATCCCTGTCATCCCTCAAGCAGGCATAGCCCGGGACCCGAAATCGGGAGCCAGGCAATAGCCATGACTCAGAGATGGCAAATATGATGGGTTTGAATTCATTATAAGAGAGAGTATTTCGGGTTTTTTTGATCTGACACTGTTACAGTTCCATTGAAGGAGCTGAACCGAGGCCATTGTTTAGTTCTGAAGCGATTTTGACAAATATTTGAGCAACGTTGGGCGTATACCATTTTGGTTGAGCATTTCAATAATAGGGGTAAGAGATTTGATAAAGTTAGAGATAAGGTTATCATTTGAAGAGGAAGCACAGGAGTGTTCATTGTTGAGGGCACAACCATTGCCACGGAGGAGGGGACATTGCGAGTGAAGTTGTAGTGGGCCTGTTTATCAAATCCCTTAGCTAACGGGGCTCTTGGACGAGGAGAACGGAAAACAGTTTGCCTATAGGACTTGGATGGAGTTGTTGGTGAGGATATGTAATTAGGGATGGATCTAGTTGAATAAGAGGGAGGGGTGAACATTTCCTTAGCCATTTCGGCATAGGAACGACGCACAGGAGGGAAACGAGAGGAGGCTTCCTGGTAGGAGAGGTTCTCATCTGACATAATAATTTTAATTGACTGCTGTCGGGCATGTTCTGGGCAGCTTTTATTGGAGGCTTGATGCTTACCAGAGCATAAAACACAAACCGACAAATCTAAGCTCACAGTGCACGTATCCCCTGAATGAGATTGTGCACACTTAAAACATCGTGGGGAAGATCTGCATTGAGCCTTTACGTGTCCAAAACGGCAGCAGTTTACACACTGAATAGTAGGCAAAACGGTTACGTCTCAACAGGCAGAGGAGGTGTGGATAGGAAAAGATTCTGGATGGAAGGGTTTGGCCACGGAATGTGATAACAACGGATTGGGTAGGGCCCAGGATATTCCACTTTCATTCATTTGCTTACGATTCAAGCGTCTAGCCTTAAGAACCTCCCCACAAACCAGAGGGAAGTTCAGCGAAGCAAACAACTCATCCAAATGCCAGTCACTGGGAACACCTCTTACTAGTCCCATGCGGGTAACATTAAAAGTTGGGACATATGCCTTTATACTTAGCTTTTTCCAAGATCTTGTTCCTCTACGAACTCATTTGCAGACTTATAATCTAAAAACTCTAGCAGATATTTTCTTACGACCAGAGCGTTTTTTACTCCATCATTTAAGATTGATGCAACCTTTTGTTTGTGCAGAAACTGCCCGAAGGAGAATTGCACGAATACTGGTACCATGCCGACGGGTCGGCCACTTCGCGGGAGACATAGACGATAAAAGGCCCTTTGTCTTCTGCTAAATACTTTTTGGGTGCCTCGGATAGGGAAGGGGTGCAGATATAATGACTGGATAGAAGGAGCGGACGAAGCTGGGTCACTAATACTTGTTTTTTTGGAGTCGTATCCGAGATATTCTATCCCCGCCACGCTTGCGTGGAATGGGATTTTCACCACATATGAGGCTCTTGAGGGCCTGGCGAGTTAGGAATTGTCACATATTCACTAGGATCCGGAGGCCCCGGATCAACCTCCACCTCCATCTTCACTTACCCCACCACCAACAAACACAATTAAAACACCACTAATTGCAAGAAATAGAGAATAAACACTGAAAATTAAAATAAAACAACTCCGTATCCCACTAACACGTGGGTCCTCCAAACAAACGCAGAGCGAAGTCTTGTCAGTTGTGTTTGGACAGCAGCTCCAGTATTTTAATCATAGATTAAAAATAGAAGTCAGTGTCTGTTACTACTCAAGAGTGGAGGTTCACGTGCAAGCTAATACCTTGATTGAAACTGTAGCTATGATTATTGCAACTTTCCGCAATCGACCAGCTGACAGTGACATAAGTTGACATTGAAGTCATTTATTGTTTAGATTTTTTTCTGGTCTGTGTTTTTTGAGGTTATAATTCATGCGATTATAATTAAAAATTTTGTTTTTCTTTTGATATCGTGTAACTTCCCACAGTGTTTGTAAAATTATTATGATAATTTATCTTTCAATTAATTTCTGAACAATGGAAGAAACTGAAGATATCGATTTCGTTGCATCTGAACACGATCGCCTCGTCAGCGCAATAACCAAACTTGATAAAACTCAACACATCACCGAGCCTACCAGGAACGAACCTACCAACCAGAACTCTGAATTTAATTTAATCAAACGGTCGAATAAATTGAAACTTGATAATGTTGTCAAAGTTTTGGAAGATACTGCTCACAATGTGCAAATCGGTAAGAAGCTAAAAAAAAGCCAGGAAGCAGCTAAGGTGTTACCGAAGCCACTCGAAAAGCCTCAAGCTGAACGTATAAAAAGGGCCACTGGGTATGAAGAAACTAAAAAGAAAGTTGGCAGGTGGGACCCTGTTGTAGCTAGGAATAGAACTGTTGATTATGTCTCCTTCCCTATTCAACATTTTCCAAGTAAATTGCAGCCAACTGGCGATTTTCTTTCCAAACTAAAGCTCAAATCTCCATTAGAAAAAGAGTTAGAAGAGATTGATCCTCCTCCAGCATCAATGGAAGTAGAGGAAGAACAGACATATCCAATGAGCTATGAAGAAATGCTTGAGCATAGACAGAATGCAGCAAAGTTGAGGGCTCAACAGTCTTACAATGCTGCTAAAGCAAAGAGACAAAGCAAAATTAAGAGTAAAAAATATCACCGGTAAGTAGTTTAAGTTTATTGTTAACTAGCTGATGTTCGGATTACTTGGTTTTGTTTCTCTTTGATTTATAAAAAGAAACCTTTGCCTCAGTCATAGCAAGCAATTTATGTGGTTACATAATTGCTAAGATGAAGAAATCTTACTTGGATTTCCAGAAAATTTTTATTTTACATATTGCACTGCATAAATCAACTTTTTTTGTTTAGTGAAGAAAGTTGTTTTCAATGATTTTACTATTTAAAAGTGAATTAAGAGAAACAACTAAAAAGCATATTTTAAAATAAGAAAGTCATTGTTCCCATTGTTTTGAAGTATTACAATTTAAGTAAAGATACCTACTTACTTTATACATTTTTTTTTTCAGTATCCTCAAAAAAGAGCGGCTAAAATTACAGTTGAAGGAATTTGAGGAATTACAGAGTAAAAATCCAGAGGAAGCTCTCAAAAAGTTGGAAGAGCTGGAAAAAGTAAGGGCCTTGGAGAGACACACTTTGAGACATAAGAACACTGGGAAATGGGCTAAAAGCAAATTAGTCCGGGCTAAATATGACAAAGAGGTAATTTTTAGTGCAATTGTTTATGTATTTTGTATTTCATAACTATTATTATGATCAAGATTATAAACTTATATGTTGTAGGTCAGACAACAACTAGCAGAACAATTATCAGTGAGTAGAAGTTTAACATATAAAACACAAGATACACAGAGTACTGATGATGAAGCAGATGATATAGAGAATATTTCAGATTTAAATCTGGCACAGGACCCCAAGAACCCTTGGATGATGAATAGTTCTGTAAAAAGTAATGTGGATGCAGAATTTGACTTTGGTTACAAAAAATATTTAAAAGACAAAATAAATAAGAAAGAAGAAATTGATTCTGATTCTGATTCTGATCAAGAAATTCCAGAAGAAACTAAGAATGAAAAAGCAGACTCATCACTGGGAATCCTAAAGGAGAGTGTACATAAATTATATGCTATAAACAATACAAAAGATTCATCAAATAAAGAAGAAGCTGATAACAATATAACTATTGCAATAAATAGTGCAGCTGAAAATAGCAAAAACAAAACAAAACTACCTAAAAAGATTTCACATAAGACAATAGCAACTTCTAATTGGGTTGTCGAAGAATATTTACCATCTAAATCAATTAACATACCAATCAAGGAAAGGAAAGAAACAGAAGACATTTCAAATGTATTTGATAAATATGAAAACAAACTTGTTGGAAAAGTAGAGAAAGGCTTAAAAAAACTTAGAAAAGAGATTAGCAGAATAGATAAAAAATCTAAAGAGATCCAAAATAAAGAGGAGACTGAAAATAATGATGAGCAAGATAATCTTGAATATTTAATGTTTAAGAATCAAAATCCTAAACCACAAATTGATGAGGAATTGTTAGAAACAAATAAAGGTATTGCAGATATAAAGAAAACAGAAAAATCTTTACTAAATATACTGTCAACATCAGATAAACCTTCACAAGAAAATTTGAATGCAAATATTGATCCTAATAGATTTATTGAAGTTAAGCCCAAGTATTTAAACACAGCCGTTTCAAAGGGTGAAAATGGTCTAGATGACTTAGATGATGATGATGAACAAGTTGTTCCAAAGGTTGACATTGAGGAAGTTTTTGAAGAAGATGATGTTGTTGACAGCTTCAGACAAGAGAAAGAGGATGAAATAAATAAAGATACTCCACAAGATATTGATCTAACTCTGCCAGGCTGGGGTAGTTGGGGTGGCAAAGGAGTAAAGCCAACTAAGCGCAAAAGAAACAGATTCATTGGTAAACTACCCCCTAAGATGCCCCGACGTGATAAAAATAAAGGTGATATTATCATAAATGAGTCTCAAAATCCTAAACTTGCTGCACATAAAGTATCAGACTTGCCTTTTCCCTTTACTAGCATAAAGGATTATGAAGCATCTATAAGAATACCTCTGGGTAATACTTTTATACCAGAAACTGCTCACAAAAAACTTATTCAGCCCAGTGTTATTACTAAAGCAGGCACTGTCATTGAACCAATGGATGAAGAAGAATTACTTGTTAAAAGGAATCGTAATTTTAAGGATAATTCTATTTTGAAATTATTGGCCAAGTAATAAAATCCAAGTTGCTTAATATTAATTTTATTTTCTTAAAACTACACACCAACTCGTACAGGTGGTGATACAAGTATGACACCATCACCTCTTACAAATAACATAGGGATATTCCTTTTAGTTGTCCTGTAAACTTCCTCATATGTTTCTTCATCAATCTCAACTGTTGTTATAGTTTCTTCAGCATCACCTAATACCATGTTTAAATGTTGATCATATGCCTGTAAAAGATTTGGAATTTTGAAAACTGCTGCTATATTCATTACGTTAGTATTAGGTATGTGAAACGTAATTTCACAGGACTCAACCTAGGGTTTACATAGATTATCTTCAATATATACAGTTTGTATTCAATGTGACAAAGCCAAAAGGAAAGTATTATTTTTATATGTGTGTATGTATGTATATTTGTATTTACATATGTTCCACTGTAGTGCCTAAATAACCAAGCTGGTTTGAGATTAATTTTTTTATCAACTTTTTGTTATTGTATGGGTGACATAGGCTACATTTTATATGAACAAAATCAAAATCAATATGATACATGTTACATCAAATTTATCACAGTCTGGGTAGTTTTAAATTTTTTTCTCATTATTTATAAAACAGTCCTTGACTGCAATTATCTGATGGTAAGTGACAATGCAGTCTAAGATGATAGCAGGCTAATTTACAAATGGGGTAATAATAGGTTTATTACCCCATTTGTAATCCAAAATAGATTGGACAACCACGAATGTAGTTCGAGAACTACTGTAGGTTTAGAAGTTAGAACTTAAACAATGATAATGTAGTTTGTCTTACATGTAATTTCCCGCGTAACTCACGTTCATTCCGCATTTTGACATAAATTCTTTCATCTAGGCTGAGCCTTATTAAATCTAGAGGTTCCTTTACTGTCATTACCGCTACCTGGAATATAAAAAAAATTAGTTAACTATACTTACTAAGATTAATTATTTTAATTTATTGTTACATTACAAAGTAGGCATAAAACATTATATTACCGTATCACCGTCGTCAGCCATGGTTATAATGGTTTTTACTACAGTAATTTCGATCACTGGGCTGTCTTGACGACTTACGTGTGCGACACAAACAATAAAACCACTGATTTACTACATATATTGAGTGAAATTTCAGAAAAAGCTGTGAATGGGCGTAAGTAAATAGTACCAAAACTAAACAATATTCACAGAAGTTAGAAAAATACTAGAAAATAGAACTATCGAGCCGGCGGCCGGAGAAGAGAAATTCCGTTTTGAATTTTGACCAAAGAGAATGTAATCACTCCGTTTTTGACATTGACATTTTGAGGTTATGTTTGCTCATGGAAGTAGGTAGGTACCTAAATAGGACTATAATAGGTACCTACGTATTCCATGTCTCGATAAAAAATGAGTTCTGGACAAGGAATTAGTAAGTAGGTACGTACCTAATTTTCAAATTAAAAACTAGTCGAATAGCCCGTCGCATTGCCACCCAAATTACTCTGAGCTATTCAGAGACAAGATCAGTCGGCAAACACTGGGCAAAGCAAACCCAAAATAATTTTGACGTTGACGGTTGACTTTGTTTGTCATTGTCATTGGTTGGTAATGGAATTGGTGCGCTTCATGTTTTCCCTAAAAAATTTTGTAACTTTATTTAACAAAATTAAGTAAAAATATTCGCTTTATTTGAGATTGATCTATCAATCAAAATTTTCTTCTTACAGATCATCTTTTGTAATTTGTACATTGAATGATATAGTGTAAAATATGGTTAGGAGTGGGTACGTTTACGTTGTAGCTTTTGTGTTTTATTGCTATTATGAAGCAAAGAGGAATAAAATGTTAAGTGTGTAATGATAATTTGCATTGTAGAAGAGATCGGGATAGAGATCGCGACCGTAGACGCTCGCACAGCAGGTCTGCAACTCCGGACCGCAAACGCAGACGTTCTCGTTCTAGAAGCAGGGACCGCAGTTCCAAAGCGTCAAAACGGAAACGTAGTCGCAGCAGGGAGAGGGAATCTAAACGTGACCGCAGCAGAGATCGCGATAGGGACCGTAAAAGGTGAGTTTCTGTGTTTTGAGAGTTTGACCCATCTCAAATGATAATAGTTTAATAGTTTTGTAATAAAAACCTTTTTGATAAATATACCTATATAAATCTGTACAAACTTTGTATTAAAGTTGTATACCTTTAGATATTTATTTCAGTTTAATAATTAATTCTTTAGGTCTTGAAGACAAACTAATGGCATATTACCTGAGTTTGGACATTCTATTGCCAAGTCTTTTCTTAAACAAGTTAAATTTGAATTAATTAAGTTGTGCCAATGTAGCCAGCTGTCCTCTGCCTTTTGCAATCAATAAGATTCTGACTGTGACAAAATATTACAAAAAAATTGATATACTCTCATCAATACCAGGGAAACTGATAACACAACACTTTGGCAAACATATTTTTTCATTTTTAATTATAAATATAATAAGATTTTAAACAAGTAAAGACAGTGAAAGTAAATTGTTACTTTTTGCATGCAGCACTGAAGCATGTACAGCGTGAAGGCCAGACATGATTTTTTTCTTTATTGGCATGAACTATACAGCAAAATTCTAAAACTAATTTATCATCTATAATAATCTTATAACTTCTATACTATTCATGTAACTGTATTCATATAAGGATAATTTGGCAGCAAGTGGATAACTTATCTATATATATTTAGCTACTTTTTTATCAACCAAGAGTAGATCTCCAAACCAAGGTCTCTTGATGGACTTCCACAGGCTTTGGTCTTGTTTCCAGCAGCTCCTTGCACCACCCCTATTACAAATGATGTTATAATTATATCTAATCTATCATAATAAATAATTACATATTGGGCTTCATTTTCATAGTGATAAGCGAGACGACAAGAGGAATGGGTCTAGTAGCAAATCTCGGAAAAAGACACCAGACAGAGATAGAGATAGAGACAAAGAAAGAGACAGATCCAAATCAAAGGAAAAGACTGTTAAGTCTGAAGATTATAATCCTGGGAGTGGTCTTGATAAGGTAATGGAGTATCTCTAAATAACTAAAGAACAGTGTCTCAATTCTCTAAAAATGATAACATTAGTGTAACGATTGCAATAACCCTGATTGACTGGTACCCTCCCACTATTGGTTAAAATGCGTTGATGCAGTAAGAAAACCATAAATTCAGCCAGTCACAGGCGATTGTTACACTGATGCAATCATTTTTAGAGAATCAGGAGTATCAACTAGTATTTTATAACATTGTGAGGAATTTTGCATGAGATCTTACTACAATCCTCAAAGGTGTTTGAAGTCTGCTGATCCTCACATGGCCAGCAAGGTGGCCTAAATCTTTCCCGTTTGGGAGGAGACCTGTGCTGAGTAGGCAATGGGTAGGATGAACGAATCTATGAATAAATTCTTTTAATTACTTCAGGAAGAGGAGCAAAGCAGGTTAGAAGCAGAAATGCAGAAGAGGCGGGAACGTATCGAGCGTTGGCGGGCCGAGCGCAAACGCAAAGAGATTGAAACCGCAAAGAAAGAGGTGCAAAAGGGAAGCCTTGTGACCAATATCCAAGTGCCGACCTCAAAGAAATGGTCTTTAGAGGATGACTCTGGTGATGAAGGTGAGATAATATAATCTACTAATAAACAAGCTGTTGCACGCGACTTCGTCCGCGTCAATTTCCGTTTTTGTGATCGCGATTAAGAAGTTTTTAAAAGAATATATTTTAAATATGGATAATTTTCCCCATTTTTACAGCATTTTTAACTGATGCTTCGCTTCTATTGGTCGCAGCGTGATGTTATATAGCCTAAAGCCTTCCTCGATAAATGGACTATCCAACACAAAAAGAATTTTTCAATAATCTATACTAATATATAAAGCTGAAGAGTTTGTTTGTTTGAACGCGCTAATCTCAGGAGCTACTGGTTCGAATTGAAAAATTCTTTTTGTGTTGGATAGTCCATTTATCGAGGAAGGCTTAAGGCTATATAACATCACGCTGCGTGAAAGTGGTGAAAGTGTGTTTGCCGGTTTGTTGATTTGGCCTTCACTCACATAGCAACAAAGCTAATTTTTTGCTTGGGTATAGTTGAGGAAGGTAACCTGGAGAGTGATTGGCTATTTTTTATCCTGAAAGACAAAAAGTTGCTGCTGAATTTCTATAGAACCTTCTTCATCTTAGATACTCTTCTCTATAGAACCTATAACTCCATGCAAAAAAAGTTGCAAGCAAAAGCTAGTAGATGATATTCTTTCGAATCAGCTTTTGCTGAAGCCTTTTTTTTTTTTTTTTTCTATGACAAGATAGCCCTTGACTGCGATCTCACCTGATGGTAAGTGACGATGCAGTCTAAGATGGTAGCGGGCTAACTTGGAAGGGGTATAGCAGTGTAAATTAAACCCATATCCCTAATCGGTTTCTACACGCCATCGTGCCGGAACGCTAAATCGCTTGGCGGCACGTTTTTGACGGTAGGGTGGTAACTAGCCACGGCCAAAGCCTCCCACCAGACCAGACCAGAGACAATTTAGAAATAATAAATTACTAAATTGCCCCCGCCGGGAATCGAACCCGAGACCTCCCAGTTATAAGACCACAGCGCTCACCACTGCGCCAGGGAGGTCGTCAAAAACATTTTTTATGATACCTTAATACTCAATCAGATTTGTTGTTTTTCTAGTATTTTTTCTAATTCATATTTGTGTATCTAACTAAAATAATAATTACATAATTAAAATATTTAGTTGTGATTAGTAATAAAGTCAGAAGTATGAAGAAAAATATAATAAAACTGCTTGTTTCTTTTGCTTGTATTCTGATAACTGCTTGTTATCAAAAAAGATGATTGTATATTTTTAGGTGAGGATGGTGAAGGCAAGGAGAAAGAGAAGGCGGAAGAGAAGAAAGAGGAGGAAGATGAAATAGATCCATTGGACGCTTATATGCAGGAAGTGCAACAAGTATGATCATTTTATACTTAACTCTCTCCTGTTCTATAACAGAATGAACCAAGAGTATTGATTTTGTGACCTTTACCTGAAACTATACTACAAATTGACAGATTTCTAATTAAAAACCTAATGAGTTTAATTATCAGATACTGTTCTTATTTATTTTTTTGTTTTTCTTAGCCATAAGGTGGTTTGGAAGAGATCTCTTTTTAGGGAAAAGACCACCTTTTTGTTCTGACATAATATGAGAGTCGTTAAGTTTTTTTTTATGTTTGTGATGAAATTAATAATTAAATTGAAATTTGCCAAACAGTAAAAATATTCATTCAAATATTTAATTCAAGTCTCAATAGACCAATGGTTAAAGTGTAGACTGATAACTGAAAGGTTTTTAGTTCAATCACTTTGCACTTTTATGGTAAGTAATTGTTACACATGAACTTTAACAGGAAGTCAGGAAAGTGAACGAGCTGGACCAGGCGAGAGGCATCCTCAGTGTGCCCTCTACCGGGGGAGGCACCGGTGTTGTAATTCTCACTGGAACTGCCAAGAAGAAAGTCACCGAACAGAAGAATAAGGGTAACTTACCTTAAACTTTAATCAACATTGACCTAAGTTGACAGCTGGATGGATGCTTTTTATCTCATCCATGCCTTGGAGAACTTGTTAACCTGTTGTTTGCTTATTATTACTAATATTATTATAACTAATATCTGATCATAATAGTTTAACCTAAGAAAATAAATCCCATACTCTTTTAGTTGTCTTCTGTGCCTAGTGCTTACTTCAGTTACTTCATTATTTGATTAATAAACAGAAGATGCAGATAATTTTGTTCAGAAATTATAAGTAGATAAGATAAGTTTGTGAAAATTAATAGTTTAAGAACTAACAAGTGGTAAAAATGTTTTTCACTTCACACTGGCCCGAAAAGAGCGCCTTTGCTGCCTAAAACCAGTGAGCAAAAGTCATTTTTGCTCACCCAATGAGAAAAATGTTTTGAATTTACAAGTCAGTCACAATAACAGTTCAGAAGTTTATTTCATCTCTTAACGTTTAATAAATAAATATTCTTCTGTAGTACACTCAGGATTCTAACTAAGAATCGCTCGCTTTGCTCGCTCTGGATTCAAACTTGGCACTCACACCAAAATGAAGTTTGCTATCTTGTTGAACAAATAACTATTTCTTATTCAGGTGAACTAATAGAACAAAATCAAGATGGTCTAGAATATTCATCAGAGGAGGAAACAGAAGACATTAAAGACGCGGCAGCGAATCTCGCCTCTAAGCAGAGGAAAGAGCTAGCTAAAGTAGACCACGCCAGTTTGGACTATATGCCGTTTAGAAAAGCGTTCTATACAGAGGTAAAAACTTAATTGATAATAATCGGCTTGCGAATTGAATTGAATGGATTTATCTTGCTTGTTATGACTTGACTTAGGCTGAAATCTAAATCGCACTCTTCCTCAGCTCAGACTCAAGTCTGAGATAAAATGAGACAGATTTATGTCAGAGCATATTTGTGTCTCGTTTTAACCTCTATCTTAAGTCTCAGCTGAGTCAGAGCACATTCTATAGGTTTTGAGTCTAGCAAATGCAATGAGAAGAAAAACTTTTTTGATATGTTTTTGATACTGCTTCTAAGCTATAAGGGCACTCACTTGTACTTTTCCATTTTATTTTATTTTTCTGGTCTGAATTTAGTGTATTATAATAATTATATTCTAAGCCTCAATAGCCCAACAGTAAAATGTGCAGAATAAAAACTGACAGATCGACGTTTCGATCCTCTCCAGTTGCATTATTGTTGTTTCCATTCCTTACAAAAGCGTTTCTCTTATTTGGAGAGAGGCCAAGTTCAACTTGGTTAATAGTCTTTTAAAAAATAGTAGGTATTGGTTTAGTTAATTAATTCATTCATTGTTGTTCCAGGTAAGTGAGCTAGCTCGGATGACGCCAGAAGAAGTGGAGGCGTACAGGACAGAACTGGAAGGCATCCGCGTCAAGGGCAAGGGCTGTCCCAAGCCCATCAAGTCGTGGGCCCACTGCGGCGTCAGCAAGAAGGAGCTGGACGTGTTGAAGAAGCTGGGCTTTGAAAAGCCCACGCCCATCCAGGCGCAAGCCATCCCCGCCATTATGTCGGGAAGGTAATCTGACAAATGCGAGTGTGTTTTTTTATAGGTTTGTCTTTCAATCACGTTGCTACTCGATTCTGAGCATGGAAATGATTGAGGACCTGGAGAGTAGCATAGGCTACCTTTTGCTCCGGAAAAATAATTCGCTCAGAATTTCAAGATTTTCAAAAACCTTAGTCTATGTGGACGAACCTAGTGTAATATAAACTTCATAGAATAAATAAGAGGAGCCGGAATATTGTTCTATTTTATTCAAGCAAATTATGGTCGACTTTTTTTTTTTTTTTAATTATTACATAAGGAAAGTTCTCCATAATATCTGTTGTATATTGTTTTTTCAGAGATCTTATTGGTATAGCAAAAACAGGTTCAGGCAAAACTTTAGCCTTTATCCTACCAATGTTCCGGCATGTTTTGGACCAAGCACCGCTGGAAGATACTGATGGACCGATATCTCTTATAATGACGCCTACAAGAGAACTGTGTATGCAGATTGGAAAGGATATTAGGAAGTTTGCCAAATCGTTGGGCTTGCGAGTTGTTTGTGTGTATGGAGGCACTGGAATATCAGAACAGGTAAGTTTATCTTCTTCTGTACCTAGAAAATAGTACTATGACCTACTGACAGACATCATATTATGCATAAATTAAAAATTTAATTTTGAAGGAAATATTCAATTGCACATTTATATTATAATAGGATTTTTTTAGGAAGGAATTTTTCAAATTTTCTCAGTTCTCGTATAGAATGGTAACAGTCATGTCTACTTCTTATATATTTTCTTGTCTTGTAACTCTACATGTACATAAAAAATAAAAATAAAATAACATAACAACGTTTTTTAGCTAAAAAAAAATCCCAATAAGTAGTAAACCATCAGCAGCCTATTTTGAAGTCTCAATAGCCTAACGGTTGATAGTTCACAGTTTCAATGTAAATATACACATTCTGTTTATTATAATCTGCACTACAAGACATCGGGAGAGCTTCCATCCCTACGTTGTTGATATTCTAATCCTCATGGCTAGGGTCCGGAACGCTCTTCCAAGATCTGTGTTTCCTAACACGTACAATTTGGGTATCTTTAAAACCGATTAGTAGTATGCGTTGAATGTACACTGCCATACCCCTTCCAAGTAAACCCACTACCATCTTAGACTACATCGTCACTTACCACCAGGTGAGATCGCAGTCAAGGGCTATCTTGGCATCGAATAAAAAAAAAATAACAAAAAAGACGTGTGGCACTCGGGGACTGCCGCGGTAAAGCTATTGCATAGCATTTTTTATCAACGCCATCTAGCGGTGAGAGGAGTCCCGTGTCAGGTTATTTTCGTTACGGAATTTCTGGATTCGGTCTCCACGCTCAAGGCCCGCGATAGAAGCTATGCAATAGCTTAATAAAGAATAAGAATGTATAGCAGTATATGATGTTGTAGATCGCGGAGCTAAAGCGCGGCGCCGAGATGATCGTGTGCACTCCGGGGCGCATGATCGATATGCTGGCCGCCAACTCCGGCCGCGTCACCAACCTGCGCAGGGTCACCTACATCGTGCTGGACGAGGCGGACCGCATGTTCGACATGGGCTTCGAGCCGCAGGTAACATCGCTTGACTTACGTTGTCTCACCCCCGATTATTGTTTCCTGTCGATAGTCGACTATCGCTAAACTATCGATAGACTATCGATAGATGACGTCATATAAATAGTATCGATAGCCTATCGATAGTATCGATACTATCGACACTATCGATAGTATTGAAAGTATTAGCTTCAATACTATCGATAGTATCGAATACTATCGAAGACAGTAGTGTATAATTGGGCATTCTAGATCACTAAAGCATGTCTCGTTTCACTTCGTTTCACTTCGTTCACGAGACATGCTTTAGTGATCTAGAATCCCCAATTATACGAGAAGGTTTTGCATTTCGTTCGTTCGAAACATGATTTAGTGATTGCCCAATTGGTTTTCAGTTCGGGTTCTATATGGTTTTGTCGTGAGTCGATTTCGATCTGTTTCAGAAAGTGAATAAACATATTCATAAACAATATATTGTACTAGCGAACCGCCCAGGTTTCGCTCGTGGTACATATACAGCACTCAAGGATCACGTACATTTCTAACGGTGAAAGAATTTTTGCAATCGGTCCAGTAATTTTTGAGATTAGCGCGTTCAAACAAACAAACTCTTCAGCTTTATAACATTAGAATAGATGTGCACGTTACGACCGAAGCGACTCGCGTACGCCAACAAGCATTTTGAGCGCTAGGCGACGCTGCGCTCGTGAAGTGATACATTCATTATTATCTTCGGCGGAAAGCGAGCTCTCAATCAACAAACAAAGGGATCCAAAATTGTTCAAATTCGAAAGTTCGTAAACGAGACAGTCTACATATTACCTACTGAAATACAATGCATCCTGTTTACTTCATTTTTGTACCTAGTGTGTAGACACACAAGTGTTTTCTGCAAACAGCAATCAATACAGGGTGTTATTTAGTTGGTTCCTCATTACTTCTTTTGATACTAAATTAAAAGTAAATTAATAGGTAGACGTTTATTGTATAGTTTATTTATTATAGTATTACGCTTTTATTCTCCAAATGTTAAAGTAGTAATCAATCAAATGCTTATTACTACGTGGGATTAGTATTTGAAATACAGAAAGTTTGTTTTAAGCCCAAGCTGATCATAATAATAGTAATTTATATTTAGTATGGTAAATACCATAGTTAGTTGACTGGGAATCGAAACTAGAACCTCGTGCATAGCATTCCGCATAGTATGGGTATAGACCAATTGAATAAGATATAGTAATAATCAGATATACCTATTCCTAATTTTATAACTGAAACCTATTAGATTACACCCTGTACCTTTGTGAAGTGCAAGACAAGCATTTACCTAAAATTGCAAGTTTGAGTCTAAACGATAACTTCGGGTTCCGTGTATATAAATGAACATTAATATATTCAATACAAATACTTAAATATAACGACTTAAGTCTATAGAATAAAAAGCCTACCATGTATTATAATAAATGGGTAAGCTGTTGTGTGTGCGTGTGTAAGTTTGTAACTCATCTAGCTGAAACGACTAGACAAGATCAGATTTTTTACGCACTACACAAATGAATCACTATCATATAATTTATTCATTTTTCTTTGCAAGCTAAGCCGCAGACAAAAACAAGGAAAACATAATTTTATGTAGGTACCTACTACTACCTATATACCTACTATATATTTTCAGAATTTACAAACTTGCATTTTAAAGTTTTTTTAAATTAATACTAAGATAGATGTTTAATAAATTAATTTTACAACGGAACCCTAATCAAAAAATTGCTTCAAAGACAGTTTCCCTAGTTACGACACATTTTGTTTTTTTGGGTCAACCAAGTGTTTTCTGCAAAACAACAATCATATATTTTACTAGCTGATGCCCGCGACTTCGCCCGCGTGGATTTAGTTTTTAAAATCCCACGGGAACACTTTGTTTTACGGGATAAAAAGTAGCCTATGTCACTCTCCCGGTCCTCAACTATACCCATGCAAAAATCAAGTCACTCCGTTGCACCGTTGCTGCGTGATTGAAGGACAAACCAACCAACAAACACACTTTCGAATTTAAAATATTAGTAAGGATTACTTAGGATAAGGAAGTAAAGATTAGTAAGGACATTAGTAAGGATTCCTCATTAATTTCTTTCAACCAATCGCAGGCTACTATTTCTCTGGATGAGAACGGTTTAGGCTACCACCACCAAATGCGTATTGGCAGACTTCACACACCTTTGAGAATATATTTTTTATGAAGAATATTTAGCTAAGCTGAACTTGAGATATATTTTCCTTTCCCCTCCAAATAAGCTAAAAGCTTGTGCTAGGAGGTGTACAACAATAGTGCCACGGGCGGGGCTCGAACCTGCAACCTTTCAGTTCTCAATCCGCACCTTTAATGATGTAAGTGACGATGCAGCCTAAGACAGTAGTAGTAGTAATAGTAGATTTGACGACCTCCCTAGCGCAGTGGTGAGCGCAAAAAAAATGTTTTGGGCTCAGTATCGATAATAAAGCATCCCCCGATTAAAATTTTCAAAATATATTTAATGTACAGAATTCGTCCCGTTACAGTTTTATTATAAGTATAGATTTTTATTGTTTTATAATTTTGCAATTATTAAATTTTGCACATTGAGGGGATTGTCATGAAGCGTGGGTTCAAGTCCGTCTAAACGACAACTTTGGGTTCCGTATGTATTAATGAACATTAATATTAATATAGTCAATAAAAATACTTAAATATAACGACTTAAGTTTAGAAAATAAAAAAGACTACTATGTATTATAATAAATGGGTAAGCTGTTGTGTGTGCGTGTGTAAGTTTGTAA
This sequence comes from Hipparchia sbordonii, assembly GCA_038048805.1. Classification (NCBI taxonomy): domain Eukaryota; kingdom Metazoa; phylum Arthropoda; class Insecta; order Lepidoptera; family Nymphalidae; genus Hipparchia; species Hipparchia sbordonii. The sequence goes on from CM076110.1 coordinate 9,069,139, forward strand.
CTCATCTAGCTGAAACGACTAGGCAAGATCAGATTTTTTACGCACTACACAAATGAATCACTGTCATATAATTTATTCATTTTTCTTTTCAAGTAAAGCCGCAGACAAAAGCATGGAAAATATAATTTTACTAGAGGGCGCCCGCGACTTCGTTCGCGTGGAATTAGGTTTTGAGGTGGAATTTTTCAAAAACTGTGGCACACGTCCTTCTTTATTTTTAATCGAAAGGCAAAATACAGATTTTCATAGATATAACTTGTAAAATGACGGACTTTCATACAAACATTCATCACCTATTTATTCCCTTTGGGGTGGATTTTTCAAAATCTGTGAAACATGTGTTTCTTTATTTTTATTTGAGAGCCTAAATACAAAGTTTCATGGATATAACTTAAAAAATGACGGACTTTCATACAAACTTCCATCCCTATTTAAACCCCTTAGGGGTGGAATTTCCAATAATCCTTTCTTAGTGTGCGCTTATGTCATAAAAGGAACCAACTGTAAAAATTTCAACTTTCTAACTTCAGTAGTTTAAGCTGTGCGTTGATATCTCAGTCAGTCAGTCAGGATTTTGAATTTTATATATTGTTATGATGTAGGTACCTACTACTACCTACATACCTACTATATATTTTCAGAATTTACAAACTTGCATTTTAAAGTTTTTTTAAATTAATACTAAGTTAGATGTTTTATAAATTAATTTTACAACGGAACCCTAATCAAAAAACTGCTTCAAAGACATTTTCATTTCATTCTGTTTTTTTGGGTCAACCAACTGTAAGCAAAAACTGCTTACAGTGTGTGTTTTGAACGTTTATAAGCCTGGTTTTCGAAAACACATCATTCAAGTCAACGAGTCGTGGACGGAGGTTTCAAAGCTGAAACCTTGCAAGAGCCTGCGAGCCGCCTCCCGCCTGCTACCTGCCTGATCTATCGCGCTACAGTCGTCACTGCCATTATTCATTATGTACGTAAGTGTTAAAATGTTTAACTTCAGTTTTAAAACTAGATTTAACGCAACATAGTGATGCGTTATGAAATCAATTACTTGATGAGGTTGATAATACCTCATTATAGTAATTATAAATTAATCTAATCTAAATATTTTACTAATTTGTTCCTTTTAGTTTAAATTCAATAGAATTTTACAACAAACAATAGTTTGATTTATTTTAGTAGCATATTTGTCATCAATGATTTTTTGTACGTAGCACAAGATTTTCTACAGAATATCAGCGTTGGAAATATATTAAGATGTGTTTCCAACAGATGCTGGAACAAAGATTTTTTATTTTTGTTATGATTTGCTAATAGTTTTTCTATTTTAGGTCTGATTCAGAATATGAATTTACAGTACCACCAGCAAAGTCGAAAAAGCCGAAGAAGTCCCCCACGCCTGCAAAAGCAACCCGAACTGAAAACCAATTGGGCAATCACTAAATCATGTTTCGAACGAACGAAATGCAAAACCTTCTCGTATAATTGGGGATTCTAGATCACTAAAGCATGTCTCGTGAACGAAGTGAAGTGAAGTGAACGAAGTGAAGCATGTCTCGTTTCACTTCGTTTCACTTCGTTCACGAGACATGCTTTAGTGATCTAGAATCCCCAATTATACGAGAAGGTTTTGCATTTCGTTCGTTCGAAACATGATTTAGTGATTGCCCAATTGGTTTTCAGTTCGGGTTGCTTTTGCAGGCGTGGGGGACTTCTTCGGCTTTTTCGACTTTGCTGGTGGTACTGTAAATTCATATTCTGAATCAGACCTAAAATAGAAAAACTATTAGCAAATCATAACAAAAATAAAAAATCTTTGTTCCAGCATCTGTTGGAAACACATCTTAATATATTTCCAACGCTGATATTCTGTAGAAAATCTTGTGCTACGTACAAAAAATCATTGATGACAAATATGCTACTAAAATAAATCAAACTATTGTTTGTTGTAAAATTCTATTGAATTTAAACTAAAAGGAACAAATTAGTAAAATATTTAGATTAGATTAATTTATAATTACTATAATGAGGTATTATCAACCTCATCAAGTAATTGATTTCATAACGCATCACTATGTTGCGTTAAATCTAGTTTTAAAACTGAAGTTAAACATTTTAACACTTACGTACATAATGAATAATGGCAGTGACGACTGTAGCGCGATAGATCAGGCAGGTAGCAGGCGGGAGGCGGCTCGCAGGCTCTTGCAAGGTTTCAGCTTTGAAACCTCCGTCCACGACTCGTTGACTTGAATGATGTGTTTTCGAAAACCAGGCTTATAAACGTTCAAAACACACACTGTAAGCAGTTTTTGCTTACAGTTGGTTGACCCAAAAAAACAGAATGAAATGAAAATGTCTTTGAAGCAGTTTTTTGATTAGGGTTCCGTTGTAAAATTAATTTATAAAACATCTAACTTAGTATTAATTTAAAAAAACTTTAAAATGCAAGTTTGTAAATTCTGAAAATATATAGTAGGTATGTAGGTAGTAGTAGGTACCTACATCATAACAATATATAAAATTCAAAATCCTGACTGACTGACTGAGATATCAACGCACAGCTTAAACTACTGAAGTTAGAAAGTTGAAATTTTTACAGTTGGTTCCTTTTATGACATAAGCGCACACTAAGAAACGATTATTGGAAATTCCACCCCTAAGGGGTTTAAATAGGGATGGAAGTTTGTATGAAAGTCCGTCATTTTTTAAGTTATATCCATGAAACTTTGTATTTAGGCTCTCAAATAAAAATAAAGAAACACATGTTTCACAGATTTTGAAAAATCCACCCCAAAGGGAATAAATAGGTGATGAATGTTTGTATGAAAGTCCGTCATTTTACAAGTTATATCTATGAAAATCTGTATTTTGCCTTTCGATTAAAAATAAAGAAGGACGTGTGCCACAGTTTTTGAAAAATTCCACCTCAAAACCTAATTCCACGCGAACGAAGTCGCGGGCGCCCTCTAGTAAAATTATATTTTCCATGCTTTTGTCTGCGGCTTTACTTGAAAAGAAAAATGAATAAATTATATGACAGTGATTCATTTGTGTAGTGCGTAAAAAATCTGATCTTGCCTAGTCGTTTCAGCTAGATGAGTTACAAACTTACACACGCACACACAACAGCTTACCCATTTATTATAATACATAGTAGTCTTTTTTATTTTCTAAACTTAAGTCGTTATATTTAAGTATTTTTATTGACTATATTAATATTAATGTTCATTAATACATACGGAACCCAAAGTTGTCGTTTAGACGGACTTGAACCCACGCTTCATGACAATCCCCTCAATGTGCAAAATTTAATAATTGCAAAATTATAAAACAATAAAAATCTATACTTATAATAAAACTGTAACGGGACGAATTCTGTACATTAAATATATTTTGAAAATTTTAATCGGGGGATGCTTTATTATCGATACTGAGCCCAAAACATTTTTTTTGCGCTCACCACTGCGCTAGGGAGGTCGTCAAATCTACTATTACTACTACTACTGTCTTAGGCTGCATCGTCACTTACATCATTAAAGGTGCGGATTGAGAACTGAAAGGTTGCAGGTTCGAGCCCCGCCCGTGGCACTATTGTTGTACACCTCCTAGCACAAGCTTTTAGCTTATTTGGAGGGGAAAGGAAAATATATCTCAAGTTCAGCTTAGCTAAATATTCTTCATAAAAAATATATTCTCAAAGGTGTGTGAAGTCTGCCAATACGCATTTGGTGGTGGTAGCCTAAACCGTTCTCATCCAGAGAAATAGTAGCCTGCGATTGGTTGAAAGAAATTAATGAGGAATCCTTACTAATGTCCTTACTAATCTTTACTTCCTTATCCTAAGTAATCCTTACTAATATTTTAAATTCGAAAGTGTGTTTGTTGGTTGGTTTGTCCTTCAATCACGCAGCAACGGTGCAACGGAGTGACTTGATTTTTGCATGGGTATAGTTGAGGACCGGGAGAGTGACATAGGCTACTTTTTATCCCGTAAAACAAAGTGTTCCCGTGGGATTTTAAAAACTAAATCCACGCGGGCGAAGTCGCGGGCATCAGCTAGTAAAATATATGATTGTTGTTTTGCAGAAAACACTTGGTTGACCCAAAAAAACAAAATGTGTCGTAACTAGGGAAACTGTCTTTGAAGCAATTTTTTGATTAGGGTTCCGTTGTAAAATTAATTTATTAAACATCTATCTTAGTATTAATTTAAAAAAACTTTAAAATGCAAGTTTGTAAATTCTGAAAATATATAGTAGGTATATAGGTAGTAGTAGGTACCTACATAAAATTATGTTTTCCTTGTTTTTGTCTGCGGCTTAGCTTGCAAAGAAAAATGAATAAATTATATGATAGTGATTCATTTGTGTAGTGCGTAAAAAATCTGATCTTGTCTAGTCGTTTCAGCTAGATGAGTTACAAACTTACACACGCACACACAACAGCTTACCCATTTATTATAATACATGGTAGGCTTTTTATTCTATAGACTTAAGTCGTTATATTTAAGTATTTGTATTGAATATATTAATGTTCATTTATATACACGGAACCCGAAGTTATCGTTTAGACTCAAACTTGCAATTTTAGGTAAATGCTTGTCTTGCACTTCACAAAGGTACAGGGTGTAATCTAATAGGTTTCAGTTATAAAATTAGGAATAGGTATATCTGATTATTACTATATCTTATTCAATTGGTCTATACCCATACTATGCGGAATGCTATGCACGAGGTTCTAGTTTCGATTCCCAGTCAACTAACTATGGTATTTACCATACTAAATATAAATTACTATTATTATGATCAGCTTGGGCTTAAAACAAACTTTCTGTATTTCAAATACTAATCCCACGTAGTAATAAGCATTTGATTGATTACTACTTTAACATTTGGAGAATAAAAGCGTAATACTATAATAAATAAACTATACAATAAACGTCTACCTATTAATTTACTTTTAATTTAGTATCAAAAGAAGTAATGAGGAACCAACTAAATAACACCCTGTATTGATTGCTGTTTGCAGAAAACACTTGTGTGTCTACACACTAGGTACAAAAATGAAGTAAACAGGATGCATTGTATTTCAGTAGGTAATATGTAGACTGTCTCGTTTACGAACTTTCGAATTTGAACAATTTTGGATCCCTTTGTTTGTTGATTGAGAGCTCGCTTTCCGCCGAAGATAATAATGAATGTATCACTTCACGAGCGCAGCGTCGCCTAGCGCTCAAAATGCTTGTTGGCGTACGCGAGTCGCTTCGGTCGTAACGTGCACATCTATTCTAATGTTATAAAGCTGAAGAGTTTGTTTGTTTGAACGCGCTAATCTCAAAAATTACTGGACCGATTGCAAAAATTCTTTCACCGTTAGAAATGTACGTGATCCTTGAGTGCTGTATATGTACCACGAGCGAAACCTGGGCGGTTCGCTAGTACAATATATTGTTTATGAATATGTTTATTCACTTTCTGAAACAGATCGAAATCGACTCACGACAAAACCATATAGAACCCGAACTGAAAACCAATTGGGCAATCACTAAATCATGTTTCGAACGAACGAAATGCAAAACCTTCTCGTATAATTGGGGATTCTAGATCACTAAAGCATGTCTCGTGAACGAAGTGAAACGAAGTGAAACGAGACATGCTTTAGTGATCTAGAATGCCCAATTATACACTACTGAAGACCGATATACGTTTAGGAGGAATACTTTCGATAGTATTGATAGTATCGATAACTCACACTATCGATAGTTTAATAGACTGCGATAATATTACTTTCCAATAATCAATTACGTAGCTAGGAAATTTCTCATAAAAATATTAGTAGTAAACGTATTAATCACAAAGAGTATCCGAATACAATTAAACATTAACACAGGGCAACACTTAAGTATTAGTTAATTTTCTGTAGTAAGTATCGATAGTATCGATAGCACTATCGATATTGTTACTATTTTTCAAGGTCATCTACGTTAGCGAAACTATCGATAGTTGGGCTACCCTACCCCTGATCCATATCTGGTCAATACGGAATCCGACCGCGAAACCTACATAGACCGTGTTGGTACATCAAGTCGATATTACAACAGAAGTTTCGATATAGGTTGCCATTTGGGGGCAGATTCGCCATACTTATCCGGCTAAAGCCTTTCCCTAAATTAGGCACTTTTATGTTCTCCTAAATATTATTAGTTTTATGTCTTCTACATATTTGTGCAGCATAATGAGCACATGGGACCCCAATTGAATAGGTTTTTCAAGCTATCTGTTTGCCCATTATCACTTCAATTTCGCGACTCGATGGACGACGGTACTGCTGGTGGGTGAATGCTGATGATTACCTATGCATTAAATCCCACAAAACTTCTTGTATTTGGAAATTATAGTTTCAATAGCGCAACTCTGTATTTAGGTGATGAAAATAATCGACAACGTGCGGCCCGATCGGCAAACTGTGATGTTTAGTGCGACGTTCCCGCGCCAGATGGAAGCTCTCGCCCGGCGGATACTGCAGAAACCTATCGAAGTCCAGGTAATTCGTGTGTTGTATTTTCAAAAGTGCATCTACAAATGGTAACATTAGAATAGTCAAAGTTATTGTGCCAAAATCTAGTAGTTTCTCAAAGGACGTGGGTTGATAAGGCCCAAAATCCGCCCCTAATACACTCGAAAAAAAAAGTTTCAGATTCCGACAAATTGTAAATGTATTTATATACTTGAAGATATAAACTTTATTTTAATATAAAGTTTAGGTGATAAAAAAAATTGTAAGTTACAGAAAATATTACCCAAAAAGAGAGTGTTTCGGCTTTTTCATGCATTTTAGTCGTTTTTTTAAGCTTTGATTTAATATTTTAGAATGAAGCGCTCACGGAACCAAAATAAATTAATACTCATATAAAAGCTTATAAAAAGGAGCATCATTATCAGTTACGTTTACCATGGTTCATGGAGCGCTTCATTCTTAAATATTAAATCAAAGCTTAAAAAACGACTAAAATGTATGAAAATGTAAGAAAAGTAAAAGAAACACTCTCTTTTTGGGTAATATTTTCTGTAACTTACAATTTTTTTTATCACCTAAACTTTATATTAAAATAAAGTTTATATCTTCAAGTATATAAATACATTTACAATTTGTCGGAATCTGAAACTTTTTTTTTCGAGTGTATGAGGGGCGGATTTTGGGCCTTATCAACCCACGTCCTTTGGCCATTTTGGCAAAATTACTTTGATTTGTTTTTCCAGTGGAATCCATATTTTTTAACCATTATGCTTTACCCAATTCTTTTTTCGGTCTTGTTGAACTGTGGAAGAAGAACATTAAGACTTTCAGATATGAAAAAGTCTTCTTCATTTTCTTGCTGAGTTTGAACTTAATAGGCATGTTGATTGTGGACAAACTACTGAATGTAATTTCGTTATTAGGATATCTTTCGGCGGAGACAAGAATCCCCATGTTCTCTCAACCTCAAATAAATTATTTGGAAGGTCAAATTTTTAATTTTATGTTAGGTGGGTGGTCGCAGCATAGTATGCAAAGAAGTGGAGCAACACGTGGCCGTTCTAGAAGACGATGCGAAGTTCTTTAAGCTTCTAGAACTACTCGGCTTGTACAGCCAGATGGGAAGCATCATTGTGTTCGTGGACAAACAGGAAAACGCCGACAGCCTCCTCAAGGACTTAATGAAAGCGTCGTATTCTTGCATGAGTTTGCATGGAGGTAAGTCGTATTTGTAAAATTATTGCCAATTTCCTAAAAATCTGTGGGAACTTTGATTTTCTGGGCTTAACTTATCTCCAAGATTCAAGGAATCTCTGTGCTTTTCTGCAAGTTTGTTTCCATGGTTGGGTAACAGAGTGACGGACATTTTCATACCTAATTAAAATATTAAGTATATGCTGTGTGGCATCGTGTTTAAGCATACTATTTGGTGGTACTGTAACTCAATGGTGCATCAAGATTTTCATAATGCATTTTATTTTAATAGTAGTAGTAGTACAAAGTAGTATTAGTTTTTATATACATTTTGATTTATCCTTTCCAATGTTCAGAATTATACAAAACCATACTAAAATTTATCAATTTTTATTTCAGCCTTGTTCCTGATATATCTGTTCAGAGGAGTCATATTTGCGACATTTATAAAATTCGGTGTACTGTCTCCACGATATAAAATTTTAAATGTTTGAAAATTACTGCAAATTACTTTAATACGTATTTTAAAGCCTTAATTTCTTTAATATAATTTAAATAAAATACCAAACTATAAAAAAATATTGTTAGCTGATCCTACCAACTGCGCCAATGCTAACTGAAATAACTATTGATTTCTTGACCTGATTTATAAATGAGTATGAATGATTATGAATAAAGAGTTATTAAAAATGTTGTACAGTTTATCGGCCGAATACTTTGTTATTTGTTAAGGTCATCTTAAATACCTACTAAGTTAGTAGTACGTTTAGGGACACTATTTTGACGTTTACTAGATAAACCGAATGCCATTTAAAAAAAAAGTTTCAAGGGCTTTTCAAAATTAATATAACAATGAAGGGGGCAGTACACCGACGTCAAACTTGTTTTGAAGCGACGAATATATTAATAGTGGCCTGTTACAGGTATTGATCAATTCGACAGGGACTCGACGATCGTGGACTTCAAGTCGGGCAAAGTGAAGCTGCTGGTGGCTACCAGCGTGGCGGCGCGCGGCCTCGACGTCAAGCAACTCGTGCTGGTGGTCAACTACGACTGTCCCAACCACTACGAGGACTATGTGCACCGGTGAGTGAGCTCGATTTTTTTTTCTGTAATCTCTATCGTCACGTTTCTATTCAAATCATCCAATTGTAATGCTTTACTTATAATAATTTTAATGAACTAAAGCCTTAGAATATGCGCGGAATATTAATATTATATGCACACCACCCAAGTCGATGAAGACTTCGGGAAGTGTTGCTGGAGAGCCAATGTATTTTAGTCGTTGGTCTGATACACACCTGCATTTAAGCAGTACGTGTATCTTATCGCCTTCCACACTGCTCTGCATAGAGTGCATAGAGGGCTGGGCTTTGGCTATGTCGGTATGTTTCAAATTCAAAATTTATTTATTTCATGTAGGCTACCTTGTAGCACTTATGACACGTCATAAATCTACCACCGGTTCGGAATGCAGATTCTGAGAAGAACCGGCAAGAAACTCAGCAGTTGCTCTTTTCAAAAAATAAAATAAACTAATTTTACAGTTTTTTTGATTAGCTACATTCGTTAAATTTTTTCAGGATGTCTGGTAATGATGGTGAAAGTTTTCCCTTGTTGCTATATTTGATGGTTCTTTGTTCTTTAAATTATTAACTTATTAAAAAAAAGCCAAACATAGGGACATGGCATGAAGAAAATAGAAGAACACGTTTGTATGGACATCCGGCCGCCTGCGTTTCCTCTTGACTGTTGTGTTACAGATGCGGGCGCACCGGGCGCGCCGGCAACAAGGGCTACGCGTGGACGTTCCTCACGCCGGAGCAGGGCCGCTACGCGGGCGACGTGCTGCGCGCCTTCGACCTGGCCGGCACGCCGCCGCCGCCCGAGCTCAAGCAGCTGTGGGAGACCTACAAGGAGGCGCAGGAGAAGGACGGGAAGAAAGTGCACACCGGGGGTGGCTTCAGCGGGAAAGGTGAACATTGGAAACGTTTTTAGGGCTCCGCACCATAGCATGTCAACAGGACTCTATTACTTAGCTTCCGCTGTCCGTCCGTTTGTCCGTCTGTCGGTCAGCGGGCAGTTGAAATTTTCAGAGAATGTGTATTTCATTGCTATTAGAAACTAGAAACGTGTTTTATTTCGACGTTTTTTGCTACAGAAAACTTCGTATGCGAGTCCGACTCACATTTGAATGGTTCGATTGGTTTACCTGCTAAGTATTTAAAATTTGCACAAAAAATTAGTACGCTTGGTGGGCTGCTTTGAACCGGCCTAAAAGGAAGTGTTCTGTGTGGCCCAACCTATCGTACTTGTATTAATAGAGTTCAAAATCCTTATGGTATTCCGGAATTCAGCACGATGTTTTGGTTTCTAGGTTTCAAGTTCGACGAGTCGGAAGCCCAAGCGGCCACGGAGAGGAAGAAGTACCAAAAGGCGGCGCTGGGACTGCAGGACTCCGACGATGAAGACGTGGAGGGCGACCTCGACCAGCAGATCGAGACCATGCTCGCGGCCAAGAAGATCGTTAAAGAAATCAAGGTAGGTTTACTGACACGTTTCAACTGATACCTACGACTTCCGCTCAAATATAGGTTTAAAAATGTACTTTCGTTATAATATCTTCTTCTTTTAAAACGAACAGGATATTTAGCAAAGTCACAAACAGTGAACAGGGCCAGAGATTTCAAACAAGATTGACTCACTCTATTCTTAGTGCCTTTTGTGTTTTTTTAACGAGAGGGAAATCTTTAAAGATACCCTAAATCCTAGAGTAGAGTCCGGGTTATGTGGAGTTTTTACCCACTAAACCTCTATCTGCTAAATTCACAACTTGAAATTTGGGCCTTAAAGTCACAACTATAAGGCTCAAATCTCAAGTTATGAATTTAGCAGATGAGACTTTGTTCTAGGAACGGTCGATTTGGAAGGCTCCAAGATCTCTTAAGAACACAACCAGAGCCTTATATAGCGCGATGCTTTTCTTAGGGTCTAGACGAACTACATGTAGACTCCAAAATTGCTCTTTAGTTCCAGTTAGCGTTCAGTTGGCTAGCTACAGACTGCGCAGTGGGTAGTCAGTTAAATCAACTGAAATAGAACTGCATTCGAAATGCAATTTTACAAGCGGCTTGCAATTTAAGAACTGTCTGGCAAGATAGCTTTCTTCTGTTTTTATCTCATAAATGTACAATGCAAAGGTGGTTCGATTTTGGCGAATTTTTCTGTATGTTTTTTTTTTCAGCCTGGTGTAGCGAACGCAACGCCACCAACGGGTGCGGGCGCGGCGGGAACTGACGGCAAACTGGAGTTGGCGAAAAGATTGGCTTCACGCATCAACCTTGCCAAGGGTCTGGGCGTGGAACAGAAGGGCGCCACGCAGCAGGCCGCTGAAGCCATCCTCAAGGGTGCTCCGTCTGCGCATACGCTTATCACGGTGAGTGAAGCTGTGTAACAGAATAATAACAACTTGTAGTATATATTTTGTGATATGTTTATGTACGACCTATTTATAAATTTTGTGTGCCCATAAGTGAAATTACTTGCACCTTACTTTTTATATCTATGTTTAAGTCCAGTTTACATGTAATTTTGTTGGAGGATTTTAGCAGTTATTGCAAAATACGTCATCATCGTTGAACTCCAGCTGTAGGATTGTGATTGTGAATTGCTTCTGTTTGACTAAACTTATGGTGTTGGTGGCATTTTGACCAATAGAGAGAAAGACTATTAACTAATCAGGGATAATTTAGATCTTCACACTGTAGCAATCAGTCCCAGATCCTCAACCCTAAAGCTGGAAGTTAATGGTGTCCTAAACTGTAGGGATTTAGGAACTGTCCGTTGTGAATTGATATTACAGTTAGTGTTGGCATGATTTTCATTATTGAACTCCAGGTCTCACTCTCAATTTCTCAATAATCGATGATTGGGAAATAATGGCTAATTATAATTATAATTGGACGCAGATATAAGATGTTTTTCTGTGTATTTTTTTCAGTAATAAAAGGCTTTTTTATTTTTATTTATTTTATCATTGTAGGCGAAAACAGTAGCGGAACAGTTGGCAGCGAAACTGAACACGCGGCTCAACTATCAGCCCCGCGATGAGAGCGCGTCAGAACCAGCTGAAGAGGTGTTCAGGAAGTATGAAACTGAGCTGGAGATCAACGACTTCCCGCAGCAAGCGCGTTGGCGCGTCACCAGCAAGGTGCGTAACAAAAACCCTTCTAGCGTCATCGCTTCATGCTAACCTTCGACCATTTAGCCGGGACGCGCCTATACGCAGATTTAGTACTGAATTTATTCTGCCACTTTCTGCGGTGAGGCGGGGTAATCACGTACAGCAAAATAGCGGAAGCTCCCCGACCTTCCCTCATACCAAAAAGGGGCGAATAAAAAAAACCTGTGTGGAAAAATTTATTTAATAAAAAAAAAAAAAAATTATAACATTTACTCACTTCCGCACACTCATGTAAATACTTAATGTCTCTATGAACACACACTAACTCAAAAGCTGTCACACTTACAAGCTGAACCGTACGTTTGTACATGTACATCGGCAGAGGGGAATGCGTGCGCTTACCACGTCCCGGGCTAAATGGTCATCCGTTAGCATGAAAGGGAATGTGTGTCGTGTTGATTTTCGCTTTCCTTATACTTCTAGTTAACGTAGTTAGAATGTTTTAGAGTTTTTCTTCAGTCATTCAGTCATTTTTTTGTCTGTCAGTGAGAGTTTGAGACCTGTCCTTTAGAGTTCGGGCGTGATCTTACCTGAAGCTAAGTGTATTGATGATGAGGCCAAAAACTGAGATATTGTATAGAGTTTACATAATGTGACGAGAGTGCGATCTATAACTATAATAATTTGATAGGTTTATCGCGTTCGTTCGAAACCTTTGACTAACTGTTATCAGCTTCTAAGCGGTGCATCTGCTATGTTCTTATCGGACATTCATTTCACTTTGTTTTTAGATAAGTAACTGACAATTTTTATCGAGAAGTGTTCATTGAGTGTCTGTCTAATCCAATCTCACTTACGGCGTCACTTATAAGTGTATCTGAAATTGAGATAAATTGTTTCCTAAATCTGATAATGTCTTTACCTCTTAAATGATAAAAGAATGAGCTCTTAAAAAAAGATATGAGCCGCGTATGACTGCATCTACGTTGTGTAATATTTTGCACACGTCACAATATTAGACAGCAAATGTTTTGTATTTTCCGATTTTTGAAGTAGGTAAATATAAACGGCTTGTTCTCTTTAGGACAGATTCGCTTTACGACAGATTCGCTTTACGGCAGATTCGCTTTACGGCAGATTCGCTTTACGGCAAAATTTGTACAGGTCGAGATAAAATATGGCCTCCACTCCAAGGAAAACTTTCCTTTATATAATTATTATTGACTGAGCGAAATGAGCTCTCCGAGTCTACTTGAGTGAATTTGCACTTGTCCGTCATTTGAATTTTTTCTTTAAACTAAAGTTAGGTTAGGTTAGGGTTATACATGAATATTCAGGTGCCCGGCCGAAGGCCGGGCACTTAGGTTCTGTTGGGATCGTAAACCTACCTAAAGCTTACAAAAAAAAAGTAAGTAAAAAAAAAATTGAATTTTTTTTTGATGCTTATATTAGGTACATTTTGATGATAGAACAATATAGGATGTGTTATAAATTATAATTATTGATGCTTCACTAAATTTTAAAGGTGCCGAGTTAGAAAAGACGTAATAAAAAATAATAATAGTTGACGCAAAACTGTTTTAACATGACTTGACCGATAGTAAATACAGCGCCATCTATTAGCATTAATGTATTAACTTGTTTAATGCATTATTAATTTTAAACAAAAATCTATCTATATATATTCGAGTTCACTGTACTTCTGCCGTAAAGCGAATCTGCCGTAAAGCGAATCTGCCGTAAAGCGAATCTGTCGTAAAGCGAATCTGTCCTAAAGCGAACAAGCGATATAAACTGCGTTATGCGCTGAGCGGATTTTGGTAGGGGAAGACATGATAAGCGAGCGAGAGAAACACATTCCACTAGGGTCTGTTAACGCGATGCCACACGTTGCGTTGCAGCGCTAGAACGTAATGATTTCGTCGGATTGTATGCCACAGTTCACAAGTGGCGTGGCGTCGTGGGCTTCTACACAACGCAAATTCTAGGCAAACACTTTTCCATGTTAGGCCACATTATCATTTTCCATCAGCCTTAATCATGGCCATGTATCCTTACTTCTTTACTTACTATATTATAAATGAAAGTGTGTTTTTTTAGTGACCGACCGAAACAGGTTTTTCAGCCGAGACCGAAACCAAACTTTTGGCCTTGCTCTTAGGGTGAAAACATGCCAGAGATGTCTCACTGCGATACCTCGCGGTCGCGGTTTAGCTCGCTACCTCGATGTCACCTCCATGTAAAACAAATGTATGCAAACAGATAAGCGCGAACATGCCGAAGGATACCTCACTGCGATACATCGCGGTACAGCGAGGTATCTTCGACATGTTCGCGCTCGTCTGTTTGCATACATTTGTTTTACATGGAGGTGACATCGAGGTAGCGAGCTAAACCGCGACCGCGAGGTATCGCAGTGAAGCATCTCTGGCATGTTTTCACCCTTAGTTTCGGCCGAAACCGAAACTTACTTAAATATAATATTTAAAATTTCTATCGTATACAGAAATCTGGTGTGTTTTTTTACACATTTATATAAATATACAATGTATCCAAAATCCTCGTGGACTTAGTCGCGGACTATTAGCTCATATTGTTTATTTTTTTTTTCAAGTAAAAAAAATGCGTTTTTCTACGTCATCATCATCATCAGCGATGTAAAAACGACGCGGCGATGCCGCAACGCGCCGTGTGGCGTTGCTTTTATCGTAGCGGAGTTAATTATTTATTATTTTATTAATGTATCTCTAGTAATCCTCAGACATAGTTATCGGAGACTTTATTTATTACTAGGTACTTAGTTACGTCGTAGTATTTTGAACAAAATATGAAAACTGTTTATAAAACACTATTTTATTTATTAGTTTATCGGAATCGGTTTTTTCCACTAATTGTTTGTTTTTAACAAACAACTATAAGCTTACTGCTGATAAATAGCTGTAATCTTACTAAAGGATTTTCCGTTTTAAAATTGACAATCTATTTTAAACATTATCTTGAAGAGTTGTTGATGTCTAAGAATATACTCGCATGTTGGTTGGGATAAGTTTTATCTCGAGTGTTTTGGAGCAACATCTTATAAACACGATATTTTTAGTAAATTGCAATGTATAGAACATACTGTTACACACTGGTAGTAAGTTGATTTCATACTATATTTTGTTAGAAACCGATTCAAACTTTATGATTTCTCGGAGCTAAACGAAATAACAATTAAAAATTCTCTTCCATGACCCAAGACGTTCGTATAATTCAACGAAGTAGTCTATCGTTATAGATTTTCAACGGAATATATGTTTTGTATACACATTCCAGTGAATATTTTGTCGATAGCAACATTGTTGGCTATAACCTTATTTACTAACAAATCGAGACGGATTTTATTGCTTTTTCCAAGTCCACAACCTCATAACCTAAGTATATTAACTTTGGCCCGAGGTCAAGCTCCATTTGCGATAACCCTTGCAATACTTATGCATCTCCCACGATTTCACCACCTCAGTGCATGACCGGTTCCCGCACAGATCAGTCACAATGTTACTCAAGCTAGCATTAATTGGTGCCTTGGTATTTTTCTGTGTCAAGCTTCTGAATCGACGACGGTGTTTCTATTGTAATTAATTGGGCAGGTAATTCCCCTTTTTGTATAGTTTTTTTTGCGTTTGATCAAAAATGATATCTTCTTGATCATGAATCATGAGCCAAAATGGTATCATTTATACATCTTTTTGTTCTCCAATGGCATTTTAACTTTAGGGACTTTCTAAATACACATTGTGAAACGTAATATGGCCAATAAATATATTTTTTTAGGATAAATAAAAGAAACCATATAATGCGACTTTGTCCATCTTCGTTAGACGTATTTACACTACTGCTATCACCTTGACATTTTGAATACTTTTAAATAAAGCTTGCGCAACTTTACTGCAAATGAAAGAATTAAAAGATTTAAATTTTTCATTGTAGAAGGGGCAAAAATGGGAGATCGAAATTTTAAAATAGGGCGGGGCTACTAGATTGTGGGGTATCATTTAAAAGAGCTTGCAAACTTTAAAATAGGTTTTATATTTCTACTGAGCCGCATAGTTTTTGGCTTATTAAGAAAAATAATAATTTTTAAAGGAACCGAATAATCACGTTGCGGAATCCTCCCAGTCTGCTTAGCCGATTTAATTTAAATATTTGTATAAAACAAATAAAGAGCCTAAAGGTTTAAAATTTTAACTTTTCTATTAGAACCTTCGTGATGACGTAATAGATTTATTTCATGATTAATCTAATATAGTTCTATCAACTCACGAGCGCGAACGAGAGCGCGTGGCTCATGGTGGAGTGCGTGTCGTATCTGTATAAGTGTGAGCGAGAAAGCTCTCGCGCCTGACCACTCCCACCTAGGCACGCACACATACGCAATGTGCATGTACACGACGTAACCACAAGTAAAGCGCCCGTAACCTCGTGGGATAAACGTACTATAATAATTATTCTCTTCACAGGAGGCTTTAGCGTTGATCAGCGAGTACTCCGAAGCTGGCATCACAGTTCGCGGCACCTATGTCCCGCCCGGGAAGGCTCCTCCAGAAGGCGAAAGGAAATTATACCTCGCCATCGAGAGTTCCCAGGAGCTAGCCGTCGCCAAAGCAAAGTCCGAGATCACACGCCTCATCAAGGAAGAGCTGTTGAAACTTCAGACCTCAGCCCATCACATGATCAACAAAGCTAGATATAAGGTCCTTTAATATTGTATGCCAATTATAATTTGACGTGTCTCTTATTCTTTTGTTTTATTTTTATAAATTTTACAATACCAAACAGAATATCCGAATTATATTAGAGAACTAGATAAGTTTGTGACACCATCTAATTAACGAATAACATGGAAACATACATACCTACGTATTCATTGTTTCTAGACGAACAAAGACGTATTGACAAATTGCCAACACAAAAACAGTTAATAATTGCGTTTAATTGTGGGTTAAACGCTATTTGCGATTAAAAAATAGGCCCTTAACATATATTTTTTCTGATGCAGTGAGTGTCGCCAGCGAAAACTATCGTTAGATTATGTCGTTTAAACGTGACACTTGATTAGTTTCACGTTGGCCCGTCTGCCAGCGCTGGCAGACGGGCATCCAAATTATAAAGCAAAGTTTGATATAAATCCGACATGTAGTTTCTAAAAACTAAAGGAAAACTACATTCCCATGGACACCCCAGTTTACGAATTTTCAGGAGATTCTTTTAAGTGAATCTAGAGCTAAGGCGCACAACTGATCGACTGTCAAGGGTTTTTATTTGTCTATGGTCTAGAACGGCCCAATTTTGATGAGAAGCTTTACCCGTTTTTACACTGATGCTTATTGTGTTGAACACAATCTTTTTACTAAAATTGACTCTAAATTGGGAAATGGATAACAATATTTTTAGACCTGTCTTTAGTACCGCTGTCGAATGCAATATGCTTCATTGTGTGTTGCCTCACCTATGCATATTTTATACTATTGTTTGTTACTAGCAACTAGCTCGAAATCCTGTCTGTGATCGTAGTCATTCGTCTATCTAGTAGTCTTCCATTGATGAGAAAGATTGTCCAACATTCTCTTCCTATTGGCTAAATGCATTGTTGCAACAGGAACGCCATAAATTCAACCAATCACAAAAATTGAGACATAATTGATAAAACTTTTCCGCAAACAACCGATTTTTCGCGCTATATGCCCCTTAAGCATCGCGACTCGATTAGCTTGTCGGTAACTCGGGTTCTCCCTGCCTCGGACCTCCTTATGTCTGATTTGATCCCGCGGGGGTACTATCTTAGAGAAGGATGTGATAGGCTTCTGTCTTAGATCTGCCTTTAGTGACCCTATGCCTTCCGACGAGGCAAATTAGCGACCATATTTCGGATCCATAACTTATAAAAATATAAAGTTCAAAAGCCAAGAAAATCGTAATAAAAACGTTGCTATTTGAAAATTTAAGGCGTTTATTTTTCCACTAGCCGAATTATACGTAGGCACCTATCTATATAGAATAAAAAAATCAGTAATGTAAGTATATACATATTATTATGTTCAGTCCGAAACTTCTTAATAGTTAGATACACGATGTGTAACACGTGGTTTTATGTACTTACAAACATAATGTTGAAGGCAATTAAGGTTTGAATGGAGAATTCCAGTCAAGGCAGATAAGCAGGCGCACGTGTCCTGACATCCCAAGATAGCCTGTGTCAATAATAAATAACTATCATCTCAGATATAAATAGCAGCGCGTCTCGTGCTGTTCTTGATAAGAGGTTATCGGCGCGGGAAGATTCCATGGCAAACAAAGTGCGACGCAGCCAACTTTGCGACGACCGACCTTACGATAACTTTATGGCGGAATATTTTTACCGTTTATTTATAGTTAAAGCAGCTCTATTTTATGAGGAAATTCAATTTTATGGGCGGGGCCTGATAGCTCGAAGAAACGATGGGGGTTGGGAGTCGCAAGGTGTTGGAAGACCCCTCATTAGATGGATGGGCGGTCTCAGGTGAGTCATAGAACAGAATCATGTTCTATGTTGATTGGTGCACGGATTGGTCTATGGCTATAGCATAGACGAAAATGCCTTCTAGACCATGTTTAAATCGTCTATTATAGACGTCAAGGCCTTGACGATGTCCAGCAGCCTATCGATTGGGGACCTAATGATGATGATGATGATGTGGAAACTCAAAATATTTGATTCCTTTAAAGAAAATAAATGTGGATAGATACCCTTGAAACCTGCATAAAATAAAAAGGTTAAACTCGAACTCACAGCTTGGTATAGGAAAATTTTTGATTTCTAGTAGGTATAGACTTAAGTAGATACTGAAAAAGGAAACTCATTATTTTTACAAGGTTGATCGTTGACCTATTCATCGTCTAATAATAGGAATTATTTACATATTTCGTTAAATGAAACTAAAATAGATTCTTATAACATGAATAGTCAATAGAACAAAAATTTGTTAAGCTGTTTCTACACTTGATAAACCGAGTACGAACGGAGAGTATTTTAAAAAACAAGATTAGCCTAGTATTACCGAGGCTTAGAGGCTTCGGTAACTATGTGCTGTAAACATGCTCATTGGAGGTTTTTAGAGGTTTAATTTTTAACAAACCAAAAATTCGTCATAATAGCTATCTGTATGCAGCTCGATCCGTCCAGCATTTAGAGATGAGTGTTATAAGCCAGTCAGTCAGTCGGTCAGTCAGTCAGTCAGCCAGCCTGTCAGCTTTGCCTTATATATACTTATAGATTTATTTTAATTTTCTTCATTCAATGCTCTGGTCGTGCTCGGCTCGCTAAATGTAAAATTGTAGACGCAGCTTTAGAACTTCTTAACTTATTCTGTTGACTTTAATACTTTAATGTTATACGTATAAAAATCTATTTTAGTTAAGAAAGAATATGTAAATAGCTCCTATTATTAGGTATTAGACGATGTAACTTATACGCCCTTCGCGCGGTGATAAAAGTTTTTCTGTTGACTAATTTTAAAACACAATAGATAATGAAAGTAAAAGATGGTTACTATTAAATCGGCTCTATCTTTAGAAAATTAGGTACTTACTAGGGGTAGCCACTACCTATCTATTACCTATGCTAACATTTAGGTGCCTATACCAGGCCTATACCTACCACTGCTTAAATTAGAAGCTTGTGAACTTTGTCTTCTTTCAGCTTTACAGTAAATAAATGTACCTAATCTATATTACAAACTAGTTTTTCCCGCGATTTCGTCCGCGTAACCAATAAAGAAACAAACTTTTGCATTTATTTAAAATACTAGCTTTTGCCCGCGGCTTTGCTCACGTTAAGTTCGATTTTTCAAACCCCTATTTTACCCCCTTGGAGGTGGAATTTACAAAAATCCTTTCTTAGCGGATGCCTACGTCTTAATAGCTATCTGTATGCCACAGCCCTATCCGTCCAGTGGTTTAAGCGTACGTTAATCGATCAGTCAGTCAGTCAGTCGATCACCTTTTCCTTTTATATATTTAGATTAGTAAGCATTTTTCATTAGAATTAATAAACGAACACAATTCGCGTAAGGTTCGATAGTTTGCACATTAGTTACGTCACGGCAGATAAACGCTGTTTCTATCGGCGTCGAAGTCGGTAACATGCGATGTTGTCGTTATGTCACCTCTCGCCCCCGTATCTGCGGAATTCTTGTGTGTTTGCAATATCAACTATCGCTGTTTAATAATAAGAAGCTATAATTATAAAATGTTGATCAAGTCGAACGGATTCTGGGTGACTAAAGTTCCGTAGGTCTAACTTAATATGTATGGTAGTTCTTCTAGTTATTTAAACAGAATCTGCTTTCCGAACCGATGGTAGACAATGATACGAGTATTATACTAGAATATCATTGGCGTTAGAGTCTTGACTTGTCATAAGAGCCACATGTTAGCCAGGTTAGCCCATATGAAATAAAATTCACAAAATTACCTGGACCGATTTGGAAATTCTTTTTTTGTTTGTCAGGGTAGGTATATTTCCCAGGTGGTCCCATTGTCCTCAGGTCAGAATCTGATGATGGGATCCTGGGGAAGTTGTGAGAACTCTTCAAATTTTATACTTGGTAGTGGAGTTTGAAGTTTGTTATGTAAATAGAATTTTTACAGTTATCCAACTTGACAGGTACCTACGTACCTTACGTACGTACGTTTTAGAATAGAGAAAAGCATAAATTTTCCAACGGACCCCCAAAATCTATCACTGAGCAACAGAGTCAAACAATCAAGTTTCTGACCTACTGATAGGACTTAGGTAAACAAGTTTTTTCGTGCGATTGTTTACTTTAAAGAGATAAATTGAATAACATGTTTATGAAACAGATCTCCAAATTATATCTGTAACAACTTATTTCATAATATCATAATAATATTATTTACTGGCAAAAAGGTAAATTAAAATTTTCTTCTGCAAATTGCTGATAGAATAATACTCTGCATGATAGGTAACTTACTTACTTAGGCTGCAGGTTCCTTCGTCGCTGCGAGGAAAAACATATAAACTTTATTGTCTGGAATAGAATAGAATAGTTTTTTATTCTTTTACAAAGAGCTTTCGAATCGTTAAATGAACCTATCTACCACTGGTTCGGAATGCCGTTCCTGGTGGGAGGCTTTGACAGTTGCTGGCACCCTAACGTCAACGACGTGCCGTTTAACCTCGCGGCTTGGTGTAGAAATGGATAAGGGGTATTGTAGTTTTTAAAATTGCAATACCTCTTTTCAAGTTTGCCCCCTACCATCTCAGGCTGCATCAGGTCATAGGCTGCATCACTCAGCAACCATCGCAGCATCGCAGGCAAGGGCTATCTTGTCATGAATAAAAAAAACTCAAACCAATAATAATTTTTAGGGCTTTAAACCTTCAACGGTTTATAAAAGTCGTAAAATGCGTCAACAGTTGTTTTCTCACAACAATCTTGGTTGGGGTCAACTGCGTCGTGTCAGGGGAAAGGGTCTGTAATCGACGCCAGTCTTAATTATGACTAATTGTTTTGTTTTTTTCTTCGCGGGTCAACTTTAATCAATTACGCAGTAAACTCTTTTTAGAAAATGCAATGCCCTCGCTCACTGTTAATTTTATTTCGCAATATTTCATTGTTTAAATGCAAGTGCACCTCTTACTAAAGGTAGAACTTTATTCGATGATCTATGAGTAGGTATCATCTCACATACTTACAAACAACTGCCAAACTCTAAACTTTTACCTATTTTACCTAGCTTCCCGAAGTTGATTAAAAATGTACGTGTACAGGTATGTGACACATATCACGTGGTAAAACGTCATATATTTATGTATTTTTATTATTTTTGCAATATTTATGTAGAGTTGCCTAGGTAGGTACCTACTTTCAACAAATAATATAAAAAGTCATTAATAATAATTAAAGCCACGTGGCTCATGTACAATTTGCGTCAAAGTATACAATTTCACAACAATATGTACCTACTAGTGATAAACGACAACAATTAACGTGGTAAGTAGGTACTTACCTACCTACACTAAAAAGTTACTACGTAAAATAATTGAGATTAACGTTGGAAGTGCCTGCGTCATTAGCTCGTGTTATTTACTTTGTGGTTACTACGATGTAAATAAATTAGTAATAGCAGGTAGGTACTATTATATAATAGTGCCTAGTTAGTGATCGCTGATAGTTTTCGTGAGATCAAAGGGTCTCAAGTCCCTTTCTTTAACCTGGAAGTTGTTCCAGGTTTTTTAAGACTGAAGACTGTGCAGAATGCCAGAAAAAAAATCAGATCTCGCGTAATAACGTAATCATCGTGACTAAGCGATGAAATAAAACATCCCGAAACCTCGTGTAAAGCGCGACAGATGCTAGCGTATTGCGCCGAATAGGAGTGTAGTAAGCGCCAAATACATCATATATTCTAATAACTCGTAAGATAATACACTACACGTTTTTTGCATAAACTTTATTGAAAACATAGTGGCGCATAACCATAGAACCGTTCACATTTCGTCTTACTGCAAACATTTTTTGCAGTATTAAATGTTTACGACAAATTTTATCCTGTAAAAAAAACTATGGTAGGTAGGTATATTGCCATGTGAACGAAGCCTGAATGTAGTTAGGTACACGAGGATAATGGACTAAAAAAACTTCATCGCTTGGAAGGCTAATAGAAACTGACGCAACAAGTTCTTAAGTGAGTGATAACGATATTTTTAAGCTGCGCTCGTGATTGTGATAAGAGTCACACGGTGGGCACGAGTCCGTTAATAGATATGATATAATATGGTGGGTACAATACAATATAATATGGAATAATAATAGTGACGTCATATCGTAGATAGGTACGTTCTGGAATATGTTGTCATGGTGTCCCGGAACTGTGTTCTCTCGGATTGAATGTAAAGGAAAGGATAGATAGTTATTGCAGCAGGAGCAGCAGCAGTATTACATTCATTTGACGATTCAAAAGCACTTTGGAAAAGTTTACTTGAATTAAAAACTTTTCTGTTCTAAAAAATTCTTTTCATTCCATTTTTAGGGTTCCAAAAAAATAAAAACCCTTGTTCTCAGAAACGGCTTGAGGTACTACGTTGAAATTTATACTGAATATAAAAATCAATGGTCTCTTAATTCTCTGAAAATTTTAAGTTTCTAGTTTAACTCATTAAAAAAGCATATTTCAAAGCGTATTTGTAGCGTAGCACAATTCATGAAAGCGCAAGCGCATGAGAGTAAGTTCGATAAAATTGACGGAATGGAACGACTTTGTTGCGGCGTGATTGAAGGACAAACCAACCAACAAACACATTTTCGCATTTTATAATATTAGTAAGGAAGTAAGGATTCTAATACAATTGCTATATCTTCGACTTTAGTTAACTATTTCCTACTCAGAGTGAGTTGTGCGTATGTGTAGGTACCTATTGCATGATTGTTTTGCTGCCATAAAAATTCATTTACTAAGCAATAATGCCCATATAATAAACACTGATAAGTTTGAAATATTATACCTACCTACTTCATCAATGTAATTTGGAGTCACGCCCATCACGGGTGGTTTCTTATCGTCCACGCGCACTCCTGCTGCCAAACAATCGCTGCAGGTGTGTACAGCGAGAACGCGAGGTGTGACACCGATTAATGCTGTAAAACTATAAATCATTGATTAGATCCCATCGGTACAAATGAACGATGGACTTACCGTCCATCGTGCTATTGACGTTATTACCTAATCAGCTTGGATCTTTGTTTTCACGCGATGCGATAGTGAGTTCAGGTTGTTTACTTCCTTTTGGTCTGCAGACATGATGCAGTAGGTACCTACGTACTACTTGCTTTATCTGCACGCTGCGACAGTGGATGTGGTCACTGGTCATGACGAAGCTCTGCGGCATACCACAACTCTTGCAACTTTTTTTTAAGCTGCAGTCTTGTGGCATTCCCGTGCATCGATTTGTACTTGGCGCCAATACGGAAAATGTGTGCTAATGACGTCATCCGCATTTCTTTAGGAAATGCGAATTTTGAGTTCATTGATGGTAACGATGATTTAAAGTCATATGAGGATGACCTGAAAAATGCTCTTTATGGTTATTGATTTCTCTGTAACGCGTGCGGCTTTCTCCGAATTTAAGTTGCGTAGAGTTGCACATTCAACTTCGTGTTCACTAGAACATGAAGGTTTTATGACTGTAATTCTACATCGATGTAGTTTCTCGATAAAACACAACAAACGAAATAGATCACTTCTCACTGAAGTTAGCCGCCTATTGGTAAAAGTTAGGAAGTACTTAATTATTCTTTGGTAGAGATTTGAGTTTGGTATACCTATTTGATAGGTAGTACGAATCAACTCTAATCTCTAGCTTTGTTCCTCGCAACATTGACAAACTGGATTCGTATTTGATTAAGTGAAGTATGTGAGTAGGTACCTACATGTTGGTAAGTAATTTATTTACATACTGACTAATACCGCATGTCATATTATGTGTTTTATCTTCGCAAACTTTCCGTTGGACGTGTTTTATTATGTTCGTTATAATAAGACGTTGATTACTTGCTGTTCCATTTATAGTTTAATAGCGTCGGTAGAGACGGATAGGTACATTTAATTACTAATTGAGACGTTATGGTTCATGGATGGAAGCACGGAAAACACTCGTTCAAATCGGGAAAACATTAAAGTTTTTAAGACTGTAATTTTGTAACTTTACTTCTACTTAGTCTATAAACTAAACTATATCCTCAAGAATCACAGATTTGAAGTGCTTGAATTGCCCCGAATTTGGGCTCCCAATACGTTATTTACACTTCGGCTGCTTTGCTGGTTAATTACTGTCTAATTGACCCGTAGGTAATGCTTTGCCCGAGTTCTGGCATTCGAATTATTATTATCTAAACGAACTTTAGTCGCAAAAATATAGTCGTCGTTTTGATAGCTAGTTCGAATTTTGCCCGAACTTGTACTATGTATTACGTATTTATGCAAATCATGAGGCTTCAGGTTCGTGTTCGAGACCAAAAATAAAACCTTTGTTTTTTTTTTCTGGCTATAACACTTCAATATATATACTCGCAATAAATCACGTCGATTCCTGCATCATTGCAGCACAAATCAACAAACACACTTTTGCATTTTATAACATTTGTTGGGGTAGTCCGTACAGACAGATCTACATATGTGATCTATGTATGTATACTATAGTATACATGTACCTATTTATCAAATATAATACATATAAGTCAATTGCTGTTTATTAGTCTAGCTAAAACTCAAAAACGGCTTGACCGTTTTAATAAACAAGAAAAAGAAGATATCAACAGAAGAAAATTCGTATCAGAACTAAAAAAAACTGCATAAAGTGCATATTTTCATATTTTCTATTATAGATATATCGTACCCTTATTGCAAAAACCGATTATCTGCACCAAAATTTCAGCGAAAAGTTTTTGAGTTATAAGCATTTGAAACTTTAACGACTTAAAAATTAGTTATAATGATGCCCATTTTTAAACAATAATAATTTTTATAAACAAGAAACTATTCAAGAAATGTTAAGTAGGTTAATAATTGAAAAAAACTTACTATTTTTTCAACAAAAAGAAGAAAATAACCGGTAAGGAGCTCACTTAGTTAGTTTTTCCTGAATGTAGAAAAACTACCAAATTTTCAAAGGAGAATGCCGAATTTTGTATGAGAGTTCGCCCATTCTTGCGTCTTAACCAAATTATTGGTAAAACATTGGAAATAACCTCTGGATTACACGATAAAAAAAAATATTAAGATATTCCATGGCAATTTTTAGAAATCTCCCTTTTAATGTTTCAGATATTTTAAGGTTAAGTTTGTATTAAAATACCTATTTTAATCTAATATAAACAAGAAGCTTTCCAAAACATGTAAGTACATAACTAATATATAAAAAGGAAAGAAAAAAAGAAAAGGATTTAGTATTAGTAGTATTGAATAAGTAGGTACTTTATAAAAAAGCTATAGACTTGCTAGACTCTACTTCAAAACTATAAATTAGGTAGCTCAGCTTAGGTGTGCTAATAAGTTTTGGCCGCAGCTAGTTATCTACTTGCCTACCAGCAGTGTGGCTGTGTTCTAGTTTGATGCTGTCTAGAAACCGATTAGGATTAAGAGGCGTTTCTGTATAGTTCAAAACAAATACAGTACTTTTTTTTTATATATCTTTTAAACGCCATTATGCTTTTGACTTTAAATAAATACATATGAAATTATAATTAAAAAGTTGATTTTTCCAAGACACGTCGTCAAGACGCTGAGTGACGCAATATGGGCGGGTTTCCGGCATTCTCCTTTACCGTTCTGGTAGCTGTAATGGCATTTTTTATTTAATCACTTGTTTTGAATAGTAATAATCATCAAGACAAAAATCGTTTTAGTTCAACTTTAGCCAGTACAGGTGTAAAATAAATATCTTTAGTCGCTTTTGGCTGAAGGTAAAGTAGATTTCATTTAACTTTGTACGTACTAACTGCAGCGCCCTATGGTTTTACCCGAGGAGTTCCCGTTCCCGTGGGAAATGGGCAAGCCTACATTATTTCTTATAATCTCAGCTATCTTTAAAAGAAAGTTTCGTTGAAATCGGTCCAGCCGTTCTAGAGATTAGCTCATTTAAATAAAAAAACTATTTCGTTTTATTATATTAGAATAACTAGCTGTGCCTTGCGGTTTCACCTACATTTGTCCCGTTCCCGTAGGAATTTAGGGAAACACTATAACTGTAAACTTTCCTCTCGAATCCCTCTATCTACTGATGAAAACTGAATTAAAATCCGTTGCGTAGTTTAAAAGATCTACGCGTACATAAAGAGGGCCAGACAGCGGGAATCGATTTTGTTTTATACTATGTAAAGATAACATATACAGCAGAGCTAAGTTTGCCCGCAAGCGTTGCTATATGGGTGCCCCATTGTAGCTTTGAATCCAGGGTTAATCCCAAGAACACTTTGGAGTCCTCAGTTTTCAAAGGTTCATTATTTATCTTTAAATTTTTACTGACAGTTCTCGGGTTAGGTAATAAAAACTCAACACACTTTGTTTTTTTAGTATTTAAAAGTAGATTATTTGCCGTAAACCATTCAGAAACTTGAGATAATGCATTATTTACATCGTCAAAATTATCTTTTATCCTATCGACTTTAAAATTCAAAGACGTATCATCAGCAAATAGTACAATATCGCAAGTATTGTGGACAAAATGTGGTAAATCATTTATGTAGACCAAAAACATGAATGGACCTAGAATAGAACCCTGGGGTACACCCATTACTGAGGCTGATCCGGATGATTTTACATCATTGACACATACTCTTTGGACTCGTTCACTGAGATAAGACGCAATGAGACTAAGTGCAAAATCTTTAATGCCATAGTGGCTCAGTTTAAGAAAAGTGTCTCGTGATCAACGCATTCGAATGCCTTTGACGACAAATCACAGAAAATACCAATGGCACTCTGTGAGTTCTCCCATGCATCGAATATGTGTTGTAACAGCCTTGTGGCTGCATCGGTTGTTGATCGACCCTTTGTAAAACCATACTGCTCAGTGTGTAGGATTTTATTTAAATTAAAGTGTAAAAGCAGTTGGTTGAGCATTATTTTTCCGAATATCTTGCTGAGAGTTGGCAAAATTGAAATTGGCCTGTAGTTATTCGGGTCACTTTTGCTTCCCGATTTAAAAAGCGGTATTAGCTTACTACATTTCATAAGGTCTGGAAAAGATCCAGAATCTACTGATTTATTAAAAATTAAAGCAAGATATGGCGCAATAATATCAATTATGTTATGAATTATTTTAACTGATATCCCCCATAGATCTGCTGTTTTCTTATTTTGTAAAGATTTAAATGTTTTGACTATGTCATATGGGGTAACGTGTTCAAACCTAAATAACTTATTGCACTCAGAGACATTGCTCCTTAGAAGACGATAGACTTCTGCTGGCGAGGAATTCAGAGAACTGGTTGTAGTAATTGGAATATTTTTGAAAAAGTTCTCAAATGTATTTACAATTACTGTATCGGAGTTAATTACATGATTATCACTTTTAAGCTCCAATTTATTATTATTATGTACCTTATGTTTACTCATTTCATCGCCGATGATGTCCCATGCTGTTTTAATTTTATTATCAGAATTGGCAATTTTTTGTTTTATGTGAAGTGACTTTGCTTGTATGCACACATTTTCAAACAATTTAGAATAGTTTCTTACATATTCAATAAACGCGGGGGAATAATTATATTTTTTTCTGCATATAAGTCAAGCAGCTTATTTCTACTTTTATAGATTCCGGCAGTTGGCCAGTTACTAAACTTAAGATCTTTAGACAGTCTTTTCTCTATCACCTTAAAGATAGAGTTATATTGTGAGCTTAACAAATCAAAAAACTTTTGATTTGTGAAGATGTTCAAAAACCCTCGTAGCCCAGTTATACAGTAAAAGTGAACTTAAGTTCTTTTACCTGAAATAATTTTAACAAAATATTGAGTTCATTATTCTGCAAAAAGCAACTAATGTTGTTTAGTTCGTTTTTCTTTTTAGATACATCAGCAATTTCTAGTATATTAATAAAAGCTGAAACCTGTTAACGCAGGTTAACATGTATTAACAGAATAATATTGACATAATGATAAATCAAGCAACTACATCTGAAAAGTATTATAATACAATACATTGTTTTTGTGGTATAGATTTATAAATCTAAATTATTTAAATGAGTTTAGTTCTTTTTTTAAGAAGGTAATTAAATCATACCTGTAGGTAGTTGCTTTTAACTCTAGCTATCTCCGTAAAAAAGCGTCGTAGCAGATAATGGGTTTGACCTACAGCTTCGCCGTGAGTTGAGGAGTCGATTGATATATTTAACCTAATTTTGGTACAAAAATGCAGATAATCGGTTTTTGCAATAAGGGTACGATATATTGGTAACTATATTTAATTCTATTCATAAGGTATTAATTGTAACTCTTATTTATTATTGTTTCTTTTCTAAATTTATTTTATGTGTAATATTTCACAAAATAACTCCCGCACCATTAACTATTAAATTAAAAGTTTAACAGTGAATACTTCATAGGCTAGTGTAATATCTAGATTTAAGTAGGCATGTTATGTTTTTATATGTATATGCTGTATGTATTCCAATAAAGAGAAGAGAAAAAAAAAGATCAGCCGAAAAATCGAAAAAATCTAAATTGTCAATTTCGTTTAGGAGCGAAAACACGGGTAAAGCTTTTCATAAATACAAATGATATGATAAAATGTGTAGGTAAACTGTTCGAAACGTTTAGTAGGTAAACCAGAAGCAACCTAATCTTTAGAGGTCAGGATCAACTTATCGCCGCTCCCAGGCGCCCCGACCAGCTGATAGCGCGAACAACATCGCTTATGCAGGACTCTTTCTTGTTGCATCATCACTTTGATGCCTATTCAGCAAGAGATACGAAATACTTGCTGTTAAATTTAAAAAATATATTCATATTTATTAAGTTCATGCTAGTTACACCATTGCCGAGTCGGTAACGAACGTGTGATAGGTACTTACTAATATGAGGAATTTAGACTTTTTAAGTCTTTTATGTTGAAAACCTGCCAAAGCGTCTTTAACTATTTCTCGGTTAAAGGTTATTCGGCGATGGTGAAATTGGCACTTTAGTACGTACGTACGTAGACATATATTAGTAAGAATGTAGGTATACCTTTTTTAAAATCGTATTTCCTACCTTTTGGGTCGTCAGATATCGAAAATGAAAATCATTAAAATAACTTGAGTGTGCAAAACCTTTCACAATCACATAAGTAATATTAAGTGCGTATGGTTTTTTATTAAATCAATAATTATTTCATTTCATTTCATTTATCCGTTGCAAAACTGTGTTCTTCACATTCAGGACGTTACAGGAACTGACTAAGTAGTGCAGGAGCTTTCCGTAAGATGACGCTACGTGGGTTCAGCTTTTTAAGCTTTCTGTTTTTCAAAGATATATTGTAGATGGCGCAATAGGTATCGTTTTAAGCATGAATAAAAACGAAATCAATTAACTAGTGACTGCTAAAAAGACGTATGAATGCTTAAGTGTAAAAGAGTTACTTTCGTCATTAATTGCCAAAGGAGACTAAGCGAAAATAAAAAATGGCTCATAATATTTAGGTGGTTCCTAATTAGGATGGTGATTGAGATGGTGATGATTCAAGTGAAAAAGATAATCATAAGTAAATTAATCAACGGAATGAAACAAATGCTAACCCATATGTTAATGATCAATTATTTTTATAAAGAAAGGAAAATACGTGGAAAACATAATTAGGTTCCAGTCTGTCAATTTACAATATGCCAGCGTGGTGGACTATATGGCCTAAATCCTTCTTATTCGAGAAGAGACCGGTACTCAGTAGTTGGTTAGCCAACGACGGATAAGAGTAATGAATTATTAATGAATTCTATTCTATATAGTATTCTATTCTCAATGGATGATTGCTGGGGTACCTAAGTATTTCTTTGATCCAGTTATCTGTCAGATTTTTAACAAACCTACTTCTCCACGCTGTGCAGTGGTTTTCTCATACTTAAATGAAATAGGTACATTTAGTAGTAGGTCTATCCATATCTTTACAAATCTGTAAAAAATAAATCAATTTGTACATGTTTTATTTTTATGTAATGCTTATTATTTATAGATAGAATTTTTATTTACGTTGGTGACGTCAATTTGCTCAAACATAATAATATAACTTACTAAGTAATCGTTATGAAGATTTTTAAAATTAGCGTAAGATTTTAATTATGATTATGTATGCAGGTACCTCGAAGCTTTATTTTCAATGACTAACACAAATGCACGTACCTAATATTATTTATCTACAAAATAATCTAATTTTGAATTTAAAAAAATTACTTCGTGCTTATTACATAAAGTAATTAAATAAGTACTTTTAATTTTTGATGATTGAATTTTGAGATGCCTTAGTGACTTTATAATAGATACGTAAGAGTAGATCGATTGGTGTGATTGCAAGTTTAGATATTCATCTTATTTAGATTAGGGAAATAAGTTTATCTAAATAGGGTCAGATTTTATACTGGTAAAAATCTCAAATAAGTAGTTACTACTAGTATTGTAGTAGTACGAGTAGTAAGGAATAAATCGTGACGAAACCTGCATGCCTGCGAGTTCTTCATAATGTCAGGGATGTGTGAAATCTGGGAATTCGCACTTGGCCAGTGACAGACTATAACAACCTAACCTTCCTTATTTGAGAGGAGACTTGTGCCCAGTTTTAGGCTCGCGATAGATGTATATGAATGGACAAATGAGTAGGTACCTAGACGTCGTAGAATAGGTATTATTCATTTAAGAGGAACTGCGGGTGGTCTTTTCATAAAAACGCTCTCGCCTGTTTTCTTTCTGGTTTATGACCACTTTCGATGATTTTTACATTTAAATAAATATCGACCTCTTCTATGTCTCTGTTTTCTTTTTGATGTAAGAGGGAGTTTATGATGTAATAGGGGCACAGTAAGAACGATATACCTACCTAATATTCAGTTTATGAATTTTTTTTTTAAATGGTCCAATATTGAAGGAGAAAATAGTAGAGAGCCAAACCTCGAATTGTGACTTTTTGACAGTTGTTATTATCGCACAAATGTCCTTTAAGAACAACTGCAGAGCGACAGCGATAGTTTTTTAATACCTAATTTTCAAACTCTCCGACCGCATTTTCTCTTAAGGCAGATGGTAAAATAATATTTCTAAATTCCAATACTATGAAGTAAAAATTAGGAACGGCATATCAACTAACGAGTCATCTGATTTTGAACACGCTATTAGAATATAACGCGAAAAATCTGGAACTATTAATTGGTTCTATCAATGTCCGAGGCTTGTTCGCCAATTGTCAACATTTAAAACGTAATCAAGTTATCAACATTCTGTTTTCTCAGAAAAGTAATTTATAACTCATTAATCAACTTGAATTTTCATTAGGCTTCGGTTAATAGAGAATCTCATATCTATATTGTAGTACATGTGTATTAGACTTCAGTAATTAATTGATAACATTCATTTTTTTACCTACTAGAACATTTTTCCTTATAAAACTATTCTGAAAAGTGTTAAGTAATTTAATAAAATTGTAACGATCTTACCTATTTCCAAAATAGCAGATTAGTTGTAGTAGTATTTTTTAAGTTCGTTCTAATATTAATAATAATTATTTTTGGCGGTGCTATCATTATTTTTCTTGCAAATTCACGATCTTTAGAATAGGTCTGCTGAATACACATTTGGCAATGTATTTGACAGTTATTACAAATTATAAGTAGTTTTGTACCTGCTTATCTATCGTCAGAAGTATCTGATCAGATATTCAGTCATTATTTTGTTTCTTTACCATAACATACTTGTTTAAACACTTTTGAATAATAGTAGTTACATTATACCGTGGCTTACTGTGTTCGGAATGGAAACGAGGATGTCTCGCGTAGGTTGTTTGCGGATGGTAAACAGGAAAGTTACCGCGCACGCGCACTGCGCGGCGGTGTCAGAGGTCCGCGCCCTTAACCTCTTTAATATTTATCACTACTTCTATTCTGGTTTGTTTTGCATCTATCCTATTGTCTGCGGCTTTGCGCGCTACGGTAGCATCCTCTAGTCGTCTACTTTGTCATAACTACTGAATTATTTTGTAATTTGAAAATCCGTTACTGAATTTTAAAACTTGTTTTCAATTATTATTTATTTCTTGTCTCTGTGTTTACATTTTTTACTTTTTCTTTTTTTTCTACTTCGTGTAAAATTTTCTAAAGATAAAAATAATTTATAGTGAATATTTAAAGTATTTATCAAATCAGAACATTGGTAGCCAGGTTTTCGGGAATAAAATGCAGAAATAAGTTTCATAATAATAATTTTTTTATTAAATTATTTCTTGCGTAATGGTTCACAGTAAAGTGAAATCTTTTCAACGATAATAAAATAACAATTTGAACCCACTCAAAGTCGGCAAGGCTCGATACATCTCTCTACATACAATAATTATTCTTTAATATCACAAATATACTTATGACCTATTTTGTTTAAAGCTTTCGGTTTAACTTACGAGCTACAGTTTTAAACCTACACTAATCAGCTGTGAGATCTAAAGTTTTCTTGATAACACGTAGGTGCACTAAAATTATGGACGTGGGCGGACACTTTGGGGGGCGAGCGACTCCGAGCGGTGCTGGAACAGATGTGACCGCGGAGCCGGGTCCGCCCGCTCCGAGCGTCGCCGTCTACCACGGCCTCCACACCGCGGAGGGCTTGGGGAAGCTGCCGGTGGTGCAGTCCAGGGGAACGGCAGTGTGCACCGGGACTGGCGAGGCGGGCGGCGACGGAGTCACGTAACCGGACGAGGAGGACACGGTGGACAGCGCCGGGCTGGGCGGGCTGGCGGGCGGGGTGTCGCTGCCGGCCGCTGCGCGCTGGATGTCGTTCAGGCGGTGGCCGAGGTGGGTCATCAGCTGGGTGCCCAGCCTCACGTCCACTCCGGGGATGGAAGCCAAGCACCGAGACACTTCGTTGGCGGCGTGAGTGAATCCAGCTCTGAACCGGTCGGCGTCCACTGTGGGGTTCAACGACAGCCGACGCTGGCGGCGAAGCTTGTGAAGATGGCGAACGGTCAATTCCAAAATATCAGCTTTCTCCAACTTTGCGACGTTCTCTCCTTCGGACTGAAGAGCGCTGACCATCAGCTCCTTGAGCTCGTCGAGGCAGCGGTTGATGCGAGCGCGCCTTTTGCGCTCGAGCATCGGCTTCATCACTTTGCGATATTGATAAGTACGCGAAACTGGCTGCGGACCGTCGTCCGCGAGCGGATACGCGATATCGTAAGACATGGTAGACATTGTGTGTGTGTGAGTGAGCGTTGCGTTAGCGCCGAGCGTTGAACGCGGAATGCGGTACGCCGGTCGAGTGGGGGCTTATATAGGGAGCGGAGGGCGCGCGATCGTGGGAACGCGCAGAGCCGTCGAGTTCCCACACGCGCCACCTGTGCGGAGCAGCTGCCGCCGGGGCGCGGGGGGACACGCGCCGCGCCGCGCGTGCGCGCTGTAAACAATCGCCGGCGCGGCGCGGGCGCACGCCGCGACGCCGCACGCCGCACCTCCGGCCCACGGCCGTTGCTGCCACGGTGGACTCTGCTCAAGTGCTCATTGCGTTCGCCTGGCGCTTCCTAGTTCGATACCGCGGGGTGATGACAGGACATTAGCGCTTTGGAACTATTCCAAGATCAAATGCATGCGCTTGTTGTATGATCTCACGCCTACGTTTAATGGTAGTGTGATGCTTGTATTAAGCAATATGAAAGTGACATTTCCTGTTATTATGGTTAGTCATAGCTACATTTAAATTTTCGAGTGGACTTGATTAATGCGTGTAAGATATTTTATCCGCAACAACAAATTAAAAATTAATTTATAACATCTAGCGCAGTCGTATATCACGATTAGGCATGGTCTACGTATTCTCGATTAATCTGCCTTCCCAGGGCTTCCATTTCGTGTGTTACGTGTCTAATTAAACCTGCATTTAATTATGCGATTTGCTCTCGTACGAGTATGTCGCAATACCGTATTGGTGGCGCGGGGCGATCAATCAAGCGCCGGGCGCCATACAATGGCGGCGTCAATTATAAACAGCTACTGTTGGCGTTCATCAATCATGGATTACGCGTAGTAATAATAATTATTATTGACAGCTAGAATTACCGATGCCGCATTACGGTCCAGTAACATCCACTAATCGCACATCGGCTTAAAAAAAGGGTTTTGCAACGACGTTTTGTTCTTTTGTTAGGTAATGTTGTTTGTTGATTGCGCGTAGGTTCGTGGGCGTGTCTTGGTAGCATTTCTCGGGATTACTTCTGACTTCATAATCCCAACGCGTTTTGGAAATTCATTTGTTCATAATTTGCCTTATGTTGCACAAAGTATCATTGAAATGTTAATATTCTGTTCAAATTGCATACTTTTAGGGCCTATTTGTTCACCGCTGAGCAACTAATGTTTAACCGAGGAATTTGGACGTTCTGATAGTTCAGCGATTGTGAAGTAGGGCCTAATTGAAAGTAAACTCAACACCATTAAAGTAAAGAACACAGATTTGAAAACATTTGCGGATAGTAGATACCTAAGTAGGTAAGTAAGATGGAATTTAGAGTTTCAGATGGAGGTCAGATGGGTTAAGAATTAAGATAGCGGCCTAAAATTATAGCAGTGACTAATAAAATATATTATTGAAAATTGTAAGATGGTATCCAGAGGCGTAACTATAGGGTGGCATGACGGCAAAATGCCACGGGCCCCCAGCCGGCAGGGGCCCCCGGTCAGAGAGGGCCGGAAGCACAAGATGATCATAACAAAATTAAAATTGATATAAACTCTTTGGGACAAGAAGAAAGGTTACGCACAGTGGTAGATTAACCAAATGGCTGATTTGACTGGAGCCTAGGGCAGCAGATTTTAGGGGCGGCGAATTTGGGGCCAAAATTTTTATTTATGTCTTACAGAAATTAAAAAGATACATAAATTTGTAATACCTAAATGTCATTAGGTCCACAAACACATTTTAAAATAACCCCAATAACAATTACTAAATAGTTGGTAGGGCCGACCGGCGCATACAAACGCAAGGTCTCAAGCGCCAAAAGTACAGGACTAGATATGGCGCAGTGCAGAATAAAAAATTTCGCGCTCACTTCGTTCGTGAAAATGTCACTTTTCTGTTGCTATTGTAGGTGCCAAGAATGAACTACTAAGTACCGTAATGCAATCATCGAAAATTTCGCGCTCGCTTCGCTCGCGAAAATGTCACTTTTATGTTGCTATTGTAGGTGCCAACAATGAACTACTAAGTACTGTAATGCAATCATAAAAAATTTCGCGCTCGCTTCGCTCGCGAAAATGTCACTTTTCTGTTGCTATTGTAGTTGCCAAGAATGGACTACTAAGTGCCGTAATGCAATCATAAAAAATTTCGCGCTCACTTCGCTCGCGAAAATGTCGCTTTTACGTTGCTGTTGTAGGTGCTAAGAATGGACTACTAAGTGCCGAAATGTAATCATAAATACAATACGCTCCGAATTAAAGGTTATTAGAAAATCAAGTAATTGTAATTGCGTTTGTACCTACTTCACGTAGTGATTTATGAAAAAATAAAAAATACTATCTCATTGGGTGAGCTTCTTTATATTGGGCGAGGGAGGGCCCCGTCCGATGAATTTGCCACGGGCCTCAAACGGTATAGTTACGCCTCTGATGGTATCTCCAACTTTTTACGGGAAATGTCCACGACATCGCGTCATCGCGATAGTAAATGGTGGAGTTTATTCGTTTGAATATTTTGATTGTTTATGATGGTGAGTCACGCAATAATTTGAACTTTATTCGCAAATTACAGTTCCTTATAGGAAACCGGAATATTGATCTTTAATCTGTGTATAATATTATTTTGGATGAATAACATTATTTAATTTTCAATACGGTGAAATAATGCTTAACAGCGGCAGTTAAAGGTTTTGGCCTCATAATTTTTGCTTTTACTCCATTTTAAGTGATGACTTGTAGGTATGTGTTGTCATTATTTACACATGGTTCAGCAGAGTTCTGATTCAAAGTCCAATACCTAACAGAAAAGACTTTGGAATTTAGTTTGCGTGAGTGTTGTCATTATTTCTAAATCATTTGACGGCATGTTTTACGTCAACGTATTTACGTCAAGTCGGTACATTATACAGCATTTATACAGGGATTTTTTTAATACTTTATCTGTAATAAATATGATGAGCGATCGATATCATAACATTTCTCGGTATTTAAATCACGGAATGCTAGGTACTTATTCTTTCTTATCATTTCCTTTACCTCTTGTACCTAATTCTTTATTGTTTTTTAGTGTGACTTTTATTGTTTAGTAATCTTGTTCCTGATGTTGATGATTGACCTCTAGTAGTAGATTTTATTCTACTTTCTAAGCACTATTATCTTCTGTTTTAATGAGTCTCTATGGAATGTTTTGTTTTTCTGTGATTTGGTGTAATAAAGCTTACAACGCCTACGACTGCGACTACTACTACTACCTACTACTTAGGATCTCATCTTAGTTTCTTATTTACACTTGAAAGAAAATGGATAGGTACTTAAATAAGGTTGGGTTATGCTTATGGCAGAATTATATACTATTCTAAATATACCTACAATTGTACATATTCCAGTTTACCTTACATACCTACATGAAAAATAAAATTCAAAAATTAATAACTAAAGATCGGTAACTAAAGTAAAGATAATAACCATATACCTAAGTAATTATTTACAGACTTTTCAAATACTGTACCTGCACTGTATACGATTCTTCTAAAGTTGAAAATTTGAATAATTTACTTCGTGCTGTTTACTTCGCTCACATGGACATATTAGTGTACCTACCTAATGAGTGGGAGGCTGTGTGGGATGCACTGTGAGAAATTGTCAGCGTCGCGTCGCTTCCTACGTCCAAGTTAATTTATCGAACACTTTCACCGAAAAATGTCTGCTTAAAATGTACTTAAAATGTTTATCGAAATCATTATCGACTTTGCTGATCCACGCGTGCTTGTTAAAGAACTGGATAGAATTTATAGAGATTAGGGACCCATAGGTATACCTATAAGTACCTACTCTTGCCTTATTGAAATACTTCGTCTGTTCATGAACAAGGCATGTGTATAGAAACCTCTCAGTTATAAGAAAGACTTCAGCGCGCACCACTGCACCAGGTAGGTCGTTAAAATACTTATGTTACCAGTACCTTTTGAGTTTTTGTGTTCTCTAACAATTGAAACTAACTTGCGTGGACTATTAGCGTTGTTACCACGTGTCAGACAGGAAATTTGACGATTGTACCAGACGGCCGTGGGGCCTTGGCGTTGTTTTATCAAAATCGTTATCGCCATTGCTGGGTAGCACGTGTCGAGGCGTGAACAACAGTTCAATGTAGGTACGAGGTATTATATGATTATAGCTTATACCATTGTATACTAAGCCACCTAATCATAACAATGGAGAACGATTGTGTCTGTAGTTCATTGGAAGTAAAATATTTAGCTATTAGTAAAATCAGTTGTCAGTTGGTACATAAAATGGGCACTTCATTGTGTAACTTACAGGTGTATTTTTAGATGTAACTAAATACCTAATTGTTTGCTTTAACGGCTTCCTAGTTTCAATATCTATCTACCATTAGAAAAACTTGCCTAGATTGTTGCAAAAAGGTGTTTTAGACACTCTATCTATTATCTTAGATACTATTGTTTGTCTTTAAGTAGGACATAAGAACTTCCGGGCAATAATATGTTGCATATACCTAACTGTAATAGACATTTTAATGATCATTTACATTGATAGTGATAATGATAACAAATTGTTATCAGTAGGTACTCATCGTGGACCCATCGAACTCCTAACACTTGATACGAATTAAAAATCACGCGATGATATAAAGTACCTACCTACCTACTTAATCTATATGATGATAGGTGTTATAAACCGCACAGGTAGGTATAGGTATTACGAATCCGATAATGCCGATGTTTTTTAGTCTTGATCCATAAGTACCTACACTTGACTCTCATCTGATGGTAAATGATGATGGTGTAGTCCACTAGACTCCAAGAAGACACCGGTTCAAATAACAATAGGAATAAGAAGCCTCCATTTTCTGTTTCTATCTCACTCAGTGTAAACCGCATATGAGTAGGACATAAATATAAAATGGTTATTTGACAGTCCTGTTCTCGTTTGAATTGCATAATACATGCAAGATTTATGGATGCGTGAGAAACATTTTCTATCCAACGGAACCACCAGATTTTGAAATTCATCACCGCCCTCGTGCAGAAAATTTGTGTGTCACATGGACGGAATAAAGAATTTATAAGTATTTTCCGACACGGATTGCGCATAAGGATTTCCGAATTCCTTAAATGACTAACATTTTGAAGATTACACATTTGAAATTTTTCGAAGAACGGTGTCGGTCAGGTGTTGAAAATATTTAATTTCCTTCCACTTCTAGGTAGGTATAACCTTTTTAAAATCGGTTCATTCGTTGTGGTGTGAAGGAGTAACAAACATCTATCCATCCTTACATACTTTATTTATAATATTACTACCGGACGCCCGCAACTTCGTCCACTTCTTCGATTTACAATCGACAGTTCCTAAATCCCCACAGTTTAGGTGGGCAGAACCTTTGCAGCATCAGGATTAAGGAGTTGAGTCCTGGAATTCAACGATGTAGTCATTACTTTGGTACCTACAATAACTATTCATAATCGACAGTTCCTATAACCCCCATACTTCAATTTTATTTATTTGTATAGATGTAGTAGGATCTACTATACCTACCTACCTACGGGGGACTGGGACCTTTTCAAGAAATTTCCACAAATCCGATGACATTATCCTTAATTACGTAGCCCATGAGAAACGGTTCGTGTCTATAAACGTTAAGTTAATTAATCTTAATACTAATTACAAATATTCCACTCCTCCGATTATGAACGGAAAAATAACGATCAAATGTCTAAAGCGTGTGTTTGTTTACCTTCAGATTACGACAGGAAAGCTTAGCATGTCAATTAATTTATAATTATTATGTGCACACTAGTGCACACCTACCTACTACTAAGGTATGCCCGCAACTTTTCCGCTTGGATTGAATTCTAAAAATTTTGTGGGAACACTTAGATTTCCTATGATAAAAGAACCTACCCAGCTACAATCTTTCTCAGGATGTAGTGCTAAACTTCTTGCCCAACTTTGGTAGACGACCCAACGGTGTATCAACTATGGGCACTAAGCATTAAGGCTTAAATCTATAGGTAGAGCGCACTCTCACTCTGCTCATACTCAAAACAGAGTTAAGACGAGACAGATTTATGTGAGAGCATAATATATTTTGTTTCATTTTATCTTAAGTCCGAGCTAAGTTAGAACAAACTCTATAAATGTCAGCTAAGTTCAGATTGTTAAATGACACCAAATTACACCATTTGTCTTTTATACTAATTTAAAATACCATATTCCTGGTCAAACTATATACCTACTTAACTTTGTTGCATAATATTATATCACTTGGAATTTTAGTGACAAACTACATGGACAATCTTACTTCCATGCTATCCTTCTCCCGTGGAAGTCTGCCAATCTGCACTGTGTCAGCATGGTGGACCTTGGCCTTCTCATTCTGGACACCTATCCCCAGTGGTGGGCCGGACTTCAGCTGAATGACGTTGATACGTTAGTACCTATGAAAGATACTTAGTTTATTAGGTAGGTACAAGTCATGAAGTTAGATAGGTAGGCACCCACTTGCATATCATTTGTAAGCTGTTTACTACATCAAATTGCATTTTACATAAATTATGCTAATCATCAACGTAACCGATATTTTCACACGCGCGATCGACGTCAACAACCCCATAAATCAGGCGTTTCCTCGTTTCTCGAAATGTCAGAAAATTACAATGATTAACAACAAAATGGTACCGGTTGTTTGGAATGCAAGGGGCTTTTATCTCTTATTTTGCATTTCATTTTACTTATTTGCCAATTTTAGATTTAATTAGCGTGAGAAAATAATGTAGGAACCATCGAATTATAGGAACCTAATGTTTAGAAGCGCAGTAGGTAGTCGATGCGGTGATAAGCTATTTTTAACCGACTTCCAAAAAAGGAGGAGGTTCTCAAATCATTGAAGTCTTTTTTTTGTTGGAACATTTGACTTTGACAATTTTTTTTTAATGTATGGTTCCTGATTACTCGAAATCGCCTGGACCGATTTGGAAAATTCTTTTATGTTTGAATTTTTTTTGATCCCTTTGTCATCAGGTCAGGATCTGATGATGGGATCCAGGAGAAATCGAGGGAACTCTTCAAATATAATAGGCACAATTGATAAACTTTGTAATGGCGTTTGAAGTCGGTTTTGTAAAAAGAATTTTTACGTTTTTAGTAAGCCGGAGTTTAAGCGAAACTTTGTTATAAACCTCTGTTTGAAGTTTTGTAGTTCGATGGTTGAACCTACCGCTCAACCTCAAGACATAGTTTACGGCTCTGTTTTACATAAAAGTAAATCTTGATCATAAAATAATCTTGCAAACTTGTAAGATTTAGGTATACTACCTAATTATGAAGGTATATTTTATATGTTTTTATATTTATGTTCTTCAATTTAATAATTCGTTTAAAACGTTCCTAATGGTAGACTGGACACATTTATCTCCATGAAGTAGCAACGAAATACATAATAAATTAAAGCAACGAAGTAGGTAACGGATCGACGTGATCTTTTGCATGGTTATAGTTGAGGACCAAGGGAACCCTCTGTGTTTCTTTGATTAATCACGGAAAAAGCAG
Organism: Hipparchia sbordonii; assembly: GCA_038048805.1. NCBI lineage: Eukaryota > Metazoa > Arthropoda > Insecta > Lepidoptera > Nymphalidae > Hipparchia > Hipparchia sbordonii. Next base: position 9,110,544 of record CM076110.1, read on the forward strand.
AGGATTCTCGTGGGAATTCCCGAGGAATTTTTAAAACCTAAATCCACGCGAACGTGCGGTCGCAGGCAAAAGCTAGTTAAAACATTACAAAGGAACTGATGTTCCTTATCCGGTTTGGAATATTTTATGAACACTAAATTTTCGCTAAATTTTCCTTTCTACCATTAGCCGTTAATGAATGAACCCATTTAAACTCTATTTGCGACACCGCATTATCAACAACGCATTCGGGTTAATGACTGGTCATGTATTGTACCCACAATTGGCTGCACTTGATTGTAATTGAAGGAATTTTCCTATTTATAATAATTAGGGTTGTTTATATTGTTAGCGCGTGTGCGTAACAGCTTCGAGACTGACATCAGATAAGATATAACGTCCCATTTATAAGCTTGATCGTTCACTTGGCCTAGCAATTAACCTATTCGATGAGGTTCCGGGTTCGAATCTGGGTCGAAACAAAAAAAAAGATTAAGTACTTATATTATAAACTCGCAGTGATAAGTCAGTGTTTAGGAATGCGGTCTCCTAGTCGAGGGGTCGCAGGTTCAATCCCGGGGTTTCACCTCTGACTTTTCAGCGTTATGTACCTACCTACGTTTAAATAATGAAATATCACGTGCTAGTAAAGTTGGAAATTGTATTTTTTTTATACGAATAGCGGGGAAACGAGCAGGCGGGTAACCTGATGTTAAGTGATTACCGCCGCCCATGAACACTTGTAGTAGATACCTACCAGAGGCACCACCAATGTGTTGCCGACTCTTTAGGAATTTATTGGTCTGCTCCTTGAATAACTCCATTTTGTAATTAAGTGGGAACACTGTCGAAGGGAGATGATTCCACAATTTGGTAGTGCGTGGAAAAGAAGATCTGGAGCAACGGATGGTTGAAGTGCTCCAGGCACCCAGGTGGTGAGGGTGAAATTGGGTTCGATTGGGATGGCGTGAGGCGCGGTTATAGAAGTTAGAGGGTGGAATAAGATCAAATAGCTTTACAGAACACTCTAGCCGATAGAACATTGTATTTAATAGGTTAATAATCAAACTATTTAAAAAAAAAACCCCGGCAGTGCAGTAAGCGGTTTTCCTCAAGCCGAGGCTGGGAGGCGAGTGCGGTGTCATGTAATGTGAGCTGAATAGCGCGTACGTGATGATGGGGGCATACTGGCAGGCACGCGCGCCATGACTCATGGACACTACTGCGCGTGCGCGGTCCGTACGCTGGGACTTGCGCATGCGCAGATCGACATCGTATGGTTGATATGGTGTGACGGAATTGGGATTTTTTTTTAATTTCATGACAAGACCAGTCCTTGACTGCGATCTCACCTGATGGTAAGTGACGATGCAGTCTAAGATGGTAGCAGGCTAACTTGGAAGGGGTATGGCAGTGTACATTCAACCCATACCCCTTATCGGTTTCTACACGCCATCTCATGATTCTCTTTGTCATTGAAATTTTGCGACTAAGCGCAAATTAATCATTATATGATTACGAAGTTGTAATGATTGGTATAAGGGATGTGATTAGCGTTAGAAAATTGATCAATTAATATAATCTTGCGTGTGTCTCATGTATATTAAAGTAATGAACTAGCGGAAATTCCAATGCAAGCCTACAACTTCTGCATACTTGGTAGTCTGAAATCAAAACCTAGTAAGTGGCATGTTTTTAAAATTGACAAAAGTACTAAAATGAGGGAAAGTAAAAACCCTAAAAACCTAATTTTGAATTAGAAACAAAAAACGTGGGACTTGATTTTCCTAGTTTAAGGTTTAATAATGTAGTAGACTATTACGTAACGTTTAAAAAGCAAGGTACAAACACAAAACACACACACACACAAACAAAAAATGATGTAGTTAGTCGTGTATGTAGATTGTACTCTCTGTAGGGACATATTATAATAAATGATAAAATTATATGTCGTCAGATTGATAAAGAAAAATATCATCTTTCACGTAGTTTAGGTAGGTTGGTAGTAGTTACCTACGCCATCGATTTCATTTCTAAAATGTACTATGTAAAAATGTTTTTTACTGCTATAGATTTGATTTATTACTTATATGAAGGAAGCGATGAATGCGCAAAAAAATAATCAAAAATTTTCTATAAATCAACTAGGTAGGTTGAGTTCTATAAATTATGATAATTAGGAAGTTAGATTTATATGTCTAGACTCTGCTTTAAGACTGTAAGTTGCTTTGAGATTTATAAAACGTTATTTTTAATTAGTTAATAGGAAAGTTGGAACACATAGGTATCTATTCGTATCGTATCTGTAGTCTATGTCTCCAGATCCTCAACTGTATCAACTTAACTACCCATGGAAAAATATTACGTCGATCCGTTGCTTTGTTGCTACATGCTCAAAGGACAAACCAACAACCTACAAACAAATACACTTTTGCATTTATCTACCTTTTAGTAGATAAGGATAAGGTTGACAGATTTTTTTGTACGTAGGTAAATGATAAAATAACATGATTTCAAAATTATTGTAATTGATTAGGTCATTGATCCTAAACAAAAACATATTTTCTACTTCTCATTTATAGGTAAGTAGGTACAGTTCTTTCAATTCACGAGGGCACGTGGTTGATGGTTGTGTGTGTGTCGTATCTGTATAAGTGTGAGCGAGAGCTTTTTCGCGCCGGACCGCTCCCACCTAGGCTCCGGACAGGCACGCACACTTACGCAATGTGCATGTACACGAAGTACCCACAAGTAAAGCTCACGCGACCTCGTGAAATGCAAAAACTATACCTACCTATTACATTAAATTGAGCGGAAGGAGGGGTAAGTGCCGCAATTGAATCAGAGCCTTTTTTTAACTTATTGATTAAAAAAATTTATAGATTGATGGGGTTACTCAGTTCTGACTCAAAGTAGAGATAAATAACCGTGTACCGGTCGTACACGGCTATTTACAGGTAATCAAAGTGGATAACCATCTAGCGCCGTTCCGGATCTTTCGTATGACGGTGCTTGTAAGGACCGGTTCGCCGACTAATCTGAGGTCGCGGGGAGCATGACGCAGACGGTCTCAGAGTGGTAAATAATGTTGAGCGCAGTGACGTCATGACTCATGGCTGAGTCACGTGCCGCTTAGCCTGACTAAGCCAAGTATAAAGTGGGTATGACTTAGTTTGAAGTTTTTCGCCGTAGCATCATTCGTGACGTGAATCTTGGAAATGATAGAATTAAGTACTTTTAATGCTAATTGCGAAATATTGCGAATACGTCACTGATGACTAAGTAACTAGTATCTTAAAATTAACTACTAATATTTATATGGTGCAATTAATGTGAATCTCTTTTGGAATTACTTAATTTAATTAATGTCGTTTGCGGAATTCAACGCAATTGACTTACTTTGCTATATGTGAGATTGTATCTACTTACCGCGAGTTTACATAAAGCAATGTAAGTCAATTACCTACCTTCCTACTACAGACGTATCTACATTGTTTGAAATTAAACATTAGTGCGTCAAAATTTTCCATTCTTCCGTATTTTTTTCAACAAATGTTTGCACTCGTCGATGTTATCTCCAACAGCTATTTATTTAGCTTTGCTTTATAATAATACGGTTAATATCTGGTAACACACTTGGATAAAAATATAAACATTATAATATTACCTATACCTTATCTCTACTATTCAACCATTAGGTACTGCATTCGGGCAAAGGTAGGTTTGTGGATTCTTGTAATGTAACAATATTTACCCAATTTTATGCTTGTATTTTATGAACTGCTGTTGTGAGGTTTCCTGCGAATTATGAAGTAGGTAGGTACTAGATTTAATATCATTTCCTGGCCTTTTCTCTGTTTTGACTTATTTCTTACTGGTCGAGTCGAATTGCGGTTTCATCGGACTATGAAGTGAGGGAATACAGAGTGTAAGTACCTTTCTTTTTGCGCCCACGTATACTATATCTATACTGCTTAGTTTGGCTAGTCTTTGTGCAGATTGGCCGCCGTAGTTGAAATTCTTTCAGAAAAATCATATTACCATTGTCATTTTGCCTAGAGTATGGAGTATAGGTAACTCGACGACTATACTTTTGGAGAATGTTGAAAGGGTTTGGATCTCCAAAGTGCACAAAAACCGGCAGCTGCTACCTTTTAGCAACCCGTTAGATATTAGTTATTTCGATACCTAATTCTACGCTTATTTGTGTTCATTTGCCGACTCCATAAATATTGTTTTAGCTGCCGTCGCGTCGGATGACTCGAAAAGTGTCCTCTGTCGGCATCGCAGTTAGCAGATAGCACTAGTTTTTTGGATATTTGCAGTAGACGTGGTATCCATATCACGATAAGAATTTAAGACAGAATATTTCTATGTCTAAATCTTTAGAACTGAACAGAAAGCTAATTTTCGTTAATTTGTTTTTAAAAATGTTTTACAATAAAAAGAATCGCATAGAGCCTATACCTACATATAATATATATCACTATATAGAATTAGGACCTATTTCACTATCACCGAGTATTCCGCGTAACGTTCTGAATATATTTGTATTAAATATATCTATTTAAACATCTTTATTCGTAGTTTAAGTTTACTTGACTGTAGGTACAGTTTACTTAGATTACTGTACCTACTTTTTTTTAATGTTTCGATGCTCCACCTATTTGGCCTCTGTGAGTTTGTTGTTTGACTCTACGTTCAGGACAATCCTGAAATTTATTATCTCTTGGCAACCACTGCACCGTCGGCACTTAGAAAGGAAGCGGCCTTTGTGTCGTCCAAACGGCGGCGCCGAGATTTGCAAGGCTCGCCAAATGTTTGACTTTAAGATGCCAGGCCCTGACTAATGATTTACACGTGAGCGACATTTTTTCATAAATTTCTTTATTATCTATGGCGGCAAGTTTTTCGATTTCCCTCTTGAGATCTTATCAGTGTAATTTTTTGGGGTAGAGAAAGTTCACCACAGCGTTAAACGTTATTATTGCCTGAGGGCCAATGAATAATAGCGACATGGTTTCTTCGAGTTCAATTTTTTATTTTGAATTTTGTATTCTCCAAGAATATTTTAAAATAACATAGTTATTTATTTTGCAATACTCTCTCAATAAAATGTCGTTGCTGATGTAATTTTAATGGAAATGTTAGCAGTTCTAGTAAAATAAGTATTTGAAGTATCATCCTATAAAATGAACCAACTCCCAGTTTTAGTGACCATATGTTTTGTTTAGATGCTTATAAACCTGCACTTGAGATTCTTATCAGTTTGAACATCGGTGCTGTTGTATATGAAGTGTTAACAAATGGGCCCCATAAAGTCATAACTGGCGCAATAAAACCAGTGTTTCGTACAGTAACACTATCTCGTCGGCATCTACCAAGCTTTGTTCCGAGCGCTCTCGAGAAAGACAATAGACTTTACAGTCTTAAGCTGACACGTGTTCGTTAATACTTCGAGGAACATAAACAATAGAGGGTAAAAACAGGTATTTACCCGCAGGGGCAAGTGCACGGCCATAAACAATAATGCTGTTGCTCTTGAAACAGTTACAAATCCCGAGGGCTCAACTAGGGTTGTCAACCTTACCGTCTTTAATAGAATTATGATTTCTTTGAGTTGTGCTGAGATAATATTAATTACTAGATGATGCCCGCGACTTCATCTGGGTGGGTTAAGGTTTTTTTGGTTCCCGCGGGAACTCTTTAATTTTCCGGGATAAAATGTAGCCTATATGTTTTAAAATACTGGGTATGAGCTATCTCCATTCCAAACAACCAAATCGCTTAATTTACTGTGGCGTGAAGGAGTAACAAACATACACAAACACACACGTACAAACTTTCGCCTTTATAATATTAGTGTGATAGGGTGATGTGATGTGATAGGTAGTAACTTACTAGGTTAGTATCTGATGTACACAACTTCGCCCATTTGAGTTAAGATTTTTCAAATACCTCAGGGACTCTTTGATCTTTCGGGAGAGAAAGTATCCTTATATCTATCTCTAGAATGAAAGGTAACAGACGTGACAAAGTAACAGACAGAGATTCGAGGGTCTTCTGTATTATATCAAAATTTAAAGTAAATTATGCGTGTATTGTAATTTTTATATAATTTTATTTTGAATTTTACTAGGGTGTATTATTTTACGAAATAAACAAATTCACTGTACCTATTCGTGAAAGTTTTCGTGAATGAGATACCGAAAAATATTGAAATCTTTAGATTCTGACATTGTTGAATTTTTCTGTAAAACCTGGCAAGTTGGCAGCCCTAGGTCCTACCGTCGCATTTAACTTCATTTATGATAACAATGTGGCGCCAATTTTTTTGCCATTGCTTTTGCCGTCGTGGCGAGGTGACGGTACAAACGATGTGAAATGTCTGCCTTTTGTACGGAGCGTCAAGTGTCAGCGGACTGGCACTTGAAATAATGGAGTGCTGCTAATAACATGGACGGAAGACACCATAAGCCACGCCTTGAAAAAAATCCTTGTTCTTAAAAATTTTTTTGATCGTTTCTAAGATTTTTTCTTGTCGTTATTATCCTAAACTTACATTTCTGGATTATTTGCAGGATATTGGAATATTCCTTCAGTGGATATTACTTTAACTAATATAGCAGATATAAAAATAATATAGTCACTTTCCGTCCAATGTCCATGCCATCTATAAGTCTATAGCCATGCCAAAAACCATGTCGATCCGTTGCATTGTGAATTAAAAATTACAGTGATCGGAAGAAATCAAGGAAGCATGTAATGTATACTATTATGAGTATTCATATAGCTATTCTTTTGCTAAAGCGATTTAAGTAAGGCTTTTGTGTTGAGCACACTCTGTAACTGTTGTCTGTACCACTACCTACATGTTTTACAAGGCGGTGTTCAAAATAAGCGGAGGTTGAGACCATTCGCTATCCGTAAATATGAATACAATGAATTTTTTGTTTTCCATAACTGTGCGTACAAATTCCGAGAATGTTGTAAAATTAAAACCCTTTTCGCGTTTGACGTTCCTCACATATCCACGTGCCGACAAACGGACCTGGCTCTGGTCTTTAACAGCCCTAACTATACAAAAAATCTTTATTTTCTTATTGTGTAGGCTAGAAATAATAAAACGTCTGTTAGACGCCCTTCGGAGACTTTGCTCTTCAAAAGTACCGCTTCCCCTTGAATAGGCTATGATCAGCAATTTTGAAAGTCATATTTCGTTGGTCCGAATTTTATGGTCGCTCTTGTAATTTTATGATTTTCAAGTTTTCTTTGTAATGTTTGGGTTTAAATGAGTTCTTTGTCGTCTCAACGATTTTATGGTAGAAAATTATTAGTTTTGCGGTCATTTGAAGGTGTGATTCTATAATAATTTAACATAGATTTTGAACACTTTTCTCTCAGAAAATTTTTGGGATACATCGTTAAAATCATGGCTATTTTAAAAAAGACGAACAAAGGAAAAATATAAGTCCAAACACCTATATATTAATTTATTAGATAAATAACTAGGGTGATAAAAATACCTAGAGTCTATTCAAAAAGAGAATTTATTGCGCTATTGTACCTATAGTCATTGTATTGCGCGCTAAACAAACAAGGCAATTAACCACAATAGTGCCCTCCAATCTACTGACTATTTTTAAACAGACTCTAACATATTTCAACTTAAAAAATAAGTTACGTATACTTGTGGTGTTGCAAATCACAGATACTTATCGTTTCGGCGAAACGCAACCTAACCGATGACAAGGTATTGGGCGTGGACGTGAGTTCGCAGAGACGTTTTAAGTTTGGTTTTTCACCACATGTAGCACCGTTTCATTGACAGCGCAGTTAGAACGTCCTATGACGCCCTTTGAAACATCTTATTTACCTGAAAACAGCTGAGGAAAAATAGATTATAGAAGTGAATAGATAAGCTTTTTATTTTTATTTAAATAGACTTTTACAAAGTGCTTTTGAATTGTCAAATGAATCCACTGCAACTGGTTCGGAATGTCGTTCAACTGATATATGAACGAACAAAGCGAACTTTAATAAATAATTTGGCAACGTCCAATTTTTCACACTGACTTACCTCGTAATTATTCAGAGTGGGTAGGTATCTACATAAAATAAGAAGAACCACTTAAGGTATCGGCCACACATGTAATGGATTGTAATTTAGCCGGGAGCTCAGTGGCGAAGTACAATTGATCGTATCGAAGCAAATTGCCGGTTGCCACGCTTTGCGTGTGCACAAACAAGATGACAAATTGATAGTGATGTATTTTAGTACAGCATCAGCCTTATTTAGCGAAAGATCTTGAACGTATTGTAGAGCCAGTGAAAAAAGTCCCCGTTTTGAAAAAAATATCCGTCTAAAAATGTGCCTTTCTCCGGCTTTTTCAACCCATAGACGGACAAACTTAGGTCTCTTGGATGGACTTTCACATGTCTCGGTCTTGCGCCGCCTGTAACCAGCGGCTCCCTACGACTCGTCTGATGTCGTCCGTCTACCTTGTGGGGGATCTGCCAACACTTCTCTTTCTGGTGCGGAGTCACTACCTCAGCACCTTGAATCCTAATGACGTTCTTTGAATTATGTGCCTCGCCAATTTCTACTTCCACATTTCCACAAAATCATTTTTATCCAATTAATTGAAGATACATTTGAAGTTATTTAACATAACCAACTAATTATCTCAATCTATATTTTCATCACGCATAGAAATGTGTTAGAATCAAGCATAATAATTCTATCACGTTGCATGAAATCGTCTGGTTGGTAATATCCCGTAATAATTTCTTTTAATTTATTCTATTGCTGATCAATTAATTTGTAGATAGATACATATTATATGAAATGAACCATAACATGGTGTTAGAGGCGCTGAAAGATGTTTGAATATAAATTACCTAAATTATTTACGATTACTTCGATAGCGGCACTGATATCGGTCAAATGGGAAAAGGAAGCTTTCGTTCTGTTTTATTTTTAGGAATTATTTGCATAAGAACTTTTATTTTATTTTACAAACTGTTTTATTTACTAGTTTGAGTTTTTGATTTGAATATAACTGATTGAAATTGAGATAACGTGAGAAAGAGCGCAAGTTTTAGATATAGATACCTATAACATACGCCTTTAGATATACATACCATTCCTACGGCAAAATTGCATTTCTCTCCGATTGTGTCACCTTGTTGTCTCACATAAGGCAATAAACCCTTTTCACCTTTTCAGGAATTCGGATTTAAAAAAATATATTGTTTTCAGCTATACCTCTTTTTTACTAATTACCATGTCTCTGAAAAACTACGGGGACGATTTTGATGCGTTTTTTATTACACAAGCATCACTTTAGCGTATGTCCTTAGAAATGTTTACTCTAAAAGTAGATAAGTTTTTTTGTTCCAGCCATTGTGTTTTTCGCATTCGAATATATTTAATGGAGAGCCTACCTAGTGGCTACCTATTGTAAATACAAGACGCGTAACAACGCATGCTTATTTATGCAATTAATTAATTATTTTATATACTAGATGACAGGATTCCCTTGACTGCGATCTCATCTGATGGTAGGTGGGGATGCAATCAAGATGGTAGCCGGCTAATTTCGAAGGGGTAAGTAGGTATATGGCACTGTTACATTCAACCCATACCTTACCCCTGATCGCTTTCTTCACACAATCGTAGCGGAAAGCTAAATCGCTTTGTGCAGGCCCGTCTAATTAATTCCTGGAGTTTTTTTATACAAGTTAGATGGGTACTCATGTGTTTTTTCCTTATTAAATTTAATGAGTAGAAAAGAATCTAATCAGATGTAGGTAGGTAAGTCGATCCAGAATCACTCATCTTATCGAAGATATTCTCACGGTGATCTTCATAATTGAGGCAGGTGACTCGGTGCGGCTAACGCTGGCTGACAGCCAATTCACATCGCTTCCGTTACACGTACCTAGTTACATATACTACTCACATATCTACGGTATATACCCACCTACACTTACGGTACCTGGTGAGGTATATTAGGCCTACATACCTTGTTGCTCTAAAGAAGCAGCTAACAATTATCTTCTGATGATTTTGGTGTTTAGGTTAATAAAAGATAGTTACATCCGATTCGGGCACAAAATTGATACCTAACTCCACAACCTCCAAAAGTCCAAACCTAACTAAAAATCCAAAAAATATATATTTTACTAAATATATATTACTTATCTAATCCAAAAAATTTATATTTTAAATATATATTACTTATCTAATGTATATTAACAGTGCACAGTAAAACCGACGGTGGTTTTTATGGCATTGTATGTAACAATCATGTATGTAAAAAAAATACATATATTATGCTACGGAGACTATTATTCTTACGAAAAATATGAAAACCTACGTACCTACTATGTACCTACCTATAACAACAGACATGCAAAATTGTAGATACTCTATATAAATGTAAGTAGATGGCGTGTAGAAAAGAAACTGATTAGGGGTATGGGTTGTACATTGCCATACCCCATCCAAGTTAGTCCGCTACCACCTTAGACTGCATCGTCACTTACATACCATCAGGTGAGATCGCAGTAAAGGACTTGTCATAGAATTTAAAAAAAGATACTCTACATACCTAATCTACTGTGATATCTCATATTAATGTATCCAGCAAAAATTGCGTCTTAGATTAGAATTGCTGTACCTATAGAATGTTGAAGTGAATCTTCCATTGCTTGGTTTGGAATAGCCTTCTTAATTTCCTACTCTATAATTTTATTTCATGTTTTAATTCCTAAATTTTACATAATGTAATTAATCTTATAACGCGTCGAGGCGTAAATAAAAACATTCATTAATTTAACTTCGGTCTCTCGTAGTTATAATATTATTATTAAAGTTACCATCCATTTCCCGTTTTATGCATAATAATTACACGAAGTGATTAAATTCTTGAGATTTATTAATACGCCGACCGTAAACTATATTTAATTAGGTGTTAAGGGCGTCTGTGTGTTCAAGAATCAAGATTCATCGTAAAACTTTAAGTGGGTGTACGGACATGCTATTAAAACTTGTTCCGTAACGAATCAAAATATTATAACTTTGTTATTTACTATAGTAATACACGCAACTCTACCACTTCTACATAAAGCAGGCAACTATTAAAAAAAAAAAAAATCGGTCAAATGCGAGTCGGACTTGCATACGAAGGGTTCCGCACCAAAAAACGCCGGAAAAACACGTTTCGCCGTTTCTTGCTCGACCTTAACAATCGCTGATACGATGATACTGAACCCGTCGAGTGCGAGTCCAACTCGCACTTGGCCGGTTTTTTAATACATTATAGTTTCTTAAGTATTAATTTTTATTTCCAACTGTGTTCGATTTACCTGAAAACCGACAATCTTTGTGTCTAGCAAATAACTTAGTCCTTCGTTGTCTTCTAAACGTGAGTCATTTCGAAGTGTGCTCGGAACACTTGTTAAAACATTTGCTTTATATGGCACATTACAAAATGACGACATCGTATAGGACTTTAAATATTAAAAATAAAGTACTTACACCTGAATGAGTCACCGCCTGATTCTGTTTTAATTTAAAGCCTTCTACGTATTTTTTATTGATTCTTTATTCAATGTTTACGAGATATTTATGAAAGAATTTCCTTCTGAATTAGGAATTGGGTTTACCCAAAGATGAGTAAGGAACATAGGACTAGTGAATGTGTGATCTTAATCATTATACTTACTTACCTATAGGTAGTACATATTTACAAATTTTTGAAAAAATTAAACTTAAACTTAAAAAAATGAGTTTTTCGTTTTCGCATAGCATAGAGGATCCTGGCACTTTGCTGGACTGTACCATAGTTTACTTTCCTATTTTATTAAACAATAAAGATTATATTACTTAATACCTACCTTTATTATAATTAGTATGGTTTTATCTAGAATAATCTGAAATTACGCTACCCTGCGTAGAGAAAACTTAATGTTATACACCTAACAACTGATTTGTTAGATACAGACAGACACTCATAAAAAACAAAAACCAAAGAATAAAAATCCTTGTAAGGATACACCCTCAGCCATTTGCTATAAATTGTTGCACCGTACAGACATTGATTGCTCATTATTTTTCTCATTTCCTCTGCGGGTAAAAAAGTAAATTGAGTGCTTGTTGGCGCATAATGAGGCTTCTATAGACCTCTGGGCTTGATATCGTCATTCATTTTGCGTCATATGTTATTTTACTCTCTGTCCCTACTAGATACCTTCTATACCTATAGAGTGTCATTATCGATAGACACATGCTCGTAAGTATCTACTATTATAGTTCCAGATTACGGAAAATTGAGATTCAGGGCTCGGGATAAAGTAAGACGCTGACGTGTCAGTGGCGTAGACAAGAAGGCTTTAATTGTTAAACCATAGACAATTAGAGTACCTATTAGACATAGCATAGTGCATAGTTTAAGCCTAGATAGAGCATAGTTAAGTTTCTTACATACATTGCAACACCTACCAATAATAATAATTAATACAGAAATGTATAAATGTGAATGAAGTTTATTCGATTATTATGTTGATATTGGGCTAAATAATGTGATAATAACCCATTAATAACCTGTCTTTATACACCACCTCTTGACTGAGACTGTGTCGTGTAAGATTGTAGCGCCGAAAAAAACACGTTTCTAGTCCGTACTAATTAATTCTGGAGGCTTAGTAATAGGATCCCGTTGGTGACCCTTCGGGTACGGAACCTTAAAAACGAGCATAATACTTTCACGACTCATGAAATTGTTTTAAAACCTTCATACAGCCCAAACGTCTGACCTACTGAAAACTGAAAGGTCGCAGGTTCGATCCCCATCCGTAGCATTATTGCGGCCAACTCTTAACCTAACACAAGTTTTCCGTTTATTTGGAGTGGATAGGAGAATATTATTCTAGTTCAGCTTGGCTCATATTCTTTATATTAAAAAAAACTCAACCAAAAAAAAAGTAGTCCACCCACATAAAAAAAAGGAAAACCAATCAGTCAGGGAGAAGATTATATTAGGCAAGTTCGGATTCCCAAGTAGCACACGGAGGCTGCTTAGCAGCTGAATAACAAATTCCCGTCACGCTTAAAGCTGTATAAAAAAGCTGCATAAGGGCTGTATACGGCCGTATACAGCTCTTATACCTCTTAAATGGGCACAAATTATACAGCCTTAAGTTCAAATAGCTGCTTAAGAGCTGTATAGCAGCAAAATAACAGTGTTATAAAGGGTAACGACAGTACTATGCGCTGAATAACGACTGAGTAAAAGATAACAAGTTACTCTTTATTCAGTTAAAATTACGTCATGTGACACATGACGTAAAAGTGAAGTAGCAAACTTTAATCTATCAAATTATAACCTTGTAGCTTAAACACAATTTCGTGGAGTGAATTGAATACGTGGTTATATATTCAAAGTTCCCTGATTAGTAAGAAAAATGATTGGGAATGTAATTTTACTGACATTATACATATATATTACCTAAGAAAATTTAAGTGCGCCACGAAAATATTCGGTTTTTAATTAGTTTCGTGATATAAATAAGCCGTGATGAAAACTTGAATAAACAATTTTTAGTGCTTTGAAAAGAATTATAAGATAAAAAGTTATTATTATGATATACGGAAGTAAAAACTAATGCAATCCATTCCTAATTCATACACAAAACATCATAAAAGTTGAAAAATGAATCAGTATGTTTATGTGAGGTTATACAATAAAATGGTGGATTCATGTTATAGTTACAGAGCTGGTGAGCATTTAAGTACTTATATGATTTTAAAAGCCAATAAAAAAGAGTGTTCGTCCGAAAAAAAGTAAATAAAAACGGATCTTTATAAGTTTGTCTGGTGTAAGAACTGTGTAATATTAGTACGTAAAGATGAAACCGACAAAATACATCATATACGATCTAGCAAGGATAGAAAGATTGGTGAATCTAGCCACCACTAAATGAAGTTAGGTTATATTTACTAACAATCGACAACCCTCATAATGCACTAAATGGAATGATTTCGTGGACAACGGAGAAGTAACAAACCCTTCGGAGAAGTAACAAACAACTTGTGTACTCTAGATGTAAACATAAGTCTCAAGAACTTTAATTGCAATAGCAGACTTGGGCCTGTAATACATAATAAAGAACAGCTCGAACCAAATTCATATTGTCGTTGTTACTGAAGCTAACATAAGGGTCACAAACTCAAAATTGTTTCAAAGATGACTACAAGATGTTTTCGCAGCTACTGAATCACCGATGAAGTGATGGTGTAATCCTCTATGTGCATAAAACAGTGTTAACAGTGAATACAAGCTACTCTGAATCAGTTATTGGTGAAATTGTCACAAGTTTCAATTAAGTATAAATTAAGTGTTTGTGCATTGTACTGACCTCTGAATACTAACCAAGTATGTTTCATACAGGAACTTAAACAAATAATCTCTCAATTTTCAGGTAAAAGTAATCTTGTAATTAGTGGTGATATGAATATACTTAAACATAATGTTAAACGATCCCAGTGTAAATTTATACTTAAATTCTATGAGTGAAGTAGGTATTGACTGTGGTATAAGGCAGTATACACGGATAGAACCTAAAGGGGATAGGATAACTAAAAGTTGTATTGATCACATATTCATACGATGTGTGGACAATCCCAGCCAACATAGCTTATGTATACAAACAGCAGTTATAAACAATCCTATAGCAAACCACTATTTTACCAGTTTTATGATTATCCACAACTTTTTACAAACCTGTATAAGTATTGTACTAAAATAAATCATAAAAAATTGCTAGAAGAATTATATAATGTTGACTGGGGACAGGGGTTATATTGTATGAAAATCCTAATGATGTCATGAAGTTTATTTCCAATAAATATAATTATTTACTAAGCAAATGTCAATATGTGGCTAAAATAAATACAGGGAGAAGGTAGGCATGTTTATGGATAAACAATAAAGCCTTTAAAATGTGTATTAGGAGAGATAAACTATTTAAAATATGGAACGAGGATGAAAGTAATATGGAAAATAGAATATTGTATGATATATATAGAAATAAAACAAACAAGTATATTAATTATTTAAAAAATATATTCAAACTCAAATAACAAGTAACTTTAAAACTCAAAAAAAGTATAGGAAATTGTGAATAAACTGTGTGGGAAGCTTAGAAAATCCATAGAAGATATTCTAACTAATAGATTAAAGATTCTGTGTTGTGAAAGAATCAGTTATGGGCTGAGTAGCTATGGCAGAACCTTTCAAACTTATATACAGGATATTTACAAAATACAAATAAGATTATTAAAGGTAATCGTTCCCAACCATGTTAAATTACTGTACAAAGATGATGGAGGGATTGTTTAAATATTGTAATGTTTTCAATCAATCCATCAATCAATCAATTTCTTTATTGCGAATTTGGGTAATATACAGGTGTTTACAAGTAAAATAAATGGACAACCAAACTCTGCTTAAATACAGCATGCAACATTAAAAATTAGCTTAAAATCTATTTCATTACATTACTATTAATTTATTACAATACATTATTATTAATTTATTTAAGTTAGAAGCTTTGTGTTTACATTGCAATATTATTTAAATGTCTAATATAAAATTTCTTATTAAAATGTCAAAAGTTCATAATTAAAATTTTTCCATAAGGTAATCACTGGTTTTATAGTATGTCCTGTCAATCAAAAATTTAAGCCTTTTTTTAAAAAGTGGTATTTCTTGTGTTTCTATAATATGTCTAGGCAAATGGTTATATAAAAGGGGCCCAGTGCAGAAGAAACTCTTAGAAAAATGTGCACAACAACTGGGTGGTGGACGCAGTTCAATTAGGTAGGTACATACCTTTTGCTGTGACGATTTTGAAATAAATTCAAGTTACTTTTGACAAATATGACAGTTTCATATATATACAGACATGGCATTGTAAGAATATTATATTGTTTAAAATAGGGTTTACAACTATCAGTCGATTTTAATTTAAATATTGCCCTTAAGCATTTTTTTTTGTACCTTTAATACAGCCTCTTTTTAAGTGGAATTGCCCCAGAATAAAATACAATATCTCAACAGCGAGGCAACACAGCCATGGTAAACAGTCAGTAACGCTGACACATTTACTGTTTTCCCCAACATATAAAGTGTGTAGGAGAATTGATTTAACTTTGTGCAAATATGACTCAAGTGTTCTTTCCAATTTAGAGTAGAATTAATATTCAGACCTAAGAATTTTGTTACATTGACTTCATTGATAGTTTTCCATTCATAATTTACATCCAAAACAAATGATGCATTTTCTCTGAGCTTAAAAGTCATTAAGTTCGTTTTGTCTAAGTTAATTATGAGTTGGTTGCGATTCAGCCAGTGTAGATAATAAAATTAAACTGTCAGTCATGGATGAAGAGTGGGAGCATGTGAGCTCACTAACAAAATACAGTAGATCGGAATACTTAAGACAACTTAAAAACTTGCCAGCTACAGCAGTACCTCTGGAAAAATGACTTGGGAATACATACTTCCTTTACTGCTCAATGAACTGCCAGCTGATTTATTATTTATTTATACAATAAGATACAAAATAAAAAGAACTATCACAAACTTTATGATTAAATAAGGGTGATTTTGAAAATAATTTATATATACATATTATATTACATAATTAGAACATAATATTATATATTTAAACATATTATTTGTTAGAATTAATTTATTTGTGTTTTTTTATGTAATTAAAATGTAAAAGTATACTATGTCTGCGCAAAAACCCTGCGTGGTTTATGTGGAGGCTTTCACAAGAACCTTGTAACAATTTCTCCTTTATGTTTGGATAATAAAGATTAAAAAAGGTATCTTTTTGGCTTTTTATGATCATTTTACTTAACTTCATAAAAAATCTTTTGAAAAAACCTACTTCTTAGCTTGTCCCTGCTCTCTTTCTCTCTTCCCTCCAAAACGCTACTAATGTAGTCTATACTTGGAACCTGTGGTACCTACTTATTAACAATCCACAATTCCAAAATCCTCGCAATTTATGTGAGCAATATCAGGGTTCAGGAGCTTGAACCTAGAGCTCCATGATGTAGTATATGCTTGATACATACAATATCAATTCGAAACTGACAGTTTAGGTAGGCACTACCCAGCAGCATCAGGATTGAGGAGCCAGGACCTAGTTCTCCTTGATGTAGTCTATGCTTGATACATACAATAACAGTTCGTAATCTATCATGGTGGTAGACGAGGTTCTTGATGTTTCTTAGGGTATAATTATCACTATTAATAACGTCTGCCATGTGTGCTGATCATATAGAAATTTTGCTCGCCAGCTCCCTAACTATTAAACAGCGACGTGAATAGTTAAAACTCTGATATTCTGCCAAAGGCTGTCTAATAGTTCACACGTGCCCCCTTAATAAGTCAGTGTAATAGGAGTTCACAAATACCTTCTTATACAGCATTTGGCTAATTTTATCCACTAAACAGCCTTTATTGCGGTTAAGGCATTAAAAAACGTTAAAGGCTGAATAGAGTCGTAAAAAATATACCTTTATAGCACTCTTAATCAGCCTAAGCTGTTTAAATATCACTGACAGCTATTATGCAGCTGTAGGATCACCAGTGTACTCTTAAAAGAGTCTTAATACGCTTAGAGGTTCAAATAGGTCTAAAAGTGAATACTTACGCAGCTATCTGTGCTACTTGGGTTGGCTGATATTCTTTAAAAAGACATGTAGGTCCGTATAACACGAGTAGCTAGGTAAGTATTATTCAATCACATGATGCCTGTGCGTCCGTGGAGGCCGCTCGTGACTTAGGCTATGTTCAGATGGCTGAATTGCGACGCGCGTTTTCAAATCGCGCGCTTAGACATCCTAATATATACCTAGCAACCGTTCACATGCGCGCGCGTTAACGCGCGTCAGCGAGCGTCAACGCGGCGCTCAGAGAAAAAGTTTCTAGACGCAGACAATCGCGCGTTGACTCGCGCTTTGATATTAATGTAATGTCCGTTTGCTGTTCAGTTGAGCGCGCGCTTTCATCGCGATCGCATGTAATTTTGTTAATTTTCGTAATTATATTTTGAGTTCAAGCAAATTGTCGAATGACTTTGTAGACATTCTAAAGTAATTAAAGAATTTAGATTCATGGTCTCTTAGATTCGGATATAGTGTCGCAAACAAACTGGGTCTATTTTTCAAAATTGGATGAACAATGTGTACGTTTTCTTTTTTTATATTTTTCTTTATAATATAAGCACAAAATAATAGCCTTTTCCACGTCCATTTTCTACGTTCTACCGAACTAGACTGACAAGTACTCTCGCAACGCGCATTAGCGCTCATCATCTGAACTCTCTTCAAATTTGATCGCGCGTTGACGCGCGTTAACGCGCGTTACATGTGAACATAGCCTTATTGTCGTATATTTAACTCACGAGTTCGGAGGACACGACAGCGGCGCGCGGCGCGCTTTCTCACCTCTGCCTCTGGCTCTACGTCCTCTCGATTTAATAAGGCAGGATTTACACGTTCACGACTACAGTTTCGTGGTTTGTCGATCAAGCCAATTTTAATCTTCCCTTATGGGAATAGAATTTTTGCATCACATCATACCTACTAATATTATAAAGGCGAAAAGTATAGGTATATGTGTGTGTGTTTGTGCATGTGTGTGAGTGTGTGTTTTTTTAAATTGTTTATTCGATGATAAGATAGCCCTTGACTGCGATCTCACCTGATGGTAAGTGAAGATGCAGTCTAAGATGGTAGCGGGCTAAATTGGAAGGGATATGGCAGTGTTCATTCAACCCATACCCCTAGTCGGTGTCTACACGCCATCGTGCCGGAACGCTAAATCGCGTGGCGACACGTCTTTGACGGTAGGGTGGTAACTAGCCACGGCCAAAGTCTCCCACCAGAACCTCCCACCAGAACCAGTGTGTGTATGTTACTCTTTCATGTCACAACGAATGAACCAATTTGGCTGAAATTTAGAATGGAGATAGCTCATATCCAGGATTAATAGATAGGCTACATTTTATACCGGAAAATTATAGAGTTCCTGCGGGAATTGAAAAATCTTCACGCTGATGAAGTCGCGGGCACCATCTAGTTGTCTATAAGGCTCAGTTTATGACGTCACAATATATTATTTATTATTAGCTTCGATCACAGAAGAAAAAATAAGGATTCAGTACTTCATACTTCAACAATTATTCAAATGCTTCATTGTTCTTGACGTATGTTATCGTGACACATGCTGTCCCGACTCCCGGCTCAAAACTACAGATAGCGGCTTTTTAATTTTATGATTAAATTATTAAATATTTTTTATTGCATTTCATGACTATGTAAATCTTATGCGTTCTGTCACGTATTTCACGTTTATGTTCATTTTATAGTCTCCTAATGCCAGTAAAAATTTAACTTCAAAATTTTCAATAATTAATGTAATTCAATAATGCGCATTAAAATTTAAGCAAGTGTACTTTAAAATAAAACACATTATTTACAACTTTGTAATTCAACACCGCATTATACCCATCCAAAGTTTTTACTTATAATATTCAGTATAATAGCACTATATTATTTTTAGTAAAATAAATGAAAAAAAAAGAAATATTTTTTATTTTACACTAATCCAACTAAAAATAGAACATCAAATAAAAAGCATAATAAGAATAATTTGATGGTCTCTAACCCGGATCTTTCGTAAAAAGTACAGCATTAATCCACTTTCTCGCCTCTGCAGATTGAGGAAATCTAAAGGAAAAGGACAATAACTATTGAAAACTTATTATTATTTTCGTCCTCGTAACAATGCGGTTAACAGCGAAAAAAATATATAATCAAAAAATTTCAAAAAATCATTTATTAATATTTATTCTGGTATTATATTGTTGACTTTATTGTTGCATCTCAAACTGTTCACTTATCTAAAAGAAGACTTTGCAAATCGTTTTCAAGGATGAGTAAATATATAATAATTCTAAAGAAGCCGTCTCCACTTTTGTCAACCTAGCTAGCAAAATGATCTTACTAAGTAAGTGCATTCGGTGGTACACAAATCGGACTAACATGCGGTATCCTTATTTTTTTTCTGTGATCGAAGATTATTAGGTACAATACTGCGAGAATTGAAAAACCTTAATCCACGCGGACGAAGTCGCGGGCACCATCTAGTTGTCTATAAGGTTCAATTTATGACGTCACAATATATTATTATTAAGTACATATACCCGTGTGAAGCCGGCACGTGACGCTTGTTTAAAAAAAACTTAACACTACCAGTAGTATCTACCTCTACCTACCTTCTGAATTAAATATTAGGCGATTTTTTACGTGTTAATGCAAATGAACCAGGCGGATAATCGGGTTGTAGGCATTTCGATAAATCTTCTATGTTTTGTGATTAAGATTTTTGTAATAATATAAATGGTGTTATGTAATTAACCTTGGTAGGTATAACGGATTGTTTTACGTCTCAGACGCGGAATATGTTTTGTAACTAGTTTTGTTTATCTTCGAAATATTTAATCAAAATGTTCATTTGATAGTAAACTATTTAAATTTTTATAATAAAATCGATTATCTATGGTCTAAACGACCGTAAAACCTTCTTTCTTCTGTGATTGCTGCGTAAAACCTATCACATTTACTATTTGCAAGAAATCATTTAATTATATGGCTGGAAAATGTATTTCGATTTGTTTTGCACTCAAATTTTTGGTGTGCCGTGTGATAACTGATACCTCATAGATACCATTCATTCATTCAATAACTCATACTCATTTATTCAATAAATTGCCTGATAATTTAAAAGAAAAGCCTATGCCCATATTTAAAAACAGAATTTATAAACTGTTACTAAATAAAAATTACTATGAAATTAACGATTATTTAACAGACCACAGCTTTTCAAATCAGTAACTATTTTATTTTTATCTTTAACCATCTTAATAATTATACTGACTAATGAATAAATAATATTGTTAAATGTATCTTAAGCTCCATGATCATAAGGCTCAGTTTTCCTTGTATAATTATTATTTACTAAGTTTCTTTTTTAACTATGCCATTTAAATTTATTAACTTTTATAACTGACATTTTGTATCATGTTTCATATATTCATTTTATTGTATAATATTCACACACCAGTACTGGTAAAATGTATTAGGCTCGTTTTACTTATATTACATCATATTGTACCTGCATTTTGGTGAATAAATGATCTATCTATCTATCTATCTATCTACCTACTACTACTATACTAAAGATCTCTATAATAAATACAAAACTAAACTAGTCGGTGGCTGTGGTCAGAATTTATGCAATGACTTTTTCCACTCACACCTTTCGTCCAACGATCTCCCACAGGAAATAAGGCGCCTACGCGTTTCAGATTACGGTGCACATGCCTTCAAAAACATTTCATTGAATTTTAATATAACCTAATTCATTCTAACTTATGCTGAGCTTGAATGGAGCCGGTGTTCATTCATTTCATTGCCGTCTATGCAAATGAATGTCAGACGCCGTTCTAATGAAGAGTGTCGCGAGGTTTATCTCGTCGCCAGAGAAATAACATCTAGTGTCCACTAGTGACTATTTTATATGCACTTATGTAGGGTTCATAAAATTTGTAATACGGCAATAACAACCGATTTATATCCCACAGCTAGATAAATCCCTACTAAGTTATATTATTAACTAGCTGATGCTCGCGACTTCGTCAGCGTGGATTTAGTTTTTAAAATCCCACGGCATTTGATTTTTCGGGATAAAAAGTAGCACCCATGCAAAAAATCACGTCGATCCGTAGCTCTGTTGCAGCGTTATTGGAGGACAAACCAACAAACAAACACACTTTCGCATTTATTATATTAGTAG
Source organism: Hipparchia sbordonii (assembly GCA_038048805.1). NCBI lineage: Eukaryota > Metazoa > Arthropoda > Insecta > Lepidoptera > Nymphalidae > Hipparchia > Hipparchia sbordonii. The sequence continues at coordinate 9,132,467 of CM076110.1, forward strand.
TAGGTAAGTATTATTAATGCGAAAGTGCGACTGTTTCTTGGTTTATCATTTAATCTCGCCGTATTGTCCAGGTCCTCAAGTAACCTATGTCACTACATAGGCTAATTTGAATCCCGGAAATTCAAAGACTACCATCGGGATTTTTGAAAACTTCATCGAATGAAGTTGCGGGCATCAGCTAGTATGAACATATTTGTTTAGACTTTAGATGCAATGGCTTATAAATAGGTTTGATGTAACCTTCTTATAATTTTTTTATTTTCTGTAGGTAATCTATCGAATTTTATAACATGTATCTTCCCTCTTAGATATGTGATTGATTCATTTATTCACAAAATGCAGGTACAAGATACCTAATACACCAGGGCGGGTGATGAATAGCCTAAATTAAACTATTAGGTTACCTATGGACGGACAAACACAATGAAAGTTAAATACGCCCGCCTTCAAACCCGGACACCTCTAAAAGCAGGCTGAAGTCTTCACCATTAAGCTATCATCGCAATCTATCACAGCTACGAATATACTCTATTATAAATACCTATTATAAATTAAAGGAACCGAGTCCCGTAGACCGTAGCAATGAATATTAAAGCCTATAATGTTCTCAACTAAAAGCCTCAATAGCCCAACGGTTAAGGGTGCGGACTGAAAACTGTAAGGTCGCAGGTTCGAACCCCACCCGTTGCTCTATTGTCATACCCACTCCTAAAACAAGCTCTCCGTTTATTTGAAGGATAGAGGAGAATATTAATCAAGTTTATATTTAACAAAAAACTCCTCAATCAAAGAAAAAAGTATTCCTGGCGTCTGCAGTCAATCTACGATATTCCACCTACTCACATAAAAGGAAAACCAATCAGTCGCTGAAGATAAAAAAAAAAAGAAAGCTAATGCCATGCGCTCGCCCGCCTACACGTACAGCATTACAAAATCTAATACTTTATTAGTTTATACTCTGTATCTCGTAGGACACCCACACCAAATAAAATTTGAAATTCGAACACGGCACTCACACATACACGCCACCCATTAGTATGTGTTAGCTGCGCGTGCTAGCCACTCGCTCCACGGCTTCTTATTATTATTATTTATTGTTGAATAATGTGAATGGTAATGCATGGTTGTTCACGATCCCGCATAACACCTGCCGTCTTTTCCCACAGTCGAGCTGACGATAGGGTTGCCAGGTGATTTAACTTCTTTTCGGGACGGAGTCTTGCTCGATTGAATGTAGTTTCTCGATACTGAAGTTGTCCATCTGGGAATGTTTATGGAGAAACAATCGCGATTCTTATTTCTAAGTTCTCGTAGTGCTTAGAACAGAAGTTTCTAGCAAAGTACCGCTCCAAACATACATAATATAATATAACATATTCATGTTTTCATTTGGCATTACTTAATTTTATGAATGCGATTACAAAATTAGGAGTGAGTCAAATAACAAAAATTCCGTGCTATTTTTATTTAGTTGCCCGATTTAATGTCATTCTATGAGTTTTAAGTGAAATATTTCTTATAAATATTCACAAGAGTGATTGGTGATGTATAAAAATCATAGGTCAACAGTTAACACATATTTTAGTCGGAATTTTTCTTGTGCGACATTCATTAATATTTATAAATACTGAATGCTAAATATTTATAATTAGTTAATCAGGGAACTTTACATTTTTGGGACTGGTCCTGAAAATCCCGAAGGTATGGTAAAGTTGGATTACGACAGAATAGTGCACGTGCAGGAAGTGCGACAGAGAGATCCGACTCGCGTGCACTGCGCGTGCGCAAATGAGCGAGCGATACTGTGATAGAGCAGGACAACATGAGGGATACGCGGCGTAGCACGTAGCTTCGTAGCACTGAAAGTTTTTACTCCTACTTCTATCAAAAAAGTTCATTCCATTTCAGAACCTAAAGTATTAACTTTACACAAATAGCTAATATTTTTTTGTCGTTATTGAGTTTGTTCATTTATTTAATCGAGACGATATTACGTAGGAAATATTTTGTTCTGTACATCTAATTCTTCCTAAACGGCTGGACCGATTTGGATGGAATTTTATGTGAACCCGATAGTTGTCGTCGTGATCGCGTTTTCATGAAAAAATGGACTTGCTAAACAATTAACAACATTTCGTAATTTTAACGTTAGGAAAGTTCAACGTCTGTCGGGTCCGCTAGTACATATAAAATAATATTTAATTCTAGAGGTGACCTCAATGAAATCTATTTCTAGAATGAACTTTACCTGCAATGTACCTACTTATCTATTATAATAAATTCAAAGTCGCATGCCAAGATAAAAATAACATTTGAATAAATAATACTTAATAAAATTATTATTATTAATGATTTGACATTTATGACAGAATTTTTTTATTAGTTTTGGTCACCGGCCTTGACGAATTTGTATGCAAATGTCTTGTTATGGATGAGCACCGAAAAAGAGCAAAAAATTGCATATAAAATTAATTATGAATACATACATGTCAATAAATAAATTCTTATTCTTATACCTATAATTTTTAATAACAATTTATTATTTGAAGTTTTTTGCAAGTTAATACCACAAAACTGATGAAGTAGCTTTTTTATTTATCGAATAGGTAGATATATAATTAAAATTTTACAATAAAACTTATGGCTTAATTAATCTAATTATACATACTTCACAAATCAAAAATAAAATATGTTTATATTACATAAAGCAGTGTTTATAATTTAATCTTCTCTAGAATCTATCATGTTTAAAACTCTTGAGCGATCTTTGTCTTCAAGGCTTTAATTAAAGGCTCTACATATATATATTATTCTAGAGTATTTTCTCGTATTTCATATCAAATTACACATTCAAATACGCATGCATTAAGATCACTTGAGATTCTTGCATAGGTAGATACTTATGTATTGCGTGTTTCATAAATGCATATTAAAAAACTTGTTTTTTCCTTTTCCATTTGTAAATTGGAGATAATGCATGAAGTAGCCACTGCTTCAATAGACACCCCGGATGTTCGCCATTTAGATTCCTCCAACCCAATGATTGCTATAGTTGAATTAACAATAAAAATTGCTCATCCCGTCTCCATACATTTTCGATGGAACACGCCTTAAAAGAACTTCAACTTTGTGGCTTTAATCTAGAGTATATTTTTCAGTATAGATCTTTTTCCAACCTCGATTGTCCACCATGTAGGTCAGTCTATTAAGCGGGTTGTCGTACACCGGATGGGACGGTTAAGTTTCAGAGATTTTGAACTTAATATATCACTCTTATGTTACGTCACCCTATACTTTGTTAACCTGATAAAAACTTCCATATCGTCTTAAAAGGATGTCTTGAAAATGGAAAAAAGAAATGATAAAATCTCAATTGGATTAAGTACCTACTTATTTTTATTTAGTTACTTACCTTTTTTTTAGGTTCACGTTGAAACCTTGGCCGTACCTATCGTAAACTTTTGAAACTCTAACCATTGACGGATCAAGGCATACAGTTAACTATGATGACGTAGGCTAACTGAAACGTATGTATTTACTCCTCTTATAGGTAAATCCTTTTTTCAAATTAGGTAGGTAAAGCATATTTTTTTAGTGGTGTTACAATTTTTATGAACGTCGTTATAGTAACATACGACACTCGTGAATCACGGCATACGGCGAGGATTTCCAGGTCGGTGGTTACACAACGAGTGGGCTCAGACCCTTAATGGAGGTTTTTGCGTCATTTGGTCGCTGCGGGGTCAGTGTGGTCGCCAAATGTGCCCGTTCGCAAGAAACCCGACACGCGAAAGCCGATCCTGACGCCGAGATTCAAGTCACATGCTACCACACATGGTACGAGCGGGCTTAAAGGTCGACCGAGGTGGCATTTTTTATCTGTCCAAGTTTACGTCACGTTGATTCAAGATTACGTTACGTGGCCACTTTTTTTTTTAAACTGACCGCAAGCATCTTTTTATACGACTCCGAGCATTACGAGACATCAATAAGCGGCTTACGTTCGATTTATTACATCGTAATAATGACTCTCGACTCGCCCGCGCCGCGTTGCGAAACAACATAAAGTTTAAACCCAGTAGCAACTAGCTCCGGAACGCCGATATAAATCAACAATTCCATTACAGTTTTATTCTCTCGTCCATCGTCCCTTTCACGGTCCGTGCGACCGAGGGATTTGAATTCGAACGCTCACAAATTATTGTTGGTTGTTGTTGTTTTATTGTCGTATATATTTTTTCTTTTCTTAAGCGTGTCCTTATCTTGCGTTGCGAGATCGCGTTCTCCGTCTCGCTCCGTCGCGCGGCGCTGGTAGCCGCGTCTCGAGCACGTGCGACACGTTAAAGGCAGAGCGTTCCCACGGTGCGGGCTCGAGCCGCGGCCCGCGCCCCCCTCCCCCTCCGCGCCCGCGCGCCGCTCGTGATTCCACTCCGGACACTCGTGCCAATGAAATAAAGTGCCCGCACACCACGTTCCAATTGCAAAACGCTGTTTGAAGATTTCGAGGTAATGAAAGTGGCGGAAATGGTAACTCTCTCGGATTGAGTAATGCTTTTAGGCTTGCACATTGTTCTCCGATATGAAACCGTCTTTAAACGTAATGGTCCATTGATAAATAGTAGACAAGAACTGCTCTGAAGATTGCGCTTGCCTTTTGTCGTATACTTCATCTTGCTTTTTATTTAGTTGGGGCGCCCAAAAGATTCCACTTTTTCATGGCTGTAGGCGTTCAGTTTTTTGACCTGAATACTTTTTTGAAGTTAAGAAACATTGTTACTTTTGGAGACTGACGTAAGTGTAGCTTAGGTTGGAAAACTGGTTTTTGCTCTTCCTACGCAATTAATGTTCTTTATAGCCGCTCAAGTTATCAGTTGTGGTGACAATATGTCATCATCATCAAGTTATTCTTTTTTCCATCTTGTCAGACGCATTTTACCTACCTATTTAACCTTGGAAAATTATCCAGTTTCTCGTCATCGCCGTCGTCGTCATCAACTGATAGATGTCCACTGCTGGGCATAAAGTCTTCTTATCTTCCACGCTCTGCTTAGTGTTACTAGATATAAGCCCTTATATCTAGCAACACTTCATAAAGCTCGTCAGATGTTGTTGGACCATTTAGTAAGGGATCTACTAACCCTGAGCTTTCCAGTGCTAGTTCGCTTCTGCACTCATATTATAAGAATAGAACGCCTGCTAACGTCACTCGGGTGATCAGTCCTATGTCAGGACTATTCCACCCAATTCCCCGTGTTCGGACACAGGTTACTGGTGTCCAGGCAGCCTAACCCCCTCAAACCTACCTGTAGATTCCGTAAACCTAACGATGTCCTTTATAGAAAGGTTGTTAGGTCTTCTTCAAGTATTCTATTCTTACTTTGCAGTTCCCATCTTATGAATGAATACATAGGGCACTAAGCTATGAAGTGGAAGCTGGTCTCCTCCTCACCACTCTCTGTAATGTCTCTCTCTTTAATTTTAATTATTATGAGATGTCTATTTAGCAAACAGTGTCCAGTTGCTATGCCTAATACCAATGCCAATTATTTCTACTTTGTGAGTTGTGAAGTGATATAAGATAGTTTATCGTCTTCTTATCGAATGGTTTCAGGAACAATTTCGATTGCCTGTATTAAATCTAGTTGTTCCATCTCAAATTTGATTCTCTTCCTACGATTCCCTCTATCATTCGTTTGGTAATTGTGCACAACCTATTATACTTAATTGTCTTCTTTTTTTTAAATTTTTCCATTATCCAAAATAAATAGAAAGTCAAATTACAAAAACTGTAAGTACATCTACTTTAAATATGTTGTCAAAATTAACTGGTGCATTAGACGAACTTTCCTTATTGGTACCTGGACTTGTAAGTCCACTATTAATTAACGAGTTTCATCATGATTATTTAGTGTCCATGTTATAAGACAGGACACAGGTTTACCTAACACACTCTATGATAGTGTCACATGCAATCGCGATAGCACATTGTGTTGTAGCCCCTTATCTCTAACGAGGTCCGTTAATTGACATAGAAATTAGAAACTGCTACCACAATGCTACCTACTCGAATTGTTGGTTAGAAAATAGAAATACCTTATAACTACCTTAAAGACATGGACCAAAGTCTGCTAGAAACATTGAATAATTATGTAAGTACTAAACTCAATGGCTAGAAGCAATTTCAATAAATGCCTTTGAATTGATTGCCCCTTTGCAATAATTGAAGTTGAATTGATTGCTTTGATTGTTATCTGTAGCCTCTATGTTAATCCTGAATATGACCTATCTTCATTTCAAACAGCTAAATCATTCGTTTTAGCATGAAGGAGTAACAAACATGCATCCACACAGCCATCCTTACAAACTTTCGCATTTATCATATATTAATTTTAGAACACGAACCCTTAATTGTCTTTATGTTAAAGTCTAACATAAAGTTCATTTCAGATAGATAGAAAGATCCATAACTTTATTCAATGATTAATTAATTAATTAATTAATTATGAAAATATCAGTCGAAAATAAAATAATAAAAGGACAATTACCTTCAAATGTGTTAAAATTTCAAAAGAGTCTTACATCTAACGGCGCGAGATCGATTATATTTTCATACAATCGTTTATATCTAAAGGTCACGGGTAATGATATTCAATAAATTCTTAACCAACTGAAGAAACTATCCATTTTGTATCTCGTAAAGCATTTCATACATCAAACTACAAACGATTTTAAACTGAAACTTTAAAGTGTTTGAGCTGATTATTCGATAAAGTATTTGTGTGGCAACTATTTAAGTTTATTTGTAAAACATCGAAATCGAGACGCAGTTTATCGGAATGTGGGATCTCAGGGTATAAAAATAAGGGTCAAAATGATGTTTCGGGGACGAAATGAGATTGTGTATCGAAAGCCAGGAAGCGCATTGTTAGGTCACGTTCTCACAACTCCCCTTTTCTTCGAGGGGGAATATATAATTGCACTTTTTTCTGTCGCATATGGCCAAGGAAACGGTGGATTGTGCAAGATCGTTCCCACGGTTCGCCCCTTGGGCATAAAGGCCGAGGTCAGGAAAAAATACGTGCCAGCATAATGCGGGGGCTTCTTTTGTAACGGCAGATGCACTCTAGGGTTAAGTGTGGAATAGATGTGGAAAATGGACTGATTGACGCGACATTGTTAGCGAAATCCTATTGAAGACTTTTTTGAATCGACTGGGATTTCTTTTTAATAAATAAAAAATGAGTTTAGGCAAGACCGAGTGAAAAACTGTTTACTAAAGTTGTTAAGAAAGTATATCTCTATCCACCAATGTAGATTTGATTTTAGAATTTTTAACTACTTTTCGACAGGATTTTTATGTTCGTGGGATTTATTTATGATTGCGAAAAGATTCAAACATTTCAAGCATTGTTTTACCTTTAATTTTTTGCACACTGTCTGACTGTAAATTGTGAACGGGTCAAATTATGTAATTACCTGTTGAGTTACGATAAGTCTAATAAAAAAATTGATTATGTAAAGTCCTAATTAAGTTATGTTTGTTTTCATTTCTAATTTCATTAAAATGATGAATTATTATTATTGAAATTAGTGCTAGAAGGATTCTGAATTAGTTTTAAGCCAAGTCAAATTAATTAGTTAAAATAGGTAACATTGTATCTATGTATACCTTTTTCATTGTTAAGTTTATCATTTTTCAGTATAACATCATGAAAATGTGGTACCTACAGTGGTAATAATTAATAGTAAACTAGAAATTAAATCTACGAGGGTTCCGAACGCGCCCGATGCGTTTTAGAAAAGCCGACAAAAAGCTTAGCCGTTTAGTTTAAATAAGTACGCAATAAATTATTTAGCAACCGTTATTAGTATCGAGTAAGTATAACTCGATTTCCTAGTCAAAATAAACATTCGGAAAAAAACCATTTCGTTAAAAATATCATAAGAACCGGTCCGCAAAAAGCGTTACGTTTTGTGACGCTAAACTAAAATACTTTTTGCTATCTGTGTGCCTAGTGGGAGTTGCCTAAGGTTATTCGAATAACTTTATCACCGCGTTAACCGAATAAACGCCACACGCATCGATAATCGAAAACAAGTGAGTGTAGGATAACATTGCGCTAACCACTTGATTCAAGTTAGCTCACGGTGAGTATCGAATCACGCTCGCGTCGTGAAATAAACCAACCAAATTTAGAATGACATTTTTACTATGTGATTTTAATGAAAGCAGGGGCCTATCAAAGTTATGGGGATTGTAACGACATCTTTGTTTGTTTACGTTTTGCTTGTCGTAGATAGGTAATATTTTTGAATTAGTTTATTAAGGAAAAAGTTAAAAATGAGGACTAGTTCAACGCAATTCGAGATGATGGTGACCTACATGGAGCAGTAAGTGGATTAAAGTTATATGGTGTTTATGAATTGAACTGCCTGTGAACTTGTAACTACCAATGTACCTACTAAGTTTATTGTTTTTACTTTTTAGACATGGAAATCTAAGCAAACTATGCTCTAATGCAAGGGACCGACTAAATAATTTAAAGAATTGGGAAGAACTAGTCCAGTTACTTAACAGTGATGGCGCTGGCGATTCCAAAACATTGGAAAAATGGAAGAAGGTACCTACCTACTTAAGACAACCTATTTCTATTATTACTTGGTTGTGGGTTGTGAAATTATACTGGTTATGGTTTACTCAAGGTTTACTGCATAAAATCTTTGCTTTGTGCATGATTTAAGGTGTGGAGCGACTTTAAAAATAATACGAAAAAAAAGGCTGCTCGCCTGCATAGGGCTGTGGTTGGCACTGGTGGTGGACCGGCCAATTTAGCGAAGTTGTCGGACTAAGAGCAACTACTGCTTCGCTTAGTTGGTCAAAGTCAAAGTCAAAGTCAAAGTCATTTATTGCAAGTATGCAAGTGGCAACAGGCTTGGCAGTGGAAGAAGCTGGGTTGACACAGGTTTTACCTTAATTACTTACTTACATATTAACTTTATAAGATAATAATTATTATTATAAATAAAACACCAACTGTTTGTTATTTAACCGACTTGACTTGTTTTTCATAAATTGTATTCTCTTACAGGCTAGTCTTAACGTCCAACCACCTCAATCACAGCCTATACAAATGGTAATAGATGTAGAATGTAAGTTGCTGTTAAGAGTTATTTTCATATCATTTCATTAAAATTAAAGTTTTAATTATATGCTCATGATTTTATTTAATTACAGCGTAAACCCAAGATAATTTATCTACAAAATTTAAATCTAAACTATGTCTTATACAACTTTCACTCAATTTTCACCCTAAAAATCTTCGTGAGAACTTGTCGATCACGTTAGTGATAGCGTTTACTCAATTTACGTCTCAAATGTCATAATTGTAAACTCGCACTCGCAACGCATTCACAAGGTCATTGAAACAACCAATCACGTGCGCTAACGCTCTCGCTTCCGAATGCTTGTCGATAGTCGATAGTCGGTTACGAGAGAGTAAAAAACTTGAACTCACAAATTTTGTTTCACTTTGTTGTCACTAGATGGCGCTGTTTCAATTCCATACAAATCGGAGTTAACGCTTTCACGACCGAATGGGTAAAAAATCTCGCACTAGGCACACTGTTCCAATCCAAGTTCCAACCTCTTATCTTCAAATATCGAATTCCACTCGTTCCAATTTCAAATTTCACTCGCCACCAGTTCTACATGTGGCCGACGTGGAAAAAAGCTGTGGACAAAAAAGAATTGCACCTTTTCTAAGGCGTTCTTTACCTATTTGGAACTGTTCGCGTTCCCACGCTCGCTCGCGCCAGTTGCGCGTCTCCCCTCCGTTGCTTTTTTTTTCTTTTTCTTGCCATATCAATATTTATGTAGGTACGTACCATTAGATTGCATATGTATGAGTATGTATTTTAACTTTACTTTGTCTTTTATTAATTAGAAGCTTTACAGTTCACGCTACTGTGAGTCAGTGACTGGGAATAGATTTTAAATATTACATATAGGTATATCGGCTGGGTCCAGCTTCGTAGAGCGTGGTCTCTACTAAGCCGAAACAAACACATCATAGCTTCAATTTTTGTGTGACAGAGACGACACTCTACGAAGCTGATATTGGCCGATTGCAGCTTGATGTAATATTTATTAGGTATTATACCGAGTTCTGTTATATTCCTATACCTAGTTTCAGAGTTTTAATGTAAGTACCTACTTAAATGATATTACCAAACCTTATTCTAATGTATCAAGAGTCATGCGTTATTTACCTAGCTTATGACCTATTCTGACAACTAACGATACTTACCTCATTTATGAAAATCGAACTAGTTTTGGAAACGATACACCTACTTATACCTACTTACCTCATTCCCTTAGTCGTATAAAATTAAACACTGTTTTCACGCGCACTTATCCTGGGTACCTTACCCTACAGGGCATGTGCCAGGATATAAGACGCATTAAATCAATAAAATCTCTATTTAAATACAATATGCACAGGGATCAAAATTCAAATTGATTTCCTTCATCAATGCATGAATAGCAAAATGAAAATTAAATCTAAAATCCGCAAAATGAACTCTATATCCAATGCGGTAGAATTCAAATTGGCTGTTGTCACTTTTTGATTTGGAACATACGTTGACAGCGCGTAAAGCCGCGCACACATTGCGCTTACGCTGTGAATTGTGATCCTTTCCCACGATCCACGCGGCATATGGCGCGAGCTGGAGTTACGCGCGAACGGAGACGCGTGCACAAAAAATACTCGGACTTATGCCTTTTAAGCGGATCTATGGCGTACTTTTGTACAATAATAATATGTACAATGTGTAAGACAAGAACACCGGTGAACTTTGTTTTTCACCCACCTACATGTTTCATCTACACGGAGTCTACTAAAAAGGAGAAGAGTTTCCATCTATTTTCTAAGTTTTCCCATGATTATGTAAATGAGCACAAAAGGTAAAAAAATATTGAGTTGATAGTATAAAAGTGTGACGTCATTATTTTAGAACTTATAATATTATGTATGTAGGTACCTAGGTATGTCTTGATGGTATTGAGAAAAGGTTTTCTGCAATAGGTTTTAAAATTGTCTTTTATCGATAGATCAACATTAGGAGACGCGTGCACAAAAAATACTCAGACTTATGCCTTTTAAGCGGATCTATGGCGTACTTTTGTATAATAATAATACAATGTGTAAGACAAGAACACCGGTAAACTTTGTTTTGCACCCACCTACATGTTTCATCTACACGGATTTTACTAAAAAGGAGAAGAGTTTCCATCTATTTTCTAAGTTTTCCCATGATTATGTAAATGAGCACAGAAGGTAAAAAAAATATTGAGTTGATAATATAGAAGAGGGACGTCATTATTTTAGAACTTATAATATGTACTATCTATGTATGTCTTGATATTGAGAAAAGGTTTTCTGCAATAGGTTTTTTTAGTTTTGTCGATAGATCAACAATTGAAATAGTGTCAAATTATAGACGTAACATTTCAAGTTTTTTATTTAATTCATGTTTCATGTCATTTCTTTGCAAAGAAAAGGGGAATGTTGGCCGTGTTGGCCATATTCAAGATGGCTATAATTGTAAACAAAAAATTTTCATTTCCAATGCAAATGCAAATATGCATGAACGAAACAAATACAGAATAATTAATGAGGCAAATCAAACAAAAAATTAAGGTCAAATAAATCGTTCGAAATTTGGTATTTTGGAAGTGTTTTATAGGCGGGCAGGTGGCCCTCGCAACTGTGGCCGTTCCCACGCCTAGCGCATCGGGCGCGCGGCCGCCTCGCGACTTGCGATCTTATTGAACACCTACTAGCTTCTGCCCGCGACTTCGTCCGCGTGAAGGGAGGGTTTTAAAACTCCTGCGGGAACCCTCTACTTTTCAGGGATAACAGGTATTTTATGTTTCTTTCCAAGTCCTCAACTATACTCTAATGTTGACTACATTATTAATTTAATTACTTACAGATATAATTTATTCAGTAGTAGGTAGGTAGTCACTTAAAAAACTTAACTTTAACTTTTTTAGAGGATTCAACTTGGTGATAAAATCATTTAATCGATGAACTAGGTACTTAGTTTAATGAGAATAATGAGATATTATTATAACCTGTTTTGTATTTTATAAATCGCTATTAGGTACGAACCTTTGAATACTAAGTATGTAATACTTATTATTATTATTCGCAGATAAATGTCAGCGCGTGCGCTGCGCGAGTCGAATGACGCATGAACACAACAAATTAGGCGTTTTGCGTCACCGATAGAAGTTTTTATGTTAAATAATTACATATCTAGGTAGGTACCTACTAATTCATATAAGACTAGCTATTGCCTCCGGCTTCGTTCGATTTTTCAAGGAGGATTTTTTTAGGGGTTAAATTTTCAAAGCGTATGTCTACGTCATAATAGCTATCTGTATGCCTTTCAGCCTGATTTGTCTAGTGCGTGCGTTAATAGATCACTCAGTCAGTCAGCCAATCAGTCCGTCAGTCAATCAGTCGTCAGTCAACTTTTCCTTTTATTTATTTAGATACTAGCGGACCGCACCGGTTTCGCACGGATATAAAATATATATCCTATGTTATTAATGTTAATGGATGTTATTATACATATAAACCTTCCTCTTCAATCACTCTATCTATTAACAAAAACCGCATCAAAATCCGTTGCGTAGGTTTAAAGATTTAAGCATACATAGGGACAGAGAAAGCGACTTTGTTTTATACTATGTAGTGATACGAGAAAGTACGTTTCTTCTTAATAATTCATAATCCAATATAATAAAGTGCTTATTTGTTGACTTATTTCTTTATTGCCACGTTTTACCTACTCGTCCATTTTCGTTTTATTTTAATTAAATATATTGTTTCATTTTTGGATTAAGTAAGTTCTTGAAGCTTGAAGTTGGTCTTACGAACAACTTGACGAAGTAATATTACTGACGATAAAGTAACGCCATCTAGCGAAAGTCCGCCGCACTGCATTCAACAATGTAGTCCCGCAATAGAAGGGACGTATAGGAAGTGATACAAGACAATTCTTTCGAGAACAATAGCATCTTTAGGTCAAAGTTTAAGAATTTTTGGGTCCCGTGGGAAAGGTTGCGAATTCGCAATTAAAGAGGGTGAATCTTAGTATAAATTTTGGACTCAGTACCGTTACGAGTTCAGTTAATTTTGGAATCTGTTACAGGAAGTAACTAACAGTGCAGTCGGGTGATAGTAAAAAGTGCTCCGATTTTCTTCAAGTGCCGCTCTGTTTAAGCGGAGTTTTCTATAGTATAGCTGTTTTTAATAAATAAGTGAAGTGTTAAAATGTCCAAGTGATTAAGTTTGATTTGAAGTTTGGTAAAAGTAATGTACCTAATTGCAAAGACGTTTTTAGTAAATTAACAGTTTAATTAATATTATTATTAATTTACATGGCGTTTTATATTCCTATAAAAGTGGAATAGGTGCAATAAGCACGAAAAAATACAATGGGTTAGGTTCTATGAGAAAAACTTTGTTTGAAAATATTTAGATTACTCTCAATTTCTCTCTAGATTAACCTCAAGATAGTAATTACTGCGAGCCTTCTTCTTCTTTGTCAACCGATAGATATCCACGGCTGGACAAAGATCTCTTGCATGGACTTCCACAGGCCATGGTCTTGCGTAGCTGAAATCCAGCGGCTCCCTGCGACTCTATCAAAGAGTCAGTGGACCATGTGCATGTGCATGTGCATGCACTATTCGTGCATGGTCCATTTGGACCCCATTTACTAGAAAACATGGATATTTTCAAATTGTCCCTAATTCATTAAAAAAAATCCTAATATTATTGTTTACCTTCATTAGTTTTAAACGGAAACTCATAATGTTGAAGCAGTGTTTGAAAATGCTTTCTATCGAAAAAATAACTTCCAATCTCTTCTCTACTTAGATTAAACATCAAAAAAATTATGTTTTTCTTGTGTCATATAAAGTTTGCATTTACAGCTTACCAACTTTAAGAATAATTACGCTGTTTTTTTTTTGTTCATATCATATATTCGACGCGTGACATTCGTGCAATCATCTGAGCAAACAAGGTGAGATCATTCAGCAAAGCAGCAATTGTTTCAGCAATGAAGTGATATTGACAAAAGCTGAATTGACGTAGAATGGAATGCGATGTGCTCTTCAAGAAACAACTGAAACTACATGAAAATGTTAAACACAATATAGAGGGAGAAAACGAAATCTAGAAATAAAAGCGATGATTTCGCACAAAGCAAAATCAAACATGATGGTCAATAAATGAATGAAATATTAATTAAACAGTTGGGGTCAATAATATCTGAGCAATAAAGATCTCAAATGAATGGTACGAGACACGAATACAAGAGTAGGGATATTAGAAAGCAATAATTACCGAGGTGAAAACAGGCATATATAGAGGAATTTAATAATATAAAATACCTAACTAATTTAATAAAATATAATGGGAATATATAAAATACCTAGCTAGGTGCCTAGTTATAGTGGAACTATTTTTATTAAAGTGTTATCCTACACTTAAAGGAAATACCCGAATAAATTTTTTGGCTGGGTTTTAACCCACAAGACTCGGGAATCGCGCTCTCAGCGTGTTGACCAGATTACACTACAGTCAATTCGAACTACACTTCAAAAGTGGGTTCGAAACCCACCGGCTTTGGAATTTTTGATATGTATTTAATAGTGGAGCTGCTTTTTGACGCCTGCGGAAGTCTTGTGAATCCTGCTGTTCTATGGCATTTAAACTCATGTAATAAATAAATATTAACGTCATTTCATAATAAAATTGTTTCCAGTTGGCATTATTAATTTACTTATTTAAGTTTAAGGTCATAAAACATTTATATTTTGTATTGTATCATCTTTTAGGGCTTTTTAATAATTATGATAAATCGATAATACTTACACATATAAATTAGATAATCATATTCTATGAATACTTATGGCGCATTTAAATACTTTAATTAATATTATGAATAAGTTTATACCTATTCCGAAGAAGATTAAGTCAAGCATAAAGTGATAAGTTGGATTCATCTTACACGGGCGCGTGCCTCGACTGAGCACGAGCCAGAAAAAGTCAAGTCTAATTCATTGTAGCATAAGTCATAACAGCTATGACATATACCAAGCAATATACTAGTTGATGCCCGCAACTTCGTTCGCGTGGATTAAGGTTTTGTAATTCCCGCGGGAACTCTCTTAATTTCCGGGACAAAAAGTAGCCTATGTGTTATTCCACACTATAATCTATCTCTATGCCAAATTTCAGCCAAATCGGTTCAGTATTTTTTACGTGAAAGAGTAACAAACATCCATCCATACATCTATTCTCACAAACTTCCGCATTTATAATATTATAGTAAATAATAAATTAATTAAATTTTAATATAAAGGCATGACCTAAACGTTAAAAATGACCAATTTACTTTTGTTTTCAACAATCATATTCAATGTTATAATTAACACTTCGATAACAAATATTAATAATGCAATGTTGAAAGTAAGGAGGTAGGTAGGTACCTAATTACCTACTCTCGATTGCGTAGGCCTGTACTTTTAATTTTTAATGTTGTTCTTAAATAACTTTCAGACTGACCTGGTTTTTAATTTACATTTCATAACAAGAATTTGATCATAGCGTTCTACTAGTGAAGACGTGAACAGTTGAACACTGACAGTGAGGCTAGTGGTGCTAATCAACAAACTTGAAGTCGCTGAGCGTAGGTACTATGGAGTATTTACACTATCGCTATCGACGTCAAAAGCTTTTGTCCTTTTTAGTATTCTCACCACTGACCTCTTAAATAATTTATGACTAACACTGTAAGGTTGTCCCTATCAAATGACAGCGTAAATTAAGGGATTAATTTTTCGCGCCACATTTGACATATCTCTGGAACTAATAAAGTTAAGGGTTGCAGGCTAGATGCAGGAAGTGTCAAAAAGTAACAACTATTAGTTGTCAATAGTACTGCCCTCACTAATTTTCCTGTTCCTAGGACACAACGCAACGTCAAGTAGGTCCAGAAAAAGAAGATTAATTTTGAGGTCAGTGATTTTCACTAACAGCTAATTGTGTAACGGCAAGGATAATGTGTTAATTTATTTTCCAGAGAGTCTTACACTAAACCACGTGGCGACGATTTACAAGTGCTTGGTCTTTCCTAGGTCATCGTGACATAATAGGTACTAAAGCATTGACTTATATATTACTTCGTATCAATGTACTAACTAAAGTATGTTAGGCACTCACGTTAGACATCGATTGGTAGGTTGTCAAACGTCGTCGGTTAAATTAAAGAAAACTGTATCAATGGTAATGTAGAGAGGCTCTTGTCCACAATTATTATTTGCTATTCCAAGCTTTCATATTATATGTATTTTTTCATTTTCGAACATTCCGATCCAACAATTGAAATGCACGTGCACGAAACGCGCCGAATCCAAAATTAGTTTGCGATGAAAAAAAAAGTAAGTTTAACCCAAATTTCGCAAGAGTTGCGGAATTCAGAATAAGGGGTTGCAAAAAAATCCTTTCTAACCCGAACGTCCGATAAACACGTGCATGAGGCAACAATGCCGATGACTCAGACCCATAGCGTTGGACTTTATTATTAAGAAAATAAAAAAAAGATACGCGCTCCGTCGTATCGTCGAGAATTGTACATCTGCCGAAATTTCTCACGGCTCCGAGAAGAGCGCCGTGTATGGTATTATTATACCGGACCTGATTAGGGCTGGCACATCAGAAGTTTTTTTTTGCATACAAACTGGAAGTAATGCTAACCCGCACACATGCCTCACACCTCATTTGCACTAGCCCACTGATTTCTGAGCATGACAAAGTATTGAATACGGGTGTTTGATAGTCTAACGTTACCTATTGGCTACGGGTGTATTGGTACTAAGTACTAACTACTAACATTATATTATGTGGGCTAAGTACTAGGTATTCGTACGCGTGGTTATTATCTGACCCACCACAAAAAGTGAATGGTCACTTATGATTTGAATTATATCTAGGTGTAGTGCAAGACAGGCTTACGCTTGACGACAATTAATGGCGGAAAACACTGATGAGATTTAGGTACTCTTGCGTTGAAGGTATCACAATTAAGTTTCAATCATCATCAAGAGTCAATAATCCTCGCATTTCCTGTTATTTCGTAATTCAGAGCTTATTCTAATTTTAACCTACACATTTGTGTACATTTACTGCACTGTTTTTTAATTCGTTTTTGTAGAATGATCCGAATAATATTTAAACTGATGTGTATTATTTTTTTTACAGTACATCGCCCATGTTTAAATTGCCGAAGAATGCTTTTTAAATGATAATAATAATATTTAAACTAATGTGTACATAATATTTTTTTACAGTGCATGAGCAAATTCGCTTGTAGGTATATACGAAGACACTGCTCTAAAGTTTATTAACAGAACGAAATTTGAAGTATCACAAGCTATTGAATTTTTTCAATAGACACTGCCATCGCGAGATTTTGAACACGCTTGAGTAGTGTTTTGAATGATTAATGTGTCAACCCTATAATACTTTATCTCTACCTACGCATACGGCATACATCGCTGATTATGACAACTATGCGCTTAGCGGTATAACTTGGCGACTTTTAATCAATAGTGCCCGCTTAGCATATCAGGTTTTGCGACACGTATCTACATAACGACTTAAGTAAAAGCTGTGGCAACAGTATGCAAATCGACGTGTCAATTTTGGGTTTAATTTTCCCACAGTTTTATTGCCATTTCATACGCAGTCCCTCGCAGTTCAGTGTTAGCAAAGGTGACGTTTTGCATATTTTGATTAGGTACGCATGTGGCTTTTTATTAGGTAGTCGCTTAGATGTTTACTAGTGTTATGTAATTAAGTATGTATTTTCTTTTCTTAATAAATTGATTTGATATAAATATGAATGTGTTTTCTATGTTGCATGAAAAAAGAGTTCTTACAGATATAAAAAAAAATGTGTGCGTTGATCATGTAACATCGACCAGAAGCCGTTACGTATGATGGATGTGGCGACAGAAAAATACCTACAGCAGAAAATCGCGAGCGGGATTCCGTTGCAATATATCATATCATTCCTATCCTACCAATACCTATTATAAACGCGAAAGTTTGGATGTATGGATGGATGAATGTATGGATGGATGATGGCATAATACAGATTGCTTTCAATTAACTTTTAACCCATAATACCCAAAAAACTAAATCTAATAGGTATACTTACCTGGTTTGGAAAGTGATGTAGAGCGCCTAGAATTTGGCTCTACGATATCGAACGTGACATACCTAATGTTCCTTTGAAAGTTTCATTTACACCAAATCATGAATAACTTAAAAGCTTTTGTAATTGCACGTGCGTATAATACAATAAAATGGCCATGCTTATTGTCACCAATCTATATTCTATAGTAAAATAACAGTAGAAAGAAGAGCGTGTTCTTCGTGCGTTGTTGTGCAAAGCTTTTTTCTTTTTTTTTCTGTATAAAAGTTGAAAGCAAGTATAACCGCCTTGGGCTGAACTTCACAACAGGTTGAAACTTGTCAAGACATGTCGGGGTGGCTTTTTACGTACGGTATAACTTTGCATAGTTTGGGCCGTTTTTGCAAATCTGAGTTTGGACTTTTGGAAGTCCGGAAAGCGTTTGATATAATAATGAATATGGATGAGTTTGTAAAATTTTGAGCTTTTCCTTAGATTTGAATACTAATACTTACAGGTGTCGTCGTCAAGAAAATTAATTTTTGATGTTTGTTTTGGTACCAGTTGGAATTTTGTGTATGCAAAGTAATTTACGGCTGCATGATCTTATCTTTGGTGAAAATGTTTAGAAAATTTATTAAGTTAAGTAAGTAAGTACTAATCTTTGATAGACATTGAAAAAAACTACTTTAGCACATTTTTGCGAACCTTAAATTAAGGAATGTGTTGTTTGAGTACACGTAAAATTAAAATTTGTTGCATGATTTTTGTGGTTGTCAAGAAAAAAGTAAGTAGGTATAGTATATTTTTAGTAGGTGTAAGCTTTTTCTTGTGTTACGTTGCAAGTTGGAGCATGGCTGGTCCAGTTTTTCTGCTGACGTTAGTTAGTCTTGGCAGTCTCTGCGAACTGGATCTGCAAATAAAAAGTAGAGCTTGTAAATCATTTATTTATTGATTGCGCTTGATTGCGACTCATTGGATTTTATTATTAACATTTCAATTAGCAGTGCTTTGATATGTTGTGTTTTAATCAAGTATTTTACTGTTATTTAAATATTTAAGTAAGTATGTGTTATGTAGATTTTTGTAACGTAATTTTTTATTCAGAAAGTAAAGTCTTAAAGTTCTCATCGAATTACGGCGGATAAAGCAACTTCATAATTTTTAACACAAATTCAAATCTATAAAAATCATCTTTCAAATACTACAGTCATAAATTTTGTAAATAACATGTCTACGCCAATCATTTTGTTTCTACGTTAATAACAGAGTGAGTCCATCGATACATATCTAACGAATACCTGTACTCGTTAATCTCCCAAATCGGCCGTTAGGCTGAGGAACAAAAAGAAAAGCATCTCAAACAGCGCCTATTAAAAACCCAGTAGCGAGCCGCCTCGGGCCTTGCACGTGCGCGGACGTAAGAAATGCTGCCCTCCGAGTACGGACGCGTCTCACGTTGGCCCAGCCATTTGCGCCAATACTGGACCCGACTTTCCATACCAACCGACTACTTGGAAACCTATTGGAACGTTTGGTCCAACATTGGCGTTGTTGTTACATAGTAGTTATATTATACCTGTACGTATGTTGGCTCGCGCCGTCGCCTTTTCTTAATATCTGGTCAGACAAGTTTTGACTACAGATTCCAGAGTCGATAGGCGGTTCAACTCTGCTATGTCTTATTAGTTTCGAAACTGTTCAACAAATCAATTAACTTACTATTTTTGTAATCATTTAACTATTGCTAAAGGGTTATTTTAAAGGAAAGAGAGTAAATTCATTTCATTTCTTGTTTTATTTTCAACGTTATCAAGTCATTGACTTATATACAACATGTAAAATATACTTATAAATTACTATCCCTAAAACAATTAAAGCTTGGAAGGATGATCTCAATAAGATCGGCTACATCTAAAATAATTTTATACAATATCAAAATATCACAATACCAAGTGAAAAAGTACAATTAAAGCTTTTCCTGGAGCTATCACGAATACCTAACTCTAACATTTATGGCACCATAGAATAATTTAAAGCTAACATCACAGACGGTTGCCGAAACCAAGGCACTGGTTCCACGGAAGACACTGATTGTTGTATGGTATTTCCATTTAGGCCTGAACCCATCGGTCTTGCAGGACGGGGTACTGCTGCTCGGCGGTTTGGCATTCGGTGTAGCAATGTGCGGCGGCGAAGTCTGTCTCGGTCTTGGAAACCGTGGTCCAGAAGAAGGTGCCGGCGTCCGTGCGTGCGAAGTGCACGGGGATGTAGAAGTCTTCACGGGCGATGGGCACGAGGTCGTAGGAGTCATCCTGGTTGGAGACCAGGAACGCGGCGGACTGGCACGCGTCCATCTCGCTGTAGATCTTCTTCTCGAGCGCCTCGTTGCACGCGTTCTGGTCTTCCTCGTAACACGTGTCGACTATTTTGGCGGGAGCGCGCTTCGTAGTTTTCTTAATCATTTTCATGATTGGCTTCAGTAGCGCCTTGAAGCCACTGTTTTTCATCTTCTCACTGTTGTATTTGTTCTCGTTGATCGAGTTGTTTGTCGCGATGATATATTCGTTGTTCGCGTAGTAAGACATTTTGGGAAAGATAAGAGAGCGTGTGTTGCTAGTCAGAATACAAGCGGGAATGTAGGGCTGATTGGGCCGCGCGGGTATTTATACTCGAGCGGCCGCCCCCGGCACAAAAGCCGCGCATGCGTGAAAAGCTCCCCTCTACATGTGTGAGTGTTCTGGTTTTTTTGATTTGCTTGATATTTTCATATAATTTTAATTTGTTGCAGTAAATTTTCTTTAGAGCAACAAGTTTAACGCACCGAGCAAACTTTGAGCTTGTTCTGAATAGATGCTCGATAATTACAGGATATTACATTAGAAGTTAGCTCTACGCCGTAGTTGTTTCTACGTTTATTCCGTAGAGCGAACTTAGTCTGATTGGATCTGCTTTTGTTATCGTTTTAAGTTTAAAATATTTGTTTTATTTTAATGTAGGTAATATCTACCTACATGTAAATTATCTAATTATATTTTTTTTTGTAAATATTATAGTTTTGGTCATTTTGTAGTTTTAAATATAGTTTATTCTTTAGCTTTAAAATATAAGTATACTGAAATACCTAGTATACAATAAATTATGTAGATACACGTATAACACGTATGTGAGATCGTTCACTGGACTTTTTACTTATCTAAAGTTTTCTTAAAGTTTTAAATAAGTACCTACCTAGTAATGATATTTTTTATTTCAGAAATAGATAGGTACTACATTTACTTGTCACTTATGTTATCAATCATTCCTTTAACCCCATTGAAAACAACCACTAACAAGGCTCTTGCAGTGTCCACGTGCGGTCCACGCGCCCCCGGTTAATTGAAGACGTCATTGTGTTCATTACCCATGGCGTGCGGACTACGGGGGTCATGAAGTCAGGGGTGACTTACCCTTTGCCCCTGCGAACCGCTGCTGGGGTAACTACAATGATGCACCTGATACACTTGACTGAAATAAGCAAGGTGATTTCATTGATACTAACTTTTATTTTATAATTGAAGCTTTATGCACCTACTAGTATCATTTAAATTTAAGATTAATTTTGGTATGTCGGTATCCCGTAACATTTTTTACCCTCTACCCTTCAATTTGATATTTAAAACATTCAAATCGGACTTCATTAGCATTTTGTTTACAAAAAGAAACATTAGACATAGGATGCCACCTACGCACGAAATATTCGAGCGTACCGGTCCAAACATGTAGCATTTTTTCCATGTACGACGAAGACGCATTACAAAAAAAATTAGTTTAAAAAGAAATCAGTGTAGCGGTGATAGCGACGATCGTCCAATGAGATGCGCGTGAGCAGACAGGTGCTCAGGTCGCGCCTCACGCACACATGCGCCGCCGAGCTTAAATATACGATCTCTGAACACGTGCATTCGAAGGGGATGAAAATACAAAATTCCCCATCAAGCGAGAAGGACGCAAAACATTTATTATCGATGAATAGATTCACGACTCCTTCATATCCGAAATAGGGTAACGCAAACGCTAATTTGGTTATTGAAAATTGAGGGGTTGTTCGTGGGAATGCTCTGCGCTCCTAGGTTCCCAGGGTTGCTCGCACATTGAGCTTTTTTTGATGCGATTCGGAACGACGACAGATGGCAAGCGGTCGATCGATCCCGTTCAGCTTTGTTATAATAAATCGTAAGTATATTGGAATTAAACATTCCATTTAGATGGTTCAGCGCGTTCGAGCGGTGGGGGATGAAGATGTAAACAAGTGTAAAAGGGGTCAGTGGAACTCGGGGCTGTAATTAAATGTCTATTAGAGTCAATTTTAGATAATTAGCAGCGATTTTGTTGGGTTGGATTTTAGAGTTTTTTGGTAATTATAGCGATTATGGCGTTGTGTTTATGATTCGGAAGGTAATCAGGGTGTTTTTCATGAACTTAAGGGTTGTAGTGGCAGATAATTTACCACTTTTGTAGGATGAGTAGGTATCTCTTCGATTTGTGTAGAGGTGTACAAAAACTGATTAATAATTACTTCTAGATTTCTATAGCCTAGGTTCTATTATCTTAATTTAATCTCCATTGGAGCCACTCCTACAAACTCAACCAACCAAATCAAGCAGGATTTAACATTGCGAGACCAATCTAATGAGGAGTACCTACCTACTACCTAAAGAGTAGCTGATAGTCCCAATAGCCAGGTTAAAGGCATGAACTGATTGAAAACTGGCAGGTCGTTGCTTTAATCCCTAAATCCATTGCACATTTGTTTACATAAATTTTCCGCTTATTTGGAGAGGAGAGTAGAATATTAGTCAAGTTTAGATTAGCTAAAATTTTTTGAAAAAAATTGTAGTGAATAAAGTACTTTTTGTCGAATTGTTTATACCTACTGTTTAGTCCCTAAAATTGGCCGCTACATTGTCAAGGTGGGGCTTGGGTGATACCGCGTAATCCTTATAATTGGCCGCTACATCACCACAGAGGTGTTTGGGCGAATGCAGAAACTCTGCCAGATGGGGTTTGCCCCCTGCCTCCCTAGACATCGATAATATCAGAGGCAGTTTTCCTGAGGATGCCTCCTAAAAGGTACCTCGGTCGGACCTCGGCTTATTTTTAGATTGACGCGTGGTTTTTTTATATTTAATTGAAGTTTAGGATTCATCAGGATCCACATATAGGTGACGTGAATAATAACAGCGATCCATAGTCTATGTTAGACACAATGAAAATATGTAATTATAAAATCGCCAATACAGTGCGCTCTGTATTAGATCTTCAAAAAAAACATAGTTTTTCATATGAATTTCAATATCAAAATCATTTATTATAAACGATTTTTTTTATTTACCCACAGGTCCAATAACTCATCGCGGTCTGTCAGATTCCCACGTCTGAAGATGCGAAAACCGAGTTCAGCCACAGTGAACAATGGGGAAGAATAAATTTCAAGGAAGATGCACTTTGCGTCATAGGTGCCTATTTAAAAAGTGAAATACTTAGTGAAAAAGTGTATATCCCATGGCGTGACAAGTGAGCGTAGGATTGCTTGGGATCGAGGGATGGAATGGGGGTGTCTCCCCTCTATTATACGTATTGTTTGTGATTACACTTGTCGCGGTCGAGGGCTGCGATAGGAAAAACAGGGTGTTATTATCTGTGATTTTTGTATGGAGATTTCTTTTTAGGGTCCTCATAATTATGTATTGTATTTTTTTCACTTAGTGGCTGTAAAGAACTTCATATTTTGGTTGCAGTTCGACTGAATCCAAATTTTTAGTGGCGCTTTTTCTATTACAACTACTTACGACTTGCAATCTTTGGAAAATATGAAATGTAAACCTATTGTAGGAATTTCGTAATTTTTTTTCACTTGTTTTACAATTTGAAACAGGAACTTAAATTAGATAATTAATCCATGGAATTGTGGAACGATAGTTATTTTTGGCGTGTTATGTTCGGAAAATAAATCTGGTTAAAAGTAAAAATGAAAATTGTGAAGGAAATAATTACTTTAATACCCTACTGGTAGTATATAAATATTTTTTATTATATGTAGTTTAATTTTTATACCGATTCAATTAAATTATTACTTTGTGATATTTATGTAATATTAAAATACTTACTTAGGAAATATTGTGCCTTAAGTTCTAGTAGTTAGTATAGTAATAATTGAAATAAGACAATTTTTTTTATTTAATTTTAGACGTAACAGTAATAGGCTTTATTGTGTTCAGAGTGTGGGAATTTCAGTTAGGGGATTTAATAAAATTAAAGTGAGGGTGGAAAATAAAAGGCATATATATAAATCACCCCTAATCGCTTTTTTGCTTTCTACACTTGTTGCTCCACCCACACTCTGTATAAGATTGGAAACCAATTTAAGAATATCGTTTTATAAACGACTCATTTTAAATATAATCTTTATTGCAATCAAAATAAAGTTTAAATTGTAACAAAAGATGAGTTATAATTTCAAAAATAGCTTAGTCAAGGGTCATAGAATATGTTGGCGGTGATTTTCAGGGGTTGTTGAACAATTAACCGAATCGCAGGTAAACTTTTCGAATTAAAAAAAAAAAAAGGTCAGATTATTTTGCATTTGTATAGAGATGTGATTAGATTGTGAATTATTAATGCATATTTGTATTGTAATCATATACCTTTGTTATACTTTTAGAAATAATTTTTTTTGTTGATGTTGGCTTTTTTTTTATACTTAACGAATAAAATAATACAGCCTGGTTACAATATTGAAAAGTTAATGTACTTATATACGTATAGTACCTAGTTTATTAAAAATGGTTGCTATACTAAAGTGCGCTACCAATTAGGCGCTTTAGTCTCAGCAAGAAAAACCAAAACTTTTCACGAAAAAGCAGGCATTTAGTCTTACTGATGTTTTTCATACATACCTTAAATTTTCATGCAATTACCCACCCTGGGTACAATTTCCCCTTTAAATATATTTATTAATTCTAATAAATGCGAAAGTGTGTTTGTTTATTGGTTTGTCCTTCAATCACGAAGTAACGGAGACACGGATCGACGTGATTTTTTGCATGGGTAAGTACCTACAGCAGAGGATTTGGACTTGACCATAGGCTTTAGGCTGAAATCTATAGATCGCACTTGCACTCGGCTCAAACTCAAGACAGAGTTAAAACGAGGCAGATTTATGTCAGAGCATATTTGTGTCTTCTTGAGTCTAAGCTGAGTCAGAGCATGCTCTACAGATTTCAGCAGTGATTTATCCTTTTATCTCGGAAAAACAAGGGATTCTTCGCGGGATTTTTAAAAACCTTGCTCCATGAGGATGATTTTGCTTGCTGTTTATGGTATAGGTATTCAGCTACCACGTTCAAAAACTTTTTTTAAAGAATATTAGCCAAGCTGAAGTTGACTAATATCCTCCTATCCCCTCCAAATAAGCGGAAAGCTTGTGCTAGGAGTGGATACGACAATAGTGCAACGGGTGGGATTCGAACCTACAACCTTTCAGTTTTGAGCTTTAACCTAATTGAAGCTTTAGACTATTGAGGGTTTTTTTTTGTGTGTAAGGTATTCAAAGTAGGTGGTGAGTTAGCTATACTTCACAGGCAGGTATAATTTAACTATAATCACTTCAAAGTTAATGACTTGTGTCATTAAATGGAGGGGAAGGGGGGAACGATGATCATCCCCAACCTCCTGACTCGTTAAGGTTCTATTTTATTTTGAATACCTCAGAAAGTCAGAATTGAGTTCGGGAGGATTAAGTGTAATAAAAATCTTTGGTGTGCTGGTCAAGTGTGAATCTATATTTAAATGGGTTCCGTATATTTAAGTTAGATTGCGTAGTTCTAACTGTCACTCAAAGCTTCGACTTACTGCTTTGTGAACTGATCCACTAGATTTTGATTTCCGCAACGTTAACGTTGTTAATTTGTTATTTACTATTTTGGGTTTGCATAGTCTTTTTTCTGTTCTTCAATAAAACGATATTAGTTAACCTTTATGAAAATGTTAAACGGTTAAAGATGCGGACTGAAAACTGAAAGGTCGCAGGTTCACTCCTAGCACAAGCTTTCCGCTTATTTGGATATTGAGATAGGAGGATATTACTCAATTTCAGCTTGGCTAATATTCTTTAAAAAAAAATTGTTGCTCCATTGCTCCATTGAAAGACAAACCAACAAACTAACAAAAACTTTCTTATTTGTAATATGTACCTATCAGTAAGGATAAGGATTATACCATAATGTGGAGCCGTCTATGAGTCCTGTTGTTGTATTTCCATTACTTCAATTAATGTATTCGAATCCTTTACGGAACCCTAGAAAAGAGGGTTATTACAATTTTAATTAAGGATTCGGCGCGCTCTGTTTGGGCGGCCTAATAAAAATCAAACAGCTTTTTCTAAGATAGGATCGCCTTTAATATTACAGTCATGACTCGATATAGCAGTTACGTGCTCGTAGAATATTTTAATGGATTCAGTAAGAGATCGACTTGATTACTCTCAACTTTAAATACATTTTGGATTTCGGAAGGAGCTTTGTTGATTATCGATTCGGGTTCTCGATAAATCGATTCGATTCGAATTTGTTTCGAGTCATAAACTGTAATTAGTTCATAAAGGTAACTGCAGCTTAATATTTTTAATTGTTGCCTTGGTTCTTTTCTTCTTTTTCTACTTTATGTGCCATATAGAGGTGTACCTATAGGTACAATCTATAGATTGTATAGATTGAGTACGCGAACAATACAATATTTGTACCGACCTCTATGATAGTTAATCTATGAAATCATACAACAACAATGAAATCATAGATTAATTATTATAGAGGTTGTTGCGCCATTTGCAATATTACTTATAAGTTCCAGAGACACTCGTATAGCTGCTTAGTACTTACAGCGCCAAAATGGCGTTAATCAAATCCAAAATGGCGTCAATCAAGTTGGTCAAAAAAGAAATCACAGCAGCAAGTCCAGTGTTATCACAGATTAAATATAGAGGTCAGTGGCAGCGTACAAAGCGTGCGCGTGTCACATGCGCCAGCGCATTGTGTAATTGAAACTAATAGACAACATCCAATTTGTTCTCTTGTTCCTTGTTAAGATCGCACGCGTTGTTTTAATTTGTACGGCCTAGATACTTTTAATATAATATGAAGCAATCTGTTTCAATAAAATCTACAGTTTAAATTGCTTTACTATAACTATTATAATGTTTTTATATTGTATAGGTACACGCTTGACCACTTTCACACCTGATGGAAAGTGACGATGTGGCCCAAGGTATAGCGCATTTGCCTAGACGATGCCTATTTACTCTTGTTTTAAAGATACCCAGATTTTACTTTTAACACAAAAATGTGCAATCGTTCGAGTTTGTTAAATACGGTTTTGCAATATTTATAAATCCTATTATGCGATATTTATAAATCCTATTATTTTGATTTTATTTGCAACAATATCCAAGTCTTATTATATTCCTATACTAGCGCAATAATAAGTATTATACGTTTAGTATGCAAGCTATAGGTGCGGACTAAAAACTGAAAGGTCACTGGTTCGAGCACCACCCATTGCACTATTGTCGTACCCACTCCTAAAAGAAGCTTCTTGCTTATTTGGAGGGAACAGGAGAATATTAGTCAAGTCATCTGGGCTGATATTCTTTAAAAAAAAAAGTCTACTCGTAATAAGTCCACTGAACGCATTTAATCGGATCGGTTGTGTCTCGGCTTGTCGTGTAATTGAAACTATTAGCGGTATCGGGCGACGCGCTCCCATATTTAGATCGCACGCGATCTCACTTTATGACTTAGGTACATGGATGGTGTGATAATTTTGACTTATATGGGTCTCGTCTGAATGAAATTTTTATCGTGTATCCACTCATGAAATATTGTATCACTCATTTATCATAGAGTGACAAGATTGGCATGGTAGGTAATATATTTCTTGCTTTTAACATTTATTGTTATTAAAGGTGTTTTTACGATATCAATTAATCGGTAAATGCGACCAGTTTTAAACCTATTCAGAGAACTCTGCACGCAATTTTTGTTGCTTGGGGCATTATAGATATATTCTATTTGAATTCACAACCAATTCTCCAGCAATATGCACTTACACTATTTAATAGTGTAAATGAATAGGTAATGACCCTCAAAGACAGTCAAGTTCTGCAAGTTAACTAGTCTGATATTTACTTCTGCAAGAAATTGCGTTACATAGTTAGATACTTTCAGTGCACACTTACTTAATCTGTAGTGCGGAAGTGCCTTTAGCTACTTCTGTCATTATAAAGTTTACATGGACTATCAAATAAACTTTAATCGACGAATAAAGTTAAAGTTTTAAGTTTTAATAGATTTCGTGCTGGCATTCTGTCATCATTAACAACTCATCAGCGTCTTACTACTAAGCGCTTGTCTATTCACAAAGAAGGGGTTTTGGTCGTAATCCAGCATACCTACTGGCCCAATGCAAATTGGCAGACTTCACACATCTATCATAACATTATGAAGAACTCGCAGGCATACAGCTTTCCCCACGATGTTTTCCTTCAACGTTGAAGCACATGATATTAATTTTTAACCGACTTCCAAAAAGGAGGAGGTTATCAATTCGGCCGGTATCTTTTTTTTTTTTTTTCTATGTATGTCCACCGATTACTCCGGGGTTTCTGGACCGATTCACGCGATTTTTTTTCTCTTAAACGCACAAGCATAACTCCGAAAAATCAGAAGTGCGTGCTATTAAGCGAATTCGCAATCCTAACAACTAGGATGCATAGGTATCACTGCTGCAATCTGTCAAAACGTGTATACGTCGGTCAAAGTTTTCTTGGCGTTGGTGAAATAGAGCTTTATTGTCTCACTTTGATATGTACGAGAAAACGTAGGAGTAAACCTAATTGTCCTTTTATCTACCAACAATTAATTATCCTTTTTATTCCTCCTAATAACTCACAATAAATTAGAGCCAATTATCGTTGTTGAAGGATTAGATTTTTTTTTGACGGAATTAAGGTGGAATTAAGCATCATTAATAAAACCGTGGACTGTATCACCATTAGCGTATATTCTCGGTTTTTGGTGTAATCTATAAATTTTGTTTATTTTTAATTGGAGGTTTATCATGCATAGTTAAATGTTAGGCAGATATAAGTAGTTGCAGCAGGTAAAGATTTTCTTTCTTCAGAAACGTTGAGCAAAAGTTTAAATCATAAAAAGATGCCAAGAGTCTCTCCAAAGTGTGTTCGGTAGAAGAACGGAAAGCAGGCGATATTGCGTCAGTGATGTAAAAAATATAAAG
The DNA here is from genome assembly GCA_038048805.1 of Hipparchia sbordonii. NCBI lineage: Eukaryota > Metazoa > Arthropoda > Insecta > Lepidoptera > Nymphalidae > Hipparchia > Hipparchia sbordonii. The sequence goes on from CM076110.1 coordinate 9,162,080, forward strand.
AGACAATTTTCACCTGCATTAGCAATCGATTTGATCACCTATAAGTTCTATGGGCGCAGCGATCTCCAGAGTTTACAAAGGTCTTTTATAGGGATTTTCACTCTGTACAGATTTGTACCACTTACCTATATCCGGAGAATGTCGTCGACTCGTTCGATGTCGTAGGTCTGCCTAATAGGTAGGTTTATTATTAAAAAAACAGATATGAAATGTGTATAATGTACGATAAAATCGTTTGAAAGATCGATCGTTTTTCAATCAATTCTAGCTTTTAACCCCATCAAAATTTAATTAACCTCATAATTTACTACAAAAATTAACACGTCAGTTGGAGGTTGTTTATAAAATACCCCTTTTGTTGCGGTGGTACATCAATTTAACCCTTTTCGATCATCTTAACCTGTGATAAATCAGTAACGTGATGGTGAACGATTACCTACCGATTGGGAAACGAAAGGGGTAATTTTACGTAATTATACAGGATTGGTGAGCTGTTATTTGAAAACATAATTAAACTTAAATTGATATTTAAATGAAATGTGTTAGAAAAAAAGGAAAAAAGTTTTTGGACTCTAGCAAGTTGAACGCAAATTGACAAGGAGACCTAAAAAAACATACCGGCCGAATTGATAACCTCCTCCGTTTTGGAAGTCGGTTAATTAATCATTTTAATGCACAATTTTTTCACTTGTCTCGTCAGAGCTACATTTTTGTGATTGTACCTACATTTTTAATCCATATTAAAACGTGTAGTACGTTTAGCTTTAGACATTAAAACTTAAACAGACACGAAAAAAATCGCGAGTATCAGTTCGAGCTAAAAAATTTACAAAAAAAAAATTAAAAATTTATAAAAAAAATGAATGGTGCAATCCAATTACTAACATAAATTGTTAATAATTACTTTTATTGCCCGTTAAATTAATGTAAGCTCGACGGAGTAACAAACAGCCTATGGTAGTCGTAAATAATTTTCACGAGTTCCGTTATCCAAGATTATTCAGCACTAAGTGCTGTTTTGGACTGGAAATGATACTCTACCGAGCCTTATAAGAGATTTTAATGTTTCAGGTCTCGAGATAAATACCTATGGAGTAACAAAAATCGTACATCAGGCATATAAAACCACGCTCCAACTAAGTGATTCCGAAGGCTTATAAGGCTCAGAACTTATAAACAATTTTAGGTACATTGAATATCTTTCTTATTCTTATTGCATTAGCATACGCTTTAAATTGTACCTACCTAGGTAATTGGAGGCTAAATGCTAGCGAGAGCCTATGAATGCGGAAAAATATTATTGTCTGTCAAAATTAGGTTTTGCCATGATGCACACATGTGCAATTAGTAAATAGACTATAGAGCAAAATGTATCACATGTACGAAGTAGAAATATTGAAACAAATCACGCAAAATTCGATTTCTGTTGTGTAAAATTAGGTTAACTACATTTTTACAGAAAGATAAAATTTTTCGGTCCAAAAGTCACAACTGTAGATAAAGAAACACTTGTCGCATAAGCAACATGTAGCTAATTGAGTATTATACGAGTATTAGTGTACGACAAAAATATCGACTTTTATAACGAGTTATTGCACCCTCTAGAAATATGGTTGTGTCTCAATGGTTGTAGGTCTTTTAATATCCGACTATAACACCTTTTTCGTTTTAAGGAACACCCAATTATCGTCAATTGGCATCATTCGGGTTGATTTGTCTTAATGATTGTAAATTGGGAGGTGAATATATACCGTGCGTTATACGGGGATACAAGGGCCGTTTATGATGGCCCCTTTACCTTCCATCATTATGTAGATATTTTATATCGCTTATTATGTGCATCTATTTTTGGGGCAGATTATTACCGATATCTCTTTTAGGATGAGTTAATGAATGGTCTTAATAATTAGTTTCACGCATTATACGTAATGATTGCCAAAGTTGGATTTTCATTTTTCATTAATTTTTTATCAATAAATATTTGTATGTACTTGATATTAACTTTCTTCTGACTTTCGCATTTATAATATTAATATGTAAGTATAAGATGACAGTGTTTGGTTATATTTTACATTATTCTAATCTATAGGTATTTACGTTTTTTTTTACATTTCTTTTCTATTTGTAATGCATCAATTTATAGCTAAGTTGTTATTGTCAAAAATCCTGAAAAATTTAGATAAATAATAACGTTGATACGTCTCAATTCTCACTTATAACTTGTCGATTACAATATAGGTAGGTACTTAGATAGAACAGAAAATGAGCGCGGCGAATGTGTGCCTTATTATCATCTTTATCTCCACTTTGAACTCTTGGTTGAGTTTTAAACTTAATATTAAGTATATTATATTTCATCAAAACTGAAAAAAAAAAAACAGAGATAAGCAAAATTCTTTTTTATATCCCCAGATACTTCAAACCAAAAACAATTAATGGGAAGCGAACTTTTTAGCTTTTTATCACCACCCTAAATAATAGTGATAAAGTGCGGACTAAAAAAGGTGCCGTAAGATATTCATATATGTACAGGATGATCTGTAATTCTCTACCTATATTGAATGGTTTGGCTCAAGATATCGGTACGTGCGTGAAACGGGATACTTAACATTGCACCTTAGTAAACCTTTTATTGTTTCTTTAAAAGCATTTGCAAAAGTGATAACTGTTTGATTTTTTTGAGAGCCTATGAAATAAGAAAGTTATTTCCATAATTTGTATTTTTATATACTGATATTTTTTTGAAATTCGAATTCGTACTTTTAATAAAGTATTTTTCAAATATCAGCTTTCATAAAAACACCATTTGAGTGCTCTTAGTGGAGTATGTAAGTGTATTTCTTGTAGTAAAGTATTAATTTCGACAAAACGTCAAAAATTTAAAAAAATAAATAAATCCATTATAGCTTATGTAAATCATTAATTTGTGAGTCCTAGCCGATGCGACGGAACTTAATTTGGTTCCAAACGAATCCTTTTCTCAAAGAATATGTCAACTTACAGGACACCCTGTATTTATGTGGGAGGTTTATATTTTTGATAATAAAATATCGCTTAACACCCCAATAAGCCCTCTGCTATCTTCTATCTGGCTTTGAGGGTGGCAAAGGTTATGGTACTAAGCTTCAGATAAAGATTTTTTTCGGTGTTATTTTTTGCTTTACGGACACAAAACGCGAACGCACGGCTGATCGCCACATTGAATACGCTCATAACACTTAAGTACATACGTACCCCCTGAAAATCAGTGCTGCTGCTAATTAGCTGATTCGTGCTGAGTGGGATGCCTTATTTTCGATGCTACTTTATTGTTTTTAAACGACGAAAAAAAAGGAGGAGGTACTCAATTCGTCGCGTATATTTTTTTTTAGATTTACATACCTATTATTAGCATATTGTATATGTAAATATTTTGCGAAAAAATAAAAAATATATCTATCGTTAGATATGTACCGTTGGATTCAAAAATAATAAGTACCTACGCGCGGATTTTGAAAGAAAAATAAAAACTTTTTTATCATTTGTGACAGTGAGAACAAGAAGACATTATTACAGTACAAGACATTGAGAATTGTGTACTTAACGGAAAATTTTCACTTATGCGAATTACGGAAATTCACTACAAAATAATTTCTTGATTTAGAGTTGATAAAGTTTTAGCTGGAAAGCTGTATAAAACTATATATGTACATTAAAAGATAGTGGAAAACTACGACATTTCTAATATAAGCTTTAGGCTGTTTTAAAGGAAATTTTTATCTATAATATATTAGGGTTGAATTAGGCGTTTATCTGTGAAATATGGTTATTATTATCAAGTCTACTTAATTGTACAGGGAACTGTTTCGATGTCAGAAAATCAACGATTGCAGGGAAAAAAATCAAATCATCTAGCATGCAACCTCTAAAAGGCGTATTATCTCGGTTGAAAGGGAGCGGGTAAAAAACCGTGCGCAACCCCGACTCAGCTATTATCTTTGAACACCGAAGTCATTTTAGCCATAATAAGATAACATTAAGGAGCGACATGACCCCGGTGCTCAAAGTTCGAGAAATAAATAAAATCCGATGTTTTTGCAGATAGGACAAGTTTGACTTGGATTTTTAAGCTATTGCATAGCTTCTGTCGCGGGCCAGCGTGGAGACCGAATCCAGAAATTCCGTAATGAAAATAACCTGACACGGGATTTCTCTACGGTGAGCCGCTAGATGGCGTTGATAAAAAATGCTATGCAAAAGCTTTACCGCGGCAGTCCCCGAGTGCCACACGTCTTTCTTTAATAGTTTATCTAAGTTATGAATGCCTCTACGAATATGTTTAGTAAAGGCAAGAGAGTGATAGATAGTAGCCAATAGCCATTAGAAGTTAACATGGCATAGTATTTTTTGGAAAAAAAAAATGAATGTTTTAGAATAAAGCTTAATCAATCAATTTCTACGTAAGAGTTATAAAATATGACATCGCCAATGGAAACTTTTTACGTTATTAAAGGAAGATCTTCTTCGTCAACAGATTGACGTCCACAATAATCTAATAAGAAACTCGGCGGTTGCTATAAAATAAAATATTAGTTGATGCCGCGACTTCGTTCGCGTGGATTGAGGTTTTGTAATTCCCGCGGGAACTCTGTTATTTTCCGGCATAAAAAGTATGTGTTATTCCAGACCATAATCTATCTCTGTGCCATACTTGAGCCAAATCGGTTCAGTCGTTGCGGCGTGATTGAGCAACAAGCATCCAAACATCCAAACATCCACACTTTCACATTTATAATATTAGTATGATAGTAGGATCATGTTGTACACTGGTTGGTCAGATATTACTGTCATTTGTATAATCTTCAGTTTTATGTAATTGCAAGTCTCTTGTAGGGATTCCTAACCGTCAGTCTTGCACCGTTTGTAGCACTATTCCAGCTCCTTGGGACCTCGACGTCTAGGGACCTCTCGTTTTGGGACCTATTAGAAAAATATGTGATACTTTAACAAGTCACACTTTGGGAGCCTGGACTCCTACAGCGCGTCAGCGGGACCTGTCGCTCTCGAGTAGGGAACAGGTATAGCGTTTTTTCTTGTTCCTTTTGGCGCGCGCGCACGTGTGCTGCCGCCCCTTAATTACCGACGCATACCATAAACAGATCTTTACGCTCCCTTAAATAAATCTTCGAGCCAATTTTTTCTTGTTTTCTTAGGCCTGTAATTTTGGAGCAGGGTTCGGTTCACCGTAGAGCATGGTTGAGCGGTTGGTAGAGCTGTCGTTGAGGCTCAACTCGATACTCATTACCAGTAGGTATGTTATCGATATCGATAAAATTAAGAGTTCTGGATGTCTTCTTCTTGAGTAGATACAGAAGCTCTTGAAATAACGTCCTCCTGACTTTATAATATCTTAAATCATTTGAAGCCTCAATAGCCAAAAAAATAATTAAAACTTAAAGCTATGAGGCTAATGAAGAACTAAAATAATTGTATACCTAATTTAGTCATTTTCATCAACTTCAAACTTTTTATTTTATTTCAATAAGGTTTGTGAAAGTGAAGCAATTGAGATAATTTTAGTTGTAAAAACTTAAAACTACAGTTACGGGGGCCAAGTCATATTTATGAAACTATGATTTTTCGAATCCCTCTTGCGTAGGAACACAGTTTAACCCTAGTAGTATAGAATATAATATTCTATACATAGGGTTAAACTGTGTTGTGTAAATCGCAAGAGCGATTCGAAAAATCATAAAGTTCCATGAATCACTTAACTAATTAATTATTTAAAAAGAAACGAGTTAGAAATTAGAACTAAGCATTTGTTGAACCAAATGTATGGACCGTAGATATAAATAGGTATCGATAGTAGTCGATACTTCCTTGTCGATCCCTACCTAGAGCCAACGAAGGGTCCGATTTGAAATGATCGATGGTGAGTCTTTGTTTTCACAGTTGATACGTGAATCGCCTTCGAGTGTTTTTATAGCTATTCATTATGGGACGGATGTTTGAATACACCGTCTGAGTCACTTTGGACGAGGATTATATTGGATTAGAGATGTTGAAATTGACTTTTACCCCATGTCATATTTTTAAGACTGAATTTATTTTAGGTATATTTTTTGAACTCCAGAAAGGAAGACATAGTCACTCTACGTCAAAGTCTAAAGCAAAATTTTCCTGGTCTGTTTTCCTCGTCACACTTTATACAAACTCAGCTCAGGCAAACTTTTTACAACTAACCACTTCCTTATTTAAACCGCGGAAGAATCAATAAGTTTTTATCTATCGCCAAACCGAGTGAAGTCGTCTTTATCTTTCCCTGCATTTTCAATTACTTCTTCTCCTTGTTTTTAACCGAATTCCAAAAAAGGAGGAGGTTCTCAATTCGTCGGGATCTTTTTTTTAATTTTTTATGTATGTACCCCGATTACTCGAAGACGCCTAGACCGATTTGGAAAATTCTTTTTTTGTTTGAAAGGGCATACTTTCCAGGTAGTCCCATTGTCATCAGGTTAGAATCTGATGATCGGATCCTAGAGAAATCGAGGGAACTCTTTAAATTTTATAGGCAAAACTGATTTACTTTGTAGTGGCGTTTGAAGTCGTCGTCAGTAAACTGGTGGGAAGATTTCCCAACACTGGTTTCCAGTTCGCTGCGAGTTCAGTGCCTTAAGATTCCCAGGACTTTCCTGGTTTTTGCATATTCAGTGAGAATACAAAAATTTCTTCTTACAACAGCTAGGAGAGAGCACCGTCAATAAACTAATGTCCTCCCGCAGGAACTATTACTGTCACGTAACAATGCTATCTAGCATCGGCACGTGGTAGACATAGCTTTGTTTACAAATGCAGGGATCAATTTCAATGAAACGCATAGCTTAGTTTGTATGCAACTATCCATGTAGACAATAGACTCAGGAACTCATTGACACAATATGGGGAGTGCGGCACGAATACTGATAGGGTCTGATAATGATGATATTATATTTCGTTGTAGTACACAGTGGAAGGGCTTGCTTCCTTACCTATGCGACATTCCGAGAATACTGTGGGTATGTCTAGTGTCTGCTTGGTCTACGCGATACTGATAAAGCTTACCGTCTGTCTTTCGAGACAGTAGCATTTTGTGGAAAAGCAGTGGAAGTCAGCGTAGTAGGAGATACCTGTGCGCTGAGTACCTCCACAATTCACGCGCCTGCGTATTCAGATTTTTAGTGTTGTGTTTGATTGTTCTTGTCAAAAGTTATGGGTGTTATTTAGTTAAATTGTAAGGGGTTTCGGTTTCAATAACTATGCTCAAGGATTTTATATCAGACTAGATGATGCCTGCAACTTCGCGCGGATTAAGGGTTTTGGACTCCGGGAACTCTATAATTTTCCAGGATAAAATGTAACTTAATTGTTAATCCTGGGTATGGGTTATCACCCTCCCAAATTTGAGCCAAATCGGTTGATTGTTTGTGGCGTAAAATATGTAGTAACAAACGTCCATCCTTCCATCCATATTCAGATTCATTCAAACTCTACAGTATTTTCAAAGACTTTCTTGACCCGCTGTATTTACCTATCATAAGATATCATAAGAGAAGTATTTGTACATCTACAATAAATTCCATTTTTCTCCAGAATTTTTTTACGAGAAATTTAGAAATACCCAAAACCATTTGTATTCCACGTCTAAAGCCGTAACTTCTGAAATATTCCGTGAATAAAATAATATATCATCGGGTGATCTCACAAGCGTGTAGTGTCAGCCGCTGACAGAGACATTCGTCCTAACTTTAATTTGATTAGTTAACGCTCTCTCGGGTTGTATAATTTAATTTTAACGATCTCCGGGGATTCGACGATTAGTGGAATCCTTCGTCAGTTAGTCATTTGTAATGTTTGTTTAGCTGATGTTGTCTTAAAAGTAAATGCTACATGGCAGCGTGGTGATAAAGCGATTTAAATAGGTACACGCCGTAATCACAAGTAAAGCTTATGCGTCCTCGTGAATTGCAAGAACTTATTAATACAAACAGGTTTGACAGTTCTAAATAACAACTTTAGATAGAAAAGAAGACTTGAGAGAACTACTAAGATAGATACCACTAAGATAAGATAGCCTACCTGATCATAACATTTTAATTTCAGGTGGCATAACTTTTTATCTGGATGCAACATAAGAATCACCGTCTCAAAGGTTCGAGCCTCAACAAAACCCCAACGAGAGCCTATTCTTACCCATTTGCACAATATGATAATCTTGTCGCGGTACACTTGACGCGAATGCGAACCTATTATTGATCGAGGATCAAGGATTACGATGTTTATCAATATTCCTCGCAAATATTGTGCAGCGCACCAATTATGTGTTTATCTAACATCCTGTATGACAATGACAACATAATATTTTGTATTGTGTGGGATTTAAGATAGTGAATCTGTCACGTCATGGAAAATAACGTGATCAGATTTTGCAGTGAATTTTTCCTGGCTGTTTTCAGATCAATATTTATAAACAACTGGCTGTTGACTGCGAGTTAGGTTTTTAAAATCATCTCAGTAACCGCAATGGTGCCATCGTCGCCATTGTCTGCGGTCAATGAAAACGTAAAAATTTTCAAACAATTTATGTATTAGAGATGAATTTTTGACGACCTCCCTGGTGTATTGGTGAGCGTTGTGGTCTTATACAGGGAGGTTTCGGGGTTTGATTCCCGGCGAGGGCAATTTGGGATTTTATAATTTCTGAATTGTCTTTGATCTGCTCTGGTGGGAGGCTTTATCCGTATCTAGTTACCTCCCTACCGTCAAAGACATGCCGCCAAGCGATTTAGCGTTCCAGCACGATGGCGAATAGAAACCGATTAGGGATATAGGTTGAGTGTGCACTGCCATACCTTATGGCAGTGTACATACATCCCTAATCCATACACCCCTAATCGATTTCTACACGCCATCTTGCCGGAACTCTAAATCGCTTGATGGCAGGTCTTTGACGGTAAGGTGGTAAAAAAAAAAAAAACTAGCCACGGCCAAAGCCTCCCACCAGACAAAAAAGGATTCTAGTCTCAGATGTTGTACCTACCAAATAATATCCTTAAATTTGATTTTTTTTTTCATTTACTCTCCGAAGCAGGACACATTTATCAATATACACCCAAGAGTATAATAAACATTTTATACTAAAAGCAATAATGCCCAATAAAGGTACGACACCGATGGGGCGAACCCTAAGCCCGCGTTATCTGCTAGATACGATCTCTACCGGTCCGCCGCGGTGTAGAGTTACAATACAACAAACTACACCCAAGAAAGGGAATTGTATGAACGTTAACAATTCGTTTTATTTGACCCCCGAATGTAAAATTCACGCGTGAATTAATTTCCTTTACGTCCTTACAAAAATTTAAGCTTTTTTCTACGAGGCTATCTTGTATGGATGTTTTAATAAAAGATTTATGTTTATTATAAAAAGTGAATGGTGTGACGGTGCAATTATTTGCTCTACACTACGAAAGAACGAAAGAAACGTTTATTTTATAAATTGTGCCACACCTCACCCAATAGGTATAAGTACCTAGATTAGGTTATCCCGGCGTCTCCACCACTTGAGTATTAATTAAAGACAAAAGGCGTAAAGCAGAAGATGCGCCGGATGCACTACACTAAAATACACTGGTGATTGCGTAGTGGTTAAGACGTCTTTTCGTATGGTTTGGGGTTCGAAATTCGAATCCAAGACATGCACAGCTTTCAGAGTTATATGCGTTTAAGGCAATTAAACATCTTGGGGAGTCCTTATATCTAGGAGCTCCCTATAATGTTTTCAAAGGTGTGTCAAGTCTAGATGGTCTATTGGGCCAACGGTGGGTTGAGATGATAACGAAGATTAGAAAAAGTACCTACGTTTACAGTACATACCTAATTATCATATTAAAATTAATACAACAGTTATAATACAAAGGGCAGCCACAGTCCTTAGGACACGTTCTGTGTTTGCAATACAATATATTATGTAGTAGGAATGCCAAATACTTCCTCATAATTTCTATGAAATATCATTTCAAAAATCGAATTCCTTTATTGCGTATACGCATACCGCCCGCCCCTGTTCCGCGGCTTCACTTACAAATATTTTGGAAATATTTCTCCAACTTGTCGGCGTTTTATCTACCGCTTCTTTCCGTTTAGTTGCCTATGAGTTTTAGAAACCCATAAATGTTATCTGAACAGAACACAAAAGTTTTGCTAATATCTACCTTTTCAGCCAGAGATAAGACATATTTTAAATTGAATAATGCTAGCTTTTACGTCGTTTCAAAATGGTTAGTAGTTTATTATCTAAGAGCAAAATCTTCACGAAAAACTAAAAATGGTTGCGCGCAAAAAAGTATGATCTCCGTTATCGATAGGGCTGTCACATAAATCTCAATTTATTAACTAATAATTTCATTTTAATCCATAATAATTGATAGATACATAATTTTATGCATAATCATTATAATATTGAAGACGTTTGAGATTGATATTTTGCTACGTTTGTTTGTTTGGTAGATACTACACTAAAGTTACAAAAAATATTTTTTTTAATGACTAGGTACATATATATGGTATATGTTTATCACATTTTGCGAAATGAATGTACCTACTATAATTATACTCGGTCTTTTTTATACACAAGTAAGATCACTCATCGATCTTAACATTTACCCTCACCTCACTATAAAGTTTACTATGACTATGACGTATCGTGCATACTAAAAGAAATGTCAGAACAACAAAGCAATAAATATAAAAAGAAAAGTTGTTGGCAGTTAAATGAAACTACCACATATTTTCGTCACTAGCAACCGATAGTCCGTGGGTCTTGTATAATTATATCCTGTGTGAATTGACAAACGAATAAAGAGAAACAGATTATACATTTTAAATTGTAACCTAAATAAATGTTACACTCAGGCATTAGAAAGATAGTTGTTTTTTTTTTCAATTTCTTATGAACAGAGAAAACATATTAAAACAAAATTAGTTTCAAAAACCCGAGCCCCCATAAACAACGCCTGTCAACCCTGGTTTATCTGCCATCTCGTGCCACGTAATTTGACACTTTTCTCTGACAAAGCCCACGTCTCGACAGACAGACCTATGAACCGGCCCGCAAAAACCTTTGACGACTTACAAAAAGCAATTAGTGTTTTTTGCCCCCCCAAAATTAATATTTACGGGAATGTAGGAACTTGGGGGATGAAAAAATAACCCCAGCACGTGTTAAATGAATATGCGGACTGTGAAGTATGTCTTATTTTTCATAATTAGGCCGTGAAGTTCTCGAGAGTTTAGAGAATTTTTGTAAGGGAAATATATTAGGGTGGTCTATTCGTTCGAATTTGAAAAAAAAAAGATACTGTGCTGCATATGCGATTTATGTACTAGTGGTAGTGTGGTAGTTTTGACTCGACATATGAGCTACATGGCGTATATGATTAATTTTGACTTTGAATTTGTACCCAAATTTGAAGAAGTATCTACCTACCTCTTCCTTTTCCGATGTCAATTATAGAGATATGTTAAGCTTTATGATTAGGCGTAAGAAGCCGCTGGATATATATGGTAAAAGAGCATGGCGTGTGGATGTCCCTTACATACATACCAGCAAGTCCAGCTATGTAGGTACGTCTATTTTAATATCATTGGATGAAAATTACTTAACTAATTCATGGCTCTAAAAATACCTATTGGTATTGTAGTTTTAACTGAAATTCTAGAAACAATAAGAAGCATGAATGTACATTCAAACAAGAGTTTAAAAGTACATAAGTAATATTATTCGTTCACAATAACATTGCTAAGACACGTGAAATCATCAATCAATTTCCACCACAATAAAACATCGAGATAAAAATATCCCGAAGGTGATACGCGATACATATCTCGTAATCCGAACAGGAAGCTCATTGTCGAATACCAGATGCGAAATTCCGTAAACCGTTGTACGAGGCTTCTAATTGTTGTAAAGAACGTACAGAATAGTGCACTTGTGGGCGTGGTGCGATTGTGCATTCCGATCTAAGGTTCCGTCTTCCCGATTGTTCTGACAAAAATGGTGTCAGACAGACCTATGGCCTTTGTGGATTTGCGCACTAAAATTTGATATGTTGCTGTATTTTTTTTTCTCTAGGTGTATTATTTTGGCAGATTTAAGCAGCTCTTTTGTGTGTTCTGATCTGGTGGAAAAAGAAATATAAGGCTGTATGGGTTTCGATCTTTGCCTCATTAATAAAAATATTCACTCACAAACACAAATATTCACTGTATTCGCATTATAGACACATTCCGAATCCAAAGGTGCCAACTCCTTGCTGAATTAAAAAAAAAAAATCATAGAATTTCAAAAAAGGAACACAGAATGAAGTAACTCAGGCGGCAAATTGATATCGAAAAAGGATTTTCTACTGTTTTGAAAATAGAACGTGCATGGCGGTGCACTTTGAAAAGGATTACGTTCGGGAACTCAAACCTTTTAGGATTGTTTTTACAGCTTTACGGAACTCTTTGTCGGTTTTAGGAAAGATAGAATGGAACTAAATACAATACGGAACGTTGTAAGTATCGTGGTCCTTTCGCAAAGCGCTCATTTTACGGTTCTTGAATGGTCCTTCGGGTCCTTTGACGTTGAAACTACGTGATTCTAAATAGCCTTGTTTCTGTTTTACGGTCTAAGATCGTCAATAGGGCAGCAAATAAGCGTTTACGATTCGTATATTAGACGCGCTACCTTATTTTGTTTTGTGCTCGTACCCACAACACTTCTAAGTTTGTACCCTTTTATTACTCGGGGATGGCTCTAAAGATTCATTGTCAAGTTTCGTGAAACGCTTCAAATCTGCCTTTTTTCGTAAGCAACTGAGCGATACTTGTTTGAGTATTATTTGGTAGTAAATAATGATTTCAGCAGTTGTTTCTTTTAAAATGCGTGACCGCATTATCACGATCACATAAAATCTTTTCTAAAGTCTATGTTATCTTCTCGGTTTATGTTTCATGTCCTCCCGGTGTGTTTCTTAGGGGAAAGGAGTCTTCTAATATTATTTTCTCCCCTAATCTGAAAAGACTCCAAACTAGGTATTCTGCCTTGGGAAGAAACGAACACTTCAAGATTTCTGATGTCTTTCATCACCATGTGAATCACCGTGGTTGATACCAGACTAACATCAGCATTGTATTATGTGCATGATACTTCAATAGTTCTTAGAAATTACATACCTGAGTGGTGTCAGAACTTTTTTATTTATTTTATTTACCAATGCAAAATTCCTCAGTTGCTCACTAATTGTGGATTTGGGAGCACCGGTCGCTAATGAGTTAGGCAAACTTTTGTTTTTACAGCTACCCGCGAAGCTCAGGTAGCTCCAAGTTTTTATTTACATAGGGTTACATCTAATCTAAATTATTATCTTGGATCTTTTAATATAAGGTTGGGTTGAACTGAGCTATTTTTGTCCTGTTAGAAATAAAAATATCTAATTCGTTTTGTTTATTCCATTAAATATGGTACCAAGTAGGTCATATTTGGAATATATTATATTTTATTTATTAGTACCTACTTACAATCATAATCTTCTTAAATACTTAAAAAGTCCTTCTAAAATGGTATCTTCTATACCTAGTATTAATTTAATGCTAGGGGCCAATTCAACTCGAACATTCTAAATTCACGCTGAATGTATGCCATTTGTTTCCTGGGTCAATCATAAATCACCTATTCTATATTTTTGGGCAAAAAAAAGAATCTTCAGTTTTTTTAACAAAATCTTGGGTTTTTAGCATAACCCACTCGAAATAGCCGGAAGCCATATGCGCACAAATATTTAAAGGTGGTTCGCCTACGGACAATTTTTTCGACAGCTTTTTATCTAAATTTATTTAATGGTTACTAAGTATTACTTCGACCCTTCTTCACAAAGACTTCGGGGTCTGACAGATTAGCGTCCGCGTCGGCAGCCAGTTTTTCGCCTCCAAAGCCTTTTTTGTCCTTTTTGTTACAAGGACATTAATAAATAACGAATAACCTAATAAGGCGGCCGAAAAAACTGTTCCATTTCCAAATTTTGTATTGTGGGATTTTTTGCGGATGCCCTTTTTGAAATTTTGAATTTTGAAATCTGTTATGGGACTATTATAATTTTTCATATACGTTATTGAATATTAATATTATTAGATATAGGTACATAATTATGAATGAGGCGTAGATTTTACAAAGATAACCATGATCGTAGGGTGCTTAAGGGTTATAAAGTAGACCGAACCAGAGATGTGTATCGTGGATCCATGGCATGATTGAGAGATCTATAAATTAATCTGATTGTTCTGCTAAGGACATTTCCGCTCAACTTCAGGTATAACAGATAAACTTATGGACAGTTATTTTTATTATAGGTACTTACATAGATAATAAGTAAAAGGGTAAGTAAGCACGTGGGTCACACTCCTTAAGCATTAATTATTTATTATTAGAAAAATGCAAATTGATGATCGACTTTAAGAATGGTTTTTGTAAAAACATGTATGTTTGACTGAAATTTTGCACGCCATTGTATGTTCATGTGTGGTGAAATATACTACATATTTACTTTTAACATCTTATTTGTACTCGCATATATGCAAATAAAGAATTGAATTGAATATATCTATTGCATGCTTGATGCCATACATATGAAGTGAGGCCCTGCCTTTTCATCTAAACTCCAACTAAATCTAGGAAAGTAACACCCGCATCCAAAACCGAACAATATCAAAGATCCAATTGTCATGAAATAAATTGTGCTGATTGATATACCACCGACAAACTCAGTCGTCGTATACTTACAATAAGCCAAAGCCCCGAATATGCCTTCCAAGTGTGCGCTATAAATAATACATTATGCTCTTCATTGAAAAGATTCCCAATGTAAAGCTTCAAGGTTGGATGATCTCTTAAAATAACAAGTGTTTGCTTCAATGATTATCAACAATACACATACCTTTAGCTGCCTTATAAAAGCCTTCTTATGACACAGGAGCGATTAAGAGTCCTTACAAAAACGACGGGTCATTCAAAATTGAATTCACAAAATAGATGTTTTAAAGTTGATTTTAAATAACACCTCCTCGTCTTACCATTTAGTAAAGTTCATAGCAACTTCAACTTAGTGTCATATTGGTAAGGTTGATTTTAAATTAGTGTTTTCGTGAAAAATGTTGTAGAATAGTTTCCAAGAGTAAAATGCGCGTGAAACATCACGGCCAAGTTGGTTCACCATAACATAAAGAAACATTCAACTATTGATACTTCGCTATTTAAATGGTTTTACACATTTATAATATGAGAGACGATAAATAGAATCTATTGTGATGCAGTTTTTATATTGTTCCGTGGTATATTGTATGAAACTAATGCATTTAATTCTATTTTCAATATTTAGACGATCAGTTTTGAGGGTGCTTATGTTATTAGAATTATGAATATTGGTTAGGTAGATATAATATGTAAGTAGGTATTAGAGGATTATAGACATGATATCCATTCATGGAGATATAAATGGAAGTTAGCTGAAATTGATCTACCTTCTGTAATAGGTGCCTACTTTAGTTTTGACTAAATGTAGAGTCGTTACTGTACACTTAGTCAAAAATACCAAGTACCAGTTATGAATTACTTGAAAATTGGAAAGGTTGAAAATTTACTAGGTATTTTAATTAAAACTCAACCGCAATTACAATAATTTAGGAATAAATAATATGAAAATGTTAAAAATAATTCCAGTGATTACATTTCAAATGTTGCAGACATTGGTACATGAAAATAATGAAATTATTCTTGAATCTGCACAATAATTCTGCACACTTTGCAATTAGAAACAGCAGCTGTGTCGTTCAAACTGTCACGTTAGAAATGCAAAGTCATCGAGTATCAGTACTAAACTACAAACGACCCGCCCAAGCAATCAATCTCACAAATTGGTGGAATTCTACAAACTCGTTATAATTCTAAACAGATCTCCGCCTTGCTTTCTTCTTAAAGCTCCACCTTTTTGCCAAAGTTGCCAGGACTTTCAAAAGACGGTAAAGATGAAACGCTACACGCAAAATTTAGAGCCTCAGTAGGCCAATGCATAAAGGTGAAGGCTGAAAACTGAAACGTCAACGGTTCAATCCCTGCCCATTGCACTACAAACTCACATAGATAAATTGTCGTATTCCTAACACAAGCTTTACCTATATGTACTTTGTCGAGGGTATACCCCTCGTATATGAGTCAAACTTGGCATGGCTGATATATATACTTTTAAATAAATTATTTAACCGTTTATCCGCGAATCCGACCGCATGAAATATGTACTTAAAGCATAATAATTATGTACTTAAATATCATTGCTGCTGTAGAGCTTTTTTCAAACTGAAATCATTTGCAATTTTAACTTATGTAATAGCTTATGTTTGCATAGAGTTAGCTTTTATGCAGTAGGTAGTTTTTATTCTATGTTACGATCCAGGTTCTCAACTATACTCCAATGACTTAGGTCTAATGTCGTCGGTCCGGTCGGCGATTTTTTTTAAAATAATTCTTAATTATTAAAATACTACAAAACCATTTTAACATGAAATCTTAGCACTGTACTAAATTCAATATTTTAAGTTAATAGTGTGGATCATTGAAATTTATTAAAATATGAGTGCAGAAAATGCAGGCACTGTAGGTAAAATTATTTTGTTGCAAAATAAATATTATAAATGATAATCACTAAGCAGGTGCTAAAATCCTCGAGTGTAAGTGTCCGCCTATGTAATTAATCACACAAATTGCTACAAACTGAATAATATAGCGTGGTTCCCGCCCTAGATATCGTGAGCCCCGCCCTATCACGCCTGGAATACGCAACTCTAGGGCGGTACGGATAAATTGTTTGGTCAAGATCACTTCTTTTTGTTACATGTATCCTTTCTTGGAAATCTGTTCTTAGGTTATGAGTTAGTTATAGATATTTCGCTTGAAGATTATACCGTACTCATAAGCGTCGAGTGTTACTTACTATAGGGCTAAAAAACGATCTACCCTCGTGTTGCTGCTAGAATTTTTCATACGTCATCAATTCTCCAAATAGTCCCAACTTTTTTTCTGTGATCGTAGGTCCTAATCAATTACAGTTTTAACGCAATTTGGACAATTTTCGGCAAAAAAAATCAGGAAGCAGTACTAAATGCTTTCACGATTTACACTTTATTTTTAAATACATATAATTACATAAATAACCTCTTGTGAGATGGAGAAAATTTATTTATAACGAGGACAAATATCTCCATTAAATGAATATAATATTCTTGTAACCAAAAAAGATGTTTAAATTTTTAAATATAAAACGGCAGTTTTATACTTTAACTCCTAATACCTATTATTAACCGTAATTATATCGATGACTGTACCACTTATTACACTAGTAGGGAAATTTCGGAAAATTAGATAAACATAATCGAAAACTATCTATTTATGTAAGTACATAATATAAGTATAGGAGTGGAATATCCTAGAGAAAAATAATAAGTCCTGTTCATTCTTGAAAACAGCGAGATGTCCATTCTCAAATAGAGGAGGCATTGTAGGGTGAAAACCGTAAAATGCAAAAACGTAACGTACTGATTGACACAAATACTTGACAGCCGTCGCGAAACAAACCGAAACGAGCTCTCAATTTTAATGTGCAGTCTTCTCGAGACTTATAGGCTAAGAGACCACTGAACAATGTTCGATACGTGCATAACTACGATAGCAAATACTTATCTGCACTTTCAATGGTTAATTTTCGTAGATATTTGGAAAATAATAAAATTTGGTTTACAAGGAGTCTGTAGAGTTTGCAGATATAAAAAGGGGTTATTTTTAGCTCACACTAGGTATTTTTAGGTATTTTTTAAGTATAAACCAAGGCAATACTTTGCACACAAGTACTTTTGACCTTGTGTCATTCAACAGATCCTCAACACACCCATGCAAACTACTATCACATCGATCCCTTATTTCTTTGCTAGGTGATAAAATGACGGACCATCAAACCTACTTTCGCATTACAACATATCCTGTACAGTTTGCGGAACTAATCCGTAAGAAACTCACCACTGCCTCTTCCACTACTGTGGTCTTATCTAACGATCTCACGTTCTTATCTCAGATCTCGAGGATCAAAGGAGATGGTTATCAGGGCTTTGAGAGGGTCTAATCCCATACGGGCAGACACAATGGGTCCAAATCAATGAAACACGTGGACGGCTATTCACGCCATATAAATTGGACATTCTAAGCAATATTTTTTATAATGACTTTTCATGTTGTTGGTTTGCTCTCTATTGTCTGTGAAATGAGAATACCATTCACGGTATGTTAATTTCAATATCGATTGTCTAAATAATATAACAGTCTAATGTGGTAACTAGAGAAACGAAAAGAATTTAATAGAGTTTTTGTACACTAGTTAATGTCCGCGGCGTCGCTCGTGTGTATTTAGTTTATCCCGCGGGAACTCTTTGATTTTCCGGGATAAAATGTAACCTATGTCACTCTCCCGGCCCTCAAGTATACCCATGCAATTTTGTACCTAAGTAAGATAGGACCGAGGAAATCAGATGAGTCGCAAAGAGCCTGCAGGATTTTAAAAACTAAATCCACGCGAGCGAAGTCACGGGCATCAAGTAATCAATAATAATTAAGAACAATAAATACCCTGACAATCAGTCAGCATTATAACTTTCTTCGACGTTTTTACCTTTACAAAGAATGAAGAATGCAAAAATGTTTTATATTCAATAATAACATCGTAAAGCATCTTGTAAGAGTATAATGTCTTACGCTAAATATCGTTAACCCAAAAGATGTTTTGAAGCGAAAACATATTATTATTATCATCTAAGTTTCGAGTCATCTATTATTTATTGGTGTTATTATATGTCTCTTTTGTCATATTTAATCGCTAGACGTTTTTGGTTAACGATCTTTATAATACAGGAGGTTCATAAAAATAATTTCCTTTTTTTATATTTTGTTTTCATTTGTTAGAGAACATTTTAATTTTCACTTTTACTCGTTCCAGTGGTTTAGATGATATTTTTTATATTTATCTTTTATTTTTGATATTAACCTTTTAGTTTAGAATTTAGTTTTGTATTATATGAAGTATTATTATTAAATATCTTAACAGTATAGCCAAACGACGATTGTGTTATTTTTTCAGTTTCTATGTTCAATTAAAAAATTCTTACTACTAATATTTTAATTTGCTGTTAATCTGTTGATAAATATTTTTTAGTGTAATGTGATTGGGGTTTTGATAAATTCCTGCAGATAAATGTCTATTTACTTATCTCAGTTTGAAATGTGATTTCTGACCAGCAATGGGCCCGTGGAGGCATCAGCTAGTTACTCATATGTTGAAAGATACCTAATAACTACCTACTTGATATTGGCAAAGTGCATTGTGCTGGCTTGCCACTAAGCAAAACCACTAACCAAAAGATTATTAATATTAATTCTTTGACCTCATGGTCAAATTGATGTGATCAATTTATATGGCTACTTCACTTTATATTTATTGGTAGGAAAAGATTCTTATCACCCTGTACAGTAATTCGTTGCAGTCAACTACAAATCAATGGCCGACAAAGAGCAATTTAATGGCCCTTTTAGTATTTTAAATGGAGACAAATTCACTTTAAAAGTCAATTTTAACGCGTTTGCTCATTCGAGCGAGGAATTTCATTGAATATTCTACATTTCATTGTAATGAAGCTGAGTACATAAAGATAAATGTGATAAAGCTTGGGCCTTTGTATATGAATGTATCAAGCTTTTATAAATGTAGTAGAGTATTAGAGGTAAAAAATACCTCAAGATGTCCGTCAGTCTGTCTGTCAGCGGGCTGTATCTCATGAACTCATAGGTAGATTTTTGAAATTTTCACTGTGTAGTTCTATTGACGCTATAACAATAAGTAACGAAAATTTAAAAAGTATAAAGAGTTAAATCTTGAACGATGGTACGGAACCCTTCTTGTGCGAGTCCGACTCGCACTTTGCCATTTTTACAGGACCAATGGCTTTACGTGGTCTTCGAAATACGGGGTTGTTAAACCGACAATGCAGCAGTTTTCAGGAAACCTGGCACGAAAGTGTACCTACCTACTCAAAATTTTCTTCGATGTCAATGTCACTTCCACTCTTCACAAAGTTTTCATTAACATGGTCTCTTCCACATTGTAAAACTAGTGGTTCGCCCCGAACTGAGACCTCGCGATATCCCATAATTCCCAAAAGTTTTAATTATATATTGTAATAATTAACTTTTAACATTAGACGCAATAAAAAAAATAATAGTTGACATAAAACTGTTTTACTGACACAGCGCCATCTATAGTGAAGCATTATAGTGAAGCTATTAGCTTCACAATAATGCTAATAGATGGCGCATTAAAATTAAATAATTTCGTTTCTTTATAACATTTATCTAATTTTAGTATTTGTTGTTCAAGTACAGGATATAACTGAATTTTCAACCAAGTTTCACGTTCTAATATTCAGTAATTCTTGACATATGGCTTAAATTAAAATCTCCACTTTGAAACCCCCCCATTTGGTCAATTTTTAGGGAAAAATTAAAAAAAATATATTTTTGTACTCTGTTCAAAGTCGTCTTTAAAAAGATATATCGCAAGTCTATGTAGAGCAACAAACAAGATTTTACTTCAAATACGCTTCTATGAGAGCCCCCCTGAAATAAAGCTTTTTATATTTTTTTATACAATGTTCGGCTGAAGGCCATCAGTTTACATATTATATTTAAATTTGAAGTAATTACGTTCAGTAATTCAGAAGTTATAGGGCTCTGACAGACATTTAGACGAACACACTTCTCTGTCTAGTAGGCAAGCGCCCTAGTTGACTCAGAGAACTTCGCTTCGCTCGTTCAAAAAGAACGAAACCAGAAACAAACAACATTTTTAGGTGTTCTAAATTCAGGTATACCTAATTCTGAAACATCGTGGTGGTTTTAAAGAGTTTAAGTTTCTCTAACAAAAGAGGGTAGTTCTACACTAGCTTAGCTAGATATAAAGTTTAACATAAGATAAAGATCTTTAGGTGCTTTCAATCAAACTCTCTTATATTTTAGGGAATGCTCTAGGAACAGTGTCTTCGCGTTATTCTATTACATCTATTTTGTTTGATAAATGATGTAAAATTGAATGTAAGTGCTTGTTTTCAACATCTGCTCATAAGCTGAGAAAACATTCTTTGACATCGCATTACATTTTGAGTTCCGCCTAATATCCTCCGAGCTATAGTTCTCCATTCATATAATTATTGTCAAACGTCATACAGGGAGACGTTCCTTACATTTCGTACAATTCTTTCACGCGTGGATGGTTTTCTGCGCAAAATATAGAAAATTATTTACGCCGAATACCCTAAATTGAATAGGGGAGGTTGAAAAACTTGATCGCCTTTTGGAGGCATCGTTTTCTTACAAAAGGGGAAAGAATAAAGCATCATATTTATTTCATAATAAATGACAATTATCGAAAATTGATTTCCGAGCCGACAATACGTACGCAGCTAACCAAACATTGGCCAGAAAGGATAGGCCGATGTCATTGTTAAGATCTTCGAGGACACAAAAGGTATCTTTCTTGTTACCTCGAGACGTATTCGACGCATTATAGAAGAGGTTTGTATTCATTGTGCCAGAGGCAACAAATATTATGTATGAATATTGGACGTAAGATTTTTCGTTGAGCGAAGTAGCTGGTTTATTTATACTAAAAGTAGATAAATATGTAGATAAATGAGAGGTTGAATAGTTTATTTACCTTAATAAACCTATCTAGTGGTTCGCCCCAAACTAAGACCTCGGAACCTAAAAGATTATGCGTAAAGTTTGACACAGAGTTTATATGTATGACATTCCTTCCATATGTTTCGGTCGTTTACCGCCAGTATTCAGTGGCTACCTGTGATTATTCAGATGTTATTGGTCCATCTAGTGGGCTCTACCAGTACTGCGCTTTAGGAATCAAGGTCGCCACTTGAGCATTCACGAACGACCAAAGTATGATGCGCTAGATAGGTATGTCGGTTTTTCTGGTTTTCATACGGATCTCCTCATTTCTGATTTGAAACCTGGTACAAACTTTAATCCCAAGCTTCAATAGGCCTAACAGTTAAAGGTGAGGACTGAAAAAGGAAAGATCAACGGTTCGAACCCCACCCGCTGCGCTATTGCCGTACCCACTCCTAAGAGAAGCTTTTCGCTTTTGGAGGGAGAGGAGAATATTAGTCAGGTTCAGCCTGGTTTATATTTTTATCCAAAAAATATACGCATATTTCTCACAGAGTCCGCCAATATATCAAGCTTTTGAAGGAATATTTGGCTAGCTTTGGTTTCGTAGCGTCTGTCACGCGAAGCGGTAAAAAGTACCATTCCCATATTCCCATAGGTATGAGCGACTAGAAGCCGAGGCTGGCCGTTTGTATCATCCTGGGGCTGGATGAGTACCACCTACTGTACAAAAATACCCCACTGTTTCAATCAGCTGCTCATCTCAAACCACACAGACTTAAATATTGTTCGCGACTTGTCAAACACGCACAATGAGTGGTCATCAATAAAACTCAATCCCACTTCCTTAAAGATGTCGTTCGTGCTAAAAACTAAATAAGGGTCCACCCAGGTGCATACAATTAGGGCATAATCACTATATTTGGAGTGTTGTCACGGAAATTCTTAGAAGCTCATTGTTGGCCGCCACCCAGTAGACGAGTGTTTGCAAACGGCCTGAATAAGCCGGCCCCAATATTTGCCTTACGAATGAACGAAACAAAGCCTCCAGCGGGACAGTTAGCGTTTTCTTGCGAGTCACGAGGACAATGTTAAGGTGCAATTCCATTGCTAGGTACTTTATTAATGGAGAATCCGCACTATAATCGCGAAATTGTGTCAGTCTGCTTTTTCTGCTAAATCTGTTGGACAAAATCTCTCATCTAAATTAATTTGACGGGTCTAAATATAATAAGTGGTGTCATTTATAATGCTCCCAGTAGTAAAAGATAGCACTATAGGTACTTAGACCTGCTAAATTAATTTAGATTAGAGATTGTTTGAGATAATCACTTAGATTGTAACCAACTGAATTAGCCACAATGTTATATTCTATCAGTTGAAAGACTGTCATGCAACTAGCCTGAAATGCGGGCGCCGTAATATTAAAATATCGTTTGCGTCTTCACATTCGTCGATTAGGGTTTAGACTATGAATTGAACTAATTGATGCGTGCTCTTTACAAAAAACAGAATTTTTTTTACAATACGTAACAAAACTAGCTGTATACATAGCTAGTTTTGTTACGTATTGTAAAAAAATTTTCTTTTTTTTTTTGAAAAGAGCAACTGCTGAGTTTCTTACCGGCTCTTTTCAGCAGAATCTGCATTCCGAACCTGTGGTAAATTTATGACGTTTCATAAGAGCTACAAGTTAGCCTACATGAAATTAATAAATTTTGAATTTGAATTTGAATTTGAGGAACTCCGGCAGCTTTCGTGACTCATACGTTAACCGCAAACCAGATTTGTCCAAAAATACCGATTAATCAGTCGTAAAAGTTGATAATACAATGAACAGTAGAAATAGATACATTTGTTTAGATATCTAATTAATAAAAAAACCTGATTTAACAGAAATTTTTAGCAAGTATTTTTGTCAGTTTGGTAAAGTATACTTTACTCATAAATGTAAAAGTCCACATAATCATTCTTGGTTAATTAATATATTTTAGCACATATAGGATTTGTTTCACAGTTCTGACATCCGATTCTTAAGGTAAACGCACTGACAAAGTTCGGATCATGAGTACATGATCCGAACTTTGTAGAAAAGTAGTTTGTCAGAAAAGTAGTAACTTTTCTGAGTTTATTCGATCATAGCTATAGAAACTGCACGCTAAATGGAATTTAGCGAGCACAGGCGTCTATGTTTGCACGTTCACGGCGTCGCCGCGGGAGGCTCGACCGCCGCGGCCTCGTGCGTATTGTTAAAACTTCACTGTATTTATTTTATTGTATCTACCGTCATTCCGTTATACCGCGTCCGCATGCTTGTGGCAAACGGCAAACGCCAAACCTCTACAAACGTTTGCCTTGAATTTGGGAATCATCCGCACGCTTGCGAGGGCGTTTGTATGTTCTGAACAGGCAAGCATGACGGACGTCGAACTTGTGTCGGCTTTATTATTTGGCTTAAGTTATTTTTACAAATGTTTTAAGCTCAGTATCGATCAATAATCCTACTAAAATGGAATATGGATGGATGGATGGATGGATGGATGGATGTTTGTTACTCTTTCAGCCACAACTAATGAACCGATTTGAATGAAATGTGGAATAGCGATAGCTCATAACTACATTTTAGCCCGGAAAATTAAGGACTTTCCGCGGGAATTAAAAAACCTTAATCTGCGAGGACGAAGTCGCGGACGTCATCTAGTTGATAGTAAAGCGTGTTATAATTAAAATTTTCAAAACATATTTCATGTGCACAATTTGTCCAGTTACAGTTTTAGTATAATATTATAGATTAGTAGTAGTAGCTAGTAGTATGTTCGAAAACACTTGGTACCTAACTAGTTTATTTATTTGAATAAAAAAATATTCTACTCTATTCTAGTATGTACCTACTCAATAGATATTTTGTTTTTTTTTTTCTTTATCAACCGATAGACGTCCACTGCTGGACTGTTTATTGCATGGACTTCCTCAGGCTTCGGTCTTGCGCCACCTGTACCCAGTGGCTCCCTGAGGGTCGCCTGATGGTGTCGGTCCACCTATTACCATACCATTATATACCATTTTCCGGTGCGGAGTCGCCACTTATTATTATTAATATATAAAACTAATTAATTAATTAAATTATATAAACAAATCGTCTTCAAAAGTCTTCAGTCGACGAGTCATTCATTTTACGTTTTTACCCACTCACAAAATGAAGATTTCTAAAGGTGCGATACGTAAATCGTAATACAATAACACGTCTAATCGCCGCCAGTGCACAAACGAGACTGAGTGCGCGCAAACGTGTGGACGGAGACGCAAGCGCTTGTGGCAAATTCCCTTTGGTTTGCGATCAAAAGACCGACACTCGATGGATCGGCCACAAACGCTCGCAAGCGTAGGCAAACCATGGCAAACGCTCTATCCGCACGTTTGCGTTTGTGAAGGTTTGCCGAGGTTTGCCAAGCGTGCGGATGCAGCTTTAAATAAGTTAGTTTGGACGACCTCCCTGGCGCAGTGGTGAGGGCTATGGTCTTGTAACTGGGAGGTCTCGGGTTCCATTTCCGGCGGCAAAAAGTGACTCAACAAACAGCAAACACTGAACTGGGGTTATTCTTGGGGCGGACCAACAAATTCCTGAAAAGCCGGCAACGCATTGGTAGCGCCTTAGATGCTACAAATGTTCATGGGCGGCGGTAATCACTTAACATCAGGTGACCCGCCTGCTTATTTCCTTGCTAAAAATATAAAAAAACATTAGGCACGAGTTCTTGAGCAAAAGCATTAAAATAAGTTACAAATACAATACAGTTAGTTATCCACATCCTTTCCACAATCAAACAAAGTTGTGCTGTCAACAAACACGACCACAAAAGCTTCTTTACGGTGTCATTAAAAGCACAATCAGTACCAAGAAGGAAGAGATAAGTCAACTCCACTGCTGATAGCATCCTGTGTAGATAGCGCGGTTTACTTTACAAATTGTTGAGGTAGGTCCGTTGAGTTGTCATTATGAATTTACCTGGCTGCATTGGAATTTAGACCTTAAATATATCGAAATAAGGTTGATAAATTGTTGAGGTAGGTCCAGTGAGTTTTCATTATCAATTTACTTTCCCACAGTGGAATTTTCACCTTGTGTGTATGTAGCATAAGGTTGATTAATGAAAGTTCATGATAATCTTGTGCTTAGATTATAAGCACTCGCTTAGTACTTACTGCCTCAGATGCTAAAATGCGCAATAAACACTTATGTTTCAATGATCTTGTTATAAAACTTGAAGTTTAATCTATAAATCTTAGGTGCAATTTATTCTAGTCTTTCATCTGTGGTATATACTTAAATACATACTTTATCGTTATTCAGATACATTACAAATACAAGAGGAAAGAAAAGCAAAATTTAAGTACACCCGATATATCGGTCATCATCTTCATCTTCATACTTTGCTGGTTTCCACACTTAACTTATGACTAGTGTGTGTGTGTTGTGGTGTTTACAGTACTAAATAAATCCTACAAACAATTCACCTAAATCACATCATCCGTTGCTTATAAGTAGGATCTCTTAAACGTCGGTGAAAACCATGTCACCTAATTGGGCTTAAGTGTCCCCTAAAATTTGGGGATTGTCACAGAAACCGGTTTTTGTACGAGCTTCTTACTTACCACCGAGTTCTCCGCAATGGACAACATGCCTCAGGTGGGTGTAATGAAATTTCATTACACCCACACTCTAAATCCCTTAACAAGTTATCTTTACCTCAATAACAGAACCGGCATAATCAAAACCTCCATAGACTTCAACCAGTGACCTCATACTGGGCCATTATGCTCAAGCCGTCACACCTCAGTTCAGTCTTCCCTGACAATATTGTGAAACTTCGCGCGACCCGCAGGGTTTCCAATTGTTGTCACACGTGCGCCCTGAATGGCCCCACAGTGGAATGTGACGGCCCTATTTGTGACGCCTAATTGAATTATAGCCCGCAGTTTCCCTTTATCGATAGCTTAGTAATTCATTTATGCTAATTAAACTATTGCATAAATAATAACGCCCAGTAAATCGAGAGGAGCATTTTAAGTAAATTTTTCGACTTAAATACATATTTGAGAAATGGGCTATAACAAGTTAAGTACCACTTAAGTAAGAGGGTGCTAAATTCTTTCAAACTCACAACAATGAGAGTTGAAGGCGAATTATGTGATTTTTGTTAATATTTCGATGTAAGTTTTTTCTTTTTTTTTTTATCTATTTAATGAGTTTCAATTAGTTTCATGATTGCTATTTACATCTAGATGTTCATCTTCTCGCAGTCACTTAAGATGGTATAAGATCTATCTACTTACATTTTTTCCTCTCAGTGTTCCCTCCCAATAATGCGACTCTATTATTATTTTTAGAACTGATCGAAGTTATGATCCGTTTAATAGGATAAGAGATAAGAGATTCATGGCTGACTTAGCTTCTCTCAAAAAGTCACGGTCTACCAGTAAAGGATCTGTCGTGTAATCCAAACATTGGCATCGAGTGCTCGGCATATATTTGTTTTGTTAGATTCGGACTGTTATCTTTGCAAACATGGAGGCTGTTTGGATAAGAGGGATGGCGTCGGCAAATACCGCCATGAATTTCGTGTTTAGTTTAGATTTGTCGGATTTTCGTGGAAGGCAAATAAACAAAGTCGATTCTGTATCGATTCGCCATATATTTTTATAAGATTCCAAGTTTTTAAAAAACGTTGGCTTTATATAAAAACATATCCGGTGAGATGCAAGAGTAATTCTAAAAGATGAATTGAGAAATACTGATATTATATTTTACTTGTTTTTATTTATTTCTTTAATATAAAAAAGAGACATAAACTTGGACGTGCACAAGGACAGCTTATTTCTAAGGAAGAGATTTCTTCCAGAGTTTATTCTAACTAATTTTTATTCTTTACTTATAATTCATAGCAATCAATTTTTTTAAATAGTTACTAGGTTACAATGATCGTAACCATTACGACCGTAGCAATTAACAGTGTCGGATCTACATTTTGGCGATTTTCGTTTTGTTGCATTAAGGGTCTTAGAATGGGGATAGCAATGCCCCCACCAATTGTGAAACTTTTGGAATCAACCAACCATCTTTGGTTTTTGCAAGTGCAAGGGTTGGATATGTTGACTGTTTTTCACTTTTCACATATTTGAAGCTTTGAGCGGCCGTGCCCTGGAGTAGTGGTTTTTCACATGCGACTATGTTAATTGCTACGGTCGAAAGAAACGTTCATTCATGATTCACGTCTTTCAAGTGGACATTGAATAATGGAAGAGCTGAATGCTAACGTCTGTAAATCTATAAATTTAATTTGACTTAAGCGTAACGCGAACTTTACATTCAAAGAATATACTACTTCACTCGAAAAACTATTACAAAGGGATTGTTCTCAAAGTACGAGTATAGGTACATTGAAAAGGATGCGTATCAAATTAATACAGAACAAACTCTCATTCATGATGCTTCTTAAGAGATAATAAGGAAACGTGAATTATCCGCTTTGGAGAATAAAAAATTTGAACAATTTTCGTTAGGTTCGGTAGCAGAAGCCTTAGATGTGGCATCCGTTATTCTCAGCGATTGTGCACACCCAGTTCAGTCCATTCATAAATGCAACGAAGCAAAGATCCTTGGTGATTTGAGGAGGGTTGTAACTTTTAATAGAAATTAACCATGAAAAACTGAAAAGGTTTATCTGTTAAAGGCCAAACTGTAATAAGTAATTTTATAGGTCCATATTCCTCTCATTGCTCTGATTTCAAGTTAAGTAGGTATGCTTTCTTACACTCACCGCTAAGTCCAGGAAAGCACTTATCTATCTGGAATAGAAAACTTGAGGCAGGTAGCTAGAAGAATAGAAGAAATATATTTATTATTTATGCTTTCTGACTGTAAACTTACAAAATACAAAAACAAGCTCAGTAAACGACCTTAATTGTTTTTTTTTTGGTTTGCAAGATTTTTTTCGAAACTAACTGCGCACGTGCAGCAATAATATTAGCGATTTTATTTAAAAATAATATAATTTCCGATATAGGTACACCTTATAATATGACTAATATATTTTAAGAGAAAAATTACGTTGCGCAAGCGAAAAAAAAGCAAAATTATCGAGACTATAATGAGCCCCTATGGCACAGCGTGAGTCCGAAATTCGATCAATAGGAATTTATTGGCCAGATTTGCAAAGCAACGCTTCCTTTTAAAGTTTCGATTGTTAAGGCGGGCTGGAATTTTTTTCTTTTTTTTCCAGATTTCTTTTTTTTTTTTTGAGATAATAGGACGGCGCGAGCGTTATTCCTCCTCGCTATTATGCTCGGAACTCAAATGACAGTGAGAGTTACGCCCACTTTTTAATTCTTTTTGTCCGAGTCTTCGAGTTTTTAAAGATTATAGAATGGTTCGTGAATAGACTCTGGAGCGATTTCGGACGGGTGCAAAATTGTATTCTATTTTAAAAGTTTTATGACGCCAGGCACATGACTTCGTCTGCGTGGGTTAAGGTTTCAAAGAAAGTATATTTCATATAAATGTAATCATCTTTTTTACCCTTTTAGGGAAGTTCAAAAAATTCCTCCTTACTGGACTTCTAGGTGGCTCAAGCTACACAAATCTACACAAATCTGCGTGCATATTGTGCGTTATCTGTTTGTCAGTTACAATTCCCGTTAGGTACTATACAGGTAAAACTTAATTATTTGACTCTGTCCAGTTTGCCAAATTTCTTTTTAAAGTATAAAAAAAAAACAGAAAATGACAAAACAGACCAAATGGATTAATGATCTGTTCTTATTTCCTATCATTTTATTCAACGCGCTTCCCGTGATTTTTTTAAGCACCCCTGTTTAGTAGAGAATTCCGGAAAAACTAGAAATGTTATTGTTACTTATTTAACTTTTTCCGTCCGTAGAAACACCTTAGTCAAATTACAAATACTCTATTTTAACTATCCTAAATTTTTTTTAGTTTCAAATCACAACTGATCTAAGCCTACCCACGCTTATAAAAGGGCCGTTTATCGTTATCATGATGCCCGTAAACAAGCCCCAATGGTTCTCTAGTGGCCATCTAACACGTGTTCAACTATTTGGTTACACTAGTGTATTAACTGCTTAACGTTCTAAATTCAAAATATTTCAAGCGAAACTAAACTTTACAACTTACACTGAAAGTTTAATTTTCATTGAGGCTTTAGCATGATTAATTTGAATGCAGTAACTGAAGAACTTATCTCACAAGCACATAATGAACGATAATGTATTTTGAAAGTATGGAACTAAGGTTTACTTTGATATGGCAGTGTATAAAGTCTAGTTTACACGGGCATAAAATTGAATAATATCACTTCATCTAAGGGGCACTTTAAACCGTCTCAGCCACGTCGTAGCGAATGATTGTGTTACGTCGATACATCAAGCCGTAGACACTTCGTAGGCTTCTATTGTATTTCGCCGCCCCATCATTTCCTGTCCCAATCTTGGCCCGAGGCGATTTTTGCAATACAATTAAATTTTTTCCGCACCTTTTTTTCAACTTTTTAAATTTCGGTCAGTCGGTATTATGTTACAGTTGGAAAAAATTGGGATTTTAGTTTTGTAAAGATAAGGCTGTTTTTAACTACGTTTGATGGTTTTGTTAAAGTAGGTATGGGTAGAGTTTCGTTTTTTGAGTTTGAAATTTTTTGCGGCCGCTTCTTTGCGAAATGACCGCATCGGTGGAATTATTTTTTTAACAGAAGATCAAAGATTTGCTTTCGGGATTGCAAACCTGCTGTTTTTTGCACGCTTTGTTTTTTTAGCCTCCGGTAATGTGCTCATCTAATCAGCCGTTTTGTAGATATCATTAAACTCATGCCAAAATCTTTAAAAAAACACGGGTATTTTTTGCCTGTCCACTGACAGAAAAAAATTACAACCCTGGAAAGTTCTTGACTGTGAAAATGCCAACATTCTCCAGCCACCAGTAATGGAAAGGTATCTATACAACACACTTAGGTGGCTCGAAAATCTAGACAAAATAATATCTCCTAAAATATTTTATCGGCATTGGGAGATAACTGTCAAAATATTCACCCACTTTTTGTGAGCTCAAAAAATCTGCAGTTTCCGTTTTAAAAAGGAATGCGCTGTAATTTAAAACCGCACAAAATCGTCGGTCCACGTGCAGAATGTATTTTTTTCCACTTGTTGCCATGTTTTATAAAAACAAACGGGGATGTAAAATTTTTTGAGCTACATTTCAGCGTCACGTGTTAGTGATTTGCCACTAATGGTGGCGGTGTTTCTCCTTCCGATTGCTTCGAGGTTGCAGCAAAAATGCATTTGTCAATATGGTGACCACACTTCATCAGAAGTCAAATAAAATATTTAAAAAAAAAAAAGCACATCAGCCAATCTGAAATTGATTAATATCCTCCTATACCTACCCTTCAAATAAGCGGAAAGTTTGTGTTAGGATTGGATAAGACAACAGTGCAACGGTTGGGGTTCGAACCTGCGACCTTTCAATTTTTCAGTTTGTACCTTTAACCGTTGGGCTATTGAGGCTTTTTATTTTATGGGAACGAAGAGCGTCCCGAATATCATATTAATTTCATTATTGTAGCCTATAAGCTATAAATAAATAATAAGTAAGTAAGTAGGTAGCTTGATTTCTATCCGGCATGATCTGAAAGCCACGTTAATATATAATGCAAGAAAATCACTGCCATTATTTATTAGGTAATTATAAGCTTCAGCGATGCACAAAATGACACAGAGATTCGACAGAAGAAAATACTTCGTAGGTATAACACGTATTCGTACCTATAACAGTTTTAAGAGTATTCAATACGTAGACGTAGGTACCTTTCGGTACGTGGAAATTATCACACCGTCCATGTTGTTTGAAAACATTTTTTTTGTTGTAATAAGCACGCCCGTTGCGAAAGAAAATGCGTAATTTTTAAAATTAACTTCCAATCGTTTATTTCTCTAATTAGGTATATTGTAATAGGTATAGCAATTTTTCTTTATTTGAAAACTGAAGAAGATACTAAGAAGTGTTCTACACACCAAATAACATGACATCAGTAGCTTTTTCATGCAATAGGTGCTGGATAGGTTATCCTGTTTTTGTCCCACCAAGCTTATGCAACGCAGTCGGAAGCGCTTGAGTGTTACACAATCAGCTAAAACTAATTATGAGTCGTTAAGTAACGTTTTCCTGTGCACTTAGCGCGTCCTTGTGAATTGCGAAGCTTGCAGCTAAATGTTGTTTCCCTGGTACAATGACACCGAGTTATAAGAAGTTTATGCTTGGCTGGGATTTCATTTGATGGCAAGTGTTCTTCTCTTCTTCTTTATCAAGCGACACTTCTGGATAAATGTATCGTGATGGACTTCCACAGGCTTCTGCGCCGCCTGTATCCAGCTATTACAATTGACGATGGATCAAGCGAATAATAGGATGGAGTCAGGAATGATTAAACTTACTTCTTACGCTTGTATGCCTTGTTGTTAGTAGGTAACCTGCTGTGGTAATTGTGGTATCCTCTAAAGTGTAACGATCGCAATTACCTGAGATTGTCTGGTACACTTTTGCTTTTGTTAAAGCCTCAACAACCCAACGGTTAAAGGTACGAACTGAAAAATTGAAAGATCACAGGTTCCTACTCCTAGCATAAGCTTTTCGCTTATTTGGAGTGGAGAAGAGAATATAAGTCAAGTTCAGCTTGGCTAATATTCTTTAAAAAAATGCATTGAAGCAGCAAGAACGTCATAAGTAAGCTATAGGCTAAGTTTAGCCAATCAGAGATCGTTACACTGTTTGATGCAGTTTGGAGAATATTCACTGCTGGGTATACATTAAAACTCTTTTTATGTATATATATTAGTGTTATTATTAAACACATCATTCTCTGTCATTTACACAGACCTATAAATTGAACCATTTTCAGGGCGTAAATTTAATTTATTTCTCCTTCTTAAAAAAACTAGATCTCTTACAGTATTCAAGTACCTATTTAAGTGTTAGGTACGTCCACTTCTGCATTCTTATATGTGTGATGCGGAAGTGACAATGTAGTGTGAGATTTTCAAGGGTCTGCTAAGTGGCCGGGAAGTGTTACTTAAGGACAAAATTACAAATGGTTTAAAAGTGCACACAAACTTGTCGGAATTACACATTTTTAGAGTAGGTAGAGCTATTCAATCGAGAAACCTCAAGGCCTCCTTAAGAGCATGAGTACGCGAAAGGTTGTAGGTTCAAATCCTGCCTATTGCACTATGGTCGTGCTTTATCTTAAAATAAGCTTCTTTTTTTTTATTCGATGAGAAGATAGCCCTTGACTGCTACCTCACCTGATGGTAAGTGACGATGCAGCCTAAGATGGTAGCGGGATAACTTGGAAGGGATATAGGAGTGTACCTACTGCTTACCTACTGGGAAGGAAAACTGGAAAGACAAATATAAGTCACTAGATGATTAAGGTTTTTAAATTTCCGCGAGAACTCATTAATTTTCCGGGAAAATATGTAGCCTATGTTTAATCCTAGTTACGAGCTCTATTCCAAATTTCAGCCAAATCGGTTCATTCGATGTGGCGTGACAGAGTAACAAACACACACACATACAAGTTTTCGCCTTTATAATATTAATATGATGTTCAACATGGCTAATTGAAAAGAAAACCTATAATTCTTAATTCTTTTTATTATATGCCTACTTTGAAAAATTATAAAGTAACAAATTCAAAATCGAGAGAAGTCGACGGCTTTACGTATGTCTAACGTGATTCGGTGCTGTTAATCCGCCAGCTTTATCCGAATTTCACGCCAGACTTATTTGTTTTCACGCGTCGGTATTTTACACAAAGAGTTGTGAATTTTAACAAGGCAAGTGGCAAGTTCTATTGATATTCACAGCTATTTGGACTTCAAAGACTGGCTCGTACCTATTAACTATTGCCGCAGTATAAATTGCGGCACACTCTATTGCTGCAGATAATAATACAAAAGAGGGTGCTGCGTAAATCTTAATCTTTCTACGTTGTTATTTGTATAACATGCACATGCATGTATTCAAAATTGCCATGCGATTGTATGAAAAAGTTAAAACATACCTATGTTTCATTTTCATTCATTCATTCATATATTCATCTAAGCCATCTCCAGCCCATAATAGGACACAGGTTTCCACTCGAAAGAGAAGGTTTAGGTCATAGTCCACCACACTGTCACTGACCAGCCCCCTGATTCTGTAACTCAGTGCCTATCAACGACGACAGCCATTTTTTATCCATTGAAGGTTTAAAGGGAAATGTCATTTACTATTTCACAGTAAACCTTCAATGGATAAAAAATATATATCAGTGGCTTTCATTTTTTGATAGGCACTGAGTTATATAATCAGCCCCCAGGTCCAGGTTCACACATGAGAATATTATGGAGAACTCTTAGACATGCAGGCTTACTAACGACGTTTTTCTTCACATAACTCCGACAACTCTTAGAGGCTGTGACGCTCTCAGAAGTGGTGGACGTTAGTCACATTATGGTATTTTGAATTATTGTATTTAAAATGTCGAAGATCGATGAATCAGCCTGTAATAAATTTTGCTAAATGCAAGTAACTGTCAAATCCACATTTCCTTAGATTCCATGAAACGAGCATCTAGCAGCTGTGACGGAAGGTAAGTCAACATCAATGTAACGCGTCGCAAGCCGTGAAATCTGTCGCGAAATCCAAAAGCCGTCTCGGATCACTGAATGCAGAGCTAGGCTAAATCAAAGGGCATGTGTTTGTAATACTGACACCCGTGCACCGCGACGAATCAGCGAAGAAAGCCCGTACAAATCCCTAAGAAATAACCGAAAAACCGAAATTTTTCTGCGATTCGACACAGCGCCGAAATTTCACGGTGCCCTATTACTGCATCCTTCGTACCTGAGGTATCCAGGCGACAAGTTTTTACTGGGACGTTCCGGATATTAAAATAATGTAGGTAGGTACTCACCTACCCTATCCACCAAATTAACCAAATTAAAGGTTTATGAGCTTCTCTTATCTTTAATGAAATGTCTTTTTCACCGACCTGTAGGTATATTCCTCTCATTTAGACCATGTGACCTTCGCAACTGGTCAGAGGTAAACGTATCGATAATTTTGTTTTTACGATTTTGTTCCTATGCCACCTGATCTAGCGGTATCCAGCGACTCGCTTGAGATCGTACGACGGTACCTTCGACTTGGATCACGGTTATTTAGCCTTTACCATTCCTGCTTTTTGTTTAGCATAACGGGAATTGATCGATCTGGATGGATCGATCTTAAGTTGATAAAGGCTAAATTTAAGACTCCTAAAATCTTTTCAGAGAAGTCTTAAGAATGGGGTTTAGATTTCATTTACTTTTAATTTTAGTATTTATTAATTTACTAATTTAGAGTTAAGTTGATTTTTTAATTATTATCAAAATCAAATTATTTATTAGGTATTATAAAAAAGTTCAGAGATATGACTCTCTTGTATGTAATAAGATTATCTGATGTTTATTTACAAGTCAACTGAAACCTAAGCACACATAATTAAGCACCGTTTTCTTCCCTTCTTGATGGCCCGATTTTTACTTGTCAAATCTGTGGCACCCTACACCTTTACCTCGTCTATAATTATAGCTCCTAAAACTACCTTTGTCGCTGACATGAGCTGAGGTGTCGTACTTTTGTTCAGTATTGCGGGATCGGAACGAATCGCGTTTTGAATTCATGCCGATTTATCATTCTTAAACGTTTGCTCGCCGCATTATACCCCTTGCATGGACATCCAAGACTTTTGTAGAATGTCACGTATCTTATACTATTTCTTGACACGTAATGTCGATATCCATTTATTTTTTATTCATGCTGAATATATTGTGTCCACCACTGAATATGATTTCTACAATGCCCGGCAGAATGTGTGGCATTAGATTTTTTATCCAGATCTACCTAAATAAATCAATCAATTGCATCAATAAATTAGATCTATATGAGTCTGTAAATTATTTCATTTTCCGATAGGTAAAACAAAGTAGTTTATCTCTATAAAATACATACTTGATAGCTTATAGAGGTGACAAGTTGTTTTGGTTGTTTGGTTATTGTAATTAAATTCCGGAAATATGCTAAAAATGAAAAAAAGACTTCTTATTATGTATACGTACATTATAGATATATGCCGCTGAAGGAATGTGGTTTATCTCAGCCACCTCCAAAAAGGGTCTCTCTACGAGTTGAATCTCAGAGGCAAGAGTAATAAGCTCTACATAGGTTTTCATCAAGGTTTGTGAAAATATTGCTAAACTAGGCAATTTATTTTCGCAGTTTTTTGAAAATTCCACGAGAACCCATAGCTTTTCCATGATAAAGAGGTAGAGGATAGGTACTCCTCTCTCTAGGTAAGTCTCTAATGTTTCAATTCATGAAAATCTTATCCATGCAACTTCTTTTTCTTTGTCGATCGATAGACGTCCGCTGCTGGACAAAGGTCTCTTGCATTTTTTATTTTTTTTATTTTTTTATTCGATGACAAGATAGCCCTTGACTGCGATCTCACCTGATGGTAAGTGACGATGCAGTCTAAGATGGTAGCGGGCATGAATGGTTGCATGAACTTCCAAAGGCCTTGCACCGCCTGAAATGTGTCGCTGGATTCCCTACGACTCGTTTGATGTCATCGGTCCACCTAATAAACGGGTCGCCACTCCAACACCTTGGGACTCCAACGACAATCAACTCTTCGAATTATGTGCTCCGCCTATTCCCACTTCAGTTTCAGTTAGTATAAAAACAAGCAACACGTTTCAAAGGAGCCTTTAAATATTATAAATTAAAGTTAGATTTACTACAAGACTTGGTTCAGCGTTAATCTATAAAGCTGAAGAGTTTGTTTGTTTGAACGCGCTAATCTCAGGAAATCGAATCTCAGGTTCGAATTGAAAAATTCTTTTTGTGTTGGATAGTCTATTTATCGAGGAAGGCTTTAGGCTACATAACATCACGCTACAACCAATAGGAGCGAAGCATCAGTGAAAAATGTTGCAAAAACGGGGAAAATTATCCAATTTAAAATATATTCTTTTAAAAACCTCTTAATCGCGATCATAATAACAAAAATTGACGCGGACGAAGTCGCGCTCTAGCTAGTTTATAACTGGATGGAAATATTTGTATAATCGAACTGCTAATTAAATTCATATTACTGTATGTATTTACATAATATTTCGTAGCATTGACTAGCATAATGTGCAAAGAAATCTTTTAAAACCTACCTCACCGTTTACAATATTCATATCAATAACTGACCTTTATATGAAAAATACGATACAGTATTAGCCACTAGCTATTTTCCTTGACTTTTTATTCGAAAATTTCTGATAAAACTGTTTTTTCTACTACTAGAACTATACTACCAGTACCTACCTAGATACTAGGTAAATAATAATTTTGATCTTTGGCAGCAGTTCAGAATGTCAGGTCTGATATAATGGGTATTCAATAATGGGTATGGGTATGGGTAATGTTTTTATTGTTATAGATCCAGTGGTTTTTGAGCATAAACAAATAAATAAATAAGTAAGTAACTACATTTCGTATCCAGAGATTAAGTTAATCTTAATTACATGCATGATTTGCGATATTTAAAAATCATCTTTATTTATTCAAATATAGCATAATAGCGTATGTCTACCTAACTGAATAGTAATAAGTTTTGTATTAAAACAAATAGGTCAAGCAGTTTTTGTAGGTCGTTAAAGAAAAGAAATAGTTTTATTTAAAGATATCTTTATTAAGATTCAGAGATCAAATGAAAGTCTTGGGAGTTACTTAACATTATCAGTCTACAAAAATGGTCTAGCCTAAACTTATAACTAGGAATACACCTACAAAAATATTCAAAGAAAATACTTAACTAACAAATTGACATAAGAGGGAGAAATCGACAAAATTAAGAACATATAATAGACCTAAGAACATAAACGTATTCTCGTTAAAGCTTATCATTAAGATTAACCTTAAAGTAAGGCAAATATTTAAGGAAGAACTTAAACTAAGATTGGCACACTCGGCCCATTTCTAATGAGATACACGTAAGAGAACATTCAAAAGAAGTTAAGCAAGTCATGAAACATGAAATATAAAACCTTAGAGATAACTTACGTATTCCTATTAAAGCTTTCGTGATAGATTTTATCTTAATAGTAGGTATATTATCTTCTCTTTAAAAAAACATTAAGAGAATTGGAAGTCTGTTATGTATAAAAAATTTTGATTGTAGAGTTCATTACCTTACAAGTTAAATTTTTTTAGATATTGAAGCTAAATTCAATATTTTGAGTTTAGCTTGAATATCACGCATCCCATCACTTTTAATGTTTTTTTTTATGTTCAAATCTAATTCAATTAAAATCTATATAAATCTATACTTATTCTAATTAAAGCTTCAAGTCGTTTACTCTTAATATCACAGACAAATCTTAAAAGCTAATGGAAGACATTGGATAAAGACGATATAAGTGAAAAGTGTGACACTTGAAATAGAATGAAGAAATTAGTATGAAATTGGTGCAATGATAATTACAGTGCAGTTGACATTAAAGCTGTCTACCAAAACGGACACTTCGTACGGTGACACAATATCGAACACTAATACGCAGCATGCTGGTACAAAATACTCTGTAATATCATCTATAACTTGAAATTATCTAAACCTTAATCTAAGATCACAAAGACATTGATCACAACATTAGAGTCAAGTTGTAGCAGCATACC
This sequence comes from Hipparchia sbordonii, assembly GCA_038048805.1. Taxonomy (NCBI): domain Eukaryota; kingdom Metazoa; phylum Arthropoda; class Insecta; order Lepidoptera; family Nymphalidae; genus Hipparchia; species Hipparchia sbordonii. Next base: position 9,200,725 of record CM076110.1, read on the forward strand.
GCGTTACTAATTCTAATGGAAGACGCCAAAGTGCTATGCAAGCACACACTAAATCTAATATTGGAAGACACGATTTTGTTTTCACTGCATTAGTACCAAAATATTATTACGGATAATGAAAATTACTGGAAGACGATGGTGATTTTGGAGATGCACTAATTAGTAGCAAAGCTTACATACGAAGCAGCTGGATTTGTTCGCCGTATAGCAGATCTCCCGAACTTCGTTGGCCATGTTGTCGCTGATCTCCTCTTCAGAGATGAGTTCGAAACGGCTGGAGTTCAGGATGTTCTGGTTTTCAGCGTTGTCGTTGTCTTCGACGGGAACCGGTTTCACCGGGTCCATTGGATAGAAATATTCGGAGAACGGCACTAAAACTGGTTCTCCGTTATAAGCAGTCTTGTTCGATGGCAGGTCAGTGCGAGGCGATGAATTGGAGATCAACTCTCCAAGCTTCGACCAACATTTGTTGAGATTCACTCTCGTGGAGGTCGTCACCTTTCGTGGCAGCCTTGGCTTAGAGCTCTGTAAATAATGAAAACAAATATTAGCTACAAGATCTTTTGAAGCACAGAAACATGTTAGGGCAGATTATTTGATTGGGAGAATAATTAAATTGGCTAACATGAAAAAATTAGATAAACATTGACTCGTACCTGACGATTTAAGAGCTTCATCCAAGGAGAACGAGGCGACTGAGCCTCCTTTTGAGGCGATTTTGAATCATCCTTAGCGAGACACATGTTTACAAGTTTACAACTACGAACTTAATACGAATACTACGACTACGTATTTACAAGGTTGTAACCGTAAGCGCAAGCGACATGCACACACGGAGCGTACGAAGGGAATGATTGAATCAGGAAGGGCGGCGGGGCTTATATAGCGGGACCCTGATCGTGTGCGCCCGCGCGTGCGTCCCGAAGCGGGAGGCGCGCGCTCAGCACGCGAGCAGTAGCGCGCGCCTACGAACTGGTTCTTACTAACACTTCTACGAATAGAGGCTTTGACGCGCCGCGACTTGCTACACTCGCTGACTAGATTGGGCTCATAAAGCCTTATTAATCATTCCGTATCCCAAGTCGGTTGAGACTCTGAGATTCTTCATGTTTTTACTCGTTTTTGTTTGTCATACCAGAGCTTTAAGTGTATTCTGTTTTTATGAACTCCGCCTACGAGAGAGTATATCGTCTACGACGGTTCATACCTGCCTCGTTTATTTCATTCGTATTAATATGCAGCGATTTATCGTTGCGACTATGACTCTATAATAATCTGAAGTCCATATTATCCTGCATAGCGATCGTGTCTTGCATATATTTGCATGCTAGACGGGTCCGGTGGCCGGAGGCGAGGCAGTAGAATAAACAAGGCTATCGCACTATTATGAATCACTGCAGGCAGCTGGCTAGCAGAGGATAGATAAGTTCCTGTAGTACAGCAGATTGATCATGCACCCGCGCTGTCGCTTCCTGCGATTACATCGGCTCGGTGCTCGCAAATCACGTATGAACACTGATAAATCATTTCCTCTGGTCACTGAGGATACCTACACTGATGAATTATTTTAATGCTAGATATTAACATCCGATAACGCTCAATCACTGTATCTACGAGTGAAATACGATTTTGTTCTGATCGCTACTGCAATAACTAAATCATGAATATTTTATACCAGAACTGGTATTAAAGTTTATGGAGTTTTGAGTTGGTGTTGTAATTTTTTTTATGCTTATCTTCTTATTTCCTCCAAAGTAAGAGTGAATACATAAGTGGTCTTTAGCTGATATATCTACGACGATACCCAGGGAGATGTTGTCTTATTCCTTAGAAAGTAGGCATTATACTTTTGGCGCATGAATATTTAGCTGTGTGTCGATTCTGTAAAATCTGCATCAAGCATTGCTACAGTCTCAATGGTGGCGATTGGCTGAATTAATCGCGTTCTTTCTGCAACAATGCATTTTCGCCAATAGCGAGTATCGGCCAATCAGAGGCGATTGCAATCATTACACTCAGTAATCATTTTTAGAGGATCGCACCACAATTTCAATTCCTTCTCTCGTATTTATAGGTAACTCAAGAAAATATCTAGTTTCAAAAAATCGAAAAATTCAAATTGATTTGATTTTTTTTGATTTTACCCTTACCAAACTTGCCGAGTATTTGTATTTTTTTTTGTTGTAGAATTTTATGAGGTTATTTAATCCATGGTCGAACAAAGCCATTAATTACTCAGTTCTAAGAACAGAAAGACTAGCATTTAAGCACGATTAGAAAATGTATGAAGAGAAATAAAGTGGTTACCGTTTATCTAGTTTACAAGCGCAGTGGTGTTTTACATAATTTCTCACTTAAGTAATGATACGAAGAGAGCATCAAAAAATGACATGCCATATTATGACCATTAACATCTTAAACTCGCAAAGCCAGCAAGATATGTGCAAAATATCGATTTTGTTTCTGAAGTTTATGTTTCAAAGTCAAAAAGATGAAATTAATTTATTAAGGCTATTTTATTTACGAGTATCCTAGATACAGAATAGTGGGTACCTACTAGAAATAAGTGAAAGGTCAACTTTTTAAAAATACGCAGGGCCTAGTTTTTATTTTAATGATAAGTAGGTAAATATATTATGTTGTATGTAGTGGAAATTGTTTTGAAAAAAGGTTTTGTTTACACAGTTCTTATTTATTTCTGCATCTCTGTAATCCGAATAATACGAAATTGTGTTTGTTGCGCCAGTCTTCCCTTGCAAAAGCATGGGAAGACTGGCGACATACGCTACTTTTTGCCCTGGAAAAACAAAGGGTTCTCGCAGGCTTTTTAAAAAACGCTTTTAAAAAAAGTCGCGTGCGTGAATTGGTATCTAATAAAGGCAGATTAGCTTTGAAGTTTTCTTTTGAGCTAGGCCAAACATGATAATTTTGCGAAAACATAGAATTTCCAACATTAGTAAGAAGTATGGTAACACCGTGTGGCATTCATAACTTTAAGGCTATGTTCAGATGGCTGAATTGCGACGCGCGTTTTCAAATCGCGCACTTAGACATCCTAATATATACCTAGCAACCATTCACATGCGCGCGCGTTAACGCGCGTCAGCGAGCGTCAACGCGGCGCTCAGAGAAAAAGTTTCTAGACGCAGACAATCGCGCGTTGACTCGCGCTTTGATATTAATGTAATGTCCGTTTGCTGTTCAGTTGAGCGCGCACTTTCATCGCGATCTCATGTAATTTTGTTAATTTTCGTAATTATATTTTGAGTTGAAGCAAATTGTCGAATGACTTTGTAGACATTCTAAAGTAATTAAAGAATTTAGATTCATGGTCTCTTAGATTCGGATATAGTGTCGCAAACAAACTGGGTCTATTTTTCAAAATTGGATGAACCCAATGTGTACGTTTTCTTTTTTTATATTTTTCTTTATAATATAACCACAAAATAATAGCCTTTTCCACGTCCATTTTCTACGTTCTACCGAACTAGACTGACGAGTACTCTCGCAACGCGCATTAGCGCTCATCATCTGAACTCTCTTCAAATTTGATCGCGCGTTGACGCGCGTTAACGCGCGTTACATGTGAACATAGCCTAATGGTAATTATCAGCGAAACAGAACGAGTTCTGTGTATGACAGGTAAATAATTGTTATGTGGAGGCTACTGTGCGCGAATACAAATTGCTTTCCAATAAGTCTTGTAAGAATTACTTGAGTTGTCTTTTTTGTGTTCGACGATCTCTTGATAAGATGCTGAGCGTTTCCACTCCCTGAAATTATGGTTCATCAAGGCTTCATCATTTTTTTAATTATCCACTAGATTTTTCCAGCGACTTCGTTCATGTGCATTTAGGTGTTTTTTGTAGAATCTATAAGAAGTAGATCCTAAAAATCTCCGTTATTGTGTGATTGAAGAACAAACAAACACAATTTTGTATTTATATATTAAGTACTAGTTTTCAACCGCGACCTCGCCGCGTGAGGTTTCAAAATCCTGCGAAAATCACCTGTTTTTCCGGAAAAAGGTGGCCCATGTATGTCAGTCTCAAAGTTCTCGACTATACCCATGCTAAAGTAAGTTGCTCCGTAGCTGCGTGATTGAAGGAAAAACCGACAAACAAACACACATTTATAACTCCTAACGATTATTTAAAGGGTTAAAATGTACTTAATTCTAACTGGAAATTTTCACATTTCCAGCGACCTATTAGAATTTGTGGAAAATTGCGTGATCTTTATTAATTTGTTGTTTAATTATGGTTGACAAACCGTAATTCAACTAGAAGGTTTAGTGACATTTTTTTTTTGTTAGTAGTTTTAAATAATAAAACCCCTTACATTCTTAATTTGAAGCACAATATAACTTTACATAATGTGATTCGCATAACTAAAAATTCTCAGGTTAAGCTTTTTCATTAAAAGTCAAAATCATTAAAAAATTACGGTTATTTTTATAGGGCTACTTATAGGTTTTATTGTCTTCGAATTTTAGTGATGCAACACAAGGCGTCTTTAACCGATACTGACGTCGAAAGATGTCGTAACTGATCCCCTTGCGCTCTCCGCTGAAGAATTTTACTCAACATAATACTTTCATTAAAAAGAAAAAACAACATAAACCACAACCCGACCACGTGCAGCTTTTAAGAAAAAAAAAAAAAAGAATATAAAATCTTAACCTTTTTGCCGCGTCCCCATCGTATAGGGTTACACAAATATAAAACGTACGTCCCTGTATTCATCAGCTAGATATTATGAATAGAGAGAGACATCGCTATCAGAAAATACGTGATCCATAATAGAGCAATTAGGCTGTCTCTCTTTTATTATGTGGTCTAGTTAGATTTCCGCACAGTCCGTTTTGTTTATGGTTTATGAAACTTTGTATTCCGAACGTTGCCTACCTCACGTTAAATATCGAACTATGCATTACGCTTTATAATCTATGGTGGTCTATACTTACATGGTGTGTACGTGTGCGTGAAGTACTACACGCGCAGCTCCCCACATTGTTTGACTTTGGTTTTGGGACTTTGGGGTATTGTATGGTATGTGTGGTTTAAATTATGATGAAAGTGTGTACGTATTTATTATGCTGTTGAAATGTGAATGGAATGCTACAATGGGCTGTTGCATTGTAATTATTATAAAATAGTGAGGTTAGTGAGGTACCTACAATACGTAAAGAATTTATAATTTCGGAAGGGATTTCAATATCTTTACTGTTAGATACTAGTAGATAGTTTTCACAGATAGTTTTAACCTAATAATCTTGTACTGCTTTGATTAGCGGACAGTAGAAGTCTGCAAGTACAAAACCTATCCACTGACTACTGAGTCAGAGAGGTCAAAAGCTGCTGATAAATGAAGGAAAGCCTCAATAGCCCAACGGTTAAGGGTGCGGACTGAAAACTGAAAGGTCGACGGTTCAATCCCAACCCGTTGCACTATTGTCGTACCCACTCCCAACACAAGCTTTAGACAAGAGAATATTAGTCATATTCAGTTTGGCTAATACTCTTTTTTTTTAAACCCCTGAGAGTTCTATCTGCCAAATTGAACTTTTACAGCTTAGTTTTCCCTTTGTCCTTCTAATTCTAAGAAGAGACTCGTGTCCAATAGTGTAGTGATAGAGTAAAGACAGTGATAAATTAGATTAAGCCCGCACCCACATACCTATAGTGAACGCACGCGTTGTCGCGCGGTGGTCGCGTGTCGCGCGTACGTGCACTCATCTATGCACGTGATTGTCGTCCGCCGCTACGCTTCAATCTTTTTATCTAGTAGCCACTTAAATAACACAATGAAGTGATAAAAATCATAATATGCGTTTGATGGGCTAAGGTACGTACGTGAATCGGAAATATGCGTGTGTTTTAATTCTGGTCTAATTTTTTTGCAATATTTGGAAAGAAAGAAAAGAAAGAAAAGGCATTTATTTAAGAAATTTGGCGCCATGAAATCAAATCTAAACCTAATCTAATTTTTTATTAAAATAGTTTTAAATATTCAGTCACATAATTTTACTATTATTTTCTAAAGTTCAATTTTCAGAACTTCAAGAAAAGAGTGAATAGGCATATCCTAGGCAAGCACGCTCCAACCTAGACTTTATCAGTAGTTTTCTTTATTAATTGTCGTCAAGGGCTAGCCTATCTCGCAATAAAAAATAAATAAAAAAAAAACCGACTGCCGTGCCGCTGGGCGGCGTCTAAAATAAAAGGATCGGAGATATAACCACACGGTGCTCTATGGTGACTAGCACACAATCCGAGAAAATCACTACGGTGTGGCACCATAACGCGCCATGTGGCAACACCCTTAGCCCGTATCGTATCGGTATGCGTACATTGTCTATGGTACGAAGCGCGTGGCGTGCGTATGCGCATTTATCTATCGCACGTGATCGCTTTATATGATAACAATAAGCTTAACAAGATATTTAAACTATAACTTAATTAGATTTATATTTATCTTGCATCCTACTAATATTATAAATGCGAAAATTTGGATATTGGATGGAGGGTTGGATGGATGGATGGATGTTTATTACTCAATTACGCCGCAACAACTGAACAGATTTGGCTGAAAGGCAGAGATAGATTATAGTCTAAAATAACATATACAAACTCTCTTATTTTCCAGTAAAAGGTAGCCTTTTACTTGAAAATAAGAGAGTTTAGTTGCACCCTACTTAGCCTTGGTACGGAACCTTAAAAAGGATATTTTATTTGTTAAGGTTCAACTTATTATAGGCAATTTAACTGCATAAGTTAATTCTACAATAATAATTATCCTACCCTGATACCTTATTAGGTGCAGTAGATAAACCTTCTCGCACTTTAATGTCCCGCGTAGCGCCTATTAATTTCTAAGATGTAATTGCAGATGCAATCTAAATGAAAAACTGCCGCAAAAGTAATTAGAAACACTGTAGCATTAATAAAAAGAAAATGCGGAGCCATTACCGGCGTCAATTATCATTAAAATAGCGCGGCGTATAAATCAAAATTACGCGCATTACGCGCACCACGCACACCGGCGCAGCTTGCTACGAGATAAACGTTAAACAGTGTTGTACGACAACATTGTATGTATCTATCAAATATATTAAAAATGTACGAAAAAAAAAATATTTTCCTTCTCCTTTTTCTCGTCGGTTGAAAAATGAGAAAAACATTTAAAAAGGTACCGACATAATAAAAAATGCACTTAATTTAATGTACACTAGATATCATACAATGTACCTATCGCTCAATTGCCGCAATAAATTTTTTATCTCGAAAAAGTACCTAGTGATTTTAAATAGTAATGTAGAATAAAAAAATCGATATTTCATGCTCTATAAAAACTACAACCTAGTTGAAAAGTAGGTAAGGTAAACTCACAGATTTTACTACTTATAAAATTTTCAATAATTAAGATTTGACCCCATTTAAAACCTTTAAAGACACATTTTTTGAAAAAATCAGTTTTTTAGTGAAGCTGTAGCTAAGAGATAAGATAGTAAACCTACCTACAAAAAATTTTGAATTATATTTACAATAGAATGTCTATAACATTGTAAGTATCTACCTATATGAAATAACTGTGTGTGTTTTGTTATCTCATACCTAGATAAAAAACGAAATGTAAGAGTTGTACCTATAAGATAAAGGGTTAACCTAATAAAACGAAAGAAACTAGCTGATTTAAGTACTTAGAAGGAGTCTTCGGAAGGAACAAATACCCTTCTTTAACTCAACTAATACATATATCGAAATACAGAAGTTGTAAGTATAAAATAAAAAGTAAACCGAAAGCAACATAAGTACTTATCTAAGAACCGACCTAGAACAGTTTTCAACCCCCATCCCATATCAAAGAAAAAAAGGGAGTAACAAAAAAATATCAAGCAGCCCTTTTGCGGGCACTCGGTAAAATAAATCCTGAAATCGGAGCCACGCACACGCGCGCACGCTCGTAGGTACGCACGCGCAGGGCTCGGTGCGGACGCACATGCGAGGCGCGAGCTACGCACACACGCGCAGGGCTCGGGGCGGACGCACACGCGAGGCGCGAGCTACGCACACACGCGCAGGGCTCGGGGCGGACGCACACGCGAGGCGCGAGCTACGCACACACGCGCGCTTCTAATCGACGCTTTCCTTCGCGTGGCAGTCGTGTGTGTAGCATGAAACATCCCCGTTAAGGGGCGCAGGTGTGGCTCGCTGAATGACGCGGCCGTGGGAACACGGCTCAACCCCGAGTTCCCATGCTCGCCGCCACCTGCCACCTGCCGTACTACGCATAATTCGCGTTCGTAAATGAACGGTAGTGACCACGTGTGCCCACTTTTTTCATCTCGGACGAGGACGCGGAAGACCGGTGGGGCCCAATTAATTTTATCTTTAATGATACCGGAGCGCTCGATCCCGGCCGTGATGGACACTTCTCGAAGCTAATCGATTAAGTCCCGATAACTTTAACATGCAAAACCTATTATAAAATACTCGGGCTGATAAAATATTAATCACTTAGTCCTCGTCCGTTGGATTAAAAAAATGTTGCTAATAACTATAATTAGGTGGTACTACACCTCTCTTCTGGCTTCGTTTGCGACTGGTGTCACATGTTAAATTACGTTAATGACGAATTCAATTACGAAATTAATCAATCAATCTGTTAAAATGTCATTACCAACACAGAAGACGAGGCCGAAAACAATTACTTGTAGGGCAAAAAGCACTTGTACCTACATCCATTATCATCTTGTAGCAATAACATTGAAAAACTCGCTGCTTTTCAACAAGATTCAATAATCGTAAATCTGAAAGCTGACCACAGAACAGTTTGAGTATGATTAATGCATGCTGTAGATGCAAGCAATTTCAATTAAAAGACAAAAACAAGCATAGGATGAAATCTAATTATTCTATTTAAAAGTAGCTAATTCATAATTTTGGAAAAAGAAAAAATAATAGTCTATAACACTGATAATAACAAGAATTTTATTCTGATTGTGAATAAACACTGTAAAAAAACGAAAGCTAAAAATTTAATTCGTAATAGATGCGATAATTTGTTTCGCGGATGATATGTTTAAATTTTGTACCCTATTGACTTCCTCAATTACTAAGACAAATTAGCTAATAAAACCTCGTCATATTACTATGTACCTACCTATCTTAAAATCCCTCAAAGTTCAAACCATTAGACTATGGAGCATGTCATAGTACATTATGGTACAAGTGTCAAAGTTGGTGATTACCGCCGAGGCACTATTGAGACCCGAGCCGTCAGGTGAGGGTCTTAAGAAAGCCGAGGTCGGTAATCATCAATATACACGTGTATCATACGACGTTTTTCAACACACTTGTGAAGAAAATAATACTAAAATGGTACAAAACAGTGAAAACGAGTTGTGAAAATTTTTTCGCAATGGCGGGAAAAATTATTATTAATTGTTGTTTTTTTGTTCGCCCTCTTGAGATGCTCTTGAGGGCAGTCAAAGATCGACGACCATACAGCCTATTCAGGTGTTTATTTGATTTAATCAGTTTTCCGGAATGCGCGCGCACCTTTAATGGCCATAGACTAAAAGAATGAGGTTTCTTTTTTTTTTGGCTTTTCTCTTATAGCCACGTACAAAATGGGGAATTTCCAGTTTCCTTTATTACAGAAAAAACAAAAGTTATATTTGAGTGACAGTTTTATTTATTAAACACGTATAAGTTGAAATTATCTATTTAAATACGAAGTTGTATGAAATGAGCAAGCAATAGGTATCTTGGCAATAGGTAGGATTTTTTTTGTAATAGAAACTTTTTTAAGAACAAAGCAACTCAACCAATAAAATTAAAAAAAAAAAATTCTATAACTCACATTGTGAATAATAGTAATCAAAAGTCACAGTTTGAGTTAAAGGTGTCATTGTGTGCCTAATTGCGGTGAACCGGGAGCCATTTTATGAGCAAGTGTGTTGAAAAATAAATTATAGTCATACATATCCGTAATGTGTGCGTACACTCGAAAAAATTAACCTTCATTGAGCAGCCTAGTAAAAAGGACTAATCATTTGACCTTTGCCACAAGTCTGCACTTGCTGCGTCCTTACTTGTTAGTTCCGGCTCACATAATACTATTATTATGCCTGTTCCGGTTCGGTAGATATTATTTCACTCGTGCCCTATGGCCGTTAATATCATTTAAACGGTTATTATTGAAATTAGTTAAAAAATTTGTCTGTTTTTATCAGATTACATTTCGTAAGAAATTGTTTAAGAAAAATAGCAGGAGCCTGAAAAAACTTACAATGAAAGAAAAACCTGAGTAAAGGAATTTACTTAATCCTTACAAAATACAAAACATTTGCAACGTGAAAGTGTGTTTTTTCGTTGGTTTCTCCTTTAATCAGGCAGCAATGAACCAACCAATCAACGTAAATTTTTGCAAGGATTTTTTTTATTTATTAAACCACCCAGTGGTGATATACTCACCTCTTGTTCAGCAATATTGTATTCATAAATATTATGACTCCTTTGAGACATTTTTATATTTTATATCAATTATCAATTCAGTAAGTAGAACTAAAGTTTTTATATCGTAATAATCGTTACAATATTCTTTGTTAAAATTAATGAAGCAGCAAAAGATTACATTATCTCTTTCACAATTCAATTATGTCCCTTCCAAATCAAAAATCGATCAAGATATTAATTATTTATCAGCAGCTAAATTAAAAATCGAACACGGTACGCGATGAAAATAATTGTAATAAAAAACAATCATCCTTTATGGGCGCCCGAAATGACCAGAGAGTACACTTTCATTTTAATAATACAGGCCAGAGAGGTGACGCAATATACTAGAGTCGATGATGTTCCCAAAAACAGTAAGATAAACAGCAGGTGCGTGTGCCATTCAAGCGAACATTGATTTTTATTAAGTAGGTACGAGTATTAACTGGAAATTGTACACAACATCAACAACATTTAATTTTTTTTAAAGAGGAACCGCCGAGTTTTTTGCTGGTTCTTCTCGGTTGGAACGGCATTCCGAACCCGTGGTAGATTCATTTGACGATTCGAAAGCATTTTGTAAAAATTTATTTGAATAAAAAATTATTCTATTCTATTCTATGCTATTCTTTCTGGACGCGAAGTGTGCGATCAAGAAGAGAAGGAATCATATTCAATGAAACTGAAATAAAGTTTGTAGAGACTTTGTAGATAACACTTTCTTTCTGTATTTTGTCAGATTTCTGTAAAAACAGTCGCAATTTTCTATGAGCTCATTTTGCAAAGAAATCTTTTACTAGTAAATACTATCACTCGTATTATTTTATACTGGGTGTCTAATAATAATTTCATTTGCTTCTATTGAATAATCATCTAATCTACTTTCATAATAGTATCGTAACCGACTGACAGATAACCCTATAAATAGCCCTAGAGCGGTATAGACAGGTAGCCCTTGTTTGTTTGTAGGAAATATTCTTTGAGTAGGTACTTACCCTAGAGGTAGATTAAGGAGGGATTTTTGAAATTCTATCTTGATGAAATCGACGCCATGATGGCGACGATATTCAAATAAGATCCCATCTTTATTCTGTTTTTATGGGCGCATTCGGTTAAGCTTGAAGGTGAACTATGGACATCCTCAAGAATTAGGACCATTCGTGTTTTTTGCCTTTCATTAGATTAGCGCTGAAAATAGTGTGATAAAATATATCTTATAACTTACGTTTTTAAAATATGTAAATGGGGGCATTTTTTGACGCTTGTTGTATGAGATCACATCTCCATGATCTAAAACTCGATGATGCAAGTCCGTATTTGGTGTACGGTGGCAAAAGCAGCTCAATTATAATATCGTCTGTATTCAGAGCCGCGAGCGAAATGTCACTTCGGGTAGTAATTATGGTGTTGTGTTAAATATTATCTGTGGGCGTCACTGCTCTTGAAGGGCAGTAATCAGCGGGTGTGGAACATACAGTCACTGAAAAATATATGTTTCTACCAACAGTTTTAACTTAGGCTATAAAGGAGAAATGTACTACGTTTCTACAGAATTTTCAAATCCGTTCTCAGTAACAGCTTTACCCCAATTTCAAGATTTTAGATTCAGTGCTTTGACATAATATATGAAGAATAGAAATATAGAATCTTGTAGGTATGCAAAAATAAAGAAAATTCTCTTTATTTACGAATAATGTATTATTAATTTTATCTTTAACTATTGCTTATTACGTGGCTAAGTTTTTGTAGAGTTTTAAGATGTTTAGTAAAAGGTGAGAAAAGTGAGGTTTTATTCACTTCCCGCAGAAGGTAAAATTTTAATATAACAATGTAATTTGTGTATTGACTGTACCACACTTGTTCGAAAGTAGGTATTTTAACATGAACAACGATGTATTTGAAACAATGTCAAAATTAGCTTAGTTAACGTTTGTACCTACCTGAGCCCCAGGCGAATTTTAACTTCTGGTAGTAATTATGTGTTTCCAAGTTGCTTTATTATTATTTGTAGCACTGACTTGAACAGTAGCCACAAGCTACGAGAAATAATTTAAACACATAATAGACTGCAAGATTTTTGTCTTCATTTTCATTTCCTGGGAATTTTTTCTTTGTGTGATTTTTTCTTTTGAATCTTCAAAAATCTGATGAATATTTATTTTGTAGATATGTAAAATTGATTGAAAATTGAAATGACTTTGATTATAAAAATATTGTAATATGTGTTGACTTTTAAAAAGTAGAAATATTTATACTTTGAATAAAATAATATTTGACTTCGACTTTATTGCTCTGCGATATAGAAAACAAGCTGTTGCGAAAGTTGTGACTTTGTCTGCGTGGATTTAGAATCTTAAATTCCATCAATTAAAACCTTAATATTCCGTCAAAATAAACCTTAATAAAGAATATTGGCCATGCAGAACTTCATTTATACTCTTCTCTTCCCTCAAGATAAGTTGAAAGTTTGTGTTAGGAGTGGGTAGGTACGACAACAGTGCAACTTTAAACCGTTAATGAAGCTGAAAAAATTCTCAGGATAAAAAGTTGCCTTTGCCGCTCTCCAGATTTTAATCTATAAAATTATTATGATTGCAACATTATAACATCATTTCATTGAGAGCATTTGTGCTGTTGTTTTGGAAAATTAAGTTTTTTTAACTCACACACTTACCACAAATTAATAACACTAAACCCAGATCAAGAGCATAAATATTGCAGACATTAAATAATAAAATACGTATACGGAGTACCCTTCATGCCAATTAGCAATTTGCTGTGAATCTTCTAAACTAAATTAAAACAGTTTTTTCACTAGAATGTGCAAAATTGAATTTTGCAACACTTTTTTAGTGAGATGAAAAATATTTTCTTCAACGCGGAGAAGCAGGGAGAAGCCCTCGATAAACTTATAACATAAATTTTAATGGATGACCAAAATTGGAAAGTTTCCATATTTATTATGAAACCGTGTACAAAAAAGTTCGCAATAACAATCCAGAATTGAGACAATCATCGCAAACCACAGCTAGTATATTATTTCGCCCAGGTGTTTCTTGTAATGATAACTTATTGAAAAGATTCGTGCGGCAGTTCTAGGTAAAGCCCTTATTAAAGCTGCAAGTACCTTTATTCTTTCTTCTGCGTACTTATATTTACAAGAAATTTTAAATGATTCATTCTTTTAACAAGGGTGCGTTGCTGGTCGAATAATTGCTCAGATGTACAATTTTACTTAATTATGTTTTTAACAAGAGGATAAAAGTTAAAAAACATATTGACCCGGAAAATACGTCATAATGATTTTGTTCATATGTCACCTGCCATCAAAATTGGCGATCAAGTTTGCCGTCAAGTCTGCATGTCAAAGAAAAAAATATAATGTGTCCATTTATTTTAAATTTTTGTGTAATATCATTTCGTTCCACCGATCCTATTACCAAATACCAGTAGTAGGTAATACGTGTGATTTAATTATCTTTGCTACTATTGCAAGGTAGAAGGAAAATGCCAGGAGGACGTAGCCCTATGCGTTTGTCCGATCAGATCAGCACTCGGAATATCTTTCCACGCCGCTCTACATAATGCGAAAAATAGAACGAATTGGAAAAACATTGTATGGGAGTAGGTGATCCGTGCCAAGGATTGCGACCCTGAGTAATGAGGATGCAGAGAGACAGCTACTACTGCAGTAGTACTAATTTGTTAGAAGGGGAATAAAAAAATCCCATGTTGTTACTACTACTTCGAATCGCTAAAAAAAAAATTAAACACAATCACAAATCTTCGAAAACTTTATCTTTAACCTAATAAAAGCAAACGTGAACTTATTAAAAGGAAGTCGGTTAATGAGATTAGATTAGATTTCTCAATTACTACCTTAGTATACATTCACCCATGTTTGTCGTATGTTTATGAAGCAGGTACCCACTAATCATTTAAAAAGAATAACTACGGATAATCATAGTACTGTAGAGACAAGTAGAGAGGAATAACGTAGATATTGGATTCTTAAACACCTCTGCGGATGTAATGATGGATTTAATGCCATATTACGGACGATCTAATATAATTATGTTAAGGAAAAGTGCTGTTTAAATAGCAGACCTTTAGATCAGTTCATATTAAAGTAATTTTCCATCAGTTACGGGAATTAATTTACAGTGTTATTGATAGAGATTGGATTTGCTAGTTGGGATGGAAGACTTGTTGCGACCTTTCCGGTGTAACTGAATATTAAATTCATTTGGCTGCTGAATATTAGGTCCGTCGCACGTCAAAAAATTGGGTTTTTATCTAGAAGAAATTCTCAAGAGCCTAAATCAGTTATCATCATCATGATCATCTCTAGTCATCGCTGACCCAATAAGTACCGAAAGGTTTCCTCTCAAAAAGACTTTTCGGAGATTTATGTGCGTTTAAAGCAATTAAAAATAACATATGCTTTAACGGTAAATGAAAACATCGTGAGGTGATCTGCATGCGTATAATATATGTAGAATGTTATATAATATGTAGTATACCAAAATTCGGGGGATCGCGGGTTCGATGCTGGGCACGTACCTACCTCTATCTTTTCGAAGTTAATAATAAGATGGTAACTTGAAAGGGGTATGGTAGTGTACATTCAACCCATATTCGTTATCGGTTTCTATTCGCCAGTGCCGGAACGCTTGGCGGCACGTCTTTGAAGGTAGGGAGGTAACTAGCCACGACCAAAGCCTCCCACCAGACCAGACCAGAGACAATTCAGAAATTATAAATTCCCAAATTGTCTCCGTCGGGAATCGAACCTGACACCTCCCAGTAATAAAACCTTAGCGCTCACCATTACGCCAGGAAGGTCGTCTAGCCGAAGTTAACTAATATCCTCATCACCCCTCCAAATAAGCGGAAAGCTTGTGCTAGGAGTGGGTAAGACAATAGAGCAACGGGTGGGGCTCGAACCTTTCAGTTTTCAGTCCGCACCGTTAACCGTTGGGCTATTGAGGCTTATAATTAAATTCCAATACACATTTTGGCTTGTACCTACCTACAGCCAAGACAACTACTTACCAATGCGCGCTGTATAATTAATTGAATTACCTAAGCGTGAAATATTTAAATTGCCCGTCCTCAATTAACAATTATTATAAAACGACAAAAACCAACCGACTTAAAAAGCCCTTGCGTTGGCACACCGCAGTCCGCATCTAATTGCATTCAGTGCGATATTTTTTAAACTGCAAAATGAACATGATCTTCGCATTACAGCCACTTGATAGATGAAGCGTGTAAGTTAAATTTATTATATCCCTACATTTAATGCCAAATAACAGTATACATAACATAAACTCAGGTTTTTGTAATTACAGCGATATTATCTTACTAGCTGGTGCCCGCGACTTCGTCCACGTGGAGTTTTTAAAAATCTTATAATACTTTTGATTTTCCAGTATTAAAAAGACCCTATCTAGGAGTCCTCACTTTCCAGGTTCATTCAGTCAGTAATAAAAACCGGACAACTGCCTCGTTGGTCTAGTCAAGTGGTTAGCAAGTTGAAGCCTCAATAGCTCAACGATTAAAAGTGCGGACTGAAAACTTAAAGGTCGCAGGTTCGAGCCCCACTCGTTGCACTATTGTCGTACCCACTCCTAGCACAAGCTTTTCGCTTATTAGGAGGGGAGAGGAGAATTTAAATCAAGTTCAGATTGGCTAATATTCTTATTTAAAAAAAAAAAGCGAACGAAGTCGCGGCTATCAGCTAGTTATTAATAAAAACCGGAAACTTTCGCTTACAATCACACAATAGCGCAATGCTACGCCAGAGGTTTTCAAAAAGCCGAGAAAAGGTTACGCATCGATCTTTACGACTCCCACTTCATTTAACCACACCAATTAAGGGTGACTCAATAAATTGAACGAAAATAAAACACGCCACATTTAGTCTCCCAAAAGCGTCGCAAAAAAAAAAAAAGATGTCGCCCGATAACCGAACCGAGGCGTACCAAAAAAGTAAGCAGTATCATTAAGCACACAAAATATGTTTTCCATTTACACAGACGCTCCGAGGCGGTTATAATATTGTATACGCTGAGTGTTTACTCAGTAAGAAGTGCTTCGGATCGGTAACACCTGCCGCGTTTTCCCACGATTGCATTCGGCTTGTCTTCGGTTAAGCTCGGGGGCACTCGGCTTGGCGCGTCTCTTGCATACAAATTACTCACAATAATAAAGTATTAAGTTACTAGCGATAAGCCGCGACTTTGTTCGGACTTAATGGTAGCGCGCGCTAAAAGCCTAAAAAATAGCCTCAATAGCCCAACGGTTAAAGGTACGGACTGAAAACTGTAAGGTCGCAGGTTTGAATCCCACTCGTTGTACTATTGTCGTACCTACTCCTAACACAAGCTTTCCGCTTATTTGGAGAGGATAGGAGGATATTAGTCAACTTCAGGTTACCTAATATTCTTGTTTAAAAAAAAAACAACATCGGATAGAATAAGAAGGCGTAATAACTTTTTTCTTTTTAATCTAATTATATAAAAGGAAAAAGTGACTGACTGACTGATCTATCAACGTACAGCTCAAATCATTGGAAGGATCGGGCTGAAAGGCATACCTACAGATAGCTATTATGGCGTAGACATCCGCTAAAAAGGGTTTTTGAAAACAGAACCCCTAAGAAGATAAAATAAGGGTGTGAAAAAACGAACTTAAAAAAAGTGTAAAATTAGATACAGTTAATCAAAAACAAATGTAGGTTATCAAAATTACTTAAACATTAAAAGACATCCCAGTGTAAATATCTTTCTTACAGACTTTTAAAAGCTTTTGTAGAGCTCCTAAGGATATGAAAAAGAACGAGCGTTTCGACTTCTATTTACTTACTTATTTAATAAAAAAAAATTTAAATCGGAATTTTTAGATCTATAAAATGATTTCTAAAATCTGATTAATTAATGGAATCTATCTCAAAAAATACCTGTACGAAAAGTTAATCTAAAGTAGATACTTAGGTAGCATATTACTAAATTAATATTTAAAAAAAAAAGTCACGCGTCAAGCACATAGAAGCACGACCCACATGCTTTTCAAATAAGTTGGCAGGTAGGTAGGTACGTGCTTCGGCATATCGATGATTATAGATTGTCCAATTCTTTATTTTCTTTTTGGCAGATCACGCCTATAAATTACCGTTTTTTTGTTTTCGGAATAATGTACCAAAATAATGTCGTACTTTATTGACGTTTAGTGAAGTGCCCTGTGCATAACAAACAACCACAGACTAAAACACAGTTCTTGAAAGACGATAAATCATTCACAATTATGATAAAAATAATTTGACTTCGTGTAAGTATTGTTTCTGTAAATTTAATAAAAAAAAGGAAATAAAAATAGTAACTATGACTCCAATATTGAATATTTGCAAGGAATTAAGTTGAAATCTTGGAATTTAAGTTCGAACCAAGAGTAAAGAAATTTTTCTTTTCATTTTTTTTTTTTTGACGGCTGCCTTAAAATGTAACTATGCACGCGTTAGTGAAGTGAGTTAACTTCAAAACGCGTGGTTAATAACGTCTAAACCAAGTTTAAATCAAGAGTTATGAGCAAATATACTTGGAAAATCACATACCTACCTACTTATTTATTTAACAAACTAGCTACGTAATTGGGTATACAAATGAAACAAGTAAAATTATTAAATACTAGCGGCTCGTCCTGGCTTCGCACGGCTGGACATTTATTTTTTAAACATTTTGGCATAAACGTACAGTAAATGCAGGACAAGTGACATCAACGCGTAATTTTTAAAAACATTTCACTGAGCAATTTTATTAAACTCGTAATATGTTTCGAATGGAATGTTCGATTTTAATAAACTAAAAAGTAATTTACAGGTATTTAAACTGCCTTGCTTGAGAAATCATTTATTTAGGTAAGGATTAAGGCAAATTGATATTATTAACAATCGTTTCCTATAAGAAGCTTTGTGCGATCAGCCCCGTAAAAACAAATATTTAATATTTCAATCCAGACGAAGTCGGGGCAGGTCGCTAGTTAAACATATTTTGAAAGAAAACCTTAATTATTATTATTATCGATAAAGAACCCAAATCAACTTATTATTTTTTTCTGTTTGTCTGTTACCGCAAACATATGTCAAATTAATTTATCTAAGTGATTAAAAATATATAATAAAATATAAGTACGTTAAATCAAAATTAAAAAATATTTCATTAAATCGATTGAAAGTTCTTCTTAAATAAAATCGATTATTACTTCAAATCGAATCGGTAACGTGTGAAGGCGTCACTAAAGTCAAAATTTCTTGATCTGCCAAAAAGAAAATAAAGAATTGGACAATCTATAATATCATAATCTCTTTCCTTTTTGTTTTATGATACCTACGTTTGTATCGAAATAGATATAGGTACATAGAAACGCACATGAACACATAACTTGTACCTACATCGCTCGGACACAGTCGGCAATGTACATTCCTAGAGTATGTAAAGAATGCATCTTCTAGGCAAGCGCGCACCATCTTAGGCTGCATCTTCACTTACCATCAGGTGAGATCGCAGTCAAGTGCTGGTCTATATATTAAAAAAAAGAATGCAAACAACTAACGCACAGTCGAAAGTGCATGACAGTTGAACAAAGTCAGTGTTGGAAACGCCACATCTAGTACGAATAGTCCATTTACATCGCTTTTACCTCATATCTAATCTTTGCAAGCTATTCTTACAATTCACGAGGGCGCGTGGCTCATGGTTGTGTGTGTGTCGTATCTGTATAAGTGTGAGCGAGAGCTTGCTCGCGTCTGACCGCTTCCACCTAAGCTCCTTACAGGCACACACACATACGCAATGTGCATGTACACGACATAACCACAAGTAAAGAACTATACGTAAAATAATGTGCAGAAGTTAATTTAGCAACTACTTAGGCAGGTACATGCTACATATCTACCTAATTTATGAGTGAGGTGACCAAATGATAAATTAGTTACCTCTTGCTTTAACTACTTTGTTTTTAAGTAAATGTCATTGCAGGTAATAAGGTAAGTTTATTTTTAACATTTTATAAGCGTGCAATTATTTTCAGCGATTATATTAAATTTTAATGTGCACTAATAAAAAGAATAATAAGCAAGAACTAATTTCCATAATAAAGGACCACAAGTCACTTGTTTTGCGATCAAATAAACAATAATTGAACCACCAATTGGAAGAAGGGAATAAAGGCCATTTTTTGCCAAATCGACTTATGCCCATTTTTGTGTACCTAAAACATAGCCCTACTCTGCGAGTTGAAAAGTAGAGATAAATCTCTCTTATTTCATGCAGTTTTGTGCACTCAAAGAAACTGTTAGTTGGAAGAAAGAAATAAATCCCGGCTTTTATTCCCTTCTTCCAACTGATACACTTATGTCCATAGTGTTAACTAGTGATATGCCTGCTTAATTCAAATAAAAATAAATACAAACATAATTTACAATTAATGCCACCTTTGTCTTAAGGTATATTTGAGATATACATGCAATTTAGAGATTAATAAGTTAATTATTGCGTATTTTCTTAAATACGACTTGCACCTATTCGTTTGATGAGGAGGTTCAAGATGAAACTCCAAAAAAGAAAAGAAGAGGTGTTAAAAATACTCATCAATACAAAAAAGAAATGCAAGAGTCATTAGATAAGATAATCGCACTCAATATCTCACAATACAGAAGTTTTGAGTACAGCTCAAGCCAAAAAGTTTACTTGACATGTTCTAAGTTTATAGATGGCTTAGGTAAAGAGCTTTTTATGAGTTTTATGCTTCAGAAAGTATCTGAGAACCCAGCACAATCATTAACTAAGGCATATATGCTTTTAAAATACCAATAAATGAGACAAAAATGAATGACATACATAAAATAACTCAATACATTCTTGACAAATTTTAAAAAAATTATGATATTAAGGCTTTGCCTACTACAACATTCGAAACTGCTGAAATCGATGAAGCATAGAAGAACGTCACTAAGTACCTTCAGTATTTCGAATAAATAAATATATTTTCTCATTATTTTGGCTTTTTCATGCTAGTACTTAATCAATTGGAAGAAGGAAATAAATCCAAGAACTTTATATGTGTATATCTTAGTTAATATTAACATATGTCGTTCTAATTTATCTGTAAATAATCATAATTAACATTATCTTCATTTCGTTCATACATCATAAGAGGCTATGTGCCGATAATTAAAAGTTAAACAGTTTTTTTCGATTATCTCCGTTCCTAGTTTTTGGATTTATTCCCTTCTTCCAATTGGTGGTTCAATTATTATTACAGAGTAAAGTCGAGTGTATATTGTCTCACTGTCTTGGTTTCAATTAGGACTCAACTGAATTTATTCTAGTAATTTATTGTATGGAAAATGAGAAAATTGGAAGATCAGTCGTCGGTTTCTTACTTAAAGATGAAATATTTAATTTTTATCATAAAATAATACGTACTCATGCAATTTGTCTAACATTAGTAAAGCAAGCTATACCTAATGGTAATGGCTATTTCTCTATAATTTTCGAAAATGATATTCTTAAAAAACAGAATACTTAATCGAAAATAACAGAAATTTTAATAAAGCCTAGGTAGAGCATAATTATTGTAAAAATATTGCGAAAATAATAGGTGTTTCTGAACGTTTCGTGAGCCAGTTAAACTAGAAAATGCTAACTCGTAGTGTTAAATAGTTAATTAATTCAAAATAGTTTTCTTTACTAAATGAGCAAAATGAACTTTTGCTAACTGGTCTAAGGGTACAAAGATGTGCTTTTTGATCTGGTGAGGTAAATATTAATATCTGTGTCTGTTTCTCGAATGAGCGAGAAAATAAACAGTTTGCACACACCCTTATCGTAGGATCTATCATTGCTTACCCGTTATGTTAAAAAGAGCAAAAGGCGTATTTACGCATAGCGTGGCAAAAATAGTAAAAGAGTTCCTAGAAATAAAACATAATTGGCCGCAACTGGTAGAGCTGGCTTGGTTGTTTACAATATTGTAGGCCAAATAAGCTGTGAATAAATTGTATATGGAAGGTACCGTTGCATGTACCGGTGGCGATATTGTCTTGGTACAGAACATGATACTACTTGTTATTAAAGCAACCTTGAATTTATTCTTGTTTTTTTACACATAAGCACTTATTTATAGTTTTTATTTAAAGCCTGTATGCTGCGGTGGAAATTAAAACGACAACTTAGAAAGATAAAAGAGGTAAGTATGAGCTCAGAATATTTATTAATGATAATTCTATGTAATAGGTAGGTTTAAAAGAACCAATTTTTATCCGACTTCCAAAAAGGAGGAGGTTATCAATTCGGCCGGTATCTTTTTTTTGTAAAAAAAGTATACCTACCTATATATCAATACCTCCTACGTAAGTTATTGTATCCCACAAAATTGGCATTTTAGGATTGTTGCACTTACCATTTGTTTTCATCTATATGTATTTTATGTGTTCATTTAAAAAAAATCAAAAACAGCATTCTTTAACATACTTTCAAGATGTATAATGTTGTATCGTTATTAAAATGACGACCTATATTGACCCTCACAACAATTAGGTAGCAAGGGAAATGCAGTAATGTACCTACAACTTTTAACTACTCACACTTTTTACTTTTTTTTTTTCAAGACCTTAGAAGAAAACGATTTCTTTTAAATTAAAAAAAAATTCTTTTAAACTACTCCTACAGAAAGTAGAATGATGACTCAATCTATATGTCAATGAAAAAGGCACGATTCTTTTGGCGAATATTTGAGAAAAATCGTTAATAATTTGAGAAAAATCGTTAAATCATTTATAATTGACCGGTGACAGTTAATTGACGACTTTTGTATCCAATAAATATTTATCGACATGTACAGAAGCAATAAAACAAATGTCAGATTACTCGAAAACAGTTCCGGTCAATAAGTTACGATTGCGAATATTTTTTTTTTGTATTTTTAAATAAAACAAGTTCAACGCTAATTAAAAATCAATATGGCTGCAACATAGACGTAATGAAAAGTTAGACAAGATGTCCGGACATTTTTGTTTATTTTTCTTCTTTAAAATTAAACTAATAACTCATACAACAAATAGTCGATAGTTGAATTAGAACAAGTGCAGAAAGTAACCAGATTATCCGCGATGTTGAAAATAATATTTTTCTTTAATTTTATGTTGTTTTTTTATTAACTTTACCAAACGGGAAGTCCAAAACTTCCCGTAACATTGCGTGTTACTTTATTTTTTCAATACATCTTTGTCATTTTAAAGTACCTATTTAAAAAATCATGCATCACATTTACTGAAACTATGGTCTATGGAAGAAATATTTGTCAGTCCCATTAGTCATACTGATATACAAAAATTTATATATTTGTTCTTTTATCAGGCAGTATCAGAGCTACGGATTGAAGTGATTTTTGCATGGGGTATAGTTGAGGACATAGGTATTCGGAAAAATTGTTATAAACTGACCGGATAATTATTATTTTTTAAATTATTATTACTTATGCTTCAAATGTACCCTAAAACTTATAATTTCCAAAAATTGGCATTTTAAACTTTTAACTGACAATATAGAATCATTTACCATTGCAAGAATTATTTTGTTAAAAGAAAATGATATTTTTTAATAAAATAATATTCAGCCATTGCAAATACTTATTTGTATTCGTGCAATAGGTATTATTTAAACATTATTTAAACCTATTTGCGTTATTATTAGCCAGTTTCATTTTCAATGAACGAATTTTTATTTATTTATAAAACTAGTTTTATTTTTATTTATAAAATCAAACCTCGTTAATCGAAATACTGTAAAATAAAATAAAAACATATTTTTGTTTGCGAATACTGTAGGTACCTACATACTCAGATATGTAATATTATAAACAGTAAAAAGATAGTAAGTACCACATAATATTAAGCCACGAGCACACGTCTTAAGGCCGCTGCATACATAACGTGCACGGGACGGGACGGGACGTGGACGGGACGGGACGTGGAGTTTTGGAAACATCGTTTCATAGAAAATGTAAGCGACTGTGCATACGTCACGGAGCACGGACGGGACGGGAACGTGCCACGCGCGGAACGGGAAAAATATCGTCGGCGACGATGTTTAGCACGTCCCGTCCCGTACGTGCCCCGTCCCGTGCGTGATTCCGCTGCGTATGCACAGTCGCCCCGTTCGCTCCGGAGAGCTAAGTAGTGATGTTTGTGTATTTACCTACGAAGCAAAAATGGACGAATGGAAAAACTAATTGAGTGTGTACGATCATTGAAAGTATTTAGACACCAAATATAAAAATTATCTGTGGCGTAAAATTGCAGTCGAACTATCACTCACTGAAAACGGTCAGATTTATTTTATTAATTTATTGCATTGGTATCTCTACTTATATTTTAATATGTAATAATAATTACAGTTGAACTTTTTATGCTCAAATCAATAGGTATATAGTATCAACCTTTGACGACCTCCCTGGCGCAGTGGTGAGCGCCGTGGTCGTATAACTGAGAGGTCTCGGGTTCGATTCCCGGCGGGGGCAATTTAGGAATTTATAATTTCTAAATTGTCTCTGGTCTGGCCTGGTGGGAGGCTTTGGCCGTGGCTAGTTACCACCCTACCGTCAAAGACGTGCCGCCAAGCGATTTAACGTTTCGACACGATGGCGTGTAAAAACCGATTAGGGGTATGGGTTGTATTTACACTGCTATACCCCTTCCAAGTTAGCTCGCTACAATCTTAGAAAAATCCATCTTTCCTTGTTCACATCACTAGCACGTTAGTTCTGAGTTATTGCCACGTTGCGTATGCATTAAAAATTCCCGTCCGTGTTTACTAACCACGTCCGGGCCACGTCCCGTCCACGTCCCGTGCACGTTACGTATGCAGCGAGCTTTAAACTACCCCATTTAGATAAGGTTTAATTATATCGCAAGTAGGTAGGCAGGTACTCTATTGGCGCTCGCTTCGCTTCTACCTATCTCATTACGTCTATGGTCCGCAAAAACTATACGAGAGACCGTGTCACGGCAGTGTTCCCGCTGCGCGCACCTGCCCAACTCTCCCACGGTACACATCGTGTTTGCAACTTTTTGCCCTTTTTCCAGCGCCTGCATTTTAAGTAACCACTTTCCTTACAATTTTAAAAAATTTTGCTTATTACACCCCGTCGCGTCGTTCATTTTGTGGCGCGCTTTTTGACGCATGCGTTTTGTTTATGCACTTTGTAAAATTGTTGCCGCTATTTGGTTTGACTGCAGTTAGTTACGTGCACAATAATTTTAAACGCACGCAGTACTATTATGTGACGCAAGTCTTGAATTTTTTTATACATATGTATTTATAATATTTAATTGGTTTGTGTTATTTTGACGAAATTGTGTGAAGATGTTAAACACCATGTTTTAAGTTAAATGACAGTTTTTGTTTTAGTTAGGAATGTTTTTTTAATGATTCTCGGGATGTTTGTCTACTTATGTACCTACCTTCTTACTACTGCCTACATAAGTATCTATACCTACAATATAGATAATCGTTAGCAAAAACATTAAATATTTTTTCTAATTTTAGGAAAAAATAAAATAGAATTTTTTTCCACATTAGAATAACCTTAATTTAATAAATGTGGAAACTTAATATATGGACGAACTAAAGTTGCCTATATCTACTAGGTACCTGCGTTCAATTCTACTGGCGAAATTATTTAAAAGAGTTTGATGTGTAAAAGCGGACCCAGACTAAAACTAAATTGTATTGTTATTGAACTATAACGGTTGCTGTTCTTATAGAGTAGTTTAATAAATCACAGACAGACTAAGTCTGAAATCTATAGACCGCATCTCACTCTGTTCAGATCAAGACAGAGTTAAAACGAGACAGATTTATGTCAGAGTATATTTTGTGTCTCGTTTTAACTCTAACTTAAGTCCGAGCTGAGTTAGATCACGCTCTATAGATCTCAGTATGTCTGAATTCACTTGGAGAAAAAATATATTCGATCCTTAGTTTACATTAATTAATGAATTAATTAGGAAAACTCCGTTCTTCTAATAAAGATAATATCTCCTCCATTAAAGAAACAAAAGCCGATATACATAGTTCATAACGCTACAGTCTCGAGTACAGGGCCCATACAGAATTACCCATTATCCTCTATCAATTTCCAAAAGTTTAAGTCCTCGATGACACCCCGTTTTATTCGTTTTTATAATGGAAACTATATCGAAACGCTTTTCCTAACCGAGTGGCGCGAAAACCCATCACGCCTAGGTCGGCCTCCCGCCGTGATTGGCCCCCCAATGACCAATAGCAGCGCATCGATGCGCACGCCTGTCGCCTACCCGACTATTTTCCGATTTGAATAGGATTTGAAATTCGATTACGTTCTAAATTCAAAATTTTTTTGTTCTTTTATTACAATCATTGTTTGGTGAACCTCAATAGCCCAACGGTTAAAGGTACGGACTGAAAACTGAAAGGTCGCAGGATCGACCCAACCCGTTGCACTACTGTCGAATCAACTCCTAGCATAAGCTTTTCGCTTATTTGGAGGGGATAGGAGGATATTAGTCAAGTTCTGCTTGGCCAAATTTCTTTTTCATAAAAAAAACATACTTATGTATTGATAGCATTTGAAAGACTTAAGGGTAATGCCACAATATGACTGGTGTCGTCGCGGTACCGCAGCGCACCGTGTATCATGCTGTAGGATAGATAGGATTTTCCTATACAGGAAGCCAGAACGACGCGCGCCTGCCCAGACACCAATTAGCTATCTTACCGGATACCAACTATAAATGAGCGATGATTATCTAGCCTAACTTTTATCACAATATTAATGTTAACTGTTTATATGAAATCATATCACACTATCACATCACACTATAATATTATAAAGGCGAAAGTTTGTATGTGTGTGTGTATGTTTGTTGCTCCTTCACGCCACAACGAATAAACCGATTTGGCTTTGGATTAAAAAATTTGGAATGGAGATAGCTCATACCCAGGATTAATACATAGGCTACATTTTATCCCGGAAAATTAAAGAGTTTCCGCGGGAATCGAAAAACTTAAGTCGCGGGCATCATCGTGATCTCATACGTTTTCGATATTTCAGAGGTTGCTATAATTCTGGTAATACTGAAAAAAAAAAATTACTGCGTACATACCTACCTACCTACAGTCGCTCCGATTCAGTTCAAGTGCGGTTGAATTAAATAGCGTCATCATGTAGCGCCACTCCGCTGCGGGCAGTTCCGCTTAGTGCGGTCTTACCTTTTATTTATCATCATGATTATGCTACGTTAGTTTATTTTTCGGAACCCAAAAATCATAAAAAATGAAGCCGCAATCTTTCACTGCTCATTGATCATGCCATGAAATAGGGTAGTAAATATTGGACGATGGTCAACTTGTCAGATTACATTAATATCTGTAGTCTGTACCTATTAATATTATGGAATATTCCATAGGTGAAGAGCCAGTGCGTCTTACAATACAGCTTTTTCTTTATAAATTGACAACTGAGTCTGAGACAAAGAAAAAAAAATACAAGCGACAAATTGAGAACCTCCTTTTTTCGTCAGTTAAAAAAATATTATTTTTTGGCAGAAGTGTTAATGCACGTTTTTTACGATGACGATAAAACATTTTTGCATTTAAAAAAAAAGGTTTTTTTTTCAGCTCTATACATATTAATGTTTGGTAGGTATGCTTATTTTGTTCGTATAACTTTTGACACACATGATAACATCTTATTATGTATTCATATTTAAAAAATTGCTGACGCTATGGCGTATGAATTTTATTTCTGTAATTTAAAATTTGACTCTGCAATTATACTACTAGCGCCATCTAGTTCAGAACTACGAAACGAAAAAAGTTTCCGTGTCCGTCCGGTGGCGCTAGTGCTGCATTTTCATCGTATCGATCGCTGAAATGAAAATTCTAAATATTAATAATATTATACTGAAGCATGAGCACTACAATTTTTAAATGAAATAGTTGTACATTAATATTTTTCAATATTCTCTGATGCAGTTAGTTCAGTAAATAACTGCTACCTACATAAATAAGGAGCTCATATCGTCAGAAGGAAATGAAGAAAATATTCGTTTCAAAATCTTAATCCATTTATGAAACGTGAACTTTATCAACAAGTCTCATCGTTTCCATAATATTTGGTAAACACATAAATGTTTGCAAATTTCACATTAGCGCTATTCAATACGCATTGTTATTAAACTCGGATCCACACAATGGGCTGAAGCTTTTTAAACACCCGCTGAAATGTATACAGCGCCCTCTTTTGTTGCGGCGTCGAAGGAAACTGCCACGAGCCAAACATGGCTCTATCTCATTCTGTCTAATGTTAAACTCTATGTTTATCTCTTTCAGGACATTGTCGTGTGTCTCACTCTTATCGATCGGATCATTGATCTTTGAAATTCGTCGGCAAGTCGAGTGGCGCGCGCAGTCGTCGGCCACTAATTCCCGTCTCACTCGCGCACGCTACGGTTACCTTCTCTCGTGTTTCTTTTATTGCCGTTTTATTATTTCTTGTAGATGATCACGCGATTGTAAGCTGTCGCTTGGCGCGCACACGTCATGTCCCCCGTCCTTGTCCAAAGCGCGAGCGAAGGGATCTTTCGTCTCGCTCTGGCCGGCGCACGTCGGGCTCGCTGCCGTGCGTCGATGTTTTGGGAAGTGCACCCGCCCGCCGTTCCCACGGTTCACCTTCTGAGTTCTGACTTCCTTACGAAAAAAACAAACAAGAGCACTCTGTTGAAGAAAATCGACGTCTGCCGGTTGCGTTGAATGATTAATACAATTATGAACGCGCACGCCGGCTACCATCTCGTCTTGACGATAATAATAGTTCTTTGTAAAGGACACGTGGTTGGTCACTGTCAGTTATTCTATTCGAAGGTTTAAAGATTCTATGCCTACTCATTATTGCATAAGGTAGGTACCTATTAGGTAGATCCTAAACAGAAATTATGTTCTGCAGACAAAAAAGTTTTTAGATTGATTTTAGAAATCAGTAAGTATAAATGTTATAAGTAGGTAGGTATGTAGATTGTTTTACTGTGGAGCCCTAAAAAAACAAATGTAAGTATAGTTTTTAGTTGTCTTCATTGAAACTGCAGTCTGCAAAAAGCGAATATATTATTGTGTAGACGTAGTACTCTACGTAACCACCGTAGGTATAAATAAGCAATGAGAGTCTGAAAAAAATAATTTATGAATAAAAGAACAAATAGGACTTTGGTCTTCAAGCACTAAGTGATTTTGGATGAGAAGACATCACGAAGTTTCTCAAATGTCTAACATTGATAAAACGCTAAAATTGGCAAACCGCTCTGTTCGGGAACTTTCGTCTTGAATATATATCGATGGTCTTGAAGCAGTTTAGGCACTGATAGATTTTGGATGAAAAGATATCAGGAAGCTTTTTAAATGAACATTGATAAAATGCTAAAATTGGCAATCTACTCTGTGCGAGGACTTCTGTTTTCAAGCAATGAATTTTGAATAAAAAGACATCACGAAGGTTTTCGAATGCTAAACAATGATTAAACGCTAAAATTGGCAAACCGCTTTGTCCGAGGACTTAGTCTTCAAGCACTCAGGGATTTTGGACTAGAAGACTCGAGACGCTTCCCGAGCTGAACATTGATAAAAAGCGAAAATTGACAAAATTCTCTGTTCGGAAACTTTGTTCCTCAGCACTTAGGGATTTTGGACGAGAAAACATAACGAAGCTTCCCTAATACTAAACATTGATAAAAAGCGAATATTGACAAACCGGATTTTCAAGCCTTCGGGGATTTTGAATGAGAAGACATAGAAAATCTTCCCGAATGCTGAACATATATTAAAAGCGAATATTGGCAAACTGCTCTATTCGAGGACTTTGTCGTCAAGCACTCAGGGATTTTGGTCGAGAAGAAACCACGAAGCTTACCGAGCGAAGCAAACCGCTCTGTTCAAGGACATTGGTATTCAAGCACTTAAGGAGTTTGAATAAAAGACATCACGAATCTTCCTTAATTTGATAAAAAGTGAATATTGGCACGACACGTGCACGAAGGCCGTGGGAACTGCGCTCCCTAGGGATATATTTAGTGAGGGATATTGTTTCTTGAGCACATGCCAGTGGAGCGCTTTAGTTAGCTTTAGTGAGGATATGCCCCACTTAATTGAATATAACTTTACTAAAAATAATATGTATAAATTAAAAGTAAAAAACTTTTTTAAAAACAAGCTTTTATTTAAATGCGCTAAAACAAAAAATAAACCTTTTTTTCAATCTGTTACTATCAACTTGTAATGTCATTACACAATTTATATGATATAAAAGATTTTTCCAAATCGGTCCCTCCACGATTACTCAAAGACCCTTCTTTGAGTAATCGTGAAACATAGTTACATAAAAAATAGGTTCCGACGAATTGAGAATCTCATCCTTTTTTTGACTCGTTCTGCTACGGATCTCCTCATTTCTGATTTGATCACGCAGGATACTCCGAGCATAGCTCTCTCCATCGCCCGCTGAGTCACCATGAGTCTTATAAGGCCCATGGTTAACGACCAAATTTTAGTTCCATAAGTTCGTACCGTACATTTATCTTAGTAAAACTATTTGGATAGTTTGGTTTACCATTCTAAATGTTCGTACATAAAACATCACATTCCCATAGTTTTATTTTTCGACGGTACCTAAGTAATAGTAATTCTTGTCCACAAGTTTCTTGCGTCGTTCCCGTTCCATTGAATACACGCCCCGCATGAAGATTCGCCATCTGTCTCTCGTTGAATCACGACGCGTCGATTCAGGCCGTTGAGAGTTGAGACGTCTATTGACCTAACTTATTAAATAGAACATCAAAACAATGGAGAATATAACGTGATGACTTACAACTTGGGCACAGAATACCTAATAGTACCTAAATGGGGCTATTCAAAGGGCGGAACAACAAATTCCTGAAAAGCCGCCAACGTGTTGGTAGTGTCTCTGATACTACAAGTCTAAGTGCATCAGGTGACCCGTCTGCATGTTGGCTCGCTATTTATATAAAAAAAAAGAATATAGAACAATAAGTATCATTGTAGGTTTTTAATTGTCCAAAATGGACTTGGTTTGGGGTTTAGCTTCCTGCGTATAGTTTTAGAGCCTCAATAACCCAATAGCTAAAAACGCAGACTGAAAACTGAAAGGTTGAGGGTTCAGTCCCCACCCGTTGCACTATTATAGTACCTACCCATTTCAGTCAAAAACAAGGGTTATACTTTGGCGTATTTGGAGGGGATAATAATAAAAACTAATACAAGAATAGGCCTAATCATGAAATACTGGGTGGCTGTGGCCACCAGGTTCTCCCCTATATGAGGGTAGATTGGAAATAATTAAATTACATAGTCATAAGGATA
This sequence comes from Hipparchia sbordonii, assembly GCA_038048805.1. NCBI lineage: Eukaryota > Metazoa > Arthropoda > Insecta > Lepidoptera > Nymphalidae > Hipparchia > Hipparchia sbordonii. The sequence goes on from CM076110.1 coordinate 9,231,698, forward strand.
CATTTGGACTAACACACTTAAAAAGTACTTACTTATAAGCTGTAAAATACTTATAATGTGGGTCCCAAAATTCCTAAGTCCGGAATGCTACTGCGAATTTCTTGATAGAAAACGCCAGTGTATATTTTTTCCTAAGACCTAAGGAAAAGTTTACCAATTAGTCACCACACTAACGAGTACTTAAGTGTACTCAAGTGTTCCTACTTAACACTTAACAGCGTCTTTTTACACGAGCATCGTCACGGGTCAGTAATTACGTAATGCAGTTTTGCTGTTGGCACCAAGTTCACACGTCTGTAGCGACGTAAGAGAAAAGGGTCGTTATATAAATTGGATAAACGGGGACAGACTGACGGATGGCAGGAAAAAGAGCGCAATCCATCAATCGTTCATTATTTTAAGACAACATATATGAGCATTTTACATTTAAACTGTCGTTAGTGATTCGATGAAAAATTTTTATTAATTTTTATTCACTTTATTGCACAAAATAGTACAAAAATTTACTTATGAAGGACTAGCTGTTGCCTGCGACTTCGTCCGCGTCAATTTTTGTTATTATGATCGCGATTAAGAAGTTTTAAAAAGAAAATATTTTAAATATGGCTAATTTTCCCCGTTTTTGCAACATTTTTCATTGATGCTTCGCTCCTATTAGTCGCAGCGTGATGTTATATAGCCTTAAACCTTCCTCGATAAATGGACTATTCAACACAAAAAGAATTTTTCAATTCGAACCATTAGTTCCTGAGATAAGCGCGTTCAAACAAACAAACTCTTCAGCTTTATAATATTAGTATAGATTTAAGCACAATGAAAATAAGCTTCTAACCATATGTTTCTAACATTGTTTGGCAGACTCGGAAAATCCTTGACAACTCTTAAAAACTTACAATTACTTATTGTCTATTAGGTATGGTATTAATTAATTAATTTTTTAATTACAAATAGTTATACTATTAAGTCCATGTAATTACAAAATCTTATGTTTTATAAACTTTACCGTTTATAAATATTTTAAAGGGTTTCTATAGAAATTTAAATAATATAAAGCTAAGAAGAGCTACTTGATGCAAATATTTTTCAATATTGAATCGCTTATCCCAGCTTAAGTGACATTTAAAATTTAAATACAGTTTACATCAAAAAAATATAAAACCAATTCTCAGTTTCCCATCCAATAATCAAATCGAGAGATCCTTAATCAAAGTGCCTTATACGGTCACCATTTATGCCCTCTACGGCTGAGAAATTAAACATAATAAATTCAGAGAATATCGTAGGTGTGAGTAAACTGTATTTATTTATAAGTAAATATAGAAAAGTTGGTCTAAAATGTTTGTCCGGACGTCTATCAGGTCTACTAGGTTTACTAGAGAAAAACCTCTTGGCAGAATTTTTAAGCTGGATGGAGGTACTTAGTACCTACTCTAACTTGAAAACGGAATATTTAGTCTAGGTTTTAAACGGAAGTTCGGTTTCATATAGGATGATGATGATGAATTCGTAAAGTAGGTACCTATCTAACTTTTATGAGTTGTTGGTTGAAAACAAATCAATTTTTTCAGTAGCTATCGACAGTGTAGGTAACTGTGTGACTTCATCGTCTATAATATTTTTGGCGAATTTTCAATACTGGAAGAACTAAAATGTTCAAGATGTTGGTCACCATCATCGATATATAGTCACCATCCCAGGAGATGTGTGTCGTATTCAGGTACTTCTTCTTTTTAACCGACTTCCAAAAAGGAGGAGCTTATCAATTCGGCCGGTATCTTTTTTTTTTTTTTTGTCAATCGATAGACGTTCACCGTTGAACAAAGGTCTCTTGCATCGACTTGTCAAAACAAATAAAAGCACTGAAGCCAATTTGGAAGAAAGCTTACAAAAGAACTTGGGAGATTTTACTAGTAAGTTGGATTATTCTTGTCTACTGATTCACTGTCACTGATAGTTCGTATAGATTTTATCCAAGGTACACAGGATGTGTCTATTATCCAGACGAAACCAGAGGGCATGTGCAAGTTATCGAAAATACTTTATATGCAGCATCCGTTACTGCTTGTGGGAAAAGTAGACAGGTGTCACTTATCGCTCTATAAAGAAGCTGCGAGGACTTGATTAACGCCGCATAAATTGAAAATTAAACTCTTCTTAGTAAGACACAGAGTTCTTTTTATATTGGCTTTCACAGTTTTCTTTTGGACAGCCAAATGAAAAAGCCAAGTGTAAGGGAAGTATCAATATAGTCATAAACGACACTGATAAGTCAAGTTAACATCAATTTAGACGCTCGGCTCGGCCTAAGTATGAGATCCAATTAAGGCCTTTTGTGTAGCGTGTGTATCGTACAGGTACACGAGCTACGGTTGTCTTCATTATTTTTTTTTTAACAGCTAATACTTCGTCCGTATGGATTTAGTTTTTAAAATCCCGCAGGAACTCTTTGATTTTCCGGGATAAAAAGTAACCTATGCCAGGTCCTCAACTTTTTAATCACGCAAAAAATCACGTTGATCCGTAGCTCTGTTGCAGCGTGATTAAAGAAGAAACAAATAAACACATTTTCGCATTTATAATATTAGTAAGATCATATTTGTAAGATTAGTAAGAAGGAAGTAAGATAGTAAAAAAGAAGTAAGATAATACATATATCTACATTATACATATCTGCGTTACCAATTTGAATTGCAACTTAATATTATTATTTAGGATTTTGGTATTTGTTATTGTTACCCATGTAAACTTACGATGGAAATATAGTTAGATACCTACATTTGTTATAATTTTAATAAAAAAAACTAAAAACTTAAAATATTATACTTATCCCGTATCAATATTAGGTACCTTAATATGTGTTTTCAGCGGAATGATTCGATAGCCGACCCCATTTTTTTTTTTTTAAATATTAGCCAAGTCGAACTTGACTTATATTCTCCACTCCCCTCCAAATAAGCAGAAAGCTTGTGTTAGGAGTGGGTGCGACAATAGTGCAACAGGTGAGGATCGAACCTGCGACCTTTCATTTTTCAATCTGCACCTTTAACCGTTGGGCTAATGAGGTTTAATCTAAAATTATTTTATTATGCTTACGTTAATGGAAATTACAGTTCTTTAGTACTGCGTAGTTAAGAGCTGTAATCTATAATATATAAAATTCAAAGTCCTGACTGACTGACTGACTGAGATATCAACGCACAGCCTAAACTACTGAAGTTAGAAACTTGAAATTTTTACAGTTGGTTCCTTTTATGACGTAGGTGCACACTAAGAAAGGATTATTGGAAATCCCACCCCTAAGGGGTTTAAATAGGGGATGAAAGTTTATATGAAACTCCGTCATTCCATCCGTTTCCATATAAGTTGGTATTTGAGCTTTCAGTTAAAAATAAAGAAGTACCTACGCGTGTCACAGTTTTTGAAAATTCCACCCCGAAATCTAATTCCACGCGGACGAAGTCGCGGGGGCAAAAACTAGTTTCGTAGATATGGTGCGAACAGACGGACAGACGAAGGTACTGATATAAAAAATCTTACACGAACGTCCATCTCTGTATTAATATTGATACGGCCTTCCGTTCACACGGGGGTCATCTAAATCGTTAAATCAGCGGGAGGAGGCGTGCAGTTATTTGGCTTTCGTAATTTAATACGAAGTAAAACTTTTTTACACAAACTTTGGACATATTTCAAGGGCACAAAACGAGGAAGTGGTAACGATATGATATTGTAATTGTAAGGTTTCTTTTTAAACCAAAAATGCCAGAATAAGTTTATTACATTTTATCGCAAAAAAAACTTATAGGTACAATTAGGTGCACGCACGACGTATCTACTTTTTGTCTGTAATTTCGAAATAATAATAATTGCCTCTTATTAAGCTCGTACCTATACCTACTTAATTATGCTTGCGCCTGATCTCTTTTCGGTCCCATCGAACTATGAGAGTGAGGGAATTAAGAGTGCATATGCATATGCATATCTTCACGAAGACTGGCTGCCGTGTTGAGATTCGGTCGATAGGACTATTACCTACGGGCTAATCTTGGAACGCCTGATCCGATATTGATGAGATTTCCACAGGCAGGTAGAGAGTAAGATAAAGTGCGACCTTGTAGGCTGTGACACTAAAAAGCCGTCATTCATCGTGGTTCCGAAGCTTTTGGCATACCGTAGATTACTCAATGTAGGACGTCGAAATTGGACGCCGCATCGTAATATATCATTGTTCTAAGTAATGAAATAAAATTAAAATAAAATTAAAAAAAAAGGAAAGTAATTACAATTAAAATGATTAAGGAAATGAAATGTAATATTTTAAGTTCAGTTTAACACTCTTCCAGCATCCGTGTTTCCTACCACCTATAATTTGAGTACCTTCAAGGCAAGAGTGAATAAGCATCTTCTAAGCAAGCTACTAAGCAAGGTCTTCTCCAATCTAGACCTCATCAGTGCTATCCAGTATTGTCGTCATGCGCAAGCCTATTTCTAATAAAAAAAAGTAACATCATTTTAGCAGATATCACGTAGACTTAAAACTATACTACCCTAACCTAAAGACAATAGCATTAAATTGCCCTTCACCCTTAATGGCAATAACCATTTCCCACACTCAGCACCACTAGAATCACACGTTAAGCAATTTATAGCCGACTTAACGATCCCGCAACAAGTTGCTTTACGAGACGTTTCATTTGTTTCAATGCATAACCATCGTTGTTGACAATCGTGATTGCAGGATGGTGACTAACGCAGGATAATGCAATCACGGCGATTGATGATTGTAATTGCATTTAGATTGTTGTAAGCTTTGTAAGTTACACGAAAGTTTACGGTCGAAAACAGAGCGAGATTGCGAGTCATTGCATATACTTTCCTACATTAGTAGGTACGATCGTTGCGAACACAATATCTACAACGTTGATAGATTCCAGTATGGAAATATTAAGTCAAAGTGGTACCTTAAGGTCTGTCATTAGACTTTTACTCATTATCTCTCTATCTATACTAATATATAAAGCTGAAGAGTTTGTTTGTTTGAACGCGCTAATTTCAGGAACTACTGGTTCGAATTGAAAAATTCTTTTTGTGTTGAATAGTCCATTTATCGAGGAAGGCTTTAGGCTATATAACATGACGCTGCGACCAATATGAGCGAAGCATCAGTGAAAAATGTTGCAAAAACGGGAAAATTATCCATATTTAAAATATATTCTTTTAAAAACTAATTCTTAATCGCGATCATAATAACGGAAATTGACGCGGACGAAGTCGCGCGCAACAGCTATTCTATTATATTCTCTGAGCACAGATCTTCTCTCAGAGAAGGGTAGTCCATTGACAGTGCAAATTGGCAGACTTGACACACCTTTGAGAACATTATGGGGAACTCTCAGACGTGGAGGTTTCCTTTTTATTTTTTTAAAAAGAATATTAGCCAAGCTGAACTTGACTTATATTCTCCTCTACCCCGCAAATAAGCGAAAAGCTTGTGCTAGGAGTGGGTACGACAATAGTGCAACGGGTGGGGTTCGAACCTGCGACCTTACAGTTTTCAGTCCGCACCTTTAATCGTTGGGCTATTGAGGCTATAATTTATCCTCGCGATATTTTTTTTCATCGTTTATGTGACGTAATATTAAAAATTCAACCAATCAGAGGCCATTGCGATCGTTACACTAATGCAATCATTTTTAGAGAATCTACAACACACACTACAATCTACACGCTAATTACCTAGCGTTCACTAAAATCAATCTCGTGCAAGTGCACGGGAAATTGATTGTTAATTTAACCCATGTAACACTATGTTTACGATTTAACTACATAATAATGTAGGCAATTCGCGGCTTCTTTGCAGCACAGTTTGGCGGAGGGATAACACACACATTTTTTTCTTCTTTTTAAGCTATTGCATAGCTTCTATCGCGGGCCTTGAGCGTGGAGACCGAATCCAGAAATTCTGTAACGAAAATAACCTGACACGGGACTCCTCTCACCGCTAGATGGCGTTGATAAAAAATGCTATGCAATAGCTTTACCGCGGCAGTCCCCGAGTGCCACACGTCTTTTTTTGTTTGTACGTCATCATATTATATGTAATAACTAGGTATACATTTTTATTAGACGCAATACGTAGGTATATAAAAACGCTGAAACGAAGATGTGCGGAAATAATGCCGTTATACAGACCGCTCGTGATACCGTTCAGCTAATGAATTCTCATTTTAACCGTGGGAGTGTGGGAGTTAACTGTGCGTGAGATAGCTTGCTGAAAAAATAAATGATTAGACCTATTTTTCGATGTAATTTAACCTTAACAGTAAAAGACATCCATTTTTTTTTTAGGCTGGTAGGTAGAGGATTATACAAGGAGTCATTTAGGCTATTTTTACATTGGAAAATCAAAGAGTTTTCGCAGGTTTTAAAACAACCTAAGTCGGTCTTGCGCCTGAATCCAGCGGCTACTTGCGACTCATTTGATTTCGTCGGTCCACCTAATGGGGGGTCTGCTAACACTGCGCTTCCCGGTGCGGGGTCGCCACCTTAGCACTTTGTGACCTCAACGACCATCAGCTCTTCAATGTGCTTCGTTGCGCAATATTTTACAATCGCATCTTACTGGAACGTATGACTCTACGTCCTTGATGGTAGGGTGGTACTTAACTAGCCATGGCCGAAGCCTCTCACTAGACCACAACCAAATTACTCCAGTCGGGTATCGATCCCGGGACCTCTCACATATAAGGACACGGCGGCGCCAGGGAAATCATCACATGTTATTGGTATAAAATTTAACGACACAAAATGCTGCTACTCATACTCAATAAGACGTGATCTAGTTCTGAATATTAATTATGTAAAAATAGGCCAACAATGTATTCCTTTACCAACTTAATATTCGATAAATGAACACGCGATTTACTGTGCTGATTAGGTTTTATGGTGGTAGAGATCGTTATCTTATGCAAACAAGCTGTTGACATCACCTATACGCGTAATAAAAGTAAAGCTGGAAAAGCGGCGTTTTTGTAGTCTACCCCAAGCGATTGGCTGTGTTAGCACGATAGAACCAGTGGGGTTAGTATAAGATTTAACACGATTAATCGTATTCGTATACTATTCGCACTCGAATACCATTCGAGTATCGAATGGTATTCGCATTCGTATAGGTACCATTACTCTTCAACCCGAGAAAAAAAGACGTGTGGCACTCGGGGACTGCCGCGGTAAAGCTATGGCATAGCATTTTTTATCAACGCCATCTAGCGGCTCACTGCTAGAGGAGTCCCGTGTCAGGTTATTTTCGTTACGGAATTTCTGGATTCGGTCTCCACGCTGGCCCACGATAGAAGCTATGCAATAGCTTAAAAATATCCACTAAATTTGAAAACGCAGATAGAGACGAGGGCTAAAGCTAAATAAAATATTATAATTTTTAATATAATATGTACAATTTACATACTCATTATTATTTTATTATTAAACAACCTGGAGACTTTATTATGTTATGCGTAAAACATGTCTATAGTGCGGTAATTTTATTAAACGCTGGATCGATAAAGAAACTTGAAGCCAACGATGGCTAATAGTCGCCATTAAAGTAATTTGATACTTCATAAAAATAAATAATGTATAGGCTTTTGCTGGGACAAAGCCTAATTTAATATCATATTTCAAGAGATGAAACCGGACTAGAGTAGGTAACCTATCGAATACGAAAACGTCAAACTGGTTGTGGTGGATTGTGAGATTCTGATTCAGTTTTCAGCGTTGGGGCTCTAGAGTTAAAAGCTCTAAAGTTAGGCTCTAAGCTCTAAAGTCTAAGTTAGATTTACGTTTGTCATAAAATCATATGTCTAGAAACCAATTTTTTTCATTTAATTTTACGAAGGTACAAGTACTTAAATACTTTTAACTATCTTGCAAATTGGTCAATTAATTTGTTTCAGTGACAGGCAGTCGAATAATTTTAAACAAAATAATATATTAAGCGAAGAAACGCAAGATGGACGTATGATACATAAAAATTAGCAACTTGTATTTCTTTACCTAGGACTTTAAGATTAATTCAAGGAAAAAACGCATTTTTTTCAAGGACAAAATCGATTAACGGGAAGTTTCTCCGATGATTTAAGGCTTGAACAAATAAAACGCGCGGCGAAAGCGGGATGCGGCCATTCAGTCATCAAAGATATTTATTGAATACATATACACATAATAGATAAGTAATAAAGCAAATATATTAGAAGGTAAAATACCTATAATACAATATAATACAATGGCTCACTAAGCGTAACAATACTGTCGCTATTTTCATTAATGAGTTCAATTAATCTAAATATATATAATAGGAAAAGGTGACTGACTGATCTATCAATGCACAGCTCAAACCACTGGACGGATCGGGCTGAAAGGCATACAGATAACTATTGTGACGTAGATATCTGTTAAGAAAGTATTTTTGAAAATACTTACAACCCCTAAGGGGATGAAATTGGAGTTTGAAAAATCGAATTTAACGTGAGCGCAGCCGCGGGCAAAAGCTAGTTGTTAATATAAAATAGAGAAATCCGGGAGAAAGTTTCAGTTCAACTAATCTAACTAATTAAATAACTAATTGGTTTATTATTATTAAAGCAATTTATGCGGTTTTTAAATAATAGTCAATAACTGACATAAAATTTAAAATACTAATAAGTTTCACATTTTTTCATAAATTCGAATTCATCAATCATATTATTAAAATTAATTAAACTATTTGTACACTATATCATAATTATGTTGTTAAATCACGAAGTCTAAAATCTTCAATTAAAGTATCTATTATTCTTCTAGAATAGTGATTATTATTGGCCAACTTCATCGCCATCAAAACCGCTCTGCCGTCGCATGTTGGGTATTCAAGGGTTTACTCGATCTTTAAAGGCTTCAGAGCATGTGCAAAAAGATAAGCGATTAATTAACCAACAATAAAATTGCTCTTTTTGGTCCATAAGCGATACAGTATATCATGCGAACTGTAACAACTTGTTGCAACATTGTTGCTGTGAATAATTACGACTTAAGAATGGTAATTTTAATTATAAATGCTTTTGTAATATTATAATAACTTACAACAGCATCTTGTTTGGCACCTGCAGCCCAAACCCATCCAATGCGATACATCTCCCTTGCGGTTTATTCAAATATTTCGATCAATAGCCCGCGAGAATCTATTGTCGCACTGATTATGGTTTAGCCGAGGGCAAGTGATAGGTACACCCCAAAATAAAACTTTCAAAAAACGAAGGAAACGACTTCAAAAGCACTGAAAATTAGTAGCATTAGTATAAGTAGTATTAATTAAAAATAATTAGTATTAGTAGTATTAATCAATAATGATCGTCACTTACCATCAGGTGAGATCGCAGTCAAGGGCTATCTTGTCATCGTATAAAAAAAAATCAGCAGAATCTGCATTCCGAACCGGTGGTAGATTTATGACGTGTGGACTTGTCATAAGAGCTACAAGTTGGCCTACATGAAATTAATAAATTTTAAATTTGAATAGTAGTTTTAGTATTTATTGATTCTTATGTTACTTTTAAACAATTTAAGTAATCTTAATTCTAAACCAGTGCACAAAAAACTACAGCTTATACCTTTACTCGTACTCTAAGCTAGATAATGATATCGGAACTAAATCAAATAAGGAAAAATTATAATAACCATGAGAAACTCCTTTTTTGAAGTCGGTTCATTAAATTCGCTAGAGATATCGTGGACCTAGAGACATGGTGACACCATGTGATTTTTGAAGGTAGGTACATATTTATTGTTATGTTTAATTTGGAGAGGAAGGATTTATAAGGTTTAACAAGGCAAGCATTCTTTTAAAAAAATAAGTTCGGTACAACAAGGTCATTTAGTCGCACATGCTATTTTTTTTTAACTTTTGTTGCCAGTTCAATTTTATTCGTTTTTATCCTGAATTCACGCCACTCGAAGGGATTCAAAATTCGAACAAAAACTGAATTGCAAACGACGCATATCGACGGGCGCACTATTTGCGCATGCAGTAATCTGGTAGTAGGTATGAGTACTTGCTGCGCTCTTGATAAAGTAATCCTTAGCTGAGTAAATTGCGGGCAGCGCTAATATTTAAATAAAGCTTAATGCTTCATTTCCTTTTGTATTTACTGTCTAAAGAGTTGTGAATATTGAAGAGGTGGTCGTGATTTATAACACTGATCGCATGTTTGATTAGTAGGTACTAAACGTACTTACGTATAATCGTATTCCTACAAACACATAATTTAGTCATGGCCAAAATACAAATTCTTGATGGGGTCCAAAAACAATTGTAAAATTAATTATTATAGTTAACTAATAGTTTAACATTATAGTTGAATAATAAAAAAGTATTATCAGCTATCTCATTAACACAAAATAACGTTGTATTTTTACTTTAGTTAACCCTAAAATTGTAAATTATTCTGGTCTGGCCCCCTGCACTGGTAGCATGGGCAGGAGATAAAAGTTTTATCCCCCGATTTTATCCACTGACAGGGGATAAAATTATCTTTTCCCTATGCTAAAGCATGGCGACAGAGGAGAAGGCGATGTATATTTCTATAAGTATATCCACTGAGTGTTATTACCACCGCTGTTCCCATGCTCGACGGGTGGATAAAGCTAAGCGAGGGATAAACGTTTTATCCTTTTCCCGGGGATAAAATTTCTCCCGCCTATGCTAGCCCTGCTGTAGGGCAAATCGGGGATAAAATTTTTGTCTCTTGCCCATGCTCACCCTGCTGCTCTATCCCCTCAGGGGCCCGGATAGAAATAAAATTCTCCAACTACCGAGTGGACAAATCGGTTACTTAAAATTTAAATCGACGCTGTACCTTTTTTGTTTTTTGAAGACGTGTCAGTACTGACGATATTATTTTTCTTAGCTCTGTAATTCATAGGAATAGCGAACAGGCAGGTATGTATTTTCATATTTCCCAAGCCCTGCATAATATTGCACATGAATAAATTGAGTTATCAAGGTAATGCGATTTAAATTGTCCCGGAGGCTTTGACACCTGCATAGGAATAATCAAAGGGACATAAGAAAGACCTCTATTTGATAGGGCTTCGTGACTTATTGTGCTCGGTTTGTTGCCCATTCGACCATCGTATTAAATTGGAAATTCAAAATTATTTATATCATGTAGGCCAACTTGCGGCTCTTGTGACATGTCAAGATTCTACCACCGGTCCAGAAAGCAGATTCTGTTGAGAAAAGCCGGCTAGAACTTTGCAGTTATTCTTTTCAAAACAAAGTGTTACAATAATATTCTTATGTAGGTATTAACTGCCTCGTTGGTCTACCGATCAGCAAGTTCGACTGCGGATAACGAGGTCCCGGGTTTTTCTGTCAAGAAATTCTCAGTAGGTACCTAGCCCAGAGTTAGGGAAGTTGGTGGCGTGTCACCCCCGTGCTTCGGAAAGCACGTAAAGCCGTCGGTCCTGCGCCTGATCCCTATCCGGTCGTGTCGGATTTCCGTCCCATCGGATTATGAGTGTGAAAGAAGTGTATCTGTGTTTTCGCAGACACTTGTGAACTATAACTATTGTTTATTACTAGATGATGCCCGCGACTTTGTCCGCGGGGTTAAGGTTTTTTGATTCCTGCGGGAACTCTTTGATTTTCCGGGATAAAAAAAAGCGTACTTATCCAGGGTATAATCTATTTACATTCCCAGCCAAATCCGCAAAGTAGTTTTAAGAGTAACAAACATACACACACACACATACAAACTTTCGCCTTTATAATATTTGTGTGATGTGTTACACCAAATAAATAATAAATCGAACTAATCGTGGCTTTAAATCATATATGTATTGACTTCTAAAGGAAAATATAATGTTCGAACGTGGGGCAAACCACGGTCATACAACGCGTGACCAGATATCATAATGGTGCACATATAAGTAGGTGTTTTTGCCTACATTAAGTTACGGCTGTGGCGGTCGGGCCCTTAAACATATGCGTGGAAAATTCGCATTGCGAAGCTGTAAGATAAAGCGTTTAAAATTAAATTGTATTATAATGATTGTAGTGCAAAATGCAAGTAGGTACCTGTTCTTTACATATAAAATGAACAAGACACAAGTTTCCATGCAAACGTAGTTTTGCTCTAATTTAGAAGCTTCATGTTCGATAAAGGTATATCTAAATCCAAGTAACTTTTTTTTTATTCGGCGACAAGATAGTCCTTGACTCCGATCTCACCTGATGGTAAGTGACGATGCAGTCTATGATGGTAGCGGGCTAACTTGGAAGGGCAGTGTAGATTCAACCCATGCCTACCCGTAATCCGTTTCTCTATAAAAATAATTTTTCGTTTAAATAATTTTCTAGAAAACCCCAGAAAAGACCTGAACTACTTCAGAGATACCAGCACAAAAAACTTGTTTATAATGCTACCCAATATTCGTAACAAATTATTAATTAGTATAATATATTTATCAAGTAATTACTGAGCACTAATCATACTGGTAGGATTAAATATTAGACCTGTTTCAGCAATACAATCTCAACAAGGAAAAGCACTTAAAACAAACTTATTAAGATAAACTCTTCATCTGGCAGATTTGCATTTCGCATGTCTACTAAGTTAGGTAAGTAAGCAAATGATAATGGTAAGGCTTGGAATTATGATCGCTAATTCGCTAATTATGGGCCTCAAGAAAGCATAGTCACTCATCGGGAAAAGAAGAGAAATATGCCTTTAGTTTCTCTTCGTGAACAAATCAGAAATTGGGAGATCCGTAGAAGACTCATAAGTACCTACTGAAATAGATACATAGTTCATCGCGTTGGAAAGCCGACGTGACAATGGGCGGGGAAAAGTTAGAACTGCAGCGTTAGCATGGGCAGGAGACAAAAAATTTATCGCTGATTTTATCCATTGACAAGAGATAAAATTATCTTCTCCCTATGCTAAAGCATTGCGTCAGGGGAAAGGAGAAGTACATTCCTATAAGTATATCCACTGTAGATATAAATTCCACCGTTTTGCTCATGCTCAACGGGTGGATAAAACTGAGCGAGGGGATAAACATTTTATCCTTTCCCGTGGATAATATGTCCCCTGCCCATGCTCACCCTGCTGGTAGACTTTGGGGCCAATGGCCAATTCACAACGAAAACACACACACACACACACACACAACGAAAACAGTAGGTGGAGAAGACAAAAAACGGTGAAAGATAAGATATCCCTATCTTAATCATTGAAGCTCTATTGGCCATCGACGACGAAATTGATAATCTCATTCACTCAAAGATCATCTGAGGCGCTCAGTAACCTCAAGTTTGTTGAAGTAAAATGAATCTTTCCACATAATTGCTTTACTATAACTAAGTTATAACCCGAAGTTCCTGTCACGCAAGTAAGCTCAATGTGAAAATTTTGTCACGTCTGTAGGGTTGCCGCATACGAGTTAGAGCAAAATTAAAAAAAAAAAAACATAACTTTATTTAAAATTTTATACTTATCTAAATACTATCTTTAGTTTTGTTTAGGCAAGACTGAGAATTTTTTTATGTACTCATTACCTCAAAAACCCAAGCGGCCTGATTAACTGAAAGATCAAGATTTGCACCAACCATTGCACTATTAATCTTTTATCGTACCCACTCCTATAACATAAGCTTACGACTTATTTGAAAGGGAGAGGACAATATCAGTCTAGTTTAGCTTGGCTCCTTTAAAAAACTGCTCTAATAGGTATGCTTCCAGTATTCAACCAGAGATCCAATCCAGACACATCTTATGAGAGACAACACAAAAATGGCTTCAAGTTTAACACAGAGTGATTATGTGTATTGGAGATCGACGTATCGTGTCAACGAATCTGTGATTCTAGACTCTATGAAGGAATAAAAATCGGATTTTAGGGTGGATTTTTGATAATTCTTAGCTTCTTAGCAGCAAGAAAATTTTAAGATTTTTTTAAATAAGACAAAGATTACATTAAAAGAGCGATAACCCTAGCTCTATAAAAAAAACCTTAGTGTCATGTGGGTGCACAATTAGTTTCGTGTTACGGCGTTTGGCGTGAGTGTGTTTACTTGGGTGTGCTGGATCTATTGAGAAAAGGTGGCGCAATGATCGATTTACGAATCGAGATCTCAATCTGAATTTCAGTCAAGTTTAAGTTTAAGTTGTTCCCACACAGTTCACGCTCAGTCAGTATGGTTTTGTTGCCCACCGTAGCTTGTAAGAGTACCCGCAGACTTACAATTCCTAGTTACACAACTAGAGTACGTAATATACTAATGAACTAGCCATAGTGACTTACGGTAGCTCGCACTCATATTATAAGTCACTATGCCTATAGTATACTCTGCGATTTAGTTGTGCTGTAAGTCTACGGGCACTCTTATTGATCAGTTTTCATTTTTTATTTCTGTTTTAAAAAAATACCAGATTCTTAGAATGTTTTTTTTTATTCGATGATAAGATAGCCCTTGACTGCGATCTCAGCTGATGGTGACGAGAGATATGACAGTATTTATTTAATCCATACCCCTAATCTATTTCTACACACCATCGTGCCAGAACGCTAAATCGCTTGGCGCTAGGGTGGTAGTAATTATTATATTTTAATTCCTAAATTGCCCCACCGGAAATCGAACCCGCTCACAACTGCGAGAGGGAGGACGTCATTTTATGTGTTTCATTATGTTTCAACTTTGCTCTTAACAAAAACAACGCTGTAAACCTATTACCTATGTTTTTCAAGAAAATTACATTAATTTGACTGAAAATATATGCACGTGTATTGTATATAATAGGGCGAGGAAGAAATACATTAAGTATAATATAAATAAGTGTTTTTGATGTAACTTATTAAGAGATAATTTAAGCTGTTAATGAAAGGAAGTCGCGTAATAAACGACTACCAAAAATTTTATAATGAGCAATGATGGTGCAATAATTAAACTCGTGCTTGTTTTTATCGAAGATTAAATTATATCTGACCGGTCGGATGTAATAAATATCCGAATAAATAAAAACTTAAGTCAATAAATAAGATTTTTCAACCTTCTGGCTTCTACTTATAATTAACTCTGAGTAAGTTGAAATTTAAATCAAAAGTAGGTGCTTGTAGATCTCTACGTATGTAGGCTCAGCAGCACTGGTAGCATGGGCGGGAGAAATTTTATCCCCGGGAAAAGGATAAAATGTTTATCCCCTAGCTTAGCTTTATCCACCCGTCGAGCATGGGCACAGCGGTGGAAGAATATTGACAGTGGATAAAATGGGAGAAAATTTATCCCCGCAATTATTGCCATTATAAGAAAATCATGGAAGTAGGAGGTACAAACACCACAATACTTCAAAATTTATGTCAATTCAATCTCAAAAAGTTATTATTTTTATCTATACTCGTGATTTTGACAGTTAATAGGTGATTTGTAGGTGGGTTTTTGTCTGTGGTTTTTGTTTTCGTTTGACCCTTTCTAAAGTCAAAAAAGGACAAGTTTATCTCTTTCATTTGTTCCCATGCTCTAGCCGGGTATGTTGCTCCACTTGTAATGTCAAATAGGGATATATTTCTCCTTCCCCCTGTCGCCATGCTCTAACATAGGGAAAAGGCAATTGTATCCCCTGCCAGTGGATAAAATCGGGGGATAAAATGTTTATCTCCTGCCCATGCTACCAGTGCAGGTTGATTTTATTATCCTCGCGATATTTAATAATAGGTAATCTTATCATTCTTTTAAATTTTTGTAAGTTTATTAATTAGTTTTGTTTCTGTATTACCTACTAAAAGCATCTCATTCATCAATTGTTCTCACACCTAAAGCATCTGGCAGAAATCCACATTTTATATCGATAAGATGTCCTCGTACACGTCTTTTCTATATTTAATTTTAGTTTTTAAGGTTAATTGTACAGAATAAATAAATAAATAACACTCTTAATAAATCTTTTATTGTATACAGTCAATTTGTATTCGTGTATGTAGTCCAACTGTATACCTAACATAATTACACAATTCGCTGCTTCAGAACTAAAGAGCCACATCTCAAAATTAAATTTTTTTCACGAGATTTGATTTTTGATTGAAATTTTTTTTTTTTTTGCTTTTTTGGCTCTCCAACTTACAATGTATGAAAATGCTAAAAAGGCGTACGCGTAAATTATTGTGATTTAAAGGCCGATTTTGACGAATGTCTTCGCGTTATGGCCCTATTTTTCAAATAAAAAGACGTGTGGCACTCGGGGACTGCCGCGGTAAAGCTATTGCATAGCATTTTTTATCAACGCCATCTAGCGGCTCACCGTAGAGGAGTCCCGTGTCAGGTTATTTTCGTTACGGAATTTCTGGATTCGGTCTCCACGCTGCCTGGCCCGCGATAGAAGCTATGCAATAGCTTAAAAATGAATTTCGAAAATTTTGAGATGCCACCCTTTAGTTCTGAAGCAGTGAATTGTATAAGGTGTAACCAGGCGTGGCGGTAGGCGTAAACTAAATTGCCACAACTTTAGATTAACTAGTCCATAATTTATGAAGCAAAAACTCCGCTGTGATATAGATACGAATGATACGATGTAAGTGCTAGTATCTGGATCGATATAAATTGTGCGGATATTTCCCGCTAATAAAACAGCACATTTTTATAATGAGATTTGAACAATTTGCGTTAACTTAAGGACAGACAAATAACTGCTACTTTTTGCTATAGTGGCGCCCGCGTTATTTCCAGACTAGATATTAGTTAGGAAGGTAAGTACCTAGATTCTGGTAGCATGGGCGGGAGAAATTTTATCCCCGGGAAAAGGATAAAACGTTTATCCCCTCGCTTAGCTTTATCCACCCGTCGAGCAAGGGGAAATAATACTCAGTGGATATACTTATAGAAATATACATCGCCTTCTCCTCTATCGCCATGCTTTAGCATAGGGAAAAGATAATTTATCCCCTGTCAGTGGATAAAATCGGGGGATAAAACTTTTATCTCCTGCCCATTCTACCAGTGCTGGATAGTCGATAGAACATTCGTAAAATATAGTCGCATACTATACATAGACTGCTAAAATCATAACCTTTCTTTTTGGCTTTACCGTAAATGGACAGTAGTAGTCTGTGTTTCAGTTTTTACATTTTTTATGTTTTCAATTATTCAGTGGCAACAAGTTCGAATTGAAATGTCTTATAGTTCTTTCATTTCACGAGGGCGCGTGGGTCATGGTTGTGTGTGTGTCGTAAAGTGGGAGTAAGAGCTTGCTCGCGCCTGACCGCTCCCGCCTAGGCTCCTGACAGGCACGCACACTTACGTAACGTGCATGTACACAACGTAACTACAAGTAAAGCTCACGCGTCCTCGTGAATTGCAAGAATATTTCGTTCCCAAGCGAATCTAGGACAATCCACTAGTCACATAGCATAATGGAGTACAGTACATTGAATATATTAGCATTCTAATAGGTATATGTCAATACTAATCCATTCTCGGTAGCCGTTGATATCGTAATGTTAAACATTCGAGTTCGGTGTTTGCACAAGCTGTTTGCCCACGGGCGTGGTAGTTGGTAGGCGTGCGCAAACCCCGCGCAAACCGCCAAGTGCAAACTTCGTGAACCGTAATGTGTGTGTGTGCTGTGTAACCGTATTGAATTGGCGTTGAGAAAAATATTGATTGTGGTACTGTTGTCTCTTTTTTATCTGTCACCATAGCTTTTGCCTGTGACTTTATCCGCGTGGAGTTAGGTTTAAAAAAATTATATCTATTAAATACTTTTAAATAAAATTGAGGTTTCTATTCTATTTGTAATTTCAAAATAACAGCTTTTTACTAAATGCATATAAAATTAAATACTATACTATAAATACCTAAATACTTATAAAAAAAATACAATTTTTAAAATTTTTGTCTGTCTCTTTATTCCGGCTAATCTTGGAAAAAGCGGGACCGATTTTGACGAGACTTTCACTAAAAACTAAGGAGTACCTTATTCCTTATAATATCAGCTATCTTACAACTTAGACTAATTTTTTAACTTTTCAAAACAGGAGTTGTGTTTTCTACCTATGAACATCGATATCTCCGAGATTTCTGAAAATCTTTTTTTAATCGATTGAAAAACTTTGAAAGATGGTCCCATAAAAGTTTTGGGTTCCAACTCCTCAAACCATCAGGTTCAGTTGCAGCATCAGCTGCAGGGGTACTGCCCACCTAAACTGTATGGATTTAGGGACAGGCGATTATAAATACTTAGATATTGTAGGACCAAGTAAAGACTCATCGTTGAACTCCAGGACCTAACTTCTCAAGGCTGATGTTGCAAGTTCGACACTGAAATAACTGCTTCACGTCAATGTTCGATGACAGACTAGCTAGCGAAATGCTCTTGCACTCATATTTAGTGGTTACATAAATCGGTCTAACATGCGTTATCCACTTATTTTTCTGTGATCGAAATCCAACGGTTAAAGGATGCGGACTGAAAACTGAAAGATCGCAGGTTCAAATCCCACCCGTTGCACTATTGTCGTTCCCACTCCTAGCACAAGCTTTCCGCTTATTTGGAGGGTAGGACAGGAGGATATTAGTCAACTTCAGCTTGGCTCATGTTCTTTAAAAAAATGCTCTAATGCGGACTCGAAGACGTTACGATACAGTTCACTCATTTTTTTATAATAAAACGACAAGAGATCTGTTTTGTCTAACATCGAATAAGCTCGAGACATCATTATTAAGATATACCTGATAGGTACCTACTAGCGTTGCCAGACGTCCCGTATTTCCCGGGACATCCCGTATTTTAGGCATAGTTTAAAGTGTCCCGGCAGGACTGACTCTGTTTCGTATTTGAACCGTAACCGTTTTTCATTATGAAATCGATCCAAGTATTCTCACACGCAACATTCGTAAAAAAGCGAGTTGATCACCATTTTTAATTACGATTATAATTGTATTGATTTTTACAGATATGTTAAAACGAATAAAAATATTTTAAAACTAACTCGATCCTCGGAAAAATATCAAAAAAAAATAAAAAAATACACTAAATAATTTTGTTTTTATTTATCCCGGGTAAAAAACTGAAATCCCGTATTTTTTTGCCCATTTAACCATTTGTCCCTTATAGGCTGAAAAAAAAAATCTGGCAACCCTAGTACCTACCTACAGCTAAGTGCGGAATCGCTAGGCATTTTGGCACCATTCTAGACGAGCATGATTTGTATAATAATTAGCTTATGGATAAATTGAGATGGAAATAACTTTGTCATAAATTGTCCTGTCTTATGGGAATAGCATATCTTGTAAATAAATAAAACTATAGTAGGCAGGGAGCCGGTGACGCTAAAATTGGGTAGATGAGGTTTTTTAATTCTCGCGGGTACCTACTCTCTTATTTTTTCAGGATAAAATGCAGACTATAATCCAGACCATAATCCATCTCTGTGTCAAATTTCAGACAGTCGTTGCGGCGTGATTAAATAACAAACATCCAAACTTTCGCATTTATAATAGTAAGCAGATTTTTAACTTTATTTTTTTATAGATAGTGATAACAGAAATACGCATTCTATAAAAATTTGAAGTAGGTATAGTCTATCTATTACGGTTCATACGGTACCTTTGGTACATATGGACTGACAAACAGACGGATTCCCGTTGAGAAAGATAAAAGGATACCTACTTAGGTACTAATAGAAAAAAATATATATATCAAACCTGTACCTAAGTTAAAAAAAAAATTTAACTATCGTACCCACATACGTTTAGCACCAAAACCGATTACCCAGGTGTTAAATCTACGCCTTATTAATATAAAATCAGGGTGCGGCCAGGTGGAACAACCTGCTTATTCCAATACATAATAATGTTTGATAAAATATTTTCCCTATCAAGTGTCTCGCGCAAACACAGTGCTGTTGATTTTTTATAGATTAAACCCAGATATTGTGATGTACAAACACCACGTTCGTAGGTTCGATATACTCAACAAATATTTGATATTAATTGCCCACAGATACGCAGGTATTAGCTTAACTTTGAAGTTAACGTTGAAGTTTTGACGACCTCCCTGGTGCAGTGGTAAGCCCTGTGGTGTTATAACTGGGAGGTCTCGGGTTCGATTCCCGACGGGGCAATTTGGGAATTTATATTTTCTAAATTGTTTCTGGTCTGGTCTGGTGGGAGGCTTTGGCCGTGGCTAGTTACCACCCTACCGCTAAAGACGTGCGGGCCAAGTGATTTAGGGTTCCGGCACGATGGCGTGTAGAAACCGATTAGGGGTAGGTATGTGTTGAATGTACACTGCCATACCCCTTCCAAGTTAGTCCGCTACAATCTTAGTCTTCATCGTCACTTACCATCAGGTGAGATCGCAGTCAAGGGCTATCTTATCATGGAATTAAAAAAAAGTTGTGCCGAAATTTTTTTACCTAATTTGCAGCGAGACGCTTTTCAATCGTCTTCGAGTTGAATAAATGGTCAACCCGTTGTGAAAAGAAAGAAAGAAGAAAAAAGGAAACCACTGAGTAACGGTGTCACAGACCAACAAATATACTAAGGGAGGCCACATACGATCAAGTTATTAATTAAGTTAGTTAGCATAATGCTTAGGGATTCGAAAAAAGACCTAAGTATAAGGTGGGGTATAAACATCGATATAAATGTACCTACTAAGTATATCTAATTCGTCGGGACGATGGGTATAAATCAATTTTATCTAACCGCATAACGCGTAGGCGTATACTCGTATTCCGCATACGTAGCTCACAGAAAAATTCACTACCGTCATTACAATTTACAGTACAAGGAAATAAAAACAACCGAGCCCGCGTGTGTCCGAACAGCGAGGTCCTTGCATCAACAAAGCCTCGGTCCACGCGCTAATATATTCAACACAGCGATTGATGAAGTATAAAATTTCTTAGTACCGTCTCACTCACAATGGAATTATGATAATTTATCGGTTGGCTTGTGCCGGCCGAGTGTGGGAGCGCGCGCGGCACGGGCTTTCCCACGGCATCGCGTCGCGAAGAAGAATGTCTGCTTCTGTATTAAGTTATGCGTCACTTACGCTCTTGTTCTGTCGAGCAACAAAACAGGCTTAATACTAGAACGTCTCAAGCGACGCGCGTTCTCACCGCACGGTACGTCTTGCGTATTGGGAAGGCTTCTGTCTGCGAGTTAAGACGTTTCACAGTCTAGAGGGCTGCGACAGAATTAGAGTAGGTAGCGTCACGCCAGTTTCGACCGCACAATGGGTCGGTGTCGAGTCGACTAGCGGTGCTGGGAACTACTCAGTACTCACACCTTTGCACCGATACCGAATGTTGTTGTTTTTGTCTGATCTAAGTGGGCTGCTTTAATTACAAAAAAATGTGCCGCCTAGCTTGTTAAGTAACTAATACAGGCAAATTGAAATTTTTGATTAAAGAATCAAAGGAAAGCCTTTACGGAAAAATATATGCGAACCGCTTCGTCTGCAATGTAGGTACTAATGAGATTTCGATACAAAATTTCCGGTGGATTGTTCAAAAAATTTCTTTCATGCAAACATTGTCCTGAAAAATTACGAACACTAAAAAAATTTACAATTTTTATTTAAGTTGTAGATGTAGTATAATAAATTGGTCTAATTTGCATAGTAATATTAATAAATATAATAATTTAGTAGGAAGTTAAGTTCAATTTTTATCAAAAGTTTAAAGTAAAACTAGGTACAAATAAGCAGAACAGCGTAACTTTCAAAATGTCACAACCTAGTAGATACAAACTAGGTAGGCACCCATATAGCCACCGGAACAGTAAATAATTTCTTACTGATAATTTCATATGTTACCGGTAAAAACTTTTTATTATAGCAATTTCTATCCGTCTTGTCTGTCTGTGTGACCGACGGAGGCGATAACGCGCCTCGTGTTGCGGGGACCTGCGAACGGAATATGTCAGGGATGCCACTTTGCCGTAATTCCTTTTTATTTTGAAAATACTACTTCATATTTTACTTCTCCATATTTTATTACTAGATAACTTCGTCAAATCTAAACCGAATTTGATAATTCTTTTTTTATTATAAATCTGAAATATTTTGTTCAATTTTGGTGAAGATCTACTAAATATTATCGGAGATAGAGGACATAACTTCTCGCGGATAATCACTCTAAACTTTTTCAGAATCAGCTAGTTTGTTTATAAATCATAGGTATTAATAATAAAATAAAATTAAACGCAGAACCACGTTTTTTATATTCCTTGCTGATTTTTTTACAAACAAATCGTATCTACATTGAAAAACATAAAATAATCGTTTAATACGAAAAATACCATGAGAAATGGAATAATACGGTATTTTTCTTATTTTACCGTTTTGCATTTTTGTTATTATACCGGCTTTACATCTCTAAGTGTGTGTATAAAAAGAAAAAAGTGATCGACTGAATACACAGCTCAAATCAGTGGACGGATCGATCTGAAATTTGGCATATAGATAGCTCATAGCTATTATGATGTTGCCATCCGCTAAGAAAAAATTTGAAAATTCAAGCCCTAAGGGAATAAAATAGGGATGTGAACTTATTCTGAAAATGTTGAAGGTATAATTTGAAATTACAGGAGTACTTTGTATTCTTCTCAATAGTATTTATTTTATATACATTCTCTTGTAATCAATAGCGTTTATAATGTGTATAGGTATATAAGAGTTTAATTCATGAATTGCTAATTATTACCTATGCAACGGTTTATTTTTGTCAGGCGTCATAGTTAGGTACACAAAACCCAACGTCGGTTTAGGTACAAATTCTCAAAAATAAATCAATTTTAATTTTCTTAAAAGTTTAAATTTACAATTTCGAAAAATATAATAATTATATTTTAAAGGAATGAAGCAGATTTGGCTTTGCTAAGGAAAATATTATTGATTTTAAATTGTTTCTTTTTTAACATAGGTAATTTAACGGGATTTTTAGGTGTCACTTTTTCTTTTGTATTCTCAACTAAAAAGACGTAGGTAACAAAGGAGTACGACAATGATTTAATACGTCGCCACGAGTCGCCAGGGGAACGTGTGACGGCAGGGGAACGTGACGTCATTGTCCTGGTTCTTCTCAAGGGGAGCGTCTTGTGCAGCTTTGCCGAGGGTGCGCGTGGGAACGCGTGCTGGCCAGGTGCCATCAGCTGACTGCCTTGGGGTAGAGACAGCTGTTCTATGCTTGAGAACTCTGTAATATTATGAAATTCTATATCTATATTTTTTATTAATGAATTATGTCGTAATTAATTGCAGGGAGAATTATTTTATTTTCAAAACATATTATTAAGAATTTGAATGGCCAAATAGGTAAATAATTTACCATAAATTGTAGGCAATAGAAATTCGTTAAAGAGGTAATAAAGTCCAAGAATATGGTCATAAAACCACTCGTGACATTAAGTGTGCTTAATAATCGGATTTTGCTATGAAAATTCAGAGATATATTAATATTAATTTTTATGTGATTTATAGCAAAAATATTGACTAGGCATTACATGTATGACTTACGGAAAATTATTTTATATTTTTGTTAATTTTTTTACAAAAAATTTTTATGTAGGGATTTTTTTTGATAATCAGACATGTTAAGATACTTAATTATTATTAAAACTATTCTTAACTAACTAACTTCGTAACTATATAAAATTACATAAAAATATAAAATGTATATTTTATAAAATTACTGCCCCTCAAATAAGTCGGTACGTGGCACCCCTATTTTTATCACGGGCGCTTTGCCACAATCGGTGTAGGGCGCATAAAAGCAGAGTGTTGAGAGTCGCGCGCGCCATTCGCTCACAAACCGCCGCGAGAGCAACAATGATCCTTCCCACTCGCACCATGTCCCCACCGCACGGGGCCTTCCACCCGCCGGCGCACGCGCACCCCGACGAGGAGCCCGTCTCACGCACCTATCAGTACAGAAAAGTGATGAAACCCATGCTCGAAAGAAAGCGGCGCGCCCGCATCAACCGCTGCCTCGACGAACTCAAAGACCTCATGGTTACCGCCCTACAAGCCGAAGGCGAAAACGTCTCTAAGCTCGAGAAAGCCGACATTCTCGAGCTCACGGTCCGCCACCTCCACAGCCTCAAGCGACGAGGACAGTTAGTGTTAAACCCCGAAATGTCTTACGCGGAACGTTTCCGAGCAGGCTTCGCTCAGTGTGCAACAGAAGTGTCACAGTTTATTACGAACGCTACAGTGGCGGCGAACGCTATGCATCGACAGGGTCCCGTGGACCCTCAAGCCGGAGCTAGACTGCTGCAGCATCTGAGTAACTGCATCCGAAGATTGGAAAGCCCGCCGGTGGTTCAACCTCAGCCGATCGCGCCCGGGGTGGCGAGGCCGACGCCCGTGCAAGCGATAGCCCCTGCGCCGAGACAACCCCATGCACCCCAAGCACCTCAAGGGCCTCAGCCGGTCCCCAGAACGTCGCTGGAGCGGAAGAGACCAGCAGAGGAGCTCATTGACGTGGAAACGGTCGCCACGAAGAGGCTATACGCGCCGCCCTCGCCGCCTCACAGCCCCGCCTCCGAAACAGACTCCGCCCAGTCGATGTGGCGACCGTGGTGATCCACCCGCCACCTCTCACCATGCTGCCGTATTCTCTATTTATGACATTTCCAGTGGCTACGGAAAATTCCCAACGGAGAACTGTCAAACCCGCATTTCGTCATACAAGCATTTTGTATGTAGGTTTGACAGTTCTAGTTAGAAACTAAACGATAGCCACCGAGGTGGAGAATAGCCCCCATGATCTCGTGTGCTCACCATCCAGGATTGTGACAGCCGTGTGATAGTTACAAATGTTTTGTTGTTTGATACCGTTAACGTTCCTAGAACCGATGTGTGTTGTTTATACTAGTTTGCATGAACTCGATTTGATTTGTTGAAGTTTGTTTTTAATTTAATAAAAGTAAGGTTCTGTTTTTTTCATAAACTTACTGTTATTTTTGTCCTTCGTCGTCTTCCGCGTCGGTAGCATTTATGTTAAAGTTGATAAGTACCATAGAGTATAGCGTAGCACCTAAGTTGACACTGTGATATCTGTTCGTAGTTGCCGCTCGAATAGGATTGTTAGTAGACAAAATGCCTTTTTAAAACCTAAATCGCTATAATAGTGAATGAATAATAAAAGACTTTTGTACATAATTCAATTGTTTTAGTTTATCCCACAAATTAATTATTTTAAAGAAGAAAAAGCTTTGCAAATATTTTTTGTAAGATAAGTTTCATTTTTACTTTACCCACGCAATGAAATTAGCTTCTAGACTATTCATAACTTCAACTACCGATTTCAGAACTTTATTAAGATTTCAAAAATATCGCGAAAAGATTAGACTGAAAAAGACGTAGATATTCCTCTGACTTTAATGTTAGGACTTTTCAAGACTGAAAGCCCTCATCTAAAATCAGTTTAGTACGTTTTTATTTAATGTTTTCATACAAGCAAAGACGTCCGAATTGGATACTTGTTCAGTTAGGCAAACGGTCAATCATGAAATGAAAAGATGACGTGATAAAACTACACGTCATCTAACAGTAATCTGATTGGTCTGCTCTTACACCTCTGCACTTCAGTGGAAACGCATCCATATTATATTCGTACTTCAATAAAATCTTCAATATATTATTTACTAGCGGACCCGACAGACGTTGTCCTGTCTTCAGTTTTTTTACATCCTCTTTGACGAAATTGGCAGCACGCATTCTGTCAATGTTATGTCAAACGCCATAAGGTTACATCAAAAAAGTTTGAATTGTAAAAGCGGTTACATTAGAAATAATTTAATATGGTGGTTAATATTTCTTAAATTTTCTAATTTTCCGCGCAATTTTCTTAATTTTTTCTTTCATAAGAACCTTCTCCTAACAATAACAAACACAATAAAAAAAGAATTAGCGAAATCGGTCCAGCCGTTCACGCGTGATGCGCTTACCAACACATTAAGCGATTCATTTTTATATATTAAGATTAATGTGAAATTGAGATTGTTGTTGTTGTGTCCTTTAATCATAATGCAACTGTTACGGATTAAAATAAGTTTTTGATCATGGTATAGTTGATGTATTGGAGAGTGACGTAGGCTAGGTAGGTAGGAGTGGCCCAGAAAAACAGAGGGTTCCGCGGTCAAAGTTGCGGGCAAAAGCATAATTTTATTGTATTATGTTATTCGTGTAGTAGTATGTTTATGTTAATGCGAAACAAAATCACGAATAATGAAGTTAAGTAAGCGGATAAGTAGATAGGTATATTTATTGGTATATATATGTAAAACGTGGGATGTTTAGTGTTCGGGGTCAATTAAGTCCGAGGCTAATTCGATGCGAATCCGAAATATCAAGTTTCGTCGAGAAAACGGGAAAGCGTGTGAACGCACAGATAATAAAATAAACATTCGCCAAATCCTTCCTACGTCCGTAATAATTTATGCTAAATTATTTTAATTTTATTACTTACTGTTTATTACTTGTTTATAAAGTAAAAGCATACACGTGTCGGTTGAGGTTAAAACTTAGTTGTAGATAGGTTTATGTTGCACTGCTACCTTTCAAATTAGCCCGCTACCGTCTTAGCTTGCATCGTCACTTACCATCAGCGGAGATTGCGTTTCAAGCCACGCGCCTTGTAGTGTAGGGTCCCGTAGTTGTTCGTCACTATATTATGCAATACTTAAAATAATATGTAATTTTTTATCATATTAAAATGCATTTTTTACATTTTAAAATAACATTACATTTAAATATTATAAAATTAATTTAAGCTTTAGGTTAATTTAAATTAAGGGCAAAATGTCACTGGATATGGAAATACGCTTTGAAAAGTTGGAAATTTCAATTCGGCTCAAACTAGAAACTTGAAATTTTCACAGCATTTGAGACCTTTGTATTGAATATTAAACAACTTAGTACCAACTAAGCCCTTTCTGAGAAAAAGACAGCCTTGACAAACAGACAACCTATAAAACGATCCTGAAAGGATTCCGTTTTTTTTTTTCGAAATCCTAAATTGTTATCACGTCTTAAACTATCGTACCTGTATAAATTGTATGTAATTACCTAAAGTTTATAGGCAGATTTTTGCTAAAAAAAACTGACAGAACATTAAAACTCCTCGGTTACGTCACACTGCTTAAGTCTATTCCTCGATTAAACGGTATTCAAGGATGGTGAAATTGGCCTTAATTCAACAAAGTTCGACAAGCTGTCTGTTCTTATATGGACAGATTGCTATCTACCGCGTGCGAAACCGCAGGCAAGCGCTAGAGCAAGTATAATAAAAGTGTAATCATGAAATATTCAAGAGCGGCCCGGGTAAATGTCAATTCTCACGCTGTCAGACTATCGGCAACATCAGCCGTTACGAACGGTTGTTCGAGACCTAATATATTATTTTCGTGCAATGAACTGATGTCAATTTTCACAAGAGTTTTATCCATAGTTCACCCGTCACCATTATAATTCTTCTTTTTTTAATTTTAATTCATTGGTACAGTTAGATGCACAAATAAGCTTAAAACTAATATCTCGCCAAACTGAACAGCCATTTTGATGGCGAGCTGGCGCTCTAATACACAGAATTAAAACCTAAAGCGCCTAATTATAATTTTGTGTGTGTGTGTGTGTGTGTGTGTGTGTGTGTGTGTGTGTGTGTGTGTGTGTGTGTGTGTGTGTGTGTGTGTGTGTGTGTGTGTGTGTGTGTGTGTGTGTGTGTGTGTGTGTGTGTGTGTGTGTGTGTGTGTGTGTGTGTTAGTATGTTTGTTACTCCTTCACGTCACAACAAATGAACCGATTTGGCTGAAATTTGGAATGAAGATAGCTCATACCCACGATTAAAACATAGGCTACATTTTATCCCGGAAAATTAAAGAGTTCCTACGGAAGTTAAAAAAAGCTTAATCCACGCGGATGAAGTCGCGGGCATCATCTAGTTAACAATAATTAACAGTCACTCAGTGAAAGAGTCCTTAGTAAAAACCTTCTTTGCGTAAATAGTTCCCGTCTATTTGTTATCGCACGCCTAAACCACTGCGCTGAAACGATTTCGACATACATAAAATAAACATAATTTTTTTTTGAACCACTACAAATGCCAGTACAAAGTATATCAAGTGTGCCTATAAAATTTGAAGAGTTCCTTCGATTTCTCCAGGATTCCATCATCAGATCCTGACTCGATGACCGCCCATTAAAAAAAATAATAATTTTTCCAAATCGATCTAAGCGTTTTCAGTAATTGGAGGACACATGAGATTCCGACGATTTGAGAACCTCTCCTTTTTTGAATCTGTTCGATTTTGTAAAATAGCTTGGAGACTTAGTATTAAATCAAGACCTAGAAATAAATCTTTATAAAAGATCGTCTTAAAAGAAAGTTTCTTTTAGAAAGTAGCTAATATAGAAATTTTGTAACATTTATTGCTTTTTAAAATCCCATTCTATTGTGTTCTTCAAAGTAAGGTAGGTACTTTATTGTGAAATCATTTAAACGTTCGGTCAGTAAAATACAAACCTATTACACATAAATATTTCCTTCTTTATTCTGGATGAATTATTCAGTTCTTTCAATTGAATTACCGCACAATCCTAAGTAATTATACTGTAAATACTTCCATAAAATTAAAAAGGTATTTAAAAGTATATTATATCTGAGACGTTTTCTTTATAAATTAATGTATCAAGGTAAGTATTGCCTTTAAAATGCATAATATATCTAAAATTTACGTTACCCCTAACTTAAGTAATTTCACTTTACAGTCTAGGGAAACTGGAAGAAATCTATAGCATAGAATAAATTTTTCTAGTGTCCTCTTACGTACTTTCTTGCCTTTGCAGTCAAAACGAATTCGTATTGCACTGCAAAGGCAAATTTATTGTTTCATACTTTGGCTCAAATAAATCATTCTGTCGCTTGCAGCGCAAAACGAAGTCGCTCGGCGCTACAGGAATAAATAACCTTTTTATATTTTTGACCACAATCATTTATTACTTTGTCACTTGCAGTGCAAAGAGAATTCACTTAGCGCTGCAGAAACAAATAAATTATTTATATCTTTGACCACAATACATATCATTTTGTCACTTCCAATGTAAAGTGAAGTTGCTTAGCGCTGCAGAAACAAATAAATTGTTTCATACTTTGACCACAATACATGTCATTTTGTCATTTGCATTGTAAAGCGAAGTCGCTTAGCGCTGTAGAAACAAATAAATTGTTTCATACTTTGACCACAATACATGTCACTTTGTCACTTGCAGCGCAAAGCGAAGCTGCAGAAATAAATGAATTATTTTATACTCTGGAGTTTGGCCATGAAAAATCAACTCTGACGCTTGCAGCGCAAAGCGAATTCAGTTTGAGCTTCGAAGCTTTCGGGTTAAAGTACGAGAACTTTAAGAAAACTCTGGCCGAGTTAGTAAATAATGCGTCCGTATCGTGATACAAATATGTGCATAGCGTGCCAATCACAATAAAGGAGACCAGAACGAAAAGCGACGAGGCGGTTAACCTTTCTGGGCGTATTTAACTTTTCTAACTTTTGTTTTATTGCGCAATTAACATGGAGAGTAAATATGGTTATTACAGCCATAACGGAAAATTGCTGTATTGATGGCCCCAACGGAACACAGCTACAAAGTTAAGTTGCAATTTAACGTGTGGATACTGTAGCATAGGCTTGTGAAATCGCTCGCTGAGCGGCACTATAATAAATTGGTAAATGGTCATGGTTATTTTAATGGGAGTTGATTGAGGTCTGTGCAATAGGAATGGGTCTGGACTAGCTGACGCCCGCGACTACATTCCCGTCGATTTAGGATGGTTTTTAACAGATGAAAACTCCTTGATAATTCCTGAATTATCAAGGAGTTTTTACGTGTTAAAAACCAACCTAAATTTACATGTACTTACGTTATGTTACATGTACCAGGAATTTACCTACGTGTACTTTTTTTCAAACGGAGCAACGGATCGACGTGAGTTTTGCATAGGTATATCCTGAGGATGCTCCGGTGTCGGGGCGAAACGTGCGTCGAGAGTAGTATAAAAGTCTTGTGTGGTGGTGGTGTGGTGAGTGGTGGTGGCATTGCTTGCTTGGGAACTTTGCTTTATTGCTTGGTTGGGGAGGTAAGCGGTGCTTAGCTTATAACTGCATGTTTGACCATACAGATTTTTTCTGTTGGCGGATTACAGCAAAATAATTCTAACATTTTTTGTTATAGGTATAGTTGTTGAGGACATAGAGTGAACATAAGCTACATGCATCCCTTACATCCGAGAAAACATACGATAAAAGTGGTGTTTTTAAAAACTCACAGACAAATCCGCGGGCATCAGCTTGTATCGTAATTACTATACCTACCTGTACAAAGTTTTGAACATACGATTTAAATGCACTCAATTAAAAGAAGGAATCAAAATAAAAA
The DNA here is from genome assembly GCA_038048805.1 of Hipparchia sbordonii. NCBI lineage: Eukaryota > Metazoa > Arthropoda > Insecta > Lepidoptera > Nymphalidae > Hipparchia > Hipparchia sbordonii. The sequence goes on from CM076110.1 coordinate 9,262,171, forward strand.
ACAAGATTAAGTTCTAAATTATACGAGCAACAAAAACGATAATTTGGTAAGTGCAAGATCCTATATCAATAAGCGGTACCATTTCAGTTGTTATCGAACATTAATTATATCAAACCAAAAACAAAAACGATACCCGCTCTTATATGGTGGCCGTAACATTTTAAAGCTTTTTTCAGCCCCTTATTAGTTAAGATAGCGATTACTGTCTTGGTGAACGCACGCGCGCCCAGTATTAGCCCGGTCCGTCGTAATGCAGGAAACATACTTTACATTCAACTCGATGTCTTTTTATTCATTTAATATTTCGTAGAACACAGTCTTGTGATGCTTAAGACAAGCAAACCAGAAACTTGCTTAAGATTGCTCATCCGACATGTCCCAACACTGATTTTTAGTTCTGGATCGCCTTTCCAGCACTTGGAATCAATTACCCCTTAGGTAATCCTGACTCTTCTACGACTCTCCTCATGTCTGATATGCTTATAGTTTTCTTAATGGCCGCCGAATGATATCCCATCACGTGTTAGAAGTAATGTTTGGGCACATGTCGACTTTACAATGCTGTTTTGTCTAGTAGTTTTAGTTAGTTGTTACTCGACATCTCCTAAGGATGCTCCAGTGTCGTCGGGGCGAAACGTGCGTCGAGAGTTGTATAAAAGTCTTGTGTGGTGGTGCATGTGAGTGGTGGTGGCATTGCTTGCTTGGGAACTTGGCTTTATTGATTGGTTGGGGAGGTAAGCGGTGTTTAGCTTGTAACTGCATGTTTGACCGTACAGATTTTTTTTCCGTTGGCGGATTATAGCAAAATAACTTTAACCTTTTCTCGCTAATCATGAACTTCCGCAAAGTAGCGTCTGATTCTTCCAATATTTAGGAGGGGTTTTATTCGGTAGGAGTCAGGCACCATCCATCTTCTCGGATGTCCATGAGGATTTCCCCTCCTACGAGCAAAATAAAGGTCATCGTATCGCGTTGCGTGTTTAAAATAAGTTTCCATCTTAATAAGTCTGGTCCATTGTAATTGGGTGTCGTTGCGTGCGCGGCCGTGGGAAGCGGCGGTGAAAACGACTCGGACCGTAGCCCGCAATTTGTATTTAGTTATGGCCGTGAGATATTTGATTTAAGTGTAACAAAACAACACGATGGGTAAGTACATCTCGATGTTCTTTCCATTCCTTTTTTCGTTCCAAATATAATAAATAATAGCTTCTGAAAACACTGAAATTCTTACACTTGATTAAGCAACTCTAGTGTAATTTTTCAAGTGATCTTAACTTTGAAAATTGAGAATAGAGATTAAGGACCACCACCCTACCATCACCACAATTTATTACTCAATCACCAAATATATTTTTTATCGACAACGCATATTGATGACACAAAAAAAAAAACTAAGATATCCTTCTATCTTGCTAATGCTGTATTATAAATGCGAAAGTTTGTGAGGATGTATGTATGGATGGATGACTGTTTGTTACTCCTTCATGCCACAATGAATGAACCGATTTGAATTTCGTGTTACGTGTTGACTCAGAAAGTCATAAAATTTAACATTTATGGTTTCGTCGTTGTCGAAAACCAGTTTTCGACAAATTTCCCCGTGTTGTTTTTTTTACGAAAGCTGCAATTTGGAATTTATTTGGTATTAAAAAAACGTTGCAGACGCAATATATAAAGCTTGCAAATAAAACTTAAAAATTACTGGATTGATATTACACTATTAATGTCTGTTAAATTTACGCAAGCCTATTTTATGTGTAAACAATGAGTCTTCAAACGAATCGTGGTGAAACAAAAAGTAACAGCCAAAAAAGTAAAAGCTGAGTGGAGATATCGATCGGCTACCAATTTTACGTAACCCTCGATCGGATCAAAGCTTTATTTAGGTATATCAACGTAACAATAACACTTTTGTGCTATTGTTACAATCTTATAAGGAAATAAGAGAATAGATACGATCATAAAATACGATATGATCAATAAAATAAATATTATTTGACTAGATAGTTGATTTACTTAACTGTAATTTTAAGATTTTCGCAAAAGCGTGAATTTTATCTTGATGCACAATGACCTACTACACGTTGCACTTCATTTTTTATTTTATTTTATTTATAAAGTAATACTTGAAGTTTTCTAAAAATAATTTATTGATGTGGTTATTAGTAGCATGGTAAAATTTAAGTAAAAAGGATAAATACCTTGTTGATAGTTAGTTTAAGTTAGTAGGTAGTTTAACCTACATTGTAAGGCATGATATGAGGACAAATAGAGCAAACTCTTATAAATGATCAATGGGCTTTCTTTTCAATTATAGAAACTACATATTATTATGTATGTAGCTGCATTAAAATTTAAAAAAAAAACATGGGCAATCATGGAACTGCCGCCAGAAGTGAAAACACTTCATACTCATAGCTATACAGATAACAAACTCATAAAACTGTTAATATTTTCATGTCGTTGACTCGAAACCACCAAGGTCTAATAATAATTATTAATCTGTCATATTTTTTTGCACCCCTCGCAACCCTCGGGTAAAGACGGCTCTGTTCATAGTTAATAGAATCTCACACATCTCACATGTTTTCAAAGATCACTTACTTAATTCCAAGTCCTACCATACCTTTATGGTCCGAAGGCAACAGACATCACGTTTTTTTTTTTTTTCATTTCATTTAAACTTTTTTTTTTTACTTCGAAGTGTGTCTGATCTAAAGATGCACGTTTAGTATATTTTAATGCGTCGCTTCTCAGAGCCGAGATTTGAAAGACAGCACTTAAAACACCATGTAACATGCTATTACGCGCTACGGATATAAAAAATAGTAATATATTCAATATGCCTTTAATTGGCGTAACTGAATAATTAAAGGTGAAAGAGGTGAAAAAAATATTTAATGGTAGGTAGTCAATTTTCCCGCGACTTCCATGCGGAAACAATCCCACGGGATTTCCAAAAACCTAACGTTTTTGAAAATCCCGCGGCATGTTTTCCCGGGATAAAAAATAGCCTATGTCACTTTCCAAATCCTGCAAAAAATTACGTTGATCCGTTACTCCGTTCCTGCGTGATTACGGGACAAACCAACAAGCCATAATAACAACAAACAGAATAAACATATTGTGAAAATCAGACTCTGGATATTATGTTTACAATCACGTTTAATAATTAACTTGTCCAGTTATTAATTCACATCACTTAGAGTTACAACGCAACACAACTACATTTTTAGGTTAGTTCACATTTCCAACTTTACATCAACACGCGCAGACAGACGCCATGATTATTCCCAGTCCAGCTGGCGCCATATATCCGCTCACCGCGCCCGCGTGATGTCACACCGTACTCGTGGCGACATCTCTGTCCTTCACGTAACATCGCGTGCTTAACATCGGCCATCCTGAAAAGTGAATACCACCAGGTATTCACACACAGGCATTAGTGGAGAATAAGATTTTCAGATGCAGACCTAAATTGACTGAACCAGATCGGACTGAAGTAGGTTTTTAACTTTCTAGAAAATCTATTATATCCTGTGCGTCAACACTGTCCTTGTCAGAATCAGTTGCCGTAATTTAGTGAACTTCGGTTGCACCCATCAGCAGCAACCACCGCCACAATACTCTACAACCTTTCATTTCTTTACACCGCGAAGTTAAATCGACCATTCGGTAGATCCCGCGTCAATTCGCATAACCCTGCTTACATGCACGCTGCACGTGTCGGCACTGTGCACCTCAACACGCCTTTGATCACTATGTTTACCCATTCGCCTGCGAGCGAATAACAGTCAGCGCTAATATGTCCACCAGTGTCACAACTGTGCACTCCCAACCAAACATATAACAACTGCATGTATATGCCACAGTGAGCAAGCTAGTATACCTCTTATTAAGCACTCAGCCATTCAACATCATCCCAAAAGCACTTCCACCGGCGCCTGTCCCGGCACAAGGCTTGACACCTGGCGCGCAGAGCAAAGAGGAAACAGACCAGTGTTTTCAACTGTGAGTGGCGTCAATGCCAATACATGGTCCCAACTGGCATCACAATAACCTAATGAGTTCTAGGGCCTTTAAGTAAGAACCTAGGCCATGGCATCGGAAATTTGGGAATACATCAAATCCAGAACCTCCTAGAAAGATGGAACTAAGAGAGCAAAAGCAACCTCAATTTTGAGATAGATGCAGAATAGTTGCAAACTACAGGGCCTCAACTGTTCGGCCAAAATTGCTGATAAGATGATGAAACAGCAGGTACTACTCATTTAGTCTCAGAACTAAAATCGACACCCAACACTTCTACGAAGTAATCCAATAGTGACTCTCCTAATATGATAGCGGAAATCACCAAATTTCGTGATAGAATGCGTAGGAATCAAACCATGCAACTGGGAGGAGAACTGGAGGAGAAGAAGCGGAAACTGAATATGGTCACAAGGCCGGAAGTTGTGGCTCTTCAACGAATTACGACCTAAGCTTTTCGGATGTGAGTTGAAACTTAAGTTCTTCTGGTGTGAACGTATCAGTGATTTCACTGTCCAGCAAATATTTTGCTAAGGGATTACAATTACTTGCTGCAAACTGATCGGAGATCAATACTTAAGGTGTCAAATGTATCAGTGTGCTTAATTTACGATTTCGGATGGAACTTAATCGTTGCAGATATAAGGCAACCAATGTTTGGTGCACACTTTTAACTTACTTGGATTTTAGTTGACCCTGAGGCACATAAGATAACAGATCAGTTAACAAATCTTAAGGCGGTAGAGCACACATATCAGAGACGAGCCAAATTTCGGTTTAAGCAGTTGATAGTATTTACCCATATTAAAGTCAAAGTATCTGGAACTTTAAACAATATCACTTAAGGAGGTTCTTATAATATTTTCAACAACAACATAGGAACAAACAGTTCTTCGGGTGCGGCCCCTACTTCCGGATAGACATAGTAAAGTTAAGATGAAGAATTTAAAATCAGGTGTGATCTTAATAGCCTCCGTTGCTAGGATAATTAAGTGGTAGCACTGTGCTAAGTCTAAACTAGTGTTTGCCGGGTAATTTCTCAACTTAGCATCACCAATTTTTGGCAAAAGGAACCTGTTCTTGACTGTTAAGACATTCAAAGCTCTGTACTCCGCACACAATCTACTATCAACATTTTTCTTTGACTAAAAAACCGTTAACGCTGATCAGCTACGTTCTACAGTCCGCTCTAGTAAAGTCAATTAAAATAAAAAACATTATTTAGTTATACACTTAATATGAACACATAATAATTTCGTAGATCAGAATATAATTTAACCATATTGTTCGTAAAAGGTGAACCAGAGTCAAAAGACATATTATTCTGAACCAGAATCGGATTTTGTCATGCACTTAAACAAATAAAATTGTAATTTTTTTAAAAAATATATTTTTATTTTCTCTACCAGGGGCCCCAATCATCAATTTTTAGATCGACGGACCTGCGGAAGTCTGTAAGACCCTTTTATCAAGCAGGAAATGAGCTGATGATATTTAACGCCTGTTCAGATCTTCACTATTGATTAATCGAAAACCATCCTGATCACGTCAGCTTTCAAACAGAAAGTAACCGCGTCAAACCCATAATACTCGTATGAGGGTTAAAAATTATAGGAATAGGACAGAAGTCAGAACAGTCTCTACTTGGGTTCAAAATCAGAACATCATAATCAAAAATAAAAAAAATAAATAAATAAAAATTAAAACAGATTAAACAGAATAAACAAAATGAACAGAATGAACATAATGAACAGAATAAACAGAATGAACAATATGAACAGAATGAGCAGAATGGACAAATTTAACAGATAAACAGATAAAAGAAATAATATAGATAGTACAGTATCATAGATAAAAGAGATAAAAGAGATAATACAGATAGTACAGATAGTACAGATAGTACAGACAGTACAGACAGTACAGACAGTACAGACAGTACAGACAGTACAGACAGTACAGACAGTACAGACATTACAGACAATACAGACAGTACAGACAGTACAGACAGTACAGACAGCACAGACAGCACAGACAGTACAGATAGTACAGATAATACAGTTAATAGAGATAAATCAGTTACAGCAGATAACACAGATTGAACGGATAAAACTGATAAAAGATATAATACAGATAGTACAGATAAAACAGATAATACAAATAATACAGATAATACAGATAGTACAGATAATACAGATAGTACAGGTAATACAGATAATGCAGTTAATACAGATAATACTGTTGCACAGATGGTATCGCTGTTGATTACAATAAAATAAATAATAAATAAATAAATAAATAAATACAGATAAAACAGATATAGCAGATAACACAGATTAAACGGATAAAACAGAATGAACAGAATGGACAGATTTAACAGATAAAGCAGACAGAACAGACAGGAAGACAGAACAGACAGAACGTACAGAACGCACAGAGCGCACAGAACGCACAGAGCGCACAGAACGGACAGAACGCACAGAGCGCACAGAACGCACAGAGCGCACAGAAAGGACAGAGCGTACAGAACGTACAGAACGCGCAGAACGTACAGAACGTACAGAATGCACAGAACGTACAGAACGTACAGAACGTACAGAACGTACAGAACGTACAGAACGTGCAGAACAGGACGTACAGGATGGACAGGACGGACAGAACGGGCAGAATGGATAAAACGGATTAAACGGATAAACAGGAAAAAAAATTTAAACAGTTAATCAAGTAAAACGGATAAAACGGGTGAAACAGGTAAAATGGATAAAACAGATAAACAGATGATATGGGTAAAACGCATAAAACTTAAACAGGTGAAATGGATAAAACGGATAAACGGATAAAACAGGTAAAACGGGTTAAATGGATAAACGGATAAAACAGGTGAAACGGATAAACCGGATAAACTGAAAAACAGGTAAAACTGGTAAAACGGATAAACGGATAGAACAGGTGAAACAGGTAAACGGTTAAAACATAAACAGGTGAAATGGGTAAAACTGATAACGGATAAAACAGGTAAAACGGATTTAATGGATAAACCAGGTGAAATGGGTAAACGGATAAAACGCGTAAAATAAATAAACAGGTGAAACGGTAAAACGGATAAACCAAAAAACAGGTGAAATGGGCAAAACGGATAAGACGGATAAACGGATAAAACAGGTAAAACGCATTAAACGGATAAATGGATGAAACAGGTGAAACGGATAAAACGGGTAAACGGATAAAACAGGTAAAACAGGTAAAACGGGTAAAACGGATAAACGGATAAAACATAAAACAGGTGAAATGGGTAAAACGGATAAGACGGATAAAATAGGTAAAACGCATTTAACGGATAAATGGATGAAACAGGTGAAACGGATAAAACGGGTAAACGGATAAAACAGGTAAAACAGGTAAAACGGGTAAAACGGATAAACGGATAAAACATAAAACAGGTGAAATGGGTAAAACAGATAAACGGATAAAACATAAAACATGTGACATGGGTAAAACAGATAAACGGATAAAACAGATAACCCGAGTAAACGGATAAAACGGGTAAACGGATAAACGGGTAAAACAGTAAAAACGGATAAAACAAATAACAAGTGAAACGGGTAAAATGGTTAAACGGATAAAGCATAAAACAGGTGAAATCGGTAAACCGGATAAAACGGATAAAAAGGATAAACGGATTAAACAGATTAACAAATTAACTGAACTGAACAGATCAGACAGAAAACTGAACAGATCAGACAGATAACTGAACAGATCGGTCAGAAAACAGAACAGATCAGACAGAAAATAGATGGTTAAAACCAACAGACAGATAAATAAAAATAAAAACTACGCACCTCAGTAATAACTGTGTCGGAAGAAAAGTCGATTTATCATCATCATCATGATCAGCTGCATTCTCTACGATATTCAGTCCCACAAACTTGATTCTTGTAGTAAAATCCATACGTCCAAGTATAACTCAATTTGCACTTAGTGTCAGACACACGTCAGACAAGTCAGTTTCATGAAAAGCATCTTTTTATAACATCACAGACTTCTGGGTAGCAACTGTTGAGTATCCCTTCGAGCAGATTACAGGTTGACCTGTAGGTATCTATGAACATCAGCTGGAAGTTTCATTCTGCAGCGGCTCGTTTTTTATTGTAAAACGCTTAGCAAACCGCTAATGTCACTGCTTTAACACCTCTCGAGTCGTCTCAATGAAAATCTAGTTTTACGTAACTTTGTCGAGATCCTTAAAAGACATCCTCTTCAAATCTTACAAAATCGCGTTCACATCGCGTTTTCCATACAAAAGTTTTATCGATAGCGACATTGACTGATTCCACATGAAATGTGCTGGCATTTGTCAGGGAAGCCGGAGTTAATCGGCATTTCTTAGTAGCCGCATGAATGCATTTTCTTTATTAGGCACTGATCTCTCTATATTTGGGTCCAATTTTCGTCGTAAATGCCACTTCTGAATGTGAAAATCAGACTCTGGATATTATGTTTACAATCACGTTTAATAATTAACTTGTCCAGTTATTAATTCACATCACTTAGAGTTACAACGCAACACAACTACATTTTTTAGGTTAGTTCACATTTCCAACTTTACATCAACACGCGCAGACAGACGCCATGATTATTCCCAGTCCAGCTGGCGCCATATATCCGCTCACCGCGCCCGCGTGCGTACTCGTGGCGACATCTCTGTCCTTCACGTAACATCGCGTGCTTAACAATATACCTATTTGGCCTTAGCCTAATTAGCCTTCCTTACTCTGTGGTACCAATTAATAAGGATTGAAGTTTTACGAAAATATAAATCCTTTTTATTCCCTTCCTTTTCCGTCGTTTTTATTGTTTTATTATAGGTATCCCAAAATCCTGAAAATAATAATTACAGACAACGTATTATATTATATGTATGTATGATGTTATATAATTATGTATACACGTTAAAGTTGTCTTATTAACAACTAACAACTAATAGATTTAATAATAAAATTATAATGGTTTATGATAAACAGCGCACATATTTCGCAAGATAAGTCGCGGGTGCGGTTGCGTCAGGTCCCACGTCAGAGCATCGAGCGTCGAGCGGCGAGCGTCGTGAGCGAGGCGCGCGCCGTCGCCGCCGTCACGCGCCCGCGCTCTCTGCACGAGCTGCTGGGGCCGGACTCGGAGCACCAATCCCATTAATAATATACAATAATATTTAAAAGTTTGAATGTATGGATGGATACATTCAAACATACTCAAACATACATACTCAATCAAACCGCAAAAACTGAACCGATTTGGCTGATATTTGGCACAGAGATAGATCAAAGTCTGGAATAACACATAGGTAACTTGTTAAGCACGCGATGTTACGTGAAGGACAGAGATGTCGCCACGAGTACGGTGTGACGTCACGCGGGCGCGGTGAGCGGATATATGGCGCCAGCGGGACTGGGAACAATCATGGCGTCTGTCTGCGCGTGTTGATGTAAAGTTGGAAATGTGAACTAACCTAAAAATGTAGTTGTGTTGCGTTGTAACTCTAAGTGATGTGAATTAATAACTGGACAAGTTAATTATTAAACGTGATTGTAAACATATCCAGAGTCTGATTTTCACAAACTTTTTATCCCGCAAAATGAGATGATGAGAGAGAGAGAAAGAGAAAAAAAACCCCAATCCACACGAATGAAGTCGCGGGCATGAACTAGTACCACATTACCTCTGTAGTAAAAGGAACAACACACTACACAACTACAGAAGTGGGAATCATCCGTCCTAAACTAATCACGCCTTAAGAGATCTGATCTCTTAAAACGCTGAAACCCTACCTAAAGCCGTCTCCATCCGCCCCTTATAACGGCCCCTGACCTCACATCTAATCAATTTAACCACAACACGTCAGACAAAACCACCATCTGAACGCGTGGGTAATTATCAGAAATATAATTTAATCGATTACACTAATCATAACCTCCGGGTAATATTTATTCGATTAGGACGCGATTGCTATCGCAATTCCTTAATCAAACACAACGACCTAGACGCGGGAGCATCCAATAGCCGGATGAGTCTCTGGGAGAGACTGAATTCGCAACGTCAAACCCGCCTATTTATATCCGACGGCCGGCGCCAGTCCGGCGCGACAGACGAACACCTGCGCCGCACCTGCGCCGCACAGCAACAATGTTTAATAGCGATTTTATCAAACTACCTTCAAATAACAAAACATCAATTTAAATATGACCCTACCTTCAATACATTATAGTTGTATATCCTTACTATTTTAATATTTCGTAATCAATTTTAAACATGAGGCTAACAGCTCGGCCATCCTGCAACCAAACACGTCCCCGTGTTTTCCCATCCGTCATAATTACAATCACTAATTCATGTCATGGTCACGTCATCATGTCATGGGCTTATCCTCGCCCTCAGTCATAGGCTTACCTCGCCCTCCAGTTACAGGCTTACCTCGCCCTCAGTCAAGTCAATAACAGTCAACTGTCAAACAACGCAACTGTGAAGATGACACGAGCAAATCAAGGCAACGTGGCTCTATTATCCCACTTCTGAAACTAAAAGGAACAACACACTACACAACTACAGAAGTGGGAATCATCCGTCCTAAACTAATCACGCCTTAAGAGATCTGATCTCTTAAAACGCTGAAACCCTACCTAAAGCCGTCTCCATCCGCCCCTTATAACGGCCCCTGACCTCACATCTAATCAATTTAACCACAACACGTCAGACAAAACCACCATCTGAACGCGTGGGTAATTATCAGAAATATAATTTAATCGATTACACTAATCATAACCTCCGGGTAATATTTATTCGATTAGGACGCGATTGCTATCGCAATTCCTTAATCAAACACAACGACCTAGACGCGGGAGCATCCAATAGCCGGATGAGTCTCTGGGAGAGACTGAATTCGCAACGTCAAACCCGCCTATTTATATCCGACGGCCGGCGCCAGTCCGGCGCGACAGACGAACACCTGCGCCGCACCTGCGCCGCACAGCAACAATGTTTAATAGCGATTTTATCAAACTACCTTCAAATAACAAAACATCAATTTAAATATGACCCTACCTTCAATACATTATAGTTGTATATCCTTACTATTTTAATATTTCGTAATCAATTTTAAACATGAGGCTAACAGTAGGTACTCTAGAGTTTTTGTTGCATCAAGTCTCTGGTCTGAATGGTTGAATGGAATAAAAGTCTGATGGTTTGAATTTTGTAGTAAGTTGATCAAATGGCTATATTGTTATATAGTTATGCATTTTTCACTTAAGCACCCTAGTCCAATAGATTATAGGCAGTAAGTTTGCCGACCCATAAATTGGTGAAAAATAAAGGTAACAGTTTTTAAAAATGAAAACTATTACTGAATCGTTTGAGTAGTGGGTTGCTTATTTGGCTGCGGATCATCAGGTCCCAGACTTGTCCCGAAGAAACAAACACTTTTGCATCTATAATTTTATAGTAAGGATGTATAATTATTTAGATAAAATCCTGTTCAAACCCAGTCCGCCCCTGCGCACGCTCGCCACAGGCGATAGTTTTCCCACGGTCGCGGACGGCCAAGTATAGCCCTGCCATTTGCATGTCCGCCCCCCACTGCCTACCACTTTACACGACCAAGTTACGGAGCAACGCTCTCACAGTTCTAACGAATCAAAGAATGTGATTTTATATTTAGCGGGGTGATAGAGCCAATTCATTTGGTACTTTAGATCGGACAGTAAAGCTACTTAAGAGGCGGCTAGATAATATACCAATTATGCGGTGATATATAATGCAACATAATCTGGTTTGGAAGTACCTTAGCATAAATTTAAACAACGAAAGTCATAATGCAAGTAGTTAGTTTTGACATTAGTTACATATCTACCTATCATCATAAGAAAAGCTTATTATACCTAATCTACCTACAAGTTTAGGAAACATATTACGACTTTCTTTTATACGCCACTAATAGCTAATGCCCACAACTTCACCTGCTTTTCAGGTTTAAATGATGTTTTTCTATACAAACTTTATTCAGTTTTCATCGGAAGTTTTTTCAAACAGGTGCAGTATTGATACTAAATATACTACAGAATGTCTTTATATACAACGTTGTCTTCCCTATCCTGGCTGATGCGAGCCTCAAGCTCTATAGATGATTCTCTGGCTCTCTAAAAAGTAAAGGATACAAAATGTAATTGTGGGTTATCCCTCAGAGATAGACATACGTCATACACCATCGCGGACTTTTTTGTAGACCTTTTAAGGTGTACAATACTGTAGTACATTATATTGATCTATCTCGTAGGGTTCAGCCAGCGTTTGCAATGTAAGCGCAAAAAATGTGTTTATTTACGACATCACATTAGAAACCTCTAAAGTTATCAGTGTTTTTCTACTAGGTATATTATTATGCATGTATTACATATAAACTTTCCTCTTGAATCATTCTATCTACTCGTATTAAAAAACCGCATCAAAATCCGTTGCGCAGTTTTAAAGGTCTAAGCATACATAGGGACAGACAGACAGCGGGAAGCGACTTTGTTTTATATTATGTAGTGATATTAATATACCTTAATAACATATTATGTGATTGTATAACACCTACGCTAATTGGTTTCTGTTATGTTACATTACACGTCGCCAAATGATATTAATCAATATTATTGTAATACAATATGTCGTAACTCGTAACTCGTAAGTAGGTAGGTGTCTATATTTTAGTTCAAGACATTCAAGACAATGATTGCTACAGACACTTAATATCTACAATCTATATATATAAAATTCAAAGTCCTGACTGACTGACTGAGATATCAACGCACAGCCTAAACTACTAAAGTTAGATACTTGAAATTTTTACAGTTGGTTCCTTTTATGACGTAGGCGCACACTAAGAAAGGATTATTGGAAATTCCACCCCTAAGGGGTTTAAATAGGGGATGGAAGTTTATATGAAACTCCGTCATTTTTCAAGCTGTTTCCATCAAAGTTGGTATTTGAGCCTTCAGTTAAAAATAAAGAAGTACGTGTGTCACAGTTTTTGAAAATTCCACCCCAAAATCTAATTCCACGCGGACGAAGTCGCGGGGGCAAAAGCTAGTATAATATACCTACTACTCTAGTTATGAAAATTTGATATTTGGAAAATAAGAGTGTTTCCGCGGGAATTAAAAACCCCACTCCTACAAAGTCGCGAGCATCAGCTATTTAAATTATAATAATTATAATGCAAGCTCACGTGGGAAAGCAACCAAATCATTCCACTGTAATCTGTAACCGTAGTAATTAGTGTCTCCCAGTAAATTGAGCCTCGAAATTGAACGGATCTCTTTGTACACGCATCATCAAAAACTAATAATACGTTACGTGGATAACATGTCTACTAAAGAAGCTTTTCATTATAATTACCCCGTGACGCCCATTTCATCCCTTTTCAAATTAAACGCACTACCGCATACAAAACTCTGACGTTACTAAAACCTATAGTCCAGTCAAAAAACCTCAAAAAATGGCCCAACCTCTGGAAAATTGCGAAAGTTTTGAAACTTTGCACATCGAATTATGGGTCCCTGGGGATGAATATGCCAAAAGTCCTCATGCGTACGAGGCGAGCTCTAGCGGCAATTAGCGGAAACAGGACCCTTTTTTTGGTTTTTTGTTAATATCTCGAGAACCCTTGGTCAGAGGTAAAAGTTTACTACTACATAATTAAAGCTTATTAAATTTGCAACAATAATAATTATATACATTTTTCTTGAATTCCTAATAATTACCGAGTTTTAGGCCACTAAAAGATAGCTTTTTCGAAAAATCACGCTAGCGGCGCCCGGTACAATATGGCATTTGTAATAATATTTGACAATCATGGTTTATCATTTTTTTTTGGGTACCAAGGGTGATTCAGAAAATAAACTTCACAGTTATGTACAAAAAAAAGACATATTGTTTATTAAACAACTAGCTTTTGCCCTCGGCTTCGCGCACGTTAAGTTAAATTTTTCAAACCCCTATTTTACCCGTTGTACCCCCTTAGGGGTCGAATTTTCAAAAATCCTTTCGTAGAGGATGCCTACGGCCTAATAGCTACCTGTATGCCAAATTTCAGCCTGATCCGTCCAGTGGTTTAAGCTGTGCGTTGATAGCATTTTTTATTGTTTCTGTATTTCATTTAAATATTTAAAACGCAAAGGTGACAGACTTACTGACTGATCTATCCACGCACAGCTTAAACCACTGGACGGATCAGGCTGAAATTTGGCATACAGGCAGCTATTAGGCCGTAGGCATCCTCTACGAAAGGATTTTTGAAAATTCGACCCCTAAGGGGGTACAACGGGTAAAATAGGGGTTTGAAAAATTTAACTTAACGTGAGCGAAGCCGAGGGCAAAAGCTAGTTGTTTAATAAACAATATGTCTTTTTTTTGTACATAACTGTGAAGTTTATGTTCTGAATCACCCTTGGTACCCAAAAAAAAATGATAAACCATGATTGTCAAATATTATTACAAATGCCATATTGTACCGGGCGCCGCTAGCGTGATTTTTCGAATAAGCTATCTTTTAGTGGCCTAAAACTCGGTAATTATTAGGAATTCAAGAAAAATGTATATAATCATTATTGTTGCAAACTTAATAAGCTTTAATTATGTAGTAGTAAACTTTTACCTCTGACCAAAGGTTCTCGAGATATTAACAAAAAACCAAAAAAAGAGTCCTGTTTCCGCTAATTACCGCTAGAGCTCGCCTCGTACGCATGAGGACTTTTGGTATATTCATCCCCAGGGACCCATAATTCGATGTGCAAAGTTTCAAAACTTTCGCAATTTTCCAGAGGTTAAACCTTGTTTTGACTGGACTACTATAGGTATAAACCTCGAGTAAAAAGAACTTTTCGTTATAATTAACCCTCAATTAATTCAAGGGAAGTTGGAAGAAATTTCTTTTTTAGAGATAAGTTTCACCATTTCTTCTAAGAATATTTTCTTGTGGCTTGTGTTTACATAAAAAATAAAAATAGAATAAATCACATCACATCACACTAATATTATAAAGGCGAAAGTTTGTATGTGTGTGTGTATGTTTGTTACTCCTTCACGCCACAACGAATTAACCAATTTGGCTGAAATTTGCAATAGGGGCAGCTCACATCCAGGATTAAAACATAGGCTACATTTTGTCCCGGAAAATTACAGAGTTCCCATGGGAATTGAAAAATCCTTGATCCACACGGACGAAGTCGCGGGCATCATCTAGTAAATAAATAAAGCCTTGCTGAACATTTGGATTGGTTGTATCTTCTCCCTATGCTAAGGGAGAAGATAATTTTATCTTTTGTCGTGGATAAAATCGGGGGATAAAATTTTTGTCTCCTGCCCATGCTCACCCTGCTGAAAGGATAGGACGTGCGATAAAAAAAAGTAGGGAGCCCCTGCTTTAGCGTCAGCGTTCGTAGAAAGAGACAACTCGTTTGTAATATTATACTGGAAAAGCTGTGCACTGTAATGCGTTATCGATAGATTAAGATGATGATTGAATATTTTGGTCACTGACTTTGAACTATAACCAGCTTATGAAGGTAAACATCAGACAAAATTAAATATTTATAATATGCTTGTGTAAGAGATAATCTCCTACCTACTTGGATCAGTAGATAATCATAATCACATATGAAATTAGTAATTAGTACCACTAAATTTATTTATAAGTAATGAATTATTCAAAAACAACTTTGAATGACACAGTTAATAGGTATTTTAAAATGCAACACCTATAAATCTAATCGTAATTAAATATCTGTCATTGAGTTTCGTACTCTACTCTACTATATTTGGTATACCAAACCGTGACTTAATTTCATAAGAGTTTATGGGATTTCTTGTTCTTATTTGAACCGATAGAAGTCCACAGCTGGACACAGGTTTCTTGCATAGACTTCCACTTTTTCGGTCTTACGCCGCTTGAAAACAGCAGCTCCCTGCGACTAATACGCATCTAACGGGGGTCTGCCAACACTGCGCTTCCCGGTACGGGGTCGCCACTCCAGCACCTTGAGTCCCAAGGTTTATGGGAAGTTCAATCCTTATTTTGACATAAGCCTCCTTATCTTGGAGTTATTCAAGGGGCGGACCAAAAAATTCCTGAAAAGCCGGCAACGCATTGGAGTTGCCTCAAGTGCTACAAATGTGCATGGGAGGCGGTAATCACTTAACATCAGGTGACCCGTCTGCTCGTTTGCTCGATAAAAAAAACAGGGACATTAGTCAAAATAGATAGGTAGGTAGGTAAATCTGGGTAGATCTAAACAAGAACCCAAACAAATCTTTTAAAGAGAAACGGCACGCCAACACGATTCGTGAAGCTAAAAACGAATAAAAAAGCGCCAGAGCTATCACTATTTAAGATACATTCGCGATTTATTGAGAAAACTGATCGCCACCCGTTCCCACGGCTTAAGTTTCCGGCCGCGGCGAATTTTGACAGATAACCACAGACTGCGTCGGTACAGATAACAGAAAAGATAACACGAGTATATATTAAACATTTATATTTTTTAACATTGGCATTGAGAGATATGATTCATCCCATTTACTATTTGAATAATCTCTGATGGTCTTATATGCATAGAATTTTATCAGTACTTTGTCAATCGACTCTTTATCTGAGACTAGCTAAAATCCATAAATTCATCCACGTGGATTAGAGAGATGCATTTGTATGGTTTTTAACGCTAACGTGGGCATACAACAAACGCAGAAATCTGCGTTCTAAAATCGCGAAAACGCGATGCAGACGAACAAATCTATAGGTAATACCGATCGCTGCCGTTAAAAGTAGCCCGACTGCCCAGTCCCTAAGTGTAAATTAAAAATTTTATTTCTAAAAAACAAGCTTTTAGTAGCTGGCTACGTCACCAGACCCTGGATATTATCTAGGACCAGAGTACTTGTTAAGACGAATCAAACGAGCTCAAACTCGATGGGGTTACGATTTACATTTTCATTTTTTTACATTTTCATCAGTCAGACAACGGAAATAATTAATACTACGTTTATGGTCAGTCATGTTACGATTTATAGTAACAGTTAACTGGCAAAAGTCAGTTTCTAGAAACAACAGAAAACTTCGAAAGAATTTTGGTATTCTTAAAGCGATTCATGCCGAAAGCGTACCAAGTGCGTGCCGAATACATGCCGAATGCGTATTGCATGACGCAAATCCGCTTGGAAGCAATTTGCAATAATTTGCCCGTACTCTACAAGGCCCCTCCCATGAAAGATATAATTACACTACATTAGATATACACTTAGCACTTAGGTGCTTCCTACCTCTTGCTATAAAGTTCAATCAGTTTAATGAACATGTTCATTTTATTATACTGAACCAAAGATCATGCTACATCCTAAATGATCTCACTGCATATTGAAATTAAAATTTGTATTACAAACATTTAAAAGATCCGTAAAAAATTTTTTTTTGTATGCTAAATATAAATAATTTTTTTGCTGTCGTTCCAATCTGAGAAGAATGACCATCAATTAAGTGCGCGAGCGCCGCGCCGCAGCAAACTAGTTCTGTAAACTATCGTCGATACTGTTTTTATTATGGACAAACGATACATTCGATTTTAAATTTTTAATCAATTTTTTTTGCTTAGCGGTGCCGGATAGTTGTCGCCTTGTCTCATCATGAGTGTCTGTAATTGTGCGCTTATCTTCTTCATACCATTCTTTGTCTTTTTACTGAAAATTATATAGATACATACTGGCTCACGCCCACGTCAAGGGTTGATGATTCCCGCGGGAATTCTTTGATTTTCCGGGATAAAATATAGCCTACATGCTTTTCCGATGTATAAGCTATTACACTTCAAAGTTTCATCAAAATCCGTTCCGTAGTTTTTGCGTGAAAGAGTAACAATCATCCATCCATCTATCCATTTATCTTCACAAACTTACGCATTTATAATATTAGTAGGATCAATTTTATGTACTTATATCTACTTGACATATATAAGGTCTACTTACTTGTCCTTATTATTTAGCTAGTATCTGTAATTCTCTACATAGTTTAGAATAGAATAGAATATTTTTTTATTCAAATAAACTTTTACAAAGTGCTTTCGAAGTTCTAAAAGAACTGTATTTCGGGCACTACTGCAACTGAAAATTAACGCTTATTATTGCCGAAGCACAGGATAGGCTAAGGATATAAGTAGTACTACATACTAGCTAGTTAGCCAAGACTAGCGTAGGAACATTTTGTCAGTTTTCATAATCTGACATTGATTATACAATTGTCCTATTAATATATCTCAATGTATGATGATATATTTTAAGCTATTTCATAGCTTCTATCGCGGGCTTTGAGCGTGGAGACCGAATGCAGAAATTCCGTAACGAAAATAACCTGACACGGGACTCCTCTCACCGCTAGATGGCGTTGATAAAAAATGCTATGCAATAGCTTTACCGTGGCAGTCCCCGAGTGCCACACGTCTTTTTTTCAAGAATTTTACACAGATTCTCGGAACAAAAATGTTTTACTTATATTCACCTACTCTTTTCCGCTTTAATATTAACAAAAAATAACGTTGTTAGTTCTATTATATTTTTTATTTAAAAATAATAACAATAATTAATTTTTACATACCTAGGAAATATAAAGGAAAGCCCAAGAAATCTGGTTCGCTTCGGATTTCGCAATAATAATTATTGTAAACGACATTATAATTTATCCATTTAGTACCTATAATAAATAATAATAAATATCAAACACAAGGAAATATCACACGAGATTCAATGGTCATAAAAAGACGTAAACATTGAAATTCAACGGATATTAATAGGGATTACCTTATTCGGATTGATTTGTGACCTATTTTTAGGGTTCCGTAGTGAAACTACAGGGAACCCTTATTGGTTCGCCAAGTCCGTCCGTCTGTCCGCAGCATAACGCAGAGACTGAAAAAGTTGTACAATAAACTTTTGAAAAAAAAAAAACTATTATTTTGCGTACCTACCTCCCTTAAACGTAAAGGGTGATGATATTTTTTTTTTACTCGTCTATTCCACTCGTGTGGGGTACGTTGAAAGTGTCTTCCAAAAGTATTGGGAGTACGTCATGAACATTTTTCAAGTTAGGGGTTCGTTTGGGAAATATTAAAAGCTTCAAAGCGAAAATGTAAAAATTTTCGTTCGAGTAGGGCGTCCCCTCCTTCCTCTAAATAACTTATTCTGAAGTGGAACTACGGAACCCTAAATTGCACGTGCCCTGACATGCGATTGGCCATATTTTTTAACCTTTTAATGGGAACTTTAACGGCGTATTTAGAACACGTTCTTCTAATTAAATACCATTTTAATTTTATTGATCTTTAAACGGGTTTAAGCCGTTAATATAAATTATATTAGTGTGCGTACTATAATACTTATTATTACTTAGAAATATTAAATATAATTTTAAGGGTATTTTTGGTTTTTTTTTAATTCTCTTTTAAAGAGCTGAGTCACTGGAGTGACTATGTTGCTCTCATAGGTATACAATGACATATTAACTAAATTTAAACTAGTTATTAGGTCTGTTTTTAAATTATTTCTTACTATCCTATACAACTTCTTCGCCTCCTCCGATATTGGGTTTGCCAGGGTTAGGGTTGGTTTTTCTAGAAAAAAAAACATGACTGAACGACGCAATGCCCAATGGTACAAAATTAAAAGACCGGCCAAGTGTAAGTTGAACTCACACACGAAGGATTCCGTACCGTCAAGCAAAAAACACCAAAAAATCACGTTTCTTGTATGGGAACCCCCCTTTATTTTATTTTATTTTTATTATTTGTTGTTATATCGGCAATACACATTCTGTGAAAATTTTAAGTATCTAACTATTACGGTTCATGAAATACAGCCCGCTGACAGACAGACGGACGGACGGACAGCGAAGGCTTAGTAGTAGCGTCCCGACACCTTTTGCGTACGGAATCCTAAAAAAAATTAAAATTACTTTGTATATGTAATATCTACATAAATGAAAGTGGAATTATCGATGTTGTTTTTAAAAGTATTTCTTATTTATATTTTAACTATTGAATGCCTATTCGAAGCGCGTTATATTTTATTTGACAGTTTATTATGGAGTACTGAAAATTAACGCTGAGTATTATTGCCAAAGCACAGGATAAGGCGGTAA
Organism: Hipparchia sbordonii; assembly: GCA_038048805.1. Classification (NCBI taxonomy): domain Eukaryota; kingdom Metazoa; phylum Arthropoda; class Insecta; order Lepidoptera; family Nymphalidae; genus Hipparchia; species Hipparchia sbordonii. The sequence continues at coordinate 9,282,410 of CM076110.1, forward strand.
GTATGAGTAAGTACCTACTTATACAATTCCGGTAGTTCTTCATAGCTGAAATGCAGCAAATAAAATAGTGTCTTTAGACTATAAAAATGTGTTTGACATTTTATTTTCAACTCTGTGTACCAATATTTGCTGAATTAAATTTTTTATGTATTTTTTAAATTCAAACTCTACTAAATGAACCTTTGAAGAAATCTACTCACACGGTCTATACCTATAGGTTAAAGGTACCTAATGAAAATCCTTATTAATAAATCTAATGTAGCACAAAGTCCTAACAGATTTAAAACTTGTTTACCTTGAGACAAGTTGAATATTTAAAATGTTATTGTTTTTATGATAGCAGAAATAATAATGTGTTTAGATTCGAGATTATCTGCGTTTTCAATTTTAAGGTAAGACCGCATTATGCGGAGTTGCCCTGCGGTCTATCTGTGGTTTTATTTTAAAAACCGCACTTGAACTGCATCGGAAGGAGTGGATAACTAATGGTCATTTTGGACTAGCTTAAAACAAAAATTGTTACCGAGATGAAACTGTCACACTGTGGTATATGCACCTACAGTTTTTAATGTAACTAATAACTATTTATTATCAGTCTATTTTTAAAAAGCAAGACAAATATATTGAATCGTTCTTAAAACACGAGTCTAATTGATCCCCAGTATATTAAAAAATATTTTTAATGCTTAGTAGAGTACAAATAGTAACGCACCGCTTGCGTTTGTTACTAACGAGCTCATACAATTTCATATATAAATAAAATATTTGACTGTCGCTCCGCTGCTATGTATCAGCTCATTGTGGCCTTAGCTTTACGATATTTTTCTCAGATAAAATAACAGACACATAAACTTTCAACGGATTTATTTTTTTATATACTTACCTACCTAATTTTTTCAAGATCAATTTTATTATAAAACATTTAATTTGAATACATCACTCTCTTAAGATATCAGGCAATCAGAAAAGTATGGTCAAAGAGTCTATCTACAGAGATTATACAGTGGATTTAAAAACCAAAAGGTTAAAAGGTGTGAGAAGGTTTTTTAAACGAGACGAGGCTCACGACTGCCTTTTTTACATAATCTATAATTATATAAAAAGGCTTGTCCTGACTGACTGACTGACTGACGATCAACGCACAGCCTAAACCACTGAAGTTAGAAACTTGAAATTTTGACAGTAGGTTCCTTTTATGACGTAGGCGAGCACTAAGAAAGGATTTTTCGAAATTCGCCCCCCAAGGGGGTAAAAAGGGGGGTTAAAGTTTGTATGAAACTCCGTCATTTTTCGAGTTATACTCATGAAATTCGGTATTTAGGCTTTAAATTGAAAACAAAAAAGTACGTGTTTCACAGTTTTTAAAAATTCTACCCCCTAAGGGGTTAAATAGGGGTTGAATGTTTGTATAATAGTCCTTCGTTCTTCAAGTTATTTTTCAAGTTACGTTTATGAAACTTGATATTTTGGCTCTTGATTAAAAATAAAGAATTACGTATGTTACATTTTTTTTAATTTCTCCCCCCAAGGGGGTAAAAAGGGGGGTTAAAGTTTGTATGAAACTCCGTCATTTTTCAAGCTATACCCATAAAATTCGGTATTTAGGCTTTAAATTGAAAACAAAAAAGTAAGTGTTTCACACTTTTAAAAAATTCTACCCCCTAAGGGGTTAAATAGGGGTTGAATGTTTGTATGATAGTCCTTCGTTCTTCAAGTTATTTTTCAAGTTATGTTTATGAAACTTGATATTTTGGCTCTTGATCAAAAATAAAGAATTACGTATTTTACATTTTTCGAAAATTCTCCCCCCAAGGGGGTAAAAAGGGGGGTTAAAGTTTGTATGAAACTCCGTTATTTTTCAAGCTATACCCATAAAATTCGGTACTTAGGCTTTAAATTGAAAATAAAAAAGGACGTGTTTCACGGTTTTCAAAAATTCTACTCCCAAAGGGGTTGAATGGGGGTTGAATGTTTGTATGAAAATCCATAATTTTTCAAGTTAATATCGAGCAACGGATCTACGTGATTCTTTGATGGGTATGGTTGCAGACAGTGTGTTATAGGTTACTTTTATTCGGACAAAATCAGGAGTCCGCACGGGATTTTCAAAGAACCTAATTCCACGCGGACGAAGTCGCGAGGGGACAGCTAGTTAAATAATAAATTGTCAACATGTGTCACAAACTAATCTGAGCATCGCGAGTTACCTTACGGAAGCTTTAAGGGCCCTACCTCATTATGCTGCCATGGCAGCGACGCCAGCAGCGCCGCCAGTCAAAACGTGTCAAATTGTATTACAACGTACTTAACTCTACCTCACTTTGCGAGGGCTTGGCCTCGCTGCCAGCGCGTACAGCCCGCTGTGCTTGTTTTGGCGGCGCTACGGGCGTCGCTGCTATGGCATCCTAATCCTATTTCCTATTTAATTTTTTTTTAATATTATGAATGCGGAAGTTTGTATGTTTGTTACTCAATAACGTCGCAACGATTGAACCAATTTGGCTGAAATTTGACACAGAGATAAATCATAGTCTGTAATAGCACATAGTCTACTTTTTATCGCGGGAAATAAAAGAGTTTCTGCGGGAATAATAACCGGTCAAGTGCGAGTCATACTCGCGCACTGAGGGTTCCGAAACTCTTGACCATTGTATTAATTAGGTACCTACTAGATGACAGCTTAAGTGCGCAGTATTATTGAAGTTCCTATAGACGCCTTCCGGTCTCATCATCAGACCCTGCATATCATCTAGGACTAGAGTACTTGTCAAGATGAATCAAACAAGCCCAAACTCAATGGGGTTGTGTAGTTTTCTCACAGTTCCCAATCTCCATGTTTCATCCCATTATTTGTCTCTTTGAGTTACTTCCATAATGCAATGTATAACTTGTAAAACTAAGTCTAAGCTGTCTTTAAAGCATTCGAGATAGTCAATCAAAAGATTCTCTATGTTTGACAGAATTTTCTTTGTGACCCTTTTCATGTCTGAACAAGCAAGTAATAATATCATATGTTCTAATAAATGTGGGAATAGCTCAAAGTAAAAACACTAAATATATATTAACTTCTTTTATTTAAACTACTTTTAGCACTCCTTAGCATGTCTTAACTCCGTATGCCATCTTGCCAATCTTTTTTATCTCCATATCTTCCCACTCTCTCTATCGCATACATCCATCCCTGTCATACACTTACATTCCGTTTCCCACATTCGGTCATCCTGCAACTATGTCTGTCCCCAGACATACCTTCTCCGTTCATACATCTTTACCATATTCATACTTCCGCGCATACTTCATACCTTTTCAACACTAACACACCTTAAGTTAAATAATACAGTTTTCATACATACTTAACAGTAATACATCTTAAGTTAACCAATATAGAATGACATCTTATGTATAAGGAATCTAAACACTAGTAAGTATACATGGTCACAAATTATTATAATTAATATTTCTTTTACAAAATAAAATAAAATTTGAATGATCTCGAATTTAAAAAACCATAGGTATACTTAAGTTGGTTTTTTTTTCCTACCATAAAGCACCATGTAACGGTGGCTTTATTTTATACTACCATCTAGCCTGTGGGCTAATAAGTAATATTACTTAAACTTAAACTTATTATTATTTGATTTGTTAAGCTCACAATATAACTCTATCTTTAAGGTGATAGAGAAAAGACTGTCTAAAGATCTTAAGTTTAGTGACTGGGCAACTGCAGGCATCTATAAAAGTAGAAATAAGCTGTTTGACTTGTATGCAGAAAAACAATATAATTATTCCCCCGCGTTTATTGAATATGTAAGAAATTATTCTAAATTGTTTAGAAATGTATGCATACAAGCAAAGTCACTTCACATAAAACAAAAAATTGTCAATTCTGATAATAAAATTAAAACAGCATGGGACATCATTAGCGATGAAACGAGTAAACATAAGGTGCATAATAATAATAAATTGGAGCTTAAAATTGATAATCACGTAATTAACTCCGATATAGAAGTTGTAAATACATTTGAGAACTTTTTCAAAAATATTCCAATTACGACAACCAGTTCTTTAAATTCCTCGCCGGCAGAAGCCTATCGTCTTCTAAGAAGCAATGTCTCTGAGTGCAATAAGTTATTTAGGTTTGAACACGTTACCCCATATGACATAGTCAAAACATTTAAATCTTTACAAAATAAGAAAACAGCAGATCTATGGGGGATATCAGTTAAAATTATTCATAATGTAATTGATATTATTGCGCCGTATCTTGCTTTAATTTTTAATAAATCAGTAGATTCTGGATCTTTTCCAGATCTTATGAAATGTAGTAAACTAATACCGCTTTTTAAATCGGGCAGCAAAAGTGACCCGAATAACTACAGGCCAATTTCAATTTTGCCAACTCTCAGCAAGATATTCGAAAAAATAATGCTCAACCAACTGCTTTTACACTTTAATTTAAATAAACTCCTACACACTGAGCAGTATGGTTTTACAAAGGGTCGATCAACAACCGATGCAGCCGCAAGGCTATTACAACACATATTCGATGCGTGGGAGAACTCACAGAATGCCATTGGTATTTTCTGTGATTTGTCAAAGGCATTCGACTGCGTTGATCACGAGACTCTTTTGCTTAAACTGAGCCACTATGGCATTAAAGATTTTGCACTTAGTCTCATTGCGTCTTATCTCAGCAACCGAGTCCAAAGAGTATGTGTCAATGATGTAAAATCATCCGGATCAGCCTCAGTAATGGGTGTACCCCAGGGTTCTATTCTAGGTCCATTCATGTTTTTGGTCTACATAAATGATTTACCACATTTTGTCCAAAATACTTGCGATATTGTACTATTTGCTGATGATACGTCTTTAATTTTTAAAGTCGATAGGATAAAAGACAATTTTGACGATGTAAATAATGCATTATCTCAAGTTTCTGAATGGTTTACGGCAAATAATCTCCTTTTAAATGCTAAAAAAACAAAGTGTGTTGAGTTTTTGTTACCTAACACGAGAACTGTCAGTAAAAATTTAAAGATAAATAATGAACCTTTGAAAACTGAGGACTCCACAGTGTTTTTGGGGTTAACCCTGGATTCAAAGCTACAATGGGGCACCCATATAGCAACGCTTGCTGGCAAACTTAGCTCTGCTGCTTACGCTGTTAGGAAGATTCGACAGTTGACTGACATAGAAACTGCAAAAATTGTTTATTTTGCATATTTCCATAGTATTATGTCATACGGAATCTTACTATGGGGTAAGGCAGCCGATATTGGAAAAATTTTTGTTTTGCAGAAGAGGGCAGTCCGCGCAATCTATAATTTGAGGCCGCGGGATTCCCTTCGAGAGAGATTTAAAGAGATAGGCATTCTTACAGTAGCTTCACAATATATTTATAACAACATAATATTTGTCAGACAAAACATTTTGAGTTACAAAAAAAAGAGTGATTTGTCCGATAGACCAAGTAGAAATCCAAATAGGCTCATGTTTCCTGGGCTGCGCCTCAAGAGGGTCCAAAAGACATTTGTGAGAATGGGCGTGACGTTTTACAATAAAATTCCACAGTCAATCTTAGACTTGCCTCTACACAAGTTTAAGAAATCAATTAAATCTGTTCTTATGAAAAAAGCATATTATACAATTGAAGACTATGTAAATGATAAAAAAGCGTGGATATAATTCGCTCCAGTGATTCATAAGACAGTAATAACTATCCTGTGTAACATGATTTTATTGTATTCTGTTCCACGGTGTTTCCACTTTATTTGTCTCAGTCATGTCTTAAAATGAGTAGTTTAATATTAGTATTCAATTCGATGCCTTAACATGGGTAGCCTAAGTATGTCATGCTCTCTTTAAAGTTTCTGTGGTGGTGTCGTGTGGTGCGGGTTGTTACGTTCCCTCAAATATGGTTGAGCGAAGCAATGGCTGGATCATGCGTCATGCTCGTGAACGGGTGCCACCAACGGGAATGGGTCTGCTTTTGCCTGCCTGTGTTAACATGTGTTGGATTGTATTTATTTGTATTTGTATTGTATTTATTTTTACCTGTATTGTACTCAGGAAAATTCATCGTGGAAGCACTGAATACATAGCATAGTTACAATAACAATTGTAAAATCTTTATTTTTTTTGAAAAGAGCAACCGCCGAGTTTCTTGCTGGCTCTTCTCGGCAGGAAAGGCATTCCGAACCAGTGGTAGATTCATTGACGATTCAAAAGTGCTTGTAAAAGTTTATTTGAATAAAAAATATTTCTATTTCTATTTCTATTTCTATTAATTTCTATATTATCTAATTTACAGTCCAATAACTGTCCTTAGTTTATTCTAACAAGTTCACTATAAGTTCACTTTGAGTTCACTGTGTGTTCTTAAGTTGGTAATAACAAAATCATGTACAAACATATTATCAGTGTAACACATAACCTAGTATATATACAATATACTTGGCGGTGCTGTTGACAAAGCTAACTACATACATCTACTTAACTATATTAATACACAAACATTCATTCAACACAGTCACCTTCATTATTACTTTACAGTACTATTTACCTACTATTACTATCTCTATCGACTATTTGACTCTGGTTTTTTTTCATAATATGGTCAGCTGAGCCATGCGTCTTATACATATTTCCAATTCTTCTTCTTCTTTAAAAAATGTCCATTGCTATGGTTTATTTCTTTTTCCAATTGCTTGGGTATGACCAACGATTGTCCTGGATACTTGCAGAGTACATCTCCATCCACTGAGTAATTATTCTCTCTTTTCTCTATCCTCTATAGTCCGCATACTCCTGGTTATCTCAAAGAACGTTTCACCTTTCTTGCTTCCATCGATCGTCCCATGCTACTTCGCTCATGCCTAGACAATAAGCGCAAAGTTCCTCATAGAAATACTAATTTTTATGGCAAGTCATTCTCAGCATATGCTGTGGAGTTGTGGAACTCCCTGCCGAATAACGTCCGAAGCTCACCATCCTTAAATATTTTTAAAAATCGCCTGAAACAGGTATTAATATCCAGATGCCATGGTAATTAAACTATATATTTATCGCTATTTCGTATAGAGATATATACATATAGGTATGTATGTATTATTTTATTTGTTCAAATAGATATTATAATATTTGTTATGTTATTTGTTATGTAGTGTAAATATGTATATTGCTTAGATAATGTTGCACCATACTACCCTCACACATCATTTCACTCCTATCACCAATGGTTGCCTGGTAGAGATTGCTTTGTAGCAATAAGGCCGCCTTTGCATGCGTAGTTTTAAGTTTTATTTATTTTTGTTTCTTTCTTGTGTGCAATAAAGTTTTTATCTATCTATCTATCTATCTATTCTTGTACTTCGACTGTTCTTTTATCTCCTTACTTGCTCCGATGCTATCTTTCTTTTTAACGAATGTATTGCCTTGCTTCAATAATTTCGGCCGCTGTGCTATGGACACTTCATCTTTTAACAAGCTCTTGAGCTGCTGAGGTGCCGCTTTAACTTGGACTGGATGGTAGTTATCTATGCACTGGTCAACCTCCTGCTTAATTAATGGCTTTCCGACATGTTCCACCAAAGATTCCACTTCACTCTTGATGTTTCCCTTAGCTAACCACCTCTTCGCATCTTTAAATATAGACGTATCCTTCTCTCATTAACACTGTTACATCTTTCAAAAACTCATTTCCTAATTCCTATCGTTATATGAACATTCGAAATATTTTAACAATTCAATTCAAACATTATTTAATAAGACATGACAGTTTTTGACAACTGGGTTATAAGACTGCGTTGACCTCTATTTTTAATCTATGATTAACACTGGATTGTAAATGCCATAGCAGATTCTATTACATATCTACCTATTCTACAAAAAAATGAAGGTAAATTTATTAGGTACTAGACGATGCCCGCGACTTCGGCCGCGTGGATCAAGATTTTTCAATTCCCATGGGAACTCTGTAATTTTTAGGGATAAAGTGTTGCCTATGTTTTAATCCTGGGTATTAGCTATCTCCATTCCAAATTTCAGCCAAATCGGTTAATTCGTTGTGGCGTGAAGGAGTAATAAGAGTAATAAACATACACACACACATACATATACAAACATTCGGCTTTATAATATGAATTAGTGTGATATGTGATATAATGTGATGTGAATACAAAATATGACGGCATAAATTAATTAAAGAGATAGGTAATAGATAAAAAATATTTTTCTTAATGTATATGCCATTGCAGATTCTATTACATACCTCGTCTATTCTACAAATCATAGAGTAATTATAGAGGTCAGTCTACAAAAGTTGTGACAGTTCTGTGATGTGACGCATTAAAAAGTTAGGCTTAGAACAAACAATCCGACGCGTCAACCGCGGCTGGATAGTGAATGTACATTGAATTGTGCACACAATCGGACGTAGTCGCGGACGTAACCTTGGGCCATTCTTGAGTCTTCGGACGTCCGATAGAAATCTGGGCCTGCTGATCTCAAACGACTGTGAAACCTTATCTGTCGCGGCTCTCAGTCGATGCATCTGATAGTGTGTTTTAGCTTCAGATACTTTACTCCAGTTACAGTACTTTAAAAGTCATAGTAAGTGGTAGGTTTTTATTTGGTTTTTAGCTGTTTAAGTTACTCTTACTATGTTTAGAGATATCAATATGTTCGTCATTTGTAAGACTTTAAAGCTGGTGTTTGTAAAATATAACGGCACTTACTATGAAACTAAGAATTAGGTATGGAAAAAAACGATTTTTGGAAGATGTCCCTTAATTTGTTTTAATAATGAGAAAGCCGTGGTTTTAAAGCTGTAACTTTTCACTGAGTTAAGCTATAAGCTTGATATTCTTAAAACACTACGAGACCATTGAACTTTATATTCAGTATAAATTTCGACTTCGGATCATAAGCCGTTTTCGAGAAAAACGGTGGTGACACACTGACAGACAGACGGACAACGAAGTGATCCTATAAGGGTTCCGAAGTTTTTTTCGGAACCCTAAAAAACCTTAATCCACGTGAACGAAATCGCGCGTATCAGCTAGTGAGATACGGCTCTTAAATTTAATTTTTTTTTTGATTGTAGATACGGTGAAAGGATATTATAGATAAATAAAGAAAGAATGAATACTATAATCATTCCTAACCACCAAGAATTAAAAATATTTGATAAAAAACCAGTTTTGTAACGATATTATTCATACTTAATAAATTAATATCGGATAAATTGCGACATTACCATATTATTATGAATTTAATCATTCTATCTAAGTGCTTAAAAAGATTTATCTTCTCATTGGTTTTATATTGTCTGGATATGGTATTGTATGGGAACTCTGTAATAAAACTAAAAAAAATTAAAAAAATCTGTTTTTTTTTGTTTGAATGATGTTGTGTATGCTTGTTATCGATATACATATCAGTCAATGTTGCAATGTTTTCGTATGTTTGTTTTTGAATGTATAATATGTATATTGTTAGTATACCTAATAAATAAATATATAAATAAATAAATAAATAAAAGAACGTACGTTAGGCTCCTTTGACTCGCCTTGAGTCTTGACAATTACTCTAGTCCTAGATGATATACAAAATCTGATGATGAAGCCAGTTAGGTACTAAAAGTCAGTTTTAAAAAAATATTTTTTTAAAGAACAAGAATGTAAATTAAGCTGAACTTTACTTATATTCTCCTCTCCCCTCCAGCAAAAACCTTGTGCTAGGAGTGAGTACGACAATAGTGCAACGGGTGGGGTTCGAACCTGCGACCTTTCAGTTTTCAGTCCGCAGCTTTACCCATTGTACCTACTACTGAGTATTTAATTTACATGTTCAAAACATCTAGGTACCAACAAGTTTATCTTGAAGCATTCCATTACCCTATTTATAACTAGCGGACGCCCGCGACTTCGTCCGCTTCTGCAGTTCACAATCGACAGTTCCTAAATCCCCACAGGTTAGTTGGGCAGAACCCCTGCAGTACCAGAATTGATGAGTTGGGTCCTGGAATTCAAAGATTTAATCTTTACTTGGTACCTATAATAACTATTCATAATAATCGGCAGTTCCTCAATCTCCACAGTTTAGGGGGGCAGTACCCCTGCAGCATCAGGATTGAAGAGTTGGAAACCGAAGTTTATATGAGAGCATCTCGCAAAGTTTTTGTGTCGTTTAAAAAAAGATTCACGCAAATCGGTTAAGAAATCACGGAGATATCGACATACAGAGGTAGAAAAACACATCTCTGTGAAAGTCCCGTCAAAATTGCTCCAGCCGTTTCCGAGATTAGCGGCAACAAACAAACAGACAGACAGACAAAAATTTTAAAAATCATTTTCTTGTTTTAAGTACCGTATTTACATTCGTATGCAGTTAGTAGAAAGCTGTTCTTTTGATATTATAAACAGACACTTCAATTTTATTTATTTGTATAGATAGATCTGTATGTATATACCGCACATCGAGGCAGTACTGTAGTGTTTACATTTCGTTCCTATATCGAACTTCGGACACGCGATGTGAGAACGTCAGCCGTCAGTTTCCCACGCGTCACAGATTCAACAAAAACACCCGCTGTCGTCTCCGGCTAATTATAATGAAGCAATTATACCCCACGTGTGGACAATACCGTCACGTCAAACATGGATTGAACAAGTTGTTCAAATAATGGCTGTTATGATCGTGTAAATTCAAATTCGTGCCTATGTTTTATGCTAATAGGCATCTACATGTTCCTTGAATTATCATAAATCATAATGTTACAATATCTGCGTGGCTCTTTTTTTTGTTATGGAGATAAAGTTCAGAACCTCACAATATTTTAAAGATGTGGCGTCTTCAACTCTTCTGCACATAAAGTACACTACTTTATGTCAGCTAAGTTTTACCCAACGAGCAAGCGAAAGTGTTAAGACTTGATGTTAGCAGTTTATGTACTCGTATATGTATGTGTCTATTTTTTTTTATTCGATGACAAGATAGCCCTTGACTGCGATCTCACCTGATTGTAAATGACGTTGCATTCTAAAATGGTAGCGGGCTAACTTGGAAGGGGTATGGCAGTGAACATTCAACCCATACCCCTAGTCGGTTTCTACACGCCATCGTGCCGGAACGCTAAACCGCTTGGCGGCACGTTTTTGACGTTAGGGTGGTAACTAGCCACGGCCAAAGCCTCCACCAGACAAAAACTATTTACGCGTATTCCACCGAAGCGCCTAAATTACGGAGCCGATTTTTATGAATGAGGTGACAATTGATTCGATATTATGATCCACGTGATAGAGGCTACATTTTATAACAACAAAATCTAAATAACTAAAAGGAAAAAATGTCTGACTGATTGACGGATCTATCAAAGCACAGCTTAATTAATTATACCCCACTGGACGGATCGGGCTGAAAAGCACAGCTATTATAACATAGGCTATAGGAAATTAAACCCCTAAGGGGGTAAAGAAGGGGTTTGAAAAATCGAACTTAACGTGAGCAAAACCGCGGACAAAAGCTATTCAATACATATAACGGATTCAGTACATATGTTATAGGATTAAATACATATGACAGATTCAATACATATTATAGTATCCGGTTTTAAGTTTTTAAAGTTTTTTCTTCCTAGTTCAGTTGTTGACAAATGGATTCATAATAGTACCTACCTATTATATAGTACATGATAGTAACCATTATTCCTCCATCTCTTGGCTAAGACACAAATCAACGTTTCAAAGGTTTTCTTTGACTTTTCGTACTACATGTTTTAGTAGGATAAAGGCTTCTTTGTTACTTGTTTTGAATGGAAATAAATAAACAAGTTAAACGCCAGTTGAAGCGTGTTACAAGTTTTTACGCCTACGTGCATGCATGCACGAGTCAATCTATAATCTAGAGTGCGCTTAAACCAATCCTCAGATAGGGATACGACCGGCCAACTATGTAGGTACTTACTACATACCTGCATGATCCGTCTTTATTATGGCATTTTACATAAGATTGCCGTCGATTACAGAAAAAGGACATTTATGGCTTTTCCCATGAAATGAAATGAAATGAAATGAAATGAAATGAAATGAAATGAAATGAAATGAAATGAAATGAAATGAAATGAAATGAAATGAAATGAAATGAAATGAAATGAAATGAAATGAAATGAAATGAAATGAAATGAAATGAAATGAAATGAAATGAAATGAAATGAAATGAAATGAAATGAAATGAAATGAAATGAAATGAAATGAAATGAAATGAAAATGAAATGAAATGAAAATTTATTTATAAGATAAAGTCAGTTACAAATGTATCAGGAGTCCCGATTTAAGTTATAGATAACCTGTATCCCGGGAAACCTGCTCTTCCTCCGTCGTTTATGTAAATATGTATGTGTGTCTGTGTGTGTGTGTGTGTGTGTGTGTGTGTGTGTGTGTGTGTGTGTGTGTGTGTGTGTGTGTGTGTGTGTGTATGTGTGCGTGTGTGTGTCCGTGTCCGTAGGTGTACTGATTAAGTTAGAGTACATTGATGATAGGTACTACTTTGGGTTAAATTATAAAAATAGAAATGGAAATTAAAAGGAAGCAATTAGGTTTGCAATTGTAAAAGTTTTTCTGTTTCGTTGTAGTTTAAATTATTTAACCAGTTAATAAATTTTTGTTTAAGTTCGAACAATTTCATATGATGTATATTTAAAATTTTATTTATGTTGTTATATAAATAGGGCGACTTAGTTTTGTACTGTCTACTTGCAAAATTAGTATTACAGGGGAATGTCTTTATGACCGCATAGTTACGTCTCTTATTTTGAAGTGATTTGTTGTAAGGTGACGTACGGTGCACCCGAATTATTGTTTGCAGAATGTATAGCTGTCTTATGGTTAGTATTTTAGCAGAAGTATATAAACTATGTGTTGGATATCTGTACGGTCTGAAATACATTACCTTCAGAAGGGACCTTTGTGCTCTTTCTAACTGGATAAGTTGGGTCTTACATGCGCCACCCCAGGCGGGAATGCAATACGTCAAGATTGACTGTCCTAGTGCAATGTATATAGTTTTTAATAACGCAGGTGGTACAACATGGCGAAGTTTTTTAAAGATCCATATAAGATTTCTAGTTCTATTTATTAGGTTATTTATTTGTTTATACCAATTTAGATGTTGATCTATTATCACTCCTAAGTATTTATACTCTGTCACATTATTAATTTTAGGACAATCGCAAGGATCTCCTTGATAATAGTGACAAGAATGGCATTTGATGGTAAAATCAGCAGGTGGTTGTGTTGGAGTTCTAATTGAAAAAGACATAAATTTGGTTTTGGATATATTTAACGTGAGCACGTTATTATTTAACCAATTAACAACAATACTCATGCCTTTTTCAGCGTTGTGTTTTACTTCTTCCCATGTGTCACCGTAGAAAATTAATGCAGTGTCGTCTGCATAAGAATAGGCCTTACATTTATCAAGATTTAGTAGTAATAGTTCATTTATGTATATTAAGAACAGGGTAGGTCCGAGAACACTACCTTGCGGAACACCATACGTAATTGATGTTTCTTGGCTTACGGCGTCACCAATTTTTACTTTTTGCCTTCTATTTGTAAGGTAACTTTCAAACAGTTGCAATGTGTGTACCTCTGATACCGATCCTATCCAGTTTATTTAATAGTAAAGGAATACAAACGGTGTCAAAAGCTTTGGCCAGGTCCAGAAATACACCAATGCATTTCTGGCCCTGGTCAAGTCTCCCCACAATATCATTTGTAAGGTCAATAACAGCGTCCTCGGTAGAAATTCCCTTCCTAAATCCATATTGAGAACCAGCAAGAATTTTACACTGCTGTAAGTATATATTGAGTCTTTTATTTATGATTTTCTCAAATATTTTGGATAGCACCGGTAACAGAGATATTGGCCTGTAGTTTTCAACTGCGTTTTTGCTACCACTTTTATGTATAGGATGAATTAGTGACAATTTGAAAGCATCTGGAAATATTCCTTGATCGAGACAGATATTGTAAAGGTAGGTAAGTATAGGGACAAGAATATGTTTTGCGTGTTTCACAAATTTTGTAGGTATAGTATCCCAGCCACCAGCACTATTGTTTTTCAAGTTCATAATAAAAGAATTAACTTCAGTTTCGTCAGTGCCAATTAAGCCAAAAGATTTTAGTGGAGATTTAAAAGTAGATTCAGGTGTTGTATAATTATTCGCATTATAATTTTCTTTCTGTTCAGCCAGTTGTTTACCCACGTTAGAAAAATATTCATTTACTAAACTCAACGATTCATTTTCCGTAGATTTAATATTTAACAACTCAGTACTATGCTTTTTATTTTTATATATATTAGCAATTGTCTTAATATTTTTCCATAATTCAGAGGGATTTTTAATTGATTTTTTAATCTCAGTGCGTTCATAATTTCTTTTGATTTTTTTCAGCAAGTTGTTGCAAAAGTTTCTATAACGAATATATGTACTTTTAAGTATAAGATTGTCCGGATTTTTCTTAAGTTTATATTGCATACTGTTTCTGTTCCGAATACATTTCAATAGTCCAGGGGTAATCCACGGTTTTAAATTACGCTGCTTTTTAGGTATTTTCAATGTAATAGTGTTCTCTCGGATAATCTGATTAAGTTCTTTAATTAAAGAATTAGTGATATTGTTAGGTTTATCCATTAGATAAAGGTTGTGGAGATTTGTTTTTTCAAGTTGGTTTAGAGCCGAGTCCAGGTTTAATTTAGGTTTGTATTTATTTTTATTCATATCTTTATTTGTAATTTTAGTTTGTAATGATATTATAATAGCTTGGTGGTCAGTAACGGATGAGTTCAGAACTAGAATTTTTAATCTATTTATAGATCGCACCATAGCATGATCAAGGCAATTAGATTCTCTGGTGGGATATGTATGTCCCGGAAGAATACCGTGTTCAGCCAGTGCTGTCAAATAAGTATGCCTATTATTATCTGAGCTATCTATTGCAATGTTTATGTTTATGTCACCAGTGATTATAATATTATTGTAGCTTTTATATGTATTTAATAGGTTATATAGAGATTCAACAAAATCATCAGCTATTTTAAACGATGGTGAGCGATATATAGCTAACACTACACTGTGACCACCAATACTTAGTGACATACAAGTAGCATTAACCAAGAGTTTTTCTTCAACTTTGACTTGACTTAGAGAGTTTTTTACATATATTGCAACACCTCCATTTTGGTTAATGTTATGTTTGCTACTGTATAAATCGTAGTCTTTAATTGTAGGAAGGGGTTTTAGTGCTGAAATATGACATTCTGTTAGAATCAAAATCTCACAAACAATATGAAGCGATGTTAATAAAGTTTCAAAATCGTTAAAGTTTTTGTAGATGCTTCTAATGTTTTGCGTTATGATATTTATATGTGTATTTCGAACAGTATCATTATTAATATATTGTTTGCAATCTTCTGGGTTGCATATTACACACTGAGCAATTTGCAATGAGTCTATTTCTTCCATAGGGAGTAACTTATCCACTGTTAATTGGTATTATGTGACTGGTCGTTATTCGTGTAGTAATTGTATTTGTATTTGTATTTGTATTTGTTAATATTATAATAAGTTTACCTACATAATATGACCTTTACTAATAATTTTTGTGGTTATATTTTGTTATTTAAGAGGAAAGGTGACCACCTTTCGGTCTTTTCTCCATACAACCGCTCTCGCCTGTTTTCCTTATGGTTTCTAAATTTAAAGCAATGATTTTTTACAGTTATAGTACGTTTATCTCACGAAGTTACGGGCGCTTTACTTGTGGTTACGTCGTGTACATGCACATTGCGTAAGTGTGCGTGCCTGTCAGGAACCTAGGGGGAGCGGTCAGGCGCGAGCAAGCTCTCGCTCCCACTTATATAGATACGACACACACACAATCATGAGCCGCGTATCCTCGTGAATTGAAAGAACTATCTATACATAAAAGTCAAGCTCTTCTATATCATTAATAAAATTTTGACAACTATTAATGAGAAAATAATTTCTACTTAGTCAGTTTATGAAATGTCTTTTAAATTGGTCCTATTTTGGAGGAGGAAATAGTAAAGAGCCAAACCTGGAATTAAAACTTTTTATCTAGGTTATTCTGATTGTTCTACTGCAAAGCGACGGCGATAGTTTTTTCAAGTACCAATATTTCCTCTTTACTCGAGCTTTTTCCCGCGACTTCGTCCGCGTGGTATCAGCTGGGTCTTTAAAAATCTCTATATCTGTCTAATGACTAATACGAGTAAGTATAGGCTGTTTATAATTTGTATTACCATAACAAATGGATCCAATCAAATTTTACACATCAGAACCGGTATTTGAACGATATAATCGGACCTTATTTAAATTGTAAAATAATTCCTCAATGCGATTCTCAACAATTCAAGTTCGGATTTTTCTAAATTTAGCATAGATAACCTCGTGACTCTTATACCAAGTAGGTACTCTTATACATGTAATGCCACGAGGCCGTATTATTATTAATTAATCAATTCAATGTTTAAAAAATATAAGGAACTCGTCTTTTACCTGTAGGTAATAAATTACTTAAAGAGTATAATGGAAGTCGGTTAAAAAAGACCTACCGCGAAACGACGCAATAAAGACGTGTCAAAGTGTAAAAAAAGTATTTTTAGTTCCAACCGAGTCCTTGAAATAATTAGAATAATTTAGATTTGCTTAATTTACATTTTATATACTTTTTCTTTTTTATATGTAGATTTCAATAAAAATTTATTTAATAAAATAAAATGAAACAATAGCCTACCTAGGTACCTAGGTACTTAAGGTAGATGCTTAATATAAATCTACATCTATACATCTATAGAATTATAGATATACTGAAATATATATCTATAGATATACTTAATATCCCATGCTCATCCTGATGCATCGTCATCCTCATTTATTGAGGCTAATCGATATCCTTGCCATGGATCACCTCAAGCTGTTTGATCCTCTTCCAGCTCTTTCTATCCTCTGCACGGTGGAGAGCAGTGTGAAAACTTATACCCAGGCTGCCGAACCTTTTCTATATACAGTCGGGCAAAATACTCGCTTTAAAAATTGCAATGATCACCGTCAGTTCTTGTTTTATAACTTTTGATAACAATTCATATTAAAAAAAATTTGGGTAATATGCAACAAAGGAAATTTTTGAGACCAATTTCCAAAATCTGCAACTTCTTGCAGTTTGTGATTTAAAAGATATTTTTTCTGCAAAAATGTATTTAGTACAAAATTATTTTACAGTTCAGCTAACGCGGACCATCTAGACCTAATAATTCATTCGAGAGCATACAATTGGGCAGCTTTGACTTGTACTAATCTGTTACGTTACACTGATGCAATTTTTTTTTAATATCAGCCAAGCTGAACTGTACCTACTTATATTCTCCTCTCCAAATAAGCGGAAAGCTTGTGCTAAGAGTGGGTACGACAATAGTGCAACGGGTGGGGCTCGAACCTGCGACCTTTCAGTTTTCAGTTCGCACCCTATTGAGGCTTAAATTATTTTTAGAGAATACTCTAAAAATAATTTAAGCCTCAGAATACTCGCCGCAAGGGCGGTTTCGAACTCGAAAATAATAATATGGAAATTCAAACAAGATTCGGCTATATATAGTTCAAAAATTTAATGAATCTAAAATTATCTCTTTTAAAATATTTGGTAAAATGTCGTGAGTTCAAAAAAGTCGTTACATAAATATTAGGATAAAATACCTTACTATTTTTATATAGTTGAATTTCAAGTTTTTCACTTAGTTCTAAGAACGCTTTCTGTCACCTATCACCTTTCAATAAAACTAGAATTAAAATACTTACCCTAATAATTGTATTTCTTTGAAATAAGATACCTACTTACGATTATAGAATATAGGTAGGAGTCCTACCTAGGATGCCTAGGTAAGACTAGGTACATATTAAACACATTTCATTGTTTAGTCTAAGACAGGTCTCCATCGGCAATTTTGCATCTGGTAGTGTTCTAGACATAACTTAAAACAATGATTGCATAGAATTTGTTTGTACAGGAAGTGACGATAATATCTAAGGAATTCGATTGTAATGATTACTTTTTACAGCGTACGAGTAAAACTACTTTTGGTATAATCATGAAGATGGAGCTTTCACTGTGTCAAAAGTGTGCTTACATTTTTTTTGTGTAATATTTAAGCTAGTGCATAGCTTCTATCGCGGGCCAGCGTGGAGACCGAATCCAGAAATTCCGTAACGAAAATAACCTGACACGGGACTCCTCTACGGTGAGCCGCTAGATGGCGTTGATAAAAACTGCTATGCAATTATTTAAAATAGCTTTACCGCGGCAGTCCCCAAGTGCCACACGTCTTTTTTATTATTAGGTATATGCCAGCAATATATTTTTCGTAACCCTAATTATCTATTCGGATAAATTCGCCATTACAACTTTACTTACCTTACTTACGTTATATTATGTAAAGTAACTAAATGTTACAAGCAAGTTAGCCCTTGACTGCAAACTCACCTTGTGGTGAGTGATGAATGATGATGCAATCTAAGATGGTAGCGAGCTAATCTTTTAGGGATATTGCAGTTACATTAAACCCAAACCTCTTATCGGTTTCTACACGAAATCGTAGGTACCAGAACGCTAAATCGCTTGGCGGCACGTCTTTGTCGGTAGGGTGGTAACTAGCCACGGTTAAAGCCTCCCACCAGAATTTTAAATTACTGAAAAATATCAAACAGACAGGCAAGAGAGAAACTCCCCTTTTTTTAAATTCAAATTAATTAGGTAATTAAAAATTGGCCTTGTATAGCATTTCAAATAATCATTTTAATGATATAATTAATTTTACAGCTCTTAAAAGGCAATTTTATAATCCAAAATAGGGGTTCAAACTTCAAACACGAATGACAAAAACTATTCAGGAATTTGGAAGAGGGACTCGCGCCAATGCAATGTCTACCTGGCTAGAAAAAATCCTCAGGGCAATTTAACTTGTGCCTGGTTTTCTTGCCTCATTCATTTGTTAAGTTTTTTTTATTGCCTTGGTCCTTTAAGGTTGCATGCCGCCAAAGTAAGGCGGTGCCTTAGACTTTAAAAGTCTTTTCAAATGAAAATAAGGTACAGTTATTCGTTATCTTCGTTTATCTTATTACGGGTCATTTATTTTTTTATTAGTTGCGGTAATCGTTTTATAACTAAATTGTTTTCGCTTGGTTATCATTGTTCCGTTAATTTTTCACAAGTATCGGAAACTGAAAAAGGAGATAAGAATGATCAGTAATGACAAAATAACATACTTAATTCAAATTAGTAAGTAAAGTATGAACAGGAATAAAAGAGTGCATAAAAAGGTTACTTAGCTGAATTATTCCTTAACCAAACTTTTGTTTAGTAACTGCCACGTATTACAAACTTTAAAAAACTAACGGTTTCCATGTTTCCAAACAAAACTTTTTACGTTACTCTTATTTCAAAGCATTTTTTATAAGACTAGAGAAGAGACTAGTCTAACTTTGGCATATTAATCGAATAAATGTGGTTATTATAAGCAAGTAATAATAGAATACTGGTATGTAAGGAAGATTATTTTTCTATAAATTGATTTTTCGTGGAAATAGGTGAGTAACGTATCTATAATTATTGCAAATTCTTCACTTAAAAACACCCAAAAATTCCACATTAGGAGCCATGCGAATTATTTAATTGTTTTGCCTTCAGTTTTATCTGTTTTTCTCTAACGTCAATTTATTTAAATTGCATCTTTTCCTTCTCCAAAAAAGAACACCCGCTATTTATAAATGGGGCATCAAAAACCATAAAAAGGCCTAAATCGCAAGACGGTAACTCCTTCAACGTTATTTAATATCTTGAACCCTCCCTGGGAAAGAACTCGCGCATGCCGGGAACTTGATCCCATGACCACACGTGGCTATGAATGGCAGGGATGGGACGGGACTGTATGGGGAGCGGGGAGGGACGGGGGGTAAAGGCTTTTTTCAGGCAGTACCAACCGAACCTCGGCGAGAGACGCCTGTGTC
The DNA here is from genome assembly GCA_038048805.1 of Hipparchia sbordonii. NCBI lineage: Eukaryota > Metazoa > Arthropoda > Insecta > Lepidoptera > Nymphalidae > Hipparchia > Hipparchia sbordonii. Next base: position 9,302,493 of record CM076110.1, read on the forward strand.
ACTGAGCGTAGCAAAACATTAAAAAAATTCATCGTGATCGTAAAGCGTATTTCTCAAGGTTAGATCACTTAACATTTCAACAAATAAAAAAAACAGCGAATTCGTTTCTATTTTTATTGAATGAACTTGATCCGCGCATATTTTAAGAGTTTTTTCACTTTTCCAATGAGTTAATTTAAATTTATAACTATGTAATTTATATTTTTGTATCAGTGAATTTTAATAGTGTGCTTTTAATAGACGTATCATAAAATTTGGTTCCAAAAATAAAACTCGCAAAAAGGCCTTATGCTAATTGCTTGTGAATTTAAAATGTGGGAAGTCGCAGCCCAAAGCGTGTAAGTAAATAAACTTAAATACGTTTTTAATAATACGTAACTGTGTTCATCAGGTTAACAAAATGTCGGAGCCGGCGCCTCTATCAAAGACGGCGAAATACAAGAAGATTACCAAGCCTCTACTTGAAAGAAAACGACGCGCGCGCATCAATCGATGCCTCGACGAATTGAAGGATTTAATGGTCGGTGCTTTAGAGGTAAGGCACTGCACTTATTATTTTATTTATTTCGTATCAGATACTTTTTTTTATTATCTTAAGTTTAGGGGACTTTCGATCGACACAGTCACGCCAACCCCATCGTAACCTAACTTATAAATTATTCTAGTGGAATGTAAATTATTCTAGTGGAATGTAACAGAAACAACTAAAACCAAATTCACCGCTTGTGCAGATACATCTCAAAAATCGACTTCCTCAAAAGCCTTCGTATCAGAAACTTAAAACTAAAATATATTAAGGACGTCCACAAGGACAGCTTAGAATTTATTTAATGTACTTACCTAAATACAAATCTTTTCTAAATCAATAGTCTAAGATATATCAGTCATTGCACCTTGCGCCGCTAAAATTTAAACAAGTAAACTTTGCAAGACAGCAAAAATATGTCTCTTTCGCTTATTGTTCAATGAATTATAAACTCGCAAAAAATATACAATACCCTATTTTTGCGTCAGTCGTATTTTCTACAGAAAATTGTAATTTTTCGTGTCTTTGTCCTAATTTTTAGATTATACGGTATTAGAAAAATTTTGTGATCTCTGCTTATTTATAATCTCTTAGGTTGAATAGGTATTTCATTTTGTTTGACTAAATTTAATATTACTCCTTGAGTTATGTTACCTATCTCTTATTTTGACAAAAAGCTAAATAGGTAAGTAAACTAAATTCCGCGCGCGTTGAATTCTTTTAGTTGAATCAAATTGAAGATCAAATTGCCCTAAAGCAAGCGGTATAGAATTAAATCACTATAAGTACTGCACTCTATAAAATCTTTATCTGAGATCCCATTTTTCGGAGTAGATATACTTAAATCGTCATACAAGGAGGTTAATTTCTTTACACAATAAGTATGCGGTTGTAAAACAACTTTAAAGTTTATTGTTTAATGCATAATGTATAAAATATGTCTTTATATGAAACTTATAAAAACAAAACTTTGTATTGCAATACAATAGTCAATAATTCATTACTTCTGCTACCCATTAGTATTGTCGGGCATAATTTATTTATACTTGCTTGTTAAAAAAACACTCATTGCACTCATCAAAGTACGATCCATCTTCCATTCACACGCCATTTATTTTTATGAAGGACCGGTTGTCCTTTTGTTTATCCGAGAGCCTATTTACTGCGAGACCGTAGCGAACTGGAATACTAAATTAAATGTCCGTTAATAAACAGGACTACAGTTATATTAATGTGACGTTTAACTCCCGTAACATGAGAGACGAGAAACGCACCTGCCCATTTGGTTCATCTATTTTATTTTTGCCCACAGATCGATGACGACAACCTGAGCAAGTTGGAAAAGGCAGATATCCTTGAGCTAACTGTTAACCACCTTACAAAGTTGCACAGGCCTAAGGATCCCGTTTTAGAGGCAAAGAAGTTTCAAGCGGGGTTCGGTCAGTGCGCTGCCGAAGCGTGCAGGTTCATTATGTCCGTTCCCGACTTGGATTCAAAAGTCAGCCAAAATTTAGTCGGGCATTTATCCAGATTGATCACATCGCAGCCTTTGACCATTCAAGTACCAGAGAGACCTACGTTTTCACCACCCGTTTCGCCCTCTTCAGTTGTCTCTGATCGACATCATTACTACAGCGACCACGACAGATCTTCCTCTGACGCCGAAGACTCAGTTTACTCTGCCGATAGTGCTTCCAAGCAGTGGTTTCCGCGCCCGAACAACAAACAAAATCTTCCGATGGCTGGTTTACTTACTACCGTTGACAAATTAGCTCCACATCATACGGAACATGTCTCCGTAAATGGCCACCGGAATTCAGGTTTTTTCAACAAAGTTCCGGCTGAAGCCAAAGACATCATATTACAGAAAATTAGACAGCACATAATGGACAAACGTGGTCACGACAATATCGACTTAAACGCTAACCCTGAAGTCCATCCAGAACAGCGATACATTCGCGATGAAATGTACAGAGAAGACGCAGCGTATTATCCTCCACAAAGTTACCCCAGTAGTAATGATACTTTAGATCTTCGAAAAGTTCGCTCACCGGCAAAATCAGTTAACATACCGCATTCGCCAAAAGAGCAAGCAGCTGCATTCAAAATTGCCAAAGAAGTAGAACCATCTTCTGTCGAAAGAAAATTACCAAATCTTCCAGAACCGTGCGAATTGCCAATGGATTACAACAACTTGCCGCCTAAAAAGAAAAGGAAACTAATCGAGTACCAGGAGTACAAAAAACAAGAGGAGGCAAGACGGCAGCTCGACGCTTTTTATGCTGAGAAAAAAGATCGCCTTGTTGAGGGACCACCGGCAGACCATGATATAGACGCGAACAAGTGGCGCCCTTGGTAGTAGCAGCTAGTTTTTATTATACTTCGGTTGTCACAACACTAAATTGAGAAACGAACTCATCGTACCATTTGAAGACTGATGTCCGTATTTAGGAATACAAATAATCTATTGATAGATAGAACAACGATCTTTTAATAGCTGCGACTGTGGGTAGAAGCAAGTTAAGTTAAACTTTTTACAAGCGCCATGCTAAGTTAGGGGTTACAGTGCCTTTCTGAATATTATTGTTTACTAAATTAGTTATAAAGTATTCAAAAAAAATACTTTATTGAGGGGACAAACTGTATAATCTTTGATAATCCCCATAATTTCGAACTTATTTTAAGACAATACAATGGACGGTATTACGATTTCACTTTTACATTGTGATATTAATTCTTCCATGACAAAGCTTTAATTCGTTATAAATTGTTATATAGATAGTCGTTAATTCACAGATGTGCCTTATTTAAGAATAATAATTTAGATTATGTTATATTATGTATACTTAATTAGTTAAGTTTAAGATATTTAAGATATTTTCACATGATTGTGTGCCATGTATTTGATCTCTATGTCTTCCCAACAGATTCGAAATCATTATCTAATGGTTTAAATTATTCTGTTGAATGTTTATTATTGGTTTTTGACAAATTTGAATTAAATCTTGATGATGTTATTTTTACTATAATCTCTGATGTGCATTAAAAACCGAATGTCAAAATTGTGTTCATCATTTCATACGACCTAATAACTCAATTTACTCGTATGTATCCTTCCTTCTTTCTTTCTATGGGATGAGTAGGAAGTTCAAGTTATCCTTTTGAGTTTACCATAGTGTCACAATTTGATATCTCATTATATGAAAACGACCTAGTAACCTATAAAATATAACGTGAGGTACCTACGTAGATTCTTCATATTGCCTAAAAAAACAAATAGATATCCTACTTATCTAGAATATAACCTAATAGGTAAAGGTAAGGTGGGTTAAGTGTAGGTTAACACTTCAATAATAAAAAAAAATATTAAAATTATCTAGAATATACCTAAAAATGCAATATATAAATATGCATAATTGAAATGAGACATAAGTCTAATTAACTAAAACTGTTGAGTCACAGGGAGCCGCTGGATTCAGGCGACGCAAGACCGAGACCTGTGCAAGTCCATGCAAGAGCTTTGGCCAGCGGTGGATCTGTCGGTCGACAAAAAGAAGAAGATCTAAAACATTTTTTATTAAGACAGGTTTATTATACTTTTCAATTTTTAATTGTTTTTGTCGTCGTCGCGTTTAAAATTTTTGTCAAATTGTTTACTTTAAGATAAGTAGCAACGTTGACCACGTCATTAATATTATTATACTGTCGTAGTATATTAGTGTATATTATAAGGTCCCTTCATTGTAATTATAAAATCATCTGACGTCTTTATAGATTCACAACGAGACTTGGATAAATTGGCCAAAAATTAAAATTAAAATAACGTTTTATATCCGTGGGCAGTTTTTCGCTGTTTTTCTCGTTCATGGACACTGCCCTATCCGTGACGCTGAACCTATTCTTAAAATACTACTAACGACATCTATTAACGTCATAAATTATTATAAGTCTATAACCAACGCCATCTATGTCATATTTTATTTTATACAACGCCATCTATACCAACTAGACATTACTACGTCAACAAGTTTCCTCACAGACGACATCTATGTTCAGCTTTGATCACTACGTTGTATAACAATTTAAAATGATAATACTATTCAACACTAGATGTCGCGACGCTAAGTAAGATTTAATTATAATCACAATTTATTATTGTAATCATAATTATATTTGTTCAAGTGTTATTTTTATTCTATTCAATCCAGCATCAATCAAACGTTATTATAATAATTAGAATCGTAATTCATTGTAATAAAAAAAATATATCTCTTAGGGATCTATTCCCTCATAGATGGCGCTAAGCAAGTTATGAATCAATCGTAGTAGAAGTAGAATGGTGGGGTCACGTGACTGGGTGTAGATTGTAAAACAGACAACAACTTCATTCAATAACATGACGGTTTGTCGGCAAGTCGGGTTATAACTTTTTTGCCGCTCGAATAAATGATAGGCAAAATGAACGCGCAAAACATAACGAACTTATTCGAAATTTAAATCGGTTTGACGGTTGATTTATTTTATCTGACGTTTGCGATAATGCATTTTTATGAATTTGAACTGTGTATTTAGGTGATATCTTAGTGGAAGTGGAGTGTTTATCTTTAAAATGTTATGGTGATTGGAAATGCTTGTGGGGGAGCAGTCGCCGGCGCCCCGGGTGGTAGCCGGCTTAAGGAAACTTCGACCTGAACTGACGCCAGGACCGTTTCCTACTCCTGCAGATCCAAATCTTCGGATTTCAGGTCAGTCCAGGTACTCATAAATCAGCCCATGCAGTGTGACTGTCTTTCATATTATTAGGGATAATTTTTTAATTCATTTACTTACCTATAATATTATACCTAATGCTTAGGTACTATAAGTTTATCGAACATCATAGATAAGTAGATTTGAAAATTACGAGAATAACGTCCTGTGATAATTAGGTCAATATTGTGTCCCAGCGAGTTCGTGGACCTTTTATAATAGGTAGGAATCTTTTTTTTGGTTTACTTGAAGAGAATGACGAATTTCGTTCATAATTTACATAATACCTACTGTATACCTACATTACAATCAATTACTATACTTACAATTAACCCATTTGAATAAATTTATACCTATTTATACCTACCTACATTATTTAGTTTTGTTTTGTAACAACTCGATGGGTAGGTTTTGGGTTCAATCATTAATTCTTTATAGGTCCATGGGTTCAATATTGAATTTAAACAAATTCTAGGGGTAGTTTTAAGTAAACTAAAACTACCTTATCCATTTAGATAACGCTAATATACCTACCTATGTCAACATGCATGGGCTATCAGTCGCACACCGTAGAGCGCCGTCCCAACCAGCCATCATAGATATAACCATCAAATATGTGACAGAGACGACGTTCTGCGGCGCATGAGCTGGCTGATTGTCTCTCGGTATCCGTGTTTGCTAATTGTAGGTAGGTAGGTAGGAAGCACGTAACGTAAACAATATTCTGAGTAGGTACATTTTACGTCTACAATTTTCGATGACCCCCACCCGATCCTAAATAGGCCTTTGTGCCGATCTAAAACTAAAATAATAATAAAACAATGAACGAGACGAGTGCGAACCAGATGTTAAAAAAAATATCCCATTATTTCGCTTGCTTTCCGCCTCGCTGCCGACAGATGTTTCATAAATACTTAAATGCGCTTGTGAAGACCAGCCATAGTTTCATTCATTCATTCATTTCAACCCATTGCTGACTCACTCCTGGGCACAGGTCTCCCCTCAAATGAGAAGGGTTTAGGCCATAGTCCTCTAGATGATGCCCGCGACTTCAACAAACATACAAACTTTCGCATTTATAATATTAATAATAGGATTAAATAGGATAGGATAATAGAATAAAAGGATTATTTCAAATAGGTACGTGTTCCCACTAAATTACAACATGAGGTTATTCAAGTGGCGGACCAACAAATTCCTGAAAAGCTGGCAATGCATTGGTGCACTGGTGGTGCCTTTGGTACTTCAAGTGTTTGTAGGCGGCGGTAATCAGTAATCACTTAACATCAGGTGGCCGGCCCGCCTGCTCATTTGCTCGCTAAAAATATAAAAAAAAATGGTCTTCATGTTTGTATTTGATATCAATCCGTTCTACTATCATAGTTTTTAGTCACAAAGAGAAATTGGACTTTTATAAATTACTTGCTTTTGCACGCGGCGTCGCTCACGTTAAGTTAATTTTCGAAACACCTTGTTTAGGGGTTGAACTTTCAAAAATCCTTTTTTAGCGAATACCTACCTACATCATAATGGCTATGGAGTGATGGACAGGCTGATAGAATCGATCGATATCTTCTGAGTATTTGCAATGATAACTGGATAATCAGTAAAACGGTTGTTAAAATAATATGTTAACTAAACGGACTAAATTAGACGAGTTCATTGAGTCATTCCAGCCTAACCAGTTAGTGTTATCAGAGTTGTTTATACTGCTATCACTAACAGCTGCTCTCTGAGGCGCCCTTTAACATTCTTGGTCTAGTTTGAGTTTGTCCACTTCTTGATAAACTAACAACCCTGAAGTAAGTATAAGATTTATTAGAGAACTATGATATCTTACTAGGGATGAGTTATATTTATACTCACAAAATAAGCGAAAAAATTTACTCACAAAACAAGCGAAAAAATTGTTCCGAACGACGGAGAATATAATAGAGTATTTCATTGTTAAATTACATGACAAATAACGACAAATATCTGCCATTACGCGCTTCATTTACCGCACGCTTGTAACATATTATCTAGCTCTTTTTTATACATATAGCTACCTATTATATTATCATAGTTGGAGAATAGCTAGTTAATAATAATTAGTTGATAAAGTCAGTCACTCAGTCAGTCAATCACCTTTTCCTTTTATCATATTTGGATTTAGATAAAAATACTTACCTAAGAACTGTAGCATTGGGACATCAGCACTAACTACATTAACATAAAACGTAGAATAAAAAAATAAAATTGCTTAAACAGGGAAATCCTGTAAATAGCCTTCCAAGTTCCAACGTTTATCAACTCTGCGGAATCAAGGTCCAATGTCAAATTATACATTTTTATTGTACTACTGTGCCGTGAGCGTTAAGCCTACTTGAAAGTAAAACGCTTTATTTATAAAAAAAATAATTTAATCTCCTAATACTTTTGGCACCCTATCCGGCCTCTATAGCAGAACGATCAGTGCGCGGACTCTTTTTTTTATTCGATGACAAGATAGTCCTTGACTGCCATCTCACCTGATGGTAAGTGACGTTGCAGTCTCAGATGGTAGCGGACTAAATTGGAAGGGGTATGGCAGTGCACATTCAACCCATACCCCTAATCAGTTGAAAAGTGATGGTGGAACTAAATTAAATAGTTCTTGAGCACACTCCGAAATATATCTTGTAGAACACCGACGGACAGGCAACCTTGTTCCAGACTTTGGAGTCTGGAGTTAACCAGCGATTCCGCGCATCGATCTACCGAATCCAAAGCAGCGAGCTAGTACTTGGCAGAGCCGTCCCATAAATGGCTGCAGTACTCCATGCACCATCGAACTTGCGCTGTAAGAAGCGCTATAATAGTGAGCGTTCACGCCTAGGGAATGCAATCTCGATCTCGCGAGATCTCGGCCTTTTTTAGCGAGATTAATCTCGGACGAAAAAAGGGCGAGATCTCGCGAGATTAACGAGATTGCACTCGAGCATAAAAAAGTCTTATTCGAAGCGCGGACTGACACGGCCAACTTGTAGATCTTATGACACGTCATAAATCTACTAACGGTTCGGAATGCAGATTCTGCTGAGAAGAACTGGTAAGAAATTCAGCAGTTGCTTTTCAAAAAATAAAAAATAAATTTTTTTACAATAGGTAACCAAACTATGCTATGTATACAGTGCTTCCACAGTGATTTGATAGATATGTACGTCAAAGTTTACTACTTAGAAGTTTATTAAAAAATTATAGACAATTTGATGCATAATTTTTCTATTGAAAAAATTCGTGAAAATAAATGTTATCTTATAATACTTATAATTTTTATCCTAATTTATTCAAATATTGTGATTATTTGCAAAAAAAACACACAAAATTGCCAATCTCGCGAGATCTCGAAATTGGCGAGATCTCGCAGTATTGTTATTTACAATCTCGCGAGATCTCGCTTGAGCCCCAATCTCGCGAGATTTGCATTCCCTATTCACGCCCAAACAGCCTCTTACTCTGCTACTACTAACAACTTCAGTACGGCTTAACTTTATTTAAATTTTTAATTACCACTTGTTTTCGTATTTATTCCTAGCACAAGCTTTACACTTTTGCTGAGATTTATAGAACTTGCTCTGACTCAGCTCAGATTCAAGACAGATAAAACGAGAAAGATTTATGTCGGAGCATATTTGTGTCTCGTTCTAACTCTTATCTTGAGTGGGAGCTTATTCAGAGCGCGCTCTATAGAATGGCACGTTAGTTTTAGGGAAGAGGGCAATATTAGTCATGTTCAGGATAATCTGCAAATATATAAAAGGCAAAGGTGACTGACTGAATGACTGACTGACTGACTGACTAACTGACTGATCTATCAACGCACAGCTCTAACCACTGGACCGATCGAGCTGAAATTTGGTATACAGATAGCTGTTAGGACGTAGACATCCGCTAAGAAAGGATTTTGGAAAATTTCAACCCCAAGAGGGTTAAATAGGGGGTTAAAAAATCGAACCTAACGTGAGCGAAGCCGCGGGTTAAAGCTAGTCAAAATTTAAAAAAAAAATTGATTAAGCATTATTTCACTCAACCGTAAAGCCTAGCCTATGAGTTCTTGTTTACATCGTTACGCTAACGGTCATCTAACAATGACATGGAATCTTGGTCAATATCAAGGACGGTAACGGATCGGACCGAATCTTATAAAAACAAAATTAATAGAACTAGTTTGGCCCGTAGGCCGATTCTGTAAAAGCTGTATCAATCATTACTAGTCTAGTATTTTGGTGAATGGCTGAATTTATCGCGTTCCTTCTGGAACAATGCATTGTCGTCAATAACGAGTGAGTATCGGCCAATAAGAGGCGATTGCAATCGTCACATATGGCAATTATTTTTAGGGACTCGCACAGGCGAGAACTTGCCAGCTCCAGTCCTAAAATATTTCCCATTTAGTTAGGTATTCAACTATAATGTAATAGGTACTAATACATATAATAGTCCCCACGGAGTTCGTGTTTAAATGCCGTACCAATTGCCGAAGCCCAAAGCATATTTTGCTATCAGTGATATATTTTTTGAGACCTGCGCTTAGTAGTGAGTGTAGTAGTTAATGGGTCGGTCATGATGATGAATATAACAGAATAGAATAATAAATACAATAGAATATTTTTTTATTCAAATAGACTTCTACAAAGAAAAGATGATGATCATTATCTTAGTCTTTTTTAACTGTCTGATAATCTATCAAAATTACATTACATATAATTATTAGGTTTGATCTAGATTCTAGATATTTTATTTTCAAATGTAGTTATGTCTATAACTGAGTATAATAAAATCACCACAATGAAACTCCTTTTCTGAATGGACTAACAAACTCAATATCGTTTTACTTGTTGCCGGCGCGCTCGTCGTTCAGAATCCGAAGCCCTCGAGGCCTATTTTAAGTGGGTTAAGCTGACATTTGCTACGTCACGCTGTCGACGTCTAACAACTCCTTACATAACACTCGTTTGTACGAGTGTTATGATTTGTTTACAAATTATTTAGCGACTTTTAGGCAGGCACCTATTTTTTTACGTAGGTATCTAATCGATTTGTTTGCGTTTGTTATTTAGGTTTAGATAAGTTGCTAACGAATCACTTGAAATTGGTCACAAGTGCCATTTATTAGTATGTAGTATTCTTCTTACTCTCTTTTATGAATACATAGACGTCCACTGCTAAAGTAGGTAGAATGTGTAGATGCTGGAATCTAAATATGTATCCAGCAGTTCCCTACGACTCATTTGCCTACCTACAATCTACATTGTAGGCAATTATATTTAATTTTAATTTATTTACCATAAAACCAACACCATGACAAATGTTAAAAAATCGTCTTTAAAAATAAAAGGCGTGAAGCAGAAGAAGCGTCGGAACATCTGTCATGTATGGCACACCCGGAAGTATTCCAATATTGTGTTGAATTAAATATCATAAAGACGTCTTTGAATCAAAACAATATTGAAGTGATACTACTTGAAGCGTTGGTGGTGCGCCTCTGATGTAGACAGAGAGCGCTTACTTTGGGTGTCCTAACGCGTTGTTCGGTTGTCACCAGGTGTCCTCCGCCAGTATTACAATGACGACCCCGAGTCGTGGGCGTGGGTGCACGCCGCCGTACGGGGCGGCTGCTTGCTGGCGTGCCGCGACGGCACGCTGCCGCGGCGCTCGGCGGCACGCCTGCCGCTGCGGCACCTGCACCTGCGTGCCGCGGCCGCGCTGCCCAACGCCTTCCAGCTGTCGCGACTGCGGGACGACGCCTCCGTTGCCACGTTCCAGGTAACTCATCATCACTTTATCATCATCGTCTCAGCGGGCGATGGAGTATCCCTGCGAGATCAAATCAGAAATTAGGAGATCCGTAGGAGAACCAAAGTCACTGACAAAACTCTCGCGAGTTGCGAAATTGAAGTGGAAATGGGCGGGGCATATAGTTCGAAGAGCTGATGGTCGATGGGGTCCCAAGGTGTTAAAGTGGCGACCCCGCATCGGAAAGCGCAGTGCTGGCAGACCCCCCACTAGGTGGACCGACGACATCAAACGAGTCGCAGGGAGCCGCTGGATTCAGATGGCGCAAGACCGAGGCCTGTGGAGGTCCAAGCAAGAGACCTATGTCACGTCTATAGGTTGATGAAGAAGAAGAATAAGCACAGTAGATCTTATATCTAAAAATAAAATTATGTGTAAGGGCCAGCACCCACTGACGGCACGGCAGGGGATTTCCATGCGACGAACAGAAATAGACTTTAATATAAAACAGTTTTATAATTTTTTTGTTTAATTCTATGCTGCGTGATCAGACTTAACTCGACAACTAGGTATGTTATTATCATTGCGGCATAGTACATTGTATCGCCGGTCTAATTGACTTCTTGTTTAACTTAATTTGCGTTCAGGTTTTTGCCACCACCTGCGCGATGTGTTTTAATCCTTATTATATTTTCCTTCCTAATATTGTAAATGCGAAAGTTTGTTTACTTTATCGAAAAAAATATATAATATATACTTATTATTAAAAAAATATATATATATACTTAATTCGTTATGTTATGCTTATGACGAATCGATTGACACCTCAAAATCGTCTCTGTATTTTATTCGCTACGGTGGAGCATTCGTAAATAGTCACATATATACATACAAACACATACATACATATTATGTAGTCGAATAAAAATAATAATTAGTAAACAAAAAGTTTAATATTTCGCCTTAAATATTTTGCCAATGTGTAATCCGGTAAGCTATTACTCGTACCTACCTCATTAGCCGTAGCTAATTGTAATTACACGTTCTGGGTAAGAAGATAACTATTTATATAACAATATTACGAGTATATAGGTTGTTACATCCTTAACGGCTAGTTAAACAATTATGTATTGAAAGACTCACACCTTGTTAGTTGTTACAAAACGATTTCTTCATCAAACTCGAGTCTCGACATTTTACCGTGAAGGTCCGAACTTTGGAATACCGGTTCTGGAACTAGTATATGTTTAAAGGGCAATTAAAGTCACTTTACTTGCCACTGCTTTTTTTTATTAATAATTTCAATATAATAGCAGATTATAAAAACATGTTCACGTGTTGCCAAGCGATTCAGCGTTCCGACACGATGGCGTGTAGAAACCGATGAGAGGTATGGGTTAAATCTACACTGCCATACACCTTCCAAGTTAGCCCGCTACCATCTTAGACTGCATCGTCACTTACCGTCAGGTGAGATCCCAGTCAAGGACTATGTCGTCATCAAATCAAAAAAAAATCCTACCAGTAGGTGTAACAACTTTTTTTTCGATGACAAGTTGGTAGCGGGCTAACTTGGAAGGGGTATGGCAGTGTGCATTCAACCCAGACCCCTAATCTGTTTCTACACGCCATCGTGCCGGAACACTATATCGCTTGGCGGCACGTCTCTGACGGTAGGGTGGTAACTAGCAACGGCCAAAGCCTCCCACCAGACAAAAACTTTGCATACAACTTTTATTTAAACTTTACTGTTGTTACTGTTATTGTTGAAGAGGATAAGGAAAGTCGAGCACCTTAATTGACTATTGTTTGCACTTTTTAAGGAAGGAAAATAGCCTGAAGAAAGCTCGATAAAATGCATAAGCGAGCGAAACCGCAGGCAAAAGCTAGTAATCTATGATTCTATATGAATTGTAAGGTACGTAAATATCGAAAATAGGTACAATATAATAATTCCAAAACGATTTATCTTTTACTTGACATAAGAATCCACCGCAAACCGGTACCGTCCTTGGAGACACGGTTAATATTGCAATTATTTGATATCATAAATATACAATGCACGTGTGTTGAATAGTGTTGTAACTTGCACCGTACCTCCGTACCAGACACTTCTTCTTTGCGCTTTTTTAATCTAAAATATTAAGTTTTTATCTATCTATCTATCTATCTATCTATCTGTCTATCTATCTATCATCTTCTTTTTATTGGACAATTATTGAAAGTTGCTAAAATAATGTGATTTTGCTTCTCAATCTATCATTCCATATTTATTTGCATGGGTATGGTTTGGACGACTATACTGACAATTTTTTTTTAACATTAAAGTGACACCCTATTTATTAGATTAAATAATTAATTAATTAACCAACTTTACTTTTAATGATTCGACTGCAATTTTAATCGACTTCACTAAGTTCACGTCTGTGCCATCTCTAACATGTGGGAGTCATTCATTGGCTATAGTTTATTTTGCAATTAACCATTGCATTATAGGTACAGCTATGGCGTAAACGTAGAATTATTAACAACATAGTCATAGTCTCATACCATAAACAAGTACCACTCAATTAGTCACACTAACATATTGTATGGAGTAGGTTGATTTGAATGAAACTTCGAATTATCAAGTAATATTGATATATCGTTTGTCTTTGGGTTCAGGATTTGATAATTAAGTAGGAAGATAATCTTCGAACCCTGGTTATTGTACTTTTGAAGCCTCAATAGCTTAACGGTTAAAGGTGCCGACTGAAAACTGAAAGGTTCGAATCCCACCCGTTACACTATTGTCGTACCCACTAACTACGTCGTAACATTCAAAATTCAAAATTTATTTATTTCATATAGGCTAACTTGTAGCTCTTATGACACGTCATAAATCTACCACCGGTTCGGAATGCAGATTCTGCTGAGAAGAGCCGGCAAGAAACTCAGCAGTTGCTCTTTTCAAAAAATTTTTTTTTTACAAAGCTATGCTATGGATACAGTGCTTCCACAATAAGCCTCAAAAATGCAAAAATGCATACGTAGGTACACCAATCCAATGCATGTCAAGACGGGCAGTCAAAGCAGACCCATTCCCGTTAGTGGCACCCGTTCACGAGCATGACGCATGATCAACTTCTTTATGAAAAAAACATTGTACTATGTTATTGCGGTGTCATCGGATATACTTCGTGTAAAAAATTTCAAGTCTATTACATTATATGGAAGTTGTATGTTATAAAGTTGTATCTTATCTCGGTTGTAGTGGGATTCCCCACACATCGGTTGGAAAGAACTGATAAATATGCCTTAACAGATTTTCCATACCATGAGACCATCCTTATAAAACCCGCCTTCGAATATACAAGACCCAAAACTGTATTCAAATCAATCCATCCGTTTGAGCGTTACGACGACAAGCGCAGACAGACAAACAAAGCTTACTTATTACGCCCCTTTTTTGCGTTGGGTTTAAAAAAATTCCTGGATGTAGTGAAGACCGTTACTAAAGCCAACGAACTTTGCATAAAGAGCTCTCAGGCGTGGGTGAAATGCGAGCGTAAAATACCCCTGAAGGTAATGGGAGCTCCCTCAATCAGGCTGTAAGAGGAAACAGCTTTGTTGGTATTGTATTGGCAACGACACAGAGCTGAGTCAGAGATCTTTTCATTGCCCCACAACATTGTTGGTACATTTTGTTTTGTCACTTTTTTACACTAATTATTATTATTAATTAGTAGCTGATACCCGTGACTTCGTACGCGTGGAATAAGAGTTTTGGAATCACGTCAAATCATAAAATGTAGCCTATGTGTTAATTCTGGTAATGAGCTCATTACCAGAATAAACACATAGCTATGTCCATTTCAAATTTTAATCTGTTCATTCGTTGTGGCGTGAAGGAGTAATAAACATTAATATTCCATACATCCATCCTCACAATCTTTCGCGTTTATAATATTAGTAGGATTAATAAAGAAATTCTTTATTTTAAACAGAACTTTCTTTTTCCCACGACTTCGTCCGTGAACACTGAGATTTAAAAAATTCTAGTGGGATCTCTTTGTTTATCATTCTCAATCCACTAGGATCTACTGAATGATCCAATAGCACTCTTGAGTTCACTGTGATTCAAACTATACCTCTGCATAAAATCACGTCGATCAATTGCTCCTCTGCTGCGTTATTGACGGACATAGCAACAAACTAATGCACTTTCGCATTTTATATATTATGGAGGAGGATTAGTGGGATTTCCTTATTTACAGAAAAAGGTACCGGCCGAGTTGAGAATATTCCTCCTCCTTTTTTAGAAGACGGTTAAAAAACAAGGAGTTCAATCCCATTAAAGGATAGGCTATGGTGGATGATGAAAGTTCAGAAGGCTATATCATGTTGTTTTACGCAAAGCATAGTCAAGGTTACTGAACAGTCACGTTTTGAGAGCTCAGTCTTGTAGAAAATCTCACAAAATTAAAGTAATCAGCGAACGTCGGTGGCTAGTTGGCAACATTTACCTCAAAGAGAACGTACATTTTGTATGACATTCAAAAAGTCACGTTTACCAACAATACCTTGCCAATAATTTATGGAAGTACTCGTATTGTCGTCAAACAATGCCCTGGGCATGTGAGCAAAGAGCATATTGGCAAACTGAAGATAGTTCGTTACGCACGCCGCAGAGCGTATTATCGCAATTTGTTAACAATCATTAGTAAGTAAACTAGTACTTAATAGAAATTATATTATCTGTCAGCTCGTGATACTGATGAAAAAGATGTACTGAAAAATCACCAGTTTAAAAATATATTGAAATAATAATTTAAAGTAATGTGACTAGTAAAATAGCGTCTTACACAATAGGATAGCAACGTCTTGCAAGACGTTGTTGGAAGCCCCTTCAAAACTCACCTTTCTCACGACTCGCTCGATTTAATAGACCTCAGTAAAGCGCAACACCCGTAAATCATTACTCCTTTGTGTTCTGCGATCTTTTGCTGGCCCTATTTAACATAAGAAGGGCTAGAAAGCGAAGGTGTTGACACGTAAAGAAACAAGTTATGACGAGAGGAAATCCTTGTTCGTCTACATAATGGTACAAATAGTCCAAACTAGTTCTCGAAATCCATTGGAAGCTACCCTTTGGAATTTTTAACCTATGAGACGATTATTCGTAATTTGACTACCATTCACATCGGTTTAAGGATTAAGCTATAAATTTGGCGACGCTATTATTGCTGATAATAATTCCATCTTTCTTTGTTGCAGGCTTGCAATGCGACGGAATACGCCCGGTGGGTACGAGCACTATGCGTTGAAATACTCGGACAGACACCGTTACCACAAGTTAGATTTTTGGACGTACTGCCGGCGGCAGACACGGCTACTAAAGAACCAAAGAAAGAACCTCTGCAAGAGACGCTTGCTTGTCCTCCTAGACCGCCACCAAGAGCACGGAGAAGGCTGTTACCAGCAGCAGAGACCCAGCTACCTCGGCGAGACCACTCACCTGCCGCAACGGATGAGGGCATCGTCGTCGAAGACGACGATTATGATTCATCGTCCGACCGCAGTCTCGACCTATCCCTTTCCCTCGACGCTCTAAAAACAATTGACGTGGTCGATGCTCCAGTGCGGAAAGCTGAGATCATCAAATGCGACAACTGCAGCAAATTAAATGCAAGTTCGCCGCAGCATCACACATTACCGCGTGCGAGGGCAAATGAAAATGAAATAGGTCGCCACCGGTATCTGAAAAGATGGGAGGGTCCAACAGGCAGAGCGGATAGAGGCAGATTTACAATGGAAGCCGCGAGAAGAAAGGCAGCATCGTTGGAGAATCGGGCGAGGTCTTGTTCGCCGAATTCGCACGAAGCTGTTTCCCAGTACGTTCCCGTAAGAGAGAGGCGTGCTTTGTTCGAGTCTTTGTCGCAAAGTGGGGGAAGTCTGGCACGAAGTAGCGAGCAGCTGGCTCGTCCAGTGCCTGTGATGGAGACGACACCTCGGCGTGCGGCTTCGCTGCATGATCTCCAGGCGCCACCGACGAGATCAGTGAGCGACTTAAGGCAGTTCTTCGAGGCTGTGGCGCGTGGTGCAGGACAGTGTGCTGGCGTGCAGCGCCACAGTGCACCGCCGAACCCTGTGCGTCCTTTCACGTCTCTCACATGTGCCTGATTGAAATTTTTGTACATATTGTAAATAACTCCCTCATTAGACTTTTAATTTCCTCATTGGTCTTTTATCTATCTCATTAGTGTAGTAGCTAGCTTGTTCAGCTGCAGAGCCTGAGAGGGTGAAAAAATGAGTTTTTCTGTCTAGAAATGCTCAGTAGCAGGCCGGAGCTGGGAAATTGGCGGAAGATACACCGCGTGCCTTAAATCCGTCGAATTCTGCGCCTGATCCCTTTCCGGTTATGTAGGATTGCCGTCCCATCGGACTATGAGAGAGAAACAGTGAGTGCACTTGTTTTTATGCACACACTTTTGCACATAATTACCCCTGCATAGATGGCTAGTCTCCTTTGGGACAGGCTACCGTGAGCGTTTGACTGAGAGGACTTTAATATATTGTACATAGGACTCACGGCGTTGACGCCGTTCGTCTCACTAAGTCGTTCGCTTTAAGACTGTTAAAAGTATTGTTATGATGTACCTAATATAAATGTATTAACTATTACGATGTGTTTCTTTAAGACCCTGCATACGACGCCGCTCTGATAATGGTTATTGTTTCTATAACGGGAATGACCGAATACAGCGGGTAAAAATAGAAACTAATCATTTTTATTGCGCGCTGCAACCGTCACGCATTGTCTGCTAGTGAAATACTGCAGCCCAAGCACAATGTGTGCTTTCTCGTGGTTTTTCGATGCAAAGTGACCCAAACTACTGATGTTCTTAAGGACCTCGTGCACTAAGCGTCCACGAGCACGACCACGTCTGGCAGTCATTGTGATCGCGGTCGCAAACTTAGTCGAAGAAGGTTATATTATGTATTATAATGATGGTAAAGTTTAAATTAAAAATGCCATAAATTCAATCAGCGGTGATTAGGGTCATCATACTGTTATTATTTGTCCCAATCCCACAGCTGGTTTTTCAACGGATCTGGTCACTCTTGCCGCTCACTCACGAAGCTAACTCTCGCGTAGTGCTTGAGGTCCTTTGAGTTTTGACAATAATGCTCGGTTTCTTGAAATGTCACAGTGTCTCAAACTCAAAGGTCGAGTCATGGCCCGCGTCCTTCACACAGTCTTACACTGCGTTGTTAATGTTCTATTACGAAATCTCGATGAATCTTCGTTCTGCCTTTGTTAGCGTAGGTTTTTGGCTTCATTTATCGTCTTCGACTAAACGTTATACCACGAGATGGGGGTCTTTCTAATACCTAACTATACTTTGGCCAGTCATGTTCATCCGATTTTTTCAAATTGTTGGCTCTCATCGGCGCTTATCTAGCCAGAACTTTTTAGCTCATATGAGAATTTAATCTCTTTAAGACAACGCGACTTTCTGGTCGCCCACCTAGGTCTTCATAAGGAGAGATATCTCTGCAGGCGGGTCATTCTAGAATCCTTGATCTGAATCACGTAACCTTTTTAAAACTCTATACGGATATGCTTGCGCCGAATATGAAATATTGTTGACATCATTAAAAAGCTTTAGGTATTTGCGTTCTTTAATAAGGAGGTAATAAAAACTTCAATCGGCTGATGAGCAAGTGGCTTGATCTCGTGTATAGTCTATTCTTTACTCCGTCTTTCTTAGATTGGTGTTCAGTGTCCACTCAATTAAACGATTCTGAAAATGTGAATAAACGGAATATTAATGACTGCAAACTGTTGTTAATTCTTCGCATTCTCGCTAATCTATTCACCAATCATTACTTTGGCGCCAGAAGGTTCGTCATTTTGCTATAGGTACCAACTGAAATGATTCATTATACCTATTTTGGGCATCGTGGCATAGTCACGACATATGCATGCGGTCAGTCACAACTAAATCCGTTAGTTATCACGGGAATGACGCGACCTCTTCCGCTTATCATTCGGAAGCATTCTATTTTAATCTTATCTCGATCCTAGGGTTCCCACATACAGAGTTTCTTTGTTATTTTAATGTCGGAAGTAAAATTGTCTAATTGCATATTATTATACGTTAAGTAGGTATGTTAGCTATACATAATTAAGGCAGCAGACAACAATTGACTCTTAAATGAGGAGATCCGTAGGAGAATCAGTAAGTAAGTAGTCGTAATACCATCGAATGGTGAAACTGCCAGTGGGTGAAGCAATTTCGAAGAACCAACAGTTGTTAGGGTTCCAAGGTGATGGAGTGGCAAGTGGTAACCTTACACTGGAAACCACACTACTGCGGTGTAGCAACTCATAGTGTGGCAGAAAAAATGTTTCTGTAGGTAGGTATTTAAAACTCCGTAGCACGTCCGCAGCGAAGCAGCACTGCATCTGCATCGCGGGGCCGCAGCGAACCATATGGACTTTTCAATTTAGACTGACAGAGAAGCTACTGACTTTCATAACGAGCTGAGGAAAATCAAGGAAATATTCATCTTCTATCTTCTAAATATATAAAAAGAAACGGTGACTGACTGACTGACTGACCTATCAACGCGCAGCTCAAAACTGGACTGGCTGGCATGACAACCTGCAGCGGCTTCCATAGTGTCTTTAGCATAGTGTTTACGTCAATAGATTTTGTGAATAAAAGTTAAGTTAAACTATTGGACTATGGATTGGGCTGAAAGGTATTGTGACGTAGACATGCGCTGTGAAAGGATTTTTGAAAATACAACCCTTATAAGGAGGTGAAATAGGGATTTGAAAATCGAACTTAACGTGAGCGAAGCAGCGGGCAAAAGCTAGTTATAAAATAAAATCGATTTGTAAATCGAACGCAGTGGAATCTTTTGACTGCAAACTTAAAACCTAACTAAAGTTTAGACGACCTCCCTGGCGCAGTGATGGTTAGCGCTGTAGTCTTATGACTGGGAGCTCTCGGGTTCCCGGCGGGGGCAATTTGAGAATTTATAATTTCTAAAATGTCTCTGGTCTGGTGGGAGGCTTTAGCCGTAGCTATAGTTACAACCTTACCGTCAAAGACGTTCCGCCAAGCGATTTAGCGTTCCGCTACGATAGCGTGTAGAAACAGATTAGGGGTATGAGTTGAATGGACACTGCCGTAGTAAGTTAGCCCGTTTTCATCGTAGACTGCATCATCACTTACCATCAGATGAGATCGCAGTCAAGAACTATCTTGTCATCCAATAAAAAAAGTTCAGCACTGCGACGTTGGCTCTTGTCAATATTCATTAAACATTGCCATTTGTTGCTAAACAAATTAAAATTCCCATCGCTAACTCTAGACACGACGAGTTCAGAAGTTAAATTGAAAGCAATTACCTCCTTAATTGAGACAAAGTATCTACTAAAGATTGCTGGGACCAACCCACTAGACTATTTACGTATACTAATTGATGTGTGCACTAACTGTGAAAGGTTCTAGGAACTCATTACTAAACAAAGTAGACTACACATCTCTAAATATATAAAAGGCATAGGTGACTGACTGACTGACTGACTGACTGATCTATCAACGCACAGCTCTAACCACTGGACCGATCGAGCTGAAATTTGGCATACAGGTAGCTGTTCGGACGTAGACATCCGCTAAGAAAGGATTTTGGAAAATTTCAACCCCAAGAGGGTTAAATAGGGGGTTAAAAAATCGAACCTAACGTGAGCGAAGCCGCGGGTTAAAGCTAGTAGATGAATAAAATGTTTACCCTTACAGTGCTGTTTCTATAGTCTGCCTCGTTGTTAGCAAGTTCGACTGCTGATGACGAGGTCTCGGGTACGATTCCCGGGTCGGGCCGTCAAATGAATTGGATTTTTCTGTCAAGAAATTCTCAGTAGGTATACTGATACTCTGGTCTTGTCGGATTTTCGTCCCATCGGACTATGAGAGTGAGGGAATAGGGAGTGCAACTGTGTTTGCGCACACACACAATCTATCGACACCTCATTCATCAAAATCGATTCAGTAGTTTATTCGCTGCGGTGGAACATTCGTAAATAGCCACATACATACTGCTGGCTTTGCGGGTAATAATCGTGTAGTAAGTACCTACACCAAAAATATGTAAGCTACTTACCACCCTACCGCCAAAGACACGCCCAGCGATTTAGCGTTCCGGCACGATGGCGTGTAGAAACAGATTAGAGGTATGGGCTAAATGTATACACGGTCATACCCCTTCCAAGGTAGCCCGTTACCATTTTAGACTGCATCGTCACTTACCATCAGGTGAGATCGCAGTCATGGACTATCTAACTTGTCATCGAATAAAAAATATGTATTGACCAAGATATACCATCTACCATCTCTATTCCCTGGCTAACGTCACAAAGATTTAATACCACCAAATTAGCAGCTGGAATGCAGCCGTGTCGAATGTTGGATGCAGCCACACAATCCAGTAATTCGATCAACAAAAAACTTTCGGACAAGGGGTGGAAAAAATCACAAAAGGTGCTAAGGGATGACGTGACACAGGTAGCTTATAAAATAGATTCGGCTTGTGTTGATGTCTACTTTTTTATACAATCACTAGGTAGTTGATGCCCGCGGTTTCGCTCGCGTGGATTTAGTTTTTAAAATCCCGCGGGAACTCTTTAATTTTCCGGGATAAAAAGTAACCTATGTCACTCTCCCGGTCCTCAACTATACCCATGCAAAAAAATCGCATCGATCCGTTGCTTTGTTGGGGCGTGATTGAAGGACAAACCAACAAACAAACACACTTTCGCATTTATAATATTAGTAAGGAAGTAAGGATCAGTAACAGTTAAGTACCTACATAAGTAAATAATGATTCCTCAAATACGACTTCAGAATGTCAGAAAGTCGTTATTGGGAACGTTCTTTGTTAAAATTCACAGTCAATTTTAGATTTTGTTTTATACAAGCTTAACGGGGCATTACGCCAAACACGCTCTCTGCTTACCATAGTTTAACCCAGTAAACAGATATATTTTCAAGAAAAAAAAATTTGTGTAGCTATTTCGATAGTTGAAGTTTATTCAACAACTTTATATATGATACAAGTATAATACTTATTGAGAAAAAAAATTTCAAATATCACTAAGAACTCACTTTTACTAGAAAAACTACTTGTGGAATTCCTAAGAGCGTGAAATGTTCTACTGATATAAACCAGAAAAATAATTTCTGTAAGACTCAAACAAGCCGAGATACTAATAATTACATATTTATTTCTCAAATAGCACAATTTTAACAAAACCCTTAGCAAAACCCATAGTGCAACTTTAGCAAAACCGTTGTGTCGTTCCCGGAGTCCCAGCCAAAAGTGAGTCGCGGCCTACTGCCCACACCGAGGCAAACGCCGCCATCTTTCCCGCCATTCGAGCACGCGGCGCTGACGTCTCGACCTCTGACAGCTGCCAAAGTGGCGCTGGCGTCGACTTCCGCGCGTGCAACATCCGTTGTCGCTAACATTTCTTTTTCAAAAGTAAAGGAATCAAAGTATATTCAGCAATTTTTATTTTAGACTTACATCTTTTCATTATTTAATGAAAAATATAATCATAAAACTCTTCTACAAATTAGTATGGGGAGCGTTATAATAGACAGCGCCAGCCCTCCAATTTCATTCCCACGGCCAGTTCAGTCCCATACAAATTTCCATAGCCTTACAAAATCTTTTCCACTATGATGCATGACAATTTTTACAGACATCTCTATATCTACATTAGGTACCTATATGTAGTATGAAGTATTTATAGATCTACAGTAATCTATGATTCTCCTGATGGCTGACGCCCAATCGACGCCATTATTATTGTATTTGGTTTTTTTAGTTTAATTTTCATATATTTCTGTCCCAGAATAGCAATTGTTATTTCAATTTATTGAAATATAGTGCAAGTGTTATGTGCCCGTTATAATAATTCGCGTAAGGACGCTTTTTTTTTATAAGTTTCCACAGTGTGAGAAAAGACAAAGTTTTATGGTTTATATTATAAAAGTGTTTAGGATCTTATGTGTTTACCAGTGTGTTGTAATTTGAAAAACGTTTCGTGAAACAAATTATTAAAAATATGACGTCTTAATTGGTGTAGGGTGTATCTAATAAACAAAATTAGGACATATAAGTATATATTAAACAAGATCATAAAGACTTACCTGAAATTCCAAAAATGTGTATAACAAAAGCGATAGGTATTATGTTATTTCAAAGTGAATTAAACAAATATTTTTAAAAAATTTGTTTCTTTATTTCCTATTTTTTATAAATTATAACCTATAATTATTATTATGGGCAAGGATGGCAATAGGTAGATACCTACGGTACATACCTGTGGTAGATACCTATGGTACATACCTGTGGTAGATACCTATGGTACATACCTTCATAACAAAAATAAAAATCCATAGACAAAAATAGAAAAAAAAAAAATTGTTATTACGCCATTGGTTACAGCAGTTTTCCAAAATGATACATTAGCCAATCATGGGCCTTGATTTCGAGGGTTTAAAATTTGTAGGGCACTGAGCCATCTGATACGTAGTATCATAGTAATCTGTGTTCATTCCCATTCGGGCTTTCAAGGAGGAAGGACGCTTCTCGGCGCAATTTTTTTTCCAATTTATTTTACGCGCGAATTTGTATGTCGATAGTGGAATCCGTACAGTGCGTACCGAGGTAGGGTTATCAAAATCGAGGAGGAAGGTTTGTATTTTTATAAAATGTTGACTTTGTTTTTTTCTTAAGGTTTTTATGTATTATTATTATACTTACATAATAATATAATATGTAATACCTACCTACACATTTCTAGCGCATAGCGTAGCACCTGTGATGTGTGACGTTGTGATGTAGACGAGGTCCGAGGTTCGATTCTCGGGTCGGGTCACAAAATGTACCTACTTATTGGATTTTTCTGTCAAGAAATGTGCAGTCGGTAGGTACCTAGCTATTAGCCCGCAGTTTGAAAGTTGGCGGTGATCCACCGCCATGCCTCGAAGAACATGTAAAGCCGTCGGTCCTGCGCCTGATCTCTCTCCGGTCGTGTCAGATTTCCGTCCCATCGGGCTATGAGAGTGAGGGAATAGAGAGTACATCTGTGTTTGCGCACACACTTGTACACTATACCTATTATCTCTCGCGCAGAAGGCCTCTAAGGAAGCCACCATGATTGGATTCGGTCGGAAGGACATTATTAGGTAAGTATTACAAGTATAATTTGCTCAAATGTGTTCACTCTATACCATCAATTTTATACTTTTATTTGATGGTAATGTGACTTGAAAGAGATCAGGCGCAGGACCGACGGATTTATTACCGTACCGTACCTACCCACCTACCTACCTACCTACCTACCTACCTAAGTACCTACCTGGTGTATACAGAGAGGATATAACCAATAGGTGTATATCACTGATAAAGATCGTACCTACCTACTTAGATTTTTTTTATATGAATAGCGGGCAAACGAGCTGGCGGGTCACCTGATGTAAAGTGATTACCGCCGCCCATGAACACTTGTAGTACCTACCAGAGCTACCAGAGGCACCAATTTCTTTACGAACTGTCATGGTCTACCTACTACCTACCCTGATCTGCTTGGTCTTAGTTTAAACACAGAATACCTAATAGTTTCTACCTAGTTTTAATTCGATTGATTGTATAAGAATTTGATGACATTAGTGTCAAAGTAAAATGAACCTAATTTGTAAAATGTTAAAGTCACAAATTCAGTACAACTGATTTTAATTTGGAACGTATAAGAATGCATACATGAATTTTTTTATTCGATGACAAGATAGCCCTTGACTGCCATCTCACCTGATGGTAAGTGACGATGCAATCTAAGATGGTAGCGGGTTAACTTGGATGGGGTATTATAGCAGTGTAAATTCAACCCATACCCCTAATCGGTTTCTACACGCCGGAACGCTAAAACGCTTGGCGGCACGTCTTTGACGGTAGGATGGTAACTAGCCACGGTCAAAGGCTCCCACCAGACCAGACCAGAGACGATTTAGAAATTATAAATTCCTAAATTGCCCCCGCCGGGAATCGAACCCGAGACCTCCCAATTATAAGACCATAGACCATAGCATAGTCGGGCGAGCATCGTGTATCGGTTTCATTAAACGTATTTATTTGAACTGGGTAACTTGCACGTGCTCGCTTTATATTATACTTCGCATCTTTCCCGAAGATGATTATTGTTTACAAGCAGCAGATCGCGAGGTTATGCTGGAGAAACAGAATCAGATTTCGAGTTCTATGTCTATCTGTAATTGGCCAAGAAGTTATTAAAATACTAAGCGTTGGAGGGCGATTGCTGTAAGCAAACAAAAACAAGATGTATAAAATAATAATTAAAATGCTATAAGGCCATTTCTACTTCTCAGAATTGAGATTTAACAGCGATAAACCAAATCAGCTGCGCTCTCAACCGAGTGTTTCGATTTGCAACCCGGAAACTCTAAACGCACGGGGGGCTCCGCGTCGAGACGCGATTATACTTGCACTAGTATCAGCATCCCCTATGGCGGGTACCACAAGCGTCTGAGTCCGCGCCATGCGAGTGGGACGGGACACTTTAGCGTTCGACCCTACGCGCAAACTCCAAAGGTCCTTTGTCACAGGTACAAAAAACAGAAAAATGTTTTGACCTATCGCTGGCAGACTGCAGTATTTTCATCATGACTGGGAATGATAAAATCATTTTGGATTATAAAAATTTTACCCTTATAACCTATAAAAATTAAAAGGTTAAAAAATTCCATTTCATAGTTCTAGAACATCAAACAATTAATAAATCTAAAATAGATCGTATTCTCTCAAAATCAGTGAATGCATTACGGAATTGTTATATTCAGGTTATATTTTGATTTGCCTTCTGGGTAAATTCATCACACAAATCTTTACAGTCCCTAAACCCTTGGTTTATGAAATTTAAAAGATTTTAATAATCTATGCCATTCACTTGAAAATTGATACGGCATTAATGTTGATCTATAAAATTTGCTTCATGGCCACTTTAGACAAAAAATGCATATTTTTTACTACCAGTGGCTACAAGTGATAGAATCTTCGATTTACATGAAGCAATCGACTGTATTCTACCCTCCTCAAGCTATAACGCCGTTAACCAACATTTGACCAAATACGATTTTTTTGTTTTTTATGCTATCTTACTTAAAAAATTCTCTATCAATCCATCTAATTGGCATTCTCTTTACTGCTGTAGTTTTTGATATAGCAATTTGAAAAACGCAATTTCTTAATAAATTGCAGCTTTTTGGATCATAGATCGAAATACGGTTTTGGTCGTTAACAACACTAGCTTTATTATTAACTGTATGAATTTAAAGTTTGATTGTTTTTCGGTTGTACTTTACTATCTCTTATGTATATTACAAAAGATAAAGTTATTGAAACCTTTCCTCCGTCTTCAAGTTCGTTAGGTCACTTATCAATAATTCTTTTTTGACGATTTCTTGTGTATTGGAAATTTTTTACGCATAATGTAAAAACAATAATTTTACCAGTATTATTTTATTCAAAGATTCATAATGTATACAAATAAGGCTTTTTAACTAATTAAGAAAATAAAAAAAGTCAAACTTGGCCCACAGAAAAGATATTTATTTGTGGGTTTTAAATTTAAAAAGAAAAAATGGATAAGTACAACGTAACGTAAGAATGCGTACCCTTGAACTATCCAATACTGAAAAATGTACCTACCATCAGAAAACTAGCTAGTTATGTTGGTTTGCTGACGCTAGACAGCCCAGTGACTATGGATGGGTTGTTTATAAAAGGAGAATTTTTTGGCACTCAACTATTTTGACAATTATAACAAATAATATATAATATATATGACTCTTTCCGAACGTTTAACAGATGATTTCGTATGGCGGAAGGACTGGAAGGATTATATTGATTCTGCAGGTTCCTCATTTTAAGACTTTTCCCTAGTAGAATAATTCACAAAATACATATATCGCCTTCTTCTCGTCTCACCTTGCTTGTAGCCTTTAAAGTCTCAGTCATGCATCATGACTAAGTAATCGCAATATCTTATGAGGAATAGACAGCTATTGCCTATATCAATAAAATGGGCGCTATATTCTCGCATCTTGAATGAATTTACACTGCTATACCCCTTCCAAGTTAGCCCGCTACCATCTTAGACTGCATCGTCACTTACCATCAGGTGAGATCGCAGTCAAGGGCTACCTTGTCATCGAATAAAAAAAAAATCTTTCAAATAAATTTGGGTGCCTTCAAATCAAGAGTGAAAAGGTTCTGGGCAGGCGCGTTCCATCTTAGGCTGCATCTTCACTTACCATCATCGCAGCCAAGTGTTAAAAAAAAAAAATACCAACACAATCGCACGTAACATATGGCAATGGTGTGAAGAATCCAATTTATACTTTTATTGCGTCAGTCCAATACGAACCTAATCTCAGATTTTGAATCTCGTCAAACGGTTAATATAAACACTGAATAGATTACGCGTTTCGTCAGATACAGGAATTTTTTGATACACCTGATTTGGATTTATTTACCAATAATCAAAATTATGAATGTCAGAGATACGCTGCATGGAAATTAAGCTTAGTCTGAAATTATTGATGCATTCAACTTAAATTTTTATGTTTTTTTTTACAGATAAATCTAATTGCTACGCCACATTAAATGTGTCAAGGCAGAGGGCTTTGTCGTACTGCTATATTGGCACATTTAGCCTTGTGCCCGGTACAGATCAACCTGCGGGTTTCGAAACCACCTAACCTATATTAAAATCCTACTTATCTGCTCTTTCAAAGAGCATCGTCCTTTCCATGTTAATCTAACCCTAGTGGCAGGGAAATTATTAGACAGTCACTACTGAGGCGCGATGTCTCTAATGCATCGCTAGACATAGTAATGGTTTCATTCCTAGTACGATTAAGTCATGGTTGTTTTATGCAAGAACAAAGGTTTAAATTATTGTGGTTCTAATATTATATTTTTATTTCAGGAAAACAGTTATCAGTTCGCGCTATCTTTTTATCTGGCCAAATAAGCGAAATCTCTGGTCATAATACTACGGTATAAAGGTCTTTAAAGGCGTCTTGATTTCCTAATCTAGTATCTATTAAAGTATCTACAGAATAATTTCCCTAATGCATTAATCTCTCTAAAAGACTTGTCTTTAAACACATTAACTCTTAAAAAAGAATGCAAGCATCCTTAGCCTTATAAATATTCAAAACATTTCCTTTTGAATCGGAAAATATTCGTATTAAAATAATATAAATTATTTATATAAGATTTTAGAAAGGCTCAAAACCAAATAGTTTTTAACCGTTCATTGTTTTGCCATATACTTATTAAAGAAAATTTTAAAGTGTATCCAGTTCTCCCTTAAAACATTTTGAGATAAAACCTATTCCTTGCATCAGTAGGAAGGTTGCCTTTTGTCAGTTAAAAAAAAAATCTCCAATTTTATCTCATTGTGTTAAATCAATTCTGGATATGTGGCATTAATTACGTATAACATTAAACGGTACCCCTAACACGTGACATGCGTCGAAGTTAACTGACCGCAAGGCAGGTGTTTCTAAAAGCAGCAAGTTAGTCTGAATCCTCATCTAATATATTTTAAAGTACTATTACAGTAGTACAATAAAACTTCTAAAAATCAGGTAAAACTGAATTCTTCGATACTTAATTTCAAAGTAAAATTATTATTCAACAAATAACTAATTTCTACCTTAATACAAGAATAATGTAGATGTTATTTAATGACTTATAGTTTGGTATGTAAATTATTTCTGTCGATTAATTTGTCAAGTATCAACGAACATGAAATAATTTATGTAATGTTGTTGCATTTTTTCGATGCTCTAAACATCTGCTTGTAAACAATAATCATCTTCGGGAAAGATGCGAAGTATAATTAAGAATCAAACGAACTTACCTTGTGAAGTTTGATATCTAATTATACGAGTGTCTTGACCGAAGATGATTACAAACCCACCCACCCTAATTTTTTCAAAATCCCTCGACCTATCGAAAAAATACGGCTCTAACGAATGACACTAAGCGGGATTTCAAGCGGCCGGATGGTGTGTTTGGTGGGAGGTTAGTAATACTCAGTGGAAGTAAATAAGAAACTTTTTTATCATAATAAAATTTAAAAATAATAATAAAATTATATATTTTATATATATTAAATAGCTCTAAATGTGTGATAAGGACAGCATAATCTCGCGATCTGCTGCTTGTAAACAATAATCATCTTCGGTCAAGACACTCGTATAATTAGATATCAAACTTCACAAGGTAAGTTCGTTTGATTCTTAATTATTTCTGTCGATTAATTTGTCAAGTATCAACGAACAAGAAATAATTTATGTAATGTTGTTGCATTTTTTCGATGCTCTAACCATCTGCTTGTAAACAATAATCATCTTCGGGAAATATGCGAAGTATAATTAAGAATCAGTAGGTACCTACAATAAATACTTTAAATTATTATTTGTATAAGTATGTCATTTAATTTTAAAAGTGTATCTACAAATCTTAGTTTTAATTTATTAGGTGCTTGTTTCATTTACCGAGCATACCTGGACATGAGTAAAAACAGATAAAATGCCCACCATTTGAACAAATAAACTTGTATCGTCGTACCTACCTACCGACTCAGACTAACTTTTGTGTTTTATAAATTCCCGTGATTTCGTCCGCGATTTATTTTATGCTTATCATTATCATAACATTGTCACAATAATACTCCGATGTTGCAGGATCTAAGTCTAATCAGAATCTTAAAATATCCACTGTATCTATTACAATGAATTCAGAAGAGTCATTTTTGCATTAACCTTTGGTAGGTACCTACCTATATTACAGACACAAAGATAAATTTCTAAAAAGTCAGAGATGCGTGACCGGGATCGAACCCGCGACCTCCCGAATACCCCTAGGTAGTCTCCTAAGACTGCAGTCCTAAACATGGCTATCACAGCTTTACTAGCTAGTATACTTGTTTCATTACTATAGTATAAAAAGGAGCCTATGTAACTCTCCCGGTCCTCAACTATACCCATGTAAAAAATCACGTCGATCCGTTCGTTGCTTTGTTGTGGCGTGATTGAAGGACAAACCAACAAACAAACACACTTTCGCATTTATAATATTAGTAGGATATTTAGGATTTAGTTTAAATTTTTATTATTAAAAACATTATATGTTTATTTATTGTTATCATTATATATTTATTGTTTTTCAGTAGGTGGTTAAAATAAACTTTCGAAAACTTCAGTTTAGGTAGTTCACCTAGTTTTTCCAAACTTCGGAAAATGATAATAGTTTTATTATTTGTCAAGTCCCTGGTTTTGTACGAGTTCAATGCCCACTGTTCCTGCATATAGTGTGAGCGAGAAGGAGCGAGCGCGCCGAACGATTCTGTGCTGGCGCAAATATACCTAAAATCGACAACGAGCCGCGCCGTAATGAACCCTTAAAGAAATCTATTAAAAGTATGCTCATGGAAAAAGCATAATATTATACAACTGAAGATGTTCTTCGAAGAATTGAAGACGAATTCCTTATTAATAATAAAAACGTGCCGCCAAGCGATTTAGCGTTCCGGCACGATGGCGTGTAGAAACCGATTAGGGGTATGGGTTGAATTTACACTGCTATACCCCTTCCAAGTTAGCCCGCTACCATCTTAGACTGCATCGTCACTTACCATCAGGTGAGATCGCAGTCAAGGGCTATCTTGTCATAGAATTAAAAAAAAAAAAAATGGTTCTTTTCGGTTCAGAACGCAATTGCTGCAGTTTTTACAGTTGTTGCTGTTGTAACTGTTTTGTTGCTGTTCCTACTGTTGTTGGTGCTGCGTGTAGATTCATTTGACAATTCAAAAGTAGGTATTCTGTAAAAGTTTATTTGAACAAAGTCTTGTGAATCAAATCTAATAAAAATAAAAATAAAATAAAAATATACGCGTCGAATTGAGAACCTCTTTTTTATTGAAGTCGGTTAAAAAGTGCCTAATAGTCTGATCAAGATTAAAACTTAGAATTCTCTATTTATTTAATCACTAACTATGCACATTAATTAACATTTTAGGAGTGAATGCGCAAAACAAACATTTAAACAATAACACAATTTTTTATCTCTGTTTTGATCAAATACAATTGCTGAATGGTGAATCACGTTGAAGTGACTGGCGATAGTTTTTTCGGACTCGGTCTAGGCACAAGGTCACCATTTAATAATAAGGTTAGTTAAAGCTAAGATTTGTGAACGTGCAATAATCTTAGGCAATAATGGAAGGTAAATAGTTAAGTTTGAATGTGAAAATCGACTAATATTTACTATAAGTTGTAGGATACCTACTTATTTTGTAAAACATTGTTATTATCAGCTTTTTGTAGCATTTGTTCTTTAAATTTATTACATTTTTTCTATTATTTCCAATTTAGTGTAAACCCCCCCATATTAGACCCCATAACATGTGTTTAAATCTTCTCTTAATGTACGATGTTTTAAATAAATTAAAGTTTTGAATACAAAGTACGTATCTAAGAGCCGATCGGCTAATTCTGTGAAAGGCAATCTCATTTATCAAGCAATATAATTTGTAACCAACTCCGGCGCTAAGAGAAAGCAAATTAATAAGGCTCGATGGAAAATCAGCACCAACATTCAAGTTAATTTACCCAAGTAATCTAGTACTAGATACTTACTCTATTATAGACACGAAAATGGAGTTAAACCTGTTATTTGATCGCTATAGGTAAACCACCTTAAGCTCGACCCTCTTGATGGCCTGCGGGACGCGGAGCGAGAGCGCGCACAACTAATGAGGAAATCTGCCGCTGTTTGATGTAAAGGTTGGTCTGCGCGTGATATTTTTCTAGCGACTGCTGCACACGGTATTTTATTAGTATCGAACTTCGATCACAAAAAAATTATTCAAATGCATCATTGTTCCTCGACACTGAAATAACTGCTTCACGTCAATGTTCGATGACAGACTAGCTAGCGAAATGATCTTGCACTCATATTTAGTGGTTACATAAATCGGACTAACATGCGATATCCACTTATTTTTCTGTGATCGAAGATATTGAACAATCGCAAGATATACCATAGGCATCTTCACATTAAGAATGTTCTAGTGATACAGAAAATTCAGATTAATGTTAATTTATATTTTTCTATTGTCCACTGTCGATTATGTATGAGATCAATAAACAAAAAATAATAAATTAAATTTTATTTTAGCTTGTTCATTATGAGATATGTAATTGCATCAGAATATACTACAGAATAATACTCCATTAAGTTGTAATATAAACTAACATATTAGAATAAATATACTTCATTAAAAAAATATCATAGGATGTAATTGACCTTAAGGAGGTAATTATACGTCGCATTGTGTATACGTATAGCCGACCGCATCACCCGCCCTGCATCCCGCAGACCATCAGGAGGGCCAAGCTTACGGTGGTTTATCTATAACACTAGTATATTCGTCCTTCGCGAACCGGTAAAATAGAGAAAAGGCAGCTGTCTAAAGACGAATTGATAGACCACGAAACCACAAACATATCAAGCTAAACCAATCCTTATTAAACTTTGTTAGATGCTAAAATACCGTACCCTATTTCGCGCTCAATAACATTGTGCCTTGGTATAAATTTAACTATGAGAAAGGATCTAGTTGTAAGGATTTTAAAGGCTTGGGTAGATAAAACACGATATCCGCGCGACGACTACAACTACTAGACTATTACGACTACGGTAGTGTTAGGGCCGATTTCACCAACGTAATACTCGTAATATAAGTCTTGTCCGTGAGTAAAGATATTTTCACTTTTGAATTGAAAATCTGCCAAAATATCAAAACACTCGAATAAGACTTATTTTATGTTCGTGAAATTGGCCATAAATGAATAAGAAGAAATTAGTTTTGTTGTAATGAACCCATTTTATTAAAAAGGGTTCATTACATTTTTTTTAAAAAAGGTTGCAAAATTACTTACACAAATGTACAGAAATGTAAGCAATTATGCCTAAAATAATATGTAGGTTCAGACCCAAAACTAAAAAATGTAGAGAGTAGAGACGTGCTTTCAGTTGCGCCGCTGTCGCATTCTGTATGTCCACGCCCTAAGGATTAACTCGGCTGCATGCCACATTCATTAAAAGGGTAAAAGGACAAAAAAGGAAACGGATAGGAATAATGGATTTATCCTTACGTCACTCTTGAGACGGATTCCAGTTGTCCATGCGGGACGGTCAGAGGGGACTTGTGGGAACTAATAACAATTAGTTGCGTTCACGGCACTATGGCAAACTATGTATTGTTATAGAATTGACATCGAACCAACGACCTATCCATCGATCAATAATAATTCTATACGAGATATTATAGATACCTACATAAGTAATATAAAACGCTAATTTTTGTTACTGAGAAGATTGGAAATCGTTTGTTCAGAAGTGGTTCAAAATCAGTAACAAAAAAAATATAAAGGATGGACATAAACAAGGATGTTCTATTTACACGCGGGGCCTAGTACTAAATGGTTTAGCTCGCAAGTCCACGCTTCAGTTTTCTTATTTTACCTTTGAAAAAAATTCTTAGAATGAAAATATTTTACGTAGGTATGTTTCTCTATTAGGTACTTAAAAAAATAACGTTATAAGTACATAGATTTTTTAATTTCGCAGAGAACTTTTTAGCCACGATAGCATATTTAGAACATTATTGATTAAAGACCTATCCAACTTCACTACTAGGTATGTATTTTAAAATATGAAAACATACCTAGTTAAGCAGAAAGGTAGGTAGGTAGGAAACTAGGAACATACCCAAAGTAGAAATTAGAAAGCCTTACATTGATGTTAGGTTTTGTCGTAAACCATATTATGTTAATTGTTTCCTTATGTACTTTGTCGGTTTATATATATATTTGCCTTAGTCACTTTCAATATTTACACTTAAATAAACCTTCTTTGTTTATTGTATACGAATATTTACTTACATACATAGGCTAGGCTAATTTATTAAAGTGTAAGTAGTTTTGATAGACATCTAGATACCTACCTATGCACCGTAAAGCAAGTAGGTATAGCATCCTACTCTAATGTTCTAAAATATGCGAAAGTTTGGATGTATGGATGGGTGGATGTTTGTTACTCAATCACGCCGCAACGACTGAACCGAAGCCGAAATTTGACACATAGATAGCTTATAGACTGGAATAACACATAGGCTACTTTTTATCCCGGTAAATAAGAGAGTTCCAGATAGTTCCCGCGGAAATTAAAAAACCTTGAATTGATTGATTTGGTACATTTAGTTAAGATTCAGCTAATTGTCCCATATTTCTAACACTTCTATTTCTAAGTCAAAATCCTAATATGGACTATGACTTTTAACTCTGAGACCTAACTGAGACATGAATTCCTAAAAATGGTGTTATTAATCAATGAAGTCGTTTACAGTTAGAGAACATGTGTGGGCTCAAACTGAGTCAAAATTCAAAAGAAGCAGGTTTGAGTCAGCCCTATTCGTATGAGAAAAGAATATCTTCAAGTAACTAATGAGTCAAGAACTCGAGAGCATCAAGCAATGCTTCTAGGAGTTGACATAGCTCCTGGATGTACAAATTAACGTTCTATCTTCTTAAAAAATTCATCACTATATAGTTGCATACTATTTTATTTTATAAACAGCTGCAAATACAATTAAAAGAAATCTTTTCCTGATAGCAGAATCAAAAGTGGTTGAACAAGTTGTAACATGTAAATGATGTGAATAGTAGTTAAAATTTATTTTCTTAGTTATTTTTTTAGCGCATTTACTTACATTCAAATATTATGTAAATTTATATAGGCCGATTTCGTCAACATAAAATAAGTCTTATCCAAGCATAAAGATATTTTGGCAGATTTTCAATACAAAAATTGTCAGAACGGCCTTTTTATTCTTCGGATAAGCGTCACTCGACGTTAGTCAAAATGAATCGGCACTTGTTAATTTACATATCGAGAAACCTAACCCTTTAAGAAAAACAAAAAAAATTAATTAAGCCTCTACTCACATTTATAGAAATTTTCAGACCCAATGATCCGTTACTTTGGTAAAAGGGGACGTTGAATCAAACGACACCCCTCAAGAGTAGAGATCGCATTGAGTCAAATGACTCAAGAAGCAATGGTTTTTGAAGCATATAAATTAATCTTGCGCGACAGGCGATAGATGGCTCACACCCGTTGATTACTCATTTGACTTCAATCCTTTATTTTCGGGTTGAAAGAGGGTCACAACTCACAAGTAAAAATGAAGTTAAATAAGATGTGTTTCGTTTTATTTTACGTGATGTCCTCAATAGTAGATGACATCCCACTATGGACGTAAGGAAATTCTGGGAACCGATCTATTGAACCCGTTATGATTCGTCCTACTAGTCACGAAGAGTTCACGTAAGGAGTCAAGTATTATTTCAAAGATTTCGAAGAGTTCACGTAAGGAGTCATTGAACTCATACCATCAAAGACGCGTTTAAGAAAAAGTCAATAAGTAAATCATGTAAAAAGTTTATTGACCTGAAAAATTGCTAAAAAAACAAGTTTCCAAAAAGATTCCTAAGGTCAGTCACTTGTATGTGCCTAAAAAACGATTTCAATATTTTATCTTTTATTTTCATTCCATGTTCATTCCATTTAAACACATTTAAACAGTAACCAACTACTCTAAGGCTAAATCTATAGACCGCACTGTCACTCAGCTCAGATTCAAGACACAGTTAAAACGAGACAGATTTATGTCACAGCATATTTGTGTCTCTTTTTAACCTCTACCTTGAGTCTGAGCTGAGTCAGAGCTTGCTCTATAGATTTCAGCATAAGACTTGCTTAAAAAGCTTAACCATAATTTCTTATTAAACGGCAGCATATTTAGGTCACACCAAAATAACCATCTCTGATTTGGTTACGACATGAACACTAAAGAAGTTTCGTTTGATTAATTAATTATTATTACTAAAACTACTATTAGCTGAATGCAAATGTTCTAGGAAGTCCGAATAATATAATTTCTAGAAAGTCTAATCAATACCTGACCGTGTTTTGTTTTTTAGGACAACGGCCACTTTTGAATATGATTTAATTTGAATGCGCCGAATAGCCGTTCGATTTCAATGGTGGCCTTTCCTTCCATTGAAATCACAGTTGGATACACTTTTTGTTTTCACCATGATAAATAAGTAAACAAAATCCTCAATAGCCCAACGGCTAAAGGTCCGGACTGAAAACTGAAAGGTCGCAGGTTCGAATCCCACCCGTTGCACTATTGTCGTACCCACTCTTACCCACTCTTTTTGCTTATTTGGAGGGGAGAGGAGAAAGTAGGTCAAGTTCAGCTTGGTTAATATTCTTTATTTAAAAAAAAAGATTTCGAATGATTTATTAGTACAGGTTCTTGCAATTCACGAGGGTGCATAGTCTGTATAAGTGTGAACGAGAGCTTGCTCGCGCCTGACCGCTGCCACCTAGGCTCCTGACAGGCACGCACACTTACGCAAGCTACATGTACACGACTTAACCACAAGTAAAGCTCACTTACCCTCATGAGTGGCAAGAACTATATTTAGCACTTTACTCGTTCAGGATATGTGTACACAAACAGTACATTGCGATATGAGTGTAGGTACCTACTGATGTTGAGAGCTTAGACTTAGAGGGTGCTCAAACTTAAGATAAAGTTAAAACAAGACACAAAAATCTGTTAAGTTTTAACTCTGACTGAGCTGAGTGAGATTGCGCTCTATAGATTTCAGTTGGTTACCCTTCGGGTACGGAACCCTAATAATTAAGATTTCATCTAACTAAACAGGCGTACCGTGAGCGTTGGCCGTTGGGTGGACTGTATACACTGGCGTGCTAGGACACGAATGTGTTTCTACCATTACTTCATTTTATTCAGAGACCTAAGGAAATCGGTCGCAGAACGGAGATTAAAGTGACTCATTTCCTACAGACCAGTTTAATATTACAGCAATTACATATAGTTTTGTATTACTTGCAAAGTAACCTTTAAACATGGGAAAAGTAATAAAAAACCTATTCACCTCGATTGCACTTAGTCATTATTATCTACCTTCTTAGATTACCTACTGGTGAAAAAAAAGCTTCAAACAAAGTACCAACGGTAAAAGAGATGCGAGATAATTAAACCCATGCTTTCAATCGGTTTCTACGCATAATCAGCTGAAATCACATCTGTGCTCATCGGTTCGCATTTTGTCATTTTGTCATTTTGTCCATTTATGTAAAAGTGCTATTTTGTATGGAGTCGTGTAAACATCGATTAGGTCTTTCACATCGATTCGGTTTTAGAATTTTTTGTACCTCAAATCCGAATAAGTGTAACTCTCTATAAGGATTCTTTCGCATCCTGAAGCATGGAATATAAAAATCCATATATGTAGGTATTTACTGACATTAAAAATGTGAAAAAATCTCTGTTGGTCTGTCTGCAAATTTTTCTGCTTAGGCAAACTGCCTTATAGGTCTTTTTTGGCATAAACAGTCCTTCCATAGGACAGAAGATACTTTTTATAACAATAATTATCAAAACAAACATAAAACCTAAATCCACGAAGTCAAGTCTAGAGCATCGCCTTGTTATTTAAATTCATTAGATACGTAGAGGTACCTATTCAACAATGAGCAATTAAGTAGATACGGTCAGGGACAGAAAATGTTTACCACTTTTCAAATTAGATTCTTCGTAACCCTGCGTTCAGTAAGGTCTATAATGCTATATCAAGGCATTTGTTACGTTATAAAAATTTCATGCATCGTTTTATCAAAAAAAAGTATTTATGACTTTTCTATACAAATATTAGTAATAAAACTCATTTCCTAAATTCAAGTTTGACACATTAGCATCATTGCCCTGATTACATTCTCTTGGGCCCTTGTAAAAGTGACAATTAATTATCAAAAATATTATATTTGTTATTTGAAATTTAAATATACAAAATAAATGGCAAACTTAATCATAATTCTAATGGTGAAGTTCATATTGTGCATTGAATCATAATGAATCTGCAAGCATCCACAGTCAAAAACAGTCAAAAGGAGGTGGATGAGCTACGGTGATGCGTGGTGTTTCTGCAGCATTTTACATGGATGTTCTGCAGCAAAATTCCGACAACCTAAGTTCAAGATAATGCGCCGAGCTAGTATTCCATGCTTCAATCTGCACCGTGGCAGTCATCTCGTTCAATAGCCCGCTCGATCTGCTGATTTGAAACTGAAAATTTATGGGGCTTAATGATTCAAAGTCATTAAGCCCCATAAATTTTCTTTCTTTTGGAGTTCTTTGATTCTGACAGTCCCAGACTGTCAGAATCAAAGAAATCCTCAAACTCTTAGATCACATTGCACTAGGGTACGGGATGATATGAACTGACTTATCGCCTTATCGCGTTTATGCGAGAGAGTCTACGTGTTGTCATAGCAGCGAATGGAAGCTAATTAAGCTAATTATTTATTTATAGTAATATTGTTTAGTTTCTCAATAATAAAATTAAGAAATAAAGATTCTTTGAAATTTCATTAGATTATTACTTCCGTTTTCATATTTTGGTAACTCGTGTCCTGTGCTCGTGTCTATATGAGATAATATCTATTTATTAAAATTACTAGCTTTTGCCCGTGACTTCGTCCGCGTGAAGTTAGGATTCTAAAACCATGGGAACCTTCTATTTTTCCGGGATAAATGTCGCTATCCAAATCCTCAACTATATCCATGCAAAAAATCATGTGGATCTATTGCTCCGTAGCTGTGTGATGGAAGGACAAACCAACAACGAACAAACACTCACATTATTTTATAACATTAGTAAGGATTTTTTGTTCCAAAAAAGGTTTTCTACATCTAACCTATTTAGCAGTCACCTACTAAAGAGACCGCTAAAGGACTGTCTAAGCACCGCTACATGTTAAAAAGTCTATGATCTATGGCTAATCAAATCACATATCGACCTTCTGACACAGATGTGTGCATGCAATTATGAATCTTAAGGTGGTAAACATTTTTTGTCCGCGACTGTACGTAGTTAAGTATTTATCTCACGGTTGCATAAAAACTGCAATATCAAGAACAATACCAAAGGTAATTAGTTGGCTGTAAAGTCGTGAAAGTTGAGCTTTTTCACGAAGAGTCGGCGACACGACAAAACATCACGGATAACCGTGCCGCTGACATACTAAAGAGCTGACAATCCTACTAGACCTGTCATTTTTTTTTTAATTTCATGACAAGATTGTCCTTGACTGCCATCTCACCTGATGGAAAGTGACGATGCAGTCTAAGATGGTAGCGGGCTAACTTGGAAGGGGTTTGGCAGTGTACATTCAACCTATACCCCTTATCGGTTTCTACACGCCATCGTGCCTAAGCGCTAAATCGTTTGACGGAAGGGTAATAACTAGCCACAGCCAAAAAAAAAAAAAGCCTCCCATCACAAGAAGTCATTAATGAATTATATTAACCAGAGACAGTTCTATTTTCTCTATTAGTTATGAGACCTTTGTTTAATTAAACTATAAATTATTCAGTTTAATAATTAAAATTAACAGTCTTCATATAGATGCTATCAAGTGTTAAGTTCGTCCTTTTTTATACTCTTATTTTTTTGTTGTGTTTTGTTTAACACTGTGTGACACGATCCAGATTCATTGTCAATTTTAATTTTCCTTGATGTGGACTGGCACAAAATCAAATGCTTTTCATTCGTCGGGCAATGAGCTTTGTTTCTATTGGATGTTCGACACTTACGCCTTTTTTCAGG
Source organism: Hipparchia sbordonii (assembly GCA_038048805.1). Lineage (NCBI taxonomy): Eukaryota > Metazoa > Arthropoda > Insecta > Lepidoptera > Nymphalidae > Hipparchia > Hipparchia sbordonii. The sequence continues at coordinate 9,342,450 of CM076110.1, forward strand.
GGCAACTGTAAAACTTAATAATAAAATAATTAACATACTATATTTTTAATTCTCTTCTAATTTTGTAAGTATAACATAGAATAACATAAAGTAACGGAACATTTCATAATGCCATTTCTGTTCGTTCATATGTCTACGCTTCGTCGGAAAGTGAGAGTACTGGATGCGCCCAGAGCGCTCTGTGCATCGTGAACGACGGTTATAATTAACGACAGTGAACTGCGCCCGCGCCGGCCACTTGTGCACTTTTACTTTCCTCGTACCTATTTCAAGAGCTGGTTGAAAGTTCTGAGGAAGTATTCGATAAGAGTTTCTTTTTATTATCTTAATATTTAAGGGACTTTCGTCCGACACGGACACGTCAGCCCCAATATAAAAGTTGAATTTTAAAAGATCGCTTCTAACGCCGCGCTCTTTAGAGGAAAATTTTTTAGACAATTTCAGTGTGTCGAGTCTCTAAAAATGATTGCATCAGTGTAACGATCGCAATGATCGGCTGAATTTATGGCGTTCTTGCTGCATTAATGCATTTTGACCAATAGCGGGAGGGTACCAGCAAATCAGGGATCATTTTTAGAGAATCGACAGACTGATACCTGAGTGAGTAACCGATGAACGTATCCGGGCGCTTACGACGTTCTTTACTTTGGTTTTTCACTTGTAACATAGTTTCATTGTCAGTTGCGTGCGGTAAGAACGTCCTGCACTATGCATAGCCGGTCACTTATAGTCGGAATTTTAATTCGATTCCAGATTTGACAATTTCAGTGTTGCAACGTTATGACAAGTACTAAATAGTGACGTTGCGAAATTATTCGATACGGAAATGGAATATTTCCGGATCGATTCCTCTCGTTTATAGTAGTATATCTAAACAACTACTACTTTAATAGAAACTAAGTATATCAGGAAATTAAATATTTCTGAACGGATAATTTAGTTATGACGATTAATTTTATTAAGGATCTGAGAGTTTTCTTTGTGTGAAATAAATAAAAAAATGTGATCATGAAGGAACATGAGAAATAAAAGAAATAGAATATATATTATGGTAATATTTTATTTTATAAATCGTCGCCGTCATCGCTTTCTATCGCTGTCACTTTCTGTAACATTTATTATAAATGTATCTGTGATATTGTCAATTAACATATTATCTAGCCTACTCATTTTTTCCTATTCTTGGACAACATGGGATATATAGGCTCTTTTATTATAAGTTTTGTTTTTAATATAAAAAACAAAAATATTAACTTTTTATAAAATAAAGCAGCGGTTACTAATTAATAAATAATTATTATGAATAATTATGTATTTATTTAAATAAAAATCAATAATTTAGTCTTTAATTGGCACACCAATATTATGATTACATAAACATAAATCGCGATTGTTTATCGATTTTTGTGTTCATCACTACACTATTATATGTGGTATCATTATTTTACAAAATGACAGTAGCTAATGTCAAATGTGGAATCGAATTATAATTCCGAGTATAGATCTTTCTGCGAGAGATCATTTGATCATTTGTTATACTAAATCAGAGCTCATTTATTGGTTGCTATCAACCAATAAATGAGCATTTCGCCAGGTTATCGACAACATTCAAAAATATTGGTGAGCTACCTTCCTTAAAATTGTTCTTACTAGTGTTAGATGTTTCTACTAGCTCTCCGTTTATCACTTAACCTCACCGCAAACATGTTACGAGACGACACGTAATAGATGCTATCTCGGCCAGGCGTCTTCGCCTATGACCTACTTCTAAAACTCCTTATTTTTAACCGACTTCCAAAAAGGAGGAGGTTATCAATTCGGCCGGTATCTTTTTTTTTGTTTACTACCTACTATTTTATAAAAACAGGTTTTGCGCTAGACTTTTTTTTATTCGTTGACAAGATAATCCTTGACTGCGATCTCACCTGATGGTAAGTGACGATGCAGTCTAAGATGGTAGCGGCCTAATTTAGAACGGGTATGGCAGTGTACATTCAACCCATACCCACTAGTCGGTTTCTACATGCCATCGTGCCGGAAAACTATCGCATATGTTAGGTACCCCAGTGAATTTACACAATCGGGTATGGGTTGAATGCACACTGCCATACTCCTTCAAAGTTAGCCCGCTACCACATCGATGCGAGATCGCAGTCAAGGACTATCTTGTTATCCAATAACATAAAAAAAATCTTACGTCGGTAATCGGTACCTCATTAATCATCACGATCATCAGCAGCCAATGCATCCACTGTTGGATATAGGCAGAGGCCTATATCCTATGCTGCTCTTTAAGGTAGCGCTAACGTTGCCTTTCGCATCCAATCCCCGGTCCCTGCCACTTTCCGGATGTCTTTGCTCCATCTAGCCGGGGAACGTGCTTCCGTTTGCCGAGACGCGGTCTCCGTTACTTCACATTCGTAAAAATACACAAAAACCACGATGTAGAACGATACTCACAAATATTCAGTGCAAAGTTTGAAAGTAGTTTTTCACACATTCAAATTTTTATCACGAAATAACAAAGGTTCAATCCCGTGAATTTTTGGAAGTCACTTAATTAGGTTTAGTTAGATTAGCTTAGCCGTACAGACCTATATTTTTTTTTAGTATCTCGAGTTTTAGGGGACTAGATAGGTCTAGTTACCGAACAAAAGCTATTCCTTTCATAAACTGATACAAGGACAAGCCTAGTTTTGAATGCCGGTCTTATGGACAAGGCTAGATGATTGAAAATGAACATGAAGTGGCCATTAAGCTCAGATACTGGCATCGTCGCGGTGGGTCCGACTCCAAAGGCAGGATTTCACGGGGATCACTGGCGTTTGACAGGCGAAGGAACATTTGGTATATCAGACATGACATGTTTTAGATGTTTTGAACAATTTGAACTCTATGGTCGTCTGCGTTACAAATGGGGTAGTTACTGCACAATTGAGGTGTGGTGCCCATTCGGTATTCGTTCTGATTTATATAGTATCATACCTAAGAACACTTGCTAGAAGAACTCTACTTTGTTCTAGAACTCTAGAAGCTCGGTATAGTAGGTAGATTAGAAAAAGATTACAACGAAAAAGCCTGCATGAAAGTCCATATCTTATGAGCCTGTGCCATTCCCAAACGTACAATTATTATCATTGATGATTGTATCTTGTGCACAACATATTTTCAGTAATGAGTTTCCTTATAATTACAAAAAGGAGAGTAAACAGAACATAAAATTTATTTTTTAAACAGTGTTTCAATCAAGTTAAAAACTAATTTCTGTAATTTTTTGTACTTTAAAAACTCATCTTTAAGAATAAGTAATAAATAATTTCATATTTCGACTTATGTTCCTTGGGGAAAGTTTTTCAGTTTCATGAGCACATTCACCTCCTTCAGGGTTGACCTACCCTTTTGTTACACGTTGTATATGTGATCCCATTTGATCCCATCCCAGGTGGGATCCCAGGTGATCCCATTGTCATCAGGTCAGGTCATCTGATGGTGGGATCCTGGAGAAATCAAGGGAACTCTTCATATAGGCACAATTGATATACTTTCTAGTGGCGTTTGAAGTCGGTTTTGTGAAAAGATTTTTTTCGTTTATCTTGTTATTCAATAAAAATATATAAGCGAGTGTGTATGATACTATGTTTAGTAGAATAGCCTATTATCCTTTAATGCGGTCGGGCTGCGTCGCGGTACTCCATAATGGGACGTCTTTGAGATGAATTGATTGAGATTAGGAATGCAGCCCGTGATTGAACGGCGAAGTTGAGACGAGCCGAGATTATATTATCTACTAGCTCACACAGTTCATAGTACATATAATCTCAACTCGACTCACACACAAACTCGGCAAGGGACTTAGTTTTATAAGTTAGACGAAAAAAATCCTACTTATAAAGAGTTTGTTTGTTGGTTTTTTTCATCGAGTGGGTTATTTTAACTATTCATAAGCCCTTTTAAGGACTTTATGTTATTCTATTTTGATATGTGTGTGGTTAAATACCTTATTACTTGTTACGTCAGAGTCACGCATCAGGCATTTTTAAAGGCATCAAAATAAATAATTCTGAGAATTTGAACACATTATCTGTCTGTCTGTCTGTCTATCGGTCTATCTGAGTTAGATATCGCAGGGCTCAAACAGATGGGCCGATTTAAATTAGATTTTTTATTCGAAATCTATCATAAAAATATACGAAGAAAAAACATGTTAAGCAAATTAGCACCATACACTTAATCCCCACGAGATTTGACGAACAGAGAAAACGGTAAAAGGAGCAACAATCAATTATAGAAAAGGCATTATTCATTCCTTGTCCAAAGACACCACCCCTGAAAATATCACAATGACATAGATAAAAGTACAAAATAAACACGAAAGTAAAGGTGGCATCATTAAATCGAGACACTGGGGGATAAAAAACGGAATTTACCAACGAAGGGACTATTTTAACAAAGCACCCCTTATTCCTGTGCGACCATACGTGGGAATGTGCTCGTGTCCAATTGACGTTGAATTTGCATCGTACTCTTCATAGACAGATGTTACACTAGGTCGTGAATCGGCACCATAAAAATCTATACTTATAACTATGATATACGTAGTATCACTACATGGTATAAAACAGTCGCTTTCTCTGTCCGGATTTCTCTGAACGGATTTTGATGCGGTTTTTTTAATAGATAGAGTGATTGAAGAGGAAGGTTTATATGTATAATAACATTAATTAATAGTGAATGACATAGGCTATATATTTTATACCCGTGCGAAGCCGGAGCGGGCCGCTAGTATAAATATAAAAAGAGGTGGATATGTTACAAGCGTGAAGCGCGTAATGGCAGATATTAGTCGTAATTTGTCTAACTCATTAACATTTAACTATATTATACTCTTCGTCGTTCGGAACAAGTTTTTCTCTTGATTTGTGAGTATCTAACTCATCCCTAGTAGAATATCATAAACTTATAATAAAACTGTAACGGGACAAATTCTGTACTTACATTAAATATATTTTGAAAATTTTAATCGGAGGATGCTTTATTATCGATAATGAGCCCAAAACAATTTTATTTGAATTTTTTGTCTGTCTGTCTGTCTGTCTGTGCGCGCATCACTCGAAAACTACTGAACGGATTTACATGTTTGGTATAGTGGTAGCTGATACTCCGGGTCAATGTATAGGATACTTTTTATCCTGCTAAACAATAAGGTTTATGAGGATTATTAAGGATGAAAGCGTTTGTTGATTTTGCTCCATAAAAAGCAAAAGTGTGTTTGTTTGTTGGTGTTTTCTTCAATCACGCAGTAACGCAGCAACGGTTCGATGTGTTCAAAGATAAATTACAATAACAAAAAATAACAAGAGTAAATCATGATATACACCGGATAACAAGAATAGCTGCAAGTATATAGAGCATTAATTTTTCATCATTAGATTCTTTGTTTTGCTCCAATTAGTATATATCTGAGCTGAAATCTGTAGTAATTAGTTACTTTGTCTAAATTTATGTACAAAAAACGTTTCGAGTGCGATTCCAATCTCTTGTGCAATCGTAATAAGTGTTAAATTCTCTTGCATATATTTATATAGTTTCATATAAATATACTATGCCAGCAGTTCTAAATAAAGAAATAAATCCTACTAATATTATAAATGCGAAAGTTTGGAGTATGGATGGATGGATGGATGTTTGTTACTCAATCGCGCTGCAACGACTGAGCAGATTTAACTGTAATTTGACAGAGAGATAGATTATAGTCTGGAACAACATATTGGCCACTTTTTAATAATAATTTAAGTTATTTATAAAGTTAGATAGTTAGTTATGTAGTTAGATATAAAGATAAAATAGACAAAATCAAAAAATAAAGGACAATAATTGATTAATTTGCTTTAGTCAACAATTTAGAAAAAAAACGATTGTGTTTTAGAAACAAAGCAACCAAGACAAACATTCAGCGAAAATTGAAAAGAGTTAGAAAATAATGACGCCATAACCAAATCTTATTCTGTAGAGAACATCGTCAGAAGAACGTGACAATTTTTTAACAGTTCTCAATTTATTTCAACGATTTGTATGTAACTGATTATGGAAATTACAAGTGAAAATAACTTATAGAAAACTGAGTTTAATAAAATGTGGATCTACCTTTCTACGAACTTTGGAAACTAATTCCACAATGTACCTAAGTTTGGCCGATACTTATTCCACAATGTAAGATATCGACTCTAACTTTTACTGGTTCATTTGCCTCAAGAACCTCTTATCATTTCTTTTATCATGTTGTGTTTGATTTGTATCTCATTACAGGTAACTAATAGCAGTAATAAATAGCTCTTCATTAACTATAATACTATCGGTTACATCTTCTGTGCCATTACCTGTCAATTTTGAACTCTCTCTCTCACTTTCGCTAAACAAACAACACGTCAATTTCTTCGTTGTTGAAATTAAGGTGATCGCTCACTGCAGCGAAAGCCAAACTTAACGCATTATGTACCTACTCAAAATGAAAAATGTTTTAAGAGTGCGTTTCCGCATATCGGGTGACTTTCGGTACATATTGTGACTAAGTTAAACCAAATAAGATGGAAATAAAAATTGCTACACATAGATTGGTCCTTAATCTCCAAATCTTGGGAGTTGATTTTGTTCAAAATCTCAATTTTTAGTACTATAAAAATTATTTCCCGTCACCTCTTCACACAAAATTCACGATTTTGGGGCGACTTTAGGTACATTTCTTGTATATAATATACCGGTTTTATGTAATTAAAAAATACTATCTGTTAGCAGATATGTTCAACTCAAAATCTTGGAGAGAAAAATATCAAAAATAGTACAAATAGTATAAAAAAAAAATATAGCATCGCGTGTAATTTTTTCACATATTTTGGTTTAAACCGAATCTTAAAATAATGTGCAATAAGGCTTATTTTGATTTTACTCCGTCACTGGTTTGATTTCATTTCAAAATTCAAAATTCAAATATCAATCAGTCGGCGTTTGACCGCCTTTCTGAGTGGAAGCTGCGCTGGTTGCAAGCAGATGCTGGTATCGAAAAACATCGCTGTACGAACACGAAATAGTTCATAGCAAACCAAATTGATACTTTATATATTTTGAAAAGAAAGGTAAGAAACTAAGTACTAGGTACCTATGGTACCTTCAATATAATAGCATTATTTTATTATTTGATAGAATTTCGAAAGGACATGTCCCAGTTTAGTATGGAGGGTGGTTTTTTATTCTGAGTGTCTATTAACCAGAACCAAACTGCTATCACATGAAAGAGAAAAAAATATAAAATTAAACGCCACTTAAATAATAATTTTAGAAACCCCCATTTTTTTTTAATTAATAAAGAAAAATATTGTTTGTAGAAAATATTTTTCGATGGATGGCAACATTAAAAACATTTTCTTATCTAGAAATAATTGAATCTGACACCTGTTACTGTCACTTTAATGTCATTTAAATGCCAAAAGTTCAAAAACGTCATTATAATTGTCACTTTTGACAGTCCTGACAATCACCTGACATACGCCTGACATTGACAAGTTACCTAGACAAATAATATTTTAGAAGTTTTTTTTTTAATCGGTGCGTAATCACAAGCAAAGGTCCATAAATGCATCAAAACAAAAAAAAATATTTTCTCCAAATCGGGGTCTTTAAAAAATCGGTAAATTATTTAGATAGAAGCCTTTTTGGATCTCTATCGAACTATATTAAAATCATTCTGGTTAATTACACTCAATAATAAAAAACCATTTTGGGACAACTCCTTTCTTGTAAAGTTATATTCCCCGAATGTAGTACTGACCTGCATGTATACCTCGAAAACTTCTATTGGAACTCCTAGATCTTTAGAGTAAGTTGTATTGAGTTTGGGCTCGTTTTGTAAGTTATGATGAGATCTTACCACTGGCCTTATTGGAGTGACCTGATGGTATACTTCGAAGACTACTACTGGATCTTCTAGACGGCTACAGCTAGTTATATCGAGTTTGGGCTCGTTTTGTAAGTAATGATGAGATCTTACCACTGGACTTGTTGGAGTGACTTGGTGGTATACCTCGAAGACTTCTATTGGAACTCCTAGATCTTTACAGCTAGTTATATCGAGTTTGGGCTCGTTTTGTAAGTAATGATGATATCTTACCACCGGACTTGTTGGAGTGACTTGGTGGTATACCTCGAAGACTTCTATTGGAACTCCTAGATCTTTAGAGTTAGTTATATCGAGTTTGGGCTCGTTTTGTAAGTTATGATGAGATCTTACCACTGAACTTGTTGGAGTGACCTGATGGTATACTTCGAAGACTACTACTGGATCTTCTAGACGGCTACAGCTAGTTATATCGAGTTTGGGCTCGTTTTGTAAGTAATGATGAGATCTTACCACTGGACTTGTTGGAGTGACTTGGTGGTATACCGCGAAGACTTCTATTGAAACTCCTAGATCTTTACAGCTAGTTATATCGAATTTGGGCTCGTTTTGTAAGTTATGATGAGATCTTACCACTGAACTTGTTGGAGTGACCTGATGGTATACTTCGAAGACTACTACTGGATCTTCTAGACGGCTACAGCTAGTTATATCGAGTTTGGGCTCGTTTTGTAAGTTATGATGAGATCTTACCACTGGACTTGTTGGAGTGACCTGATGGTATACTTCAAAGACTATACTACTGGATCTTCTAGACAGCTACAGCTAGTTATATCGAGTTTGGGCTCGTTTTGTAAGTTATAATAAGATCTTACCACTGGACTTGTTGGAGTGACTTGGTGGTATACCTCGAAGACTTCTATTGGAACTCCTAGATCTTTACAGCTAGTTATATCGAGTTTGGGCTCGTTTTGTAAGTTATGATGAGATCTTACCACTGGACTTGTTGGAGTGACCTGATGGTATACTTCAAAGACTACTACTGGATCTTCTGGACGGCTACAGCTAGTTATATCGAGTTTGGGCTCGTTTTGTAAGTAATGATGAGATCTTACCACTGGACTTGTTGGAGTGACCTGATGGTATACTTCGAAGACTACTACTGGATCTTCTAGACAGCTACAGCTAGTTATATCGAGTTTGGGCTCGTTTTGTAAGTAATGATGAGATCTTACCACTGGACTTGTTGGAGTGACCTGATGGTATACCTCGAAGACTTCTATTGGAACTTCTAGATCTTTACAGCTAGTTATATCGAGTTTGGGCTCGTTTTGTAAGTAATGATGATATCTTACCACTGGACTTGTTGGAGTGACTTGGTGGTATACCTCGAAGACTTCTATTGGAACTCCTAGATCTTTAGAGTTAGTTATATCGAGTTTGGGCTCGTTTTGTAAGTTATGATGAGATCTTACCACTGAACTTGTTGGAGTGACCTGATGGTATACTTCGAAGAGTACTACTGGATCTTCTAGACGGCTACAGCTAGTGATATCGAGTTTGGGCTCGTTTTGTAAATCAATGATGAGATCTTACCACTGGACTTGTTGGTGTGACTTGGTGGTATACCTCGAAGACTTCTATTGGAACTCCTAGATCTTTACAGCTAGTTATATCGAATTTGGGCTCGTTTTGTAAGTAATGATGAGATCTTACCACTGGACTTGTTGGAGTGACTTGGTGGTATACCTCGAAGACTTCTATTGGAACTCCTAGATCTTTACAGCTAGTTATATCGAGTTTGGGCTCGTTTTGTAAGTTATGATGAGATCTTACCACTGGACTTGTTGGAGTGACCTGATGGTATACTGCAAAGACTACTACTGGATCTTCTAGACGGCTACAGCTAGTTATATCGAGTTTGGGCTCGTTTTGTAAGTAATGATGAGATCTTACCACTGGACTTGTTGGAGTGACCTGATGGTATACTTCGAAGACTACTACTGGATCTTCTAGACAGCTACAGCTAGTGATATCGAGTTTGGGCTCGTTTTGTAAGTAATGATGAGATCTTACCACTGGACTTGTTGGAGTGACCTGATGGTATACCTCGAAGACTTCTATTGGAACTCCTAGATCTAATCATCATAACTTACAAAACGAGCCCAAACTCAATACAACTAACTCTAAAGATCTAGGAGTTCCAATAGAACTCTTCGAGGTATACCATCAGGTCACTCCAACAAGTCCAGTGGTAAGATCTCATCATAACTTACAAAACGAGCCCAAACTCGATATAACTAGCTGTAAAGATCTAGGAGTTCCAATAGAAGTCTTCGAGGTATACCACCAAGTCACTCCAACAAGTCCAGTGGTAAGATCTCATCGTTACTTACAAAACGAGCCCAAATTCGATATAACTAGCTGTAGACGTCTAGAAGATCCAGTAGTAGTCTTTGAAGTATACCATCAGGTCACTCCAACAAGTCCAGTGGTAAGATCTCATCATAACTTACAAAACGAGCCCAAACTCGATATAACTAGCTGTAAAGATCTAGGAGTTCCAATAGAAGTCTTCGAGGTATACCACCAAGTCACTCCAACAAGTCCAGTGGTAAGATCTCATCATTACTTACAAAACGAGCCCAAACTCGATATAACTAGTTGTAGCTGTCTAGAAGATCCAGTAGTATAGTCTTCGAAGTATACCATCAGGTCACTCCAACAAGTCCAGTGGTAAGATCTCATCATTACTTACAAAACGAGCCCAAACTCGCTATAACTAGCTGTAGCCGTCTAGAAGATCCAGTAGTAGTCTTCGAAGTATACCATCAGGTCACTCCAACAAGTCCAGTAGTAAGATCTCATCATTACTTACAAAACGAGCCCAAACTCGATATAACTAGCTGTAGCCGTCTAGAAGATCCAGTAGTAGTCTTCGAAGTATACCATCAGGTCACTCCAACAAGTCCAGTGGTAAGATCTCATCATTACTTACAAAACGAGCCCAAACTCGATATAACTAGCTGTAGCCGTCTAGAAGATCCAGTAGTAGTCTTCGAAGTATACCATCAGGTCACTCCAACAAGTCCAGTGGTAAGATCTCATCATTACTTACAAAACGAGCATAACTCGCTATAACTAGCTGTAGCCGTCTAGAAGATCCAGTAGTAGTCTTCGAAGTATACCATCAGGTCACTCCAACAAGTCCAGTGGTAAGATCTCATCCTAACTTACAAAACGAGCCCAAACTCGATATAATTAGCTGTAAAGATCTAGGGGTTCCAATAGAAGTCTTCGAGGTATACCACCAAGTCACTCCAACAAGTCCAGTGGTAAGATCACATCATAACTTACAAAACGAGCCCAAACTCGATATAACTAGCTGCAGCCGTCTAGAAGATCCAGAAGTAGTCTTTGAAGTATACCATCAGGTCACTCCAACAAGTCCAGTGGTAAGATCTCATCATAACTTACAAAACAAGCCCAAACTCGATATAACTAGCTGTAAAGATCTAGGAGTTCCAATAGAAGTCTTCGAGGTATACCACCAAGTCACTCCAACAAGTCCAGTGGTAAGATCTCATCATTACTTACAAAACGAGCCCAAACTCGATATAACTAGCTGTAGCTGTCTAGAAGATCCAGTAGTAGTCTTCGAAGTATACCATCAGGTCACTCCAATAAGGCCAGTGGTAAGATCTCATCATAACTTACAAAACGAGCCCAAACTCAATACAACTTACTCTAAAGATCTAGGAGTTCCAATAGAAGTTTTCGAGGTATACATGCAGGTCAGTACTACATTCGGGGAATGTAACTTTGCAAGAAATTTCGAAATTCTATCAAATAATAAAATAATGCTATTATATTGAAGGTACCATAGGTACCTAGTACTTAGTTTCTTTTTTTCAAAATATATTATCAATTTGGTTTGCTCAACTTAGACTTAGATTTAGAATTAAACTTAGACTTAGACTAAGTCTGAGTTCAAATCTAAGCCTAAGTCTAACACTAAGACTAAGTCTTAGACTAAGACTAAGTCTAAGTCTTAGTCTTAGTCTTAGCGTTAGACTTAGGCTTAGACTTAAAGAGACTTAGTCTTAGTCTAATGCATTTCCCAGTGGCTTAAAAAAGTCTAAATCGAAGTCTAAGACTAAGACTAAATCTAAGTCTAACTTAGTGTACAGCAAGTCCGGACGAAAATAAAAAATAAAAAAATAAAACATAAACAATTTATATACAAGTATCAAAACAAGTTAATTCACTCATTTTTAACGCAGCTTGCCCGCGCCTGTGTGTGCGTGTGAACGGTGCATGTGTAGAAGTGCGTTTTTATACCTACGCTTTGCGAAATCCCGTCCTTAAGCAATTAAAATATCACTTGATTTAACGGTGAAGGAAAATATTAGTAAGAAACCTGCTCGCCTGAAGAATCTTAATTCGTAATGTTCAATAGGTGTGTGAAGTCTGCCGATTCGCATTTACATACAGACACACACACACACACACAGACACACATACATTCACGACCTAAACAACTTTCCGGTGTGAGGTCGCTAATTCAACACCCTAAAGCCAAAATGGTTCTTACGACTATGAGGCACTTCAGACTCCATGTCGGTAACTATGATTCTCAAACGAATCTCCTTCTCCCCATTTTTGATTTCATTTCGCAGGGTTATTTATCGCTAACAATACTAAAAAAGTACGCACCTCTTGCGGCGTTTGCGCCTCTTTCAATTAGTGTCGTATGCGATCAACTTTATACCACAACGGGTAATAATAAAATTTATAACGAAGAACTATATTTATTTCCGCCAACAATAGTAATAGGTGCTTATAGTTTGCGGTAACGATTTACAAAAACAATAATAAATCTACGTAACATATTGTAGGCTCATAAATAAAAGTTGGTGTACCTATCCGCTCTATCATAACAATAATCGTAAACTTTTATTATTTACTTTCGTTTTAATTATACATTTACAAGTTCTAATACATTTCCTGAAATTCATTTAAACTATTAATTGTTTACCTAATGTTTAAAAGGAAGTAACACTTTTAACGTAATAAAGCAATAATTAGCGGTATAATTTAACCAAATAATAATTTTACCGTTCAAATCATTATATATTATTATGAGTTTATTAAGTTTAAGAGACTGATATATAATTCTTCATCTCTGTATGAAAATCGTGAAAAAGAAATCCTTTGAGGTAGTGGTATACCCAAAACGAAATGACTATTTAAACATAGACCTAACACCTAGCCAGTTTTGTTTATTTGTGTAGGCAAGAGTGAATAGGCATCTTCTAGGCAAGCACGCTCCAACCTAGATCTCACCAGTGCTATCCAGTATTGATTGTCGTCAAACGCAAGCCTATTTTGGATAAAAAAAAGCTACATGAAGCTATTTGTATAAATAGCTTCGTTTCTTCATAGCTTCACACAAGCTTTATGTAGCTTTTCTTTTTATCCCCGCTTACGAGTGAGGTGACGAAATTATATGAACGTGCCTACAGTCGTAAAATTACTTATTACACACAATTGTTTTGAACAATGAAATTATTGTGTTTGCGAAAGTCTGTGTTTCTATGTAACTGCGATATAATGTTGTAATGGTTATAATTTATTTAATTTTTCAGGAATTACAATTGAACACGAATTCACCTAGCGGAAAGTGTGTGTTCCGTTTATGGGATGCTTTATTTTTAAAATAGGTCTAACAGTTTTAATTTTTATGAGGTTGGTTGGTTCGTCAGTCAACGAGAGGACAGTGATATAGTAATTAGCATACGTATGCGCACACACATCCCATCCACCTTTGTCCAGAGGTTTTTAATTTCTATACGTGACGCTGACTGCAAGTACAGTTGCTGGCAAAACTTATATTAGCTACATTACATGTAAGTCCATTTATACATATATACGAATAAAATTTACCCAACATAACAAACAACTAACAAAACATTTCCGTTGGAACCCTGCAGAGTCCGCCGGTACTAAGTGCTAAACATCGACAGCTGATTCCTTGTACACTTAATAATATTTCATTCATACTCATTCCCTAGTGATTGAAAATGGCCGACGAGGAATCCCCACTGTATTGGCAAATGATCGAAATGGCAAAACGAATGACATTCGTCACTAAGCATCATCAAAAAAAAATTAAGGTTTCTTGTCAGACAAAAATCAGTTGTGGGATTATGTGAAAATGATTGTATCAGTGTAATGATCGATGGGATGAATTTATGTTGTTCTAGCTATAGTTCTTTCATTTCACGAGGGCTCGTGGCTCACGGTTGTGTGTGTGTCGTATCTGTATAAGTGTGCGCGAGAGCTTGCTCACGCCTGACCACTCCCACCTAGGCTCCTGACAGGCGCGCACACTTACGCAATGTGCATGTACACGACCTAACCACAAGTAAAGCGCCCGTAACTTCGTGAGATAAACGTACTATACATCAATGCAATTTAACCAATAGAGAAAGAGTACCAGCCGATCGGATGTGCAATCAATTTTGGGCAAAAAATTAAAATATCTGGCCTGTGTTGTCAGATACGAGCACGATATTAGGAAACTCAAAACATTTAAACGGAAATAATCATAATATAATGGCATGAGCGTATTCCTTCCAAATCATAAATCTGTTCGAAAGTCCGCGATCAGATGTTTTGGCAACATTAAAAGGACGCCATTCGCCACAATATGGGTAAGGGAATTGTGCAAGCTGTGATTGAATCTTATTCTGTTCACGATGGTTCAGATAAGGTATTTCGTGTTACAATGCCTCTCTATTGTGTTTGACTATTCGGATGTACCTTTAACAAAGTTCCATATACTCCGTTACTTTGCAAAATACCTTTATTGTTAAATGAGGCAATAATGTTACGAAATTTTCTTCCACTGCGAATTGCAAGTTAAGGCCATACCTACCACGCAGCAGAGCATTCTAGTAGATTGCTGATTTCCCCACAAATTATAAACCGATCCCTTTTCCTTTGAACATGTTTCGGTTTTTCAAACCAAACAATATTCGGTTCGATAAACGTCCATACCATGTCTCTACACAGTAATATACATAGGTAGATACCGACGTAGAACCTCTTTCTACTTCATAATATATCCCATTTACTATTTTTTTATCGGAATCTATTGATTTGTAGGACTACAGTTATTGATGAAGAACAAGTGCAAAAAGGCAGTAAACAATCCTTTTTAATTCCTGTAACACGAGGATACGTCGTTCATATTCGATGCGATAGTGTGGCCGTAAGATTGTCTGAAAATTAAATGATTCCTAGTATTGCGATCATTGGCAGACACTCTCTCGCTTGTATTGGCTAAAATGTATTGATACAGTAAAAGGAAAACTATTTTAACCAATCACAAACTACAAATGAGATTGTAGCAATGATTGATGCAGCTTTTCCGCAATCGATCTGCTTACCTTACCGGTCTTTCTTTATTTATACTCATAAAGTTTATTTAGGTCTTTCAAGTCTATACGACATTACCCGATTTGTCTGTATTTGACCTATGAGTCAGCCAGACATTGACAAAAACGGCAAGCCATTAGGTAAAATTTGTAAAAGTGGAATTAACACTGTGGGCATTACACGTAAATAGGGCATCAAGGAGTGGCGAAGTGGATTGAAGAGACCACCCGCGGTGTAATTATTTGACACGTCACCAGTATATATGAAGTGACGTGGGAACATTAACCCTCCCATGCTGAAATAACAATGGACTTAACAATCACGTCGGTACTCGAATGTACAGTTGATGAAATACTTAATCATCTATAAAAGATCTAGTGATTCTGCATTAATTTTTTATGACCGTTATACGTTTTGTCGCCGAGAAATCTGGAACTACCTACGAAACTGAGTGTGGAGTTTTAAAACGAAGAATAAAGCAAAATTTTATTTGCTTCGTTAAATAAGTCGTGTATATCTAAGTCCTGTTTCATTACATAACCTAAATAAATATAAGGTAGTATTAATTTTTCACACCCTGCGCAAAAGAGGGACCATTCTATAAAAGGGACATAATTTTAACAATCCGCATACATTGACGGAGCAAGTTCCTATTAAAATTTTGGCTATGATTTCCAATAAGTTTCCAATACAATTACTAAGCCTTCTGAGTTTACATCATTTGGCTAAGTTCTCGTGTGAAAAAATTTAATATTAAAAGAGTAAGTAGAATCTACAGTGTAGATATACTCAAAAATTAAAACTGTATGTAAAGGTGATCAAACCATGATCAACATGATGAAATATATACGGGTACTACAGATAGGGCTATCAAATATTTAACATATTATTTCAGAGAAAGTGTCGTTACGTGACCTTTTTATTTATCTGTCGCCCACTGGTCTAAATCATACATTTCAAAATCAAATGTAGGATATTTAAATTCACGGGAATACAATCTCTACTGCTCTACATTTTGAGGCCATCATTCTGTGCGGTAAGACGATATTAGATACAAGTTATGTAAGCTTATTTGATCGATAGCATGGCAAGCTTGAAGTCATTGGCTGTCATATAGTTTAGCAGACAATGCTTTAGCTGTTACTTATCATGTAGAGTCAGCCGTAACATCGCTTGGAAGGAATCATATTATGCAAATGGATTGCATTGCGAAGAGATAAGTTAAGATAAGAACTTCCGTGATAGAATCATGGACATGATCACTATTATGAATTATTTTGCTAGTTGATGGTGTCTAGTTTTCTAAAGACATTTAACTTGTTGGGAATAGAAGAAATGACGTTATTTTTATATGAGTGGGGACCTTATAAAATATCATGGTGTGATGGATGTGAGTTAGGTGATTTGGCTTAACTAAAACATATGTTCCTCATAATATCTTCATCTTTACCTTGACCCATCGCCAGCCCGCCATCGGGAACAGCTGTGAGATTGTCTAGGAATTATTGCTACAGTATGACGATCATAATCATCTCTCATTGGCCGACAAGAATACCATTTTAAGCAATTCCCACAATTCAGACTTTAGCAAGAATTGATGCAGCTTTTCCCCAAGCTTTGAGAACATTATGGAGAACTTTCAGTAACGCAGGTTTCCTCCGATGTTTTCCTTTACCGTTGAAGCATGTGGTATTTTATTGCACATAACTCCGAAAAGTCCGAAAAGGTGCATGCCCCAGATCGAACCTGCGACCCCCCGAATAAAAGACCACAGTCTAAGTTAGGACTCCTAACCTCTAAACTATCACTGCTTATATCCATACCCATACGATGGCTAAAACAAACATACCAATAAAAACCTATGTAAACAAAGGAACACGGTTAATCGTAAAGGCACACATCAATTTCCTAAAGCTCACGAATCTACGATCGATAGATCGAACGAAAACAATGCTTTATGATGTATTACGAGGTCAGGCAAACTTTGTTATTACAGAAACACGTCATATTTTGTGTTCAGCTGAAGGTTCCGTACAAGAACCATTCTTATTCGTATCTATTTCTTTTTCAAATGAATCTATATCTATGTCTTTGTCAGATGCATCAATGGTAATTGTTTCTGTAGCTGTATTTGTCATATCTTTAGATTTCAAAGTTTATCACAGAAACGAGAAGGACATACCTATTTGCATCATGGATGGAAACATTTTTAACCCGGGAGAAAAGGCTACGAGTGGGATTTTCTATAACCTAAATCCACGCTGACGAATTGACGGGAAAAATTAAGTTAGGAGAAAATCGACCGATTGTTGTACCGTCTAAGCAGGAAAACCAAAACTGGGAATACTTAAGAAAATCAAATATTTTGCTTCAACTAGGAATTTTAATTTCTTCCTTTTGAGGGAGGAGGAAAAACCATTGTCAAAACTTCGATGTACAGTATCAACTATTTTTTAATAATATGTAAAGTATAGGTTGACTGTGATAAGTGATCATATCTGATTCTATAATTCCTCATTAATTAATCTTGTGTCTATTCTCTCTGGCATAGGCACAAGAATAGAACTACTTCTGTTAGCGTATTTACCTAAGAAGGCTTATAAACTCTAGTAGTAAGTCGTGCTTACTGAATAATTATAAATACGGACTCCCAATAAGCTCCTAAAGGCTAAAGGTCTATGTCCAGTGGATCACGATTGTATCCGTTCGTTTCTGGATATATTATGAGGTTGAATCAATCACACATGATATGCTCGTAGGTACCTCCTCGCAGGTACGTCAAATTGTAATAACCCGCTGTCACGACTTCACCAATGGTGTTTGGATAAGTTATATTTACCTCATGTTTATTTTCTTGTTCAATCTTCATTTCGTCAGAAATCCTTTTATTTGTTTGAGTTTTTAAAAAGTTTTTTGGTAAGTATGATTGTTTGTACGAATATATTTTATTTTAATGCTTCATCAAGTTTAACCAACTATTTTCACTTTGTTTAGTACTTGTTTCTACTTTAATTGATGTCTACTTACGAATTCGTAAATTAGCTCAATTGAAATAATGTAATCATTATTTAAAAAAAAATTAACGACTCGTTAACACTAATAAGCTCCTAGATCTCCTAGAAAAAATATATAGGTATGTTTACAAACTACAAAGTCCTGAAAAACAACGATCACGAAAAATCTATCGTATCGTTATTAATGATAATGACGATTACTAACGATAGTACCTTCTTTTTCTTCAATTTTCTGGCAAGCAAGGCGCATTGGCGTTACCATGTTTTTGTTCAAGCTTAAAAACCAATAAGAGCCGGTCCACACGATGCGTTGCGGCGGCGCGCGGTGGTGTGGCGCTCAAGCGGCGCTGCTGCAATGCTGCAACGTGCACAGGATTATTAATGGTATGCCATACAGTCCATTTTTTTTATTGCATGACAATTTCTTCTATGATCGCTGATGAAAAGATAGTCCTTGACTGATCTCACTTGATGGTAAGTGACGATGGAGTCTAACATGGTAGCGGGCTAACTTGGTAGGTGTATGGCAGTGTACATTCAACCCTTCTCCTTGGTCCTTCCCGTAGGTCAAACGGTGGGGCCATGGGCCCTTAATGATTGAAACTATGTAGTCGTCGCTGCGGGGCCACAACATTGTGACATGCGGTGAAATCCTGGCGGCGCGGTGCCGAAACGCATCGTTTGGCCCGGCCTTAAGACGAATATAAGGCCGATAAAAAGCATACATATTACACAGTTGCTCACGCAGAGGTTATCGCTGGGTCAACGCATCGGTTGTCGCACTGCTATAATTAGCGCACACTCGGCGGGCCATTCATATTCCATGCAGATAAATGACACAGTGTAAAAAGATCGGTGTGAGAATTTTTTTTTTTCACCAACTTCACGTCTTCCACGTCTCGTTGCCTTTCATTGTACCTACTTAATCATACTAAGTTATTAAGAATTTATTTCGGAATGCACATTTCCTCAAGATATTTTCTTTCACCGTTAAATCAAGTGATATTTAATTCCTTAAAACGCACGTGACTCCCGAAAAGTAGGAGGTGCCTGCGTGAGATTTGAACTACAGACCCTCTGAAAAGGAGGCCGAAGTCTTAACCGTTACGCTACAACCGCATCATAATAGGTCCATTTGTTGGAGAGCTACGAGAGAATAGACACACAGGAATAAACCAATTTGGTTGAAATTTGAAATGGAGATAACTCATACCCGGGATTAACATATAGGCTACATTTTATCCCGGAAAATTAAAGAGTTCCCGCGGGAATCAAAAACCTTAATCCACAGGGATGAAACTGCATTTAGTTTTTAAGATAATGATGGGCTGATAAATATATGAATGTATTTTCTGCTATGCTTACACTGTGACCTTAATCATCGATGATTCAGAAGCAGCAACAAAGTTGATGCGGTGAAAGGTGGATGCGGCTTGAAAGGAATTACAGATAAACGACGTGAAAGAACACGCTTGTTGTAAGTTCGTTTAATTGACACTTTATGTCAAAACAGAGAGTACAATGATGGGTACTGACGGTACTGACTATACTGTCTCACTTTGTTTATGTAAGTAAGTAATTATTATTTTTAAGGTTCCGTACCCAAAGTTGAAAGTGTTGAAACAATAAACTTTTGTTTTTGCTCGATCTCGGATAATCGGCTGCCCCATTTCAAAACCTAGTAGGTAAGTGTGATTGACAAAATTTTACAGGGGCCAAAAAAACATGTTTTGTAGATGGCTTTGCGAAGCAATAAATATGTATATCCAATAAAATTTTACAAAGTACTTTATTTACGAAATATTAATTTACCAACAGATACTATAGATACAGAACAGATATAGAAGAGTTCAGAGTTCAGAAGGGCTACAACAAATATGTTTGTTGGTCTCCTTTAAAATTTTGTCAATGACACTTACTAGGTTTTGAAATGGGGCAGCCGTAATGCTAGCCGGTGTTAAATCTTGTACGATGATACGGAACCCTTCGTGTGCAGGTGCGACTCGCACTTGGCCGGTTTTATTTTGTATTCAGACCTCTAGCACAGCTCCACCATGTCACTCTATACTCACAACTGCACGAAGGAGTATTTTTTAGTTTAAAGTTTTTTTTAAGAATATTAGCCAAGCTGAACTTGACTTATATTCTCCTCTCCCCTCCAAAATAAGCAAAAAGCTTGTGCTAGGAGTGGGTACGACAATAGTGCAACGGGTCGCGCTTGAACCTGCGACCTTTCAGTTTTCAGTCCGCACCTTTAACCGTTAGGCTATTGAGGCTTATAGTTATATAGTTGACTTGGAGACGGTGAAATAATGCTCGTAAACCTCTTTTCTTTTAATTAATGAACGTTATTATGGCCTGCCCGAGATAAATTCTTATCTTATAAATATTTAGTAGGCATAAAATACAGGCTTAGTAATTCGATCTAGATATTGTATCGGGTCATATCTAGGCGCAGGGTGGCCAGCTGCGGTCAGGCCGGCCACGATTACGTAACGCCGTGGACTCTATGGATAATTCATGTGCAGAACTACGAGAAGGAATGTAATTCACCTACCGTTTATGGTTTATACTGCGAGAGCCGGCGACTTTTTCACAAAGAATACAAAATATTTTTTCATTAATTCATTCATTCACTCATTCACTCATTCATTCATTCATTCAATATTTTTTTTATTCGGTGACAAGATAGCCCTTGACTGCGATCTCACCTGATGGTAAGTGACAATGCAGTCTAAGATAGTAGCGGGCTAACTTACTAGAGCAAACAAAACAAAAAAAAATCACATCGACCATGTTTGCGTTTTAACCAGACTAACGAACAGCACTTGATTTTTATATATGTATACATATAGATATGTAAATATATAGCCCAGTTGAACTTGAAACTGAAAGTTCGGTTGGACTCTAATAATTTCATAAAAATACTCTAGTCTAATTTGCACTCAGATTTTTATTAGTTGCTTGTTAGCTTGCCGTATAACTTTTTTTTTATTCGACTGCGATCTCACCTCATGGTAAGTGACGATGCAGTCTAAGATGGTAGCGGGCTAACTTGGAAGGGGTATGACAGTGTACATTCAACCCATAACTACCCCTAATAGGTTTCAAGCTGGTGACAATACGTTGCACCGTCTCTCAGACTAAGATAAGCTAGTACCAACGTTACCCCTAGAATATTATTAACACCTATCAGATGACAGCGACCGGTGATGCCGGACGCTATTCGCCCTCGTACACGTGGGAGTCCCATCAGTGATTAGCTACGTGATTGGCTATGGCTCCATGGTGATTAGGTATAGGCATCTACGACATAATGACCATCATTGTACACCTTAAAAAGGTCTAAAAAAAGTCCGCGATGGTATATGTTTATCTCTTAGGGATAACCTACAATAACCATTTTTTATCTTTTACATTTTACGAAAATAATACCTTATTTACGAAGCGATTTTAAGTAATACAGCATTAATCCTTATCCAATTAAGTACCTTAAATATATTGTGCATTTTATATACTTAGATCAATATGGCCCCTCACAGCATGTAATTTAAGTGAATATTTTCGTAGATATTACAGATTTAAAATAGGGATATTGCGGTTGCGGCGGTACTGGCCGGTATTTAGTACCTATCAGCATTGGACCCGTGCGAAGCCGGGGCAGGTCGCTAGTTGATCATAATGGTCGGAGTAACAGACACTTTAAATGCCCGTTTTCATCAATCATGCCTAAATCATCTCCTATCAAGGAGTCACCTAAAGTAGGCAGCCCTCAAATGCAACGCCTTAACTAGTTCATTTTCAACATTAGTACTCGTAGTTAGTACTTAGTAGGCCATAGGAACGTTGGTGTAAACAGGCATAAGTCAAGATAATGGATACATAACGTTAAGTTATTCCTCGTGTGATTGTGAAGAAAATCCTTAGAGAAAATGGTATTTATTTGACAGCTTAAAAAGGTATACCTACATACTTAATTTTATTTTTATCAATCGATGCCATGGAGGAATCAATAAATACCTCAATATCGATGCAAAGTCAAATAAATGTCTACTTTGGAACAGACAGGTTTCGCTTTGGTTCCTGCTGACAGGTAGTAGGTATAATAAAAGTCTAGATTCTTCGAAACTTACCCGAATTATTTGAAAATATTTTGTCTCCGCTTAATTGCATATGTCTATGTAACTTCTTTCACGAAAACAAAACCTGTAAAAATCTAATATTGGAGCAAATGAAACTTTATCTTTGTTTACCCCAGAAGGTTGAGAAATTTTTGATTTCCATTTCAAAACTCGAAATCTTGAATCAGATTTTATCTTTTTTCAAGTGTAGGTAGGCAAGCCATAACGATTGTCCATAACCATGCGAATGTCGTCATTATTATAATACTAATAAAATTTATTCCAACGTCTTCGATATAAATACCTGAGCATAATAATATAATTGTTATTCAGATGATGTCTCATTATAATTCCCTTTTGCTAAAGCAGGAAATAATGGTCCGTTTGGTTTTTAGATGGCCAACAATGGCGGCCGATTAGTGGATAATGTGTGCAGGATGAATACGTAATACATCTTAGGTATTTGTGTCTTTGTAATCTGTGAGATATATTTTGCATAGGGTGCTGATTGATTGAAGTAATAGTAATAAACACAATTTTGCTTTTAAAGCCGGTTTTTACCCACAATGATCTAACGACGGCAAGTATAGCACTGCGTTTAGGGTAAGAAATTGTTTCTTACTCCTTGAAATCAACTGATTTATTAAAAAAATTGTCTTTTATTCAGGAATTAAACAGAACTTTTTGCAACCTCAATACACAAAATAAAGACATAATTATTAAAACAATACCTATCGGCTTTATCTATATTATCCAATACGCATACTTGTACTGTAGTATATACTTAGTATATGCCACCATTATTTATGAATCATTCAGTCAGGCAACGCAGGTTTGATATATTATTTTCTTATTTTACAACAACATTACGGGAAGTTATGATTCGCATCGGATGCCACTCACACTTCTTAATGGACAAATACACTTCTAATGGACTTAAGAAATTAGGTCATTTAAGAAATATGAATAAGGAGATTACAAGAAATAGAGCTGTAACTACAGATTGCTTGGGAGTTGAATTATATCTATTTTTAAACTGAAAAAACTCATTATGTATCGACAAGTATACTTGTCGATACATAATGAGTTTTTTTTTTCATTTTAGTCTTTTGAAACTAAATAATATCAACAGACTCTATTGGTCCGCTCGACGCTAGTTACCTTGGCCTTTCAGCGGGGTAACGCAGCTAGCAATCTGGAAACATTTTCTCATCCACGTACGTCGTCTACGTAAATAAATAGACAAATCTTTTATATCAAACTATTAATTATTGCTATTAAAAACCTTATTATTATATAAGGGTTAAATGATATTTTCATTATACATGCAAAGGTGTCGTTATAAATTTTTTGATGATAACGATTTGGTTATTTCAGCTTTACCATGAATTTAATCAAAACCATTTATATCATCACAAAAATGTCGAACAGGGGCCCAAGTCTGCTATTGCAATGCTATTGCAATTGTAGTTCAATTGTCTATCAATGACATCCCAATTGCTACTTTTAGCAATTTGACTTGGGGCCCAGGGGTTCAATTGTCTATCAATGACATGACAATTGCTAAAAACAACAATTGTCATGTCATTGATAGACAATAAAACTACAATTGCAATAGCAGACTTGGGCCCCTGTTTGTTGCCTAAATTGTGCCATCACTATCGCCGAAGCGAATTTGGCCTCGACAGCAATTGCAAATTTCCAAAATACATTATGTACATATTCGAAGATCAATTATTTATTTATTAAGTAGGTATTATTGGTTCGACATTGGTGAGACCTTAGCACGGATGTTTAACGGAAGTGTGCCCTCGATTTGTTTAATAGTCCAATTCACGATATCTAAAGTAAATATTATCCTTTCTTCTACTTGGCGGTCGACCTAGCTTGTTCCCGGTACGTTTAAAATTCAGTCTTTTTAGCAAGGTTTTTTCGCGCTTGACTAATCAACTTGAGTCCACTTTTGTCAACGTTTCTTGAATAGCGTCAATTGTTTGCTTTGTACGCTACAATTTTCGGTAGTTAATTGATGTGAGTTTTTTCACAGGAATTATATAATGTTATATTGATTCAGATTTGATCGGCTATAGTTTATCACCAAACTAGTTTTGGCCCGCAGTTTTGCTCACGTTAAATTCGATTTCTCAGGCTCCTATTTTACTCCTGTATGGGTTGAATTTTTAAAAACCCTTTCCGGATGCCTACGTCGTTATAGCTATCATCAGATTCTGTATGCCAAATAGCCCGATCCGTCCAGTGGTTTGAGCAGTGCGTTGATAGATCAGTATTTAGAAGATTATAATAAGTCTACTAGCAAAGTCTTCGTACTGAAAAATACCTTGAAAGCTTACCTACTAGATTTACTGCGTAAAGTTAATTAAAAAGCTGAAATAGGGATCATTTGGATGGTACAAAAAGTGCGGGCAGATAGAAAGCGTCCGTCGAGAAATCTGATCAGCTTAACGATACTGACTTACTATGTAGGTACGGACCACCATATGCACACAGAGGTCATAACAGACATCTAGAGCCTATTAGATACTTCTTAGATCATTACTTTTTCTTCTTCCGGTTAAACGTGACGTGAGATTCAAACTGGCGTTTCATATTTGAGTTAACTTTTTGAGTTATTGACCGATACAAATATTTATAATGTGGTGTCAAAACATAGCTGCATAATGTTTCTCATAATCGATTTATCACAGTCGCAAGCCATACATTCAAATGAAATATATTCCGCGAAAAAGCTTTCTAATTTAATGCCAACAATTTATTAACTTTACTCGAGAACTGTCGCCCTTTGTAGCGTGCGGAGTGCCGACACATGCTGTGTGGATGTGATGTAATATATGGCACATTAAATTGTGGTTTATGGTTTATGTAAGCCACTATTTTCCAAAAAATATTAAATTCCGTGAAAACTTGATTTGATAACTAAATGTTTAAGGTTTGAAGAATTAAATCGATCCCTTTAAAAATCTTTGTAAATTCTTGTAAGATTTTAATTCTTCCTAAGCCGATTTAGAAACTGTCGATTGTCAATTTAAAATTACACTACAAAGCATAAGCATTTCAAATAAACAATCAACAAACTTAAAATAATATAAAATTAAACTCTAAATTATAATAATATTATACTACAACTATATCTAAAATTAAAACTATTAAGGTTCGGTGATCAGCTAAATAGAGCCGAAAGAAGATCATTTTATTCAAAATCTATTGGTCATAATACTATGAAAAAAAAGGGAGTTACAATTGATCATATTTCTGGCCTGATGCCTGTTTCCAAAACACAATGACGTAAACTTTTTTCAATAGAAAAAAATTGCAAAGTTGCCTCTGCAAATACATGAATTCCCATTTTTCTCAGTTACCATACATTAATTTTTGTAAAATTTAATTACAATTTGTTTGTCATATTTTACTACAAAAAATGGCAGTTTTAGATTTTTTTTACAGCGACTATTATAATTTAATCTTTTTTTATCACAATTTGTGTCTTGGCCGTTTTATTTCCCAGTAGCGGCTTCTTTGTCACTCGTACTCAATTAGACAGTGATCGCTGAGGCGTACTGCTAGACGGACCTGCGCTGCACTGCTCTCGCTCGGCTATCAAATAACATCGCGAAATATAATAATTGAAAATTGTTTTTGTTTTATGTTGAAGAGTATTTTGTATATTTTAGTGAAGTCAAATAGAGTGTACCTAGTTATAAGTTTGTATACAATATATTGTTAATAAATAAACCATAATATAGTTGTAAATAAATAGGTACTAAGTAGTAGAAATTTTGAAAATGAGTCCGAAAAAGAAAATGAACAAAATAAGAAGTCGGTTAAAAACAACAAAAGCAGATGGTGATAGTTATAAGTGTCTACCTACCTATTTTTAATTTTATCGTACAGTAAGTAAATGTGACGTAAATCGGATAATCAAATTGTTGTGTGGTACTTTACTATAATGTACCTTATTTTCGTCATTCTTTCTAGTAGAAATTTGGCTCAGTTAGTTTGGTCGCGATTTGATAATTAGAAATTGCAGGTTCGAATCTCAACTACGTTCATTTTGCATTTTCTAAAAAAAGGTTTTATGTTTTTTTTTTAGGACAAGTGTTTTTTTTTTCAAAA
This sequence comes from Hipparchia sbordonii, assembly GCA_038048805.1. Classification (NCBI taxonomy): domain Eukaryota; kingdom Metazoa; phylum Arthropoda; class Insecta; order Lepidoptera; family Nymphalidae; genus Hipparchia; species Hipparchia sbordonii. The sequence continues at coordinate 9,369,047 of CM076110.1, forward strand.
TTAATTATAATAAGTAAAATTGTTTTTATTTTATGTTGAAGACTATTTTGTATATTTTAGTGAAGTTAAATAGAGTTTACCTATTATTTTGTAAAGGTTTTGCATTATGTAAGGGATCATGAAATATCAATTTCATCATCAATTTTCAATTACTTGAAAAAACGTAATAATTGTGAAGAAATTACGTAAGTTACGTAATTTCTTCACAATTATTACGTTTTTTCAAATTACCTGCGAGATCAAATCAGAAATGAGGAGATCCGTAGGAGAACCAAGTTACCGACATAGCTCTGCGAGTCGTGAAACTAAAGTGGAAATGGGCGGGGCACATAGTTCGAAGAGCTGAAGGTCGTTGGGGTTCCAAGGTGCTGGACTAGCGACCTCACACAGGGAAGCTCAATGTTGGCAGATCCCCCACTAGGTGGACCGACGACATCAAACGAGTCGCATGGAGCCGCTGGATTCAGGCGGCGCAAGAACGAGATCTGTGGAAGTCCACGTAAGAGACCTTTGTTCAGCAGTAGACGTCTATGGGTTGACGAAGAAGAAGGTAAGTATCTAATAATAATGGTGTAATACCCCAGTTCGTCGTACAGTTCGGCTTATCAAACTGTAATTAGCTTGTTAGGTATATCTATAGTTAGGTAGTTAGGTATAGCTATACTAGACCTTATTTTCGTCGTTTATAGTATTAGACGTTGGGCTTAGTCAGTGTAGGAGAGAGTTGATAGCTAGAAGTTACGGGTTCGGTTCTTCTACCGTGTTTGTTTTGCATTTTCTAAGCGCATTTTTTTAGGACAATAGTATTTTTTTTTTTCAAAATTAATTATAATAAGTTATATTTAATTTTCAGTCGGAAAAAACGTTTGAAGCTCAGTTCTGAGGAACCATCAACATTGCAAGAGTGAGTAAAGCCTTTGCTCCGAATCTTGCGGGCAGCGGTGCGGCGACGGCGCACTATGGGACGAAATCATATAAACCGTCTCGAAAATCAATAACTTTTTTGTTTCTTGACATTTTGATTTGAAAATTTGTACACGTATTATTGAATGTATAAGCTACTAGAAAAATGAAACACCAGTATTTTAAAGATAATATTTATTTCGTGAGAGCATGTCAAAAATCAAATTATTTAATTTTCCATAAGTACTAAAAATTGAATTATAATACTTAAAATTATTTCATTATTAATAATTATTGTCATTTTAGTTATTTCATTAAAAATAAGTACTAGTTAAATAATAAGAATGATCTTATTTACATAATAAAAAATTTTTTTCACCCATGGTTTCGTGTAGAGGACAAAAATTCATTCGGAGGAAAAATATGGAGAGAGCTGATGATTGAGGATTTCGGAGACGGTTGAGGAGCATGGACAGGGTATTGAAGATAGGTTGAGGGTACCCAAACAAAAATCACTCGAAACCTCATCCAATTGGCAATGAGCTGAAAAAAACTACCAAAATGGTGGATTCAAGGTGGCTGTCATATAAATTTCGTCGGTGTCTATCTTAAAGAGTGTACAAGTTGGAATTGTGGTTGTGTGGTAGAAAATGATCAGGCCCTGAAAGTCTAAGAGCAGAAAAACCGCGGTCCGCTGCAGCGGGCCGCGCACCCACGCGCCCTACTAGTTACTATATATATAGCTACTCGTGCTGATTCACTGACACACTCACTCACTCACTCACTCATTGATCACCTCTCCTGTAAAATTTTGTATGAAAAAAATTTTTTTCACGCATGGTTTCGTATAGAGGACAAAAATTCATTCGGAAGAAAAATATGGAGAGAGCTGATGATTGAGGATTTCGGAGACGGGTGAGGGGCACCGGCCCGGGTATCGAAGATAGGTAGGGGGTGTTCGACCAAATGTCACTCGAAACCTCATCCAATTGGCAAAGAGCCGAAAAAAAACTCCAAAATGGCGAATTCAAGATGGCGGCCATACAAATTTTGTTTGTGTCTATCTCGGAGAGTATACGAGATGGAAGAGTGGTTTCTTGGAAAAAGATGATCAGGAGCCAAAGGTCCACTTGATGAACAGAAAAAAAATTCAAGATGGCGGAATTTATTTTTTTCCATACAAAATATATGCAAGACTTTATACGGTTCCTTTTCAAAATTTCTGATGGTTTCGTAGAGAGGACAAAAATTTATTTGGAGGAAAAATATGGAGAGAGCTGATGGTTGAGGATTTCGGAGACGGGTGAGGAGCACGGCCAGGGTTTCGAAGATAGGTGGGAAATGTTCAAACAAAGTTACTCGAAACCTCATCCAATTGGCAGGGAGCTGAAAAAAAATTCAAAATAGCGGATTCAAGATGGCGGCCATACAAATTCCGTCGGCGTCTATCTTGGAGACTATACAAGGTGGAAGAGTGGTTTCTTGGAAAAAGATGATCAAGACTCGAAGGTCTACTTGATGAATAGAAAATAAAATCAAGATGGCGGAATTTATTGTTTTCATAGAAAATGTATGCAAGACTTTGATTCGTTCCTTTCCAAAATTTCTGATGGTTTCATATAGAGGACAAAAATTCATCTGGATGAAAAATATGGAGGGAGCTGATGATTGAGGATTTCGGAGACGGGTCAGGAGCACGGTCAGGGTATTGAAGATAGGATGAGGGTGCCCAAACAAAAATCACTCGAAACATCATCCAATTGGCAATGAGTTGAAAAAAAATACCAAAATGGCGGATTCAAGATGGCGGCCACACAAATGTCGTCGGTGTCTATCTCGGAGACTATAAAAGATGGAAGAGTGATTTCTTGGAAAAAGATGATCAAGACTTGAAGGTCTACTTGATGAATAGAAAATAAAATCAAGATGGCGGAATTTATTGTTTTCACAGAAAATGTATGCAAGACTTTGATTCGTTCCTTTCCAAAATTTCTGATGGTTTCATACAGAGGACAAAAATTCATCTGGATGAAAAATATGGAGGGAGCTGATGATTGAGGATTTCGGAGACGGGTCAGGAGCACGGTCAGGGTATTGAAGATAGGTTGAGGGTGCCCAAACAAAAATCACTCGAAACATCATCCAATTGGCAATGAGTTGAAAAAAAATACCAAAATGGCGGATTCAAGATGGCGGCCACACAAATGTCGTCCGTGTCTATCTCGGAGACTATAAAAGATGGAAGAGTGGTTTCTTGGAAAAAGATGATCAAGACCCGTAGATCTACTTAGTGAACAGAAAACACGCGGTTCGCTTTAGCGAGCCGCGCACCCACGCGCCCTACTAGTTAATATATATATAGCTACTCGTGCTGATTCACTGATTCACTCACTCAGTCACTGACTCATTGATCACCTCTCCTGTAAAATTTTGTATGGAAAAAAATTTTTTCACGCATGGTTTCGTATAGAGGACAAAAATTCATTCGGAGGAAAAATATGGAGAGAGCTGATGATTGAGGATTTCGGAGACGGCTGAGGAGCACCGGCCAGGGTATCGAAGATAGGTGGGGGGTGTTCAACCAAATGTCACTCAAAACCTCATCCAATTGGCAGAGAGCCGAAAAAAAACTCCAAAATGGCGGATTCAAGATGGCGACCATACAAACTTCGTCGGTGTCTATCTCGAAAACTATAAAAGATGGAAGAGTGGTTTCTTGGCAAAGGATGATCAGGACTCAAAGGTCTACTTGATGAATAGAAAAAAATTCAAGATGGCGGAATTAATTTTTTCCATACAAAATATATGCAAGACTTTATGCGGCGCCTTTTCAAAATTTCTGATGGTTTCGTATAGAGGACAAAAATTTATTTGGAGGAAAAATATGGAGAGAGCTGATGGTTGAGGTTTTCGGAGACGGGTGAGGAGCACGGCCAGGGTATCGAAGATAGGTGGGGAGTGTTCAAACAAAAGTCACTCGAAACCTCATCCAATTGGCAGGGAGCTGAAAAAAATCTCCAAAATGGCGGATTCAAGATGGCGGCCATACAAATTTCGTCGGTGTCTATCTCGGAGACTATAAAAGATGGAAGAGTGATTTTTTGGAAAAAGGTGATCAGGACCCTAAGGTCTACTTGATGAATAAAAAAAAAATTCAAGATGGCGGATTTAAATTTTTTCCATACAAAATATATGCAAGACTTTATACGGTTCCTTTTCAAAATTTCTGACGGTTTCGTATAGAGGACAAAAGATCATTTGAAGGAAAAATATGGAGAGAGCTGATGGTTGAGGATTTCGGAGACGGGTGAAGAGCACGGCCAGGCTATCGAAGCTAAGTGGAGGGTATTCAAACAAAAGTCACTCGAAACCTCATCCAATTGGCAGAGAGCCAAAAAAAAAATCCAAAATTGCGGATTCAAGATGGCGGCCATACAAATTTCGTCGGTGTCTATCTCGGAGACTATGAAAGATGGAAGAGTGGTTTCTTCGAAAAAGATGATCAAGACCCGATGGTCTACGTGATGAATAGAAAAAAATTCAAAATGGCGGAATTTATTTTTTTCATACAAAATATATGCAAGTCTAAGATAAGGTTTCTTTTCCAGACTGATGGTTTCGCATAGAAGATAAAAATTCATTTGTATGAAAAATATGGAGGGAGTTGATGATTGAGGATTTCGCAGACGGGTGAGGAGCACGGTCAGGGTATTGAAGATAGGTTGAGGGTGCCCAAACAAAAATCACTCGAAACCTTATCCAATTATCAATGAGCTGAAAAAAACTACCAAAATGGCGGATTCAAGATGTTAGCCATACAAATTTCGTCGATGTCTATCTTAGAGAATGTACAAGATGAAATAGTGGTTTTGGAAAAAGATGATCAAGATCCGAAGATCTACTTGGGGAACAGAAAACACGCGGTTCGCTTTAGCGAGCCGCGCACCCACGCGCCCTACTAGTAATTTTATATACCTAGAACTAAAATATTTTTATTTTTCAACATTATTCATAAAGGTCCTATTATCTGAGGATATTAATCCATGGAAAAATCTTTGGAATCATAACATTCGTCCCAACCATTTATGAGACGGTTTATATTATTTCGTCCCATAGTGCGGCGGCGGCACTATGGGACGAAATAAAAATTTTCTCTAAAATTGATAGTTTGCCCGAAATAGTTATTTGTTCAACAAGATAGCAAAGTTTTTTTGTTGCGAGTGCCTAGTTTGAATCCCGAGCGAGAGAAGGATTCTAAGTTAGAATCATAAGAGTAGTGAGGGATTCAAAGGCACAAGAAGCAAAAACTTTGCTATCGTGTGATACTTACAACTTTCACCTCAATGGCGAAAAAATACAACATGTAAGAAAAATATTTATTAGAACATTTTATTTATTTTTTATTCGATAACAAGATAGCCCTTGACTGCGATCTCACCTGATGGTAAGTGACGATGCAGTCTAAGATGGTAGCGGGCTAACTTGGAAGGGGTATAGCAGTGTAAATTCAACCCATAACCCTAGTCGGTTTCTACACGCCATCGTGCCGGAACGCTATATCGCTTGGAGGCACGTCTTTGACGGTAGGGTGGTAATTAGCCACGGCCAAAGCCTCCCACCAGACCAGACCAGAGACAATTTAGAAATTATAAATTCCTAAATTGCCCCCGCCGGGAATCGAACCCGAGACTTCCCGAGACCTTTTTTGAAAATCGGTTAAAAAAGTAGCCTATATTACTCCTACCATCAGCTATCTGCCAGTGAAAGTCCCATCAAAATCGGTCCAGCCGTTCAAGCGTGACCCCCTCAAATACCTAAAATTCGTCCAGAACCTCGTCTTAATAATAATAATTATTTCTAAAATTAAAACTAATATAAACCTAAAACCTCATCGATGTCACCGCAGCGCGGCATAGTACCCAAGATGCTGGCAGCATTGCCCCTTTGAATGGCCAAACTAATTCTTTGGCCAAGGTAGCTGCCAGCTCTTGGATCCCCGGTGGACTCGATGATCTTTTTACATAGCTCTCCAATAAGAGCTCGAGCCTCCGGGCCCCACGGCCCCAAGGTCTCCACCCCAAAAGGCACAAATACGAAACTACCATCAAGATTTTCATATTTGCGCCTCTTGGCCTGTTCGGCGCTAGTAGCCGCCGCACCCGCCACAGAGGAGGTCGCTTGTAAATGGGATGCAGCTAAAGTGTCTGCACACGTGGCATCCCAAACAAGCGACCTTCCCTTACTCCAAGGCACCAACGTCATACCATCCGGCCTCTTGCCATCGCTACGCGCCAAGCCAATAGGCTCTAATACAGCTGGCACGTGAGCAGTAGCAAGAGATCTAAATCTACAAAGCATTATTTTTATTTGTATTAATTTCGTTTTATTTAATTTTATTAATTATAATTATGCTAAAGAGATAAAACTTGTGAGAGAGTGATATTTTATTATTTTTATTGGTCAATCGATTTGGTATCAAAACTGAACTGTAAATTGGTACTACGAAGCGTAGTTTACATTTAGATTGGCCGTCGATACAATCAATAAATGGACAATGAAGACATACGTTCTCATTATCAACACTTATCTCTGACCAGCCTCAATATGTCATGTCTTCATTTATCGAGTGTGAACCGACCTTTACTACCAACTGTGCAATGTTTACACGCAACAAATTCTACATACATATAGGTAAAAGTTGGTAAACAAAAATGTGGGCCACATAACATGTTGGTCAATTAAAAATGTGTGTGTCTCTAATTGCGCGTGAAATTCAATTATATTAAAGTAACAAACCTCACGCATTAACGAGTACCTTACGTAACTGTCTAGCCTGCTTTGGTCACTTTCTTAGGTTGGATTTTTTTTTATTTTATCACCACGATTGCCTTTGACTGCGATCTTAAGCTATGGTAATAGTGATGACACAGTCTTAGATGGTGGCGGGCTAACTTGTACGGGTATGGCATTAAACCTATATAGTTCTTGCAATTCAGGAGAATTACTTGTCGTTACGCCGTGTACATGCACATTGCGTAAGTGTGCGTGCCTGTCAGGAGCCTAGGTGGAAGCGGTCAGGCGCGAGCAAGCTTCGCTAACACTTATACAGATTCGACACACACACAAACATGAGCCACGCGCCGTCGTGCAAGAACTATAGGTACCTTCAATTAATTTCTAAACGTCATTATGCGTCATAACAGCAGCTGCAGCTATGCGTTTCTCTAAAAACGATTGCTATAGTGTGACGATTGCAATCACCTCTGATTGGACGATACTCACTCGTTATTGGTTAAAATGCATTGTTACAGTAACAGCGATAAATTCAGCCAATCACCACAACTGAGATTGTAGCAATGATGCAGTTTTCCCGAAATCGATTAGTAGGTCTCTTTTCAAGATGAAAAGGGTCTGTGCGTTACGTAAATCAAATAAGTCGGCCTGCACACCTCAACATAGCTACTGTTGCTACATCACACTTAACATATTTATTTATTTATTTATTTGGACAACCAAAATTGTTACATTTCTTAAAGTACTTAAAAAATTACACGGAAACATAATTAAAATGCACAACTATTGACGGTGTCACAACATTTGCCAAAAAAAATAAAATAATTAAACAATAAATAAAGCGTAATACAAAAAAGCACAAGAAATTAAAAGTTTACACTGTCAAAACAAAACATAAAAAAATAAAATATGAAACTTAAGCTAACTAGGGAACTAAATTACAATTAAAGGTTAGGTGTAGGTCATCTATCTCGTATTATAAAAGTCTTAGGGCTTGTTTTTTGAACTTCGGTAATGTATCTCTAAATATGTCTATTTCTGTACTGATGGAATTGTATGTTTTGGATAATCTGGATATTGTAGAAAATTGTTTTAAATTTGTTCTAGCTATGGGTAGGTGGAATGGGCCGGTTGCTTTTCTGGGATTTCTTATTGGGACTCTCAGGTTGATGCTTTGTAATATTATTATATTCCAAAGCATTATCACATTGGGAGAGTCGTGACATTTGATAAATATCTTGAAAATTTCCTGATAGCAAATCGTGATGTCGGAATTTGTATATCTTATTAAAACGTAAGCTCGTCTCATGATTTTCTTATTAGATGAACTAAATATAATATTAATATTTATAATAATAAAATTAGCAGTCACGACGTTCTATATATGTCACAACAGTTTATATGAATATGTATTACGAGTATAATGTTACATCCTCTTGATGGAATAATACTCCTAGTATTATTTGATGCATACTGGTTTATGTTATTTATAAGTATTGTCTACTAAAGTTGTGGCCAACTGGTCACGCAAAGCTAATAATATCACAAATTCTGAAGTAGGTAAGTACGAACAGGAAAAGTGTAATTTTATGTTGAGACAAATGTAAATTCATAGAACACCCACGACATGTGATGTGTGACATAGAGACATACATCTATCTCTCCGCTCCATTGAAATATTATTTTTGCTCTCCTCTTCTCTGTTCCACTCTAATTTTCACAAACCCTTTTTTTAAACCTTACAAAAAAAAGAGAGATGTTTTAAATTTTCAATTTACACTTTTGGCTAATAAAAAGAATGCTATAATAAATAATAAGGTGGAGGCGTTAGTGTATTGACATGCTAATTTCCACCTAGCCCTAGGACAATATCGCGTGGCCTAAGTAATTATTATTAAAAGTAATAAAGGAAATTTACGTAGGTAATGAAGTCATCAACATCAATCATTTCGCAATTAACCCTTTTTTTGTTGAACATATATGAAACGAACCTTTGTTTCCTTCTATAGTCGTACATAATAAATCTATCAAACATTATCTTCGGTCCATAAAGCAACAATTATTATAACATTGCAGTATAGGTATCGTTAATAATTTATTTTTATGATGTAAGTAATTTGTTTCGACTTAATATCTATATTGGTGCATAATGTCGTCTTGGTGCGAAATTGATTAACAATTTCGTTTATGTTAACTGTTATTTTATATACCTAATGGTAAGAGCACATTAAGTAGGTACCTAACTACTAACTATGTTTAGACGTTACCTAACTTATAGCATTTCTATTTGCCATGCATAATTCATTTCTACACAGTAATATATATGAAGGAAAACTCGTGTCAGACGAAACAGTTAAGAACGAAACAGAGGTTTGACATTAAAAATTCGTGGAGGAGAGCATTCCTAAAATATTGTCTAAATACCAACGTGTAGGTTTAGCATTGGCCCTTGCGGTCATTTTACTTAAAAAAAAGAGAAAAAAATTATATCTAAATGAATGAAATCTAATGAATTACATCAGAAGTCGCGGGCTACCAGCTAGTTCTCAATATGCTTCAAAGATCGTTACTATTGTTGTGCTTCTAAAATCTTTATTATTAAAATAATTTTTACTAGTTGATGCCCGCAACTTCGTTCGCGTGGATTAAGGTTTTGTAAATCCCGCGGGAACTCTCTTATTTTCCGGGATAAAAATTAGCATATATATGTGTTATTCCAGACCATAATCTATCTCTGTGCCAAATCTCAGCCAAATCGGTTCAAACGTTGCTGCGGCGTGACTGAGTAACAAACAAACATACATCCATCCATCCATCCGTGTATTCATCCAAACTATTGAATTTATAATATTAGTAGGATGAATAAATCTCGATAAATCGTATAGGTTGGCAATATTATCATTGTATTGTATGATTACAATGGTGGCGCCGTTAAATTAAATGTTATTACAAATTGTACAGTGGAATAACAAACGGATGAATGGCGTTATCACATCAGCATATACTCGTCGCGTCACATGGGATCTGCTGGCGCTGATAACTGATAACAGGCGCCACGACAGTCTGCCACGCTTCCGTAACGAACTTGACCCCTTTTGGATTTATTTTGATGAATTAGTTATTTTTGAATGAACTAAATAATCGCCCCGGCTTCGCTTGAGTTGAATTTATGAAAATGGGTGAGCTGGTGGAATTTCAATTTCAAAAAATCCTGAAACGTGTATTAATCAAATTCCTTTTATTCATTTTAACCCAAATTCCAAGCGTGCCAGCTAGTAAAAAACTCCAAAAAAATAGATAAAAAAATAATGGGCCTTCTTCATGATGTGAAATTAAAACATGCACTGTCAATCACAACCAAACAAGGAATCACTTAAATTGATTCTCCGAAACACTCTTAAAGTTAATCTTCCGTCAAAAAAGGTTAATAGATATTATAAAACACAATATTAATAAAACTGAGAAAGTGAAAGTTCACGAATAGCAACGGTATCTTAAAAGTTCGTGACTTTTATTTTAGTCTGAGCAAAATAAAAGTACTTTAATTTATCCCCATCATTCGTAACAGGTATAATGAATTTAAATACCTTAGAATAATAGCGAAAAAGAACTATTTTCATACACTGCTAACTCAGGAGATAATCCGGATCCGTATGTGGGTTGGCGGTGCGAGTGTCTGATTAGGCTATTCGAGCATACAAAAGAAGGCTTTCCATCCAAATAAATTCGTATGCAATAAATAAACAACACTTTATTCATTAGAATGTAGTTTAGAATCATTTAGATCCGTTTACATCCTGCCATTTATAATACGGCGTGTAGGTATATGTTCTGCCGAAGCGAGTACATATACCTACAGGTTATGGGCCCATAACCTGTAGGTATATATATGGGTCGCAGGGAAGAGAAAAGAAAAGACGTCTGCACTGTTCGACTGTCCGCTTTATAATGAATAAAAATTCAGAGACACATCGTACAAGAAATGAACGGTAGCCAAATAAAAAGTGAATGACATGAATGATCGAGAGTGAGTGTTGGAGTGAATCATAGCCACAGACAACACAGACTATTGTACCAAAGACTTGGATTTTTGCCATATTCCAACACGGCGGCGTATAAATATTAAGTGATAATAATATGTAAAATATAAAAAAATGCTAAAAATACTACAGCTTTTTGACTTTCACGCTCGCTACTCAATATTTGATTCCGCAGGACAAACAACTAGACATATTTAATACCAGTTCTGGATGAAGTCTTGGCTAAAAGTTAGATTATAAAGGTTTTACTTACTTTAGTTTACCTAAAAGTTAAAATAAAATATTATGATAAATAAATTCTTTCGTACTCTTTTATTTAATTTCATGATTCGCTATCTTTTTAGTCGCCTAAGCCACCGCTAGCTAAAAAAGTTATCAAAAACTCGCGTAACGAATGGACAAGGAACGGAACTAATTGGCAAGGACTAGTCTCCTAATAAACTAGTCTTATAAATTAAGATATGAATGATTTACTGCTTTTTAGTGGGTATTTTTATAGCTCTATAAATTTTTTATCAAGAAAAGTAAGCAAATACATACCTACCTACTTATTATCAAGATAAAACTTCAAATAAAACTATTTAGGTTACCATACCAACAAAACTAAACAATATTTTTTTTGAATTTTTTGTCCGTCTGTCTGTCTGTGCGCGCATCACGTGAAAACTACTGAACGGATTTGAATGAATGATTTGATATAGTGGTAGCTGATACTCCGGGTCAATATAGAGGATACTTTTTATCATGATAAACAATAAGGTTTATAAGGGTTAAGGTTTATAAGGGATAAGGGGCGAAAGTTTTTGTTCATTTGGTCCATAACTTCGTCAAATCTAAACCGAATTTGATGATTCGGCTCAAAATTAGTTACTTACATTAGCTTAGGTTCCGTTCCGTTCTTAGTTACTTCTATCGTCGCGGTTCAAATGTCGAATGTAAACGCTAAAGCAATTAAACGAAAACAAACAAAGGCACTCCCATTTAAGAGCATTGAAATGTCTATAAAAGCTTGCAGCTATGTACATTGTACAATACACATACATCTTTGTCAATACAACCTTTACAACTTCTTACGTTAGAACATGCCATACGTAAAGGATTACTAATCGTAAAGATGTGTATAATTCAATAAATTCACCTTTATCGCTAATGTTTTAAGATCCTATGCCTAGAGTAACAAATGCATTGCTCATCTTTGCACCTCATGTCCAGGGCTGCCAACTGCATGATTTGAAAAAAAAAAACCATAACTCTATCACCGATTCGGAAAGCAAAAGAGGATGGGTAAGAATGGACAGCCGACAGACACAAAGTTAATTGTATTAATTGTCGGTATTTATTGCTTTTATAGAGTAGTTTAATAAATCCTAAGAAAGCATGTATGAGTTCATTTGGACAAAAAAGATATTCGACCCTAAGATTAATAGAAAAAAAAAAATAGTTTACACTAATTAATAGATTAATTGTTAGGAAAAACCAGTTCTTCTAACGAATCAAGTGAGTTCAGACATGCTGTCTTAGGATTAATTAAACTATTCCATCAGGACAACAAAGGCCGACATAGTTCATAGTACGGGGCCCATACAAAATTACCCATTATCCTTTTCCCGAAAACTGAACCTTTGTCGATGAAACTCCTCATTATTTGCTAACATAGAGAAAAGCGGGGCATAGCTCTCTCGCTTCCTACATCAGCTGCTGAGTGATTTTTTTAAAGAATACATATTAGCCAAGCTGAAGTTGACTAATATCCTTCTATCCCCTCCAAATAAGCACCATTGGGTGCAACGGGTGGGGTTCGAACCTGCGACCTTTAAGTTTTCAGTCCTCAAACAACAAAATAAAACTTAAATAAATTAAAACTACCTATAACTAATATTTACAAAAAATACACGCCGTCCAAGTGGTCGTTTATGGGCATGGTGCCCACAACACTGGCGCTATTCCCTCGTTGGATAGCGAGGCTTAGCCGTTGGGCTAAATAAGCGCCAGCTCTTTGGTCACCTGAGGCGTGGATCAGTCTTTCGGACACGATATTCATAAAATTCTTCGTGTCCGATGACCATGGGCCCAGTTTTCAGTTCGCTCCTTTAACCGTTGGGCTATTGATATTAGGCAGCCCTAATGGTATTACGCAAGTTCGGAACCAGTTCCGTTGACCCACTTCTACACAGGTGCGGCGCCGCGCCGTCTGCCGAGTCGGGACGGGACCAGCTTGCGTAATCGATACGAAAAACCTCTATTTACTTACTTTTTTACCATTTGCGTTTGTTTACCATGGTGGTCAACACACCTGCAGCTTATGTAAGGTTATGCTTTTTTTTTCAACTTTCACTTTTTATGTTCACTAATTGCGAGTTTCTTCACACGGCCAAAGAACTTTTCAGCTTTGACACACGGAGGGACTGTCGTACGTCATCAGTGTCGTTCAGAAGGACAGGGTTGCAAAAATCTAGAAGCTTTAAAAAAGTTAACGATTGTGGCAATTATTTCACTCTCGCTGAGTGATTTACCTACTGACGAATTGTGATATTTTGATTTTTGACAGATTTTCAATAAAAAAACAACGTCGTATTATAACGTCCATTTTAACGATACTTGGCGAAATTATATTACCTACCATATTTTTATCTAACTAGTGGTTCGCCCCGAACTGAGACCTCGCGATATCCCATAATTCCCAAAAGTTTTAATTATATATTGTAATAATTAACTTTTAACATTAGACACAATAAAAAAAATAATAGTTGACATAAAACTGTTTTACTGACACAGCACCATCTATTAGCATTATAGTGAAGCTATTAGCTTCTCAATAATGCTAATAGATGGCTCATTAAAATTAAATAATTTCGTTTCTTTATAACATTTATCTAATTTTAGTATTTGTTGTTCAAGTACAGGATATACTTAACTGAATTTTCAACTAAGTTTCACGTTCTAATATTCAGTAATTCTGAAGTTATAGGGCTCTGACAGACATTTATACGGACACACTTCTCTGTCTAGTAGGCAAGCGCCCTAGTTGACTCAGAGAACTCGCTTCGCTCGTTCAAAAATAATAAAAAAAAACTATAATAATTATAAAGTTACCTTGTTGGTGGAATGAAATTATGTACAAATAAATTATCACTAAATAAAATTAGAATATTTTAAACATGATGAAAAAATGAGATCATGGAAATCTTCTATGACCTTCCACTTGCAGTTATAGTACCTAAAATTTTTTATTATCCTCACGAACACGGATATATTTAGTTGTTAAAATAATAAAATATATTAGGTACACACGAGTACATATAGTCGTATGTATTTATAAATCACACGCGTTTTACCTCAATAAAATTAAAAATTTACTAGGTATCCTTTTATGTTTCCTCTTAAAATAGCTTTGACGCAGACGTGTCTAAGCCATGGCCAGGTTAAGCTTTAACCTTGGCCCGACTTATTTTACATATCTCTCATCTTCCATTGTTCGTCAGCCCACGCGCTAAAAGCTATTAGTTACAAAGAGTTACACTACGACATCATGATAGGTGAGGTCTTGGTAAAATGAATGTAGAAGTAGTCGTTTATTTAAAGTTTAATAAAGATTTATTACATGGTTACAAAAATGATGCGAGAACAGATTAAAACGATGATCTCGCAGAAGTACGAACTGTGTTGCGGTGATCATCGCTCTCCTCGTATATTAACAAACACATAGAATGTTGAATGAAGTTACAAAATTACAAAATTAAAACCTGAGTTAGTAACAATAAAAAATTGTTCATCCTTATAGCTTCATCTCAACAATTGGGTATTTGATTGTCAACGTGAATATTCATTAATTACAATCGAAAATGTAACATGTAACATTTGTAAGAACAGAAAATATATCGGTCAAAAAACAAAAAATTTATAAACTTTTGTATTGCGACTGTATCCTCTCTCTCTAAAACGAAATTTTGTATGGCTCCTTTTTTTATTCGATGACAAGACAGTTCTTGACTGCGATCTCACCTGATGGTAAGTGACGATGCAGTCTAGGATCATAGCGGGCTAACTTGGAAGGGGTATGGCAGTGTACATTCAAATCATACCCCTTATCAGTTTCTACACGCCATCGTGCCGGAACGCTAAATCGCTTGGCGGCACGTCTTTGACGGTAGTGTGGTAACTAGCCACGGCCAAAGCCTCCCACCAGACAAAAATCCATACAAAATACATATGGAGTTACTGAATCGTGACGTCATGTTGCAATATTGTGTACATTTCGACTCAATACTTACTCATGGAAAACGTATTAGTGGCAATTAATTAATGAGAGAGCCTGAGGCCAAGAAAGTTGCCCTTAAGCTTTCTTATCGAAGCGGGTCAAGTAAGGATTTTAATACGTGTTACTAAGTTGTTAGAAAGCTCTTGGACCCAATACGAGAAAAGCATATCAATAACGCGATCTTACTATTTATCTAAAGAGGACTCTTAATTGAGAACAAGAGGAATATGACACTATTAGCTGATGCTCGCGACTTTGTCCGCGTAGATTTAATTTTTAAAAATCCCGCACTAACTCTTTGATTTTGAAAAAGTAGCATACTTATATCACTCTCCAGTAGGGCTAACATGCGCGTCACGAGATTCACATACAGATTACGAATAAACGTGTAGAGAAAACTTTATCATGGCATGCATGTTAGCCCTACAGGTCCTTTAGCTATACCTATGCAAAAAGTCACGTCAATCCGTAGCTCTGTTGCGGGTTGATTGAAGGACAAACCAACAACCCAATAAATAAACAAACTTTCGCATTATCGTGCATTTTATTATGATGTCACGCACGTAAATTTTTAGGTTTTTAATCAAAACAAACAAACAAAACGTTAGATTACAATACTGCTTGAATGGTCAGTTCATTGCCCCTATTGGTTTCCATTCCAGATCAGTTTAATTGGTTATCATTAATGATGAACGGCATCAGTCGTGCGGTGGCGATAGGAACGTGAAAACCCCTTTATAGCGTACGATATTAGACCATTCAAGAATCGTATCGCTATCGTATAATATTGTACTAAGTTAATAGGAGCCATAAAGTAGAATGCAATTGGTACTGCAACAATGCACATAAATATTTCAAAATGTGTGTAAGTTAATAAAATTGAACTTTATCTTCTTTTCGATGTATTGATTTCTTTTGATAAATTTGAGAGTAGGTAATCTACATTAGTCAGTCAAAAATAAGTCTTTGAATTTAACTCAGACTCTGCAGAAATAAAAAAAAAATTACTTCAGAAGAACGTCTTTCAGAAGAACATCAGGCGTAAATAAACATATTTGACGATATTAACCATTTACCGTAGTATAGTATAACTGAAACTGACGATTCTTTTTCATCAGCTTAATGAAAAACAATCACAACATCTTTTTTTAAGGGAGTCTTAAAATAAGATTTCATTAGCGGAATGTAAAATTTAGCATAAGAGAAGCCAATCAAGCTGATAAAAAACCCGTCATTTTCATTCAGTTTCGTTGATTTACGTAAGGGCCGTCGATTTGTCGTCGTATTCTTATAGCGCAATTGAAAACCACATAATTAAAGAAAGATAAAGAAAGCTGCTAAAAAGAAAAATCGGTACATATAAAACATCCCAACGACGCACGGCGTTTAACACCTACTGTGCAGAATCATAGACGTAACAATTTTGCCAATAAACTAGCGTGAAGCTATGCGGCCTTCCCATCCCACAGTGGCACACTTAATAAATACGCAGTAGGCGAAAATCCTTAAAGTAGGACTGATCATCCGAGGCCAAGTTGATAAAGCCTATTGTTTCTATTTTTATCCAATTCTAAACCTGCATCTTTGTTTACAGTTGCATCTACTCGTAGATGTATGCTAGCTACTCAACGTGTAGGTATAAACTACAAGCTAACTACAAAAGATTAGTTCATTCATCATTCATCAAATCAACCCATCGTCGTCCCACAACTGGAAACAGATCTCTCAAATAAACAAGGGTTTTGGCATCAGTCCCCCACGCTTGCCAAGTGCAATAAAATTTGTAGATTAGTTACTTGCGAAGAATTGTTACCCCTACCGTTAATTACTGCTTACAACAAAATAACTTAAGAGGGTACTCTAGTGGGCATTTCTCCATACAAACGTATTCTGCTGTTTTCTTCGTGGATAATGCCTCTAGAGCAATGATTTTTTTCCAAAAAATCTAGGTCTAATTAATACGTGCCCCTATGTTTTTCTTTTTTCCAAAACATTATCATTAAAAAAAATATGACAATCCAAAAACCCGAAAAAACCTCTCGATTTTACCGCCATGTTCAAACGACTATCAGACAAATTTGATAAGTTTTTAACAAAAAAGAAAAACATAGAAGCATAGATATACTCTTCCTCTAAATTTTGATATAAGAATATTTGAGATTTGTCCAGTTTTGAAGAAGGAAACAGCAGAATACGAAACGTCTTTTGGCCAACGTTTTTGTAGGTAAAATCAGCCCGAGCTGCAGCTGTCCCTTTCGTACTTTACGGGGGTAGGGTGGAGGTGAGGGAGGGTAAGGCTTACATGTACACTAATAGGGAAGTGACAATTGTCGATATTTTTATCGATACTCTAGTGATGTACTCTGATGTCGATATTTACACTATACAATGATTATTTTATTTATTACTAGCGGACACCCGTGAATTCTTCCGCGTTCCTAAATCACCACAGTTTAGGTTGGCAGAACCCCTTCAGCATCAGGATTGAGGAGTTGGATCCTGGAATTTAACGATGTCTTTACTTGGTCCCTACAATAACTATTCATAATAATCAACAATTCCTAAATCCCCACAGTTTAGGGAAGCAGTATCCCTGCGGCATCAGGATTGAAGAGTTGGAACCCGAAGTTTTTATGGGACCATCTCGCAAAGTTTTTGTGTCGATTGAAAAAAAGATTCACGCAAATCGGTTAAGAAATCACGGAGATATCGATATACAGAGGTAGAAAAATACAACTCCTCCTTCTTTTAGCCTATACGATGCCCGATAATATGGTAGATATTATGAAAGTGAAAGTCCCGTTAAAATCGGTTCAGCCGTTCCCGAGATTAGTGGCAACAAACAGACAGACAGACAAAAACTTTAAAATTGTTGTCTTGGTATAAGTACCGTATTTACTTTCGTATGCAGTTAGTAAAAAGCGGCCAAGTGCGAGTCGGACTCGCCCATGAAGGGTTCCGTAGCAGCAATTGCGGTTTACGATTTATGACGTATTAAAAAAAACTACTTACTAGATCTCGTTCAAACTAATTGTCGGTGGAAGTTTGCATGGTAATGTACATCATATCGTCACCGGAAAGCCAATAATACTAAAGCACCAAAAGGCCATTTTACAGTAGAGCTATTTAAAGTTTTTTTTTTACTAAACCGTAGCTAGTCGTAGTAGAAAAGTTTATTTTATTCTTTTTAGCGCATTTAAATAAAAGCTTATTTTTAAAAAAAAGTTTTTTACTTTTAATTTATTTATGGTTTGTAGTGGCGCTTGAAGTCGGTTTTTGAAAAGAATTTTTATTTTAAGTTTTTTAGTGTAGCTTGTTCCTGCAGCTTGCTCTCTTTCTCCCCTCCTAAATCCCTACAATTTAGGTGGGCAGTACCCTACAGGATTGAGGAGGATGACCTGGAGCTCTATGATCTAGTAGCAAGCATACCAATTCGTAAACGACAGTTCCTAAAGCTTTTAGGGAGAAAGTACCTCTGCAGCATCAGGTTTGAGGAGTTGAAGGTAAAAAATTTTAAGGGCCCGTTAAAAAAAATCGCGTGAATCGGTCCAGAAACCCCGGAGTAATCGGTGGACATATCTACATAGAAAAAAAAGATACCGACCGAATTGATAACCTCCTCCTTTTTGAAGGTCGGTTAAAAATAGGGCTATCCATTATGGTTTACGATAGTGTTATGCCAGCTTAAGATGAGCCGTACATTCAAAGTTTCCTGTACGTAACGGGGTTCAAGTTATTTGGACCTATTACTGAGCATTGTGAAGTCTATAATTTTTGAACTACTAAACTGACGACCTTGATATAATTACAGAACAATCATTGCAGTATGTTCTTTCTAATAAAAAATTAATTAATGAAATCGGAGTACACGTTAATGAATTACAATGAAATACACATTTTGACTTTCATCCCCTCTCCCAAGGGAACCGTGCTGAATTTCGGGATAAAAAGTATCCTATATTTTACCTCGTAGTATGAACTTAAATCATATTACGTTTCATTTAAATCCGTCCAGTAGTTTCAGTGTGATGCGCGGCCAAGATACAGACAGACGAAAAATTAAAAAAAAAAATTGTTTTGGGCTCAGTATCAATAGTAAAGCATCATCCGATTTAAATTATCAAAATATATTTATTCACCCGCAGGCGGCCGGCGGGTGAATGCTACGGGCGTGGGAGGGGCGAGGACTCGCGCACACAAATACACTACTCTTACACATGGATAGCTCCTGTTGGTCGGGCGCAGCGCGACGGCGATATTTTCTTCAAATACCTATTTTTCAAATTCCTTGGGACTAGAGTACCGTCTTAATGAGCGAATGATGAACGTGAACATAATTGATCAATTTACCGACAATTTCAATAAAATATAATTTATTATGTTTCCAAAGTTCGGAAGCCTGTTATTATCGGAATAACGTCAGGATAATACGAGTGTTCAGTTATGGAATGCATTATTTATATTTTTATGTACCGTTACATGAAGATGTTTCATTTTGGACATGTTTCATCTTACGCAGAATGCATTGGTAAGCACAAACTTACTTAGGTAAGCTTGGAAACTGGATTTTTGATTATGGTATGACAAGATTTGGGCAGTGACTTAATTATTATTATACTTATTCAAACATATAAATATTATGCTTTTCATCAATAAATTATTAAGAGTTTGGCGTAGAACTACATAATGACGTGATCAAGATAAATATATGAAGGTAAAACCGCCATTTTATATTTCTGTCTTGCTCACGCGTACTTACACTGAGCAGAACAGAAATAGAAAATGGCGGCTTCACGTGCTTATAATTATGTTGATTGCAATGATTGTTCTTAACCACCATGTGATTTTTTACAGGAGTCGCGGATCTCCCAATGGTGCAAAATTAGAACTAACTGTCCGGTGGTCTTATTTAATAAGTTCAGAGTTTATTATTTACAGATATTATTTGCACTTAAGCAAATATCTACACGTTCTGCAATTATCTACTGAAGCTACCCTTGTCAATCTTGAATTTTTAATGTGGAATTTTTATTCCGAACAAGTTTGAATGTGGTCGACGGCAACACAATATAATAAACGTTATTAATAAGAGTCCCATAAATAGGTGTTTACATAAAAATACCAAGCAAGGACTCGTTTAAACATCAAAGCGTTCAATTTATAAGAATAATAAAGTTC
Source organism: Hipparchia sbordonii (assembly GCA_038048805.1). NCBI lineage: Eukaryota > Metazoa > Arthropoda > Insecta > Lepidoptera > Nymphalidae > Hipparchia > Hipparchia sbordonii. Next base: position 9,389,219 of record CM076110.1, read on the forward strand.
TTTTGGAGTAATGGCAGCGTCTACACCACAGGCTCTCAACCTGTTTTTGTTATATCTCTTTGAGCAGCAGAGAATATAATACATAGTTCGAGTATAGGTATAATAATGTCTTAAAAATTATATGTATTGCATTTTTGAAGCTTCACTGTGGAAGCACTGTACACATAGCTTAGTTTGGTTACTTATTGTAAAATTATTTTATTTTATTTTTTGAATAGAGCAATTGCTGAGTTTCTTGCCGGTTCTTCTCAGCAGAATCTGCATTCCGAACCGGTGGTAGATTTATGACGTGTCATAAGTGCTACAAGGTAGCCTACATGAAATAAATAAATTTTGAATTTGAATTTGAATTAGGTGCCTCCTCGTCTACCCACATCTAAAAATTGAGTAGGTACAGAAAATGTTAATTAATTAAAGGTATTTGCAGTAATCCTTACTTCCTTACTAATATCGTTTGTCCTTCAATCCGCTGAAACAAAACTACGGATCGACGTGATTTTTTGCAAGAATATACTTGAGGACCTGGAGAGTGACATAGGCTTCTAGCGTCTATAGCTAGGTAAGGATTTTTCACAATATATTTTACAAGCCTAGATAAAAATTAGCCTATGTGTTATTCGACACTATAATCGATCTCTGTGCCCAATCACATTGGTTCACTCGTTGTGGCGTGATTGAGTAACAAACATCCATCCATCCATCCATCCATCCATCCATCCATCCATCCATCCATCCATCCATACATACATACATACATACATACATACATCCAAACGTTCGCAATTATAATATTAGTAGAATGTTTGAGAACCTGTGCTCTACATAACTACCTACTACACTTTACACCGTATGGCGGCAAGTATCGGCGCCAAATGTGAAAGGCGACCGTATTTGTGCAAGTATGTTTTTTTGAATTCCAACTAAAATAACACATTATCATTCCAGACCATTTAGCAGGCTTAAAACAAAAGGGTTTTATCACATCGCTGGCGCCTTCAACGAGTGAAAAGGTCCATTGCTTTTATGGGAGGTCGATTCTTTTAAAATAGATAGGGACCTATTAAAAGAGCAATTTGAAGGTTAACAGATCGTCACTAGGCTACGCAATCTTCGATTGATTCGTTGAGTTCGTCTATCTATATAAATAAAATTCAAAGTCCTGACTGACTGACTGACTGAGATATCAACGCACAGCCTAAACTACTGAAGTTAGAAACTTGAAACAGTTGGTTCCTTTTATGACGTAGGCGCACACTAAGAAAGGATTATTGGAAATTTCACCCCTAAGGGGTTTAAATAGGGGATGGAATTTATATGAAACTCCATTCAATTCCACGCGGACGAAGTCGCGGGGGCAAAAGCTAGTTAAAGATATAATTAAAAAAACTTTAGTATTAGAATTTAAGTTAACCTACTTTACTAACAATATAATTTGTTTACTAGCCTGAATTTCCTGCTAGCTCTTCTCAACACAATCTGTTTTCAGACATAATTTTTTTTTTCAATTTGCACAACGTCTTGTGGTTTGTGATTATAGGCATCAAAGGTACTAATATCAAAGCAAAAAGTTTGTTAACCTTCAGCGATGATGCAGCGCTGCAACAACATTGTGATTTTGTCGGATTACATGGCTCACGGCTGGTGCGCCCGTCGTCAGGCTCTTCAACTGTGGTGGCTGTTACACTGGACGCATAGCGAATTTTCCGACAAGTAAGTATAAAAAGTATCTAAGATGCCGCAGCTGCCAATCAGCAGCGAAATAATAGCTATACTACCGGTACTAACGTAGACATTCATGACACGCTCACGCAAACTTTCTGCAGTTATGGTTTCGCGGCGAAGATCTATCAGCCTAGCTTTGATAGTGCGTGTAATAAGGATTTCCTCGGAAATATTTTAATCATGATTGTTAAACGATCGCGGTAAAAATATCGCGCGGAAATATTGCAAGCCAGATGCAGCCAGCCTGCTTTGGGTCAAGTCATTTGCGGAATTGAAAAAAAAAAACGCTGTTTCTACACTACCCACTGATCTCTATAGTTAATCTATGATTAACACTGGATTTGTTGACCCTATACAAATGACAGCTTAATTATGGATCAATTTGAAGCGCCACATCTGACATACGAGCGTCTCTGGAAATAGGTAATATTGCAAATGGCCATTAAGTAGTTCCTGAGACACTCGTATCTACTTAGTGCTTACAGCGCCAAAATGGCGTCAATCAAGTAGGTCCACAACCAGGTAGGACTACAGCCTCTCCAGTGTATACCATAGATTAATTATAGAGCTCAGTGCTGGCGCCGGACATGTGTGACAAATTTATCGCTCGAAAGACTTTATCACCACTGGAGGTCACTCCTCGAATGGTTTTTGTGGTGGACCACACGCGGTCACCAACTGGCTCGCTCCACATGTGAACTAAAAATATGTAGGTAGGTATTTTATTTTTTTGCATTCAATAATGGGGTCATGACTGGTGACCGTAATAATTTAATTAATCTTATTTTGTTTTGGTTCGTTGGCCGATAACGAACCCAAAGTTGATAAGAGTAACTCTAATCTATTAATTATTATAACGAGAAATTCAATGTTGGTTAATAATGTAGTAATTAATTCTATTTATTCGTTAATATTAAGTTAATATTAATTTATTCGTTAACATTAATTAAATAAGTAAAACAGTATACTTACCTATATCTATCTATTTTTTTAAGTATAACAAATAAACATTATTCAGTTCGTTAATATTTGTTACATTTGTTAGGTACCGTTCAAATTGTAAATTAGGAACCGAAACAGCCATGCAATTCACATCAGTCAAAAAATCATTTAATTTGACAGTTCTCTGTCAAATTAAAACGATTTTCTAACACAATCTCAAAGCAAGAATGTAGAGGTCAGGGGCCTATCACCAATTCTTCAAGTAAGTGCCTATTTTATTAGTAGAATTAATTTCAATATTTTTTTAACATGTCAAAAAAATATTGAAGAAAATATACTGTAAACGTTGGCAGCAGGTCCTGTGAACTCTGTAATATAACGCTTGGTGGCACAACTATGTCAAAACTCAATGCTCAAAATGGTTGCATTCGGCTTTTGTTCCTATAAAAACATGCAAATAGATCAATGCCAGTCCTAAATAAATAAGATGCAAACGTGCAGCAAACAATGGCTGAAACACATGACGTGGACGTAGATTTACTGTCTGGCGTTTTTTGTTAAGCAAATATTAGTATTGGAAAAGGTTATGAAGCGAAAAGTTTAGGGACTTAATCTATTATCTGTTCTAGAAAAAGACTATTTGTATTTGTCAATTTTGTCGTAAGTCTATCTATGTGGTACACATGCACCCTACAGATGTGTACTGCCTTTCCATTTAGATTAAGGTAGAGATTCTGCCTAAGGAAAGGGCAGGAATGGCGGGCAGATAAGGAGGTCTATGTCCAACGAGGGACGAAGTGAAGGCAAAGAAGAAAATAGACTCCGCGCCTGGCAAATCTGACTTTATATCTACGATCGATAAAGTAAAGTACTAATCTATCTAAAACCAATATAACAAATATTTTTATGCTCTATTGATAAGGGGAAGACCAAGATGCAACACGCATTTTCAAACCCAATCTGTCGACGTTACGCGATCATGTATTAAGGAATACTATATTTCTGTCCACGACCAAGAAGCTCTATTACGATAATCTTCGTAAATTGGTGTCTAAATGATAAATCAAACATGAAAAAGTTATGAAAGGTCAGTGCGAAAAACAGCTACCACCATGCTACCGCCTACCAATCGAAGTCAGATACCGTACTGTACTATTGTCGAAGTGTTTATATTGCAAGACTAAAACACCTAACATTTTTAGTCATAATTACTTACATAATTTGTTATGGCCGGATTTAATATAATAACGATTTATTTTGTGAAATTAATTTTATGCTTAAACGATAAAACGAATTGACTTTATCCTTTTAATTCCTCAACCTATGTTCACCTTTGCAGGAGAGATCGTAAAAATGCTTTTCATACACATAGACAACAATAATTTAAAGAATTTTTTATCGTCATAGTATCATCAAAGCAACCAGTTTTTAAAATCTCCTATTCTGTAGCAACCGAAATTCTGAAACATCTGCCTTTAGACCCATCTAGCGGGTGGCAACATTTACGAGGATTTTAATGTCCTGCTTAAAATTAAGGTCGTTAAATTTTTACGATCACAATGAGATGTTTATAGGCGCCCGTAATTTATCCTATTATGACAAAGCTAAGCTTGTTGCCGAATTTTATACATCAGGAGCTTAAACGTAGATGAGTAATAATAACATTAATTTTATTATAGGACGTGTAAATTTTGAAGGAGAGAACCACCAAGCTTGAAATGTTTTTTTCGTTAATGACAGAATTGGAGAATCGCTAAAAGGCTTTGAATATTGACCTCCCATCAAATTGAAACAAACTTCTATGTATTACTAAAACTTAGACCATGCAGCTTTAAAATACGTTTTCGAACTTATTCACATGAAAAAGGGAAAAATACTTAATAAAAATTTTATAAAAGCATTTATAAATTATTGACGATTAAGGATTAGGGAAGCACACTTTTATCTTAACAACAAGCAATAACTACCAACTCGTTTATTATAAACGACAATCAACATGAGTTGTTACGAGAGATTTTTTCGATAAAAACCAGCACCCGACATTAAAAACTGCCTATCAACAGAATCCCGGAGCCGACAAAAAAGAAGACAACCCATAAATCATCTTCGGATTACAAAAAATTGAAAAGGGCCTCGATTCTAATCGCTTCGATACATTTCTTGCTACCTGTTTTGTGATAGGACCGATGTAAAAGTTTTTAGTTTTTTAGAAGAAACTGAAACAATTGCTACTATTTTTAATTATAGACATGGTATTAGCAAAATACCAAATGCCGGGAATGGCGATTTCTTAAGTTACAAACTCCAACTCCCAATGTTTCTCTACGGATCTAAAACTCACTCAAAAGTGAACAATTCCGAAAAAGAAGAAAATGTGAAAACATGCACAGAAAAGAAATTTGCATTTAATTTTACAAATCTAAATAATTAAGGTTTTTATGAAAGCTAAACAAAAGTGTTGCGATAGGTATTTTAAAATCTATGAATAGTTCTTCATATTTAATCAAACGATTAAACTCTTGATCGAAGCCACCGACACAATATAATAAAGTAACAAACACGTGTAACACAAATAAATGTGTCAATAAAAATACATATTCAGTTGAAATTGTACTTTACCTTCACGAAAAATTCTGAGAAAGTCAAGAGTGCATTGATATGGTTGATAACGCTCAAAGATAATGCATCAAACTGACACTATCTGACCGTCTAACAGCCGGTTTCAATAACCTATGTAATCTACAAAACTCAAATCTAAAACAAAATCTTTTGTGTGGTGTTAAGAATGTTAAGTAACCCTTCTAACATAGGACATTTCATTCATATTTTTTTTTAAGAAGCTGATACCCGTTTTCACCAACCATAGCAGCAGTGTGGCATAGTACTCAAAAAGCATCCCCTTTGGATGGCCAAACTAATCCTTTGGCCAAGGTAGCTACCAGCTCTTGGATCCTCGGTAGACTCGATTAATTACCGTTTTTGTTTTAAAATCAATTTAACAAGAATAGATTTCCTTTCTCTTCTCGATTTTAAGTGACTTTCATCAACGCATCTTCGCGTTGAACAGTAAATCTTTTCAGTATTTCCCTTTATCTCCGAACACAGCTACTTATCTCCAGATGACAGATCTCAAATCCCGCAGGGTGCGGTGACGAGAAACTTCACACCTCGCCTATCATCAATCTTTAAAAACAAATAACTTTAAAAGTAATATTTAGGCTAGCATCTCCTACAGTTCTCGGCTATAACTATAATGTACATAATAGTGATTTAGATATTTTCTTTAATTCAATGTAGTTTATTGGCACCGGACGCAAAAAGAGGAGTTTTATTTTGACCGCCTTGTCTGTATGTTTTTGTGTGTTTGTCTGTCTGTGTAAAATTTCGGCCAACTTGTAAACTTAGCACTGCAAATTACATTAGTATGGTAACCTTGCAGCTGCAACCGAGGCAGTTTGCTATAACAAATCTCTAACTTGCAGCCGTATTAAAAATATAACCAATAATAGAAAGAATACTATGTACTACTATACTAATATTATTTCGTTAACAATGTCATTGACGCTGAAATTAGTTATTTTTTGTGAAATAAAGACTAATGCCCGTTTTCACCAACGTTCCCTAACATTTACGGACTTCCTAAGCAAAGTCAGGTGACGCTCTCTGTCAATTTCGTTTTCACGAGCCTTTGGAGAACACCTTAAGGTGGAAATGACGTTGGGTAAGGGGTTGCATTTAGGGGCTACCTACGCAAATAAACTCCTACTTAGGAACATTTTAGTACTCACATAATTATTCAATGCTTAGGGGATAGATTAGGTATAGTTAGTGAAAACGGTTATTAGCTTCCATAGTGATAGTATAGTTTCGTGTTATCGCTGGACAAATACTTTCACAGTCGGATTATTTCCGAGAAGAAATTACCGGCAGCACAAACATGCGGCTTCACATTTGATTGAAAAGACAACATATCATCCATTTTAAATCCTATTTATCCTTCTTTAGAGTTGAATTTTCCTTGGTCAGTACGGTTGAATGGATATCTTGCGTACGTGACGTCCTCACCCCTTGTAGTGTGAGGTCTACGGGATATTAATATAGAATTATGTCCTTGGGAACTCATTCCCCTTTTTCTTTGACAATAAACACGTTCTTATAATCTTTAGAAACCATTTTTTCGGCAATAAACTGTGCGTCCTTCTGGCCTATGATCTTTATAGTGTAGCAAACTAGCTTTTGCCCACGAATTCGTCCGCGTGGAATTTTTTAAAAAGCCCTCGGGAACCATCTGTTTTCCCAGGATCTATGATGACCTATGCCACTCTCCATTATGCCTATGCCAAAAATCACATTGATCGTTGTTCCGTTGCTGCGTGATTGAAGAACAAACAAACATACTTCGTATTGTTAATATTAGTAAGGAAGTAGTGATATACGAAGAAAAATTGCTGGGAATCCAGTAATACAATACGTAAGCGGTAGACGTTAAAACACAATAAAATGCTTTACGGCTATCGTAAAGTTGTAGTAAAAGTTTTGCTAGGGCTAGGTTCAATTTATTGAGAGCTAATTGTGTCGTGACCTTTAACAAATGAAACGCAGTTTGTGGCCTTACAATCTATGTAATAAATGTACCTACCTATTGCGATCTATTGCTAAAATCATAATCGATTCTCTAACACGTCGTTATAAATTGTAGATAGGTCAATATTCAATAACAAGATAGGTAGGTACATTATTGGTTTATTATTATGTATGTAGGTATAATTAAAATTAAATACTAAACTACTACTACTAAAAGAAATAAAAATACACATATTAAGTAGGTACGATTTTTTAGGTATCGGTAATTTCAGTAATTTCCTGTAGTAACAACTAATAATAGTCATCCTTACTAGTATTATAAATGCGAATGTATTTATTTGTTGGTTTGATGATTTTTCCTACAATCACGCCGCAACAAAGCGAGTTGAGGACCAGGAGACTGACATAGGCTACTTTTTATCCCGGAAAATCAAAGAGTTCCCGCGGGATTTTAAAAACTAAATCCACGCGAGCGAAGGCATCAACCAGTAATAATATAATGGACGTATCCTCAAAGCAATCGAGAAAAAAACCATCAAGAGCCTAGTTTAATGCGACATGAGGTTAAGGCCGCTACCACATTACCGAAGAAGAAATCCGTCTTGCCACCGGGTATTCAACAGAGATGAATGGGCTCAAATATTTTGTATTCTTCAGCACTCATTAAAATATAACAGCCTTATTACCAGGTGATAGAGTTTGGAATTGTGTTGAATTTTGTAATTACTAGTATTGAAATTATGACTTTCTTCGTCCTTCATTCCCGATGCTTATACAGATGTCTCCCCTGTGTTCATAAATAAAGATTATAAGCACATTAAAGTTAAGCTCGAAGAGTTGAAGACGCGTTATTTGTACGGACACCATTACTCGGGGTTTATGAGGATAGTCCTAGTACTCGATTATCAGGCAAGTATCGGTAAGTAATAGGTCATGTTTGTTTTATGACCAATTTACTCCGCGATTCGGACAATAAAACAGGTGCAATTTTTATACTCGTAGTCAAAGTACCCGTAAAGAAATATGTATACCCGTATAGAAATATACTTAATAACACCTTCTCGTAAGTTTATCAGCACAATATCCTTACGAACCCAATATTAAAAATGCGCAATTATGTTCTTCTTTCATGTAGTAACGGCGCGGAGCCACGAATCCTATTCTCCTAAACCAAAAGAATACGCAAAAGTTGTATTTATTGAAAAAGGTTTCTCAGAGTAAGCTCAAATCCATGCAGCAATAAATGTGAGCAAACATTACCTAACAATATGTACATTAAAATATTTAAACATGAGAGGAGTTTTTTGGCACGTCTTCGGTTAATATTGTAAGGACTCTATAATCTCGTTTCGAAAATAACTGCTGAATATTTCAGTTATTATTTTTATGTATTTATCCTGATTTTTATTAATTATTTATCTGAACCCTACTTTTGTATTAAAAGGGCGCATTTTCTATTAAAAAAAAAGATAACCGTACCTATTGTCCTTTGGTGGTAAACGCTAAGTTGCTCTTCTAAAGACAGCGGTTTAAAATATAAATAGGTACCTACCAACTTAACGAAGATATTGATCTCTTAGGAGGATCGTTTGATTGAGAGCTTTTTAACGTAACTGATATGGGAAGCTACTATTAAAAATGAATTCGTTTTTTTTTATAAAAAAATTTATACCTTAAAAGTATCTTTTGAGTGACAAATATGGAGATTCAATTTATAAGTAGGTACAGTACCTACTAACTAGGTAGAGTTAAAAAAGACCATAAGTTATAGACACCTATATTATTCTATCACAAAGAACTTATTATTATTAAAAGTATGTGCATATCACGGTCTCTACAAATTAGACCAGACACATTTTAAAAATTATTTAAATTTCAAAACAGTCTCCGCTGGGAATCGAACCTGTTCCATTTTAAGACTACAGTGCTTAGTATGGACTAATACTACTACTACTAGCGCGCCAGAGAGGTGTTTGTTTTTGTCCTGAGATGGATAAACCAAACAGTGATGTCTGGTCACCTTATCCGCGGCCTACTTAGCAATAAAAGCTGTGGGTAGGTGCTCTAGAAATGTGGTCGGTTCATAACCATATATAAAAATATCCTTTCATTCCATAATAACAAAATAAATATTACAAAAACAGCTACGTGCTATGTTGTAAGTATGTTGTATTTGTTACACTGATTATAAAAGGGAAAACCCCATTCAATTCGTATGTATCACTTTATATTATTATTGTATTGTACCTATTAATTTAAGTTTAGTTAGCCGCATAAGCTGATTACGCTTGTCTGGTGGGAGGCTTTGGACGTGGCTAGTTACCACCCTACCGTCAAAGACGTGCCGCCAAGCGAATCGCGTTCCGGCACGATGGCGTTAGAAACAGATTAGGGGTATGGGTTGAATTTGTACTGCCATACCCCTTCCAAGTCTTTTAAGTTAGCCCACTACCATCTTAGTTACCACTGCATCGTCATTTTCCATCAGGTGAGATCGCAGTCAAGGACTAACTTTTCATAGAAATAAAAAAAAACTCATCCTATCGTATTAATATATAAATACAAAAGTGTGTTTGCTTGTTGTTGGACGGTCCTCAGATCACTAAGAAATCACTGTTATGTGTTTTTTTGTGTGGGTGCAGGTGAGGACATAAAAGAAACATAGGTCACATAAGCTACATTTTTATCCTGCAAAAACAAAAGATTCCCAACGGATTTAAAAGAAAACTAACTTTACGCAGACGAAGTCGCGAGTTAAAGCTAGTATCATATATGTATTTAGTGATACAGATGCTCCGAATCCGAAGTAGAGAAAGAATAACCGTTAACCCTATTAACCTATGTTTGGAAAGTGTCTAATCATTTAGTTTCTATTTAAGTGGATATAGATCCTTTGAAATTAATAAAATATTTTACTCTTTTATATATTACAACTAAGGCTTAGCACACATACTTGTATTCTGATAAAATGACACAAGACTCAATCACAGAAAAGTTTTATTTTTTGTGCAGAGGATGACAAATATTTATTTCATAGTTAGAATACCCTTATTACTTCTTAAGCCACAGAACTGAGAAGAAATTTTTATAGATTCGTATCGTGTTATTATTATACGAGTAGTAGGTATGCGTTTCAAGTCAAGCTTCTTGATAGCACTAAGATATTTTAATGCAGTAAAATTATCCATGGAAACATTTTGATAATACAGGCATATTCAGTACCTTTTGGTAATTTAGTAGTGAACCCAGATAGACAAATACACTTCTTTATTTGTAACAACTAACAATTCTGTAGTATGGGCTACAATAATTATATCCCCGACGAGTCCAGATTTATATGTACGAGTATATCAAGCCATGGTGAAAAATTATGTATAATAAAAAAATATTTTTATAAATTCTAAAAGAAGTTCGTTTTTTTTTTCACACCGTGCGTGTGTGCTCGCCCTAAAGGATGTGTAACGAAATTAAACGAAAAAGTTGATTAATTTTTATAGGCTGTAAGAAGTATATTTAGTGGAGATTACAATCTTTGTAATATATCTTCCATACTAAAAGCGTGGGCATGGAATCGTTGCCAGAGGCCTAAAATACACTTTGCTGGGTTTCAAACCCTAGTCAAACACAACGCGTCACGGCGCGACTCGTGAAGTAGTAACGGTAGCGTATCCAAAGCGGCTTCTTGAAATTTTTAAATAAGGAGCATTTCTCTCAAGCATTCACATTTGAGTCTCATTGAGTAGACAGATTCCAAAAAATAATGTCCGTCCCAACTAGCAAAATCATGATTTAAAACGATCTTCAAGAGTTCTTTTTTTACCGTTAAAAATACTTGTAGCATACTTTACAGGTGGATTTGGGCGTAGTTACAAGAGCATTTATTTTTATAACGATCTTATAATCTACTTATGCTTGTGAAATGCTATTTTAAGTAAAAGAGTGTAACTACGCCTTTATAGGACTTTCTTTATAGGACTACTTTGCTAGTTAAGGTGTTTGTTGTTTGTCCGGATTTCGTAAAAATTTGTAGTTTCATAGTAACACAGACACAAAGTAGTTTAACCGAGAAAGTTGAGTTTGTTACGTCGATACTACATAATAGTTTTATAAAATCCTGACACCACCCGCCCTCACAATGTTATTAATTTCTAGAGAGTTTAAATTCAAATTTGGAACTCACCTCTTGGTTTTCATGAAGGAAAAAAGACAACTATGTATATGAATGAAGGACTGTTTAAAAAAGTAAAAACAACATTGCTAGGAACCTAGGTTCTAGAGCCTACAACACAAGCTCCGTACCATGTAGAGCTACTTGTAGGAGCCGCCACTCCATGTGACGCGTTTCTTACATTTTCTAGTACATCGAAGCTCTTGTGCGATGTTGTGCTGCCATCACACGTTTAGTGTTCTCCAGTGCTGCAGCTTTGCCTGAAATTCGCTGTCGTCGCATCTTATGTTTGACCAGGGCTTTATTGGTTATAGCGATACGCCGATAAGAGAAAAAGGAAACGTTTACGCGAAGCGTTTCCTAAATTAACTCCTTTCGTATGCAAGTTTATTCTGGGTTTCAAAACAAAAAATCTTATGGCAATTCTTTATTTGCTGTTGCTGCCTAAAAACAAACCTTTGTAATGACAAAAGTGGATTTGGATTTAAAAAATCCATGGGAACTTCTTAGTATTACGGACATTCTATATATTTCCTTAGGATCTTTCCATACTTTTCCTAGTTATCCTCTTGCCAAATTTTATTAAAATTGATTCAACAGTTTAAGCGTAAAAAGAAAACATACTTTCGTAATTACTACATATAATATGGATAACCAATTAGCTATCAATCAATAAATCAATATTATTAATAGATTTATGTCATTGTAACATACCTATATTATATTATTTACCTTACATACCTAAAGTTTCATAAAAGTATTCATCAAAATATTTCATATATAAAATAATTTATTCAAAATGTTTGTTACACATATAAATAATAAGTCCATGTTCAGGATTTCCGTTATTTAGCAAGAAAATAAGTGTTTCAAATTATGCAAAATTATACTTATGTTAATTATGATTTTAATATTATAAATGCTAACTGTAATTTTTAATTGTAGTTTAGTAAAGGAGGTATTCAACAGATAATAATTATTGTATGTTATACTTCAAATAATCGCGGACAGTTAACCACAAGTGAGTATTGCAAAAAATCCCTTCAAAACATCCCGCCTGACTCAACACGTGACGCATTTAGGTCGTCGTATAGATTATATATTCAAATTCAAATAAATTATAATGATTATTCTGTGGTATGTATTATAATTTATATCTCAAAAGTCTTAACTTTGTTGATTACTATACCTACTACTACTACTATAACTACTAACTACAATATTTTTTAGGTAACATGTGTTTATCCAAAGTTACAATACGGAGTTGTAACTTTGGATAAACACTTTTGATTTGTTAATCTATATCCGAATATAAATATTATAGTAAAAGCATGGTAACTTGGAGGATATAAAAAACAAAAAATTTGATTCCTCCATGGATATAAAGCATGGTAAAGACCAAGAAGCTCATATTATAATTAATATACTTATTCCATAGAGAAAAAAGTATTTGACAGGCAAAGTATACTATATTCATGTTTAAAAAAATGTAATAAAATGGATGTTCAAGGTGAGATAAATGATATTTTAATGTTACCCCAAAAGGAATAGGAAAATCGTAGCAATATATATAGGAAGAATAGATTGAGACCTATTAATTTAGTTTTGGTCAAAGATTTAGATTGTGTACAAGCAACACAGTTAGCCACAATGTATGACAAACAAATTGAATAATTTGTAATATATCGCGACAGAGTTCAAAACCCCAGCTGAAAAGACCACGCGTTGATATATTTTTAGGTCCCATATCTCTTGTTAGTCATTTTGATGCATCCCAGCTGCCTCCGATTGAGTTTGTCCCATAATTTGTCTGTTTTATATCGCATTAGTTTAAAACGATGCTTTTGTAATTGAATCGTAATTAATTTACATTGAAGGAACACTGATAATAAACTTTGTATGTTTATTTTTACCCTCTTGACTAAACGGGCAGTCTTTGAAACATTTTTATTGTTTTCTGTCGCAATATCTTTCATACTAAAAACATAAAAAGAACTATTTTATAGATACTTCATTTTGCTTGATAGTGGGTAGGTACTCGTACAGTCGTACTTATGCTTACGAGTTACATATTTATTTACGCGTTACATATTATTTACGCGGGTTTAACAAACGAACTACTTACACATCCATCTTACATATAATTTTGACTGACTGTGGTTTTTGTAACAATATCGGTATAGATAAGTATATAATTATTTATATGTATATGTAAAAATAACATCTATCTATCTGCATAATTTAGCTTTCAGTGAAATGTGACTTCCTATCTTGAGTTCGCAAAAGTGGTCATCTCTAAATCATTACTCTAAATGTAATTATTTACTGTGGAATTACGAATAGAATCGAAAAAACATCGTATAATTAACAACGCATTTAACTAAAACCATCTGCAATCAATCAAAAGATCTCTACTAGGGGTTTCAAAATGAAGATCTCGAATCAATTAAGTAAAATGAAGAATGTAAGAATGTAAAAATAATAGCTACTATCTATCCACGATAAGTATTCAGAATAAAAGTCATTGAAGGATATGCAAGTAGTTTTCTATTTTACTCAACAATTTTTTAGTATAGATCATTGGGAATGAAGTATTGCTGCTGATTTTAGTAGTTTGCACTCAGATTGAAGTCTATGTTTAATTCATAGAGTTATTAACAAATGATTGTTTAATATCATAAGCTGTGTATCATCAGCTTATGATATTTAACAATCATTACTTAATAACTCTATCAATTAAACATAATTTAAAGAGTGTGCGGCAGTAAGATATTGTTTGCCTAAAATAATGTATCAAGATGATAAAGAATAATAGACTATAAATTTTAAAATAGGCGATTTAGAATTTATTTAACATAGAACTATTTAACACGAACAAAAATAATGCTTAGTATTTTACTAAACTATAAAACTTGTTAAAACTTTGTGCCAACCTTAGCTTATCTACTCGCATATCGACAAGACTTGTCTTATTTTGTCTGGCGCATCATATACGTCGCAATTGCTTAGGCCACGGTTAATATACGCCATTAACAACATCAGAGCAAATAAAACAATCCAATTGTATCTACAGACAAAAGAGCAATTCGCTTCAATATTGTAACAAGTTTAGTGTGTCTAGAAATTTGAATTGAATGAAAGTTTCAAACGCTTTCTTTAGACATCTGGGAGGCGTGAGAACGGAAATCTGCAGGTACCTAGGTAGGATAGTTACTAAATTCAGGCAAGTTCTTTGTTGAACTATAATAATATAATTAAAAGAAGAAAGAAAACGAACTCTGAAAGACTAAAAGATGTCGGTAGTTATACTTCAAAAAATAAAAACCAGTTTAGGTTCAGAAAAGAAAATCAATAATGTGATATTGAAAAGTCAAGGTTAACCCATGGTTAACCAGAAGCTTTAAGTAAGTTTAAGTTTAAGTAAGTAGTAAGTTTAAGTAAGTTTAAGATCTGTTGCTCCGTAGCTGCGTAATTGTTACCTCCGATGTGCCTCTTAGCGAAAGCTTCCAAAATCTTCTCTGGTATAAATTATAATAAACTGGTCAGACAACTAGAGTTAAAATAATGGTAAATTATATATTGGAGGGTAATCAGGGAGCCCAGAGACATCTATTAGTATCGATCAATGGAGAGAGAAAGAAATCAATGGAGGTCTAAGCATTAAAAAACACAGAAATATGAATACGTATGGACATCCTAGGCATAAAACTATCTATTCTAAATCGATTTACACAAATTCCAACAATAATACTAATTTCATCCAATACAACATTGGACAAAGCGAGTGCCATCCCGATGCCACGTGTGGTAGGTTTTTACAAGAGTTTTTATGTCGGATTCCTTTCCAACAGTCAAAAAAGGACGGTTTGTGGCACTTTTCACATTGATTGGAATGAACAGGCATGCATTTAATTTTTTAAATATAAATCTATTGTATTTATATTAAAAAAAAAAATTTTAACTTTTTCAAGTCGGTCCGTAACTTCATAAACATATTTAGTAGAGTGACTATGATTATGCATATTGCATGTAAATGAAGACAGATATTAGACAGATTACGTCCCATCGAGTTACCAAAATGCGGCTACTCCGCAACTATCATAATATTTTACTACGTACACTTATATAGTGTACTCTACGTACACTTGTGATTGCGCGCACACCTGTAAATTATAATATCTCCTGT
Organism: Hipparchia sbordonii; assembly: GCA_038048805.1. Lineage (NCBI taxonomy): Eukaryota > Metazoa > Arthropoda > Insecta > Lepidoptera > Nymphalidae > Hipparchia > Hipparchia sbordonii. Next base: position 9,404,821 of record CM076110.1, read on the forward strand.
GTAATCGGTTAAAGTGCATCTTTGTTGAGTAAGGCCGCAGTAGCCTTCCGGTAGTGTGGATATAATTAGTAATTACGAATTCTCTGATTAATCTAGCAAGACCGTCACTATCCCGGAATGACATTTGCGAGTAGTCTACTCGGAAATCGGAATCGCACGACTGGTCTAGTCGGAGTAGACCAGTTGTGCAATTTTTTAGAAATGACAGTGTGATGATTGCAATCGCTTCTGACTAGCCGATACTCAATAACGAGTTATGGAGACACACAATTGAGACTGTTGCAATGATTGATGCAGCTTTTACATAATCAGCCTGCAGTAATGCTGCAGTACAATTACCATTACAGCCCATAGTCAAGAAAAGAAAAAAAAAATTAATCTGTAACATTATTTTGTACAACAGTCGATGTGCAGAGTCCTTGTAACTTAAAGTCTCGTTACAATGAAGATCACGTATCGGAGGTGAACGCGATTCAAGGACGTTCGAGATTTATCACGGTATCTGAAACAATGGCGACATACATAATCCTTCATAGTAGATTTACTACTTTACGTACAACTTTTTCAGTATTATTCGATGGCACGTGAGAGAATCTTGTTTCATTTTGTGTATTCTGTGGTAGGTACGGGTGGGACGTACTCTAGAGATGAGCGATGTTTTGACCACATACCTATCTACATACTTGTATTACCATATACATAATAGATAATAGTACAGGTACAGAAGATTTGCTCCGCAAAATCATTTATCTGCCTATACATCCAGAAGTTGCCTCTCTTTCTATCGCGAACTCTTATCCTTTCTTACTATGTTAGCTCATAGAATTGGCCCGACAAATCGAGCTCACCGGGTACTTTTAACTAATACCGAAAAAAATGTGGAGTGCGTCAGGCCTGGTAGGTATTACTTAATACTTACGTTAATTTTTGCAAATTTTATCAATATTTTTAAACGAAATAAAAATTTAAGACATTTGAAATAAAGCCTATCCACTATACTCAAGTAAATAGGAAGGAAAATTCAATTGCCATGTCAATGGAATTAAAAATAATTCCTTTCTTTTCCTTTTTTGAATTGATTGTATTTCTTAATGATAAAGAATATTAATAGAATTTTATGATCTTTTTGATGATAAAGAACATGTATTTTATGATCTAGATAATTAATTTTATCATTCACTTCTATTACAAACAGTAAATTGCCATTAAAATATCAGAATAGCTTCATATTATTCCAATACAGTTGTAAAAAGAAACCAATTTGGTAAAACGCAAAGCTAAATCATAAGCTTGTGCGCTTAAAAGTAATGACCATTCCCATTTTATTATCTTTCAGGGCGTGCCTTACTTTCATTAGGCCTTAATAAAAGTTTATTGCTTTATTAATAAATAATTATTAATATCATACCAAAAAACGAATGGCGTACCTACCTACACTTTTTAATAAGTGAAAGCTATTAATCCTAAATAATTATGATAATAAAAAGGGCTTACAGGATTTATGAAGAGAACAAGCTTAAAACGACAGATTAAGTAGGTAAATAATATAAATGATCGGGAGAATATTACACTTGACTCTTACGAAAAACTCGACCAAGATAGTAGGTATTATCATGTTATTATCTTGGTTCTTGAAACTTTGTTAATAGGTAGCTGTATTCAAATGAAGTGTAAAGTTACTTGTTTTTATATGTGTTTGCGAAATAAACGATATATACTATTATTACTTCAGTAGAACTTAAACTTTACAGGTTATTATTACTATTTTCCCGTATTATTTTCCCAGAGATTCTTTTCATAACAAATAGGTAGGTACCTACTATAATTCCGGGGTCAGCAAAAGGTCAAAATCACGAATCATGTTACTGCACTATACTCCTCCGTAATTTACCACTTCCTGCGCAAAGCATCCGAAATAATTCGCGTCGCATCATAATATAATAATAGGAATATTATGCCGGACGTAATACGTCAACCGAATTTTAGGGGGCGAAACCGGTTTTCGCCCCCTAAAGATGAGCAAATTTTAAAGATATAGAAAGAATGATCCAGCATATCCCTATGATATACCTAGTATATGTATAAAAAGAGTAAAAAATCCAATTTATTAATATTTAGGGTTCTGGTATTATATTGTTGACTTTATTGTTGAATCTCAAACTGTTCACTAATCTAAAAGAAGACTTTGCAAATCGTTTTCAAGGATGAATAAAAATGTAATAATTTTAAAGAAGCCGTCTCCACTTTATGATCACAGAAAATGATCTTGTCGTTAAATTGCACTCGTAGTTGGTGGTTACACAAATCGGACTAACATGCGGTAGCCTTATTAACCGACTTCCAAAAAGGAGGAGGTTATCAATTCGGCCGGTATCTTTTTTTTTTTCTTCTGTGATCGCTGACCAATGCTCACTTTATGATCAAACGTCTCAAAGAAACTTTACCAATGATGTTGACGTTTTGACAACTTTGTATTGGTGATAGACCGTCTTTATTCGTTATTTAATTATTAAAGTAAAACAAAATATTGTTTTAAAGTTCGAAAAGAGACACTATAATAGATAGAGTAACATTTTTTTATGGTTGATTTGTCTTATCCATTTTGTATCATATCTGTGATATTCCAAATTTCAACATAAGGTAATTACACATGCGACGGGTAAATGTGTCCATTATTGTATCATTAAAGCCCGTTACACACAACTGGGGCTCCAAATATTGTTGCGGTCACATTTGAAAGGAATTCTTTGGGAGCCACTCACTGTTGATTGCTGCGGTCAGAGAGATATCATTTTATCTAAACTAGAGTAGCAAACATCATAAATCTAGAGTCAAAAAACGCACCGCAGTCTACAAAAACATTAGCTTGCGACTGAGTAATACCATACGGCGTGTTGCAGCATCGCAACGCTATTTTGTCAGTGTCGGTCTAAGTGTGTAAACCGGGCAGAGTTCGATTTCTGCCCTGGCCTAGATCGTTAAATAAAAAAATTTAAACCTTACCCGTCGAGATATCGAAACCTCAAGCAGTGGCATATCATGGACTTTTCTATATAGGACGCAAAAAATACGAAGTAGAAGCAACCACAACCATCACATCGAAATAACTACGTCGTATAGATCGAGCGTTATTTTCGGATTGGTGGCCATTTACACCAGCTATGGGATTCACTTCTGATTGGTTGAAATTATAGCGTTCTTGCTGCATTTTAACTAATAGCGAGAGAGTGCCAGCCAATCAGAGCCATTGGGTTCGGCACACTGATGCAATCATTTTTAATCTCAAAGCAGTTTATTGATTGAACTTTTGCGCGACATTTCAGACTCTAGTACTCTATACATCTCTGACTGTCGTTATTACGTATCTGCCTACTACCCAGTAACCTATGGAAGTCACAATAGTTTTTGTTCCTTAGGTAAGAGCACATTATGTAGACTCATTTGCCGATAGATTTGATGTCGATAGATCATTCATACAGAACTGTAGGCAAGTACAGTTAGGAGTAGATTAACACATTCTGTACAATTATTCTGATATGAAAGTGATGGATACCTATTATAAAGTTTTAAGACTAAGCAACATCGTCCTGGTAGTTCTGATTTTAGTTTTTGTTGGAATTCCATAAAACGGCAAAAATTCAAGTCAAGCATCGTAGAGAGAACTTCAAATCTTACTTCATACTTACATCAACTTCCTAATTGTAATTTAAACACACAATATCAAATTAGTTTGACACCTAGCCTTAAAATTCTTTCTATGTAATATTATATAATATATTTGTGTGTTATATAAAATTATAATGCGAAACTAAAATTAAAATAACAGACATAAATTACTTGTAATGATGGATATAAACTAAAAATTAATTCTGACATAAATCTGACGATTACATCTCACAGGAAAGTTTTCTTCGAACATCTGTAATCGGTTATGTAATTCAAACTCAATTCAAAGGGCCCCTACGAACTTTGGAGTGATGAAATATATTGATATAATATTTTAAAAACCCGTTCGCCAACAAACTGACCTATCGCGAAAGAGCAAGGTCAATTAAATGAGCATTATTTTGATAACAGATCGAACTTCGCAGCACCTGTCAGATTAGCGCATAAACAAAGGTGAGGAATGTAGTTTAGATAGAAATCACATTATCTATCGGGCGTACACTACTCATGAATTTATGCAACGCCAACGATTCGGCAACAGGCAACAAGTCAATTAATTATTTTTCATTACTCATACACGGAAAGTAGGTCTGAAGTTGCCTGAGAAGCGGGTTGAAAGTAATACTTTTCAGCCCTAGGGAGAATCGTTTTCAACTGACAGCTGTCAAATAATTAAAAAAAACTAGTTGTCACATTTTTATTGGAATTCAAATGAAACACGACATACCCGAGTGCATCCATAGACAAGAAGAAAGATAGACTTTATTCATAAAGTAAAGACAACTGATTCATAGACATTCATAGACAATCATAGACAATACTTGACTATTAAAAAGCTAAATGCATAGCCCGCCGGCTAGGCCAAAGAAAAAAAAAAAGGCGGGAAAGTGGCAAGCGGCAATCCGATCTTCATTTGTTTTTCGAGTTGTAGAGTTTTGTTTAGGCTTCTGTTTAACAGTGATTTTTATTGACACAATGAGTTCATCTGATTCAGATATGGATTTAACGCCTGATTTTGTGAGAGAAGAGGCTCAAGCAGTAGTGGAAAACCTTTTACCACCTAAATCAAAACAAAGATACCTAAAATCATACGACGATTTTATGAAATGGCGCGCTGAGAAAAAAGTGAAATCGTTATCAGAAAACGTTTTGCTAATATATTTCAACGAATTATCAAAGACTTATAAACCTTCAACATTATGGAGCGTGTATTCTATGTTAAAGACAACATTAAGTACTAAACACAACGTCCATTTAAAGGATTTTGAGAGACTCACATCATTTCTCAAAAGACAGTCTGATGGGTTTAAATCGAAAAAATCCAAAGTTTTCACTTCTCAAGAGGTAGAAACCTTCTTAAACAAAGCGCCTGATGAAATATACCTAGTAATGAAGGTAAGTTAATCTTTTTATTGTTTACGCACATAAGTAATTTGTATCAAATTGTAACTTTCTATACATATTTTATTTATCTCGTCTCAACCCCTTTTTATGTCCCACTGCTGGGCACGGGTCGACTCCTCTCAGAATGAGAGGGATTTGGCCATAGCCCACCACGCTGGCCAAGTGCGGGTTGGTGGGCTTCGCACACCCTTACGAACACTTATGTGAACTCTCAGGCATGCAGGTTTCCTCACGATGTTTTCCTTCACCGCTAAGCAAGTAATATTTGAGTTTTCGAAAACGCACATAACTTCGAAAAGTCAGAGGTGCGTGCCCGGGATTCGAACCCGTGACCTCCTGATGAGAGGCAGAGGACTGAACCACTAAGCTATCACTGCTCTCATATATTTATACATCTATTAGAGAAATATTTTTTTTTGCAGGTAGTGTTAATATTGGCAATAAGTGGCGCTTGCAGAAGTATCGAGCTAGTAAATATGAAGGTTGATGACATTGAAAAACAAGGTGATATAATATTGGTGAATTTACGTGGCACTAAAACCAAAGTTGACCGAACCTTCGTCATTAAAAAATAATTTGTAAATATAATAGAAAAATACCAAAAGTTACGACCAAGTAGTATAGAAACGAACCGTTTTTTCATAAACTATCATAAAGGGAAGTGTCTTCGGCAAGTAATTGGCAAAAACAAGATGTCGAGTATTCCTAAAGAGATAGCCACATACCTTAATTTGCCAAACTCACATCTATATTCGGGTCACTGTTTTCGCAGAACATCGGCAACTTTGCTAGCCGATTCTGGTGCCGATTTAACTGTCATTAAAAGACATGGAGGTTGGAAGTCGAGTAAAGTAGCTGAAGGCTACATAAAAGAGTCAGTGGAAAATAAAACTCACACATAGTAACAAAAATGATAAATCTGCACTGAACTGATACCCCACAGCCGAGCACTTCAAAAGATTATCAGGTGGAATCCAACAATATAACTGTAACAGCTGAAGAAAAGACACCAATACCAATGTCGCCAACATTCACCCAAGAATCCCTGGATACTGTAGAAACTCAATTTTCCCAGAAAATATCAAATATCAATATACCCGGCAAAAACCTTTCACTAACTATTACTAATTGTTCTAATTTTAACATAAACTTTAAATAAATATCTCACCAAAGTTGTTGATTTATATAAAATAAAGTTCACTCAATTTTCTTTAGCTAATTTCTATTTTTATTTTGACTTTCCTTATATTCGTAATGAAAAGCACAGTGTTTACCTCGGGATAAAGACTTATTTAGTCCCTCGAACTATAGGCCCCCTCGCTACGCTCGGGCGCCAAACCCCGTCTCGGGACTAAATAAGTTACTTTCATCCCTAAGGTAACAATGTACTATTACCGGCTACTAGATAGTGTAACCAAGACTTTCGTATTATTAAGAGCTTAGACCAAAATGTCAATCAAAATTATTGACTTCAAAATGAGTAACCGTGACTTTGTATTAAATTAATTTGTTAACGTGTTGTTGTTGTTGTTGTGTTAACGTTTTGACGTGAATGTATAAAACGGCTTAACAGAGTTTCCTATCTAATTGTTTTATTGGTTAATTAAATAGTTACAACCAAGATTCTGGCGTGATTAAGGTTGGCATACAGCTACCCACAAGAAAGTGTAATGAAGGTAATAACTTGTTACATTTATATGTAGCTTTATATTAATATTATAATATTTTGTAATATAAAAAGAGCAACTGCTGAGTTTGTTCCCGGCTGGTCTCAGCAGAATCTGCATTCCGAACCGCCGAACCAGTGGTAGAGTCTTGACGTGTCACATGAAATAAATAATTTTAAATTTGAATTAAAATTTAAAATATCTCGTCTATCTGTACTGTCAAAGAGATTTTCATGATTTGTTAGAGAAATGTATTCTTACACCAGTTGCTACTAGTTAAGTTTGTTCTATTAACATAAACTAGAATATGTTGACCATACATCCGAGGATTACTGGAGGATTGGAAGCCATATAGTAGGCAGTACGACACTTAACATACCGTCGCTGGTTAGCTTATTACGCCTGATCTCATTTTGCTAGAGTTGTCTAACCAGGAACGAAAATTAGTTTTGTTCAATAAACGAGTAGGTACCTATAGCCTATTAGGTATTCCTTTCCTCCGCACGTATTGGTTATTTATTTATACATACAACATTTTTTTTGCATTTACTTACCTTATTTAGAAGTTGTAAGTTTTAAGATTTTAAGACCCTGTCCCTTTATTTTTCCGAATAAAAAAAAGCCTAGATCACTACTTGTATAATTCTCTGCAAAATGCTAGCGCCGTTATATCTTTGAATAGCAAGGCTTAGCTCAGCTAAAGCCCACGTGCCAGCTCTTGTGTTTACATTCAGACGCATATTTTTAGTTTTTGAGAAACGAAGCTTATTAGAACTCTATATGAGGCGGTTATTTAGTTACCATAGATGGACACTTTAATTATGCTAAAAAGAGAAGATCGTTCGTTAGAGCGCGGTCTCACGTAGCGGTTTAAGAGGGTACTCTAGTGGGCCTTTCTCCATACAAACGTATTCTGCTGTTTTCTTCGTGGATAATGCCTCTAGAGCAATGATTTTTTTCCAAAAAATCTAGATCTAATTAATACGTGCCTCTATGTTTTTCTTTTTTCCAAAACATTATCATTAAAAAAAATATGACAATCCAAAAACCCGAAAAAAACCCTCGATTTTACCGCCATGTTCAAACGACTATCAGACAAATTTGATAAGTTTTTAACAAAAAAGAAAAACATAGAAGCATAGATATACTCTTCCTCTAAATTTTGATATAAGAATATTTGAGATTTGTCCAGTTTTGAAGAAGGAAACAGCAGAATACGAAACGTCTTTTGGTCAAGGTTTTTGTAGGTAAATATCAGCCCGAGCTGCAGTTGTCCCTTTCGTACTTTACGGGGGTAGGGTGGAGGTGAGGGAGGGTAAGGCTTACATGTACACTAATAGGGAAGTGACAATTGTCGATATTTTTATCGATACTCTAGTGATGTACTCTGATGTCGAGATTTACACTATACAATGATTATTTTATTTATTACTAGCGGACACCCGTGACTTCATCCGCGTTCCTAAATCACCACAGTTTAGGTTGGCAGAACCCCTTCAGCATCAGAATTAAGGAGTTGGATCCTGGAATTTAACGATTTCTTTACTTGGTCCATACAATAACTATTCATAATAATCAACAATTCCTAAATCCCCACAGTTTAGGGAAGCAGTACCCCTGCAGCATCAGGATTGAAGAGTTGGAACCCGAAGTTCTTATGTGACCATCTCGCAAAGTTTTTGTGTCGATTAAAAAAAGATTCACGCAAATCGGTTAAGAAATCACGGAGATATCGATATACAGAGGTAGAAAAACACAACTCCTCCTCCTTTTTCGAAAGTCGGTTAAAAAAGTAGCCTATACGATGCCCGATAAAATCAGCTATCTACCAGTGAAAGTCCCGTCAAAATCGGTTCAGCCAGTCCCGAGATTAGTGGCAACAAACAGACAGACAGACAACAATTTTAAAAATTGTTGTCTTGGTATAAGTACCGTATTTACTTTCGTACGCAGTTAGTAAAAAGCGGCCAAGTGCGAGTCGGACTCGCCCATGAAGGGTTCCGTAGCAGCAATTGCGGTTTACGATTTATGACGTATTAAAAAAAACTACTTACTAGATCTCGTTCAAGCTAATTTTCGGTGGAAGTTTGCATGGTAATGTACATCATATATTTTTTTTAGTTTTATCATTCTCTTATTTTAGAAGTTACAGGGGGGGACACACATTTTACCACTTTGGAAGTGTCTCTCGGGCAAACTATTCAGTTTAGAAAAAAATGATATCACCCTACAGGATTGAGGAGGATGACCTGGAGCTCTATGATCTAGTAGCAAGCATACCAATTCGTAAACGACAGTTCCTAAAGCTTTTAGGGAGAAAGTACCCCTGCAGCATCAGGTTTGAGGAGTTGAAGGTAAAAATTTTTAAGGGCCCATTAAAAAAAAATCGCGTGAATCGCTCCAGAAACCCCGGAGTAATCGGTGGACATACCTACATAGAAAAAAAAAGATACCGACCGAATTGATAACCTCCTCCTTTTTGAAGGTCGGTTCAAAATAGGGCTATCCATTATGGTTTACGATAGTGTGTTATGCCAGCTTAAAATGAGCCGTACATTCAAAGTTTCCTGTACGTAACGAGGTTCAAGTTATTTGGACCTATTACTGAGCATTGTGAAGTCTATAATTTCTGAACTACTAAACTGACGACCTTGAAATAATTATAGAACAATCATTGCAGTATGTTCTTTCTAATAAAAAATGAATGAATGAAATCGGAGTACACGTTAATGAATTACAATGAAATACACATTTTCACTTTCATCCCCTCTCCCAAGGGAACCGTGCTGAATTTCGGGATAAAAAGTATTCTATATTTTACCTCGTATTATGAACTTAAATCATGTTACGTTTCATTTAAATCCGTCCAGTAGTTTCAGTGTTATGCGCGGCCAAGATACAGACAGACGAAAAATTAAAAAAAAAATTGTTTTGGGCTCAGTATCAATAGTAAAGCATCATCCGATTCAAAGTTTCAAAATATATTTATTCACCCGCAGGCGGCCCGCGGGTGAATGTTACGGGCATGGGAGGGGCGAGGGCTCGCGCACACAAATATACTACTCGTACACATGGATAACTCCTGTTGGTCGGGCGCAGCGCGACGGCGATATTTTCTTCAAATACCTATTTTTCAAATTCCTTGGGACTAGAGTACCGTCTTAAAACCGCGCGCGGCAGCGGCTACGGGACCGCACAAACCTGCGGTATCGTGAGTTTGAATTTTGCTGCACCGCAACCGCTGCAGGTGCGAATGAGAACCGTTCCGTGAGTGCCTTGCTCTAAAAAACGATCTTCTCTTTATCTTCTCTTTCTTTACGAATAAACATAATTGAACACTCTGCAATCGACTGATTCGCCATTGTAAAATATAACCATCCAACTTGCGACCGCAACCGCAGCGACTACGGAACCGCATAAAATCTGCGGCGTTGTGAATCTAAATATATAAAAGGCAAAGGTGACTGACTGACTGATCTATCAACGCACAGCTCGAAACGCTGGACGGATCGAGCTGAAAGGAGACTGTCCACTTTGTATGGAGGATTTGGCTTGGACTGGACAGACACTGAGGATAATAATTTTATATTAAGTTAGTGGCATTAACCAGTAGGAATTAGAATAATAATAAAGTTTTGTGTACAGGTGTTCCTAATTTGTTTTTTGTGAAGATTTAAATGAAGGATTTTGAAATAAAATATCATTGTTTTTAGTTATTTTTATTTTATTATTCTGTATCATATGTTAATAATATGTTATCTAAGAACTGGGCAGATGGATTTATTGAATCTTGATACCTTGCCCAGTTCAAAAACCAAATAATTGTCATTACATGGGCACACCAACCCACTGTCCGTCAACCCACTATGCAATTACAGCAATACTGTTTTATGGCTTCTCTGCCTGACCTATTATTTTCATATATAATATAAATATAATATAGCTCTACCTCTACCTCTATAATATACCTCTATAAGTTCAAGGCTATACCTTCTCCTTTGATTCACGTCGGTACCACAATTAATGCATCTCAATTCCAGTGCATCGGAAGTACCTTCCATTGGAATTACATCCACGGCGGGTTCCGTGTTCAGTCCGAGGTCAACATTAGGGCTTCGATCAGTACCGGTAGGAATGCCAAGGTCGTCGTAAAAAGCGTCATCAGTGTCCATTATTATTAGCAAAGGTCGATATAGAAAAACGGGAAACAACAAAAATAACAACTATAATCATTAAAACACAACTAATAACAAAGCGAACTACGAACTGCGAATGTTGATTTCTTTTTACCGCGGAATGGAATAAAACAAAATGACAAGTGACACTGACAAAACAAAGCCAAAGTCTGTACTATTACGTCAAGGGTTGCCATAAGACACTTTCGAGAAACAATTAAATCGATTAAACCGATAATCGAAGTTATTAGAATATTACAAATAAAAATGGAATAATAACATTATTTCCTTGCTATTTATAATATATACAATAATAATAGAATAGAATAGAATTCTGTGATTTTTCACTATAGTTAGATGATTTTTGCAGTTAACATTTCTTTTTTTTATTCGATTTAAAAATATTTATAGATTTAAAAATCGAATCGATTATTTGTTAATAATTAATTGTTTTTTTAGACTGGAAATGTGCGTTATAGCGGAAATAAACCGGAACTAAATATTTAATGAATTAAATACTTATTAAATACAGTTTTTATCAGTTTATATTGATACAACTGGAAATCACAAATAATCATGATTTAATTTATAATAATTTTTGGTATAATTGTCTTTTTGAATAAATTCTGTTCACGCCAAGCCAATAATGGACAATTCCCTTTGGCATATAGATAGCTATTACGACGTAGGCATCCGCTAAAAAAGAATTTTCGAAAATTAGACCCCCGAGGGGGTAAAATAGGTGTTTGAAAAATCAAACTTAACGTGAGCGAAGCTACGGGAAAAAGCTAGTATTGAAATAAGACGGACGCAGGTGAGAAACCGCGCCGTGAGTACGGGGTCTTAGGCTCACTACGATTGGTAATAGCTAGTGGCTACTACTACTACTACTCGTAGTTACTACATACTACGTTCACCCACCGCGACGTCCTTGGTAGGTCGGCCACGTGTCATCATAAATAAACACAAGGGCCGGCCACTGGTTCCGATCGCCAGCTCGCAGCTCACACGCATTGTTCAAACCTGATTCATCACCTATCCATTATTGTGATTCAGTAGTTGCTTTTACGCTTTGTGGTATGAAGATATAAATCGCTACTCTTGACTGGTTAAGCATTTAAACGGGTATTGAGTTAGGGTTGCTAAATATGTTAAATATTGCAAAGTAGAGTAGGGTATGATCAGGGATTAACCGTGATTTACAAAGAGTTAGTCCTTTATTTAGTACTATTTATATCTTAACTTGCTTTTAGTGAATTTTACTACTTATAGAATTTCATTATAGAGTGTCCATTACAGTTCAAGACTTGGACTATGCAATAAATAATTAACGTCGATCTGTGGCTCCCTTGCCGCGTGATTGAAGGACAAATCACACCATAAATTTGAAAGACAATGTGGGTTTGTTTGTTACAAGCACACTTTGTATTTTAATCGCGCTTCAAATATAAAAGCATGGATACAGTAAGGGTACAGTTAAGGACCTATAGAGAATGACAAAGGCTACTTGTTATCCCGGAAAAACAAAAGGTTCCCGCGGGACTTTCAAAAATCTCGCTCCACGTGGAAAAGGCAAAAGCTTGTCATCAATTTTTTTTTTTCTCTATGTCAATATGGACAAAGAAAATAGGGGAAATCTTTCACAAACCAGTAGGTAGGTATAAATTAAAATGTGGGCAATTAAACGTTTCATATAACACGGTAACCGATTTTACAGCTTTTTCATCACATCCAATTATGCTTTAATTGAGTTCTCAGACCATAACCTATTAATTTTATTACAATACTATGTAGCATGAACTACATACTTAATTTATTTCTACCACTGTCTGCTTGCAAAAGAAAATATAATTTAACTAAAATGTCTCAAGTATTTTGTGGGTTTTTTACTAATATAATAAATGCGAAAGTTTGTTTGTTAGTTTATCATTCAATCACACAGCAACATAACAACTGATTGACGTGATTTTTTGCATATGCTAACTAACTAACCACGCAGACGAAGTCGCTGGCAAAAGCTAGACAGACTAATATTATAAAAGCGAAAATTTGTGTGTATGTTTGTGACTCCTTCACGCCACAACGACTGAACCGATTTGGCTGTTTGGATTTTGGAATGAAGATAGCCCAGGTTTAACACATAGGATACATTTTATCCCGGAAAAGCAGCTGAAAAGTCAATAAAAATCAAAATTGATAATTTTGTATTGGAATCTCTTCTTCAAATTATGGAGGCGAAGCCGCGAGTAAAACCTAGTTCATAATGTACTAACGCCGTAAACCGCTCCGATTTTGTTTATTCATAGAGATAAAAACTAAGCTATTTTGAAACAAGTGCGATATTTTCATGGTCAGTTAACTGTTACTTAATTATAATATGAACAAATGCACCAGTCAGTGTGAAGTTAATTAAAAGTTTTGCAACGAAAATAGTTGATTGCACATTACAGCAAATGTCCCAAGAAACGCAAAAGCCGCTCTCCATGATCACAGGTTTGTGTCAGTTTTAGAAAACGGATAGACGGATAATGGACTGCCAATACGAACCGACGTTACCAGTGTTACCACAGACTATTTTTTACCTCTTCAGTGGTTGTTACGATGGACTGACGCTTATAAAGTTATTTTCATATTTTGGCGTTTCAATGCAGTCAACTCGTACTACTGACGTCACTTTCAGTACTTATAATTATTATATTAAACGGGCAGACATATTGACTACTTGCGGAAACAAATTCCAGGATTTGAAGGAGTACTGTGTTGCATTCAATAAGTGCGGCTCTTGCGGCGTTGTCGGCTTTTGGCATACTCTGCGATCAACTTAGTTTGTCGTTATGAAAGGCAAAAAAATGTTAGATAATAATGTTTAATAAGCAAACTTGAATTACAAGTACGAGTATATGACATGGCATTCACCCACATAATCAATTAATTGCATTGGGAACTTTCACACTTAATCGTATGATATTAATATGCAATATTATAACTATAATTATTTTGTAACAATACCTTCCATACGTATACAAAGGCACGTCCTTATATCACTCTCCAAGTCTTCAATTCAATTCTACCGAAGCAAAAAAATCACGTTAATCTTATTCCGTTATGCGGATAGAAGGACAAACTAACAAACTCGTAAACCACCAAAAAAAAAACCTCTTTCGCATTAATAATATTTTAGTCAGAACTCAGAATCGTAAGGATCTTGGGGGCAGCTCAAGCAAGCCGATTCCTTCCATCGAATGATACCCTAGACTCTAGATTTTAGAGTATACATTATGTTCCTTGCCATCCAACTTTGGTACGGAGTACCTAGCGGAAGAATCTGTTTAGTGTATTTAGTCCCTTAACCAAACTAAATTACGGGCTTTAATAACTATGACAGATAGTTGGTAGCAATATTACAACTACATAGGTTCGCGTCGTTACAAATCCTTCACAATTCAAATTAGTTTGCTATTAGAATTTAGATGCTCTAATTTAGGATTTTTTGCTCTAGTTTCTGTAATAGTTCCGTAATTGTATTGAACAACTAGAAATTAATTGAATAGATTTGTAACAAATAGGTGTACTTATAGCAGATATTTTATAGTCTACTTCATTTCAATTTTTTTCTTTTATAAGTTGATTTATCAATTGAAATACTCCCATTTTTTTATATAGACTTACGAGGAGAATTAAATCTTTTGCCTGCGACTTTATCCGCGTGGATTGAGTCTTCATGGTTCGTCCGTTCCTTTGTGTTCGCGGGATAAAAGTAGATAGCTATCCTATGTTTCAAGATAAAAGTTACTTCAGTGGTAGTCAAGATTGGTTTAGTGGTTAAACCCTGTAAAGGTAAATGGATCACGAATTACTTTTTTTTTTTATTCGATGACAAGATAGCCCTTGACTGCGATCTCACCTGATGGTAAGTGACGATGCAGTCTAAGATGGTAGCCGGCCAACTTGGAAGGAGTATAGCAGTGTAATGCCATTAAAGAGTGGGCTGATTCTCACGGACTTGTGGTTAACCCAAGTAAATCCCAAGCGATGATTATTGGCAGCAGACCGCTAAGAAATCGTATTAATTTCAACAATATTCCCAAAGTTGTCTTTGCAGGAATACCAATAGTTTACGCATGTAATTGTAAAAATCTTGGTCTGATTATGGACGGTAACCTGGCTTGGTCGGCACACGTCAACCAAGTCAGTAAAAGATTGCACTACTCTATTCATTCTTTGAGGAGGCTGCAGAATTTCCTTCCGCTTCGTACTAAAATTATGTTGGCACAATCCCTATTACTTCCTATCCTGGATTACGCTGACGTCTGCTACCTAGATGCCACTGAAGAGCTACTTGACAAACTCGAACGACTTCAGAATTTGTGCATTCGTTTTATATACGGCCTGCGCAAATTCGATCACGTTTCCAATTTTCGTCATCAATTAAAGTGGCTCCCAATTCGTTTTCGCCGGAACTTGCATATTGTTACTGTCCTCTATAATATCCTTCATAACAGTTCTTCCCCTGATTACTTACGAGAACGTTTTAAGGTATCGCTCCCGTCTGCAAGACCTTTGCGGGCGTGCGTTACTAGAAAAGCTCTTGATTATGCCCCTTGTAACACCATTTTCTATAAATATTCTTTTTCGTCCGAAGCTACTCGGCTATGGAACTTACTTCCTGAACATATTAGAGACAGTCGGTCAATACACACATTCAAATTTAAAGTGAAGCAGCACTATCTCTCGTTATGTGTTACTTAGTTATGTATATTTATGTAGGTATGTATTATATTATTTATGTATTATGTGTATTTATGTATTCATATGTATTTATGTATCTTCGTGTTTATGTAGTTTATTATTTATTTATATTATATAGAAAGGTATTATAGTATATGTCTGATGTACATTTTTGACCTTTACCACTCTATAATTTCACCTTACTCACTTTCAAGGGAAGCTGGAAGAAATTTCTTTTTTAGAGATAAGCTTTTCCTATGTATACTTCTTCTAATATATCTTCTTTTGTAAATATTTATATGTACATGAAAAATAAAAAAAAAAAAAAAAAAAAAAAAATTCAACCCATACCCCTAATCGGTTTCTACACGCCATCGTGCCGGAACGCTAAATCGCTTGACGGCACGTCTTTGACGGTAGGGTGGTAACTAGCCACGGCCAAAGCCTCCCACCAGACCAGACCAGATACAATTTAGAAATTATAAATTCTTTAATTGCTATCGCCGGGAATCGAACCCGAGACCTCCCAGTTATAAGACCACAGCGCTCACCACTACACCAGGGAGGTCGTCAAAAAAGTAATCTATTCACTTAAAGCATTCTAGACAAAAATGCCAACAAAAAACTAAACGCTTCCGCAAACCGTTTTAGACAAAAGAAACGGCCGCCACCAACAATCTATTTCAATAATATTTCAATAATATATCATACCGTAGTATTATAGCAGCTAATCAATATAATACTTCGAAAGTATGCCATGTCTAATGGACCAAGCAAACTGCACATTAGTAGGTACAAAATGCTGCACGCAAAATAGCCTTTTAACAACTTTGATACTTATTTACTGACTCATTATAGATCATTATGCTGTGTGTTAGTATTAAGCATATTATGGTCTTGATATCAGTATCTACCCTTAGTATGAATTTGCATGTATCGAAAACGTGATGGTTTTCGTGTGTGTGGGACCAGGCTCGATGGACGCCCATTGACTACTTTCGCAATCGCTTCTCTTCGATAGCTGACGAATGATTACAGCAGCTTAGGCCTACGTCGGACCACTCAGGTTTTTTAACGTAAGGATTCTTTAGATGCTTTTGCTACTAGAGAGGCTATCTATCACTCATCTGATAGTTCCCACAATATTATGTTATCTTAAAATCATATTACTAAAAAGGAATTAGATTAGGCCATGAAGTTTACCCCTTTATGAGCAGAAAACTGGAAAATACGAATATTAATTATATTTATTCTAAGTTAAACAGCGTTTGCAAGAGACAGTCTCTTTGGATGCCGTGATTGTCTGAATGCTGTTCCACGCTTCTGTATTTAGAAGATTCTCAAAATTCGGACCTGTCAGCTGCATTTCGAAATTAGTTTTCAACCACTATGTAGTTCAAAACTTGTTTTGTAGCCGTGAACTCTTTTTTACAGATTTCACAAAGTTTTCACTAAAGGAAAGAAAATCTATTACGGAATACATAAGTAACGGTTTTCAATACTCGTGCTAGAGATATTGTATAGAGGTATTACTCGACCACAGGTGAAAGGTGTAAGGTAGTGGGTTAAACATAATTTACTCCACTTTTCAAGGTAAATTGCATTGTTTGGTTGTTTTGCGACTTTTCACTGCATAGATCTGTCAATCAAAAGCTTTTATGGACTTTCTAAAAGCTACAATACGAAAAGTTACTTAGTTTTTAAGCTCTTTGGTGCAGCGATGCGCGTAAATTGGTTCAGATTTTGACGAAGTTATGAATTTAGTTAATCCATAGGAAGTAAGAACTACCAGGCAAAAATCTCTTCTCTAATGAGAAGAATTTTTCATATTCTACCACGCTGGCTAGTAGGCTATTGTACATTGACAGACTTTACTTTTAAGAAAAATTATGAAAAACTATCAGGCATGCAGGTATTTTCCTTCACAAAAGCAACTGATATTTACTTAGTAGCTGAAAACGAATATAATGACTTCATATAAATAATTTCATTCATTAAAAGAAAACAAACTTAATCTAGCTAGCCGATCTCAGCAGAATGTAAGTACCTCGACCAAATATAGCAGAACTTTCATACGCGTGGTATGAATACGTTAGACGTAGAAACTTGACAATTTACACTAGACATTTCCATATAAAATGAACTTGGAAATATCTTGATATAAATCGGACAATAACTTTACTTTCTTTGTAAAATACGAGTACATATTTACGTGTTACATATAGTGACTTTCCTTGTAAAACTTTAGATTTTCGCTTGTTAGATGTATCTACCTATATTATTTATAGAAACCACACTTTTCAACCAATAGGCGTCCACTACTGGACAAAGATCTCTATGGTGGTAAGAATAATACCTATCAAAGAGCTCCAACAAGATTTTAAAATTCCTTTGTCCATGCAGGCGAAATCGCGGTTATTCAGCTAGTAGTTAGTTAGGTAAACAACTAACTTTCATGCGGGCATTTTCCCTCGAAAGTCTGCCATTAAATGACTTAGCGTACTGGTTAAATGCTGGTTAGAAGTCAATTAAGTCTTCGTTGATGACTTGACCGATGTACGGTTACTGCTGCATACTAACTATAATCTATATCAAAAAAATTTCCTACATAATTATGGCTTATTATACGACCTATACTAGCACGTACAGTACGTTTATCTCACGAAGCTACGGGCGCTTTACTTGTGGTTACGTCGTGTACATGCACATTGCGTTAGTGTGCGTGCCTGTCAGGAGCCTAGGTGAGAGCGGTCAGGCGCGAGCAAGCTCTTGCTCATATATATACAGATACGATACACACACAACCATGAGCCACGCGCCGTCGTAAATTGCAAGAACTATACCAAATTTCAGTTGTTTTCCCACGCTTGAAAGAAATTTTCCCAGTCAATTTTAAATTATTATACTTATAATAATTAATTATAATGTTTGATAGGTAGTTATGTACACCTCCTCTTCTTCCTCTTTAGCATTTGTCCCGACTTATGCCACACTTTCCTGCTTTTCTTTTTCCGAAAAAACAGAGGATTCCCGAGGGATTCGTAAAAACTTTATTCCACACGACTAAGTCACGGTCAAAAGCTAGTCAAATATAAACAAAGTGAGACTGTAATTATGCACAAATATGTTGTAATTGTAATTTTGAATCGGTATTTAAAAAATGTAGCGGCCCGCCCGTTGGTTCAATGATAACACGAAATTGCAAAAGAATATTTTAGCTATCGTTAAAACAGAAAAATAAGCGATAATACTTTCCAACCCGTATAACATGTACTAAGGTTGCGTAATTGACATTACAAATCTAGTGTTATGAAACTGAAAATACTTGTTCTGTGTGCAAATGTTTTTTATTGCTGAACTGGGTGTAGAGATGTCATAATATACTGACAACCTTAAAGTAATCACTTTAAGGCTGTCATTATGACGTCTCTACCTCTCTCTCAATCGATGTCTTGTCATTATAAATCATCAGTGACAATCTTAAAGAAATCACTTTAAGGTTGTAATTAATGACTTCTCAAAACAATATTGAAATAATATCTATTAATTTAAGCGTTAGTGATCCCTAACGTGAATCCCCTGATCTCTAGACAGAAGCAAGTTTTGTCTGATTTTTTTCATTGCATGAGCATATTTATAAATATATATTTTCTTACTTTTTGAACGACTTCCAAAAAAGGAGAAGGTTCTCAGTTCGTCGGAAATTATTTTTTATGTATATTCCCCGATTACTCGAAGACGCTGTAACGATTTGGAAAATTCTTTGTTTGTAACGGTATCATTCCCAGGTGGTTCCATAGTCATCAGGTCAGGATCTGATGATGGGATCCTGGAGAAATCGAGGGAACACTTCAAATTTTATAGGCACAATTGATATACTTTGTAGTGGCGTTTGAAGTCGGTTTTGTAAAAAGAATTTTTACGTTTAAATTATTATCTAAGAGGATGTTGCTTATTGTTGTTTGTTCTAACTTCTATAGATAGGAGTAAACCGCAAACAGTGCAGTCACTACTATACATACGAGTACTCGTATTTACTAGATTTGCAACGGAAACTTCGTGGGTAGAGTTTCCTATTTGGAAACATTCCCAGTGTTTATTTTCCATGTTCCGATATTTATTATAATATGCATTTCCTAGAAGTACATGATATATTATTTCCATGTTAAAAGGAAGTGTGTCTAACTTAAAGTTGTTTTAAAAAATTCACAACACGACATTCAATAAGGCTATTTTTAAAACTTTGTTTGACTGATTCTCAGTGTGTTAAAAATATTACTTAGGTATTATTTGAACAGTCAAAACTTCTAGACGAATTTCCACGAGGTTGTCACAGCTAACTTGACGTACTCACGTCACTTGAAGGTAACAAGTCAAAGTTCGAACCTCAATAACCCAACGGTTAAAGGAGCGGACTGAAAACTGACAAGGTCGCAGGTTCGATTCCCACCCGTTGCACTATAGTCCTACCTAACGCAAACTTTCCGCTTACTTGGAGGAGAGAGAAGAATATTTATGATGAACTTGACTAAGAATATTAGTCAAGCAAGAAAAGCTTAGAATTATTTTCTATCAGTCAGTTAATCCGCCTACAAAAAACATGCAGCTACAAGCTAAGCACCGCTTACCTCCCCAACCCAACAAGAAAGCAAAGTTCCCAAGCAAGCAATGCCACTACCACTCACATGCACCACCACACAAGATTTTTAAACTTCTCTCGACACACGTTTCGCCCCGATACCGGATCATCCTCAGGAGATATCGGCTTTACAATACTGATTGTCTAGTTTATCTTGCCTAATATTCTTAAAAAATAAAAAAGACGTGTGGCAGTCGGGGACTGCCGCGGTAAAGCTATTGCATAGCATTTTTTGATAAAATATGCGCCATCTAGCGTAGCACCGTAGAGGAATCCCGTGTCAGGTTATTTTCGTTACGGAATTTCTGGATTCGGTTTCCACGCTGGCCCGCGATAGAAGCTATGCAATAGCTTAATAAACAAGTGTTATAGAATTTGTTTATGTTACTTATTGTTGAGCCTCATGAATGCCCTGACTGTGCGTTTTACTTTTGATATTGTGAATAGTTATTAGGTGCCTATCAACGGGCCTTTGTTCATGCGACTCGCATAGCTACAGATTGTTTATTTTAAACGTTAGGGGATCTTAATAACAGTATGGAGCTTGATAAATAATAATTTCCTTTGTGACTATTTCGGCATCGCCTTAGCTAACTTTTGTTCGTAGTAATTATAATATGATTAATTGATTATTGTTACTTGGGCCAGAGATTCTGTATTCCTAGGCCGGCACCAGCAGACCTTTTGTAAAACTCGACGAGAGTACACGCTTTGTGAAATTACATCCAGTTAAAGTGAAATACAAAGTTGTTCAATTATTTATCTGACCATCCTGACCCACCTTCTGTTACACTTCAGAAGTGGGATCAGAACAATGTCCGGCCCATATATCGATGGTTTAGGCAAACGCAAACGTGAAGAAACGACTTCATTGTCATCAAATGATGAAGAAAATATAAATTTTTTTTTGAAGACGCAAGATGTTATTCCTCAATCTACCAAGAGACTACGTGTTACTCCAACGGATGCTGAGGTGATACCGAAGTTTTGTCCCGACGATAAGGCAAGCAACGTGATAGGCTGGCTACATAAAATAGACCAACTCGGAGACGTCTACGGCTGGAATAATAAAGATCGACAGTTCATCATGCAAATTCGTTTACGTGGCTCTGCGCGAGAATGGTACGATGATTTAGAGAATTACGATTTGACCTGGGAAGAATGGAAACAAGCACTTCAAACCGCATTCCCGCGATCGACTGATTACGTCAATCGACTTGAAGAAATGTTAGCAAGAACGAAGACAGACTCTGAAACAATGACAAAATACTACCATGCGAAGTTATCCTTGCTCAAGAAATGCAATATAAATGGAGAAGCAGCTATTTCCTGCATCATACGAGGCCTGCCGCTGGAATTGAGAACTAATGCTAAGGCTTATCAGTGTGACAAACCTGAAAGTCTTTACTATGGCTATTTGTCGTCATTGGAGAACTACAATCGAGTCGAAACAGCCAGTATAAGAGAGAAGACTACTTGGAGAAGAGGTTCTTGTAGCGACAATAATTCTGCAACTATAACAAGTATGAGTGCAGCAGCGAGTACATCGAAGGAGTTATTACAGAAGACTTGCTACGTGTGTCGGAGACCTGGTCACGAGGCGAAGGAATGTACTGCTCAATCACTACGATGCGAGGTGTGCCACCGCGTCGGGCACGGCTCCGCGAACTGCTGGTTCGCGGCGGGTTCTTCGCGGCAGTAACAAAATAAGGTCGGTGTCATAAAATCTACCACATAATTTATTTTAGGTTTTACATAAAAGAATATTACATGTCAGCAGATTCGAGTTACTTGATCATAATATAGACACAAGCAGAAAATTAGATATTTTAATAACAGCAGTACAAGCTAATTTAAAGTTAGATGTTGTCCTAAGGTTTAACAACTTATGATTTTAGTTTGAAATGCGCTACACTATAGATACAACGATGTGATTGATACGAAAAGCACATACTGTGTGATTGTGCAAGATCCCTCGATCAGATTGTGTGAAGTGCAAAGCTGTGTGACATGCACTACACTATACTCATATACAACTGTGTGATAATGCGATTAATACCAAGAGCACATACTGTGTGATTGTGCGTGATCTATCGATCAGATTGTGTGAAGTGCAAAGCTGTGTGACATGCACTACACTATCTGTACAACTGTGTGATAATGAGATTTATTAATCGAAGAGCACATACTGTGTGATTGTGCGTGGTTCATCGATCAGACTGTGTGAGGTGCATAGCTGTGTGATATGCGCTATACTATAATTATTTTCAACTATATGACAAAAGAGTAGGTAGATATAAGGAGACACAAATACTAACTTCATATTTACTCTGTTTACTTACTGTGTGATAGACTGATCGACACTATGTGAACTGCAAAGCTGTTGTGCGACAAGCATTGCGCTAAATATACACTATAATATACTATGTGATCTGAAGAGAGACATTATATGAAACTTCAATAATCCTTCAGAATTTAGTGCCTTTTTGCAGACGACCAGTTACTGCGGTTGATTATTTTGTTGCAGACGCGTGAGGACAGACAACAGTGAGAGCCGCGCCAAGCGCCGTGGGACACGACGCTTTTGCAGGATGGCCGAGTGTTATAGAATTTGTTTATGTTACTTATTGTTGAGCCTCATGAATGCCCTGACTGTGCGTTTTACTTTTGATATTGTGAATAGTTATTAGGTGCCTATCAACGGGCCTTTGTTCATGCGACTCGCATAGCTACAGATTGTTTATTTTAAACGTTAGGGGATCTTAATAACAGTATGGAGCTTGATAAATAATAATTTCCTTTGTGACTATTTCGGCATCGCCTTAGCTAACTTTTGTTCGTAGTAATTATAATATGATTAATTGATTATTGTTACTTGGGCCAGAGATTCTGTATTCCTAGGCCGGCACCAGCAGACCTTTTGTAAAACTCGACGAGAGTACACGCTTTGTGAAATTACATCCAGTTAAAGTGAAATACAAAGTTGTTCAATTATTTATCTGACCATCCTGACCCACCTTCTGTTACACAAGTGTAACCTTTTGCCTGCCGTAATAGTGACGCTTTGTCTTTCCAGGCCTAAACCGTGGGAGCAAAGCAGCAATAGTAGGTACTCAGCAGCTGGTCCCACCGGCTAGGAAGCACTTATCAGCGACCTTCACGCCGCACGCGCACTAATCGCACTTCCTGGACCGTGCTCACTGATTTGAGAGCAATTGATGGAATAGAATAGAATAGAATAATTTTTTATTCAAATAAACTTTTACAAAGTGCTGTTGAATCGTCAAGTGAATCTGCCACTAGTTCAAAATGCCATTCCAACCGAGAAGAACCAGCAAGAAACTCGGCGGTTGTTCATGGATGCTTAGGACAGTTAAATGTCTCATGAAGCGCTAGGACAGAAGTCCATACAAAGAGATTTTTTTTCAGTAGTGGACGTCTGTCTGTTGATTAAGAAGAAAATAGAAGATGTATGATAGCTTCACGTCAGGTTCATAAGTGATAACGACGTTTTAATTGTACCATATGTACTAAAAAAATTAATGTACAGATGTTTGGAATAAAACAAACGCCCCAAAGATCATTTTCCCGGAATCGCGAGTTGGCTCTTATTTCTCGAATTCTGAACTCATTTATCTTGTTAATGTTTGGGCCAGTGTCAAATAACGATCTGTTTCAAGGATCGTGTTACCAAAATAATTTACCTATGAGAGATGATGGTATTTCATGGAAGATGGGTTTCAATTGCTTATAATGACCAATTCTTCTTCACCTTCATGTATGTACCTCATTGTACGTGTGTTTGTCAGTTCTATGTATATTGTATATTATAATTAAAAAACTAGATTTGTTTTACAGGGGCGGTATAATCACAAAGTGATAAAGCCCCAGCAAAAAATAAAGAATAAAAATAAAATAGTCGGCTCATAAAGCTTTTAAATAGAAACAAAAAACTTATAATAGTACCGCCGCCAACCATATGCCTTTCCTATATAATTCCATCTTCAAAAACGCGCTCGAATATTACGTCAGTTAACATCGCGCGGCGACGCGCGGTTCCTTTGACGCGAGTGTCAACCAATCACGTTCGAGGACAAACCACGCCCACATCCAGAACAAAGATGGAATGGAGTGGCGTTAGTACTATTTTCGTATAAAATCTCATCAAAATTTTATTTGGATGGGACGTGTAAACCAGACTTTTGCATTTATATAAAATAATATAATTGCGGTTGAGCGTGTAATGAATATAAATCAAAGAATATTCACTTATTATGCATGTACGCAACGGATACACGTACAAACATATTTTTGCCATAGTTAATTGAATTTAAACTTAAATTAAAAATATAATGTATTTATTTATTAGTTATTTATTACATAACATTAATAAAAAATATAATGTATTTATTTATTAGTTATTTATTACATAAAATTGTATATTAATAACTTTCAACTTGACGTTTTATAAAAATAATCACAATTTTTATTTTTATAACTTTTTCAGTGTTTATAATATCTATAGTAGGGATGTTGCGGATGCAGTTTTTTTTTAAAGTTGCGGATGCGGATGCGTATATCCGCAGCATCCCTAATCTGTATGTACATAATACGTACATACAGATTAGGGACGTACGTACGACGTATACATACAAACATACATACATAGTTAAATACATACAAACAAACATAGGTACAGTACACAGTTTTCGCAACTAGCAACATCCACATCCGCATGACCATCCGCATTGATTATTGCGGATGCAGATGCGGATGTCCAACTCAATGCGGAATATCCGCAACTTACCTAATCTATAGGTACGTAATACGTACGAAGTATACATACAAACATAGTTATATAGTTAAATACATACAAACACGTATACATAGTAAAATACATACATAATAATAATTCATACGCGGATAAAAAGTTTTACTTCGAAAAAAATAACACGACTCCATTCTTTTTGTAATGCAATTGTACGACATTTTAGTAGCACATTTTTTATCATAGCAAAATTAAAAAATACCCAGCTTATGCTGTAAATTAAATAAGAAAACGATATACTTACAAGTGAAATGTTATTTCATCTCTTTTTTGATGGATTTCCGAACGTTTTTTGCATGATTTGACTGCAAACGACGGCTTTTTTAACGATCAAAAATACGAGCGATACGTTGAAGCGCGTGCGGCCGACTGATAACAAAGACAAGAGACTTTTGCAAATTCTATTGTCTTTTTGAGCGCGTTTTTTTTCTTCTAAGGGCCTATCCTTATATATCGATGACCGCCGCCGTTCGGCTCAATCAAAGTTCTAATAAGAACAACTTGCAAATCAGCCGTCAAAGGGGAACAGAAACAAATCGTTAGCCAAAACTACACTATTACAGACTACACACTACACGGAAGTGTGTTTGTGTAAACATTTGCGAGTGTACAGTTACATCCTCTCCTTTGTTGTAGGTCGCCGACCAGCCATTGTGCTAGTATATTTACTAAACACCCAAATTAATACTGACGCGCGAATCGACTTGGCTTTGTGAGAACTGCCGCCCTAGCCATATTATTACAAAGATGTCTTCTCTTTCTACGATCGCTTACGCTAAAGCAGGGGCTCCCAAAGTTTTTTTTCAGAAGGGAAGCGTGATACAAAACTTTGGGAATTTTAGCGTGAGCGATCGTAGAAAGAGGCGACACGCTTGTAATATGGCTAGGGCGGCTGGCGTTCGTTTTGCTTTTAAATGTGACTGCTAAAATTTTTTTCTGCTAAAGAAATAATGCAAACATATTTTCAAGCAGATATTAACGGACTTACAACTGAAATTGTCCTGAATTTTTTGTCAAGTCCGTAAGAAATAAGTTAGTTCTTGGATAACCGTCTAGTCAGAAAATACGAAAATAGAAACCTTCGTAATACTTTGCACAATCTTGTCTCCACAAACTTCTAACGATAAACATGATTTTTTTTGGGTCGGTTGGTTAACACAAATACAATTTGATGTTAAAACAAATATCATTAATCTTGCAGTTCAAGTACGTTCGTTCAAAAGTACGTTCAAAATCAGTTTGAACTTTGAAATCAGAACGTTTGAAGCATTTTCTATAAAAAACGCATTCAAGGTAGAGGTATGCAGAGGTAGGTACGTCCAACCGCATATTATACACCTAATTATCTACTTAGCAGACCTTTCCCAATCCTAAGAGACTGAAACAATGGCGCCTCAGTTCAACGACACCCGTGGGACGAAAAGAGTTAATTGTATTCGACGCATCATGTGCAAAACCTCCACGCGTGGGCGCCTGAATATGCAAACATAGGGTGACCATCCACCGTCACTCCCAGGACAAAGCAAAAAGTGAACTCGAGACTGCCAGGAATCGTTTGAAACACCGTTGGACAGCCCTAGCAAAGGCGACTGTTTAATTTGGCCACCAGTTGCAATCACCAGTTTCAGGTTTTTGTCTAATGCTTTGGTTTGTAAATTGCTAGTTTATTCTCGTGACTTTGTTCGCGTGGGTTAAGGTTTTTATTCCCGCGGGAACTCTCTTATTTCCTGGGTTAAAAAGTAGCCTATGTGTTATTCCATCTCTATCTCTGTGCCTTTCAGGCCAAATAGGTTCAGTTGTTGCGACGGGACTGAGTTACAAATATCCAAACTTTCGCATTTATAATATTAATGGGATGGGATGGTGTAAACTGTGTTCACTTTTTTTAAGTCTATAAGTAAATAAATAAAATAAAAATTATTCGTTTCTGTCCCGTACTAAACCCATCAACGTCTGACCACTGAGCGCAGATCTCTGCGAGAAATATCATAGGCTATAGTCCATAATGGTGGCCCAATGCAATTTGACAGACTTCACACATATTGGAGATTATGGAGAACTCTCAGGCAGGTTTTCTTGCTATGTTTTCCTTCACTGTTAAAGCATGTAATATTTAATTGCTTAAACGCTCCTAATTCCGAAAAGTAGGAGATGCGTGCACGGTGTTGAACCTGTGACTCCCCGAATAGGAGACCACAATCCTAACCACAATGAAGTAAAACCTACTCGACTTGTTGGTGTTGTTGCAGTTGTTGTTGTTGACTCGTTGTTGTTGTTGAGGACTCATAGTTGTTGTCGTCGACTCCTTTACTTATGGTTACCCTACGAACACTGATGAGTTAATCTTAAAATCGTTAGGATTAACGCGGTTTGCTTTGTATCCAATTATTCAATGAAGGCAATAGCGTCTTTTATAAAGAGTCTGCCTACACATAGCTGTACCTATCTAGTGGATGTAGGAAGAATCTTAATCATTGTATGTATATTACATTAGTAAACGCTGGAATTTTTTTAATAAAAAAAAATTACGGTTAAGTACCTAGGTCAATAAAATTGGTTTATGTAGTTCTTGATGATCAAAGAATAATTACCAATGATTTCCTCGAAAATATCATTTTTAATGTAATTAATTAAAATAACTTAATCAAGGAAAAGAAATAACGACTTGAAAAATGTGAGAAGAAGGTTGTGTAGACAGAAATTTAAAAAAAATTTTATTAAAAACCGATAGAAAATTACAATGGAAAATTACAGGTTTTGTTGACTGTAGAATCAATCAAGAAATTGAAACTAATTGTAAAGTTTTTATCAAGTTAACGATTACGAGTAAATTTATTTCTCGGTACATTCAATTATCACTTTGGTCGTGATTGATTGATGTACAATGACAGTTGAACTTTTTGTGTGTAGGTAAAAAGGCGCCTACGCATCGCTACGTACCTAATACCTCTGTCCTCTATCATTAAGTTATATTATCAGTCTTTAATTATTCTATAAGTGCTATAAGTACGTTGACTTCTTAACAAGTATAATTAAAAACTGAATATATTACCACATTATTACTTAAGTGTTTTAAGAGTCGTTGGCTAAATCACTATAGAGAATCTCTCGGCATATTTTACCGTGTCCGACCCTGAACTGCGGTTTGCTTTTTATTTGTGTGATTTACCGGACATCGAAGGGTTTTCGGGCAATTAGGATTATGTTAGAATTTGTGGTTTTACATATTGGCCAACACTCGCCTAACTTTTTCGGCCAGAGTGAAGTGGACTTTTTTTTTTTTAATTCTAAGACAAGATAGGTTTGACTGCGATCTCACCTGATGGTAAGTGACGATGCAGTCTAAGACTGTAAGGGGCTAACTTGGAAGGAGTATAGCAATGTTTTAACCAATACCCCTAATAGGTTTCTACACGCCATCGCGTCGGAATGCTAAATCGCTTGGCGGCACGTCTTTGACGGTAGGGACTAGGGTGGTAACTAGCCACGGCCAAAGCCTCCCACCAAACCAGACTAGAGACAACTTAGAAATTATAAATTCCTAAATTGCCCCCGCCAGGAATCGAACCAGAGACCTCCCAGTTATAAGACCACAGCGCTCACCACTGCGCCAGGGATGTCGTCAAAGGTTCACTAATGATTAACAAAAAACGTTAAACAAATGATCATTTCACAAAAAACGTCTTAAAAGTTAATCAAATCACAAACGTCGTATTCCACAAACTAATCATTTTACAAAAGATCATTTTACAAATATTCTATTCGCAAATGTTTTATTTTGCAAATGTGCTGGATGTTAGAATATCATTTTAAAATTTATTATTTCACCAAATTTGCAATTTGGTGAAATAATAAATCCGGCGTATTACGGCTAGCTGTTATCAAAAACAGGGCCGTTTTGAAATACAATGGGCTACGCCAGAAGACTCGCTCCGTCGCCCCTTCATTCAGCTTCGCCTACTCGACCTTCGTTTCGCTACGGAGGTCGCCGGCTCGCTTCGCTCGCCACCTCCCCCCTTCGCTCCACTCGGCCTCGTAGGCTCGCTTCATTCAGGACCTCCTTCCCGAGCTTCTGGCTTCGCGCTTCATAAAAACACTCTAGGGGTAGGGCAGACAAGACTACGTGGAGTCGAGGTTGGCCATTTCAGTTCTGGCGTAGCCCATTTAATTTATAGCGAAGCGCAGCTTCCGCCACAGCCTTGAACAGTTCATTTTATCAAAAAAAAAAAATATGCTACATGTTGTTTTACTAATTAACACAATTAAGAAATCAATTGTTTGTCAAATATTATTTTATGAAATCACAATTTGTCTAGTAATTTGTTTTGTCAAGCGAATTATTTGTGGAGCCAGAAGTTTTATAATGATCAAAAAATGATTCATTTATTTTGCTAAACGTTGTTTGTGGAATGACACTTTGTTATTTGTTTTTTGTGAATTGATCGGTCACCGTCGTCAAAGCTTACCAGACTGTTTTAATATTTGTCTTAATATTTCTAACTGGCTTCTAACCTCTCAGCTCTTTGATCAAGCGCACAACCGACGACTTTACGTGCTCTCCGAAGCACGGGGATACACTGCTTGCTTCCTTAACTTCGGGCTAGTACTAAGAATTTCCTTATAGAAAAACGCCCCAATACATCTTTTGGTCCTTTCTGGGAATTGAATCTCCCGGAACATCGTCATCTGTTATCGAACAAGCTAACACTAGACCAACGAAGCAGTCATAATACGTTAATTATAACTGCTCAGTAGAGCATAACATGAGTTGAGGTCAACGACAGCCGCCTTTTTTTTTTTTTTTTTGTTAACGGGGGGGAAATCTTCTAAAGATACCCGACCTCCGGGAGGAGAAGTCGGGTTATGCAGGATTTTTACCTACTAAAACCCCCTCGGTGGCCACCCTCAGCGCATATTGGAGGGCTCCGGGATCTCCTGAGAACACGTACCGGGGCCTTCCTTGCGCGACGCCATTTGGGCTCATCTCAGGGGGAATAGCCCCAAACCTCTTGCACGTATTAAGCTGCCTGTGCCACATCAAGCTGCCATCTTCCCAGGGCCATTTTGAAAGATGGAAAAATGAACGCCTGGACCCCCCTCCAGCCGCTCGCGACCCTGAGGTCCCCCCGGGACTATTGAACTGACGGATTGGGGCGGTGATCATCGCCGCCCCGACGTCGACGCCTCCGAGCAGGATCGGCTCGCTCTCGGACCCTCTCAGCGGCCTCTTTTTTAACCATTACGGTTTCACAGAAAGAAACCACTGCCTTCCAAGCTTCGTCTTTCCCCAGCATAGCCGCTATCACCGTTGATGGGGAGAGGTCGCTTCCCACATGGCTAACAAGGGCACAGCGTTCTGGATCCCAAGCAGGACAGTCCTCGAGTGTATGTTGGGCAGTGTCCCGATCCTCACTGCAGTGGTGACATCGTGGAGTGGCCTCTCGACCAATCCGATTCAGGTATTCCCCAAAACAGCCGTGCCCCGTCAGTACTTGCGTCAGTCTAAAAGTGATATTACCACTCTTTCTTTCCAGCCAGGCCTCAAAGTTTGGTAAGATTGCATCAACAACGCGCTGATGAACATTCCTCTCCTCTTCAAGACGCCTACGCCAGTTCAATAGTGCCTGTTGGTGCGCTAGCCGTCTTAATCCCGCAGGCTCCAACCTATCTCCACTCCTCTGGCTGTCACGAGTATGTGTATAAACCCTCGCGTCCATATCCGCCAGTATGTCTAGCGGCGGAAAACGGGCTAGTATAGTAGCGGCCTCGAAGGATATAGTGCGATACCCTCGCGCGACCCTGATGGCTATCTTGCGCTGCACACTGTTTAGCTTTGCCCTGAGGCGTTTTACGCTTGATAGCCTCTGCGACCAAACTGGCGCCCCGTAAAGAGCAATTGATCGCACGACGCCCGCATATAGTCGACGAACTCCTTCTTGTGGACCCCCGAGATTAGGCAGCAGACCGTGCATTGCACCAGCTACTTTCTGTATTCGGGGAACCAAACGATCAAAGTGTTCCTCAAAACCCCAGCGGCCGTCCAAGGTCAGCCCCAAATATTTTAGATACTGGCCTATTTGGACGTCGGTATCATCCACGCGAAGCGACAAACTGGGTGGTTCCAGTCGCCTAGGAAGCTTATGAAACCATAAAGCTTCCGTTTTGTGAGGCGCAATTCTAAGACCCAGCTCGCAAATCTTTGCAACTACCCGAGACACGCTAACTTCTGCCAGTCTTACTGTCCCCTCAAAAGTCTCTCCCTCAGCTAACACCATAGTGTCATCTGCGTAGCAAATTAAGTTAACGCCAGGGGGAAGACTGACACGTAGAACAGCATCGTAAGCAATATTCCATAAAAGTGGCCCTAATACGGAACCTTGTGGAACACCGCAGCTTATATCCCTTTTATGCATACGGCCGTCCCGCCCCGTGTACTGGATTGACCTGTTGGATAGGTATGCCCCTAGTATGTTGCGCAGGTATGGAGGTACATTGTGGTGAGTAAGCGCTTCCCTGATGGTCACCCAGGGTAGGGAATTAAACGCATTTACTATGTCTAAACTCACCGCCAGTGCGACTCCACCCTTACACACCGCCCGCTCTGAAAGGCTTCGAACGGAGAGAATTGCATCCACTGTCGATCGACCCTTCCGGAAACCAAATTGGCTTTCAGATAAGTCGGGGCCAATATAAGACAAGTGGTCGCTGAGACGTGCGGCAATAATCCGCTCAAACAGCTTACCGACCTCGTCCAATAAGCATATGGGGCGGTAGGCTGATGGGGAATCAGCGGGCCTACCTTCTTTTTTAAGGAGGACTAATCTTGCTTCCTTCCAGCCGGATGGAAAGACGCCTAATCGGAGGCAGCTATTGAATAATTGCCTGAGCCTGTTTCCTAAGCCCTCTGAAGCTAAAACCCATGCGCGACCAGGTATACCATCTGGCCCTGGTGCGGTGTTGCGACTTGCAAGTCGCTTAATGGCTCGTTTCAGCTCCTCTTTCGTCACTTCTAGCTCACTAGTCCAGGTGGTACACTCAAATGGGGTCGAAAGACTAAGCTGGGATCTAGGAAAAAGTGCATCAACGACTTTTTCAAGTAAGTCGTGGTCCATTGTTTCGGTCAAAGGAGGAACCCACGGTCTGAGTTTACCCAATACCATTTTGTACGGGCGTCCCCACGGATCCCTATTTAGACCTGCAACGAGCTCTTTCCAGCACTCCGCTTTAGCTTTTGCTATTGCAGCCTGAAGTGCTTTAGTGGCTTCTCGATAAGCGGCGTAAGCATTTTCAATTGCTTCGGTTGTGGATCGTCTTTTTCTTCTAGCCCTGGTGTAATGGCGTCTAGCCCGGAAACAAACTTTGCGTAATTGAGCGATGTCCTCAGACCACCAGTACACCGCTCGTTTTTTGATCCGTCCGACTCTTGGCATCGAGACGTCACATATCGAGGTCATTGTATCCCGAAACCAGGCCGCTTCTCCCTCCGGATTGGAAAAAATGTCTTGGGATCTCACCGGCCAGTCCGCAACGCAGGCCGCAGCAACCAGTAAGTCTTGGTTGAGTCGTTTAAGGGACCAACGTTGAATGGGGCCGCTGCTTCGTCGCTCATATGTACTAGAGGGTCGCTGTGTGACTGTAAAAATGATGTGACGGTGATCCGAGAGTGTGACCATTTCTTCTACAACCCTCCACCCTGATACCAAGTTCGATGCAGATGGGGTTGCCCATGTTAAGTCCACGATGGACTCCCCCTGCCATCGCACGCATGTGCTTATCGATCCCTGGTTGAGCAGCTGAAGGTTAAGTTCTGCCGCCCATTCCTGGATGATATCACCTCTTCGATCATCACGTCTGTCCCCCCAAACCCTTGAGCGCGCATTAAAGTCACCCAGAATTATCATTGGGCGGGGTAAGTATCTGCGGATGCAGGCCCCTAATTCGTCCAAATATGATTCATACGCGGCGATACCTGAGTTGGGAGAGATATAGCAACCTATTACTGCGAGTGACCCCCACTCTACCGCGACATAACCTGACCCCCTTTCCAGAATGGAGCACGAAGGATCGCCTTGCTCTCCACCCCAAACGATGGCAACAGTATCCCCAACGCTACCATACCAGCGTGGGTGGTCGGGGATTTTGTATGGCTCAGCAACCACAGCCAGAGCAACAGACCACTCCACGAGGCTTTGCAGGAATAAGTCCTGCGCCGCACGGCAGTGGTTTAGGTTGCCCTGAAGAACCCTTAATTCGTTGTATGTTCCGACTGTGTGGCCCCCTCTGCCTGCCGATTGGCTGGCTGAGCTGTTTTGCTCGTTTTACCTGGTACCGAGGGGACGTGGCGTCCACTTTTGGTTGGTTTCTTGGATGGAATACATTTTTCACCTCCCAGTCTATGGTCTGCTGGTCGACCGAGATCCTTACATAGTGGACATTTTGGCACCTGCGCCATGCATTCACGGGCCTTGTGTCCCTGCTCACTACAATTATAGCAGCTTAGACTTCTGTCTTCTAAGTTTGTACACTGCTTCCGAACATGCCCCGTTTCAAGACATCGGAAGCATTGTAGCTGTCTTGCTGCCAGGATTTGCACCCTTGCCCTTATCCATCCTACTTGAACGTGTCTTTCTTCGGAAAGCTTGCGGGCAGCCGTCAGTGGACATCGGACCCAGACCGTTCCTAACCTGGAAGGGCTAAAACGAATCTCTCCCACCCTTATTTCCTCCTGAGAACAACCTCCAGCTTCAGATATTGCAGCCACTATATCTTGTTTGGTAATAGATTCGTCTAGATCTAATACCCTTAACTCCCCTGTTTTGACGGGGCGTGCAATTCGCACACCCATGTTTTCAAGAGCAGCGCGAAGCTTTTCAGCCAGAGCATCTGCCTTTTTGGCACTATCTGGGCCCGGAACTTCCAAAATTAAGCCACCAGTGATGGCCTTTTTTTGACGAAGTTGGGAAATTCCACACTCCATCAAGTTTACCTGCTGCCTAGCTGTTGCCATGGCTGTGGCATAAGTGGCTGTCGCATTCTCAGTTAAACTTATTGTAACAGCCGCAGTCTTAGGTATGGGTGGTGATCTTGCCTTCTTTTTCGTCCGATCTGTGGTAGAGGGACCTAATGTACTCTTAGCTGAAGATGCTGCCTTCTTTTTCCGTGCTGTAACTTTGGCCCAAGTTTCCGTTGAGGGATTCTCCGGCTCCGCACCAGTAGGAACTGAAGGTGTTTCGGGAACCACCGGCTGAGGTGGTTGGGCCGCCTTCTTATGTTTCTTCTTCGCTGTATTATCTTTTTTCTCTTTTGATGCAGGTCTAGGATCTGACTTTGTCCCCAAAATTGGTCTGCCTTCTTTTTTGGCTAAAAACTCGGCACGCAAATCGGCCAGTTTTAGATCCATTAGATCAGCGATGCGTTTGATTAGTGGATCTCTGTCAATCTTTACTTCTTCTTCATGTTTCGTCCGTCCCTCTGCCCCATAATCTCTTTGGCGAAGGCTGTTGACCTCCGCAGACAAACTTGTTAACTGAGATTTCAGGCTAGCGAGTTCTAAAGAAAGTGCACTGTTTTCTCTTTTTAAATTTTCTACATCGGTAGAAAACCTAAGTGCCAGTTCAGATGCAGCCGCAGAAGTGAAACGTGCTGCCATGCGTAAGCTTTGAGCTTGAGCACCTCTTAAGTTGCGGGAGCTGTCTGCAACCTTTTCGATGGTGACCAAGGACTCAGAAATTCGACCCCTTATTTCTTCAGAGGTGTAAGCTTTCAGTTCTTTTTGAATGTCCTCGACAGAGGGCAGTTCTTTTTTTGCCTTCATAGTTGACGCAGTCTCGAATGGATCCTTAATGTGTCCTTCGTCTACAGTCGGTTTTTTAGCCTTTCCCGGTTTACATAAGTAAGGCTGTCTTCTTTTTCGCGTTTGGCCTCCTGAGGTAGCAGTTGACGCGGTCGATGCGAGTGAACAGTCAGAAACATCTGCCTCACTCCCTTTTTCCGAGGGTTGAACAAAGATACACCCCTCTTCGCTTCCTTTTCCCGAGGGATGCGCAGAATCACGCATCTCCTCCTCTCCTAGCGGGCCTTCTAACCCTCTCATTTGACTTTTTTCATTTTCATTTTCCATGTCCGTCCCACGAGTATGGGGGAAATAATTGGTCCATCCGGGTGGTGCCCCCTGCACCCGGGTAAGCCTTAGCGTGACTCGCCACGGGGGTCGGCCGGTACCCTAGCGAGGTACGCACTAAGAGCTGAACAACCCATCAGCCATGCATCCCCTCACGGTGCGCCGCCGTTTGGGATTTGGGGTAATTTTTTATAGAGGTTTTCTACCTCGCAGTCCGGCTGGCTAAGGCAAGACTCTCGGTCCCGCTTGAAGCCGTGAGACATGTCCACGACACCCCAATGAGGGATTACGAGAAAGACGGTGGCTAGGTACCTATGCCTGCTTGGTGGAAGGGTAAGTTCACGCCAAGCTCGTCGCTGCCCCCTATTGCGCCCTTCGCTAGTCAGAAGGAACACGCAAAGGGGACACTTATCCCTTAGTCGCCTCTTACGACACCCACGGGAAGATATGGGGTGGTCACATTCTACTCTGCCGGGACCACACGGCACCAACGACAGCCGCCTAGGTGGTCGAGGGCGATCTTGGCGTCGTCCCAGCGCGCAGCGATGCTGGATGTGTGCCAGACAGCATGGCGCGCTCCATTTACCTGTAATCGGAGCTCATAAAAGTAATAGGAGTATAGCACGCCCTATACAAACGAAGTTAAGTTAATCTATATTTTATTCGAGACCAACCAGGCTCAACGTTAATTAGATTTGGCAAAAAGTACGACTCATAATATGCTCTACTCCCTTCGAAACTAATATCTGTGACTATCATTTGCCTTTGTAAGTTTGAAGAGAAAAAATACATAATAGTACCTACACTTACCTATACCAAAAATGTCCCGCATTTATGTAAAAGTTAGTTCTAAGAGTTCCTTAGATTAGAAGAGATGGAGGGTAGGTTTTTGTAAGGAACTTAGATAACTGAGATGATTCCTTCGAAAGAACTCTCAATTAAACAACAAGCCCTATAAGCCTATAGGCCTAGAGCGTGTCAATACAATGTAATCAACGTATGTTTACATGAATCAACAAAGTACTAAGTATATTTCTTTTGAATGTGGTTGTAAAAAAATCGCATTGTTATGGTGTTCCCTTACATTTTTGATTGATTAATGATAACTACCTACCCACGTACATATTGTGGGAGTCCGCGGGCCTAAACGATGAGAAATATGGCCTTGAGAGGCCACAGCTCGGTGTCATTCCATTAGTATTGTTTTTATTGTTATTAAAAGTTAATAGATTTGGTGGTGTTTGCGCCTTTTTTTTTTTCGATGACAAGATAGACTTTGACTGCGATCTCACCTGATGGTAAGTAACGATGCAGTCTAAGATAGTAGCAGACCTCTAGCGGACTAACTTTCAACCCGTACCTCTAATCTGTTTCTACACGCCATCGTGCTGGAGCTCTAAATCGCTTGGCGGCACATCTTTGTTGGTAGGGTGGTAACTAGCCACGGCCAAAGCCTCCCACCAGACCACACCAGAGATAATTCAGAAATTATAAATTCCCAAATTGGCTCCGCTGGGAATCGAACCAGAGACCTTCCAGTTTTAAGACCACAACACTCACCACTGCGCCAGGGAGGTTTGATCGTTAGACGAAGTCAAATGTGTAATGCGGGTTCTTCTCAAAGTAAGCCAGTATTTATATCCTTTCTAGTTTTAAGTTTTCCTCAATTTTTTGAATGTAAATTACAAATCAACAACCCCCTGCCAACTTATCAGTCATTTGATCCATGGAAAGGATCACGACCCTCAGATATGAGGAATACAAAACAGGAAGACAGAGGTAGGTTTATGTAAGGAACTTAGGAACCCTGTTCAAACATCGATAACTGATTGGTCGGACAGTACACAGAAACAATACGGAGGGTTTAGTAGAACAAACTTAATTAATAACATCAAACATGGCTCTAAGCCCCGTGTAGGTATTAGGCAAGACTACCACTGACTTCCGCATCACTGGTTCTGACTTAATCATGTTAAATTTAAGACGATTAGTATACAACTTCCCTCAGCTGGCTACAAGTATGATAGATACAAATATTAATAGCCCGACTAAATACTAATAAATTAAGCCTTAATAGCCCAACGGTTAAAGGTGTGGACTGAAAACTGAAAAGTCGCGGGTTCGAACCCCATCCGTTTCACTATTACCGTACCCATTCCTAACACAAGCTTTCCGCGTATTTGGAGGGGAGAGGAATATAAGTCAAGTTCAGCTTGGCTAATATTTAAGAAAAAAAATTTTAGGTAGGTACTTTACTAGGTTACTAGGTAGGTGGGTAGGCCCTAGACTATGTTCCTGGGGGAATTGAACACTTATTTTAATTTAATTGCCCAATAGCTTATTTTTCTATAATCGAAGCCTGATAGTTATTTGGCACTAATAAAAACTGTTGTAACCAGGCCTACCATCTCGCGGAATTTCCACTGCAAATTATGCAGATTTCCTCTGCGAGGTAAACGTAGTCCTGTTGAGAGAGTTGGAACCCTCCTTCCTTAAAACAAGTTCTTATGTAATTGGACGTAAACATAATTGAGGTGGAACCATCCATATAAATGTAATGGGATATATGTATCTATGTCGATGGGTGTAATTTATTGTTGGTTTACTCCAGTCTAAATGCTGACATTTATAGAGCGTGCTCTAACTCAGTTTAGACTCAAGATAGAGGTTAAAACGAGGCACAAATATGCTCTGACATAAACCTGTCTCGTTTTAACTCTCTGTCTTGAGTCTGAGCTGAGTGAGAGAGCTGTCTATAGATTTCAGCCTAAGACAAGTTACTTAGAAAGGAGAATTCTTACTTAAAGGTAAAACGCTTTTTGTTGTTTTAGTTAATTATTCAACTTTCCCTCATAAATATTCTGCATTAAAATCATGTGAAAATGTTTCAACGCAACAAGCAAGTTATTGTTACGGCCATTTCACTGGTATCGCATTATCTAATCAGCGATAATACGAGGATTGAGGGCTTTTTCATGTTATACAACTATAGGTATGAAACGAATTTTCTTTTATCTTTATTTGATAAGATTTCCGTATCTACCTAGGTACCTAGGGCTATTTGGAGCAAACTCTTTCTAGAAAGCACGGTTTATGGAAAAACACAAACTGTCCTGATAGATATCTATTATAAATTATGATCGTAGTACTCGTAGGTACCTATACCTATTTGCGTGGATTACAGGATTCATCTATTTCAGATCTCCACAGAGATTGGCCCCCCCCCATATAATAGGAGATATTATAGTGCACAAGTGTGTACGCAAATGCAGGTGTACTCTCTATTCCCTTACACTCGTAGTCCGATGGCACGGAAATCTGACACGACCGGAGAGAAATTAGGCGCAGGACCTACGGCTTTACATGCTTTCCGAGGCACTGGGGTTATCCTATTCTGCCGTCCTAAAGCTAAAATGTCGTTAATTACCAAAACGCGAGAATCCAAAGAGCGGGAAATGAAATGAAGAAATGAAGCCATTTGATAACTTTATCTTTTTTATATCAAAATTGTCTTTTTTTTTGTTTTTATCAAATTTTTTTGATTGCTATATCAAAAACTACAGCAGAAGAATACCGATTAGATGGATCGATAGAGAATTTTTTTTTAAATAAGATAGAATTAAAAAATTGTATTTGGCAAATGTTGGTTAATGATGTTAAGGAGGGCATCAGTAAGGGTAGGCCCTTGGGCCGATCTCTGTTCCTAGGAAACTATGTGACAATTAATACAACATTATACCTTTCTACCTAGCTTAGCTGTTAACAAATAGTAAAGAAACCGATAATATCTAATCTCCTATAAATAATTTATTTCAAAGAAGGAGAAAACTGCATCCGTTCAAACTTCAACTCAAGCGTATCGATGAAAGAAATTGAAAGAAAGCATTTCCGATCACTTTTCCGTTGTACATTATTACGCTCACAAATTGCCTTTGCGTGTGATACACCCATCAGATTCTTCTACCTATTTATCCGGAAAGCTGGTGAAATAATTATGCATAAGACGTACCACCAAGCGGTTTAGCGTAACGGCACGATGGCGTGTAGAATAGGGTTATGAGTACACTGTCATACCCCTTCCAAGTAATATTATGTCTTTTCAGCTATAACACGCATGCTTTTTTTTATGCTATTGCATAGCTTCTATCGCGGGCCTTGAGCGTGGAGACCGAATCCAGAAATTCCGTAACGAAAATAACCAGACACGGGACTCCTCTCACCGCTAGATAGCGTTGATAAAAATGCTATGCAATAGCTTTACCCGAGTCCCCGAGTGCCACACGTCTTTTTTGTAATATATACCTAAGTTGTAATGTGTAATGAATTTAGTCATTGATTTAGTGTTAGTCAAATTTTGTATTTTTTTTAAATATTTTTGTGTGTGCTAAGCTGAATAAATGTTTATTTATTTATTTAAATAATGATATTGAGATAGGTCAGGTGTATTGTCTGGTGAGAGGCTCTGGTCATGTCTCGATCCTGCGTCATCTATCCTATTCCTTATCCTATTTCCTATCCTATTATCCTATTAATATCCTATTTATTAATATTATAAATGTGAAAGTTTGTATGTTTGTTACTCAATCACGCTGCAACGACTGAATCGATTTGGCTGAAAGGACATGACCAGTGGAGCAAAGGGCTCTCGCCTAGGTGTCAAAAATCAACGTGCAGCAAAGATTGTTTTATTTTTGGAATTCTTATATTCTATAGTTTTCAGATAAAAAACTTTCAGGGGTCTAAAGGCTCGGAAAAATGAGAAAAAAAATAGAAAAGTTTTACGGAATAACTCTGCCTTTCGATACTAGAGGGCGCTAATTACTGTGGTTACCAAGTCTAAAACGTTAAAATCAACGTGCAATAATAATAGTTTTATTTTTGTTATTGTTATATTCTGTAGTTTTCAGAGATGAAAGTTTTAGGAGCCTGAAGCCTTGAAAACTGAGAAAAAATAAGAAAACTTTTCAAAAAATACCTCTTCCTTTCGATACAAGATGGCGTTAAGATATGTTT
Organism: Hipparchia sbordonii; assembly: GCA_038048805.1. Lineage (NCBI taxonomy): Eukaryota > Metazoa > Arthropoda > Insecta > Lepidoptera > Nymphalidae > Hipparchia > Hipparchia sbordonii. Next base: position 9,445,061 of record CM076110.1, read on the forward strand.
ATGGAGTCGTAAGAATAATTTTCTGCTATTAAACATGCCATCTATGCGCAAAGCTGCTTAGAAAAAAATTGCTTAATATTTTTGTACAGATCCTAGGACACGGAATAATACAACTTTATTTGCACGAATAATTTAATTTTTCAATAGACAAGCGCTATCTAGTGTCGCGAAGCGGAATTTCTCTTTACTATTTAAGTGCGTGATACACATGCTTGTTACTCGCACAAAAATATGCCAGTTACAAGCAATAATGAGCTACTCGCATGTGTATCGAGATTCTGCCAGTAACTCACGTGCCAGAGCAAAGCATACGAATGGCTCGCAAGCCGTTTGATTTTTTCCCCTTGAAGGGAAGTGGGACGGGAGATTCGTATTGCCAGCTACAAATACGCGAAACAAGGGGCTGATTCTGTAACTCAGTGCCTATCAACGACGATAGGCATTTTTTATCCATTGAAGGTTTGAAGAGAAATATGATTTACTTTTTCATAGTAAACCTTCAATGGATAAAAAATATATGTCAGTGGCTTTCATTTTTTGATAGGCACTGAGTTACAGAATCGAAGGCAGGTCGTAACGTATTTGCTTGTAAATCGCAACTCTCAACTATCTGCCAAGATCTTATTAATTTTTGTGCTTGTTTTTTGCCTAATATAATTGCGAGTTGTATTGTAACACTATTTATTTCTTCATTTTGTGAACTTCAACTCGCATGTCATTGGCAAGGTCATTCGCAAGCATGTATGTCACGCGCTGATATTCTGTCAGTACCTGGCATGCCAGCTTACCAGCACCTAGCATACCATCCACTAGCATGTGTATCACGGGCATTAATACAAGTGAGCGGAAATGAAGTATGAAGTAGTGCATTAAAGAGAAAGCGGAAACAATAAACATTCTGGTTTTTTTTGATATTTTAAATCATGCCTTTATCGGAATAATAAATCCATAGTAAATTAGGCCTCAATTTTTTAATCTTTCTGTAAAAGCTGTAACCTTGCACATTTTCCCCATCCCAAGGGCAATCACTGGTCATGTCCTTTGGCACAGAGATAGATTATAGACTGAAATAGCACATAGACTACTTTTTATTCCACAAAATAAGAGAGTTCCCGCGGGAATCCAAAAAAACCCAATACACGCGAACTAAGTCGCGGGCATCATCTAGTATTTTATAGTAAGTAGGTACTTACCTTTAAAGAAGGCACATCACATTTCGCAAACATACATAAATAACATTGTATTTGTAATGACGTCAACTAGCGGCGGTGGTAACTGATCTTCAGCGAATTCTGCGTAAACTGCGTACGTGATTGTATCGGTACATCGATATGCGCACGCGTCGCAAAAGTCAACAAACGAATTTACCAAACTGTGAAAATTTTATCAGAACAACTTTCTGACTGATTTACCCTCGATTACCTATAGAATTCGGGAGTACCTATTGCTTAGAATGGATTGAGAAAATAAATAATCTATCGCGTGGATATGTTTGCTACTAACTAGGGTTGCCAGATTTTTTTTAGCCTATAAGGGACAAATGGTTAAATGGGCAAAGAAATACGGGATTTCAGTTTTTTACTCGGGACAAATGAAAAAATATTTTTTTTGTGTCATGTTTTATTATTTTTTATATTTTTCCGAGGATCGAGTCAGTTTTAACATTATCATTCTGACACTAACACTGTCATTGGTCGATGCGGGCTGTGAGTGCAAGTTAGTAGCGAGACGAGTACGTTTTACGAACATTGCGTGTGTGAATACTTAGATCGATTTCATAATGAAAAACGACGTACCTACGGTTCACATACGGGACAGTCAGTCCCGCCGGGACATGTTAAACTATGCCTAAAATACGGGATGTCCCGGGAAATACGGGACGTCTGGCAACGCTCGCGCTACTACTAACTGTCATTTTTAGACGACCGGTACGTGACAAAAAAAAATAATAAGTGTCGTTGGTGCCTAGGTAATTTTGGTCTCTAAAAGCTTTTAAGCGAAATCGTTTTTCAAACGACATTAGTAAAATTCAATAACTATAAAACGAGCATAAAAAGACCTTGTTGGAAGATTTAATCACCTCACCTACGCCTTTTAAGACCATGTTGAGGCATTGACGTTTAGGATTGAACCGAGTACAATCATAGCGAAAAACGTTCAAATATCAATATATACAATACAAACAAACACACACATTCACAAGCACGCACGCTCGCACGCACGCATACACGCCCACACGCCAAATTTCGTCAGTTCAAGTCATCCCGACTACGTTATGATTTTTAACCGACTTCCAAAAAGGAGGAGGTTATCAATTCGGCCGGTATTTTTTTTTCTATGTAAGTCCACCGATTACTACGGGGTTTCTGGACCGATTCACGCAATTTTCTTTTTAATCGACAAAGGAAGCTCACGAAATGGTCCCATAAAAATTTTTACTAACTCTTCAAGCCATCAGGCTTGAAGAGTTGAAAACAGACCCCATAATTTAAAGTCCCTCTGCAGCTGATGCTGCAGAGGGACTTTAAATTATGGGGTTTTAGGAACTGTCGTTTACGAATTGGTATGTTTGGCCTTTTTAAAACTTTTATTCTTGTTGATTACTAAATGAACTTCGTAAAGTTTTTCTCTCGACTGTACCTATCGCCTATTGCTTACATTTAGTAAGGGCTTTCTAATGCAACTTTTACGAGCTATCCCTGTACACTTTTGTTTTTATGTCTCGTCCAACGTCTCTAAGTGAAACGTGGTGAAGTTTAGAGTTTATGTTCTACGTTTATTGCTTGTGTAAATGCGTATCGAGGGCCCTTGTTACAGCAGATGTAAAAGGTCGTATCTTTTCTCGTGTTAACAGTTGTATTTTGACTTACAACTAGGTATTTAAAGTGCTTAACTTTAAAAACATGAATTCTAAGCTTAATACCGACTGAATTTACCGACGACTTTAGGTAGGTACATTCAAAAAGCTAGATTTTATAATCTCAGTTTCTATAAATTAATAGAACTACGACAGAAAACCGAAAACCATTAAAATTCAAGCAAAAAGAAAACAATTGAAAGTATTACGTGATTCCAATTCATTTTCCTATCTAGCAATCTGGAACTAGGAAGTCTAGCGACCTTCACGCCTAACGGCCCAAATACAAGTAGAACAGAAGAAAGGAACTTTTTGTTAGGTACTTGAACCTAGTACCTATTTGCATTTGAAAGGATGGGGTTTTCATTAGATCGTCTTAAAAAAGTTTGTCACTGCCTCAGTAGGTATATATCTATTTTCATTTAGGAGCATAATAAAAAGGTCATTTTATTTTCCGTTTTTTTAGTCGCTTTAATTTTTATTTAAAAATTTGTTAATTTTTTAAAATTTTTAGTGGCTGATTTTACTTTGAGGCATAATTTATTATTCGATAAAAAAAGAATCATAGGAAACGGATTACCCGGTACTACTAAGTTACGTATTACGAGTAGGTAGGTATATCGGTTAAGGGGTAAACCTTGTGCGACTATCCTTAGGTGTGGAATTTATTATTCAAAAAATGGGACCATCGACTTTTTCGAGGAGTATCTAATAAAAAAGAATTATCAAAATCGGATCACCCAGTACAAAGTTATATTTGATAGAATTGGGAAAACCGTGTGCACCTACTTATCCTTTAAATAAACGTCAAATTTGGACGACTGCGAAAAGTTATGCGTGGTCATAAATAAAAAAAAAATTAAATAAAAAACAAATAAACCTACGCGATGAATTGAGAACCTCCTCCTTATTTTTTTCGTCGGTTGAAAATTATAATAAAACAATAACTGCACGGCGTTAAAAAGGAAGACTGATCTACTAGTAGTGACATCTAGTAATGAGTAGATGTATCATTAATAATTATTTTTTAGCGCCATCTATCGTTGAAAAGCTAAAAAGATTATACCTAAAGTACGCACTAGATGGCGCATGGCAATAGTTAAATATTGTATTTCATTTTTATTTTGTTTTTAAATAATATTATCTACAATGTCTTGGATTGTAATTGAAGTATTAATTGTTATTAAAAAATGTACTGTGATGTTAAAAATTCAAGATAAGATGAATTTATTAGTACGACGAAAAAAATCGTTTTGTTCATACACCACGTTTTTTAAATTTTTTTGAGTAGGTACTTAATTTATTTACAGTTTATAGGTTATAGCAGCAGAAAAGTTATATAATTATTAAGTCATAATTTTACATTGTACTATTATGAATACTATTATGTAATTTGGTACTATACTCTACAAGCTGCGGTGTCCGAGTGGTTAAGGAGATGGACTTGAAATCCATTGGGTTCTACCCGCACAGGTTCGAATCCTGTCCGCAGCGATCTTTTGTGATTATGTAGATACGAAATACAATTTTTGAAAAAGTTAATTTGATTAATTACAAAGTTAAATAAAAATGGATCACAATAATAATTAAGACTTAATTCGTTTTTTTTAATAATAATTATATTTACACGTTAATATGAAAAATCGACCAAGTGCGAGTTGGAGTTGGAGTTGGGTTCCGTACCATCGTAACAGCGATTGTTAAGGTCGAGCAAAAATTTTTTTAATTATTTTATTTATTTATGAGTTTTATGACCCCTCTTTGTTTTTTATTTTATTTTCATTATTTTTAATTATAGCGGTAATACATATACACATTCTTTGAAAATTTCAAGTACTATTACGGTTCATGAGATACAGTCCGCTGACAGACGGATAGACGGACAGACGTTGGCACCGTTGGTTTGGGTACGGAACACTTAAAATGTTTTTGGATCTAAATGTTGATGTTACTAATGTTGAAATTCGTCAAAAGTAATATAAAAAAAAATTGGAAAAAGGAATAAAAAAAATCAAGAATTAAAAAAAGAATTCCTTCGAACCGGATTTGAACCAGTGACCTATGGATGACAGTTTTATAATTTTCCTCTACAGTCCACCGCTCTACCAACTGAGCTATCGAAGGTTGATGTTTGAGTGTAAAATTATACATTGATACATAAAGCAGTAAGATATATTCACATTACGTCATAATGATAAGTATTGAGCGTTGAATTTACGGGTCACCAGCTACGTGACGTCAGCTCAGGTAAGCCACCTTATTTCTTACCTAGAAATGTTACGTCATTACTCTTTGGTGAGAATTTTTGGATTAATTTTATTTTGTCAGCAAAACCAGAATTCTTGTAGCCTTAGTTCGCCTTCATGAAACAAATAATTTGGAATTTGAAAAGGCTTTGTTGGGAATGGAAATGAATTTATAACCCAACTAGTTGATGCTCGCGACCTCGTTCGCATGGATTAAGTTTTTTAATTTCCGTGGGAACTCTATTTTTGGGATAAAATGTAGTCTATGTGTTATACCAGACAATAATTTATCACTGTGCCATATTTCAGCCAAATCGGCTCAGCCGTTGCGACGTGATTGAGTAACAAACATCCAAACATCCACACTTTCACATTTATAATATTTGTTTCTTTCTTCTTTTCTTTGGTGAATGGCTTTTTAATATTTGTTTATTAAAAATTATACCTGCGCAGATGAAGTCGCGGGCAACCGCTAGTCTACAATAATATAAGAAAGGATATTAGTTCAGTGTTCCGCCCATTGCTATTCGAAAAGCTATGTCGGTAACTGTAGTTCTCCTACGGATCTATTCCTTTTTGATTTGAACACACAGATAATCTAAATCATCCGCTGAGCTTCCCAAGTATACACCTAATAATAATCTAAATATATAAAACGCAAAGGTGACTAACTAACTGACTGATTGATTGACTGATTGATTGATTGACTGACTGACTGATCTATCAACGCACAGGTCTAACTGCTGGACGGATCGGGCTGAAATTTGGCATACAGATAGCTATTATGATGTAGGCATCCGCAAAGAAAGAATTTTTGAAAATTAAGCCTCTAAGGGGTAAAATAGACATTTGAAAAATCGAAGTTAAGCCGCGAGCGAAGCCGCAGGCAAAAGCTAGTAATTAATAATATTCTAAATTATAATACACGTACTTAAGTTATAACAGCGCCCATCGATAGATCTAAACAGTGGAGATATTTTAATCTCCATTGTTTGCATACGATGCGGCCACAGCTCTTGAACCCTGCGGGTCAACAATCCCGCGCTAAATAGATCCGATAAAAATATCTTAGCCTATGCAAATCTACATCGAAATAACCTTTCGCGACATCTTACTAATAATTACTAATATTTATATATATAAAATTCAAAGTCCTGACTGACTGACTGACTGAGATATCAACGCACAGCCTAAACTACTGAAGTTAGAAACTTGAAATTTTTACAGTTGGTTCCTTTTATGACGTAAGCACACACTAAGGAAGGATTTTTGAAAATTCAACCCCTAAGGTGGTAAAATAGGGGTTTGAAAAATCGAACTTAACGTGAGCAAAGCCGCGAGCAAAAGCTAGTAATATTATAAATTCGAAAGTGTGTTTATTTGTTGGTTTATTGAGATTGATCTTGAGAGTGACATAGGCTAATTTTTATCCCGGAAAATCAGAGTTCCAGCGGGAATTAAAAAACTAAATCCACGCGGACGAAGTCGCGGGCATGAACTAGTCTAAATAAATAAAAGGAAAAGATGACTGACTGAATGATTGATTGACTGACTGACTGATCTATCAACGTACATCTCAAACTACTGGCTGTTTACGCTGTTTAGCATACAGATAGCTATTATGACATAGGCAAGAAAGGATTTTTAAAACTTCAACCCCTAAGGGGACAAAATAGGTGTTTGAAATATGGAACTTGACGTGAGCAAAGCCGCGAGTTTAAGCTAGTATTATACTAAATGCGAGTGTGTTTGTTTGTTGGTTTGCCCGTAAATCACGCTGCAACAGAGCTACAGACCAACATGATTTTTTAAATGGGTAGATACATAAATATAGTTGAAGACATAAACCTAGGTATAAAGAAGATTCATGCCAGAAAATCAAAGAGTTTCTTACCGCGGGATTTCTAAAACTAAATTCACGTGAACGAAGTCACGGGCGTCGGCTAGTATATAAAATAAGTAGGTAAATAAATAATTCAATGACTTCTGTAGTAGGTACTTACTGCTTAGGTTAACAGCGAATATACAGGACATTAACAGGTAATAGGAACGAAGCCCGAAACGCTTCTGACGGAATTTACGTCGTCACTCTTCCGTAACGTAATTTACGCCGTCTTCCTGCCGCAAAAGTATTTGTAATAGGTACGGGTTGCTCGGCGTCGAGGGTTAAAACTTAAAACTTGGTTAAAACCAATCAAAGTGATGTTGCTATCTGAGAATCTGAATGACAATGTACTATAGAAAGAAAATATTGGGTGTATTCATTAGATGCTAAATAGGTTCTGAAAGGTCTCGTGGAAGAAAATAGATGATAGCGTTCTGGAATTTGGTTGTTCCATGGTGTGAGATTTTTGTGTGGAATTAGTTACGTCTACAATATCGGCGACGTAAATTCAGTCAGGTGTTTCTTGAATAATTTTACTGTGATGTGTGAGTAATTCCTGGTTAAGTTTATGGAAGAGCTTTATAATTTTTTCTCCTGAGTACAGACTATGTCCACATAGTTCTAGAGGACGTTACCTATTCTGTAATGACTTTAGTATCGAGATTATCACACTCTGATACCGAACATTGCAGATATACTAAATTAGCTGAAATCAGAAATGAAGAGATTTGGAGAAGGTCCAGAGTCAACGACGTAGTTAACAAGCTGCAAAGTTGAAGTGGTAATGAGCAGTTAGGTCAAACAGTTGATGGACGTTAGGATCCCAAGGTTCTGAAATGATAATCTTGCTCCTGAAAGCAAATTTCCTGCATATCCATAGGGTCGATTAAGTAGTCGGTATATCAGGCATATCGCAGGGAGCCGCTGCAGGCTACAAGATGAATATAGCAAGTTATATGGAAGTCTCTACAGGATACATTTGTGCTGCAGAGTACATCTATTGCTGAAGCACCTGAAATATTTAATAGAAATTAGCGCAGCTTTTCAAAAATTTAATCAAATGCTATGGAACGAAATTAAAATTATATCTACTAGGCTACTAGGTATGCATTCTTGAAAGAACAATCCTATTATTCATTACAACTGACCTGACACAGTCGGGAGCAAATGCTAATTTTCTGTGAGTCAAGGCTCACCAAAACTCATTTTGCGCAACCGTAGATGCAAGGCTGTGCCTGTTTCTGCTTCAAAAATTTGTCTAATAGCGCGTTCATCCCGCTCTTTGGCACATTGACGTCATCAGCTCCACGGCACAGCCTCCGCCGTATTGTCAAACACATATTTAATTACCAACGTGTGCAGTGCGGCACGCGCAAACCCAACTCGAAGATGACCGAAGATCCGCCCCAAATTTGGACCAAAAACGTCTCTGTTTGACCTAAGATTGGTCACGTTTTCGGGAGAAGTGCACGCGGTGGTTAGGATGTTCTTCCAAGGGAGATGCGGGGTGAATTTCGGCCGATCCTTGCTTCTTATCGCGCCTGCGCAAAAAACGTTCGGGCGCGTATATCAGTCAAAGTAAGGCGGCGCGCCGGCTAGCGCGCTCGCCTGGCGTACTGCCTCGAGCTCCCTCACCTTCTCCTCTGAAGCCGGGAGCAGTTTCCTCAATAAAAAGATGCCCTCAAACATGTTTATTGAATGTGTGTGTTACCGCAATATGTCAATTTAGCCGCATAACGCATGTAAATGAACACGTGATTGCGTTGCCCGTAGTGTCTTCCTTTGTAGTGTGATTGACTCTAGTGCTGGTTGTTTTTGTGAGGTGAGTTTTAGTGGCTAAGGTCGAAGGTTACCCTTGTGAAATGGCACATGCATATGGACCTTCACGAGGCAAATTACACTTCGCGTGCCGGGCACAAAGAATCATTCAACATGGTCATGCATTTTCAGGGTAAAGTTGAACTGTGTATTGTGCAGCGCACCTAATACATGTATTGAGTGGATGATAACAAAACATCATCACCATTATCTTCTTCAGCAACCCATCAATAGTTCTCTACTAACCGCAGATCTCTTCTCAGAGAAAGGTTACAATTAATAGGAATAAGTAATAACAAAATATGATAAAATAATATGCTTAAGCAAGAGCTTTAAAATATTTTATTTTTGAATTGAACTTTCAATTAGTAATTACTTATTTGATTTTGAGCGGTTGCTTCATTGCGACTTTCAGTCAGTAGAAGGCCATTTTTAATAGGAACCTACAATACTAAATCTAATTGCCTAATGTATGTAGGTACCTACTTACTATTAGCAAATGATCTTCGCTTGACCAAATACTTTTCAATATCGTTTAAATTTACTCGTAGATACCTACTGTTACTGTTTCATCATATTACGTCAACAAAGTATCTTGACGATGTTATGATATAATTTATGAAGATTTTTATGCTCGATTATTTTCATTAAAAAGACTTTTACCAAATAATAGTAAAGTAATTCTTTTATTTTTTCAAATATTTTTGCACAAAAATGCAAATACTATTTCAGTTTAACTTCGTTTTGAGTTGACCTTTCATATAGTGCCTGTTATGTTTGTTTTCAATAAATTCTCTGCTGTCCGTTGGTAGTTTGGGCATACCTACTTACCAAAAAATAATAAAATATTAAATTCAACTTCTATTAAATAATCTTTGATGTTTGATATGTGTTGGTCGATGAATTTTACTTCTTACTAATATTATAAATACGAAAGTGTGTTTATTCCTTGGTTTGTCCTTCAGTTATGCTGCAACAGAGTCAAGAATTGAAGTGATTTTTGCACAGGTATATTTGAGGACCCGGCGAGTGATATAGGCTACTTTTATCCCGGAAAATTAAAAAGTTCCCGCAGGATTTGAAAAACTAAATAAACGCGGGCGTAGTCGCAGGCACGAGCTATAAACGTTCCAATCCTAATGATTAAAATATAATCCGAACGTTATATTTAACATAACCCTTTATCACAAAGGTCTTTGGCAAACTGTCAAGGCAATACAATCGCCCTTTCCAAAGGGCACAATGACGGAATTCGCGACCTAACATTCAATTAGGGTCACAACACACAGCGTCCCGTCGTCAATCTATTTCAAAGGGATTTTTCAATTCCGTTTAAACCTTTTTTTTTGTTCTTTTAATTTTCGAGGCGAGGCAGTATTTGTATATATAAAATTCAAAGTCCTGATTGACTGACTGATTAACTTATATATTATCAACGCAGTCTAAACCGCTAGAGTTAGAAGTTTAAAATTTTGATTTTTGACAGTAGACAGTTTCCTTTTATAACCTTATAACGTAGACACCCTCTCTGTTTTCCGGGATAAACTATATCATTAAAATAAATCACGTCGCATGATTGAAGGACAAACCAACAAAAAAATACTTTCTCACATATAAAAATAGTAAGCATAGACAAAATTTAATTTTCTTTTGAGTTCAATAACTTTACTGGCACGGGTTTCCCATATTTCTATTCTGTCATTCTTGTTAACTTTTGGTCCCCAACCAACTTCTGAGTATGACGTTTCGTGACTTGAAACTTCTCGAAAAGTATAAGGCATGATTTAGACCACAATAGTATGTACTATTATAAGGGTCTTTTTTTTCGTAAATTCTATGGAACTCGTAATAACAGTCGGTAACAAAATGAGGATTTGTAGGACCATGCAGATAAATGTAGGTTTACATTTGATGACAAGATAGCCCTTGACGATCTCACCTGATGGTCGGTGCAGCCTAAAATGGTAGAAGGGTATGGCAGTGTACATTTAACCCCTAATCGGTTCCTACTCGCCATCGTACCGGAACGCTAAATCGCTTATTGGCGTTTCTTCTGTGATGGTACGGTGGTATCTAGACATAGCCAAAGCCTACCACATTAGAAATAATTAAGAAATTATAAATCAATCATTTCAAGCCGTTGCCCCTTATGAAGGACTAATAAACCAAGAAACAAACATAATCACATTTAGGTATAATATTATAGTAAGGATTAATTAAAGATTTTAGTAGTACTACATCTCATGAATGAATGAATGAATATCCTATTTTCATACACCACTTATCATGGAGAACAGCAAAACAATCACAACAAGGAATGCAATTTGAACCGGTCTCCACCAGGCAACCAAAATTAATTTTTATGTATTTATTTATCATTTTCTAAATAAATTAATTTGGTTTAGTTTTTAATCAATTTAATTGATTTTATCCGTCGCGATTATCAATTAAATTGATGAAAAAGTACCGAAATTTCAATTTACGTCAAGGTAAATCGACATTATTTGACTTGACAAAAAAGTCATGGTTTCAAGTCACGGTTGATTAATATTTTTTCTGTTTATTTACGTCTGTTTAAAGTATTGATTGGATTTCATGTAACTGGCGCTTGACGAATACCTGGCATTGAGACATTACGTAAAAGAACGGTCGTTTGTAAACCTTTTCAACCTTATAATCTTTCAGAATTACATAAGTTGTATTAAAGCTGTATGTTTAGAAGGTCAAGTGGAACGTGGTTATTTATAAAATGTACGTCTGTTTACAATGGTATTAGGAATCCCAATAGCATTAAGTTAGAATAAATCTCAGGAAACTCGCAGAGAGATCGTCTAAAGAACACCATGTCGTTATTTTTGCACTTTTCATAAAAACGACAATTTAAGGATTTACTTATCTATATATATAAAATTCAAAGTCCTGACTGACTGACTGACTGAGATATCAACGCACAGCCTAAACTACTGAAGTGAGAAACTTGAAATTTTTACAGTTGGTTCCTTTTATGACGGAGGCGCACACTAAGAAAGGATTATTGGAAATTCAACCCCTAAGGGGTTTAAATAGGGGATGGAAGTTTATATGAAAGTCCGTCATTTTTCAAGCTGTTTCCATCAAAGTTGGTATTAGAGCTTTCAGTTAAAAATAAAGAAGTACGTGTGTCACAGTTTTTGAAAATTCCACCCCAATACCTAATTCCACGCGGACGAAGTCGCGGGGGCAAAAGCTAGTCTACTATATCTCCGTCCTTACGAAATGTACAATAACTTACTACATATTATTTTTGCACTTTTCATAAAGACGACAATTTAAGGATTTACTTATCCTTAAATATCGTGATCGTTATCCTTACTAGACCTAACTAATCCTTATCCTTGCTAATATTATAAATGCGAAAGTGTGTTTGTTTGTTGGTTTGTCCTTCAATAACGCTGCAACGATGCTACGGATCGACGTGATTTTTCCTGCTGCTGAACCTGCTAGATTTCGTATGTAAAGTTACATCGGCAATGAAAGTTGAAAAGCTCTGGATACTCAACCCAGTTTTTCTTAAAACATGTACCTACTTACCTAAGTTCGAAAAGTCGAGAGAAAAATCTTATGCGCAGTCACGCTGCTCTTTGCATAGAAACACTTTTATTAGGCGGACCCATTTTCCTTTTCTACTTCAAGTAGGAAAATGGTAGTCTTTAGTAGGCATATACCTGCCTCGTGCCTACTCAGATTTTTTGAGACACACGAAAAAGATTTATGTTGGAACATTTTATTTATATACTAGCTTTTGCCCCCGCGACTTCGTCCGCGTGGAATTAGATTTTGGGGTGGAATTTTCAAAAACTGTGACACACGTACTTCTTTATTTTTAACTGAAAGCTCTAGTACCAACTTTGATGGAAACAGCTTGAAAAATGACGGACTTTCATATAAACTTCCATCCCCTATTTAAACCCCTTAGGGGTGGAATTTCCAATAATCCTTTCTTAGTGTGCGCCTACGTCATAAAAGGAACCAACCGTAAAAATTTTAAGTTTCTAACTTCAGTAGTTTAGGCTGTGCGTTGATATCTCAGTCAGTCAGTCAGTCAGTCAGGACTTTGAATTTTATATATATAGATATATGTGGGAGCCAAGGCAGAAGGCAGTACACACTTTATAAATCGATTTTTTTTTGTAGACTAGCGGTTACCCGCGACATCGTTCACGTTGAGTTCGATTTTCCTAACCCCTATTTTACCCCTTAGGGGATGAATTTTCATAAATCCTTTCTTAGCGGATGCCTATGTTACAAAAACTATCTGCAAATTTTCAGCCCAATCCGTCCAATGGTTTGACCTGTACGTTTATACATCAGTCAGATAGTCACATTTTCCTTTTATATATTTAAATGTATGTGCGAGCCAAGGCAGTGCACACTTTATAAATCGGTTATAAATCGGTTTTAGTTGCTAAGAGATTTTTTAAGAAATTTGCAAGGCCCTTATCCTACTATTTTACTAATATAATAAATGCGAAAGTTTGGATTTATAGATGGATGGATGTTTGTTACTTAATCACGTCGCAACGACTGAACCGATTTGGCTGAAATTTGGCACAGAGACAGATTATACTCTGGGATACACATAGTACACATATGCTACTTTTTATCACGGAAAATAAGCGAGTTCCTGCAGGAAACAATAAACCTTAATTTACGCGGACGAAGTCGCGGGCATCATTTAATAAAAAAATAAAAAACAAAACAAACTTGTACTATCCGTACAGTTAAAGAATGGTTTTAGAAATGGCGGCTCATTATGCCGGTACTGTCAGCATACACGGGATCTATAGCGAGCGACAATCCGCTAATAATCAATAAATTATAACATAATAAAAAATAATATAAACGTTATATATATTTTTTAATTCAAATAATGTAATCATTTTTGGCTTTATTTAAGAACTAGATGATGCCCGCGACTTCGTCCGCGCGGATAAAGGTTTTTTGATTCCCGCGGGAACTCTTTAATTTTCCGGGATAAAAAGTAGCCTATGTTTTAATCCTGGGAATGAGCTATCTCCATTCCAAATTTCAGCCAAATCGGTTCATGCGTTGTGGCGCAAAGGAGTAACAAACATACACACATACACAAACACATACACGTACAAACTTTCACCTTTATAATATTAGTGTGTTGTGATTAAAATAATCTTGTAAAATTATGTTGTACACGCTGTTGATTACCAATAAATAAATAAATAAAGACGGTCATTTTATCGGTTTATTGTTGTTGTCCGTACCGGCGAGTGTGAGTATAGATAGCGACAGTGTGCGAGTGAGAGGTGAACAGAAGCGACGCCATTTTCAAACCCATTCTTTAATTGTACGAGTAGTACACTTCATTTCAATAGACCTCGCTCACCATTGCTCAAAGGAGCTTGACAAAATTGTACCCTCTTAAAGTTGTATAGGGCCTTAGGGGATTGTATTCATATTTCATAAATAAAATCTCGAATACACCACACGTTAGTCGCAATCCATATTAACCTGTGATATAACATAAAAATGCTACCTTATATCGGACAGCTGGTAATGAAGTGGCTATTTACCGCGTTGCGGTGTGCCCGGATGCGGTTGTGACGTCACGAACCCGGCTTTACTGACTAAACTTTGCGGCTTGGGTTACTAGTTCAGCTGACAAACTTTTACATACACACTGGTACAAAACATATAGATTTGATAATTTATATTATATTTAGATTTGATATTTTATATTATAGCAATGATAGGAGCAATGAGATAAACCATAGACAATAAAATAAACGACTAAACGTTTCAAATGTTTAATAATAATTGACCCAAGAGACACACACATCTTTATATTGTAAGGTATTCGCATTTCACTAACATCGAGCGAACCTCTGAAACTTCGAAGATTTATTATTCCCTCGTGAGATCTATAAGCCTTTAAGAAGGCTTCGAGATTTCCTGCAATACATAAAATAATCATCGAACACAACTGACCTGTATTAAACATAACCCCAACAGGCTTTAGATGCCGTGAAAATGAAGCAACTTAAATATCACCATTTTGAAGGTAATTACTAATAGACGACTGAAATCTATAGCCAGCACTAGGGTTGCCAGACGTCCCGTATTTCCCGGGACATCCCGTATTTTAGGCATAGTTTAAAATGTCCCGGCGGGACTGACTCTGTCCCGTATTTGAACTGTACGTCGTTTTTCATAATGAAATCGATCTACGTAGGTATTCACACACGCAACGTTCGTAAAACGTACTCGTCTCGCTACTAACTCGTACTCGCAGCCCGCATCGACCAATGACAGTGTTAGTGTCAGAATGACAATGTTAAAACTGACTCGATCCTCGGAAAAATATAAAAAATAATAAAAAATGACACTAAATAATTTTGTTTTTTATTTGTCCCGGGTAAAAAACTGAAATCCCGTATTTATTTGCCCATTTAACCATTTGTCCCTTATAGGCTGAAAAAAAATCTGGCAACCCTAGCCAGCACTCTCAGTCAGCTCTGACTTAAGATAAGAGATAAAACGAGACAGAATTATGTCAGAGCATATTTGTGTCTCGTTTTAATTCTATCTTAAGTCTGAGCTGAGTCAAAGCATGCTCTATAGATCTCGGCATTAGACCATTCAACAGAAGTGAGATGAAGGACCACGGAACTGAATGTTAAATTGTGAATTGGAATATGACATTTCCCAGGACGTTTAGTTCGGTGCTTTGAATCTGCACAGGACTCAGCTATCGTTTACTGGAATATATCATAGCCATTCTAGCATATTAGTATTAGAGAGGTCTATGTTGAACACCAATTTGAAAAAGCTTTACCTCGACAAAAAGACGTGTGGCACTCGGGGACTGCCGCGGTAAAGCTATTGGATAGCATTTTTTATCAACGCCATCTAGCGGCTCACCGTAGAGGAGTCCCGTGTCAGGTTATTTTCGTTACGGAATTTCTGGATTCGGTCTCCACGCTGGCCCGCGATAGAAGCTATGCAATAGCTTAAAATTATATAAAAATAAATCGCGTAATAATGTCCGCCACATTTCTGATTAAATGGGTATTTTAGATTAAGAAAGAATTGTGAATACTGGAGGCCGGAACAAAAATATTGCTGAAAAAAAAAGACATCGAATTTTACGCTATTTCACTGATCCAGTCACGTAGAACTTTGAAAGCTATCCAATATTTTTAGGATTTCTCCTGGGGATGTTTTCAAAAGAAATAGTGAGATGAAAATCTTCACACATAGTGCCTCAGTCGTGAGTCGTAACATACGTGAAACATTTTTATATCGGAGTTATTTTGAAAGACACATAAATATTGTCTCATTTACTATCTATATCAGGGGACACATTCAGAATTTATGGGGTTTTTAAGTAAGTAACAAGTCAAAACATAGATTTATTTTAGAAGTAATTTAATATTAATTGTTTATGATTTTAAGTTTGTTAGTAAAGTTATTCTTTATTAAAGAAGAAGAAAAAGCAGTTAAAACTATAAAAACAATGCTTTTCTTCTGTATTATGTTTTTTGAAATTTTTATCTAAATTCGCTATGTACTTAATAGAAAAGTTACTTTTTACTTGATATATATATTTTTTATGTTGTTTTTTTTTTTAGTTTTAATTGATAGCGGTAGGTACTTAATTCTACTAAATTATTTATATAGATGAGAATTGCAATTTCTAAAATTTATATATATTTTTTAATTATTTTATGCTCACTTCGCGGCCAACTTGCCTTATTATTATTTCTGTTCCAATAAACAACAGTAAATAAGTCTATTCCTCTATATTTTTAGATCAAGATTGCTGAAGCCCTCAAATAAAAACTTTATATAAGAAACAGTAAATTGCTTACATCTCCAATTAAAACTTCAAAAAAAAACAAGAAAGAAAGGGCCAGAAGAACGAAAATCGTTTGATGTACGTAGTTTATATCGGCAAGTCTTAAGAAAAAATAAGACGCAAAGATTTAGAATTCATTTCTATCAACGTAAAGCACAGAAAACGACAAAAACATGAAAAATGAAACAAAGACTCTTGCCCCTATGTATAAAACCCCCTGAAGCCATGCATAAGATCAGAGTATAATATGAAAGAGCGTTCTTAAAATAGCAACGCCATACCGTTGTATCCGCGGGCACTCTCAAAGACGAATAAAGCCAAGCCACATTATTCTGGGACTCAAAACAAAACTAGAGACAGTCACAGTTGACGATGAACAAGATTGGGAAACTCCTTAAGGCGACAGTTGCAATGTAGGAGGAGTAGCAAGAAAATCTGATGTAGCAAAGACATGGATTGTTTCTTACAGTGTATATGCTGACAAAATATCAACAAGAATCAAGAGGAAAATTGGTTCTTATTTACATGTAAAAAAAGGTGTATTAAATATTTTATGTCCTCGTAATATTAAATATTATGATAACGTTTAGGTAAAAGTAGGTTAGCGACCTAAAAATATGATTATGGAACTACAAAGACGTCTATCCGCTGCTATTATATAAAAATTGTTATTAATAAAAACTTTTTCGTGGATTAAAAAATTGTAGAAAATAAAACCTCACAATTTTTGCCTGTCTCTAAGGTATTGTTATGAAACTTCTTAGTAAAGATTTTCTCTCGAGTCTCAACTGGGTAAGAGCGAAAATGATCTATTTCCTCAGATGCAAGGAGAGTACGGAAAATAATAAACTCAAGATTCCTATGCCCCGTTCTCTTTTGTGGGAACTGGGAACCGTTGAAACATTGTGTTGCTGCTTGTTTTATTTTTCTTCCTTTAATATTTTCAAATCAAAATTAAATTGCATTCTGGATAGCCCAACATGCGATATTAATGATAACGAAAAATTAAACACGCACACACATGGCTTTAGAAGTCTCAGTTTAATGGGAAATTGGTTTGTAAAAAGCTAAGCTTTAGACAATTAGAAAGTAGACAATAAATTATGACTAATAGGGAGCTTAGAATTAGAAACGGTAATGTCAACTTTTCAAAAATAACTTTAGAAAAAATGTATGCCTGTATTACTATATCTACTCACACTATTCGTAGTTTTCTTCTTTATAACGAACAAGTAACTCGTTAGGAAGTTCTGTAAAATAGATAATGCCGTAATTTGGCGTACATTCACAATTTCATATTACATCAAAAGCAGATTTAGGTGACGGCTTAGAAACAGAAATACTCGGCTTCGCTGAATAGATCGTTGCGACTTGCGACTGACGTCTGACAGTTTAATTAAACTTTACCGAAAACATATTTTGCGAATTATCCTCATAATGAGGATTCCTCAGCCCTCAGCTCAGTGTTTTACATTGAATGTATTTTTAGAATCGTTAGAAATTGGTTGTCATTGTTTGTCTTGTTCAGCCGGTCGATTGCGGAAAATCTGCATCAACCATTGCTACAATCTTAATTGAGGTGATTGGATGAATTTATTGTGGTCTTGTTTTGGATGAAATTATAATGCATTTTAGCTAATAGCGAGAGAATGTCGGCCAATCAGAGATGATTGCGATCGTGACGCCTGTAGCAACAATTTTGAGACAATCTCGCAAATTATTATAATTTTAAACCAACTCATTGTAAACTACATAGACCCTTTATCAAGGACAATAGACCTTGTATCCCGACCCTTAGCATCACAGATTAACTGCCATGGTATAAGCCCGTGCCAGCCACAAGTAACATATTGATGCGATACTGATCGGATTGTGTCACGGCAACTTTTAGGACTATAGGTACCTAACCAAAATGGTATTGGAAATTGAATTACGATAGCGGAATCTAAACGCGAGTTTCTTTAGGATCATTAGATACAAGAATAAGAGCCTCTAAAGCTTCGAATATTGAGAAAACTAAGTTTGATGCAGACCACGGAATAGGCAAAGCAGAGCTAGACATCATTAACATCATTTAAAATGGGATAGATTTATACTTGGGCATATTTGAGTCTGGTTTCAAATCTGTCTTAAAAGTCCGAGCCAAGTTACAGTGAACTTATGAAGCCAGTGTGGCTTCAACGCTGTCTCAACATAAAGTACGTCAAGTCACATGACAAATCTCTTTTTTGTCTCGAGTCAAAGCTTCTAGACCCCAAGTTACTGTAACAGATAACTACCAAGCGATTGCTTTACTTTTATTCTGAAATGCTGATGTCCTTTAGGGTTTTGCTATTTCAAGTAATAAAAGACTTGATATTGGACTATTATCCCATCAAAATCTGAAACATCGAGATAAAATTGAGAAGTTGCATTAAGAATATGTATTTTTAGAAGGTCGAGAAACATATAACATTAGAATTTATTGCAATAATATGCCTCATTCGAAGAAGTGCTACTTACTTCTTATAATCGAAAAAATGGTTTTTTAGTGTAAAAGCTTCGTATCTAGGGCATATGAATGATTGCTATTCGGTAAGTAGGTCTGCAGTAGGTAGCAAGTTCTAAAGGTTATTGGCATCGTCTTGCTATCGATTACAATGTGGGTGTTTACAAACTTTTCGAACAATTAAATTTTTCCTTTCTATCAGATCGCTGCAGTACCGATGGTAAACTTTAAAAATGTCTGGTTCTACCTACGGTTTGTTGACCTTTGTGATTTATTTAAAAGGTCAACCGCAATATTTATTTTCTTGCGTGTTGTTGTGGTCTTCACACCAAATCTATTCCACAGGATTCTTTATTCAAGCTGTCGTTTATTGCTTTGCAATTTTAACTTTCAGAAATTTTTAATGTTTTTACGTGAACAATATACTCAAAGCGTGTACAAGAGTTTTATTTAGAAAACACGTCTATAATAATTTTTGAAAAGAGCAGCTGCTAAGTTTCTTGCCGGCTCTTTTCTGGTGGTAGGGTACAGTCTTGACTTGTCATAAGAGCCACAGGTTGGCTTACATGAAATAAACAAAGAATTTGAATTTAATTAAAAGTGGAATGGCGATTTTACAAGTCTGAATGAGATTTGCTCTTGATCATCATGATCAGATACGAAATTTTAAATGTTTTGACGTCTCAGCATGTTAATATCACCGATTTGTCGCATACCATAAACATAGTATTACTTCCTATTGATCGATCACTCTAACTAATCAGACTCTTTGTCCATTACATCTATTGCGAATCAAGAAATTACCCGTGCGGTAAGATTGTTGAAATCTAATTTGTCGCCTACGATTGCAATCTACGATGTTGCTTGTCGACTTAATTGATACTATAGACCCTGTTCTATTTTTTTGTTTTGATGACCATTAGGTATATTGTAAATGGAGATTCATTCTAATACTGTATGCTGTGTGTTTAGGTGATTTAAGTGAAAAGAAAAATATTCCTTCAATGAATAATTGAATGATAATTTTTTTTTTTTTTTAAGAATATTAGCCAAGCTGAAGTTGACTAATATCCTTCTGTCCCCTTCAAATAAGCGGAAAGCTTGTGCTAGAAGTGTAGGGTACGACAATAGTGCAACGGATAGGATTCGAACCTGCGGCCTTTCTGCTTTCAGTCCGCAACTTTAACCGTTTTGCTATTGAGGCTTAAAATTAAAGTAAGATGGATAATAAAGCGATAGGAGTCAATATATCGTTATGATTCAAGAGCAGTTTTAACGAATATATTATCATTATACATATTCGTGTTAAATACCGAGAACCATGCTCATTGATTAATTGATTGACCATCGGAAACTACATTACCGAGAAAACCGTGAATGACCCACGTTTAACTTAACCTCTAACAATGAATGACCCTTAACCATGTATCACAACTATTTTTTTTCTGTGATCGAAGATCACAACTGCCTAAACACCTATACAAACGCTTTGTAATTACTATTACCGTATCGTACTTTCCGTACTCAGCTGTCAACGCTCCACGTTGTTGAAGCGGAAACGATCAATCAACTCATCCCTGTGGCCATTAGGTACCTCTATTTTGGGTTCGGCAATTACCCGTGCAGCGGCAACTTTGTTAAAAACTAATTTACCGCCTAAACCGATTGCTCCGACGTCGACGTCGTTGCTAATATCGGCCAAATTGAAAGCGGAGTGCACTTCGTCTTAATGAGATTCTTTACGAGAAAATGAATTTTGTTCAAAGGCCAATTTGTCTTATCTATACTAATATTATAAAGCTCAAGAGTTTGTTTGTTTGAACGCGCTAATCTCAGGAACTACTGGTTCGAATTGAAAAATTCTTTTTGTTTTGGATAGTCCATTTATCGAGGAAGGCTTTAGGCTATATAACATCACGCTGCGACCAATAGGAGCGAAGCATCAGTGAAAAATGTTGCAAAAACGGGGAAAATTATCCATATTTAAAATATATTTTAAAAAAATTCTTAATCGCGATCATAATAACAGACTTGGCCGCGGACGAAGTCGTGGGCAACAGCTAGTACATAATATTAGTTAAATTTTTTTTTACAAAGCCGACTTTAAACGCCACTACAAAGTATATCAATTGTGTCTATAAAATTTAAAGAGTTCCTTCGATTTCTCCAGGGTCCCATCATTAGATCCTGACCTGATGACAATTGGACCACCTCGGAATGGGGTGCACAAGCCTTTATAAACAAAAAAAAATCCAAATCGGTCCAGGCGTCTTCAAGTAATCGGGGAACATATACTTATAAAAAATATAAAAATAAAAAAGATTCCGACTAATTGAAAACCTCCTCCTTCCTTTTTTGGAAGTCGGTTAAAAAACCAAATCTTTTTTAACCGACTTCCAAAAAGGAGGAGGTTATCAATTCGGCCGGTATCTTTTTTTTTAAACTTTAGAAAGATTCTTCATCAGCTACATCATCCTTAAACAGTCTTCATTACAAAATATATAAAGTTATTTTTAAAACTTTGGTAAAACTGATTATGATGTTGATTTTAATTACACCTCTTTTCTTTGTTTCAGGTTAAACGTCGCGTATTAGCGTAAATTCTGTAAATAAGGTCTATTACTAAAGCAATAAAACCTAAACTCTAGAAACCCCGTAATTATGTAAAATAAGAAATAGGTGACGCTGTAGAAGTGCTAAAATAATAAAAAAATAATTCTATTGTACGCAGGATCTTCCATTGTTAAGAGTATTTGTAAATAAAAAAAAACTATACAAAATGTTTCGGAACGCGAAAATCGGGTTCGATCGCATCCGGTCATCGAGTGTCGAGGGAATAAGTGTTGAAGTTTAAACTAAAAGAAATGCCAATAAAATGCCGCAGCGCGCGTCGTCATCGTCCAGCTTGATGCGCCCCTTCGTGGTGTTGGCGTTGCCCGGAATGTACCTACTGTATAAGTACAACCAGTACCGACAACAGCAAATGGAGACCGCGCGGCGACGTGTCACCGAGCGCGAGCTTATGCACCTCAATACTAAAATTGTAAGTACCCTCCTTTTTTTTATTTGATGACTACCCTCCTTTTTTTTATTTCATGACAAGATGGTCCTTGACTGTGATTTCACCTGATGGTAAGTGACGATGCAGTCTAAGATGGTAGCGGACTGACTTGGAAGGGGTATGGCAGTGTAACCCATACCCCTGATCGGCTTTTACACGCCATCGTGTCGGAACGCTAAATCGCTCGGCGGCACGTCTTTGACGGTAGGGTGGTATCTAGCCACCACCAGACACCTCCCACAGACCCTCCTTCCTTCGACAAAAAAGCTTCGTATATCTCTCTGTATCGTATTTCTAAACGCCGAGGGGTGTAACCCTCTTCCCATCTATACTTTAGTATAAAAAGACTTGTGCTGACTAAGTGAATGACTGACTGGCTGACTGATCAACGCAAAGCCTAAACCACTACTACCGTACTACCACCATACTACCACTAAGTCCGACACGAACGGAGAGAAATCAGGCGCATGACCGACAGCTTTACGTACTCTCCAAGGCACGGGGTTGACTCACCGCCAACGTCCTAACTCCGGGCTAGAGAATTTCTTGTCAGAAAAGACCCAAAACATTTTATGGCCTGACCCGGGAACCAAACCCGGGACCACGACCTTGCTAACCACTGGATGAACGAGGCAGTCACCTCCAACCTAACATGCTGGCAACTGCGCCAAACAGCGACACTATATTTCCATATCATTATATGATTAATTAATATAAAAGCGATGCCAAGGCCAGTTTCAGCCCCTGACCCTAAGCATTGCAGTGGTTAGTATTTTCTAGCAAAATCACGCAAACGACGAGTATGTCCATTTTTTGCGTAGGCAAATGGGTGTGAGCGAAACACGCAAGTTTCTGCTTGCACTATAGCTGAAGAGTTGGTGGCAATTTTTTTTTAAAGAATATTAGTCAACTCCAGGTTATATTTCATACCAGAAAATTAAGGAATTCTTGAGGGAATCCAAAACCATTAATGCCTGTGGACAAAGTCACGGGCATCAAAATATATATCTAAAATAACAATTGCATAACTTATTTAGACTTGTTTATATAAAAACCCTTAAAACATGATGTTTTGGCGAGAAGGCAAAGAATAAATGATTTAGGTCAGTTGTTTTTTATTTATTTACATAAAAGTACATCAGAATTAGATTTCTGGTTTTTTTTTTAACATCAAGGCTTTTTAATATCAACTCCGGGCATGTGAGCTAATAATTCAATTTTTTCTGCCAACAACTCCCCGTCTACGATGTTGATGAGTCATTTAGGTTTCATAAGAAGTATGTATGCTTCATGTTGGTCATGAAACTAACGATTGGTTCGATGAAAAAAATTCAGCATTTCAGGCAATCAAATCGATAACTGATTAGTCATAGGAGTCCGCTAGAAAATGTGATTAAATTAAGTTCAGTTTCTGTATATGTCGATCAGCAATAGGTTTGTGTACCACTTAGAAATAGACGGTAGATGTTATAGAAGGTTTAGTTATGGTACAGAATACCTACATAATAGTATAGGTACATAAGATTCACTCCGCAAAATCATTTACATAAATAACAAATCTTGCTACTACATCATAAATTGAAACTCAGGTCGCACAGCATTAAATCACCTAGAGTTATTCACCTAGAAGTTGCCTCTTTTTCTATCGCGTAACTCTTATCTCTTTGCACTACATTAGCCAATTTATTTGGCTCCTAGAGACGGGACGACGTCGGATACTTATAGCCCTAAAATGCAATGTGTGCTTCGCCTGGGTTAGGTTTTATTGGGTTCCTTATTTTTTCTCTTTCCATTTATTCTTCACTCTCTTTAACTTCGTATTAAAAGAATTTTCATAATTTTCGCAAAACTCTTAATTTAAATTTAGGTAGTTACTTAATTTGCAAGTCTAATTTGTAGGCGTGCTTACGTTCAACTCTACGATCTACCTTCCTACCTAGCGCTCAACTCCATTTCAGTTTTACGAACTTTTTAACTGAAAAGTCGTTCAGAAACTTAGCCCGGTGATTGCGAAGATATTTTTCAGATTAAAACGGGTCGCTCCACTCAGCTGTAATTGACCTGCTCGTTATGACGTCACTGAGATAATTTGTCATAGCAAATATTTTTTTTACGAAGTTTTAGCGATTTGGGCGGAATCATTTTGAAGTATACCAACCATAACACAATTTGTAGTGTAGCGTACTTTTACATTTAGAATTTTATATGCATTTATTATGTGTAAAAAAAGTTCGAATGAAATTTTTTGAATATTAGCGATTTCAGACTAAAACTAATATTTCTCTCTCCCCTCCAAATAAGAGAAAAGCTTGTGCTAGGAGTGGGTACGACAATAGTACAAAGGGTCGGGATTGAACCGTCGATCTTTCAGTTTTCAACCCCTGAAGCTTTGGACTATTGCGGTTTGATTTGCACAGCAAGAGGGTAGGTAGAAGGGTTGATGAACTACCACCAGTAGGTTATCATCGCGTAGAATCTTTGTGAAGTCTGTATGGAAGCTCTAATTAGCATTCTTTTCATGACTCACCGCTTTGAGCCCCCCCAGGGGCCAGTCAAAACTTGCCAAAGATGTTTTCCCTTTGTGTAGAATGGTAGCTGCAAAGGTCATTACGGCATACGTAAGGTAAGATAAATATGTCAAAATGAGGAACACAATAGAGATCTATTTATGCAAATCTATTGACAACAAATTCTCAGAAATTGTCTTTATTTGTATGTGCAGCTAAATATAAGAACACTTTCACGATAGGGCTATAAAAGTGCACCTATTAATACGACACTGCCAAGGTAGAGCGTCGCCCGCCCCCGTTTCCCTCTCAACTGTGAACTATTGTTGTATTCTATAGTTTTAGTTTATTTATTAACTAGAACCTCTGAAACTCTCATTCTCACTCACGTTTAGTTCGATTTTTCAAACTCCTATACCCTTACTTAGGAATTGAATTTTCAAAAATCCTTTCTAAGTGGATGGATGCTTACGTCATAATACTACATGCCTTTCAGCCAGATTCGCCAAGCAGCTTGAGCTGTGCGTATCAACGCAACAGGAAAAGGTGACTGACTTAATGACTGACCTATCAAGGTCAGTCAGTAAGTCAGTACCTTTTCCATTTATATATCATTAAGTCAGTTTCCATTTATAAGTCATTAAGTCAGTACCTTTTCCATTTATATATTTAGATGATTTAGCTAAAAATTAAAACTAAGGTACGTTCTACAAAGTTCTACTTCAGTTACGTTTTACAAGTCACTAAAAAAACTAATAATGTACCTAATGACAAACTAGACCTGCCCACTATCTTTCAAGACAACTATGTTTTGAAGTTGAACTCGTTAGACTCCATGCGGATAGACAACAAAAATAACTTTCCCAACTGCCATTATGTTGAGAGATGCATGCGGGTGCCCTCACATAAAGGGTTTCCTTCACGTCTAACGTCTGACTACGGCTGCCAATTAGACAATTTATATTTTTTGCATTCTACCCCTCAAAGTCTACCCCAAATGAGTCTGCTCTCGCAGACTACTCTCATTTGGAACATGTCTGAGAATGTGGATTTATATTCCTTTGTTATACAATACTAGCTTCAACCCGCGTGGAGTTTGGTTTTTAAAGAAGCCGCAGGAACTTTCTGTTTTTCCTGGATAAAAGGTATGTCGCTCTACAAGACTCAATGCAAAAAATCCGTCCGTTGCTCCATTGCTGAGTGATTGAAGGACAAACCAAAAAACAAACACAATTTCGCATTTGTAAAATTATTTGTAGTAGCTCCTGCTCGACCTACTCAAATTCAAAACCGTTATAAAGATAAACCACTTCGAGCATTTTAACCATGATAATGGTTTTGAAATTATTTGAGTAGGTCGAGCAGGAGCTAAAGGAGTTAAAACTCTACTTTTTTACCAATGTAAGTAAACTCTATGGATCGAAATAGAAAACCTGAAAAACCATCATAATTTTTAGAATCTTTATTGACACATACCAAATAAAATGTCACTTGATCGAAATTCTTGCAGTAAAATGCAACACTAAGTACTTAAATAATTTCAAAAAATAATGATCTAAATTCATCAAGTATAAATACGTAAAATTATAAAACGACAGCAACTTCAATTCCCACTACAGTAAAAATGCATTCTGCAAAATTATTTGCTCTACCAAAATTACTTTGGGATAACGTTGTTAGCTCATCTCGAATGTTGGTAAAACCTAAGAGCTACACCAAACAAGCCAAGGATAATAATTGTCCCTTCAGCACATTGAAAATTTTGGGAAATAATGATGTCATCTTGTCGCACGAATTGGTAAATTATAGAGGGTATGCGAAAAAACCGAGCGACGAGTGTAGAAAGGCTTGTGTTGATATACCGCCGGACGTTGACCCCGTATGCCCAGAGCCATGTGAAAGGAGAACTAAGAGGAAGCAGGGTATCTTGCATAAGATTAAGTTGAAAATCGTCGAAGGAGGAACGAATTTTGGGAGTAACTATGTTTTTATACCTCATTCGTTTTGATAGTACATCTTAGGAGGCCTGGAACTTAAGATTCTAAAGTTAAGATAAATCATGGCCCTTAGGCAGGGGATTTTCATGCGACAAACAGAAATACACTTTAGAAGTATGATCATAAAATTGATATTTCAATGATGTCATCGTAGGTAGGTGTTTTCTGTACCTACGATGACCACTATTGAAATTTCTTTCCATATTAGTAAGGTATTTTACTGTTCGTCGCATGAAAATCCATTGCAGTGTCGTGACTCGTGCCTTACAGTGCCGTCAATGGGCGTAGGCCCTTAATCATCTAAATAATGTAAGCCATGGCTTGCAATACTTCTATGACGTTCTTTTATCAACTGTTAATTCAAGTCTCTAATAAATAAATTATTAACCTTTTCGATCCGACTCAAATCCGTTCCGATCGGATCGATCGCTTGCTTTAGTCTTCGAGCTCTAATCTTTTCTCCTGCCAAATTAAGTCCACCATTTGAGTAAAGTACTGCTCTAAAAGTTACCGTTTTGTAACTTTTTTGTGAATCTAGCACAGGCTACGGTCTAATTGGGCTGCCAGTTGCAATCACCTCCTCAAGTTTTAGTATAATGCTTTGGTCTAAAAATTATGGTGTAAATTGTCTTCACGTCTTTAAATAAATAAATCTCAACGCAGCGCCATTTCGCCGCCTCCAATGTAAAGACAAAGTGTGCACGGAGGTGGCGGTGCCTGAGCCGAAGACGTTGCCGGATCCAGTGCCCAAGCCGATTCCGCTACCGCCGCCTCGGCCAGCTGTCCAAGTGTCAGTGCTAGGTGCCGACACTAACCTCGGACAGTATGTGGCGTTACTGCTCAAACAGTGCCCCTGTATAAAGAAGTAAGTTGGAACAATTTTCAGTTCAAATTCAAATTCCATTTATTTCATGTAGGCCAACTTGTAGCTCTTATGACACGTCATAAATCTACCACCGGTCCGGAATGCAGATTCTGCTGAGAAGAGACGGTAAGAAACTCTTCAAAAAAAAAAAAATTACAATAGGTAACTACGCTATGTATACACATACAGTGCTTCCACAATGAAGCTTCAAAATGGATACGTAGGTACACACAATCCAACGCATGTCAAAACGGGCAGACAAAGCAGACCCATTCCCGTTGGTGTCACCCGTTCACGAGCATGACGCATGATCCAGCCGTTGCTTGACTCAACCAAAGTTGATATTCCGAATCCTGATCTATAGGTTAGGTTAAACTCGGGATGGTGGTCATATTCGATAATAAGCGCGGTCCATTGTTTAATTAGAAAATGTTTGAGTTTTAGTGATGCAAAACTCTTCATCGACTGAGCTTTGTCCCACAAATCTGTCATTCAGGGTGGTTTGGTGTATTGTGCAGGTTTTGTGTTAAGCGACTTCCATCTGATCTCCGTGACCCAGAAAGCTATTGTACTATCGTCAGAGCCTCGTACGTTGTAGACCGTAATGCACCACGGGTAAATGAGGTTGACTTGGCCGAAAAGATGTTGGTGGAGCCCTTACGACCCAATTTAGTAATCCGAAACTATAATTCTATACATCTTAGATAATTTTGACGAGTTCTGTATCTTATGAAGATTTCCTGAATGATATCTTTGAAGGGTATATTTCAAACTTGTGTGAACACTTAACAAAATTACGAACGATTAGAACATTGAAACAATTATGGTACTGTACATTACTGAAACATGGTCAATTTTATCCAATCCAGATCGTAGATATAAAAGTATGCACCTATATATGCAAGCCACTGCAATGAGGATGTCCCATTTAGAAGTTACACTCAATAAATTACTTCCTACACTATGTTTATCCTATTTAAATTCCATCTTGGACTACTATTATCATTAAATGCAAAGAAATTGTTGAGATCTTTTTCGAAACTAGCACCTACTCGAATGTGTCATCAAAAATTTGCGTAATTTAAAAAAAAGCGAACTCAAGTTACATGAAAATTTCACCGAATTTTTCAAGGATAAAGATCAAGGATTGTCAAGGATATTTTAAACAAATGCTATGCGTAAAGCCTACCGGAAAATCAAGGTATTTTGAAGGGAATATTCCTTTAGTGCATTAGTGTTACATTGAAGTTTGTGAAATCCCATTCCTAAAAGCTTGTACACGCATGAAGGCTGGCATTTTTATGAAAAAAAAAATTGCGTTTATTACAAAATAAATCTGCACATTGATTTTTAAACAATTATATCTAGTAATTGCATTATTTTGAAACGTTTCATAGCTTGAATTTTTTATGGAGTTTAATTTTGCTCGTTGG
This sequence comes from Hipparchia sbordonii, assembly GCA_038048805.1. Taxonomy (NCBI): domain Eukaryota; kingdom Metazoa; phylum Arthropoda; class Insecta; order Lepidoptera; family Nymphalidae; genus Hipparchia; species Hipparchia sbordonii. The sequence continues at coordinate 9,474,088 of CM076110.1, forward strand.
CCAATGACGCGTCGCCGCTAAGGGACCGTTCCTCTTTTAGTTACATAACATCAATTCTATCTGTAATGTTTATTTACTCGAGCGCCCCGAAACCAGACATAAAATATAATGGACTTTTAGGGGTTCATCCATATTGCACCTTTATTGCTAAGCTCTAAATCCCTCTCTCCTATTAAAATGATAGAGGAGACATTGGGGCTATAATCGGCTGGGGATTAGTTAATACCATTTCTTTTATTAGCATGGAAATTTATTTCTTTTATTAGTAGGGCTTTAATGAGCTAAGAATTAGTTGAATATAATTTCCTCTATTAGCATGGAAATGGTAAATGGAAGGAGATCACGATTAGGTTTGCCAGTTCTCCCTTAACTTCGTATAGACCGATAATAATAATCTCAACCAATTCTCCAAATCAAATAAAAACGTCTATTGAAACATCTAATTAAAACATTAGATAATAGTTTATACGGCTTTGCAAGAGATGTGATATCTGGCGAAAGTCAGATTCTTATATCAGATTTGAAATTCAAAACCGTTCGAGTATAAGTTCAGATTTAGTATCGGTTCCTAAATAATGGTTACTAAATACTTTATGGTTTTGGGAGAGAGTTTGTAGACCGTACTCTCACGGGACTAAGACTTTAGCTTGCGTGGAAACATAGGTCCAACACATAAAGGTTTCATGAGAGCGTTGATCTAAACTGGGCAATAAATACAACAGCCTTATATTATGCTTTAGTTTATCAACAACTTGCATTGTAGGATGATCCCAGGTGGGTGCAAGACTATATCAAGGCATTTATTAATACTTTTATCTTTTATGTGTCGATTAATTATTATCAAAGGCTGTATAATAAAACTTGTTTGTTTACTTATACTACAAAACCTTCGATCCCCGAAAAAAGAAAACTAGACTCAAGAGGTTATCAGATTATCACTCCACGAGTTATACATATTATATGCCTGTTGGAGCCATCGCATCGTCCAAAAACATTTTTCATTTCCATTTCCGTGGGGGAAAATATATTACGTTTGTCCAGTTTTATTTCAACGGCCGTCGATATTCATCTTTTTTACTTTTCAACTTTTATAATAGGACAAGTTTCAGCTTCGACTTCGTATAGATCTATACCGATATAATACATATTGTGAATACTCTACTCTAATAGATTTATAAATACATATCAAAAATTCCGAGGCCGGCGGGATTCGAACCCACATCTCTCTGGGAATCGCGCCCGAGTGTGTTATCCGTTACACCATGGCGAACCACACGTCAGCTACGAAATTAGTGATATGTATCTACTACTATTATGCTACTAGATGTCGCTAACAGTTGCTATAAAACTGATTGAAAAAGTAGATACATATCACTAATTTCGTAGCTGACGTGTGGTTCGCCGTGGTGTAACGGATAACACACTCGGGCGTGATTCCCAGAGAGATGTGGGTTCGAATCCCGCCGGCCTCGGAATTTTTGATATGTATTTATAAATCTACTAGATTAGGTTATTTCCTTTAAGTGTAGGTTAACACTTCAATAAAAAATTAAAAAAAACTCTACTCTACGTTGAAATACGTGGAGGGTTTATACCTATGATTTATTGGTATTAAAGAATAGAATTGAATGGATAAAATATGTGTTATTTACCTACGGCACAAGGCAATACAAAAGATTCTAGAAAGAGGCTCTTAAAGAAGTCGTAAGAAGATTATGTTTATTCAGATAATATTGCAGATTTTATGCTTTCGATACAGTTCACTAACTTTGCAATTTGAGTGAATTTATTGAAACGAGAGCACCAAGGGAATAAACAGGTGGAAAGAAGCTTGGGTAATAAATACGCGATACGTAATAAATTTTGTATAACGCACACTCTCGGGGGGATTTCCAATATACCGAGAGTAAGGTCGATGATATTTTACAAACTGTATTTATAATATTTTATTCAAAAGAAAGGGAAACTATACGCTCTACTTAAAATTTACTGAATGTGATATCTGATTGGTGGATGACGATATTAAACGTGCCACAGGGTGCTACTGGATACTAGCGATGCAAGACCATAAAGTGTTTTATTCACTACAAGAGACCTAGATCCTTCAGTAGACGATCAATTGCGATTGAAGACAGTCAGTTTTCCAGAACCTGTGTCACTCCAGATTGCACGCTTTGCTGCCTCGTTCCTCATATGCACCCCAGAAATATGGAATGCCCTTTTGGCTTCTGTTTTTCCAACTAACTAAAACTTGGATATTTTTAAATCAAGAGTAAATACGCATCTTGTAGGCAAGCGCGTATCTTCACTTACCATCAGTCGAGATCACAGTCAAGCGTTGGTCTACGAGTATATATTAGACTCTAGTATTGATTAATGCAGCATTTCCAGAATCGAACGGCTGATCTGTCTTAGCCTCGACGTACAATAGGCAGACATTTAATGGCAAGCAATAGGTATAACCCTGTACAACCTAAAGCATTAATAGAAATAGAAATAGAAATATTTTTTATTCAAATAAACTTTTACAAGCACTTTTGAATCGTCAATGAATCTACCACTGGTTCGGAATGCCTTTCCTGCCGAGAAGAGCCAGCAAGAAACTCGGCGATTGCTCTTTTCAAAAAAAATAAATAAAATTTTTTTTATTTATTTTTCTATGGAAATGTAAGAATGCCTAGCTAATAAGCGGGCTCAAATAAGCCACCACTACTTTCATTGGCTGCCACAGCCAGGTTGCCTAGTGAGAGGTTAACCTACAGAATCATGAAAATCAATAAAATTAATTAATAGATATTTAATTTGTCTGAGAAAAGACGAATGGTTATAAGCGAAGGTTTAAAGAAGTTCATTTTAAGAACAACGAGACCGCTTTTATAATATCTATTGTTTCCATTCCTTTCAAAAGATACTAACTGTGGGGGGCTTGTAGGCGCGCTGATCGGCTTTTTTGGTGTATTTGTATTGGAAAATTAAACACTTTTTTGGCACTTTACAACAGTTTTACTGGAGACCAAATTTAGTCGCTGTGGCAGAGAGACGGAAGTGAATTTAAGCTATCTGACCACAGATAATACATCTTTTTTGACACGGTATTGTTGTGTTGCCAACACTAACAATATCTAGAAAACCATTTAGTACCATCTAGATATTATTTTATGCTACTTTAGACTCGATGGACGTTTTAGCTTGAAAGCATACTCCAGCTGTTCGACGACAAAAGACTGATAAGTAGGTACTTCACCTGAATTGGAAATGTTTAGGCTGGGAAGATGCATCTTGTGTTTTTGATGCTCCTTTTTTATCGATGGCAAATCGCTTAATTTTATGTGAAAATATTTATTGTTAGTTAGAAAAACATATTAAGCTGCTGCTTACCTGAAAATTTAAAGCAAGTTATTTAACTAATATAGACGTACTAAGAAGTTTGTATTACTTATTACCTGTCAGTTAGACTACCACAAAAAGATATAACTATGTACTCCCAGCAGTCCTGCTAAAGTTATTTTTTTTAATACTAGCGCTTGACTGCGATCTCACCTGATGGTAAGTAAAGATGCAGCCTAAGATGGTGCTCGCTTGCCTAGAAGACGCCTATACACTCTTGATTTAAAGACACCCATATTATAGTTAGTTGGAAAAACGGAAGCCGAAAAGGCATTCCAAATTCCTTGTTGGGACACCTCTGGAAAGCGCAGTAGCGCATCACGGGACAACTTAAGTGGGACTACCGGGAATACAAGGAAAAGTATATTAATTTTAAGTAATTATAAAAAATATTTAATTTAAAAATGTAATTATCGATACTATCATTCGGCTCTAGCCCAGTAGGACCACGGGTAGGGTCATGTGTTCAACAATGAAACACAAAAAATTCAAAGTCTCGTGCACCTTTTGTTTTGACAGATAGAAGCCTAATTTTTTACAGGTGTGTAGGTAATTTTATTCGGCATCGGATTTCATTTACAAGTTTTTTAATTAATATGTAATCAATCGACAAAAAATTATAAACTAAAAAATGGGAAATGTTTCATTGTGTCCACAGGGGTGGTACACAATGAAACACCACAAATTCAACAATGAAACATTAATAGTATTGTCTCGACTTTTGTGTAATTTATGGAGTAGGTGAATAAAAAAAAATGCTTGAGTTAATAATCACAAAAGGATTTATTTTTAATTAACTTTAATCAGGTTACCAGTACTATTACTGGTATTATAAAAAATTTAATGTTAATAAGATTAATTTGTGGATTTGTAGCCACAAAAATTATTAATTTGCCCGGAAAGTACATGATATTATGTATGTACAATTATACGGTACATAATAAAACAAAATGATACACATTGAAATAGTGTTTCATTGTGTTACTGTGCAACTGTTTCATTGTGAACTACCTAAGGTTTTTTTTACTAATCTCAATTTTTTACCCACTAAATTGTAACACTTTAAGATATAATTTATTGCACATTAATCTACGAAAAGTGTGTAATGCTAATTAATCATGAAATTTATGAAATTTTCAACCATACTTTAGTAAAAAATCTATAAAGAATGCTAAAAATATTTACTTTTTGTCGAAAAAAACCAAAAGTGCTCCGCAAACACATCTTCTCGCACGCGGCGTCGATGCAAATTGGGCTAGGGCGGGGGGTTCACGAGAGTGTCCTAACGCAATATAATGCACGAAATGGCAACGCAGAATTTTAGAAATATCACAGTGTTTTATTGTGTACCACTGTTTCATTGTTGGACATCTGACCCTACATAAAGTTCGGCCGTTCAGAGAATGCGTTCCTGACACGTCGCGATTGAACTGACGACGTAGCTTTGTAATGGCGTTGCAGTTACGATAAAAATATTTTTGCTGGTTGTTTACCGTTTTAACAATTGATGAGCATTAAAACAACATTATTATATCAATAATCAATGAATGTTATAATTTTGTGCCAAACTGAGTGTCAAATAACTTGGTAAACAATATTTTTCTAAATCTATACTGCGCTATCACAAGGTTATGTCAGCGCTTTATATTTGTAGTGCTGTGCTAAAAATAACAGGCAAGTATCGTAATCTGTTCTTATACAATTATACTTATAATATACTACTATATTATAATAGACTAAAAATCTGATTTTGGAACATTTTGACTGAGATAAGAGGATTGATTCTATTGATAATAATATAATTATACATGTATGCGAAGATGATGAAGACACCACCTCCTCAAGCGAATCGGAGTCTGATTAATATTCTGTACGCACATTCAATTCAATGTACTTACTTTATTGCATAGAAATACAGATTGTAAGTAACTTTGTAACAAAGAAAAAATAAAACAATTTTATTATATGAATATTACCTTTTTTTGGTTTCTACTTAAATAACTAAAATATAAATTTTAAATGATTCCGCCAATTTAAAACGAAAATAATCTTAAAATAATGCGCCGGTTCATTTTGGAGGAACGGTAACGAACTCAGTGTTATGTTGTGCCCATCACTAGTCGTGACTAACTGATAGGTGTCAGGAACGCATTCTCTGAACGGCCGAACAATAGTGGTATACCGTGGTCCTACTAGTGGGACAAATTGGTAGGACCACGGGCCCTTAACGTTGTGATCACCTTTCATGATTGTTTCATGTAGCGTCATTAATATTATATTGCATCACAAAATATATTATGTTCAATCACAATTTTTTGGCCATCCTTCCTTTGAATCTTGGCTCACTAGGTTTCGTTTGTACAAGAAATCTGTAATTTGGGGCCTTAACTTGCAGTCTTGAATAAGAAATAATCAGGACCCCTCCAGCGTACAACGTATAACATTTATAACCAGACATAACTTTTTTTTTTTTTTCGATGACAAGATAGCCCTTGACTGCGATTAGGGTTGCCAGGTCTTCAAGCCGAAAAGTCGGACAGGCCAGCCAGTTTAGCCGGACATTTGGGTGCAAAGGCCGGACACCCTTATTTTTTAGACCTAGCACAAAATGGCAATTTTTTTAAAAGCTCGTTTGCGCAAGCGTAGCGATACAAGATAAGGCGAGCGGAGTGGAAACCAACACAATATGACAAATATGTAAAAAAAATGATTAAACTTAAAAAGCTTAGCAAAAGTCGGATAGGCCGGACACCGTCTAATTTGGCCGGACACTCAACCAAAAAGCCTGACTGTGTCCGGCTTTATCCGGACGCCTGGCAACGCTAACTGCGATCTCACCTGATGGTAAGTGACGATGCAGTCTAAGATGGTAGCGGGCTAACTTGGAAGGGGTATAGTAGTGTAAATTCAACCCATACCCCTAATCGGTTTCTACACGCCATCGTGCCGGAACGCTAAATCGCTTGGCGGCACGTCTTTGACGGTAGGGTGATAACTAGCCACGGCCAAAGCCTCCCACCAGACCAGACCAGAGACAATTTAGAAATTATAAATCCCTGAATTGCCCCCGCCGGGAATTGAACCCGAAACCTCCCAGTTATAAGACCACAGCGCTCACCACTGCGCCAGGTAGGTCGTCAAAACCTAGCACATAATAAATTTCATTCTTACTGCTTAAAATCACTGAGGCATCCGGAATAGGTGCACATCAAACTTTTACAGAAGCCTTAGACATGCTGTTATACGGGTCATTCACAGAATGTAATAAAATGGGTCGGGGTTTTATGAGATACGAGGAGGTACGGGACACCAGCGTCGTCTTGATCTTTCGCATGTTTATTACAATATACTTTATACATACTTCACGGCTACTGAACTCAAGGTTTTATCGTTTTCTTACATTGAACATGTATCACTTTGTTCATTTATAGTGCTTTTTCAGATTATCTTTGTAGTCTTGCATTTTAACCCCCGACGAAAAATGAGGGGTGTTGTAAGTTTGACGTGTGTATTTGGGTATTGTAGGCCGGGTGTCTGTCTGTTCCTTCATCGCTCCCTAAAGAATGGACCGATTTTGATGCGGTTTTCTTTGTTTGAAAGCTGACGTAATCGAGGTGGACCTTAGCTATAATTTATGAAGATCTGCTCAGGCATTTGAAGATCATCATTTCCTACTTGATTAAGGGATTTTACGCATTTTCACTGGTGCGATTGATTGGAAATTTTATTGTTATTTCGGATTATTTCCAAGGCACGGTAACCTTGAGCTGATGCTGCAGCATCAAGTAGTCTGAGGGTACCCAACTCCTCAGCAACTCACAGCAGATTTGAGCTCATTAGAATGGTCTCAATGAGTATAAATGATGATGATCCAGAAGGATCTGATGGTGGAGCAGAAAACTGGGTAACAGGATGTCAGGTATATCGTACATAGTCTTTTTTTATTCGATGACAATCTTAGCCCTTGACTGCGATCTCACCTGATGGTAAGTGAAGATGCAGTCTTAAATGGTAGCGGGCTAACTTGGAAGGGGTATGATGGCATACATTCAACCCACACCCCTAGTCAGTTTCTACATGCTATCGTGGTGGAACGCTAAATTGCTTGGCGGCACGTCTTTGACTGTAGGGTGGTAACTAGCCACGGTCAAAGCCGGAGGTGCTTTAATTTTTAATTTACACTTGTAGTTATATTTCTTCTTCAACAAACAACAATAACATAAACAAAAGTAACAACAAATCATCTTTGAGAAATTAGGATGCAGTCTTAGATAGTTTAGAAAAGTTGGAAATAAAATGTGATCGATGAAAATATTTCTTTTACGTTAAAATATCTGCAGAGCGGAAATGCAGTGAAACTTAGTTATTACAAAAGAAAAGACGCCAACTTGCAGATATGAAGAGCAAAGTACTTCGGCGCCAGCACAGCGTCTTCGATATAATTATTTGAGTATAACATATAAAGGAATTGAAAAAAAGTCCTGTTATGTCTCGCTCCCACTTAACGACCGACGTGTTATCTTAAGAACCCCTATAGCGAAACATGATTTGTTTTAATGGGAGGATTCCGAACGGGCAACGTACTGTACGGGAATAAGAGAAAAAGGCAAAACGGCCATGTATATTGTATACGTTAAAAGGTTTCACTGGGAAAATTGTTTCAAGATTCTCGAAACGTGTCGTGTAAAGCTGAAACAATTTCTCATTTTGTATTATTATTTTTTTATTAAAATAAATGAATATTTATAATTTCATCCAAACCAATTTTGAATAGTTTTAATTTTTTGTATATGTTATTGTGCAAAATAAAGATTAACATGAATTACAGACATCTTAATAATATTGTAGGCCGGTGTCAACTATCTTAAAATACACTTTTCACTAGTAAGGGATGTAAAACGAAAAGTCTATAGATATAAAACATACATTCATGTGTTATCCTTCGTGTTCTTCAGAACACTTAACATATAAGCTCCACTCTAATAAATGGCCTAACAAAGCGGCACTTATTGGACGTTGTTGAATAATAGTTCCTAGATTTCTACTTATTATATAGCCATAACTTCTTTATTAACTTCAATCTAGACAAATAAATAAAATTGAAGTGCCTCTAACAAAATCGTTCGTTATAGCAGCGTAGGTATCAATGATACACAAGTCGCGCGTGCAAACCTACAGCTAGCGCCATCTATTTTAACTTGCGACACTACGAATGTTAGTGTTACATCTATTCAAATTGAAGTGTCTGTTTGTCGTCGCTAATTTCGGGAACGGCTGGACCTATTTTGATTGGACTTTCACTATTATCCTCATTAATATTAAAAAATTATCGCAGACGAATAATTTTTTGAATTCTGGATACTTATGTGAAAAGTAACATTTCAACAATTTATTTTTTATACCACTGCCTGAAAAAAGGAGTATATTGTTTTCAGGGTTCATGTATGTATGTGAGTTCCTATATTCCACCATAACTTCACTTCTATTCACCTGAACCGATCTTGATGCATTCATAGATATCGTTAGAATCCTTAGCTTATTCGGGGTGACATAGGCAAGTAAAATTAAAAAAAAAATGATGGGATGACCATAATCCCGCATTAAAGACAAAATGCGAAAATAAGATTAAGTATATAATCATCATCTAGAAAATGACGAGTAGATCCCAAAAATATATAACACTATAGTTCAATATCCAGTGATTCACAAAAAAATACCATTTAAAAATGTGAATAAGATTCCAAAGGGCTGTGGTATTTAACTTTTTAGTTCGTTTTTGGCTGGGCAGTCGTGTTTTTAATTTTTTTAATTATAGCTTGTTATTTAAACAACTACGAGTATATTGCATAATACATATTACATAGAGAGTTAACGTGATACATGAATTAAGTGTACACAAAAGATGACCTTTTTGCTAAGAGTGACAAACGACAGGTTGGGCTCAATTCCTTTGGCCCAACCTAAATTAAGAAGTTACCTCATTTTCTGTTTTCATCATGTTTCAGACTGCGTTTATATGAAGCTAAGGATACATCATGTTCGGATTGCAATCGAGATTTGTTCCAGGTGGTGGAAGATCTAAAGCATATCGATACAAACTGTCTAGTTGAAGCGTACAGTTGTGCTTGTTGTGAACTCGAACGATGCCTTCAGGTTTGAAAAGATTTTTAAAGCAATTTCACCGAAGAAAAAAATACTTAAACCAGTCTTAGCTTGTATTTCAGAAGTGTTAGCCTAATTTTAGTTTTTATAATCACTTTAAAGGTCTATTGTTTTCTATAGAAATGAATATTCTTATAATCTACAATCACATAATATAGTTATCCACATCAAGAAAAATCTAAATACTTCTATACCTACTTGTATTATAATGAAAGTAACTGTATTAACAGAAGTTCTTGTAATACGTACGTAACGTATCTTGATGAAAGGCATCCTGGAGACATACATATATAGGACACATTTATACCGAAAATTTTCCGGACTTGTAAGGAATTTAATTCACGCGTATAAAGTCACAAACTCATTTCGAGATTCAGTTAACATGGTAATAGAAGCCTCAGTCATATGAGTTAAAATTTCATAAGGTACTTTGCTGTATGAAAACTCATGTTTTTTTCAAACACTCACATTAACATTTCATATTGAAAGTATAGATAGGATGGATAGAGATACTTAAAATTCAAAAACACTTCATGCCATGCCTACTTGTAAAGTGGTGGTCGACGATAGACTCGAAATCTGCATATCTTGAAGAGCACTTACCTCCCTAAGTCGACGTGAACTGAAACAAACTTCAACCATTTTCACCAAGTTTCTCAATACCAATTTATATTCAAAGTTTGTTGTAATTTATTCCTTTACTAGGAATACATCAGTTAATTGAATGGTTTTTGAAAGAACCGTTATAATGCAGGCAATATTAACGTTGTTTAAAATAGCTAAGTAGAGATTCGACCTGACTCTTGTTACAGTAAAATTGGGTATAAAATGTCTTTTTTTTTTCATCGTTCTCATTAATGAAAAAATTAGAAGTGTATGTGACAAGGATGGGATTGATGATATTTTAAAAATAATAATGGGAATCGGTTTTTACTTTATGCCGAGAGATAAGATATTAATTACTAAATATTTTGAAAAACCACATCAGATGAATAAATAAATTAAAATTGCGCTGTGCAGGCTTATGGCGAAAATTGTATACAAATATTTTTGTCTGCCTACCTAGTTACTGGAAATGTATAAGTATCTTAGATTTAGGCGGTTCTATGTACAGGCTATTCCGGGCGATTCATAAAACATACAGTACAAAACAAAGCTGCAAAAGGTTCCGTTGGACATTTTATCTGCTTTCTACCTATGTTCTTTTGGACATTTTATTTGATTTATGTGAAAGAAAAGATTCTACCTAAATATTCGTTATGTTTATGGAAATATTTGTATCGGTACAATAATTTTGGCCAAATCCACGCGCAAAACAATTTTTATTGGTGTATTAGTTTTTTTTAATGTGACAATAAAACTTATAGCTAAACAAATCTAATTAATATACAAATCATGCCCGCGTGGAATGGTGCCAAGAATACTGGCTGCATTTTCGCGCTGGACAGCCAGGCTGATCCAGATGAGGCAATTAACCGCGGTGAAAAGACTCCATGGCCCCAGGGTCTCTATAGCAAACGGAACAAATAATATGTAACTCTCGATCAGAGAGCCATACTTGCGTTGCTTCATTTCGGCTGCCGCTCCCGGTTTTGATGCTTTCTCCCTGATATGAGACGGGGCCAAAGTGTCGACGCATGTTGCGTTCCACACAAGGGCCAGTCCCCGTTCCCAGGGAACCAGCAAACGTAACCTATTAAAAATATAGAGCAGAACTTCCCAGGGAACCAGCAAACATAACCTATTAAAAATATAACAGAACCTATTCTATATTTTTTTCGAACGCAATTGTTTATTGATGTGGCATTTCGTGTGATACCTTTTACTTTATCTTAAATCTTATCTGTAGAACTCCACAAGTTAACAAATGTTGGAAATTTCAAATTGGTATATTTAGGTAAATATGCGTTTAGTTTCCATTCTTACCCGCGCAACAAAGTAAAGCAATCTAGACAACACAATAGTATGAATTGCCTGTGGCTACGTGGTTCGTGGTATAATTTGCAAGCAACTGAGGGTGGTGACCTGACCGCTTGCCAATCAATACAGCAAACGACCACCTACTGAATCTTGTACGTTATTCATGTGATACCATTTTTAAAGGCACCTTATAACGAATATAAGGTGGAAAAGCGGTGCTTCCAACTTCTGAAGTTTTTTGAAGCTTTGAGTATTCATGTAGCGTAAACCGATTTTTTTTAATTAAAGATTTAAGTTATTAATTTATTTTACTTATTTCATGCTTAATTCGTGTTTAATGATAATACATGTTTTAGATAAAAGTGTCAATATTTCGATTCAGTTATTAGTTATATATTTTCCTAGATTCAATTGCATGGACCGTAGGCGCAATTGGCTACCATGGCATGAAAAATTTTCTGAAAAAAATGAAAGACTCTACACTCAAATCAATTTTATTAAATACTAGCTTTTGCACGTGGCTTTGCTCACATTAAGTTCTATTTTTCAAACCCCTATTAGATATAAATACACATTCTCTAAAAATTTCAACTGTCTACTTGTTACGGATAATGAAATACAGACCGCTGACAGACGGACGAACGGACAGACAGACAGCGTAGACGTAGTAATAGGGTCCTGTTGGCACCCTTTGGGTTCGGAATCCAAAAATAAAATAACGCTCTTTCAAAGTCTAATGACAGGTCATGATGAAAATGCGGTATTCCAGTTTCGTTGTGTCACAAGTAATTTATCACCGAGTAATATTGAATGTGGGTAATTAATATTTTGTTCATTATTGCCATCCCATTTCCCAGTCACGGCAGCCTCGCCCCCAATGCGGTCGTGGGTATGATTAAGTGTTATTGACCTTTTACGGTGCCATGAAACTTCAATAGCGTACTTAGGCGTGTAACAGCTGTGGGATTGTCTGAACATGATTGCATCAGTGTAACGCTCGCAATGACCTCTGCTTGCCTGGTACCCTCCTGCTAATAAACGCCATAAATTCAGCCAATAAAAGGCGATTGCGATCATTTTTTTTTTTAAATCAGTCAAGCTGAAGTTGATTATTGTTCTCCTATCCAAAGCTTTCCGCTTGTTTTTTTTTGTATATTTGTCGTAACAAATACATATACAAAAAAGAATCATCAAAATCAAATTATTGATGTTGATAAATCAATTGATTTGGCAAGTCATACGTCTGAGGTAGTCCCATAATATAATATCGAAAAGATTCAACGCTTTTTGAAAATAGAACAACAAAAACAAAAAATATTTACACAGATGGCGTTTTGGTTTGTAGTTCCCCTCAGAAAGTTATTATCAGGTTATTATACTTTGATTATTCTTATTTTAATTGGTGCAAGAATAAAATGGAAAATTCTTTATTGCACATAAAGAATTTTCCATTTTATTCTTGCACAAAGTCGCGGATGTAGTAAAATAATAAAAACCATAGCCCCATTCGCGATTATGACCCAATTATTCAATTTCTACTTTAGAATTCAGTTGAAAGAACTCGGGAACTTGCACGGGATAAAATAAACAGGTTTTACTGCATTGCTATACATTATATAAATCTGCAGCCGTTTGTGCACTGTCTACGTAATCTGTTTCCGTGCCGTATTCAACTATTTTTAAACTAACATGTGTAAAATTTTTCTAATAACGAACATCTGAATACATCATATTTTTTCTTTTCAATAATTATTTTACTAGTTGGCAATAACTATAGTAAACATCAACAACTGAAAACTTCACTGCGTGGAGTTAGGTTTTTAAAAATCCTACTGGAACTCACTATTTCTGGGATAAAATGTATGTACCTACTCGTATTTCGAAAGCACTTTGTAAAATTTTATTTGAATAAAAAATTATTCCATTGTATTCTATTCTCTGTATGTATTTCATTCTCCTCCAGGTACGCATGCAAAAAATCACGTCGATCCGTCGATGCTATTTGATTCAAAGTACCAAAAAATTATTCGATTTTTTTTTTTATTTTTTTTTTTGTGTATGTTCCCCAATTACTCGAAGACGTCTGGGGCGATTTGGAAAAATCTTTTTTTTTTTTTTTGTTTGAAAGGGTATACTTCCCAGGTGGTCTCATTGTCATCAGGTCAGGATCTGCTGATGGAATCCTGGACAAATCGAGGGAACTCCTTAAATTTTATAGGCACAATTGATATTCTATGAAGTGGCGTTTGAAATTGGTTTTGTAAAAGGAATTTTTAACTTTACATAATACTAGCTGTCCCCTCGCGACTTCGTCCGCGTGGAATTAGGTTCTTTGAAAATCCCGTGCGGACTCCTGATTTTGTCCGAATAAAAGTAACCTATAACACACTGTCTGCAACCTTACCCATCAAAGAATCACGTAGATCCGTTGCTCGATATTAACTTGAAAAATTATGGATTTTCATACAAACATTCAACCCCCATTCAACCCCTTTGGGAGTAGAATTTTTGAAAACCGTGAAACACGTCCTTTTTTATTTTCAATTTAAAGCCTAAGTACCGAATTTTATGGGTATAGCTTGAAAAATAACGGAGTTTCATACAAACTTTAACCCCCCTTTTTACCCCCTTGGGGGGAGAATTTTCGAAAAATGTAAAATACGTAATTCTTTATTTTTGATCAAGAGCCAAAATATCAAGTTTCATAAACATAACTTGAAAAATAACTTGAAGAACGAAGGACTATCATACAAACATTCAACCCCTATTTAACCCCTTAGGGGGTAGAATTTTTTAAAAGTGTGAAACACTTACTTTTTTGTTTTCAATTTAAAGCCTAAATACCGAATTTTATGGGTATAGCTTGAAAAATGACGGAGTTTCATACAAACTTTAACCCCCCTTTTTACCCCCTTGGGGGGAGAAATTAAAAAAAATGTAAAATACGTAATTCTTTATTTTTAATCAAGAGCCAAAATATCAAGTTTCATAAACGTAACTTGAAAAATAACTTGAAGAACGAAGGACTATTATACAAACATTCAACCCCTATTTAACCCCTTAGGGGGTAGAATTTTTAAAAACTGTGAAACACGTACTTTTTTGTTTTCAATTTAAAGCCTAAATACCGAATTTCATGAGTATAACTCGAAAAATGACGGAGTTTCATACAATCTTTAACCCCCCTTTTTACCCCCTTGGGGGGCGAATTTCGAAAAATCCTTTCTTAGTGCTCGCCTACGTCATAAAAGGAACCTACTGTCAAAATTTCAAGTTTCTAACTTCAGTGGTTTAGGCTGTGCGTTGATCGTCAGTCAGTCAGTCAGTCAGTCAGTCAGTCAGGACAAGCCTTTTTATATAATTATAGATTAATATTGTGAAATATACGAAGGTTGATAGTAAGAAAATTTATTGATAGGATACTGTAGTAGTATTCCAAAACATTTTCCTAATTTTCAAAATATTTCAACATCTCCCTTTGTTCTTGGATTAGTCACTACAACCGGTTGTCTTCCAAGTCAGCAAATTAACATCTAATATTGCTTTTCAGAACTCTGATATCGTACTGTTATTGGAAAGTGGGAGTGTGACCATGGATATGCCAATAGAGAACAGATTCAACTTTCAGGCACCTATAGTGAAAGCGTATGCTGACGCCATAGCTAAGGAATGTCCGAACGCTTTTATCATTGTTTGTACTACACCTATCGAATGCATGGTGCCATTAATTGCTGAGGTGATTTCTGTTTTAAATTATTTTATTTGTAGCTTTTAAACGCGATGGAGTCAGGATTTTAAAAATCCAGCAAGAACTATTCATTTTCCGATACATTACAAATACCATATTACTCTTTATTAAGCTATTGCATAGGTTCTATCGCGGGCCTTGAGCGTGGAGACCGAATCCAGAAATTCCGTAACGAAAAAAACCTAAGGCTCGACGGGAACACGGACTCCTCTCACCGCTAGATGGCGTTGATAAAAAATGCTATGCAATAGCTTTACCGCGGCAGTCCCCGAGTGCCACACGTCTTTTTTTAAATGTTAATTTTATCATCCATGCAAGAAATAAACTCGATCCATTGCTCTGTTGCTACATGATTGAAGGACAATCCAACAAATATTATGTTTAATACCCATTTTTGTACAAGAATAATTAAGAAAAAGTTCACAACTACGATAGTAACATTTTTATTCATACGGGTATTAGTAATATCAGTAACTATCTCTTCTTTCATAACTAAAAGCTATATCTTATATTTACCTACTTCTGATAAATCATGCTCCCTTCGGACACTAAAAGTTTTACGAACTTCCATTATATATATCAACACGTTACGACTGCCGATATAGATCATTAATGTGTACTGAATACTTGTTTGCATCATTAATTTTTCTTATCTTTTCCTGTTCAATACTTAATTTAATATTTTACTTGTCTTAAATATAATTTAGAAACGAATTTTGACCGAATAGTGAATACTCATAGTCAATTACATAATTTTGAAAAAATCTAGAGAGTGACATGGGATCCTTTTAAAATGTATTAGGAAAACAAAAGTTTAGATTCTTAAAAACCCAATTTTACCTTATCGAAGCAATTAGCAAAGTCTAGTCTTAAAAAAGTACTAAACTTATTACTAAAACCTACCAATAATATTATTATTACTAGTGGTTCGCCCCGAACTGAGACCTCGCGATATCCCATAATTCCCAAAAGTTTTTAATTATATATTGTAATAATTAACTTTTAACATTAGACGCAATAAAAAAAATAATAGTTGACATAAAACTGTTTTACTGACACAGCGCCATCTATTAGCATTATTGTGAAGCTATTAGCTTCACAATAATGCTAATAGATGGCGCATTAAAATTAAATAATTTCGTTTCTTTATAACATTTATCTAATTTTAGTATTTGTTGTTCAAGTACAGGATATAACTGAATTTTCAACCAAGTTTCACGTTCTAATATTCAGTAATTCAGAAGTTATAGAGCTCTGACAGACATTTAGACGGACACACTTCTCTGTCTAGTAAGCAAGCGCCCCAGTTGACTCAGAGAACTCGCTTCGCTCGTTCAATTATTATTATTATTGGTAGGTTTTTTCGTTTTTCGAATAGGTATGGTGAAAATAATGTTTTTATATTCTCGTAGACTCTAAAGGAAACAGGCTGGTACAATCCTCGTAAGTTGTTGGGCTCTCTAGCGGTTCCAGAGATGCGAGCAAGTACTCTCGCAGCCCGAGCCCTTTGTCTAGAGCCCTATTATGTGCACGTGCCCTGCGTGTGTGGAACTGAAGGGCCGACTTTGGTGCCATTGTTCTCAAAGGCGTTGCAATATTTTGATTTTGACGAGGTAACATTTTCTTTATCCAACCTAACATGTACCAATTTGACGAGTATAACATATGGCACCCTTAGAATTAAAGTGACCTTAATCAAAATTCCTGTAACTTCTGTTTAAATACATTTTAATATAATATTACCAATCCACATATAAAAGATTAACATATACATAAATCTGCAAAAAAAATCAACTTTTTAAAATAAAAGACGGCAGTTTTGAAGTCCTTTTTGCTCATTTCCCACAAATTGCAATATTTTTTTTAATATGCGAAAGCTTGCTGCCTGCCTGTTCATTCATTTCACGGCTCAATGGCTGATCCGATCTGGCTCTTCAATTATGTATACAAATACGTACATATATATCCTGGACATAGGTACGTACGATTTTATTTAAGAAATACATCGCTGTCAACGGGAACACGGGTGAGAAAGGCTGCCTTTTCGTATTCTACTTCTTTTTCTATATCTGTATTCTTAACTTTATTTTGTGGTTTACAAATACGTAAAATAAAAAACCATTGAAAAGTATCTTTTCTATACATGCATGTGTATGTGGGTAGCAGGCAGTAGCTACTTTATAAATGTATCATCCAATTATTTTAACACAGTTCATTGACTCGAAAATTTATTTGCCAGTTAAAATTAACAACTTTGGTTTGGAATTCTCATAAATCAATTGGAAAGATCTAGTAAGTTAATTTGTCTCTAATGACTTGAAATCATTAATCAAAAGCAAAATTTATGAGTAAATGGGTTACTGAAAAGCAATATAGCGTGATTAATAACTATTTGAAAGAAGCAAATATTATTACTATATAAAACGAATACTGACTCTAACTAGTAGTTTTAGAAAGGAATCGTTATTATTGCAACCGGACTGAAGTTAAAGTAGACGTTATCCTGCAGAACGCAAATCTATTCAGGGTTAGGAGTTAGGACTTCGAATAAGAGCATAATAGAACTAGGACTTGCAATCTACTGAGGTAGATTCAGCCTCATTTAGATACGAGTATATACTGGATCCGGCAACATTTCCGGATCCGGCAAATTACGGAAAAAACCCAGTGGTGTAAACCGGTAGTATCAA
Source organism: Hipparchia sbordonii (assembly GCA_038048805.1). NCBI lineage: Eukaryota > Metazoa > Arthropoda > Insecta > Lepidoptera > Nymphalidae > Hipparchia > Hipparchia sbordonii. Next base: position 9,491,995 of record CM076110.1, read on the forward strand.
GGGTCCAAAATGAAGCTGACAACCTACCTACTAATGAACCTAATTAAATAAAACATAATTTACACTAAAGCCATCTTGCACCAATTATAACTTAATCTCATGTTTAGTAAGCTGTCACATAATAATGCTGTCACTTTCACAAGGTTAGTTGAGTTAACAAGTAAAGGACGGGTATGAAAAATTTTGCTGAAATATATTTAGCAGATTGGTGCAAATGGACCTAAAAGTACTAATTTCGGATGATAAACGTTACTGACTGCAAAATTTGATATAAAATTCAAATCTTTTAGCGTAACGCTGAAATGCTGACGAAGACAGTCCGCTGCGCTGCGTCGGCAGTAGCTAGAGCAGATGGCCCGTGCATCAAAGCCGCTGAGCTCAGCGAAGCACATGCTGTGGCCGGGCTTGTAACTAAAGTAGCTTGGGCGTTATTGTGCAAGGATGTACCGAGAGTGTCCGGATTTGTTGAAACGGATCCGGCGCAAGTGGTGTCTCCAGCAAGGTGCTCATTTACAAATTCTATTGCTAGAGTCTGTTTTTATTCAATTGGAATTACGTGGGAGAGACACTGCAACCCGTTTGATACATGAAAAGTAATACTACCTTTAGGTATTCTGAGGTAATACTTACGTAGTGATGTTTTAGAAATATTCATTTCTTAATTTAAAATGTCAAAAAGAGCCGGTCAAAATTTTCGTGATGTAAGATTTTAAATAAGTTTAAAAACCACTACTGTTCTGAATTTTAAATATAGACACATAATAACCTTTTATCACAGTTCAAATGATCGAAATTTCGTGAATGTGCGTATAAACGTTAAATAGTGGAAGTGAGTCAGGGACAAAATTGGATTACTGGATAAATTATCGTGCATTAAAACTGAAAAGTCCTTGGCCCGAGTTACAATATCTGATAAAGCAGTATAACCTTGGCATAAAAACAATTTGTTATTCATTGGAATTTGAAATGTATCAGATTGCGAAAGTAAGATGGATATCGCTCCGTGAAACGACAAAAGAATTAATTTGAAAGCGACTGTAGGTAATCTGAGAGTAAGATGAAATAAATTAAATTGGGAAATAGGAAATGTACAAAAACAGAAAAACATCGAATTTACGAACGCTCTTCAAACTTTAGCCACGGATAAATATATAGGAAATTGTTTTTACTTGTTGTCTTTGAAACAATATTATAATCTAATGAAAATTTTAGTCTCAATAGCCCAATGGTTAAAGGTTAGCCTGTGAATGGTCAACGGTACAAACTGCAATCCCCACCCGTTGCACATTGTCGTACCGACTCCTAACATAAGCTTTACGCTTATTTGAAGGTTTGAGGGGAATATCAGTCAAATCCAGCATGGCTAATACTTATTCTTTGTTAAAAGAAAGTATTAAAAAATATTCTTAAAGTACTTGCAAAGTATAAGAAGTAGAATTACAACTAATGACTTAAGAACAGTACAATATTCATTATTTCTTCAGATTCATCGCGAATGCCGTGGAAATAACTGGCTCGGGGATCATTAAGAGCCTTGGGTTACCGAAAATGACGGATGCAGAAGTGAGAAAAGTAGACGATGCTCTTAACAAGCTTTACTTCACGCAAAATATGGTCTATGATTGGTATTGCAAGTACTCTAGCTCGACAGAAAAACTTGATGCCTTTCAAACACAGTTCTTCAATCCAAGAATTTGTCAACGTTTCGAAGATTGCGCGTACGCCGCTATTTGATTGTGATTTCTTGTTTTTTTTTTTTTATTTTTTCATTATTTGACGTGTTGTTTTTGTTATCATTGATATCTATTGTTGTATTTTAAATTATAAGTGAATGTTTTTTTTCCTTGTCATTGTGATTATTATAAGTACGATTTTTGAATAAATCGTTGTGGATACATTTAGTTTTACTTATATTTTCTTTTTTTGGAACCCACCCTGCCGCAGTTATAAGCGCTGTGGTCTGGTCTTAGTATGATACCGTGGGTTCGATTCCCGAAAGGGGTAATTTGGATGAACAAAAGCTGTACTTTATCATTTATTTCGGGTTCGATAGGAAAGCAAATTATAACACTGATCGCTTGAAAAATTTACATACAAATCTAATAAACTTCAAAGTTTTTATTCAACTCTATTTAGGCTATGTATTGAGGGTTTATAGCGTAAAAATTAGTTGGCTTCAAGCAATTTAACCCATTTTCAATCTAAGCCCTAGCTAAACATTCTAGCGTTAAACCATGTTACCTTTAACGATGTTGGCGCCTGTGTAACAAGCGTTTAATTTCCCACTTTATAACACGTGTTAATCTGTTCGCTTAGGCAATATTGGCTTTGGTAAAATCCTTACTATGTACGAAAACAAAAGTACTTATGGTGCATGGGTTATATCTATCTAGTCTTCCTATAGTAATAACATGGGAGTGATAGTTGTGGTAAAATAAACTGTACAAATATATGTTTTTTTATTTACATTGAAATAATTTAGTATCTCACTCAGGTTTTTCGGAACAAGCCTTATGATTAACAACAACGGAGTGTGTGACAGAATGAAACTCCCTAAGTTAAGCTCCTTCGAGATGGAAATGTTGGACGCCGCGTTTGGCGGCGTCAAATACGGGGAAGACTTAGCGATATCCTGGAATCTAGAACACATGGGGTGCGAGTTCGCATCTGGCAAGATTGGATCGAGAAATGAATTCTTGAGCTGGAAAAATCTTGATCGAATACCCCCATGCGTAACTGCAATAGTAGAATAAAGGGAGTAATTATTGATTTTTATAAAAAGTTGCTGTCACTAAAAAAACTGTATACTATTGTGAAATGTAAAAAAATACACCGTTTTTGAATCAATGACCTTGTTTCTTTTTAACCGACTTCAAAAAAAGGAGGAGATTCTCAATTCGTTGACATCTTTTTTTATGTATGTTCCCCGATTACTCGAAGACGTCTGAACCAATTTGGAAAATTCTTTTTTGTTTGTAAAGGTCTATTCCCAAGTGGCCCCATTGTCATCAGGTCAGGATCTGATGATGGGATCCGGAAGAAATCGAGGGAACTCTTCAAATTTCATAGGCACAATTGATATACTTTGTAGTGGTGTTTGAAGTCGGTTTCGTAAAAAGAATTATTACGTTTTTTTTTGTTTGTAAATTAGTAGTTCTTAATTTGGTATTAGTTTTTAAAGTGGTACAAAATAGTGAAAAATCATAATATAAGGAGAATTCTGGACATAGGCCTCCTCACGTACAAGTCATTCCTTAAAATGTCGTGGCATTCTCATCCACGTCTTCTCCAAAAGCTTATCGATTTCGTCGCAGTTGCGGGATAATGTAAACTTAATTAGAATTAGATACTGGATAATCACTTCCCCTTGAAACATCCTCATTAATACGGCACAGTCAAAGCTTTACGAGGTTACGATATGAACAGTTTATGTGTCGTTAAACGGTTCATAAATACCTGATCACTGTTAGCTCTATCAGCTAATAACGTTTTCGATGAGTCAACAGCGTTCATACCTACAGTAGTAATTTATTAACCACTGTTTTAACACATTTGACAAGTTTAGTTAATTCCCGACCAATAACAATTCTAAAATTACAGATCTTTAATTCTAAGGTCTTGATACACGAGGAACAAGTTAATATTGGGGTTTGAAAAAGGCAAATCATGAATTTCTTGTCGGTTCTTTTTAGTAGAATCTTCTTTCCGAACCGGTGTTCAGTGTTGACTCTTGACTTCGATCACAGAAGAAAAAATGTGATCGAAGACTCTTGACTTTTCTAAGACCTACAAATTTACCTAGGGGTCGATATTATCAACGTAAAATAAGTCTTATCTGAGGGTAAAGTTGATATCTTAACAGATTTTCAATATAAAAACTTTCAAAGTATTCACGTTCACTCCGGCGCTAAATGTAGTAAATTATTCCTTGCTCTAGAAGTTACAACATTTGTAAATTGATGTACATTACTATAGTCTTTACTGTGGTGATTGGCTGAATTTATGCCCTTCGTTGCAAACAATGCATTTTAGCCAATAGCAAGAGAGGATCCGACAATTAAAGGTGATTGCGAGAGGTGAATCCTGCTGCAGCAGGACGTCACACAAACTCACGCTCATGGCCAAAGCTCTTGAACCCCAAAGGTCAAACCCCCGAATAAAATAGATCCGATGAAAATATATCAGGCTTCAGTCTATGCAAATCCTCCTCGAAATAACCATTCACAACCTATTAAAAATTCAATGCCTGTTGTAGACTGTAGTACTACTGACCACTAAAACTGTCTAAAATGGGAACTTTGTACCATTAGCAATATAAGGAACTATAAACCACTGCAGCCCATTCAGCGACGTCATGCAACTGCAGAGAAGCGGCTACGCTTCGTGGAACTTGACATTTCCGTGTATTAGGTCTACAAATGTTAGTCCCTAGTACTCGGCGGTCTAAAAAAAACACACACGAGGGAACTATAGTTTCATTATGATACTAGCTGATGCTAGCGACTTCGTCCGCGTGGATTTAGTTTTTAAAATCGCGCGGGAGCTCTTTGATTTTCCGGTAAAAAAGTAGCCTATGTCACTCTCCAGGTTCTCAACTATACCCATTATGAAAACCTCTCCAGCATGCAGATTTCCTCACGATTGAGAAGGCTTTAGGGCATAGTCTACGCATGTTCTCAAAAGTGTGAGAAGTCTGCCAATTCGTTCATGACCACCGTGGACTACCCAACTAATATTAGGTGCTAAGATAAGAGTTACAGGAGATCTATAAGAGCTCTAGAGCACGCTATAGCGCTACTATACCCCCGAAATGGGCACACTTTCTTATCACCTTAGGTTGTTTAATGGTGGTAAAGCAGAGTTATAATGGCAATAAGCAATAAGAGAGCTATAATAGGAGCTAGGGATCCTACAAGGAATAAAAGGGAAAAATAACTCTTTCAGTGTTACAGTAGAGCAAAAAATTCTTCACTATCTCTTTGGGTGCTAAGTAGGCTCTAAATAGGTGAAATACTAACTCCATGAGTGGTGTAGTAGTTGTAGTAAGTACAGCTATAAATCAAATATATTGCTTGTTTAGGCTCTCTTAGCGCTAATAACTATAAGTGCTACTGTTGTAGAGCTTTTATACCTCGATAAGTTCTAAATAAGCTCTAAATGACGCCAAAATGTTAGTTGGGTATGACTTAAAGTTTCTCAGTCACGAGGAAATGTGTACCCAATAGTAAGCCGGTGATGTTTGAGATGAATCAATAAATGCTATGTGTGCCAAGCCATAATCAGCAAAGTCAGCAGATTGTCACTGACGTGGCAGATTACGACAAACGAGTATTTGAAAGGCTCAGTCGTGAACTCGTGATCAATAGCTGTAAACATGATCTCGATTCAAGTGAAATGAGAAATGAAACGCTATCACAACATGTTAGCGATGCGAGATTTATTGATGTTCTGATCCGAGCACATTGATTTGTGTCGAATCAATGTTCGGTTTGCATCCATCATACCATCTTGATTATTGTTATTTGGTTTTGGCCGTATCAATGCAAACACTTTTCAGAGTTGGATGACTCCAAAACATAGTCTTTTTGGCTATGTCATGAGCACGTCGTGATTCTCTCTATAGAAAAATTTACTGTACACTATCTATACTTATAATGTATTTCCTATACTTTGGCTAGCTGTAAACTGTAGCGGATGAATGGTAGCATAGCGGTGATCAATAGACCAATCATCAAACATAAACACACATACACATCCACACACACACATACAAACTTTCGCCCTTATAATATTAGTGTGATAGTGTGATGTGATGTTACATATTTTATCTTATACTAGTTTTAACCCGCGGCTTCGCTCACGTTAGGTTCGATTTTTTAACCCCCTATTTAACCCTCTTGGGGTTGAAATTTTCCAAAATCCTTTCTTAGCGGATGTCTACGTCCTAACAGCTACCTGTATACCAAATTTCAGCTCGATCGGTCCAGTGGTTAGAGCTGTGCGTTGATAGATCAGACAGTCAGTCAGTCAGTCAAGTCTAAAAGTCTTTGCCTTTTATATATTTAGACTAGCTGTTGCCCGCGACTTCGTCCGCGTGGATTTAGTTTTTAATAATCCCGTAGGAACGCTTTGATCTTCCGGATTAATAAATAGCCTTTGGTTCAGTTCTTGTTCGGTTCTCGTCGGGTAACCGCCCTCGACCACCGACTTACCGCATCCCATTGTTCGCCCGCGGTATTTATTCTTTTTGCTCGGCTTCTAAGAGTCGTACCGAGATATTGAATAGTCTATAACCTTCCTCAATAATTGGGCTATCAGATATAAAAAGAATTTTTCAAAACCGACTGATAGTTCCAGAGATTAGCGCGTTCAAAGAAACAAACTCTTCCACTTTATTATATTAAAGTACAGATAACTAAATATTTAATTCAACTTACAACACCAATACTAGTTGTATCCAACAATAATTTTTAACTGCTATATGGAAGTACTATTAGGCATTAGTAGGCTAAGGCCGATTCACACTTATTGGGCTGGCAATAAATACATTACGTAGAGCTCTCGTTAGTGTTATCAGCAAACATGATCAGCATTGGGGCAAAATTAAATGCTATTGGGATAGTACTGTGCCAATTTCATCAACAAGCAATGTTTTTGGCTTGTTTGGTGTGAAGATAAGATAGATAATTGTTATTAGTTTGCTATTGGTCTCTAGGAATTATTGAAAATGATTGTTTTTGGCCTAAGTTTGCGATTGCAGTAAACAAACCTGTGATTTACAACAATAAAATACCTGGGCCTATCTATACATGTGTTTTTTTTTAAAGAATATTAACTAAGATAAACTTGACTAGAGATATCTTTAAACCTTAAAAAAAATCTACAATTTTTTATTGTCTCTGCTCTAGGCTAGTTGGAGGCTTCAGACATACATAGTTTACCTACGATTCTACTGGCAAATAAAGACTTGCCGTTCATCTCGTCAAGCGATTTAGCGTTCCGGTAAAATTCTATGCTGAAATCGGTGTAAGAAACTGCTATTGTTACCCCAATTTAGACTGCACTTACCACCAGGCAAGATCGCAAACAAAGGATATTTTTTCATCGAATAAAAAACATTATTATTGGTCAGATGTTTATCTCACCTAACGAGAACGTCAAAAAAGCTGATAAACGTTCACGACCCTAATCAAGTAATCACACATGTAACTGTGGAGAAATTGAGGGATTGTTCTCGTAAAGCAAAGCTCAAGATTACGTCCTTGTTTTTATTACAATCCATCGAGTGACGTAACGCTGTGGCTCGAGAGCTCGTAGGCAACTTTGAGGAGGTGCTTCATAGCAGCTAAAAGTTGGATTATTGGTCTTTTCACATTATCACATCCTACGTCAAGCATTCATTGTTCATTGCCACTTCGGGTCGATCTTTTGTGTTATCTGATTATGGCAAAGTGGGTTTGATTCACGCTTTTTTAATTTGAGGTCTAGCCGCCAATCGTGTTATAAGAGCGACAAATTGGCCTACGTAAAATAAATAATTTTGAATTGATTTATTTTGGCATTGTTATAACATTTCACACATAGCAGTAAAAATACCTTTTTAAATAATAATTTTTTTTTGAATAATAATTGAGCTTTTAAAAGTCCACATACCTACTATCTACTACGTTTCGGCTATTTTATTTAGCAATGTATTATGCAGACGAACTATTTTTCATTTCACCAATTAGAAAGCACCTCCTTAAAATATTCTACTAGCTCTCGAGCTATCCTCACAATAAAAAGAAACCTCATCTCATCTCTCTATGTGATCAAAGCTACGAGCGTTTCAGCAAAGAGAAAAAATATACCGCATATTGGATTGTTGTTCTTGTTTCGATAAAAACCATGTTCGATCCGAGTTTTTCAACCACTATCTAATGTTGGTGGAACAATGTTATTAAAACTAGTTTGTTGTAAACAAAAAGCAGAACTTAGTTTAAATGGATTGGTGGACGAGCGATCAAAGTAGACCTTTATTAATTTTTACCACAATGTAATCTATACTTTTGATAAAACTGTAACGGGACGAATTCTGTACCTACATTAAATATATTTTGAAAATTTTAATCGGAGGATGCTTTATTATCGATACCGAGCCCAAAACTTTGTTTGAATTGTCTATCTATCTGTACGCGTATCACGCGAAAACTACTGAACGGATTTGAATGAAAGGTATAGTGGTAGCTGATACTCCGGGTCAATATATAAGATACTTTTTATCCTGATAAACAATAAGGTTTATGCGGGATAGGGGATGAAAGTTTTTGTTGATTTTTGTTGCTCCATAACTTCGTCAAATCTAAACCGAATTTGATAATTCTTTGGTGAAGATCTACTTAATATTATCGGAGATACAGGAAGAGGACATAACTTCTCGCGGATAGAAGCAAGTCACTCTAAACTTTTTCCACGCGAACGAAGTCGCGGGCATCAGCTAGTGTAATATAAAATAATATTAATGTATAGTGCTGAAAATAAAGTATCTGCAGACCCACCCAATGTTTCGTAACAACGTTTGCGTAAAAGCGGCTATCGAACTAGTATGAAGTTGAAACAAATATTGTACCTGGCAAAATACCAGTGTTTATGAAAAATTTCAATTTTGGCAAACACAAGCTATCATCTTATTTATATTATCATCAATGTTTCAATCTTTAAACGTACCTACACCTTGAGATCGAGCTTGAGATAGAGCCTCAACAAAACTATTCCCAGTAACGAATGAACAATTTAGAGAATGAAGATAGCTCATATCCAGGATTAACACATGGGCTACATTTTATCCCGGAAAATTAAAGAGCTCCCATGCTCCAAGATTGTGTGAAACTTTTGTTATACTTATACATACTTAGTTTTCATAAAGTTTCCTTCTAGCGAAACAATATTATCCTGGAATCCAAACGGGGTTATTTTCCAGACTCCATATTTGATCATATTTCGTACCAAAGAGTCTGGAATCCAAACAGGGTTATTTTACAGAATCCATATTTCGTACCAGAGTCTGGAATCCAAACGGGGTTATTTTACAGAATCCATATTTCGTACCAAAGAGCCAGTGCAAAAAGGTTTTAAAAAAAGAATTTGAACCAAATAAATCTACTTTCAGACTAGATAACTAGAAATATTTATTTTATTGCATCTTTAATAAAAATTTAAATAACATAATGACTCAAAAAATAACAATTCCTAAACATAAATAAATAAAGCCTAACATAACCTCTAGGGTCCATTTCTAGCGTACGGTGGCTTATCGTGTGTCAGTAAATACATTTTGCCTTTTGCCCTGAAAAAGAAAATAGACTGATTAGATAAGCTGCATTTTGACGACCTCCCTGGCGCAGTGGTGAGCGCTGTTGTCTTATAACTGGGAGGTCTCGGGTTCGATTTTCGGCGGGGCAATTTGGGAATTTATAATTTCTAAATTGTGTCTGGTCTGGTCTGGTGGGAGGCTTTGGCTGTGGCTAGTTAAGATTGTAACAGACAAACTTGGCAGGGCTATGACAGTGTTAATTCAACCCATACTCGTAATCTGTTTCTACCATCGATATATAGTTTCTACACGCCATCGTGCCGGAACGCTAAATCGCTTGGCGGCACGTCTTTGACGGTAAGGTGATAACTAGCCACGGCCAAAGCCGCCCACTAGACCAGAGACTATAAATTATAAATTCCCAAATTGCCCCTGCCGTGAATCGAACCCAAGAGCTCCCAGTACTTATAAGACTACAGCGTTCACCACTACACCAGCGAGGTGATCAAAACCTAGTATTTGAATGCAGTATAATAAACTCACTCATTCATTCTCGCCTAAATATGTGCTCAAATTTTATTATTGTCTATTAAGATTTTATGGCTAGATCTAGTTAACTTATTTGTTTCCCCAGCTCTCCGTTTTACTTTCTTTTTTTTCTACTTTTCCGTCTACTCATTCTTTTTTGAGTTCTTTTCTTTCTTATGTAAATACTATCTATGAAAATTTATTAGGAGCTTTAATTTTCTTCGTTCTTTTCTATTTACTTTTTTTTGTAAATAAATAAGCGCTATCCATCTTAGGCTGCATCTTCACTTATCATCAGATGTGATCGCAGCTAAGCGCTAGTCTATATATTTAAAAAAAAGTTAACTTACGGTGGCTGGGCCGCGTAGCCCATGTACCCGTCGACTTCAAATCTACAAGGGGCAGTCCCGCTCTGCCAATCTTTACAGTAGGTGGCTGGAAATCCCGTCGGATTCTCGATAGATTCCACAAACAATCTCCAAGAACGATTGTGGCTGCAACCATCTGAAACGATTTAATTTATAATAATGTAATGCAATAATCAATAGACCGAAAACTGAAAAGTCGCAGGTTCGATCCCCATCGTTGCACTATTGTTGTATCCACTCCGAACACAAGTTTTCACTTATTTGGAGGGGAGAGGAGAATAGCAGTCAAGTTCAGCTTGGCTGATATTCTTTAAAAAAAAATGCCCTCTCGACGGAATCTGCAGCAAGCAGCCAATCTCCACAGAATCCCTGTGGAGATTGGCCGCCGTCGCCATCTGTGCGTCAGATATTATAATGCACAAGTGTGTGCGCAAACACAGGTGCACTCTCTATTCCCTCACTCTTATAATCCAATGAGACGGAAAATCCGACACGACCGGAGACAGATCAGGCGCAAGACCCACAGCTTTACGTGCTCTCCGAGGCCCGGGGATGACTCACCGCCAAGTTCCAAACTCTGGGCTAGTACTGAGATTTTCTTGACAGAAAAACCCTAGGAATCAAACCCGAGACCTCGTCATTCGTAGTCGAACTTGCTAACCACTAAACCAACGAGGTATTTAGTTATTGTTATTTAAATAATATAAATGATTTTAACAACAAAAACCATAATAAGTTGTATAATTTATACTCTCAGTTAGAAATATCTAAACAGATAGGTATATCTACTATAATTTGTTCGTGCCGTTTAAAGATTTATCTTTGGAAACGCCAAAACATGAGATCCGCTAGCATTTTGATTCGGATGTTGTAAGCAAACTGGCGTACCAATTGGCTCCCATCCAAAACTTGAACGTTTTGTCCAAATATCAATACGTTTGAGAACAGTTGCTTTCTTAGATAAAATAGATAACATTCGAGATTATATACGCCAAGCTTTCTAATAACGGGCTAAGATATTATATAGATACAAAGTGAAATTACTTTTGATGATGATATTTATAATTTTACGATTTTAGCAATCTAAGTTTGTATGTATAAACTACCGCGTGGAAAAAATTTAGAGTGACTTGCTACTATCTCCGATAATATTTAGTAGATCTTCACCAAAATTAGACAAAATATTTCTAATCAACACTCAAAAATTGTTTTTAGAAACTAACTTTTAAAAATTGCTATTGTTCGGTATCAATTTAAAGGTTAGCTTATGAGTTATCGAGCCCACTTGTTTTATGTATAAGTATAATTGTATAATGAAAATCTTTTGGATCCATAAAGAAGCGTACGTATAACATAATCCTTAAAAACTACCTAGTGTGATTTCCACAATCTCAACGCTCCTTAAGGGAGCAATCGGCAGTTAGATCCAGATCGTAACATTCGTCTTGTATTCTAAGGTAACCAATCTTCATTGACATTTGGACGTGACGATCAATCCTTGCTCGTAAGTCCACTAGTTCGCCCAATTTGATCAATAGCGAGTAGGTACTGTTATCTAAGCGCACAGCATCACGTACGTGTACGAACTACGAGTTTATCTTCTACTAGCTTTTGCCCCCGCGACTTCGTCCGCGTGGAATTAGATTTTGGGGTAGAATTTTCAAAAACTGTGACACACGTACTTCCTTATTTTTAACTGAAAGCTCAAATACCAACTTTGATGGAAACAGCGTGAAAAATGACGGAGTTTCATATAAACTTCCATCCCCTATTTAAACCCCTTAGGGGTGGAATTTCCAATAATCCTTTCTTAGTGTGCGCCTACGTCATAAAAGGAACCAACTGTAAAAATTTCAAGTTTCTAACTTCAGTAGTTTAGGCTGTGCGTTGATATCTCAGTCAGTCAGTCAGTCAGGACTTTGAATTTTATATATATAAATTCAGATCTAAACTTTCCCAAACGCCAAATTGTAGTAATTCGGCAATCATAATAGAATAAGCATTTTTAAAAAGACAAAAGTATTCTGTCGAGTAAAGATAAAATCTTCAGCTATTTTTATCAAAAGTAAAAACTACCTAATTAAGTCTAAATTAATATTAAAGGAATTAAAAAAAATCGGCTCTTCATCATCATTTGGCTCCGGCTACATCATCAGCTCCATATGTCACAATAATATTGCATTGTCATCCGATTTACATACAAAATTTCATCTCAATCAGAAACCGGGTAGTGACACTTTAATTCAACTTGTAAGATTTGACCCTACACAACACTTAATTACAATAAACAGTGTTCCCACTTAATTACAATATGGGGGTTATTCAAGGGGCGAACCAATAAGTTCCTGAAAAGCCGGCAACGCATTGGTGGTGCCTCTGGTACTACAAGTGTTGGGCGGCGGTAATCACTTTACCTCAGGTGACCCGCCTGCTCGTTTGCCCGCTATTAATATATAAAAAAAAATACATACATACATTGCAAGTTAAATAAAATCTTGTAAAAATAGAGTGTCGGGGATATGCTTAGCTAGGATAGCGTTCACAAGTGATTATACTCACAAAAGTAGCTCAGCTCCCTGTTCTTCACGAGCTCATCAAACCAGCATCCAGGCTGGATCCAGCGGCCATAGTTGGGGTAGAAGTCCACATCACCAATCGCCTGAGGATAGCCAAAGAGGCCAGGGTTTGTGTGAAGTACGTCCACGAACACAGCATCTCCTTTGGCAAGGTGGGAATCTTTGCCGCCTAAACTGTAACCTGGATACGCTGGGTCCAAGCCTAGAAAAAGACACCTACTTTAACGCTAAATTCTCTCTTTGACACCTTTCGTTTGATCACATTGAGAGTTTGTGATATTAATGTTTAATATGGGTGTATAAATGAATTTCAATTTGAAAAATCAAATCAACATCTGACAATAATTTTTGAAAGGTTAAAAATATTTTTTCTGATTGTAGTTACTTGCTGATGTAAACGCTTTGCAAGTAATAGGTATATTGGGGGTTTACCGCCATTTATGTCATACCAGTTATTCTTCCCAATTTCAACCCCTTGGTGATAAGCGCTTTTCCTGCAAAGCCAGCTGCCTCCGCTCCTAATGAGAACCCCACAATATGCAGAGTTCCCGCTGGAACGCCTGTAGAGTTCAAGAACTCCACGAAATCTGCTAACCGTTGTCCCATGTATCTTGTGTTCTTCACTGCTGATATGTACCTTTAAGGGAAAGTGAGCAAATTATATACGAATATAAAAGTTTGTGCTGTGACTGCAATCTGACTCAGAGCAGGCTATAGACACTCGCCTGCGTCCCAGCAGATGAACCATTAAGCCCAGACAATCAGACGGACAAAAATGTAAATCATGGAAATCATGTTATAAAATCGTTCTCAAGAGTCTGTTATTTCAAAACCAAAGACAAAAACTTTACCTATATCTACATTTCTAAATGGTTTTGGGTTCCTATTACATAATGCCATTAGGTAAATATTATTAGGTATTACCCGAATTAAATATTACTGACATAACATAAATGTACCAAAGTATAAACTTGTGGTTCATGCAGATAGATAATATAATTTTCACCTCTCTAGCTCAAAAAGGGCGCCTTTGCTGCCCAAAACCAGTGAGCAAAAGTCGTTTTTGCTCACTCAGTGAGAAAAAGTGTTTTGAATATAGAACGCATTAGATTGGCGATTCTTCAACTCATCGTCTCAAGAAACGTTCAGAAATTTTGTATATAATATTGCATACCCCATACATTTTATTTCGACAAAATTTTTTAACTCTCTATTTTATTATTTAAACTATAATTTACTTTTCGTAAATGTGTTTTAGACTTTATAATTCTGTAACACAACATGAAACATAAAAGAAAATTAAAATTAATTAATTAATATATTTTATTTTATGAATGACACAATTCCGAACGCAGACAAAAGAGTAATATAAAATGGCGGCAAAAAAAAAATAATTAACTCTATTCTATATCTTAATTAGGTACTAATTTTTTAGTAGTTAAGTATTTGTTGTAAGAATTTTAAAATAACAAAATGAGTGAATCTAGTGATAATTTAACACCTTCAGACACAGATTAGAGAGTAACCTTCAGAATTAAAAGAATTAGTGTCTAACGCTGAATTAAACTTTCTTCCGGAAAAGTCTCGTGAAAAATACTTGAAAGCCTATGAATTATTTAATGATTGGAGACTTTCTTAGGGTGCGAAGTCCTATTCAGAGACTGTGATTTTATCATATTTCATGGAATTGTCTAAAACAAGGTAACCATCTACATTATGGAGTATTTATTCCATGTTAAAAGCTACAATCAAATCGAAATGCGACGTTCACATTGAAACTTATCCTAAACTTATTGCATTTTTGAAAAGACAATCGGAGGGGAACAAATCCAAAAAATCTAAAGTTTTCACCACTCATGATATTGAAAAGTTTTTAAATAAATAAACCTAATTTTTAAAATTTTAAAATATCCTTTATGTTTTAATAAATATTTTTCTTACATCTTGTATTTTTTCGCTATTGAGGTGAAAAGTTGTATGTATCACACGATAGCAAAGTTTTTGCTTCTTGTGCCTTTGAATCCCTCACTACTCTCAGGATTCTAACTTAGAATATATTAGAATCTATATTAGAATCCTTCGTTCGCTCGGGATTCAAACTAGGCACTCGCAACAAAAATGAACTTTGCTACCTTGTTGAACAAATAACTAAAGTTAAGTTTAATCTAGTCCAACCCTTCACTGTATCTTAAACGACGATCAAAACGCAAAGCTTATCCTAAGCCAAGTGGAAAATACGTTAATGTCTGTGCATAATTGCTGAGATGAATAATTTATCCCGCGTCAGTCTCGTAATGTGAGGCCTGTTCAGGTCAGGTAGCTATACTTCTGCACCCTTCGTACGTGTCCCTCTCACTAGGGGTATCTAAACAACGTTCAACGATTTCGAGTTTCTCAGCTCTAACTGTACCTAAAGCTGCTATTTTTTGGGGGAACATTGTGAAAAAAATAGTATTACTTTTAACCGTCTTCCAAACAGGTTATATATTGTTTTGTACATACTTACTCATTTTAAATGCTATGTTGCAGAGTGGCATCGAGGACAAACCTCTGTGGTTTTTTCGATGTACATTATCATGTAAATGTGTATAACTTTGTAAATGGTAATAAATAAATAAAATAAATAAAAAAAGGTGTAAATTGAAAATTTAAAACACCCCCGACGTGTGAAATTTAAAAAAATATAGCCATTTTAGTGGTGGCGACCATTTTGTTAAGTCCTTTCCTTTAATACCCATATTGAGGGAGTTGTGAAAGATATGTGATCCGCCATTTTGTGGTGGCGGCCATCTTAGACTGGTTTTTATCAAACATAGCGAAGAACACTCTCGACTAATTCATCTTTAAAACAAAAAATAAAATCAAAATCGGTTCTTCCGTTCGGCAACCACGATCTCCGAACACTGCGATTTATTTTTTCAATTTGATCGTTGGATACGAGTAAGTCGGTGAGATGAACTCGTGCTATGCCCACTGAACGTGACCTAAATGCTTCAAGTTTCCGCTGTAAACAAGGGACTTACGGTTTTAAACGCTTAGGTTTAAGTCGGAACAGTTAACCTGTGCGGTCAATGAGAATGTTTGATCTCTTTCTATTTGAAAAATTTTATGTCTTTGAAGTAATAACTTTAAGTTAAGGAATACGTTAGACGACCTCCCTGACGCTGTAGCCTTGTAACTGGGAGGTCTCGAGTTCGAGTCCCGGCAGGAGCAATTTGGGAATTTATAATTTCTGAATTGTCTCTGGTCCGGTCTGGTGGGAGGTTTTGGCCGTGTCAAAGACAAAACCAAGCGATTTAGCGTTCCGGCGCGATGGTATGTAGAAGCAGATTAGGGGTATGGATTGAATGTACACCGCCATACCCCTTCCATGTTAGTCCACTACTGTCTTAGACTGCATCGTCACCTATCATCAGGTGAGATCGTACTCAAGGACTATCTTGTCATCGAATAAAAAATATACAAAAAAATAGGTATTTTTTAAAATCTTCATTTTCCGTTAGATTGGATCTGTGCGTGCGCTAATAAAATATACCTAATAGGCACCATGCATCGTGCACCGGATATGTATCTAAGTGAAAGAGTCCTCCTCCATGTGTTTTAATAACAATTTTGGGAATCGATAGGGTAACTGATTCTCAACCAACAATTTTCAGTTTTCAATTAACAAAAAATAATATTGTATTCTTACCACGGAAAAACAATAAGTCGGGACCAATCCACAGCTATAAAGTTGTAATCTCCATTTTGTAAAAACGCTGAAAAAACAAGACAAAATTTAAAAAAATGTATTTTTAACCTACACTAAAATTAAAGATATTTTCCGAAATGACTAACATTGGCAAAGTCTTTACTAATATAAAGTTTTTGAAAATACCACGCATCTGCTAGAATCTTGTAAACGAGGAAGTGTATGTTTGTTGGTTTGTCCCTCAATCACGAAGCAACGGAGCAACGGATCGTGATTTTTTCAGGGGTATGGTTGAGGACTTGGAGGGTGACATAGGCCACCTTTTATTCCGGAAAAACAGGGGGTTCCCGCGTGTTATTTAAAAACCTAAAGCCAAATGCATGCATCATGAAATTAGAGGTTTATACGTGAAATTGTTGATGAAATTAATGTCATGAAATTAATTTAGTGCCACTAATTTCTCAATGTAAATTCGGCTTCACACCACGCGGACGAGGCCGCAGGTAAAAGCTAGTTAGTTAGTACGAATTATAGTGCCCTTCGACACCCTGTGGCACCGCTCTTACCAAGAGCTTACCATTTTTTAACATTGTCGTACTTGCTCCTGTGATGGCTTCAGAAAAACCAAATAAATAGATGACTGTAGGTCTGGAGTGGCTGAAACGCGTTGTAAATAACGCTCGTGGGTCCCCGGGTATGATGTCATCGTGGTAAATTGGATTTTCCCTAGAACGAGAAAAAGTAACAAAAATATAGGTCACATTATATTATACTAGCAGTAAACATTTGTAAGATTCTACGAAACTAGAGAAGAGGTCATAGCAAAAAAAAAGAAAGCGTACCTACTTAGACAACACAAAATTAAAATTCGGTCTCCCCAGCCCAACATTGGACTTTTTCTATGAAAATCGGTTACTATACTTGAAAAGCTATAAATTATTTGAACTGTACCTTTGAAACTTCTGCATAACTATAAAAAACTGTTAATCTGCCGAGGAGACACCTATTTTCTCAATCGCCAATAAACTATAACTGACGACAATTTTTGACATTTTCCAATACAAAAACTGACAAAACGCGAAACTTCCGATAAAATGTTATTTGGCTATTGTGAAATAGGCCCTTACTCCTCGATGTTAAATGACAGATTTAACCCAAAGTTCACGTTAGATAGGAGATATTATGCATGTAAACACCCCTGCACCTTTGGTTTCCCATCTCGAAAAATAGTGGCTTGAACTAATTAGGTAAAATCAAAGTCACGCTAACTTCAATAATAATTACACTAGGACCTCTGCTCTTTTACAGAATATGCAGTACTTAATGATGAGTTTAAGTATCTACTACCTACCTAGTGTATAGTTTGTATTGAATGTCGATAGCATCGTCTCTTTCACAGCATGATTCGCAATCACCCACCGGTGCCGGCATGAAGCACACTTGGGTGATGCCTGAAATAATATCGACACCTAACAGCCTATATGGGATAAGCGACATTTTTGCAAAATGCAAAATATAGTTCAAATGGGCTTTTTTCTGCGTCGTTTGATTTAAGTTCCATGGTCCTACGACATAGTATTTGTCGCTTAAGCGGTTTCCAAATTAAGAATCTAAAACTTACATCATCGTCGTTAACGACAAATATTTCGCTGTTTTTGTATGTGGTACTTGGATAAAAATGGTATTTCAAAACTCATTTTTATCCTAATGGATAAAAATGTTATGAACTGAGTATAAAATTTTTTTTGCTTGAACGTTAAGCCAAAACCATATTGTTCTTCGAAAAAGAAAATTTTATTTAGTTCTTGAGCGTAAGACGAGAATATAAAAAATTTCCAAAATTTTTGACACAATTGGTAAAATATGCATATATGTTAATTTACTGAATGTGATTTGGATCCTGATTTATAGATTGGGGAATTTACATAAATTTTTTTCGTTTATTTTGAACTTTAAGCTACTCTCCTCCTCCTGTAAAGTTTGCAAACTGGCGGTTATCCCATATAGGATGTTAGGCATCGATATAGTTATTATTACAATAATTATTAACCATTAATTTTAGAAAGCTAGAAAAAATTAGCGTTTCTCTTAGAATATGGCGTGGATCTGCAAGGAAGCGGAAAAGCGCTTGGCTTTCCAGAGGCAAAGTGAAAAAAAAAAGAAATAGAAGTGATTGAAAAGTATTGTGTATATTCCGTAGTTCTCGTGCTACACAAATAGTGTGTTTAGCATCTTCATACAATTGTGCAGATTTAGACATAAGTTATGTTGTAGTCGATTGTAATCGCAGTCAGTTTTTAGGTTCATAAAATATGAAAACATAAAACGATGTACACGGTGTAATTTAAGTACTTATAAATTAATTCATGTTTATTTTTGGATTAAGATTTTTCATGAACCGCGGTTGTAGTATAATAAATTCCTTATTTACATAAATATTCAATTATTATTGTTGTAGGATATTTTCCGTCTAACAAACAAGGCAAAGTTCAAAATCATTATTGATTTAACATTAGAAGATGCCCGCGACTTCCTCCGTTTGGATTTTTTTTATTCGGTGACAAGATAGCCCTTGACTGCGATCTCACCTGATGGTAAGTGACGATGCAGTCTAAGAGATAGCGGGCTAACTTGGAAGGGGTATTTAGTAAGGGTTTACACCATGGTTATTCAAGGGGCGGACCAACAAATTCCTGCGTTATCACTCAGCGTCAGGTGACCCGACTACTCGTGTGCTGGCTATTCATATAAAAAGAAGACTATAATTATTCCACAGAAAGATCCACGGAAGATTTTTAGTAAAATTAGATTGAAAGACAATTCTTATTATTGCCGAAGTAAGGCCAAGGTAGATAAAATTTATTTATTACTGACATGCTCGTAGCGCACAAGAACAATTGGAAATAACTTAGCAAAGTATATTTAATGTTACACGGTTCTGACAGTTTGTATAGCTCAGACAAGCTTATTTCTGCGTGTGGCGAAAATCGGAACTACCAGAATCAACTCTGTGTTGTCCCTAAAATGTTGACTTTTTTATAGACAGTGGCGCCTCCACCACAGGCACAGATAAGCTTGTCAAGCTGTACGTAAGTGTTTCATACATACAATGTTATCATACGTACATATTGTAATTGTATGATATAACGAATAAAAGAGTCTATATTTTATAGTCATAAATATAAACATTATTTTTTTATAGCTGCCTTCTTGGTCTAGTGGGTTTTCTGACATAATCAAGAGTCATTTTTATTCATTTTATTTTATTTACTGTTGCTTTACTATTATTGGTGGTAAGCTTTACTCACGTAAGTCACTTACCTACATGAGTAACTTAAGGAATATCAACAGTCCTATACATCGCGTATTGTTTGATAATGTTAGTTACGTAACTTACTTACGTAAGCTTCTAACGTAAAAACTTACTAGTATAATTTTGGCCTTAGGGTGCTAGAAAGTAGGTACACCTGTGTTTGCGCACACACTTGTGCACTGTAATATCTTCCGCAAAGATGACTAATCTCTGTGGAGATGGGCTGGACGTGACGGATGGTTGATCCGAAGAATTGGTACCTATTGGTGGTAAGCAAAAAAATGATAAAGAATTGCCCATCCACACATACTAACTTCAGAATATTTTTTTACTTTACTGTGGTATTCTTCTTTATGCACAGATAGATGTCCACTGTTGAACACAGGCAGCGGTCTTGCGCCGCCTGTATCCAGCGGCTCCATGTGACTCGTCTGATATCGTTGGTCCACCTAGTTGGGAATCTGCCAAGTGTGCCAACGTGAAGTGCGCCTTAATACATTCTTCAGACGATATGATGCGGTGGTTACCAAAGTAGTACCTATACAGCTACTATGTTAATTTGGAGTCTAATAGGCCCAACGGTTAAAGGTGCAGACTGAAAACTGAAAGGTCACAGGTTCGAGTCCACCCGTTGCACACTAATGTCATACCCCTAGCACAAGCTTTTCGCTTATTTGGAGGGGAGAGAAGAATAAGTAAAGTTCAACTTGGCTACATTCTTTAAAAAAATCAACGCGGATACCTAGTAAGTAGATATGTTATCTACGAATGCAATTAAATCATCATTGAATAAACCTCGGCCAGTACTTCATTCCGCAAACAAACATAGCTGTTGCGTGACAAGTAGTCTGTAGGTAAACATTTGTATACTAAACTGCATACATTTATTCGTACCTGTTTCATATTCCTAGAAATAACTAAGTACCTAGGACCTAGATCACTCAATAGAATATATATATTTGTACTAATCCCTACTACCTAATATCGCCTCAAACAGATACTAACCTTACCCTCTCAAATACTGTAGGTACTAATATTAGCTTGGTATAAAGTACTCGTAGCTTTGACCCGTGGCTTATTGCGCATGGAATTAGGTTTTTGTAAGCTTACATGACGATAAATTACTACTGATTATGTCGCAGTATCAAAGAGATTTTTGGCAAATCATAAAAAACGTAGGTATAAATTTTTTATGAAATTAAATGACTCTTTACTTAATTCCCTCTTTTAAATGAAAACTTAAACTCTACAACTAATATTTTGTGACATTTGTCGAAATAAGCAGCTGAAGTCCGAAATGCAAAACGTTTTTTGTGATTTGGAAAAGAACAGTTTTTTTTTAATTCGGTACTAAGCGTGCGATCGTCAACTGATAAACGTTCACTCAGGCCATAGGTCTCACTGGACGCCACACGTCTTGCTCTTGCGCCGCTACCTATCGGGCTGAATTATTATAGAGACTAGTTGATGCCCCCGACTTCGTACTGAATGTATGTAACTTTAGCATTTATAATATGAATAGGATCTCGAACAATAAAATAATAGATTCATCCGAGTAATATGTTTTTTTGAAAATCCCAAAGTGTGTTAAGGCCTAAGTGGCCATAACACATTGTGGCTGTGCAGAAGATGGCACATCGCGTCCGGAGCGAGTTTGGTCTTTGAATATATCAAAAAGAATCCACTTTGCTACTTACTTGACATAATAACACACACATGTGTACAATAAATATCCCACATAGCTTAAAAACGAATTAAGTAGTTCTTAATTTGTTAAGTAACTAATATTGAGAATGTAATATGTATGTACTGTACTGTACCGTAGGTATCCAATGACAATATTACCGCAACCGCAACTGTGTTTTAGTGCCTATTCAGTACTAATTTGAACCCATTAAGATAGCTGAAACCGTAAAGAATTTAATAAAAAGCAATAGTGAACTAGTTAAATTGATTTAAAATCAACTTTACCAATACTAAATAGGTTCTTGTGTAATTATTTCCAAACGATTTTCAACGATGCGGGCTAAGATATCGAGAAAACAGATATAATATGGAAACATTAATTAATAATTTTGAATTTCGAAGCCTCAATAGCCCAACGGTTAAATGTGCGGACTGAAAACTGATAGGTCGCAGGTTCGAGCCCCACCCGTTGCACTATTCTCGTACCCACTCCTAGCACAAGCTTTTCGCTTATTTGAAGGGCAGAGGAGAATATAAGTCAAATTCAGCTTGGCTAATATTCTTTAAAAAAATTTTTATCAAATTGCATTATTAGACGAGTTGACATTACTGGTGCCTACAGAGTACAGGATTTATATTATTAAAAATTAATAACCGGTCAAGTGCGAGTCGGACTCGCATACGGGGGTTTCGTGCCAAAAAACGCCGAAAAAACATGTTTCTAGGAGGGGAGCCCCCTTTTTTGCCAGTGCTTTTTTTATGCATAAATAAAAAGCTAGATCTAGTGCATTGTTCATTTTTTCTGTTTAACCCAGATTTAAGTCCTTCGGATTTCTAGACAACTTTCGTTAAAAATAAATTCGATAGTAAATTATTATTATCTGCGAAATGACGTTTGCATTATTGACTATTTACCTATGTATTGACTAGGTGCATACAAGTACATACTCTCAATCTAGTTCTTTCACCACACGAGGGCGTGTGGCTCATGGTTGTGTGCGTGTCGTATCTGTGTATAAGTTCTTTCATCTCACGAGGGCGCGTGGCTCATGGTTGTGTGCGTATCGTTTTTCTAAGTGTGAGCGCCAGACCGCTCCCTAGCTCCTGACAGGCACACACACTTACGCAATGTGCATGTACTCGACGTAACAACAAGTAAATCTCACGTGCCCTCGTGAATTGCAAGAACTTATAGGTAATACCGTACGTCATACTGCGATTAACTCTAATCTTAATGCCTAGACCTACATCATGATTGTGTACTGTAGGTACTATTACTATATATATAGCTACTCGTGCTGATTCACTGATTGACTGACTGACTCACTGACTCACTGACTCACTGACTCATTGATCACCTCTCCTGTAAAATTTTGTATGGAAAATTTTTTTTTCACTCACGGTTTCGTATAGAGGACAAAAATTCATTCGGAACAAAAATATGGAGAGAGCTGATGATTGAGGATTTCGGAGACGGGTGAGGAGCACCGGCCAGGGTATCGAAGATAGGTGGGGGGTGTTCAACCAAATGTCACTCGAAACCTCATCCAATTGGCAGAGAGCCGAAAAAAACTTTCAAAATGGCGGATTCAAGATGGCGGCCATACAAATTTCGTCGGTGTCTATCTCGGAGACTATAAAAGATGGAAAAGTGGTTTCTTGGAAAAAGATGATCAGGACCCGAAGGTCTACTTGATAAATAGAAAAAAAAAATCAAGATGGCGGAATTTATTTTTCTCCATACAAAATAAATGAAAAACATTGATACGGTTCCTTTTCAAAATTTTTGATGGTTTCATATAGAGCACAAAAATTCATTCGAAGAAAAAATATGGAGAGAGCTGATGGTTGAGGATTTCGGAGACGGGTGAAGGCCACGGCCAGGGTATCGAAGATAGGTGGGGAGTGTTCAAACAAAAGTCACTCGAAACCTCATCCAATTGGCAGGGAGCTGAAAAAAAATTCAAAATGGCGGATTCAAGATGGCGGCCCTACAAATTTCGACGATGTCTATCTCGGAGACTATAAAAGATGGAAGAGTGGTTTCTTAGAAAAAGATGATCAGGATTTGAAAGTCTACTTGATGAATACAAAAAAAATTCAAGATGGCGGATATTTTTTTTTTCATATAAAATGTATGCAAGGATTTGATACGTTCCTTTCCGCTGATGGTTTTGTATAGAGGACAAAAATTCATTTGGATAAAAAATATGGAGGGAGCTGATGATTGAGGATTTCGAAGACGGGTGAAGAGCACGGCCAGGATATTAAAGATAGGTGGGGGCTGCTCAAACAAAAGTCACTCAAAACCTCATCCAATTAGCAGTGAGCTGAAAAAAAAACACCAAACTGGCGGATTCAAGATGGCGGCCGTACAAATTTCGTCGGAGACTTTTAAAGATGGAAGAGTGGTTCCTTGGAAAAAGATGATCAAGACCCGAAGGTCTACTTGGTGGACAGAAAAACCGCGGTTCGCTTTAGCGAGCCGCGCACCCACGCGCCCTACTAGTAGATATATATATCTAATTATATTCATCCCGAACTAAAACCTCGCGTCTTAGAAGTTTTACCACGAATTCTGTACGAAAAATTTACACTTTAATAACGTTTAATTAACATACAATTACATAAAGCATAATTAACGTATATGAGGTTCAGATTTTACGAGATACAGAAATAAGACAAGCAAAAAGTTTATAATTTTTAATCCGGCTGCGGAAAACTTAACTAAACATAATATTATGTACGACAATGTACGCCATTCGTATACATATATATAGATTTTGTTCGTATAAGGGAGGCCACATACAATCAAGTTTGCCCTCAAATCAACAAAATAACTTAATATGTCGTAATATGGTACATTTTCCTTACTAATAAATAATTCTTACTAATAAAATCTTTATATTTTGTCAAAAAATTCTGAAAAAATATATGTGTACTGTATCAAATAGGTATAAATTATTGTGGAGAAACATAAGCCGAATACGGAGCCCTTATGGGGAAATTAAAAAATGGTCAGCCATCTTGACGTCAGAATGACTGACCACTTATTAAATTAAATTTCTCTGTTAATAATAATTAGGTAGGTACCAAATATTTAAACAAAGGTATTAAAAAGTACTAAATAGGTACTAAATGCTACTTTGGTCAATCTTGACACTTACGAATTTCTGTCCCTTTCGACTATGAGAGTGAGGGAATAGAGAACGCACTTGAATTTACTCACATAGTTATGCACTTTAATATATCCTACGCCGATGGCTAAGCTCTGTGGAGATTGGCCGACGCAACGTGACGTAATTTTTCATATTCATTTTCAGATTTCACTATTGATTGATTAATGGAAAGGGGTACCGTCAGCGATGAGGGCTTTAACGCAGAGAGAATCTCTTAATTGTAGTTTTTTTAACCAACTCACCAATAAAGAAAGACATCATCCGACATGTCTCAGTGGTGTTGAACAATTTCCAATACATTTTAATATTTCCACTTCACTACGGGTAACGGAAAATATTTCAGATACATTTTATCACATGTATACTGCTGAGATTAACTCGTAAACCAATATACACTGCACCAATACACATTTTAATGATGAAATAAACGAGTACTTTTTTCGATTAATTTTGTAGAACTTTTTTTTCTGCGTATTTTTCGGAAATAGGCAATTCTACAAAAGTCGATTCACAAACGCGGCATTCGCAGACGTATATAGGATCAGATTGTTCCATATGTAGGTATTTTTTTCTTTAATTTATACTCCGTATATTCTTTATATGTCTCGCCGGCGAGCATAAATAAATGAACACGAATAAATTAATTCAATTTCAATCTAACGTTCAAGGTGTTGTTGAAGACTGTTTCCACTATCGCACCACTCGTTCACTGTACCTTTAAGTTATGCAATTGTTTCTGTTTTATTATTTGGTTTTGTCTCCGATAATAATGGAAGATTAGCCATAGAACCGCGGAATGCAACTGCGCTCTGTCGAATCGATTACTTCCACGTCTTATTTAAAGACAAATTGGTCTTTTAAGTATAAAATTGTGTCGTTGCCATGATGGAAGTTACAATCATAACGATACCCGTGATTTGATTCGAGAAAATGGAAAAAACCAGAGCCCTCTTAGTAGATTCTCTGGTTTACTTAAACTAATTTGATACTTGAATAATGAAACTTCTGATTTTTGACTTTTTAGCAGTAAAATTTAAAATCTCAAGTAGACCTATTTCTGGGCCACAGGTCTGCTCTCGAATGAGAAGGGTTTAGATTTTAGGCCATAGTCCATCACTCTGGCCTAGCGCGGATTGGTATTTGGCAGATTTCACACATTTGAGAACTCTCAGGCATGCAGATTTCCTCAAGATTTTCCTTCAACGAGATATTTAATTGCTCAAAAAACACGTACCAAACTTCGGAAAATCAGAGATCGGATCAAAATCGAGCTCAGAGTCTGAAATCGAACACCGGAATTGAAGGCCTGACATAAAAATTATCAGAACTATCAGAGCTCTTCTATGATTTTCCTAATTAGTAACCCGACTAGTATAAAGTAAAATAACTTAACTACAAGCACTTCACATGCATACCTAATATTGAACAGATCACTTTTTGCACAAAATACGAGTACAAATTGTTGTAGATTAGGTCTACCTACTTTTGAAACCGACACAATTAGATTGGCACATTGGTACATTTGGATTTGGGACATGTTCAAATCGACTCATCATTTTTTTTCTTCTCCCATTTAGGTCTTCCATATTATTTCTACGTGTGTACGCCATATTGGATTTTTCATTACGTCCATAACACGCTTGTGACAAGCAAAAGAAAACGGAATGAAAACATGCAGTGATAGTTTGCTATACACTAAAACTGTTAAGCACATAGCCCTCTCATACTCCTTACTGTACCTACTAAATTCAAATTTATTTATTTCATGTAGGCCAACTTGTAGCTCTTATGACACGTCATGACTCTACCACCGGTTCGGAATACAGATTCTGCTAAGAAGAGCCGGCAAATACTGGCCTATGTTTAGCTACAGAATACATAATACTACTAAATATAGCGTGAGTGCAACAAAACACGGTAAGAAAACATGCAAATTTAAAATTACCTACATAAAGTTTTATCTTAATCAGTAATTCAACGTACAGAAACACTTCCCTCACAATTTTATATTAATGATGAATGTCATTATGGTAATTGAATTTAACGATGGGCTCGTGACTTATGGTGTTTACATTATCATGTTCAGTTGTATTGTTAAAGATAATTTTGTTTAAATTTGCATTTATAAAAATTACTTCTAAAGCATAGTTTACACGGAGCTAACACTGGCTGCCAATAAGACTGGCAGCCAGTGCTGGCTTGGTATTGGCCTTGTGTAAACAGTTTTTCAAGCCAAGCCAGCGCTGGCTGCCAACGCTGGCGAGAATAGAGCGACCGTCTATTTTTCTAGCCAGTGACCTCCGCCCGCATACCCTTCGACCCCCGCACCAGCGTTGCGGACACTTGTAGACGAGTCTCGCCAGTCACTGGCGAACGTCCGTACGGTTTGTGTTCTTTGTTGTTTTATTTGGAATTTCTGCGACAAAATGCCGAGAAAATTCAACGAAGAGGACTCAACTCTTCTGTTAATAGTGCAGAGATATTCCTTAAACATTTCTTTTTCAACAGCCTTTGCCGCGTATTCATTATTTTTTCCAAACGTGTGCACACCAGAAGAAAAAATCCGTGAATGATTGGCCGCGTCTAAACAACGAGGGCCAGGCCAACGCTGGCTTGTCTGCAGACTGGCACCAGCATTACTGGCTTCGTGTAAACTCTACTTAAGCGACACTTAACTTGTGTGTACCGAGAGTCGCCATGTCATGCCACTGATGTAAACTATTTATTTAATTTACAAACTTTCGTTGTCAGCGAATGAATATTATACATCGATGTTCGTTGTAGTATTTGCTGAGGCCGCGCGCCTGTCTTGACTTATAGCTTACAAGTTTGGATGTAATTTTTTTATTAGCTCATCAGCCGAACCCGAAAACATCAATTTTACCTTTTGGAAAATACATTTAAAAATATAATAGAGTTTGAAAACTGTAACAGGTCCAATTCTGTACATTGATGAAATTTAGAATTTTTTGAAATTTTTTTATAGACTGTAATTTTTTTATTTTTGTCTGTGTGTCTGCACGAATTCAATAGTTTATTTTTTTCTTCCCTTCGCCTTCTTCAATTACTTAAATCTTGAATGTACTCGATGTTACAATCTCGATACTCGATGTTAAGGGTCTGCAGAAATTCTAGAGAGGTCAAAAGTCATAGATAAACAATCAAAGTTCATATGTAATTCCGTGTCACATCACCATAATTACGGATTTCATCATTATGGAGTATCAAGTATGTTATGATGATTATAGTTGTAATCATCTGTGGTAGGGTAACCATATTATGTGAGTAGGTAATTGTTGGACAAAAAGGTAGATATTTTAAATTCAGGGTAAATTTTTAAGCTATTGCATAGCTTTTATCGCGGGCCTTGAGCGTGGAGACCGAATCCAGAAATTCCGTAACGAAAATAACCTGACACGGGACTCCTCTCACCGCTAGATGGCGTTAATAAAAAATGCTATGCAATAGCTTTACCGCGGCAGTCCCCGAGTGTCACACGTCTTTTTTTTAAATTTTATGGTTAAGTTGTATTATCATCATAATATTATTATCTACCTAATTCGGGCTCGTAGAATGTGCTCGTAGATATGAGTTTTCCAAAATCTTTATATATATATATATATAATTATTATTAATTATGCATATTTAGTTGAGGACTTAGAGAGTGACATAGGCTACTTATTCTAGGCTAAATCAAAGAGTTCCCACGATTTTTAAAGACTAAATCCACGCGGATGAAATCGCGGCGATAAGTTAGTATTTTTAATAAGTATGTACTTCAATTGCAATGACCAAGTAATTCTATATACCTACGATGTTTAGTTTTTCTACACTTTTTTGTAAAAAAAAAATTCCTAGCATCTACAGAATAAGGCAAACTGTGTGACTCGTAGTTATCCGTTATGGAGTTCTGTCTTCGTCTCCGAACATTTTTATTTGACCTTAAGCTTTATATTATAATGTTAGCACCCTGAAGCACCTTTTAAAACGTAGGAAGACTTATACAACTTGCTTCACTGAATAAAAAGTTTAAGTGGACATCGATGAAACAAGTACATAGTCATACAAATACTTACAAGCTATTTACACGCATACGAGTTTTTGAAGTCGGTTAATAGTATCCGAGGATTTACAGACAAATATGGAAACCCTAACATTGATCAATATCTATCTTCTTTAGTATCATAATGACGGATTTCAAAATGCGATTTTATAATTATACAAACATTGAAATAACAAGATTTAGGATCAAACACAAATTACTCAAACACTAAACGAAACATACATTTACTTTACTTTAAGTAGGTACTTACACATTTACAAAATTCAAACTTCAAAACATCGATGTAAATATTACAATGCTTCAAATTAATTTCTTTCATGTAACATAACTTGAGACTCTTATGACGAACAGATGATGCCCGTGACTTCGTTCGTTCCGTTCGTTCAGATTTATGTCTCTGACATAAATCTGTCTCGTCTCGTTTTAACTCTGTCTTGTATCTGAGCAGAGTAAGAGTCTATAGATTTTAGCCTTAGATAGAGCGTGCTCTGACTTAGCTCAGTCTCAAATACTTTGTATTGGCTTTTGAAGCCAGTTTTGTAAAAAGAATTTTTACGTTTATATTAAACTAGCTTTAACCCGCGGCTTCGCTCACCTTAGGTTCGATTTTTTAACCCCCTATTTAACCCTCTTGGAGTTGAAATTTTCCAAAATCTTTTCTTAGCGGATGTCTACGTCCTAACAGCTACCTGTATACCAAATTTCAGTTCGATCGGTCCAGTGGTTAGAGCTGTGCTTTGATAGATCAGTCAGTCAGTCAGTCAGTCAGTCAGTCAGTCAGTCAGTCAGTCAGTCAGTCACCTTTGCCTTTTATATATTTAGATATAAAATTAAGCAAACTAGAAATTTTACATTATAAGTTAGGTACGTTAACATGGTTAAAGAAAGAAAATTTTATATTCATGAAACTGATAGATACTAATAATGTTTATAATATCTCATGCTCAGCGTATTTAAATTCTATCCTATACTCTAAATAACAATATGACTTCGTAAACTAGATATTCTTTGAGCTCGGAAATAGCGCCCTTACGAATCGCAATATATACAGATAGGTATCGTTATTAATTAGAACCGTTTCTTTGTTACAGGATAAATTGCTCAATAAATTGGAAGAAAATGAGCCTGAACTCGCCACTTCACCTGAGGAAGAAGTAAGTTATTTGTATACTTCCTACTATCATAAATCAGGAACACAAATTCCACACGATCAATCAAGATTAATAGATCAACTAAATCGCAGTCAAGCTCTATAGTCTATGTATCAAAAACAAAATGCATGGAAATGGAAGTCTACTGAGCCGATTTCAAACGGAACACATAATAAAATATTTTTTTAATATTAACTGATTATTATTTATGTGTGAGCTGTATAACTGATTATTTATTTATTTTTTAATTTTTGACAAATATATTATTTAATACAAAAATTATTACGATCGTTTGCGGTTCCGCAAGTCCCGCTGATGCGCGGGGTAAATGATCTCAGTCCCGCGGGATGTCGTTTCAATGCGGGATTGCCGGATGTTATATCCAATTTTTCATAGTTGGGTTTCAGTTTTTAAACTTTTTTCTTGTTTGAGCGTGGCTTTTCCCTATTCCAGTGTGTGATATGTGTGAACGCGAAAGCGACGATGCAAACATCGCCGTGCGGCCACCGCGTGGTCTGCCGGCGATGTTTCGTGAAGACCATCCAGATGGCCGTCAGCCAGCGGTTGCTGCCGCTGCGCTGCGTCATCTGCCGCGCCAAGATCCTGCGGCTGCGGCAGGCGCCCCGCTTGGTGACCAGCAAGAGTTGGCAGGTTTGTGCGGTACACTTACAAACTCTGATAAATAATTGAGCAGGCAGTGTTGATATATAATTAATTTAAGTAGGTAGATCTCTAAATGACACCGAGACTGTGGAAGTCCGTGCAAGAGACCTTTCTCCAGCAGTGAACGTCTATCGATTGATAAAGAAGAAGAAAAAATGAGTAAGTAGGGGTAAGCTAGGAAAATGATACCATTGCGTTCATTTGTCAACGTTATGATTAGACTCATATCCCTAACGTTAATATTATGATTTCCAGGTGTCCAGCGGGAGCGGCAAGTCATGGGGGGTGCCGGGATCGGTGTCGTCGTACTCAGTGGGGGCGCGGTCGGTGCCCGCCTCCGCATCGCTGTACTCTGTCACCAGTGGCGAGTCTTCCCTTTCAGGTGAAAATTAATTATCCAGCAACTTTCAGGCATCATACATTCCCTGAC
Source organism: Hipparchia sbordonii (assembly GCA_038048805.1). Taxonomy (NCBI): domain Eukaryota; kingdom Metazoa; phylum Arthropoda; class Insecta; order Lepidoptera; family Nymphalidae; genus Hipparchia; species Hipparchia sbordonii. The sequence continues at coordinate 9,522,935 of CM076110.1, forward strand.
CTCAAATATCAATCATTCCCTCACCTCAAGTAGCATTCATTCCCTCACCTCAAGTACCATTCATTCCCTCACCTCAAGTATCATTCATTCATTCCACCCATCACGAGCCTACATGTTTCCTCATGGACACAGGTTTCCTCTCGAAAAAGAAGGGTTCAGGCCATAATCCACCACACTGGTCTAGAGCAGATTGGCAGACAACAAAATTTTGAGAACATTTTGGAGAACTCTCGCGCATGCAGGTTTTTTCACGATGTTTATTTACACAGGTAAGATAAGATGATGCAGAATACCTAGCCATACACCTATTAAACTATTATGTTAATGCCCACGACTTAGAGGTGTACGAGTATACTCTTTAGGCATTAAATTTATAAAAACCCCTTCCTAGTGCACCTTTATTCTCAAAACATGTTGTCAACCCCTAAGAAGTAGTTAATCAACATGCCTCAAGTTGTTTTTTTACAAATTCCAGGAGTGTCTTCCGTATCATCTAACAGTGGCGGTAATGTCAGCAACACCGGTTGCACCACAAAGCTGTGTGGAGGCGCGAAGTGTGGGGGGGCGTGTCTAGGTGCAGTGCCCAGAGTCCCTGCCGCCTCCACTCCACCCAGACCGCGGCAACCAGCGTCCAACTCCCTGCGACGATCACAGCATCATAGCATGAAGGTAATTTAGTCGCTCTAGAAACAACACCCTTTGTGAAGGCTTAAAGTATATTGGAGTGTGTTTAGAGGTTCTTGCCGGCTCCACTATGCCTAGACCGCGGCAACTAAGGTCGAACTCCCGATGACGATCAGAGCATGAAAGTAATTTAGCGTCTAGACTTTAAGAACAACACCGATTGTTCTACCAAGTTGTATGAAGGTGTGAAATGTGTTGGAGTTTGTTTAGCAGTCCGTGCTTCCTCCACTCCACCTATCACAGTATCATATCATGAAGGTAATTTAGGCTCTAGGTGTTCCTATCTACCAAGCTGGTGTAGAGTGTAAAGTGTGTTGAAGTATGCTTAAGTCTGCCGCTCCACTCTGCCTCGGCCATGGCAACCAGCGTCCAGTAATTCAGCCGGTAGGATCTGGGGACAACGTTATATCATTCTCGAGAGGTTCCAAGCGAGCCCTATACAAACAAAATTTGATTCTAATTTAAATATTACCTACCCATCAATACCAATATAATTTTGTAGAAAGTAACTTTCTGTGTTTGACAGATTTCCGTAAAACAATGTTGTTTCAAAGTTAGAGCTAAAAGATTTGTTTGTAAATAACAAACAAATCTGTGAGCACGACAGAATCAATTAAAATCAAACTTCGCATGTATGCTCAGAGAAATAGTCCTAGTGAGAAATTTCGCTTGAATGTTATTTCTCTCATTACAGGCGCGACTGCAAGACTACCAAGTACACAGCTATACGGGCGGCCCGGCGGCCGGGGAGCCTTCAGGCAGGCTACCTCCCATACGCGAATTCCAAAGAGAATTTCGCGAAGGACGCCGGGAAAGCGCCGCCGCCGCTTCAGCGTCAACTAGAATAAGGTAGCACCTACTTAATACATATTTACTTATACCAAGCTATTTTTAAAATAAAAGTTATAATATTATTTTTAGTAACTCAATTACTAAAAAATAAATAAATAGGAAATGAACTAAAATAATTCATAATATGTAGGTATAAAGTACGATTTATATTCTTACAGGTGCGCACAAAAAATCGTAACGCAGTTAGAAACGTCTCCACAAAAGAATAAACAACATTTTTTCCGACCCTTAAAACCACCTAATAAAGATGAAACCCCACCGAGATCAAGGGATCATAGCAAAGAGACTGACAAGAAAAAGGAAAACCCCAAAGCAAAACCAAAGAAAGAAGAAAAGAAAAAGAAAGAGCCTGACGAAAATGTAAAACAAGTTGAAAAGAACAAAAAAGACGAGAATAATGATAATAAAAAGAACGAAATAGCTGAAAAGAAAAAGGAGGAGAAACTTAGACTTAAAGCGGAAAAAGAAGCCAAAAAAGAAGCTAAACAACAAGCTAAAGAAGAAGAGAGACAAGCTAAACTTCTCGCGAAAGAAGAAGAAAGACAGGCAAAACTTTTAGCGAAAGAAGAAAAAAAGAAAGCCAAAAAGGAAGCTAAACTTGCAGCGCAAGCAGAAAAAGAGAAAACTAAATAGTAAATATTAGCATAATATGTAATCATAAAATTTATACATCTTAGAAACTTTTAGCCGTCTTTAGATTTTAGATTCGGAAATCGTTACTATCGAAACAAAAATAAAAATTTTACAAGTATTGTAAATTCGTATTAGACATAAAAGATAAAAATTACTGTAATAAATATTTAGCATGATTTAATTTCTATTTTTTTTACTCTTTTTGTTACCCTTCAGTCTTTTAATATGATAAGACAATATGAATAAAAATAGATGTTATGTTAGATGTTATGATAAAGATTAAGTTACCGAGTAGTGCATTAAAAAAATTGCTCTCGAATTGTTATTCATAATTGGAATGTTAAATATAAATATAGTTTTTAAAACCGAAGTCTAAAAAGCAATTTAATTAACTAGGTAGAGTTGGGTCATAGATGGAATTTTACAAACTGCGAAGACTGAACGAATGAGATAAAGAAATCATATCGTTTTGTAATTTGTGTGTAACAGTCGTAGTTAAGAGCTTTTGCCAAAGAATTTATTTACTGATTCTATTGTGATCCGACCCATCTTAATATTATTACAACCCCTAAGTAGATGATCAATTGGGAAAGGTATTTTATAAAAATTAGTTACGCTCTGATTTTACCCTAAATGCGAGTTAAACAACAAGCGATTACCTACCTAAGGTTACAGTGAAAGTTAAAAACATAACAAAAAAAAACAAACACTGTGCTGTCAGTAGGTTTTTATATTTGTATCTGTGTGGCAAGGTTAAGGATTTTGTTAAAATAAAGTCTGGGCAACTTGGCTGCATCAGGCATCCGACCTTACATCCGACCAATACCGGCCTTTAGCTGCGTATTGCGCGGGCTCCCATGAACAAACATTGCTTGGATTCGCTGCCGCAAACTTGTTTGATTCTTAATTTTTCGTTACAAAATAATTTATTTTATTATTTTAATTTATTTTAATATAATTATGTAGGTACCTAGTCAATCTAATCTTTATAAAATACCGAACCCAACGACATTTGGGGTTCGCAGAACATTTGTAATTATTGTACTTAATTTCGAAATAAATTATAGAGAAGCTAGGTAGTATTATTTTTTTAATAGATAAGGATTTCTTATTTACTGCTTACCTACCAGATACAGTTAGATACCTTTATTATGTGACTAACGGCAGATATTAATAACTGATCTAATCCATAATCTACAGATTTAAAGATCGAAATTTTAATTCAGATATGCAGTAGAGTGTTTGCCAATTGGTAAAGCTAATTGCTAGATTGATAGCAATAAGCTATTATTATTATTTATAATTAAAATTAAAATTTATGAGTTCAAATAATATGTAGGACCTACCGTAATAACAAATAATAAATATTACGGTACATCCTACTAATATACAACGTGTATTGAAACTCCGAAATAATACTGAAGGAGGTGAATGTGCTCATGAAACTGAACAACTTTCCCCAAAGAACATAGGTCCAAATATGAAAAAAAAATTTTACCTCCCATAGTAATTCAATCAGCTGATCGTCAATTTTGTGATGATGAATGGGAGGTCCACATTTTTTTTTTTCACATTTCGACCTATGTTCCTTGGGGAAAGTTGTTCAGTTTCATGAGTACATTCACCTCCTTCAGTATTATTTCGGAGTTTCAATACACGTTGTATAAATGCGTAAGTTTGTATGTAGGTACCCAAGTAGCACAGATAGCTGTATAAATACTCACTTTTAGACCTATTTGAAACTCTATGCGTATTAAGACTCTTTTAAGAGTACACTGGTGATCCTACAGCTGCATAATAGCTGTCAGTGATATTTAAACAGCTTAGGCTGAATAAGGGCTGTTTAGTGGATAAAATTACGCCAAATGCTGTATAAGAAGGTATTTGTGAACTCTTATTACACTGACTTATTAAGGGGGCACGTGTGAACTATTATGAAGCTTATTGCTGAATATCAGAGTTTTAACTATTCACGTCGCTGTTTAACATGAATCCACCATTTTATTGTATAACCTCATAACCTATAAAAATATACTGATTCATTTTTCAACTTTTATGATGTTTTGTGTATGAATTAGGAATGGATTGCATTAGTTTTTACTTCTCGATATCATAATAACAACTTTTTATCTTATAATTCTTTTCAAAGCTCTAAAAATTGTTTATTCAAGTTTTCATCACGGCTTATTTATATCACGAAACTAATTAAAAACCGAATATTTTCGTGGCGCACTAAAATTTTCTTAGGTAATATATATGTATAATGTCAGTAAAATTACATTCCCAATCATTTTTCTTTTATAAATATGAAAACAATGCACTTAACTTTGAATATATAACCACACGTATTCAATCAAATTCAATTCACTCCACGAAGTATATTAATTTGCTAGATTTGTATTATCTATGGTTTGCTACTTCACTTTTACGTCACGTGACATATTTGCTGAATAAAGAGTAACTTGTAATCTTTTACTCAACTTAAGGCTGTATAATTTGTGCCCATTTAAGAGGTATAAGAGCTGTATACGGCCGTATACAGCCCTTATGCAGCTTTTTTATACAGCTTTAAGCGTGACGGGAATTCGTTATTCAGCTGCTAAGCAGCCTTCGTGTGCTACTTGGGTATGGATGGATGGATGTTTGTTACTCAATCACGCCGCAACGACTGAACCGATTTGGCTGAAATTTGGCACAGAGATAGATTATAGTTTGTAATAACACAAAGATTTCTTCTTATCCCGGAAAATAAGAGAGTTCCCGCGGAAAATAAAAAACCTCAATCCACTCAAAGTCGCGGCTCGCGGGCATCAGCTAATATTACTGAGGTACTACGGTTCATGTTTTATTATTAAGCTATTGCATAGCTTCTATCGCGGGCCTTGAGCGTGGAAAACGAATTTTGAAATTCCGTAACGAAAATAACCTGACACGGGACTCCTCTCACCGCTAGATGGCGTTGATAAAAAATGCTATGCAATAGCTTTACCGCGGCAGTCCCCGAGTGCCACAAGTCTTTTTATTATTACTAAGTTTTTGACCCTCCAATCTGTAGGTACTTAAATTTCGGAGAACGTATATTATTATTAATAACGGCCGTAATAAGATGTCAAATACCTAATAAAAATAAGGTAAATAAAATTAACCACAGTCCGTCTGTATTCACAAACGAGTCACAAGGTAATATTTTAAATATTATAATGTAGAATCATATCAAGTTGAGTTAGCATGGTCCTAGGTAAGTGTTGAGGTTTCTTTTATAAGGTTTCCATGTCGGAATCTATTGTCAATCGTTAGAAGTTTCCTGTAAAATAAATAACAATGTTACATAATCTGGTGTTTTTTTTTATTTAAGAAGCAGGTAGGTGCTTGACTACTTACTTATACTTCAATTATAACTGAAGGCACAATTACACATTCCAGACAGCAGTCTGGGTAGGGAATCAATATTTAAAACGATTGAAAAAAAAATTTACCATGTTCACGGAACAGGGAAAGGATTAATATCTTCTTTTTTCCATCCATATTCCTTATCCATTCTGATATCCTTATTAATATGAATTAATGAATTATAAATGTAGAAGTGCGTTTGCTTGTTGGTTGGTCCTTCAATCACATGATAAAGGATAAACGTAATTTTTTGCATGGGTATTGGGTAAAGATATGGAGAGTGACATAGGCTGCTACTTTTTTCTGTGAAGACTTCCTAGTTCCATGTGTGGGATTTTTGAAAACTAAATCCACGCAGACAAATTCGCAAGCACCAGCTAGTATTGTATGTAATATAAATTAAACATTAAGTACTAGGACAGTACCTACTTATATAAACTAAATAAAAAAAATCAACAACTATTTGATTTTAAGGATCAATAAAACTCAAACAATCTGTTCCAAAAATTATTTATTCACAACAAAAACTAGAACTTTCTGAAAGCATCTCAGATAATGATACAAAGAAAACCGATTATCAAAAGATACAGAGAAAACAATCAAAATGTTGCACTTATCTACATAAAATAATGTTACTATACACTTGATTTCTAAATTACTAGAGTACAGTGGCATGTATACAGGGTAGGCATTAAGCGGGCAGATAATATAAAATGGAGAAAATCTCCAGTGCGAGTCATAAAAACTAAAGGGTAGGCTTTTTATCATTTGTACAATGCCTACCCTTAAGTTTTTATAACTCGTACTGGAGTTTTATTCCATTGTATACCATCTGCCTACCCTATTGTACATTCTGTGCAGGCCGCTGCTAGAGTGCCTGTATAACGAAATAAACTTAATCTCTTTAGTCATCACCAATACGTTCCATGATATCGTCACCAGTTTTCTTGTTGATGCGGAGATATTTGTTGACCATTGGGCGATAGTAATAGGCTTGGTAGTCATTCCTTTCCGCCATCTTGCGGGTAACTTCCTTCTCTAAGGCTCTTAACTTAATCTTCTGAGCTTCTTCGTCGATAAAATGCAGGAATTTCTCATATTCCTGTAAAAATAATGGAATGGGTTTAAAAATAATATTGAATAATGCCAATTCGCATGGGGCCAGTGTGAGGGACCTATAACCCTTCGCTGAGTGGAGGCAGTGGCAGTGATCTCTTGATGGCTTGCTGATGATGATGAATGAATAATGTCCTCCTGACTCAATCCGGCCACAGCAACCAATCTTTATAGACTAGCCAGCTATAAAGGATATAATAGTGCACAAGTGTGTAACACAAACAGGTGCACTCTGTTTTCCCTCACACTCATACTCCAATGGAGCAGAAACCTGACCTGACCAGAACAAGATCAGGTGCAAACAATGGCTTAACATACTCTACAAGGCATGGGGGCGACACACTACTACTTCCTGACTCAATCGACTCTCAAATTACAACTACAAATCAATCTTCTTTTATTTATACAAAGTTTAATTAAACCTCAGGATAATTACCTGTTGAGGGCTGTTGTGAATATATCGGGCAATGAATCTGGTGATAGGATGGCGGTGATATTCCCAGTGCTTAGGATTGTAGTCCTCAGGTATAGGTGTCAGCTCAGCGGGCCCAATGAACACATTACTGTAGAAAATTATAGCACTAACAGGAATCAGCCCAACCATCAGGTAATAATGGAACATGTCCTTGAATTTGTGCCATTGCCACCTGTAATGTTCAGAATGATTAAATTAAAACCAATTGCTATAGTCAATTGTAAATCAATAGAGGTGAACATTGTTTGTAGAAACATCGGCACGCTGCGGATTTATAATCTGTATCCAGCGACTCGGTGCGACCTTTCCGACGTCTGACCACCTATTAGCGGTTCTGCATAGCCAACGCTGAATTTTCCGGTGGGTGGCCGCCATTCCAGCGCGTTGTAACAGTTATAACACCACAATACACAACCACCTTGCGCATCAAAAACGTATAATTTTCCTCAAAATTGGTTAGGTAATCACTGCACCGGACACCTTACCTGGATGGCTGTAATGCCATAGTTCTGGGCCCATGGTCACTGGCCAACTTCTTGCCTGCCGAGAAATTTACATTTTGCACTTTAAACGGTGCTTTTAAGTTATTTTTAAATAGATTTGTTCCTAAAGATCGACCTAAAGCACTCCAGGAAACCATTTTTATTATGAAAATTGCATAGAAAAATGTGACAGTGACACTGACAAATTGACAAGAAGAGATAAAAAATGACAGTGATAGCAAAAAGTGCAGTGCGAACAGAGCTACCAACCCAAAAATGAAAAAATTTGATTGTCTATGCTAAATATCTATGATCTGTGTTCCATCTGATCTGATTCTATATAGGGTGGCAGACCCAATTATGGGCACTTTAAGAGTTTATCTTATTTCAAATATGTTTTTTAAGTATAAATTTAACCAAATTCTATAAATCACTGTGTTCATAAGGTTACATGTTTAATAAAATATATAATTAAAGAAGATATTGAAATTTTTTTTGTTTAAATCAACTAGAAATTTAAATAAGATTGAAAAATGACCCAGTCCCCAATTATTCGCACATTTTTTACCAGTTATGGGCACAAAATTATCCAATTATCAACACTCAGATTTTAATAGAGTTTAAGGGAAATATAACGCTAGGCTACCTAAGGAAGTCTTTTAGAATATAGATTTTATTACGAAATAATATACGGAAATTCTTATAGTAACTGTAGGTGACTTGATTTTTTATATTTATTGTATTTAAAAGAAACACCCTTACATATTTAATAAGAAAACGTAAACATAGTCTTTATCAAACGACAGACGTCCACAGCAGGACAGAGGTCTCTTATATGGACTTCCACAGGCCTCGGTCTTACGCTACCTGAATCCAGCGACTCTCTGCGACTCGTTTGATGTCGTCGGTCCACCTAGCTTCCCGGTACAGGATCGCTACTCCAACACCATGGGATCCCATCGACCATCAGCTCTTCGAACTATATGCCCGCCCATTTCCACTTCAGTTTCGCTTAGCTATGTCCGTGACTTTGATTCTCTTACAGATATCCTCATTTCTGATATGATCTCACAGGGATACTCCGAGCATAGCTCTCTCCATCGTCCACTGAATGATTATTGTTTCGTGATAAATAACTGCCCATAGAACTTCTCAACCTCTTTCCATACCTCAGGTGGAGAAGAAACGTGACAGCCTTCGTCAGTTTTCAGCCGCATCAGCTGGCTCCGTCCGATAGATAGATCTCTCACGGACACTTTGGAATGGAACTTCTGTTCCACTAGATGGTATCTTTAATACACTTGGTATTCAAGGCCCGCAGGTCGCGAGTTCTTTTCTTAGAGATCTGCCTATTAACCTACCAGTAGGCATCCGCGTCTGCTGACCGCTGAAGTCTCATCTCTTGTCTATCTTCCATCAGTTTGAGAGTAAGGTCAGAGAACTTCTTGGTCCTTTTCATGTGATGGGTCTTAAAAAATTTAGACTCCAGAGTATGGACAGTTTACACACACTTGTTAAGATCGTCTACAGACGCCCAGCCTGCTAGGGAATCGAATCGCTTCGGAGTGTTAATAAACAGGAAAATCTCCAAATTTTGTAACCAGATACTGACACCCCTTGTTTTGCAATGAAATAACGGGAAAGTTTCATTTACTTTTTGAATTAGTAACTAATAATACTTAGAAAATCAATTGAAAACAATTATATTATAAAAACTCAAATAAAACCACAGTTAAATCATTATTAAGTAAGTACTGACCCTTAACGTCGATGAGTCAAAATGGCCGAAAAACTTCGGGAACTCCAGAACGATATCTTTCAACTACGATACTGACGTCATTTTAAAACTTTCCAGATTAGAAAGGTTTCGATTGTGAAAAATATGAATTCCCCTAAATATTTTTTAATCTGAAAATTAAAAACCACAATCAGAAACTTATATTTTAATCTTTTTTGCCAAAGTGCGAATAAACTGGTGCAGTGCTAGCTATTGGGTTGGTCACCCTACCTAATATAAATTCTGCATTTGCGCAACAATGGAGGCAGTTATTGGAAATGTGATAGTCCACACAAATTATCTGTGGCAAGTTGACATTAGCTGTCAGTGTCAATGGGAAGTATTGGGTACCTACATGTAATATCTATGTTCCTTCTTCCGGTGTGAGCTTGTATTAGTGATGGGACTCGAGTGATGTTTTTTCACTCGAGTGACTCGGTACTGATAACTTTCTCACTCGAATGCCACTCGAGTGAAGATAAAACTCGAGTGATTTTTAATGACTCGAGTCACTCGGAATATAAATCTCGAGTGACCATAATTTTAAAAGGAATAAAACAATATTAATTTTACGTAAAAAATGTGTATTCATTTTCGCATTAATGTAAAAGCTACTTAAAAAAAATCTAAACAAAATGTAAAAAAATAGAATTTTCCTTCAAACTAAACCTGTCATACATAAACAAGAAACCTCTTATATCAACTATCAGTCAAATTGAAATATTATAATCTACTAGTTACTACTAATACGTTCTAATCCAATTTAATTTATTCTAACAAGGAACTTTCAAGAGATCCAAATATGAACAGTTTTATTATGCTCTTACACAATTTAGGTAATAATAAACATGCTTTAAAATTAACTTAAATGAAACTTCAATAAACTCAACAAAAGAACAGAAATAATGTATTTTTAATGAGATAACAAATTTAACTGAAATTGTTGTAATAACTACTTAAAAAAATGATTTGATCAATTTTTTTCCCTTCCAAACGGTTTCTTCTTTGATTACATATCAGCGCAGCTTTAGAAAAAACTCGTTCTGAAGGAACAGAAGTCGCTGGGATGCATAAATATTTCATAGCTAATTTATACAGCACTGGCATAATCAGTTTCCTTTTCTCCCAGTAAGCAATAGGATCATCTTTTCTATCTAAGTATTTTTCCTCATTGTATTGTTTCACCACGATAATAGCCGAGGCTAATGATGTTTGATTTGTAGTACGTTCCGAAAGTTTTGCATCAAAATGTTCCCATAAATCATTCACGTCCTTATTTTCTGGTTGCGGTTGGCTAGACGATGAAGACTCCGATTCTGTTCTGATATTATCTGAATTTGTGGTTATAGAAGTAGATTCAATTTCATCAATAACGGATTGCATAGCCTTATCAGCATTAGATTCTACGCCAAAACCAATTTTCTTAAATCTCGGATCCAAGTAGGTAGATTTAGCTGCAGTTTTGTTTGATTCTAAAATACCTAACCGTTTATCAACAGCATCTAATAAAGATTTTTTTAGTTCTTGACCAATGCCTGTATTTACGATCTTTTTTACCAGTGCTGCTTGAACATTTCTAATCAAAGGAATCACTGAAGACAATGTTGGATATTTCTCTCCGGATAAGGCTGCAGTAAATTTTTCAAGAGGTCCTAAAAGATCTACGCATTCTTGAACCACTTCCCATTCAAAGTTTTGTAAATTATTTGGTGAACCAGGCATATCGGACATAGTCGCTGATAAAGCAGTTTTAATTTTGAGCATTCTATCTAGCATTAAATATGTAGAATTCCAGCGCGTTGGGACATCTTGCTTTAATTTGATACATTCCATATCCATTGTACGTTGCATTTCCATAAGTTTGTAAGACGCTTTGGTGCTTTGTTTGAAATATGTGACTATGGATTGGCATTTATTTATAATTTCCATAAATTCAGGGTTAGCTTTCTTACAGTCAATGATCGCCAAGTTCAAAGTGTGAGCTACACAGTAGTGGTTCCTCTTACTTAAATGTTCAGAAATAGCTTTCTTTATATTCGGAGCATTATCGGATACTATTGTCACAATTTTTTCTAAAATTTGCCACTCATCAAATATCGACTTCAGCACACTTGCTAAAACAATAGAAGAATGTTCCTCCGTAACCTCTCGAGTACTAATAGTTTGCGAAAAAAGTTTTGAATTATAAATGAAATGTATTGTAACAGTTAGGTATGCTTTGTTACTGTCAGAAGTCCATAAATCTGTTGTAGCAGCCATATATTCAACTAAATGTAGAATATCTACAATTACAGTGCGTGCGGCATGATAAGCATCAGGAAGAATTTTCTCTCTTAAAGATTTCCTACTGGGTAAAACATAGTCAGGATTCATTTCATGGCAAAAATTAATAAAGCCTTTATTTTCCACTATTTGTAGAGGTTGCAAGTCTTGACAAATCATTTTAGTAAGAGCTAAAGAAATTCTTTTTTCTTTTAGCTTAGTAAGTGAAGCATTTGGCTTTGCAAGCTGTAATTGCTGATAACGCCGTTTCTTTGAAATAGAATTATTGTTAGTGGCAGACGTGGAAGCAGAACTCTCACCTTCACTCGAAGAACATGCTTGTGACGAACTATATTCACCACTACTATCCTTGTACTGAAGTGGATGTTTATTTTTCATGTGAGAAATCAAGTTAGTTGTATTACCAAAATCTTTGTAACTTTTTTTGCAAAACTTACAAATAACGGTTTTTTGTTCTAAATTTTTGTCAAAAAATGACCACACAATTGCTTTCTTTACACTTTTACTCATTTTCACCACTTACTAATAACACACAGTCATAAATAACCAAAACATTAAACAGTAACAATTCACACAAACAGATTTCTACGTAATTTCAAAGAGAACCTACAGGGGGTAAACTTGTCACAACTTGAATTTCTCACTCGGCTCGGTATATTCCACTCGAGTGGTACGAGTCAACTCGAGTCACTCGTAATTCGAGTCTACTCGAGTCACTCGAAACTCGAGTCGTCAAAAATTTAACTCGAGTGCGAGTAATATAAAAACTACTCGAGTCACTCGAGTGAAAAGCAACTCGAATCCCATCACTAGCTTGTATAAATATGGCGTCTCTTGTTAAAATGTCTTGTGCTAAATTAAATAATACTAATCGATTATTTGTGTTTCACTGCGCATAAAAGCTTATTTTCAATAGGTTATGGGCCCAGGAATCGCCCAGTTATAAAATTTCAGTCAGATGACATAGATTAGCGTAGGAAAGTGCTAGGCCAACAAGTAAGGCTAGGTTAGGACACGTGTAGGCACCAGGTTCACATTTTCAGGGTTCATTAACAAGAACACAAGTGAAATATACGCAATGGCACAGGCAGTTTATCATATTCCGCAGTTAGAAAACGGAAATTTCACAAATTGGCTCTTTAGAGTCCAGATCGCACTTGATGAAAAAGGGTGTGCCGACGCAGTGAGGAATAAAAGTGAATTAAAAGATGCAGATTCCAAGAAATCTGATGCTAAAGCAAGAAATATAATAGTCCAAGCATTATCGGACAAACATCTTGAGTATGTCAAAGGATCTGGAACGGCATACGAAATGATCGAAAATCTGAGGAAAGTATTTGACAGAAAATCAACAATGTCAAGTCTATTTTTAAGAAGGAGCCTAATAAATAGTAAGAGGCAAGAAAATGTTGAGGAACATTTTAATAAATTTGATAAAATAATAAGGGAGTTAGAATCAAACGGTACAAAAATGACTGATAAAGATAAGGTATGTCAGTTATTAATAAGTATGGAAGAGGCATATCCATCCATAGTGACTGCACTAGAGACGTCAAACACAGAACTTACAATGGAGTTTGTAAAGAGTAAGATATTAGATGCCGAGCTCAAAGAAAGACAAGTTCCAGACAGAAAAGTTAAACAAGAATATGTATTTGAAAGCAGCTCAATTAAATGTTATACGTGCGGTGAGCCAAATCACATATCAAGGAATTGTACTAATAGAGCCCTTGCTCTTACTTGTATTACTTGTTGTATTACTTGTCCTTACAAGTAATACACAAAAACGAGGTAGAGGAAATTATAGAGGATTTAAAACAAGAGGAAGAAATAATACTAAACCGAAAGCATATTTAGGAGAAGGAAATGATAGTGAAAAAGCTATATCATTCATTGCTTCTCAAGCTTATTCAGCGGCTACTTACGAAAATGAAATAGAATTTGTAATAGATTCTGGAGCATCTTACCATATGATTAGTGAAGAATATGAGAAATATATGACAGATATACAAGAGATACAAGAAATTAAAGTTTTAGTTGCTAATGGAAGTATGATATCAGCCAAAAAGAAAGGTAATTTAAATGGAATATGTAGTCAAGGTATGAAAATTTTATTAAAAGATTGTCTTATTATGGAAAAAGTGTCACACAATCTTATATCTGTATTAAAGTTGAATGAAAAAGGTTTGAAAGTAATTTTTGATCAGAAAGGTGTAAGTATTTACCATGGAAAATTACAAATTAAAGGTAATATTGAAGGAAAACTATATACATTGAATTTAAAGTTAAATAGAGAAAAGATGTTAATAACAGAAAAGAGTGATGATAATTTATGGCATAGAAGAATGGGACACTTAAACTATCAAGGTATGAAGATACTAGGGTTACCATTATCTAAAGAACGATGCACAATATGTATGGAAGCTAAAGGCACCCGTTGTTCATTCAATCAGACCCCAATGCCAAGAACAAGGAAAATTGGAGAATTGATTTACTGTGATATTGGAGGCCCGATAACACCAATAAGTAAAGATGGAGAAAAGTACTACCTTACAATAATAGATGATTATTCACATTTTATGGAAGTTCATTTACTAAAAACAAAGGATCAAGCGAAAGATTATATAATAAAATATATCAGAAAACTCAAAAATAATGACATTAATGTGAAAAGATTAAGAACGGACAGAGGAAAAGAATTTGTGAATGATGAGCTAAAATTATTCTATGAGGAAAATGGTATAGTACAGGAAACTACTTGTAGTTATACACCACAGCAAAATTCTATATGCGAGAGGATGAATCGAACATTAGCAGATAGAGTAAGAGCTATGCTGTTGGAGACAAATCTTCCAAAGTATCTATGGGGTGAAGCCATGAGATGCGCAGCCTATGTGATTAACAGGTCCCCTACTAAAGCACTCAAGGGTGACACACCAGCTAGAGTATGGTATGGAAAGAGTCAGTTAGATAAAATAAGAGTTTTTGGCTCAAAGGCATGGTCTATAATTCTTCCAAAGCCAACCAAATTGGAACCAAGAGCAAAGCCCATGATCATGATAGGATATTGCGGCTCAGGTTACAGACTATGGGATCCTAAAACAAATGAAATAGTTGAATCCAGAGATGTACGATTTGATGAGTCAAACTACAGATATAAAGAAAATGAAAGAATCTCATACATAGAATGTGATGAAAATGAAGAGAGTGAGCCTTCTACGTCAAAGGAACCAGAAGTAGAATCATCAAGCTATAGTAAAAAAGATTACAGCTCAGATGAAGAGGAAGATTGTAATAAAAGAATGAGAAGACAGATACAAAAACCGAAGAGATTTCAAGATTATGATATGTCGAATATAGCCTATGCTTTAATATCAGAAGATCCAAAAAGTTATAAAGAGGCAATACAACAGGAGGAATGGTCAAAAGCTATAAAAAATGAGTTGGAGGCACTTCAAAGGTTAAAAACATGGGAAGAGAGTAAGTTACCAGAAGGTCAAAAGGCAATAGACACAAAGTGGGTGTTTCGTACTAAATCAGACAATGTTAAGAAGGCACGACTTGTCGCCAAGGGATTTCAAGAGGAAACCACTCACAATGTATATGCGCCAGTGGCTAGGATGACTACTGTAAGAGTATTTTTGAATAAAGCAATTCAAGAAGATTTACCCATAAGACAGATGGATATACCTACAGCATTCTTAAATGGAGAGTTAAAGACAGATATTTACATAAAATATCCTGAAGGATTGGAAAAGAAAGAAGGATATGTACTAAAGTTAAAAAAAGCTTTATACGGTTTAAAAGAGTCACCACGTTGTTGGAATGAGAGATTAAATAATTTTCTTATAAAGAATGGATTAAAACAATCACTACATGATTTTTGCCTATATACTGGAAAAAATGTGTATATCTTAATATTTGTAGATGATATCTTAATAATTGGAGATGGTCAGTCAATAATACAAGAGTTAAAAAAGGAGTTTCAAGCAAAAGATATGGGAAATATATGTAAATTCTTAGGAATGGAAATTACAAGATCAAATCAAGGAATGGAAATTAAACAGACACAAATTATTGAGAAAATTTTATTAAAATTTAATATGCAAGATTGCAAAGGTATCAGCACTCCGATGGAAGTTGGCCTGAATGTTGACGAAAAAGAAGAAATCCTGACCAACATTCCATTTAGAGAACTCGTTGGGTCACTTATGTATTTAGCAACAATCAGCAGGCCAGACATTGCATATGCAACAGGTTTTCTAAGTAGATATATGCATTGTCCAACCATAACATTATGGCAGGCAGGAAAGAGAGTCTTGAGATACCTGAAACAGACAAAAGAGAAAGGATTAGTGTATAAAAAAGAAGAAAGTAATTATTTACAAGCCTTTTCAGATGCAGATTGGGCAGGTGATCGAGTGGACCGCAAAAGTGTAAGCGGAATTGCTATCTTTCACCGAGGAAATTTAGTAAGCTGGAGTTCCAAAAAGCAGTCAACTGTTGCACTTTCAACAGCTGAATCGGAGTATGTGGCAGCAGCATTAACTGTAAGTGAAACAGTGTTCATTATTGGAGTTTTAAAAGACTTGCAGTGTGATAAAGACTTAAGTTGTTTGTTATTAATTGATAATCAAAGTACTATTAAAATGATTGAAAGTTATGAAAATAGTAAGAGGTCAAAGCACATAGACATAAAGGTACATTTTATTAAAGATATTATAAATAAAGGATTGTTAGTGTTAAAGTATATACCTAGTAATGAAAACAAAGCAGATTTACTTACCAAGTCATTGTCGAAAATAAGACATCACTATTTATGTAAAATACTTGGTATGTAGTGGTATGTAGTTATGTAATACGTGTTTATAAGTTTAAAGTGATTTACCAATGTAGTTTTATTACAGTTTAGAGTTGATTTAATTTTGTATGCATGTTAATTTACGGGTTTGTTTACATGTTAGATGTCAATGTCATTTGAAACAAAATGTCAAAGTCGAAATGTCAAAGAAATGCCAAAGTCAATTGACAGTGACATTCAAAGTATGTGTTGCCATGTTTTAAGGTTTGTTTAAATATTGTAACCACAGATTGTAACAAGTCCAAGTTTATTTTTGAGAATTTGTATCACAGCATAAAAATAGAACTTGAACTTGAGCCGGGGTATTGGAAATGTGATAGTCCACACAAATTATCTGTGGCAAGTTGACATTAGCTGTCAGTGTCAATGGGAAGTATTGGGTACCTACATGTAATATCTATGTTCCTTCTTCCGGTGTGAGCTTGTATAAATATGGCGTCTCTTGTTAAAATGTCTTGTGCTAAATTAAATAATACTAATCGATTATTTGTGTTTCACTGCGCATAAAAGCTTATTTTCAATACTGAGGCAAATAAAAATACCTAACCAATGGTATAATGTTAAGGCTAGAACGATTTTCAAACATGTTTTAATCTGAAACAATAATTGTTTTTAAAAAATAGACGAGTTTGAAATTCAATAACTATAAAGGACTTATCATCTTAAAGAAAGACAGAATAATATCGCCGTAACAGGGTTATTATTATAGTCAGACCTAAGCTTTGAGCATTATTTATTCTAAGGACCTAACTAAAACATTAATCATAATCAGACGTAAAAATTATAACTAATTAGGTACCCATTGTACTTACTTCAAATTCCATTCATCTAAACTTGTGACTCTTTTATTTAAGACAAGACTCTATGGTAGGTACATTTGTAAGGATATAGAGAACCAATCTAATTTACGTAAATGGGCTTGTACGTAAATCGAAATTCAATGTTTTTTCCAGAGGTTCACAAAAAATATAATATTATGTATTCGAATCTAAAACGTCCTCGCTTCGTTCCAAATCAGTTGAAAAAACGATCGGCTACCAACAGATATTTAAAGTTTCTTGATCGATTCTTGAACATTCAAGGTATAAAATATCCTTGCAACCTGTTGATATGTATCTACTTAAATATCCACTACAATAAACTCAAATACCTACGTATTAAAAAAACAACCAGCAACCGACTGAAAGTATTGATTTTTAGTTTGAGCATGCTCCGAGAGTCTCTCGATAAGACCACCCACTCAGTGTTGTATTACGCAGTTTATCACGAATAGACCGTATTATTGTTACATTATCTGAACGCCTAGTAAAAAAATCGTGTTTAAGTTTCTAAACGAGTTTAGTGTCTGAAAAATGTTTTTGGACCGATGAGTGATATGGAAGAATTGCTCCAAGATATCTTTAGAGAAGCCACCGGACCGAAGTTGATCTCTCTCAAAAAATCATGTCAGGATGCCTTAGGTAAGAAATACTCAATAACTTTATAGCGATGCACTTTTAAATATTTTATTTTTTACTAGCTTTTACCCGTGGCTTCCCTCCCGCCATCTATTAAAATTAATCCAAAGTGTTGAGTGGTAATTCCTATACATAATTGCCAATTTAATTTTTTCGATTTTTCCCTATTTTTTTAAGCCAACCCTGTATTGGAGCGAAAAAAATTAAAAATAAATCAAATCGATCAGACCGTTTTTATGTTTTAGTCAATATAGCGAACAGCGATTGATTTTTTTATATATAGACTTGGACAGAAATGGGATATTGATCAACCATATGGTGTTTATTCTCTAAGCCTCGCTCTCGACGTTGACGCGGCGACGATTGGGGTATTTAACATCAACTTATCGAGTATTTATTTCAACAAGAATTTACGTTATATACCTACCTAGTTACCTAGGAATAAGTTTCAACGGCGAAATGACCCTTTCATGAAACGGTTGCTACCGTTTCAACAACGTGTTTCGTTAGAAAAGATATTCAACACCCGAAAATGATACTTATTCAAATTATAATTTCTAATTTAAAATTTTATAATTTCTAATATTTACTTCTTGTCTCAACCTCTAGACGTCCACTGCAGGACATTAGGACTCTTGCATATGCTTCCACATGCCTAGGTTTTCCACCACCTGTCGTCGACCCACCTAGTGGGGCGTCTACCAACCTGTGACCCAAACGACTGTTGGTCCTTTGAACTATATTTCTTGTCCATTGCCTCTCAGCTTCGCGACTCGATGAGCTATACAAGCTAATATGTATACGAGTAGTTGTACAATGTATACTCTTGTTTTCAGAGGTGCTATGTATGCAAGAAAGCAGCCGCCGGGCGTCGTTCGAGCTCCGGCGCGCGTGTCTGCAGCCGCTGCAGATCGCGCTCGAGAGCAAACGCCCGCGCCTAGTCGCCTTCGCTCTCCAGGGGTTTCATGTACGCATTCACGGAGATGTGTTAATATTATTTATATTTTATTTATTTTTATTATTTTATTCAAAACAACACTTAAAATTATAAATCGACCGTTTCGTAGAAGAAAGTCTCATCTGCTACAACTTGAAATTTGAGCCTTAAAAGTCTCAAATCTCAAGTTATGAATTTAGCAGATGAGACTTTGTTCTACGGAACGGTCGAAATATATAAAAATAAAAACCGGCTACCATCGTACAAGATTTAACACAAGCTAAGACCGAGGAAAAATAATTAAATATCTTTAATTTTTCTCTTTAATTAATTTAATTTTTTTTTATCTTTAATTTTTAACTTTTTTTTATTCCTATTTGTTGTTCTAGCTGCATTAGAAATACCTACACATTCTGTGAAAATTTAAATTTGCGGGTACGCCTTTATTTTAGTAACCTTCTTTAAGTCTTTGATTCTTCCCGAAATTAGTATCACAATTTTTGCTTGTAGAAAATACTCCGCGACGACCGTTTCCACCGAGGCATCGAACCCGAAGATGACTCGCTATGGATGCCATCCCAGCTCTTGTGTGCCACCACTTCTGTCATGTACCATTTGCCCGACACGCAGGTAAAACTCTTCGAGATAGTTTTTCTATCATAGGATATCGGTTGAACTGAATTTGTGACTTGAAATTAATTTTACTTTGACACTAATGTCATCGAATTTTTATACGATCAATCGAATTATGTATAAACTTACCTACTGGCGTAGGTGCAAATATTCCGCATGTACCTGTCGATGGCGCTGTCGCCGCGGCGCACGCTCAACGGGCGGCTGTGTGTGTGGGCGTGCGGCCGCTGCGGCGAGGCGGCGGGCGCGGCGCCGCACGTCGCCGCCGCCGCGCGCGCCGCCGCCGCGCAGATGCTCAGAGCCTACTGTGCGCAGTTAGGTGAGTTACCCCACTGGCTGGACCGACGACATCAGACGAGTCGCAGGGAGTCGGTTGATTCCTACAAGCGGCGCAAGACCGAGACCTGTGGAAGTGCATGTAAGAGACCTTTGTTCGGCAATGGACGACTAGCTATCGGTTGACAAAGAAAAAAGGTTAGTTACCCTAGGATTCTCCTTACCGTCTTTCCATAAATATCACTAATGTCATCGGAGACTAGCTAAAAGAGATATTATAGTGCACAAGTGTAAGCGCAAACACAAGTGCAATTTCTTAATTCCTTCACTCTTATATTGTGGTCTCTCTAGGAAATTAAGCGTAGAGCTTTACGTTCCATTGAGAATTCTTTGAAAGAAGAAACTTGGCCTTTTGGTTGGACCCAGCACTCGATCCCAGACTTCATGATCCGCATCCAAATAATTATGTTATTCCCTATGCTTAGCATAATTATTTGGATGCTAACAAACGAACCCATTAAAATAGCCCTAATTTTAGTTTTTCTGAGACACTACATTTTTAAAATTACCTATTCAAGACACTGGTTTGGCAGATTTCATGAAAAACACGACAATTCCTTAGCTTTCGCTGGCTTTGATTTCCGTTTAGCCACGGAAAGTTTTAGCTGTAATCATTTTAACATAGTTTTTGATCATTTTCACATGTTTTTTGACCTTATACGTACCTACCAATTCAGACGAAGAATGTCAAGAACTGCTATCAAAAGGTTCTCCCCTGGGCAGAAACCACATCGTAGCTGTGGGGTGCTACAGCGAAGTCATACCAGTCATCCAATACTTGTGCAGCCGACTCTCTGAAACTCAGTTGTAAGTATGAGCTCCTGTACCTATTCACATAATATCTCCCGCGCAAATGGCTACTAATCTTTGTGAAGATTGGCCGCCGTGGTCAGATTCCGTGACATTATTCGGTATGAAACTAGAACCTATTAATATTTATATTTTCGCGACTTCGTATCCGTGGATTTAATGTCTAAATATCTTGATTCTTTTTGATTTTCTGGGACAAAGCCTATGTCATAATGTCACTCTCGACAAAAATCCTGTATGCAAAAAATCACGTCGATCCGTAGCTCTGTTGCGGCGTGGTTGACGGACAAATTAACGAACTAATGACAAACACACACATACACTTTAAATATTAATTGGTATATTAGTTTAGTATACTCTTCTATTGCTCTTCTCTCAATCTTGCTTGCCTAAGATAAGCCTTTTATCAGGGTAAGCAATAGCTTTTCTCAGTGTAAGCTTTTAAGCCATAATGAAGCGCATATTATAAATTTTAGACAAACTCAATGCTCGTTGACGGAAGCAGCATGGTTTGACCAAAGGTCTAAATTATGTTTTACCAAAATTGAGTTAATATTGTGAAAGAAAATATGAAACCGTTCGTCCATTTTGAGGACGAGTTATGGAGTTGTTTTTTAATAAGTCTATGGACTATTTATCATCGATCTATAGCTGGACATAGGTAGGCATGGAAGTCCACATGTTACGGTCTTGTACTGCCTATGTCCAGGGGATCCCTATGATTAGTCTAACAACGTCGGTCCACCTAACGGGAGAGGTCTGCCAACATTGTATTCCTAGGAACGAAGCTGTTTACAAATCAATTTCATTTCAGGATACCGAAACAGAATCCGTTAGCTTTATTCTTCTTGGACTGTCTGCTGACGTTGATGTCGAGTCTTTCGGAAAGAGTAAGCGGGAACTCACATTTCACTACGTTCCTGTGGCAGAAGTTTTGTCCATCGCTCATATCGTTCTTGGGTACTCCGAGAGTTGATAAAAATATAAAATCTAGGTAAGAAAAAAAAGTATCGGAATTTACACTCGTATATACAGGCTGTGCATGTTTGTAAGTTTATTTTTGTTCCAGAGAACACGATGGACATCTCGTAGACGATTCAGGCAGAGGCTCCGGTGCATTAGTTTGTGCTCCAAGTTTTAACAGCAAACAGGCTAAAGCTATTTACAGGTACTTGCTTAAAATCTTACGAACCACAGCTTAGAAAATTCTATGTTACAACTTGTAAGGTACCACGTGGTTGGGACTGCTTAACTATTTATTTTGTAAACCTCATTTGCAGCATTGCCAATCAGCTGGTTCGTCTCGTTGGCTCAACATCGAACTTACGACCAGTTTTGGAAGCATTGTATCACCGGATGCTTCTATACCCACCGGTACAACATCGTGTGGAACCGTTGCGAAGTGTTCGAGAACTGCTGCACAACCCGAAGAGACTGTGCCAACTTGTGCTCATGAAAAAGAATGAACATCCAGAACGTCATAGCGATGATATGGCTATTATAAGACTGTGAGTATTTTAAGCTACTTTAACCTGCTTTTATCTGAATCCTAATTTTCCGTGATTACGCCAAACTCAAATATTTTTTTGATTGAGCACTCCAGGCTTCTGATATAACTTTGAAAAAATAATAATCTCTCAAGAATTATATCTTTGGGTTTTTGATCATAATCAAATCTAATTAATTAATATATTGTGTGATAGAATAATTAATCAATATAAAAAGCATATCAGACGTAGAATCAGGGTTCAGCAGCATATGATAAGAGATTTGATGGTTGCAAAACATAAAGCTTTACAAACACATATTTTTTTTTACAGAATTATGGACGGAATTGAAGACTGTGGTCGCAGTGGAAACCCTGAAGTAGTAGCGGCAGCGGTTGAATGCGTGTTCTCTCTCCTCGATGCTCTGGAGAAATTGTGCTCTGGATCAGTGGAATATCTACCATTAGATACAGCGAACCTCATTTTGAACCACTGGCCTAATTTACACGACGCTGATTATAGTGGACCCTTGACTTATCAGACCCTAGCAAGATTACCAAGCCCATATCGGTGAGAATTTTTTCTGATACTTTTCTTAAAATTGATGGTAAAAAGCAAACCTTGTCAAATAATAGTTTAATTTTTACAGAGATGTGGTCGCTGTTTTACAAAGTAATGAATCTAAGGATCACGATTCTTCTGGTAAGTTGAATCTTGATATAGCATCTGAAAGCATTTGAAAGTGCAATTGGCACCCTTTCAATTAAAAGGAATTAACTAAAAAAATTTTAAAAATTAGTTCAGATTTGAACTATGACGTAAATTCCAAAAAAAATGTCTAATTGGATAATATTATACTTAATATTAATTGGTACTTCTATTATGGATTACGACATTGAAGGATTGTGAATGAAGGTCAACCTTTTGTAAATAATAAGAAAAGTTTATATTTTACCAGATACCTCAGGTCCAGAAAACGTAAGCTCTGGCAGTGAGGCCGAAGCTGATTCAGATGCAGACAATGTCTTCCTTCCTTCCAGGGCAAACAATCCTGCATCACCCGAAAACGCACAAAAAGAACCCTTTATCGACAAAACTAAGGCTGTTCCAAAAACCCTCAACCTGGGAAGGTACTTTTTGTGAATAACTTAAAATAATGCAAACAAAATAAATATATAACTTTATATTTTATTTCCAGATGTACTGTAACAGAATGTAATGTAGACTTGGAAAGACATAATGCAAGACAATTTGTTAAAACACTGCAAAACTCCTTGCTGCCTAAACTGATAAATCTGAGAACTTGTATTGAAGTAAGTAAACCATTTGACAATGATGCTCGATCTTAAGTCAAATTCAAATTCAAATTCAGACTACTACTACTACTGCATCACTAAAGTCCCTCCGCAGTTTTTTCTGTCTTCGGGAGCTTATAGCCCAGTCATTAAAGCCAAAACCCGAAAGTAATTAGTAACTTGATAAAAATTTTAGGGGGTTTTTAAAGAAGGTAAAATAACTTACCGTGTGATTTTGCAGTGTTGTGGGGTGTACGGAAAGGGTTGAAAAGGGGTGAAAAGGGTTTTTTGTTAATAACATTGCCAAAAAAATTAGTAACACGCTGCAAATTTATAATAAGGTTGTTCTTACCGTTTTGTAACGTTTATTAAATTTGCAGCGTTTTGCAACATACGGAACATTGTTTATTATTAAAAAACAATGAAATGTGTTATTAACAAGGGTAAAAAAAATAGTAACACGCTGCAAATTTATAATTAGGTTGTTCTTACCGTTTTGTAACGTGTATTAAATTTGCAGCGTTTTGCAACATACGGAACATTGTTTATTATTAAAAAACAATGAAATTTGTTAATAACAGGGGTAAAAAAAGTAGTAACACGCTGCAAATTTATAATTAAGCTATTTTTACTCTTTTGTAACGTATATTAAATTTGCAGCGTTTTAGTAATTAACAATTTTCCGTATGTTGCAAAACGCTGCAAATTTAATAAACGTTTGAAAACGGTAAGAACAATGTCATTATAAATTTACACCGAGTTACTAATTTTTTTTACCCCTGTTATTAACAAATTTTATTGTTTTTTTAATAATAAACAATGTTCCGTATGTTGCAAAACGCTGCAAATTTAATACACGTTACAAAACGGTAAGAACAATCTAATTATAAATTTGCAGCGTGTTACTATTTTTTTACCCTTGTTAATAACAAATTTCATTGTTTTTTAATAATAAACAATGTTCCGTATGTTGCAAAACGCTGCAAATTTAATAAACGTTACAAAACGGTAAGAACAACCTTATTATAAATTTGCAGCGTGTTACTAATTTTTTTGACAATGTTATTAACAAAAAACCCTTTTCACCCCTTTTCAACCCTTTCCGTACACCCCACAACACTGCGAAATCACACGGTAAGTTATTTTACCTTCTTTAAAAACCCCCTAAAATTTTTATCAAGTTACTAATTACTTTCGGGTTTTGGCTTTAATGACTGGGCTATTATCTCGAGAATCGAAATCGAAATGCGAGATGGTAAATAGATATGTTCACTTTGTTTATAAGTTTTATGTTCAACTTGTCAAACTGCTGAACTTAAATAATATCAATTTATGTACGAAACTTTGTGGGCATTAGGTGGATGAAGCGATGCAAGACTTCGCATCGAAATGTTGTCAGCACAACGCGTCTCAGCCACCAGCCACAGCTTGTATAATGAACGCCGATGGAGTGTACTTGGCTACGTACGCGGCATTGCTTCTTACCTTGAAGCAGCGACGCCCTAGATATTATACAGATACCAATGTAAGTAAATTATTCAGAAGCATGTTGCAGTTTGAAACACATTTATAAAGATGGACTATCATTTGGAACTTCAAATTATATTATCTCGCTGAAGCTGTGTCTTCATCCTGTTGTACTTATTTCTTAACCCTATTTACCTGACTTCAAAAGTCTATTTCTATAGCCAAACTCTTCGCTTAAATGATTAACTGGTGTATTTTTATTCTTATAACGTTTATATACTATTAACGTTTTTTCATGTTATATACCTTCCTATCCCATTCCACTTCTTAGAGCTGGGATCACAAAAAATCGCTCCTTAATGCATCTGTAAAATATTCGAGGAATAGTTTCCCTTCGTGCTTGATAATGTAGTTTGTCTGTAAGTCAGCCATCGTAGCATTAATATTCAAGTCTTTTCTCAGAAAATTCCCGTGCCACTAACAGAAGACGAATTTGTGGACGAAGTGCAAGGAAGTGGTGTTTTGGTCTATCTATCCGCGACGTGGCTTCGGGAGCTATATCAACAAGTTCTGGCTACTGATTTGTTGAAAGACGTAGCCACGGCTGACCATCCACTCATACATCTATTATCAGGTATATTCTACGACTTCCCTAACGTAGTATTATAATTTTGAGGACCCGGGCTCGATTCGAGACTTCTACCGTGGCAAGTTCACCGACAAAGACGTGCCTCCAAGCGATTTAGCCAAACAGCTACACCTCTTCCAAGTTCGTCAGTAATCAAGTCAAGTAATTCATCACTTACCACCAGGGGAGATCACAGTCAACTAGCAATGTTAATTACAACGTGTCTATTTTACAGATTTGGGGGGACTAGACCAAAACCCAGTTATGTCTGATTGGCAGAAGCTAAGAGAAGTGTCCATGATTTATAATAATACTAACGACTCGCCTGGATATCAAGCCAGCTTACGCTGGGCTAGAAGGTAAAATTTATATTTATGAAATCATCTTGGATTTTAGGGATTTAATATTTTCATGCTTCATATTTTTAACAGTTCAAAGTAATTAACATTTGATAATGCGTATAAGTAGTTCAGTATAAACCGAGTCTAGCTAGAATCAGGTGATATTTCAACTGGAACCTTACTCGCTTGTGTGAACTTTTGGGATTTTTCTTCAGAATTTTGACTTGTATATGGGACTCAATGGTAACGGTGCTGAGTGTACCCCTGACTGGGTACAGAAACAAGAAACATAAATTACGTGGAATCATAACGACAAAGATCAATACTTTTGGAAAGAGGAAGCGCATTGCCTGGGAGGGACTGACGATACAATGCCTGGAAGGTTTGCACAAGGTAAAGACTTTCAAAGAGTTTTTAAAGGTTTAAACTTTCGTATCTTGTGACTCTTTTGCGAAACCCAGTTCCAAACTCTTATCAACTTGATATAGTTTTTATCTAATGTCAAGTTAGCCAATGACTGGTTGTTATGCAGACATGGAAAGTGGTAAACTGCTGTAAGATGGTAACTGACCATTAGCCAAAATTCGAATCGAACCCAAGATTTCCAGCTTATAACTACGCGCTACAGAGAGAGAAATCTGAGCAAACCATTTCCAATAATGTTGTTGCTTAGATAAACGTAGTTATACAAGCTATTAAAACCAAACCCGTTTCTTTTATAGGCGGCACGTATAAGCACAACGCTAAGCTTACAAAATCGCTGCAGCAGTATACTGGCCTTGCTGGCAAATTCAGCTATATCACAACCTGCTAATGGAAAGATTCTGGCTACGCACGCACTGTCACTGGACATTTTAATTTCAGGTAGGTCAACACAACTTAGCGCGCTTTCATTTCCATTGACTTAACTTATAGCAGATATTTCTTTCACAAGATTATGTACACTTATTTCCATTTGATGTGATTTACATCAAATGGCTAGGCGCTGATTCGTGACTTGAAATCGCCAGATATTTTTTGCACTCCATGCTACTTCAGTTTGAAAAATCTGTTTACAAACATACTCAACTGGAAGTACACAATCATCTCTAAACAAAATTCAATATTCACTTTATTCATGTTGGACTGATAAAAATTATGTACACTAAAGACTATCTTCTATTGGTAATAATTAGTGATTTTGATTAATGAAATCACAGTAGTCTCAAATTGAAAGAATACTATATTGGATCATCATGACTCCACTTGGACTTTTTTCTTTAACGACAAATCAAATAATGAGATCCTCATCATAAAAATAGCATTCCAAAGAGTGAATTGACTCTTCTATTTTTACAAGGAGTTTCTTTCTATAAGAA
This sequence comes from Hipparchia sbordonii, assembly GCA_038048805.1. NCBI lineage: Eukaryota > Metazoa > Arthropoda > Insecta > Lepidoptera > Nymphalidae > Hipparchia > Hipparchia sbordonii. The sequence continues at coordinate 9,550,237 of CM076110.1, forward strand.
ACTGTAATCTTTAAATCCAATAAAGCCACTTTGCATAAAATTCAGGACCACACACAGATTACTAGTCTGATATTGTTTTCTATTTAAAATTAAGTCAGGTTAAGTAGGCGTAATGACAATGCCAATGTTGTAACTCCTTAGGTGGTCTGGAGCTTGGTTCCAAAGCACCAGAATGCTGGGAACACATTTTCGCCGCGTGCCAATACGTATCCAGCTTCGAACACTCGTTGTTTGGGCAACAAGGAAACAATGCTACCCCTATTGTCACGATGCAAACCGGGAGGAATAAGACAGTTTCCATACTACAGGCCGATGCTAAGTTGGTACTCGATGGAAGAGATGACGAGACCTGGTGAGCGAATATCATTTAATTATCTATTTCAACGATGTTAAAGATCTTACCATAAGACCAAAATCTTTTCCCCAAAAAGTTAGATATCCGGAGATTTTCAAATAAAAAAAGAAAGCGTTACTTTTGTTTCAGTGTGGATGTTTTTAACTTCTTACAACCTGTACTTGAAAACAACCCAAATAATGAGATGTCCGTGGCAAAAATTGTGGAAACATGTAGACAAGAGGTAATTAGTTAAATGATTCTAAGCAGGCTGTTTTAACCGTCTTCTTCTTCTTTATCAACCGATGCAAGCAACCACTTAGTGGGACGTCTGTAACACTGCGTTTCTCGGTGCGGGATCGCCACTTCACAAGACACCCCGTCTTATTAACAGTATGATCCTAATTGTTTGTCTAATTGTGAAAATATTTTGTAATGTATCTTGAATGGTAAATCTATAAAATCGGAGACATTTAATAATATTTGACATGATTTATAAAGGTGAAGATGGAATTCTAATGGATGTATACGGTCAGTAGATGAGTAACGACATTTGTCTGTCCTCAGGCGGGTAACGTGATCTCAGGCTCAGGGGCAGCGCGGGTGTGCTGTGCCCTGTCTGCGGCTGCGGACGCCATGTTCACACGTCTTGCTGCCACTACCACGCTCCCAACTTTGCGAGCAGCACTCCAGAGGCTTGTGGCACATAACCACAGATTGGTAAGTTCAATTAGCAGCACTCTTTCTCTGTGCATCATATTTTCCATCATCGTGACCCCTTTCATATTGACAGGGGTTTTGAATCTTGAGATGATAATGTGAGAGACCAGATCCTTCAATATAAAAAGAGTTGAAGTTTAACAGCTAGGTGTTTTCAGATGGGTGAAATTTTCATGATCGATTCAATATATCTATCTCTATGAATTTTTATCTGATATATCCAATTCTTCACAGCTATTTTCGTCATGGGAACAAGACGTAGCTAACAACAACGCAACTTGGTGGCGTCGAGGCAAGACGGTTACAGGGAGTTTCACAGGAGGAGAAGCGGCGCGGGCGCTGTGTCGGGCGGGCGATGTTGCACTGAGATGTCTTCGCGCTGCAAGACCTTTGGCTCATCGTATGGCTATATGGACAGTAGTTGGACCTCACTTCATGCAGGTAGGATTTTGTGTCTCAATTTTTAAGTCGTATGTAAACTAACTAGAAAAAAGGTTTTAATCATATTCTTTTACAGGCTGCATGCCACAAGGATATCCAAATATCAAGCTTAGCCATCCAATGTCTCCACGACTGTGCGACGGCATTACTGAACCAACAGGTTGAACTTCCTCACTTCCACTTCAATGAAGCTTTGCTCAAGCCTTTTGAGAATCTTTTATGTTTAGAACTATGTGATGATGATATACAGGTAATAATATTATTTTCTAAGAAAGAATACAGTTAGAGATAAATTCTTACAAAAAGATTTCTTGAGTACCTTTTTTATTTCCAGGAACAAATAATATCCTGCATATGTGAATTTGTTGAAACGAATAGAATGGAAATAAGATCCGGATGGCGGCCACTATTCAACACGCTCCGTGCAGCTAATAACGCAAACCAATATTCAGCAATACTCGAAATTTTCAAAGTATTTTTAAATACAGACAACACATTAGTATTTGCAAATGCAGCGCTTGATTGCATATTATGCCTCTTGAGTCACATAAAAGGACTGCATTATGATGAAGTTCAAGCGACAGAAGTAAAACCAAAGAAAGTTGCCACACCTGCCCAACCTAAACCAAGTCTCAGTCTTAAATTTTCAAAGAATAGTAAGTTCATACCACTTAGTGAAGAGAAATCAGAAAAAGTTATCGTTGATATGTGCAGAGAGGCATTGTATCATTTAGAAAATTGTGCTGATATTTTAACGATGATGTATAATATGCCAAAGTGTCCTATTTTCAATACAGGGAATAGAATAAAAGGTGACTTACCTTTATCGGTAGTTGATCCTATTATACCAAACGACTCCCTCGATGTAACAAAGTACATCGTTAATGAAAATTGTGAAGAGGAACAAATCTCTTACAGAAAATTATCGACAAGCTTACCACCCATGAGCACTACGAACAATTGTTTGTTGAAATTTGATAAGCCTAGTAACATTTTTAAAGTTTGGTACGTTCTTATTGAAGGATTAATATCGGCTACAGTCGTGTGCTCTAAGAAAAATCAACCTGCAGCTATGGAAACTTTGTTTAAGTTACTAAAAAATATAGCTGATGTGCCAGGCACGCACTTTGGATTTCACTGCATAAATCATTTGCTCCTGCCAACAGTTCAAAACTGGTTAAGACAGATTAGTAATGTAAATACGCATTGGGACAGCGTAATGCCAAATTTTAAACAGTGCTGTGGAATGACTACTGATACTATCGTCATTTATATACTTCAGTTGCAACAAATTAATGTGGAAAGAACCAATGATAAAGGTGAAGAGTTGGAACCAATTGAAAGTTTAGAGGCGACATTTGCTCTGAAACAAATAATGTTAATATTAGTGGAGTGTATTGCTCAACCACAAGAACCAATCGCTAGATTAGGAGCTTCGTGTATAAGACATATAATTTTAACTTCAGGCCATCTGTTAACTGATAATCAATGGGAAATTATCTGCATCAGTCTGCATAGAGCTTGCAATGCCAGTCTGAGTCCTTTGAAGCAGCTGACGTATGCGTTCAATGAGAATTCTAACAGTTTTTACGGAGATCTGGCTATTGTTAAAGTAGCAGCAAGACGAGATTGCTCTGTAAACGACAATGTAAGATTGCACGCTATGGCTCAACAAGTATTTTTAACAGAACAAGTGAGAGTAGACACACCAAAACAAACTGGCAAAAACTACAGCCAAAACTTAATTGATGATCGAAGTTACATATTTCTCATTTATCTGCAAGAATCTATCAGTTCTCATAATCCTGATTTGTTTACAGTCAGAATTCCCAATAGGGGATTGGTAGTTGGACTCTTGGCGCACCAAATATTGGTTCAAATTATTGCTACAGTTCTGATTCAAGCTTCATCGGACGTATTTTATGGTATAAATAGTATATTGCTAGAAGGTTTTAAGAGTGGCACAAATATTTGTAATTATAAGTTTTTCCTAAATGAGGCCAATATTAATCTTTTACTTATGAGTTTAGAATTATCATATACCAGGGCAATGCAGTTTGATGCAAGACCAGGACTTAAGTTTCTCGTACAAAAAGTATCAAATTTAGACTATGCCGCTAATTTATATAAACAAACCTCTTCCTCTTGGTTGATTAAAACTATAGCTCTTACTGAAATATTTTTCAGTGGCGTTAAGAAATTCAAATTGAGATCAACAGATGTTTCCATAATACTGAATAACTATAAGACAACTCTTAATATGACGTTAGAATACGATCAATTTATAATGAAAATATTTGACTTAAAAGCGACTTGGGAACTATTATGTTGTAATTATGTGAAACATCTTGTAAGTTTTTCTGATTTTGATAATTGTGATAACAGTAAAGATCGAATCTCATGTAGCTCTGTAGAAACAGATTCTTCGTCTAACAATTATGAACACTATTTTTCACAAGAAGCTTCCGAGGCAGATAAAGATATCAATATAGTTACAGAATCTACTGAAAGAGTTTGCGAATCTGCAGAAATTGAAACTGAACAACCAAAACCTTTTACGTTTGCTGACTTTAAGGCAAATCCTGTTAACGAAGATAATCCTACTGAATCCATTAAAACTTCAAATGAAAATATAAAATCTGTTAAAGACGCTAATTGCTTAGAGGAGTCAGAAAATAAAATTCAAAAGGACTGCGACGACTACGAGCAATTAAAACACAGCGTTCGTAAATCAGCTGACTATCCTCAAAGTGATAGAAGTCCGGTTAAATTAAAACAACGTTCTGCTTCTGAAAATAATGATAACACAAGAAAAGTTAACATCACAATATGCGATGGGCCTGCATACGAAAAGAACAAAAACGTCGAACCAATAATTCCACCGCAGCCAGTACCACCAGAAATAGAACAACAAAGAACTCTTAGTATTAATAAGGTAAACTTTGAATAATACGTTTGAATTATAATTTTGAATTAAATGAATTGTTTAATAAACTGCCTCTTGTTATTGTTTCAGGATATGGAAGTGCAAAGAAATTGTTTCCAGAACATTCTGATGGCGTATCTAGAACTCGTTCTAACATTTCCCTTAGAAAGATTTCATGTAATATACCCTGTCTTACAGACCGGATTTATGCAACTAGCTAAAACGGTTACTGAACCACAACTTCTCGATAGAATCAACATATTTTTCGATAAAAAAGACTTAACTGAATTTCGATATAAGTAATCAATTAATAGTGATATTGGAACAGTCATATTCTTCTTAACATTATATTCTTCAATCTTCGTTGTGCGTAAATAAAACAACTATATCATGAACCGAATATTATTTTATTCCAGTTATACGCACATAAATATATTTTCTCGTAATAAGTATATCGCAATATATCAACAAAACAACAAAAATAACTTTCACATATTTGGTATAAGGACTACTCCATAAATTGTCTTTTGTAAATTTTTTACAAATGCTTAGTCAGTCTATCCGATGTACTGTTAATTTTTAAAATATGCAAATACACTTACATAAAGCTTCAATTCATGGCACATTTAGCTCACATAATTAATTACCACTGTTTCTACAACATCGATTGTACAGAGGTAAAATAGACCAAAGCATTTATAACTCAAAATAACACTAACATTTTTGGTGTTTAACATTTCATATGTACAATGTCTATTTACATATCATATCTTACACAATAAACCTTCGCGTCGTTAACATTTCACCTTAAAACAAAAATGAAGCAATACGATAATAATACAACAGAAATCGCTAAACTTATACTAGAAGCACTTTGTGTGGGATGTGTATGAACAACCAATGCGTAAGATAAAGCACTTAAACCTAAATCACTAGTTATTAAAGCACTTTCCCGATTAACGAGATCCGCCAGTCTCTCAGCCTCCAAAATGCAAACATTTAACTGTAGATCCGTTGGGTTTTTTAAAATTGATTCAACAGTGACAAATATTTCCATCTCTATTGTGAGGTATCCCCTCAGAGCACATTGGGCTACTTTTATATGTCTATCAAGAGCAGAAAGTACATTGTGCAAGTTAATAACACTTGCTGATATATTAGTACCATATAATGCCCTATCTATTTGCTTTTTGGAATAAAGGATTCTTAGGGCCCCACCACATTTTGGGCAACATGCTCCTGGTGCAGTGAATCCAAGACAGTTTTGTATCTTGATTGGAGGGCAGATTATTCTGTCAAATTGGCACTTGGCTTCCATACGATCAGAAATGGGGCCAACAGCGAAGCAAGGTCCTATGTAGTCGACACTGACATACTCCGCCCAAGCAGCGCATTCAGAAGTATACGTGATACCGTTGACTCCACAGACAGTGCCAGTCTGAAAAATTAAACGTTTTTTAAACTACTCACTTTTGTTATTACTTTTACTTCTTTTATTTTTTGTTATATATTTTATTTTTATTATATTTAGAAAGTCAAAATTTGAACCACACTTCTTCTAAGTAAGTGCGTACTTACTTAATTTATCAATCTTAAGGGCATTTTATAAAAATTTTTGGCCACTTAAGATTTTCATTTGAGTACCTTTAAGGCAAGTGTGAATAGGCATCTTCTAGTTAAGCGCGCTCCACATTTCCTTAACAGTGCTTTTCATCATTGATTGTCATCAAGCGCAAGCCTATTTCACAAAATAAAGCCTTAAAATACCCAAAATTTCAAATTTCATCAAGCTCTTACCGAAGAACAGCCTCGCAAGCATTGCCCCCAATAAGCAAGTTTCCTTCCGCTCATGACGAGATGGCAAGGATTGGAATGTGTGCGTCCATCTGTGTCGCATACTGGTATAGATGGCTGTGCGTTGCAAGCTGTCATGTTCACTGCAAAGAGAAACAGAGCTTGATTGAACTGCATCAAGCAGGCATAAAAGTTCATCATGACTAGTATACCTACTTTATATAAAAAAAAATATGAATAAAATTCTTATTATCAGTTAAAAAGTAACGCTGCTTTGGTGGTAAACCCCCACTAGGCGGATAGACAACATTAATGAATCGCACGGAGGCGTTGGATGCAAGCAATGCAAGACCAAGGAGTGCGGAAGTTTTTCAAATAACTATCAGAATTCCATAAGTCTCGACTCACATCGGTTAACAACTACGACGAAAAGTATTGCTACAAGTTTGTAAAGAACTCACCGCATTTGAATTGAGGACAGGCAGTTTGAAGACGCGAAAGACAAACAGAACGCGCAGGCAGACACGCGTGGTGCCGTCCACAGGCTGCACCCGCGCATGCGCCACGTGAACCAAAGTCTATATCTCCATCCGTTGCGCCTGCGCATCTGCGCATAAAAATATTTCCACACCTCAATGATCAAAGTTTTTTCTATGCGGAATGTAAAAAGTAGAATCACAAAATAATCCATCTCGGTCAGCTAACCGAGCCAGCGCCTTTTATTCCTACGACGCTATTCATTTCGTATGGCAAGTGACAGAACTCGGGAGAAGGAGATTGATATACACAAAAGTAATGAATAAAATAATAAAGATCCTCAATCATGACTCATGAGGGACTGACTAGGAACATAATATTATATCTATATAGAAACGCTCTTTTCAATATAAAAGTAAACTCGGACTACCTTGAAATAACTGGTCGAAGAGAAGTGTCCTAGAAATTTTCATTTCCCTACTTTTTCTTGGTAGAATTCCATAGGCGTCCGTTTCTGGATGATGGAACCGCACAAACACACTACCTGGCCACGACGAGGCAGAAAAGATCAATGATACTAACTTGGCAAGACAAGCATTCGGGTAGAGTCTTCCAGGCGAGTGAACGGGCAGGTGGTGGGGTGGACAGTTGCAAGGCAGCCCCGTCAGCATGGAAGCGTGTCCGCACGCTCGACGCGCACACACGCGTTCGCCCGCCACACACACACATTCATTGCACTCCATGTAATACTTCTCCCCTGCAAGATGAAGAACCATTACAAGTTTCAAAAACACGGAATAGTCTTAAAAGTCCTCCTCTTCATTGAAACTACGTATTATGGGGCTAAGGTTCTAGATGTTACGCATAACTTGTAAGATTGGCGTTCATGCTACATGATACATCCATGCATTTTAACCAATAGCGAGAGAGTACTAGCCATTGATTGCAGTCGTCATACTCTAGCAAATCAATCTCCCAACTAAATTTTCCCCCAAAATAAGCATAATTTTTCAAGCTTATTTTATACATTTATTAAATCTGGCAATGTAGAGAAATTTTTTAGGAACATGCAAGTTTCGTGAAGATTTATAGATCTAACGAGTTTGCCAGTAACTTAGAGCCAAAGAAAGGGATTCGGACCATAAGATTCGGTGGGAATTAGCACCAACTTCTCTAAAGTTGTCATAAAACCTTACCATGTTTAACAACTTTGTCGTGCAGACGGCAGTTATCGAGTGCGACGCTGGGCAATGGTTGACAATGTGATAGGCCTCGATGACTGCATCGACAGATCTTGATGCAGACCTTCTGTGAGGCGCAAGTCATTGGCACTCTCACCCACGATCCGATCGGAACTATGTATGAACTTCCGTCACCTAAAAACAAAGAACTTATTCATATAGGTATTCATTATGGCAATAAAGCCGGTCCTAGAATTTCGTCATAGTTATTAATTATTATTTGAGTTAGGTTTACAAGGATCCCACAGGAATTGTTTGTTTTCCCGAATAAAAAGTAGCCTATGCCACTCTCTAGGTCCTCATCCATACCAAACAAAATAGCGTCGACTTAGTTATGAAACGCCGTGATTAGAGGAAAAACAGACAAACACACTTTCGCAAGTATGATACTAATAAGAACAAGGAATATCCATGTAACTTATCAGAAGAATACATTGAGATAGCGTATAGAAAATGGTCTGATCATATCATCAAGCTTGTAGGCAAAATTAGGATAAGACTGGCTCTACATCGAAAGTAATTGCCGCATTTGAGAAGGCCTGTGTACAACGATGGACGAAATTAAAGGGTAAAGAAGAAGAAGAGCGTATAGAAGTATAAAAATATTCTTACCTAATGGGCATCCATCGATGCAAGTATATTTGGAACAGGAGCCTCCTTGAAGACAGTTTCTGTTGACGGCACACACTTGGGTCCCGTTGCAGGGAGACCCCGCGCAGGGAGACGTGACGACTTCCAAGGCAGAGAGTAAAGGCGGTTCAATACCTAGAAATTCAATAAAACCAGGTTTATCAATAATCCTATCTGTTCCACCTTCTTATTTTGTCACTCCTTTTTTATGCTCTCTCAACTAGGGCTCAAAAGACTGACAATTTTTTTTTAATATTTAGACCAGCGCTTGGTTGCGATCACAACCAAAATTCGTAAGTGAATTCGTGTCTTTTTATTGAAGGTTTCAAATTATGCTCGACTGCAATTATGCGTAATGGTAAGTAGAGACGCAACCTAAGGTAGAGCGCGCTTGCCTAAAAAATGCCTATTCACTTTTGATCAAAACATTTCTACAATGGCACTGCCTGCTCATAGTTTTTTTTTTTATTTCTTTGATGTTCACGTTATGAAGGTAGGATATAGATCGAGCATTAAAATGAAAAATCTTAAAAGCCGTAAGTATTTCTTTTTCTTCTTAAACAGAATATTTGCCATGCTGAAAGTGACTAATATTCTCTTCTCTTCTGCAAATAAGCGTAAAGCTTGTGTTAGGAGTGGGTATGGCAATAGTGCAAAGGGTGGGAATTGAACAGGCCTTTCAGTAATCAGTCCGCACCATTAACCTTTGAGCTATTGAGGCTTGTACTAGGCTAGACGTTTATTAGTTTAGTTTTTTCTAGAAGTTAACTAACTTGGAGCCATAAACTCCCGCAAGGAGACGCAAGGAGCGTTGTCGCTGGAGGGAGCCAGCCTGGCGCAGAGTGCGGTAGCAGAGAGAGACGCACGCGACCATTCCACACACGATGACACCAACCTCTTGCAATCTTCCATGCAGAGCAGACTGCTGTGACCCTGTAATTATTTCAAAGAACTAAGTTCACCTTGAAAACGGTTTTTTTTTGGTCTCAAGATAACCTGCGATCTCACCCGATAGTAAAAGACTATGCAATCTAAGATGGTAGGGGTATTGTAAGGAGGTACCTATGGCAGTTTTTGATACCCCTAATATTTTCGGTGTCCCCTCTAAATAATCGGAAAGCTTGTGTTAGGAGTGGGTACGACAATAGTGCAACGGGTGGGAATCGAACCGTTGACCTTTCAATAAACACCCTTCAATACTCTACACCCTTAATCACCATTAATCACCCTTAATCGTAGGGCTATTGAGGCTTAAATTCAAGCGAATTCTATCATCTACTGATTAGGTAGTACCTACAAACGTACTAAACGTTGCATGGGTTCTTTATGACAATTGATTCTGATACCAATCAAAGCATCATAACGATGAATTTGGGAGCTTTCTGTCGAACCCCACCCTCACTTTTTCAAGCAATCAGCGCCAAAATAGCGATAATAAATTGCTGTCGCCTATACCTTGTTCAGCGTTTTATCACCGATGTAAGTAATTTTCTTGATATTTACAATAGGTACATATTATTAAACATAATCAGAAATAATATTGGAAAAAGACTTTCTCGTATACAAATAATCACACTCAAAAGGGTAAGTATGAGTACCTTTGCAGTACATGGTTTGACGTGCAGCGCGCAAGCCACACTTTTCCAGACATCTGTAGTGCATTGAGATGAATTCTTTAACGGTAACTGCAGCCCTGCTACTGACACGTATCTGAAACGAGTTAAATTAGCAAAATTAGATCAAAGACATTGGACAAGTCGCAGGGAGCCCCTGGATACAGACGGCGCAAGACCGAGACATGTGAAAGTCCATGCAAGAATCTGTCATTTATCTTTTGATAAGATGATAAATCAATGCCCGCGACATGAAAAAAGTTTTTTTAAATTCCATGAGAACTTTTTGACTCTTCGGGATAAAATTATCCGTCCGTTACCAAGATGCAAGGAATTATTGTGACTTTCGAAAAAATTGAAAAGACATACATACAGAATTACTTTCGCATATTTATAATAACAGTAGGTATTTTACATTTAGAGTTATCTTTAGAGTAATTATTGGGCTCTATTTATAACATAAAAGTAAAAATTCAATCACTTTTGAAATCGGTGCCAAACAATATTGTTAATGAGTTTGTCTTCTTGTCCTTGAAGAAAAATCCATTTCTCTCTTTTTTTAAATACTGCATTAATATCCCGCATATTAACCGACTCCTAAAGAAGGTATGTTTAATTAATGTGTAGTCACTGCGTAGCTTCTGCGTAGGCATTATGTGTCTACTTTTTATTTCAATTTTCAGTTGATATTTTTTACTGAATCGGATTTTTTAAATAAAGCTTGTTTCATTGTTAAAATTACTTAAAAATAATAAAATTTATTAATTGAATAATTTAACTTACCCGCTACCTTTTTGTTCCGCCACAGCTGAATGGGCATCAAGGTCAGCCTGAGAGGAGCACGACCTAAAGAGACTCGTTGGTCGGTTGTTCATTTGACTGCAGTACGTTAGCCCGGAACAGCCGAGGGTACATGGTGCTTCCACTGAAAATACAATTAGTTTCAATTGAATACAAAAATAAATACTTATTTGTTATTAGTGTTATTACGCCAAAGCACAGTAGTTACCACTCTACCGTCAAAGACGTTCCGCCAAATGATTTAGCGTTCCAACACAATGGCGTGTAGAAACAGATTAGGGGTATAGGTTGAATTTACAGTGCCATACCTCTTCCAAGTGAGCCTGCTACCATCTTAGACTGCATCGTCACTTACCATCAGGTTAGATCGCAGTCAAGGACTATCTTGTCAATGAATAAAATAAAGTCACAATCACAATTGAGAATTGAGACTGTAGCAATGACTGATACAGCTCTTCTGAAATCGACCAGCAGATGCAATAGCAGTTTAGTAACTTGTAATAGAATAAAAACTGTACCTTAGTAATTCCTTACCTTCCTCAATGCATTCCGCCATTTCCATCTCCTGCGGATCTCCGAGACACTCACTGTAAAATTTCTGCCAATTCAATTGCCAGCCGTTGTTGAATGTATTAAAACAAAGTCTTCGGCAATTGATTGTTGCACCCTGTAAGAGTAAACTCACTGTACCGAAAAAAGTTATGGACACACAGTACAGGGATATAAAAGCTGTCCTCTGTTTAGTAATCAATTGTTATTTACTCATTAAGTCAGACCTCACAGTCACTCGGTATAGAGAGAGCTAGGTACGCCAGTAGGACTAAGATGCACGCTATGAGAAAATATTGAAATATATAAAGATTCACAATCAAGCCGCAACGACTGAACTGAACTGATTCGGTTGAAATTTAGCACAGAGAGACTACTTTTTAGCCCGGCAAAATAAACACCTCTAATCCGCGCGTATACGAAGTCGCCGGGCATCACCTAGTAAATGAAAAGACTACTATTTTATTCGTCGAACTTCATTCGTTCGAAATTTTATTCATACCTTTTGACAACAATGCAGCTTAGCTACATCGTGCGGGATCACGTCTTTGGTTTCAGGCGGTGCATCCTTTCTGAGGAAGCATTGCCACATGTTGTCGTGTAGAGCCGGCGCTCCACACTCCTGCGATAATGCTTCCGCTATCTCTTGAGATTCGCCAGTACGACGGAGTACTGCTTCGCAGGTACTTCGACATTCTTGACTTGGAGATTCGTGGCAGCATGGTAAATCTAGACCAAAATACAAAAATTCATATTCATCTATCTCATTGCTTTCAGGATCGGCTAAAGATGAATTTTTTCCCAACTTCTATTGAGTACTTCATTTATATTGAAAAGAGATTTTAATTTTAATCGTACAGATTTTATCACGTTGGTTAGGTATGGCGCGCCATAAGCAACACTTAAGACGAAGGTGATGATAAAATCATTGCCTGGCTGAGATTATTGTGGATTCTTCTCAGATCAGGGCTCTTTTGGAACCTTCGTAGATTTTTAACTAACTTATTAACTTTTAAGAAGTGTTCAGTTTGAACATGCCTAAAGCATTTTGATTGAACTTTTGTTACCAAACTCACATTTAGATGTATCCGTAAGCACGGTAGAAGCTGTGAGGTCTCGTAAGCAATGCAGCAATGGAGGAGACTGCTCGCACAGTTCCATTGCCTTTTCCCGAACTCCGCTGTCCGCGCGCGTCTGTCCTACACGCCATACCGCGCGCTGACATGCCTCATGACAACTTAGCGATTGGGTTTGTGCTGAGAAAAATCAGGTTGTTAACAATGGAGTCATTCCTTATATTAAGAAAAGTCTCTTTAAGAACTATTGAGGCTCCAAAGTTACCAATCATGTTCAATACTTACAACAACACCACTGCGCTTCCTGCTGCCTTTGAACGCAGTCGAAGAAAGCGATCTCGTCAGAGCGACGGCAGGGCTCCGACAACGCGCTGGCGTCCGCGGCGGTCGCGCATGCGCGGCGACATCGCGGGGAATGCCCCAGCGAGCAGCACGCTCTGCCCCACCACCCTGACCCTGAGACCACCTCTGAAAAATAAACAACTGTTGAATTTGGACCATAATATGGAGAAACCCAAAGAGAGAACCCAAGATATTTTTCACATGAGGGAGGACATATCTCTCTCTGTCATGATGACTCTTTCTGAAACGTACTCCTCATTGTGATCGCTGAGGGTTGCGACCCTTTTCCATTATTCATATAATGGTAGGAGTTTTCTTGGGATAATAATGCGGTAGGTTCCCTTCCACATAACATATATTTTGAGGACAAAATTGAGACAAATTCGTTTTGTGTCCTAAAATTCCTATCAATGACTTAGAAGTCTAACTGTATTCAATCTATCTGCAACAGTCGATAAGTTACCTAACAACTGTCGAAAAAGCTCATACAACAGATAACAGAAACAGATAGATTGTATATAGGAACCGGGGGCGGCGAACACAAATAATTACACGAATAATTAGGGATTTCGAAAGAAACTGGAACTAGGTATCCCATACTATACCTAACTGTCTCATAATCGGACAATGTAAACAAAAATGTTGATAGTTTGCTAGTAACTCAAAATATGAACTAAGTTACAGTAGTTAAAAGAAATAGCTCGCATTAAGTACATCTTAATCAACAAAAAAAACTAATTCAATTTGTTTAAAACATTTAAATTATTATAAGTATAGATTATGGTTGTACACACCTTGAATAGTTTGATTCATACATATCCAGAACTCTATCTGCAAAGATAAATGTAAATACGCATTATTAGATGAAAACAAAGATTTATGTCGGCGCGTCTTTGTTAAGTGATTTCCCTATCTATTGTTTTGTCCGTAATTCGATACGACCGTAACTTAAGACGATCACAAAACCTCCCCAATTACAATACAATGACGATAGGCGGTTTATTGACGATGGCAAAGGAAGGTTTTAGTATAAATACCACCATTTGTAAATCAATGAATGAATATCATCTTACTCAATATAAGGAATTAAGAATCGGGACTTCAAATATTGGAAATTGTGAAGGCGGTGAAATTGAGCGGCGTAAAGGACAAAGAAATCTATTCAAGTTATTAAATTTTTAAAGCGTACTGTAATACTTATCAAACAAGATGAGTTGGGTAAACAGTGAGACGAGTTGGTAATGGATCTAGTTCTAGTCTCTGACATAAGCATGATGAAATGGAAAAAAATTTACGTACCAAATTTGGTATGCAAAACTTGTAAATATTTTGTATTCTCTCTTCCCGCATTGCAGAGTCGGAGGCTATTTCCACGAGGGACATCTGCAAACAAAGTAAACATAACATTTTAGTTCCATTAGTAACTAAAATTAGCATACGAAACCGCAACTTGAAAAAAATTTCGTTGAAAACTGGAAAAAGTCCTGACAATTTTATTAAAATAAACTTAGACAAATCTATGGCTAAAATTGGGTTCTCATTTGGACAATTCAATAAATTGGAACACCAGAACGATCAACTTTGTCGTTATACTAATTCAGTTGAGAACAATCTTATCAATAGGTAGGAAATTGACTATGAGCCCGACCAATGAATTCAGAAGGAACAAGTAAGAGAAAATACATTAGGAGACTTTCTTTTTCGGCTAAGCATGGTCGGCGATATTGGGATTCGCTTTTGTACGTTTTCACATTTTTCCGGTCTTAGGCGTCCGAGTTTTTAAGCTTATTCGAGCATACGCTTTTTTGGGCGGCCTCGAGGTTAAACTCTAGGGACGGCGATGATTTGGAACCGGCATAACTTTGAAACTTTGAAGTTATAAGCTACGTGACAGTATCATCTGATATGAGTTTGTTGCAAGTGATGCAACTTATCGTCGATGTTACTAGGATCATCAATGAGATCATTCGGAGTACATACATCGAGTACCTCATAATTATGATAAAATTGTAACCTAATTTGTACCAGTAACGAATCCCACATGGCCCTCTTATGAAACAATCATAATCAACATCAAATGCCGTACAAATAGGCCACAGCCAATAAATCACCTAACCCGACTTCGGAGATGTAATAAAACTAACTCGACGAGAGCGTAGATCGAAATAAACACATGTTCTCTGCTCTTTATTAGTGGCATTAGGGGTAATGAAATTAATTGACGAGCGTCTACCGTCTGTCCCTTTTAAAATATCTGATTACCTCGAGACTAAAAATGAGTAAAAGATTTTCAATATCCACAACAGAAATATATAGTTGAGCTTATATATTTTATCACAGTCAGAACTTTTAACAGTCAAAATTGTTACGAACTATCAGAAGCCGACTTCTGGGCGTAGCCCATTTAAAACCCGCTTTAATATTCACGATTGAAAGTAATTTTGACTAATATTCTTGGTTATTTTTGGTCAAGCGTATAAATTCAAACATTAAGATGTTCGTTTAAAGCTTTATTTGCCAAAGTTCTGCACGTAGATCGTTTAGAACTTTGTCAAAATGAATCTCACAAACACGTGCGCTACATACATAATCGCTAGTCATTATTCAATGCATATTAAACGTATCCTCTTGAAATGACTCAGGGCATATTACAATGTGATTAAATAACACCAGCGACGCGGCCGGTGAAGTAAGTTAGTTGTTTTTATCGCTATCTTGTGTTAATAAGGTTATCTGGGAGCGACCTACATACTTGATTAACGACGACGAAATCTCTCACGAGAGCAGAGGACTGTCGCGTTGCGTCGTCAAGAATGTCTGGGAATTTACTTTCTTCGTTGCTGATATTTTGTATTTCTGGCTCTTATATTAAGATCGTCGACTAATCTATATATATATAATTCAAAGTCCTGACTGACTGATTGACTGACTGAGATATCAACGCACAGCCTAAACTACTGAAGTTAGAAACTTGAAATTTTTACAGTTGCTTCCTTTTATGACGTAGGCGCACACTAAGAAAGGATTATTGGAAATTCCACCCCTAAGGGGTTTAAATAGGGGATGGAAGTTTATATGAAACTCCGTCATTTTTCAAGCTGTTTCCATCAAAGTTGGTATTTGAGCTTTCAGTTAAAAATAAAGAAGTACGTGTGTCACAGTTTTTGAAAATTCCACCCCAAAATCTAATTCCACGCGGACGAAGTCGCGGGGGCAAAAGCTAGTATAATATATTGATGATTCTTTGTATGATCTGTTTGATTTTAACTCTTCTATTCCCAATACTGTCCCTCGATCTTTATATACCTAAGCATTAGCTGATGCAGGCGACTGACTCCCGTAGAAATTCCTTGATCGTGATTATTTATTAACTAACAGGAACATAAGTTTTCTGACTACAACTAATATTTTTATGCTTGCACAGGTATAAGAGATGGATGTAGAAAATAAACAGACAGTCAACATTTTTTTTTTTTCAATGTTTGTTTATTTTATTCTATATTTTAAATAATCATAATAGGCATGATCGATCGAAAGAAGGCGGAAAAACCATAGTACCAAACTAATATTTTAATTGACTTCTACTGTATCCATTTTAATACATAGGTACAGGAAACCCGTAGCCAAGATAAATACACACATCTCATCCAAATTACCCTTTATAGGCATGTGCATTAATGTTTTAAACATGTCAAGTACTACACGCTACATTCAATAGGTATGCGATGCGCATACATTAAAATAAGACATGCAATATTAAGTTCGGATCATCACATCATATCGTTGGTCTATTAGGAGGCATCGACGCCAGTCGGTTATTAAACTGTATGAATAGAGCTTACACCGCCTACAGACGTACCAATTTTATGAGCTTCGGATGAAGAAATTTCGATTTCCTGGTCAATTAATTCTATCGTCAATGAATTTTACCTGAGAAAAAAGGAATATGTCCTTACCTTCGTAGTTATATATTATCTTTGTAGTTGTATATTTTAAACTTTGTACAGTATAAACTTAGTACACTATAATCTAAAAATATTTTATGTTTTTGGTTACATAATATCTTCTTAGGGGATAATTTAGGTATGGTTAATGTAAAACCGCATTTTTCATCGACTTCAAAATGTAGGAGTATTTTTTGTATGTTTGTTACGCAATTGTTTCGTCAATTATGAATTGAATTTGATGATTCTTTTTCGTTTGGTAGGGCATACTTCAAAGGTGGTCTCATATAAATTTTATCGAAGTTAATTCAGCGCTTTTTGAAAATATTAACAAAAACAAAAAATATGTACACAGATGACGTTTTGTTTTGTGGTTCCCTTCAGCAAAAATTTTTTATATTATTCATCGGTTTTTTAACAGAATATTTATGTTATTTTAACAGTTTAATATTAACAGTTTGTTTTTTTCTTTGAATATTTTGGCTTGAAAAATGGCCTCAGTTGAAGTAGGTACAATGCAATCCACAGCTTTTCGTAGTAGGATGAAACGAGCTAATCACGATAAAATGTAATGGCACTATAAAGCCACATTATACGTATTTTTGAATCTAACTTACAATCGGAACGTGAGGTGAGGCCTTTACACTTCGAACAATGATCATTGTATACAAATCAGGTGTCGTTAAACAAGCCCAAATCAGCCCACACCACTGACAATCATTTATTCAGCGCCGTTGCAAAATTGCGACGAAGTCATATTTAACATATAGAATGGTCTATACGTGAAAAAATTTAATCAAATAAGACCGCCCGCAACTTATAGGAAACTATATTTACATAATAATATGAGGAACTAGAAGGAAGGAAAAGCCTTCTTTGCATAAACACAAAAAGCCTGAGGCGTTTGAAAGGTTTGCAGAAGAAAGAGCGATATATAGAAAATACCTATAGATTGTTGGAAATATATATATATATATTCTATAGCTATAGTTATTAAATTAAAATAAAACCGAAATTATATATAAAGGCCAGCCTATGGCTCTTATGACAAGTTAAGAACTTAAAGCTAATTACTTAATTAATGTTAAGCTTCGCAGCTTCACACACTTTTGAGAACATTATGGAGAACTCTGTTTGCTTCTCCGTTAAAGCAAATGATATTAATAAATTGTTCGAATGATAGTTAGTAGGCGTAGGCTATCACAGAAGCTGAGCTGTCGTAATAAAGAATTGTAATCCAAAAAGAACGAACGACAATAAAAATGGTTATTTCCTCAAGAAATACCTACACCCTATGTTAAATAGCATTTTGTATGTTTCTACATGATAATGATCACATTGGCTGTGTGCCTAAAGTTGGCAATAATTTAGGAGTCGCGCTCTCTATTATTTTTATTTTATTTTATGCTTTCCAAGTTCCGGCAAGACTCAAGAGCAGGTAGGTACATACTCGTACCCGTACCCTGCTATATATTTGTATTCTTCAGTATTCTTTTTGATTCTCAATTCTTCATATGTTATTTTTGAATGTAGCTTTATCAAGGAAAGTATATTATCAACACAATTAGTTTTTTTTTTGTTTGTAGATCCATACCACATCCATGAGATGCCTTGCGGTTCGATAGTATTTAGAAGTAGGTGTTTTTCATCTTCATTTATTTTTTAAGCTTTATTAAATACTAAAACTAAAATACGAACTTTGCTATCATGTTTGCGAAGAAGTAAGTCTCTTGACATCGATAATTTATTAAATACCTAGTACAATAAAAACTTTACACAAAATGGTACATTAGAGTTTAGATGAATCACCAGTTTTATGATATGAGAACATGAGGCTATGAATGCACAGAGTGGGACATATGGTTTCTTTCTGTTCACACGCCTCTGTCTAGAATACAGATTTTCGCAAGACGTAAACAAGAATGGGATCAAATGTGTTATGAAATAACTATTGTATACAAACCTACAATGATATTTACATACTCAAACGATCAAAGACGTAATGAAGACGCTTTTGAAATAGCTATCTTTCCAATACTATGCTTACCTGTAATTTGTCCACTGTTTATTATTTTCAGGAATTAAACGAAAAATTGGCTGTCGTTTTTAATTAAAATTAAAAACCATATTTATACAGTTTTATTATACTAAAAAATGAAGATTTTTTTCATTCCATGATAAGATAGCCCTGACTGCGATCTCACCTGATGGCAAGTGACGATGCAGTGAAGATGGTAGCGGGCTAACTTCGGAGGGGTATTGCAGTGCACATTCGACCCATACGCCTAATCTGTTTTTAACTTTCTACACGCCATCGTGCCGGAATGCTAAATCACTAGCCATGGCCAAAGCCTCCCACCAGACTAGACCAGAGACAATTCTGAAATTATAAATTCCCAAATTGACCCCGCCGGGAATCGAACCCGAGACCTCCCACTTATAAGACCACAGCGCTCACCACTACGCCACGGAGGTCGTCAAAGTCAAGGGTTGAAGGATAGATTTGATTTTGAAAGCCATTGTAACACCCTTTCTCGAAATCACGGAGTGGAAATCTAATTCCGTACTCGTAATATATCACGCAATAAAATGTCACACCAAAAAGCCAATTGATGTGTGAAAAATATATAACAAATCAAACATTAAAAGGATAGCTAAAATAAAAGCTGTCGACGAATAGCGAATAGGATAGATACGACATAAAGTAGATGCTCTAAGGCGACAGGGTATTTTTATTTCACCGGACATTTTCAAAGCGGGCGTTTATTATTCAATCCGCGAAACGCATTTGTCAATGTGTCAGAGTAAGGAGTGTTTCGGTGTATCATATAATTGAAGGTGCTCTGTAGGTTTGGGAACTATAAAAAACTCTTTTCGCGTCGTCGGGTTTTCTCTCTATGTTTTTAGGTTTCCGTACCCAAAGGGTGCCAACGGGACCCTATTACCCGCTAAGCCTCTGCTTTCTATTCGTCTGTCTGCGGGCTGTATCTCATGAACCATAATAGATAGAGATAGATACTTGAAATTTTCACAGCATGTATAGTTCTATTACCGCCTTAACAATAAATAATATCACTACATAGTACAAAACAAAGTAGCTTTCTCTGTCCCTATGTACGCTTAAATCTTTAAAACTACGCAACGGATTTTGATGCGGTTTTTTTTAATAGATAGAGTGATTGAAGAGGAAGGTTTATATGTATAATAACATCCATTAACAGTGAATGACATAGGCTATATATTTTATACCCGTGCGAAGCCAGAGCGGGCCGCTAGTTAAAAATAAAGTAAAAAATTAAAAAGAGTCTCCAATACAATAAACTTTTATTTTTGCTCGATCTTAATAATAGCTGTTGTTAAATCTTGTATAGTTCTTTCAACTCACGAGGGCGTGTGGCTCATGGTTGTGTGCGTATCATATCTGTATAAGTGTGAGCGAGAGCTTGCTCCTGACCGCACCCACCTAGGCCCCTGACAGGCACGCACTCTTACGGAATGTGCATGTACACGACGTAACTACATGTAAAGCTCACGCGTCCTCGTGAATTGCAAAAACTATACGTACGGTAACCTTCGTGTCTGATTTTTTGTGCACAGTTGGCAACCCTGACTGAGCTCTACCATAGACTGAAGCTATTAGTATGGACACGATCCATGGGGTTAGCTGACATCATAATGATATTATAATGGCCATCACACATCCTGTGCGAGCTGTACGACATCCTGGCACATTGGATACTTCCAGGAAATATTTTCAAAACAATACATCTACTGCAGCATTCTAATTTCTAATGCATGATAATGCCTTATAGTTCTTACAATTCACGAGGGCGCGTGAGCTTTACTTGTGGTTACGTCGTATACATGCACATCACGTAAGTGTTCGTGCCTGTCAGGAGCCTAGGTGGGAGTGGTCAGGCGCGAGCAAGTTCTCGTTCCCATTTATACTCGTATAGATACAACACACACACAACCATGAGCCACGCGCCCTCGTGAATTGCAACAACTACACCTATTATAATAAACATGTCTGGGTTTAAAATATAGTTATTATACAAAGCATTCCAGCAATAATTAGCGGAACGTTGGAAAAATAACTGTTAGTACATACTTAAGCACCTTTTCAACTTTCTACTTGAAACAAAATCACAAGCTTATTTTATGAAGCCAAACAACATGAGTTGCGAAAATTGCATTAATGGAAAATATAAATCAATTTGTTTAAGCGGGATCGTAAGAGCTACCTATGAGGTTTGCTTACGTACTATTTATGCCAATAAATTAAAAGTAAAAAAAACATTTTAAAAACAAGCCTTTATTTAAATGCGCTAAAAAGAATAAAATAAACTTTTCTTTTAAAACTTTTACTATCAACTTGTAACGTCATTAGGTACACAATTTATATGATATAAAAGCTTGTCGCTATAAGTGTTCGGTGGTGAGTGGTTCGGTTGAAGTAGAAAGAGATACCATCAAACACACTAAAATAATTTAAACTTTATCAACTAATGTTAGCACGGTAGCGTCAGTGCTAATTAAAACACAAAGGGTCATAGTTGACATAATAAAACGTAGCAGAGTGCCTACGAGAAGGTGCGTCCGCCCCAAATAGTGTAGCCAGCGGCGGCTAGCGAGTGCCGCCTGTAATTATTGCACACACTGCCAGTGCCAACCCTAAATTGACTGGACACCATAGGGTTGCAAAGAGAAATTATATAAAACTAGTCTTTGCCCGCGGCTTCGCTCACGTTAATTTCAATTTTTAAACCCCTATTTTACTCGCTTAATGATTCATCATCATCATCATCATCATCAGCCCACATGCATCCACTGTTGGCCTCTTTTAAGTAGCGCCAACGTTGCCTATCCTCGGCCTTTCGCATCCAATCGATGCCTGCCACTTTTCGGATGTCATCGCTCCATCTAGCCCTACACTCCGTTTGCCGAGATGCGGTCTCCACTCGAGGACCTTACGACCCCCGCGGCCATCAGTAATGGTTAAATTTTCTAAATTCCTTTCTTAGCAGATGCCTACGATGCGATCTGTATGCCAAACAGCCTGATCCCAGTGGTTTGAGCTGGGCGTTGATGGATCAGTCAGTCAATCAGTCAGTCAGTCAGTCATCTTTACCTTTTATAAAAGACTAGCTTCGCCGAAAAAAAAGAAATATTTTTTGTGGAGAATTCATTTTTACTACTACTTTTTTCATATTTCCAGCCGTTTAAGGGATACCTGGAAAGAGGTCATTTTTGCACCCGTTTAGTTCTTTACTTGAGGCAAATTGAGTTGATTTCAGCTCCCACCTGAAAATTCAGAAAATGGTAAAGTTAAGGCTGTAAGTTTGGTTTTGCACTTGTGGCACGGTTTCATTGGCAATACGGTTTCATTATGGCAATACGGTTTCATTATACTTAATGAAACTGCACTGCCAATGAAACCGTGCCACAAAAAGTGCAACAACACACAACGTGCCAGTGGTTAGATAATTATCTATACGCTGTGTTTCTGCCTTTACCGCCTTTACCTTTCAAGACTGCTAAGAAAAAATAGATTATAAATACAAAATATGTAGAGCATAGTAAGCTCTTCATATTTTTTTTATTTCTGTGTAAACGTGGTAGCCCTCCATCACTAGTCTCTTGTCAGGTCGAAAATAGCGAATGGGACGAACTCGGTTGGTAATCAAAGGACAGAATCGCATCGCTGGCCGCCTCCGACGATGCGTCGGCTTTGAAGTTTCTTTGTAAATTAGTTTTGACTGCTTTGACTTTTATGTTTTAGATCCGTATTATTTTACGTTAATGTGTAACGCTAACAAATATTTTTAAAACACATTAATAAGTCGTGATAGTTTAGTGGTTGATATCTAGGCTTCGGATCCGGCGCTCAATTCTAGACTCTATTGCTGAAATGTATAGACCGTTGTCTGACTTAGCTCGGACTTAAGATAGAGTTAAAACGACACACAAATATGCTTTGACAAAAATCTGTCTCGCTTCAACTATGTCTTGAGTCTGTTGTGTCTTGTGTTGATGTGTGTGTGTGATTTCAGCCTGTGTCATAGTCTCTGACTCTTATGCTGATATGTGTAGAGATAGATTTTTGTGAAAATTCGAAAAGATTAATAGCAATATTTTTAAAAAGGGGAGAGGAGAATCTAAATTAAGTTCAGCTTGGCTAATTATCTTTTTAACAAAAAAAATATTAAACCTACGAATACGTGCGCAATGCTGTGATACTTCTTACGCTAACCTTACCAAAATCAACGTACCTGCGTAGTAAGTGATGCTGGACCGGTTTTAGTTATATATTTCAGTATTGTAACATCAAAAAGACAAATAGCCCAAAAAGTGCTACCAGCTCGTATAAAATAACTTTCAACAAAGTAAACAAGCAGAAAGAAATTCACTTTGGTTTACATTTAGCAGGCCATATATTCCAATTACGAGCATGAGGTCGGCGCTCTAAATACGGAGACGCGAAACTCATAATTCCGAGTACTTTAATAAGTCAAAATACTAATTTATAAAGCGACAGACGTTTACGAGCAACTTTATTCAGTCTCTTGTTAGTAAATACTTACACTCAACACTGAAGTGTGCTTGCTGCCTTCTGTTGAAACGATATAATATTTATTAAAGCAAAAATCTAAATACCACAACGTACAGTTCGTCGCTGCATCAGCGATGAAAGTGGGACTGACAATATCACGTACAGTAACAGACGTTGATTGATATAATAAATATGATGATCACGAATCACGTTCATTTCCAAAATATTTCACTTTGCTCGGCGGGAATCTGTTGCTTTAAGTACTACCATTTCGTTTGATTTTTAACACTTTATTAGAGAATCTTTTCTATGACACACTGAAAATGTTGTCATTTATTTACACTTTTCCAATAATGTTTATGTATGAATATTTATAACTTATACCTACCTTAAATGTATATTTCAGCAGAATCTGCATTCCGAACCGGTGGTAGATTTATGACGTGCCATAAGAGCTACAAGTTGGCCTACATGAAATAAATTAATTTTGATTTTGATTTGATATTACTTATACCTAACAAGTTCTTAATGTAGCTATGTTGTAACTTGTAAAACCAAAATCTACTTAATTATACAAAACAATAATTGTTAATAATTGCTAATTGCTAATTAATGCTAATAGTTTGTAGCAAAGGCGTGAAAGTTATAATACTCGTAAGTAAGACTTTATCATACTTTTAAAATTCAAAACACTAATTTATAAAGCGACAGATGTTTACGATCTTGAAGAGCGCGTCTTTATGCAGTCAGTTGAGCTATAAACTTCAGCAGAGATATCACGGGCGTGGACAGATGCTTGATTAATGACACAAACTCGCATACATAGCGTTTCAAACAATTGTTGAGAATACACGCTTCACCAAAAAGTCATCTCTACGTTGTTTTGTAACGAATACTTACTATATCTCTTTGTATTTTT
Source organism: Hipparchia sbordonii (assembly GCA_038048805.1). Taxonomy (NCBI): domain Eukaryota; kingdom Metazoa; phylum Arthropoda; class Insecta; order Lepidoptera; family Nymphalidae; genus Hipparchia; species Hipparchia sbordonii. Next base: position 9,574,597 of record CM076110.1, read on the forward strand.
TCTTTAATTAAGTAAGTACATATAGTTTTTACAATAATATTTTTGTCGTAGAATTTTTTAAATACTTAATTATATAAATAAGAAAAAAATAATAACAAGATAAATAATAATTTAACAAAAACAACGTTTATATGTGCGTGTGCCGCTATTTGTGCTCTCAGTTATATAATTTATTTTAAGTTTATTTTAGAGTTGCGGCGTGATTGAGTAACAAATATCCATCCATTTATCCATACATCCAAACTTTCACATTTATAATATTAATAGGATATTGCCGTTGGATTTCACCCCTTATTAATTCATAAATTGTTTATTTAATAGAAACTGAACGTCAAAGTACCTACGTTTATTATGTTATTGACTCGCAAATGCGACTATGATGGCCGGCTTATCGTTTCTCAGAATTACTCCTCGACGGACGTGAAGAGAAGGTCGAGGGTTTCGCGCCATGCATTGTAAACTTGTGTTACACTAAAAGCTTGCCACAACATTCTGCGCAGTCTTAAGCTAAGATTCCACCCACGCGATCCTGACTAAACGATGAAATAAAACATGCCCAAAACCTCATGCTCAACGCGACAGATGCTAGCGTATTGCCCGGAATAGGAATGTAATAAGTATTCTAATAACCCGTAAGATATTCATTAAAAAAAATGGCTGTATCGTCTCTTAGTAATATGTATAGGAATTTTACATAAAAATTTTGGCTCTATAATTTGCACCACATTGAAAATATATGCAAATTGGTTGAAAATTAGACTTCGCGATTTTTTTTGTCGAACAAATTTCATTATTTTATGTTCCTACTCAGTATCGTCCCTTGGAAATATGATGTAATTTTTGCCTGTTTTTTCTCGGATAGTTATCACTCGATCTACCTACTGCTGTAAAAAGAAAATCTGCTGCTGAAGATTTACCATTACACGCGCTCTTAATAAGGGCTAGCGCCCACCGGAGGACGGCATTGTTCATCGGAGAGCTATTCATCTGGACGGAATTTACAGTTGGTAAAAAGTTGAGAGAAGGATTTACAGCCAAACTTCCTTTCTGTATCCCTTGAGCTTTTCGGTTCTATAAATCGTGTCCCTCAATAAGTCCTGCAATCAGTTAAGCTAATCCCAAATTCCGTAATGTTATATGTAAGTTTGTAAGTGTTTACCAAATTGTATGTAAGTTTGTAGAGATTTGTCCTACAAAACTTTACTGATATACCTACCCAAAATCAATACTAAAAATTATTACATAAATATCCTATTCTTAACTAATATTATTTGCCAATTATAGCCTGTATAAACCCATTAAGAAATGAATTTGAGTGTCCTTATGTCTATCTAGCGCGTTTTTGGGAAGCGATAAGCCTTACAACAAATAATCGCGTTTACGTCAATATATTTTTTTCTTTTATTCGATGACAAGATAGCCCTTGACTGCGATCTCACCTGATGGTAAGTGACGATGCAGTCTAAGATGGTAGCGAGCTAACTTGGAAGGGGTATAGCAGTGTAAATTCAACCCATACCCCTAAACGGTTTCTACACGCCATCGTGCCGGAACGCTAAATATAATATACAATATTATGCTCGTACTTAAGTGGTAATATCCTAATCAGACTCGTTAGTAAAATGTCTTTTTCTTCTTATCCTTTATCAACTTGCAGGATAAAACCAACTTTTAATCAACCAGCAGATGTGATGCTGGACAATTGGACATAGCTATCTTTTTTTCAAACTCACCAACGAGAGTAGGTAAGCCTTTTAAATATAATTTTAATTTTTACGGAAGTGAGGTAATGTTGAAAATTATTTACAACAACTAAAGCTACGAGGGTTCTAAACGCGTTCTGAAGGACCCACAACAAACTAAGCGATAAAAGTATTCTTTTTTCATCACCACATCATAAGAAGAACCTGATCAAAATATCTCGAACAAACAAGAAGTAACAGTAAGTACACACCATCACAAGTGCTCTCTTAAATTGTAAATTTTTCATCATTTTTTTTACTGCCTCATTAGTTCAAATTTACTCTCAATCCACCGACAGTTCAAAAGGGTTATTATGAGAATTAATGGTAAGCTTAAGTATAAAAAATGTTTACTGCAGTGAAAATCCTGACTTACTCCTGAATTTCCTAGTCCCGTCTACGTCGCAAAACGATAAGCCGCTCATAATATTCCCATTAGTAACATCTAGTACGACAGCTTCGTAGTCAGGAAGGCTGGATTTTCTTTCCATAAATCTTGTGGAAGGATAAACCAGGTAAACCTTCGTTCAGTAATGTACAAGATATATAAATCCATACAAAATCTAACTGAAAATAAGTTCTGACTTACAAGAAATAAGTAAAAATACATTTTCATTCAAACGGCCTATAAACATACACACTTGCGTATAGATTTTTACAACTTTAAAGCTTTAAAAAAGCACATGTTGCGGTTTCAATCTTCTCACTGAAAACAGGTTCGCAGACATGTGTAAGAATTTATTTTTCAAGGACGATTTTTGATCCGAAGCGTATCTAGAACATTACTTATTGAATACTTATCATTGGGTTAACTAAGTAAATATTTCGGTAGTTTAGGTTTCAAATTCAAAATTATTTATTTCACATAGGTCAACCCAGGTCAACCTGGTATGGCTCTTATGGCAAATGGTTGGAATGGTTCGGAATGCAGTTTCTGCTGAGAAAAGCCGGCAAGAAACTCATTTTATTCGGAATAGTTTCATGAAACTATAAATGCCTGAAAATCCACACTCGGCCAGCAGCCTCGTGGACTATGGTCTTAACTGTTCTTATTCTGAGTCGGTTTTCCTACACGAATCCATTTGAGACGTAGATTTAAGATGATGACGTGTAAGTAAGTTATTTTTTTTAATTTTATTATTCTTGTACAAAAAAAAGTATGAAGCATAAAGTGCACAAAGGTGAAGCACGGGTGAAGTAGGAACGCTTCCAAAATAGAAACTTCTAGTTTCCCTCGAAAGTGGTTTAATTTATTTTTCACATAATACTAGCATTTTTTATTTAGTTGCTATTTATTTGTTACTTAGTATTAAGTTATGTAATTCCAGTGTTAAATTTTACAAACCATTACAAAGCTTTCTTTGTCTAATAACTAAAATATCTAATGTAAACCTTATTCACTTAAATAACAGTGAATATTTTCACCGAGAAGTTCATTTGTAACAGTTTTGAAAATCCAATAAAAGGAGTAGGGTCAGATGTCCAACAATGAAACAGTGGTACACAATAAAACATTGTGATATTTCTAAAATTCTGCGTTGCCATTTCGTGCATTATATTGCGTTAGGACACTCTCGTGAACCTCCTGCCCTAGCCCAATTTGCATCGACGCCGCGTGCGAGAAGATGTGTTTGCGGAGCATTTTTGGTTTTTTTTCGACAAAAAGTAAGTATTTTTAGCATTTTTTATAGATTTTTTACTAAAGTATGGTTGAAAATTTCATAAATTTCATGATTAATTAGCATTACACACATTTTGTAGATTAATATGCAATAAATTATATCTTAAAGTGTTACAATGTAGTGGGTAAAAAATTGAGATTAGTAAAAAAAACCTTAGGTAGTTCACAATGAAACAGTTATACAGTGAACACAATGAAACACTATTTCAATGTGTATCATTTTGTTTTATTGTGTACCGTATAATTGTACATACATAATATAATTTACTTTCCGGGCAAATTAATAATTTTTGTGGCTACAAATTCACAAATTAATCTTATTAACATTAAATTTTTTATAATACCAGTAATAGTACTGGTAACCTGATTAAAGTTAATTAAAAATAAATCCTTTTGTGATTATTAACTCAAGCATTTTTTTTTATTCACCTACTCCATAAGTTACACAAAAGTCGAGACAATACTATTAATGTTTCATTGTTGAATTTGTGGTGTTTCATTGTGTACACTACTGTGGACACAATGAAACATTTCCCATTTTTTAGTTTATAATTTTTTGCCGATTGATTACATATTATTAAAAAAAATTGTAAATGAAATCCGATGCCGAATAAAATTACCTACACACCTGTAAAAAATTAGACTTCTATCTGTAAAAACAAAAGGTGCATGAGACTTTGAATTTTTTGTGTTTCATTGTTGAACACATGACCCTACCTATACCTACCTATTAGTAAATTATGTAAAACGGAGAAGTTTTTCATTCACATGAACTTTAGGCAGTTAATATCAAATAACTTCGTTCATAAAATTAAACTTGGTACTTAATTATATCCCTAGCGGTCCCCGCCTAGCGATGTTCAGCCTACGTCATGAAAGGTGTTTCTGAAATCTCAATAAGAAAGGTTAACACTTGTCGCCGAAGTATGCCGGCCGGCGACAGACATGAAAGGGTTTCAGATGGGTCTATTTTCACCCGCTTTGAAACGGCGAGACGCATTACTTTGTTTATTTTTGCAACTTTCAACTTGACAAATCTTAAATTAGCGTAACTAAAGATATTCCTAGTTTGTTTTTCTCGCTATATACGTTTTGTTTTTGCTTATACAATTTTTCGAAGAGAAACCTGAAAGAAAATAGCTTTTTCAGGATCAGAAACCTAATATAATCTGACTGCAATAATTTTTAAATTATGTCCCAATTTATTTTTATTCCAAAAAATATATACAAGTTTTTATTCAATGACCTTCTAGACTAGTGCGCACCATCTTATTCTACATCTTCACTTACCATTAGATGTGATAGCAGTGAAACACAACTTCATACATGTCAAAAATAAAAAATTACTCTACGTGTAGCCTTTATAGTAGGTAGGTATATAGAGTACACGTCTGTCTGCCAAAAAAATTTTGAAACTAAATAAAAAACCTATCCGGATTTCGCCCCTATTCCAAATAAAAGAATTTTCTTTGAAGTGTGCGAACGAAAACAGCAGTCGCATATACGATAAGAGCACCTAAGGTCCTCCTGTACGTGATCGGAATCACGTCGCGTTGAACTGCATGTCCATTTTCTACTAGGTATATAATTCTAAACGTTTTCCAGAAATGCAATGGGCATGGCCAAGTAGTCAGACCACGTAGAACCTTACCAAGAGTTACTAAAATACTACCCGTTCACACCAAGTTGGCCGTCGTCCACCGTTACAAAATGACGTCATACTGGTACTATTTACTATTAAATAATTTTATTTTTTACTTTGACCACGACTGTGGTCTGTGATGGAAGTTTTCTTTTCTGGTAATAATTTTAATGACAATGAAGTCTTGAATGTCGAAGGGCCGTGATTTTTTTTCTTATTTTCCTGCTCTTTAAAGAAAATCATTAATCAAAGTAAAAAATACTTTGCGGTATCCAAAACTTTTCCTCTTTTAAATCATCATAGAAAACGACATGCGAACAATAGCAACCAAACAAAAATAAATAACCAAAGAAAAGTTTGAAAAACCCTCGACAGTAACAATCGCGAGCGATACGTTGCTATCGGTACTAAGCGGGTACTGAGTTGACACGCGGTGTGGAGAAGCGCGACACAAGGGAGCGGCCAACTTACAAGAAACGTGTAATAATGTAACAACCTTAGTAACAAGAAATTTTTTAAATCTGTACCTAAAATCCGTTATATTGCTTTTGATCGCATAAAAATGTAGCCTATACCACGGACTATAATAACGAATCGATTGATACCTCATTCACCAAAATCAGCTCAGTAATTTAGGCGCTAAGGTAGAACATACGTAAATACAAATATTCATAAATACATACTTACATACAAATAAAAACCCCATAACCCTTTCTTTTAACTTTGCAGTAGTCAGATAAGAAAACTAGTTGACAAAATTAAACAAAATCCGGAGCATGTTGTACGTGATCTAGACTATGTTAGCATGATACTTAAATAGTACATTGTTACCTTAGGGATGAAAGTAACTTATTTAGTCCCGAGACGGGGTTTGGCGCCCGAGCGTAGCGAGGGGGCCTATAGTTCGAGGGACTAAATATGTCTTTATCCCGAGGTAAACACTGTGCTTTTCATTACGAATATAAGGAAAGTAAAAATAAAAATAGAAATTAGCTAAAGAAAATTGAGTGAACTTTACCGCCTTTTTTTTTTCTTTGGCCTAGCCGGCGGGCTATGCATTTAGCTTTTTAATAGTCAAGTATTGTCTATGATTGTCTATGAATGTCTATGAATCAGTTGTCTTTACTTTATGAATAAAGTCTATCTTTCTTCTTGTCTATGGATGCACTCGGGTATGTCGTGTTTCATTTGAATTCCAATAAAAATGTGACAACTAGTTTTTTTTAATTATTTGACAGCTGTCAGTTGAAAACGATTCTCCCTAGGGCTGAAAAGTATTACTTTCAAGTTTCAACCCGCTTCTCAGGCAACTTCAGACCTACTTTCCGTGTATGAGTAATGAAAAACTAATTAATGACGTAAGGGGTAGGTCTGAGGGGGTAGGGGAAGTCGCATTCCAAGCAGGTCCCAAGTTATCGCGCACGAGTAGTGTATTTCCAAATATTCAACTCCAGGGTAAACGTGGCTGAAGTCGGTAGTTACGTGATTGGAATTCTCCGAGCCGGGATTTCAATTGGCATGACACTCGGCCCTCGTATTGCTATTGAATTCCCAGGACATAACGAACCCGATAATCAATGCACAGCTGTTACAGACTAAAGCAATCCCTGAAATATTACAAACGCCAACAATACAATCTTGAATATGTAGAGAGATATCCAAATAGCTGAGCTGTGCAAATATTAATCCCAAAGCGGTGCTGAGCTCGATTTCTGATAAGATAAAAGGAATACTCATTGATATTTACTGCCTTAACTTAAGTGAGGATTTTAGCGTGAGATCCGTGATTTTAGCCTTGCCTACCCATTAAAGCTCAAAGTGGTGTATTTGTCCTTCAATCACGCAGCAACAGATGGACGTGATTTTTTTACCCCCACGACGAAAAATAGGGATGTTATAAGTTCGATGAGTGTATCTGTGTGTCTGTCTGTTCCGTCGTAGCTCTCCAACGAATGGATCTATTTTAATGCGGTTTTTTTTTGTTTGGAAGCTAAGGTGATTGAAATGGTTCTTAGCTATACTACCTTTTATACCGGAAAAACAGAGGATTCCCGCGTATACGCGAATAAATAATCGTAGATAATCTGCTCAAAACATGGCTGTTATTTTAACAATTCCCTGGAGATTGTACCTACTCGTAGTTTAAAGCGTTTGAACAATTGGAAAATAATAATTTGTGCAACAAATCCCAGTACAATAAAACTTGGATAGGAAAGAAAAAGAAATTCTAAACAACGCTCCACCTTCATTCGAAACACATTACCTACGTAGAATCGAACAATGATCGTGCGAAAACTTAACACGTGAGTACCGCGCGCGCGTCCTGTGTCTGTACTCTCTACGTGATTAGAGTACCACCTTCCATGGATTCTATCATTTTATCAAGACGAACAAATTCCTATTATTTTACTTGTTGTTTACTTACGTAATTATATTTAAATACAACGCGTTTTACATGCTAAGTTGCTATGCTAAGTAATCCTTGAATTATTTACTTCTTGTCCTCTGTCACGTACCTTGTTAACTGGGAAAGTTACTGCGCGTATTTTTGTCATTACTCTTTTATTAATTGTATCATCTTAATAAATAAAATATGATGATGTTTCAAATAAAATTAATGTTGTTTTCCCAAAAGTTAATTTCCCCTTTTAAAACGAATGACAAAAGTGCAATGAAGTCACTGCAAACTCCAATGAAATGTAAGTAGGTAACTCTCTCTGTGCTTTGTGGTGTGCTTAGTTCACATACATATTCTAAGTATATACCTACTCTAACGTACCTACGGGTTGGGAAGTTTAAAAGTAACTTTACCTACTATATAAAGTAGTAAAAAAACCATATAACTCATACGAAACGTATTCCGTCCGATAGAGCTTGCGAAAACACGGCACTGGGGTAAACGCTCCCAAAGTTGGCCGCACGTGATTGGAATCTCAACTGTCCCGGATCCGACGTCCTGTCGAATTGTCGGGACCCGGCGTGGAACGTGATTGTCACGTCGTAATCCCGGTAATCAATTGTCACAACCGTTACACGGAATACGGATTTCGGGATCGAGTAGGTATTCCATGTTGTATTCCGCTGATTTATGTTCGAATTATTCGGGAACGGTTTTTCAATGCGATATGAAGTATGTAGGTAGGTGTGCATTTATTTCCTTTAAATCGAATACGCTTTATTAACGCTATCTTACTTAGAAATAAATTCTCTATCGACGGTATTCTGTAGTTTTTGATATAGCTGTCTACATTTTGGTCTAGATGTGCGATATGCATCTTCTAGGCAGGCACGCTCCAACTTAGATCTCATATTTTTTTTTTACAGATTAGCCAAACTGTACTTGCTATATACAGCATTGTAAAGTCGATATCTCCTGAGGATGCTCAGGTGTCGGGGCGAAACCTGCGTCGATAGTAGTATAAAAGTCTTGTGTGGTGGTGCATGTGAGTGGTGGTGGCATTGCTTGCTTGGGAACTTGGCTTTTTTGCTTGGTTGGGAAGGTAAGGTGTTTTGACCATACAGATTTTTTTCTGTTGGCGGATTATAGCAAAATAACTTTTACCTTTTCTTGCTGAAAATGGATGGTTATAGTACGATTTCGTGTCGATAAAAACTCCAGAAAAAAATATTTGAGTCCAATTTAAGCCACTCGCATTTTCTCTACTGAAAAAATGAGTGTCAAGTCACAAAACAGTGGCATTTATATTTTCATTAGGAAACGTAGTGGTTTTCAGGCGGCGCGGCGGCGGCGCGCGGGGAGTTCAAAGCGCGCGGCTCTTTGATGTGCGCGCGCATGATCCAAGTTGTCGCGGCCGCAGCTGCCGCGTTTTATTAATATACATTCTTGTTTACTCACAGCGCGCTTCAGTTATTTGCCATTAAAAAAATTCACACGGATTAAAAGTATGCTTAAACTGCTCTGCAAATAGCGAATCTCCTTTGATTGGGGATTAGAAGTCGTTCAGTAGGGTTAGTATAAGATTTAATTCGATTGACCGTATTCGTATTCGAACACATTAACGTCAAAGTAAAATGAGTCTTAACAGTATCGACTTAAAGTCACAAATTCAGTTTAACCTATTTTAATTTGGAGCGTATCCGTATACGCGAACCAGTCGTGAACATATAAGAATGCATGCACGAAATGGTTTATTTTACTGTGGCGCTAACATCATCGAATACGAATACGATCAATCGAATTAAATCTTATACTAACCCTACTGTTCTAATTAATTTTTTAAGTCGTTCTCTTACTGATAGGTAAAATGATTTTGAAAGAACTGTAATATGAAATTGTTACAGGATTATAAATGATTATTAAGTGGCTAGGTGTAACTAGTTAATTCATGATTTCATGAATAAGTAGGCACATGGAACATGAATAATTTATTATTGTTCATTCATCACCAGGCCCCGGGTGTAAAATATAAATCTGTCCCGCTATGGGATTGTCTAAAAATGATCTACAGCGTGACGATTGCTGACCTCTGATTGGCCGACTCTCTGTCGCTATTGGCTAAAATGCAATGCAGCAACAACGCCATAAATTCAGCCAATCACCACAATTTACTCAATTTACCATAGCAATCAAGTAGCAATGATTGATACAGTTTTTCCGCAATCGATCGGCTGATCGATTTTATCTTAAGTTTAAGCAGAGAGAGAGAGAGAGAGAGAGAGAGAGAGAGAGAATGCACTCTATAGATTTCATTCTATGTTTCAGAGCCAACTCTAGGGCTGTTTGGCTGAAATCTATAGATCGCACTCTTACTCTGCTGAGTTAAAACGAGACAGATTTATATCAGAGCATATTTGTGTCTCATTTTAACCCTACCTACCCTACCCTACCCTACCCTAAGTTCGAACTAAGTCAGAGCACGCTTTATAGATCTCACTTTATTCGGCTTGATTAATCGCAGTCAAGCGTTAGTCTATATATTTTAAAAAAAAACATCATAGGAGTTGGCTAGGACTAATTTACTTCAGAAAACTGTCTGTAAATTACTGACAAAAACACGTGTGGCCACAAATTTGTCGAACAGGTGATAACGCGGCCGACGGTGTTTTCTCATACATCGCAATATTCCAGTGTTTACAAGTCGCGAACTAGATAGGAGCGTGTTTTTATGGGCCGTATGTTTTTCGCGGCCCATCGCCTGTCATGTAATCTTCTGAACCAGTGCTCACAGTTCATAAAATAAATTTAACTATACAGGGCTGAGACGACTGGTTTTCAAATATAATTTTTTTTATTTTATCAATCCATGTATCTATGTATGTAGCGTTCTGGAGGCCAAACGCGTGTGTTAATCTTGGGAGTGTCACTAAAGACATGACAGTAATTAAAATTCAATATGGCGACCACCAGACGCCAAATTTTGAAGAAGAAAAAATGAAAGTCGATGAACTATGTTAAGACTTATCCTTTCCTCTTGTTTTGTCTGTCTGTTAGTTACGTTTACAGGCATAACTACGAACCGATTTCGACGAATTATGGCGCAGAGATAGCTTGCACCGGGAGAAGTACCTATCTACATTGGCTTCTTTTCATCTTGGAAAATACCTAAGTTCCAGTAGAAAACACGTGAAAATTGATACCTCTCTAATTCCGTTTACAGCTATTGAAAATGTTTATAAAACAAAAGAAAAAGAAACGGAATTTATAAACAAAGAAAGTGGTCCGAGCAAATAACCTACACTTTCAAGTAAACTAATTGTGAAGCCAACGAGAATTAACCTACTAATTACCCGACACAATGCTTTGATACTAATTTAATAGACCTTCCGGAAAAGCCCGACTACTGAAAGCATGGCTGAAAACCTTGTTATTACGGTGTCATTACTTCCCCCCACCCCTCACCTTTCCGGGCAACATGGCCGCTATCATTATGTCATTATACCGAGCCCGCGGTGTCACCTAACCCTTAGAGACTTCCCAGATGAAACACCCTACGCGCGGTTCTCGTTTTATATTGATGAACGTTTTGTGCTGGACTAAGATCTCACTATCCTTTTTCAGTCCTCCCTTAGTTTGTCTCTCGTCATATGAACATAATAGCGAGCTATCATAGTTAAACAGTGTATACCTAACTAGCTTTAACTTCATCCACAGGTTTTCTGAAAATCCCACGAGAGTCTTTATTTTCCCGGAATAAAAGTATCCTATGTCACCCTCATGGTCTATAATTATATCCATGGAACATCAAATTGCCCTGATGCTCAGTTACAGCGTGATTGAAGGACAACCCAGACGCATTTATAATATTCGTAAATATATTCTTTTAGCGCCAAAAATATCTCTCACCTAAGCATATTTAAATGGCCTAAAGGCCTGCTTTCTTCACTGATTGTTCTGATGATTTCTGATATTTTCTTCTGTTTTCTTCTCTCTCTGATTGATTTCTGACTGATTCCTTGCTACAAAAGACTCATTGATAGTGCGCTCCGGTAAATTTATCTATGCAGTCTGAAGTTATGGTGCTAAAATGCAGTCTGAAAGATTAAATGTCGAGAATCTACCTAAGGGTTTAGATTGCAATTGCATGATAGAACCATTTTATAAACTTGTAGCTATTTAATCAGCTCTTTACACCAATTTTCTCGCTAGTTACGTTTTGTGGCCAGCCACAACTTAAATAAAAGAAGTTTCTTCCTAGCGTGCACTATACAAACGAAGTCGAAAATATTGTATGTCTGAATATTAACCAGTGCAATTGTGTCTGAAAAATTAGTGTCTGTAGTTTGTCAGATTTCAGTAAAAGTATGTAAGTATGTAATAAGTAGTTTCATAGTAGTAGTGAAGTAGTATATTCATGTATATTTCAAGATTTAGGCTCAAGTTTGTGTAACTTTTAAACTCCAGAATTTTGCGGAGATCTGGCAAACAATCATCAATAAAGAATCAAACTTCGTTAGTGTGGGGCGCGCTCGGCATTGCCTCTCTAAATAATTTCATGATCTATGTTAAGAATGCATTGACTTCGTCTAACGAATTGTCAAACGTTCCGAATGGGGTTAAATACGTTAATGGGGCGCTTAACAAGCAACCACTTTATTTAGATTGTCTGTCCGTTGCACCGCTTTATTAAAATCACCGGATGAGCTAGGGCTGCGACCATCGAGACAATCGATCCGTCTGACTGTACTACCTATTACACATATAAGTATAACAGATTGCGAACCCTGAGAACTCGCCTACCAATTAAAATCACCCGGGTTGGTTCAAAACAGAAAAATTTTCTTTTTCAGAATGCTTTACTCTATCAGATTGATTAATTGGTTCAGTGGCTAACTTATTCAGCTGCCGATCAGGGGGTTCTGGGTTCGAGCCCCGGGTGGGAGAATAAAAAAGAGATATTTTTTTTATTTGGTGACAACATAGCTCTTGACTGCGATCTCACGTGATGGTAAGTGACGATGCAGTCTAAGATGGTAGCGGGCTAACTTGGAAGGGGTATAGCAATGTAGATTCAACCCATATCTCTAATCTGTTTCTACACGCCATCGTGTCGGAACGCTAAATCGCTTGGCGGCACGTCTTTGACGGTAGGGTGATAACTAGTCACGGCTAAAGCCTCCCACCAGACTAGACCAGATATAATTCAGAAATTATAAATCCTCAAATGTTATTAGGTACTATGAAAGAGAAATTATGTGACACTACGACGGAATACTTAATGAATTCACGCACACTTTAATGTGTTAGTGATCGTTGAGTATGACTTTTGGTAGTCATAATCAAAATAATTTTTCCAAAAATCGGTCGACGCAACATTCCAGTTAGATTTAAACTACGACCTTTTGGATTGTACACAACATATACAAATAGAGGTATTAAGGCCTCATTAATTTCAGGAGGTCACTCGTTAAGTTTTATCACAGCCTGGTGTTTACGAAGAATGTTAGAAATTTATTATCGATGAAATTCTCTCATGTACGAGCGAACAGCAAGTTAATCGAAAATACTTGGAAAATTGTACTGTACATACTTATGTATTCCTGGTCGTTAAACATTCTCGGGCGGTGCCGGTTGGCCCTTTGCATCTGCAGTTGCATCCTACACTATTGAATCTCAATCAAAGCACCCAAGTTAAATCAGCGCGGCGTCTACTTTATCTATGTAAATCAAGAGTCATGTCCTCAATCAATATCCAGATACTGCGTAAACTAAGAAATGAAGACAGTCCAGTCATCCTTTTAGCGGACTTCTCTTCCCTCTTTCTGCCTCTTTTTAATAGAGAAGCTCATTTTATTTATAAATTTTAATCAAAATCAAACGTTGAAGAAAAAAGAAATACACGTATAAAATATTTTACATATATTTACATTTAAAGTTGTTCAAATTTTTTTTTTAAAACTAGGACAAAAACTAGAAATAAAAAAGTTAAGCTTCCTTACACGCACCGCACCGGTCGGCGGATAGGAAACTAGACGCGTGACGTCACATACGTCGCTCTGCGGCCAACATCCCCCTTTGGACATTTTTAACTTTGATCTATATTTTATTTGTGTATAACTTAAAATTATAATATAAAAAGTTTCATGAAAACTTTTTCATTTTCCAGAACGATGCGATTAAAGGTATCGGGTTGATTAAATTCTCATAATATTTAATTCATCTTAGAATGCATCTCACTTACCTACCGCTAGATGAAATGGTCATTGATTTGAAAAAAATTGACTCTTACCCAGCTAGAAATTAAATTCCATGAAGGTATTTCAGTCTTACGCTTAATACAATACCTACAGAAATTAGATAATTATTGTGAAGACGTGTAACAAAAGTTTTCATTTGACTAATTAAGCCGATTTATAGCTTCCGTAAAGCTCCCGGACCGGAGGTATTTTTAACATCCGTTCACAATAAGGTCATTTGATATCTGTATTCTGTACGCATAATAGAAGTACAACGAATGGGAGCTTTGATTTTTTGTTCATAGACCGATAGAACCCACACAGTCTTTGATCCGAAAGCAAACAAATAAAGGATACGTGATGAAAGATCATCGACTTTCTTGTATCCTGTAGAATAAAATATAGGCTGAGAGAAAGTGGCAGATTGAAGTCGTTGACCGTGTTCTATGCGTATAAACCAACCCCTTACTATGTTATTTGAGTTTGAGTTTGAATGACTGTAATATCTATAAGATCAGCAGCTGTTACACCGCCTGAAACTTTTTCTATTCAGAGCAACACAGAAATTGGGTAAGTATTACAATAAAACTCTAAAAAACTACAAAAAAATTACAACTCTACTGTGTTATTTGAGTTTGAATAACTGTGTCTAATATCTATAAAGACGCCAGCTGTAAGAACGACTGAAACTTTTCTATTCACCACGTTTATTATTTTAATTCAGAAATTAGGTATTAATTTAATTAAAAAAAAATTAAAAGCTGCACATGAAATTGCAAGCTTAAAAAGCAAACTAAGTAACTAGCATTTTATACTCAAGACTAGCATAAAATTGTTGTCCAGTAGACGTGTATTTAGGTTTCTAAAAATCCCGTGGGACCTCTTTCATTTTCCGGGATAACTTTTGTTCGTCTACGAAATGCAAGCTCTGTAGCACTAACTTTTACCGAACATGTTAAGCAGTTGGAACATGGATTAAATAAAGTCCAACATAATGTCTTTATCATATCAGTCCTTTTTGTTACAAAGTAACCTTAATTACAACTGTATGTAAAAATCCCGTAAAAATCGCTTCAGCTGTTTGAAAAATTAACAAAAAGTCAGACAGACGTAAAAAGTTCAAATAACCATTCATTGGGACATTTATGTCGTCCAAGCTTATAGTTACAGTACGCAGTCATTTTAAGAGCTTAAATAAGTTTTCAGGCTCTTCTTTTTCTCTACCATTATAAAGGTTGAAAATTTTTGGTCCGGGTAACTTGGATTAGCAAAGTGGACGCCTAACACAAATGGTTCACCAGCTCTTAGAACACCTACTCGTGGTTGTGGATATTCGAAGCATCGCGTCGGGGCTAATCAAGAATCGTGTCACATTGGATAGTGTTCCGAGAAGGAACGTCGAGTGAATAAAGGAAAATTATTAAAACGTGTAAGAGGACCCGGAGACGGAATCCGGGACTAGCGTTGCCAGATTCCCCGATCTATGCGGGACATATCTACCGATTTTCAGGGATCCTAGTTTCTTCATAATCGGGACGCCGAATGTCCGTACTTCAATTTTAGGTATACTTTTGCCTTTTGATAGTGACAAGCTACGCGGATGGTTTATTTGTCACGATAAATCATCACAAGCTTTTACATTTTCATGTCGTAGGTATGAGTACCTAAGATTCTATGTAAATATATTATGGCACAGTTTTTCTAAGAAACGTTAGGTACTTCAACTGTTTCAGTTGACATACCTACCTACAATCTACATACTTAATGATTGCCGTTTAATTTAATTTGTGATTTGATAAACACAATTTTAGTTTTAATTAGTTAACTATATTGGTGACACAAATGTAAACGTTCTAAACAAATGCTTAAATAAAAGAAATTCTTTCAGATCGTCAGTTTGTTGATAGAAAACTTTTTACTCTTATTAGAGAAGCATGGGCTTTCGGCAACAGGAATTATAATGTCCCGAATTTTATGCCCTCTATCCCGGAATTTGATGTAACTTGGTAACACTACCTTGGACTAATACATTCGTATTTAATTCCGTCTCCAAACCGCGTGACGTTCGCTTCCTCCGCGCGACACTGTTTGAATAATATTGACGCGTATTTTGAATCGTCGAACTTTGTATAATGATTTATGATTGCTGTCGATTCGTTCGCGACAAAGGTGTCGGGGGAAATTTAATTGTCTAGGTGTGTTTGCATTCTACTATCAAGAATATTATCGACTAGCTTTTACCCACGATTTCGTCCGTGTTGACATAGGTTCTTCAGATCTTCTGAAACTCTTTATTTTTGTTGTTCGGGATAAAAAGAATCCTTTGTTACTTTCCAGGTATTTTACTATAGCTATGCAACAAATCATGACGATCCGTGGCTCCGCTGTTGTGTGATTGAAGGATAAACCAATAAACAAACACACTTTCTCGGATACAGGAATAAAGAATGATTGATCCTTTCCAGTCATACCATTATTTAACCGAAATCTTACTCCCTTACCTCCTCATATACTTAATATAATTTTGTAATTACGAAAATGTATTTGTTTGTTTGTTATTCAATCATGCAGCAACGGAGCAATGGACTGTTGTTATGTCAACATAACGGCTACCGCTTTCAGTATTTGCTACAAATTGAGGATGAATTCTGAAGATGCGCTTTAAGCATTGTAACCCAATTTAAAAATGGAATATAGATTTTCCGTAAAACATTATTTTCATTATAGGTTTTCCGTAAATAACTTACCTTCTCGCAAACGCTCCGGCATGTCCCGACGGCTTTATCGCAGCACGCCGATATATCTGAAATGAAAAATGTCCACAATAAGTCTCCAAACGAGTACCTACTGTTTACTGAAGGGAAAGCAACAGCTGCGCCCGCAACAATAAAGTAGCGGCTCTAGTAATGTGCCTTTATACACACCGTTTCAGCCGTAAACACTGAAAAATTGATCTAATAATGAAAAGTCAAACAATTTTAAATTAAATCACTTAACGTTTTTGTATGGACAAAAAACAACAAAAAACACGTAAAAAATAATATTGGTTTAAGTTGCTTTTCAATATTCAGGGTTAATTTTAGTAAAAAATATTAATAAGAACTTCATATTGTAAAAGGAATAAATACCAAAAATATTTATATTTAATAAATAATTTATTGTAATTGTCTCCTGATGATGATCACTGATGGACGATCATAAGCGAGTTGCTAACAACCGCAGATATAGATGGCGCAAGATCGTGTAATGTGGCGATCTGTTCACGAAACCTATGATCAGCAATAGACATTCAGCGTAGAACTGATGAAATTTTTATACGTCGGCCGGTTATCTACCGGCACGTGTAAAGCAGCTCTAACACGCCGGTAATTATTCAACGAATAGCCCCGTTTCACTCATCTAAAGTTACTCAAATTAAAGTGAGTTATGCTAGCAATCCAACATTCTCGTCTAGATTAAAATAAAGATTAATGTGTAACATTTTCAGCCGGCAAGCGTACTTTCGACTCTCTTACCAGACAGTGCACATATTATTATTTGTTGTACCTACTTGTATTTTACCTAATTTGCTATAATTTTTAGTTTGCTATGCTAGCTAACCAAGTGTTGCGGCTGATTTATTTTTGTTGTTAGTAAAAATATTATGATTAAAATTGTGGTTAAAAAAATTGTGTTAAATATTTATACTTATTGTAAATCATTTTCGTTTATAAAATGTGCCCATATTAAGCCGGCTGTACAGTTGACTGACAAGATAGACATACAGAGTGATAGTCAAAATATTTTCGATGAGAAATGGGTGCGGCATGGTCTAACTGCATAATATAATGTAGGAATACAATACAATTCTTTGAACCGGTGCCCCCGCCGTAGTTTTCAGCCGGTATGTATATGACCGCGCTAAAATAGCGACAGTTAGAAATGACGTCATAAACCTTTGATCTATTCCGTAAACGACTCCCGTTCAGCCATCCAAAGTGATTCGAATTAAAGAGAGTTATGCTGGCAATTAAACAACCCTGTCTACATTAGGTTGGTAGAGATTGATGCTCTTCGTTATACACGGTTTTGGACTTAAAAGTCCATGGAAAATAAATAACTTTAAACTTTTTTGTTATCATAATGTTTTGATTTGTAAGTGTAGCTAATTGGGAAAGTACCAGACTATGGTCTATACTATTCTCTTTCTGATATATAGCGTTATCTCCCTCGATAGAGTGGTACAGCTATTGGAAGTTTTCCGAGGTATCGAAACAAAGTAGGGTCAATGTGCCTGATTTCGGCCTTTTAGTGCTCCTGTCAACTTTAGGACATCAGAAAAAATGTTACAGTCTATATATAGTTATACTTGTTATGTTAGATGAAAGCCCATATAATGAAATTTCCTTTTTTTTAACTGTTTTGTGCTTGAAGCTTTTAGTTATTTTTATTTTTAATTTTATCTGGAAAAACGCTTAAAATTCAGTTTTCGGCCCCAAATTTCAGTTTTCGGCCGTAGGGTATTCTGTTTTCGGCCCACTACATTGTGATGGATTTAAAATGCATTTATTATACATTTAAGTCTAAAATTACATAAAAACGCTTTTATGTAAGTTAATCATTATTTTTAGTAAATAACTAACAATGTTAGTTATCACTTATCTATCTATCTATACTTAAAACTGTATTATCTATTATAATAAAACTATAACGGGACGAATTCTGTACATTAACTATATTTTGAAAATTTTAATCGGAGGGTGCTTTATTATCGATACTGAACCCAACACAATTTTTTTTGAATTTTTTGTCTATCTGTCTTTTTGTCTATCGGTCAGTGAGCGCATCACGCGAAAACTACTGAACAGATTTGAATGAAATTTGGTATAGTGGTAGCTGATACTCCGGGTAAATATATAGGATACTTTTTATCCTGATAAACAATAAGGTTTATCTGGGATAGGGGATGTAAGTTTTTGTTGATTTTGCTCCATAACTTCGTCAAATCTAAACCGATTTTGATAATTCTTTTTTTATTATAAAAAATATTTTGTCCAATTTTGGTGAAGATCTACTCAATATTATTGGAGACTAGCGGATGCCTGCTAATTCATCCGCGTTCCTAAATCCCCAATTTAGGTGGGCAGAAACCCTGATATTACAAAAAAATACTTCAAGTTTATTTATTTGTATAGATAGAGGACATAACTTCTCGCGGATAGTAGCAAGTCACTCGAAACTTTTTCCACGCAGACGAAGTTGCGGGAATCAGCTAGTTTTTAAAATAAAAACATTGATTCAAACAAATAATCTGAAAACTGGCTGAAAACTAACAGCAATATTCAATTTTCAGCTACATGCATTTAAGTTGTGCCGAAAATTAAAGTAACATTTCATCTATATTCTGCAGATATTCTGGATTTCGGCCACCCCCAGCCTTAGAATGTTCTTCCTTATTCCTATATAAATTGACGGCCGAAAACTAATGACGAGGATCTTCGCATCAGTTACAATAATAAGAGAAGGAGTGTGAGATATATTATTTCACCATTTAAATAGAAAAGATGAAAACATGGAAGACTTTTTATACCACATATCGGCCCCCCGGCCGATAACCAAAATTTTGAAAAAATTTGAATGTCAGATCCCGGCCCCCATCATTATTGTTGTTCTGTATAAAATATTCCAAAAATGATATTAGGAGTACGTTCATATGTTATTTTTGTAGTATATTACATGCCTATTAATATCATTTATTTATGAAAACAACACAATGCTTACCTTGGAGTGAAACGCGCGGTACTATTTTTTTTGTAATTTCCGCAGGTTGCGTTACCTTCATCGGTAGCCGCCGAATTGAACAAATTCAGTAAAATCACTCGAAGATGTGACCAGGTCAAAAGTTTTGTCATAAACAAATCAAACGTTTTCATATGTCCGAGTAAGAAATTTATTTGGAAATAGTATTTCTAATCGATATTATCTCAATTTTACGGCATCGTGTACGCGTAAAGGCCGAAAACGGAAGGGGGCCGGCGAAAGGGCTCATCTACCCTACCTATGCATACTACTCAGGTATCGATCCTTTTTTCGCATCATGCAAACTTAATGGCAAACTTGATCGTATGTAGCTTCTCCCTTAAAAAAATCTGAATGTTGTAAGAATCAAAGCTCTATCACGCACTCCCAGAAAATGTCCAGATCCGTACCCACCTATTTTACCTATTGGTAGAGAGTTGAAATTTTCAGAGATTGTGTCAGTATTTCTGTTTCCGCTATAACAACAAATAATAATTTTTAAGCTATTGCATAGCTTCTATCGCGGGCCAGCGTGGAGACCGAATCCAGAAATTCCGTAACGAAAATAACCTGACACGGGACTCCTCTACGGTGAGCCGCTAGATGGCGTTGATAAAAAATGCTATACAATAGCTTTACCGCAGCAGTCCCCGAGGGCCACACGTCTTTTTTCGATACTTTATTATTCGAGTCCAACTCGCATTTGACCGGTTTTTATATCTCGATATAAATAGGTATATTTTGCATGCAAAAATACATCGCGTAACCTAACCATTAGCTTAATATTTTATAGACGCAAGTTTATAGAATATCACGCGATTACCCACCCTAGTTACTGTAATCACAGCTCCACTGTCCTGTGCTTAACAATCTATGAGAAGTGCTTCCTATAATTTGGCTTCATTGAAAGCGCTAGCGGGGAAAGACATAATGTATTAAACGTGTTTTACCAACTAGCCCATTAAGTGCTTTCACTGTAACTCTAATATCGGTTATATATTGAGTTAGGAAATGGATATTACTTAGAACATAATTGCACCAGGTAGCTAAGCTATTACTAGTTACGACAAGGTACCTAATGCTCGATGGGCTATTATAGTGGTTAGGAAAGGATCCAAGGAAAACTAAATAGAGAATAAAATCTGGCGTCACCTTGTATGTAATTTTTGGCATGGCTATGCTAGTTACTATTAGGCACAGAATATACCTAATAGTAGGTAACTAGCATAGGTAAAACGATTTGCACGTAAGTATAGAAGAATTAAAGGTTGCTGTTATACGTCTTTAAACTTTAAAGCTTTAAGTTCACCGTGTTTCGCCCATAATATGAATCTGTCGTAGCGCTCTTTTAGCGCTAAAAGCTATAACTGCTGCTGCTGTAGAGTTTTTACGCCTCGCTAAGTTCTAAATAAGCTGAGGAAAATTAAAGAGTTCCCGCGGGAAAAAAAAAAGAAAAACCTTTAAAATCCGCGCGTACGAAGTTTTCAAGTGCTATCAGATGAAAACGATATTCAAATCAATACAAATAATAAATATCGGGCGAACAGCACTTGGCAATTCATTGGGACGTAAATTAAATTTCAATTAGTTAGCGGATTGGATAGCTCCATCACAGGTAAGCTTAATTAATGAACGTGATGTGATTATTATCTGTTGTGTATCTATAGTATACAAAGTTGTCTGCTCCGTGGCTATATCTAACTACGTCATATACAACTAAATATTATAAATGAGAAAGTTTGGATGTACAGATGAATGTTTGTTACTCAATCACGCCGCAACGACTGAACCGATTTGGCTGGGCACAGAGATAGATTATATTATATGTAGTTTGGAATAACACATAGGCTACTTTATACCGAACTGAAGTCGCGAGCATCAGCTAGTCTAAATATATAAAACACTAGCTTTAACCCGCGGCTTCGCTCACGATAGGTTCGATTTTTAACCCCCTATTTAACCCTCTTGGGGTTGAAATTTTCCAAAATCCTTTCTTAGCGGATGTCTACGTCTTAACAGCTACCTGTATGCCCAGCTCGATCGGTCCAGTGGTTAGAGCTGTGCGTTGATAGATCAGTCAGTCAGTCAGTCAGTCAGTCACCTTTGCCTTTTATATATTTAGATTACATCAGGGCGGTAGCACATCTCCAAACTTCTCCCGCTTAGAAACCTTATCCGTTATTAACCATGTCTGCGTTCTAACAAGTTAGAAGAATTAGGAAAACTCTCTATGAAGTCGCGTGTCAATCAGAAGCGAAACTATAGAAATAACCTGGTCAGACCCGAGTTTCTAAAATAGATATTCAACTAGAAGATAAAAGATGTTAGAGATGAGAGGATCTCTCGGACGCAGCAGCTGCAAATGCATCGCTGTATGGTAAAAGTTCTCTTAGTTTACCTAATTTCGGAAATGTTTTAGACTAGAAGACTATCCTATTTTTGTATTTGTTTTGAGTTTTATGTCTGTTGTGCGTATAAAATAAATCTATATGACATAAATAAATGTAACTGCCTAGACTCTAGCGCTATGTTGAAGGCATTCTATAACCTCTACGCTTTGAACAGTTACAGTGTTGAGTAATTTTGTTCTAATCGTTAGGATCGTTGTAGCCCTTCAAACGGACTTGCTCTAAATTGACTTACCCTGTGAGTTAGCGCTTGCCAGAGTGAAGGCTGCCAGGATAAGCCTGGACTTCCACCAGCTTCGGTCCGCCTTCATGCTGCGTCTACTCGCGGTCATGATTGCATGATGTCACTGCTCACCATAACATCCTTTCACCTGTAAAGATATTGCTGTTTAGTCTACCTATATTTGAGAGTAGGTACACAAAAAGAATGCAACCTCTCTTTACATCGGATTCCTTATTTCTGAGGGTCGTGGCCCCTTTCACACAGGTTTTCTCTTCATAATAGCTTCAAGTTAAGGTAAACATTTAAAAAAATATATGAAACGTTAAGTTAAACGTTAACGGTGCGTAACGAAGATGCCAAATCATGAAGTATTCGCGAAAGTTAACTTTCGCACTAAATGACAGATTTCCAATACAAAAACTGTCAAAACATTATTCATTTGTTAAACAATATTCGGTGATTGTGAAATAAGCCAAGACATTAAGATCTTAAAATGAGAAAAATTAAAAATGAGCAAAGTGAACTTTAAGTTGAATAGTTACAGTAGAGAAACTTAACTATAGTAAATGCTCTTCCAAGATCTGTGTTTCCTAACACGTACAATTTAGGTATCTTTAAAACAAGAGTGGATAGGCATCTTCTAGCTAGGCAAACGCGTAACACCTTATACCACATCATCACTTTCCATCAGGTGTGATAGTGGTCAAGCGTGTGCATAAAAAAACATCCTAAATCTTTGCTATTGCAATGATTCACGAGAACATATTTATGTACTAAGCTCGAGATGAATGAGCGGAAATGAAAGATGAACATTTATAAACATTTGTAAACATTATCTACAATAACCTTTGCGACCTAATAAACACTCAATAAACTCACAATAACATAGATAGTACGTAGCGTCGGTTGAAAAATAAATTAGTGATAAGATGACATTTTTATAAAAGTGAACTCAAGTTTAAATAATCTATATCTAAAAATAAATTGCTGTTCGTTAGTCTTAATATAGATCTTAATTTTAATTCACAATCATGCAATAAATAAATTGAATTGAATTGAATAGTCGAAAACAGCTTGGCCGATTTAAATAATATTTTTTTTTGTTTTGTTCTTCTTAATAAAGGGGTGCTTTAAAAATAAAAAATAAAAATAGGGAAAGCCCAAAGAACTACATTCGATGCAGTTCTTTGGGTTTCCCCTATTTTTTGTACGATGTGATCGAACGGTCAGACAAAACTTTTTTAAGAAAATTATAAAGTTGTCAGCAGAAATTTAAACTTAAAGAGATAAGAAAAACATGTTTATTTTATGTAGAGCGTCTGACGCCGATGTGGATATAGGAACTTGAACATACATTATATTAACATTAAACTTTCATCACCTCTGTGTAACCAAAACAAACTTTTTATACACTTATAAGAAATCACGTCATAGTTTAACTTTCACGAAAATCTTTGAATTATTAGTCCAAGGTTAGACGGATTTTTCTGTGCAGGACCCCGCCCACTTTTTAACTGATTTTAAGAAAGGAGGAGGTTATCAATTCGGCCGGTATATTTTTTTTATAAACCACGAAAATTGAAGCCGTATACAATCATACATACCTAATCATAATAGGGATCGCTATGCGCATTCATTGTAAGGTTCTGTAATTAAATAGATAAATAAATAGTAAGTACTTATTTTTCTAGAAAGAAAAGGTATAGATTAATCTATTATTCCATTACCCAGCCTTATTACAAAAGTTAGCGTAGCGTATGTAAGTAATACCTAACACTATTGTTATTTAATTTCAGGTTCTCCGGACTTTATTAAAAGCGCGCGGCGAACTGGAGACAGATTGCTTCATATTAAATCTACAAACGAGGTAGGTATTGCTTTAATATTGCCTCTGAATCGTGATTATATACCTATTGCATTTATTAGCATTATTTAGATAGCAATCTTTTATCATGCAACACTTTATTTTAAATAAAAACTTCTAGGAATTATTTCGCCTTGGTAAGTCCCCAGATCTTGCTTGGGTCGGCGAAAATGATATACTTTCAACAAAAAAAAAATTTATATTTTTTTCATAAAAGTTTCATTTTTTAAGGCTTAGTAATATGGACCCTATTACTAAGTCCGTCCATCCATCTTTCTGTCAGCGGGCGTTATCTTTTGATCCATAATAGGTAGACAGTTAAAATGTTCAGAGAATGTGTATTTCTGTTGCCGCTATAACGACAAATAATAAAAATAAATTAAAAATTAAAGGGGGCTCCCTTAGGCACTAGAAACGTGTTTATCTCGGCGCTTTTTGGTACGGAACCCTCGTATGCGAGTCCGACTCGCATTTGACCGGTTATTTAGATTTACTTATTGTTGTAGAGGCCAAATAACACGTAGTCTGTGAAAATTCCAACGACTACTTATTATTTTTTCTTTCGGATAGAGTATACTGCTGGCCAGACTGTTACAAGGTTGGTTTGGTTATATACTCAAAGGTTACATACAGGCTACAGCATCATCGGTGGTGGCGAGCGCAAAGCTTCGGCATATCAGACGTTTTTCTAAAGGCGCCTACTGTGAGGCTCGGACGTCGGCTTAGAAACAGGACGTCGACGTAGGGGGCTACCCAATTTATGGCTGAAACTGTATATCCCTGTGACAGAGGCACGAAAAGCAGAAGCTAAGTAATCGGCCCCCTGATTACGTAAAAATTTGCAACAGCAACAGCAATAGCAACGCGACAGCGATCGGTCGCAAAATGTCACTAAAAATCGTATTACGGAAGCTAATCGCACGTCTATTGCTCACGTGTCGATACTAGCGCCACTCGCGATAGGACGGCAATAGATGTAAACAAAATACACAGTTTTTATCGTCGTCAGTGGTTGAATTGTTATATTTTTTATTTGTTTTGTGTTGTGGTCTGTGGTAAAACCCTCTCGAAGTATTTGGACTTCCTTTCTTCTCCATCAAGCATCTCTAAAGAAGAAAAGTACATTTTGCAATAGGCGAGCAATAGACGTGCGATTGGCTTGCGTAATACGAATTTTAGTGACATTTTGCAACCGATCGCGTAGTGATTGCTGTCGTGTTGCTACTGCTGTCACTACTGAAATTTGACGTTTGAGAAGTGACGTTTGACAGCAGAAGTGACGTTTGACAGCAACAATTGCGCAATTTACGCCTGTCGCGAACCTGTCGCGAGATACGTAATAACCCTGCGGGTCTCGTTTGGCGTACTTTCTGTACAGAACCCTAAAAAACACAATACAGAGGTTCGCTCTTTGTTTTAAACTAAGCAAACAGTACGGACCTGTCCACTCCTGAAGTACGAGCTATGTTATGTCAGCTATTATTCACCTACACACTGTATAAATATTTTATTTTAGGAACTGGGCGCTTCTCAACTTCTGGCCTGTAGCAGACCTCCATCAAGAAATCAATAGCGATTTAATAGATACTGTTCAAAGCAAATTATATCATGGTAAAAGGTTTTCACATTCTCACTGAAAATAGGATCTCAATCGTGGGTGAGACCTTTACACTTTAACTTTTTACTTTATTTTTTTGACAACCGATAAAATACAACCTAGTACTAATAGTATAGTAGTAATTTTATTAATCGAAGTACAGCGACAACAATTCATACCGAAGCGAATGGCGCCTCAGCGGTTTCGCTGCTACAGTTTCACGGCGAGAATGTGCTAAGGGTCTGAGCAATTGCGAAACAAAACTTTTCACATAAATCAAAAGGGACTTGCAAACTGCAAAGTTACGGGAATCGGGCGAGGATAAAAATTTCACAGCATGTGCGCCAAAGTTACGGCAAAGTACGGAAATTGCTCTTTGCCGGACAACTTTAAACATAAACTAGTGCAAATGGATTTAGTTAGACAAGGCTGCCTCTGCTTATGTTTTTTACAACATAAACCTTTCAATTAGGTGATCAAAACCTGTCAGGTCGACCAATAGGAATGCAAGCAGGAATAATATTAACATATGTTTATTACAATTCTATTAAAACAAGAATAATTAAAACATGGACAAAAGTTTAAATATTTTAAGTTCTACCCTAAACGGAAAGTCGAGTGTAACATCCGTCATATTGATTTTAATTGTATAAAATAAAACCTACGTCACTCGGAATATAATAACAAATCAATTGGCACGTCAGTCGTCAAACTCTGCTTAGGCGTTACGGTGGAACATACGATAGAAACATAGATACATACATAGACTGTTAAAATCATCCTTTCTTTCGGTTTTAGCGTAGCCGGGAAATATAAATCTTCTTTGCCTACATACCTAATTGAGTAAAAAATAAAAAGTTGATTTTTATTTTACGTATCAGAACAAGCCAAATGGTTTTTATTAATTACGAGTTGGTTATTATGAGT
Source organism: Hipparchia sbordonii (assembly GCA_038048805.1). NCBI lineage: Eukaryota > Metazoa > Arthropoda > Insecta > Lepidoptera > Nymphalidae > Hipparchia > Hipparchia sbordonii. The sequence continues at coordinate 9,601,093 of CM076110.1, forward strand.
GAAAAGTGAAAATTGCGTACCTACTACTTATTATAAATCGGTAAGTACGTTATAGGACTTGTGATTCAATTTTTACTGCAGAAAAAGTTTTCTTACAAAGCACTCTCAAGTAGGTACGTCGTCAAAGGTAACCTAGTTTCAGGTATGAAAAGATCCTACTATGGTTCGCAACGTTCTGCCTATACTACAATATAAAACCATTATAAAACTCAGTGGTCGATATGATGATTTTGGAAGTTTAATTTTCTGCAAATTATTTACTTTCTACAAATAGACGACCTCCATGGCGCAGTGGTGAGCGCTATGGTCTTGGGTTCAATTCCCGGCGGGAGCAATTTGCGAATTTATAATTTCTGAATTGCCTCTGGTCTGGCCTGGTGGGATGCTTTGGCCGTGGCTGGTTACCAGTGTAGTACTGGTACTTATCGTCAAGGACGTGCCGCCAAGTGATTCAGCGTTCCGGCACGGTGGCGAGTAGAAACCAATTAGGGGTAGGTAGCCTGCCGAGAGGGTTTGGCCGTGGCTGGTTACCACCCCATCGTCAAAAACTGCCGCCAAGTGATTTAGCGTTCCGGCACGGTAGCGTGTAGAAGCCGGTTAAGCTTTGGTCTGGTGATCATGACGCACAACGCTGCGGTATGCGCCGCAACGCAGCGTCACGACGCAGCATTTAGCGTCCCTGCGGTGGTGGTGGTCTTTTGATTTTGCCGCAGCTACCAAGTAGACGTGAACATGAACAATTTTGACCCGTGACGCACACCGCACACCGCAGCGTTGAACCGAGAATGACGCCGCGCTGTGCGGGAGTACACCTCCCCACTTCACCGCGCTTGCCCCTCGCCGCTGACGCATACTGCGACGGAACAAGAGAACAGTCTCGACGTTTTTCATATGATTGAGTGTCCGGCAACGCATACCGCATACCGCAGCGTTGTGCGTCGCGATCACCAGACCAAAGCTTTAGGGGTATGGGTTGAATGTACACTGCCATACCCCTTTCAAGTTAGCCCGCTACCATCTTAGACTGCATCGTCACTTTCGATCAGGTGAGATCGCAATCAAGGACTATCTTGTCATCGAATAAAATTAAAAAAAAATTAAAGTAGGTAAGGGGCCTCCAATCTACACTTGGCCATTGTGTTGGACTATGGCCTAAAAACCTTCACATTAGTGTGCCCACTAGTGGACCGGTGATAGGCTGAGATGGATGAATTAATGAATTATGAGCTCTTACTTCAGCCCTGTGCTTCAGTCGAATAAGTTCTTCCTACCTACCTATTTATTTGCTAGTTACCTGCTCAGCGCTCACCCTTAAATTCCATTCCAAAACAGTGCAAAAAGTTTTTAATTTATACTTAATACTTTAAACAAATGGCTCCTTTAAACCAAACAAACAAAAGTTTACACATAAATCAAGCATGTCTTGGAAAATTGCGGAATCGTTTGGGGGGAAAATTTTCACAGCGTATGCGCCAAAACACGTACGTAAGCAGTAGGTATGTACCAACTACGGAAATTGCTTTTTGCTGACAACATCTCCTACACACCTCTGAAGGGGGGAAGTCTTACAAATACCCGTTGCACTCTTCTGCTCTCCTCAAGCTACGTTACATGGTTAACTAACATATTTAGCCGAATACGATTTTGAAGCTATCTTACTTGGAAAAAATTCTCTATCTTTTCATCTAATCGGTATCGGACAAGACACCGGAACACGTACTGCTTAAATGCAGTGGCGTATCCGACCAACATCATAGAAACATTGGATCTCCAGCAACACTTCCTGAAGGCCTCGCCGACCTGGGTGGCCTGCTCGAATTTTGGAAGGAGCTCGACTGGCTGGAGTGCTGGGGAGCCGTACCAGCGGAATCACGCAAAACTTGCGGAGAAAATTCGCGGAATTGAAGAAGAAAGAGAAGAAGATCTAATCGGCATGTTCCTTTCTACTCTAGTTTTTGATATAGCAATATGAAAAACGTGGTTTATTAGTAATCAAATGTCGTCATTCCTTTAAAAATTCCCGCTTTTTGGATCATAGCTCGAAATATAGTTTTGGTAGTTAACGACACTTTAGCTTTACGACGGCAGTATTGTTGTATCCACTCCTAGCACAAGTTCTCTTCTAGTTTCCGCTTATTTGGAGGATATTAGGCAATTTCTGCCTGGCTGATATACCTACTTTTAAAAAAAATACCTGGCTCTACCTAGAACACTTTTTTAACGTCCGATGCAAAAAGACGGGTGTTAAAAGTTTGTTCCCTTCTTCTGTGTAGCTTGACGATCAAAATCATTTTGTAAAACTTTATTTTAATAAAAAACTATTCTATAACTATGGGTTAGGTACCTACGTATACTCGTATGCTACATGAAATTTTCATTATCTGCTTACTTCCTATATCCTATGCTTTCGGAAGTAAGCAGATAATGAAAATTTTAAGACAGATCCCTGAAAATTCTTGTAAGAAATAATAAAATTTTCGTCTCTATGCCGAAAAATATGAATGAATAATTTTATTTAGCAGTACATGTTAGCTGGTAAACACTGAGAACTTATTGAGTAACAGACCTACTCACAAAGTTTATTAATATATCGAAGTGTTAGTTATTATCAATTTGCTCTACATTTCAGAGGATCATAGAAAGAAAACATTCACAGACGGTATTTCTAATATCTCGGTTATTTTTGGCAGAGCTCATCTCTCTCTATCACTTCAAAGCAACCCCGGACGTCTTATCTTTATTATTATTTACCTATACTCTCAAACTTCCTGATAAATAACACTTCAACACAAATCACTATAAAAAAAAATTAAAATAGTTAAAAAAAATTTTTGAAAGTTCCGGGAACAGTTAACACTAAACTTGCAAGGGGTTTTTTTTTTACAAAAAATATTTCGGTAAAGTCGGCGAGATTCGCGGGCTTTTTATGACGTCACGGCGCAGTCACTCCCACAACCTTACTCGCGCCAAATTGACGCGTAACTAAATGGACCGGCATAAATTCATTCAACTTCGGGCTCCATCTCTTATCCTTTTCTTACAAATGCTTTTTCTTATATCGCCGTCCCTCTCCGTAGCTTCCGCTTGATGAACCCTATTGAGCTGGTTAGTCATTAATTAATTCTGCATAAGAAAATTACTTTTAATTTAAACGGTGCACAGATGTGACCGTCCGGGACCATCAGTGAAGTGTTAAAACTTTGCGGATAATATGCAATGGAATCCTGTGTGGTCCGATTAGTTATTATACCTACTTAAAATAAGTAAGTTTGTAAGCAAGTGAGTGCATAGAAATTGCCTGGCTTGGGTAACAGCTATCAATATTATTTAAAAGTACCTATAGGTACCTAGCGCCCGATGTACACATCGTTCTCAATTTCAGTTATCAGAAGCTATCTGTTACACCAAGTCCGCAGCTCGCAAAGGAAACTCGAAAAACTATAAATTTCACTTTGTGTCGAAAAACTTCGTATCGGTTCTTGGTGCGCGCCCAGTTTCATGTAATTGATGGCGGATTTAAGTTAAAATACGTTTCCTTCGCGACTATGTAATGGCAGTAAAGAATGTTCGACGCCATATTGAAAATATTCGGAAAAACTGAAATGTTCGCAGTTAATGTTTTGTTTAATTATCTGTCTGTATTGGGAATCAAACCCGGGACCTCGTCATCGGTAGTCGATTTTAAACCAATCGGAACATTTAGTGTAAGTACGGTTCTTCGTAACAGTAACGCCTTAACTGAAAAAGGTTCGCGATAGCGTAGTGTACGGTGTACCTACCTATAGTCATCAAATCTACATCGATTAGATGCAGATATAATAGATATGCATAATAGGAAAAGCGAATTGCATAACGACCTTTCTTGTTAGCAAGGATCGGCTACCTGCTATACGCCTCAAGTGCTTCCTTAAGGGATACATATTTTGGTTTAAAATACGACATATGGGCACACTTCAGAAAATTATCAGCTTATTGACTAGTTCGTTAAATACTTAGCCACATCAACGAAATTAAAAACTCTACTACTCTGTTTTTATTTTAATTTTTTTTTTAAGTTCTTCTTCTTCTGTGTTGTCTCCTTATTTGGTGTCATTTCATTTTTTTCTCATTTTCAGTCCACACCTTTAACCGTTGGGAATTGAGGCTTCAGTGGTTTCAGGGAATACACAGTTTCACATTTAGTAGTATAAAAATTTGAATGAATATACATACTTATTAAACAGTGGTTCAAAAAATAAAAACTGAAACATTACAAAGAACTATAATGTAAGTAAAAAGAAATTGTAATTGAATTCAGTTTTTATCTGAAAACGGTAACATATTGGACTATTTATCTTTTCCCCGGAACGTTACTTACGGCATAGTCCAAGTTATTTTTATGCAAAAATATACAGCAAGCTACGGACCACGACATTGACGGATGAGCTCGGGTCTGCCTGAAACGGGCCCAGATCTTTTCGACCTCGCTTCGTATACTTAATTTACGTTATCGTCATTTGATTATAAAATAGCGACTCTTTCATTATAATATAATTTACACGGTGTTTCTAAATCAAATAAAAACTAAGTTTCTATGGAAAATCGAGCATACCTACAGGAGTGAGTTCAATGTCCCAAAGTCTAACTACGGGAGTCAATGAGTTAAGCACCTATAGGTACCTACGCCCGCCGATTGCGTTTGCCAAATACAGCTATGTCATATCCGCCGGTCCGCTCTTCAAGTCGCCGTGATATGGCACGCTGCCATGTGTCAAACGTTGGCGGCGTAGGTACATGGAGTCAGCGAGTGCTCATTGCCAGAAATCCTACGGTTGTACATGACAGCTGCAGTCCCAAGCAGGCTGTACATATAACTATTTTCTGGCTGTATAAGCGCTTATACAGTTCTTTTAAGTAAAAAATTGGCATAAATTATGCAGCTTTATACGTTAGTAGCCCTGCCCTGTAGTTGTAGATGCATAAAAAGTCTGTGTATTGAAGACTGTGGCCAAAAAGCCTTCTTTGAGAAATCTACGCTCAGTAGTGAGTCGTTGATATAAGATCTACAGAGCGTGCTCTGAGTTCTGACTCAGCTCAGACTTAAGATAGAGGTTAAAATGAGACACAAATATGTTCTTACATAAATCTGTCTCGTTTTAACTCTGTCCTGAACTGAGTGAGATTGCGGTCTATAGATTTTAGCAGACTTCTTCAAGATGTTTTATTATCATCTCTTAATCAGTATCTAACGTAGAAACTATATTAGATAAAATCTCATATAGGGCAAATGATTAAAAAAGCTTTTATTTAGTTTGTATTTTGCTGCATTCTATTAATTTCTTAATGAGCGTTTAGAACTTTAGTGATTAAGGTTTATTTCTGTTATTATTTCAGGACTATAGAAAGCTAAATTGTTTAGACTCAAAAACACTTCCAGTTTCCAATTATTATTAAAAAGTGCATGTTTTATGGTTAATTAGTAAAAATAAAAGACGTGTTTCGACAATCATTAAACTACATTTTATTTTATACTAAACACTTATTTACAAAACTTGTCCTTACAGTCCTAGGTACTTCTTGTCAAATACAATTTCCAATTTTAGCCCAGTCATATTAGGTAAAAAAAGGGGTCAACCTCGGAATGAAAGATAATAAGCTGCAAATTGGTATGAACCTTTGTTTTGTCATTCTAAATGTTGTCTCAAAAGTCACAATCGTTATCGTGTCCGCGTCTCAAGATATTCAAGGTCAAAGGTCACAAAAATCGGTTTTTCGCGAATATCTGGCTTCCTATCAGTTAAATGAGATTTGCATTTATTATAAAAGTTGTAGGCTATAAAATTCCCTACAACTTTTGTTTAAACTTTTTTTTCATACGACCAACCGTTTTGAAGGTAGAGCGCGAAGAGTGCACATCGTACAGTCATATACGGCCTAATGCAAGGTCAAGCGTGAGTTATGGTTATCAGTACGTTATAAAGTCAATTATTTACTTGGAAATTATAATTATTAAACAATGCCTATTATTTATGTACTAACTATTAATTATTTATATTTAATTAAAGTAAGTAACTTGATTATTTATATATAATTATTCATATTTAACTATTTAAGTATAAAATATTATTAATTCTGGATTATATATTTTAGTTTTATTTTAAGTTAACACGACATTATATATCTTTTCTTTAAAACGCGTAAATTTCTCAATACTTATATACCTGGAAATACTTGTCCCTACCCTATGCCCTTTTCTATTCATTGCCGGGACCAATGACTTCAATTACATAGACAAGCAATCTGGAATTGCAAAAATGGTTGTGGTTCCCGCTGTGGATGCAGAAAATCAGGGCTACAATGTTCTTTAGCTTGCGGCCAGTGCAACGGACAAGCTTGCCTCAACGCTTCACTGTATCCAAGTAATCCCGATGAAGAAAATACATATGATCCCGATATTCTGGAAGGTTTGGAGATGAACATGACAGATAATGAGGATGATGACAATGAATCGAACATTTTTGAGCGACAAGAAGAAGAAGACGACGAACAAGAAGAAGATAATTAGCTTCCATTTCCAATTTCATTACAATTAAAATCAACAAAGATACTTTTGATATTTGAACTCACATTTTGATAAATGTATATTATGCCGTATTTAATAATAAATAAAAATATGTGCAAAATATATACTCTTACTATCATTTTAACTTAAAATTAAACTAAAATATATAATCCAGAATTAATAATATTTTATACTTAAATAGTTAAATATGAATAATTATATATAAATAATCAAGTTACTTACTTTAATTAAATATAAATAATTAATAGTTAGTACATAAATAATAGGCATTGTTTAATAATTATAATTTCCAAGTAAATAATTGACTTTATAACGTACTGATAACCATAACTCACGCTTGACCTTGCATTAGGCCGTATATGACTGTACGATGTGCACTCTTCGCGCTCTACCTTCAAAACGGTTGGTCGTATGAAAAAAAAGTTTAAACAAAAGTTGTAGGGAATTTTATAGCCTACAACTTTTATAATAAATGCAAATCTCATTTAACCGATAGGAAGCCAGATATTCGCGAAAAACCGATTTTTGTGACCTTTGACCTTGAATATCTTGAGACGCGGACACGATAACGATTGTGACTTTTGAGACAACATTTAGAATGGCAAAACAAAGGTTCATACCAATTTGCATCTTATTATCTTTCATTCCGAGGTGAAAGCCCTAATATGACTGGGCTATTTACATTCCAATCTATTCTAATTCTATTGATTCAAGTTTATTTTTTAAATATTTATTTAAATTGGAACAGCGTATAATATTGCTATATTTATGATAATAATACAATAAATAAGTTCATGTTAAACTGGTAAAGTACAGACGAACGCATTTATGTTTACAACTTTTATATAAGTAAGATTAGGAATGTACGTCCGACTGTACCTAATTCATTTCTGAATGATACTCATAAGTGAAGTAGTTTGAATCTTCTTAGAAATGATTGCAGAAAGACAAAAAGTTTAATTTAAAAAATAGTTTTTGCAACTATTTTTGTTCAAATATTTAATAATTGACAAAAATAGTTACAAACATAATTCTATAATCGCTTAAGAATAAACACGAATACTTGAGACCTAGTCTTAATTTAATATAAAGTTTTATTGAAAATACAAAAATTAATTAATTGTATTTGCATCGTAAATGATATAAATCCAATTAAATTGGTTATTTTTGCACTATCACAATATTTTTCTATTTTATTGGTAATCTGATCAATGAAATCGCTATTGTATAATATTTTGAATTACGAAGTTTATTTATGAAATCGAATACGTTATATGCTAGTAGGTATGGCTTGACACTTCCCGCTTACTTCACTACAAATTATCTCTCTATTTATCTCATTGTTCTTACATTCTAGGGTTTCTGGAAGAAATCTCTTCTTTCCCTTTACGCGTTTATGTTTTAGTTTAAGTTTTTTTTAGTACAGAATAAATAAATGAAACAAATGTAACGTAACGATGTGAGTGAAGTTCGCTCGAAGCGCAAAACCGCGCCTATTAACATTTGAAGTTGGTAACCTTTCGTGTATGTTTATTCGTGTGTTGTTATAGCGGAGGAGCCGGTGACACTGAAAGCCCCGTCACAGCGGTAATCAAAATTTTTTATGTTAATCTATAGTTAAAAATTATACGAACGGAATAAGCTGGCAGACATCAAATTAAAAACCCGAATAAAAAAGGATATAAAAATGTAAATTTTTTTTATCGTCATCGCAGATATTGGTCATTTGCAGTGTACTTATTAGATAGTAATTTCGCGGTAGACTAAAATGTATGAAAAAAGCCAAAACACTCTCTTTTTGGGTAATATTTTCTGTAACTTACTATTTTTTTTATCACCTAAACTTTATATTAAAATAAAGTTTATATCTTCAAGTATATAAATACATTTACAATTTGTCGAAATCTGAAACTTCTTTTTTTCGAGCGTACGAGGGGCGGATTTTCGGCCTTATCAACCCACCTCCTTTTATAAAATACTTTTTTCTTGCGGCTTTTTAAATAAATGCATATTAAGCTTATTTTATTTTCTTAATTTTTAATTATTATTTCACATGAAACTATTTTCGATTTCGCATGACCAAGCTTTCAGTGTAGCCGGATCCTGGACTAGTGGCCAGTGTTTGGTCTAGTAGGGCGACTGCTTCTGCTTGAGGACGGCCTGCACGCACTTGGCCATGGTGGGCGAGGCGCGGCTGATGGCGTCCGTCATGAAGAAGTCCTCCAGCTGCTTCAGCTTTACGTCCAGCTTCCCCGACACCGGTTTCTGGAGACTCTGGAGTAGGGATGTATAGAAATAGTGAACGCATGTGACGAAATATGACGCATTGAAATGAAATGTTTATTTACTGAATATGAATACATAGTAAATGATGTTAAACACTATGTTACGCGCACTGAAGGAAAGAGATGTCGCTACGGGTACGGAGCGAAGGCGCGCGGGCGCGGGAAGCGGGTTTATGGCGTTAGCGAGTCTGCACAATTATGTCTATGCGGGTTGATGTAAAATTGTGAATATAACCTAAATATGTAGCTAAGTTGCGTTGTAATTCTAAGTGATGTGAATTAATAACTGGACAAGTTAATTATTAAACGTGGTTGTAAACATATCCAGAGTCTGATTGTAACAAATATTCCATATTTTAATTTCTTCATATTCTACGAAATAGCATGAAAATATTTAAATTGCTCATCATAGGAAAATCGCAATGATAAGTTTAATTAATTGAAAACTAATTAAAAATGTCAATTAGGTTAGGTTAAAATATAAAAATGTCAGTTGGGTCAATATAATGTATAATGAAAAGGAGAGAAATGTTTCACCTGAGCGAGCGCCCGCGCCTGCGCGAAGTAGTTGTTGTTCTGCACTTCGCCGTAGCTCACGAGCGTGGGGCTCACTTCGCTGAGGCGGTCGCGCACGTCGTCCAGCGTGTCGTACGGCAAGCGCTCGCCGCACACTTCCGACAACGCTCTGAAAAAAATACATTTATTTCATTTATTTTTATTTTTTATGTACATAAATATAAGGAATTACAAGACAAAACATATATTAGAAGAAGTAGACATAGGTGAAGCTTATCTCTAAAAAAAAGAAATTTCTTCCAGCTTCCCTTGAAAGTGAGTAGTGAGATTGTAGAGTGAGATTTAATTGCTTAAACGCACATGACTCCGAAAAGACAGAGGTGCGTGCCCGGGATCGAACCTAGAGTACATTGAAATAAACTTTTACAAAGTGCTTTTCAATCGTCATACGAATATACTATCTGTACGGTCCATGTCGAAACCGTACAGATAGTATTTGCCCAATCATCATTCACACTATTATAAATACGCTTTTCATTTAATCATACATCAGTGCACATAACATCGCATCGCGCTCACATTACTGCTTTTAGGTTATTATTAGCCTAAGTAGAGGCCAATAAACTTAGACTTGTACTCGAGCAGTTTTATTACTGTGCGGTCCTGAACCGTACACTATCAGTCGGCTGTGACTGCTTATAGTTCTCCATAGTGCACCCCAAATACCTGATGATCTTCCAGTCCTCCCGCGCCTTGCCGGGCGGCGTGACGGCGGGCAGCGTCTGCTGCGCGCGCCCCTCCGCGTTCACGTACGTGCCGCGCTTCTCCGTGTACGCGGCGCCGGGCAGCACGATGTCCGCGATCGCGGCCCCCGCGTCGCCGTGGTGCCCTGGTACATCACCACTTCAGTCACAAAATAATCAAATGTATTGTGTACAGATCTTAATCAATAAATTAAAAAAAAAAAAAAAAAAATTAAACCGACTTGAATATGGCGAAATATAGTACTGAAAGGGCATAAAATTTGAAAAATTCCCTCGATTTCGAACCTCACCCGTTGCACTTTTGTCGTATCCACTCCTAGCACAAACTTTCCACTTCTTTGGCGGAGAAAGGAGGATATTAATCAACTTCAGCTTGGTCAATATCCTACTATCTTACTAATAGTATAAATGCGAAAGTTTGGATGTATAGATGTTTGTTACTCCTATTTGGCTGAAATTTGATACAGAGATAGATTATAGTCTGAAATAACACATAGCGACCGTTCCGTAGAACAAAGTCTCATCTGCTAAATTCACAACTTGAAATTTGAGCCTTGCAGATATGACTTTTAAGGCTCAAATTTCAAGTTGTTTTAGCAGATGAGACTTTGTTCTACGGAACGGTCGATAGGCTACTTTTCATCCCGGAAAATAAGAAGAACTTAAAAAACCTTAATCCACGCGGGCATCAGCTAGTTTACAATTTAAAAAAAAAATTAACAACGAACCCTGGTATATAACCACGCAGTCTTTGGGCAGCGCCTCCCTGGTAACGACGCCCGCGTCCGCGCCCAGCAGGTACACCACGCGGGGCCCGTCCTGCAGGTGCTTGCCCACGCCCGCCTTGTAGCCGATGTCCAGCGCGGCCACCTGCGACGCCGTGCGCTGCAGCACGTTCAGGACCTGCCCAATGCCCATGCAGCGTCAATAGAGTAGGAAAAACTGGTGGAGCTGTGTCGGTGCACACGGCCGTTGGTTTTAACGTGAAACATCTATATCTGCGAGTTTCGGTTATTCTACGCAGTCCCCCTCCCCCGCCATGCGAGTCCATGCGAGAGACCTTTGCCTAGCACTGGACATCTTGCATTAATAAGAATAAAAATAAAAATAAATCAAAAATCATCAGGAATAAACTATCAATTCCATTAGACTTGGAAAAACTTAAAAAACTGACAGATCAGTCATACTGGTGGGTTTAAAAATAATCCCTACCTATTTCCATGTTCCTCCCAGTTCCATGACGCATACTTATCTTTCATAATTACTACTAACTCCATGTCCTAACCCATAATTGGACCGAATCTTATTTGTCACTTTACGTCACGCGGAAGTTCAAAGTGGACGTGTTGTGCACGCATAGCCCTTTTTTAAGAAAATCCGCCATCTTGAAGACTTAATGTGGTCGACCACACACCGTTAAAACGAAGAAAGAAACCCTGCGCAGGAGTCACAGTAAGTCCAAAAAACTGCCATCTGTCCTTTATTCTCGCAATCTCTTTAATTAATCCCCCCTAAAATACAGTCCACATACGCAAGTCATTTGGCGGCATATGCAGAAAAGGGAATGGCATACTCGTATAATAATTATTTCAACACGTACCTTCCAGTCCTTGTCAGCCAGTTTCTCCTGAAGGCGTAACGCCAGCTCCTGCGTGTAGGCCAGCAGCGCCGGCCCTTCGGGAGTCTTGAGCTGGTCGGCTCCGAGAATGACCACCGGGTGCTTTGCGCTCTCCAGCCTTTTCAGGGCTTCGTGTGAGGACGAACCCGCGGCGAAGTCCTTTACTATAGACGCTGAGTCACCGACGTGCTGTTGTAAAAGATGTATCCCTACTAATATTATAAATGCGAAAGTGTGTTTGTTGGTTTGTTGGTTTGTCCTTCAATCACGCAGCAACAGAGCAACGGCTTGCTGTGATTTTTTGCATAGGGGTAATTTACGGGCCGGAGAGTGACATAGGCTACTTTTTATCCCGAAAAATCAAAGAGTTCCCGCGGGAATTAAAAAACTAAATCCACGCGGACGAAGTCGCGGGCATCAGCTAGTTTTTTAATAATTTATTTGTTTACAAAAAAAAACTCAACTCAAACAAACTCTTTGTTGACAGCAATGTTAGGTATTTTTAAAAATTCCACTTTGTCGTTAATTTGTGAGTTTCAATTAAGATGTTACAAATATGTTTTCATCATACCTATTCGAAAAACGAATATTGGCTTCAGAGGATAGCGGGAGCAAAATTTAATTTTTAGTCCCATGGGAGTTTTCATTTCTCTCTTCTGATTGGTCCGCGTTCGTGCTTTAGTATGTGTTTATTACTACTGCGATCGTTGCAGAAATTCAAAAACTCGAAATTCAAAAATGTTTGAGCAGCTATTGTCTTCGATAAGTCACGTGATCATAGAAGGTTGATATTCCTAGCTTTTTCTCATAGGTAATGATGAAAAATAGTGTATGTCACTCGGGGCTAAATTTTTTGTTCTCGGGCGGCGTATATTGAATTCCTCGCTACGCTCAGGATTCTACTTTAGAATCCCTCGCTGCGATCGGGATTCTACTATACTCGGGAACAAAAATTTTCTTTGGCCCCATATAACACAAATAACTATTTTAGTCTAGGTAGTCACAATCTGCCAAGAAACGGAGTGATTATATTCTCTTGGAATAAAAGTGCATCAAATGAAATTATGATCAATGATTAAGTTAACAATAAAATACTAAACAAGATGTCATATAGAAAGAACAATTTTAAATGTCATCATAAAAAAATAGTTTAAAAAGAAGTTTGGCTTCAAAAATATACCGATATTTAACCTCTGGATAATTAATCCACAATAACATAGTACAAGCTAAGCAAGTTGTTGATATCACGTACCATGTACTCGTAGGTGAGGTCGACCTTAGGCCCGATGGACGCGACGTCGGTCTCCTTGTGGATGAAGGCCTTGCGGATGCGCGCGTTCAGCAGCGGCGCCTCGAAGCGCACGTTGGTGCCGATCAGCAGCACAAAGTCGGCTTCTTCCACGTCTGACAACAAATTATTGTGCTACTGGTTGATGCTCGTGAAAACTAATGGGCGGGAAGAGCATCTGACACATAAATCATAAGAAAAATTTACTATAAACTGTTTATAAGGTACAATAATTAGCGTCTGAGGCTTTGGTTGTGGCTATTTACCACCTTACCGTCAAAAACGTGCCGCCAAACGATTTAGCGTTCCTGCACGATGGCATGTACAAAAAGATTAGGGGTATGGTTTGAATGTACACTGCCATACCCCATTCAAGTTCTTCCAAGTTAGTCCACTACCATCTTAGACTGTCGTCCCTTCCCATCAGGTGATATTGCAGTCAAGGACTATCTTCTTCATCTTCTTCTTTATCGACTAATGGACGTCCACTGCTGGACATAAGTCTCTTGCATGGACCTCCAGATCTCGGTCTTGCGCCGCCTGAATCCAGCGGCTCCCTGCGACTCGACTTGATGTCGTCTGTTCACCTAGTGGGGGGTCTGCCAACACTGCGCTTCCCGGTGCGGGGTCGCCACTCCAGCACCTTGGGACCCCAACGACCATCAGCTCTTCGAACTCTGTGCCCCGTCCATTTCCACTTCAGTTTCGCAACTCGCAGAGCTATGTCGGTGACTTTGGTTCTCCTACGGATCTCCTCATTCCTGATTTGACCTCGTAGGGATACTCCAAGGACTATCATGTCATTGAAAAAAAAAAAAAAAAACTCACTGGCAATCTTTGTATTCAACAAGTAGGAGGAGCGTAGGTCGGTGCCGGCGCCCTCGAGCGGGAAGTACTGCTCGGTGCACACGCTCTCAGACCCGAGCCTGTTGACGAGGTCTTTGAGCGCCACCAACGCCTCCGCGTCGGCCAACTCGCCCGCTACTGCTAACAACTGAGGACGTTAACTCAGATTAGGTACAGTCAGGCCTGGCGCACTCCGCAGTAAACTTTGGAGCTACAAGTACATGGCGTACCTCTTCGAAGGACCTAAATTGAGAGTACGAAGGGGTAAGAGTTACGTGACTTGCACGTGTCAACCTGAATTGCACTTCGACTGTTCCGTAGAACAAAGTCTCATCTGTTAAATTCATAACTTGAGATTTGAGCCTTAGAAATTTTAGTTTCAAGTCTCAAATTTCAAGTTGTGAATTTAGCAGATGTGACTTTGTTTTACGGAACAGTCGACTTTATTGTGTGGTAACAAAAGTCGCTATTCATTTAAATCATTTTGCGGAGTGAATCTTCTGTACCTTTAGGTTCTATTAGGTTTTCTGTGGTACAGGACAGTCCTATCCAATCTTTTTGAGTGCTCTGAACATAGTAGTTTTAATGAGAAGGTAAAAAGGTATCAATAGGAAGCGGCACTTGGTTCAGAGCATTCAAACAGATTGGCGAGCTTTCCGAGTGGTTTTTGGCGAGCATATATTATTATGAATGCATTCACGGTCCTACTACACTAGTGATGTAACGAATGATGAATTGTTCACATTCGCGAATGCAAATACTTAACTCTAACATTCATCAAAATCAGCCACCCAAAAAACCTCTTTCTCAACCACATCCTCTCAAATCATTTGTATTTCTTCCTCTTCCACACAATCACTTCCTCATCAACCCTAATTAAAGCTGTGTTATACCTTATTCGGTGGGCAGTTGCGCAAGGCTCTCCCGGCAGCCACGATGGCCTCTTCCCACTCGACGGGCGTGAGGTTGCCGCGGCTGTCGGCGATCATGGGGGTCACCAGCCGCTGGCGCTTCAGCCCGTCGCACGCGAAGCGGGACTTGTCCGATAACCACTCTTCGTTGATCTCCTGCATTATTCATTCCAAGCACTGACATTTATAAGTAGATGCCCGCGACTTCACTCGCGTGGATTGAGGTTTTTTTTGGAATCCCGCGGGAACTCTCTTAATTTCCGGGATAAAAAGTAGCCTATATGATATTCCAGCCTATCATGTATGTGCAAAATTTCAGGCAAATCGGTTCAGGCGTTGCGGCGTGATTGAGTAACAAACATACATCCAAACTTTCGCATTTATAATTTATAATCTAAATATATAAAAGGCAAAGGTGACTGACTGACTGACTGACTGATCTATCAACGCACAGCTCTAACCACTGGACCGATCGAGCTGAAATTTGGTATACAGGTAGCTGTTAGGACGTAGACATCCGCTAAGAAAGGATTTTGGAAAATTTCAACCCCAAGAGGGTTAAATAGGGGGTTAAAAAATTGAACCTAACGTGAGCGAAGCCGCGGGTTAAAGCTAGTATTATATAAAATAATAGGATCTATGACTAACACTAGAAAGGCTGCTGTCCTACCTAGTTTTGGACCTTCTTGATTCGACGCCATTTTTGCGCTGTAAGCACTAAGTAGATACCTACGATTATCTAGAAGTAGTAGGTAATATTGCAATATTATTAGTTCAAGAGACACTCGCATGTCAAATGTGTGGCGCTTCAAATTATGTGGCGCGTCATATGCAAAAATGAATCAACCCACACAACTTATCAATTGAAAAGTTAACTTTATTCCTTTACATTAAGTATGTATTTAATTTGACAAAGGTTTATGGATTGAATCGTTATTGGGTATGACCATCCAACTACGCTGTCATTTATATAGAGTCAGGAAATCCAGTGTTAATCATGGATTAACTATAGAGATCGGTCATTCAAAGTCCCAGTAAATTGGTTAATTAGGGATTGTCCACAAGCCGAACTGCTCTCTTTTGAATCCGGTATACTGTACTTACTTCATTAGTCCTGGGCAAGATACGCAGCACTTCATTGGTACGCGTTGCGACGACAATGTTGCTCCCCAAAGGGTCAAGGACATCCACTGAATCAATCTGGAAAATAAATCATTTTATCACAAATATACAATTTTTTTAGCATTAAAAAATCGTATTTGGTCAAATGTTGGTTAACAACATTAACCAACATTTTAGTTTAGTTGGTTAACACAACGTCTTGAGGAGGGCACAATAGAAAAGTTAACCTTCATTCTAATTTTATTTATGTAAATTAGACTTGCAACGAATAGTATATTCGGCAGTATACCGAATACCGAATATTCGGCGAGGCCCCTGACCGAATAGCCGAATATTAGGCAAAAGTATTCGGCTGGATTTTAGCGCCAAAAACTTGTACAGACGTGATTGTTTCGCGTTCCTTTGTTTTGTTCTAATGTACTCATCGCCCGCGCGCCCGCTGTTGCTCTTGTAATAGTGTGAAATTTAACAAATTAACAATTAAATAATTACGAACGTACCTTAATAATAAAAAAATCGATTATGGCCTTTAAAAAAAATCACCTATATGGGCATACTTCGAGGATGATGTAAATGATAATATATAATAATAATCAATCGATTTTAATTTTTCACTAGACGATGCCCGCGACTTCGTACGCGTGGATAAAGGTTTTTTGATTCCCGCGGGAACTCTGTAATTTTCCGGGATAAAAAGTAGCCTATGTTTTAATCCTGGGTATGAGCTATCTCCATTTCAAATTTCAGCCAAATCGGTTCATTCGTTGTGGCGTGAAGGAGTAACAAACATACACACACACACACACACACACACATACAAACTTTCGGCTTTATAATATTAGTGTGATTTTACCAATTATTTCTCTATGACAAAATGTATTATTTAAGTATTCGGTATTCGGCCGAATAATATGTAGATATTCGGTATTCGGCCGAATATAATAAAAGCAGCCGAATAGGCCGAATACCGAATAGTAACCGAATATTCGTTGCAAGTCTAATGTAAATACATACATAAAATTACAATTAAATAATGTGACGAATATTTTGTGGGTACATACGTAGTTACTCCAGTTACATAACTTTATTTTTTGACTCTTTTTTGCTGAAAATGAGAGCATCATAGCTAAAACGCTCTGTTATCTAAACTTTACATAAGATCGCGCAACTTCGTCGCGTTCCTCAACCTATATACTCAGCTTAACTCACCCTCCTAGTCTCCCACGGTCGAGCGGCGAAACTGTATGGCTTCGACGTAAGCGCACCGACTGGACAGAGATCGATAATGTTGCCAGATAACTCTGATAAGAACATTTTCTCAACATAAGTTCCAACCTGCAATATTAGAGCACTAAATATGTATAACAATTAACATATTTATGGAAATAGAAATCAAAATGACAAAAAGAATTTAAGAAATGTATATTTCGAAAATCAAGTCTTAACCAAGTTACTGAATATAAATTCAAATTCAAAAGGGGATTGGGTAACTTTGTATGGACCAGTGGCATGATTTTTTTTCTTAGCGGCCACTAATTTAACTGTTCCTAACATATCGGGTATTAACTAGTAATAACAGATCAAAAAAGAATTTTGCCGTAAGTGATATCGGAGCTGAGATATCTGATGTTGAAGTTGTAGAATTATGAGAGTTTTGTCATCAATTTAAAGTAAACTATCATATATTTTATTGTTAAAACTATTTATAGCGTTCATTTTCTTCGTCTTTATCAACTTATCGATGTCCACTGCTGGACGTAGGTCTCTTACATGGACCTCCACAAGCCTCGGTCTTGCGCCGCCTGAATCCAGCCGCTCCCTGCGACTCGTTTGATGTCGTCGGTCCACCTAGTGGGGGGTCTGCCAACACTGCACTTCCCGGTGCGGGATCGCCACTCCAGCACCTTCAGATCCCATCGACCATCAGCTCTTCGAACTATGTACCCCACCCATTTTCACTTCAGTTTCGCAATTCGCACAGCTATGTCGGTGACTTTGGTTCTTTGGACTCCTATGGATCTCCTCATTCCTGATTTGATCTCACAGGGTTACTCCGAGCATAGTTTTCTCCATCGCCCGCTGAGTGATCCTGAGCCTTCTTATGAGGCCCATAGTCAGCGACCATGTTTCGGATCCATAAGTCATCACTGGCAGCACGCACTGTTCGAAGACTTAAGTCTTCAGGCACTGAGGAATTTTGGACGAGAAGACATCTCGAAGTTTCCCGAACGCTGCCCAGCTGAGTTGGATTCGGCGGGTGACCCCTTTCTCGAAATTGGATCTACCTAGCTGGACTGTGTGTCCCAGGTCTACAATTTCGAGTGCAGAGCTCTCAACAATTACTGGGTGGAGCGGAACATGAGCATTAGACATCATTTTCATCTTGCTCATGTTCATTTTCAGGCCCACCTGTTGAGAGACTCTGCTGAGGTCATTGAGCATTGTATTAAGGTCTCTGAGAGTCTCTGCCATAATGACTATGTCATCGGCAAATCGAAGGTGAGTGATGTACTCGTCGTTTATGTTGATGCCAGGTCCATTCCAATCCAGTAGCTTAAAAACGTCCTCTAACGCAGCAGAAAAGAGCTTCGGGGAGATTACATCTCCCTGTCGCACTCCACGCTGCAATGTATTGGCCTTGTAGTCTGGTCCTGTATAAGTACTGATATAGTGGCGTTTTCGTACAAGCACTTCAACTCTTCAATGTACCAATAGTTGATGCGGCATCTCTGCAGCGACCTCAATACAGCCCAAGTTTCCACTGAATCGAAGGCTTTCTCATAGTCCACAAATGCTAAACAAAGTGGCCTGTTATATCCTTCTATCTTCTGTATAACCTGCCGCAGCGTATGATTTGGTCTATGGTGCTAAAGCCTCTTCGAAATCCGGCTTGTTCGGGAGACTGGAAGTCGTCGAACCTACGAGCGAAACGATTCGTATTGACTCTCGAGAAGAACTTATAAACATGGCTCAGCAGCGAGATGGGTCTATAATTCTTCAACAAAGTGTTATCACCTTTTTTGAAGAACAAAATCACCACGCTCCTTTGCCATGCTTTCGGCGTTGTACCCTCGTGAATGACGGAATTGAACAAACTCTGAAAGGTCTTTAGAAACGGTTTTCCACCCACTTTCAGGAGTTCCGCTGTGATTCCGTCATCACCTGGCGCCTTGTTGTTCTTGAGTTGTTTGAGAGCCATACTAATCTCGTATAGCCTGACGTCCGGAATATATTCGGCATAGTGTCGGGTCAGTATGGCTCTGGGGTCTTTGGTCAAATCTTCAACAGGTTTCTGTGTTCTAGTATATAACTGTCCATAGAACTTCTCGAGCTCTACCAAGACCTCAGCTCGAGAAGAAACGAGACGACCGTCGTCAGTTTGCAGTCGCGTCAGCTGGCTCTGTTCGATTGACAGATCTCTCGCGAACACTTTGGAGCCTCGGTTCCGCTCGATGGTATCTTTAATGCACTCGGTATTAAAGTTCCGAAGGTCGCGAGTTTTTGTCTTAGATATCTGCCTATTATTCTGCCGGTAGCCATTTATAGCGTTATGGATAGAATATTAAAAAATAAACAAAAATATTTAAAATCACTTTTTTATACTTATAGATACCTACTATATGATGAGAGAAACGACAGACTAACGACCAAACAAACCATTAGTCCCAGTGATTACTTTGTAGGAGTGAGAGTACATCGTAATTGTCACTGAACTAACTTGGAAGCCAACATTTCTATGCCTAAACTAGACAACCAGGCTAACTAGCCTAGCCTAACTACGGTGTCCACCTCCCTTTATAGCCGTCCGTCACCAACCACGAAAGAAGACCCTAACAAATCTCCTTTCTAACTACATATGCAATACATAGGCAACGGACACTAAATGCAGAATCCAAACCAATACTGTAAATGACTAATCCTAACACTGACAGCGCTACACGCCACCGTACCGCCTGCGACCAAAGTCCAGTAAGGCAAGCTAAGTCGTGTGATTAAAATACATGCTGGGTTCATCCTCGTGGCGTCGTGGACCGGCGTACCAGACGCGGTCGAACGCCTTCTCCATGTCGAGAAATACTACGACTAACTGCTCTCGCGTGTTGTAGGCGGAAGCGAAGTATGTGATTAAAAACAATAGAAACAGAAACACTCGACACTAGTCACCAACTAACTCGGAGAGACGAGTGAAGTACGGTGCGCGGTGCGCCGGAGTTGATGCGCGGCTCAGGTAAACAAATCCTGTGCTATGATTGGTCGAGGCGATCACGCTCAGTTTTTGGGCTCATTAGAGGCTCCTTTGTTGTTGTTTATGACTAAAAGAAAAATAACAGGGAACCATCAAATATAATAAATAAAATAGACACAAAGTACCCAAGTGGCAACATGATTTTATGTATTTTTCATGTTAAAATATCTCAGCTCCGATACATTTTAGAAAGAAACTTTAATAGAATAAAATGTATGTATTATTGTGTACTTTCTAATAAAATAATTTTCAAAAGTGGCCGCAAGAAAAAAAATCATGCCACTTTTACCCAAACCCCTTTATTTATTTCATGTAGGCTACTTTGTAGCACTTATGACACGCCATAAATCTACCAATATATTAAGACAATGGTCTATTTAGCAGATTTTACATTACATATGAGAAAGAATTTCTGTTTGTCTGCCTGTGTATTACCTTTTCTGGCTTATTTGATAAAGAAATGGAGATGGACATAGAATCATCATAACATTTATTCCAGAAAATCAAACACTTCCGATGTATTTTGCAATGATTTAGCATTGATACAAAAAATATGCAATTTGGATAGTAAAGAGAACATTCTGAACACACTCTTAGAAGCCAATCAAACCGATTTGTTTGCCCAATGTGCGGGGAATCTTAATTCATCACCTGCATATCGGTTCCTCTGCCAGTAGTACCAAAGTCGTCAACACCGGCTACCTCAGACGCAAAACGAATACAACGTGTGCAGTGGATACATCTTGTCATAATAGTCTTTATCAATGGCCCAACGTCCTTGTCTTCAACAGCCCTGATTTTAAAATGACAATAATAAATATCAGAAACATAAAAAAGAATAAGAATGCTTAAAAAGATACTACTTAAAAACATAATTATAATATCTGCAAATCACAGTGTCTGTCTGTTATTCTTGTGTTTGTTTGTTGGTTTGTCCTTCAACCAAGCTGCAACAAAGCTACAGGTATAGTTGAGGACAGAGAGTGACATAGGCTACTTTTTGTTCTGGAAAGTCATAGTTTCCACTGTATTTTAAAAACTTAATCAACTAGTATCTAAATAACTGTTTATTATTAAGCTTGAAATATTTATATAACAATAGTAAAACTTAAACATACTATTCTAGAGGTTATATCTATCTATGTGGCTAGTTAAATCACTAACCGTTTTCCAGAGAAATGTATATCGGTGAATCGACTTTTATCAGAACCAAATGCCATAGATTGATCTTGCAAGTCACATTCCCCTCCCTGGTCGCAGATAGGGCAATCCAAAGGGTGGTTGACCAACAGGAACTCCATGACACCCTCTCTCGCTTTGCGGGTGAGGTCCGAGTTGGTTTTCACCCTCATCCCCTTCATGACAGGCATGGCGCAAGCTGCAACAGGCTTGGGTGACTTCTCAACTTCAACCAGGCACATGCGGCAGTTGCCGGCCACTGCTAGTCTCTCATGGTAACAGAAACGGGGGATTTCCACTCCTGCTTGGGCGGCTGCCTGTCGTATAATATATGGAAAATTATTTACTACAATTTGTGTAATAGAATGATAGATCTTAGGACCCATAATAAATATCAGATAAATATCCAGAAATAGAAAGTGATTTGATATAAAAAATAGTTGTTTCTGTATTTATTAGTATTTAAGCCTTTTCGAAACATGTGTGACAAGTTATGTTGTAAAGCCACACTTATTTGGAGAGGAAAAGGGTAATATCGTTGTTGATATTTAAAAAAAAACTTAAAAAATCACCTGCAAAACAGTGGTACCAGGCGGCACTGATACAGGCTGATCATCAATGAAAACTTCTACATTATCAGGCTGTGGCTGGACCTGGCCGGCGAGCTTGCGTGGCGATAGCGGTGCCAGGCGGCTGGGAGACAGCGCAAGCGCCCGGGACAGCGGCTGGCGCAGCATTCTCTGCAGTAACCACGTAACAACCAATGTTACTCACACTAGTATTGTAACTACTATATTTCGCAACATTTCTTCTTTTATCATACTAGTATAGATATTAGCTATTCATAAGACACCATCACCATGACAAGAATATAGGAAAAAATCAATTTTAGAGGACATAAACCTCTTGTTATTGTTACATAAGTAACGATGTCTAACCTATATAAATATTTTAAAAATAAACAGATGATGTAAAACTATAAGAAAGTAAGGAAACTTCTTATATACCACTTATTTACAATTTAATAAAAGCACTTCTTTATTAAAAACGTACTTAAAAAATATTTTTCGGATTTTGAAGAAACTCAATGACAGAAGAGGCCAAAATCTGTCAAGTGTCAGTTGCTTTCTGTCTTTCTGTCAAATTCATTGACCGCTAGATATGTGCCGAGTCAGGCTGACTTGAGTACCAATTCGAATACTAGGTAAGTACTCACACACTCGAGTACTCAAATTATTACATGATTCATCTGAATCTACACGGTATTCAAATACTGATTCCGAGTACTTAATGGTATTCGAGTACTAGTTCCGAGTATTTATGGTATTCGACTCCTATGTCGGGCACTACATATCTTTCACTTTAAAGTTAATTTTTATTCTAAAGTTAGTTACGCTGAGAGCAACACGACTGAACTTGTATTTCCTTCAGCCGGCCGCCTGAGGAAATAAACGGGAGTGTTTATATACTTAGTAGAAATAATATTTACCTGTTTATTTTGATTTCTCAAATGTTTTACTCCAATTGACTATGATATAGGACTATGTGTAACGAGCGTGTATTTGAAACTATTTTTGACTTTAGTGTAGTGTTTTTTTTTTTGAATTTTTCAGTGTTAAGATGCCTCCGAAGATAAAAATCAGAGGTGTTATCCAGATACTATTTCCATTGAAAAAAAGTAGGGATTTATATTAAGTATTCGAATACTCATACAAGTATTCGAGTATCTGTCCGAGTTCTGACTCATTCTTTTTTTAACTAGTATCAGAACACTCGAGTACCAAAAAAGGTGACTCGGCACATCACTACTGCTTCCAGACAGAGACACTGCGAAGCTTATTTTTTAATCTATGAAGTTGTGAAGAATATGGAATTAGGTAGGTAGGTACCTACCTAATAAAGTCCAAATGTGGTCCAAACTCTGCAATTGTATCTACCTACCTATGCAAAATCGCGCCACCACAGAATAATACCTAACTAAAGAATTCGCACTATCTCTTTAATTTAATCTACGGTTAATTTTTTATCTCTTTCTAAAAAGTAGGTTTGTCTCTTTCTTTCACTCACCTAAAACCGGCCGTGTGGTGAAGTATTAAACGAAGAATAAAATAAAATCTAAAAAATGGCTTTCGGAGACGTAAAATCTCAACAGGGCCTCAGTGAATTGAACAAATACTTAGCTGAAAAAAGTTATATATCTGGGTGAGTTGTATTTGTGTTACAATATCGGGTTTTAAGTGCACCACGTCAACGTATTTTAACCTCTATTTTTAGGAAAGCAGACATCACTTGATATATATATTTCTGTATTAAGAAACCCGCCCTTGGCCGTGTGATTTGATATTGAAATGTTATCTATGCTTGTGTAGATACACTCCATCTCAAGCTGATGTTCAAGTATTCGAGGAAGTAGGCAAGGCGCCGGCCGCAAGCTTACCTCACGCCCTTCGTTGGTACAACCACATCGCTTCGTACTCCCCAGCGGAGCGCAAGGCTTGGGAGCAGGGAGTCAGCCCACTTAACGCTGGTGCTAAACCTACAGCGGCTGCGCCTGCGAAAAAGGATGATGATGACGACGATGACATCGATCTATTTGGCTCAGGAGATGAGGAAGAGGTTAGTATTTTTACATACTATATATATTGGAGTATGAATTTAAATTCTATGTAATACATCAATACAATAGACAATGTTTCCACAAAAAAATTACTAAAAAATTTACTTTAAAATCTAAATAATTATTGTAAATTATTTGTTACATATGCAATGGAGAAGTAGAAATTAGTAGTCATAGTACAATAATTATGAATAGCTAAATCCATTCAACTAAATAATTAATTCATTTATAGGATGCAGAAGCAGCCAGAGTTCGGGAAGAACGTCTACAAGCATACGCAGACAAAAAGTCAAAGAAGCCAGCGCTTATTGCCAAATCATCTATAATCCTTGATGTTAAACCATGGGATGATGAAACAGATATGGCCGAAATGGAAAAACAAGTACGATCCATTGAAATGGAGGGTTTGTTGTGGGGAGCATCAAAACTCGTCCCAGTAGGTTATGGTATCAATAAACTACAGATCATGTGCGTTATCGAAGATGACAAAGTGTCTGTAGACCTCTTAACAGAAAAGATCCAGGAGTTTGAAGACTTTGTCCAGTCTGTAGACATTGCTGCCTTCAACAAAATCTAGATGCCATCTTAAAAATATTTATTTTATTTTAAAATAAAATCATTTTTCTTTACACCAATGAGTTTTAATAACAGGTACAAAAACTACATACACTTTTTCCTTAACCTGTCTTGCTTTTGATATTCTGTATATGTTTATTTTACTGAGCCTACATACAATCTCAAAACAAACTGATCTTTGATTTATAATTATTTTATTAGTTATTAAGGGTGGATTAGGCTAATGATGTATATTGTATTTGCACAAAAAATCTTGATTTTATATGAATCTGTATTTCTATTCTTATAACTAAAAAATAGTAAACAAATCCAAAACAATAAATTATCTCACCCTATATACATTTACATAATTAAATATACACAAACTTTATGATGTACTTTCCGAGCACTAAGTCCTTAACACTTCGATGACTAGTAAAAGTATTCTTAAATCGTTGATTATTTTATTCTACTTGCACATTTGGTACTTCCATAGTTTTCGTAACAGTTTCACCTACATTTGCTTGTAAGAACATCTTAGGTATATCATTGCCAAAGTAGATTTTGTTGTTTAAAGCAAGGGCCTCATATTTTTTAAGTTCTAAGTACTCTCTAGTCAGTAACACTTTGTTAGCCTCAGCTTGTTTCTTTAAATGGTAATATTCTGCTTCAGATTTTGTTTGCTGCTTGGCTTTGTGTATACTGTCTTGTATTAGTTCCATTTTCTGCATGGATTCTTTTTCCATGATCTTCTGTTCAAACTGAATTTTTGCGACATGTGCCTCTTTCTCTGCTTCAATTACAGCTTTCCGACGAGCTGTCTCAGCTTCCTTTTCAACAACCTACCAAAACAAAATTTGTGTATAAATTTTTAAGCTGATAATAATTTTAAGCACATCTTTTTATAGTTCTTGTAATTCATGAGGTTGTGTGAGTTTAACTTGTGGTTACATCGTGTATATGCACATAGTGTAAGTGTGCAAGGCCTGTGAGGAGCCTAGCCGGTCAGGCGCGAGCAAGCTATCGTTCACAATTATACAGATACAACACGCACACAACCATGAGCTACGCACCCTCGTGAGTTTGAAGAACTATACTTGATAATTTCTAAAGTTTTATAATAAAAATAATGGTTTTTATTAAAGGCAATAAACATTTGAAAAAAGGTTTTATTCAAATTATTTATGAGTGTAGTTATTTTGCAAATAAAAAGTAAAAAATTGTCAGTAAAAGCGCTCGCTATAAAGCGAACTGAACCGTGATGCCTTTTGTTGCAAGTCTGATAATTTTCATACATTTTATATGAACACACACGACTAACACAATTAAGTTGAACACTTCACACTGGCAAATTGATTAGTCTATATGCCAATAAATAGCCTAAAATATGCTTCAACTCTGTTTTGCAACGAAAATTGATACATCATGCTGCTGTTATACTTTGCAATAGCAGTAAAGGTAACTAATCCTGTTTATAATTTAAAAGATACACAGTATATGACTGGTCAGAATATTAGGAAACCCCCAAAATTGTATCACTTCATACCTTTTGATGTTGCTCTGCTATAAGAAACTTTGATTTCTCAGCCTCCATAAGCTCATAATTCTTTCGTATGATTTCTGGAATCTTTGGTTTTGTGACTCGAACTCCTTTCACTTTCAGGCCTGGTGCCAGCTCATTCAGGTCATTTTGTAGAGCCTTAATTCAAAAAGACTGGTATTAATTTCCATGGAAATAGCTTTAAAAGATTTTTCAAAAATCATAACAGAGATGGGAGATATTTTATTGCACCAATTCAAAGACAAAATTAATGGGTTTAATAAGGAAAACAATATCACATTCCAGTAACATTTGCCCAACTTTGACTACTTTGCCAAAAAACTTAGATTACAACTTACAGTGCTTAGGTTCTCATCAATCTGGTCAAACAGTGCAATGTACACTTCGTGCAAGGTGTGGGCGCTGCAAAATTGATTCAACTCATGATGCACCTTGTTGAATATTAGAGTCTTGTCATAGTCTGCTGTGAAGTTGCGGACCACATCTAGGACTAGAAACATTATGCATTGTCATTAACCATTTGAAAATTGACAGTATCCTTACTAATATTTAACTATAAACTTGAGAGTGTGTATTGGTTTGTCCTTCAATCATGCTGAAACAAAGCTATGGATCAACGTGATTTTTTTACATGAGAATAGTTAAGAACCTGGAAAGTGACATAGGCCACTTTTTATCCTGGAAAATCAAAGAGTTAAAATATTACAATTAGGATGTTGCCTATGTTAAAAATATTTTTTTTTTCTTAATGATAATTAAATAGAGAGTCATCCAATATCTTTTATCCATTCATTAGGTTGCTATTTCATTGATAAATGAAAAACATACCACTATTAGGATCCAATTTATTGACAACTTCAATTCTTTCAAAGTATATCATAACACCACCACTTGTACCACAGGGGACATTTTTAACTTCATCAGTTTGCAGAGTAGTCTGGAAAGTTAAACATAATCTAACTTGTAACTGCATAACAATAATTTAGTTAGAGGCAGTATAAAATGGGGTTAAGAAATATACAATTTTTTGTTTACAAGATACAGTAATTAGTACCTGTATAGCCTTATAAGTTGTCAACAATGGAATCATCATGTGAAAGCCAGGTTGACTTGTAACTGGGAGTAACGCTCCACCCTGAAAAAAATAATTCTTTTTTACTTGCTACACATTCTTAGTAAGCAGTTATAAAAAGATACTGTGAATTATCGAAGAAGTTTGTAGGTATTCAATTTTTCATAATCAACCAATAGTTATTCACTGCTGGATAATCTGCCAACAATGTGGTTTCCAGTCCAAGGTCTCAATTCCAGTCAGAACCAAGAAGTATCATACAAAGTAGTTTTACTTACGCGGTAATAAACGCCAACATATCCCTCTTCAACTTTGTGTAAGGAAAAATGCACAGAAACACCCACAGCTAAAATAACAACCGCTAACGTCGAGGTCTGATCAGCCATGGCTGGGCTACGACAAGGTTTAAATAAGTTTTTAACTAAACAAGGTTAATCTTTATAAACACAGTTGTGTCCAAAATACTTTATTTACCTCCAAAAATCTAAATGTACACTTAATATTAGCGGTATGATGAATATTAGCTCACAACTGGGTCTTACATTAAATCTTTGTAACACTGATTTTATGACTTAAAATTCCGTTAAATCATGAAAAACTTTATGAATTATTTAGTAACTATATAATTATACTCAACTTAGTTAAAAAAACAAACAGGAAAATTGGAAATCCAATGATTCCAATTTCCCTATATTTTTTGCAGCATCTGTCAAATTCATATGGAATGACATTGATCGCTGTCAATTATCTTTTTTTAGCTAGTTTAATAGCTCTGGGTTCTACGTCTGTGGCAACAGTTACCACAGGACATTATTTCACAGACAGAGTGCGACATGAATCGTGAATCTATTTCTTGACTCTTTTTCTATCTGTTCTAGGGACAGCAAGTCCAGCGTTAATCCACCGTTATAGATTGTCCAATTCTTTATTTTCTTTTTGGCAGATCAAGAAATTTTGACTTTAGTGACGCCTTCACACGTTACCGATTCGATTTGAAGTAATAATCGATTTTATTTAAGAAGAACTTTCAATCGATTTAATGAAATATTTTTTAATTTTGATTTAACGTACTTATATTTTATTATATATTTTTAATCACTTAGATAAATTAATTTGACATATGTTTGCGGTAACAGACAAACAGAAAAAAGTAATAAGTTGATTTGGGTTCTTTATCGATAATAATAATAATTAAGGGTTTCTTTCAAAATATGTTTAACTAGCAACCTGCCCCGACTTCGTCTGGGTTGAAATATTAAATATTTGTTTTTACGGGGCTGTGATCGCACAGAGCTTCTTATAGGAAACGATTGTTAATAAGATCACCTCAGGAACCACAGGAATCTTCCACGCCGATACCTGCCACCGTGCCCCGCCGCACCGGCTGGCACCATTTTATTATTTTATCACGCGGAAATATTCATTTTCTGATAACTCCGATATTAATTTAAATTGTATAGTGTATATAAATCAGATCAAGTTATTTATACCTTTGCCTTAATCCTTACCTAAATAAATGATTTCTCAAGCAAGGCAGTTTAAATACCTGTAAATTACTTTTTAGTTTATTAAAATCGAACATTCCATTCGAAACATATTACGAGTTTAATAAAATTGCTCAGTGAAATGTTTTTAAAAATTACGCGTTGATGTCACTTGTCCTGCATTTACTGTACGTTTATGCCAAAATGTTTAAAAAATAAATGTCCAGCCGTGCGAAGCCAGGACGAGCCGCTAGTATTTAATAATTTTACTTGTTTCATTTGTATACCCAATTACGTAGCTATTTTGTTAAATAAATAAGTAGGTAGGTATGTGATTTTCAAAGTATATTTGCTCATAACTCTTGATTTGAACTTGGTTTAGACGTTATTAACCACGCGTTTTGAAGTTAACTCACTTCACTAACGCGTGCATAGTTACATTTTAAGGCAGCTGTCAAAAAAAGAAAAAATGAAAAGAAAAATTTCTTTACTCTTGGTTTGAACTTAAATTCCAAGATTTCAACTTAATTCCTTGCAAATATTCAATATTGGAGTCATAGTTACTATTTTTATTTCCTTTTTTTTATTAAATTTACAGAAACAATACTTACACGAAGTCAAATTATTTTTATCATAATTGTGAATGATTTATCGTCTTTCACGAACTGTGTTTTAGTCTGTGGTTGTTTGTTATGCACATGACAGGGCACTTCACTAAACGTCAATAAAGTACGACATTATTTTAGTACATTATTCCGAAAACGAAAAAACGGTAATTTATAGGCGTGATCTGCCAAAAAGAAAATAAAGAATTGGACAATCTATAATCGAATTACACTTTTAATTCCGATTTGGCTTCACGTTGGTAAAAGTCGGTAGGTACGTTCGATGAAAATAAAAAAGTGTGGGTAGGTAATTTTAATTCCATTTATTTGGAAGGTTTCGATGAATAGGAAAGCTTCAATCTATTTCAGGGCGTAAAGGCACTTCTTCAGGAATATTTTCGCTTACATAAGTCTTGCCGTCTGCGTGAATACCGTCTAAAACTTTTGCTATTGTTATTTTCAACGCCCTATACTCTTCCAAAGCCTTCGCGCACAGTTCTCCTTCAGGAGAGTTGCCTGGTTCAATGACTAGCATTTCTAGAGCACGTTTTAAATGTTTTTCGGCATTTAACAATTCATCCTAAAAATAAGAAAATCAAAGTAATTTCTTCATTTGTAGTAGGTACCTACATCGTTATACGTTAGTCAACAGTCAACGTTAGTATTATACGTTAGTCGATTTTATATTATTATTATAGTTGCGGCTCGCATGGCGAATCAAGCCCTTCCCAAGGTTTCCACAAATAGAAACATACGTAGTCCTTAAAATGTTTTAACGAATAACAAAATTGCTAAGTAAATAATAACATAATCTATGTGTAAATCCTGGGTATGAACTATATCCATTTCAATTTTCAAAAATCGGTTCATTCGTTATAGCTTGAAGGAGTAACAAACATACACAAACACACACATACAAACTATCGCCTTTATAATATTAGTGTGATGTTGAAATATTTATTCAAAAAATTCCTCATGCACGATAGATTTTTTACATACCACAAACACTGAAGCAGTGATTTCGCGTGCATCGAATGACTTCTTCGCTAGCTGCACGATCGTTGCATGAAGCTCGTATAAAGTAATAGCTGTAAAAAAAGAACATTCCTTAACATGACTTAATAACGATCAAAAATTGATACGTATCTTTTAAAAGCCTCCCAAAACGATAATAATTTACTCTTTTGACAACATTATTAGTCTATAAGGTTTTGACAGGTTTGGTACGACAATATCCCAAGAATTTTCACCGACAATTCCTAAAATGGAACAACTAAGAGCAGTTAATTGATGCCTAACGATATTGGTTCCAATTATGGATGATATCTAGATCAAATCAAATCAAAATTTATTTATTTCATGTAGGCCAACTTGTAGCGCCTATGAAACGTCACAAATTTACCACCGGTTCGGAATGCAGATTCTGCTGAGAAGAGCCGGCAAGAAACTCAGCAGTTGCTCTTTTCAAAAAAAAAATTTTTTTTTTTTTTACAATTGTTAAAAAAACTAGGCTATGCACACAATGTTTCCACACAGAAGTTTCAAAAATGCACACCTACCACAACCTAACACATGTTAAGATGGGTAGACACAAAGCAGACCCATTCCCGTTGGCGGCACCCGATCTAGGTGACGTCTGACGTTACGTTAAGAGATCCTTACTTAGAATTGTGTAGGTACCACCTAAGTGTTGCCGTTTTTGCCCGTTACTTAGTCTGTTCAAAAAACACCGTCGTGGACAACACAATAGCGCAATAATTAAGTGTTAGTTCACTGTTTGGCCACGACGATTCTCTTTTTGAGCAGACTTTTTGGTTTTTTTTTTTTAATTTAGGTACCCCGTGTCTCGGCAGGCGTCTCCTCCTTAAATACAACACAATACCCCGTATCTCACCTTTAATCCGACAAATGCCTGGACTGAGCGTCTCCAAAACTGGCAACAGTTCCTTGCATAAATCTATTTTCCGTCGCATAACCTTCTTGGTGGGTCTGGGCTCTCTGTTGATAATATCCCTGAGTACACCCGCAAGCCGTTGCTTAGCATCTAGTAGGAGATAATGGTTCGGCGCCAACACTAATGATACGTGTTTTATGTATTCTTCTAATTCCTTTTCGTCCTTTTTATCTGGAACATTAAAATAATTTTAATCCTTACTAATATTATTAATGTGAGTGTGTTTCTTGTTGCGAAAGCGACAGATCGACGTGATTTTTTGTCTGTGGTAGTTGAGGGCTGGAGAATGACATAGACTGTTTATCCCAGAAAAACAAAGGGTTCCCGAGGGATTTCAAAAACCCCACTCCACGCGGATGAAGTCACGGGCAAATTTTTAATATGCGAGAAAAAGATTTAAAAGTACCCTGGCAAACCCATTCCGAATCACTCTTTCTTCACTTACGAGCAGGTGAAATCGGGATATCTTGTCATCGAAAAAAGGAACTTAAGAGATCAAGATAAATGTCAGTTACTCATACGGCCAGTTCCTATCTTACAAATCAATATAAGATTATCTACTCACTTATAACTTCCAACTTATCCGAACAACACTGAACCTTATGCCCTATGTCAGAGTGTTCAGATTCCTTCTTGCAACTATGACAGACCCATAAATCTCCGACCCTGGACATGTAACCGGACTTACAGCCGGGACAAATGGCGGAGCTCATGAAGGTGTCCATTTCCGTTACGTCCGAGCATCGCGAACATGTGCATTTGAAATATTTGCCGATCATGAGGTGCTCCTGCCTTACCGCTGTACCCTGAAATAAAACTATCATTTGTCAAGAAAAGTGGGCACTGGGCAAGATGACCATTATAAAAGCTCGACTATTTGAGTCGGGTAAAAAAATACCATTACAGACGAAATAAACATTTCTTTTTTTTGGAATCTACATACTTAATGAAAGCTATCATTTCATATCAAACCGCTTGAATACAAATTGAAAAACACTATTATATATGCGAAACTTTTGATGTATGGATGTTTGTTACTCAATCACGCCGCAACGACTAAACTGATTTGGCTGAAATTTGGCAAGGAGACAGATTATAGTCTACTTTTTATTCCGGAAAATAAGAGAGTTCCCGCGGGAATAAAAAAACCTTAATCCACGCTAACGAAGTCGCAGGCTAATAAAAATAAGAGTACTATTCGTACTTATTCTTTATTTTTATCAAAACTTTACTTTTTGCAATTTAATTTTTACACGAAAGAAGTCGCAAATTGTTCAGAAAATCATACATATAACTATCGTGTTATTGTCAGTTTACGACAAAATTCAACTCACTTTCAAAGGATCTGTGTAGTTGTAGTAAATTGGATCTCCCTTCTTGATGTCTGTGCTGGCGTGGCACACCAACACGTTGTTGTCATTGATCGACATATGCGTGTTGGCAACGCAGTCGTGCGCCAATAGGGCAGCCTGAAATGTAAGACAACACGTTGCCAGTGTGAATGCTTAAAGTGCGTAATACACATGCTTGTTACTCGCACAAAAGCATGCCAGTCACAAGCAAAAATGAGCTACTCACACGAGTAGATTGAATCAATCGGCTTGCTATCTACTCGCAATAATACCTTTCCAAGTTAGTCTGCTACCATCTTAGACTGCATCGCATCAAGTGAAATCGCAGTCAAGGGCTATCTTGAAATGAATAAAAAAAAGTAGATAGTGCCTACATCAATCTTCAACCGAATAAACGATATACAGTTGAAGATTAATTCTTTCATTGCATGCTATTTGTACGCAAAATAAATTGGTTTTGGCTATTGACACATTCAAAATAGTGCCGTGAAGAAATAACATAAATTATGGAAGATCATGTAATGGAATGAAGGTCGCTTTTTCAAAACTTAAACCATTTGAAAAACTTAAATTCACACGGACGAAGACTCGGGCATCAATTAGTAGACTGTTCGAGCTTTTTTTTACTTGCCTGTAAATAAACCCCACGGAGCATCTCCGCGCATCCTATAGCAGGTATCGGCGGGCCGCGGACTTCAAAGCTGTTCACGTCGATTGCAGCGCATATCTGCTGCACCAAGTCTTGGCTTTGCCCATTTTCTAAGAGCCCGAGAGATTGAATAAACTGAAATATTACAACGCGAAAGTTGTTAAACGAACGATGATGTTTCGACAGAGAATTGTCTCTGCACTATGAAGTCAAAAAACCGTTCCATCATCGAATGGGGTCGCCGAACATAACATTTTTACAAAAAGCATAAAATTTACCTTCACTGTGTTATCATAGTATTCCCAGACGCTACTTTCCCTTCTTCTATCCAGGTGAGATTCCAACTCGCTGAAAACCTTCCACTCTAGAGGGTTGGTGTTCTGTTTGAGTAACGCTCGCAAAACTAGCAACGACCCAACATTCTGGACCATCGTCATGGGATTTAATCCTTTATTTAATTTTAGGTTACGGAAGAAATCGCACTCTTGCTGATTGTGCCACTCTGTAATAATTAAAAAAAAACTAATTAACATAAAATAAATGTTTATAAAAAAAAAAATTATCGTCACTTCCGATTCTTCACTAAAACACAGTGATTAAATAGCTTAAGCCCTACTGACCAATAGTTCTTATCTACTCTATGATTTCTTATTCCATTAACTTTTTATCGGATGACAAATTAAAGATCAACTTTCAGCACTAGAGAGTACTGCTAAAAGATGATGATTGCTGAATCTCTTAAGCAGAACGTTTTGTGTTTGGAACCAGTGGTAAAGTCGTGACTTATCATAAGAAAGAAAGAAAGAAAGAAAGAAAAAGCATTTATTTAAGAAATTGTGCCACACATCACAAAACACTGAGGTACATTATCCCGACACTTCCACTCAGGTATTTTGCGAAAAACTCCAGCAATAGCAATAGAAGCGCCGGGCTAACATATGTCATGTGTGGCACATCCCGAAAAAAGGTCATAAGAGTCACAAGTTACCCTTCAGGATATTTTTTTCGAATGAAATGGGTGTTCAGGTTTATGTATGATGTACAAAAAAGTGGGTACTTACTAGCAAATTGTTCAGGACATCCATCGCCAGGGCATATTGGAGCCATGCCACAATTTTTGCAGACCAGAAACTTGCTGATGAGTGGCAGGTAGCAATTAAAGCACACCAGCGAAGTATCACTATTGGGACCTAGCACGAAGGGTTGATCGGACAGTATTCTCTCCCCTGCCCTTATATCTTTTGCGGCTACCAGATACCTGTACAAGTTGTGAAAAAACAACAAAAAGGTAGACAACCACAGCAATCATTTGATGTTGTATAAAATGGATATCATAATATTAGTGGTCTGATAAACATCCTCATACTTTCGATAAAGAAAACATCAAAGTCTTTTATTATTTGATATACACAATGCGAAATTCCCTCGGTATCACATTAATATAACACATTTGGTGTGAAAAATTCATATTTTATAAAGAAATTTCAACATACAGTTAAAATTAATGCTGGGACTTAAAAGTAAGTATTCCTGAACAAATTGCATTACAATTTTTTCTAAAAATGTACCAACCTGCCCAAGTTATCAGATTTTTTCACTTCATACTTAGTACTCATTTTTGTAACGCAAGATTCAAAGGATTTCTTTATTTATGTTTTAATACACCGATCCACAAACGAGCACGTGTGAAACTGAACCGCCGGTCGTATTTTTAGAATCTTCTGTGCTAGCTATGCTATTTTTAATACATAATGCATACAACACAAGTTTGCTACCTTGCCCACAACACTACTTTGTCTTGAATTGATTTTATAATAGAACTATAAAAGTTGTTCAATATTATAACTCAAATTTTTATTCTACTTATAAAATAATGAGAGCAAAAATAATTATGTTAATGGTTTTGCCAAATTCTACGATCGAAAATTTCTAAGATTCTCTTTATAAAATTTATCATTTAGTTAGGTAGTTTTAGTTTTCAAAAGGGAAAAAATGAAAGTATCACATGTTCATATAAAAATTTAAAAAATATATATGTACGTATATTTTAAACAGTTACACACGTTTTTATCTTCTTTTGAAGAGTAATAAATTGATTGAAAGCCGAATGTACAAATAAAACAAATAGGATTTTCTGAAGTAAAAATTTCTCATTTTATTATATTACTATTATTTACATTTTTACCTTACGTAAATATGTTTTACATAAGGCTCATGCTTATGACTAGTACAACATACAATATACATTATTTACACATTTCCTACACAATAATAGTTAAAAATCTGATTGATGCTGCTATTCTCTTGTATCTTTGAACTAAATTGACCGGTCTAAAAATAATGCTATACTTTTTAGCAGGAAATATGGTGAAAATTTACTATTGTTAGACCTGTCAATTTAGCAATAAATAGACTATTTACAGTTAGTATATTCCATTTAAAGAACCATAAAGAAGCATACTAATTTACAATATCAACGATTATAATATTATTTTTTATTAATGTAACAGTCTTTTTATGCACATAATATATAATAATGATTGTGGATTTACCCAACTAACCTCTATTGATACAATTGCGCTGGACAGTCTGTAAGTGATTTTTGGCTCTGATTGCTAACAAAAGAATGTATTACGGTGCACGGAACGAACGTGAATTAATATAAATTGTATAGCTTCATATCGTATAGGGTCGCATAGTTCGAAGAACCGGGAAGCGCAGTGTTGGCAGACCCCACTAGGTGGACCGACGACATCAGAATTGCCGCAGGGCGTCGCTGGATACAAGGCCGAGGCCTGTGAAAGTCCATACAAGAGGCCTTGTCCAGCAGTGGACGTCATGCGGTGTGTTGAACAGGGATCAGCTGTTACTTTGTAAAGTACAGCCTATCCAGCGTACTTGTATATAAATATACTTATATTGTATTCTATATTGAAGTCAGAGATTTGCATCCACTACATAAAGCCGAACATTACAACAGAATTCATATCAGTATGAATAAAAACATTTTTTTACAGGTTCTTTTAAATTTTTCACAACATGGAATCGACACAAACTCATATCTTTAACAAGCATTTTTTAAATTCAACAATATAATTACATAATTACATGAATTAAAACCCATAATTTGGGTTATTTGAAATTATGGGTCGGGTTGAATTTACACTGCCATACCCTTTCCAAATTAGCCCGCTACCATCTTATACTGCATCGTCAGTTACCATAAGGTGAGATCGCAGTCAAGGACTATCTTGTCAACAATTTAAAAAAACAAATTACAAAACACATTACCAATGGTAAGAACAAAGTATTATGTCAAAAAAATTAAAAAAAAAAACGTTGTCAGCCAATCACAATCATTAGATTCTAATGTGTGACGTCAGATAACACGTTTTGCAAACACAGAATATTATGTAATACATATTACTATATATTTTCATGAGTGATATTTTTTCTGTATGCTATTGTGATGATATTCATCAGAATAAATAAAATTTATGTGTAAAATAATCGTGCATCTAAAATCTATTAAAAATCTATTAAAAACGGAATAAGTTGCAGTCACAAAAAAAAAAATACTTTGACTTCAAACCTGCACAGTAGCATTCTGACATGATTATCACATATCACAGCATAGTGACCATGTAGTGTGTGAATTCTAATAGAAAATAAGTAATAGGAACATTTATACAAAAATATAATGATTGCACCTTCATTAAAAACATTGATTGTTCTATATAATTTTAATTTAAACTACATATCACTTTTGGAATATATTATTATTATTGCTGAATATTTTCATTAAGCACCATTCAGGGCCCATTTCTTCTTTGAGTATCATGCGGGCTCCTAAAACAATGCCAAATGTAACCTTTATTATTGCACTATTTGCTTTCATTGCAAACTAGATGGCGCCCGCGACTTCGTTCGCGTGGTTTAAGGTTTTTTAATTCCCGCGGGAGCTGCCTTATTTCTATCACTTGCCTATTTCTTATTATAATATTATAAATGCGAAAGTTTGGATGTATGGATGATTGTTACTCAATCACGCAGCAACAACTGAACCAATTTGGCTGAAATTTGGCACGGAGATAGATTATAGTCTGGAATAACACATAGGCTTTTTATCCCGGAAAATCAAAGAGTTCCTGCATTCTGTAACAAGTATCTACTTATTTCGGTTCATGAGATACAGCCAGATGAACAGCGGAAGCTAAGTAATAGGGCGGGTCCCTTTGGCTCCCTTTGGGTACGGAAGCCTAAGAAATTAGTTCCTGGACCTTTTTGCCAAGCTGTATTCTGTTTAATTACTAAACATAAAGTAGTTATTTAATAACATTGTAGTGGCAACACTCGAATAGCGCTCTCTTCCTAGGCCTCTTCTCACTACAACCTCGCGAGTGCAATACGTTTAAAATGTGTGTTAATTAAAAACGTTCCACCAAAAAGCTTGTTTTACCTAAATCTGCAAGATCCAGCACAGCCTTCGACCATTTAGCAGGGACGCGCCTTTACGCAAATTTAGTACTGAATATATTCTGCCACTTTCTGCGGTGAGGTGGGGTAATCACGTACAGCACACATTTACTCACTTCCGCACACTCTTCTAAATACTTAATGTCTCTATGAACACACACTAACTCAAAAGCTGTCACACTTGCTGACCCGTACGTTTGTACATGTACTTCAACAGAGGGGAATGCGTGCGCTTGCCACGTCCCGGCTAAATGGTCGAAGAGCACAGCACATCTTCAATCAATTCATCACTGTTTTTTGAGTGCCGTGAGACGTTGATGGATAGCTGATGATGATGATGATGATGATGATGATAGTGATGATTCGCTCTCACACGTAGCTCACCTCGTCCAGTCGGGCGGCGGGCGCGCTCTGGTGCGCGGCGCTGATGATGTCCTGCAGGCAGCGCGCGAACTCCTCGATGACGTCACGCACGGGGTCGCCGTCGCGCTGCTCCGGCTGCTTGCTCTCGGCCGCGGCCGCCAGCATGCACTGGCACACCGCCTCTATCACCTCCGTCGTCATGAAACTGCACGGCTGCCTGTGCAAACAACCCGTTAGATTAGCCATCTGCGCGGGAGATACTTTAGTGCACCAGTGTGGTGCAACACATCTATACCCTCACTTTCATAGCCCAATAGGGTTGGAAAATCTGACACAACCAGCTTTACCTGCTCATTATTTTTTTTCATTGCTGGGCTTGCGCTTGATGATCAATGCTAGAAAGCACTGATGATATCTAGGTTGGAGCGTTCGTCTAGAAGATGCTCTTTCATTGTCTTAAAGGTACTCAAATTATAGGTGGAAACTCACATGGTGGAGAGTGTTCCAAACCTTAGTGGTTCGTTTCAGAAACATCGAACTAAAGCATTTCGTGCGAGTAGGTTAATGTAGCAGTAATAGTAGTATTAGGGAAGTTGTGTACAGCTGAATTTTTAAGCTATTGCATAGCTTCTATCGCGGGCCTTGAGCGTGGAGACCGAATCCAGAAATTTCGTAACAAAAATAACCTGACACTGGACTCCTCTCACCGCTAGATGGCGTTGATAAAAAATGCTATGCAATAGCTTTACCGCGACAGTCCCCGAGTGCGACACGTCTTTTTTTTTTCTTAAAACAGAATATTAGCCAAGCTAAACTCGACTTATATTCTCCTCTCCCCTCCAGATAATCGAAAAGCTTGTGCTAGGAGTGGGCGTGACAATAGTGCAACGGTGGGGCTCAAACCTGCGACCTTCCAGTTTTTAGTCCGCACCTTTAACCGTTGGACTCTAGGCTTTAGGGTGCCACCAACGGGAATGGGTCTGCTTTGACTGCCCGTCTTGACATGCGTTGGATTGGTGTACCTACGTATGCATTTTTGCATTTTTGAAGCTTTATTGTGGAAGCACTGCATACATAGCATAGCTTTGTAAAAAAAATTTTTTTTGAAAAGAGCAACTGCTGAGTTTCTTGCCGGCTCTTCTCAGCAGAATCTGCATTCGGAACCGGTGGTAGTTTTGTGACGTGTCATGGGAGCTGCAAGTTAGCCTATATGAAATAAATAAATTTTGAATTTGAATTTGAATTTAAATGAGGAATTTTATCAGTATGGTCATATCCTCACTTGGGCGAGAGCGGCGGTACGGGCAGCGGCGCGGGAGCGGCGCGCGGCAAGCGGTTGCGGTGGCGGCGCTCCAGCGTCTCTTCCACGTTGCGACAACCGACACACTTGCAGATCGGTGTGCACGCAATCTTCGCCTGTACAATACGATTTGATACAACAACGGTTAACCACCGGGAGCTTCTATCTGATATTTTTAGACGGAATCTGATAGTTTTACGGAATGGCAAAAAATAAACCTATCTCACACTGTAGAAAATTCTCCTACATAAAATTAATACTTAAATATTTGAACAAGCAAAATTTTGATTTTATCTGCACTCAAAAAAAAATATATGTGTTTTGTTTGTAAACTTCTGGCATTTTGAGTTACGAGATATACTCATATTAATAGTTATAGATTTAGATATTTCTATAAGTATACTAGTAGGGCGCGTGGGTGCGCGGCCCGCTGCAGCGGACCGCGGTTTTTCTGTTCTTAGACTTTCATGGCCTGATCATTTTCTACCACAAAACTACTATTCCAACTTGTACACTCTTTAAGACAGACATCTACGAAATTTGTGTGGTCGCCATCTTGAATCCGCCATTTTGGTGTTTTTTTCAGCTCATTGCCAATTGGATGAGGTTTCAAGTGATTTTTGTTTGGGCACCCTCAACCTATCTTCAATACCCTGACCGTGCTCCTCACCCGTCTCCGAAATCCTCAATCATCAGCTCCCTCTATATTTTTCATCCAAATGAATTTTTGTCCTCTATACGAAACCATCAGCGGAAAGGAACGCATTAAAGTCTTGCATACATTTTATATGAAAGAAAAAAAAACCGCCATCTTGATTTTTTTTCTATTCACCACGTACACCATCGGGTCTTGATCATCTTTTTCCAAGAAACCACTCTTCCATCTTTCATAGTCTCCGAGATAGTTACCGACGAAATTTGTATGGCCGCCATCTTGAATCCGCCATTTTGAATATTTTTTCAGCTCCCAGCCAATTGGATGAGGTTTCGAGTGACTTTTGTTTGAACACTCCCCACTTATCTTCGATACCCTGGCCGTGCTCCTCACCCGTCTCCGAAATCCTCAACCATCAGGTCTCTCCATATTTTTCCTCCAAATAAATTTTTGTCCTCTCTACGAAACCATCAGAAATTTTGAAAAAGAACCGTATTAAAGTCTTGCATATATTTTGTATGAAAAAATAAAAAATCCGCCATCTTGAATTTTTTTTCTATTCATCAAGTAGACCTTCGAGTCCTGATCACCCTTTTCCAAGAAACCACTCTTCCATCTTTTATAGTTTCCGAGATAGACACCGACGAAATTTGTATGGCCGCCATCTTGAATCCGCCATTTTGAAGTTTTTTTTCGGCTCTCTGCCAATTGGATAAGGTTTCGAGTGACATTTGGTTGAACACCCCCCACCTATCTTCGATACCCTGGCCAGTGCTCCTCACCCGTCTCCGAAATCCTCAATCATCAGCTCTCTCCATATTTTTGTTCCGAATGAATTTTTGTCCTCTATACGAAACCGCGAGTGAGAAAAATTTTTTTCATACAAAATTTTACAGGAGAGGTGATCAATGAGTCAGTCAGTCAGTGAATCAGCACGAGTAGCTATATATATATTAACTAGTAGGGTGCGTGGGTGCGCGGCTCGCTAAAGCGAACCGCGTGTTTTCTGTTCACTAAGTAGATCTTCGGGTCTTGATCATCTTTTTCCAAGAAACCACTCTTTCATCTTTTATGGTCTCCGAGATAGACACCGACGACATTTGTATGGCCGCCATCTTGAATCCGCCATTTTGGTATTTTTTTTTCAGCTCATTGCCAATTGGATGATGTTTCGAGTGATTTTTGTTTGGGCACCCTCAACCTATCTTCAATATCCTGGCCGTGCTCCTCACCCGTCTCCGAAATCCTCAACCATCAGCTCCCTCCATATTTTTCATCCAGATTAATTTTTGTCCTCTATACGAAACCATCAGACATTTTGGAAAGGAACATATCAAAGTCTTGCATACATTTTATATTATGATAAAACAATACATTCCGCCATCTTGATTTTTTTTTTCTATTCATTAAGTAGACCTTCGAGTCTTGATCATCTTTTTCCAAGAAACCACTCTTCCACCTTGTATAGTCTCCGAGATAGACACCGACGAAATTTGTACGGCCGCCATCTTGAATCCGCCATTTTGGATTTTTTTTCAGCTCCCTGTCAATTGGATGAGGTTTCGAATGACTTTTGTTTGAACACTCCCCACCTATCTTCGATATCCTGGCCGTGCTCCTCACCCGTCTCCGAAATCCTCAACCATCAGCTCTCTCCATATTTTTCCTCTAAATAAATTTTTGTTCTCTATACGAAACCATCAGAAATTTTGAAAAGGAGCCACATAAAGTCTTGCATATATTTTGTATGAAAAAAAAAATTCCGCCATCTTGAATTTTTTTTCTATTCATCAAGTAGACCTTCGGGTCCTGATCATCTTTTTCCAAGAAACCACTCTTCCATCTATTATAGTCTCCGAGATAGACACCGACGAAATTTGTATGGCCGCCATCTTGAATCCGCCATTTTGGAGTTTTTTTTCGGCTCTTTGCCAATTGGATGAGGTTTCGAGTGACATTTGGTTGAACACCCCCCACCTATCTTCGATACCCTGGCCGGTGCTCCTCACCCGTCTCCGAAATCCTCAATCATCAGCTCTCTCCATATTTTTCCTTCAAATGAATTTTTGTCCTCCATACGAAACCGTGAGTGAAAAAAATTTTTTTCATACAAAATTTTACAGGAGAGGTGATCAATCAGTCAGTCAGTCAGTCAGTGAATCAGCACGAGTAGCTATATATATATTAATTTTTCATCCAGATTAATTTTTGTCCTCTATACGAAACCATCAGACATTTTGGAAAGGAACATATCAAAGTCTTGCATACATTTTATATTATGATAAAACAATACATTCCGCCATCTTGATTTTTTTTTTCTATTCATTAAGTAGACCTTCGAGTCTTGATCATCTTTTTCCAAGAAACCACTCTTCCACCTTGTATAGTCTCCGAGATAGACACCGACGAAATTTGTACGGCCGCCATCTTGAATCCGCCATTTTGGATTTTTTTTCAGCTCCCTGTCAATTGGATGAGGTTTCGAATGACTTTTGTTTGAACACTCCCCACCTATCTTCGATATCCTGGCCGTGCTCCTCACCCGTCTCCGAAATCCTCAACCATCAGCTCTCTCCATATTTTTCCTCTAAATAAATTTTTGTTCTCTATACGAAACCATCAGAAATTTTGAAAAGGAGCCACATAAAGTCTTGCATATATTTTGTATGAAAAAAAAAATTCCGCCATCTTGAATTTTTTTTCTATTCATCAAGTAGACCTTCGGGTCCTGATCATCTTTTTCCAAGAAACCACTCTTCCATCTATTATAGTCTCCGAGATAGACACCGACGAAATTTGTATGGCCGCCATCTTGAATCCGCCATTTTGGAGTTTTTTTTCGGCTCTTTGCCAATTGGATGAGGTTTCGAGTGACATTTGGTTGAACACCCCCCACCTATCTTCGATACCCTGGCCGGTGCTCCTCACCCGTCTCCGAAATCCTCAATCATCAGCTCTCTCCATATTTTTCCTTCAAATGAATTTTTGTCCTCCATACGAAACCGTGAGTGAAAAAAATTTTTTTCATACAAAATTTTACAGGAGAGGTGATCAATCAGTCAGTCAGTCAGTCAGTGAATCAGCACGAGTAGCTATATATATATTAATTATGTGTCACCCCATTATATT
The DNA here is from genome assembly GCA_038048805.1 of Hipparchia sbordonii. NCBI lineage: Eukaryota > Metazoa > Arthropoda > Insecta > Lepidoptera > Nymphalidae > Hipparchia > Hipparchia sbordonii. The sequence goes on from CM076110.1 coordinate 9,644,202, forward strand.
CGATTCGATTATATCGATTCAAATTGTAATTTCTAAAAAGCAAAATTATGTTAGACAACTAGAATTAACTCAAGCTTACAGGATTCTGTAACATGTTATATTTAAGGGAAAATATCAGTATTTCTTTTACCTCATAACATTCGCAATAGTTTTTGAGACAGCCGCTTCGTTTACAATTGCATCCCTTATTGTGCCGTCGAATTATTTCAGGACCGCCTGCAGTCTTTGATTTGCCGATTTTAGGCCTGAAAAATACCCAATACATCACTTTGACCGGCTGGATCATGCGTCATGCTCGTGAACGGGTGCCACCAACGGGAATGGGTCTGCTTTGTCTGCCAGTTGACATGCGTTGGATTGTGTGTACCTACGTATGCATTTTTGAAGCTTCATTATGAAAGCACTGTATGTGTATACATAGCATAGTTTGGTTACCTATTGTAAAAAAAAATATTTTTTTTTTTTTTTGAAAAGAGCAACTGCTGAGTTTCTTACCGGCTCTTCTCAGCAGAATCTGCATTCCGAACCGGTGGTAGATTCATGACGTGTCATAAAAGCTAAAGTTGACCTACATGAAATAAATGGATTTTGAATTTGAATTTGACCAACATAAATATTATGTACTTAAACTTATAATACAGTTACTAACTTAAAGTATTAAGTATTATATTTCATAACGATATGTACAGCTGACATAATTTTTTGTTTTAATTTGATGAGTTTCGAGATAAAGACGAAAAATTATAATTTGACGGTAAGGTGGCAAATAACCTCCCGCCAAATGGCATGTCATGGAATTCCAGAAAGCAACCTCTGCCAGTATCCGGTACCTGAAAGCGTTAGGGTTCCTGTCCAGACAGCCGCGGATGGCCATCTGGCGCAGCTCCTCGTTCTCCAGGTTGTTGTGGCAGTTGACGCAGTTGCAGCAGTTGCAGAACTCGCCGTTCGCGAAGCAGTCGCAGTACAGCTTGAGGCACTGCGACTTGGTGCAGTTGCACGCCTTGCGCGGCCGGAGCCCGAGGTCTGTGGACACTACGTCTACAAATAGAAATAGAAATATTTTTTATTCAAATAAACTTTTACAAGCACTTTTGAATCGTCAATGAATCTACCACTGGTTCGGAATGCCTTTCCGCCGAGAAGAGTCAGCAAGAAACTCGGCGGTTGCTCTTTTTAAAAAAAAAAAAAAAAAATTTACAATAGTTAATAAAACTGCACACCTGCATTTTTGAAACTTCTTTGTGGAAACACTGTGTCATATGTGCATAGCATAGTTTTGTTGTTATGCACACACAACATAATAATGTTAGTAACGTATGTTACTTCCGTAAGCTACTTACGTAAAAACTTATTGGTGTAATTCTAGCCTAACACTACTCATCTACATAGTTCTAAATATATTTATAAAAAAGATCTGTGACGTAATAAATGGGATGAACAAATCGCAGGAAACGTTTCGAAGAAACGTGTAACTGACGAACGTAGCCGGATGTTTACGTCGTTCTTAGGTTTAGTTTTCACTTGTAGCATGCTTAGCGCGTCGCTTACGCCTTTCTGCGGGAAACTTCCTGTTTCCATTCTAAGACAGCTAAAGAAGAACAGATTATAGACAAGAAAATCATTTCAACATACCCGTTTCTGAGACTGTTTTTGTCAACTGAACAACACGTTCCGTATTGTTCATCGCTTCGCCGTCCATATTTATCAAATTATCCATTGGTTCCGAATCGTCCTGTATTCCACAAATGACATATTATTAATAATTATAATACATATTTGTAATATAAAAAATTATGCGAAAGTGTGAACTTTCACATAATCAATATTGACAAAGGCAAGGAGACAGATCCTGACGCAGATAAATAGGGTGATTTTTATCCTAAAGAATGAAAATTCCCATGGGATTTAAGCGTTTTTTGACATATTATACTACATACATAATAATCCTCCCGACCAATTCCGGCCACAGCGGCCCATCTCCACAGAGATTAACTATCTGCGTGGGAGATATTATAGTGCACAGATACAGGCGCACTCTCCATTCCCTCGCTCTCATAGTCCGATGGGATGAGGACTTTCTGGAGTGCTGCTGGAGAGCCAATGTGTCTTTGGTGGGATACACATGCAGAGCCATTTAAGCAGTATGTGTTCTGACTTATCATCGTCCTCGATGCATGGTATAATAAAGGGCTATAAGGTGGTACTAGGCTAGAGCGCTATAACCTACTCTTCTACAGGATCTTTGGGTTGCTGTGGCTCATACTTGGTGGGCAGCACAATGAGATGCTGCTTCTCCGACTGGCCACTTGACTCATGCTGCTCCATGCTGTTCATAGTTTTGTAAACGTTTTTGACGACCTCCCTGGCGCAGTGGTGAGCGCTGTGGTCTTATAACTGGGAGTTCTCGGGTTCGATTCCCGGCGGGGGCAATTTAGGAATTTATAATTTCTGAATTGTCTCTGGTCTGGTCTGGTGGTAGGCTTTGGCCGTGGCTAGTTACCACCCTACCGTCAAAGACGTGCCGCCAAGCCATTTAGCGTTCCGGCATGATGGCGTGTAGAAACCGATCAGGGGTATGGGTTGAATTTACACTGCTATACCCCTTCCAAGTTAGCCCGCTACCATCTTAGACTGCATCGTCACTTACCATCAGGTGAGATCGCAGTCAAGGGCTATGTTGTCATCGAATAAAAAAAACAAATAGAAAAAACATGACTATTTACCAATCTGCTCCGCTCATCTACACTATCCTCGGGTTGCTGCAGCTCATACTTGGTGGGCAGCATGATGAGATGTTGCTCCTCCGAGTGGTTACTCGACTCATTCTGATCCATGCTGTCCATGCTATTGTCTTGCGCCGGACTCTGTCGGTCATGAGAATAACTATCTTACCGGATTCAATGTTTGAAAAGTGTAGAAACCCCTGTGAGTTCGAGTATAGGTTTTTAAAAGAATTGGTAGATTTACCATTAAACAATGTATCAAAAAAAAAAAATTAATGAATTCCTTAATTAACAACAAAGTTGTATGGGTATAAGCAATCAACTGTTATTTTTAAGAGAGTAATTGCATCAGAATCTGCTAACTGAAGTAGAAAGTTGGCATACATGAATTTTTTTTTTTTTTTTAAAAAGAATATTAGCCAACTTGAAGTTGACTAATATCCTCCTATCCCCTCCCAATAAGCGAAAAGCTTGTGCTAGGAGTGGGTACGACAATAGTGCAACGGGTGGGATTCGAACCTGCGACCATTCAGTTTTCAGTCCGCACCTTTAACCGTTGGGCTATTGAGGCTTTCAAATTTTTTCAAATTAAGGACGGGATTTCGCAAAGAGTAGGTATAAAAACGCACTTCTACACATGCACCGTTCACACGCACACACAGGCGCGGGCAAGCTGCGTTAAAAATGAGTGAATTAACTTGTTTTGATACTTGGATATAAATTGTTTATGTTTTATTTTTTTATTTTTTATTTTCGTCCGGACTTGCTGTACACTAAGTTAGACTTAGATTTAGTCTTAGTCTTAGACTTAGATTTAGACTTTTTTAAGCCACTGGGAAATGCATTAGACTAATACTAAGTCTCTTTAAGTCTAAGCCTAAGTCTAACACTAAGACTAAGACTTAGACTTAGTCTTAGACTTAGACTAAGACTAAGTCTCTTTAAGTCTGAGTCTAAGTCTAAGCTAAGTCTAAGTCTAACACTAAGACTAAGACTGAGTAGACTAGACTTAGACTGAGTATTAGTCTAAGACTTAGTCTTAGTGTTAGACTTAGGCTTAGATTTGAACTCAGACTTAGTCTAAGTCTAAGTTTAATTCTAAATCTAAGTCTAAGTTGAGCAAACCAAATTGATAATATATTTTGAAAAGAAGAAACTAAGTACTAGGTACCTATGGTACCTTTAATATAATAGCATTATTTTATTATTTGATAGAATTTCGAAATTTCTTGCAAAGTTACATTCCCCGAATGTAGTACTGACCTGCATGTATACCTCGAAAACTTCTATTGGAACTCCTAGATCTTTAGAGTTAGTTGTATTGAGTTTGGGCTCGTTTTGTAAGTTATGATGAGATCTTACCACTGGCCTTATTGGAGTGACCTGATGGTATACTTCGAAGACTACTACTGGATCTTCTAGACAGCTACAGCTAGTTATATCGAGTTTGGGCTCGTTTTGTAAGTAATGATGAGATCTTACCACTGGACTTGTTGGAGTGACTTGGTGGTATACCTCGAAGACTTCTATTGGAACTCCTAGATCTTTACAGCTAGTTATATCGAGTTTGGGCTCGTTTTGTAAGTTATGATGAGATCTTACCACTGGACTTGTTGGAGTGACCTGATGGTATACTTCAAAGACTACTACTGGATCTTCTAGACGGCTACAGCTAGTTATATCGAGTTTGGGCTCGTTTTGTAAGTAATGATGAGATCTTACCACTGGACTTGTTGGAGTGACTTGGTGGTATACCTCGAAGACTTCTATTGGAACTCCTAGATCTTTACAGCTAGTTATATCGAGTTTGGGCTCGTTTTGTAAGTTATGATGAGATCTTACCACTGGACTTGTTGGAGTGACCTGATGGTATACTTCGAAGACTACTACTGGATCTTCTAGACAGCTACAGCTAGTTATATCGAGTTTGGGCTTGTTTTGTAAGTAATGATGAGATCTTACCACTGGACTTGTTGGAGTGACCTGATGGTATACTTCGAAGACTATACTACTGGATCTTCTAGACAGCTACAGCTAGTTATATCGAGTTTGGGCTCGTTTTGTAAGTAATGATGAGATCTTACCACTGGACTTGTTGGAGTGACTTGGTGGTATACCTCGAAGACTTCTATTGGAACTCCTAGATCTTTACAGCTAGTTATATCGAGTTTGGGCTCGTTTTGTAAGTAATGATGAGATCTTACCACTGGACTTGTTGGAGTGACTTGGTGGTATACCTCGAAGACTTCTATTGGAACTCCTAGATCTTTACAGCTAGTTATATCGAGTTTGGGCTCGTTTTGTAAGTTATGATGAGATCTTACCACTGGACTTGTTGGAGTGACCTGATGGTATACTTCAAAGACTACTACTGGATCTTCTAGACGGCTACAGCTAGTTATATCGAGTTTGGGCTCGTTTTGTAAGTAATGATGAGATTTTACCACTGGACTTGTTGGAGTGACCTGATGGTATACCTCGAAGACTTCTATTGGAACTCCTAGATCTAATCATCATAACTTACAAAACGAGCCCAAACTCAATACAACTAACTCTAAAGATCTAGGAGTTCCAATAGAAGTCTTCGAGGTATACCATCAGGTCACTCCAACAAGTCCAGTGGTAAGATCTCATCATAACTTACAAAACGAGCCCAAACACGATATAACTAGCTGTAAAGATCTAGGAGTTCCAATAGAAGTCTTCGAGGTATACCACCAAGTCACTCCAACAAGTCCAGTGGTAAGATCTCATCGTTACTTACAAAACGAGCCCAAATTCGATATAACTAGCTGTAGCCGTCTAGAAGATCCAGTAGTAGTCTTCGAAGTATACCATCAGGTCACTCCAACAAGTCCAGTGGTAAGATCTCATCATTACTTACAAAACGAGCCCAAACTCGATATAACTAGCTGTAGCCGTCTAGAAGATCCAGTAGTAGTCTTCGAAGTATACCATCAGGTCACTCCAACAAGTCTAGTGGTAAGATCTCATCATTACTTACAAAACGAGCCCAAACTCGATATAACTAGCTGTAGCCGTCTAGAAGATCCAGTAGTAGTCTTCGAAGTATACCATCAGGTCACTCCAACAAGTCCAGCGGTAAGATCTCATCATTAGTTACAAAACGAGCCCAAACTCGATATAACTAGCTGTAGCCGTCTAGAAGATCCAGTAGTAGTCTTCGAAGTATACCATCAGGTCATTCCAACAAGTTCAGTGGTAAGATCTCATCATAACTTACAAAACGAGCCCAAACTCGATATAACTAGCTGTAAAGATCTAGGAGTTCCAATAGAAGTCTTCGAGGTATACCACCAAGTCACTCCAACAAGTCCAGTGGTAAGATCTCATCGTTACTTACAAAACGAGCCCAAATTCGATATAACTAGCTGTAGCCGTCTAGAAGATCCAGTAGTAGTCTTCGAAGTATACCATCAGGTCACTCCAACAAGTCCAGTGGTAAGATCTCATCATTACTTACAAAACGAGCCCAAACTCGATATAACTAACTCTAAAGATCTAGGAGTTCCAATAGAAGTCTTCGAAGTATACCATCAGGTCACTCCAACAAGTCCAGTGGTAAGATCTCATCGTTACTTACAAAACGAGCCCAAATTCGATATAACTAGCTGTAGCCGTCTAGAAAATCCAGTAGTAGTCTTCGAAGTATACCATCAGGTCACTCCAACAAGTCCAGTGGTAAGATCTCATCATTACTTACAAAACGAGCCCAAACTCGATATAACTAGCTGTAGCCGTCTAGAAGATCCAGTAGTAGTCTTCGAAGTATACCATCAGGTCACTCTAACAAGTCCAGTGGTAAGATCTCATCATAACTTACAAAACGAGCCCAAACTCGATATAACTAGCTGTAAAGATCTAGGAGTTCCAATAGAAGTCTTCGAGGTATACCACCAAGTCACTCCAACAAGTCCAGTGGTAAGATCTCATCATTACTTACAAAACGAGCCCAAACTCGATATAACTAGCTGTAGCCGTCTAGAAGATCCAGTAGTAGTCTTCGAAGTATACCATCAGGTCACTCCAACAAGTCCAGCGGTAAGATCTCATCATTACTTACAAAACGAGCCCAAATTCGATATAACTAGCTGTAGCCGTCTAGAAAATCCAGTAGTAGTCTTCGAAGTATACCATCAGGTCACTCCAACAAGTCTAGTGGTAAGATCTCATCATTACTTACAAAACGAGCCCAAACTCGATATAACTAGCTGTAGCCGTCTAGAAGATCCAGTAGTAGTCTTCGAAGTATACCATCAGGTCACTCCAACAAGTCCAGCGGTAAGATCTCATCATTACTTACAAAACGAGCCCAAACTCGATATAACTAGCTGTAGCCGTCTAGAAGATCCAGTAGTAGTCTTCGAAGTATACCATTAGGTCATTCCAACAAGTTCAGTGGTAAGATCTCATCATAACTTACAAAACGAGCCCAAACTCGATATAACTAACTCTAAAGATCTAGGAGTTCCAATAGAAGTCTTCGAAGTATACCATCAGGTCACTCCAACAAGTCCAGTGGTAAGATATCATCATTACTTACAAAACGAGCCCAAACTCGATATAACTAGCTGTAAAGATCTAGGAGTTCCAATAGAAGTCTTCGAGGTATACCACCAAGTCACTCCAACAAGTCCAGTGGTAAGATCTCATCATTACTTACAAAACGAGCCCAAACTCGATATAACTAGCTGTAGCCGTCTAGAAGATCCAGTAGTAGTCTTCGAAGTATACCATCAGGTCACTCTAACAAGTCCAGTGGTAAGATCTCATCATAACTTACAAAACGAGCCCAAACTCGATACAACTAACTCTAAAGATCTAGGAGTTCCAATAGAAGTTTTCGAGGTATACATGCAGGTCAGTACTACATTCGGGGAATATAACTTTACAAGAAATTTCGAAATTCTATCAAATAATAAAATAATGCTATTATATTGAAGGTACCATAGGTACCTAGTACTTAGTTTCTTACCTTTCTTTTCAAAATATAAAAAGTATCAATTTGGTTTGCTATGAACTATTTCGTGTTCGTACAGCGATGTTTTTCGATACCAGCATCTGCTTACAACCAGCGCAGCCTCCACTCAGAAAGGCGGTCAAACGCCGACTGATTGATATTTGAATTTCGAATTTTGAAATGAAATCAAACCATTGACCGAGTAAAATCAAAATAAGCCTTATTGCACACTATTTTAAGGTTCGGTTTAAACGAAAATATGTGAAAAAAGTACACGCGATGCTATATTTTATTTTTTATACTATTTGTAATATTTTTGATATTTTTCTCTCCAAGATTTTGAGTTGAACATATCTGCTAACAGATAGTATTTTTTAATTACATAAAACGGGTATATTATATACAAGAAATGTACCTAAAGTCACCCCAAAATCGTGAATTTTGTGTGAAGAGGTGACGGGAAATAATTTTTATAGTACTAAAAATTGAGATTTTGAACAAAATCAACTCCCAAGATTTGGAGATTAAGGACCAATCTATGTGTAGCAATTTTTATTTCCATCTTATTTGGTTTAACTTAGTCACAATATGTACCGAAAGTCACCCGATATGCGGAAACGCACTCTTAAACAATTTGAATTTGATATCCGACAAATAATTAATTGATTGGAAAGCAAATTAATTTGAATTGAATTTCACTTCTTAGCCACCTATTGTACTCTGTTTTGTTTACTTTTGTGTTATGTGTTGTTTTTATTATTTTTTGGTTCATATTCATTACATTTTAAATAAATAACTTGAATTTGGAAAGATTAAGGAACCTAGCTTTTCAAAATTAATTAAAATTTTGAAAAGCTAGTTTTTGTTCGAAACTCACATGCTGCTGCTTGTACTCAATCTCAACCTCGTTCACGCTCAAATCCTCCGACACGGCGTGCTCGATGAGTTGCCGCAACGCCGCCTTCGAATCGACTTCTTCCTCAGCTTCCTCAACCTCCTCATTGGCTTCAGGTTCCTCCTCCAATAGGGTTTTGATCTCCGGTAGAATGGTTTCACTAGTCGTTATGGGAACAGGCGACAATGGGGCTAATAGACTTTGCGATGGTCTTCCGGGTAACTAAAACACAATCACAAAGACTGATGGATTTTGTGATCGCGAGAGAAATTCTTTGCTTGTGAGCCGTTCCTAAGATAAGCCAGGACAGACAGACAAACAAAAGATTTTTAAAAGGTATTTTTGAATGATGCTATTTTTTAAGTAATCCGATAAATAAAATATGTATAAAATATGGATTACAATGCAAATTCAATTACAGTGATTGAATTAATAAGGCTAATTCTGATGTACACAATTTTCCACCATAAACCTAAATTGACGGGTCAAAATCTAGTGAGCTTTCCTTTTCCGCTGCAGGAAGTATTATGAAAGTATTATGAAGTATTATTATTAGTAAGAGATTGAGTAGGTATAACAGAATTAGCTACATTAATAAATCCTAGTCATGCAATGAGAGAAGCAGTATATTTTTCGTTCGAAAATCAATTAACTAAAATCAATCAATTAACTTTTCCATACATAACCATAGAGAATCATTCCTTACTAATTTATTAATGCGGAAGTGTATTTATGTATTTATTATTTGTAAGTTAGTTTGTCATTCAATCCCGCAGGGAGGGGTCCCGCAGGAATTTCAGAAACCTAATTCCACGCGAATGAAGTCGCGGGCAAAAGCTCGTTTATGAAAATTATTTAGTTTTATAATTAAAATGTATATAAAAAGTATTATTACCGTAGCCGCTTGAGTGGTTTTCGGTACAACCGGTGCTATCCTCACAAGTTTATGTTGGGGCTTTGGCGCCGCTGCAGAGATAAACCAAAACTTTACGCCCTTTCATATATAAACAACTTTTCACAATAATAATTCTAAACTGACATTCAATTGACTTAAAATATTTAAAAATGTTCCAAAGTCCGAAATTCCAAAACTCTCAATTAAAATTATTTCAAATACGAAAAACAATATTCTTTTTACGAATGAATCTGTCACACAACGTTTAAATATTTGAATTTTATCTTCCATTTTTAGATTTATAGATTCATAATTTTTTTTGACAACAACAAGCACATTTTCTATGAGGTCACTTTAAAAGGGGTAATTTTCCCAGCCATTTTCCATATTGAACGGGGAGTTGGCCTCAGAACCTGTTATTTTTCAATCGGTTTCTACAGCGTCAATTACCTAGTTATTAAATTAGTCCACCTCAATTACTATGCGAAATTTTTTATGAAGTTTGCTTTGAGAAAAGTATTCTAAAATTCAATTAAAATTTGGATTTCTACAGATTATAAAATTCGGGATTTACATTAAATTTTAAAAATAATATAATGTCAATGTGTGTGAAAATAATAATTACGTACTCGTACTTGTGTTTGCGTTGCTCGGGATGACGAGTGAGGGTGGTTGTCCGGCTGTCATTTTTTCTGCTGTCATCTGAATTATATTACCTGTCAAATATAAAATGCAATTTCATGTAATTTTTTAACAATAATTTAATAGTAGATTGTTACACAAGGGACTTAAGTAAGCTATTACAGAACAAGATCCAATTTGGCGCCAGTGCGAGCGCAGCTCGCATAGGGCGCTAATGGATCGCGTGCACCCGAGATATTTAGTCACACGAGCGAGCGCAGCGAGCGAGGGTGAATATAGTTCGAGGGTTTAATAGCTACTTGCAACCGAGGTAAGCATTCTACTTTATATCATTCTTGCGAGGTAACTTTGGACTTATCCGGCAAAAGGTTTTGCATCATTTGTTCTGCTTCAAGCAAAATCAGGCTCTCCTCATTTTTCATCATCTGATGAAGTGCTTGACATTGTTGTAAATAACTTAAATCCCTTTACGAACAAACTTCACAAACTTTCAGATCAAATGAAATGCCGCCATTTCCATTTTTTTTTTTTCGTAAATAGTTTTCCATTTTTTTTACGGCTCTGAGTTCCAAGGAGTTTTGCATAGTTTGAAATGTATGGAAATTAAATGCCGCCATGTTCAGTGTTTTTTTTTTTCAGTAAAAAGTTTTCTTACCATTTTATAAGAAAAGAGATTGTTTACCAAGGAGTTTTGCATAGCTTGAACTGTAATGTGAACATTACAATTAAAGCATAGTGCGACGTAATGTTGCCTTGAATTGCAAACACCAACTTACAAGGAGACTTTCCACCATAGTAATCCCTAGTTACTGAGCAAGTATGATATAAAAATAATTGTTTTACTTACAGAGTTCCCAGGAGCCTTTAATCTATTCAAGTAGTGTTAGTTATGTTCAAGGTAATTTTTTGCGAACTAAAGAAATTAGGTTTATCACAATGTTAATATAGTTGTAATATGCTTAACGGTTATATACCACGATGTACCTATTGTATTTAATGTTTCGGTTGTACATATACAATTAGGTCAAAATATCGAAAAATATTACGTAATCTGTTCACAAAGAGAACCTTCGTGGGATTGGAGGGCGCTGATGTGCTTTTTTTTTTTTTAGCTCGCAATACAATAGTGCAATAAATAGCGATATATGATAATGGTATGTAATTTACACCTCACCACGCCACGAATAATAGTGTGAATATATTTTTTTGGAGTTCCTCATCCAATAAACGTAGTGTTGTCCCAAGATCGTAGACCGACGTTTTTTAGTTAAAATAAAATAAATGAATGAATGAAACACTTTTATTGTACACCACACATAATATGTCAATTTTTTTTGACTACCTCCCTGGCGCAGTGGTGAGCGTTGTGGTCTCATAACTGGGAGGTCTCGGGTTCGATTCCCGGCGGGGGCAATTTAGGAATTTATAATTTCTAAACTGTCTCTGGTCTGGTCTGGTGGGAGGCTTTGGCCGTGGCTAGTTACCACCCTACCGTCAAAGACGTGCCGCCAAGCGATTTAGCGTTCCGGCACGATGGCGTGTAGAAACCGATTAGGGGTATGGGTTGAATTTACACTGCTATACCCCTTCCAAGTTAGCTCGCTACCATCTTAGACTGCATCGTCACTTACCATCAGGTGAGATCGCAGTCAAGGGCTATCTTGTCATCGAATAAAAAAAAAAAAAATATATAAGAATAGACACAATGAGCTAAATAAATAGTAAATAAAAATATCTTACCCTTACTGTCGGTAAGTACAAATGTTTTGGAGTTTAGCGTAACAGTCTTGGGTGCAGGTTTAGGCGCCGCCGGCGTAGGGTTTGTATAGAGCCGAACATATTGAACCTAGAACAAATTTTTCATATGGTTTTATTTATCACTTTTTTGGTGTATATTCGTAAGATGCTTAATAACGTATTTTATAAAAAAAAAATGTATGTCACCATCTTGAATTGAAGACAAGGTTATTGTAAAATTTTAACTTGTTTTATTATTTTGTATTCTTACAAGACAATTGACGTTATTATATATGAAAAACAAAAAATTAAATAATTTTCAATAATGTAGAGAATAACGAATGACATAAAAGTATATGAATGGCATTCTGAACCTGTGGTAGATTCACTTGACAATTCAAAAGTACTTTGTAAGTTTATTTCAATATAAAACTTTGTATTCTATTCACTTACACCTTTGCCAGGCACTCTGATCTGATGTAGTTGGAACTTCTGCTTCTCGATCACTATGGTGCCGTCATTTGACACCTGCAACAAAATGCTGAGTTAAGCTGATAGATTAGCCATGTTTTGGTTAGAAGATCGCAATCACCTCTACTGTGGGATTGTATAAATATGATTGAAATGAAAATATTCTTTATTGTAGACCAAAGAATAAAAAGCTTACATAACTAATACACAAGTAAACAACATATTGTATACTAGCTGTAGCGCGCGACTTCGTCCGCGTCAATTTCTGTTATTATGATCGCGATTAAGAAGTTTTTAAAAGAATATATTTTAACATTTTTCACTGATGCTTCGTTCCTATTAGTCGCAGTGTGATGTTATATAGCCTTTCTCGATAAATGGACTATCCAACACAAAAATAATTTTTCAATTCGAGCCAGTAGTTCCTGAGATTAGCGCGTTCAAACAAACAAACTCTTCAGTTTTATATATTAGTATAGATTGTACAGAGAGCAATAAGCGGCCCTATCGCTAAAATGCGATCTCTTTCAGACAACCCATGGTAAGAGAAGAAATTTCCACATGTGCAATCAGCTTAAAATTTTGCAATTTACCTTTACCAAAAATGAAATCTTACCTCAGTTTTAGGTGGAGCAGTTGGTTTTATAACAACATTTTTTGTTGTGTTCGATAACAGTACTTTGTTCTTTACAGGACCGCCACTCACAGGGACTGTAAAAGAAATAAAACTTGAATACTTTAAATGTATTATAGTACGTATATCTCACGAAGTTACGGGCGCTTTGCTTGTGGTTACGTCTTGTACATTGCGTAAGTGTGCGTGCTTGTCAGGAGCCTAGGTGAGAGCGGTCAGGCGCGAGCAAGCTCTCGCTCACACTTATAAATATACGATATACATACAACCATGAGCCACGAGCCCTCGGCAATTGAAAGAACTATACAATATTGTATACTGTGTATACAATATTGTATATGTACTGTGTGTATTGTATTACGCTATACCTTGCTACACTGGGACAATGCGACAAAACGCTGAATGGTCTAGCGTAAATTACTTTATTCAGTGCCATACTGCAATTCTATGAACATGTCCAATATTTGTATCTGTTTAAATGGCTTTAAATCTATTGTGATAAGTTCAAAAGAAATTGCAGTAAATGAGTTTGACTTTGTATTAAAGAAAGTATATTTTGGAATTTTGACCCCTTAAATAGGAAATCCCGTATATTAGGGGCCAAATATAAATAAAAATATCACAAACCCAGCGTTGGAGCAGGCACTAACTTTGCAGTCGGTGATTTAATGGTTATAATTTCTTGTTTCTTTGTCAACTTTACTAAACCTTGCTTCGCTGGTGTTGCCATAAGTACCTGAAAAAAGAAAAATTTGGAGTGTATTATAAGTCTGTTATAATTTCTCCAAGAGCAGAAAAAATAGAAAAAAAAAATGGACAGTATAAAAAGCAAATGAGTACTTTTAGCAGTCATACAAGGTAGGCAAACCTGTAATTACCCTCCCACGAGAAAGAAGAAATCTTTTTTGAGATTATCATTGAAGGTTTCAGTCGTTTAATGAATATTATACTTGAATATAACCATCCATTTTTTATTTAAATACTCTATAATTGTATTATTTATTAATGAACTAAAACCCGAAATTTTCGTGGTATATCCAAAATTCGCAAAACGCACAACATTCGTTTTAAAAAAATATGTATGACGTAACAAAATATAAACAACACAATACAAGTCAGGCGCTCCTATTGGTTAGATTCAAGCGCGTGACGTCAGCGACCGTGTTTGAAACATGGCGGCGTTTAAATCGTCCGAATCGAATGGCAAAGTGCCATTCGTTGAAAATGTAGTTTTGTTCAAAATTGCTATTAGTGATACATTTTCTATATTAAAATAAATTACATACCTACAAAATATAACGCATTTTCACGAATTTTTCAAGTAAGGAGTAAATCTACATATTTTTAATAGGCATGTAATTAAACGAGCTTCTATTTAATACCATTATTGGCTTCTAAATTACTAAGTCAGCTTCAACTAGTGAGCCTCTAAAAAATATAATTTTAGCATCTATATTTATAACTTAGCTTCAAACCGTGAACTCCTAAAATACTTAAATATTAGCATCAAATAATACACCAAATCTTCAACCACATTTTTTTTTAATTTTTTTTTTGTGAGAAAAATGAAATAAAAAAATGTTTCTAACTAAATAAAAAAACGTTTTTTTTTGATAAAATGAAATAAAAAAAATGATTGTTTTTAAATTTAACTCAAGATAAATACCTACACATAACATTATAACATTTTTGAAAAAAAAAATCAATTTTTTTTTTCAGCTTTTTTTTTTAGTTTTAGGTAGGTTTACGATCCCAACAGAACCTAAGTGCCCGGCCTTCGGCCGGGCACCTGAATATTCATGTATAACCCTAACCTAACCTAACTTTAGTTTAAAGAAAAAATTATACAAAAATAATTGCAATATTAACACACTAACAACAGAACAACAAAAAAAACAAATGTATGTTTTGAATGGCGCTCTCTGATTGGTGCAAATAGCCATAACCAACGAGATAGTGCAAATTGCCAGTCGCATCCGTCTCACTCGCACCAACGAGATCGTGCAAATGGCCAGTCGTATCCATCTCACTCGCACCAAATCGTGCAGTGGCAGTGGACAATAATAAAAATAGTGGCTCTTTATTTGATGCTTTCTTTGGAATATTTTGTGGCCATTGTGAAGAAGCCGAGTTAGTATATTAGAAGCTTCATCATTTTCCCGTTGCTGAGTTATTAAATTAGAAGCTAGGTTTTGATGCCAAAAAATAAATTTTTCATTACTCATACACGGAAAGTAGGTCTGAAGTTGCCTGAGAAGCGGGTTGAAAGTAATACTTTTCAGCCCTAGGGAGAATCGTTTTCAACTGACAGCTGTCAAATAATTAAAAAAAACTAGTTGTCACATTTTTATTGGAATTCAAATGAAACACGACATACCCGAGTGCATCCATAGACAAGAAGAAAGATAGACTTTATTCATAAAGTAAAGACAACTGATTCATAGACATGTAAAATAAAGTTCACTCAATTTTCTTTAGCTAATTTCTATTTTTATTTTGACTTTCCTTATATTCGTAATGAAAAGCACAGTGTTTACCTCGGGATAAAGACTTATTTAGTCCCTCGAACTATAGGCCCCCTCGCTACGCTCGGGCGCCAAACCCCGTCTCGGGACTAAATAAGTTACTTTCATCCCTAAGGTAACAATGTACTATTGTTGGTCGACTTATTATATCCCTTTTTAATATACCTTGTTTCCTAAAGCGATGGGCATAGCCTTTGGCGGTAGGGCAACTAATCGAGGCTGACCGTCGGATTTCGCGCTGCCCGCCGGCAATATTTTAGTGATGACTGCAGGCTGGTTCGACATGTCTATGTTTGACTTACCTGCAACAATGTTGGTTGATTGTTGGTGTTACATCAAACAAAGCAATGGTTCTATAAATAAAAAGGTGCTAGGCAAATAGCGATTATCTTGGAAAGTTATGATTAACTTGATATTACACTATCCAGTATTATCTTTTACCCACAGCTTTATTCCCACCGTCTGTTATAAGTAATTCACAGAGATGATTCCTATGCAAAATTACCAATTTTAATTTTTTCGATTTTTCAGCTGCTTTTTTTATTGGTTTTTCAGTCAGTGTTTTAACATTTACTATTATAAATTTAAGTATTATTTATAAGTTTTGTCAAAATTGTATTATTTTCAACATTGCTATGGAATAAATAAATAAATTACAGAAACTGAATATAGATGTTAAGCGTGTAAATATTTATTACCTTGGACTGTGAATAATTTAGTCACCAAAGGCTTTGTTTGAGTAGTGCTAACATTTTTGGCCGCTATCAATTGTGCCTGAAAAATGATATTCATTAAAAAATGTATTTTTTATTTATTAGGCTAATTTTACAATAATTGTATAAAAGGAGAAGTGAAGAAGTAAAATCAAGATTACCTGATCGGAGTCTGCTCTAATGTACTGTATGTTGGGCACGGTACCCGTGGAAGACACTAGTTTTATCTTCTGAGATCCAGAAGGCATCATTATTAACTGCTTTCCCATTTGTGCTGTAATAAAGTTTTTACTATGCATACTCTTATTTCCTTAAATCAAGATCTCAGCTAAGGAATTTAAATTGTGATTAGTTTTGTATATAAATAAATATTATTAGCAGGGAGCCGCTGGATCCAGGCGGCGCGAGATCGAGGCTTGCGGAGGAGACTTATGTCCAGCAGTGGACGTCAGTTAGTTGATAAAGAAGAAGAAGATAAATAAATATTTACCTAGTACAGTACTTGGCTTAGTAGTGCCTGGCACAACATTAGATATGGACACTTTCTTCACCAGACTTTGCCCACGGTTGGAGGCCATGTTCAATGGCTTTGGAGCTATGGCCAGCTGTTTGGGCTGTCCATATGACTTCATTGTCACCAACTTGGGGGGTTTGGGAGCGATTGCCACTTGCCTTGGTACAGATGCTAGGGCTGTATCGGACTTTTTAGCTATTGATCGTGCTGCTGGCATATTCTGAAATATTATAAATGGTTAAGAAAATCTGATTCAATTTGATTTTCTCAAATAACTTTTATTGCAGAAACAACTTTAACGGATGACAAAACGCTGCACATTTCAAATCAATTCAGATAAAATTTTAAAAAACCATACTTTAACACAAATCTAGTTTCATTGTTGTGTTAAATAGTACTTAAATTACAATACATAAATTAATCTGTTTCGAATTTCTCTATGTGACCAACAAGACTTTGGTAAAAGGCTGGTTCTTTAAAGTCTAGTTTGATCTTTACATGGCTCAACGAGTTGCAAAACTGGCAATGAACAGATTGTCCAAAGAATCGATAAATATTGAAGTCCCAAAGGGCTTTCTTATCAAATACCATATATGCTGAAACCGCCAAAGGTGGACTATCAACATCAAACATACAGAAACATTTGCAGTTTCAAACATATCTGTTCACAGAATTTTGCTGGGTCTTCTCAACAGAATCTACTTCCTGAACCGATAATAGAGTTGTGACTACTTGGCTTACGTGAAATGTTATTTTAATTTTGAATATTAAAAGGAATTTAGGAATACAACATAGAAAGTATGAATTCCTTACCTTAACAGCAATGAGTTTAGGCGGCAAAATCTCAGTTTTACCCGTGGCCATAATTTGTGGTTGGAACTGCATGTCTATCATTGTGTCGGAATGAGACGTTAATACATTATGTTGCTGGAATAAGAATTCAATTTTAGAGGAAACTTTACAACCTTGGCTCACTGAATCCGAACAATATGTACATAGTCAAATCAAATCCAAGTTTAGTGTTGGTTCGTAAAATTATGAGCAGAAACTTACTACAACATATTACGATTCATTACATACCGCTTGCTGACAGACTGATACCAGATAACAGAGGCTTAGTTAGGAACGATAGGGTCATGTTGGCACCCTTTGGGTATAGGACCGTAACAGTGATTTTCAAAAGAATAAAAAATTAACAACACATTAGAAATTAAACACTTACATTAGACTCAACAGTTGTAGTCAATCCAGTGGTTTGGTCGCTCTGCACAGAATATTCTTGCAGGGTAAACTGGTCCCCCATGAACTCTGAAACTTGACATAGATACATTACAAGAAGCTAAAGGCAAAATAAGTAAAATTTATCATGTTAATCACAGGGATATGGCAACTTATGTAATTTTTATCAAATTTAGAAGGTATTGGCAATAATTGCTAGAAGTTGATGACACTTAAACCATATTTACAATGTCTTAAGTATTTGAAATTTTAACTTGAACCCATAGCAAGAAAACCCATTGAGTAATTTATTAAAGCTAATTACAGTACCTATCTTTGCCCATCATGCAGGACATTAAAATATTTTGGTTTTAGGACTCTGTATCAGCTTGTATTACACTATCTGGGATAAAGAATGGATTAATAACACTCAATAATATAATTTAAGTTAGACTACACTTTATTTACCTACCTATAATTTCTTCGTTGGCAGTATCCATGAGTATTGGTTGTTCTTCAGTATGTTCAAATTCCATAGGAATACTCTCTTCATGTGGTCCTGGTTCGAGTGACATGCCTGCTTCACTCACAACTATGTCTTCGGGTTGCTCAAAGTCAACCTTACAAAATACAAACATGCATACCTTAATATGTTACTATTCAGGTGGATTTTAGACCTTGAAGTGTCTTATGAATAAATAAATAGGTAAAGATTAATTATTAAATCTTCTTTTAAGGTGTGAAAGATTGAATAACATAAAAATAAAAAGTTGATTTACTGCACTCACTCCCATTGCACTCTCCAGGTTTAATGAGTCTTCCAAATTGTGATCCATATTGAATATATGATGTATACTCCAGTTTATAAATTCCCAAAGATCTTTTTCACAATATTTATTGAGAAATTATCACCAAAAACACAAAACTTTTGAGTTCAAAAGAGGCCGCCATTTTAACTTGTCAAATAAAACCACCGTTCGCCACGGTTAAAAACAAATTGTCTCAAATACGAAAAATCATAAACTCACAAAATTGAAACCGTAATGCATTTATGTTTGAATAATCATATGTCATGCGTTTTGATTTAAAACTACATTAATTGAATACAAATTAGATGATAAATAATACAAAAGTT
Source organism: Hipparchia sbordonii (assembly GCA_038048805.1). Taxonomy (NCBI): domain Eukaryota; kingdom Metazoa; phylum Arthropoda; class Insecta; order Lepidoptera; family Nymphalidae; genus Hipparchia; species Hipparchia sbordonii. The sequence goes on from CM076110.1 coordinate 9,663,285, forward strand.
GCTTAAAAAATTATGGCGCTTGATTTGATTTTTGTAAAAATGACAGAAACTATGTACCAACCTAAAAAAAATTTAAAGCATTAATTATTTTGCTCAAAGATTAGGTAGGTACAAGGTAGGTACCTATGCCATAGAATCTGCAATCGTGTAGGTACGTTGTAGATACCTAGGTAGGTAGTTGATCTCTGATCTATCTATATATTTACTGTTTGTCTCTGATCAATAGTAATCTGTGGGTTTCAGCCAAGGTTTTAGGTTGGTTTCAGGAAATAAAAAATAAAATGAAAATCAGTGGTTAAAAACTTAAAATAGAAAATAAAAATTTATTTCTAAAGTACATTAGTTAACTAGTCAATAATAATGCCGCTTAATCTAGCAGGCGTTCGCCAATATTTAAGTGAGTTAAGGATTTGGGGTGGTTTACATAAAGATCAGGCTGAAAAGTAAGTACTCAATCAAGACTTCCTAAACAATAATAATTTAGGAAATCTTATTCTTTTAATAATCTATTTATATTATTTAAGGTATCGGAATGTATTACGTGAAATTCTTAAAAACCCCGAGGCAGAAATAGCTGAATGTTTGAAAGCTTTTGTGGAAGCAAGTAAGTGTTTTGTATGTATAATAATTCAAACATTTGAGTGTGTCGTGTTGATTTTATTAATATTTAACAGCTTTCTTTAGCCAGTCGCCTACATTTTGAACTATTTACTCAAGATTTTATTATTTAACTTTCTAAAGAACAACACTTGAATACATCAAAATTTAATTAATTCGAATTAGGAGACTGAATACTGCCAAGAAAACTGGTGGTTATATTCCACTTCTATGTGGCATTGAAGTGTGATTATTATTTTTCTGCAAAAGTATATTTTACATTTCAGTTGTAAATGAAAATGTAAGCCTGGTAATATCTCGGCAGCTCCTCACAGAGGTCAGCACCCATTTGGCTGTGCTCCCAGACAGTGTATCACAGGAAGTGTCACACTTTGCTCTAGATGTGATACAGCCAAGAGTTATATCATTTGAGGAACAGGTGAACAATTATAATAAAATATAATATCTTCTTTATATCCAGAGATGGTAGCTAGGTATATGCTTACTTATTCACTTCCCTTTGCCACCATTTGTGGGATAGCCTCTTCTACAATTTTCCTTCAGATTATTTTATACTTTGGCACTGTTTTCTAGCCCCTTTTAGCCTTTGCCGTAATATCCATTTTATCATCACCTAACCCTATTACTTTTCTACATCTTTCCAATAGATATGTGTGTGTGTGTGTGTGTGTAATAACAAAGGCACTAATTCTGTTATCTTGTTTACATAGTTTAGGTATGGCTTTTTTTGCCAAACTACGTGTACATAATGTACATAATGTATTCTAAGTATCTACACAATTTAGACTGAACTTAATGCAAGTAAAAATAGTGCTATCTTTACCACAAAATATCCTCCAGAAAGGGATAACATTACAATTAGAACTACAAAATTAGTTTTGAGATATTGTAATATATGATAATGAGTTGAAAAAGTTGAATAATGTTATTTATAATTGCAGGTTGCAAGTATCAGACAGCATCTGGCAGATATTTATGAGCGCAATCAAAACTGGAAGGAGGCTGCAAATGTGCTTGTTGGTATCCCACTAGAGACAGGACAGAAGTATGAACTCTTTAATAATCATTTTCTTTTTTACAAGCATCTTTGACCAATGAGAGAAATGAGAATGATTTAGTCCATAGTCCGTCATGCTGACCAAATGCGAATGTCAGACTTCACAATACCTTTGAGAATATGGAGACCTCAAGCTTGCAGGTCTTCACACATTGTTTGCCTTTACTAATAATTACTATTTGAGGAAGTAATATTTAATAACATACCTCCAAATAAATGATGATTCTTTATTGTTTTAGTAATACAAAAGTTTAGGTAAATGTTAATATATATTTTTCTATAGCCTAATGTCAGATGTATTAATAAATAATGTGTATCAAAATAATATTATAAGATGTAATTAATCTTAAGGCGGTAATTACGTTGCATCGTGTATAGCCGACCGCATCACCCGCCCTGCGTCTTGTAGACCTGATTGTCTACGGAGGGCCAAGTTTATGGCGGTTTCCCTATAGGCTGCATTATTATTGGTTTATTAATTTTCAGACAATACTCAGTCGACTACAAACTAGAAACATATTTGAAGATTGCCCGTCTTTACTTGGAAGTTGATGACCCAGTGCAAGCGGAGGCCTATGTGAACAGAGCTTCTCTGCTGCAAGCTGAGACCACAAATGAGCAGCTGCAGATTTATTACAAAGTGTGCTATGCGAGAGTGTTGGATTACAGGAGGTATGTATTCTGTCAAGCACACATTAATGATCTATTGGCTTTAAAAAGACAAATTGCTGGATCTTCTCGGCAGAGTCTGCCTTCTGAGCTAGTGGTAGAGTCTTGAGACGCAAGTTGGCCTACATGTAATAAAGGCATATTTACATTACGTTGACTGTGAAACATCAAATATAATCACTACAACAGTTGTACTTTACACTGTTTGTTACACAACGCTTACTGACTCATTAAGTCATTTTGCGCTGATTTACTGCGAAATTACATGCGCAAATTTATCCAAATGGTTGTGATTCTCGGACACCAACTAATTCATTACGTATTTTATACAGTATTAGATCCAGACTGGGTCTAATCGACGCTTGTGGGGTATCTGTTTTACCGAACTATACGTGAGTTTGCTTGACAACTGTTTGACTTGAGCTTAGCAAAAAAAATTTTATTTTTCACACTGCGAAAGACATATTTTGACATGATACAGGTCATACACAGTCTTCCTGCGGGCCAGACTGTGAGAGTGTTATTTTTATCGGCAAATAGGTATTCACCTAACGTGAATACGCCATTAAAATCTTGTATTTTTCTTTAAAATCTTTCAGGAAATTCATAGAGGCGGCACAGAGGTACAACGAGCTGTCGTATCGCAACATCATACATGACGACGAGCGCATGACCTGCCTCCGAAATGCGCTCATCTGCACGGTGCTTGCGTCCGCCGGTATGTTTAAACTTTACACTATTTGGATGACTGTCCAAGTATCCATGTGTAAAGTATCATAATAATATTAAGGCTCTAAACGTTGGACTTATGACCCCGCGCAAGTTTAAGATCCAGGCTTTATCCAATGAAAGTAAAAAAAATCTAAATATATCAAAGTCGGGTTAATTACACCATTTATAACCCAAGAACGGCATTACCGATTTTTATGATCATTGATTTGTTGAATTTGTCTTTGCCCCGAATAGCAGAATTCATCATCTCATGCATTTTGCATTAAATGGCTTTTTGATGATATCTCATGAACGGATTGACTGATTGCAATTAATTTTTAATATATAAGCCAAGGAGAGAGATTTTCCCCGGATAAAAGCAAACCTAACTCACTTGGACTTAGTCGCGGGGAAAAGCTAATTAATAAAATTCTTTTATCTCATCTATGTTCACTTGTTCAGGGCAGCAGCGCTCGCGGATGCTGGCCACGCTGTTCAAGGACGAGCGCTGCCAGCAGCTGCCGGCCTACTCCATACTGGAGAAGATGTACCTGGACCGCATCATTCGCCGCTCCGAGCTGCATGAGTTCGAGGCGCTGATGCAGACTCACCAGAAGGTAGACTATAATCTATATTTCCTTGCCTGTCTTTAAAAATAAATAAGTAGTTTTTCGCTGAAACAAATTAAAATACAATATTGTCACGTAGGCCAATCTGTCTTATGACACGTCAAGACTCTACCACCGGTTCGGCACCCTGATTACGTAAAAATTTGCAGTAGCGACAACAATAGCAACGCGACAGCATTACCTACGGATTCGGAAGCCAATCGCACGTCTATTGCTCGACTGTTCATTATCAGTTATCTTTTGACGGTTTCCCTGGTGTCCCTCCCTCCCGGCACGGTGGCGTGTGTAGAGACCGATTAGGAGTATGCCCTTTCCAAGTTAGCCTGCTACCATCTTACAGTCTAAGATGGTCATACATCGTTACTTACAATCAGCGGCCTGGGGGCTGATTCTATAACTCTGCCTATCATCGACGATAGGCATTTTTTATCCATTGAAGGTTTGATGAGAAATGTCATTTACTATTTCATAGTAAACCTTCAATGGATAAAAAACATGTCAGTAGCTTACATTTTTTGATTGGCACTGAGTTACAGAATCAGAGGGCAGGCCCCAGGTGAGATCGCAGTCAATCTTGTCATTATAAAAAAAAATCCCTTTTATATTGGTCAGGCAACAATGTCAGATGGGTCCACGATACTGGACCGCGCGGTGTTCGAACACAACCTGCTGTCGGCCAGCAAGTTGTACAACAACATCACGTTCGAGGAGCTCGGCGCCTTGCTGGAGACACCACCGGCGCGGGCGGAGCGCATCGCGTCCCACATGATCAGCGAGGGACGGATGAATGGGTACATCGATCAGATCAGCGCCGTCGTGCACTTTGAGAGTAAGTTTTTTAGGATTTTCCCAAAGGTCGCCAGCGGGACCTAATTCCTAAACCTCTCTGTACGTCCGTCTTTAGCTAACTGTAAATTTTCACAGAGGTCTATCTTTCTTATTATTCTGTTGCCGCTGTAACAACAATTTACAGAGTTGTATCTTATTATTCTATTGCCGCTGTAACATAACAACAAATAATAAACCGCTCATTTGCGACAAGGGTGACATAACTCAAAATTCACCAACTTTAGTGTCGAACATTTATACTTTTTGCTATAAAAACAACATTACGCTAAGCACAAAAAAATAAGAGCGAGAGAGATTGTGACTTTGTTGGCCGCTGTGTTGTTTCGAGACCGCAGCATCCACAAAACATTACTCTAGAGAATCCTCTCATCGTCGATTTTGAATTATGTCACTCTTATCGCAAATGAGCGAAATATTAAAGAGCGTCTCCATACATTAAACTTTGTTTTTGCTCGATCTTAATTATAGCTGGTGTTATATTGATGTACGATGGTAAGGAACCCTTTGAGCGGGTAGAGGAAAACATCTTGAGGAAACCTAATGGATTATGGCTAAACCCTTCTCATTCGAGAGGAAACCTTTATCCAGCTATGCGCCGGAGATTAGTTGAGAAGAGAGAGAGAGAATTATTTGTTTTCCACAGCTCGTGAGATATTGCCGCAATGGGACAAGCAAATCCAAAGCCTCTGCTACCAGGTCAACAGCCTCATCGAGAAGATCGCGGCGGCCGAGCCGGAGTGGATGGCTAAACTCATGGAGGAAGAGATGATTCAATAATTCGTCAACACGTTAACTATAGCTGTAATAAACTTATTTCTTACTAGTTCTGCATTTTTTTTTTTCCACCCTACTGTACTATGGATTAATGAAATTTCTTAATTACAAAGTTGCATTCAAGCGATACTGGTCTAGCGATTATATAAATAAAGTTTAAAATTATTTCACACTAAAAGTGCTCGCCGTTGCCATTCCGGCCCTAATTATGCAATTTATGCTTTGGCAGTTCAGTATTTTATACAAAAAATGAATAACACCAATTTTTTTAAAAAAAGTTTATTTTCACAATCTTAGAAGAGAATAAAATAAAGATACTATAAAAGCATGAATTAATTATATTTATGCACAAATTAATGACTATTAGCCACTATGCTGTTCTATAGGATAAGGAAATAGGAACAAATTGTGAAAGGGGTTCGTTATCAATGAAACAAAAAAATATTATAGTGATTCCAACAGACTATTCATTTAATTCTCAATCAATCAATAGTATACACACAGTTGGTGTATTATTTACAAGATGATACAGATAGTAAATTGGTTATTTAAATAAAAGTATTACGCAACAAATGGTGATATGCGCTAAGACATGTAGAAAAGCGCTACTCACAGATATTTTACAAAGCTTTTTGTAAAATACCACCATATCATATCAAATGTAAAATGCAGAATAATAATTAATTGTTTATAACTCGGAAGTTATAAACAATTAATTATTATTCTGCATTTTACATTTGGTTTCATCGTTGTATTTAGAGTTCAAAATTTTAAGTTGCAGAAAAAATATCCAGTTTCTATGGTGGTATTTCCAAAGTTCTCGGTATAAGAGCGTTTTATAAGTGCATTTGCACGCACCAAGTATGGTAAAACCATAAGGAATACTATGTTTATAGGTTAAACTGTCGCATTAGATGGACAAAATACTGCATAAGAGACACTTGGAAAGTATGATTTAATGTGATACATACGCTTTCACAATATAACAGTTAATGTGGTATTATGTATTATCTACATATCTATAAGCCGCTGGCTCGAGTAAATGCCTAGGGTTCGAGTTCTAGGGCGACACCCACTTTGTGGCCGCCGGCGTTGAAGTTCTGTCCGTCGATGGCCGCGGACAGCGTCAAGGTAACGCCTGAAAACAAGTTATATAGTTAGTGACATTCTCAATGACAAAGTTGCATGGAATCTGCTTGGCATCCAGCTACCCACAAAATAGTGTAATAAATTATATTGTAATATTATGTAGCTATACATTAATATTGTAATATTTTGTTATGAAAAGAGCAACTGCTGAGTTTCTTGCCGGCTCTTCTCAGCAGAATCTGCATTCCGAACCGGTGGTATATTCATGACCTGTCATAAGAGCTGCAAGTTGGCTTACATGAAATAAATAAATTTAGATTTGAATAATGTTAGAATTTGTTATATGCATCATAGTGAGTCAGGAGATAGCATGAGATTAAGATATAGTATGATGTGATTGTTATCAGAAATGTTGATAACTTGATAACTGATGGATCTAAGTTTCTAAGCTAGATCCATCTGTTACAATCAGTTCTTATTAGATAATAATGATAGACAGGATTTACATGTCCAGGTATTCTTATAGCTTTTTGTTTTTATCCATCTGTACCCAAAAGAAGATAATGTTTTCTTTACCTATTATAAGTGGAAAATTTATTTATATAGATTCAGTGTAGAGCGAATGCAGTATGCACCATTCCAATGAATTTGGTTCATTGACCTCTATTAACACAATTAATTGGGAAATCAGTATTGCTGCTTTTGCTGCTTGTAATTTTTAATACAAAATAACAGCAAATTCCTGTATCGATTCAAAGCACCAAAGGTATTGTGAACGGTAATTGATATTTCCAAATACAATTTATCATAATTCACATTATTTAGCACCTTCATTCTCACATTGTTAGCAACCAGCGCCAAAATGGCACTAACCAAATTACTTCATTAACACCTCGTCAATAGCCAGTCTTAAAAATTTATGCAGAGGTCAGGTTTTGGGTATGTTTACAATGTCTCCTCCTTTTATCGAGAGTATTGTTCAATCGAATGTTCGGTTTCGGTCAGTTTCGGATTTTCGAAAACTCGGGTATTCTTAGTTGTCACACGACATTCAAGAATAATAACGACATTCAACAAGAATAACTTGAGCGGGTTTGCTCACTGGACTTGTGTTGATGAAACTAAGACTGAGGTCGAAGATTCCGTTTCGGTTTCGGCTAAAAATCCGGTTTCACTCCTAACACAAGTGCTAGGTACACTAATTTGGAAGGGAGAAGAGAATACAAGTTTAAGTAACTGGTTTAAGGACGATAACTTTATGCTAGAGAGGTAACGAGAATTTTTTTTTAACAAAGAACTTGACACAAGTGGAGTGGGTAAGGATAAAACCTGCGACCTTTCCGTTTTCAATCGGCATCTAACCGTTGGGCTATTGAGGCTATTACAAGTCAAGTTTGACACATATCAATTAAAACAAAACACGATTGAAGAGTACATTACCTGGACGTAGCTTTTGCTGGTAGCCCAGGCCGATGAGCGACTTGTTGTTGAGTTTGGCGTGCAGCGAGGCGTCCGCGTCCAGCGCGAACTTGGCGCCCACGCCGAACAGCGTGTCGGACGAGCCCGACGTCCACTTCATGCTGACGCCGCACTCCAACTTGTCCGACACCTTCTGGTAGATGGAGCCACCGAACTCCTTGCCGTTGTCACTGTGCAGACAAAACGAAAACTGTCCTCATTCATTCCAAGCCTCCTCCAATAAATAAAATAATCTATACTAATATTATAGAAAAGAACGAAGAAGTACATTTTTAGCGATTAACAGGATAAAAAGTAGCCACACATTTACTTACAATCTATGTGAATCTGTATAGAAATTCACGAGTAAAATGTTTACAAAATTTTCTCGTGGTGCATCTTAGCACTACTGGAGAGTGACTACTTTTTATCCCAAAAACCAAAGAGTTCCCACAGGATTATTAAAACTAAATCACGCGAATGAAGTTGCTGGCAGCAGCTAATGTATCATCTAGACTTGTTTATTTTTGCTGTATGATATAAAATCAAAAATCAATGTTCTGATTATTTAATCGCAGTCAAGGACTATCTTGTCATCAAATTAAAAAATCATCACAATGGAGACTGTAACAATGATGCTTTTACATAATCAGCCTGTAGGGTAATAAATCTATACTTATAACAGACAGTAAATAAATATAAGTGTGCTAGTACTTACACGTTGGTGTGGAGGGCGAAGTCGTTGGTTTGGTAGCCAAAGGCGAAGTTGTTCTTGGAGAACTTCGCCTTTTGTGTGTCAAACTGTGTGTGTGCTCCGGCCAGCCAACCCTGGTACTTCAGCACCGCCGCTACGTCGACGATGGGCCCCGCCAGGTCAAGGTCTAGGTTGGTGTTGACGGCCACAGTCTCATTTGCAAAGGAGGACTTGAGTTTACCAGTCTTGCTTCTGCAAAATTAAATATACATTAGACAAACTATTTTTCATACATTATAGATACAAATGTTCGACAACTATCATACATGATGGGAAGTGATGTGGCCTAAGATAGAACACATTTGCCTAGAAGATGCCTATTCAATTTTATAAGATATCTGTGCTGTTGTGACTTATAAATTTAATGCTATATAAACCTTGGCACCATTGAATGACAGTTCTATTATGACTGTGATGTACTGACTGGAAAGTTAACTTTTGGAGAAGAATTTTTTTTTTAATGGTACTAATTCTTTTATACACAATTTTCCCTGCTAAAAAGAATTGCTGTTCATAATTTTCCCTGCTAAAAAGGATAGCAACACATTTAAAACTGTTAATTTAGTTTTACTTCAATGGCTTACATCATACGAGTAATTTACAGGGTAGACTTCTACAAATTTTATTGCCAGTGAATACTTTGCTTATATAATTATTAGGTTTATAGTTTTATAGTAATGTTGTTCTTGGATCCTTGTATTATTAAGTTTAAACAAGAATAATATCATGTTTAAATTTCAATCAAGTAGAAACACAATATATTATAAATAACTATTACACAACAATAATATCATTTTACATATTTTATAATCTTATACTATCATTAGTAAACTGTGTTGTTGTGCCAAGGACTTAAAGGAGTTATATACCTTTGTATATTATACCTGAAGTTACCCTTAAATACTATAGAATTTAGGATTTATTCATCAGAAAGTGTATCAACGGTTTAGTTACAATACAATGCATAACTAGACTTTCAAGTAATTAAACGTAAGGTTCTACAATAAAAGGAGTAACGATTTTTCAAATTAAGTTATTTACCCTGTCTGTGGTGCAAAGGTGCCTTCAAGTGTGACCTTGAGTCCCGCTGCAATCTTATCCTGGATAGTGATATCTGTGGCAAGGGTATTGTCAGTGTTCCACTTCTCTGTGAACGTCAGACCGTAGTCTTTTACTGCATATTTGGATGAAAGGCTGCCAAAAACCTGCATAAGAACATAATGGATTTTATGAAAAGTACATTAGTATGACAAAGTTTGTTCAGATCAATATAATACTATGCATATAACCCTTTGGTAATATTATCTTTTATGAGTTGATGCCTATAATAAGACTGAATGATGAGTGAAAGATGATAGATGCACAACTTGTCTTGAGAGCCATGAGCCACAAGCGACAAGTCTTGTGTCCACAAGAAATAAATAATTTTGAATTTCAAGCTTGCATCACCAAATTAAACAAACTTATCGAGACAACCATAACAAGAACAGACTAGAAAAAATTAAAAAAATACTACTATTTTTGCACACGAAATTTTGCACACCATGTAAATGGTAAAATGTGAGAAACTTTAACTATGTACCATACCACCTGTGCACTGAACTCACATTTGGCAAATAAAGACATTTCATTTCATTTCATTTACTATTAGTATAATGCTGTGGTCTTATTTCTTAAAAGCAATTGCTTCCTAACAAACTTAAGTGTATAATATAAAAAATTAAATTAGCTTCTGAAAATACTACAACAAGCAAGATCATGTTGTTTTTTACCTTTCCACTTTCTTGGTTAGAGGTGATACCACTGCTGAACTCAACACCAGACTCACTCTTGGTCTTCAGGTCAAGTTTAAAGACTCCAAAATGGTAACCCTTTGAGAAGACATCACTGGACTTCTTTCCCAGATCAGCATAGTATGGGGGAGCCATTCCCTGAAAAAATAACTCTTGTTTAATTCATGTTAATGTTAAGATTTCATTTAAAGTCAGTATTGATACTCAAATGCTGATATCTCAAATAGATCAGACCAAATTCATTCAATTGTACGAACTTAAGAGGGCAATGAACTCTTAAAATTGAAATGTTTCAAAAGCTGTTCATCCCCCACAATAATTTTATCAGACTTTTCGATAGTCAAGTGGTAGACTGAAGTAGCCGGTGCCAGATGTGTCAGGGTCAGCAAATTCGCATTACACTATTGACAAACCACACTAGACTAATGGTATTACATAACATGCAAGGATTATAACACAGCCATTATGCAAATCCTTACAGGGAACTTGGAATTTCGTAAGCCTTGCAGCCGATAAATCGTTTATCTACGATGGCCGTAAACTTGACCTTTGTCAAAACGGCCTAAAATAGGTCTCCAGAGGGTATAATCACATGTTAACAAGGTCTCCACAATATATCAAAAAAATCTTTTAATCATACAGATCTTGGTCTTAAACAATTGCGACATTTATGAAACATTATAATTAGCACTTGTATTGTCTTTATACTGCGTATTTAGACTAAAATAATTAATAAATCACGTGTGTGACGTAGATATTCCCCGGCTAAAGTAGGTCTTTTGTAACCTAATAAGAATTTCACAAATTTTTCAAAATGCAGCATGTGAGAAATAAGAAAGCTTAAATACTTACTGTAGCTTATATTAGTACACTTATTGAAATAAGATATGTAGAATTCAGAGAATTCTTGGCAGTAACTTCACCTCCTGCACCACACCACAAGACAAATTCTTATTTGCAAATGTCAGAGAGAGGGCGTTAGCGTACCGGATATAACATTATTGACATATTTTGCAATTTTTTATAAATTCATGAAATAATGAATACTAACGAATTAAAATATTAAATACATAATGATTCAAATAAAAACATTTTAAATGAGTAAATATAAACATTTTTAGTGAATCTAGAAAGATATACGTAATATAAGACTCTATTTGACCATATGATGCGGCAAACTCATGTCTCTACACCTTCAGATTCTGTCGGGTTGAATGCATGCATGTCGCATCATAAAGCATCCAGCATCCAAGCTTCAGATTTTACACCGATTTTGATGAGTATGTTTTGTGCGGTAAAGGTACGGTCATATATCTTCCAGAATAAGTATGTAATAGAATCTGCAACTATATATTTACGCGTAAAGAATAGAGAATATTTTATATCTATGATTCTTTATACTCTGTTGGCAAAAAATCCCCGATTGGCGGGAACGGGAAATGGAAGGCTTGGGCGGATCTGGGTTCGGAGAGCGGGAAAAAACCATTCCTTTCGTTATTTATTAAATTGTATATAATTTTTATTAAGTACCATAAATAATACGACTAACTGGACATGATACCTTTGGTTTGTGTATGTTATATGCTTGATATTCACTGCTTTCGTCGTCATCCTCATAGGGACAATCAATTCTACGACCAGATTCGTCTGTACAGACTACCATCTCACCGAGAGATCCATCCTGCCGAAAGAAGTAATAAATGAAATAACACAGATCTCGAACATACAAAAACCAACTGTTATATAATATTCTGTTTACACTATTCAGGCACCTCTGAGTTTTCTGTGTATAGATGAGTATGTGAGTACGTACGTCTTTGCTTATATGTTTATGGTCTTTGCCTACTATTTATCATCTGAAGGAAAACATCGTGTGGAAACCTACACCCTACTTCTCTGGGGAGCACTTTGTGGTACGAGTACCTACCTATAACTTTGGGTAGGTACCTAAGTACATATAAGTCACCAACACGCGCTGTACTAGGGCGATCTTTGATTATATACATGACAAGATTGAGTATGTAACGCACGAAAACGTCCTCAAAAGTTTTCGACATATATCGCCTAAATCTCTCTCACCTACTTCAGTGTCACTTGATTCACTACGCAGTAAACCGCTCCCGCAAAATAAATAAATATGCCGATTTGTGCGGTCTAATTATGTCACAATTATCCGAAAAAGCAAAATAGGAAGTCGAAGATCTTATATCGTCAATAAGTTTTTACATTTGCGTAAGATTTTTTAAGAAAACACGATTTTTAATTTCGATGTTTTTTAGGTACGTAAAAGTGGCCAGTGATACCAGCTGAGTATTGTGGTATTTTGCACATTATTGTGAAAAAATATTTTTTGCATGATACATTTGCTTGAACATTAATAATAATTAATAAAATCAATTTGTTGCCAGTAGTGTGGTAATTTGCCACAAATATAAGGATGTCCCGGAATATAATTAATATTGCATTATTAATTTACTTACCAAATTTTGACCGATAAAATATTTTTAAATAATAATTATTCTAAATAATTATGATTATTAATATAAATTATATAAATAAATTATATACCTAAAAATTAAAAATAAATTTCTAATTAGTTTATAATATCGGTATATATACTGCAGCGCCACTTACTGGGTCCAATTGTAGATAAAAACTTATTTTGTAATCCACACTAACATACAAAAATTCCATCAGAATAGGTCCAGCCCATATTTAGATAATGAGATAGATAATGAATATTCTATAATCAAGTAATTACTAATTAAGCTATTTTCCTTGGAAACTATCGATTTACATTAAAGAAACGGTTTTACACAGACATAGATTAAATATATTAATAAAAACAATTTTATCGTACACCTTATTTCGGATTGATTTATTTATAAAAATTGTGCAAATACTTTTATATTCCTGGTATCCCTAGGCGCACACATTTGAGAGTTTGAGGTTGTATCGTACACGCCCCGCTCACGGCGTCACGCACACATTGAAAATAGTTGAGGCCGTTTTACTGCGCACTGCTTGTTTGCGATACTACTTCTATGGAATTCTTTGAGGGCGATGGATCTAAGTTTCTAAAGTTCAAAACCTCATGTATGACTGTATAAGAGGGTGAGGAAGACTTCATTCTAGCCTGTGAAATTCAATAAAAATCCCCTCCCCCTGCTCCTCTCCCTGTAACGGCTACTGTATGTTTATGATACCATTTTAAATTATTAAACACAATCTATCGAAATTGTTTCGATTGCAATACTTACAGAGCGGCGACATGGGACAGTCTCTTTGACGATTGCAGCACCCACAGTGGGAAATGTAAGATAGCGCGAAAGGTCATCGTAATTAAAAACACTAGACAATACATTCTTAATAAAAATTGACATAATTATGAAAAATATATATACCAAATTATTATTTACTAATTTATTAACACATCATATACATAAGTGCGATCGAGTCTAGATTACGGAAAATTTTGAATGCTTAAATCTATATGGCAATGCATTTTCATCAAGTTTTGAACCCAAAATTGAGATATAACTAACTACCGTAGGTATTTAGATAGATGATTAACGCAAGTGTAAATTGAAAATTTAAAACATTCCCGAAATGTGAATCTATGTATAGCAGAACTATGTATCATAATCAGTAGCGTAACTATAGGGTGGCAAGACGGCAAAATGCCACGGGCCCCCAGCCTGAAGGGCCTATCTCATTGGTTGAGCTTCTTTATATTGGGAGAGGGAGGGCCCCATCCGATGAATTTGCCACGGGCCTCAAACGGTATAGTTACGCCACTGATCATAATATACTTACCTGACATCTTGTTACCCAGTTTTCTGCTCCATCATCAGATCCTTCTCGATGCTCGATCATCATTAATCTCAACCCTACTCATTGAGACTTTTTTCATGAGCCCAAACACGCTATATCTGCTATAAGTTTCTGAGGAGTTGGGAAACCCACAGATCACTTGATGCTACAGCATCAGCTTAAATTCAGCTCGATTACGTCAGCTTTCAAACAGAAAAAAACCACATCAAAATCAGCCTATTCAGTAGAGGGCTACGAGAGGACAGACAGACACACAGATACCAACGTCAAACTTACAAACCCCCTCTTTTTTCGTCGGGAGTTAATATTGTACAATCTACAATGTAGATGGATTTTTTTCCGTATATTTAACGAGCTGCGACAGATGATTAACATTTTGTTAACCACTCATATAATATTGAAGATCGAACTTTTTTTTTCACTACATAGTTAGTAGGATCTATGACTTTTTTTGAGAATAAATTTTAAATACATATCCTTACTGATATTATAAATGTGAAAGTGTATTTGTTTGTTGTTTTGTCCTTCAATCACGCAGATAGAGCTTAATATGATTTTTTGCATGGGTATAGTCGAGGACCTAGAGGGTGACATAGGCTACTTTTTATACCGGAAAAACCCCGAAGGATCCCCGAGGGATTTTAAAAGCCTTACCTAACGCGGACGAAGTCGCGGGCTCTAGCTAGTTAAAAATAAGCGGAACCGGTGGCATCCGAACCCACATCTCTCCTGTCGCGCCCTGAGCGTGTTCACCGCTACACCACGGCTATCAAACCTCCAAAGTCGTGATTTTGATTTTGCCAGTGGTACTCGTAGCTTAATTCAGCCATGAAGCGTAGGTAAACATAGCAAGTCTTTTTTCTTTCTGCCTTTTTTCGCAGTTATAAAATACATGAGAAAGAAAATTTTGTTTGTTTTTGATCTAAAACAGCAATCAGATTATGCACCTACTAGTACCTAAATAGGTACGTAGCTTTCTCGAGAATTCGTCTGGCGTTTCTCGAACGCTCGTCCGCTTATTTTAGGACGATCCAAAGCTAAAGACATTTCAGTCTTCAATCTTCGGCCGACGTCCCGCAATTATAGTGCGATACGATTAATTTCTTCGTTAATTGTAAAACAACTAATTTAATTCAAGAGAATGGCAGACGTTCGCAACTATGATGTATTAAAAAATGAAAAACTCGGTCGTTATTTAGTCGCTAATAAGGATTTGGAATGCGGCGAATTAATTTTTACAGATACACCAGTCGTCATAGGACCAAAACCAGGCAAGTGTTTTGTAGAAATTGAATCACATGCATATGAAATGTGCCAATTCAATTTAGTTTTGAGGACAAAGGGAAAATGAAATTTCCTGATGCATGTTCTAGATTTTATTATTGTGTGAGTAAAAATACCTCATCATGCATATCGAGGCGTATAGTTATCTACTGCAAATGCCAACCTACCTCAACATAAAACTTATTACCGTGTGAATATGATGATGATAAATATAGAGATGCATAGATTTACTCTATGCATCTCTATATATTTGATATGCCTAACCATTATCGAGACATCATCCTGAAATGCTAAAGTTCGACGGTTCAATTCTCTTTCTATTGCACTATTTGCACCCACTTCTCACATAAGCTTCACGGTTAATTTGGAGTTGAAAGGCGAATATTAGTCATGTCCGATCTTATACTCGTATTGTAATTAATTATCTATATAAAAATTAAATATTTGTGTCTGTTCGTACGTTGTGTTCGTATATCGATCATACGAGTTGAAACTTTGACTCGGCGATAGCTTTTAAGGTTCGGTGATCAGCTAAATAGAGCCGAAAGAAGATCATTTTATTCAAAATCTATTGGTCATAATACTATGAAAAAAAAGGGAGTTACAATTGATCATATTTCTGGCCTGATGCCTGTTTCCAAAACACAATGACGTAAACTTTTTTCAATAGAAAAAAATTGCAAAGTTGCCTCTGCAAATACATGAATTCCCATTTTTCTCAGTTACCATACATTAATTTTTGTAAAATTTAAGTACAATTTGTTTGTCATATTTTACTACAAAAAATGGCAGTTTTAGATTTTTTTTACAGCGACTATTATAATTTAATCTTTTTTTATCACAATTTGTGTCTTGGCCGTTTTATTTCCCAGTAGCGGCTTCTTTGTCACTCGTACTCAATTAGACAGTGATCGCTAAGGCGTGCTGCTAGGTGGACCTGCGCTGCACTGCTCTCGCTCGGCTATCAAATAACATCGCGAAATATAATAATTGAAAATTGTTTTTGTTTTATGTTGAAGAGTATTTTGTATATTTTAGTGAAGTCAAATAGAGTGTACCTAGTTATAAGTTTGTATACAATATATTGTTAATAAATAAACCATAATATAGTTGTAAATAAATAAGTACTAAGTAGTAGAAATTTTGAAAATGAGTCCGAAAAAGAAAATGAACAAAATAAGAAGTCGGTTAAAAACAACAAAAGCAGATGGTGATAGTTATAAGTGTCTACCTACCTATTTTTAATTTTATCGTACAGTACGTAAATGTAACGTAAATCGGCTAATCAAATTGTTGTGTGGTACTTTACTATAATGTACCTTATTTTCGTCATTCTTTCTAGTAGAAATTTGGCTCAGTTGGTTTGGTCGCGATTTGATAATTAGAAATTGCAGGTTCGAATCTCAACTACGTTCATTTTGCATTTTCTAAAAAAAGGTTTTATGTTTTTTTTTTTAGGACAAGTGTTTTTTTTTTTTTTCAAAATTAATTATAATAAGTAAAATTGTTTTTGTTTTATGTTGAAGACTATTTTGTATATTTTAGTGAAGTTAAATAGAGTTTACCTATTATTTTGTAAAGGTTTTGCATTATGTAAGGGATCATGAAATATCAATTTCATCATCAATTTTCAATTACTTGAAAAAACGTAATAATTGTGAAGAAATTACGTAAGTTACGTAATTTCTTCACAATTATTACGTTTTTTCAAATTACCTGCGAGATCAAATCAGAAATGAGGAGATCCGTAGGAGAACCAAGTTACCGACATAGCTCTGCGAGTCGCGAAACTAAAGTGGAAATGGGCGGGGCACATAGTTCGAAGAGCTGAAGGTCGTTGGGGTTCCAAGGTGCTGGACTAGCGACCTCACACAGGGAAGCTCAATGTTGGCAGATCCCCCACTAGGTGGACCGACGACATCAAACGAGTCGCATGGAGCCGCTGGATTCAGGCGGCGCAAGAACGAGATCTGTGGAAGTCCACGTAAGAGACCTTTGTTCAGCAGTAGACGTCTATGGGTTGACGAAGAAGAAGGTAAGTATCTAATAATAATGGTGTAATACCCCAGTTCGTCGTACAGTTTGGCTTATCAAACTGTAGTTAGCTTGTTAGGTATATCTATAGTTAGGTAGTTAGGTATAGCTATACTAGACCTTATTTTCGTCGTTTATAGTATTAGACGTTGGGCTTAGTCAGTGTAAGAGAGAGTTGATAGCTAGAAGTTACGGGTTCGGTTCTTCTACCGTGTTTGTTTTGCATTTTCTAAGCGCATTTTTTTAGGACAATAGTATTTTTTTTTTTCAAAATTAATTATAATAAGTTATATTTAATTTTCAGTCGGAAAAAACGTTTGAAGCTCAGTTCTGAGGAACCATCAACATTGCAAGAGTGAGTAAAGCCTTTGCTCCGAATCTTGCGGGCAGCGGTGCGGCGACGGCGCACTATGGGACGAAATCATATAAACCGTCTCGAAAATCAATAACTTTTTGTTTCTTGACATTTTGATTTGAAAATTTGTACACGTATTATTGAATGTATAAGCTACTAGAAAAATGAAACACGAGTATTTTAAAGATAATATTTATTTCGTGAGAGCATGTCAAAAATCAAATTATTTAATTTTCCATAAGTACTAAAAATTGAATTATAATACTTAAAATTATTTCATTATTAATAATTATTGTCATTTTAGTTATTTCATTAAAAATAAGTACTAGTTAAATAATAAGAATGATCTTATATACATAATAAAAATTTTTTTTCACCCATGGTTTCGTGTAGAGGACAAAAATTGGCGGCCATACAAATTTCGTCGGTGTCTATCTCGGAGACTATAAAAGATGGAAGAGTGATTTCTTGGAAAAAGGTGATCAGGACCCTAAGGTCTACTTGATGAATAAAAAAAAATTCAAGATGGCGGATTTAAATTTTTTCCATACAAAATATATGCAAGACTTTATACGGTTCCTTTTCAAAATTTCTGACGGTTTCGTATAGAGGACAAAAATTCATTCGGAGGAAAAATATGGAGAGAGCTGATGATTGAGGATTTCGGAGACGGTTGAGGAGCACCGGCCAGGGTATCGAAGATAGGTAGGGGGTGTTCAACCAAATGTCACTCGAAACCTCATCCAATTGGCAGAGAGCCGAACAAAAACTCCAAAATGGCAAATTCAAGATGGCGGCCATACAAATTTCGTCGGTGCCTATCTCGGAGACTATAAAAGATGGAAGAGTGGTTTCTTGGAAAAAGATGATCAGTACTTGAAGGTCTACTTGATGAATAGAAAAAAATTCAAGATGGCGAAATTAATTTTTTTCATATACAAAATATATGCAAGACTGTTAGGATTCTTTTTCAGAATTACCGATGATTTCAAATAGGACAAAAATTCATTCTTAGAAAAAATATGGAAGAAGCTGATGATTCAGGATTTCGAAGACGGGTGAGGAGAACGGCCAGGGTATTGAAGATAGGTGGAGGTTGCTCAAACAAAAATCACGCGAAACCTCATCCAATTGGCAGGGAGCTAAAAAAAAACCAAAATAGCGGAATCAAGATGGCGGCCATATAAATTTCGTCGGTGCCTATTTGACAAAGAATAAAAAATCGAAGAGTGGTTTTTTAGTAGAAAATGATCAAGCCCTGAAAGTCTAAGAGCAGAAAAACCGCGGTCCACTGCAGCGGGCCACGCACCCACGCGCTCTACTAGTTAATATATATATAGCTACTCGTGCTGATTCACTGATTCACTCACTCACTCACTCACTGACTCATTGATCACCTCTCCTGTAAAATTTTGTATGGAAAAAAATTTTTTCACGCATGGTTTCGTATAGAGGACAAAAATTCATTCGGAGGAAAAATATGGAGAGAGCTGATGATTGAGGATTTCGGAGATGGCTGAGGAGCACCGGCCAGGGTATCGAAGATAGGTGGGGGGTGTTCAACCAAATGTCACTCAAAACCTCATCCAATTGGCAGAGAGCCGAAAAAAAAACCCAAAATGGCGGATTCAAGATGGCGGCCATACAAACTTCGTCGGTGTCTATCTCGAAAACTATAAAAGATGGAAGAGTGGTTTCTTGGCAAAGGATGATCAGGACTCAAAGGTCTACTTGATGAATAGAAAAAAATTCAAGATGGCGGAATTAATTTTTTCCATACAAAATATATGCAAGACTTTATGCGGCGCCTTTTCAAAATTTCTGATGGTTTCGTATAGAGGACAAAAATTTATTTGGAGGAAAAATATGGAGAGAGCTGATGGTTGAGGTTTTCGGAGACGGGTGAGGAGCACGGCCAGGGTATCGAAGATAGGTGGGGAGTGTTCAAACAAAAGTCACTCGAAACCTCATCCAATTGGCAGGGAGCTGAAAAAAATCTCCAAAATGGCGGATTCAAGATGGCGGCCATACAAATTTCGTCGGTGTCTATCTCGGAGACTATAAAAGATGGAAGAGTGATTTCTTGGAAAAAGGTGATCAGGACCCTAAGGTCTACTTGATGAATAAAAAAAAATTCAAGATGGCGGATTTAAATTTTTTCCATACAAAATATATGCAAGACTTTATACGGTTCCTTTTCAAAATTTCTGACGGTTTCGTATAGAGGACAAAAATTCATTCGGAGGAAAAATATGGAGAGAGCTGATGATTGAGGATTTCGGAGACGGTTGAGGAGCACCGGCCAGGGTATCGAAGATAGGTGGGGGGGTGTTCAACCAAATGTCACTCGAAACCTCATCCAATTGGCAAAGAGCCGAAAAAAAACTCCAAAATGGCGGATTCAATATGGCGACCATACAAACTTCGTCGGTGTCTATCTTGGAGACTATAAATGGTGGAAGAATGGTTGCTTGGAAAAAGATGATCAAGACCCAAAGGTCTATTTGATGAATTGAAAAAAAATTCAAGATGGCGGAATTTATTTTTTCCATACAAAATATATGCAAGACTTTATGTGGCTCTTTTTCAAAATTTCTGATGGTTTCGTAGAGAGGACAAAAATTCATTTGGAGAAAAAATACGGAGAGAGCTGATGGTTGAGGATTTCTGAGACGGGTGAGGAGCACGGCCAGGGTTTCGAAGATAGGTGGAGGGTTCTCGAACAAAAGTCACTCGAAACCTCATCCAATTGGCAAGGAGCTGAAAAAAATCCAAAATGGCGGATTCAAGATGGCGGTCATATAAATTTCGTCGGTGCCTATCTTGGAGAGTATAAAAAGTGGAAGAGTGGTTTTTTAGAAAAAGATGATCAGTACTCGAAAGTCTACTTAATGAATAGAAAAAAATTCAAAATGGCGGAATTTATTTTTTTCATACAAAATATATGCAAGTCTAAGATAAGGTTTCTTTTCCAAACTGATGGTTTCGCATAGAAGATAAAATTCATTTGTATGAAAAATATGGAGGGAGTTGATGATTGAGGATTTCGCAGACGGGTGAGGAGCACGGTCAGGGTATTGAAGATAGGTTGAGGGTGCCCAAACAAAAATCACTCGAAACCTTATCCAATTGGCAATGAGCTGAAAAAAACTACCAAAATGGCGGATTCAAGATGTTGGCCATACAAATTTCGTCGATGTCTATCTTAGAGAATGTACAAGATGAAATAGTGGTTTTGGAAAAAGATGATCAAGATCCGAAGATCTACTTGGGGAACAGAAAACACGCGGTTCGCTTTAGCGAGCCGCGCACCCACGCGCCCTACTAGTAATTTTATATACCTAGAACTAAAATATTTTTATTTTTCAACATTATTCATAAAGGTCCTATTATCTGAGGATATTAATCCATGGAAAAATCTTTGGAATCATAACATTCGTCCCAACCATTTATGAGACGGTTTATATTATTTCGTCCCATAGTGCGGCGGCGGCACTATGGGACGAAATAAAAATTTTCTCTAAAATTGATAGTTTGCCCGAAATAGTTATTTGTTCAACAAGATAGCAAAGTTTTTTTGTTGCGAGTGCCTAGTTTGAATCCCGAGCGAGAGAAGGATTCTAAGTTAGAATCATAAGAGTAGTGAGGGATTCAAAGGCACAAGAAGCAAAAACTTTGCTATCGTGTGATACTACTAAGAATAATATTTATTAGAACATTTTATTTATTTTTTATTCGATAACAAGATAGCCCTTGACTGCGATCTCACCTGATGGTAAGTGACGATGCAGTCTAAGATGGTAGCGGGCTAACTTGGAAGGGGTATAGCAGTGTAAATTCAACCCATAACCCTAGTCGGTTTCTACACGCCATCGTGCCGGAACGCTATATCGCTTGGAGGCACGTCTTTGACGGTAGGGTGGTAATTAGCCACGGCCAAAGCCTCCCACCAGACCAGACCAGAGACAATTTAGAAATTATAAATTCCTAAATTGCCCCCGCCGGGAATCGAACCCGAGACTTCCCGAGACCTTTTTTGAAAATCGGTTAAAAAAGTAGCCTATATTACTCCTACCATCAGCTATCTGCCAGTGAAAGTCCCATCAAAATCGGTCCAGCCGTTCAAGCGTGATGTTTCGACAAGGGAAATAGGGATTCATTTTAAAAACTAATCCACGCGAACGAAGCCACGGGCATCAACTAGTAATTTATCAATATATCAATATATAGAATTTAGATTAAAAAATTAGGTAATAAATTAAAAAATACAACACTATTTATTCAAATTATGTACTTAAGAAAATGTAAGTAATATTGAAATACATACTAATAAAAAAAAAAGCTAAAAATGAATAAGGAAATTAAAAAAACAATGTTACATTACTGGCTAGGAATCGAACCTGTACTCTGTCTCTGAAAATATACTGTAGCCATACCAACCGAGCCATATACGTTACAATATGATTGACGAAAATAAGTTACAGTACAGACCTAATATAGTTTTGTCAGCCGGACTGAGTCATTTCTTGCCGCCACCTTGTCGCTATCAAAGCTAATATTCCGCGTTCGCCCTAAATTCGTCCGGGGGCCCCCCGCGGTTGGCGGGACTAGTACCGCGCGCTTTCCTCTGCCGCACCCCCTCAAATACCTAAAATTCGTCCAGAACCTCGTCTTAAGTTTCGACCTGAATACAAACTTACTACGATACTTTTCGTAACGAAGAAAAGAGTTTCCTCGGGACGAATCAGCTAGATTCTTATAAAAAAAATTAAGCACATAAATGAGTCGTAAATTGTAATACGAGATTTGTTTTTTTCTACAGATTCTCCGCCATTGTGCTTGGGCTGCTACTGTCCCGTGGAGAATACATTATGCTCGCGATGCGGCTGGCCGATATGCGGCAGCGAGTGTGAAAAATCTCCGCACCACCTGCCTGAATGCGACGTGTTTTCACAAGCCAAAGTGCGCTTTCAACCCGTTGAAGATTGGACAGCGAGTTCTCCTCAACTTGATTGTATTACTCCTCTGAGGTAATTTCAACAGAATACGAATGTACTTAGTTACTTCTAGCTTTTGCCAGCGACTTCGTCCGTGTGTAATTCGTCTTTTAAAAATCTCGCGGGAACCCCCTGTTTTAAAAAAGATAGTCTATGTTACTCCTCCAAGTCCTCAACTATATGTACCCAAGAAAAAAACGGGATAATTAAAGGACAAACAAACTCACTTCCGCATTTGGGTATAATATTCTAAGGATTTCTGTTTTCATTTTCGATCTAGAAAAGTTTCCAAACAACGCCGTAGTTTTATAGCCTCACTTAAATAATTACCCTCGGGCCTTGAACAGCGATTTAAGAGCTGGAACCGGTAGTAAGGAATATTATGGCTGGAACTCACTAACCAATAAGCATGTACGTACGCTAATGAAACACTGTTTATTGGGACACTTACCTAATATACCTCTTATGGCCGAGGAACATATTTTTTTCACAATATTTTCCTCTGTAGTAGAAGTCATTTGTTGGATACTGACCTGAGAACTTACTTTACCACTTACTACTTATCTATTTATTTAATCTCAACAGATTGTTCCTAGCGAAAGAGAAGGATCCGGAGAGATGGAATCGAGATATGGACATAATGGAAACTCATACGGAGGAGCGGCAGAAGCGGCCTACTTGGGAAGCTGATCAAAACAACATCGTCAACTATCTGCTAGACCGCTGCAAACTCGGAGAGCGATGCACTCGCGATCTGTTGACTCAGATCTGTGGAATTTTGGAGGTAGGTTAGGACGCGTAACCTAAGGCTGTCCTGATTCCTGACCAAGTCCTGACAACAATCTGATATTTTTGAATTTTGTCTGTCGTTTCAATGGATGAGTCCCGAGTTCCATCACCATTGAGAAAAAAAGGTATCCATGAAAATATAATATAATATTATGGTACTGTCAACCTATAATATTATGTGCCACTAAGGTGCCTCGCTACTCTCCACTAATACCTACTGGGAGGTTCTTGGTGAAAATTCTTTAAAGAAATTCTGGGATTTACATATAGATTTGCTGAATATAGAGGGATTTAGTAGCAAAAAGAAGTCACGGCAACGGAAATGTTTTATAGATTTTGCTATATTATATTCAAAATTAACCCTTTCAATGTCCCATGAATCACATATGAGCATGGTTATTGTTTAACTATTGTGTATGTTGTCTGGACAGGGAAACTGTTAAGATACGTCAATCAATATCATTTTATGAAAGAGGCAAAGTTTTTTGGCAAAGAAATGCGGTCAACGACGCCAGAAACTATATAATTTAGTTAGTATACAATAGCAGCTATCCAGTTGTTCTTTCAAGATATACAGTGTCGGTAATGCTGAATGATGGTTGCTATTTTTAGATCGCTTTTGCTCGGCAATAGGTGTCTATTTATCCGGTAGGTAGTCGAATTACGATGTCGATTTCACTCGATTATTCTATACTATAGAAACAAAGTAAATACTATAGAAAGAAAGATGAATCTACCCTAAAGGATCTGTAGGGTCGGTACATCTAATGATGGCTTTGTTTTCCAAAATTGTAGGTGAATGCCGTAGAAATTCCTTCGCGGGGAGGCTTTAGTATTCGCGCAGTCTACCCACGCCTGGCCATCGCCGCCCACAGCTGCGTTCCGAATATCGTTCATTCGATCTTTCAGAGCGATTACCAGTGAGTTTTTTTAATCCTACTAATACATATTATAAATGCGAAAGTTTGGATGTATGGATGGATGTGTGTAATTCAATCACGCCGCAACGACGGAACCGATTTGACTGAAATTTGACACAGAGATAGATTATGGTCTGTAATAACAATAACACATATATAGGCTTTTTATCCCGGAAAATAGGAGTTCCCGCGAGAATTAAAAACCTCAATCCACGCGAACGAAATCGCGGGCAACCGCTAGTAACTTATTATAATTTTCAAATAAAGCTTTGATGATCTAAGTAAGAAACTCTATGGTTCTCATATGGATCTCCTCCGTTTTTTATCATCCCGCAGGAACACTCCAACAGAATATAACCTACCTAGCTCTTACTAGGCGGGAATTTCTTAGTAACGTCTGATAAATACAATAATAATTATTCTAATTTCTAGGGCTGTATTAATACACATAGAACGCATTTGCCAAACAAGCCTAAGTAAAAATCGCTTTGAAAGAATCAACTCAACTCAATTTCTAAAAAAAAACTTTTAACTAATCAGCGTCCAAATAAGAGCAGCGATTCCCATCAAGAGCGGCGAACTCCTCAACCTGAGCTACACCCACGTGTTATCCCCTACCATCGTGCGTCGGGAACATCTCTTGGAGTCAAAGTTCTTCAATTGCGAGTGTGCGCGCTGCGCAGACCCCACTGAACTTGGAACGCATATGAGCACACTCAAGTGTACCAAATGCGATAATGGGGTTATACTCTCTAGTAATCCTTTGGGTAAGTGGAGACTTCGTGTTAAAAAGCTTTTTTTATTCGCTTTATCACACAACATAATAAATACAAAGGCGGACTTAATTCTGAAGTATTTTTTTTGAGTCTTACTTTAGAACGTGTGACACCACGTGCACATATGCAAGAAAAAGAAGAGAAGCTAATAAGAAGAGAAGAAAATGTTCTTTGACTGCGAATGGCTTTGTAGGATACATACCTAACTATTTACATGGAAGATCGCTTTGTTTTCACCTACTTCCATGGATATTTAAACTTCGATATTAAATTTTTTTTTTTTTTTAAAAAAAGAACATTAGCCAAGCTGAAGTTGACTAATATCCTCCTCTCCCCTCCAAATAAGCGGAAAGCTTGTGCTAGGAGTGGGTACGACAATAGTGCAACGGGTGGGATTCGAACCTGCGAACTTTCAGTTTTCAGTCCGCACCTTTAACCGTTGGGCTATTGAGGCTTCAATTACTTTATAACGGACTTTCAATACGTAATAGAAGAAGTGTGTTTGTTTGTTCTCCAGTCAACGAAATAACGACTTGGAGAGTGATATAGGCTATCTTTAATCCCGGAAAAACAAAGGTGTCCCGGATAAAAGCTAGTGTTTTGAATATGCTATTTTGGAATGTACAGACAACGAAGCGGCGTGGAACTGCACGGACAAGAAGTGCGGGTTCAAGACGTCCGGCGTCGCAATGCGCAAGATGCTTGCCGTGGTGCAGGCCGAGCTCGACCAGCTGGACGCCGTGCCGCCCGGCCCGCAGGCGATAGAGATGCGGGAGGCCACGCTCCACAAGGTACCCGCACATTATATTGTTTTTGCTTCTCATTTTAAGCCTCCACATAAGCATTTATCGATGCGGAATTCCCTTGAGGCCATTCGAAAAAGTTAACTAACTTAAGGCTCAGTTTCATAATTTTTAAGGACACGAAACCATTTGCAGCGATTTTTTGTTACTCGTAGAAACGGGAAGTCGTTTGATATGTGGCAAGGTCCGAACTCTGGAACGATATTCTCATAGTTACATCTTAATTTCAGTACAAATCCGTATTCCACCCAAGCCACGCCATACTACTGTCTATAAAGCATGCATTGGCGCAACTGTACGGACGCGTGGAAGAATACACCATAGAGGAACTACCAGACCTCGTGTTGGAACGAAAAGCGGAGTTCTGCCGACTATTGCTGAAGATCCTCGATGTCATATCGCCGGGGGATAGCAGAATGCGCGGTAAGACTTTATTTCTGCACTAGCATCCAAAGGAATATATACTGTAATACCATGTTTATATGGTATGTTTTTACAACAAACCACACTGATATTTCACTAGACACCTTTTCAGCGAAAATTCACGCTCCTTTACCACTTTCAGAGTTGCTACCAGCCACTTTCTCACCCTCTAGTTAAACCCAGACCTATTAAATTTGTTGCTTTTTTTATTTCAACTTATTATTTGTCCACAGGAATGATGTTATACGAACTTCACGCTCCTCTAATGTACCTAGCGCGAAGCGAGTTTAGCGCCGGGCTCATCACCCAAGACAAGTTGAAGGATCGGCTGCAGGAACCGATACAATGTCTAGCCGACGCGGCTCGCATCCTAGGCCGAGAGGACCCGCAGAGCCCCGAGGGCATCACCGGGAATATTGCCTTACAGTCCATGGAGCAACTGAAAGCTAGTCTCGATGCTTTGTAGGTTGAGAACTCAGAAATAGTAGCGTAAAACATCAACGCAATAAAATTTTACTGGCATTAGCGTAAAGGGATTTTCACCGCAAATGAAGCAAGCTTCGTTCGAACTCGCAGAGAAAAACTGCATAAAAGCACTTTCACCAACAAAGAGTCCAATGAAAATGACTGAGCGAGCAAAAATGTCAAAATGAGCGACAGTGGAAGTGGCATTAAAGCAACAGTCGAAACTCTTTGTTACTGGAAGTGTAAACCTATTCTGTCTGCACAGAATTAGTCACGCTTAGCCATTTCCCGCTCTCTACACTTTTGCAATGGAAATCCCGCTTCAGAATGGTCTCATATATGCACAATTCGATGCACAGGACGCAAAATAGGCGACTAAAATTTAAATGCTAGTTTTTGTTATAACAATGTAATGACATTTATTATACTAATAAAATATAAGTAAGTAATAATAATAAATTAAATATTCAATTACCTTCTCAAACATGTTTTATTTCATACATCAAAAGTCATTAGAATTTAATCTTTTTTGGTTTCTTAGACACTGGTTCCTCAGTCACTTTTTTGACATTCTGCCCAATATCTTCAATGTTGTCATCGGTCAAAGTTTGCAGCTTGATGGAAGTGCTTTCTTTTTTCTCGTTCACCTGTAAAACAATGTCGGTCAGTATCTAAATATATAAAAGGCAAAGGTGACTGACTGACTGACTGATTGATCTATCAACGCACAGCTCTAACCACTGGACCGATTGAGCTGAAATTTGGCTTACAGGTAGCTGTTAGGACGTAGACATCCGCTAAGAAAGGATTTTGGAAAATTTCAACCCCAAGAGGGTTAAATAGAGGGTTAAAAAATCGAACCTAACGTGAGCGAAGCCGCGGGTTAAAGCTAGTCTACTATATACTTGTCTACTCATCTATGCATCTACTTGCATGTGAACGAACCGCCTGAAGGAGACAAGAAAGTTTACATTTCTCATTCTAACAGCTAATTTGGAATGCTCTTCCAAGATCAAAAAAGATATATACACAACTTTATTAAACAAATATTTATCAAATGAAATGAACTGATTATGACACAACTGGGAAAACAAGCCATTGGGATTTTAAAATAAAATAGAAGTTATATCATGGTCTACACTATTTTTGTGTGATAATATCCATACAATTGTAATAGTGAAAGTAAAACTCTTCAGAATCAACAATTGATAATCACGACATATGGTTATTTTTTTAAAAGAGCCACTGCTGAGTTTCTTGCTGGTTTGTCTCAGTTGGAAGGGCATTCCAAACCATTCCATTCATTTGACAATTCAACATCACTTTGTAAAAGTTTACTTGAATAAAAAATTATTCTATTCTTTTCAACTCCTAATATTCATGCCAAATAAATAGTACTACTTACTGTTGGGCAGTCCTTTCTCAAGTGAGTTACATCTCCGCAAAGTTTGCAGCACCCACCATTTGGATATAATCCCTTTGGATTATCTGGACATTGTCTGGCTATATGGCCCTGTGAAAAACAAGAACCTTTAGAATAGATACAAATTAAATGAAATTATTTATAAATGGCATAAGAGCTGGAGTTAAGTGGCATGTGGAATTGTATGGCTTAGTGGTATAAATGCACATCAATTGTTTTTTTTTTTAAATTGGCTTGCGCTTGACAACAATCAATACTGGATAGCACTGGTGAGGTTGTAGCGCGCTTGGCTAAAAGATGGTTATTCACTCTTGCATTGAAGGTACTTCAATAGTGCTGTTTAATCAATGTTGACCTAAGTTGGTCCATCACCAATCACCACACCATCACCCCCATTTTAGGCTGCATCTTCACTAACCATCAGGTGAGATTGCAGTCAAGCAGTAGCCTATATATTTAAAAAAAAACTAGATGGGTTTCTAATTTCTCCATGCCTCGGAGAACATTTTCATGTTGTTCGAGAACATGTTAAAGCACAAAGACTAAATCTTGTTGAGTTACATTAAGTAGAATATAGGAACTCATTGCAAACAGAAAGGGGTTACAACCTTAAGTAATGAGGATTACCATACACTAAGTGAATACTTACAGCTTCCTTACAAATGAAACAAGTAGCAAATCTAAACTCTTTATCCCTCTGGACTTTGCATTCAAACTGTCTATGTTCTGTGGAGCCACATTTAAAGCATACACCCTCAGCTGTACCTGGTAAATTAGACTTTAAGTCTGGACAATCAGACAAATTGTGTCCACCTTTCCTACAGTTATAGCACACATCTCTTTTAAGTCTTGCCAAGGCTTTCTCAGCTCTTCTCCTCTCTAATTTCATAGTCCGTTGGACTTCACTTTTAGGAATACCTTTTTGTATCATATTTTTTCTTAATTCCTCAAGTCTTTCTGCATCCCTTTTCATAATTGGGAATCCATCGAATCTTATTAATTGTACCTCTTTAGAGTTGATAATAAGCTGGAAGCTCTTATCATTTATAGGTTTTCTACGATCTTTCTTTTCCCTTTTTTTCTTCAATTTTGGAGGTTGACTCACCACACTGACTTCTTGATCTGTGTTATTTTCTGACTTATCATTTTCTGCATTTACATTACTTTGTCTTTGTTTTTTATTCTTTTTGCTTTTTTTGCTGGCTGTTTTTTGACTATTATTATGGACTGTTTGATTATCTTCTTTCTCCGATTTATTTATAGACACTTCAGTCTCTGCATTCACATTTACTTCAGTGGAATGCTTTTGCTTCTTCTTTTTCTTGTTTTTATTCTTCTGTGGAGTTGATTGCGCCTGATTAGTTGAGTTTTGATTTTGTATAATGGATACATTTTGATTATCCTGATTATTATTGTCATTTAATTCTATTGATGGAGGTTCAATTGATTTAGCATTATTTGGTTTTTTCTTCTTGTTTTTCTGTTTAAGTGATTTATTTATAGTCTGATCCTCACCACCACCCTCACCGCTTTGTTTATTCCCTTGAGAGTTACTCTTAACTTTATTATTGAATTTCTTCTTTTTCTTTTCAACATTATTTTCACTATTAGTTGGTTTCAAGTTTATTTTGCTGTTTGTTTGTGCTTCTGGAAATTCACACCATGTTGCCTTTCTCTTTTGTGTCTTTTGCTCTTTGAGAAAGTTATTGTAGTTTTCAATTCTTTGTTGTTCTGCCTAAAACATAAAAAAATAGTGTAGTTATGTTTATTTAATTAGTAGCAGTGTTGTAGGATGTGAGATATTTAAAGCATTTCTACACCAAATAATGTGGGTGATGCAAATAGAAGAAATAAAATAGATATCTCCTGAAAGCCTGTTAATTTATATTTAAGTGTTTTCTATGTAAACAGAAGAGTTAAATAAATTAATAGGATTCACAGTGATTGTCATTTCATCCCGATAGCCTTCTGTACTTAAATATTTAGTAGAGTATTGGTCCGGGAGCCAGTGACACTAAAATTGCACTTACACTAATTTTGAAATTTATATTTGTCTCTAGCATAAAGTAAAAAATTGCGTGATTTAAACACAAATGATAGGACTACAATCTACATCAAGTATGAAGTAGGTTAGGAAGTATCTCATAACTGCTGTTTGCAAAAATAATGTTTTACCTCTTCTCGATTCTTACTTTCTTCGTTTTCCTTTTTTGATTTAAGCAACTGCTCTTTCATTACCTCCCATGGTGTACTGTCTTCTGGAGATTTAAGGTTAGAGGCTTTAGAACCTTTAGCCCGGGCAAACCTAGTCATGACCAATTTTTTTACTTATCACGCTATAGATTTGTTAACCGTATTTATTATACTTAAAATCGCATTCGCACGTGTTTTCCAATTTATTTTAATTATTGATTAGGTACCACATTGATTTATAGGTACTACTTTATTCGACATGACATCGACATTGACAAGTGACATATGTCATCAGTCATGGACCATGGTCGTTGTTAATTTTTTTTTTATTTACGGCCTGGATTCTAGTCCTTTGATGCAATCAAAATTGATGACATAGAGTTTGACAAAAAACACAGTCATTCCCGAAGGTAGGCCCCTCTGAAAATAATAGACTATAAAGCCAAATACAAATATGGCGTCGCGTCAGATCATTCATTTAAAACGAAGTGACATTTATTCTCTTGGATTCATTTGAATGGTCCAAGTGTTTCAAATATTTATTCATTTACTACTAGTTGCCCGCGACTTCGTACGCGTGGATTGAGGTTTTTAATTTTCTTATTTTCTGGGATAAAAAGTAGCTTACTATTCCAGATTATATCTATCTCTATTCCGAATTTCAACCAAATCGGTTCAGTCGTTGCGGCATGATTAACAAACATTCATCGATCCAAACTTTCGCATTTAAAATGTTAGTAGGATTCAGACTGGCTAACTTTCAACTATGTTGAGCTGATCGCGAACTTAGCCGCTTCAGTGCATAGGTACCCTTAACCCTACCTATATAGGTACTAAAGCGGCGTGGTGTACTTAGCAGTGTCTTTCCGTCCTCCATGCAGCAGACCAATTATAAGTCTTATCGATAATAATCGTCAAACACATGAACAGGCACTCACCTATTTTTATCGTTGAACCGTGATCGTGAATTAAAAACTGCATAGATGCCCACAGCTTCGCCCGCATTAATCAAGGTTTTAAAATTTGGGAGTCGGATTTTCTTTATTTCCACCTCCAGAATACAAACATCTTATTGCTTTTCAAAAGGTTAAGCAAGCCGTTAAAAGTAAACAGACTTAACTTCGCATTTATAAATTAAACAGTGTAAGAACTGAGGATAGAAAAATAGGTACTAAAATAAAACTAAGATTCATAATAATTATTTCTTTTTATTTGGTCCTAACTTAGCTTCTATCAGTTTTACCCAATTATCATACTGTACATTATCTTCTTCGTCTAATTCATCACAAAACTTATCGATTTCTTCATCGCCAGGCTCTTCCTGCACAGTGGTTTTTATTTTTCGCGCTTTATTTATCGATACTTCCGTTCCTTCATCATTATCGTCGGTAAAAATTATCTTTTTGTTTTGTTTGGTTTTATTATTATCCATAGTTTCATTACTTCTAGTGTTTTTTTTCCGTGTTTTATGAGGCGGGGCTGTGTTAAGTTCTTTGGTGGTTATCTTAACTGATGCTATTTTAGAAGAATTATCACTTTGAAACATAATTTTCTTATTTTTTCCGTTGCCAGTTGATTTCATACAAGGTATTTCCTCTATGACATCGTCATTCACTACTTCGCTATCATTATCAGATCTCTTTTTCTTATTTTTATCGTTATCCTTGTGTTCGCTTTTATTTCTTTTCCCCATATTTCTGTAACAAAAATAAACTGCTAGTTAAGTTTACTCGTATAGTCATAAAGGTAAGGATGTTTACATTTCTGAAGAATGTTAGTTCCCATATTTCAAATGCTAAGCGAGTTCAACCAACGCTGAGCATCGTCAGCCCCGATAGATTAGTAAAGTGGACATAAAATATATCTTCTAACGATTTGTTTATACGTCTGCGAATAGTTCCCGAGCTAAAACTTACAACGTATAAATCTTTCAACCAAAGTTTAAACAGCGTTTCGATACTATCTTTTGCACGTAAAGATTTATCGCGATTAAAATAATAACACGATTCTTGAATTTGGTTTAATTCTGGCAGATTTTCAACTTGTTTTCTCTGGACTGTCTGCAATTTTAGGGGCCCCAATTTTTCTTTCCATATAATATTACGGTACAAAATACATAATATATGTATGTACCTAGTCAAATAAAGTTAAGTATATATCTAACAATTTGCAAGTTGTTTCTTACATTGTTGCAAGATCTATCTTACTATTCTTCAAGTTAGGTACCTAAATGATGTTACGGGTTTTAAATTCTATAAATTCTAACTATCAAACTATTGTAATTCTAAGTATTCTAACTAAGCAGTAATAGCCTAGTGGCTAAGACAACAGCCACCACCTATTCGGGGGACCGAGGTTAGCTTCGATCCCAGGCACGCATGTGATTTTTGTGCGGAGTCTCAATCCGCACTCGGCCAACGCTGGCACTGCAGCTGTAGAAAGAGGAGACTTACGTCCATTGGTGAGTTGACTCACTCGCGAATTCAAATCGCGAATCACGAATACTGCTTTATTTTACTCGGCTAAAGGAAAAGGAAGGGTTGTGAATTATGATTTTAGCAGTCGACGTATGTAACACTCGTATATAGTCACATACCAGTAAATGTGACTATATTTTACGAATGTTCAACTGCAGCGAATAAACTGCTGAGCCGTTTTTGATGAATGAGGAGTTAATCGATTCGATATAGTCAGGGTGACATTCTAGGTACATTTCATGCGTACAAAGTCAATACGACGGATGATACATCCAGTTTTCCGTAGTTGGGTTAATGTTTAAGTTTTTATCCTTATTGGAACAAAATATCGAGATCTACCTATCGATAGTACATAAGGCCAAGATGAATAAAGTCATATACCTATATGCTTTGTATATCGTGAGATAGTTCGTAAAGAGCAACTGCTGAATTTCTTGCCGGCTTTTCTCAACAGAATCAGCTTTCTGTACCGATGATGGTAGATTCTCGACTTATCGTAAGACACAAGCTAGCCTACATGAAATAAATAATTTTGAATTCGTGAATCCTGAGGTTCATTAATTTAACAGGAAAAAGCGCATTCCGGCTTCGAATATGTTTCATACACAATTAGTGAAGAACACAAGCAATTCAATGATGGTTTTTATCATTTTTTCATGTGACTTACAGTTTGTAAGAAACAGCTGACATTGTTATTTATCTGATGACGTCAATTGAATAATTTAATATACCATTTCGTAACCGCAGATATTGGTCTTTAGTCTTTATCATGGGGACGTGACAAGTGGCAATTAAATAAACATTTGTATACAAGTACCTAATGCCTACACTAATTGCATGTGGACCGAAAAATACAGTGACAATATGAAATACAGTGATAAATAACCCAAGTAGTCTGTTCTGTAGTCCTAGTCTGTACCTAATGATTAATGACTTCTAGTAATTAGTCGGCGGGGATGAGTAAATGCTTTGATATAAATACATACTTTAGTATGATGTAGTGTGACCTTGCGAGATTATTTACAATTTCATCTACCAACGTTACATAAATTGTAAATGCAGTCAACTTTTAAAATATTGTTCATTGTTCGGTAATAAAAACGTCATGCTACAGATATGAATGGTCTTGCTCCTGGCAGAGTTAAATTAGAATTATGTAGGTACCTATCTAGTTAAAAATGGAATTGATAACGCGGAATTGCGGCAGGGACTAGGTATCTACGTAAGTAAAAGTTATGTTTAGCAATCTTCTTTGAAATATCGTCCGTGCGAACAATCGAATATATTTTTCAATTATAATTAGTCTTTTTTTTTAATTATATAGTAAAAATTTGCTGTTTGTGAGAAAAATTATCAATATAAACAAGTAAAGCTGTCAATTAATTTGTTAATCATTTATCACTAAACGAAACAAGTGACACGAGGATTTATTGACTTTGTAAGCATTAAGTCAATAGTGTGATAAACACATCGGCCACTCGATGCGATATAAAATACACACTACCTTTACGTAACAAGACAGACGCGGGCCGCGGGCGTATTGCCACCGCGCGGCTCTCCCCGACAGTTGCCAGTCGACCACCCACCTCCCACTTGACTTTCGTTACACCGCCCGCTACTACTGCAGTGATTAAAACAATCTGAGTGCCGCGTAAACAATCCTCGAGAACGGAACATTGTTTTAAACTTTTATGAACACAAAATGGCAGAAAAACAGTACATTTTGGGAATGGACATCGGAACAACTTCCGTGAAAGTTTGTGTATACGATCCCGATACTAAGGAGTTAGTGGCTAAACAGAGTAAGGACACCGCGGCGAACATTCCCAGCGATCAGGGTATCGAAGGAAACAAGCAGGATGTTCCGAAAATAGTGTCTGCTGTTCATTACTGTGTCTCGAGGTTGCCTAGAGATGTTTTGCGACATGTGAAGAAAATTGGTGTTTGCGGTCAAATGCATGGTGTGGTTTTGTGGAGAGACAGGTGTGTAGATAGAGATATTTTTTAACAGAATTTATTAATATTCCTACACAATTTAATCCTAATCACTTAAAATATTACTCTTTTACAGAGCTTGGGAAAAGGTAGAAAAAGAAGGGGTCGTAATCCGTTATGAGGCTACCAGGGAGAAAATGTCTGCTTTGTACACATGGCAGGACACACGGTGCAAACCAGAATTTCTGGAAACTTTACCAAAGCCCGATTCACATCTCCAATGCTACTCTGGATACGGTTGTGCTACCTTGTTATGGATGCTCAAGCACAAGCCAGAGAAACTTAAAAGCTTTACCTGTTCAGCCACAGTTCAAGATTTTGTAGTAGCTATGTTATGTGACTTAGAATATCCAATTACATCAGACCAAAATGCTGCTAGCTGGGGTTACTTTAATACGGAAAAAAATGAATGGAACACAGATATATTGAAATCTATTGAATTTCCAGTTAATCTTTTGCCTAAAGTTTTGAAGAGTGCAGAAATTGCAGGAGTGTTGAACAGTTCTTGGAATGGTATTCCTGAAGGGACCCCAGTAGGTGTAGCGATGGGTGACCTTCAATGTTCTATTATTGCAACACTGGAGAATAAACAGGATGCAGTGCTGAACGTATCTACCTCAGCCCAGCTTGCCATTGTAGCTGATAAGATAAGTGATTTAGGATGTAAGACAATTGAGCACTTGCCATACTTTGATAATTCCTATTTGGTTGTTGCTGCCTCTTTGAATGGAGGTAATGTCCTCGCTACTTTTGTGAAAATGCTTCAGCAGTGGATGCTTGAGTTTGGATTTCCTATTCCTCAATCTAAAGTTTGGGAAAAGCTCATTGCCCTTGGACTGGAGGCTCCAGAAGGAACAAACATGAAAATAAGCCCATTACTGCTGGGTGAAAGACGTGCCCCTACTGCTAAAGCTTCAGTAGAGAATATAGACTTATCTAATATACAATTGGGGCGTGTATTCAGATCTCTGTGTGACAGTCTCATTGAAAATTTACACTGCATGATGCCCAAAGAGATTTTAAGGAATGCTAGTATTAAGAGGATTGTAGGAAATGGCTCTGGCTTGTCGAGGAATGCAGTGTTGCAAAGAGCAGTGGAGCACTACTACAGCTTGCCTTTAGAATTTACTTCAGGTGGAGATGCTGCCAAGGGAGCAGCTATAGCTGTCCTCAGAGCAAATTAATTGCTGCCAATAATTCTATCCTGTTTTTTATTATATTATTAAAATATACATTATTTACATCAACAAAGCAGAGAAAAATTACCAGCCATGTAAAAGAAAACAATAAAAAATATATATTAAAATTGCTAACAGATTTGGAACATTTAAATATCTGTTTTCATAACACATTACCAAGATAAAAGTCACACATCAAAATGAAAACTATTCTATTTCATGGCATATCAAGCAGTTCAAGGTTACTACCATTATTTTGGGTTGAATAACTCTGGTTTTTTTAACATTTACGAAAATTTGCCCCTCACCCTTAACTATGGAGATGCAATACTGACTTGTGTAACCCACTTTGCTTGTTTTTTCTAACATGGCACGTTTAAATTTAACATTGGTGTGACCATCTGGCCTTAATGTACTTTGAATGTACATTCCGGTTAATAATGATTAGAGAAATGAGAATATATGATATGTACTAAGCAGTGGTGTGCACACAGGGTAGGCATAATGTGGAAAAATGATATAAAATGGAGAAAAAGGCCAGTAAGAGTTATAAAAACTTAAGGGTAGGCTTTTTATAATTTGTACAATGCCTACCCTTAAGTTTTTTAAAATTCGCACCGAAGATTTTTTCCATTTTGTATCATCTGCCTACCTTGTAGTACATTCTGTGCACGCCACTGGTACTAAGGTAAGGTGTTACAGATTATTTTAATAAAATTATATTTATTACAATGTACAATTATGGTGGAAACTGTTGTACAAATTGTTGCTTGTTGTTTTTGTATTATTACCAGTGATCAGCATAAGCAGTACAGTTTGGGATGAATAATAATGTAACATTATCATAGTATGCATATGACTTCGGGATTACACAATTGTGGAAATATGATAACATGATACTGCATTTATTTTTAAATACCTACCTATTTGCAGATTTCTATTTAAAACCAACCAGGTGCACCAACCAAGGGATAATATTTCTGAAGGTTTAGCTTGTTGTGTTACATTAAAAAAGTCTTGGAATGATCAAAATCACTTATTTATTTGTTTAATTAATATATGTAAGGCTTAAACCTTTAAATAGTTGATTTTATTTATTCTGATAACATTGGAATCTTTGAAGTAAGAAAAAATATATAAACCCCAATCTAGTGGGATTAATAAAGCCATATCCATATTTTGATACTGTCACGAAATTCCACAAAATTGCACTGGTTACGTCGATCACTAATTATTACTTTTAATTTCAAGTAAGAGTGTACCAAGTAATAAATGAAATTAGTGAAATTTATATATATTTATATTTATTAATTATTGTTTTTTTTTCTAATACCAATTTCAAGTTTTATCCTATCCTATTAATATTATAAATGCGAAAGTTTGAATGTTTGACTGAACGGATTTGGCTGAAAGGCACAGAGATAGATTATAGTCTGGAATAACACATAAGCTACTTTTTAACCCGGGAAATAAAAGAGTTCCCGCGGGAATAAAAACTTTAATCTACGCGAAGGAAGTCGCGGGTTTCAGCTAATAAATAATAAATTTCTTAGAGCACAACTATTTTATTTATTATTTTCAGCTATGCACAATAGCTGTATTGGGTAGCTACCGATCAGAAATCCATTTACTTTGAGTATCAACTCCTTTCATGAAATCAAGATAAAGTTATGATACATTTATTTTATGTTAGGAATAAGGATTTTAATTATTTCAATAGAGAAGTTGAACGTAAACTTACCTCGTGATATATATTTTTGCCAATAACTTTTTGATAACTAATTTTGTTAAAAACTGAATTATTTCTTATGGTTGGCACCATTTTCTTTAATTTATTAATTATTTTAACAATAATATTAGAAATATAGAAAACAAATATTAAATAACCTTACCAGCTTTTCTATTAGATCCAAAAGTTTTGGTTTTAGGAAATGATCAAAATGATCAAAATCACGTCAAAATCATATCAAAATAAACACCACAGATAAACATATGATCATAGATCTAGATGAATATTATCCTAGTGTTCGTGGTCTTAAGTCTGTGAGATTGATCAATGTTAAACATTTTTTTTAATTAGGTAGGTACCTAAACCCCAGTGCCCCAGCCCCCCCATGCTCACAAGCCACAAACAATCATAGAGATCGTAAATAGAGATGGACGATGGTGTGACATTTCGATTTTGACAAATTACAAGTTTAAAATTTCAAGTGTACACATAACCCAATTTTCTTTAGTAAATTGGGTTTTGGTGTTAGTATTTATTTATTACTGCTAACGTATCATTAATTAACATTCACATTCTTGTTTTTAACATACGACTTACGAAACTTATTGCAAAATGCAAATCTACAGAAACAAAAACGTATGAAAAATTGGGACCAAGCCTTAGTTGCATTTTTGGAAAAGAAATCGTGCTAAAAATAAAGGTTCGCTAAATTTGAACACAAAAAATGGAAAACATTAAAAAGTCAGACGACTTGGACAGCCCAACAGCCGATGGGAATCTTTTACAACCACCAAAGGACAAGAGTATTCCAACACGAAACCCGCTGATGAAAGTACGTACTTATGTGTTAGCTCTGCGTCCGTGGTCTCTTAGCGGTAGCCTCCTGCCCACTCTGCTAGGAGCTGCGCTGGCGTATCGTCTTCCAGGTGACAATGGGTTCAATTGGGTGACATTAATGCTAACACTGTGTACAGTTATACCTGTGCACGGCGCCGGGAACGTAGTCAACACATATTTTGACTTCGTCAAAGGTATAGACAACCGAAAATCAGATGACCGAACTTTAGTAGATCATATTTTGAGTATTGATGAAGTTGTTTCGCTTGGAGCCATTCTTTATATGGCAGGATGTGCATTTTTTGTATTACTTGTGATTATGTCTCCAGCTAGAATGGAACACTTAGCTTTAGTATACTTTGGAGGACTGTCATCTTCTTTTCTGTACACAGGGGGTATTGGTCTGAAGTACATAGCCCTTGGTGATATTATAGTTCTAGTCATATTTGGGCCGGTGTCAGTAGTTTTTGCATTTCTAGCACAGACTGGAAGAGTTGATTGGCCTATTTTTTACTATGCTATACCACTGGCTCTAAACACTGAGGCTATTTTACATAGTAACAATACTAGAGACTTGGAGGCTGATAGCAAAGCAGAAATTGTAACTTTAGCTATCCTAATAGGCAGAACTGCATCTCATTTACTCTATGCATTTTTACTGTTTACACCATACATAATGTTTGTAGTAGCATCAGTCAGATGCTCACTCTGGTTTCTGTTGCCAATGTTGACGTTGCCTCGAGCTTTTGAGATTGAGAGGCGGTTCAGGCGCCCAGAAACTATGCAGTACGTTCCCAGACAAACTGCAAGACTTAACTTTTATTTTGGAATGTTATATATGATTTCTTGTCTATTTGCTAATAAATTACCATTTCTACTAAGATAATATTAAGTTGTTTATTTTATTGTAAAAATATTAATGTACTTAATGGAGCTTATTTTAAAAATTATAGATGTACTTCTCTATCTTTTATCTAAAGGTCCTTTTATTTATGGCAATGTAGACTATTGTTTCATCGATTTGAATGCTCAAAACATCCTTATCAAATATATAAATAATTAATTTTAGAAAGTTAGGGTTGAATACAAATTTTATATAAAATTTATGATTTTTATGGCATCTCTTATTGTTTAATTATTATTAATTTGTGTTTTCAATGCTTCTAAGATTACTAAAATATGGTTTAAACTTTTTATTTTGTAAAAAATTATTGTATAATGCAAATCAGTTTTTTTAGGGCAATATCTCAAACAGGATGTGGTGTTCTAATATACACGCATAAATTGAACAAAAACGATGAAGGTTACAGATATCTATTATTAGCTGAGCTACCTGTGTCTTTACAAATGTAAAGTAGTTTGCCTCTTGAATTTTTTCGAGTTTGTTTAAAGGTAGCTTCATGTTACACCACATTGGTGTTGTCAATATGAATCTCCTATAGTTTGCATTTGTATCTCTGGTCAAATATATTTTATTGTCAATAAAGTTAGTTGTTTTGTTTGTTATTTAAATTCATAAAAGGTTTGATAGCTATTATGGCATAAAATTGTGTTGTATGTTACAAAATAGTGTTAAAATGTAATCAGCACTTCCTTTCACCAACTATGTATCAATTTAATTTTTAAATCTTCTAGGTATACGCTAATCAATATCAATTTTAACAAGAGACAAAATTATCTGGTTTTTGTCTAGTCTTACTATTTATTAAGTGTATAAAACTAGGTACTGAAAAGGATCATCCAAGTGTTACTCAACTGACAATAAACTATTAAAATAAATAGATTATTTTAATGTAATGGCTGAAGTTTTATTTGCAAGTTTTCAATTGAAACACAAATTCATGGTTTATCATATTTTATTACTGACATCAACATAAAGAGTTTATTTTTTAATTATTATAATACAATCTTTATAATATATAAGATACGATAAATATGAGACAAATTATAATACATTGAGACCAAATAATGTTAAAAATAATGTATTTTATAATTTAGGAATGCCTGATCTAAGACTAAATTGATAATATTGGCAGTGACAGGAGAAAATTACTACTTTATCAAAAATAATAATTTATTGGCCTGATCTTGTCTTACTTTGATATTATTCCCATTTTAACAATTACACTGATGATGTCTAATTTAAAACAGACATTAAATGTACTTAAATAGTAAGATAACCTTTTATAGAAATGCATTGTAATAATTATTGAGTTAAATTTTCTAAGAACAACATAATGTAGAAATTATTTAAATCAATTTCACTATTATAAAGGAACAAATCACATCGTTTAATAATTCAATAATATGAGAACCGAATAGCTAACGTAACCTTAATTAACATCACTATGTGCAAGTAGAAACTAATACAAAAAAAATATAATTCATTCTACTTTCAATTTTTTTTTCATCAAAGAAAAAAAGCAAGCCCACTTCCATAAATCCATGTATTCCATGCGCCCACTGACTTTGCGAGAGAACAATTCTTATATGAGCGTGCGACAGATATATTGTACATTATATTATTTTCATTTTGCTCACTGTTAATAATCATAAAATTATATGCCACAGGTTCCACTACTATGACTATAAAATTACTGACTGAAACAATTTATCCAGACAAACAAAACAAAAATTAATGCCACATAATGCTAATTTTTTTTTTCTTTTATCAAAACTAATGAAATATAGCTTTACGACGAAGGGTGATTGGTTTTAGGCCTCCATTACATTGATATCAAAATCAGCATCATTGTACGAGCGCTTTTCTGTCACGCGACTGCATCTATAGCTCGAGCACCGAATTTCTATTTATCAATAATTATTAATAAATAGAAATTCCAATATGATTATAATCATATAATATTGTTGATATATGTTTTTAAAGAATACATCCAATTCCTTCCAAATAAGCGGAGAGCTTATGCTGGGAGTGGGTATGACAACAATACAACACCCGTAAACGATAACGCTCACATTATCGCTCTCTAAGTTTGATGCTAGAGCCTCTATTTATAACTTCAACACGCGACAGTTATTATAAGAAAGCGAGCAATGTCCGGCGCTTATAGTGTGACTGCGTGGACAACGAGCTAACAAACAAGTATAATAAACCTTTATCAGTTTTCATATTTTATTT
Organism: Hipparchia sbordonii; assembly: GCA_038048805.1. Lineage (NCBI taxonomy): Eukaryota > Metazoa > Arthropoda > Insecta > Lepidoptera > Nymphalidae > Hipparchia > Hipparchia sbordonii. The sequence goes on from CM076110.1 coordinate 9,705,337, forward strand.
TTAAAAAAAGACAAATCATCATCAACAGCTTACTACTGATTACGTAGGTCTCCCTCAGAGAAGAGTGTTATAGGCCACGCTGGTCCAATGTAAATAAGCTGATTTCACACTCCTTTGAGAATCATAGTGGAAGATTCTCAGGTGTGCAAATCATTAAGTGAAAATTGAGTATGAAGTTATTTATATGCTAGTTTCTACCCGCGGCTTCGCTCCCGCGTTCTATTTGAAGTAATCTGAAGTGGTGATTCCTATAACCAATTATCGAAAAAAGATTTTTTTCAATTTTCAGCTGTTCTTTTCAAATTTTTTTATTTTCACCACCTCTGTACAGCAAACAAAACAAAAAAAAATCAAATCGTTTTAGCCGTTTTTGAGTTTTAGCCAGATGAACGAACGAACGAACAGCAATTGATTTTTATATATATAGATAGATAGATTAATTATACACCTAATAGTTCAGCAAAGTAAAAAATCAATAGGCTGTAAAATATGGGAAATATTCTAAGAGATTATAAAAATGTATTGTAATAGGTACAATAATATTCTTTGAGCTACCTATTTTGAGCAAAGTTAATTGCCCATATTCGAATCGTGTGCCAACTTATAATCGATATGTTTCTTATATTCATCAATGCTACATTGAAACTACTAAAAAATGAACAAACGACTATCAGTTTTGGATGATAATTCATATTTTAGTCATATATCTTATGTTACGAACAATTTTTGTCACGGTACTGAAACTGTGCAGTCGATTTGAACACAGAATTTATAAACGACACAATAACATTTCCAAACCAGCGCAGTAACTGCCCTGCTTTTCAACTTTCAAGTAACTGCTATTTTTTTTACTAAATATTATTATTATCATTATTCTTAATGAACTGGACTGTTTTTTTCAATGTAAGTTAAAATTTCAAACTATCTTTGAATTTCTAGTGAATAGCTTATATACATTGTGGCACAATTTACACCAAACTGCAAAAATTATAATTGTAATAAAAAGAAATCAACTGTTCTTTTTTGTAATAATAGATCAGAGTGTATCTTTTTGAGTTCAAGACACTTATCGAGATCGCACAATAGTACAGTGGATCACACTAATGTTCGAATGTATGTGTGTGTGTGTTTGTTTGTTACTCCTTCACGCCACAACGAATGAACCGTTTTGGCTGAAATTTGGAATGGAAATAGCTCATACCCAGGATTAACACAGAAAGGTAATAGCTGGGACTAATGGGTTTTTGGCTATGGTTTTTGTTATCTTGGAAAATATATCTAGCCATTTCCAACAGATAAAATAGGAATAGATGCTGACAGGTGTAATATCACCCTAAGTCTGTTTGATTATCAGTTAGTCAGGAAAAGTTAAGTGAAATTGGAAATGGACGGGGCGGGCACATTGTTTGAGAACAGAGAGAAAAGTTAGGGTCCCGAGATACTAGTATCTTGGGTGGCGAAAGCAGTGTTGGCAGATCCCCCTTCTAAGTGGACTGACATCAGAAAAGTCGCAAAGAGCCACAGGATACAGGCGGCGAAAGTCTTTCGCCTGTAGAAGTCCATGAAAGAGATGATTGTCCAGCAGTGAACATCTGTCAGTTGATAAAGAAGAAGGAAAGATGCATGCTGGGCGTCAGTTGTATAACCCATAACTCATAAACGCCTCAACACGAGTAATAAATGTATTAACTCAAAAAGTTACACTCAAGACCCCAAAGAATTATTTAAAAAAAAAAAAAAACAGTGCACAGTTTGATCTGTCATCCATTCACGTGGACAATAGTCCGTTGGTCGCTGGAAAGTGCAGCATTTAGTCTTTATATATGTCATACATTATATACATCAGACTTGGGGTTGGCTTCGAACGTTTAGGACGTCGACGCTTTCTTATCGCGCTGCCACTGGAGTATCCTTTCTTTTAGTTCCGTTGCTGTAAAAGAAAATTTAAATTAATTAAAATAATGGTATGGTACGTTTATCTCACGAAGTTATGGGCGTTTTACTTGTGGTTACGTTGTGTACATGCAGATTGCGTAAGTGTGCGTGACATCACTGGACATGGATGTCATGCACACTTACGCAAGTGGCAGTTAGAAATTGGCACTTACAAGTCTCTTCTTTCTTGTCTTAGGCTGTACGTCCACTGAAGCAGAGTGAGTGGAGATGTATTTGGTAACATTGTTGAGAGTTAACTGCATAAAATTATCAAAGACCAGATTGATCTGCGAAGCACGTCTCTGCCTCACTCCAAATCAGTAGACAAGCACCCTAAATATTAGCTCACCTTCTCTTCGCTTTTGGTGAAAAGTTAGTTAAGTTTTATGCTCATTAGATTTCTATTTACTTTCAACCTCACCCAACTTCTGGACCAAAGACTGATTGCAGATAGAATGAAGAGGTTAAAATACTTAAGTAACTATTTGTTTTTTTTTTTTAATTAGAAATAGGCTTGCGCTTGACGATAATCAATACTGGATAGCACTGATGAGGTCTAGGTTGAAGCTCGCTTGTCTAGAAGATGCCTATTCCCTCTTGCCTTGAAAGTACTCAAATTATAGGTCGCAGGAGAAACGGATGCCACACCTTAGTGGTTTTTATCAGAAATGTTGAATTGAAGCGTTTCGTTCGAGTGAGTTACCTGGATGCAACTGGTCTTCGGTGAGCGGTTGTCGGTTGAAAGGATCCGTGGCGCTGTTCAAAAGGTGCCGCAGGATCACTGAACGGTCCATAACCTACAATGAACACGAAAACGAATACTATGAAGATATATCTAAAATAGGTACATGAAGCGTGTCTTTTCAAAAGGGCTTAAATTCATCATAAGCTAACTTTAGGAAAACAATAAAAAAACCACAAAGAGATCCGAGGTGATGGCTTTAATACAGAATCTCACGATTCTAGCTAAGCTATTGATTCGAATTCATTTTTATGGACTAGTAGAAGTATAATGAAGTTAAAATGATGTAATATAACAACTCTTTCTCATTTTAACAGAAAACCCAATACATTTTTGGCCCGACCCGGGAATCGAAATCGAGACCTCGTCATCCGCAGTCGAACTTGCTAATCACTAGACCTACGAGGCAGCTCACTCTCACCTTTCCAGAGGGCAGGAAAACAGGATCAGTCATCAACGTATCCATCAGGGGATCTCTGAACTCTTCCGGAGCGTCCGCGAATTCGTCGCTCTTTTGCTGGTTAGATACTGAAAAAAATAATATGCACTTCTATAATTTTTAATAGGAGTAATAAAGAAAACATGCTTTATTTCTCCTATCAAAATTTATACCTGAGTCGATAACCGAATTTACCAAACAAAATACGAATTTATATTTCCAATTTTATTGGTAATGGTATTCCAATTTTTGGTATAGTACCTTTATCTCACGAAGTAACAGGCGCTTTACTTGTGGTTATGTCGTGTACATGCACATTGCGCAAGTGTGCGTGCCTGTCAAGAGCCTAGGTGGGAGCGGTCAGGCGCGAGCAAGCTCTCGCTCACACTTATACAAATACGACACACAATCATGAGCTACGGCGCCGTTGTGAATTGCAAGTAATATTGGTTCGTATTTATAAAAAAAAATAGCAACACAGAGAAACTTAGAGAATATTATTCATACCGGCAATCTGATACGCGTTGTCCGCAAGCGCCTTGAAGCGCTCAATCTCGGAGGGAGTCTTGATACACGACTTGGCGAGCCTCAGCGCCGCCTCCTCGAACAATTCCTTGCGGAATGATCTCTGCAGGGATTGAAAAACGATCATTTATAATAGAAATACTTTTTAAAGAATAGACTAAAAAACAATTACAATAATATATTTTCTTCAAGTTTAAATGAGTGCATGCGTACGGGTGCGTGTGTGTGATAAATTTCAAATCCAAGATGGCCGCCACTACAAAATGGCGAATTACATATATTTTTTTTAAATTTCACATGTCGGGGGTTTTAAATTTTCAATTTACACTTGTTCCATTCACTTATGTCAACTGACATATGCCGAGATCTATGGACACAAAATATATGCTCCGACATAAATCTGTCTTGAATCTGAGCAGAGTGAGAGTGCGGTCTATAGATTTCAATCTATTGAACAGACTCTATAAGGACATACCTCGTCGGCTGCGAGCGCGGCGTGGAACTGCGGGCAGTCGAGGTGCAGGTAGATGTCCACCAGCTGGCTCAGCAGCCGTCGCGGCTCCCAGCCGTACTTTTCTGGCCGCCGCACCTTAACAATATAATTGTAATTCTGATTCTTCTCAACTTGAATAATATTCCAATCCACCACCATACGATCTATCGTAAGCACTTTCATAGTTTATTTGAATTTAAAAAAAATCTATCCTATTCTAATACTCCCAGTGGAAAAGGATAGATTTAGCGATAGAGTTCGTAAGTTCAGAGACTTTTCATGCATATAGGTTGGATTACAAGCGTGTAAGAATGACAACGCTCACGACTTCTCGTAGTTTTTGGGTTACCTTCATTTTGGACAAGGTTGTGAAGTTCCTGAGCGTACTGTCCAAAGTTGCTGTTACTAATCGAAGTTCAACGTGGACGCAAGGCGCTCGACGAGTTCGGCTCGAAAGAACGGCTCCTGGATCTCTACAAATCGACCAAGTCGACAATCTCTCGTGCCAGGGTGAAGGTGAGGTTTTTTTTATTGGATAAGATAGTTCACAACTGCGATCTCAGCGGATAGTAAGTGACGATGGCGTCTATGATGGTAGCGGGCTAACTTGGAAGGAGTATGGCAGTGTACAATGTACATTCAACCCATACCCCTAATCGGTTTCTACACGCCATCGAGCCGGAACGCTAAATCGCTTGGCGGCACATCTTTGCCGGCAGGGTGGTAACTAGCCACGGCCAAAGCTTCCCACCAGACAAACAACGGGCATTGACGCTCGTCTTACGCGAGCGCTAGTCTACGTTAGTCTAGTTATTTTTAGTTACCTTGAGATTATTGCACTTGGGCCCGCACAGTTGCTGCAGATTGAAGTTCAGCATGGAGGCAAGGCGCTCGACGAGCTCGGCTCGCAGGAACGGCTCCTTGATCTCGACGGTGAGGTACTCCAGCATGTCGACGGTCTCCCGCGCCAGGGTGAGGTAGGACCGGCATTGTCGCTCGTCCTGCGCGAGCGCTCGAGCTCGGGCTTCGCTTGAACTTGTGCTCGCGCCATTCGCTTCGGCCTCTTGCACTTCGTGGATGCGTTTCAGGTACTGAAATAGATAATTATTTATTACTAGCTTTTTCTTGTGGCTTCGCTTTCGATTCCTATACAAAATTACCAATTTTAATGTCATTTGTGTCGAGTGGTCAGCCGTTCTATTGGGTTTCCCTCTTTTACTTTAAAATAACCCTGTATTAGAGTAAAGTGGGGGTTTAAAAAATCGGACTTATCATGAGCGAAGCCACGCGCAAAAGGTAGTTATTATATAAAATTTGCCTTCTCATCTATTTTTTTAGCCTAATTTTTCTTAGTTTATTTACGCAAGAAGTGTATTTTTTGGGACCCCACAACCATCAGTTCCTCGAACCATGTGCCTCGCGCTGTCATTTCAGCTTCACAACTTAATGAGCAATGTCAGTAACTCATGTTCTCCTGCGGATCTCCTCATTCCTTATTTAATCTCGCAGGGATACTCCAAGCAAAGCTTTCTCCAACGCTGGCTAATCAATCCTGAAACTGTGGAATGTGTGAATACATGTTCTTCATTCCATTACCTTGCATATGGTGTTTATTTTGTATACTCAGCCACAGAAGATGACACCAATTAACATTAATTACTCTGGTAAGATGGGAACACAGATAAGAGGCCAAGGACCATAAACAATAACAGAATGACCATTAAGAACATACCGTCAGACATTCGTCGAGCAGGAATGTGGTGTCATTCATCAGCATGTTAATAAATTTCACGAACTGCCGACCCGACCGAGATTCTTTCACGATTGCCTGTAACATACATTGAAATCTGTACTAATATAATAAAGTGGAAGAGTTTGTTTGTTTGAACGCGCTAATCTCTGGAACTATCAGTCGGATTTGAAAAATTATTTTTGTATCCGATAGCTCAATTCTTGAGGAAGGTTATAGGCTATTCAATATCTCGGTACGACTCTTAGAAGCCGAGCAAAAAGAAAAAATAGCGTGGGCGAACAATGCGATGCGGTAAGTCGGTGGTCCAGGGCGGTCACCCGACGAGAACCGAACAAGAACCGAACCGAAGGCTATTTATTAATCCGGAAGATCAAAGCGTTCCCACGGGATTATTCAAAACTAAATCCACGGACGAAGTCGCGAACAACAGCTAGTAATAAATAATTAATAACTCATATTCTAATTATGGTTAATAATATTATAACTAACTCAACTATAATTACGACAATTATCATTGCTGACAGTCTTTACGCTTTCCATTATTGACATAATGCTAAGGGATTTCTTGTCTCACAAATTCTTCAGAGTATATCATTGGAACGAGAATAAAGTATGGTATTCAATTATTATAATACTAGCTGATGCCCATGACTTCGTCCGCGTGGATTTAGTTTTTAAAATCCCGCGAGAACTCTTTGATTTTCCAGGATAAAAAGTATATAGCCTATGTCACTATCCAGGTCCTCAACTGTACCCATATAACTATACGTCTATCCGTTACAGTGTTATTGAAGGACAAACCAACAAACAGACACACTTTCGCATTTATAATATTAGTAAAGAAGTAAGGATAATATAAAATTGAGATTAAATTGAAATTACCTGTTTATGTATCGGTCTCTCCCACATCCCTTTCAGTATTATGCTAATATGAAACCGTATAGTAAACTTGTCATAGAACTCTGTACTTTGGCCTGTCGTCTCTATATCGGTGTAGAACTTCATGAGAGCACTGGGTAAAGCGGTTTGTGACATCGGGTGATCCATGAATTTCTCGTATACATTCTTAATTTTCATCGGTAGCGATAGATTGATGACAAATAGAACTTCAACGATTTTCGCCACGAGGTAAGGGTTCTTTATGAGGTGGGAATTGCAAATGGCGCTCAGTAGCCACGTTATTATCGGGTCTTCTATGAAGTTTGCCACTGTATGTGGTACATATCTGGAAAGTACAAAATGCAGATTTATGTTTGTGATTATTATAATGTCCTCCCGATTGAATCCGGCTACAGAGATAAGCCATCTGTGCACGCACTTTCACACACTATCTACATTAGGCATATTGTGGCAACCAGTAAGTAGGTCTACATTATTGCATAATAACTTATTTAACATGTATTTTTTTAGTTTTTAATGTTAATTTATTGTAAACTGTTGGTTGTCCATATTAAAATAAATAAATAAATCTATTCTTTCTCTCTCATAGTTCGATGAAACGGAAATCGGGCTTTACTTGCTTTCTGATGTACGAGGGTGACATACCACCTACTTCCTAATGGAAACTGAAAATCTTTTGGCAGAAAATGTCTTGAAATTTTTTGTCAAAAAATTTTCAAAAAAACCAAATTATTTTTTGGCTCGCCCCGGGAATCAGGCTGAAGACCTTGTCATCTGCAGTCGAACTGCCACCAACGCGGACAAGGACAAACAAACAAGAATTTATAATATTAGTAAGAACTAGCTGTGCCCGCGACTTCGTTTGCGTGGAATAGTGACTTTTCGGGCAGCATATTTTGAATTACATATACCGTCGACGCTCAGGCGCGAGGCGTGTAGTACGTACTCTGTACGTTAAAAATGTTCGCCGTGATTCTTTAAATTGACATAACTTTTTTATTTATGAACCGATTGACAGCTTACTACAATATATATTACTACAATATATTAGTGAAAACCGTATCTAAATCGAATAAGCCGTTTCTGATATTAGCGTGCACAAACACACAGACAAACAGACAAAAAAAAATTAATTACAATTTCGGGTTCGGCATCAATATAATAAAAACCCCTGCTACTTTTTTTTATATACTAGCTGATACCCGCGACTTCGTCCGCGTGGATTAAGGTTTTTTATTCCCGCGGGAACACTCTTATTTCCCGGGATAAAAAGTAGCCTATGTCCTATTCTAGACCATAATCTATCTTTGTGCCAAATTTAAGCCAAATCGGTTCAGTCGTTACGACGTGACTGAGTAACAAACATACAAATTTTCGCATTTATAAAATTACTAGCTGATGCCCGCGACTTCGTCCGCGTGAATTTAGTTTTTAAAATCCCGCGGGAACTCTTTGATTTTCCGGGATAAAATGTAGCCTATGTTTTAATCCAAGGTATAATCTATCTCCATTTTAAATTTCAGCCAAATCGGTCCAGTAGTTTTTGCGTGAAAGAGTAACAAACATACACACACACACACACACACACACACACATACAAACTTTCGGCTTTATAATATTAGTGTGAAGTGTGAAGTGTGATGTGATTATTATTAACAAATTATTGGTTTGCAGCAATTATTTATGCTTTTCCCACGGAAAAAATTTGAGAGATCGGGATTAAAATTAGTAGTAGTAGTAGCTTCTGTCCGCGACTTTGTCTGCGTGGACTTCAGAATTGGGTCTAAAGTTTCGCTCGTTAACAATTTTTAATCTTACCACGGGAACTATTTGAGATCGGTATAGAAAGTACATGTCCTTTTCCATAGCATAGGTGACATGCATACAAAATTTCAAAGCTGTATGCCCGCGGCTTAGCTCTTAAAAATTTTCAATTTTCCCTCGGGAACTTCTTGAGGAATCGGGATAAAAGGTAGCTTATGTTCTTTTCCATGTCAAAGGCTACATGCATACCAAAATTCAAAGCTGTCTGCCTGCGGCTTAGCTCGTAAACAATTTTCAATTTTCCCTCGGGAACATCTTAAGGAATCGGGATAAAAGGTAGCCTATGTTCTTTTCCATGTCAAAGGCTATATAATAATAATAATAATAATAATAAATCATTTATTTAGCAGCAACACAACACATTTTAGTAGATTAAAAAATAATTATAAAACAAAAACAAAGTAGGCGCCCTAAAGATTTTCAAAGAACCGAGGGAAAGATAAAAAAAAAACCATCGGTTCTCTGAAAAGCCAGGCGCCTGCCAAATTTCATCCAAATCCGTTCAGCCGTTTTTGCGTGATTGAGTAACAAACATCCAAACATCCAAACATCCAAACATCTAAACATCTAAACATCCACACTTTCACATTTATAATATTAGTAGGATTTCCATTGTACAGACACCACTTTTCTACAATTTTATTATATGTATAGATAGATAATGTTCAGAGTATACTCACTGCACAGTAAACAGCATGAACTCGGCGATATCCTCCACATACCACTCGGGCGTGGCTCGAAAAGCGTGCGCGGTGGACGACTGTGACGTGGCGGGTTCGGCCGCGGCTTCCAGCTGCTTCACCAGCATAGCGCACACCGACGAGTAGAACTGGACGCCGCGACGCATTAAGTCCAGGTCTAGGAGCGCCGTTTCTGCGCACTGCTTTGATCTGTGGAAAAATCGCGCTTTTCAATAACATTTTCAAGATCTTTCGTTTAGGTCAACTTCACTTTGCAGTCAGTGGACTACTTTTTAGTATCCTACTAATCCTACTTCCTTACTTTATCAACTAGTATATCACACTTCACACTAATCACACTAATCACATCACATCACATCACATCACATCACACTAATATTATAAAGGCGAAAGTTTGTATGTGTGTGTGTATGTTTGTTACTCTTTCATGCAAAAACTACTGGACGGATTTGGCTGAAATTTGGAATGGAGATAGTTCATACCCTGAATTAAAACATAGGCTACATTTTATCCCGGGAAATTAAAGAGATCCCGCGGGAATTAAACCTTAATCCACGCGAACGAAGTCGCGGGCATCATCTAGTCTAGTCTAGTATCTAGTCTAGTCTAGTCTAGTATCTAGTCTAGTCTAGTAGTATTATAAATGTGAAAGTGTGGATGTTTGGATGTTTGTTACTCAATCACGCCGCAACGACTGAACCGATTTGGCTGAAATTTGGCACAGAGATAGATTATAGTATGGAATAACACATAGGCTACTTTTCATCTCGGAAAATAAGAGAGTTCCCACGGGAATCAAAAGACATCCACGCGAACGAAGTTGCGGGCATCAATTAGTATAAGATATTTTATAAGTTTAGGTTAAAGTAAAATTGCTCATTAGGCTAGATTGTAATTTTAGTGAGTATACATTGTAGTGTATACATTACTGAAAAAAAAACTTTACTTTGCAGACACAGTGGTCTTAGGCTGAAATCTGTAAACCGAACTCTCACTCTGCTCAGACTCAAGACAGAGTTAAAATAAGAGATTTATGTCAGAGCATATTTGTATCTCGTTTTAACACTATCTTAAGTCTGAGCTAAGTCTAAGAGCTCTATAGATATTATTATTATTATACTGTATTAGAAGTCTTTGATTCTAGCAGGGACTTCAAGGTTTCTCGCTAAAAGTCGTAGCGGCGCGCTACGCACAGCGAATAGGACTCTCTTGTCATATTAACCGTGATACAAGAGAAAAACCAAAAATACAATTATTAAAAACGAAGTGATTTCAGATTTAGGTACTCAAATCATAGTGGCATTGAAGTAAAATAACCCTCAACTTTGGCAAAATGTTAAAATCACAATTATGATTAACTTAATGAGCAGTAAAGGTTAGAGGTAAAAGTACGAGTAAAAGCAACAGTTTCAAATTGTAAAGAAACTTTAGCCATTACTTTTACTTAAAGACGTAACTTTGGTTGTTACTTCCAATGAAGAAACTGGCTGTAAGACGTCATAAGCGCCCGGCAAAGGTCTTCGATTACGCGCTTCGCCGTAAAGTTTTTTGTTACGACTTGTGTACATTTTAAGACACCTAAGGAAAACTAGATTGTACAATTTTAAAAAGCCTCATTAGCCCAACGGTATAGTTGGACATATAATATCGCGAAGTTTTTTTGTAGATATTGATAATATTGTAGAATATACTTTTGTTCTATCATCAATAGTTTCCGCAGTGCATGCGACGAAAGACGTTTTAGGGCACTTTTTTACACCTTGGATTACGTTAGTTAAGTTTTAGTAAGGATCCCTAATCTTTTCTAGGAATAAATATAGCCTATGTTACTCAAGGTGAATGTAGCTTTCCAATGGTGAAAGAATTTTTGAAATCGGCACAGTAGTTTTTGAGTTTATTCATTACAAACATACACACAAAAATACACCTCTTTATAATACTGCCCTCGTAATTGAAAACACAGTAAGTTACATAGAAGTTACCTTTAAGTTACTGTGTTTTCAATTACGAGGGCAGAATAGTAGTGTAGATGTAGATGTACATACCTGTGTAGACGTTTAATCTGTTTCCGCCACCTCCGCAGCAGCTCCCTGTTCCTGTTGGCGGAATAACTGTTCCGCCACTGGGGCTCCGCTGCCATCAGCTCCTCGATCACCTTTTGCAAGTCGCGGAACGCTCTGCGGAAGAAACAATAGTTATTAGCACCAAAAAAAAAGCCTCAATAACCCAAAGGCTTAAAGGTCGCTGGTTCGAGCCCCACCCGTTGCACTATTGTTGGACCCACTTCTAGCACAAGCTTTTCGCTTATTTGGAGGAGAAAGGAGAACATAAGTCAAGTTCAGCTCGGCTAATATTATTATTAAAAAAAAAATAGACAGAAAAAACTTCTAGTACTTAGAACTAAATTTATATCGCTTAGAAGCGACCTCTACCAGAAAAGTATTCGAAAGTGCTTTTGCGCCTGAATTTGAAAATATTTTCACACAAATAAGTCGTGTCGAAAACAAAAATTCCGACGTACAAAATACCATAAAAACTCTCAGAAAATTAATCATTTCCATTCAAAACTAAATAACAAGAGTAGCCTTTGGGGTCTTGAGATATAAAGTTTGGAGATCCTTAATCTAAACTATGTTTATGTATGGTTGTATTCCCGACAAAGCCCCCTACGATATACGATGCGGTTTCTGAGATATCGCTCATTTGCGACAAGAGTGACATAATTCAAAATCGACGATGAGAGAATTCTCTCGTTAGAGAGTAATGTTTTGTGGATGCTGCGGTCTCGAAACAACACAACGGCCAACAAAGCGACAGAGCATTAAGTCACAATCTCTCTCGCTCTTATTTTTTTGTGCTTAGCGTAATGTTGTTTTTATAGCAAAAAGTATAAATGTTCGACACTAAAATTGGTGAATTTTGAGTTATGTCACCCTTGTCGCAAATGAGCGATATGTTGTTGACACTTACCGTATGCGCCTCTGGTGAGTGTGAAGTGCGGGGATGAGAGCAACGTGATGCATGTGTAGCGTGAGGAACCAGCACACCGTCTGGAACTTCGCCTCAGGCCATTGGTGTGTTGGGTCGTTATCTATCGCAAGTATATTCATTCAAGTATACAGTGGTAACCCGCTGTGTTCATCGCAGAACATGATAGGGGAGCTAACATCTCTTTCTGATAAGAACCGCTAAGGTGTGGAACACTCTTCCAGCATCCGTGTTTCCTGCCACTTATAATTTGAGTACCTTCAAGGCAAGAGTGAATAGGCATTTTCTAGGCAAGCGCGCTCCAACCTAGACCTCATCAGTGCTATCCAGTATTGATTGTCGTCAAGCGCAAGCCAATCTCGGATTAAAAAAAAAACATGCTACAAATTTTGTCTTGTATACTTTGTATCATAGAATCTTTTGAGCTAGATAACATTTTTTTTAATCACAGCATATAAACTTAAAAAATAAATAAATTTGAAAAGGCGCATAAATAAAACTATAAGCTGATGTGTTGTACCTCTCTTAACACAGAAGTTTAATATCGAACTACTCTCATAGTTAAAAAGGCGGTTATTTAATCCCTAATAGCCTTAGGCGAATGTTTTAGGACTTACACGTTCCAACCTTATTATTACTATAACTTACTTAGAGCATCGAGCCAGTCCTGTGCTTCTTGAGCGGTGAAATAAAGCCTTGTTTCGTCACGTACATTGATCCATGTGTCCGGTTGGAATGTGTAAAGCGGATACACACGCTCCAACTTGATTCGCACCGATAGCAATTGCAGCACCGAGCATACGTTTAACATGAAACCATCACCTGGAAAAAAGTAATTACCGATGTTACACCCAATTATACTTTGAAATTCTAAATTATTTATTTCATGTAGGCCAACATGTGGCTCTTATGATACGTCGATACTCAACTATCGGTTCGGAATGCAGAATCTGCTGAGAAGAGGCGGCAAGTAACTAAGTGTGAGTGTGTGTGTGTTTATGTTTGTTACTCTTTCATGCAAAAACTACTGGACGAATTTACCTGACATTTAGAATGGAGATAGATTATATCCTGGATTAACACATAGGCTACTTTTTATCCCGGAAAATTAAACAGTTCCCGCAGGACTGAAAAATCCTAATCCACGCGGACGAAATCGCAGAAATTATCTAGTTGTTTATGTATTTAATGTTACTAATATAATTATAATTATACTAATTATTATTTGACTGAAGTTTTATTTTTAAGACTTTACGTGTAGGTACGGTTTTTTTAAATTATACTAATATAATTGATATATATAAACCCTACTTCAATTTATCTCGATACTACCGTGTATGATACCTTCTCAATTACGAGTACCTATTTATTATAATAACTGTTGTACATTTACAATCAAGGATAATGTCATGAAGGTAACATACATGTGGCAATAACGATTAAGAGAATATATAAATCGCATTCACCTGGCACGAATGTGCAATTAATTGAACTTACCTAATATATATACTATTTTCATTGAAAATATGCTTCTTGCCAGTTATCCTATCCAATTTAATATTATAAATGCGAAATTTTGGATGGATGTATGGATGTTTATTACTCAATCACGCTGCAACGACTAAACTGATTTGGCTGAAATTTGGCACAGAGGAAACACAAATTTGGATAAATGGAAAATAAGTGAGTTTCCGCGGGACTCCAAAAAAAACGTCAATTCACGCGTACGAAGACGCGGGTATCATCTAGTTTGTTATAAACTAAAATTCTAAGAATAAAGCTTTGATTAATTTCATATGAAGAGCTGAGAAAACCAACATAGGTAAAGTTGTTATTTTGTATTCTTTAAAACTATTATCATGCGATTACGAATAAAAATTTTTTCTCCAGATTTTCTTAAGATGTTTTCCTTCAATGTGAGAAAACTTAGCTTTAGAAAAAGAAAACTTAGTTTCGTAGTTAAATGAGTTTTAAAACTCATTTAACTACGAAACGTCAAAGATGTGTAAATGTAATTGAACTCCGGGACCCCCGAAAAAGAGACAGAAGTATTTAACCACTGGACTATCACTGTTCTTAAATGGAATTAGAATGGTAGATTCATTGACGATTCAAAAGTGCTTGTAAAAAGTTTATTTGAATAAAAAATATTTCTATTCTATTCTATTCTATTCTATCCTAATAGAAATAGCTTGTTACACGCAGAAAGTTGCTACATAAAACTCTTCCTGTTCTTTCTTATTTTTGTACCCTGTCGCATGATTTATTTAACGGCAGCGTCACATAACTTATTTGTCGTGTAACGTTCGCAAAAAAAACAACAAAAAAAACATTGTTTTTTAAATTTTACTAAGAGCCGGGTTTTATGCCGTGATCTTGGAAAGCGTATTAAATTGGATTGACGCCAATAGAACTGAGGTGAGCGACATTCAACGCAATATCTATTTCGGCTACTCATTAAGCGTAATCGTACTTTGTAGGGTCTAGCGACGCATTCTTTATTACTAGGTATACTAATTAAGTTGTTCTTACACATTTGCGGTATAAGAATCAGTATCTCTTCTAAGTTAGTGGGCTATCTTAGACTACATCACCGAGTAAAAACGCGGTCTAAATTATCATGTCACAGAATAAAAAAAAGAAGGTCTAAAACTGTAAGGGATTGCTAAAAGAAGAGATGATATTACAGCTTTTTTTTTAATTTTCAAAATTCAAAAAACATCGATCTATTTCTTTTACCAAGTCGACTTTAAAATTTTTTGCCTTAATATTTTTTACTTTTGCTTAGTAACAGTTTAAGGGACAACACAAGTGAAGTTTTATCGATTAATGAATAATAAATAAACACAATGTTTTAAAGTTAAATAAGAATACTTAAATTATAGGTGTGTGATAAAAGTTTAAGCCGTTAAAGGTTTTCTTATACAAAACTTCATTTTAAAGGTCATTGTTACACTGAAAAATTAAATGAAAAGTGTAACAAAGAAAGCTACAGAGGACGTTTGTGTATTTCCACAGGTTATTCCAAGTCAATGCCTCTGGTCACTGACTCACCCGCGTCCAGACGAAAGCGAGACACGAGTGTGTTTAGTTTGACCATGTAGCACAACAACAATATTTTGTAAATTCAGATTCGTTTTTGATTTTGAAATTGAATTCAATGTATACGCGAAAAAGAACATGGGTTTTCAAAAACATCGATGGATTTTTACTAGTATGTAGTAGTAATAATAAGAGGCGTGTGTCCAACTAATCAAACCAAGAAATTCTTTATTTAACGTCAAAAACTTAAAACGCATAGTTTGTATGTAGTCAACTGGGAAGTCATAAACATTTAACGCACTGTTTCAATTTTATCGATAATAATTAATTTAAAATGGTTATTAAACTTTATTTATTTTGGAAGACCCTCCATTTAATAGAATGGAATATATTTTTTTATTCAAATAAACTTATGCAAAGTGCTTTCGAATCTACAAATGAATCTACGATTGGTTCGGACTGAGTAGGTAAACAATTTAAAAAGAAAGAAATAATTTATTTTTACGTGAATAAGGTGTGCTTTAGGTTTAGGCAGATCGAGTCTGTGCGTGCTTCGATCCGGCTCTAGTGCGTAGTCTAGATGCGAAGCTTACAATATACAAGGTCTCTTGTATATTTTTCGTATTATTGTTTGCTGTCTTTATTGTTTTGTCATTAAACGTAGCATCAGACGTGTTACGAGTGTTATTTCTCTACGTAAATGCGTCGCAAGTTTATAAGTGTGTTTTGTTTAATGAACGTGGCAGAAATAACTTTGCGATCTTTTTTGACAACGGAGGCGCGTGAAACAATTTAAAAACACTATGTAACGTAAAAACTGGGTTGGAAAAGCTTCATACGTTTATTTCAAGAATGTTATAGATCTTATGGGGCCCATACACGGTCAAACATGTTTGTCAAACAAACGGAAACGGAGGTGTTTGATTGGGTGCGCTGGTGTTTGATGACCTTGATCAAACAGCGCACCCAATCAAACACCTCCGTTTCCGTTTGTTTGAGAAACATATTTGACCATGTATGGAGTATGGACCCCCTTATATAGATGGTCTGCAGCGTGTTGCAGTTAGCATTCACTGCTGCAAGGGAACGAGACTCACCGGCGAGCGACCTCTCGTCGGTCTGCAGCTGCGCGCGCCGCTCGTTGCGCTGCAGCAGATTGGCGAAGTAGTTAAGCACGGGCTCGCGTGCCTCTGGACACAGCAGGATGTCGTGGCAGATGGTGTGCAGCGTGTTGCGGTTGGCCTCCACCTCGCGCTGCAACGCGAACACCAGGCTCTGGTCGGTGCCGCTCGCGAACATGCGCTCGGCGAAGCGGGGGTTCTCTTCCGCGAACAGGGATATCTGTACAAGTCATTTTACATTGAACAAGTATTTGACGATCTCTTTGACACAGTTGTGATCTGGTCTAGTGGAAGGACAGTCAAGCGTTCAGATAAGATGCCGCCTAGAAAATTGATAGGTGCATGGGTACTCGTAGGTACTTCTTCCAGCAAAGCCTGTTTCCTTATAAGACGACATCGTCACTGGCAGACAAACAATTGAAGCCAGTCTTGTCATGTCCCAACTAGCAAAGTTGACTTATAATATGGCCAGACCTCTTATAATCGTTATAAAGTAGTATTGTATGCTGCTAGCCGTATTAAAACATGTATGGGTAATTCTACGATAAGAGGTTTTAAGTCCATAGAGAATACGGCTACGGAGAAAAGTAGCTGTTTTTTCATTAAACACTTATATTACGATTTTTGTCCTATTTATTTATCTTTTCACGTAAGGGCAAGTCACTTTATGCATATTTTATTAAAAAATCAAAAAAATCAAAAAAGTCAAAAAATTCAAAAAAAGTCAAAAAAGACTTTTTTGACATTTTTGACGGTTTTTGACTTTTTGACTTTTTTTGACTTTTTTTTTACTTTTTTGACTTTTTTTGACTTTTTTGACTTTGTTGGCTTTGTTGACTTTATTGACTTTGTTTGTTTGCACTAACCTTATCTCCCCTGGTCAACAAGTTTCTCTCCTGACATTTATCTTGCCAGGTGAAATATGGCAGGTGAGAGACGTTTTCATGATAAATTGTATTGTTTTAATTGACATAAGAAGTTTTTCGGTACATTATGTATCACACTTTCACTAGTCCATCATTATTAAATTAGACCAGTAAATGCAAATAAATTGAATGAATAATATAACTTTTATGACTTGCCAGGTGAGAGACACAATGACCTCGCGAAACGACTACTTCGAATCAACGGTCGCAACAACTAACAAATGACGGCGCTCTTAACGGCTCACGTGTTTTGCATTACTAACTTCACGTCCGTAGATGACTTTGAGCAATTTTTGGAATATGGCCGTTTTATATTAGTGTTTGTAGTAGCGGAATGAAATTTTCTAGAGTAGATACCCAAAAACAGTGGGACAAAAGTAAAGTGTTAAATATATTGCAAATAAATAAATATTTTTCTATTTTTCCTTAACAATACTTAAATACATTTATTGAAATTTGTGTTTAACATACTTTAGTTTAATAACTGATACAAAAAAAGTATGTATCGTTTCAAATTAAACTGAAAACGACAGAGGGACAGGCCAGGTTAGAGACTTTTTTAGACTTTATAAGGAATTTCAGAAAAATATACTTTAATGAGGCATTGAATCGTGATGTTATTTAATAAAGTACATTTAGGTTATGTGTTTCATTGCAAAAAATAACAACATATAAAGTAAAATTTTTATTTTAAACTGATTGCCGCACAAGTTACCTCTTATCGTAGAACTACCCGTATAAGAAATATTAGCTTATAATAAAGTACTTATATGGCACTTATATAGTTGTTTACTTTATAAGTTGCGCCCAAACTCACACTTATTATATCGTTAATATGGCTCTTAAAAGATTTTTTTTTTTACTTTAAATGACAAATTTTGCTAGTTGGGGTATACACTCAACACTGCGACCTACGCGCGGTATACGCTAACCTAGATATTAAGGTAAGATAAGAGTAATAAACACTTGGTAAAGAAACTTCAGGTTTCAGAGTCTCACGTTCTCTGGTACGGGAGCATACAGAGGCTTGGTAGACAGGTAATCAGTTTTGCGGATTGTCGAGAGCACCGCTGTAAGATAAGAGTAACTCACGGCAAAGAACGGTCCCAGGAAGCTGACTCTTGCGATCTCCCGTCCGGGCGCAGTGGTGAGCGCGGGCGGACACAGGCTCGGCAGGCGCGCGATCAGAGCGCACACGGGCCTCGCGGAATGTCTGGGTCCCGCTCGTATCTCGCAGAGAGAGCGAAGCGCGCGCAACGCCGCGCCGTGCCCGCGACCGACGAGTTGGGACACGCAGCGGCGCATTTCTTCGCGAATGCCCATTAGTAGTGGGATGAATACCTAATACACAAACGATCTTATCTATAGACTGACCAGAAAAATAAAAAATCTAGTCATGTTTCTGAAAACTAAAATTATTTCTGCTGGCAATACAAACTTTTAAAAATCGATTTTTTGAAATTTTAAAGAAAGAGAAAAGGCGGAAAAGCTGCATCAATCATTGCTAGTCTCGATTGTGGTGGTTGACTGAATTTATAGCATTCTTGCTGCAACAACTTGACTTTAACCAATATTGAGTAGGATCGGCCAATGATTGGTGATCTCCATCGTCACATTGTACTGCAGCAATCAATTAATTCACATCATTAAAAACTGTATAAAGAGAAATTGAACCTTATGATTGCAACAATATGGCACTAAATAAGTTACTTTCCGTCATCCGCACCACACTACAATGACAAGATTGTATGTATATAAAATTCATTTAACATAAGTTGTATACTCACATCATCGAAGGCTTCTTGATCCAAATATGTAGCCAAAACCACTTCAGGAATAAGACCAATCGGCGTGTTTCCGATCAAAATATATGGTAACAGAGGCGATTTTCTACATTTTTCAAGTTCAAATCGGCCTCTAAGCACTAACACTAAATTATTTACAAGTAAAGTCCTTAAACTCTGTAGCAAGTCACTCAAGGGTGGTTCCGAACTTTTCTTCGAGTGTTCCCTTTCGTATAGGTTTATGTTGTTATAGAATTTAAGTATGTAACTAACGGCTAGACCCTGTGAGGGAATGGTTTTTGGAATAGGCAGTGATGGGGTGGGACAGTCCGCTTTATCTGGGTCACTCTCGGAACCGAGGTGTCCTGTAGTCAATATGTCATCACTACAATCTTCACTTAGTCTTTTAGTTGTCTCGGATACCGCAATCAGTTTTTGATTGAGAGGATCCGATCCGTCCAAAATCTGGGTAATGACGTCCATTAGAGCCTCTGACGCTAGTTCCTCCAAACTCAGTTTAGGATTGTCAAGTAGCGATGCAGCTACCGACGGTACAAAGATTCCACCTGCAATGGAAACAAGTGTTTAATTAAAGATTTAGATGACATCCAACATGTCGCTACATACATCCCGAACAAATGTCATTTGAATTATTTTACCTACTGTTAGAAAATTAAAGTTTGTTTGTCAATCTGTTCCTTTATCCGATTGAGCTAAAGAGTTATGGACAATGATAGATTGCATCCGGGAGATGGACAAAATCATATTTATTTCAGAACTCAGTTCCCCTGTGAATGAAAGTTTCCATAAAATACTTTGTTGAGATTGATTAAATGAACCCTCTAATCTAATCACACAGAGTGTGTCCACAATGACGGTGTACATTAACCTGGAGGACTACCATCCATATATCCATACCATCGTAATTTAACAGTTACAGTGTAACAATCAAGATCACCTCATTATGTGACACTTTCTTGAATGAACCGAGAAAGCCTTACATCTAATCAATCACAACTTTGGATTGTAGAAATGAAGTAATAAAAACTTTCATGCTGTAGCTGCAGTTTTAGACCCATAATAGTCAGACCCTGACAGCCATTTATAAGACATGCCGCAAAGTTAATACAAGAGTTATACACTGCCATTGTAATATAGGCCTGTCTAGTAAAGCTGTACATTGTACAAGACTAGACTGATTAGACTATAAAGTAGAGAAATGTCGATCCTATGCCTATAAAGTATAAATCATGTTTGTCTTGTTACATAATAAGGTTTCCACATTATAGGTACCACATTATTTAAATGCATTCAAACAATTGTAAATCATGAATGGTAAACATATTGCGTCTTACATAAAAGTATGCAAATATTCCTTGGATTTGGTCTTACCTGCGCTGTCTTCTGACCATGATACTTGGAATATCTTTGCGACAATGTTCCGAAGCTGTTCTTCCGTAAGTTCTGTACAACTTACTGTGCGAGACCTTTGAATTTTACGAGCAGGTGATTGTGTTGAGTCATTGTCTTCAACCTAAAATATACTTTGTTTTTGAACCATTTGTGGCTTTGTGTTGATTTTACAAAAAAATTAAAAGTAGGGGGATACCCTACTCAGATGAAAATTTTTACTTTAAGGCCTAATATTTCCCAAACTGACCCTTAAAAAAAACTACAGTGTTTTGTGTTTTTCAGTGTAATTAATATGCACAACCTTGTCAAACTTCAACTCTTTAGTACCAATAGTTTCTGAGATTTGCTGCAGACATACGGACAGATAGACGGACTCAGCGTAACAATAAGGGTTCCTTGTAGTTTTACTACAGAACCCTAAAAACGATTGACTGCATGCATAATCTATTTGCTTACTTATTTCTGCTGTCAGTCAAAATAAGTCGGGAGAAAACAGAGTGAAAATATATTCTGATTTTAAAATTAGGATACCTTAGCAAATGTGTGAACAGAATGGACTGGAGTACTAGGTACGAGTTGGAATATTTTATATAAACAATTTAGCTACAAGTTAAGAAATGAATAAATCTAAATAAAGTAAAGAGAAAAAAATAAGAGTAGGGGCCTTTTTCACCTTGCCAATTAAACTATAACCAATGAATATTGACATTTTGTACTCAAAATTTGGTAAAAAATCAAAATTCCTTGGTTAAACATATTTTGACAATGGTGAAATTGGTACTAAGAGTTTTCTAGTTAAGTATTAAAATAACTAGAAAAGAAGAAAGAAAAGCTGACCAGCATGCTGAGTGTTATATAGCCCTTTTGGTTTAATATACAGGTGATTTTCTGCATGATTATAATAGCAATAGTAGGAAAATAACTAGATTAAGTAATATACAAAAAAATGTTTCTATTAAAACCTCATAGGCTTTAAGGATGTTCAGGATTTTTAACAATTAAAAATTTTTTGAACAAAGAAAACTTTTCATTTATTCTACTATAATATTTTATAAATGTGAAAGTCAATCACGTCGCAACAACTGAACCGATTTGGCTGAAATTTGGCAGAGATAGATTATAGTCTGGAATAGCACATAGGCTAGGATAGGCTTTTTATTCTGGAAAATTAAAGAGTTCCCACGGGAATAAAAAACCCTTAATCCACGCGAACAAAGTCGCGGGCATCAGCTAGTGTTTAATAATTTTGGAATTTGGCCATTACATACTGAGCAAGCAGTGCTGGGGATTCATTGTTCCTTATGACAATGAAATTTAAAAGTGAATGTAAGTTTCTTTATTTCTTAAAAACACTTAGCAACACAATAAGGAGAATCCTGACTTGAGCTTTTGATTATTAAATAAACAGAATAAAAGTCAAGCATATTTCATCGCCCTCAATATAAAGATTATATTCATGCAGTCTTGTATCTAAGGTTCGCAGTTAAAGTGTATAAATCTTTGCTAATAAGTATATTGAATGTAAATATTAATAAATAGCCCACAAACACTATCTGCTACCGCACAAAACAATAGTTTAATGTAGCTACATAAGAATTAAAATCAAAGCACATTTATTCTGATAAATGTATACATAAAGCAGGTAATTAACTATAAATTAATGATAAACACTTGTACTCCTATAATAGCAAAGTCAATTTAGAGAGAAATAACAATAGTTTTAATGAGTTGCATAGCTTATACAGATCAGTTGTACTGGTGGGAATAAGCTGATAAATTTAGATCTTTAATTAATTAAATAAAAAAATCTTAAGTAGTTTACATCAAAATATTTTGATTTTGAAGTCACAATTACTTAGGCTTGAAACAATGAATGAAGAGTTGTAATGAAAAATAGACCACAATAAAAAAAACAGGTCAAAAAATAGGTCTAATAAAGGCCTAATAGATTTGGTAAATATTGTTTTCTATCTTGGCACAAGAATGATTCTATTATTTTGAACAAAAAAGTAACAATTCTAGTAGTTGTAAGGGTTTCATTATGACTCATTTGAAAAGTAGTGGTAAAGATTATTCTAAGAAATTGAATTGTAAAGTTAAACAATATGCGTATTTATCAGAAAACAATGAGAGAACTTACCTCCATAGCTTCCTGAGGTTGTTCAGACTGGGAGTTTCTTTCTGATACATCATCTACTTCCATGGAGAGAGATCTTCTTGAGCAACTTGGTGAGGCATTGCTTGGCCGTGGCTTTACAGGGGGTGGCTCAGCAAACTGGGCTGGGGAGTTGGACCGGGATGTGCTGTCCTCTCTGTTAGATGCACCTTCTGAACTGCTCACAGTGGACTGAGGCAAGCCCCGCACTGAACCACAGCTTAATAAAGTCTCATCACCCATTGAATCAAAACTATTGTATTGTCTTGTTTGTGACAAATCTGTCATTTTAGTATCTGGCATTTCATCCAATAGATTACTCTCCGCCTTCTCCGTGACGATTAAGCCATCTGGTGGGATTTTCGTCTGATCAGACACTTCACTTTTATTCTCGGTAAAGCTCTGTTCTTTGTCTGTATTCTCAGAATTTTCATTGGAACTGCGAGCCGCGTGCGATATGCGAGGAGGCGCAGGGCTCAGCACATCGGCTGGCACTGAGGCTCCAGGGGTGATGGGAGGACTCGGGGGAGCTGGCGAAGGACCCGTGCCTCCCAGCGCTGCCAACCGTGCTAATCTTCGTCTTCGTATCTGTAACGAAGTAAAATTGATCGTTGGGAGCCGAGCACGTGTAGAATTATACACTCACACCAACGCTTAACACCACGACACTAACGCTTTGTTTTGTTACGAAATTAGATTGACCATACGCACTATGCCAAGGGCCGTTTACAAAATACGACTCACCTCTTCTTGACTGAGTTCACTCATTATAGAAAATCGTTTTGTAGAGTTCGTGTCAAATAACTGGTAATATCACTGTAAGTAAGAATTTAGATTTTCTGATTGAATAAGACAACTACAGCGCAAGCTCCAACGTCAACCAGTCAGTCACCTTTGGCTCAGCTGAGACGATTGGCTATTTGACGTTTACTTGTGAATAGATGACGAGAAAGTATTGAAAATACGAAAATACACGCGTCATCCTCTCCAACATCTCAGCAAGTTTACACTTAATCTAGTGTTCATCGTCTGTGATTTTCACAAAGCTAAACCACAGAATGGCCACGGGCCAAACACTAAGCATTAAAGTAGGTAACTAATCTGTGACTTTTTATTTTTGTAATGTTGGTAAATCGCATTATTCTTCTCTTGATCTATGGTTTTTGAATGTTGCCATAATAGTAAAGGGTTTGTATAATTTGGATTTGATTATTATTTTATTGATTTGATTTATAAGAAGTCTTTGGATTATTTTTGAGCTTCGATTTGTGCACTCAATAAAGAAACATTACACATTATTTTTCTGATTGCATTCTAGAGAATTTTTTTCTTAATTTTATTAAATTGTAATTATACATTTATCACATCCATCATTTTGTTCTTTCATACATCTGTGATGTTTATATTTTTTTGAGCATTTGACAATCGATGATGGCCGCATGTTTTCATTTCGATTTGTTTACATTTTGGTTTCATCTTAACTTCTAACTTATTATTAAATTAAATATTAAATATTTAATACTAGTGCTACAACAGCTAATATAAGTGAGCGACAGTGCAAAATAGCGCGAAGTATGACGAAAACGATGAAAATTACTAGACTATTAGACAGGAGTGTACTGTGACTAAAATAGTTTTTCAGAAGTATTCAGTAGTATATATCGTTACTGTTGATTTTAAAACAATAACAAGATGACGACTAGTCAAGTAGTATGTGATTTGATTTTGGGCTTAAAGTCCCGTCATACAGAAACTCGACATAAAGCGATTCGGGAGCTCCAGAATTTCGCCAAACTCGACCTGCGAGAGATGTCCCAGGATGCTTTAACTCAAGTCCTAGATGAATTTAGCCAACAAATTCATACAATGACTTCAAGCTACGACAACAACGACAAAAAAGCGGGGATTCTGACGATAGGTGATTGACTTTTTATATTTTTAATTAAGCTCTTTTAAGATAGTAAGTACATGTAAAAATTAGCTTTATTATCAGAATTAACACAAACCTGTTGCCAAGTATTAATTGTGTAGCTCTGTTAATAGCAGCCAAATTGAAAACCTCTGTTGCTATTCCTGGCTGTTGTATTTATCACCAATTGTTAAGTTTTTATTATATTGTCTATTTTTCAATACCTATTTTTGTTAAGTTTGTCAGTTCATTGTTAAGCGTGAAAAGAAAGACATAAATGTTCAGTGGACCACAATCATGCTTGAGGTATATTTTTATCTCCTAAAAAAGCTGTGTAAGGCTCTAAGTGTGACAGAGAGAATTTGGGTCAGAAACATTTACATTGTGGTATTCTTGAAGGATAAACCAACAAACTAACACACTTTTGCATTTATAATATCAGTCAGTATCAAGGCTGAATAAAATGATTCCCTTTGAATGATACAAATTATTTACTTTGCCACATCCTTATTTTTTTTTTCATGAAAAAGTGGCAATCCAGGAAACGTCAATTTACTGCATCTATTAAAAGTCTGACTATAGTTAGACTCCACTTTCATGGGAGATGTTTGTTTAACTAAGGTGGCTGCTATTGTTTGCAATCGGTGACAAGCACTTGCAAGTTAAGCCAAATAACTGATTCATAATGTTGGTGCTTGTCAAGGTTTGGTTTTCTGAGTGTACCATATACATATTCCACTTATGTATTGTTATTTGTTATAAAATTCTGCATTACCTGGCATGCCTCAAAGCATTGGATTGAATTGATATAAAATAAAAAACTCAAAAGGATATTTTGCCCAGAGAAGTAAATTTTTTTCAGATGGTATATATATTTTTCTTATTCCAGTTTGCCTGATAAGCAGTGACTCAGAAGCAAATAAGACAAGAATAACTCGCTATGCTCATTACTTGAGAAATATATTTCCTTGTAATGATATCAATATTTTGGAACTAGCTGCAAAGACAATGGGACGAATAGCAACATCACTGGGCATCAAAAGGGGAGAGTATGTGGAAGTGGAGTTAAAAAGAGCCTTTGAATGGCTTACTGGGGAAAGGAATGAGGGGAAAAGGTTATCTGCATGTCTTATTTTGAGAGAACTAGCTATTGCTATGCCATCATTCTTTTTTCAGCATATCAATAGCTTTTTTAACTATATCATGACAGCAGTGCGAGATCCTAAAGAGCAGATAAGGGAAGCAGCAGCCAAAGCAATAAGAGCTGCTTTTGTTGTGACATCTCAGAGGGAAATACCAGAACAGAGTAACAAAGCCCATTGGTACATCCAGTGTTATGAGGAATCTATGTCTTCTTTCTCAGACATGAGAGAAAGATTTATGAATAGAGATGAGCATGTCCACGGGGCATTATTAATTTTGAATGAGCTGTTTCGTTGCTCGAATTCCAGTTGGGAAAAGAAATACACAGCTCTCATGCAGAAGCTGGATTCAGAACAAGAGATTTCGGATGAAATGTCTACAATCAGCCCAAAACTGTACACTTCATCGTCGTATCAATATGATGATAAAAACCAAAACATTGTTATTTTGGAATCTTCAATATGTAAAAAGTTATTAATGGAAAAGTATGATAAAATATCTGTGGGTGAGTAAATTTTGTTTATTTATTTTATTTTAGTTCCATGGTAGATGTTACATCCAATGTCAGAAACTGCTTTTGCTGAATTTCTGATAGAAAAAAAAAAATTAATAATATCTGATGATGATAAATAGAGCCGGGTGATAATGGTCAGGTATATCATACAACATTCCACTTATCTTGGGTGATTTAAACTTTTAATTACATTTGCATGTATTAGCTTGTATAATTATATTTTGTTATATTTTTAGATGTAATGGCACAGCAAATATCACGATCTCACAGTGTTCATCAGATGCTTCTTCTATTGATACCAAGATTAGCAGCATTCAACAGAGAAGCATTTGCTAGGAAACATCTTAAATCTACCATCAATCATTTGATAACTTTTTTAAGAGGCAGAGAAAAAGAGAAAGCTATGGCTTTCACAACTTTAGGACTTATTTGCATAGCAGTTGAAGATGATATTAGACAGTATCTGCCTCGAATTATAGAAATCATAAAACAAACTTTTCCACTTAAAGATGTACCAAGGAAAAAAGTTGGAATAGACACTCCTTTGTTTCACTGTGTTACTTTACTAGGTATTGCAATGAAAGAAAATATTGCAAAAGAAATAAAAGAGCTTCTCGATCCTATGTGTGCCACTGGACTTAGCTCACAGTTGACAACATGCTTTAAAGAGCTAAGTCAAAAAGTACCATCATTAAAAAAAGAAATAACCGATAGATTGCTCAATATCTTGTCTCTGATATTAAGGAAGAAACCATACATCTCCAGCAGTTCAGAATCACCTCCTGTACTTGCATTATCAAAAGCTTTATTGGTGGAGCCACATGATGCTGTAAAACTAGTCTTAGCTCTACACACTCTGGGTACATTTGATTTTGAGTGGAACAATACTCTAATGTCATTTATCAGAAGATGTACTGATCATTATTTACAATGTGAGCAACAGGACGTGAGACTAGAGGCAGTCAAAACTGTGGCCAAACTGCTCGTTAAAGCTATTGAACGATGTTCTGTCACAAATTCACGAACTTTGAATTCTTTAATTGACGAATCTCTTGGTAAACTTTTATCAATTGGTCGCTCAGATTTCGATCAAGAAATACGATATAAGGTGCTAGAAATTTTTACTAACCCAATATTTGATAAATATCTAGCTGTGGAGGAACATCTAAGTTGCTTGTTTGTTGCCATCAATGACTCCAATAGCGATGTGAGCGAATTGGCCCTATGTGTCACTGGAAGATTGAGCAATATTAATCCGAGTTACACTACGCCAGTTTTGCGGCAACTATTCGTACAAATTTTAATGGAGTTACAGTACTCAGAATCGGCTCGCAATAAGGAACAATCCCTCAGAATGGTAAACAACATCATTTCCCACGCTCCACGGTTGACGCAACAGTTTGTAGATACAATTTTGAAAGTGCTTATACCCAAATTAAGAGAAAATGAAACAAATTCTACTATGATATCTATAATTTTGAAGTCCATAGGAGATCTGGCGGAGATACACGGCGGAGGCAACGCTTTAATCCAATGGTTGCCCGAATTATTGTCGATGCAGTTCGAAATATTGTCAGATCCCAATCAACCCGAAAAGAAAAGTGTGGCCTTATGTTCGTTTGGTCAAATCATAGGATCCATCGGTTATGTAGTGACGCCTTATATGGAATATCCCAATCTCATGGATATGCTGCTGAATTTCTTAAAGACTGAACAACATCCAGTAGATAGAAGGGAAACCATACGTGTTCTTGGTCTTTTGGGTGCTCTAGATCCTTACAAACACAGGGTTAACCAAGGTCTTATTGATTTTCAAACAGTTTCTACTTTAATTCCTGTGCCTGATACATCGGTAAATGATACTTTCGATACTAATATAAGTGAAATGCTCGTAAGTATGTCACCACTGGTTCTGGACGAGTTTTACCCAGCAATCGCAGTAACATCGCTCATGCGTATACTTCGCGATCCTTTACTTGCTCAACATCATACCAGTGTAGTCCATTCCGTCACGTACATCTTCCAAACTCTGGGTATTAAATGCGTGCCTTACATATCCCGTGTTACTCCGAGTCTGTTGTACGTCATCCGAGCTACGGATAATCATAATTTTAGGGAGTTCTTGTTCACACAGTTGGCATTACTCATTTCTGTTGTCAAAATCCATATACGGGCGTATTTAGAGGACATATTTGACCTTATCAGAGAATACTGGACTCCAGACAGTCCATTGCAACCCACGCTCATTCTACTAGTGGAGCACATAACAGTGGCTATCGGAACAGAATTTAAAATATATCTGAGAAAAATACTTCCAAATATTTTGAGGGTTTTAAAAGGCGATAAAAGTAAAGATAGAATTCTGACCGAGAAGTTACTACTTGCCATTCAGAAATTCGAAAATAATTTGGATGATGTTCTTTTATCGGTTGTACCAGCTATAACGGCGCTGTTTGACGGAAGGAATATACCCACTTCAATATCCAAATTGGCCATGGAAACGATTGAACATTTGGCCATGTATTTGTACTTCAAACCATACTCTGCGATGATAATTCAAGCATTGGCCAAGGTTTTGGAAAACAGTCCATCTCTACAACAAACTGCCATGAACACACTATGTGCGTTAATTGTTCAGTTGGGACGCGAATATATAGACTACATTGCTTCAATCGACAGAATATTGGTCAAACAAAAAATTCAATGCCCTAATTACATTGTGTTAGTTACAAGGCTACAGGTCATTTCTACTTTAGCCTCAGACGATGATTATTTGGACGAAACTAGATTACGAATACGAAATCTAAAAAAGAATGTAAGTATTGCGTAGATTACTCAATTCCTCATGGAGCTAATCGTTTTTACAGTTATATTAATTGAGAAAATTTCATAGGTGGTCAACAACGATCCTCAAACTATCCAGAAATTGGCACTCAATGTGGACAAACTTCGAAAGTGTTGGATGGTGAACAATGTTGTATCAAAAGAAGATTGGTTAGAATGGCTCAGGCAGTTGAGCGTTGGATTTTTAACTGAGTCAAACAGTCCAGCTATAAGGTAAAAAATTAAATCAAGGCTTCAGATACATTTTTGGAAATCAATAAAATCCCCTTTTATTGATTTACAGTCCCAGATAAATTATTTATTGAACTATATTGTAAAGTATCCTTTGAAAGTGGATGATTTTGCCTAGCAGTGTAAATGGCAAAGATTATCCCGAAAATTTTGTGGTTTCTTACAGAGCCTGTTCGAGTCTAGCCCAAAATTATCCTCAACTTGCAAGTGATTTATTCAACGCGGCATTCATGTCGTGTTGGACGGAGTTGGGCGAACAGCCCCGCAATGAGCTTGTGGGAGCCTTAGAGCGGGTACTCAGAGTTCCGGATGCTCCGGAACTTTCATTGGTTATTCTCAACCTAGCAGAATTCTTAGAACATTGCGAAAAAGGCGCACTGCCTATATCCATTAAACTTCTGGGTGACACCGCTATAACTTGCCGGGCTTACGCAAAAGCGCTTTATTACAAGGTATGTGGTCTACGAGTATGATTATTTGCATCGTTTTTATAACAGCATTGGTTATATTTTTGTGAATCTTTTTCACAGGAAGAAGAGTACCGAAGAAACCCTACAACTCAAGTGGTAGAAGCGCTCATACATATAAACAATAAATTGCAACAAAAGGAATCCGCGAATGGGTTGATTGAAAAAGTGATATCACAAAAAAAGAACGGTGACTGTTCTTTAAGTGTTCACGTGCGGTGGTACGAAAAACTGCATAATTGGGATCAGGCGTTGGAACTTTACACCAAAAAGTTAGAGGATGAACCTCAAGATACTGAATCGAAATTGGGCATGATGAGATGTTTAGAGGCTTTGGGAGAATGGCATAAACTCTACACCATAACTGCAGAAGATTGGGATTCAATGAACGAAGATTTAAAAAAGAAATCAGCAAAAATTGCCGCCGCGGCTTCTTGGGGCTTACAGGAATGGGACTCTATGAGAAAATTCGTAAATTGTATTCCGGATGATACACAAGATGGTGCATTTTACAGAGCCATTTTGTCGATTCACGAGGGACACTGGTCCGAATCTAGACATTATGTTGATACAGCTAGAAGCTTACTAGATGCGGAATTGTCAGCCGTAGTCGGTGAAAGCTATCAGAGGGCATACGGAGCTTTGGTGAACGCTCAGTTATTGACAGAATTAGAGGAAGTAGTTACGTACAAGCTTGTCGAAGAGAGAAGGGGTATCATTCATAGAACTTGGTGGACCAGGTTGCAAGGCGGACAGCGCTTAGTAGAAGATTGGCGAAGAATGCTTCAAATTCGCACCTTGGTTATGACCCCACGGGAAGACTTTCAAACTTGGTTAAAGTTTGCCTCTTTATGTAGGAAAACAGGTGCCGTTAACCAAGCTCATAAGATAGTTCTCACTGTTTTAGGTTGCGATCCTATGTCTAATTCTGACGTACTTTTACGGAATCAGGATCCAAGAATTGTTTTATCCTATAGCAAAAATTTGTGGGACGCGGGAAATAAACGTTACGCTTATGATGTACTGCAAAGATTTGTTGATACCTCTGAACCAGAAAGCGAAGAACACTGTCGCTTGCTAGCGCGCTGCCACTTAAAGTTAGGTTCTTGGAGCGAGTCTCTTCAAGAAATCAATGAATTGTCTATACCGGAAATTTTGAGAAACTATGATGCTGCGATAAATCTAGCTCCAGAGTGGTACAAGGCCTGTCACGCTTGGGCTTGCATGAATTTTGAGACTGTGTTGTTCTACAAACAACAGGATAATATGTCGGAGAGCAGTCTAGCTGGCGGGTCCAGCGAGAAGAAGGTGTCTAGGGCGGAATTCATAAATACGTACACCATACCTGCTATTAAAGGATTCTTTAAATCCATCAGCCTGTCAAACGGAAGTTCTTTACAAGACACATTAAGACTTCTCACTTTGTGGTTCGATCACGGACATCATCCTGCGATTTACGATGCTCTGTTTGAAGGCATCAGACAAATCGATGTTAAAATATGGTTGCAAGTGATACCTCAGCTGATAGCCAGAATAGATTCACCTAGGAGCCTAGTGGCTAAATTGGTGCATATTTTGCTAATTGATATTAGCAAATTACATCCTCAAGCTTTGGTCTATCCCTTGACAGTTGCCACGAAGTCATCTTTTGTTACGCGAAAGAATGCCGCTAATTATATTCTAAGGACTATGTGTACTCATTCACAAAAACTTGTCAACGAAGCTGAAATTATATCAGAGGAATTGATCAAAATAGCTATGTTGTGGCATGACCAAGTATACACTGCCCTGGAAGATGCTTCAAGGTACAAGACCAAAAAAATTACTTGGTACTTACCTATTGGACTAATTTCATAGTAAATGGTTGTTTATCGTCTTATGTTTGGTCTATTTCAGGTTATACTTTAGCGAAAAAGACTACAGAGGCATGTTTAGGACTCTCGATAAAATGCATGCGATGCTGGATCAACCGCCCGAGACATTGAAGGAAGTTTCGTTCCTGCAAATGTATGGACGAGATTTGCAGGAAGCACAACGCTGGTGTGAAATGTACAAGGTGAACTACTTGGTATAATCATCATCACAATTCACTACTCAATCCATCACTAGATTTTCTCTTTTCTATCATCTCAATCCATCGTCGGCCTACTAAGTACAGGTCTCCTCAGGAAGAAGACGATATCCCACCAACCTGGCCAAGTACGGATTGGCAGACTTCACTCACCTTTGAGAACATTATGGAGAACTCTCAGACATGCAAGTTTCCTCACAATATATTCCTTTACCGTATGAGTTCTGTGACATATTTGTGAATCTGACAGTCAAGCCTTGCAGATCTGTCCATTTACTGCCCGTGCCCATTGAAGATTATTATCAACCCAAGGTTCAAGGTCACCCCCGGAAAAATGTGAAGTTAGCTTAATCGAGCTATCTTTTTTATTTGATTACATGATAGACCTTGACTGAAATCTCACCTGATGGTATGGGACGATGCAGTCTAAGATGGTAGCGGACTAACTTGGAGGGGGTATGACAGTGTACTCATACCCCTAATCGC
The DNA here is from genome assembly GCA_038048805.1 of Hipparchia sbordonii. Taxonomy (NCBI): domain Eukaryota; kingdom Metazoa; phylum Arthropoda; class Insecta; order Lepidoptera; family Nymphalidae; genus Hipparchia; species Hipparchia sbordonii. The sequence goes on from CM076110.1 coordinate 9,737,743, forward strand.
TTTCTACAAGTCATCATGCCGGAACGCTAAAGCGCTTGGCGGGACGTCTTTGACGGTAGGGTGGTAACTGGCCACGGCCAAAGCCTTCCACCAGACCAGACCAGAGACAACTTAGAAATCTGCTCGCTACCAGGAAACCAGCGAAGACCGTTACCTTAACGAAGCTTGGGACCTGTACTGTCACGTGGTCCGTCGCATCGGCGCGCAATTTCGCTCGCACACGTCGCTGGAGCTGCAATACGTGAGCCGCAGGTTGCACGCGTGCAGAGACCTGGAGCTGGCCGTACCCGGCTCCTACGTGCCTGACGAACCAGTCATACGTATCGCGCACATCAACACTCACTTGCGGGTACGTACCAGTCCCCTGATTCTTTAACTCAGTGCCTACCCACGACGATAGGCATTTTTTATCCATTGAAGGTTTGAAGAGAAATGTCATTTACTATTTCGTAGTAAACCTTCAATGGATGAAAAATAAATGTCAGTGGCTTTCATTTTTTGATAGGCACTGAGTTACAGAATCAGCCCCCAGAATAGCGTAACACACGTGGTGAAGTGAAATAAAAACTAGTCTTGCGTGTGATCTAAATTCTAACATTCATTTATCTGAACCCTTCGTCAGCCACTTCACTACTTTTAAAATTGTTATTGGTAACAGGTTATCAAATCGAAGCAACGCCCACGCCGTCTCACAATACAAGGATCGGATGGTAAACAGTACATGTTCCTGCTCAAAGGCCACGAAGACTTGCGGCAGGATGAGCGTGTGATGCAACTGTTTGGGCTCGTCAATACTTTATTACAAGCAGACACAAATACGTACAGGCACGATCTAGCTATACAGAGGTATGCGGTCATACCCTTATCGCCCAACTCTGGCTTGATCGGCTGGGTGCCACAGTGCGACACTCTGTACAACCTAATCAGCGATTACAGAGATAAAAAGTCTAATAAGATGGCTTTGAATACAGAGCAACAGATAATGTTGAGGATGGCATCGGATTATCAGAAATTGATGCTGAAACATAAGGTGTGTATAAAATACAAATCAATTTTGGATTATGGAGCATTTATTAGAGTATTGTTGGATGTTTCGAACTAGCTTGGTCCGCGTGGTAATTACCAACCAAGCTAGCCAGGCTAGTTTTTAAAGCTGTGGGAAATCTTTGATAATGAGTATCCTATGTCCATCTTCAGGGTGCTAATTATAACTAGTGGTTCGCCCCGAACTGAGACCTCGCGATATCCCATAATTCCCAAAAGTTTTAATTATATATTGTAATAATTAACTTTTAACATTAGACGCAATAAAAAAAATAATAGTTGACACAAAACTGTTTTACTGACACAGCGCCATCTATTAGCATTATTGTGAAGCTATTAGCATTTAAAATTAAATAATTTCGTTTCTTTATAACATTTATCTAATTTTAGTATTTGTTGTCCAAGTACAGGATATAACTGAATTTTTAACCAAGTTTCACGTTCTAATATTCAGTAATTCTTGACATATGGCTCAAATTAAAATCTCCACTTTGAAAGCCCCCCATTTCGTCAATTTTAAGGGAAAAATTAAAAAAAAAATATATATATTTTTGTACTCTGTTCAAAGTTGTCTTTAAAAAGATATATTGCAAGTCTATGTAACGCAACAAACAAAATTTTACTTCAAACACGCTTCTATGAGAGCCCCCCTGAAATAAAGCTTTTTATATTTTTTTATACAATGTTCGGCTGAAGGCCATCAGTTTACATATTACATATATTTAAATTTGAAGTAATTACGTTCAGTAATTCAGAAGTTATAGGGCTCTGACAGACATTTGGACGTACACACTTCTCTGTCCAGTACAGACAAGCGCCCTAGTTGACTCAGAGAACTCGCTTCGCTCGTTCAATAAACAAATTATAAAATAAGTTCTCTTTGCGTGGTTTATTCTTCGATCACAAATATCGGCTATATAACGGGGAGTGTTCTGAAGAGCTATTTGACCTTATTCCACCCACTGTTTTCTACAACTCCTTCGCCACCTGGGTGCCTGGAGCACTGCAACCATCCGCTGCTCAAATCTTTTTTTCCACGTACTACCAAATTTTGGAATCAATTCACTTCGATGGTGTTCCCAACATGAGGTTATTCAAGGGGCGGACTAACAAATTTCTGATAAACCAGCAACGCATTAGTGGTGCGTCTGGTACTACAAGACTTCATGGGCGGTAATCACTTAACATCAGATGACTCGCCTGCTCGTTTGCTCGCTATTCGTACTATATAATAAACAACTTACTAAAATGTAGTCGTTGCCCTTTCTTTTTTTTTGTTCCTCCCTTTTTTCTCAGACATGGTAATCAGGGACTGTTTTAGGTCGGTACTGAATATGGCTCGTTTTTCATATTTACTTTTTGCTGTACTTTGGTCAATTTACTACACATTGGTGCAGTTCGTATTTTAACAAAGAACTATATTTAATAAATTTCTTGTGTAATTTAGTGTTAGATCAATGTTAGTAAAGTACATACTTTTTTTTACCTTTTTTTTCATTATTTTTATTATGAGTTTTTTTTCATGTCGTTGCCCTTTCAGGTGGAAGTATTCGAATACACTCTATCCCAAACGCCAGGGAACGACCTGTCAAGACTCCTGTGGTTAAAGAGTCCCACAGCTGAGGCTTGGTTCGAGCGTCGCACCAACTACACGCGCTCGCTCGCCGTCATGAGCATGGTGGGCTACATCCTGGGGCTGGGCGACCGCCACCCCTCCAATATCATGCTGCACAGGGTCACAGGGAAAGTGCTGCATATCGACTTCGGCGATTGCTTTGAGGTCACTCAGACTAGGGAGCGGTTCCCCGAGAAGATCCCGTTTAGATTGACTCGGATGTTGATCAATGCTATGGAGGTAAGGGAACTGAAATTGTCACATCACTGTTTTATCTTAAAAATCCCGATGTTTTCAAAAAATGTGTCTAAAGGTTTCAAAATTTTAGTTTTTGATGACAGAAAGTCTTCTATGATTACTATTCAACTATAATAATGTAATTTACATCAAATGGCGATTTTTCTATATTATTAGTTAAAGTCACTACTTTTCGAGATGAAATGCGAATGACCGTCAATACATACAATACAATACATACAATATAGTTTCATGCTGGCTCATCTTAGCAGAATCAGCATTCCGAAGCGATGGTAGATTCTCGACTTGTCATAAGAGCCACGAGTACACTACATGAAATAAATAATTTTGAGTGTATGTTTATTATTTGGCGTTGAAAAGATTAAATAAGTTCTTTTCTAATTCTTTGTTTCAGGTAACCGGCATAGAAGGCTCATATCGTTCCACGTGCGAGTCCGTTATGCACGTCCTGCACAAACACCGAGACAGCGTGATGGCCGTACTAGAAGCGTTCGTATACGACCCGCTCCTCAACTGGCGGCTCATCGACAACGAGAAACATTCCATCACAGAATCCACCTTTTCATCAGACATCGACTCCTCATATTCCCTGCCCAGCCGCAGCAGAAACCATCTGAGATACGAATCTTTAGAGATGCCACCAGAATCTAATCTGAACAAGCGGGCGCTTGCAATACTGAATCGTATCAGAGACAAGTTGACCGGAAGAGACTTCCCCCATATAGAGGCAGTGGTCAGCGTACCGAAGCAAGTCGATTTGTTGATTAAAATTGCTACGAACAATGAAAATTTGTGTCAGTGCTACATTGGTTGGTGTCCGTTTTGGTGAACTGTAAATTTTCAGTTGTCTATGTAAATTATTATTTAACTACTCGCCCGCCTTGGATGGCGGTAAGTTTGACTATGCAGCCACCCTTGGTATTCAGTATGCATTTAACATAAAACCACAAAGCCTTCTTTCTCTTTTCGTAACTGAGAAAAATGGCCTTGACGTACCCACAGACATATTATAGACTACAGGCCCGTGTCCAAAAAATGGATGGGTCATATGAACCACCAGGTGACGTATACAGGACGATATAAGAGCATAAAATAATACGATTCAGCACTATGCCGTCACTTGTAAGCTGTCCAACTGAGTGCTGGTGAGAATTCAAAAGTGCAGGTAGAGTGAGTACATTTTGGTCATATATTTTTGTACGGCATTTTTACCATCTATCGATGGTAAAAATGACCCATCCATTTTTTGGACACGGGCCTGTAGTGTAATAGTGATCATATAAGGGTTACGTTTTTCCATTAAAAGGTACGGAACCCTAAAGAAATGTCTTCACTAATTTACCAAATATTTATGGCGTTTATGAAAAGCTCCACGCTTTAACGCCGACTATTTTTATAGAATCAAAGAATAACACTGCTCGGAATTTACTATGACTTTTTCAATTTAATCTCCGGATAATTGTATTGTGGTTGAAATAAGTATAAAAACTCTTAAAGCTTATTATATGTCTAGTATAATTCGCCTTTCATCTTTCAATACGATAATATCCCGCAGGTAATTCCCCTTGACTTAACCAGTCCTTTGTAAACTGTGGAATAATAAAACTACAATACTCGCTTTTTTCTTTTCAATAAAATCGTAAGTATATTATTTAATACTGTGCGAATACAAGTGTAAATTGCAGTATGTACCTATAGCTTAAGTTTGATGTGAAACATTTATAGTATTACTTAAGTAGGTTTAATTTTATAAACGTAATAAACAAAAATTATTGTTGTTTACTTTTTGCGTCCCTAAGCTTAAGTTGGGATTTTGCCGGATTAAAAAACCAAACGGTGCTATTTCTCGAGTGAAATTAGGTAGAGAGTTGTGAAAGTTTTGTATGCGATTAGAGTTTAGATTAATAAGAGTAATCTATACATATAATTACATATAATAAAATTGTAGAAAAGTGGTGTCTGTACAATGGAAATATATAAAAAGTAGCAGGGGTTGTTATTATATCGATGCCGAACCCGAAATTGTAATTAATTTTTTTTTATCTGTTTGTCTGTGTGTTTGTGCACGCTAATATCAGAAACGGCTTATTCGATTTAGATACGGTTTTCACTAATATATTGTAGTAAGCTTCACTTAACATTTAGTGTTTATTTCATGTCAATCGGTTCATAAATAAAAAAGTTATGTCAACTTAAAGAATCACGGCGAACATTTTTAACGTACAGAGTACGTACTACACGCCTCGCGCCTGAGCGTCGACGGTATATGTAATTCAAAATATGCTGCCCGAAAAGTCACTATTCCACGCGAACGAAGTCGCGGGCACAGCTAGTATCTAGTATAGTTCTTGCAATTCACGAGGGCGCGTGGTTCATATGGTTGTGTGGGTGTTTCGTATCTGTATAAGTGTGAGCGAGAGCTTGCTCGCGTCTGACCGCTCCCACCTATGCTCCTGACAGGCACGCACACGTACGCAATGTGCCTGTACACAACGTAACCACAAGTAAAGCACACGCGCCTTCGTGAATTGCAAGAACTAACCTAAACCGAAGGAACCTAGTATTGCAAAAAGAGGTATCAAAATGTGCAGTTACACATCTTGATTTTTTATTTTATTTTTGATGATAGTTTTGTTATAGAAATAGTAGGTGTATCAAATCGAAGTAGGTAGGGACGATTTAATTTAAACACGTGTTTTGATTTTTTTGTGGCAAAACCGTAGATGTTTAAATTTTTATGTCTCTGTCAGTTCTTAACTTAGATCTTCTTTGTAATATCATTTATCATTATTCATTACACATATTACAGGTGACAATGATTACAGAGACATGCTTTTTAATGTCGCCTGATCTGCTGCCGTATTCTCTATTTTTGACATTTCCAATGGCTATGAAAAACTAAGAACAGACGGACCCATATTTCGCCTTACAAAATGTGTGTTTCACAGTTCTTAGTTCTATAGCCACTGAGATAGAGAATAAATAAGCCTTTCGAGTTTTGCTCCTCTAGCAATATTGATATTTGTCCGAATTTTTTATTTACAATTATTTATAATAACACTGTCCTTTTGATAACTAACAAATGACAATGGCAGTAGTTGAGATAGTTTCGTACACAACACTTTGTCCATAGTCGGTTTGCAGAGGTATATTTCTACGTCGCCATCTGAGCCACGGAACTCGCTAAGGGTTTGCCGGCACACTCCACAGGGGGCGGTGAACGAGTCGTTTTGATGAGCGGCCACGGCCACCATTTTGAATTTTAAATAACCGTCACAAACGGCCCTCGGGACGGCCGCCCTCTCGGCGCATATGCTGGGCGATAACGTAGAGTTCTCAATGTTGAAGCCTGTGTACACTTTAGAGTCTTCTTCAGTGAGTATTGCGGCTCCCACGGCGAAGTTTGAGTACGGGCAGTACGCTCGCTTTCGTATCTCCACCGCTTCTCGTATTAAGTTTTTAACCACTTCGCCTGCAATTTCAAACGTTTTTTATGTTAAACTAACTTTTTTATACGTTTTTGAAAATCTGCGGGAATTCCCCATATCACTGTCCAAGTCCTCATACTATACGCATCCAAGAAATCACTCGATCAGTTTCTTTATTGCTACGTGATTGTAGCATAAACCAATAAACAAACACTTTCGCATTTATAATATTAGTAAGCATTGTATTAACAAAATAATCAAAATTACCTAATTTAGATAATGTCTGAAGTAGTAGATACCAACATGTGATAGGAAATCGATTTGTATAGATTAAGTACTTATGTGGCAATTCAAAGTCAACGTAAATATACGAGTAACCTTGTTATATGAAGTCAGTAAAATGTTACAATTCCTTATTAGGTGCTTACAATAGATAGTAACAAATATTGCATATCATTGTTTATTTACAAATAGCAATTGGAACTAGGTCAACGCGTAATAATTGAAAGCATGTTTTATAAATAGATTGCTTTATAATTTTGCCAGAACACAATGACCTGGCAAAAATTTGACAAAATAGTTATTAATGAAAATAAATAATTATCCATCATTTTAAGCAGCCATAGTTGGATATTAGAATTATAATGTCATGATATACAACTTACTTAAAGAATTAAAGTCCACAGTTTGTAAATTGTCCATCGGCGCGCAATTATCGTATTGTCGTAATTGAAAAATACGTGGGAAGAGGCGAGCAGCTCTCCGTGCGGTCGACGGCCAACTGATTATATATAATGATCGTTGATTAGATACGCAGCTTCAATGATTGCAAGTCTTATACGACTAGGGTGTCCACAAATCTAAATATATAAAAGGAAAAAGTGACTGACTGATCTATCAACGCACAGCTCAACTGGACTGATCGGGCTAAAACTTGGCAAACAAATACGAGCCTCAATAGCCCAACGGTTAAAAGGTGCGGACTCAAAACTGAAAGGCGTGGGATTCGAACCTGCGACTTTTCAGTCCGCACCTTAAACCGTAGGCTATTGAGGCTTCTTATCTGCTACTTAACCTGTTAGCATTTGTTGGATACAGGGGTTGTTTCGTTTGACGAAAGAAAAAAAAGAATATCATGCCGTACGCCGAGAGGTATCTGTATAGATACCTACCTCTCAACTCCTGTCCCTTGCATACTATGTATGACGGACGTCATGCTCGTGAACGGGTGCCACCAACGGGAATGGGTCTGCTTTGACTGCCCGTCTTGACATGCGTTGGATTGGTGTACCTACGTATGCATTTTTGCATTTTTGAAGCTTTATTGTGGAAGCACTGTATACATAGCATAGCTTTGTAAAAAAAAAAATTTTTTTTGAAAAGAGCAACTGCTGAGTTTCTTGCCGGCTCTTCTCAGCAGAATCTGCATTCCGAACCGGTGGTAGATTTGTGACTTATCATAAGAGCTACAAGTTAGCCTATATGAAATAAATAAATTTTGAATTTTGATATTTTAATAAAAAAACCCCTGAGCTGCGCTGGTTACTTAGAGATTCTTTTATACTTACATTACAAGGCCTTTTTAGGGTTGGAAATATCTAGAAAGACACGTCGATTGAATGATGAAGACCATTTATAATTTTCATTATTGATGTAGTAGGATCCACCCGTAAACCTATACCTAAATCTACAATGTATTGTGCCTGTGTCACAACAGATACAATGTAGATCATTAAACAGCGGATGACTTCGATCAATAATGTAAATACCTACTATATTTGCATGCTCATACTAAACTTCTCACGAGTTTTAGGACTACGAAAATTCATTTTCTCTTACTAGAGGATTTTATTTACCTCTTACTAGGTAGGTACAATCGAATAGTTCAACCGTTGAACTAGTGACGTTTTCTTCGGTAGGTAGTTATAATCGAAATCATCTTGTCTTGCAATTTCTTTATTAATCCAAGGAAAACATGTATAAATGCCCGTTGTTCAAGAATGACAAAGACAAAGCTGGCTCTTCTCGGCAGGAAAGGCATTCCGAACCAGTGGTAGATTCATTGACGATTCAAAAGTGCTTGTAAAAGTTTATTTAAATATTTCTATTTCAAAGAACGAAGTAAAATAAAGAAAATACAAGGTTCTGAATGAGAGCGTGAGCGTGTGTTTGTACATATCTGCTCACAACTAAGTAGGTAGTTTATTAGTTAAGTGTAGGTAATATATTCTATTAGATTTGCGACACAATACCTACAAAGAAATCATAATATCGAGGTAATTGAACATTGCGAGATAGTTCTTATAAAAGATAAGACACGATAGTTCTTACGAAAGATAAAAGTAATTCATATTTTATGGTATGGTACATTCCCTGAAAAATAAATCGATAGTACCATAGACTAAGACCTGAGAAAGCTTATTTAGCACTACCCTTCTACTACCTTATCTGTCTGATTCGATTATGAAAATAAAAGACAAATAATAATAGTAATGTGATTTTAATTCACATTTTAATGCCAAGACTGATGCAATATACATTTTGAAATAGTTTTGCTATACATTGCGTGAATCACATTTCCAGAATAACAGTTTAGATTAATTATGTCGTACAAAAATGAAGAAGAAAAACCCGAAATCATTAGGTAAATAGAAAATTCTTAAACAATTCATTCACTTATGGTAACTTAAATAACTAAATTTTTTGTAAAGAAAATAGGTATAAATACCTAAATTAATATATTTACAATAACTGAAGGTAATGCAACCAATCAACCACGAGTTAGGTAAGTTAAACTTAATAATTTGATTTGAAGTACATACACCTTTAGCATCTGTATGCAGCGATACTTATATATTTTTGTGAATTTTTGTTTCACAGCCCAACACACAAAATAATCAACTTCAAAATCATGCCTATGAGATTTAATGCTATATTTAGTTACACCTACTTACAAGCAAAGAGAATTAACTGTTAACCTATCTGTTGTAGTTGTTAATGTTAGTGATAAATAATTTGTCGAATGTCCGGTACTTTCGGAGGCCCATACGGACTAAGATTTTTGACAACTCTTGTGTCAAATTAGTTCACATAATATTAACTCTAAGGCTCTATCTCGTGCGTTTAAATCAACGTTAAGAGTTTTTCATATTCTATTGCCGAAGTCGAGATTGCTCTCGTTTGCCAGTTTCTACTTTAGTCCAATAAGAAATTCCAATATAATGTAAAAAAAATATCAAAACGATATCCGAAGTTGAACTACCATTTTATAGTTTTATATTATTTTCTTAAATAATTCAGCTTGTAGTTTTGTGCCAGAATCTACCAGAACGGACACCACCCGACATAACACTGGCATAGATTTTCGTTACTAGTCGCCTGTTGTATCAACAAATCAACTTGCTTCTGTACTGAAACGCTCGCGTCGTCTATATGCGTGAAATCCCTTCCAGTCAACTTGTCTCTAACGCGGTTCACGATGGCTAAAGCACGTTTGTTTAGATTGGTCTCAGCTGGTTGGTCTACGTCGTTTAATGGCACAGCTCGGCTTCTACTCGGTTGCGGAGACGCGTTATCTGCTGATGAAGCATCGGCGTCGTTTCTAGAGCGTCGAACCGCGTCTATGAGTCTCCAGTTTAGCAATGGGTCGTACACGAAAGCTTCTAGTACGGCCATAACGCTGTCCTTATGTCGGTGGAGCACTTCCATTACCGATTCGCAAGTTCGACGATAGATGCCTTCAATACCAGTTACCTGAAAGAGACGAGTATAATTTTATAATTGATACTAGCGGACTCCCGCCACTTCGTCACGCTTCTTCGATTCACAATCGACAGTTCCTAAATCCCCACAGTTTAGGTAGACAGAACCCCTGCAGCATCAGGATTGAAGAGTTGGGTCCTGGAGTTCAACGATGTAGTCTTTACTTGGTAGCCAGTGTTACTCACGATAACGTCAGCTATCTACCAGTGAAAGAAAAATAAGAGTTCCTGCGATAATTAAAAAACAATCTACGCGCGGACATCAACTAGTACAACCATAAATTGACCCAAACATAAATAAAACACCTACCTCCATAGCGTTAATCAGCATGCGCGTCAACCGGAACGGTATCTTCTCGGGAAACTTATCCCTGGTAACGGCTACTTCGAAGCAATCTCCAAAGTCAATATGGAGGAATTTCCCCGTAACTCTATCGAGCATGATGTTGGAGGGGTGGCGGTCGCCCAGCCCCAGGATGTAGCCCACCATGCTCATGACCGCGAGCGAGCGCGTGTAGTTGGTGCGACGCTCGAACCAGACCTCTGACGAAGGGCTCTTAAGCCACAGTAACTTGGCTAGGTCGTCTCCAGCCGTGTGCTCGAGAGCATGTTCGAACACTTCCACCTAGAAAGGATAACAGGAATTTGTATTTAGTATTATTATCCTGATTTATATAAAAAGGTACTTAATTTGATCTGAGGCAATGGTGCCAACTGCTTAAATTTTTTGTACAAAAAAGTTTGCTGGAGATTCCTGAAACTTTATTTTGACAAACTACCCCACATTCTTTGACATTTTATTGTGTAGAAGTTCCTACTTCCACTAACATGCCGAGCAGTGACGTCTATCGATTGCCGAAGAGAATTTAATTGAACGTTTAGTATTCGGATTACTTAAATCATCGATCGATAGGCTTTTGAGGTCTAATAACTTCTATTTTATGACTACCAAGTTAAACTAAGTTTAATTAACTCACCTTTTGCATCAACATCAGTTTCTCCAAATCGGATGCCATCCGTTGCATGATCCGATGCTCTATGTTGAGGAGAATCTTCCTCTTCTCTCTGTAGTCCTTTATCAATGAGTGCAAAGTATCACAGTGCGGCACCCAGCCAATCAGACCAGAGTTAGTAGACAGAGGTATGACCGCGTAACGCTGTATGGCCAGATCTCGCCTGAAAGTGTCGGGGTCGGCTTGCAGCAGGGTATTGACCAAGCCGAACAGTTGCATCACCCGTTCGTCCTGACGCAAGTCCTCGTGGCCTTTTAAGAGGAACATGTAGTCTTTGCCGTTGGAACCGCGGATGCAGAGACGGCGCGGACGTTGTTTTGATGATATTACCTGTAAAAAGACTTATTCATTTGAAAATGTCAATAGCCTCCGAATACGTTTTAAATGAGTCCAAATACAATAGAAAAATCCATAGTGACGATAAAATAAATAATCAATTTTCAAATTTAAACATGTTTTATTGCCCATATGTAGTGCTGTAAACCTTTGTAGTGTAGTAGACCTTTGTAATGTCTAGACATTTTGATCCCCATCCTAAATCTCTGCAAAAAAGCTTTTTTTGGTTTCAAGAAACTACATTTTACTGGTTTTGGGAGCTGGATAAAACGTTGAAGACCTGTTTTCAGGGTTAGTAAAAAAAAAAAAGAAAATTATTGTAACAAGAATTACCTGTAAGCTGCTCTGTATATGCGCGATCCGGATCAGGTCTTGATCTGGTATGTATGAGCCGGGCACGGCCAGCTCCAGATCCCTGCAGTTGAGCAGACGGGGACTCACGAATTGTAGCTCTAGTGATGCCAGTTGGTTCAGTTGGCGGCTGATGCGCCGAAACACGTGGTAGTACAGGTCCCAGGCCTGGTTTAGGTCACGAACTAAACCTGACTCCTGGAGGAGAGCAAAAATACACATTTAACTTTATTTTATTTTTCTTGGGCAAATGAAATTTTTACGCGTCTTCTTGATCAATGATCCCGTCTTATAGAACCCAGTATTTTTTTTTCGATGACAAAATTTTATGGTAGTGGGACATAATTTTTATTTTCCACTCAACATTTCTTACCTTAAATCGGTTACACCATTCCTGCGCCTCATTTAGATCTCTTCCATACGCTTGACTAAAAGACGCTTCCTTGGATGTCTTCGGACCCCTTTCCAACATTGCGTGTAATGGCTCCAAAGTCTTAAACATAGCCTTCACATCATGTTCACTGAAATACAATCTGGAAGCTTCTTCCAAAGCCTCATGCCATTGCTCGTGCCACAATATGGCGACTCGGATAAGCTCCTCACTTATCATGGCAGCCTGGTTCACTAAATTACTTGAATGAGTACACATCGATTTCAGAATTTGATTCGCCGCATTCTTACGATCCACGAACGAAGACTTTGACGCTACTGTCAAGGGATAGACCAAAGCTTGAGGATGCGATTTGCCAATATCAATAAGCAACGATTGTATAAGCTTTCCAACGAGAGCTCTTGGGGTATCAATTCTCGCAATGAGCTGTGGTATAACCTGAAGCCACACATTGATTTCGATGGTCCTGATCCCTTCGACGAGGGCTTCATGAACGGCCGGATGGTGTCCATAATCGAACCACAGAGTGAGCAATCTCAACGTATCTTGCAAGGAACTGCCTTGCGATAAATTAATAGATTTGAAGAATCCTTCAACAGCAGGCACAGTATGTGTCTGAATGTACTCAACAACTGATTTAGTTTCTTCAGGATTGGACGTATCCACTTCCTGGTGTTTGTAAAAGAGAACCGTTTCAAAATTCATATAGGCCCACGCGTGCCAAGCTTTGTACCAATCGGATGCCAAGTTAGTGGCTGCTGAATAGTTTCTCAAAATTTCGGGTATAGACAATTTGTTGATGCCCAGCAGAGATTCGCACCAGGATCCTAGTTTCAAGTGGCAACGGGCGACCAGTCTGCAATGTTCTGCGTCACCAGTTTCCACTGTATCGACATAGCGCTGAAGCTGGTCGTAAGCCAGTTGCTTATCGCCGGCGACCCAAAGATGCTTCGCGTATGCAAGTGTCAGTCTAGGCCTCTGTGTCGGAAGAGGCTTGTCTCGATTCTCATTGGGATCTATTCCGAGGAGCATAACTAGAGTCTTATGAGCTTGCCGCGGTGCTCCACTCTTTCTGCAAAGTGAGGCGAATTTTAGCCAAGTCGCCATATCTTCCTGTGGCGTCAAAACTAAACCACGCACTTGCAAAATTTTGCGCCAATCCTCTACCAATCTTTGCCCGCCTTGGAGTCTGGTCCACCAAGCTTGTTTGATTGACTCCCTTCTTTCCGGAACCAACTTGTAGGTAATAACTTCTTCCAATTCAGCAAGTAATTGCGCGTTCACTAGAGCTCCATATGCTCGTTGATAACTTTCACCAGCCATTGCTGTCAATTCAGAATCTAACAGTGTTCTTGCTTGATCGATGTACAATTTTGATAAACCGTAATCTTCGTTGTGTATATTTAGGACGGCCCTGTAGAATGCTCCGTCTTGCGTATTGTCGGGTAAAAAGTTCACGTAATTAACCATAGAATCCCATTCGTTCAATCCCCAAGCGGCGGCGGCGGCCAATCTTGCAGCTTTGAATTTTTCTTCATCGCACATTCTGGTCCAACGCTTGGACACAGTGTTATACAACTCCGTCCACTCCCCCAGGGCTTCGTAACAGCGCATTTCACCAAGATATGCCTCCATATTATCATCATCCCCTACTAATTTAGCGCCATACAGATTCAGTGCCTTCTCCCAATTGTGCAATTTTTCATACCACCGTATTTGAACTTTTAGGTTAGTATCGCCGGCTTCGCGTTGGGCCATTACACGTTCGAGTAATCCTTCTGCGGCTTCCTTTTGCTGCAATTTGTTGTTGATGTGTATTAAAGCTTCAACGACTTGCGAGGTCGCACCATTTCTGAATTCTTCCTCCTGTAAAGATTAAATCCCCGGATTTTTAATAAATCTTAGAAATATAACATCATGTGCCGCAGATGAGACGACACAAACGACAAAAGTAACGCTAAAAAAATATACTCACCTTGTAATGAAGTGCTTTAGCATACGCTCTGCAGTGCATGGCTCTTTCCCCGAGAAGCTGTGTAGAGATAGGCAAGGCGCCTCCTTCACAATGTTCCATGAACTCCGCGAGGTTGAGCACCGTGTGAGCTAACTCGGGAGCATCGGGAGCTGTCAAAGCTTGCTCCAGGGCATTAGAGAGCTCTGCCCGCGATGTGTTATCAAGCTCCGTCCAACAAGAAACGAACGCCGCGTTAAATAGATCGCGAAGTAGTTGGGAATAGTTGTGTGCGAGAGTACGACACGCCCTGGAAAACATTCAATATTAAAAAGAAGTTTAGATAGGTTACCAAAGTGGAAGACATTACTGACAAAAATTTAAAAGTAAATTGTAATCGCATCGCAAGTAGCGAAATCTAGCAGTATTATTACTGCTAGATTTCGCTACTTTAATGAACTTAAGTTTGTCAAATCAAATAAATATGTATATTTCACAAATTTTGATGTCAGTATTGGTAACGCGCCATGAGCGCGACACACAAAAAGCTATGGCAGCCGCTGTATTCAAACTTATACTCAACTTGTTTCCTGTGGCAATCCTTGCAACAGTACCACGTTCATCAGAGGACGCGTATCAGTTACGACGACGACAATATTATTACTCTATACTATACTCTTTGATGAATGTCCCAAACAATTCTAACCTCAAAGCAGGGCTGGGTGACTCGGTAATCAGACCTATGCTGAAGGGACGCAGCCACTCCAGCCAGTCATCCTTCGACACGCGACTGCTCACCGTCCACGCCACTTTCAGGCTGTGCGCGTTCACGTATAATTTGCGACTTGAATGGGAAGTATCGCAAGCTACTATTCGTGTCTGAAAAATTAGTTAACCAACCTTATTCGATTTTTCTAAGCATGAATAGAATAGGTAGCTATTCAAATAAACTTTTACAAAGTGCTTTTTAATGCATGTAACATTAAACGAATTATAGGTTGGTGGTAAAATCGTCGTCTGACCTGTGTCATAAATTGCGCAGAGGCATTATTGGTGGAGGATTAAAAGAATAAATGATTCTCGGTATAGTTTTAATACAAATAAAAACCCTTAGCATCCTCACTAATATTATAAATGCGAAAGTTTGTTGATTTGTCCCTCAATCATGCGGCTACGGAGCAATGGATCGCAATTTTTTGAACAGGTATAGTTGAAGACCTGGAGAGTGACATAGGCTACTTTTTTCCGGAAAAACAAAGAGTCGAAGTCGGTGAGTCGTGGGCATCGGCTAATAAAGTTAAAGTAAGCCACCGCGACGAAAAACACTGAGCTCTACAAGATTAAAGTATAAAAGTATATACAAACCTCTTGATTATTATTTCTAGGCTTTCGTCTTGTGCTCTGCAGAAAATCGTCTACAGATAATGATGTATTTGACTGCAACTTTGAAAGCATCAACTCGTAATTGTGATGCTGAATCCTGTGTTTTACTAAGACTTTTTGGACTAGAGGTATAAAATCATTGTATTTTCGGCCCAGTTGAATTATCAAAGCGCACAAAGTGTCCATAGCTGTCGTACGCAGAGGTGGACACGTGTCTAAGCTTCTAACAAGAGGGTGAATTATACGAGACACGAGTTCGCTGTAATTTAAAGAGTCCGAGAGACAATCAACCGTTTCCATAGCCACTTTGGCTACCGGAATAGGACAGTCCGATGCGTCAAACAGCTTCACTATCGACGGAATCACCAAATGTATGTAATCGTCAAGGTTATCTTCAAACTTTTGTAGAGCATAAAGTAGTTTCTCAGTCACAAATCTGTCTTTACTCGTATCGTGAGCGAGAACGCGCAATATTTGCGGCATCAATTGCGGCAAATACACTTTGAACTCTGATCCAAGGGCCCACGCGATATGTTCGACCAGTAATATCAGTGTCGGCTGCAACGGACTGTTTGGAGTCCAGAATTCTTTGATCAGTTCGAAAATTTTATCCAGGTAGTTCCGAATATGGTGCTTTACGATTGCAATAAGTTTGGCTAGCTGTGTAAAAAGAAATTCTCTAAAATTGTTATTATTTTCGGTCGCTCGGGCTACGTAGAGAAGACTCGGAGTTACGCGTGAGATATAAGGCACGCATTTGATGCCAAGAGACTGAAAAATAGCCGTAACGGCTTCAACGACATTTTTATGGTGTTGTTGGAGTGTTGGGTCTCGAAGGATACGCATCAGTGTCGATATCACGATCGCTGGATAATATTCATCAAGTACGGGTGAAGACATATTTACCAGCATTTCACTGGTCGTCATATCGAAGTTGTTTTCCTCTGCTTTGCTATCAGCGACTGGCACTAAGCTAGAATCAGGCTGCCCATCAATTAACCCTCTGGTCAACTTGTGTTTGTAAGGATCTAAGGCTCCTAAAAGTCCCAAAACACGAATAGTTTCTCGTCTATCTTTTGGTTGCTGTTCCGTTTTTAAGAAGTTAAGCAAAACATCCATTAAATTGGGATAGTCAGTGTAAGGTGTGACGACGAAACCTGTCGCACTTATGAGCTGACCGAAAGCCCATAGAGCTACACTTCTTTTTTCTGTTGCAGATGCATCCGATAGTAAATCTAGGAGTATAGATAGAAGTTCAGGCAAACATTTTTTTAAGCCGGTATTATCTCCATGTACATCGGCCAAGTCTCCTACAGCTTTTAAAACGCTGATTACTACTCCAGGATTTAAATCGGGCTCTTTCAATTTAGGTACGAGGACATTGAGAATAGTTTCCATGTATGGTTTCACAAGCTTTGGAGCGTGCAAAATAAGATTATCTAACATCCTAGCTGCTTGCTCTTTATTCCTACTCATTCCGGAATGTTCGAGTTCCGTCAGAAACTGTATTAAAGTTTTACGAAGACCGGGCATTACATACGCGGGATTAACCGAACTTAACCGGCCGATAGTACAAATAGCTAGCTCCCGTATTTCTAAATGTTCGTCATTCATGGCAATGAAAAGGAAACTTAAATTTTCAATCTGAGCTAAATGTGTGTCGAATATTTTCGTCAGGGATTCTAAAACCCAGTATCGAACTTCGTAATCTGGATCTGTTACTGACACAACCAACATTTTGCCGACAACTTCTGCAGTTAGCATGGTCAGGGTTCTGGATGGTGTTTTCATAGTTCTCACTGTGGCATCAGCCAGCAATTTCGCAGCAGTTTTGACCGCTTCAACTCGAATTTCTTGCTGATCACTTTGCAAGAAATGATCCGCGCAACGTCGAACAAACGTTAATAAGCTGTGTTGTCCGACAAAGTAGAATGTCCCAAGCGTTCTTAACGCCAGAACAATACTGGCAGTATCCTGTTGCTCTATTGTAAGACTCATTGTGCTCTGCTGTTCCAAGCTTCGTGGCACGCCGGGATGCAAGAAAGGTTTACCTCTTAATACTTGCGAGAGCATATTTAAGAGGCCCTCTGAAATTTCACACTGAAGGGATGGCAAATTCTGACATAATTCTTTCAAACAAATCGTCAAAGATGGACTCAAACCAGTTACAAACATCGCATCCAAAAGCTCTTTAATATCAGTAACAACAAGATCTTTAACTGCACTACTAAGTAAAGTGATACATGCGAAAATGGATGGATCAATCCACATTCTTTTTTTAGTTTGCGTATCTCTTACAGGCAGAGCTTGTTTGATGACATCCATTATTTTGGGAATGTAGTTCTTTATATCAGCTTCTATAGCTGCTGCCATCAGGCCTAAAGTTGTAAAAGCCATATTCCTATCTTTTTCCCTGCTCTTTATTGAGTTGAGCAAGTAATGCATGGTCGCATGCAAGTATTTCCTTAAGAACAATTCTTTATTGAAAGCTGCTAGCCTTGGGATTATGATCAGAAGGGTTTGTGGAACACCTTGAGTCTTGAGGAGTCTCTGACATGACATTACATCTGAAACACGAATTGAAATACATATTATATATTCATTTAAAAACCTTGAATTCCAAGTCATATTGCAATCCTTCCCACTTGTTGATCTTGCCATACCAAATGGTGGAAACTTGGACCATACAGTACTCACTAGCTGTACCAAATTGCTCCCAGTAACCACCCTTACAGTACCCAGTGACATCAATATTGTGGTTATTGCCAAACCTAAGTAAGAAAAAATTCTGTTTCGTAGCCCCTGATGAAACAAAATATTGTTATTGTTTCACCCATTTTAGTCAATTTTTCACTCTCAATATAATCATAGTTATGTGAAAAACTAATCACACCATTTTGTTTTATCAAGGATTGTGTTTGCAATGCTGCATTTTCATCTAAAATAGTGCATTAAAATTTAAACCATTTCAGCCAAAACTATTTTTGAAAAGGGCACAGTATCAGTCAATAATTTGGTAATAATCCAATAACTAATCCTTACCTTGACAAATTCTCTCAATTTTCTCCATCAACAATTTCCTACATACTTCCGATTCATAATTTGGAACTGGATACTGAACATTTTCAGTCTTGAAGCCATCACACAAGTACCCTCTCTTCACAGACGGACTGTGGAGCTTCGAACTTATGAAAATTATATCATCAGACACTGTAATATCCTTCTGAGTGTCTAGGCTTCGCATGAGATGGGTATATTTCTTCTCCCATACTGCATTTGAACATCTTAACAACTCATTTAGGATGAGTAAACCTCCATGAACCTTATCCTCTTTAGTGATTCCCTTTTCTCTAATTGGTACTTCTTCAAATGATAGCATTGCTTCTTCGTAACATTGCATATACCACTGTGGTTTAGCTGTTGACTGTTTAGCTGTCTCTCGTTGAGCAGTCACCACTAAACCTGCTCTTAATGCTTTTGCAGCCGCTTCTCTTATCTGCTGCTTAGGATCCTTGAGAGCTATCAAAATGTGGTCAAAAAAACCTGAAACTTGTTGGTAAAAGTATGTGGGCATGGCAATAGCTAATTCTTTTAGTAATAAAACAGCAGAATGCCTACGACCTTCATTTCTCTCTTCCGATAACCACTCAAAAGCTCTTTTAACCTCAAACTCTACATATTCTGCTCTCTTTACTCCAGATACAGTTGCAAGGCGTCCAACAGTTTTAGCAGCCAGTTCCATCACACCAACATCAGAGGATGGTAGGAGGTTTCTTAAATAGTTTGCAAATCTGGTTATTCTGGTTTTTGTTGTATCACAGTCACCTCCAATGAGACAGACTGAAAAAGATTTCTTTTTTATCCATAAGACTGTATAAGTTTATTGTAAAAGAACAAGCTAAGTTTCCATAAAAACATACGATTTACTTTAATTTAGAAACTATATATTGGAACAATATCATAATCTACAAATATCGAGGCATATCATGGTTTTAAATTGACATTTGTTGGGAAAAAAATAGAGTAAGATAACAGTCGCTCTCCAATAAGAAACATAAATAATTTAAACTAGCTCTTTTGTTTTGATTTCCCTAAGGCAATTGAAAATAATAAGTACCAATAGCGAGTACACCGCCTTTCTTCTCGTGTACATCGTTGCTGGAAACCATCTCAAATATTTGGTGGTTAAACTCGTCGAGGAACTGCGTAAGCTCCTCTTGCGGCACCTCCCGCAGCTCGGTCTTTGCATAGTGATACAGTTCCCTTGCTGTTTTCGTCTGGATATCCACATTTCTGGACTTCAAGCCCGCAACAAATGCAGGCACTTGATTGGACATATTTATTCACGGCGCATACGTACAACCCAACATTTTAAGATAAAACAAATGTGTAATTAAACCCAACAAGCGATGTACAATCTTCAGTTTCTAGCGAGTAGCAATTAATGAAGCGAAAAGCTTAAAAAATATATCCAAAGGGATATAATATATAATTATCCTTTTAATATACACGTCCATTTAAAAGTATAAACACAAAACATATGCCCAATAGAGGTGGTCGTTGCAAAAGAGAAATACACAGATTACTATAGATACTACGTATCATAAATAGTTACCAAAACGATATGTAATACCTGAATAACGGGTTTCGGTTCTGCGACAACTATTTATTGCGCGCAACTATCTATTGGCGAATAGGTACCATTATGTCAATGGTGAGTACCTTGCAATGTAGGCGAGTAACTTAACGAACCGAGTACGAGCACCTACCAACTAAATCCCGCTATCAACGATACCAGCCGAATGATGTCGATTACCTATTAGTTATCTAGTAAAACTGATATTTTTAACAAAACGAATACCGGCCTAACATATAGGTACAGAAACCAAAGTCGATTGTCACCAGTACACAGTTATTGAAATAAATAGTTTCAAACCCGTTATCGATACCGATAACGATAAAGAGTTTTGTTATTACAAAAACACGCAACGACCCACCTCTAATGCCCAAGAGAATATAATCACTTCGTTACATTAGGTACATTGTACCTATTTTGGTATTCATATGACCACAGATTACTTATGACCAAAGACAATACACGGACAATACTAAATAGTCGCTACTGGGTTACTAGCATACATTTTTAAACTCCGATAGTAGGTAGGTACTTAATTTTGTAGATTGCACCGAGCTTTGAAAACTCTAGCCATCACTAAGGTGTATGGTTTTTTTTTTCTAAAAAATAGATAGGTACTTCCTAATTCCATGGCTTTTACATTTTTAGAGGTTTGCACAAGAGTGGAATTTCGTGCACCGGTGAAAATCACCGGTGATTTGCCATTCTCCGGAGATTCACCGGAGATCTCTGGTGAATTCGAAGATAAATGTAGCATCAATTAAAATGTTTTTAACTGTTAGAAATAATTCTAAAGTATCAAATTAGGTTACTCCAGGTCTGTCACACTAATTTTGAGTTTGCCATACTAACAATTTTTAAATTTGCCGCTCTTTTCCAGTCTCTACTTTCGTTAGCCAGACTCTAAGTGTTCTAGTACAATTGATATTGTGTAAACTACAAATGATATTAAACGTATTGTAAAGTTTCTAAATAAAATCTTCTTCAACAATCTTTCATTTATTAAAAACTTAAAAAACTTATCTTTAATCGTAAGGTGTAATTGAATAAATTTTATAAAATAATGAACAATGTTGATCAGCAAACTTTTTTTTATTTAAATAAAATTACTTGAGTTGTGATTCAATAATAACCGGTGAATTCACTGGAGCAGTGATCACCGGTGATTCTCCGGTGATCACTGCTGCGATGCAAACGTAGAGAGAGATGCAAACCATTATTTAACATTGATTGACTTTCGATTTGACATGTAAAGACAGATACAAAAATTTAAATTTTAAAACATTATATTTTGAAATAGGTACCTATTACATATAGGTAAATTCAAATAATATAGTTTTTAGGTCGTTTTATATTTTCTTAATCATGAGTTCAAAATGTGTTTAAATCGTATTTATAAAAATTAAATTTCTGATTGCGTGATTTGCGTGCTAAGCTAAATGTGGCTAAATGCGTGTCTCTATGGTCCGATGACCAATATTTCATTTCTTTGAAGCTTCGTTTTCTTTCTCTGTCGTTTTATGTACCTACCTACCTAATGTACGGGCGGTCATCGTTGAAGATATCCGTATAAATTATTAAATGAAGGTGCTATAAGTGTTGATTTTATGAAAAAGCTGTAGGTTATAAATTGTTAAATAATGATCTTGCTGGAGATCAATAATAGAATTATAGAGGAAACACTAACAGTTAAATATAAAAATGCACTGGCGCGGTGAGTACGTTACGCTTAGAAAGTTTACCTGTTTTTTTAACAACTGCGATCTCTATTGGCTGTGCGGATCGTATTCGTGCTGTTTACTGCAATTAGCGCTTATCTTTAGAATAATTTAAAGAGAGTTTGGTTCATAACCCCATAACTGAAGTTTCCACAAATGTCAAATAGATTTCGCACAGGGTGGGCCCACGTTGGCCGCGGAATATGCAAAATTCGAATCATATTGGCAATATGTTAGTGTATTCATGATATATATTTCCCCAAACCATGGCTGTGTGTGACGTGATACGGTCTATATCAGCGCTGATGAGTCATGTCGCTCGTTTGTCGGTACGGGTGCGGAAACGTTCCATAAATTGTTTTCGGATGCCTTAGCTAGTAAACAATATACAGAATATTTATTATTATAATACTTGCTGACACATACAAGCAAAGAGGATATTTGATAATTCATTGGCTGTCAGGAAATGAGTAACAATGTTGCATGGGCAGCAAATTGGTACACAGGCTAATCAGATGAGCTCCCCTAAAATGAAAGTTTGATGCACTCAATATACATAGTAAATTCTCATAATTAGGGTGACTATATGACAGGCATGTTTCTGATTTGAAAGGCATTTATGGCTATGGCTGAAATCTATAGATCACACTTACTCTGCTGAAACTCAAGATAAAGTTAAAAACAAGACAGATTTATGTCAGAACATACAATAGATTTTAGCTTTAGATAGTGCAGTTGGCATTGATCTAAGTTAGGTATTTATATACTTTTACAGTAATAATAATATCCTCCTGACCAAATCCGACCATGCCAGCAAATCTCCACAGAGATTAAGCCATCTGCCCGGTAGATACAGTGCACAAGTGTGCAAACACAGGTGCATTCTCTATTCCCATACTCTCATAGTCCGATGGGACAGATAATCTGACACAACCAGAGAGAGATCAGGAGCAGGACCAAAAGATTATGTGCTATGAGGCAGGGGGGTGACTCCCCGCCAACTTCCTAACTCTGAGCTAGTACTGAGAATTTCTTGATAGAAAAAACTAATACATTTTTTTGGCCCGACCCATTGATTACATTACGCAGACCTCTATATGAAAAATCCTGCATTTTAGATTCCCTGTAAATCCACCTTTTTGGTAACCCTACTTGAGATTCTAATAGAGGTACCTATTGAATGTATAATAAGCTTTAGTTTTGCTTGCTTGAACCAGTGGTAGAGTCTTGATGTGTCCCAAGCACTACAAGTTGGCCTACATGAAATATTTATATTTTGAATTTTGGTAAACCTGTTTATTTTGAAAATTAATGATGTGAATAATCTTCAATTATTTGTCACTCCTCTACTATCAGCTAAAACACTCAGTAATATAGAGATTATAGTTAAAATTGTACTTTTTGTTTCAGTTTAAAGCCAGAATCCATAGATGTGACGCTTGCAGATTTTGATGGAGTGCTCTTTCATATATCCAATGTAAACGGAGATAAAACCAAAGTTAGGGTAAGTTAAATTTAAATGCATTCATAAAAAATTATGAGTCATGCTGATAATGGTTCAGTTTTAAGGAAATATAATATAAAGTACTCAACATAAAATATGAACCAATTTGTATTACTTGTAAAATAAATTTACATAAATATTATGCCATATCGGTTTAAAATCTGTTGAGTAGATGAGCTATAAAAAAGAAATAGGTACAGAACCACTTCAAGAAATTTATCCTACTATAACAGATAGAAATGTATAGCTGACAACCTTTATTTCTAAATTAAGAACTGGTATTGCTATGTTAAATACAAAATGTTATCAAAATTGGTTCTTCAAATGATAACAAGTAATTATTGCTAACAATATGCTAATTCCCCAGTACACAACCAAATTAACCACAACATTATCTCAAAGTATTACATGAAACACCTTAATTTTATGTCTTTAAAATGTTGATAATGCACTATAAAAAATTATTGGGGTTAAAGAATTAACACTTTATGGGCTACCCCCCATTATTGTTACATTCTCTTGCCTTGTAAAGATGGTAGAAATAATGCTGAACTCTATAGAGTATTCTCTGACTTAACTCAGACTTAAGGTAGAGTTAAAACAAGACACAATATGCTCTAACATAAATCTATGTTAACTGTCTTGAGTCTGAGCAGATAAATAATGTGGTCTAGATTTCTGTCTAAGACTTTAGGAAGACAGTACCTATGTTTGAGTACATTCTAGTGTACTTTTAATAGCACTTCAAGTATTCTCCAGCTAACTAGTATTTGAACTACAATTTTGTGAATTTAAGTCACAAGAACCATCACTACCAGTCATACACCATTGCTGGCAATTCAATGATACATATTGGGTTACGATTCTAATTAGGTGTTGTAGTCACTGATTGTGGTTCTAATTGCATACTTAGAAGCTATTGAAACTTTCACTATTGTATTTATCTCATAGTGACGGTTGCATTTTCCAGGTTAGTATATCACTGAAGTTTTATAAGCAGTTAGAGGAGCATGGGGCGGATGAACTGCTCAAAAGGGTATATGGACCCCTGCTCACTGAACCTGAATCTGGTGAGTTAAATCTTTGATTTACCTATGTGTATTTTTTTTTTTCAAATTTAAATAAACACAAATCAGCGGTGTATTGTTGTAATATCTTTTAGCATTCATTTTAATTAAATATGCATCCTTACTAACATTATAAATGAGAAAGTGTGTTTGTTGGTTTGTCTTTCAATCACGCAGCAACGGAGCAACCGATTGATGTGATTTTTTGCATGGGTATAGTTGAGGATCTGGAGAATGACATTATGGCTACTTTTTATCCTGGAAAATCAGAGTTCCTGCGGGATTTTAAAAATTAAATCCACATAGATGAAGTCGTGGGCATCAGTTAGCTATTTAATAAACCCACACCATATCATGACTCAAAAACCCAAAACAATCATAACTAGAGGGCTATCTTTGTCGCATTTGTACATAATTTTTGTTTAAAATCATTTGTCCACAAATTTTTCAGTTTGGAAAATGATTTTTGTGGTATTATTTAAGACTTCCATACTATTTTTTAATCAACTAAGTTTCTCTATCCCTGACAGCTGATAGGTTGAATTTTTGCCTTATTTATACAAATCATGTAACATCCTGAAATACTCTCTTTCATTGTTATTAAGCATGATTTTTTTTATTTAAGTACGAAAGTAGATATTTTAAGTATGTACAAAATTTAATAAATTGCTTATAAAATACGGAAAATGTATTTCAGTTATACTCAACTGAAATAATAATAAGTAAGACTACAATACAATTATATTAAAACTATATCAGGGATATTGCACAAACTGCTTATTAGAGTGAAAAGCGATATGGTTCATGAAACATGCGAGCTGTTGTATTATCCGTGTAATTGGTGCATTTCTTTATTGCTTAGTATGCTACTAATATACTGTGTTCTATTTAATTGTAATAACAAACTGGTAAAGAATATTTCTGCTTTCCTCAGACCTTTTTTTTTCTTTGGTTGTTTCATCCATTTATCCCATCGCCGGCCTGCTACTGGGCACAGCCCCCCGATTCAGAGCCTTCCGATAACTTATTTGTCGATCGATTCGGTTTGTTAACATATATTTCGCTCGCTCTGAATCCACACGACAAAAAGAGATCGATATCTAACCGTATCGACGCGGTATGTTATCGAACAGGTCTGAATCGCCCTGCAGGTCTTCTCTCAACTGAGAAGGGTTAAGGCTATAGTCACACTGCTCAAGTGTGGATTGGGGAACTTCATACATTCCTTTGAAAACTCTTAAGCACGCAGGTTTCCTTATGATGTTTTCCTTCACCAGTAAAGCAAGGGTTCTTAAAAGGGCAAATAGCTTCGAAAAGTCTAAGATTAGTGCCTGGGACCCCCTGAAAAGGAGACAGGCCTTAACCACTTGGCTATCATCACTTTTCCAGTCAATTGAGTACTGGAGTATTATGAGAATCCTTACTTCCTTACTAATATTATAAATGCGAAAGTGTGTTTGTTGGTTGGTTTGTCCTTCAATCACGCTGCAACAGAGCTCCGGATCGACGTGTATTTTTAAATGGATATAGTTGAGGAGCTTGAGAGTGACATAGAGTACTTTTTATCGCGGAAAATCAAAGAGTTCTAGCAGGAATCAAAAAACTAAATTCACGCGGACGAAGTCGCGGGCATGAGCTAGTTTTAATTATATCTTTATAATTACGTTACTGCAGACTCGGTTTACAACATTCTTGTATAGTGAAAGTGTGCATGTGTTAAATATATTTACAGCAATTTAATTTTAGAAAGAAATAATAACAAGCAACAAAGTTTATCAGTTGGAACGGAATAATGTGATAAGATTAAAACTTGGACTTTAAAGAGTGACTCCCTGATAAGATTTCAAATCAATTTTTCTATATTTCAGAACATTATTTAGAGTATATAATGTGTAATTGATGAGTTAATTTTAGTAATTGTGAAGCTTTGGCAAAAATTTTCCTTAAGCTATTTTGAACTCTGAAATATCATAACTACATTGATATCTACCTGTAACTAATAATATGAAACAATGTTCATTATACATGGATACATTACTCGCTGTACTATTTTATCAAAACCTCTTTCTTCCAATGATCTTTTTGGAAAGTTTTCTGTTAAATTGAGATGTGCATTGTACCTCAGAAAGTGCATAATATAGTTTACTAGAAATATAAATACTAGGTATAAATTAGGAAACCATTAATGACTACTGAGTGCAATCCTCCTCTCAAAGAAGGGTTAGGCCATAATCCACTGTACTGGCCCAATTTAAATTGGCAGACTTCACACATCTTGCAATAGATAAGATAACTTGCAAGTGTGCAGGTTTCCTCAATGTTTTCCTTCACCTTTAAAGCATGTGATATTTAACATAACTCCGAAAAGTCACATATAAGGGCCAGGGATGGAACCTGCGACCCTTTGACCACAGCTCATATGATGGAATATATAATAAGTTTTATTTACGAGCCGATGCCCGCATCGTCGTTCGCGTGCATTGAGGTTATTTAATTCTCGCGGGAACTCCTATTTTTTGGAATAAAAAATAGCCTGTGTTATTCTAGACTATAATCTATCTCTTTACCAAATTTCAGGCAAATCGGTTCAATCGTTGCAGCGTGATTGAGTAACAAAGATCCAAATTTTCGCATTTATAATATTCACTAGACGATTGCCGCGACTTCGTCCGCGTGGATCAAGGGTTTTTCAATTCCCATGAGAACTCTGTAATTTTCCGGGATAAAATGTAGCCTATGTTTTAATCCTGGGTATGAGCTATCTCCAACCAAATCGGTTCATTCGTTGTGGCGTGAAGGAGTAACAAACACACACACACACACACACACACACACACACACACACACACACACACACACACACACACACACATACACATACAAACTTTCGGCTTTATAATATTAGTGTGATAGTGTGATAATGAATAATTAGTATGATTTACAATGACAACATTAATGTTTTATTTCAGGTTACAATGTATCAGTACTGCTGGACTTGGAGACGATCCCGGAGGACTGGGAGGCGATTGTCAAGAAGGTGGGCCTGCTGAAGAGGAACTGCTTCGCGTCCGTGTTCGAGCGGTACTTCCGGCTGCAGGAGGACGGCGACGTTAGCCACAAGCGAGCCGTCATCAACTACCGCCAGGACGAGACCTTGTAAGTGTGGTCTGTAACTGACAGACGCAGGTGTTGCTTTGTACTGTGTGGTCTGTAACGAACATAAGCAGGTGTTACTTTGTGAGTGTGGTCTGTAACGAACATAAGCAGGTGTTACTTTGTGAGTGTGGTCTGTAACGAACATAAGCAGGTGTTACTTTTGAGTGTGGTCTGTAACTGACAGAAGCAGGTGCTACTTTGTGAGTGTGGTCTGTAACGAACATAAGCAGGTGTTACTTTTGAGTGTCGTCTATAACTGACAGAAGCAGGTGCTACTTTGTGAGTGTTGTCTGTAACTGATTGAAGCGCGAGTTACTTTGCGGAAATACAATACAAGGAACAATAAATTTTGACATTGTGGCTAGTGATAATTCGGTAGTAAACAATCTCTAAACCAGAGGTTCCCAAATTTTTTTTTCTCATAGACTACTTTCAAAATTTTACTGGTCTCTGTGCACCCCCTGATGCTAAATTTCTATTAAGTATATTTCCAAAACTCGTCAAAAATGTGAAAATATTCTAACAATGGAAAATCGAATATGCAAGTTTAAATTTATAATTAAGGGAGATTTAAAAAAAAGAAATGAATGCTAAATAAGGCTATCTGATCCATTTCCAGCCAAGCCAACCATTATTGTACTTTACTCTTGAAACCAGATTTTTCATGGACCACCACTTACAACTTGCGAACCCCTATTTTTTTCACGCGAATGTAAACCCCCGTTGAGTCTTTCGTGGACATTTGAGGGGTCCACCTACACCACTTTGGGAATCACGGCACTAAACTGACAAATTTAAATGTCGTGCTATTCTTTTCTGCATCGAGCATTATGAGAAGGATAGCACTGTTGCTATGTATGTAGTGGTTGTAGGCAGTGTTTGCTCCAGATACGTGGAGGCGCAGGAGGACCGCGTCACGGTGGTGTTCTCTACGGTGTTCCGCCACGAGGACGACGTGGTGATCGGCAAGGTGTTCATGCAGGAGCTCAAGGAAGGCCGGAGAGCGTCGCACACTGCGCCTCAGGTATACAATAACTCGCTTTTCAGTACCTGCCTCGTCGGTCTAGTGGTAAGCATGCGGATGACGCTAATCCGGGATTGATCTCCAGGTCTTGGTTTTTCTGTCAAAGAAATTTTCAGTAATAGCCCAGATGTAGGAAGTTGGTGGTGTGTCACCTCGATCCCTCGGGAGCACAGTTTTCTCCGGTCGTGTCGAATTTCTGACCAGTCGGATGAGAGTGAGGGAATAGAGTGCACCAGTGTTTGTGTACATATTTATGCACTATAGTAAGACACAAAAAGTGTCTACGTTTGCGCAGTTGATTGATTTCATAAAATTGAATACAGGTGGAGTAAAATAATAAAAAATTACATGCATAAGTTAAATTACATCCCTATCGTACTGCTGATTTTCCATCACCTGAGATCCAAATACATAGGAAATTTATATATGTAGTTGTAAACACTTATCAGTGTAACTGCATATTATAATTTCAGCTTAGACCTTTGTCCCCAGGTGTTGTTCTCGCACAAGGAGCCGCCTTTAGAGCTTTTGGACACTGACGCCAAAGTAGGTGAAAATATCAGTTATGTCACATTCGGTGAGTATTACATGTATTTACTTTATACATTTAATTTTATTTTATTTAAGTTGAAGGTATTATAACATTATATTTACGCGAACAAAGTCGCACGCATCAGCTAAATCAGCAGCAAAAGAGCCGACGGGTCACCTGATGTTAAGTGATAACCGCCGCCCATGAACATTTGTACCATCAAAGGCACCATTAATGCGTTGCCGACATTTCAGGAATTTGTCGGTCCATCCCTTGAATAATCCCTAATAGTAAATAATAATATTGTAATTAATGGGAACACCGTTGAAGGGAGTTTTTGATTTTTCATTAGCATTGTTGAGTCAGTCATGCAATGTTTTTTTATTCAATGACTCCATTTATTTCTATTTTAGTCCTTGACTGCGATCTCACCTGATGTTAAGTGACGATACAGTCTAAAATGGTAGTAGACTAACTTGGAAGGGGTATGGCAGTGTGCATTTAACCCATACTCCTAATCTTTCTACACGCCATCTTGTAACGCTAAATCGCTTGGTGGTACGTCTTTGACAGTAGGGTGGTAACTAGCTACGGCCAAAGCTTCTAGACTTAACTTTTTCAGACTGTTCTTTTATTTAAACGGATACTGTATATAGATGTCTAATTTCGAATATCACGGGTGTTGTGTTGTGTTGCGCAGTGTTGTTCCCGCGACACACGTGCGCGGCGGCGCGCGACAACACGATCGATTTGCTGCACATGTTCCGCGACTACCTCCACTATCACATCAAGTGTTCCAAGGTAATATTGTGATGTACAATCCGCGAGGCGTAAACTTTTTTTTTATTGTTATCTAACAACGTCCTGGCGCTTTCGCACGACATAATCTTTTACTTTTTTCTCTTTTATTTTTTCGAGACACCACTTCTTTACATTGGTTTTTTTAATATTAGCCAAGCTGAAGTTGACTAATATTCTCCTATCCCCTCCAAATAAGCGGAAAGCTTGTGCTAGGAGCGGGTATGACAATAGTTCAACGTGTGGGGTTCAAACATGCTACCTTTCAGTTTTCAGCCCGCAGTTTTAACCGTTGGGCTATTGAGGCTTCATGCGTGTACTTGTTTCAATCACTCTGCAACAAAGCTACCGATCGATGTGATTTTTTGCATGGGTATAGTTGAGGACCTGGAAAATGGCATAGCCTACTTTTTTATTCTGGAAAATCAAAGAGTTTCCGCGGGATTTTACAGACTAAATTGAAGTCGTGAGTATCAGCTAATTAGACAGATTATATATCCAGCGGTGGACGTCCAGCTGTAGAACCAACGTCATAAATGAATGCTTATTGTGTGCGCAGGTGTACGTGCACTCGCGCATGCGCGCAAAGGCGGGCGACTTGCTGAAGGTGCTGAACCGCGCGCGCCCGCAGCCCACCACCAGACCCAACGAGCGGAAGACTATCACGTGAGTATCCTTCATCTCTAAATATATAAAAGGCAAAGGTGACTGACTGACTGATCTATAAACGCACAGCTCTAACCACTAATCGGATCGGGCAGAAATTTGGCATACAGATAGCTATTATGATGTAAGCATCCACTAAGAATTTTTGAAAATTCAACCCCAAGAGGGTTAAAAAGCGGGTTGAAAAATCGAAATTTAACATGAGTGGAGCTGCGGGCAATAGCTAGTATTATATATACTGAATACAAGAGCTGTTTAGCCTCTTCAGAATGCTTTTCGTACGTAAGGATGGCCTGATTTTTACATTTTTGGAAGACAGTGCGCTTTCACATTGGGTCGCTAGCAGAGCGCAGCAGCGCAACTATCGCGTTGTTCAAAAGTTGCTAACTTCCATACTAAGCCTGGCAATACACGTCCGATTTGGTTTCCGATTGTCTGATCAGGCAACCGGATCGTATTTACTCAATACACATCCGATTTTTCCGTCAGGCTTTTTCTGAACTCAGTCGTTCCCGAGCTATCATCCCGAGTGCTTGCGTTTGGAGCAAAGCAGAAGAAAAGAAGATGGATGACGAGTTAATAGAAATAGAAATATTTTTTATTCAAATAAACTTTTACAAGTACTTTTGAATCGTCAATGAATCTACCACTGGTTCGGAATGCCGTTCCTGCCGAGAAGAGCCAGCAATAAACTCGGCGGTCGCTCTTTTCAAAAAAAAAAATTTTTTTTACAATAGGTAACAAAACTATGTTATGTATACAGTGTTTCCACAATAAAGTTTCAAAAATGCAAAACAATCCAATGCATGTTAAGACAGGCAGGCAAAAGCAGACCCATTCCCGTTGGTGGCACCCGTTCACGAGCATGACGCAGGATCGAGCCATTGCTTCGCTCAACCATATTTGAGGGAACGTAACAACCCGCACCACACGACACCACCACAGAAATTTTAAAGAGAGGAAAGAGAAAGAAGAAAAAACGTCGCTATTGGATTCATCCAATCAATTTGACAAGACTTACTGAGAGTCATTTCTATTTAAAACATCCAAAATAATTCATAATAATAATAATAATAACTGGCCGTGTGGCACCGGCATGGCCGTGTGGCACCGGCAGAATAGAATAGTGCCACCCCTTCCTATCCCGTGGGTGTCGTAAGAGGCGACTAAGGGAATTGGGGAACCGTATACCATCTAGGTTCCCCAAAACTGAGCTAGCTGGCTCTTAATCAGCCTCCTCGGGGACCTGAGTGGACCCCGAGTGACGTAACAACCACTCACCCCCCCCCCCCCCCCTTTTAATGATGATGGACAACAATGAGAATGCGCGTATAGGGTCGCTGCCTGGGGGGCGCCAGGGCGCGTCTGGGACTGGCGCTGGACGTGACAGCATGCGAACCGCCAGTCACACACACAGTCGGCCGCCACGACCATCTCGGCGGCCGAGAAATCCATCATCCCCACCAGAGGGTTTGGCACCGACAGGGTCCTCCAGGACCCAATCTGCGGAGCCCGCCGCTGGTGGAGTACGCCGCATGAGATGGACATCTCAAATGAACGAAAATGTCATGCGTGCGTACTACAGGGCTACAGGAGGGGAAACCGGACGGACTGGCTACCGAGCGGCAATGTACCGCGAGTTCTTGCTGCTTGAGCCGACTTTAACTGTCACGGAACAAAACCTGGCAGACCGAGCTCGGTATATCCAGCGCTCGAACATCTTTAGTGCTACCGAGCTCGAACGGTTACGACGTGAGGCTGTTCCTGAAGTGACAACTCCAACCACAGAGCAAATTGTCTCTCTGGCGGACCCTGTCCGCGAAGAGACGGACGCTAACGCGCAAGATTTGCCTGTGGAGGAGGACGCGGAGGAAACAGTCTCCCTAGACATAGAGCGGATGAGAAGGATCCTAGGAGAGGCGATTTCTGAGATCCAAAGCACTCCTCTAGAGAACCGTCCGCGACTCTCCCGGCTCACCTTAAATGTGGCGACGCGGGATGTCATTGAGGCCATAAACCAAATGCTGCCTCAATATCTTGAGCGCAGCACTGGCCTGGATGATACGGCTTCTATTCTCTTTGGTGCGGCCTTAGCTGTTCACCGTTTCATAGGTGTCAAGGCCCAGAAACGGGGACGCTCTACTCCAAGGCATAGCACGGAACCAGCCTGGAAAAAGAGGATAGAACACCGTATCACCCTTGCCAGAGCTCTCATTGGCAGACTGCAGAGCTTCAGGTCGGGCAATACCAGGCCAAGGATTGTGCGCTCCGTTAGGATAGCCTTTAATGGGCTAGGGGTAAGGCTAGATCAGCCCGATATAGCCCAAAAACTAACGGAGCGCATCGACGACCTGAAGCAGAAAATCGCTGCATGGGGGAATCGCATTCGACGATACTCCGAAAGAGTCGAGCGCTTTCGGCAAAATCGCCTCTTCTCGAGTGATCAGAAAAGGTTCTATAAAAAACTGGAGTGCCCAGCAGTCTGTTCTACCTCTCAGCAGCCGAGCCCGGCTGACCTCGTCGCCTTTTGGCGAAGTGTATGGTCAAGAGAGGTGGAGCATGAGGAGGGCCCTTGGATTGCGGCGGTAGAGGAAGCATGTGCCTCGATAGAGCCGATGAACTCAGTCGCCATCTCTCCGGAGGATGTAGCTGGTGCGGTACGCCGGGCCGCGAACTGGAAAAGTCCGGGACCCGACGGGCTGCATCACTACTGGCTGAAGGGTTTTTCGCTCTGCCATGCTACCTTGGCTCGACAATTCCAAGACGCTCTCGAGCAAAGGGCACTCCCGAGCCTTTTCACCACCGGGATCACTCATTTAGCTCCAAAGTCCACAGACACCGCTGACCCGGCTAAGTACCGCCCCATTACGTGTCTTACTACCATCTATAAGACATTGACATCCGTTCTGAGCCTTAAGATTTCCCGTCATGTAGACGAGAATGGCATAATGTCTTGGGCTCAGAACGGATGTCGGGGCGGTAGTCGTGGTACTAAGGAGCTCCTTCTCATCGACTCCGTCGCGGGCCAACTGGTCAAACGCAATCGCCGGAATTTCTCCGCAGCCTGGATTGACTACAGGAAGGCATTCGACTCGGTGCCCCATACATGGCTTTCGAGGGTCCTCGAGCTGTATAAAGTTGATAGTACAGTCCGAGACTTCCTCGGAGAGTGTATGGGGCAATGGAGCACGATCCTTTGTCTCCATGGTGAGCGGTTGGCAACAGCGGATGACCGGATAAGGATACGGCGGGGTATCTTCCAGGGCGACTGTCTGAGTCCACTGTGGTTTTGTCTGTCCCTGAACCCGCTCAGCACTTTGCTGGAGAGATCAGGGACAGGCTTTCAGTTTCGGAGAGGAGGGACAAAAGTGCCTCACCTTCTCTACATGGATGACCTCAAACTGCTAGCACCCAATGCCACCCGCCTGAGGGAGTTGCTGAATATCACCACTGAGTTCAGTAGCTCCATCAGGATGGAGCTTGGACTAGACAAGTGTGCGGTCCTACATGTGGAGAGGGGACAGGTCACGCACTCGGCCGAAATCAATCTCGAGCCGACTAACATCAGAACCCTCTCTGAGGCTGAGTCGTACCGGTATCTGGGTATGTCACAATCAGTAGGGGTAAAGGAGACGGACATGAAACAATCAGTTTGCGAGGTCTTTTTTGGACGCCTGACAAAAGTTTGTAAAAGCTATTTGTCGGGTGCCAATAAGGTCCGAGCTTATAACGGTTGGGTCATGCCCGTTCTCATGTACACCTTTGGCGTACTCAGATGGACTCAGACCGAATTAGACGCCCTGGACAGAAAAGTCCGCACGACTATGACTCTCTATCGCATGCACCACCCGAAATCGTCTGTTATGAGGTTGTATATCCCCCGAAAATGTGGTGGTCGAGGCGTGTTAAGCGTCAAGACCATGCATAATCGGGAGGTATCCAACCTCAGAACCTACTTTGAGACGAAGAGGGAGTGCCCAATGCATAGAGACGTCATAGAATGTGATAAAGGACTTACTCCCCTATCTCTGGCCAATCCCGAGTGGCAGAAACCGGTGGTACTAAGCACCTCTGACCGGGAGACCGTATGGAAGGAGAGGGAGTTGCACGGACGCTTTTTTAAAGCTCTAAATGAGCCCCACGTGGATAAGAAAGCGTCCGTGCAATGGCTGCGCTTCGGTGACCTCTTTGGGGAAACCGAAGGGTTTGTGTGTGCGATACAAGATCAGGTGGTTAAGACGCGGAACTACCGAAAGTACATCCTGAAGGATGGCACTCTAGACATCTGTCGAGCTTGTCGCCATCCCGGTGAGTCACTCAGGCATGTGCTTTCGGGATGTTCAGCTCTTGCTAACACTGAGTATCTGCACAGACACAACCAAGCGGCCAAAATCCTTCACCAAGAGCTTGCTCTGAAGTACGGTCTCCTGGATGAGAGAGTGCCGTACTATAGGTACACACCGGTGCCAGTACTCGAGCGTGACGGAGTCCGGCTCTATTGGGACCGGTCCATCATCACGGACAGGACGATTCTAGCGAATAAGCCTGACATCGTGCTGATGGACCGGGCGCAGTCGAGGGTGTTTTTAGTGGACATCACCATCCCACATGACGAAAACCTCGTGAGAGCGGAGACAGAGAAAAAACGAAAGTATCTAGATCTGGCTCACGAGGTTTCCAGCATGTGGCATGTGGAGTCCACTGAAACCATCCCAATCGTTATATCTGCGAATGGGTTGATCCCAGTCAGCCTCGCTCACCATCTGAGGCGACTGGGGTTCCGTGGCAGTTCGCTCGCGGCCAAGATGCAGAAAGCGGTGCTGCTAGACTCGGCTAGGATAGTCCGTCGGTTTCTCAGCCTGTCGCCCTGACCCCCGGCCGTTTGGTCTCCCCTGCCGGGGCGTAATCCTCCGCCCGCTACAAGTATTTATTTGTGTAGAGTATATGTAAGTTTATTTATTTGTATATATATTTACGTTTATTATATAACTCTTTGGCTATATATGTATTTATTTTGTACGCGGGTGTGAGAGTAAATAAAATATGCGGAATAATAATAATTTTATTATTATGAATTATTTTATTTTATTATTATTTTTTATTTTTTTTTCATAATTTTCGCCCATTATTCGAACCACAAAGATGCGTCCACACAGTGTCAGCGCTAGATTCAACTGGCAACAGGGTTACCAACTCCTAAAAAAAATTAGCCCTAACATCAACATGAAATACCCCTAAATAACCCTAAATGCAATATTCAAAAGCCCCAAAAAAACCCCTGTATCTTGTTACCATTCAAGGCTAATCTTTAAATAAGTTTCCCGTTTTATTGAAGTAAATAAAAATAATATACCTTAATTTTAATTACATTATTCGGAATTCTTATAGTCATACAATATGTTTACATTATAACTGTAACATTTTTTGGAGATGGGGTAAAAGTAACGCAAGATCCACCTTCACGTTTTAAAATGAAAAAGGAATTATATATCGAGAAAAGCGTGTTCAACGCTAATGTATTGAAATATTTTCAAAACGATTTTAAGCATATTATTCCGGAATATCGTAGACGTTTTGCTTTATTTACTCGTTTTGGTCAGTTAATTATGTGACGCTTGAAAATTTATTTAGGCCCCTAAAAATAGCCCAAAATTGTTTTGGGCCCTAAAAAAATCCCAATAAGCAAAATTCCGCCCTAAATTTGGAGCTAAAAGCCCTAAGTTGGGAACCCTGACTGGCAAAATCGGAAGGAGTAACCGGATGTCTATTTTGTCTCATACTAGAAGTATGTAGACCGCGCCTTCAGACAATCGGACCGACAGTAAAATCGGAAACGCCTCGCGCCCGTTTCCGACTCGGACGTCCGATCCGGCCACCGGATCGGACGTGTATTGACTGTTCATACAAAGTAATGGCTTCAACGCCTTCCGGTAGCCTGATCAGGCTACCGGATCAGACAATCGGATGAAAAAACCTGACGTCTATTGCCTGGCTAAAAAGTATAATTGCTGCCTAACTTTAGTGAGGAGTGTCAGTTCAAAAGGGCTTGAAAAGGTAGCCTATGTGTTATTCCAGACTATAATATACCTCTATGTCAAGTTTCAGCCAAATGTGCAGTCGATTGAGTAACGAACATCCATATGTCCAAACTTTCGCATTTATAATACTAAATGATATCCGCGACTTCGTTCGCGTGGATTAAGGTTTTTTATTTCCCGGTTTAAAAAGTGCCTATGTGCAATTCCAGACTATAATCTATCTCTGTGCCAAATTTCAGTCAAATCGGTTCAGTCGTTGCGACGTGATTAAGTAACAAAAACTTTCGCATTTATAATATTAATAGGATTAATAGAATTGAAATTTTGTTGCAGCGGAAAAACGTTTGTAAGACGAGATTGAGTGTTGAGTGTCGGCGAAGCCTAGACGCCGAACATCGCCCCCCTCCGGCACCACGCGGCGCACTCCGACCGCCGCCTCACCACTCACCACGTACCACCTACAATTACCACTTAGATACAACCGCTACTTAATAGTACGCGTCAGGAAAGTTGAAATATTGAGCTTTGTAAAGGTTGTTATCACTCGTGTCGCACCTAAAGTATTATCCTTCCATCTCAAGTTGGTCGACGTCGACCATTACTAATGACGTCATACCGTACCGTTGGCGAGAAAATAATAATTGTATTTTTTATCGTAACCAAGAGTGAATAGGCATCTTCTGATGATAAGTGAAGATGCGGATCTTCACTTATCATCGGGTGTGATCGCAGCCAAGCGCTGGTCTATATATTTAAAAAAAAAAAACCACAACTATGACGGTCTTCTCTGGCAATGCCATCTTGAAAGTTTAAAGGCGTAATTTTTAATTTTTTCGCTTGAAACAAGTCATTAATTAATAGTCTGCGCTGTGTAAAACTTTTCCATTTTTTACTCTTCGTAAAAGACGATACGCTAACAATAGTAACCAACCAATACAAAAAGTTGACAAAAACATTCAAAACGTAACAATAACAAAACTTTGAAGTAGTGATAATCGCGAGCGGTACGTTGCTATCTGTACTATACTGTAGCGGGTCTGACTTGAGGTGCGGCCAACTTGAGATGGAAGGGTAGTACACTTTTATTTATTGTTCACAATTAACTCTTCACTTGTGGCGGGTAGGGTCGCAATACGTACCGTACGCACGTACTTTTACGTACGTACACGCTCTTGTACCACACTAATACCAAATAGGTGACAAAGCTGTAAAGACCATACAAAATTTATACCTATTTTTGGAGGTATAAATTAAGAAAAATATCTATGTATTTATCTGTTAAAACTTATTAAAATTTTCAAAAAACATTAAATTATAACCATTAAAGACTTGAGTAAAGTCACGGGTGGACACGCACAAAGGCGCCACATACTTTATATAAGTAATCTATTTTTCCTTATCTTTTTTTTATTCGATGCAATCTCACCTGATGGTACGTGACGATGCAGTTTAAAATGATATAAGTCTAAGATATTTGTCTTAAAAAGAAAAAAAATCGTAGATAACGTTTCGGAAAAACGTGTGACGCGTTCTTAAATATCAGTGCGGTAATAATGTCCTAAATGCCGTGCGTAGTACGTCGGTTATGCCTTTCTGTGAGAAACCACTTGTTTACTTTTTAAGACAGCTGTATTATGTGTCTGTATCAGTATGAAGTTATAAATCTTCGGTTATTTACTCGTGTGAATGAATACCAGAGCATTCTCGTACAAAATGCAAATTGTATATCTGTAAAATCGACCCAATACCCTGCTACCCAAAATCTCTGTTTCTCAATAATTTCAACTTTCGTGACGAGAGCCGTAAGGAGATCCGGTCCGAGTGGACGTCTATATTCAACCCCCGACAATGTGCGTATTTCCTATAACCACAGTGTAAGTAAACCTATACAGTACATTATATTGCACTCTTCTTGTTAATTTATTTTATCCATACAATGGTTGGGAATAACGGTCGCGAGCTTTGCGCTTATATGAGTGCGGAACAACAGTAGCGTACAAGCTTTGATCAGAGTGGCTATCAACAAAACACTACCCTTGAGTAGTGTCCATAATTTGCCCCTGTATAATGTAATAGTGGATAACTGGAGCTGTCACTTTGCAAGCAGAATACCAATTTTGAAACAAAATGGCGCCTCCGGCACAGAGTACCTAATAGTACCTAAAGGTACACAATAAAGTGCAATTCAGGTTGACACAGCGCTACTTACCTACCGTCTTATTCACGTAGAATTTTCTCTCTTTCTATCACGTAACTCTTATCTTAGAAGAGGTGCACCATGTACTTGTAGTTCCGCAGTGCGCCAGACTCCACTTACTCCAGGTCTGCCTCCGGTGTCTATGGGTCAGCACTATGTGGAGCCATGAAAAGTTAATGCACGAAAATCGCGGTTTCTTTCGACTTTTCGACTTCGAATTTAAATTATTTGGTTGTACAAATCACCGTAAATTCTTATAAAGTAGTATAGTATTGTTCGAATGGATGTATTTATTTTACCCGCACGATATCGATAGATTTTAGTTAGGAACTTGCAATTAACAAGTTAATGAATACCACAATCAGTTGTCAACTCCGGCCCAGTTGATAACTCATTCAAATCACGCAAGCGCAAGGCTCGTCCCGTACTTTTACAACTAACGCACGTCACAAAGTACTTATCCCTTGTTTGTCTTTCGTTGCCACCTAGCGTGAAAATAAATTGCCAAATAATATTATGCTCAATATTCGGTGTACATGTCAGCCGGAAGAAATGTGCACATTGTGACCATGTTAAATACTATATTTATTGCATTGATGTACACTCAAACCAAAGATATACAGTTCGTTTAATTGAAATGATGTAGTGCCGATTTCCCCATCGCCAAGTAGCGTTTAGCCGACGAAAATATTGAATGTTTTATCAGAGTTTCAATACAGATATTGTCAAAACGTCTAATTTACTCGTCGGTTAAACGTTACTTAGAGATGGTGAAATTGGCATTAAAAGAAACTCACTATTCTCTCTTAAACTCCATTCTACTGACGTTTTGATACTAAAACGAACGTATTTCTTTACTGAAAAGAATGGTATTGTTTTCGGCTTGGATATTAATGTGCGATAAAATCAAAACAACTTAGCGGTAATGGTACTTTTAACAATTGCATGCGTAACTCTTTGTCTGTATATCTTGGGTTTTGTGTATCAATGGTTTATTATTATTGATTATATCCATGCCTAACATAGATGACGTCAAATAAATAATGTTGCTGTAGTTCTTGTTAATAACAAAATTATGCTTTATTATAAAACAAATATAGTTCTATTTATAGTGAAGGCATTGCAGACGCGACTTGGGTTCCTAATTACCGTGCTCTGCCCTGAAACGCACCTGTTACATTGTCACAGAGGTATATAATATAATGTACGTGTCGATTTTAAGTCAAATTAACGTACCAATTGGTGCCGTACCTATAGCTTTTTTTTTTTCGAAAATGTGTCATGACGGAACTTTTTAAACTTTATTTTTTCACAAAATACATTTCAGAAATGCCATTGCTTTTCGTCCTATCAATTGAAATTACTTAAAAAGCATTTGATTCGTCCGTTTATTGGGAGAGTTTTCATTCATTTTGAACAGTAAAATGTCGACATTTGTATAATTATAATGATCACTGCCATAAATCTCATTTATTAGCAAATTGTCTTCATGATAATATGTACAAGACAATGCCAATGTTTTACCACCATGTCCTATTTCTGTTTTACTCAGCGAACCAACGTAAGCAAGATTCGAAACAGAAAATGGCGGTTTGACTTTCCGACTCTCACAAGTAGCATAGAATATTAGCTGTTATTATAAAAAGAAGCTAAACTTACCGCCACACGAAAATTTAATCGTTTCCAACGACGTAAAAGTGCGCTTAGAAGTACTGGTGTGCCGTTATTGGAAATACCCACAAAACAAACCTGTGTGGAATTCGGTGCTCAAGAAGTGGGTAGTTAAATCAGTTGGCTTGTAGGAAGTGGAAGCCGTCCGCTTTTTAACCCTTTCAAGTTTTACCAAACTATTTATTAGAAGCGAAAAAATTTCTTTGATAATGTGACAGGTGTCAACCTTGTACACTTTTGTTTTAAACACTCTGGTGTCCGTCGGAGCGTGTTGACTTTAGCTTACGTAATTTGTTGATATAAGTTATTCAATTAACAATCCTCATGTAGGGTAACCATGTATTATAAAAATCATAGCCTTTACTTAGGCTCAGCGTAACGGTCTCGCAGGCGAAAGAGCATGTTTAAGAATTGGTGGGGGAAGCGCGATGCCATTATACGTTGGTGTGATACAAACATACCTATTATGCGGTGTTGCTGTGTATAGTGTAATATGCTCCGGATATTTCTCTGTAAGATGTGTAGAAGCAAATTGCACTGCGCCGTATGACATCGCTCTAACATAGACCACAAATATCCCTAAGGAAGAGGCAAAACGAGCAAATTTTGTGTCGTGTAATTTATGCTGCATTCGGTTTTTTAAAATGACACCAAATTACGCTCTTTTGGCCTCACCCTGATTGACAAACTCGTAGATCCGTAGTAACTGAGGCATTGTTACAAATAAATGTAGCATTTGCCTTGGGCGGCTTTAGATGATCAATCTGACACCAAATCGTTTTGTAACTGAGTAATGTTTGGATTAGCGCCTGATTTGTTGTCTTGATCGCCTTTGCTAGCCAGATTGTTGCCAGATTTCTCCACATTTCGGGACTTAATT
Source organism: Hipparchia sbordonii (assembly GCA_038048805.1). NCBI lineage: Eukaryota > Metazoa > Arthropoda > Insecta > Lepidoptera > Nymphalidae > Hipparchia > Hipparchia sbordonii. The sequence continues at coordinate 9,779,161 of CM076110.1, forward strand.
GAAAACAAAAAGCGGGACTGGGATGAAACGGATATAGGAAAAATAATTAAATATGGTTTCAAATTGTAGGCCGGTTGAATTGGATTGTAATGATGATTTCATTCAAAACAGAAAAGCGGGACTTTGACGTCCCGCTTAGGGCACCGGCGGGACGCACCATGAGAGGTAAAAAACAGGACGTCCGTCGAAAGCGTGAAATCTGGCAACACTAGTTTACTAGTTTTAGTAAATTTGCCCCACTCAAGTCTCAAATCGCCTGCTTGTCAATGTCAAGTTACGCTTAGCCATTATTGTTTCGGTTTTACACACGTGTAAAAATTGTAAATCCGCGATGAGACAGGTGATCATGCACAAACTTACGAATTATTCATTGTTTATTTAAAATAAAAACGCTCGTAACTGTATTTTAATTTGATAGCTATGCAATACGAACAATAAAATAACTAATGGAATGTAATAGCTATTTATGCGGCAAGTGGGAACGGTTGCAAATCATTTTCTTAGAAAGAATGAGGATTTAGTATAACAAATACACTATCTCCGAGATGTGTTCTTTGTTTCTGAGGGTCGTGATCTTTATAATGGGCTCACAGTTGTCGGTAATACTAGCCCTAAAGTATGTTCGTAATAGATTTACAACATTTCCGACTCGTCCCATGCAATATTTAGGCCGAAGATGCTTTGAAAATTCACTTTAAAACTCATAATTATTATTTATGTAAGTCGCATTTAAGAAAATTTAATCTGTTGTAAGATTATTTGCACCACCAAGTGATTTGTTGCTATTTCGAAAGTACACAATCCGTAAATTGACGTTCTTTGTAGAACAGGACAGACTCTCCTCTTAGATTGGATAATTTTCCTTAACAAATAGATTCTGTACTACCAAATTAACACCAAAAGTTTATGCTATTTTGTTTCTAAAATATTGTACAGAAAATACTTATTAACCAAATGGATCCAAATCCGAAGTTTGTATTTGAAATTTCTCTACTCGGCAAAGTGAATTTTCAAATCAACTCTCGCATAAAATGTTTTATGTTTTTAGGTAGGCCCCATTCAATTATTAATATGTAAGTGAAAGTGTATAAATATTTCTCTACACATTCTTCCATAGACGAGGGTGACTCGACATATAAATTGAAATTGCCTTATTTTAAGGGAAGAAATTTCTGTTCCGGAAACCGCTGAGGTTTCGATTGGGTAGTGTCGCTAGTGTAGGTCTTGGTATAGTACATAATGGGTATCACAAAGTTGAAAAAGTGCATCATGTGAAAAAAATATATTGGCTTTATTCGACACTAATTATATATTTTTTTTCTCGCTCGCACATGAGACGGTCCGTGACTAACATTAACCGCCATTTTATATTTCTATCCTGTCCAGTAATATACACTTGAGAAAGACAGAAATAGAAATGGCGGATTGACATTCCTATTATTAATCGCATAAAACTGTCTGCTACATAATTTCAACTTTAGTGATACGCTTTATATCAAATGTTTATGTGCAATTCAGGCGCTATTTTAATTCCCGGGCGCATTTATTTTTTATTTTATTAGCACGCAAGTACGCGCGGAAATAAAAAGAATTTTATTTAAAGGTTGTTTGTCATATGGATACAAATTTTTATCTCGCTTGCACATGAGAGTCAGTTATTAAAAATAGTGAATATATGACAGTTAGTTAAACGTTGGTATATCTACCTTAGTTTTAGTGAAGAAATTCTTTTTATTTTAAATGTGGTGCACAGAGCAAGTTTATTGGTAAATTGTATCAAGTAAATAAGGAGAAATAAGTAAAATATAATGAAACTACCTAATACATAATCGTGTTATAAAATTTAATATAACTGCAGAACAAGCTACTTACGATTTCAATGAGGTAGACGTTTTTTAAACGTCACAATAATTTTGAATTGATATACTTAATTGATCTTTTTTACTAAAAACAGTAACCCTACAGTAAATTTGCTCAATAAAGAAATAAAGCGGTGTAGTGAAATAGCGCATTTACTATAAACAAAAACATAAAGAAGAATGGTTAAATAATACCTACTGTACAAATTTTTAAATATTTGTAAAATAATGTCCTATAAAGGCTAATGCACATAAGACGTCGCACCGCATAAGCCCGCTCAATAACACGCTGAGCGATTTTTGAATTTGCGGACGAAGTCAACTTTTTTCCAAGTAGTAGTTAGACTAGAGTTATGACGAATAAAGAAGTGTCCATCTAGTTAATTAATGTAAAGGCTTTTAATATTAATTTATGGCGGCATTTATTTTAACTTTGTAAGGCGAATATTGTATTAAATTATCTGAGAGAAAGCCGTAATGTCTAAGTGCGGTAACATGCTCAGGAAGTAAAGAAAGATTCGTCATAATAATTAAATCACAAAATATCCACATCTTATTAAAAATTACGGAACGATAATGCCATGCGGTGCGCCCTGCTGTTGTGTACATAGCCTTAGAGTATAAAATGTTGCATTAAAAGATAAATGTGAATTCAACTTTAGTGCAGAGGTATTAGCGGTTAAGGACATTAAGGAATGAGATTGTGGCAAATATCGAGGCATGGACTGAGAAATATTTAGGGTATACTATCGTTTGTCGGAAGAATCGCTAGAGATTCGCGAAAGGAAACAAAAGTATCGATACTTTTATTTTATGACCATCTTTATGTATAATAACAAATATTAAACAGTAATAATAATATCAAAATTGTCGTGTAGTTTTTTTATAGTTGAAAAAAAGGCTTAGTCGTTACGAAAAGAACGATTTTATGTCATGAAAAAATGACTTTCACCGATAAAAATACGAATGGCAAGGTAGCTTCAGTATCATAATAAAAATATCGATACTTTTCGCGGATCCCTAGAAATTATTAATTAACTAAGTCACTAACTAATATAGAAGATAAATTGTGACAAAAACTAATTAACATGACAGGCTCGGAAGCGGCGTAATGTTCAATTGTTCATCGAACGAAAAGTAATATGAGCGTGTAGAAACAATTTATATTATTATCTATTTAAAATAAAATTGTAGCTAACTTGAATTTTATGTAATTTTATTTGCAAGAATGTATTATTTATCAGTAGAAATAAATAAAATTGAAGTGTCTGTCTGATTTCGAAATAAAAACCAAGATCTTATCAAGCTCGTATGATAATTATTTCATCTGTTTGTACGTGCTATTTTTTCGAACGGCTGAACCGATTTTGACGGGATTAAAACCGGCAGGTACAAGATTACACAAGAAATAACTTGTGCTATATTTCATCTCGAAAATGGCTAGGGTCCCGTAATAAAAATAAATAAAAGTTTAAAAGCAATGTTTGGGAAGGACTTAAAATTCTTTTTATCTCGGGAAATCGAAGAAATCCCACGGAATTTTTAAAAACTCTAAATTGGCGCGGATGAAGCTGCGGGCACCATCTAGTGTATTATAAAAATGTAAGTTAAATGTTGCTTTAAAGTTATCGCTTACGATTTGATCATTGTTTTTTTAATTGTCAGTTAAGTGTAACAGGAGATTATGTAAACAAGCAGATTACTGAAGTTATTTGTGAATATGTAATTATTCTTGTGATCTAAAATCCGTTTATACTGTATTTTTTATTTTCTAGATTAAAGAAAACATCTTACTGCATCTGTTTTTTAATTACAAACAAACAAACGGATGCCTTACACAGTAATACAAAAGAGTATATCTATACAAATAATTGCCCAAATTTTGATTATTCAAACGATCATAACAGCTACGTGGTTGAAATTCCACGATCGCGCACTTTGCTTCCTCGTTCCTAATAGGTACGCACCACAAAGATTTGGAATGCCCTTCCGACTTCCGTTTTTCCAAATAATTATAACTTGATTAATCTTTAAATAAAGAGTGAATATATACATCGTCTAGGCAAGCGCGTACCATCTTAAGTTAAGCGCTAGGAGTATATATTAAAAAAAATTACCCAATCACTCTTATATTTTTAAATTCTGTCTGCTGGTCTAGGGTTACCTTCGCAACACAAACCGAATACAGGGAGGGTTTCGTTCGAGAGATTCACATTTTTTTCTTGGGAAAAACGTATGTTTTACATAAATAAGTACTCCTACCTAAAGTGACAGCTCTACAATAGTAGGTGGTAATTCTATTATCTAACTAAAACTACGTAACCTAAGTATGGGTTATACATATAGGTACATATAATATTTTTTGTAAATTCTCAATTTCAACTCGTATCTAAGTGAAAATGCTTAAAAATCCATCTTATTATCTGAAGTGGTCGGTGAAGTGGGCGACTTTGGTTGGCCAAGTTTTGACAAATTGGCCACTTTGGTCGCAAACTTCACGAAGTTGAGACCGGACGACTGCGGCTCGGGCTTCTGGCCCCCGTCAGGCTGGAAAGAAGCTTCTAGTGAGCCTGAAATAAAAAAAACAAAATTAACTTTCAAATAAATTTAATAGTATATGTAGGTACCTACTTCCGTACGGGTACGAAGTATCCCTGCGAGATCAAATCAGAAATGAGGAGATCCGTAGGAGAACCAAAGTCACCGACATAGCTCAGCGAGTCGCGAAACTGAAGTGGAAATGGGCGGGGCACATAATTCGAAGAGCTGATGGTCGATGGGGTCCCAAGGTGCTGGAGTGGCGACCCCGCACCGGGAAGCGCAGTGTTGGCATACCCCCCACTAGGTGGACCGACGACATTAAACGAGTCGCAGGGAGTCGCTAGATTCAGGCGGTGCAAGACCGAGGTCTGTGGAGGTCCATGCAAGAAACTTATGTCCAGCAGCGGACGTCTTTAAGTTGAAAAAGAAGAAGAAGGTACCTACCAACCACCTAATACCAACCAAAGCACCTAATGGACCACACCTATTATCTATTTTTCCTTCGCTGTCCAAAAAGGAAAACAAATGGTTTCTCTCAGAAAGGCGTAAGCGACGTACCGAGTACCTACAGCGCATAGGATGTTCTTACTGCACTAACAAAGAAACCGTGTACAAGCAATGTACAAGTGAAAACCCAAACTTAAGAACGTAAATATATTAATTTTACAAAGTAGGCTTTAGATATATCAGAAAGGGTCAGAAAAAATTCAGACACACTGCGGTCATATTTTTTGCATTACATCCCATATCATTAATTTTTTTTCAGATTTTGAGTCAAAAATTAAATAAATAATAAACGGCAGATTGGCCGATATATTGAGTTCTTTAATTTTTCATGAGGAGTTGAGTTTATTTCTATGGGTGAGTAGGGACTTACTTTGTTGAGGCGACATGATGGAGCTGTGCTGGGAGCCAGGTTGATTCTCGCCCTCCATAGATTGGCTCTTCTCGTGCAGTAGCTCTAAGGCTAACAAAACCACTTCCTTAGTTGATTTCATTTATATAGTGCTGTATCTTTACTTATCTTTATAACTTATCGAGATAACATCTTATAAACAAACATTTACAAATCTTACCTACTAATTAAGTATAAATACTACAAATAGGTAAATTAAATTGAAGTGTTTCATGCCAGAGACTCGTGGAGTTAGGATTTTCTTAAACCCCGTGGGAACCATTTCTTTTATGGTAGGAAAGTATGGAACGCACTTCCAGCGTCTGTATTTCCGGCCACATAATATGATTTGAATATTTTACCTTCAAGAAGAGTGAATAGGTATTTTCTAGGCAAGCGCGCTCCAACCTGGACCTCATCAATGCTTTTCATCATTGATTGTCGTCAAGCGCAAGCCTATCTCATATTAATAAAGAGAAAACCTACTACATGTATCTTCGTGCAAAAAATCAAGTCGTTTCGTTGCTCTTACTACGTGACTGATGAACAAACCAACATACAAACACACTGGCATTTATAGTAATATTAGTAGAGAAGGCTTTTGCCGAGTAGTGGGACACTTTAATGTTAGTAAATACCCTAGATAAGTACATATTTAGTGAGATAGGTAAAAGAAAAATGCGAACCAAATTGCGATTTCAATTTCGAACCAAACGCGATGCTATAATTTAATTTTTCCGAACAATACGTTCTAAATAGGTATCAAATCTGTTGTTCATAAATTCGTGCCATTCAGCAGTATTATATCTACTTATTATATTTTTTGTGGAGAGCTGGAAGGTGAGTCGGCCGGTGTCGCCCTTTGTGAGATGTGCTAGATTGTTGGCTTTGACGAGGAATTAGCTCAGTGTCAAGTGGGAGCCATCGAGACGGGCTTTGTTATACGAAAAAGCCTCAATCAACAATTTTTTTAGTTCATCGACTGAGGTGTTGAAGAAAAGAAAATTATTCGATCTAATTCAGTTTTAATTTTCAAGTAGGAGTATCTTCAGGAACTTGAATAAGGACGTATAGGGTAAGTACCTACCTACTGTACAAAATACCAACATGTACTTGTACACCACGGAACATAAAGTCAACAATAGGTACAGACATTAGATAAAGAACATTATCTTTCTAATCTATTTCAATTCCAAGATGATTTGATTCAAGAGAACATAAACCATTGACTTGATATACAGTTAGCCAACTAAAAATATGCAGGTATGGCTTCTGCTTTCCATGTATGTTTATATGTAAGCAGAAGTTCTACCGTCTTTTTGTTGAAATTATAAATAGCTGAATGGATTTTGATGTGTACACTATAAATTCAGCTAACGCCTGCTGAAACTTTCGAGGCAAGAACTAATTATTCAGCCGGTAGGTACACTAAAGCGCATCATTTTAAACGCACTAATTTGCAGACCAATCATTGTATCATATCATATTTTATTTTTACGCATTATCTGATTCATAATCTGATTGGTCGAATCATGTAGCTGAAGTGGAATTGAGCGTTGCACATAGTTTGAAATATGATGGCCCAAAGGTGCAGGAATAGCAACCCCGCACTGGAAAACGCAGTGTTGGCAGACTACCCCCACTGGTGGACATTTGACGAGTCGCAGAGAGCTGTATCAAACAGGCGGCGCAAGACCGAGGCCTATGAAAGTCCATGCAAGAGAAAGTTGTCCTGCAGTGGACGTCTATCGCTGTTATGGGATGAAGATTTGATTGGTTTGTTGAGCACGTCTCCGCTCCCTTTCAGTGCACATGCTCCCTGCTTGTCAACTTAAGCAAAGCAGAAACGCGATAATTTTTCGCTTCGCCTCTTAATAATCTGACAGGCAATTGAAAACACAAAAAAAAAATTACCGTCTTTCAGGGAAATGGTGTCCATTTTGGAGTCTTGAATAGTTTCAAGCTGTTGCCGGAATTTGGAGGTAATCTTGCGGCGCTTGTAGTCGGCTTCAATCTGCTGCTTGGTGCGCGGGATTCGGAAGCGGAAACAGCAGCAGACTACCACGACTAGGGAACAAATTTTTTACTTAAGGTGTGCATAGACTCAAAGCGCTGCACGTCTTATTGGATAACGGGAATATCTCACGCTGCAGAGCGCAGCTACAGCAACGCGACTTCTGCGTGAAGGTTCCGTCTCCTTCTCTCCTCGTAGATCTCCTTCTCGGAACCAGTACTTAAAAGGAAAGGGATAGATGTGTACATGCATCGTCAAAATATCTAACGTAGACCAGGCTTCGAAACCATACAAAAAAAAATGTCGGAAATTACGTCTTCTTGGTCCCATACTTTATTACTGAAGATCATGTCCGTGAATTTTCTAAATGTGTTATCTCATTGGCTATCGAAAGTTTCAAACTAAGAACAAATTAACAGGCAGGCATCAGGCAATATGACCAAACGTGGACCAAACTAATTAAGAATGTTGGTAACACGTGGTCGAAAGTCTGGTGAAAACATAAGGCCGCTCCAGGATTGATTTGTTTGATCTCTTCGCGGTCCATAGTAAGCGAAGCATCCTTCTCAAAAAATTGATGCTTTTGAAATGTTCCTCCTGCTCCTCAGCGCCGCGCATCATATTGAATAAGTATTGAATAGTTATCGGCCGTTATCTTGCTACTACGCGCTACGTTTCATCGCCTTAAAATTTTGGGTCCGACTCTATTTTCATTAAAAGGAAAATTTGGCAAATCGAATAACTTATTTTGAAACAATGTTTTTCAAGCTATACTTCCTTTTGTGAAGACAAAAAATTAAGCTTGGTGTTTTTACCCGCGGCTTCGTCCGCATGGATCTAGATTTTAAAGATCCTGCGAGAACATCTGTTATTCCGGGATAAAATGTAATCTATGTCACTTTCCGAGTCCTCAAAATAGTTGGCTATACCCAAAAATTACGTCGATCGGTTGTTCCGTTCGTGTAAAGCACAAACCAACAAACAAACAAACAGACATTCGCTTATAAGAGACTATCCAATGCCGTTAAAGAAGTTTCACTTTAATAATTTTATTCTGATCCGTAGCTGTTGACTGATACAGAACTAGATACCTAAGTACTAAGTTAACATAAATATGTGATTACTTACTCAGCGATGTGACCCCGGCTAAGCAGAGGAACATAATTTGCCAAACTCGTAATTCCCCTACTATTGTCTTTTCAAGCCATTCCGGCTCCTCTGAATTTTTTATTACGTCCATTATGGGATCCATTATACAACCGTATGTAGTATAAGTACCTAGGAATAGTGTATTGTGACTGTAACCTTTTATAACTAGGACAAAACGTACGATACGCAACCACGAAACAGTTCAGTTGGTGTAAAAACTAATTGTCCCAATTTATAGGAGTGGTAATAGCCACACCTTAAAGCATGATGGTATCAACCCTCGTTCGTCGTCACATCCTCAAGTTTACTACTTAATAAACCAATACTAAATTAATCAATAATTATCTTGTTTAATTAAGCAATATAAAATAGGTCTATTTCCTATCACGTATTTAATAACTAAAACAAATAATAATGTTCACTTAAAATAGATTTTTTTCTGTAAAGTGCGAAAAGGTTAAAGGAATAAAAATTCAAAATTCCCTCGCAAATTAGCCATATAAAGTGTTGCTATACGAAAATTTAATGTCTAATGAAGCTGATTAGCTGAATGAACTCTAAACCCCCTTAGTATTCTTGGATACCTACTTATTATGTGTAAATAGGTACCTAATTATTTTATTTGAATGAATAACTTTCATTTCATTATTTAACGTAAAATCTTTGTTTTTACTGATCGTTCCTTTTTCATTTAGTTCTACACATTGACCATTGCACCCTAACTTGATAAAGTAATAGATTTATATAGGATTGATTGTATTTAGTAGATAGTATATTGAATAAACTTGCATTGTTTTGTATTTATAAAATCAACTCATTTACTTACAGATTTTTAAAATAAACAAATGAACGAATGAATCCATTATTTTTTTTACTAATGACAACATATGACCGATCGTTTTTCTCTTTCGTTCAAAAAGCTATTTCACTTTCCCGCAGAAAATAGGGTGTCGAATCTGTCCTATAACCTCCGATATATTTATTACAATTTAAAGATCGAAGATGTATCTTTTATGATAATTGTGGATAAATTCATATAAAGATTGTTCAAAGTGATGTTGTGTAAGATCGTTTGTGTTCTTGCGATAATTCTGTAGCGTTTTTAAAAATTAAACATGGCCTCGAATCGAGGAATTCAGATTGGATCCGCGTGGTTTCAACGGAAGCTCAACTTGAGGCCGCAGCACCGGGGCGTGCACCTGGTCACCGAGGAGATCCTCAAGCAGGTGCCCGAGTTGTCGCAGTTCGCGGTCGGACTCTGCCACATCCAAAGTGAGTACCGGGACCGCACTTGCCGCCGATGTTTCTCTCGACCCGCTAAATATTTCTCCTTTTTAATGAAAATAGGTTGGAATATCTTAACGTTTCGTGTTAATTTCCCAATAACAAAGCGTTGAACGTGTTTTTGTCAAACGAGAAACGCTTAGTACGTTTGAAGACAGCTGATCCTTCTGTTACATTATAAACACTTTCAGTAATGCACACATCGGCAAGCCTCGCGCTGAACGAGAGCTGGGACCCTGATGTCAGAGATGATATGGAAATGATGCTCAACAAAATAGTGCCAGAAGGCCTGCCTTACCGCCACTCTTGCGAAGGGCCCGACGATATGGTGAGTCCCATTAATACTTAAATAGTAGGCACGCAACTTTTCGAGTGATAACAAATTCTTAATTTAAATGTTGATAGTGGTGTCATAGTCATTTGTTTGTATTTATCAAAGATTGCTTGTTTTGTTTAAAAGTTGCTACAGTGGAGGTAAATGTCATAATGGCTCAAAGCCAACAATTACATAGAAAGTAATAAAATCATAGAACTATAACTCTTAGAACAGAAGTTTCTAACAAAGTCTGGCTCCAAATGTAGGGTCAAAAAAACTAATGAATGTGCGAGTGCCATGTAATTATTTTGTGTACTGTACTGATAATTACATTTTTGATGCTTATTGTGATAATTATGACACCCTTTCACAGCACAGTAGATCATTTTTTAATAGTTCTGTGCGAGTTTGTCATACTAACAATGATATTGCATAGCCAGCCTTTATAGGCTAACTAATAATGGCTTATCACCTCGTAGATTGTAGCACTTTTAGCGTTATATTTTAATGGATAAAATGTAGGCACTCAGGAAGTAAATGGGGGGCAAAAGAATTTCTGCTTCATGTAGAAACTACTGTTATTACTACTTATATTTTGATGTAACAGTGTCAAACTGCTGTATCTAAACTATACATAGCCAAAACAAGTTGTAACTCCAGATGCTCACAGTTCAAGTGAGTTGCAATAAAATGTTTTTAATATTTTACTTACTGCAGACATACTGCTACTTTTTCTCTTGGTAGAAGACTATATAGGTCTTGGTATTTCTTCTAGAGATATTTTTCCATAATTAAAATGACATATAAAATTATGCACAAAATTTTGAAGTGGAATTAAAGTTAGTCTAAATTGTCACTAAATGGGATAAAATCTAGGATAACTAAATTACTCCTTAATATGTTATCCTCTTGTGAAAGTAATGTCAAAATTGGTTCAGCTATTCCAATGTTAACGTGGACAATTGTCCATGCATTAAATTTTTGTCTGTCCAATTGGACAGACAAAAATTTAATGCTTTTGACTTATGCTATAATTAAAATGATCCTATTATAAACTTTTTCATGCAATTAGCCTGCATACTATGAGCAGATGCATTTTGAGGATTAGTTGTGTATTACTTAGTATATTTGAACTTAATAAAAGGTTTTTTTTTGGAAATTATAGACAGTTATTTGTATATTATGTAGATAGGTCATAATACAGATGGTATAACTATGTTTAATTAACATAATAGCTCTACAAAATCAAGGTTAGAATCGGAAATATGCATACATAAAACCATTTGTTTACAACTTTATATACAGTAAAAGCTCCTTATTCGCGCTTCCTTCATTCGCGGTTTCACTATTCGCGGATTAAAAAATTGTGACCCAATTCCTTTATTCGCGGCTAAAGATTTCTTTATTCGCGGATTTAGTCGGTACATAGTACATGCATATTAATAAAAAGATATTCCAATATGTATCCAACTAAATATCCTTTGTAAACGCGCCGATAAATGGACTAATAAAAAAGTAAAATAGACCTTATTACAACTATGTAATAAGTATGTTATTAAATAATATCGCCGCTGCCTTTGACATAAACCGCCTACGCCGCGGTCGGTGTTTTTGAGAATGTAAACAAACAGAATTAAAGCAACTTTATTACTCAATGTATGTAAATCTTAGTGAAGGTTTAAGAATGGCAAATGAGCTGTGTGATTTCTTTATGAAAATTGATCCGTCCATGGAACGAAGTCTTATTTTTAAGAGGAAAATTGCTAATGCCACTGCTGAATATCAGTTTGAACTGAAGGAGCTTTTAAAAACTGCCAAGCAAGAAAAAATTACAAAGTTCTTTAAACCTTTGCCTAAGCCTGACGATAATAATTAATAAGTATGGTCAAAAACTTCAATTAAATTGTTATTTTTTTATATGTTTGTTTTTTATTTTGTCACCTAGGAACGTATCCCCTATAATCCCATACAAATTACCATTCTGTATTCACGGTTTCTGTATTCGCGGCATATTTACGGAACGTATACCCCGCGAATAAGGAGCTTTTACTGTACTTGCAGTTATATCTGTATGTAATATATTAAGAAGTGATCTTGACAATATATGCTGATAACAGGGTGACTTTAACCTTCTTATCATTCAAAGCAATTTGCAATATTGCAAAATTTTACTTCATAGCGTCTCTTCTAATTAACACAAATTGATTGGTTGATATCAAGTACTTGAATTTAAAATTCCATTCTCAGTTAAAAACTGAATGCAGTTATGAAACTACTCTTAATTTATTATGATACTAGCTCATGCCTACAACTTCATCCATATAGATTTATTCAGATTTTATAAATATGGAACAAATGTGAGGAATCTTGCATGCTTGAGAGTTCTCAAAGGTGTATGAAGTGTGCCAATTTATACTGGGCCAGCAAGGTGGACTATGGCCTAACAAAATCAATATGAAGGATGTTACATCCAGTTTTCCGTAGTCAGGTTGCAGTTATAATGCTTTTAACAAAGTATACCTAAGCAGGATTTGATTTGATATGATTTGTACAGTTTCGAATTAGGTCAGACATCAACCAAAGCATCTTATAATAACAATAAACAACCAGTTGATTATATACGTTAAGCAACATTGACCCAATTTGGTAACTTGATGGGCTTGAATTTGAATGATTTGGAATTTGGATATCTGAGTTCTTGTAATACTAATATCATGAATTACCTTTAGTAATTTTTTTTGTGTGTCGTCTGATAATACTCATTAATTAACTCAATGTCTGGTAGGAGGCTTTGGCCGTAGCTAGTTACCACCCTACTGTCAAAAACATACCACCGACTTGGTGGTATGTTTTTGACAGTATTTAGCTTTTCAGCATGATGACATGTAGAAACAGATTAGGGGTGTATGGGTTGAATGTACACTGCCATATCCTTTCCAAGTCAGTCCACTACCACCTTAGACTGTATCATCACTTACTATCAGATGAGATCGCAGTCAAGGGCTATCTTGTCATTGAATAAAAAATGAATCCTAAGCTATATGACTCTTACTTTTAACAATGATTATCATAAAATTAGATACTTACATAGCAGTCATACCATGGGTTCTGGCCAACCATATATCCCAAGGAAATCTCTTCCATCATGTAATTTATGTCAAGGCGCCCTCAGCAATGACAAATAAGATACAGAAGTAGATATATTTGCTAAAATAAAATTTGTACTTGTTTACCAGCCGGCACACGTGAAAGCCTGCTTCCTGGGGTCTTCGCTGACAATCCCTATCACTGATGGCAAGTTGAACCTGGGCACTTGGCAAGGGGTGTGGCTATGTGAACATCGGAATCACGCCGGCAGCCGAAAGGTATTGGATTTTTTTTATTAAATAAAATGATTTAGTTGAGTTATGGCACGTGGCTCATGGTTAAGTGTGTGCCGTATCTGTATATGTGTGAGCGAGAGCTTGCTCGCGCCTGACCGCTCCCACCTAGGCTCCTGACAGGCACGCATACTTACAATGTGCATGTACACAACATACCCGTGCGTACTACAACATCCATTTTATAATTCTGCAAGTTAACAAATGACAGCAAACTGTGTCCATTAGTGATGATGCAGTTGCTAATATTCTCCTATTTCCTCCAAATAAGGGGAAAGCTTTTGTTAGGAGTGGGTATGACAATAGTGCAACAGGTGGGTATTGAACCGTCAACCTTTAATGTTTCAGTCCACATCTTAAGGCTATTGAGGCTTCTAAATTTGAGAAGAATGTATTCTCACTGCTAAAACCAATTTATTTTACTACTTAATTTTTTTTTTATTTAAAGAATGTTAGCCATGCCAAACTCGACTGATATTTTGCTCTTCCTTCCAACTAAACAGAGCTTTTGTCAGGAGTGGGTATAAGAATAGTGCAACGGGTGGAGATTGAACCGACTACCTTCCAGTTTTCAGTCCATCTACCTTTAACTGTTGGGCTATTGAAGCTCAAGGGTATCCTATTTGGGTTGGGCTATTGAGGTTTAATGTAGTGCATTGTGTTTGTCAGGTCGTGGTGACTTTATCGGGATGTCCGCGCGACTCCCCACTGTCGCCGGTGTCAGCCGCGTCGTGTTCCAGTTAGGAGAGGGGGGGGGTTGCGACCCCCCGCACGCAGTCTCACTCGCGACCTTCCTCCAAAAGCACAAGGAGGTAAACCCACCCCACGTACACACACCAAAAAATAAACAAATACAACCCTAGGCGATAGTTCTAACTCTTATCTTCGAACGACAATATGTACATAGGATAATGTTTTTGTATTCGGCAACCACTCATTCGACCCGTAGATGTTACCGCAATGTACTCCAAACCCGAAAATATCACTAACTCTTTATTGAAGCCCCAGCAAAGATTTAATATTAAATTGAAATTACATCAATGATTGCCAACCTTCACAAGGAGACATCATGTGATTTACTACTTTATTTGAGTAGGTCTTCTTTCCAAGCTCCAATATATTGTCAATACAGAAGTGAAGCCACCTTGATACATTTGTTTGGTGAATTATTCTGCAAATTATAGTTTATTTGGCTTTAGAAAAAGTAGCTAAAGTATCGTAGAGTAAAGCTCTTATATGTTAAGCCATTATAATTCCCAATAACCTTTCAATAAACACCGCCATGCTCTATTTCTGTCTTGCCCACGCGTGTATTACACTGAGCAAGACGTAAATAGAAAATGGCGGAAGATTCCTTAAGTTGGTTGGCGGCAACTTTTATGGGTTGAACGGTCGAAGGTTGTAACTCTGCATGGCAGTTTGAGCAGAACCTTCAAGGCATCTCGCATGCCGATCTTGTTGATAATTGAAATAACAACAAACAATAAAATCTTCAACCATTTGTGGTTCATTGCTTTACTGATCTTAACATTATTCATAAGTTCTAACTGGTGAAAGCTGCATATGTGTGTAAGTTCGAATTTTAGCTCGTAGAATAATGGTAAATACGCGCCAAGAAATTTGAAAAAGTATATAGTTCTACTTTCTACGTAATGCCAATTTCACCATCGCGGAGTGATGTTTTTAACCGAGGATAAACGTTTTGGCAGATTTTCAACACAAAAATAGAGAGAACACCAAAATTCCTCATTTAAACGTTACTTGGTGATGGTGAAATTGGCACTTCAAAAAAAAGAAAAGAAGAAGATAGTTATTGCGTGGAGCGATGCGGTATTTGTTTCGATACAATTTCAAGTTTCGTGGCGCGAGCTGTACCAACATTCAGACTGCTGAAGCATTCGTATAGGAATTGATATTGGTTTCCCATTCCCCAAGTGTTTCCGAACCTGTAGCGAAGTGCCATGCAAAGAAAATGTCCTATCAATGTTATTAGTGTTCGACCGAATTTCTGTAGAGAATTTGAATCGTGGACGTATGACCAAATTAGATTTTAGCTGAAATTATTTCAATGAGCTGAAACCATACGTTTTCCTGGTATAGGTCATTTCTAGTTTCTGAGCTGTTGTAGCTCAATATTATTATTGTGAGTTATCTGTAACGGTCCACAACCGTCACGATTCTTTAAAGACTTTCGGTTTTCTTTCAGCCAACTATTTTGGGGCTGAACGATTTTTTCGGTGTTAGTTTCGGTGAAAGAATTTTAAATATCGGTCGGGCACTATATTATGAATTGTTCAGTCAATGTGAACTGAACCAGTTTAATTTGTACATAGTTACTATGTGCAACAATTTTAAAACGTATACATAAAGTAATTAATCGTTTTGTTACGGCAACTTGTCGATATGTAAATAGTCCGCGCGTAGTCGTGGCCAGCTTCATAGTCTCGGTTGTTGAAGGGTCGACGTGGCATCTATTTTAACCATTTCTAATCGTAACTACGTTAAGGGGTACGGGGGTTCGGTCGTATTTATTTCTACGCACGACTATTTTTCACTCGCACACTCGTTCGTTTCTCGACACTCACACAGGTCACCATATTTTCACCGCGGTACGATAGGGTTTTCACGAGGTCTACACTCATTTAACGACACCAAAAGTTTGTACCTAATCGCACTGGTTAAAAATCAGTTGAACGTAAGCTTGACCCGAACGTAGGATGTATAGTTAAGTACTTTGTACTCCCTTCTTTCTCCGTGTTAGGTTAGAAATTTATTAACGGTTAGTATGTGAAAATATGTCCATAGCTTTAAATGTGTCGCGCCCGTTGTATCAACGGGTCCCTCACGGGTGACGGTGAGCTAACCAAATGTAACACTAATTAGAGGTAGAATATCATTAACAGTTAAGGTCATTTAAGTGCCTCGGACTCATGGGGTGGTATGTATCATTTGCGAATCGTTTCGGGACGGCACCGGCTAGCTTCCACCGACATTACACCGACATCGCACTCCACTCGCCTCTCATAGCGTCCGCCTCTCTGGTCACGTGGTCTGCACTTGTGTCGACGCAATGTGCGCTTGTTTTCCCATCGACAATGTACACGCAAAGGTTTTCGAGTATAAGTCTGGCAACGGTCTTTGAACTCATAGAGTGTATGTAAAAGCATATATGTATAGATGTATGTCTTCCTATGTAAGTAAACCGTACGATCAGGATTAGTGTTATATTGGAATATACGGTATCTGGAATATGTGAACGGTGTGGCTATATGTGTGGTGTGGTATACCAACGTCACCTTATCCGGCCACGTCTATTGTAACTTAGCGTACGAAATATAACGATAGTGGGCTTCGATTGGACCTGTCGACAATCTAGTAAATAATAGCCAGTAAAATAGAATAAATGGAATAATTGGTAGCGAATGTCTTTTTATATGGACTGAATGGTAGCGAGAAATAAATTTAGTGATTACTCTGTTGTATGACTCGGTTCATATAATTTTAAAAATAACATTCCATTGAAGTACAGATTTGTAAGACACATTCCAGTTGTAAACGCCACTGGGCTCCTTATCACCGTGCTTCAAAGTGTTCTATTAGCATTTTTACACAGTAACGGGCCATCGAAATTGCCTAAACTGCACAATTAGACTCAAATCTAGTTAGGAGTTAAAATTATAAAGAATAGACTACAGAAGTTAAGGTCACTTTAGAGGTGCTGGCTGTGGGACGGTTGTTTATTGAGTGCGGCAGGAGTCTCGAACAAACAAACACGCCAACTTGGGTGCTTTGCAGGACATTTACAATATTAAAATGGCGCTGGCGCCAAAGCCTGCATAGCAGGATGTATTTCCAAATTAACTGTACAGTGAGAGTCGATAATAATCTCAACAGGCTAAATCCTAATGCAATCCTGAAGTGCATCAGGGCTGCATTGAAAAGCTTTACGATGACACAAATTTTTAATAATAAGTCCGATGCGATTTCAGCGGTTGCCGATAGGTTCGTATTAGTGCTTAGGAAACATACGCACAAGAACCGCGGCCAGCGCCGCACTTAAGCCATGTAAGGATTGCGCATTCCAATGTACGCGTTGTCTGGTACGCGTAGTGAGGTACACCTACTCTGGAACTTTTTTTTTAAATTTGTCTAAGGCCTTCAAAATTTAAAATCTTCAGTGAGTTTACTTTTCAACTAATGTAGTTTTTTTAGAGAATGTAGTGGCGATTTTTCTACATAGTTAAAATCACTACTTTTTTGAGCATTATTGTAACTAATGATTTGCGACATTTCGCAGTCGGTATTTCGACGTGTGTGTATACCTCGCGTTCGACTCACTAGCTCGAAGTGCGTTCACGTAACTACGCTACGCGTACACTGGAACGCGCGGTCCGTACATGACTTTACGTTTTGATACCGCAATGTACAGTGTAGATGTCACAGACATGCGAAGTTTTGTCTCATGGACAATAGACTTATGCCACTAGAGCTTATTATGACTGTTTATGAAACGAACTCGTTTGGCGCTATTCGATCAGTATTCTTTAGCAAGTCTCCGGAGCGAAACTATAGCAGCGGACAAAAAAGATACTTAAATGTCTGCGTTCAAGCAGTTTCGCTATGATTTCGTAGGATGTCAATCCTAATCTTCTCTTTAATTTCGCAACTATGGTTTAGGCTAGTGGCCCACGTTTGGACGTTGCAATATTTTTAAGCTTGCGGCTGATAAACGTGCGGTGTTGGGGGCAATCTTAGCAGAATTTATACGTGGACTTTCACGAGCAGATCTCTCTAATAGTTCTAAAACTAGGCGAAGCACGCGGAAATTTACTTCGGTTTGGTAAAAAAATAGTTTTGCTTATAAAACGTACACACACACAGAAAGATGCGCGTTTTATTCGCCAAAATAAAAAAAAATATGTCGCATTTCACCAACGTTTTCTGCTAAGATTTTTACCTTACTTTACGATTCAATAGCGCTAAGTGGGCTCTATCTATTATTATCTATTACTATCGTTTACTACCCAATTTCTTTTTCTTCGCATTGATGAACAAATAGTTAGGCACTTCATTACTGTTTTTAATTACATTTTGCTACTTTTTGCACTTTCTTTTACAATCGCTTTAATAATATAATAATAATATGTACATTATATGCTTTCTCTTGGATAGTATTTGGGTGTCGGTTTTAGGGAGGAGTTTAATAAGTGCTTTTTACAATATTGATCGGTAATTTGTAAATATTTTTTGCTATTATATAGTGTACCTGTACATGTATATTTATTCGTGTACATAAATAAATTTCGTAATAATTATTATGTAAAAAAAAAACGTTCAAGTGCTATTTGTGTATGAGTGTTAAGTATGCCACTGCCATTGAAAATTTGCCTCTTTAAATTTGAACTTGGATTAGGCTGGAAACATATTTTACGCTAGCCGATCCGACGTTAAAGTGGTAACGTTTCTTGCGTTACAAATAAACTAAATGGTATGACCAGCCGCTGCTAGCCATATTATAAACATGTCTCTTTCTACGATCGATAACGCTAAAGCAGAGGCTTCAAAAATTTTTTATCGCATGTCCTATCTTTTCAGAAGGGAAGCGTGATAAAAAACGCCCCTGCTTTAGCGTTATAGATCTTAGAAAGAGACAACACGTCTGTAATATGACTAGGGCGGCAGAAATACGGGTCGTGTCGCACGTTAATAGTATGTTTCCGGCCTAAACGTCTTCGATTTTTATTTCATTTTCTTATTTTATGAGTTTGTATCCGACATTATCTTAATAATAAATAATGGTTTTCTATAAAATAATAAGTAGTTAGTCGACTGGTTTTGTCGACATTTCCCTTACTTTGGACGAAATGTTTTAAACATTCTGGGGTAATTCCCCTTTTAAGTATGAACCCATTCCTGGCTGTTTAATTACAACGAAAACGTTAGTTTTACCTTAGGTTTTATTGATCATTGCTTCTAGATATTTTCCGAAAATTAAGATTTCAATGTGTACAGCAATCTTTTTAAATAGGATTTAAAAAACTTAGTCTATGACGATTTTGATTCTGTTATACCCTTTCGTTCATTGAAACTGAATTTTATGGTCATTCGGTGTTGAGTTTGAATGTATAAGAATTGTAATACGACAATATCATTTAAGGCCTGCGACTAAGATTTAGTTTTGAGGGACGCCATTTCGAATTTAATTCAGCTTATTGACTCGATACAAATTACTTACCCACCAAATATTATTTAAGGTTCGCCACACTTGGAAGTTCCGGTCACGTAAGTAGCTTACGTAATTAACTTACGATAAATTTTAAAGCTAGTTACAAGAGAGCTTACAAATTTTGTAATCGTAAGTTAATCACGTAAGCTAGTTATGTGAGTAAAACTTACAGGTGTAGCTCGGCCTTATAAAAAACAAGACACAAATAGCCAAAATAAAATTAAGTAAGAGCGGAAACATACTATGAAAACGCAACGCGTGTTAGTTAAAAAATCGTAGTATTTTCTTGACCACTGGACCACACCGCTAACAATCTATGTAACCTGTGAGGATTGTTACACGTAGAGTCGCGTTTTAAAAGTATGTTTACGCCTCAATAAACGCATTTATTTGTTCTCTGTTGTATGAAAAATTTGAGTGTTTTCAATATTATGAATAAACATATTAATTAATTAATAAAAAAAATAAATTCACTATAAGGGCACGAGATTTTAATCTTAATTATTTATCAGCATAAGGTAATTAATTTGTTAATTATACTGCACATAGAAAAGTGAGGTTGTAATCAGGATTTATAAATTTAACCAATATATAAAAGATGGCAGACAAATAATTTGTGTGTATATTATTTAAGATCAATGTTTATGATATGAATACGATTGTACAGATCACAAACTCAAGTCTCTGGGCCACTCACACGGTTGGTTTATGAGCTCGCGTGTGACGGAGCGAAGTCACAATAATTTAATTGTATAAACTTGTACAATATAAATATTATTATAGATCCACAATTATGAAAAAGATTAAATATTTGCAAAAGTTAATTTATTGCATTTTATTTTATTTTATTTTATTTCACTTCAGTCACGTTAAAGTTAATCTAATATACAGCGTGTTGACGAAAATGTATAATGCAATGTAATACTTTTCCGCGGAACAGATTGTTAAAAGGACCCACTATTGTTAAAATTAAGTTTCAATCGTGTTTAGAGGATGTATACAAACTATGTAAAGAATTAATAAGAGTTGAAGTATAGTCGAGGATCTGGAAAGGGACATACTTTTTATGTGGGAAAATCAAAGAGTTCCTTTGGGATTTTTAAAAACTAAATCGACGCCGACGAAGTGGCATCAGCTAGTAAAATAATAATTAATGAGTTGTAAAGATAAACACTTAAATGAAGTAATACATTGTCCTCGCCACCCTGTATATTTGCTTACAATTAAGTATTGTCTACGTTATTTGGTATGTTATAACTACGGCACTGTTTGCTCCACTCTTTTAATTGGTAGCCGCGACGTGGGGCCCGGGACCGCTATCTGTAGGGAAAAAAATCATTAATTTAATAAGTTCAAACAATGGTATTTTTACTATATTTTTTCTTGCTCGTCTGTCACATGGTCTTGAGCAAGACCGAAATAGGTCACAAATCCCGATTCTGCTTACATTATAAAAATTTGATTCCTCCATGACATTATATGACGCAAGGCCTGAGTTCGAACAACCACAAGTTCCCGGGGTTTCCAGGGTTCAGCTTGGTGGATCCTAAACATTTACGATTATAAGGGCGGTTTCAGATTAGTTCGTTTTTGAAAGAGTTCGCAAAATGTAGTGCGCGTGTATGCGCGTAAGTCGATACGAGCTTATACGCGCAAAAATTAAAAATTCCTCTAGTTTGAAACCGCTCAGAGGAGACCCGTGCTCAGTTATGTTATAGTGAGCCGACGCGAAGGGTTGACGTGACAATGGGACTAGTTTATAATGTTACAGTTGAATTAACCTTCTAATTTGGCTTGAACGTCCCGGAAGCTAGTCTTAGCCTTCTCCAAAGCTTCGCCGAGTCCAGTTTTGATCTGCCCGAACTCCTGAGTGACGAGCGACAGTCGCCCGAGCAAGTAGTTCAAATTGTCGTCCACTTCCACCATGCGTGTCGTAATGCTGCCCACCTGGGAATACACATGAATACCACCTTGCTAAATAATAAAAGGTACGTTTACATAAACTATCAGTAGGTAATATCGTTGTCGTTTGCGTAAAGTAGTTTAATCATTTGCGGGGTTGAGTGTGCCTACTGTTTTATAATCATGATTTTTTAAAGTTTTAGGTAAGACATTAGACTTTTAGCTGTGGGTAAAAAACCATTATTACACAATTTCCTTATTTTTTCTGAGTACACAAATGAGTTTCTAGTGACAAAGTTTTATTCAGCTACCCACAAGACTGTTTGAAAATAATTTGTTGTTGGTGTAATAATTTGTTTTTCCCAATTTAACCAACTATGCGTAATCCTGCTGTGCGATTGTCTAAAAATGATTTCTATAGTGTGACGATTGTAATCACCTCTGATTGGTCGATATTCTTTCGCTATTGGCTAAAATGTATTGTTACAGAAAGAACGCGATAAATTCAGCCCATCGCCACAATTGAAACTGTAGCAATGATTGATACAGCTTTAACATAATCATTATTCAAATGTTTAACTTCATGGGTATTCAAATAAAACTTTTAATTTTGTAATCGATTTAACTTTCAGCTCATTCCAAAATTGCGCTTTATAAGCTCTTTTTATATCTATAACTAAATAACTCTTATTCCCTGTACATTAGGTACTCTTACCTAAAAGAGTTAACTTACGTTCTTTTTCATGTTGTCTAATGTGGTGGTGCTTCCATTAACGTATCGCGCCGTTTGTTCCTGCAGATACAAATCAGCTGTTAGTTGATTGTGAAATGCAAAGTATTACAATGGAAATGGGGCTGTGTCACGTAGTTTTATACAATACAAATGGAGTGCTATTGCGGAATCGATGAACTTGCAAACGTGGGAATAGATTTTGCAAATACCCTCATTAGCCCTCATAGTTAAAAAGTAAGGTTCTACTCACAGTGAGCCCGTCGAGCGCGGTGCGGCTGGCGGTGAGTTGCTGGTACACGATGCCGATCTGCCGCCACACCTGTGACATCTCCGACTCTATCTTGGCTGTCAAGTTGCTCAGCGCGTACGTCTGGTTCGTCACTATCTTTGACTCGAGGTTGTTCAACCTGGAAACACGACGGAAAAAACTAAATTATTTATTTGTACGAGTAGCCTCAATAGCCCAATGGTTTATTACGCGAAATGAAAGCTCCGTCGACGGTCTGTTGCGCTATTATCGTACCTTTACGCTTTAGAGGGAAGTGGGGAATATTAATCAACATATCCACATGGCTAATGTTAGTTAAAAACATGTAGGCCAACCTGAGGCTTCTATGACAAGTCAATACCTACTAAGTAGGTATACGGTTTACGTTCGGAAAATTAATTCTGCTGATTAGAGCTAGTATAGTCATCAGCTGCACTTTTCTAAACGTAAAAGTTACAAAGATATGTAGAGCGCTAAATTATAAACTCAGCAGTTGTATTTTTCTAAACGTAAAAATTACAGTGATTAGAACGCTAGATTATGGCACTAAGTATCTGTAGGCAGCTGGATGCAGAGCCAATTACTTCCGTGCATATCTAAATAAAGGTCCGTTAGTCACAAATTGTGATCTGATATTCCCATCATCAGAATCCACAAGGGACTGTAACAACTAGCAGAGGCGTAACTATAACGTTTGAGGCCCGTGGCAAATTCATCGGATGGGGCCCTCCCTCCCTCCCCAAAAAATGATCGCTCGGCACTAGCCGTAGTCACAGGAATGGCTATAAATTAATTATAAATGTTGGAATTCTCTTGTGCTTTCAGCCCTCTCTGACTGGGGGCCCCTTCCTGCTAGAGGCCCGTGGCATTTTGCCGTCTTGCCACCCTATAGTTACGCCACTGACAACTAGGTATTTACGCAAGGACACCCATAAGTAAAGTAGGGGAAGGAGTAAATAACGAGAGTTACCTACCTATGTACCTACTAAAGTTCTAACCTGTCATTGATAGTCTTGTTGAGCTGGCTGCTCTGGATCATGATGAGTGATATCTGCTGCACGCCGTACTCGAGCCGCTTCTTGGTCGCCTTCACGTTGTCCGCCGTCTGCTGCATCACGTGCTCGTTTTTGGAGAAAGCTTGTACCTGCGCAAGTTATCGTGGTTGTCTCAACCGATAAATGTCTGCCGCTGGACATACGGCCAAGACATAACTACAATGCTTTTAGCAGCGGCGATCGGCGTTTTTTTAAGGAGGATTCTCCACACAGACGAAGTTGCGGGCAAAAGATGGTAATTCTGTAGTAAGTTTAACTTGGCACCTAGGTACTACCAACACTTAAAGCGGTATTATTTCTTCGTTTTGAGATGTCATATACCTAATAACAGACTTACAGTAATTACTACTTAAAGACATCTCAAAACAAAATTGAAATAATACTGCTGTAAGCGTTAATAGTTTAAGCCGTTTCTGAGAGAACTCTTAACAAACAGAAAGTCAAACGGATAACAGAGACTATGTAGTCTATTAGGTTTCTATTTCTCCATTATAAGTTAGGTACGGAGCAAGGGCGTGTTACCTCGCTGCGCAAACTCTCGTAGCTGGTCTGTATGTCGCTGAAGGCGCGCTCGCTCATGGTGTTGCCCTGCGTCAGGCTCTGCTGGATGTCTTCATTGGTCGCCACCAGCCGGTCGCCCATCTCGCGTAACTTCAGGTTTATCTTCGTGACGGCTAAAGGTGAGAATTAAACACTGATGTTACAGTTCATTCTTTCATAGATTTTGTCTATGGTTCACCACGCTGGCAATGTGCAGATTGGTAAGCTTCACTCCTTCCTATGTGTGTGTACCTGCGAGTACAGTATGGAGAATTCTCAGGCAGATTTACTCACTATATTTTTCTTCACCGTTAACTCTTGATCTGCCAACTACGATACCAACTCAATTGCCACCCTTGAAATGCCATCTATTATACGAGTATATTCCTCTACGGCAATGGAACAATAGGTACCTAATTGGATACTTGAAGGCAATACTACGAGTAACTATGCCCGTAGTTTTTAGGGTTCCGTACCCGGAGGGTAACCAACGGAACACTATTACTAATCCTCCGCTGTTCGTTTGTCCGTCAGTCTGTCCGTTCGTCTGTCCATCCGTGCGTCCGTCTGTCTATCAGGGGGCTGTATCTCATGAACCATAATAGGTAGACATCTGAAATTTTCACGGAGTGTGTAGGTATTTCTATTGATCCATAAACAACAAAATACTGAAAAAATTTATAAAATACAACAAAATATACCTACTAAAAAAGTTTATAAAATAAAAAGCACACAGCGTTTAATCATATATGACGATATGGAATCATTTTCATGCGAGTCCGACTCGCACTTGGCCGGTTTTTTTTAAGAAAACGTTACCGTTAAACATACCCCTGTCCTGGTTTCCAGTGAGATTGTCCCGCAGGTCGCGCAGGCCTTCCAGCGTGTAGTTGGAGCTGCGCTGAAGATCCGCGAGACGCGGCAGATCCTTCCACATGCTCTCCGCGTCCGATAACAGCTGCTGGATTTTGGTTATGCTCTTCTCTTGACGCTCCATCACTATTCATCAAAGTATACAAAAGTTAAGGTACTTTTTTTTTTAATATTTTGTATGTTCCGCTGGTAATCCTCCGACATGGTTATCGTTATCGGAGACTTTATATAGCTCAACATGACCTCAGTTAAGGTAGGTACTTACATAGCTATATTAAGGCCGCTGCATACATAACGTGCACGGGACGGGACGGGACGTGGACGGGACGGGACGTGGAGTTTTGGAAACATCGTTTCATAGAAAATGTAAGCGACTGTGCATACGTCACGGAGCACGGACGGGACGGGAACGTGCCACGCGCGGAACGGGAAAAATATCGTCGGCGACGATGTTTAGCACGTCCCGTCCCGTACGTGCCCCGTCCCGTGCGTGATTCCGCTGCGTATGCACAGTCGCCCCGTTCGCTCCGGAGAGCTAAGTAGTGATGTTTGTGTATTTACCTACGAAGCAAAATGGACGAATGGAAAAACTAATTGAGTGTGTACGATCATTGAAAGTATTTAGACACCAAATATAAAAATTATCTGTGGCGTAAAATTGCAGTCGAACTATCACTCACTGAAAACGGTCAGATTTATTTTATTAATTTATTGCATTGGTATCTCTACTTATATTTTAATATGTAATAATAATTACAGTTGAACTTTTTATGCTCAAATCAATAGGTATATAGTATCAACCTTTGACGACCTCCCTGGCGCAGTGGTGAGCGCTGTGGTCTTATAACTGAGAGGTCTCGGGTTCGATTCCCGGCGGGGGCAATTTAGGAATTTATAATTTCTAAATTGTCTCTGGTCTGGCCTGGTGGGAGGCTTTGGCCGTGGCTAGTTACCACCCTACCGTCAAAGACGTGCCGCCAAGCGATTTAACGTTTCGACACGATGGCGTGTAAAAACCGATTAGGGGTATGGGTTGTATTTACACTGCTATACCCCTTCCAAGTTAGCTCGCTACAATCTTAGAAAAATCCATCTTTCCTTGTTCACATCACTAGCACGTTAGTTCTGAGTTATTGCCACGTTGCGTATGCATTAAAAATTCCCGTCCGTGTTTACTAACCACGTCCGGGCCACGTCCCGTCCACGTCCCGTCCACGTCCCGTGCACGTTATGTATGCAGCGAGCTTTATATGGAGTGATGATCCCGCACCGGAAAGCGCAGTGTTTGTTGTTTCAAGCCTCAATCGATCAACGGTTAACTAAAGGTGCGGACTGAAAACTGAAAGGTCGCCGGTTCGAACCCCACCTGTTGCACTATTATATTGTACCCACTCCTAGGATATGAGAATATCAGTCAACTTCAGCTTAGCTATGTTGAAAACGTAAAACAAACGTACAAACGTACCTACCTACACATAAATTAAATAAAATAAATTAGTTCAAAAACTATCTTAATTTGTAGCTATCCGTGATTAAAAATTACCATGAAAAAAGATGGCTTGTACGAGTAGTTCATTTGTGTTCATTTAAGTTTTTATATAGACCAAATACTGATGCTTAGAAGTGCAATGGACCCATTTTATCTTCCAATTTTGTATTTTTAGATCGATTTGGCAGCCGCTACAATCGATATTGGCGAAACATCAATGAGTATCGGTAATAAATAATTACAATGATCGATTAAAATTCCTGGATACCCACATTCAATTAAAAAGCTTTTAGGTAAGTAAATACAGTAATTTTCGAAAATCAATCATCATCGACTTTTCCGAGCACTGGCTACCTATTACTGTAGATACATAGGTAGGTACATACAATTTTTGTCTATTTGTTCGGGCTAATGTTTGAAAGAGATTAACCGATTGTACAGACAGGTAGAGTCATTTACAATCTAAATTAAATACTTATGTAAGTACTTTTTATCCCGGAAATATTAAGATTTCCTGCGTACACAGATAAAATAAAATGTGTTGATGAGGTAGGTACTACTACTCGGTATAAAGAAAATGTACCAATACGTATTTATTAAAATGAACCAAGTATATAATTATGAGATTGCTAGGAACGGTACTTTCGCCTAGTGGAAATAGTTGACTATAAACTTATATGGCACCATATATTCATTGGAATAGCCGAGTTTAAGCCGATATCGTGACCTATCGGTTAGAGCTGAGTCATAATTTATACGACTGAAAATTGTACCTGTCGAACCCGTTACCTATAAAATAACTAATTAACTTACTAGAGTTCAATAGTTTTTTTGAAAAATCAGCCTTAAATCTATACCTACTTATAATAAAACTGTATCGGGACAAACTCTGTACATTAAATATATTATTTTGAAAATTTTAATCGGAGAATGCTTTATTACGATACTGAGCAAAACAATTTTTTTTGAATTTTTTGTCTGTCTGTCTGTGCGCGCATCATGCGAAAACTACTGAACGGGTTTGAAAGAAATTTGGTATAGTGGTAGCTGATACTCCGGGTCAAATTTTATCCTAAGAATTAAGGATATACCTACAGCCGGCAGCCTACCTTCGGTCATCTTGCTGTGCCACGCCTCATCGGCGAGCGCAACTTCGCTGAGCGGCACGAAGTCTGTTTGCACTTTAGAGGCGTTCCCGTTGAACTCGTTAAGCTTCGTGTCGTACTTGTTCAGCAGTTTCTCCGCCTCCGAGATGTGCCTCTCGAAGGGATTCATCTCTATCGCTACATCTAGGCACATGTTTCTTAGAGCATCCTGGAAAATAGACAGATCTGTAAAGTGTAGAAGAAAATCATTTCAATGTTAGCTGCATCAGTTACAGCGATCGTTTGTTTACATATTATCCTACATTGATTGAAATACAGATGCTTTTGATCCTGTGATATGGATCATCACTATATAGGGTAGGTATAACTACCCTTAGTTTACCTGATATAGATAAGTATAGATATCCTTAGACAATGCTCGTTTTAAATTACGCTACTAAATCATCGAGTACCTAGTAAACGAGTTATGGAGGTAATGATGATGTGAATTATAAGTCCCACGAACTTTGACCAATTTTTTTGGAAATAAGTACCTAAGTATTCAGTACATAAGCATAAGATTGGTGAATTCTTTGCAAAACTGCAAATTTTATCAAACTGCAACAATTTTACATAACTGCAAATAAGATAAAGCAGATCCCATATGCGATGTTTCTGAATTCATATAAATTACAATAGGCTGTTACTTTACCTTACTTAAGCTGTTCTTTAAAGCTTCGACTTCCTTCTTGATAGAATCCAATTTAGCATCAGTAGCATCTAGTCGACTGCTTAGCGGGTCTACAGGCTTCAAACTATTGCCTAACTCCACAGCAGGGGCAGGTTTGAGGTTTGTAGTTACAATGGCCGTTAACGATTGTAGGGACTTCTTTATTTCTTCTAGCGCTTCGTTTGTCTTCTTTTGTGTTTCTTTTTCTCTTTCTTCCTTCTGTCACAGATGGTTAAGATTAATCAATGCCTTAATACCTAGGTACTCATATTGTAGCGTAACTGTAACGTTTTACGAAGCGATTTACAGTTTGTGTTGACCTTCGATTATGTTAATTAGGATTGCGAGATTTAGGTTGCCGCGCTACCAAGAATGCAGTCTTGATAGATTAAGCTTTTTGGCTGAATTAACAAAATGAAGCGGTGTATGTTGAACTTGTGATGAATAAATGGTCATTGGTCAATTTAAAACTGATCGTTCGCCACGTGTACAATTGTAAGTCCCTGTTGAAAAGGTATACAACAGACACGTGCCAAAAATCCTAAGACTGTAGGTAAGGTAAGTAAAAAGGGTAAGGAACGCTACCTGTAAGAATATATTCTCAACATTGTATAACCTATCGTCTAGCCGCGATATCGTGCCTTTCATGGACTCTAAGTTCCTATGTTTCTTCTCCAACCCTAATATCATCTTCTTCAGTTGTTCTCCGAGGGCCTTCTCTCGGTACTCGTGACGTTCCAGCTTGTCTTCCGAGTTGCGGAACATGTGGACTAAGGACAACATTGCATCGCGGATGTCTTCATGTCTAAAATGAAAATGGAATGACAATATATTGTGCCTGTTAACCTGAAAGCAAGATTTAAGCAATTAAATATATTATCACACGATTTTGACAAGCTCCCTGGCGCTGCTCTTATAACTGCGAGGATATTATAATTCAGGAATTTATAATTTTCAAAAGACCATGCTGCCAAGCGATTTAGCGCTCCGGCACGATGGCGTGTAGAAACCGATTAGAGATATGGGTTGAATGTACACTGCCATACCCCTTCCAAGTTAGCCCGCTACCATCTTAGACTGCATTGTCACTTACCATCAGGTGAGATCGCAGTCAAGGACTATCTTGTCATCGAATAAAAGAAACAGGCTTAAACGGTGAAGGAAAACATGGTGAGGAAACCTACACGATTGAGAGTTCTCCATAATGTTCTCAAAGGTGAACTACATATGAGAGACCTGCGCTCAATTGTAAGCTTTTGATGGGTTACTGATGTTGATGATAATATTATTGATCAAAGGCTTCCCACTCGGGATTTGAACCAGGTGCTCCAAGTACCAACGCCCCCTCAGGGTCGTACTAGACATGAGATTGAAAATCACACGTCAATAGACGTACATTTACGCTAAGAGCTCACGTCATGTAAATCTCTATAGATAAAATATTATAAATGTTTATCTAAACGACCCGCGCTCAGTCAACATTATGAATGGTTGAATTGAATGATATAATGGTACAGGGGATTGTGACCGCTAAAGTAGGTTGTATTGTACTCGGCAAGCTAGATGAGAGCAAGGGAGCGCGATTAAATAATCTATACTGCAGCCTGCATAGTGTATTCCGCATGTGGATTATAAAGTATCATATCCATGTCTATAGCTATCCTACACTTAAAGGAAACATCCGAACAAAGGAGAACGGTCATCTGTGACCCAGGCCCGACAGAAACGAGACATATCTCATTTTTTTTGGTATATTGTGTATTGTTAAATTACATATATTTTATATTCTAAATCAATGGCTAACACCAAAAAATATTGCCGTATGTTTTTGTTCAGGCGACACACAAAAAAATACAAAATGTCTATATTATCTATAAAATTCGCATATTTATTTAATTAAATGACAATACAATAGCTATAGGATGTATCTAGATACAGTTAACTTATATAATTAATTAAAATCGTGGCATTTGATGATTTATTGCATAATATTAAGTTAAATGTACAAAAACGGTCACATACTTCCTGTCTACATGCTATCATAACGGCTCAGGTAGCCTGGCGGTGACAGAAACCAATCATGCTGTCTCTCTCTTTCATTAAAACACAGTGGCGGAGCGGAGGGGGTAGGGTAGGGGTGGGCCGCGGGGTGCACCGACGCAGCGCAGATGCAGGCGCAGTTCTTCGCTTTCTGTGTTGAGATCTGTGCGTTTTTGTATTCAAGGCTACATTTTTTCGACGTTTTTTGGCTTTCTCTTTACTGGACTTGATTTTTGTATTGTGAGTGGTTCGTTGATATGGCTGACAATATTAATAATTGTGCTGCGTGTGAACGTACACTTCGCCGTCGTCGTCCATACGTTCTCAATGAACGATTACTGGAAACACGAAGAGATTTCGTAGAGCAACTATTACGCATCGTTGGTGGTGAGGTATGTATCATTTTTATATTTGTAATTAAAGCCTTTCCCAATACAAAAGCGTGTCAAAAATGTAAAGTCAAGTGTTGATAGTTAGATACCTTTGTTAGTTAGGGTAAATAGACTACATCACTCATTATACAGTCCGTACACTCGTAGAAAACTGGTTATCGGCGCGGCGCCGATCTGCCAGCGCTTATCGAAACCGGTCCATGCAGGACGCAGGTAATCGGCGCTCTGGCAGTCTCAATTAGATTTAGTTTGATTTCACCATACCTACCTATATGATGGGATTAAGTCGTTGTGTATTTATATTAATGTTGTGTATTTATATTTTGTGACAGATAACTTTTGATGGGACTCGGTCGATTTGCCACTCGTGTCGGCATAGAATCGACGCTGCAATTAATCAAGAGCGACAAGTCTCAGCAGCTCCTGTCCTACCAGCTGCTGTTGTAAATGTACAAGGCGTTCGACGTGCACCTAATACGGCTCGGCGATGTTTAATTGACAACTGCAACAACAGTTCTCTGCTTCAAGTGCCTAATTCGGTGAAGGTACAACTCCTTAGCTATTATCACTTTTACGTACCAAATCTTGCCCGCATTTGCCAACGGCATTTACTACACATGGCGATAGAAGAGATACCGGAAAATATAACAAATCAAATGACCGACTTGAATGCGGAGAGTGTTGGCGACATCATCAACATGTATACACAAGCTTTGGAACAAAGGTCACAGTTCAATGTAGATGACGTTTCTGACGACGAGTTAAGCTTTTGGACTGGAAGAAACAGAGCCACGTTCAACGATTTGCTGAGTCAAATACCAAGCCTTAATCGGTCCTCAAGTACTCCACGAAATGATTTGGCTATCTACTTGTGCAAAATTCGATCAGGGGAGCCGAATAATAGAATCGCTTCACTTTTTAATATAACCGAGCGAACTATTGGAAGAAAAATACATAAAGTCAGGCAGTGTCTCATTACTGACTTTGTTCCATTGCACCTAGGTTTAGACCATATAACCAGGGACGAAGTAATAGCCCGCAACCGGGTTTTACCAAATGTTTTGTTTGGTAACGAAGAGTCACCAAAAGCAATAGTTACATTCGATGGAACCTACATATACATAGAAAAAAGTTCTAACTTTTTATTTCAACGCCGCAGTTACAGCCTTCATAAGTTCAGAAACTTAATAAAACCATTCATGATCGTGTGCGCGGATGGATATATTTTGGATGTAACAGGTCCGTACTCTGCACGGACTACCGATGCTGATATAATGAAAATGATATTGCAAAACCATGATGGACCCATTGAAGACGGACCGTTCCACTTTTTTTTCCATGAAGGAGACTCATTTATTTTGGACCGAGGCTTTCGGGATTCAATACCTTTAATAGAAACATATGGTTATGTTGCTCACATGCCGCCAACCAAACAACCACAAGACACGCAATTAAGCACCGAACAAGCTAATAAATCACGACTCATTACAATGGTGCGATGGGTCGTGGAAACTATAAACGGGAGATTCAAGCGCGACTTCAAGATCTTTAAAAACAGAGTATTCAACAAACATGTGCCGCATATATTTGAAGATTTTAAAATTGCTGCAGTTTTAATTAATTATTTTCAAGAACCTTACGGAGACAGTCCATACACAGAAGATTTCATTGAAATAATTAATCAAAATATACAACGCCCCAATCGATTATTTGAGTATGTGGAGGAAAATAATCTAAACCGACAAAGAGTGTCGTTTCACAGGATGACTGGAAATGATCCGGATATTGAACATTTTCCACAATTAACAATTGAAGAGTTAATTAAATTCTCAATCGGCACCTATCACGTGAAGTTAGCACGGTCGTATTGCAGTGAGCATTTGAAAGCCGCGGGAGTATATAATATGGAATTATATAGACATCCAACGGCAATAGAGGGCAGAAACAATAATACTTTAATCAGGTGCAGAATCCATTCGCGACACGTTACGACAAAAATATATTATACTTATATTATGTTTGATGAGAATGTAAATGGAAGAAACGCAATAACGGAATATTATTGCACATGCTATCATGGTAAAAGGACATTGGGAAGTTGCGCACACGTCATTAGTGTTGTATATTACCTAGGGTGGGCTAGACATCGAGATCACTTTGACCACCCAGCAATGGGTATGGATTATGTTTTAAGAGATATAGAAATTCAATAAAACTTTATATCGAGATACCTATTAGTTTTATTTTTATTTGTTTCAATCCTGAAACCCAATGATTGGTTTCTGTCACCGCCAGGCTACCTGAGCCGTTATGATAGCATGTAGACAGTAAGTATGTGACCATTTTTGTACATTTAACTTAATATTATGCAATAAATCATCAAATGCCACGATTTTAATTAATCATATAAGTTAACTGTATTTAGATACATCCTATAGCTATTGTATTGTCATTTAATTAAAAATAAATATGCGAATTTTATAGATAATAGACACTTTGTATTTTTTTGTGTATCGCCTGAACAAAAACATACGGCAATATTTTTTGGCGTTAGCCATTGATTTAGAATATAAAATATATGTAATTTAACAATACACGATATACCAAAAAAAATGAGATATGTCTCGTTTCTGTCGGGCCTGGGTTTTTTTTGTATGGGGCGTGACCGTTCTCCTTTTTAAATACATATGAAAAATTCCGAGGCCACATCTCTCAGGAATCGCGCCCTGAGTGTGTTGGCCAGATTACACTAGGGCCAAGTCGAACCACATGTTAGGCACGATATTAGGGATAATGCATCTACTTTTTCAATCAAATTTTTAGCAACTGTTAGCGACATCTAGTAGCGACACATATTACCGTTGTCGATCTACTTTTCCAAGACCCATATCTCTATGTGCCACATTGCCACATTGGTATCAACTATTTTTTATTTTAGTGTTTAAAAAATTATCATTTCTCATTTGTATAAAAATGTCAATATTTTCAAAATATTAATGCGTAAAATGCACCTTTTTCAGATTCGTAAGTTTGCTGTATACGTGTCAATAACGCATAATTTGTGCAGTATGCTTAAAATATTATATAGTAGTAATGAATTTTTAAGAATATTAGCCAAGCTGAACTTGACTTACATTCTCCTCTACCCTTCAAATAAGCGAAAGGCTTGCCCTAGGAGTGGGTACGACAACAGCGCAACGGATGGGGTTCGAACCTGCGACCTTTCAGTTTTCAGTCCGCACCTTTAACCGTTGGGCTATTGAGGCTTCAAAATTCAGTTGTACACAATATCTGAACTGACTCTATGCGTAATTCTATCCTTTCCCACAGGTAAGGTACGTTGTGTAAAGGATTGCACTATTTTTAGAGCTGTCAATTAGTTTACAAGATGTATATCCAACATTTGTGATTTAATCAAATCGTTGTAAAAGATAATATAAGAGTCCGATTCAGATTAGACCTTAATACTAATTCGTGATTGTTTAAGCGTTAGATTATGAACTTTTTAAGGTTAATTTATATGTTTAGCTAGAACTAAACGTACCAATTTCCCATAAACTACATAAGAATGGAATATGAATGGAATAGGTATTCAAAGTGCCTGTTTGGTTGCTGGCTCGACCGTGGCGTAAGGTCAAAGGTGATCGTTTCTTTACTCACCATCTCTTGGCCTATATCGTTGGTACAATAGTACATCGTGCTAATTCAATAAGATAATGATGTAATATCTCGAGTGCCCATCGATTACACAACGGCCCTTAGTTTTAAAGTTTGAACTGTATTCGACTAGCGTTACATAGTATAGAGAAAGGCGTTTTTACATAACATATACCTTTAACTACGCCAAAAATCTATAAAGTACGAATTTATGTTATATAGGTACCTATTTTATTGAGTGTATCTACAATATGTAGCGTGGTGGCGCGGGTTCGATCCCGAATTTTACTTGCTTTAGCTTTAGGAAAACATCGTGAGTCCTGCATGCTTGAATTCTCCTTACTGTTAGCAAAGCAAAATATGTGTGAATCCGTACTTCGCCAGCATGGTGGACTATGCCCTTCTCATTCGAGAGGAGACATGGCTAAGATGCGCAACACAAGAAAATTTTGTCAATACTACTCGTGTATCTTTAGAGATTCACATAGAGATTACGAGTAAACATACGTAGACAAAATTTTCTCGTTTCGCACATCTTAGCTCTACTGGACTCAGTTTTTGACGATCGCTTCAGCTGAATCATCAATGTCATCAGCATCCACTGTTGGACATAACCCTTTTTTAGGTCTTTATCCACGTTATCTATCCTTGGCTTTTCGAATCGATGTCTGCCACTTTCCGGATGCCATCGCTCTATCTAGCCATGGGGCGCGCTACATCTATACAGAATGTATTTATACATATTATAGAATCAAAGGATAAAAGGAGGCATTCAAGGAGGTACCCTTGAATGCCTTTGATTAAGTAAATAATCTAAGCTGAGTAGGTAACTAATAATAACTGTATTATGTACCTCTATACGGTATCTCTATTCTCTAGATAGGTAATAATATTATACTAACGTGACATTCCTTGCTTGTGTGTTTGTTGACACCATGAGTACGGCCGCGACCACCCACCATAGTCTCTGTGGACAAAATATGAGAAATGAATACTGATGAGGATAATATCGACTTCGAATGACAAAGTTTTATCTTCCACCTATAATTCTATACCCACACTACCCACATAATATCGTACCAATAAATAAACTTGATAATGGATTTTGAAATAACTGCCTTTTATAGAGCACAATATATGAATTAAACGATAACAATAACCATTTAGGTAATTAACACGTTTTTTTTATTTTTTTCTGTTGGTCCGAGACTTGAACGTATTTGGAATGGCTGCACCGATTTTGACGGGACCTTCACAAGCAGGTAGAGTCCTCGACTACTGTTTAGGCTACTTTTTATTCGGGAAATACGTAGGATTTCTACATAAAAAATTTAACTGTTGATATAAGATACAATAGCTTTATACACGACCGAACCGATCTTGTCGAAATAAAATAGGATTCCACAGGATTTTTAAAAACCTAAAGCGACGTGGACGATGTCCATTTGAATTGCTTTAGGCTTTATCACTGAATATAAAGAAATTCAGTCAAATGTTGTTGAACGGTGCACCGAATAAAATAAATACTTATTATAAACCGAGCCGCTATGCTATGATAAAAGCATAGGTTAGGTCGCCTTATCACTTCAATGCGCGGTCGGTGACTTCAAAGATTTTCTCCGAACTTAACCTATGAACTAATAAATTATATCAGCGGGAGAGGTGTGAGTGTGCATGGCTTATAGGGATTCTAGAGAGATGAGTACCTACCTAGTCCTTAATCCTTATTAACTTATACCATTGTAATTTGTAACCTATATATTGACAATTTAATATTTTGTTTAGAAAAGAGCAAGTGCTGGGTTTTCTGGCCGGCTCTTCTCAGCAGAATCTGCATTCCGAACCAATGGTAGAATCTCGACGTGTCATCATAATTTTGAATTTGAATAACTAATAGCATTTAAAAAGGACCCTGTAGGTAATCATTTATTTAATTAGGTAGGTACCATATTTTATGTTGTTGTTGTTGATTTTATGTGTTGGTCAACACTGTTATTAATGGCATGTCAACTCTAATTTGCCATCCATATTCAATTTACGGGTTCTCATTTAACCCCATTAACTTAACCTACATACGAGTACCACTTCATGCAATACTTTTGCCCTTTTTCGAACTCTATAATTTAGAGCAAGATGTTTTCCTTTCTTTGCTAATCTGAGGTCATCAATATGATTAATGATACCTACCTGCCTATTCGACAAGCATTACATTAGATAGGCACCTACATGCCTACTTTTTGTTGCAACCTGCATTAATTTCTGCCTACCAACCTTATCTGCCTCCGATTATACCTTTATGATTATAGTGCAAAATAATTACTATGATTATAACGTCATTCATTAATAGAATGTTGTTTAACTGAGTAAAGCTTTACGGAAGATGTGCAACAATCTGGCTATGACGGCTGACTATAAATAGATAGGTATAAAATGTTCTATTTACAAATATTTTATTCCTATACCTACTGAAGAGCAAACAAAAAGCTAAGACTGGTTTGTTTACAGCTTTTAACTAAGTATGTTTTTGTATAGGCTTTAGCGCCAAAAAATTTTTCCCAAAAATTTTCCTAAACAAGAGTTGATTCTGGTATCTAGGAAACTATTAGGAAGCTCGTATTGTAAATTGTTATTTGTTACATCGATCGGTATTTAACTACTTAAGATTTTTTTATCTGATTTCGTATTCTGTGTGTCTATTGGGAGCAGTGATATCATAGTGGTTAAGACTGCGGCGTCCTTTTCGAAGGTTCGAATAACAGGTACCCTAAACTTTTAGAAGTTATGCATTGCTAGGTATAGGTATATTATGTATCAATACCTATAGCTTTATTGGCGAAGGAAAACCTCGTGAGGAAAACTACATGCTTGGGAGTTCTCGGTAGGTCGTGCAGCGTCGTGGACTAAGGCCTCTTTCTCAGAGGAGACCCGTACTCGAATAGGGATGGTAACGGATTGAGATGATAAGTATTCTAAATACATTGTATACAGGTAGTATTCTAAATACATTATCTTTAAATACCGAATGAACCTGTCGACACAAATCGATCGCCAATTAGGCACCGATAAATACAAGTTGGCTATAAGTCTCTCCTAGCAATTTACTAGGCTCCCGTTAAGTTAGAAAATAGCCTGGAAAACTAGATAATGAGAATTACGTAAGCCCTTAGTTACAGGTTCCTATACCTATTATCTACTTACTCGTTATTCCTGTACTTGTACCATGCTCTAGGTTCGCTCGGATAACGAGTCTTTAGGACCTTTAATTATAGGTTATTATATACTTACCACTATACTTTAGGACCAACTAAAGGGATGAAGAGGTATTATTTACATTGTTTACACCCATAGATGTGTTTACCTACCTCAAGAAGTCGACGTAGCATTCAAACAGGAAATGCATCAACATTATCGGAACTTTGCAGACCTTATTATATTTTGTGCTCGTAACTATCAAAGATAACAATAATGCACAGTTGTTGTGCTGTTTCTCTTCGAAACTAATAATGCTAATAATAACTGCCTAAGCAACAATGAAATCGCAGTGTCAATGTAAATAAAATATTAAACTGCCAAAAACTGCTGACTTTTTGCCTACTCTCAGCAGAATCTGCTGAACAGTCTTGTCAAATGAGCCATAAACTTAATAAAATCCTTATCCTTACTAATATTATTAAATGTGAAAGTGTTTTTTTTAAAGAGAATATCAGCTCAGCTGAAGTTGAATATTCTCCTATCCCCCCAAATATGCGGAAAGCTTGTGCTAGAAGTGGGTAAGACAATAATGCAACGGGTGGAGTTCAAACCTGCGACCTTTCATTTTTCAGTCCGCACTTTGGTCCGCACATTAATAATTTTGAAACATTCGCCTGAACGTCGAGCCTGATGCACGGACTTACAGAATATGAGTCCTAGCATTAAAATAAATCGACAAAATGACATCACTTACTCATAAAGCACTGAGTCAATGGTTGACAACTTGAAAGGAGTTTTAGGCTGCCGGTACCTACTGCTGACTTGAGCGGAAACCTTGGCCGAGATCCAGGTTAACGCCGTCACAAAGCTTAAGCTTTCGAACAAAGACTCAGGAATGTTAGGATTAGCTCCATTCCATTATAACAGAATAGTTAACCTGCGTGTTTGCTTGTCTTTCAATCACGTAGCAACGGATCATCGGATTGACTTGATATTTCCATGCTGTAGTTTCATACATTTTTCTAAGGATAACAACAACGCGTCGAGCGTCAATAACCCAACGGTCAAAGATGCGGACTGAATTTCAGTTATTGAAAATTGAGAGGTCCCCACTTGTTGAAGTATTGTCGTACCCATTCCTAGGAGAAGCTTTCCGCTTATTTGAAGGGGAGAGAAGAGAATACTTAGGTAAATAGTATATAAAAAAATAAGTGTCCAACTGTCTACATGTCGTTATTATTTCAGGTGTCTGCAACATATTTCCCAATTAACCTGTCCAAGGACTAAGAGGGCGAGATATACCTACAATTATGGAGCTTAAATCTATAGATAAATATTACTATACAGATATATATACCTACATATGTAAATAGCTGTGTGACCTGAAAGAGCAGTCAGCCGACTACTTCAATTTTAGGATTCAAATATTTTAATTAGCTATACCTACCAACGATTTTACGATGTTTATTTGTTAGCAGTCGCAGAGGAAAGAACTCGCACCATAATTAACCGTTTGGGGTGGTTGTTGTTGGTTGGCCTTCTTTACCATTTTGATAAGGAATGATAATGGAATATGTAATTACATATGCTAGAGGCGTGCAGGTAATAACTCAATTTCTTGTCACGGAGAGGCGTGACAAAAGCATGCGTCAACTTCGAGCCTGGGGCGATAAACTTTCTTGCAAGCTTTAATGGCGTTAGCATAAAATGCATACAAATAAAAACTATAATTATGCTAACTTATGGACTTGGTATGGTATGATAGAAGCTATATTAAAGTTAATAGGTGTCATTATTCGAAAGTTTTATTGAGCTTTAGACGTGGCATCTTGGTGAGACATCATGGGTTTGTTAAATGTGTTGACTATGCACAGATTAACCGGATTCATCGTCAAACTCTAACACTGACATCTGATATAATTAATAAATCATAGGTATTGACCACGCGCGTTGACGTAATAAATGAACTTTAATTAGTGCCATTTTGCCATTATAATCGCCATCATCGCGTTTATCAACAAACTGAGAAAATAAACAAAACGAATCTATATGCTATAATTCGCTAAACCAAAAAAAGACTACATAGTACAACCACAGTATGTAGTAGGTACGGCGTGCCGCTCGCGTTGTTCCTACCTATACCTACCTACCTACTGCCGCTCTTCACATACACAATACCTAATAGTATTAAAGGCCTAGAACAAATATAAGTACAGGCACAATGCGACACCAACACGTAACATCACACAAGCCTTCCAAAATACACTCTACAGTTCTACACAAACCTCTACCGCTATCGAAGCATCTTCAGGAGATGTTGACAATTTTCATAATACCTATCTGTTTTTTCCTAGAGTCTTCTTATCATGGAGAGATTTTTAATTGAGGTTGTGAAATATAAGTCGTTTCATCAATGCTTTTAATTTGCTGGCAAATCTATGTCTACTATTCAACATTTTACTAACGATGGGAAACTCATGCCTATTTTAAGATTTTCCGATTCTATGTAAGTATAGTCCGCTCTTTTATCACTGAGAATTTTATGCTTGGGATTTTTAAAAATTAAATCCTTAATGCTTCGTTATCTTTGCTGACACAAAACCTTATTAGCAAATCAATCGCTAATTTTACTGCAATAATTATTTGAATATTATATTAAGTGCATGAATGCATCAAAGGCCAATAAGTAGGTAGGTACATTACTACATTAATATGTACTTAATAATCAAGCCATAACAAACTTGTTTTAAAGTCCTTTGTTTATAAATTATTCTTATTAAGTAGTAAGTATGTAATTAATTCAACACTATAAACAATTTAATCAAGACGTGCGTCTGCATTATTTAAATACGGACATGGTCTCACACTACTGTTTATACTAATTAACACCCTTTTCCTGCTTTGTACTACGAAAATACCTATTATCCATATTTTAAATACTACTTCACTATTTATGAAACACTAGCTGATGCCCGTGGCTTCACTCGCATGGATTTAGTTTTTAAAAATCCCGCGGGATCTCTTTGATTTTAGGATAAAAAGTAGCCTATATCACTCTCCCTGTTCTCAAACCACAAACCCACCATACCCATGCAAAAAATCACGTTGCTTTGTTGCGGCGTGGTCAATTCCAGACTATAATCTATCTCCGCGCCAAACTTCAGTCGAATGGGTTTAGTCGTTGCGGTGTGATTGAATAACAAACATCCATCCATCCATCCATACATTCAAACTTTCGCAATTAATATTAGTATGAATATCCCTCTACCGAGTTTGTCTGTCTGCACGCGCTTATCCAAGCGCGTGCAGACAGACAAAACTACAGATTTTATTCCAGTTTTCATATATAATAGCCAATCGATTTTTAAAATCTACGCGAGTTACCGTCCAAGTCACAAGAAAATCTATCAGGTAAGTAGTACACAATAAAGTATTATAAGCCTCAATAGCCCAGCGGTTAATGGTGTGGACTAAAAATTGATAGATCGACGGTTCGATCCCCATCTATTGCACTATTGTCGTACCACTCATAGCACAAAGTTTCGGCTTATTTGGAGGGAAGAGGAGAATATTTGTCAAGTTCAACAAAAAAAAATCATGCGTTTTTTGTTCAGCTAGATAAGTAGGTACCTAAATACAAAGAAAATTATATATTTTATTGGCGATGGTTTAAGTGTATATTAATCACTCAGTGACGATGAGTCAAACTTTACTTTCAAGTATTTTGACTTTTAAAATATACATTTTTTGAACATATCTATGTTATAAGAATATCCAATATTTGAAGAAGAAAAATTTTGGACTCCGAAATAGCTTTTTTCAGAAATTGAAATTTCGTAAATTAAAAAGCCGAAAGGGATATAATGTAAGAGCTCACCGCAGTTAATATAGCCATGTCCTTTAACTTCTAATATAATTTCGGAAACACTTCCTTTTTGTTTTTATTCGAGCGACGTACTCGTACGAGTTTAGAACGCGTTCTAATTTTGAACTGATGGGCTGCGCTCGCGCACGCGGTTTGTCGCGAACTGATCGGTGAACTTTTGTCGTATACCCGGTAGCTACTAGTAGGTTTAGTAAGAGTTTGTACAGCTCGACAACTTTGATCGATTTCGAGTATCGCTGAACTTTAACATCAGAGTAAAATGCATCTTGAATGCATTTGTCTTAATAGATATTAAATGTAATATTAGTAGTAATTTACCTATGCTTTAAAAGTAGCGAAATAATATCAATAGTGAGTACTTACATAAGTAAATTAAAAAAGAAAACTGTAATTCCAATGTGTGTGATGATGATTGAAGTTCGATGCTCGACATTTACCAACGTTAGTATGATATTCAAACTTGTACTAACTTGGTGCGATATTTTACTGAAACTTGAAAGGATTATTCCTTTCGAGTTTCAGTAAAATATCGAAACACGATTACGGCAAATTCGGATTCACTTTATTTAGTTAAGTCAAGTTCGGCGTACGACCATTTTACTTTGATATCTGTCATTGTCTTTCTGAAATCTATCAATGTTTTCGAGATGAGCAAACTCATGCTAAGGGTACAGTATACTGGCGCCAGTAAAAGCAGGGTGAACGCATGCCTGTGCGATGCCTGTTATTACGCCCGGACGTGCTTGATCGACATTCCACAGGGTTAAAGAGCCTTATTTTGGGACACTATCGGTCAATCAACGTTCAACCATTGCCGGTAGTCTGTAGGAAGCAGTAAAATCTATTACGGTAGCCGTATTTTATAACCTTTATTATATCCCGCTAAATGATAAACGTGACTTCGTTGTTTGTTCAGGTATTTTTAAAAATCCCTTGGGCTATTATAATTTCCGGGGACAAGTCCGGGCAAATAGACAAAAATTGAAAAACACGTGTTTAAGTTGAAAGACAATTACTTCGAAATCAAAGACAGACTCTAGGTAGGTAATGACTATACGGACGGTATCTTTTAAAATTTTGCGGTTTGACATAAAACAGTTCAAATTAATTAACTATTAAAATTGTGGCTAATTCCGTTGTACATAATCTCTAAACTGACAACTACGGAATTGTCTAAAAATGATGGCTACAATGTGACGATCGCAATCACCTCTAGTTGGCCGACACTATCTCGCTATTGGCTCAGATGCATTGTTGCAGCAAAAATGCCAATTGCCATAAAGCACATTTAAGATTGTAGCAATGATTGTTGCAGCTTTTCCGCACATGACCAGCTGACTGAGTCAAGGCGTATGTAAGCAACAATCAATAACCGGTAACCAGCTGACTGAGTCAAGGCGTATGTAAGCAACAATCAATAACCGGTCAAATACGAGTCGGACTCGTATACGACGGGTTCCGTTGTAGTAATTTTGAAATTATAAAAAAGGAGCGCGCTTCGCATCCTGTTTAAATTACGATAGAAATAAGTTTCGACTCTACGTCAATGTAAATCGATCCATAAATACCGTTCCTAATTTTATTGTAGAATCGTGAAAGGAAGGTCCCGGTATTACAATACCAAGAAGTAGCGGGCGCGAACGTCAGGTCTAAGTTTATAATGGATGGTATTTGGACTAGCAAGTTTCTCATTCAATATGAGTATATACAAGAAAATGTACTCGTTATAACTAACCAATAACTAACTAATAAATAATTACCTAACCTCGCAGATGCGCCCTCCTATTTACAACCAAAATGTTCGCTACCGAGTTATAAAAATATCATCAACTATCTAGCTGATGTCCGCGACTTTGTCCGCGTTTTAGTTTTTATAGAACCTGTGAGAATTCTTTCTTTCATTTTCTGGGATTTAGGTAAAGTTTAATGCTATGGATGAACATTTACAATTAAAACATAATGAATATATTATTTAAGAAACAAAATATAAAAAACATAGGAATCTGAAACAAAGTAACTAGGTAGGTAATGCTCAGAAATAAGCGGGGATAATCTTTTAAATCCTGTGTAGGTCTTTCTCTATTATAGGTCTTTATAAAAGACCGAAGCAACAGATTAACTTGATTTTAGTCAATCAATCATTTAGTCCTGTTGATGATTGTTCGTGATTAAAGGACAAACAAACACACTTTCTCATTATGCCGCCAATCACGATGTAAATATATTTTGTAAAAAACGTAGAGCAAAATGACTGTTTTCCTAATTATCTAAGTATACGGACTTTATCGCAGTATAATTGAACTCATTTAGATAAACTCAACTTATTTAATTGTTAACAACATGACATTCAAACAGCGAAAACCTCAATTAAATCAAACTCAATGAAATCGTGTCAGTAGTTTATCTTGGAAGCACGAGTAAATAAACAAAATGGACAACAATATTTCGTAGCTTGCCTCAAACATAATTTCATTTACTATGTACCCAACTATGCATTAATTACAATGCAAACTAAAAACTCTTAAAAAACTTCTCAATTATCAATTTCTCCTTTAGAGATAGGCAGGTACAATTTTTTTGATGAACAGAATAGTTACGTAAGTACGAGTATAAACATCTAGTCCCAAAGAAATCTTAGAACTGTCTCTTGGACTATTTTTATAGTTCGGAACAGGAATCTTCCGATGTGAACCACAGGTTATTATTTTACTAGCAGTCAGTGAGACGAATACTTATTAGATTAAACAGCTACATATTTAGAATAACTTCGTCTAAGGAAATGTTGCCTACCTGTATGTATGTTACCTTTTCACACCTAAATCTCTGCACAGTAGGGCTAACATGCGCGCCACGAGAAAATTTTGTCTACACTTTACTCATGAATCTCTGTAGAGATTCACATAGAGACTACGAGTAAACGTGTAGACAAACCTTTCTCGTGGCGCGCATGTTAGCCCTACAGATTTCGACAAAATATGGCAAGGAGA
The DNA here is from genome assembly GCA_038048805.1 of Hipparchia sbordonii. Taxonomy (NCBI): domain Eukaryota; kingdom Metazoa; phylum Arthropoda; class Insecta; order Lepidoptera; family Nymphalidae; genus Hipparchia; species Hipparchia sbordonii. The sequence goes on from CM076110.1 coordinate 9,823,654, forward strand.
TTTGAATCCTGGGGACAGGACGAAAAGTGTATAAGTTCCCATGGGATTTCTAAAAAAAGTAAATCTAAGTGGACGAAGTCGCGAACATAAGCTTGTTTCTAATAATTAAAAATTTAGTTTTACTGACCGCTAAAAATAAAAATCCTAGGTATACTAACGATGATAAGTGGATTTGTAAACACCCTAATCCGTACAACACTCGATCAGACAATATAAAGGACATTGCTCTTACAATTTCGGTTATGCTAACACAACGAAGATAGTGCGGCGATATCGTCGGTGACGCATTCATTAGCAGTTAAATATGGTCGAGAGGCGAGACTTTAGAAAATAGAAACAATACCGAGAAAGTGCAAGCGGACTTACTTCGAACTATGATTTATATATTGCAGCTTTTCCTAACCATTTGCTGAACTCGTTCGTTTCACGTTCTTTATTTCTGCGTGGGTTAAAATGGCAGGGTAGGATGTTCTGTTACTCCGTCCAGTAGAAATATAATTAATTTACTCGTGATATCTTACGAGATTCACTAGTAAACGGGTGAACAAAATTATCTTCTGCAGCCCTAGGTTTGCCTACTGAATGGTAGAGGGACTACACGTGTTATCAGTTGTAACTTACAACTTGTAAGTTAATTAAGTGATCAAAATCGGGATCTCGTCGATCCCGATTTTGAGCACTTAATTAACAGAGACAGACAATTATTTTAATTTTTTTTTTACTAACCTAACGAAATTAAAAGAAAAAAAGCCGAAAACGCTATGGTTGGGCACTTAGTTCGCAGAAACGATAGGATTTTTTTATCATGGGAAATCAAAGAGTAACTCTGATTTCTCAGGGTAAAAGTAAGATGTTGTCATCACCAAGGTTTTATCATCATGTGGTGCCATTTTCAAACTGAAGCTCGGCGATGAGTCGGAAAAAACGTGAGAGCGGTCATGTGCCAATTTCTTAATTTCAAGGTAGGTACTTCCACTCTCTTCAAGCGTCGAACCATTTTCTTCTCGATCGGCCTCGTGCGCTCCCGCGGAAGATTTCGCCCAGACGGAGTCATTGCTTCTAGTGTTTTAAGGTTTTGTAGAATGGTGATGTCAACCTTTAGTTTTTCTACGTCAAGAAACTCACATGAACCTAAGCTTAGTAACAGTACTCATAAATTCATAAACACCCACAATTGTGTACCAAAACTTTTAGCGTCTTAAACTAGTTTTACCGTTCTGCGACATTTAAATATGCTGATTTGCAGTTTCGTAAGATGGCAAAGATGTATTACCAAATAGGGAAGGCTATTGTCATCTACATTATCCACATAATAGAAATTTACCATTAGAATGCTAACCTTTGCATCTTTGTCTGTGTGCGTTCGAATCTAGTTCAATATTTGTAAAACAAAGTAGCTATTTACATAAGACCACAGATGTGAGGAAAAGGATGCGTCTACTTATATTTATTACGTAGGTGCAGAAGACGGTTCACGAACCGTAACCTTGTTTAAGGTCAGCAGATTTTCAATGGAGTCTCGGAGTCAACATGGAGTCTTATCTTAACCTCATGTTGAGACGAGAGAAATCGTTTCAGTATTCATATCTACCTACAATCTGCTATCATGATAACATATTTTTGATTGAAATTAAAGAATGTCATGAAATCCAAATAATATCATTTTTACATTAAACATTTTTCACTCTATTTCATGTTTGGATTATATTTTAGACCTTCAATCTATTGGATGAGATAGTCTTTTAATACTGGCCGTAATAAAAAACCCATGACGAAAGCAATTAAAGATGTACTACAATGATAAACACCATGCTAGAGATAAATTGCTTTAATAAATAATTCAGAACTGATAACGAGGTCAAATACATAATAATAAGAACAACAAATGTAATTTCTGTACGACTTTTTGAACTTTATATTTTCGTAAAATATTCTCTTATGCCCTGACTTACCTATGTCCTAATATGCAGAAGTCCTAAAAGTTTCGCCACATTTGGAGTGCAAGATCGTTGTATAGGGAAACGAATCTATCGTATAGTTGCATTTCTTTTCTCTTTTCGCAGTCCTTACTTGTCACTTCTTGTTGGTGAGTGGTGCATTACAATCGACACATATATTTCGTGTCACGCTTGCGTGCTAGATGGACGTGTTTTTCTTTGGTGCCATTAAAAACGCAACTCATAACGCATGGCGAGCTTGTTGTCACTCATTCATTTATTTCAGCCCATCACCGACTTGCTGGTAGGCATAAATCTCTTAGAATTAGAAGGGTTTAGGCCGTAGTCTACCACACTGGTCAAGTGCCGATTGGCAGACTTTTGACAACATTATGGAATATTCTCAGGCATTCAGATTTCTTCACGATGTTTTCTTTCACTGTTAAAGCAAGTGATGTTCAATAAAACGCACTCCGAAAAGTCCAAGATGCTGCCTGATCTAATCTAGAACCCGTCGAAAAGGAGGCTGTGTTAACAACTAGACTATAATTGCTGCTTTAATCGACCACAAAACAATATCTTCAACTTGGATTTCTTTGTGAACTTTGAAGTGGCTCCAAGGCGAATAGTTTTGAAGATTGAATAAGTGGAATTCAAGGGTAAACTTGCAATGAAGCAGTCATAATGGAATGAACTTCCAAAGAATTGTACCATATCCCATAAGTTCCATATCCCAATTTCCTCTAATTCGTATGAAAGGCGAAATGTTTCCAAAACAGAACCCTTTAGTACAACAACATTTTACAATTTCTGTTCGACTTTTTGAGGTTTTATATTTCTGTGGACTATCCTCCTGTGTCTCGATACACATCCGGAGGTCCTGAACGTTTTGCCACATTCGGAACAACTGAAAGGTCTTTCATCTGTATGGGATCTGTTATGGACTCTCAGTATGTCCAAAGAATTAAATCGTTTGCCACAAGTTTCGCACGCGTGCTTCCTCTCGTTCGCGTGGAACGCATAATGTTTCCGATATTGCGCCATAATGAAGAAGTTTTTCCCGCAAACCTCACAAGTTTTCTTTGGCGTCGTCGCATGCACGTTCTTGTGTAAGATCACGCCGCTTTTGAACTTGAACTTTTTCCCGCAAATATCGCACGAGTAGATCTTGTCTTTCGAGTGAGATTCCAAATGCGTGACCAGGTTCCTTGTATTTCTGCCGCAGATTTCGCATATTTTCCAATAGTCGTATCTAGTTTTACGGACTTTTTTCCTTTTAGAAATTTTCTTCATCTCCGTTTTGATTGCAGGTGCTTGTTTTTTTACCGATTTATTCATTCTACGAGGTTCAATTTGTCCGGTGTTTATGATACGCGTTTTAACTTCTGTAAGTTCTACGGGTTGGTCATCATAGTTCGTGTCAACTTCAAACTCTATTGCATCATGTCCGCTGTCTCTTTCATCGTTATCATCGTTGTGATGGTAGTCTGGGTGTGCTTCTATTTTAACTTGACTAGCTTGGTCCCTGAACATTTTGTCCATTTCTTGACATTTTCGCCTGAATTTGTACGCGTTCTCTAATTCTCGAAGGCAGTTTAGGCAAATTTGTGACGGCAGGGTGTCTGATTGATCCACCTATAGCAATAAATTGAACATTTTAAAACAAAAATTTTCATGGGACCATTTCGTAAACTTCCTGTCGATTAAAAAAAACTCACGCAAATCGGTTTAGTTTAGAAGTCTCGGCGAAATCGGTGGACATACATAACAAAAAAAGATACCGACTGAATTCAGAACCTCCTCCTTATTTGAAAGTTGGTTAAAATATAGTTCGATAGGTAATTAAAATATTGGATCTTAAAAAACTGTTGGAATTACCAAGAGAGATACTGTATGACGGCCTTTGCACCACAACGCCTTGACAATTTGTTGCCTAGTAGTATCCTCGTTATAAAGATATCTTATTTTCTTCGACTAGAAATTATAATGTTATGTGTGAACTACTGTTTCGAGTTGCACTTACCTCAATACCACATATGATCCTTAACTTATGCGCCAAATCGACCTCCGCCTCGTCTTTCTGGTCGTAAATACCGATACAGCCATCTTCATTGGAACAACACCGGCATACATTAGCGTCCATGACTTCAAACTTTGGTTTGACGAGTGTTAACCTCTGTTTCAAGTCAAATAACTTCATATCGTCTTCAAAGTCGTCATCTGTAAAAAAAAAAGAACAGTTTGAAGCAACTAACACATATAGTACGCAACAAGGCAGGACTATCAGCAGGAGACGAATCGCCATCTCGATAGCTTATCGTGTACGTTTACATTTTTTTTTAAATATAGAGAAGCGCTTGACTGCGATCTCACCTGATGGTAAGTAAAGATGCGGCCTAAGATGGTGCTCGCTTGCCTAGAAGATGCCTACTCACTCTAGATTTAAAGACACCCACATAAAAGTTAGAAAAACGGAAGCCGGTAGGGCATTTAAAATTTTTTGTGCGCGTTTTACACGCTCAGAAACATACTACCAACACCCAATGTGAAGAGTGGTCGGGTAGTATCATAAAAGAAATCACAATGGCGGATATAACAAAATTTAGCGATAAAAACAAATGAGACAGTGATTTTAAAAGAATATTTATCATGTTAATTGTAGCTATTATTTCTCCTTTTCCCCTCCGAATGAAGTATAATTAAAGCTTGTGTTAGGTGTGGGCATGACAATCGTGCAACGGGTCATGTATGAACCGTCTTTTGGGTTACAGTTCATACAATTTTTAATTTTTTATTGAAGTGTTAACCTACACTTAAAGGAAATAACCTAATAGATTTATAAATACATATCAAAAATTCCGAGGCCGGCGGGATTCGAACCCACGTCTCTCTGGGAATCGCACCCGAGTGTGTTAACCGCAACACCACGGCCGAACCACACGTCAGCCACGAAATTAGTGATATGTATCTACTTTTTCCAATCAGTTTTATAGCAACTGTTAGCGACATCTAGTAGCGACATGGAAAAAGTAGATACGGTAATAAAGTAAGTACTACAAACTACTACTAAAACCGGGGTATGGGTTGAATCTACACTGCCATACCCCTTCCGAGTTAGTCCGCTACCATCTTAGACTGCATCGTCACTTTTCATCAGGTGAGATTGCAGTCAAGGACTATCTTGCCATCTGTTACCGCGCGACGGTATCACATCACTATTTGTCTGCATTTGTGTGAAATGTCACATCACTATTCTACATTCTTATTCTATACTCTTTGGGAATAAAGGAGACGAATGGCGGCTTACTAAACGAGTTTTATTTTAAACTAATAAACTACTAAATTACTAATGTGAACAAATACAAAACCACAACGAAGAAAAACTCTTATGTTCATACGTGAACACCATCGAATAAAAAAGAAAAGAAAAGTAGTATAAAAACAACATTATCATTAACACTGGTTGGAACATAACGTACCGACCGCCGCGTCGTCGTACTCCTCCTGCTTCTGCTGCTTGATCTGGTGCAGCTCGTGCGTCTCCGTGTACTTGGCCATGGCGTCAAAGTACGGCCATTGCTCGTTCAGTAACCCTTTGTTGGCAAACTTTCTTTTCCACTGCAATAGACTTTACACTCAAATCATTTATTTCATACTACCAACAAATTCCTAAAAAGCCGGCAACGCATTGGTGGTGCCTCAGGTGCTACAAATGTTCATGGGCGACGGTAGTCACTTGACATCAGGTGACCCGCCTTCTCGTTTACTCGCTAAAAGTATTTTTTTTTAAATACTAGTTGGTGCCCGCGACTTCGTTCGCGTGGATTGAGGTTTTTGAATTCCCGCGGGAACTCTTATTTTCCAGGATAAAAGTGACCAGACTATAATCTAACTTTGTGCCAAATTACAGCCAAATCAGTTCAGTCTTTGAGGCGTGATTGAGTAACAAACATCCATCCATCCATTTATCCAAACTTTTAATTTTTTTTCCAAGCCTTCCTAGGCTATAATCGGCTTATAACTAATTGATGTCCACTTCATTCGCATAGATTAAGGTTTTCTGATTGATGTCCACTTCATTCGCATAGATTAAGGTTTTCTGATAGCCTATGTATTATTCTAGACTATAATCTATCTCTGTGCCAAATTCCAGCCAAATCGGTTCAGTGGTTGCGGCGTGAATGAGTAACAAACATCCATACATCCTACTAGTAGGAGTAAGAAATAGGATATAAAGCTTACTTTAAAAGTTCTCAGTAAATGCAGCCAAATATCTTCAATATCCAATAAACTGTGGTCCACAGGAATGCCAACTGTTCTCAACCTTTTTTCAACCTCCCTGCGAGAAAATGTTCATTAAAAACTCTTTTTCAAATGAAAGATGTAAATACATATCACTAATTTCGGCTTGGACGGGCCCTTAAACTGTGGTCGTAGTGTAAAATGGGCAATTCACACAGGGCACAGTTCTCGAGAGATGTGGGTTCTATTCTATCACTACCGGTTTCGCAATTTTTGATATATACTAGCTTTAACCCGCGGCTTCGCTCACGTTAGGTTCGATTTTTTAACCCCCTATTTAACCCTCTTGGGGTTGAAATTTTCCAAAATCCTTTCTTAGCGGATGTCTACGTCCTAACAGCTACCTGTATGCCAAATTTCAGTTCGATTGGTCCAGTGGTTAGAGCTGTGCGTTGATAGATCAGTCAGTCAGTCAGTCAGTCACCTTTGTCTTTTATATATTTAGAAGAAGATTTAAAGAAATCGGAAATTTCCTTCAAGTTACTACTACATACTTTAATAAAAATAATACAAAAAAGTAGTAATATATTGTCAAAAGGTATAAATATAAACTAATATTATACATGAGAAAGTGTGTTTTGTCTATTATTCTGTCTGTTAGCTTACTCTTTCATAGCCATAAAGTTAAAACAATCTTAAGGAAAAAGATTAAATATCTTGTAAACGGTAAAACAGAAAAACAAATGTAAAATGGCCGAAGTCAAAGGTAACAACTAGTATAATATAGTACAAGTATTACCGCCACCCATGTTGTATGTATTTGTCGGAAAATTTGAATAAATGCTCCAAATCAGTTCTTGCGCTGATTAAATTCTGTATCCACTCCTCTTGCCCTGCGAAAAAATCAATATAATTGTCTAACTTTAATTCTTATTTGTTTAATTTTTATATTCTTAATGAGGCTATTTCGCTAGATTTTTTTGAGCTTAATACTAAGTAGGAACTTAGTGCTTGTTACTTACAAACAAACCTCAAACCAACAAACAAATACATTCGTACATTTGTAATACTAGCTGATGCCCGCAATTTCATTCGCGTAGATTGAGGTTTTTTTGGATTTCCGCGGGAACTCTGTTATTTTCTGAGATAGCCTATGCTATTCCAGTCTATAATCTATCTATGTGCCAAATTTCAGCCAAATCGGTTCAGGAGTTGAGGCGTGATTGAGTAACAAACATACATCCAAACTTTCGCAATTTATAATATAACATATAATATAATTATATAATAGACTAATAAAATTGGATAGGATTAGTAAGGATATAACATACAATACAAGACTCAACAATAACTTACAGCCAACCATAGGATTCAAACTCAAGCTTCCTTCGCCGAGGTACAGTTCTAGCAAGTTGTAGTATACCCAGGATTTGTTGTTCGTTGCTTTCGCTTTTTGGTATTCCTAAAATGTGTAATGAATTCATCGTAAAATATACTTCAAAATAATAAAAGCATACCTTGCTAAAATAAGCAACGAAAATATACTAGAACAAAAATAATATGGACTTTCCCTCACTCACAGAAGGTCAAAAAGATATCGCAATAACCCACGCGATATTATCGACAGTGAATAACGCAATTGTGGCCTGTGTTCTGTGTGTGCGTGTATTTGTGCGTTGGGGTGTGGCTGTGTGTATTTTTGAATGTATGTATAGAAATTGCGGGCATTATATTATGAGCGGTTCAGCGATTTTAAAACGGTAAATTAATAGTAGTTCGAATTTCAAACAAAAAGGGTAAGGTTATTTGTACGAGTATAAGCTTTAAAGAATAATAGGGATAGATACGATATTATACATACGCCGTACGTTGCAGCCCATTTTCTAGATAGCTCTCGCGAACTTAGCGTTTGCGGGAAACCATATTCCTCTATCATTATCTTTCGAAGGTTACTGCCAAAAACAACAAAATTTGTGAAATTATGGCCTCATCAAGAACTTTGTTAGTTACAATGTGACCATCGCAATCACTAAAACACGTTTTATAATAGAATTACTTGTCTGTCAAAAAAAAAATACAAACGCACGTCCCAATTCCCAGATTGCTCCCGCCGGGAATTGAACCCGAGACCTCTCGGTTATAAGACCACAGCGCTCATCACTGCGCCAGGGAAGTCGTCAAAAGTTATATATTTACATAAGAATTATACTAATTATTATTAACATGAGAAACTCACTTCCACGCCCATTTCCTGTCTCTAAATAGCCAGTCGTGCTGCAATCGGATCTGTATAAAAGATTCTGTTATATCTTTCGACCCTGAAAAAAGCATCGCATCATTTACATCAGGTTGATGTTAATAAATAATTTGGTAGCTTGAGAGAACTTTTTTTTCATCCACAAAATTGGACAAACTAAAAGTGAAAGAAAAAGTAACAAAATTTTTAATTGAAGTGTCTTTTTAAAAAAACTGTTATAGCCTAGTGGTTGAAGTCATCAGCCTCCTTTTCGGAAAGTACAGGGTTCGATACTAGGCTGACTTTCCGGCAGCTATGTGCGTGTTAAGCTATATTAAATATTAGCTTGCTTTAAGAGTGAAACAAAACATCGTGACAAAATCTGCATGCCTGTTCGTCCATCCTGTCTGTCTGTCAGTGCGCTGTATCTCATGAACCTTAATACGTAAATACTTGAAATATTCACATACACGGTGAAATTTCATTGGTTGTACTCCCTGAAAGAGGTGAATGTGCTCATGAAACTGAACAACTTTCCCCAAGGAACATAGGTCGAAATGTGAAAAAAAAATTTGGAACTCCCATAGTAAATCAATCAGCTGATCGACAATTTTGTATGGAGGGTCCAATTTTTTTTTCATATTTCGACCTATGTTCCCTGGGGAAAGTTGTTCAGTTTCATGAGCACATTCACCGCCTTCAGGGAGTACAACCAATAAAATTTCAACATGTATTGTGTATGTTTATTGCCGCTATAACAACAAATAACAAAAATAAGATAATAAATAAAGAGGGGTCCCCAAACTAAAACCCTAATTGTTTCGGCTTTTTGCTCGATTTAACAATGGCTGCTTCAATGAGGTCTCAATAGCCCAACGGTTAAAGGTGCGAACTGAAAACTGAAAGGTCGCACGTTCAAAACCCACCCTTTGCAGTATTGTCGTACCCACTCCTAGCACAAGTTTTCCGCTTATTTCCGCTTATTTGGATGGGATAGGAAGATATTAGTTAACCTCAGCTTGGCTAATATTCTTTTAAAAAAAAAAAATGTTACAAAATCCTTCGGTTTTAAGAGAATGGTACAGCTGGAGTGGCACAGAACTAACGTGTGCGAAATGAACTTAGCTTCGACAATACTCACACTGAAAGTCCTCTTCGATGTCCTGTTTGAAGGTCCCCCTGGGCACGTGCTTCTTCCTCAGCTCGACACTCGCGAAGCTGGCGGCAGGCATGGACTCCAGGCGGGCCAGGTACTCCGCCTCGAACCGCTGGTAGTAGTCCAGCAGGACGGAATACAGCGGCCAGTCCTCGGGGCTCAAGCTCCTTTTCAGCATTAGACGATGTTTTCTCTAACAAGATTTACAATATTTCATCATCAAAGAAAATTATAACAAAAAACTTAATAACAAAATCAAATCTAATTTTAAGGCAGGCTTATAATAAGATTTCATTAGTTTCCATTAGCAGGATGTGAAATATACCATAATATAAGCCAATTAAGCTAATAAACCATCTTAGACTGTCTGCCCGTTGTGACATGCGTTGGATTGTGTGGACCTTGGTATGCATTTTTGAAGCTTCATTGTGGAAGCACTGTATGTATGTGTATACATAGCATAGTTTTGTTACCTATTGTAAAAATTTTTATTTTTTTTGAAAAGAGCAACTGCTGAATTTCTTACCTGCTCTTCTCAGCAGAATCTGCATTCCGAACCGATGGTATTTTATGACGTGTCATAAGAGCTACAAGTTGGCCTACATGAAATAAATGGATTTTGAATTTGAATTTGAAAAAGAAAATCGTCATTTTTGAGTTTCGATGATTTAAGTAGGGGCAGTCGAAATATCATGACTTAGGTTCCACTTACATTGAAAGTAACTTTGATGTAATGCCACAGCCCCTTTAGGTCTTGAATACAGCAGTCTAGCGGCAAGTCCTGACATCTCAATGCTCTCTCCACAGTTCTCCACATGTTATGAAAGTCGAGTTTTACTTCTTTCGCCTCTGATATACATATTATTAGTTTTAATCTCCACTCGTCATTCCCTTGAAAAAAACAAGGTAAAAATGTAGACTGAAAAATGAAAGGTTGAAGGTTTGATTCCACCTGTTGCGCTATTGCTATACCTATATTACTACTGGGGGTGATTTTTTTTTAATATTTTCAGCGAGCAAACGAGCAGGCGGGTCACCTGATGTTAAGTGATTACCATCGCCCATGAGCATTTGTAGCACCTGAGGCACCACCACTATGTTGCCAGTTTTTCAGGAATTTGTTGGTCTGCCCCTTGAATGACTCCATGTTGTAATTTAGTGGGACTTTGTGTGTAAATCAAAATCACACGATAAAGATGTCAACACTATCATCTAATAACTCACAAACTAATCTAGCATATGTTGTGTCTAGTTCAATAATAGTACTAGAAAGTTTGTGAGGATATTCGTTACTCTTTCACACAAAAACTACTAGACAGATTATGATGAAACTTCACAATGTAATAGATTATCCATCAGAATAGCACATAGGTTATGTTTTATTGGAAAATTACAGAATTCCAGCAGGAATCAAAAACACTCAAACTGTGCAGACAAAGTCATGGGCATCTAATAGATGAAATTGTTGAACAAATCCTCCAAAAATGTTTTTTTTTTTAATCTCAAACAAACTACAGACACAGTTATTAGTTTTCATATATTGTATTCAATTCGTTCAAACTTTAGTAAACTCCTCTTATGTTAATGTAAGTAAAAAAAATGACTTACATGATTCATATTTATCTAAAACCTTTTTTCCAAAATGTTTATCAAACATTCTATAATATTTCCAATCTTTATTTTTAGTCCTTTTGGCTATTCTGTATGACTGAAAAAAAAACTTTAAGTGAAAATATGATGTAGGTACCTAGAGGGAGTTGAGAGTTATTATTTATTATTATTTTATGCATTTTATTTATAATAAACACCATTAAACATGTCCATTAAAAACTAGTTAATAAGTAAAATAATTTTAAACAACAAACTTACATCATATGTATAAGACCACTTCTTTCTAATATGATTAATTGTCATTTCCTCTGGAAACCCATTCTCCAGGAGAATTTTACGAAATTCCCTAAAATTGAAAAAATATACATATACGTATATACAATGCTTTATTATATAATAAATAATAAGGATATTCACTTTTGTTGAATAGTTTACAATGAAAATGCATTTATTACTATAAATAAAGGTAATAAATAACTAAAGTTGAAGTTTATAGAAATGTACATATTAAGGGTTCCTGGAAAGAATATAAAACATTATTGCTCAGATGCTACCATTTATGATTTGAACTTGTTTTTTAGTTTCCTTGATGTATCTATGGCATCTAGATATGTCCTCCTTCATGTGTTTAAGACAGGCTTAAAATAAGATTTGATTTGTTTTCATTAGCAGGATGAAAAATATAGCATAATAGAAGCCAATTAAGCCAATAAGAAAAATCGATATTTTTGAGTTAATCAATATTGTTGATTTACATACGGGCTGTTGAATTGTCTGTCTACAATAGCATAAATTAACCAGGCTAAAACTATGAATAGCTACTGATTAAGAACAGCAACTGCAGTCTGACATGGTAAAGTAGTTAAGATAGTAGGTAATTCAGTTTTATACTTTTATGTATTTAATTTCAAGGTTTAGGTTAACATTTATTATAGATATGATTGGGGCCAAAGGCTTAATAAATACACTGCCACCTAAGCTTCAAGATCTATGGTTTCGTAAGTGATGTGTGCATATTTATTATACTTTAATTAATTTTATGTTAATTTGGTAAAGATTTATTATTACTCACATCCAAGGCTGTTTCTTTTGTTTGAACAGCCACTCATGTTCAAAACGTAATTCGAAAAATCGCTGCGTTATATCTGGTGTCCCTTTAATTAACAATAGAACAAAATATGAGTATGTATTACAGCAAGCAATCGCATTCAATAATTTAAATTCACAAAAACTCTCTTACATATAAAATTCTTTTCTTCCATTTTTAGAAATATTTCACTTCCAATAATTACAGAGACATCTTCTTCGCTTATTATGTTTTAAAATAAATACAATATTGATCGTAAGCACTTCATTTTTAAAAATAAAAAAAATAATTCAAAAAATTATTTACAAATGTTGTAGTCTATCAAATTCAGAAATGTCAAAAAATATGTCAAAAAAAAAGTAAAACCATTTCGAAAGTCGAAACACTGATCCACAGATTACCATAGATCCTACACTGATCTCTATAATTAATTTATGATTATCACTAGATTTGCTGTCCCTGTACAATAGACAGCTTAAATTATGGATCAATTTGACATATGAGTGCCTCTGGAACTAATAATAGGTATTACAAATGGTGCACCGATCTTTACAGGTAACTCGGTGCACAGATTAGTTCCAGAGACACTCGTATAGCTGCTTAGTGCTTGTAGCGCCATAATGGCTTCAATCAAAATACCTACCAAAATGGCGTCATTTGTAGGACAGCAAGTCCAGTATTGATCATAGATTAAATATAGAGGTCAGTGTGTTGATGTCACATGTGGTTCCTTTACAAAATACACAAAATTGAAATTATCGGCAAGATCGGCTGTGTTTAAACAACCATCAATAAGTGTAATTTTAATGGTAAACAATAAAAAATAAATAATGCATAGACTCCTGTCTGCGAAGAACTTGTGCCAAAATAATTTCCACAGTATAACATTGCCATCGACTAGTTTGTATAAAAGTGTATCGCTCACACAAATAAAATGTTCTTTTTGCCGGAAAGTCCTTTTAACTTCTCACTGTTCAGGTGCGTAACTTATTAGAAGCACTATACTATTTAATAATATCAATAAAGTTAATTTCACATGTCTGTTTATATACATACATAACCTGTAAAATGTTTTAATTATATAACATTCTAGAGAACCTCTTCCACGCGAGGCATCAGTCTACAAGATCGGCGAATGCTTTACGATCTGTAAAGAAGAAAACTAAACATAAAGGATACAAAAAGTATGGTGAACTTTTACAAGGTAAGAGTAGAGAAAAGTGTAAACAAGCAATGTTTGTCATATTTATTTGACATGTGAGGAACTTTTAAAAACATTAAAACTATGTATAAGGAATTGGCAGAGAATGCACTCAAATCATGCCCCAACCATGTTAGCCTTACACCACAGTTTGACTGTTCCTCTGTGCCAAAATAATGGATAACTATGTAATTATTTGGAACCAGTTTAAATTAGCTATTGATCTTGAAAAAAATTCACACCTTTAAACTTTATTTACAGTAAATGAAAGTAGCATGACAGAAATGAAGGTGTCTATAAGCAAGCTGAATGCATCTCACCTCTCTAAACTAGCCTCAAGTCCTGTTTCCTTGGGACAACTACATCAGTTGACAACAAAACCACCAAAAGACATCCAAGTTGATAAAGAGCTCCTTCAGACTGTCAGAGAAAAGATTTTGAAGAAGCCAAAGTCTGACATTAAATTAGAAGATGATAAATGTGCACTTATATTCACTAGTCATAAAATAACCACTTTAGAAGAGAGGTTTAAAACTAAACAGTACATAGACATGGTAAAAGAGAGCTATTATAACTTTAGGAAAGCTACCATATATGATCAAAGGCTGCAAGACCTTAGATATGCTATAAATGAAGGATTGAACCAGGAGTTTGATTTTGAATCAGAGTCTCCAATGGTGAATGTTGATCCAAAGTCAATACCAAAAAGTCCACATGCAGTATTCAGAGAGTTGTTTATTGATAACCAGTTAGATAGCTATGACCAGGAATTGATGACTCGTCTCACAAACTTGCAGTAAGTTTATACCTTTTTCACCTGACTATAGCATAGCCAAAAGGAAGGGTTATGATTTTAGAATCGTATAAACTTAATTCAAATAAACTTTTACAAAATACTTTCAAATAGTCAAATGACCACTACCACTGGTTCAGAATGCCATTCCAACCAAGAAGAACCAGCTAGAAACTCTGTGGTTGCTCTTAAAAAAAAAATTGTAATAATAATACACAACAGACAGTATTTCATTGGAATTAAGATCAATTTTCAGCCCAGAACCACAGACAAATAAATGACAAGTCTTGAAAAGTGTGATGATTCATTGCATTGCTAACTGTATTATCTTGGTCATAAAGTGAAAAATTGCATTCCACAATTTAAAGCATTCAAAAAAAAAGTATTAGACTTTCTTTAAACGCATTAGTATTGTATGTATTTGTAATGTTTCAGAGTGCAAGGTTTATCCCACCCTGCCCTTGATGAAATCTGTGATGATCCAGCACACACAGAAATAGGAGATATAAAAGAAGACTTTAGTGATGAAATTGCCCATGTCAAGAGTTTAAATGTAAAGAAAACGTAAGTGTATTTGATAACAGATTTAGTTATTCTTTAATCTTTTCATGTTAAAATAACATAATAAGAATAAACTAACACAAACAATAACAATCCAAAGGGCAGTCTTATCGCTTTTTTTTTTATAACAGAATATTAGCCAAGCTGAACTTGACTATATTCTCCTCTCCCCTCCAAATAAGCGAAAAGCTTGAGCTAGGAGTGGGTATGACAATAGTGCATCGGGTGGGGTTCTAACCAGTGACCTTTCAGTTTTCAGTCTGTTGGGCTATTGAAGCTTATATTATAATGATAACTTTAATATTAATCCCTTTAAAAAAGCTTTGATTCTCAAATTGGTATAGTTATATATTATAGGTAGTTGATTTTGGATATAGCTTATTGTAATATTTTGTGTGTACTGATGGGGCTGACATAAAGGTCACCTTTAAAAGTCCCATATAAAATAATGAGAAAAAAAAGCTTTGATGTATTGTTTACACAGCCGACAAGCAATAAAGCAGAAAAAGAAGAAGATGCGTGAAAAGCGTCGTGCGGCCAAAGAGGCCAATATGAAACAGGATTTGCGCGAAATGGAGCGCCGCGGCAAAGAGGAATCTCTCCAGAAGCTGCTCACTTCGCATCTACAACTACTTTGCTCACTTGATATGATAATGGAGGTAATCTTTAGCATACCTAAACTTACATACATTGAACCACAAATCAAGCCTAAAATCTATAATGTAATAATGAAATGGGTCAATATAGATTTGACCTATATTTACCAACTTACAGCTCAAAACTGCAGGTCTGTTTTACAGCCTTATTTTTTAAAAGCACAGATTAAAAAATCAAGTTGCAACAAAGCAATGGATGCCCTTGTTCAGTAATTCTATTTTACAATTTTACAGCTAAGTAATAAGGGCTAAATTACAGACTAAGACTTTTCAATGTTAAAAGGTTCTAAAACTGTTTCAGGGGCGGCAAGTATTACAGTATTATCGGCAAAGAAGCGCCAGGGCTCCAGAACACCCCAAAGTCACCTGTGTCAAAGTTTACAACACACTTTTACATGGATTTGCTTCATTGGTGAGTACTTATTTACTACATTCTTAAAAAGTTCAATGGTTGGACTGGTTGGAATAAGCCAAAACCTGACTTGACTGTTTTGTATTTTAAGCTTCATTGTAAGAATAATATAAACTTAAAAATTCTTTTTACAAAACCAACTTCAAACACCACTACAAAGTATATCAATTGTGCCTATAAAATTTGAAGAGTCCCTCAATTTCTCCAAGATCCCATCATCAGATCTTGAGCTGATGACAATAGGATCACTGACCTGGGAAGTATACCCTTTCAAACAAAAAAAACTTTCCAAATTGATCCAGCTGTCTTCGAGTAATCGGGGAACATTTATATTAAAAAAAAAGATTCTCATGAATTGAGAACCTCCTCCTCTTTTGGATGTCGGTTAAAAAGGATGTTTGATTAGGCAAATTTATTTCAACCAATTAAACTTACTACATTGCAATAAAAAGATGCACACACTTTCTAGGGAATGACCATGTGAAATGGAATCCAATATATATAATTTTTTACAGGGTCAACTAGAAAATGTGAAAGAATTACTATTGTTCATGTCGGAGGACCAAGTTGAGCCCAATGCTCAAACATTTGCCGCAATATTCGAGTGTGTGGAGAGAAGCAACTTGCTAAATAAGGAATTACAATTAGATTATTACCACAGACAAATGCAGGAGAAGGTAATCTTGTCATTAACCTGTGTTTTTGTATTATCATCAAACAAACAGGGTTATAGGCCATTCAAAATTCCGATGCCGTTGGGATTCGAACCTACATCTCTCGGGAATCGCGCCCTGAGTGTGTTAACCGTTACACTATGGTCAAATTGAACCACACTTCAGCTACGAAATTAGTGATATGTATCTACTTTTTCAATCAGTTTTATAGGAACTATGCTGGCCCAATGCGAATATATGATAGCTATTCAATATATTGAGTAAGAAAAGAAAAGCAATATTGAATATTATGTATTAATAGGGGATACTAATACTTTTACTAAAAGAAAAGGACAAATAAAATAACAAAATAAAGGGGTAATGTGAATGACTTGACAGCACAGCTAACACTATAAAAAACTACCGTCCTCTAATAGTATACTTAATGAATATGTATTAGAAAACTACTAATCAACGCTTAACTACCAAGAACTCAAAATGTCAAAAGTTTACAAGACACAAAAAAACATTATGTATTTTTTTGTTTGAGTGCAGATATGATTAAATATAAAATATAGTTCGTTTTAAATATTTACAATAGGTCTTATGTTTACGTGCATGCGTGCGTGTTTGCGTGTGCGATTGAAGGCTTGCGTACTAACTAAAACCAAACATTTTGTTTTAGGGTTTAACACTAAACGACTTGCTTGACAAGACAAAGTTCCTCCAAAACCAACGTGAAGTAGTTTTAAAAGCGGTGCGTCGTTTAGACCCGTATTTTGAGCCTGAGTATACCCCACCCGTACTAGACTACGACTGTCCCTTGCTTCAGAAGATAAAACTAGAGAATGTCGATAATAGAAAGGGGCTAATGACGTCACCGGCGAATGGTTTGTTGAGTTTGGAAGATTTGAGGGTTAAGGGTAAAGAACAGTTGGCAATGGAGATAAGTGGAGAGATTGAAGTGCAGAACATCGCAGTTAAGGCTGAGACGACCAAGGATGTGGAGCTATATGTAAGTGGCACCTTATTTACAACTTTAGTATTAACAATCATTTTATCGCAGTATGACGTGAGTACTTAAAGCCTGATCGCGAAATCAAAAATTAAAAGAAATTGGGTTTAATTTGTTTTATATATCCGGCGCATCAAATAACCTAGTATAAAGTATCCCTCCTTTCTCGAACCTGCAACATTTTTTAAAATGCCTCTTACACTGATATTTCGTGCCCTTCTACCATTTGGCAATCCCACTCTTTTCTTACCTTTAATTTCTTGAGAAGGCACAGTCAGTGTGATGTGATAGCAATTTTGTCGTAGATATTAAAGCTGCCGAGATGCAGAAGTAGGTCTAAATAATAAGCCTCAATAGTCTATTTTATAGCTGTATATATAGCCCAGCATTTTTGTCATAGAACTTAAAGCTGCAGAGATGCAGAAGTATGTCTAAATAATAAGCCTCAATAGCCTATTATATAGCTGTATATACAGCCCAATAGGTTATAGTAAAAAAAATTCAACACTTCCTTATTGTTCCAGAGAGAAAAATACAACGCTCTCGAGAAGGAATGGCGTGACGTCATTCAGGCGGCGTTCACACGCAACATGAGCACGCTCAAGTCGCGCAGCAACGCTTCGCACTCCGCCATTACGCTCTACCCTTATCTCAAAGTTCTAGAAGTAAGCAAATTAATCTTTTTTTTTTATTCTATTACAAGATAGCCCTTGACTGCGACCCTGATGATCCTGATCCACCTGATGGTAAGTGACGATGCAGTCTAAGATGGTAGCAGGCTAACTTGGAAGGGGTATAGCAGTGTAAATTCAACCCATACCCCTAATCGGTTTCTACACGCCATCGTGGTGGAACGCTAAATCGATTGGCGGCACGTTTTTGACGGTAGGGTGGTAACTAGCCACGGCCAAAGCCTCCACCAGACAACCAGCATCTTTATCATAATTTCTACTTCTGTTTTTGTTTTTTAATTAATTTTTGTAATTTGTTCTGCGTCTGATCTCTGTCCGGTATTCAGAGGAAAATTCGCAGTGAAAAAGCTCTTTAATACTGTTGTTTCAGGTTGATCAGTTTGTGGAGCTGATAATGAGCGAAATCAGCAAGCTGGTGGACGGCAGCGAAACATACAGCCCAACACTGAAACTGTTGCAGAGGGACTTGGGAACACAAGTGTATAACAAGTATGTGCTTTCGTTAGCTTTAAGCTTGATGTAGGCGTGTTCTATGGCCAGGGTGCATGGGTTTAGTTCTTGTTCATACTAACTCGCGAATGCGTTGACGGGCGCGAGATATCAAACGTGAGAAGTAGTATTCACATACAAATAGCGTGCGGTTCTATACAAAAATTGCCGCCCCCCCCCTCCCCCCGCCGCGCCCCCTACCGCGCCCCCCACCGCGCCCCCCACCGCGCCCCCCACCGCGCCCCCCACCGCGCCCCCCACCGCGCCCGCACGTGAATAAGCGGATTTTTTATCGCATTTGTTTTTGTAAAAGAAGATTATCCACGTTGAACTTAACTAAAATTCCCCTCTCCCCTCCAAATAAGTATAGAGCTTACGTTAGGAGTGGGCACGACAAACAAAGTGGGCATTCTTATTTTTGTTTATTATTTATTTATTAATACTTGAAGCGCGGTTCCTGGTTTCGTTTTCAACCATATATCGAAGCGAATAAAGATGGATTTACAAAGTAATGATTTAAAAAACTGCACCTTAGCACTACTCTAAAACTAATAAATAAATAAATACTCAACTCTGCAGAACACCCTGACGCTAATACTTTTAATTATTTCAGATATCAAATAGAACAATATAGACGTAACGGCGTTTTAGAAAAGATTGAACAAATATATGAGAAATACTGCAAATGGTACCTCGAAAGGCATCCGTTAGACGATACAAATAGGCCGTACAATGGCAGACAAGCGTGGCAGTTACTGGTGCACCAGAATAGAGAAGGAGCCAGTTTGGTGAGTACATATAATCCTGTGGCTAGGACCTCAGCGATACTCGTACAAAACTCACGTTCATCCGAAGCCCTGTTATGGCGTGAGTGAAGGAGAAAATAACAAACAATCACACTTTCTCAAAAAAAAAAAAAAAAAACACATTTATGAAATATGTATCCCGCGGGATTTCTTCTTCGATTTTCCAGGATAAAAATAGTCACCAGGTCCTCAAGTATACCCATGCAAAAAATCTCGTCGATCCGTAGCTCTGTTGCAGCGTGATTGAAGGACAAATCAACAAACAAACACACCTTCGCATTTATAATATTAGTAAGGATCATTGAAGTTGTTTTATGGTGATGTAATCGTAACAATAACTTGTTTCAGAATGTAGAAGAAGCTCCTTGGCCGGTGGAAATTCGACAGAACATTGGGAAGTTCCTCTACAACATAATTATAAATGACGTGAAGATCGACGTCAACATGTTTAAGCAGAAAGCGAAAGTGTGAGTTTCTTGTTTCTTATTCCCATAACTTCCTATTTGGAGTGTATAGATTCTAATCCCAGATTTGGCAGACTTCATACACTTTTGAGAACATTATGGAGAACTCTAAAGCGTGCATTGAATTATGTGATATTTAATCGCTTAAAATATTATTAACAGTATTTAGGTATAATCATAGAAAATCCATATATTTGCCACTTTCACGCAAAACGGGCGATTAACGTCTACTTGCGTGATTCATGAGACAGTAATAACTATCCTGTGTAACATGATTCTATTGTATTCTGTTCTACACTGTTTCCACTTTATTTGTGTCTCAGTCATGTCTTAAAATGAATATTTCAATATAAGTATTCAATTCGCTGCCTTAACATGGGTAGCCTAAGTATGTCATGCTCTTAGCAGAATCTGCATTCCGAACCGGTGGTAGATTTATGACGTCATAAGAGCTACAAATTGGCCTATATGAAATAAATAAATTTTGATTTTGATTTTGAAAATTCCTAGGAGTGTCAAGATCTCTTGTCACTTTAGCTTATAATCCCATTTTTTTTTTTTTTTTATATGTATTTATAAATCTATTAGTATAATCCCATTGTCCACATGCAGGAAGAAACTTCCCGCAGTGTACAAGGTGCACCGTCCGTGGGGCAGGCTGGTGCGGCTGGAGCTCAAGCCGCACCCGGCGCTCAGCCGCCTGTGGGCGGCGGCCGCGCGCCCACAACTCAAGATGCGCGCGGCCCTGGCGCCCACGCGCGGCCCGCCCGCGCCCTGGATCGCGCCCACGGCCAACGGCGCCTATCTGCTCACCGCTACACCGTTGGTCAGGTACAATACCCATAGATACCAGAACTGCAAGAAAGTGCTGCTGTTCCTGGTGGAAAGTGATGATGTGGTCTAAGGTTTAACGCGTTTGCTTCGAAGATGCCTATTCACTCTTGTTTTAAAGATACCCAACGAGCATCGTACAAATCTGCACCGCTACGTGGTCAAAATTCCACGATCTCGCACCAAGCGCTTTGCTTCCTCGTTCCTAATACTCACGGCAGAAATTTGGAATGCCCTTCCAGCTTCCGTTTTTCCAACTAACTATAATGTGGGTGTCTGTAAAGAGTGAATAGGCGAATAAGGCGCGTACCATGTTAGGCTGCATCTTCACTTATCATCAGATGAGATCACAGTCAAGCGCTAGTCTATATATTAAAAAAAAGAAAGATTTCTCTAACTTTGAACTTATTTTCAGATATTACTAATTTAAGAAGCTACCATTATTTTAGCTTTTAAACTGTAAAACCTCAATCCACGCGAACGCAGTCGCGGGCATCAACTAGTATGACAATAAACTTGTGTCAACTATTTTGTTCCCCCCCAGAATGCCATATTACGTAATGGCTCAAACCAAGAGGCTCGAGGATGCTCCGCCGGCCAAGCTGTACCCAGTGCTGGACAGCCTCAACCAGCTCGGCGAAGTGCCGTGGGTGATCAACCAGCCCGTACTGGATCTGCAGTTGAAAATATTCAGGTATTTCAACGATCTCCTTGGCGCAGTCAAGCTTGACCCCAAATAAATTTCATCCAATAAGTGGATCCACAAAATAATATAGGCCATAGCACTCGCAATTAATGAAATACTAACTTACCTACATTTTTATACAAAATTACTAATACGTGGCGGTGCAAAAACAAGACCTGTGGATTATCATCCATGTGTCCATGTAAGTGACCTTTGTTCAGTAGTCTATCGGTTGATAAAAAAAATCTGCTCCAGGTAATGATTGTCATTCAAGATAACATTAATCGTTGACTGTGGAGGGAAAACAATATACCCGAATCTAAGTAAAGAATTTATTATGAAAGTACCTTTTAATAGTTTTTAAAATTACAATAAAAGGAACTTGAACAAAATGGACGACACGAAAAGTTACCGTGTTGTGCATCGAGCGAGAGAGGCGCCATAGACGGCAACTCAAGGACTTGCATTTTATTCTTAAAAGTGTTGAGCCTAATTAGGCAAAGGCATATCAACATTCTGCCAACACGATTTGAAGGTCCGGCGGTGACAAGAAGTTGGATATCCCGCCGCCCTCGTCGTCCCTGGACTCGTCCCAGTGGGTGACGGGCGACGCCAGCCCGGCCGGTGCGCTGCGGCGCCGCGTCGCCCTGAACCGCGCGCGCGCTGAGATGCACTCGCTCTGGTGCGATGCGCTTTATAAGCTGTCTCTGGCCAACCACTACAGGTGAGCCACTCTAATATAACTATTAATTTTAATATGGACAACCAACAGGTTACAATAAATTAAAAGGAGGTGGGTTGATAAGGCCGAAAATCCGCCCCTCATACACTCGAAAAAAAAAGTTCCAGATTTCGACAAATTGTAAATGTATTTATATACTTGAAGATATAAACTTTATTTTAATATAAAGTTTAGGTGATAAAAAAAATAGTAAGTTACAGAAAATATTACCCAAAAAGAGAGTGTTCCTTTTAGTTTTCTTACATTTTCATACATTTTAGTCGTTTTTTAAGCTTTGATTTAATATTTTAGAATGAAGCGCTCCATGAACCATAGTAAACGTAACTGATAATGATGCTCCTTTTTATAAACTTTTATATGAGTATTAATTTATTATTTTGGTTCCGTGAACGCTTCATTCTAAAATATTAAATCAAAGCTTAAAAGACGACTAAAATGTATGAAAAAGCCGAAACACTCTCTTTTTGGGTAATATTTTCTACGACTCGGCTGACTTCGAATCCCTGCAACCATAGTCAACAGTAATTAATACATATCGCTCATTTTGCGACAAGGGTGACAAAATCCAAAATTCACCAATTTTAGTGTCGAAAATTTATACTTTTTGCTATAAAAACAACATTACGCTAAGCACAAAAAAAATAAGAGCGAGAGAGATTGTGACTTAATGCACTGTCGCTTTGTTGGCCGCTGTATTGTTTCCAGACAGTGGCATCCACAAAACATTACTCTCTAACGAGAGAATTCTCTCATCGTCGATTTTGAATTATGTCACCCTTGTCGCAAATGAGCGATATATAAACTATTATTTCTTGCCTAGGGACTGTATATTCTGGCTACCTCATAACATGGATTTCCGCGGGCGCGTGTACGGCGTGGGCCCGCACGTGTCGGTGCTGGGCGCGGACGCGGCGCGCGCTCTGCTGCGGCTCGCGCAGCAGCGGCCGCTGGGGCCCAGGGGCCTGAGCTGGCTCAAACTCCACGCCATCAACCTCACGGGCACCAAGAAGAGGAATACCATTGCTGAGAGGTGAGCACATGACGATATCTCATAGCAAAGCGGCACAACAACAGGATTACTATTAGAGCATACCCATCTCTAAGAGAAATCGCCAAAAATATTTTTAAGTTACTAACCAACTAACTATAATGCGGGTGTCTTTAAATCAAGAGTGAATAGGCATTTTCTAGGCAAGCGCGCACCATCTTAGGCTGCATCTTTACTTACCATCAGGTGAAATCACAGTTAATATGTATCCTCCCTTAAAAATTGTGTCTCTATGATGGAATACATAAACCATTTCACACACATTTCTATAAGTTCATGATTATTGAGTATGAATAAGAGAAAAGAAAACTGTCTACGGTATATAAACAAGTATCGTTTAAAAGCTGATAATTCATTGTCAGTTTTTCTCTAATAGGATGCTTATGTCAGTGATTTTCTAGTCCTTAAAGATTTGTTTAAAGTACTACTATGAAAAACGTTTATAAATCTCAAACCTATAACCATAATAAAATGTTTATGTTATCAGCCTAAAACTGAACTTGATGGAGACAATGATCAAGATAAATTTTTCCATAGGTTAGCATACGCAGACAGAATCATAGACAAGATTCTGGATTCGGCAGATAACCCACTGGATGGAGCAGGCTGGTGGAAGAAATCGGAGGAACCTTGGCAGACGCTCGCTTGCTGCATGGAAATCGCCAACGCCATGCGATCGCCCAACCCTGAAGGTTAGTACCTGCACTGGTAGCATGGGCAGGAGATAAACATTTTATCCTCCGATTTTATCCACTGACAGGGGATACAATTGCCTTTTCCCTATGCTAAAGCATGGCGACAGAGGAGAAGGCGACGTATATTTCTATAAGTATATCCACTGAGTGTTATTTCCACCACTGCCCGTGCTCGACGGGTGGATAAAGCGAGGGGATAAACGTTTTATCCTTTCCCGGGGATAAAATTTCTCCCGGCCATGCTACCAGTGCAGCTGTCTTTTAAACTCTAGCACTTGTTAGTAAAATTTTATCGTATGAGTATGGTTTAAGAAGAGAACAACCAAAATGTATCTATCTGTCTATCTTTATTCTAAATGTGGTAAACGACTGAGTTTGATTTTGAGCAGTAGGTATTTTAACAAAAACCTTATTTTTTTTTTACATGATGGCATGCTGAAGACTCATGTTGAAATTAATTATTGGAAAAATCAACTTTTTCCAATAATTAATTCCAACAGAGATTAAATTTACTCAACAAATATACTTTTTTGTAGTCTTTCTCTTTAACCACAAATTGCGATTCTTGAGTTAAGTCACTTTAAATCTAAAGGTACGATATGGCGTGAAGTGGGGTGTGGCAAATGCGATTATACCAAACCTCTTTATGTTCGTTTGTGCACAGAATACATGTGCGGTTTCCCGGTGCACCAGGACGGCTCCTGCAACGGTCTGCAGCACTACGCGGCTCTCGGCGGCGACGCGGCCGGCGCGGCTGCGATTAACTTGGCGCCGCGTGACAAACCGCAAGATGTGTACAGTGAAGTTGCTGCTTTGGTAAATCCTATTATCCTATTATATTATAATATTATAAATAGCCCAACGGTTAAAGGTGCGGACTGAAAGGTCGCAGGTTCGAGCCCCACCCGTTGCACTATTGTCGTACCCACTCCTAGCACAAGCTTTCCGCTTATTTGGAGGGGATAGGAGGATATTAGTCAACTTCAGCTTGGCTAATGTTCTTTTTAAAAAATAAAAAAAATAAATAAAAAAAAAATACGAAAATTTTGATGTATGGATGTTTGTTACTCAATTACGTCGCAACGACTAGACTGTACCGATTTGGCTGAAATTTGGCACAGAGATAGATTATAGTCTGGAATAACACTTAGGCATAACACTTTTAAATGCGGGAAATAAGAGAGTTCCCGCGGGAATAAAAACCTTAATCCACGCGAACGAAGTCGCGGGATTCAACTAGTGAAACGTATTTTTTTAAAACAATATACTTTGTGCTATTTTTGAAAGTTTGATAATTTTTTTTTTTAACTGGTGTTCGAAAAATTTTGTTACTTCAATATCACAGTACGTATAGTAAAAGGTTGTTTGTCTTCAAAATCCTACAAATTGTCGCTGCTGTCAATATTATATAGAATGTATGAAGGTTTCTTTATTCCACTATAACATCTAAATGCCTAAATAGATTTGGATGTAAGAATCCTTACAAACGTCTTGAGTGGCACGTGCTAAAATTTTTTTTTAAATAATTCAATATGGCGGCTGTATGGCGCCATTTTTAATAGGCAGGGCGAACGTATTTTTTGATTAAAACTGCTTGTTATTTTAATTTTCTTTCTCTTTTTAGGTAGAAAGTATGAGGGTCCGTGACGCGGCGGCTGGAGTACCCGCTGCTATAGTATTAGAAAACTTTGTACGCCGCAAGGTCATCAAGCAGACTGTCATGACCACTGTGTATGGAGTCACCAAGTTCGGTGCTCGGCTGCAGATCGCCAAGCAACTTAAAGGTAATAGGCATCTTCTAAGCAAGCGCGCTCGAACCTAAACCATCATTGATAAGCGCAATAAAAAAATAACCTAATGTTTTTTTGTAGATATCGACGAGTTCCCAAAGGATCAAGTATGGACTTGTTCTCAGTACTTGACGGCGCGAACGTTCGATTCGCTGCGTGAGATGTTCTCCTCTACAAAACTTATCCAAGACTGGTTCACTGACTGCGCCAAGTAAGCCACTTTTAGTAACTCTGTTAAAAGTATTGATTAGCTTGTCACTTGTGATCATTTTATTTGGTTTATTTCATATGAAATCATAGATTAAATAGAGGTCGGTACGCCATTTGCAATATTATTAGTTCCAGAGACACTCGTATGTCAAAAGTGGCGCTTCAAATTTATCCATTATTATGTTGTCATTGTGATAGTCAGCAAGTCCAGAGTTAATCAAAGACTAAAAAGGTCAGTGAATGTGTGTGATTTGTATTTTTTTTAATAATGCAGAGTGATATCGGGCGTTTGCGGCGAGAGTGTGGAATGGGTTACCCCCCTGGGGCTGCCCGTGCTGCAGCCCTACTACCGACGCGGTCAGCCCGCCAGCAGCGCCGTGCAGCACTCGCCCGCTGCGCCCATAGATCTGCACCAGTGAGTATTAAAAAAAAAGAAAGAATATTAGCCAAACTGAACTTGACTTATATTCTCCTCTCCCCTTCAAATAAGCAGAACGCTGGTGTTAGGAGTGGGTACGACAATAGTGCAACGGGTGGGACTCGAACCTGCGACCTTTCAGTTTTCAGTCCGCACTTTTAACCGTTGGGCTATTGAGACCTAAATTTTATTATTGTTACGACGCTTTCCAGTTTCAGGACCGACTAGAAAGATGCCTACTAAAAGAAAAAGTAATATTTTTCTGTGATCCGCCAAACCAGAAGAAATCTGTAATTTTATTTGTTGATTTATCCTTCAATCACGCAGGAACGGATGGACATAATTCTTTGCGTGCGTACAATCGAGGACCTGGAGTATAACATAAATAATAAAAAGATGTGCCGCCAAGCCATTAATTAGCGTTTCGGTACGATGGCGTGCAGAAACCGATTAGGGGTATGAGTACACTGCCATACCCCTTCCGAGTTAGTCCGCTACGCATTTTAGACTGCATCGTCACTTACCAACAAGTGAGATTGCAGTCAAGGACTATCTTGTCATCGAATAAAAAAAATACGGTGTCCCCAGGCGGCCGTGCACGATGAAGCAGCGCAACGCGTTCCCGCCCAACTTCATCCACTCGCTGGACTCGTCGCACATGATGCTGACGGCGCTGCACTGCGAGGCGAGCGCCGTCACCTTCGTCTCCGTGCACGACTGCTTCTGGACGCATCCCGACACCGTGGACCGCATGAACCAGGTTCGTTCGTCTCCCCCGTGCCGCTCCCCCACTATCCCCCCTGCTCCCCCTTTCTCCCCCTTTCTCCCCCTCGCCCTCCACGCCCCCCTCGACCCCCCCCCCCACACTGCCGCTCCCCCCTCACCCCCCTGCCGCTCCCCCCTGCCCCCACCCCCCTCTTTCCCCAGCGCCCGTGCACTATCGTGCATCGTGCTTCATCAAGCAGCGCAAAGCGTTCTCGCCCCACTTCATCCACTCGCTGGATCTATTCAGCACCAAAGAGGGAACGATCATTTTAATCTTCATTCAGCTAACATGGAACCCGACATTTCCATGTCTAACTAGACAAACCGACTAAAAAGCCTAGCTTCAGCCTCCAAAACCTTTCTAGTCGCCCGGGACTAATAAAAAATACCAGATCTCCTTTCCTTCTTCCTCGTAAAATAAGCTCGGCACTTCGCTTGTATTAATTTTTTACTAATTGATATTACAAACTTTATGTAAATACTAAAAAGTGCCAAACTAAAATTAGTTATGTTTATTTGCAGATATGTCGAGAACAGTTCGTGGCCCTTCATTCGCAACCGATTTTGGACAATCTATCTGACTTCCTTGTGAAACGATACAGTTATCCAGAGAGGTAAAAAATACATTTAATTATTGAAAAACTACCTCTATGGGATCAACCGAGATATTAATGAGAAGTCACAATTTATATTTTTGTTACAGTCTATTATCTAGAACGGACAAACAAACACACATATAATTTCAATATCCTTACTCCTTATACTAATATATAAATGCGAAAGTTTGTTTGTTTGTTGGTTTGTCCTTCAAGAATGCTGCAACAGAGCTACGGATCATGATTTTTTGTATGGGTATAGTTGAGGACCTGGACGTAAGCTACTTTTTATCCCGGAAAATCAAAGAGTTCCCGCGGGATTTTAAAAACTAAATCCACGCGGACGAAGTCGCGGGCATCAGCTAGTCCTTACTAAATATTTAGTTTTGTTATAGCGAACTCGAGGACGGCTCGGTGGGCGCAGCGAACAAAGAACGAGTCAACTCGTTGCTGAAGAAAGTACCGGAAAAGGGAGACTTTGACATCAACAGCGTACTTGAATCTGTGTACTTTTTCAGCTAGTTCTATCACAAGTACCTCTGGCTCTATGGGCCTTCACCAACAGCGCCCCATCCGTTCCGCCGATCCGATGTTGTTGAACGCATGCGTTTTCTGTAGCCAATGGCGGCCCGTATGCCGTACTATGTGCGATAGATCCCAACGGATTCAGGTGATCGCACGCTTCTCATGCGGTCAATTGAAGGCCTTAGCGCTAGCCCGTACTGCGAATAAGATCCGCGCGATTTTTTTTCGCACTTCTGTAAAACTTCAATGCAACTAGGGAATGCAATCTCGATCTCGCGAGATCTCGTTTTCGCGAGATCTCGGCCTTTTTTAGCGAGATTGATCTCGGCCGAAAAAAGGGCGAGATCTCGCGAGATTAACGAGATTGCACTGGAGCATAAAAAAGTCTTATTCGAAGCGCAGACTGACACTGACGGAGTTGCGACCTGTCGGTTTCGTTCGGTGCGCGAATTAATTTTTAAATTACTAAAAGATTTGCGTTTGATATTAGAAGAGAAGACTGGTTGTTTTTTTCATTTGTTATTTCAAATTCAAAATTTATTTATTTCATGTAGGCCAACTTGTAGCTCTTATAAATCTACCAACGGTTCGGAATGCAGATTCTACTGAGAAGAACCGGCAAGAAACTCAGCAGTCTCTTTTCAAAAAAAATTTTTTTTTTTTACAATAGGTAACCAAACTGTGCTATGTATACACTGCCCTCGTAATTGAAAACACGGTAACTTAAAGGTAACTTCTATTTAACTTACTTTGTTTTCAATTACGAGGGCAGTAGGTACAGTGCTTCCACAGTGATTTGATTGAAACGTACGTCAAAGTTTACTACTTAGAAGTTTATTAAAAAATTATAGACAATTTCATTCATAAAAGTCTATTGAAAAAATTCGTGAAAATAAATGTTATCTTATAATACTTATAATTTTTATTATTTTTTTTTCTAATTTATTCAAATATTGTGATTATTTGCAAAAAAAACACACAAAACTGCCAATCTCGCGAGATCTCGAAATTGACGAGATCTCGCGAGATTGTGAATAACAATCTCGCGAGATCTCGCTTGAGCCCCAATCTCGCGAGATTTGCATTCCCTAAATGCAACCACATAGAGATACCCGCACTTGCGATTTAAAAACCGCGTGAAATGTGTATGAAACAACAGATTTTTTTACCGTGCGAAAATATTCGCGCGATTTATTTTTGCAGTACGGCTAGGTCTTAATGGCAAAATAGCGGCGTTTAATGCGATATACGTTCAGCTTAATTAAATTATGAATGAATTGGCTTTGCAATCATACCTACGCTACGCATAAGATACATGTTGTGATGTTAGGCCCCATATACTGCCATAATATATACCTCAATAGCATAACAATCAGAGTGGTGACTAAAAACCGTAAGGTTTTACTCCTGTCATGCTACTTTTAGCAAAACCTTTCCTTTTCCCTTAGTAGGAAGGGGAATTCATGTGCAATTAATTGTGCATGGCTTTTTTTTTTTGCTGGTATTTGATGCTCCAAATCCACTCACAATGACTTCCGCAATTTCTTGCAGATGTCAGTATCGGACTATAGCTAAACTTGCAAATGGATGTCAATATCAGAGTAGCTAAACTACTAGCTGCGTGTGTTTACGCGCAAGTTGACTTCTGTGAATTTTATTACTGGACACTTTAAGTCAACGTTAGTTTCTACTTTCGTGTCACAAACTGTAAAACGAGATAGACTGATTGTTTATTCTTATTTGTAAAACTTGTTGTATGATTCCTTATAGAGCGTTTGAGCGGATACTTCCAAATTTTCTCTGCATTAACTGGCAGGCATTGAGAGAAAATGATTTCTAACAAAAATATGAATAGTTCTGTGATGATTACCTAGAGTTATATGAAATAAATGATTACGAAATTCAATACAGTCTTTTTGTTATTAACATAAACAGAGTATTACTTCCTACCGTAAGGTTAAAGTATTATTTCAATTTTGTTTTGAGATGTCGTAAATGACAACCTTAATGTCATGTTATTAAGGTTGGCATTGTGTGACATGTCAAAACAATTTTTAAAGAGCATAGGCCCAGATCTTTCGAAAACACTACTATTCTATCCTCGCACTATCTTTCCTGAATCGATCGATGTTGGAGTTCTAATGTGCTGAAATGGCAAGCTGAGGGAGGTTCCCTGAATATTAAAATTGTACATATTTAGAAAAAAATCCATTTATATTTTGGTACAAAATTACTATTGACAGTGACATTTGTTTAATACAACAACTGATTTACATGGACAAATCGCTTAACATTTAAATTAATCACGGATTAAATTAAGTACGTAACATTTACTTTTTTACTTTTACAATAAATAATTAACATTTTATTATTTTTAACATTACTACAATTAAAAAATGTACCTAGGTTGACCTAGGGAACAATCAATAATGGGCTGGTAAATATTTGGCGCTAGTGCAGTCTACTGTGTTGATGATTATGGAGCTCCTTAGGATGATACTAGTAGCTAGTAGATTGTACCCAAAACTTATAGTAAGCTAATTGAAGCCCCTCTAGAGTTGGGCTTCAGTGCCAGAGCCAGAGCCTTATACTCTATACTTAACTTTCGCGTCGAGTACTGTAAAGGACTAGAGAAGTTTGAAAATGAGGACTAGTTTAGACTTAAAGTTCTGAGTACAATAAACATGTGTATAATTCACATGATTTATAAATTCTATTTTTTTTCTATTACGTAGTATCTAAGCAAACAGTTTTTTGTATAAATAATTCGCAACTAATAATTCTAAGACCAACAAATTATAGAAAAGCTATCTAGATCTAATGCCTGCTTTGCATGGTGCTACAGCAAGTAAGTTTCCACTGAGGTACCATTTAACTGAATAGAATTTTATTTATTTTTCTAAGAAATATTTTCAGAAACATTAAACGAACTTTCTGTTTTACGAGAAACATTGGGACATACGCATTCCTACTTCGAAGACATCGAATAATTACGAAACAAGATTATTATTTATTAATATTACAGTATGTATGAGAAACTTCTTGATGAGAAACTGTTAAAAATATAATTTTCAAAAATAATCACACCCGTCTGTTTTTTTTTTTACAATGGCAACTTTTAAGATACCTTAAATTCAGACATGCGCGCCAAGAATTATACTTTCAAATGACAACAGGTTTATTCTGCAACATTTTACTGCGAGTACTTTTGTTATTTTTTATTTAGGTATTTCTTTATTATTTTAGTTAATCTACTGAACTGAATGAGTGTCTGGATGTTTATAAAATTTAGGCATCTATCTTTTATTTGTATTTTGATTTTTGCATAGCTATTATATAAACTTAAGGTTAAAATATAGCAAATCATCTTGGGGTCTCATGGATTCACATTACAATCCACCTCTTGATTATCCCTTGAGTATTCTTGCTGAGCATAGGGTTGCCACTTGTCTCGCCAGAGCCCAACAAGATTTGCACTGGCTAGAAAACAATTTAATGTGTAGGATCGGTTCTAAAATTAAACCCGTGCACTGCGGTATGTGGTCTGGCGGCGGGATCAGCGGCGCTACCACTCGTCGTGCTGCGGCTAGCTTCAGATGGGCTATTGATACAAAAAAAAATGATATAGATATTTTTGTATCAATTAGTACACAATTTTAATATTAATAGGCTATGAATGATAAAAAATATAGTTTTTAGTTTTTCCCCGCAAAGTCGTCCGTGTGGAGTTAGGTTTTAAAAAATATCCAATAAAATGTATCCAATGTCACTCCTCACTAACCCATAAAAATTCACGGCCCCATAGACTCTTAATTTGGATTTCACATTTACCTGGGAGAAAGATTGTCGAGATCAGCGTCCTGCAAGCAAATCCACTGCGGAACCAACTCTTCCCCTTTAGTCATTTCCAGCGAACCCGTGTATACTAACAAATCATCCATTAATACCTAAAAATTTTATGTATCGTTAATTAGTTAATTACAATCAAAACAATATAACACCTGCTTGTATAGCAAAATTAATCAGTTACCTACCCCAAATTCTTTCACGCCTCTGGTAGGAGTTTTGCCGTAGTTCCAAATCTTCATTCCAAATACTGAAACTGGTGTATCGAATACGAAAAATACCCTGCAAAAATAAAAAGTAACGAAACGTATTCTTTATTGGATATCTTTAGGACTGATCATATCAAAGGAATCGCAGCCTTCGGATTAAAGGAAAAAGTTGCTGATAGAAAAGGTGGCTTCGTAACATTCGGAAGTGGACGGGAATCGCGAGTGCAACTGAATTCTTTCGTTTCGCGAAAAACAAGCTGAAGTTTACAATGCTGACTGCATTCAAAGAAGAAGATCGAGGCGTATGGGAATTTCTTCACGATATCAACAATGCCTAGCAGAGGACACTTAACTATACCTAGTTTAAAAAAGCAGGAGAAGATTTTTACTTTCCAGTTTTGCTAATTTATGGGACAATAGCTTTAGGGAACTCAGGGTTTACCATTAAATTACACGAACCTGTTAAGTGTATGCGGTAAGATCGGAGCCAACCACGAGTGATGAGCGTGCGATGCTCGTGAATTGTGTCCGTCCACAAGTCGCGCGGGGGTGCGGACATCGCGGACGCGAGAACCTCTCGATTCCAGTACATTCACACTTGCTGGTTGCGCACACACATCTACAGGATAATGGTTTAATATGTAATTGATTGATTAAATATGCCGCAAGCTACAACTTTTGATTGGCTGACAATTTATTTGGTGTCTTTTGCGATTTGAAAATTGGTGGTAACTAAGATTTCAGCGAATCTTTGGCCTACTAAGACCAATCAGCTTTTAACCAATACGCCGCTTCCGCAACCTTCAAATCTTAAGCACTTTTCGCCAACCAAATGGTTCTAGGTTACGGACGCGGATTCGGCATCCCAATTTATGTAAAAATTTAAAATGGTCCAAAACTTACTAGACTCAGTAACTTCAATCATATTTCCCTGGGGATTGTAAAGCTCGACTCCAGTAAGACCGACGTAGTAAGGATCACCCCATGTCGAGTAAATGCTAATCTGTAGAACGAAACCCGTCGGTACTTTCAGTTCAAGCGTGCCGTATAATAGCCATTCTGGAGTCGTGTCGGATGCTTGGTGGCTGCTTAACCTGGGATTATTAATAATTATGATTTATTACAGATCCAAGACAACTACAATACGTGCTATCTAATTAGGTCAGTCAGAAATTAGTCACGAGTAACTTCGCATAATTCGCAGATTTACTGTTTTGGAGAGTCCCTCTTGGAGAACCTTACTCTGGGTTCGTATGAGATCGCGCGATCTGTAGAAAAGTGTGTTATTTTTACATATTTGTACCAAAAGAATAGTTACCGATCTAATTTATTCAAATCTACGCACACAATAGTGAATGGGCTTCAGATTTATACCAATAAAAAGAAAATTTATGATGTAAAAACTTGCCTATCATCCAGAGCAGCAAGTTCTAGATGTTGTACGTAGTCATAGCAAGTGTCACCCGGAGCCCGACGTAGTAAGATCGGTTGCTGGTGTAAAGGCTCCTCATCGAGGGAAATGCGAACGTGCTTCGCCCCAATATACGACATATCCATGCTAGCATTGTAATTCCATATGCGGATACCTGGACATTTATTTATATAAATTCATACAGTTAATAATATCGACTATGCAAAATCCTTCTTCATTATAAGAAAGGGGCTCTATGATACTCAAAAGTACCTTCAGGTTGGAAAGCTACTGAGTTGTGCATCTTTCCTCAATTCGTTTTCCCACATTATAAATGCAAGAGTTAAACTGTGAACACAAATTTTAGTACATCTAATTTCTTAGAGAAAGCTGACAGGATTTCAATACCTGTCCGATTTCTTGGTGAAGAATAAATGATCCGGCATTCTAGGTCAGTCCATCGAAACTTTTCATGTGAACGTTTAAAAAACTTACTCGTAATCTCCGTTGGCTCCATAAACTCCATAACGATATGACAGAATTTAGATCCTGGGTCAAAATCGGTGCACCACATATCATCGAGCTCCGTGGTGATATTTCTTCCGTTGAACAAACTTTCGCATTCAGCGTAACTGTCGGGCGTGGGACTTTGTTCATCATTGATGAGAGACGTGTATGCGTATGCACTATTCACTTCGATAGAATTATTATTGCAAAGTATATCTATACCTGAAATTATTAGTTTGTACAATTCAAGCGTTCTATGAAAAATTATATATGGGAACATTTCGCGTTTATATTTTAGCAATTATAAACACATTTAAAATCACTACTGAGACGTTTCCCGTGCGCTTAAATAAAATAGGTAACTAACGTATGTCTCTAATCAGGATAGGCTATGAATTATCCCAGGCAAACCATATTAAGTGGAAGTACAGCACAAAAAAGGTAAGGTTTGAGTAATCCCTTCGCTTTAGCATCAAAGGGAATTGAAAAGATTGGATACATTAGCTGCTAAAGTAATTTTTCATGAACGTACCCGTCAATCCTATAAGTTGCTTCTGCCCCCAGTTGGACATTACAGTCAACTTTACGGTCTTCACCACATACTTAATTATTTCTTGATTGTAGCTTTCTAAATCCCCTATTTTTGTAGGGCTTGAACTGTTTTTGTTTGCGTTGGCTGTAGGTGGACGTTTTTCAACAGTAAGATGATCGGTTAATGGTTCATTGTCTTTCAAAAGTGATTGAAAGTTCTTATCGTTATCCAAGATGGATTCGAGAATATTTGGATCTTTGGTGAAAAGAATGGTCTGTCAATATAAATAAAATTTATGTTTATAGCATTTATATTGGGAGATGCAAAAGCTTTCTTCCATTGGACTGACCTTTATGTTACTACATGTAGGTACGTCAGTAACATGAGAGAAAGCTTTTCAGGTCTTTTCAAATAGACTAGATCACTTTGCATTATTCCTACCCAGAAAATATTAGAGGGCTCCTTAAAATGTTTCTTGCTTCCACAATGCACGTAGCTAATTATGAATACTTGTAAAGGTACCTGTTTCCCCACAACTTGTTTGCGAGAGTCCTCGCATATTATAATATAGAATAGAATATATGTAATAGAAAAGTTTATATAAATAATGTCACACTCACATCTCCAAAAGATTGCATGGACCCTTTTAGTTCCCCACTGGCGCGACCGATCTCGCCGTGGAATATGATCTGGTCATCCAGCTTGACCTGAACTAAACGCACTCCACGGTTTGAATAGATGCGTGATTTGTTGTAATTCTATTTACAAAAGATATTTTATTTTTATATTTACTTCTGCTATTATAAAATTAATTAAAAATTATTAGGCTATCGTAAAATCAATCGAAACAAAGTAATCGAATATGAACTCACCCATATCCTCAAAAGAGCAAGTTTTGTGCAAGTAGTCAAGAGCACACTAATGGCAATGGGCAGCGCTTGAGGGGCGGACGTGCTCCATGCGTGTTTGTCGTCCCGAGTACGCACCACACCGTCCACTAGGTTTTCTAAGCGACCGTACTTGGAATGGTCTCCTGTGTCTGAATCTGTCCATACCTAACAATAAATACAAATATATTACACCATGTAAGTATAATACAAAAAAAGTTACCATCTTCGCCAGCCGATTAAAAGATATTGCAAAAGATTGTAGATTCAACCTGCGATCCAAGTGCGCGTCATAAACAATAGGCTTTTTAAATTCAAAACGTTTATATTGTCTTTACCTTTTCAATATTAACTTGATGCCCATTTGAATCAAACATCTCAACACCATTCATACCAACTAGAAATTTATCGCCCCAGTTTGAGTATATCTTAATTTCTAGTAATCTCCCTTCGGGTAAT
Organism: Hipparchia sbordonii; assembly: GCA_038048805.1. Classification (NCBI taxonomy): domain Eukaryota; kingdom Metazoa; phylum Arthropoda; class Insecta; order Lepidoptera; family Nymphalidae; genus Hipparchia; species Hipparchia sbordonii. Next base: position 9,859,821 of record CM076110.1, read on the forward strand.
TCTGGTATTACAAATTCACTTTTAATTCTTTCTGTTTCTGAATGTCTGCCGGAGACTGATATAAGAGACGCTGGTTTTTTCGAGGTCACGTTGGTGATAGATTTTTTATATGCATGTTGTGTATCCGATAATACGCCTTTTTGGTCAAGCTTTTTGCTCTTTCGATTGACCTCCTGGAAACCTAGGGTTTATAATGAACGTGTTAAGTATTATTTCGATCTTTTAATGCTCGATTTAAAAAATACCTTATAGTTAATCATTTAAAATCACTCCAAATATTTGGTCCTTCGAGCCAGATATTTGAAGTTGTTATGAAGTTATTGTGCAAAAAATTCTTACGTGATCCTAAAATAACGTCGTTAAAATCATCATCGGTGGTATTATTTAAACCCCTGTGCCTCGGCGTCACGTAATGTGGCAAGATGTCTGAGAGGAAATCATTCGTAGCACTGTTTGTAGGATCACTCCACTCCAATTTACCGCTAACATTTGGTTTTCTTCGTCCATTATGTGTGTAGCCTGATTGGATTTATAAGAAGTAGGTACTTAGATATTTAATACACCTGGTAATTTAAACTTTGTCTTTTAAACGACGTATATTTTTAAATGCATATTAACCACAACTTATTACTTATTTATAAAACTCGTATTTTTTTAAATAACTATTTACCATTATTCCGATTATTTCGTAATGTGCCAGCTGAATGTGCATTTTGATGTTTTTGGGGCTTCAAAATCATATCCATTGTGGTATCTAACGACGTTCTTCGTAATAATCTGTAATATAGAATTAAATTATGTATTCAATTAAATATTAACTACCTACATAAATAAATAAAAATACTTACCTGGTATCCAATTTGGAATTTTCATATTTCGTTCGAGAAAGTTCGTACGTCGAGGAAGAATCACTTATGTTGTTTTTAATGTGTGTCTCTTTGATTTTCCTGGAATACCATATTTAGAGGCATTACTTACGTGAAAGTAATAAATTGAATTGAAGTGAAAAAATTCTTTGATTAAAACAACAATGCGATACAATTGCAACGCTGCAGGATAGGTACCCAAGCTACAGCACACTTCTCATAGCATACCTGCGACGCTAGTAGAGATATACAAATAAAGTTATCTACTCGAAGTCCTGCATCTTTGCTACTAAGGTATCTTCAAGTAATTTGTTGATAATATACTTACTTGGTAATATCTTCGAGCCATGATGGAACCTTCGCGTCCTCAGCCAGACCCTCAAACCTATGCTGCTGTGCCATCCTTGAGCCATCAGTTTGTTGTTCATCTATTTGCACATAGGTATCCTTGTACTCATTATAAAGGTTTTAAATAAATAATGTGGTGATAAATCATTTTAACTAAATTTAATATAGGCTGAACAATAAACGACGAATATATCGGTTTTATTAGTTTACTGAAATCGCTTTGTTCTTATTTCATTTGGCTTTAATTTATCGCTTCATTACCACTTGCCACTTTTGAAACATTATTTGGAGCTGTTTGTTTGACCTTGGTTTCTATGGCAACGTGAAAGAAATAACTATAACAGCTATAGAAATTATAAAGCTTTGGGGTAGGTAGCTATCTATAATACCTATATGCGCGCTAAGCTTTGAATTTGTCTATGGATCTCGCACGTTCCAGCACGTCACTCGTGTAGGTGTCAATGTCAACATTTGTCAAAAAGAAATTGTCAATGGTTAACCTGAAAATGAAAATATTTTTAGTAACTCACTTTCCATGAATAACTAAAAATCTTCGAATATAATAGAAGATTTTGTAAGAGGTCATTTCAGAATAAATCGTGTAATCTATCTTGTCAAATAAAATGTCCGAATTAAACCCTGAAGTGCTCGAAGAAAGGACTAACAGTGCCGAAAAACAGGTGATGGAAATAGAAGATGAATTAGACAAGCTGATGAAGGGAGATCTCAGTTATGTGGGCGATCCACGACTCGACAAACTACTCTCCGACAACGAGAAACTAAAACATCGCCTTGCAATACTCGAAAATGCAATCCAGATGGAACGAGTGGGTGGGAGCTCAGTAGCGGTAAAAAAAGAGCCCAGAAAGCGACCCTCGCTGGTCACTGACATGAATTCTGTGGACGGTACTTCGTGTATACTAGATGAGCTCAAAAACATATTCACTGTTGCTATAACATCAGCATACCCAGACTTAGAAGACCCCCCAATCCAAATAAGTCTTTCTGGGAACAATCCTAAGTTTGGAGACTACCAGTGCAACTCTGCTATGCAAATTTCGCAGTTGCTTAAAGCTAAGAATGTTAAAACAAATCCCAGAGAAGTAGCCAACAATATTTTAAACAAAACACCTTCATCTCCACTTATTAGTAAAATAGAAGTTGCCGGAGCTGGATTCCTAAATATTTACTTGAATAAAGAATTTGCTGAACATATTCTCAACTGTATACTTCGTTTTGGTGTGAAACCTCCCCCTGTGAAAAGGGAAAGAATTGTTGTGGACTTTTCCTCTCCAAATATTGCTAAAGAAATGCACGTAGGTCATTTGAGGTCCACTATAATTGGTGACAGTATTTGTAGGCTGCTGGAGTTTTTAAATCATGATGTTTTACGAATAAATCATCTTGGAGACTGGGGCACACAGTTTGGTATGCTCATAGCTCACTTACAAGACATGTACCCAGATTTTAAAACCCATTCACCTCCAATAGCTGACTTGCAAGCATTTTACAAGGAGTCAAAGAAAAGGTTTGATGAGGATGAGGAGTTCAAAAAGAGGGCTTATGCCTGTGTTGTTCAGCTGCAGTCAGGACAACCGGATTACATTGCAGCTTGGAAGTTAATTTGTAATGTATCACTTCAGGACTTCCAAAAGATTTATGACCGCTTAAACATTCAAATTACCCCAAGAGGAGAGTCTTTCTATCACAGCAGGATGAATACAGATGTGCAAGAGCTGAAGGAAAAAGGATGTTTGGAAGAGGATGAAGGAAGATTAATCATGTGGCCAAACCCTGATAAAAATGAGGGTATACCATTAACAATTGTCAAATCTGACGGTGGTTACACTTACGACACTTCTGATATGTCAGCGATAAAACAGAGGGTTCAAGAAGAGAAAGCTGATAGGTTTATTTATGTAACAGATGTTGGTCAGCACACCCACTTCATGCTGATTGACGCATGTGCTAGGAGGGCAGGGATATTGACTAATGATAAACGATTAGAACATGTAGGTTTTGGAGTGGTACTTGGTGAAGATAAAAAGAAATTCAAGACTAGGTCTGGTGATACTGTTAAGTTACGGGATTTGCTCGATGAAGGCTTGAAGAGGGCTTTAGATAAGCTAATAGAGAAAGGTAGAGACAAAGTTCTGACACCCGAGGAGTTAAAGCAGGCGCAAGAAGCAGTTGCTTATGGTTGCATCAAGTATGCAGATCTCTCTCATAATAGAATTAACGATTATGTCTTCTCCTTTGATAAAATGTTAGATGACAAAGGAAATACAGCTGTTTATCTATTGTATTCTTTGACTCGTATTAGGTCTATTGCACGAACTGCACAAATATCCACTGAGAAATTAATGGAGGAAGCTCAGAAATCTGGCATCAAACTTGCAGATGAGACCGAGTGGAAACTTGGCAAGGTCCTTCTCAGGTTCCCAGAAGTTATACTCAAAGTTTCCAAAGACCTTTACATTCATAGTTTATGTGAATATTTGTATGAAATATGCTCTGCATTTACAGATTTTTATGACAAATGCTACTGTGTTGAAAAAGATAAAAATGGAAAAATTGTTAAGGTATTTTACGAAAGATTGATGCTATGTGAAGTTACAGCAAAAGTAATGCAGAAATGTCTTGACATTTTAGGTCTTACAACAGTGTCTAAGATGTAATCTAAAATAGTGCAAAATGCATCACAGTTAATAATTAACTTTTTTATATATTGTATTTATTATTTAAGGAAAATTTTCTTAAATAAAAGAGTTTGGATGCAGTAAAATGTTTATTTATCCCCAAAAACCACTACAAAACTATACCAGGTCCATTATTTTTATGAAATTTAACATTTTACGAAATAACATTTCAAATTCTCACAAAATTATATAGTAATTATGAACAATCACTGGGCTATTTATTAAATATTAGGTTATTTACTGAATAAAGATAGTAATAATAATTTATTTCTACAGCATTTGAATAATATAGGTATTTATATGGAATTTTATTTAGACAAAAGATTGAAGTCAGAATTCATCTATTTATAAATAAATATAATATAATGGACAAACTGAAACCCTAATATTTCAGGGCACCTTGAATATATGAGGTAGTTTTTTGACGTAAGCTGAATGAGCCAAAGAGAACAGATTGCTACAGTTTCAATTGTGTTTGGATTAATTTATCGCGTTCTTTCTGAAAATGTAATTTAGTCAACAGCGACTATCGGCCAATCAAAGGCAGTTTCCGTCATGACATTAGCAATTATTTTTAGAGAATCGCACCAATGGTAAAAGTAAAATAGAAGGTGCTCTTCTTATGAAGAGTTTCAGTATTTTGGATGTAAAGGACGATTCACGCTGCACCATGCATGGTCCCTGGCAATAGTCACTAAACCGGGTCAGGTCCTCGCACCACCCGGGCTTAGTGCCCGGGTGGGGCGAGGACGCGGTTTAGTATGCATTAACCATAAAATAAAAATTAATATACAATAGATCGCCGTGGATCTTCGAACAGGCCCGTGTACGGTGAATCCATGAATCCACTTTAAATCATCCTTCAATATCGTACCCTTATTGCAAAAACCGATTATCTGCATTTTTGTACCAAAATTACGTTAAATATATCAATCGACTCCTCAGCTCACGGCGAAGCCGCTGGTAAAACCCATTGTCTGCTACGACGCTTTTTTACGGAGATAGCTAGAGTTAAAAGCAACTACCTACAGGTATGATTTAATTACCTTCTTAAAAAAAGAACTAAACTCATTTAAATAATTTAGATTTATAAATCTATACCACAAAAACAATGTATTGTATTTTAATACTTTTCAGATGTAGTTGCTTGATTTATCATTATGTCAATATTATTCTGTTAATACATATTAACCTGCGTTAACAGGTTTCAGCTTTTATTAATATACTAGAAATTGCTGATGTATCTACCAGTAAAACGAACCAAACAACATTAGTTGCTTTTTGCAGAATAATGAACACAATATTTTGTTAAAGTTATTGCAGGAAAAAGTACTTAGATAACTTAAGTTCACTTTTACTGTATAACTGGGATACGAGGGTTTTTGAACATCTTCAGTTACTATCAATTATATGTGTTTACTTTTTTCTTTCAATAGGGTACAAGTGAGACCATGCATTAAGTTTTTTAAATAGCTTCGGCTAAAACCGACTATCCATGTATAGCCTTCTCTTGCGCACGTAACATTCAACGCGCGCTCTTTACACACGGTTCTTAATCGTGCGCCGATTGTCGAGCGTTGTGATTGTCTCTTGTTTATAGAATAAAAAAATTCAAAGTATTATTAGTTATCTATGCGAAATTTTATAAAATGAGTGTCCTTAAAGATGATGAAGAAAAAACACTTGAAAGTTCCTTAACAAACCAAGGTAAGTCACATAATTTATATCTTTTAGGTTATAAAAGCCGGTACAAACAAGTTTTGCTAACAAAAATGTAAAGTATTGTTTTGCCGAAATATCTAACGAGTTTAATTTATTTCACAGATGATAATATTATTTGGTGTAATGATGAATTACTATCGCAAGCTTATGATTTGTATTTAACCCAACCGAATTTAACGAAACCGACAGTGTTGATGACGTGTGATTTGCCAATTTCTACGACAGTAGAAGGTAGGTACCTAACCTACAATCACTTTAATAATTTTAGGAAACTAGCTTTACACCGCGGTTTTACCCTTCCTGTAACAGACATACAGACAGGTGTGTGTGTGGTATGTGTGGATCCCAGTATGGTCACAGGAACAGACCGTACATACATGCCTATTATTTTTAACCCCCGACGCAAAAAGTGACACGTAAAGATGCGGTTTTATAGTTATTTTCGACGCCATCTGTCCGTCTGTCTGTGGCGTCGTAGCTCCCAAATGGGTGGACTGATTTGGATGCGGTTTTTTTAAATAAAAAGCTGGAAAGGGGCAAGGTTCTTAGCTACTTACAATGATGATCAAGTCAGCTAATCCGAAGATATTATGATATCGAATCCTATTTTTTAATTCCTTAGGGTCGGGGGTTTCGAAATTTGTAATACAATATAACTATTGAAATAAAATCGTTACTTCTTACCTACTAAGCTGCCTCCCAAGTCCCAACATACAAATCTTATTTATTCAAGGTAATTATTTGTATACAGATGCTGCTTGCTCGAGTCAGTTCGAAAAAAGAAAGAGAGATAGTGCTGGTACTAAAATGAATCCGCTAGGCCCTGTAGGCGATTATGCTGGAGAGTCAGAATCTGGTAAGTCTTCTTTATTTCTTGAGCCTTCAAGAGAATTTCACAACAAATCTAAAAAAGAACTAGTACATTATCTGAAGTTATTCAAGATAATATTCCTGGTATTTTTTATAAGTTTGTATTAAAGTCCTCTAGAAGGGTACTTTGGTACTTTAGTCCTCAGGCCGCTCGCAGAAAAATAATAGTGATGCCAAAATCAAGCTCTTTGAAATTTAAATTTAGCATCCTATCCAATAATACTGTTTATTTTTTATAGCATTAACCTTATTTTTTTTTTTAAATTACAGTTGACATTTCATCAAAACAAACTATGGAAAACGAAGAAATTGAAGAAAGCGAAAATGAATCTCTCTTTGATGGTGACTTTTCAGATCAGGACCCTTCGTATTTACCTCCTAATGTAGGTCGTCCTATTACATCTGAATCTGAGGATTCAGATTTGATACAATTGGATGAATTTTTAAATCCAGACAGATATTTAAATAAAAAAGAAAATATTAAAGAAATGCGAAGTAAAGCTATAGCATTATTGTTTGGCAAGCCAAAACAATGTCCTAATAATAATGAAACCCAATATGTAGTCCAAGCAATAACGGAATATATATTTAAACTAACTTGGAAAGTTATACAACCACGCGCAAGATGGAATAAACGAGATCCAGCTACCTGGAAAAAGAATCTAGCAAAAAAACGTAGAGCTGAAGGCCTTCCATACGTAACTAAAGCGAAATATCGAGAACCAAAACTCCCTAAACCTATTAACTGTTCCAAGTGCAAATTTGACTGTAACAGTTATGTAACCGAAAATATTCGTAAAGAATTGTGCAGGAAATACTGGAACTTAGACTACATTTCGAAAAAACAGTTTATATTGAGTCTCATTGAAGTCAAACCTACAAAAAGGATTCTTTTGGACAGAACACGATCTACACAGCGCAAGTATAGTAAACAATGTTTCTTTATCATTGAGGGAGAGAAAAAAAATGTGTGCCAAGATTTTTTTTGCAGAACATTAAGCATTTCACCGTATGTGATAGCAGATGCTGTAAAGCACCGCAATAGTTTGGGACAGTATTCAAAAGAACAGGATCCGCGCGGACGTCGTGAGCCCCCAAATAAAACGTCGCCTGAGATGGTAGAAGCCGTTAAAAAGCACATAGCATCATTTCCTACCATGGAAAGCCACTATGTGCGAAAGAAGTTGAAACGCAGATATTTAGATGCTGGGCTTACATTAAGCAAAATGTACGCTCTCTATGTAGAAGAATGCAAAAATAAAAGTAGCGAACCAGTTGTATCAGAAATGACATATCGAAGGATTTTCTCTACAGAATTTAATTTAGGTTTTTTTATGCCTAAAAAAGACCAATGTCTTTTATGTACCAAATTTAAGCGGGCCGACAGCGAAGAAAGAGATAAACTACAGAAAGATTATGATGAACATATACAAAGGAAGGAAACATGTAATCGGGAAAAACAAAACGATAAACGAAGGGCAGAAAAAGAAACTGACTTCATAACAGCTTCTTTTGATTTACAAGCCATATTACAAATTCCTACCACTGATGTAGGTCTTCTTTATTATACGAGAAAATTGACAATTTATAATCTCACAATTTACGAGAACGCACTTCCTAATGAAGCCTACTGTTTTGCTTGGAGTGAAGTGCATGGTAAGAAAGGTAGTGCTGAAATCGGAACGATTTTACATTATTATTTAACGAAATGCGTGCCAAAGCATATTAAACAAGTCAGCTTGTTCTCAGATACGTGTGGCGGGCAAAACCGTAATCAGTACATTGCCGCCATACTATTGTGGATTATGATGCAGGACACACACCTAGACATAATAGAACACAAGTTCCTCGAATCCGGTCACAGCTACATGGAAGCTGACTCCATGCACAGCGCCATAGAAACGTCGAAAAAAAATTGTGATATCTATTGTATGTCTGACTGGATAAACGTTTTTAAACGGGCTAGGTCTAAAAAAACTTATAAACATGAAGGTAAGAAAGTTACAAAGAATGCTTACCATGTTAAAGAATTCAAATACAATGAATTTAAAGATTTGAAGGTACTGGCAGAGACGGTAATAATAAATAGAAAAAGAAACACAGACGGCGAAAAAGTGAACTGGATTAAGATTAAACGAATGAAGTATATGAAAGGAGACAATAAGATTTACTATAATTATGACATGTCTAATGAGTTTATGATCTTGGATGTTACTAAACCCATGAAAAACAACTTGGGAAAAATTATGACGACCCCTTCACTTTATGCAAACCATGGTTATGCCACCAGAAACAAGCGTAAGCAACGAGAAGTAGTTGATGAAATATCTATGCAACCACCCAGTTCAGAAGTTATCTTTCCTCCCTTACAACAACTGTACAGCGGACCTCTCCCTATATCAATAGCTAAGAAGAAAGATCTGATTAATCTTTGCAATAAAAGTGTAATACCGGAAGAGTATCATGGGTGGTTCCAGTCTCTGGCTACTGAAGATAGTGTTGATCGATTACCAGCTGCAACTCTTTCTGACACTGATGACACATGTTCTCTGTCTAGCCTAGAAGACTAAACCATGTTTTTTTTTTCATTTAAAATAAAGCTTTTGACAAAGTATTTTGTTTTTTTTAAGTAAATCTACATAATTTATATCTTTACATAGTATAAAACAAAATCGATTCCCGCTGTCTGGCCCTCTTTATGTACGCGTAGATCTTTTAAACTACGCAACGGATTTTAATTCAGTTTTCATCAGTAGATAGAGTGATTCGAGAGGAAAGTTTACAGTTATAGTGTTTCCCTAAATTCCTACGGGAACGGGACAAATGTAGGTGAAACCGCAAGGCACAGCTAGTTATTCTAATATAATAAAACGAAATAATTTAAATGAGCTAATCTCTAGAACGGCTGGACCGATTTCAACGAAACTTTTTTTTAAAGATAGCTGAGATTATAAGAAATGATGTAGGCTTGCCCATATCCCACAGGAACGGGAACTCCTCGGGTAAAACCATAGGGCGCTGCAGTTAGTACGTACAAAGTTAAATGAAATCTACTTTACCTTCAGCCAAAAGCAACTAAAGATATTTATTTTACACCTGTACTGGCTAAAGTTGAACTAAAACGATTTTTGTCTTGATGAATATTACTATTCAAAACAACTGATTAAATAAAAAATGCCATTAGAGCTACCAGAACGGTAAATTTGAAAATTTGGTAGTTTTTCTACATTCAGGAAAAACTAACTAAGTGAGCTCCTTACCGGTTATTTTCTTCTTTTTGTAGAAAAAATAATAAGTTTTTTTCAATTATTAACCTACTTAACATTTCTTGAATAGTTTCTTGTTTATAAAAATTATTATTGTTTAAAAATGGACATCATTATAACTAATTTTTAAGTCGTTAAAGTTTCAAATGCTTATAACTCAAAAACTTTTCGCTCAAATTTTGGTGCAGATAATCGGTTTTTGCAATAAGGGTACGATATGTTCATAGATTACATGCATACATTTTTAATACGAGTACATATCTAAAACTACTCTGAAGTTTAAAATTCTCTGAAAATATTCAATGTATGGAACAGCTATGTATTCTACATGATAGGAAAACTTTGATAAATGCTATGCTTTACTTTACAATACTACATCGCTGTCAAAATTATAAAGTTAGCTTTTACCGGTCGAATAAAACACCTATTATCACACAGTTAGCCACATAACGTATAATATCCGTGCGGTAAAGTGATAGTACCTAATACGGCTTGGTGCCTATCGCTAACTTCACTCACAAAATATAACATTGTGGCTAATTCTGTACACAATCTCTAGTGTTATCCTTTTCCGCAGGGAATAATGAAAGGGATAGCATGAAATTTACATAGAAATAAACTACGCTCGACTTTTTTAACTTTCCGCACATACCTACTTATATCATAAATAACTGTAGAACACAATAATGTAGGTAGATACTTACTATTGAAAATACAATATTTTTCACATTTGGCCAAACATTCACCAAATAGCAAACATTAATACAATAATAATATAGTTAATGTAATTTGGAACATAAAGCAAAAAAAAATGAACGCATCTAAATGTATGGAAAACCAATGGTATCTCCGTGGAAGACTTGAGACACATTGATCTAATGGACTCTAACTACATATAAAACATTATTATTTAATATTTTTTTACGAAAATAGAATATTTTTACAATCAAAAAACGATGCGGGTGATTAGTTTCCCAAACGACATTTTACAGTGAATATTTTTGTATGACCAAATCATGTTAAAGCTGTTAGTTATGTGAAGAACTAAAATCTTTCATACAAACATTTAACACTAGAGATTTCTCATAGTACCTAGTTAAAAATAGGCACGTTAAAAAGTTTTAAAATACATAGTACTAAATAAAGATGTCTATTTTAAAATAGGTTTTCGACACAAATTCCGTTAAGATAATTCAATTCCTAATCAAGATACAAATAAAGGTACATACATTTCAAGAATGTCGTAACTATGAGCTAAAATTTAAATTATATGGATACGGAGAATAGCAATCGATCTCAACAACTTTTATATAAAGGAAAGTCGAATTTACATGGAGATTCACTTATTTGAATATTTTCTTCGCTTTCATATAAATTTTATCCTACATTAAAGTTGCAAACCATATTAAAACCGCCCTAATCGATGAATACGAAAGTTAATCCGCCATTTTTATTGCTATCTTGCTCAGTGTAAGAAATACGTGACAAAGACAGAAATAGAACATGGCGGATAACCATTCCTACTCCTTTTTTGGTCACAAAATAACATTATTTGCGACCAAAAAAGGCCTTATTATACCTGCCTAAGATTATAAATGCCCTACCCCTTTAAACTCTTCTACGATTCCTAATCACTAGTTACTGTAGTTGAGTAAAATTGTACCAATGCAGCATTGGTACAATTTTCCTTTGACAGCATTGGCAATACTGTCAAAACATGGCTGCACCAAATTAAAACCTAGTAAATAATTTAAAAAATTGTTGTAGGAGAATACAATAATGTAAGCTATATTTGTTTTTTCGGGTTTTGTATTTACCTTCTATGTACAAAAATTGTACAAATCTGGCACTTACAAAATTTTGGTTTGGGGTAATCTGATTTAGGTAGGTGAACTAATTTCTGATTGGAACAAAACTCTTTCAAATAATATTGTTGGCTAAAGATAATACTTACTTATTTTGAGGTTTAACGACATTATTATAATGTACAAAATGGGTAAGTTTTGTACATACATCGATAAAATATTCTTGTTGAATATTTCGACCCAGTTGTTACTGGGTCGAAATACATATGTCCTAACAACAATTTCAACAAAATATTTATGACAGTATGTATCCGTTTTATACATAATTTTGTTGGCTTCTTGCCGTAGGTATGTTTCATAGCCCAAACATAGAGTATACTATTATTGTATACAATAAGTTTTATACTTAAGTAGGTAAGGTAATACCTAATTAAGATCTTATTACGATATACACTAGGAAGATATTTACCTAGCACTTGCTCGAAACTATGGGGTAGGTAAATATAATTTTTACTTACCTTCATTTCTTTACTAAACAAATTTCAAATAAGAGAAAAAAAACGAAAAATCCAATAAAATCAATGGTAATTGAAAATTTTGTGCAACCCCATGTCATTTCTGTTAGTTTATTACCCTGTTACCTTAGCCATAACCGATAGAGTTTTAGCTGATAAAATCTTTTCAGTTAAATTATAAGCTATTTAAAAAAACAATATAAATAGAATAATATTCCAATTCTCAAACTCATTATATCACTAGTTTGCGAATGGTTGCAGCAAAATGACTAGAAATAGTTTATTATCGCAGTGTTCAAATTGTTAATTTAATTATAAGATATTAATGAATTTTTATCGGAAATGTTAAAATAAATAATATGTAATTTAATATAGTAGCAAAAATTCTAGTCTATATTTTAACACAGTGTGACAGTCAGTAGGTACCTACTCGGAAAATCATTCCAGAAAAGATTTCAACTCTGATGATCTAAGTTCTATTTTCTTTATCTCAATACTAGTTCTTGCCCGCGACTTCGTCTTTGTTTTTCCGGGATAAAAGGTAACCTATGTCACTCACTCTTCGAGTCTTCAACAATACCCATGCAAAAATTACGTTGTACATTGCTCTATTGTTTATTGAAGGACAAACCAACAAACGAACACTCTTTTTTATAATATCATATTAGTAAATATTAATTTAACAATCCTATGAAATTCTTTCCAATGATTGAAAAGATTTTCTTTGAGACTGAAAAAAATTTATGAAAGAGGCAAAAGTGTTGTTAATATTTCTAGGTTGGTACTAAGTTTAGCATGAATACTGAATATTCATGCGACCTGGATCGCTTTTCACCCTCGTGTCGCGATTCGCCCCAGTTTCCCAACAGACTCCGATTGTCTCCCACCTTATCGCAACACGATAAAATAATTAACAATACACATTGCTGACATACTTAATTAGATGCTAGTACAATAAATAAAATGAATATTTTCACAACAAAAACCAACACAAAAAATACAATCTCAAACGTATATACCAGTAAAAATATGTCTGTATTATATTCAAAACGTTTTATATATGTACTGAGTAAAAATCATTCGATACCGATCTCCTATAAAAATCTAAGGCTGAATTCTATAGATCGCACTCTCTCTCTGCTCAGACTCAAGACTGAGTTAAAGCGAGACAGATTTATGTCAGAGCATATTTGTGTCTCGTTTTAACTATATAATAAGTCAGAGCACGTTCTATAGATCTCAGCATAAGAATGGACATACTAATAACTTTTCCTAGCATCTCACCAAGACTTTACGCACGCCACTGGTGGGTAGGTTAAATAATTGTGTTAAAACATGATGATTTATAACGATTGAGCAATATCTACTTGATATACCTACATTTACTCTAAGAGCCCACCAAGTAAATTGGGAAAGGCTTACGACACTTATCATAAGTCCTCTCCCAATGATTTCTACGCTTTTTGGTTTCTTAGAATAATTTCTTATTATTAAACGACACAAAAATATAGTATAAGATAGTCGGTACATGCTCAAGAACACTATTCACAATATACACATAAAATACGACACTAAAGTTTAAAACTACTTTGTCTACACTAAAACATGTATAAGGAACTATAATTATAGTCTAAGGAAAAATTCACATGAGGTGTATAAAAAAGACCGCTGGAAAAACTGGATTTCGTACAATATACACTATAGAAGACTATAGAATATAGATTATAAAAGTTTCTAAAAAACCTCTAATACATTGTTTTAAATTTTAAATACTCTAAAAAGTGTTGGATTTGGTCTCGAGATTCTGGGATATTACGTAGGTAACTACAACAATAAAATTTAACAATATTTTACAAAATGCCGCACTTAGTCCGAGAGATGGTGAACGATTTCTTCGAAATATTTTTACCGGCTCGAATATTGCAATTTTAAACATGGCCTGACTGAAGCTTACAATAAAAATTCTGATATGAAAAAAAAAATCCCAAGATAAAAGTTATCCTAATCTCAAACAAAAAGCACCTTTTATAGTCTGTACATAATCACTGAGGATAAATCTTTCACTAGCTCTTGGTAGCACAGTATTTATTAAAACGAACAAGTTTTGCGTAACCTTAAATTGGATTAAATTACTGTAGTGGTTGTGGTTTGTTGCATAAATATAGCACAGCCACATAACTATATTAGTATGACTAAAATAACCGCATACAATATAGCTTTTATGGGAAAAATACGGCAAAAAAACTACTTTAATATTACAATACTTACATCTGTCGGCCTAATTATCTTGTTAAATAACAAAACCTCCATAATTTAGCACTTTAGTATTGTATACAGGAGTGTGCTTAAAAGAGCTGATTTCTGTCAATTGTCTTATTAGGCAAAGTCTTTCATCAGTTAAAATTAATTCGGTGATTGACAAATCAGCTCTTTGTCGTTACGCTATATCACATTTTTACCTACGTATAATTTAACAACTTTATTACAAAAAAAAATAGTCATTGTTTAAAACACTTCGAAAAACCGTTCACCAGCTCTGTTACTGAATAGTCCTCAAAGCAACTGGAGTTCCGGGAACAAAATGGTAACCGTTCACCAGCTCTGTTACCGAGGAGTCTTCAATGCGACTTGAGTTCTGGGAACAGATGCCGCAGTATGGCAAGGTAGTGAACGCTGGCTGCCAGCGCCACGAATATGTGCCAGATCGCGTGCGCGAACGGGATGCGCCCGTCAGACTTGAAGAAGAAAACTCCTACCAGGTACAGCATCCCGCCGATCTTGAGGTCGTGCATCGCTGGGATGTGGTGCTGGAAAGAGTAGAGACAGGTTACATCCAAACTAAGGCTAGGCAAACTAGGGAAACGCAATGTTGGTAGACCCCTCAATAGGTGGGCCGACGACATCAAACAAGTCGCAAGGAGCCTATATTCAAGGAGATTATATTCCGCAAGAATATTTTGTCACGGGGAAAATTTTTCACTGACAAGTCTTATCAACGGCGAGAAAACGTTACTAAAATTAATAACGTAAGTAGGTACATACTCTCGGAACTCATTGATGTTATCTAAATAAAAACGAGTTATCCTTCGCCGTGCAAGTTATTTTGCCGTTAATTGTCCATTTTACCCGCTGGCGACTCAAGTACTACAAGCAACACGCCTAAGAGATACTAAAGGTTCTATAATTTCATGCGCGACAAAAACAGATAAAATATAATGGGTAGCCCAGTACCCATTCTGGACATATGAAAGTAACACCTTCAAAAGAACTATTAATTTATTCTAAAAAGTGATACTGGAGTGGTCTCTTCGGCGACTTAATATTTGGTAGAGTGTATTAAAGATTTAGACACACAGTACAATAGCCAAGTTGCAAGATTTGCTTGCGCTTGGCGACAATCAATAATGGAAAACACTGATGAAGTCTAGGTTGGAGCGCGCTTGCCTAGAAGATGCCTATTGACGCTTGCTCTTGAAGGTACCTATTCAAGTTATACGCGGCAGGAAACGTGGACGCCGGTAGAGCATTTAACACCTTAGCGGTTTGTTTCAAAACGTACTAAATATTAAATAGGACCCGGCCCACCTGTATCACACATACAGTCTTTTGAAAGTTTTTTGATGCAGTGGTCCTATACTTTGACAGAGGAGAAGGTTGCATGCAGTGTCTTGTATGCTCGTCAACACGGGGAATCACTCTTATTTTGGATCAGAGCGAACGACGGACGTTTCAAGGCGAACTCTAAACGTAAATGTACGTAAATGTTGCTTTTTAGCGTTCGGTAATACGTAGTTTTACGTAACCTTATAAAACAGGTATAATAAATATTAATCATGACTAGCGCTATTTAGGCCTTGAACCTAGGGTAATATGAATTTCTATTTTCGTCAGGTTTTTTAACGTGACATAGATACATCGAGTCGTTCAAGACAGAGCCAGCTTCCTCCCACTAGGTGGATCGACAACATCAGACAAATCGC
This sequence comes from Hipparchia sbordonii, assembly GCA_038048805.1. Taxonomy (NCBI): domain Eukaryota; kingdom Metazoa; phylum Arthropoda; class Insecta; order Lepidoptera; family Nymphalidae; genus Hipparchia; species Hipparchia sbordonii. The sequence goes on from CM076110.1 coordinate 9,875,892, forward strand.
AGGCAATCGCTGGATACATGCGGCGCAAGACCGAGACATGTGAAAATCCATGCAAGAGACTTTTGTCCAGCCGTGGACATCTATCAGTTGATAAAGGAGAAGTGGGAATAAGTCGTAGTGTGTCGCAGAACCCACAGCCTCTAGGGTAGTGTTCTATGGTGGAGACAACGTACCACAAGCGCAGTGTACCTACATAGATCTCCAGTACGATCTCCAGTCCTGGACCGAAGACATTAAGAAGGTTGAAATCCTAAACAATCGAACTGGTGGACGAGTCTGAACTTGTTATTGAGCTGCAGGTTTGACATTTTTAAAATGAGGCATTTTCCCTTTAAAAATGAGCAGCTATTCCATATCAAAAGAGTTGTTCAATGAAAGTAGTAGAGCAAAAAATCCATTGTTCATAATGTTTAAAATTAGGTCAAATACGAGTAAACAGAAAATGGAACAGCTTCTTTGTAAATGTTGTAACAAAAAAAAGTTTGTCGCCTCAGTTGAACGCCTGAATGGCTGTTGTTTTGAACTGACGCACGCCTTGCAGTCGATGGGTATAATTATGTAGGTTTGTAAATATGTAATTATAATTATTTATAGATGTTCCAATGAAGCGCCGTATTCACATTCCGAGCATTGATTTACTAATTTACTAGCTGTTGCCCGCGACTTCGTTCGCGTGGATTTACTTTTTAATAATCCCGTGGTAACGTTTTGATCTATAGTCTTCGGTTCTGTTCTCGTCGGGTGACCGCTCTCGACCACCGACACACCGCATCGCATTGTTCGCCCGCGCTATTATTTCTTTTTGCTCGGCTTCTAAGAGCCGTACCGAGATGTTGAATAGCCTATAACCTTCCTCAAGAATTGGGCTATCAGACACAAAAAGAATTTTTCAAATCCGACTGATAGTTCCAGAGATTAGCGCGTTCAAACAAACAAACTTTTGCACTTTATTATATTAGTATAGATGTAGATAAATCGATGGTTCCCACTTCTGATCCATATTAAAATTATTTTCAGCTTCGTTGGTCTAGTGGTTAGCAAGTTCGATTGCTGATTACGAGGTTTCGATTCCCGAGTTGGGTCAAAAAATTTAAGGGGTTTTTTGTCACGAAATTCTCAGTAGGTACTAGCTCAGAGTTCGGAAGTAGGTGGTGGTGTCACCTCGGTGTCTCGAATTTACGTAAAGCCATCGGACCTACGACTGATTACTCTCCGATCGTGTCCCACCAGACTAAAGTGAGGGAATAGAGAGTGCACTTGTATTTGGGCACACACTAGTAGATAAACTATAATATCTAGCGCGTAGATGGCTAATCTCTGTCAGCCGACGAGGCTGGGTTGGGTCGACAGGATTTTATTGATGATTGATATGTATTAGGTAGGTACAAAATGCGGAAGTGTGTCTTTCCATACACCCTACAAAAAAGTATCATCATACGAGTACGACCATATTATGATATTTTTTTCCCAGAAAATAAAATCGCTAAAATGCGCAAATCTACGCCGATGAAGGTGTTATCCATAAGATATAATTATCGTCAAGCACAAGGCCATCTTGCATAAAAAAAATCTTTACATAAGCGACTACAATACAAGCTTTGAAGAACTATGGCATAACTCCGGCTAGCTTTGTCAAGCCACGTCAAGCACTCGTTGGCTCGACGCTCAAGTTCAAGAGAGCATTGTAGAGCGACCTTACAACAGCATTTATGTGCCAGTTTGATGCTTATGTGATGATAATGAAATGTGTTTGTACTTTTTTTAGCTTTCTGAGCAACTCAACCTAGAAAATACATATTAGCGAAATGGCGCAAGATCGTGGCGTGTGGAGGACTAGCAGTCTCTTTAAGACCTGTGTCCACAGTTGGACGGATTCGTTTATTGACGAGGACAAAATTCTCTGGGAGTTCTTTGATTTTCTGGGCTAAAAATATATACTATAGAATGAAAACTAATGTGTGCCCGATTTTTAACCGACTTCCAAAAAGGAGGAGGTTATCAATTCGGCCGGTATCTTCTTTTTTTGTCAAGATCGGTTCATCTAAAGCTAAGGCGGCTAACAGGCAGACAGACGAGTTACTTTCGTTTTTATACCTATAAGTATAATTTTTATAATTTTTCTAAGTCGTCCCCACTTTACGAAAGTCTGAGTTTCATTAGATGTTCGTAAATATCGTCCCTACAAAGACAACATTATATTCGTAACCTTGCTTATTCTGTTCTGTCTTATTTAGCTACAAACAACAACTCCATACATCAATCCCTATCAATTTGATTGATTGCGATCAACGATTTTCATTTTCTAGAATCTAGATCCATCAATGTCTATTCAACGAATTGCACATGACCATTCCTCGCTGAGAGATACATATCTACATTTTTTTTTATTCGATGACAAGATAGCCCTTGACTGCGATCTCACCTGATAGTAAGTGACGATGCAGTCTAAGATGGTAGCGGGCTAACTTGGAAGGAGTATAGCAGTGTAAATTCTACCCCTAAATACATTCTACATATCAATATTTTTTCTATAATAAAAATATACAATACCTTCGTATTATCACAGACTAAGAAATTCATCCCTTATCTATGCTTAATTTAGTTTCAAATGAGCCTTTGACCTACGTCAGAATTACTACGTCCTTATTAAGGTAGTAATTGAGTTTATTAACTAATCCCCAGTACGGACGAAACACTTATACCGAACTAATAACATTATGTTAAACGCTCTTTAGCACCTGAAGTACTCTAACTTAAGCCTTAATGGACGTAACTACTTTAATTGGTTTCAGCTCACAAAGCCTGTTTGGGGCTTTACTGAATTCCCTGAAATACCTACTGTCTTGAATCATACTGCCATTGAATTTGTGTGAAGCTCCAATCCAATTTTGCAACCACTCCAGTCTTAAAGGCTTTTGTAAGCTTGGAGGCTCGAGAGCATTTTAGAGTAATTTTCAATCAGTGAATGATTTTATTTGATTTACATACTTTCGTATATTTTCCCACAGTTCAAATTCAATTGTAATTGCTGTTGCGAATAAAGCACTTTAATAAAAGTACCTAAATTCTATTGTTTTAAAGAAAAATTGAGAAGGTGATCCGAGCCAAGGATCGGGTTATAAGGTACGTATTAAGATGTAGAGAGAATGAAAAAGTAGTGCAACTTTTCTAATAAGTCTACGAATTTGAAGTTTATAAAGATACGAAAGAATTCTTCTAATAGATGAAATGACATTCGAGTACACTCTGCAGATATATTTAGAGCTAAGGAAACACCTACAAATATAGCATTAATCGATAGACCCAGGTGGTTGGACTGGACGGTCGATGTAATAGATCAACACGCAACGTGAATGGTGAATTAACTAATAAAGAAGGGAGCGTTATAGTTGAAGATGCGCCAAGGGAAAATTATTTTAAATGGTTATATATACTGAGGTTTTTTTTGGTATTTTTTAGTCTATCTACAATCAGGATTTAGGTTTCCACAGAACAATTGTACAACTATGGTTCTTTTTAGCCTAGTAATATTGCTACATTTGTTAATTGAACCTACATACTAGGAGGTAACGGTAGATGCCGGAATTGTTCCGTCTAACAACATGCTCTTTTTTTCGTTTTATTCGTTAGCCCATGCTTGCGAACTAATCTTTGTTAACATATTAGCAGGCCAACTTTGGAAAGGCATGGCTATATTTATTTTTGAATTCGTTTTGCCCAGGGACTATCACTTTTTTTCGGGATAATAAATTACCTTTATTTGTTGCAAGCTATTTCTGTGCAGAACTTCATCAAAATCGGTGGTCAAGCCGTAAAATGGAAACAGATGCAAACATTTTCGCATGTGTCTGTTTAAAATGCATGTCACAATACATTGATTAAATAGGTACTGTTGGCTGTTAAATAAACGAATTTACAGTGGTTACAATGTACTTAAATAAATCTATACCATCTCTAGAGTATATTTTTGGAGCACGTTTATTTACATTGATCCTAAATATACGTTCATAAATCATAACTTTTACGGTATATCGTAAAAACAGAATACAGCGTAAGGATGAAATCATAATATATTTGATTTATCTCAGGGTTTGATAAGGGTCGTATCTGCTATCTACCTCCTTCACCCTAACATTTTTTCATCAAATAAACAAAAATGTAAAATAATAAATTTTTAAGCGTAGGTAAAAAAGGTTTATTCAAAAGCATTTTGTGAAAGTTTATTTGAATAAAAAAATATTCTATTCTATTCCACTTTGAGGGTTATTCAGGGGTTGATCAATAAATTCCCGGGAAGCCGGTAACCTACCAATTAATTTGAACTACTTACTAAGTAATTAATAGAATCACAATGATATGAAATAGTTATTTAAGGGCCCGATTAAGAAAGGAAGGGTTATGATTTCAGCAGTCTATATAGGTATGTCTATATGTTTGTATTTAAGTATGTTCCACCGTAGTGCCTAAACTACTAAGCCGATTTTGATGAACGAGTTGTCAATCAATTCGTTATTACGGTCCGAATAACAGATTACATTTTAGATCAATAAAATAGTATATTACGGTTATTACATTCAATTGTATTTTCAAACTTTTTTCTTGCTATCCGGAACGCACTAAAATTAGAATTATTTCTCAAAAGATAATCTATACATCTATACAAATAAATAAAATTGAAGATAGCTGATATTATCGGGCATCGTATAGGCTACTTTTTTAACTGACTTTTGAAGAAGGAGGAGAAGAAGTTGTGTTTTTCTACCTCTGTATATCGATATCTTCGTGATTTCTTAACCGATTTGCATGAATCTTTTTTAAATTGAAACTTTTGTTTCCAACTTTGCAAGATACTCCCATAAAAATTTCGAGTTCCAACTCTTCAATCCTGATGCTGCAGGGATACTGCCCTCCTAAACTGTGCAGATTTAGGAACGCGGACGAGGTCGCGGGCGCCCGCTAGTAATTTATATAATGAAGATTGAAGACAGCCTTCGACAAAATTACCTAGACGGGATTGACAGGTTTAAGGCACAGACAACGAACTAATCCTATATAATGGTTTTATCAAATAACGTTCAACGCAATAGAGCTAAATATATCCGTTTGGAGAAGCGTGGGTGGACACCTAAGTCTTTAAGTCTCGAAGAGCAATTTCAATCCTATAAATACCAATACAATATAATCGATCCTTTGTGGGTGGACAGGAATTATAAAAGGCCTACCAGAATATCGCAAGGGAGTTGCGTATTTCTGCATATATGCATATTATATAGCTTGTAATATGTGCAGTGATCCCATTTATATGCTCCTATTTATCTATATATATAAAATTCAAAGTCCTGACTGACTGACTGACTGATATATCAACGCACAGCCTAAACTACTGAAGTTAGAAACTTGACATTTTTACAGTTGGTTCCTTTTATGACGTAGGCGCACACTAAGAAAGGATTATTGGAAATTCCACCCCTAAGAGGTTTAAATAGGGGATGGAAGTTTATATGAAACTCTGTCATTTTTCAAGCTGTTTCCATAAAAGTTGGTATTTGAGCTTTCAGTTAAAAATAAAGAAGTATGTGTGTCACAGTTTTTGAAAATTCCACCCCAAAATCTAATTCCACGCGGACGAAGTCGCGGGGGCAAAAGCTAGTAGTAATAAAAATTTGATTCGATATTGCGTTTGTGTTGGTCTAACACTTAGCCCTAGTTTTAATTCATTAGGTCTTTTTTTTTCGGGGTCCTCCATCGACTACGATTAGATTCTACCACGTAATGGGGTTGTATAACTTAGTGGGCTATCTTAGAAGATTCGCTTCATCGTCGTTCATTCACGTTCATGTTAACATGTCGGCGGCTTGCTTCGCTCGTCACATCCCCGCATTGTCTTATCCAAGATCATTACAAATCAAAGCTCAATAGCCCAACGGTTAAAGATGCGGACTGAAAAACTGAAAGGACACAGGTTCGAATCCCACCCGTTTCACTATTGTCGTACCCACTCCTAGCACAAGCTTTCCGCTTATTTGGAGGGGATAGGATATTAATCAACTGCAGTTCTTAAAAAAAAAAATTTAAAAGAAAGTAAAATATTTTCATTTAAGAACTCCTTCGAGAGCTTCTGGCTTCACCCTTCACAAAAAAACTATAGAGGTAACGTTTAACCCCATCTGTTATGTTAAAGCAAGATAACTGTAATAAAAGCATTTTTGCTGCAATTATAATTTACATTGCTGTCGATGGGACACAGGAAAATAGATTTTAGATAAATAATAATATAATCGTCAAGTAAACAATATCCATCGAAAAAGTAACAACGATTAGCACACAGTACTAAAATAAACTTGACCTTTAACTTGATATCATTATCACCTTCGAGATTATTTCTTTGAAACAGAAGTATCCTCTTGCAACGTTACCCAACGAAATGTGACGGATAAAGTATAAGATTACCGGATCGAATGGACACTGTAGCGCGTCACAAAAATAGTTTTCTACACTGCATAATATAAAGAGAATCATAATACACTTTCTAAAACATGAAACAAGTAAACTTACACCACATAATATTATATATAAAAAAAATATATATATAAAGTAAAGTTAAGTTAAGCAAAGTTTATAAAAGCACATTTTGGTTGCATTAAATTACTAGTTGCATTACTAGTATCATGGCAATAAAACGCGAAAAAGATGCAGGTAGGTGGATTTTTGGAACGCAATGCATTTCAACCCCGCCTGCCTTAAAGTCTGCGAGCGTATCATATTCTTATTCATCGTATAGTTTCTTTAAACAGAAATACTTGTACTAAAAAAAAAAAATTTGCTGTAATTCGCCAAACCAGAAAAAATCTGTATGGCAACACGCGCCGCCCGCACCGTACACAGTCGTTTCTCCAGAATAGAAGAAACACGGAAACAACACAACACCAACCCGTAGCGCCACACTAACTCCTTCAAACAACTCGACGTAAGTACGTTTCGCTCTAACTACTTATACATATATGTACTAGAAGTACTTGTGCAAAAAATATAAGCGCAAATAGCATGCATAACATAGAAAGCGTGTAAACACAGATAAGACATACATTCGAGGTGACAATGATCACCGCGGGCCCCAGTCCCATTATCAAGTACAGCAATAGCTCCAACATCTTGTACCGCTCGTGGAAGATCTGTTGGTACGTGATGCCGAGGACGGCCAGCAGCCAGATCGCCCATCTCAGCTCGCGCAGCATCCAGCAGGACAGCGTGCCGACGGTCAGCCAGGGGAAGTACGAGCTCGCGATGAAGATGTAGATCATCGCACGATCGCATCGGTGGAGGAAGTGCTTCATTTTGCTGCAAAATTAGTACGGTTATAGCTTGATGCGAGGCTGCGAGTGAGGTGTTGTTAGAACTAGAGCAAGTAGTTGCGAGATATGAGCATGACGTCATGGACAATGTTTTTTTTATTCGATGACAAGATAGTACTTGACAGCGATCTCACCTGATGGTATGTGACGATGCAGTCTAAGATGGTGGCGGGCTAACTTGGAACGGGTATGGCAGTATAGATTCAACCCATACCCCTAATCGGTTTCTATACACGCCATTCCAACATACGATAACATCCGTTATTCACGATTTCGCGCGTGTTGTTTTAAAACTCTCATGGATTTATTTAAAAACCTATTGATTATATCATTATAATTATCCAGAACTGGATTCAAACGATCGCATCTGTAGAGGAAGTGGTTGATTGGACTGCGAAATTAAGATGCCTATAACATGATGCGTTAAAGCTGTGTTTGGTGCGTTAGGTGCATTGCTAAAATGGATGTGTTTGTGAATGGGGTGTGCAATTAATCGGCTGCTTTAAATCAATTTATAGTCTCAGTAACCCAACGGTTAAAGGTGCGAACTGGAAACTGCAAGGTCGCAGGTTCGATCGCCACCTGTTGCACTATTTACCACAAGCTTTCCACATATTTGGAGGGGCGAGGAGAATAGAAAATAATTTCAGCTTGGAAAATATTTTTTTACAGAAAAAATAAATAAAAGGATTGGATAGGATTAGTATGGTCATCTCCGATCCAAAACCCTATCTCGTCGATTAGGTACCTCTTTCACTAAGTTTGTTCCTTCAGCATGTTTGGAATATGCTTTGATATTATGTATTTATAGATTGATTTATTTCATACATTTTTACCATTACATCCAACGACAACACAAAAATAAACATAAAACAACATTAGGTAAAAGGTAAAAAAAAAATATCCAGTTAATGCATCACTGTGCATATCCCGAAGACATATCACAAGATATTCCGAATGCAAAGTCGACAGCTCTTGTTCAAATTTGGTTAGATGCCCGGACTGCATTCTAGATTCGTTATAGTTGCTAACTTGACGCAATATGTGGGTATAGAGTCGTCTTTAGACCTCGGCCAATCCAATTCGCAGAATCCAATTTAGGCGACGGGAAGTTATTTGTTGCGTTTGAAAGGAGATTCAATTACCAACTTATTCGCTCCTTTGGGACCCGCAAGTAGCTGTCAAAGGATTTGTAAAGCCTGATGTATTTTCTTTCTATTGAAAGGTTCTACTTTATTTAAACTTTTGAAGCAGCTTTCAAAAACGTTTGGGTTCCAAGGTGCTGGAAGGCGTAGTTTCGGTAGTATGGTGAAATCAACATAATAAAAAAACATCGAACGAGCCACTGGATATTAACCGCGCAAAATCAAGGCATACGGAAGTTCGAACAAGAGACAAATAGGTATCTAGTTTGACGATTTAAGTAAGTATGTTGAACAACTAGGTATGCATTCACTTATCGATCTACGGAGATAGAAAGAACTCATCAACGCACATTACTAAATTAATCGCAAACAGTGTTTAGTTCAGTAAACATCGCAGCTATTTCTATACCTACGAGTATATATAACACAATAGCGTAACTGATAGACTAACAAGACAGTGGGCCCGTAGGTTTGAAAGGTTGGAGAAATATGAAGCCGTAGAGCTTGGACTCTTGGAGGTATGGGCGGGGCACATAGCTCGAATAACTAATGAACGCAGCGTTGGAAGACTCACTCATGATTCATTAATCTATATAATTATATAAAAAGGCTTGTCCTGACTGACTGACTGACTGACTGACTGACTGACGATCAACGCACAGCCTAAACCACTGAAGTTAGAAACTTGAAATTTTGACAGTAGGTTCCTTTTATGACGTAGGCGAGCACTAAGAAAGGATTTTTCGAAATTCGCCCCCCAAGGGGGTAAAAAGGGGGGTTAAAGTTTGTATGAAACTCCGTCATTTTTCGAGTTATACTCATGAAATTCGGTATTTAGGCTTTAAATTGAAAACAAAAAAGTACGTGTTTCACAGTTTTTAAAAATTCTACCCCCTAAGGGGTTAAATAGGGGTTGAATGTTTGTATAATAGTCCTTCGTTCTTCAAGTTATTTTTCAAGTTACGTTTATGAAACTTGATATTTTGGCTCTTGATTAAAAATAAAGAATTACGTATTTTACATTTTTTTTAAATTCTCCCCCCAAGGGGGTAAAAAGGGGGGTTAAAGTTTGTATGAAACTCCGTCATTTTTCAAGCTATACCCATAAAATTCGGTATTTAGGCTTTAAATTGAAAACAAAAAAGTAAGTGTTTCACACTTTTAAAAAATTCTACCCCCTAAGGGGTTAAATAGGGGTTGAATGTTTGTATGATAGTCCTTCGTTCTTCAAGTTATTTTTCAAGTTATGTTTATGAAACTTGATATTTTGGCTCTTGATCAAAAATAAAGAATTACGTATTTTACATATTTCGAAAATTCTCCCCCCAAGGGGGTAAAAAGGGGGGTTAAAGTTTGTATCAAACTCCGTTATTTTTCAAGCTATACCCATAAAATTCGGTACTTAGGCTTTAAATTGAAAACAAAAAAGTAGGTGTTTCACAGTTTTTAAAAATTCTACCCCCTAAGGGATTAAATAGGGGTTGAATGTTTGTATGATAGTCCTTCGTTCTTCAAGTTATTTTTCAAGTTATGTTTATGAAACTTGATATTTTGGCTCTTGATCAAAAATAAAGAATTACGTATTTTACATTTTTTGAAAATTCTCTCCCCAAGGGGGTAAAAAGGGGAGTTTCAATATTCATAGTTAAGACAGGACAACGTCTGTCGGGTCCGCTAGTTCAGATATAAGGCTCTGAAAGGCACACCGACAGACAGATGGGTATATGAAAATTCACCCAAGTAGACTCAGAAACCTTACTTTGTTCGGTATTAACGTCATCAAATGCTAATAGGTGCGCCGTTTTACGCCTTCTACTAACTTCACTTATCTACAGTTACACTTTGTGCAGTCTTTCTACGTTTCTGAGTGAAGTTAGTGCGAGGTATCAAGCCATGTCCACTAGCATTTGAATGTTTATACCTACCATAATATGAAGCAATGTTATCTTAGTGGCTATGACTTTGGCTTACCTTTCGAAGGCTCCGGGGTACGACCCCAGGCACGAATCTTTGACTTTGCGTTATTGTAACATAAGTTAATATCACATGTTTAAGAAAAACGTCACGAGGACACTTGCAATGCCTGAGTTCTCCATAATGTTCTCAAAGGTGTGTGAAGTCTGTCAATAGGCGTATGACCATAATGGAGTATGGCGTAAACCCTTCTTATTTAAAAGGAGACTTATGCAAAGTAGCTGGCGATGGGTTGAGATGAATGAATGAAATTGTCTTTGAATACACGGGAGAGTTCGAACATCGGAAATCCCTTTAGCAATATATAAATTTTAATTAGGATTTTAATTAGATATTGATCAGATAGCGTAAAAACTTTGAAATTATCATAACGCGGGGATTATTTTTTCGTAATTAATTACAAAAGCTTATAGAGAATAAAATTCACTTTATGTTATGCAGAGAACAAGAGAATTCCGCTTTAATGACATGCACAAAGAGCTTTTAGCAGCTTCTGGCATAAAGTTTATTTCTTTGATATTTTCTTTGAGAAAAGCATTTTCTCGCTTATTAAAACAGTATCCCATGCTATTTTTAGCCATATCTAACTCCATCCTACATAATATGCAAAAATAATTTATACGAGTTTTCTACAACTGAATGTAGTTTGTTTAAAATAAGAGCTACTTACGAGTACTAGTATACGATAAAGTACAATAATAAAATGAATGATTAGTGACGTCATCTAAGAACTAATTACACAAGATATCATTAAGTAATAGAGACGCTATTACTTCTTTACACGGAACAATTGCCTGACGAATGACATTTGACCCGATCGAACCTTGGATAGAAAGGTTAAAGATTAACGAATAGCCCAGATTAGTAAAGTGAGTGGGCAGCAATTTTACGTAGGATAATTTCATATGACCAACCGTAGTTTCTACTGAAGGAGTTGAATAAAGTTATTTGAGAAACACTATACATTTGAATTTGTTTTTCTTTATTTTAGTCCGAGCGGTAGGTATATTCTACTTTGATTATGGATGATAATATTACTTGGGTGATCAAAGTGGAATTAATAATTATACCATCGAAATGGGTTAATATTCAAGTGTAATTCTGCCATAATAAAAAATAACCGGTTAAGTGCGAGTTATACTCGCCCACTGAGAGTTCCGAACTTCTTGGATTGTACCTATTAATTAAGTACTAGAATATTAGATGATCAGCTTAAGCGCACAGTTTTATTGCAGAATTCCTATTGACGCCTTCCGGTTCTATAATGAGATCCTGCTTATTATTTAGGACCAGAGTATTTGTCAAGACGAAAGCAATAAAAAATACAAAATAAAGTTTTTATTATTCAAACTTCGGGTTAATCCGTGCTCTGACGTCGATTTTATCAAAATTGGACTAGGTATATGACGCTAATCTACAAATACACTTTGACAGCTGTAACTTTCCACTAAGTTAAACTCGAAACTTGAAATTTTCAGAGCATTAAAAGGTCATTGACCGTTTTCTCAAGCCGTTTCTGAGAAAAAGGGACACAAGGACAGACGAACCACGGAGCGAGCCTATAAGGGTTCCGTTTTTTTCGGAACCCTAAAAAAAAGGTATTTCCTTTGTTTGGCGCAATAAGTTATTATGTTTTACACATACATAACGAGGTGTTCATAGTTATGACGTAAGGGCGCTACGGTAGACGAGCACCCGAAAAGTTAATTAAAAGCAGCCAAGCTTGAAGTGCTGGTAATAGTTTCGCAAACGTTTATGTATCTATACAAATAAATAAAATTGAAACTTTTGTGTGTGGTTTCGAACACAGAAACCACTCATTATGTTCATAATAATTGAATAGGCAACTAACATTTGCGCCACGAGAAATGTCTACGCATTTAGGCTCATGATTCTCTATAGAGATTCACATAGAGATTAAAAAAGACGTGTGGCACTCGGGGACTGCCGCGGTAAAGCTATTGCATAGCATTTTTTATCAACGCCATCTAGCGGCTCACCGTAGAGGAGTCCCGTGTTTATTATTTTCAGGTTATTTTCGTTACGGAATTTCTGGATTCGGTCTCCACGCTGGCCGCGATAGAAGCTATGCAATAGCTTAAAATTCTCGTGGTGCGCATGTTAGCCTTACAGAGCGCCACAAACATACATAGGTACATACATACATACATAGAATAGAATAGAATAATTTTTTATTCAAATAAACTTTTACAAAGTGCTTTCGAAACGTCAAATGAATTTACCTAGGCGGATAAGCATATTACCCTCCTTTCCGTCTCGTCGGATAAAAACTACACGCCCCCGTATGAATTATGGAATTAGTAATGAGGAAAAGAACGAAGAGAGAGACCAACAGAATTAGACTTTACTTAGGTATAAGGTATTGCACGTAAAGGTGATTATTAAACTGCAGCAACTAAAGTTACCTTTCGGGTATTTAACCTATTTTGTACCGAATGCACGCGCGTCTTCAGAGAAAGTTTTAACTGCAAAAGTTTGTGACAAGGCTTCTAAAAGGATATATTATAAGGTTGGTATAAAGTTGAAAATATATTCGTTTCAGAAAATGTTAAAGCGGGGAACTAGTTTGAGGACGTGTATAAAATATATAATATGTATACACGACTCGAGATCCTCACAGAGAACATACTGAAAGTCCTGATAATTTGTACCTACAATCTACATAATAGTATGCTATTCATGCATTATAATAAAAATACGAAAGTTTGGATGGATGGATGGATGTTTTACTCAACCACGCCGCAACGAGTGAACCGATTTGGTTGGGCAAAGAAATTGATTATAGTCTGGAACAACACATAGGCTACTTTCTATCTTGGGAAATAAGAGTTCCCGCGGGAACAACCAACACACAACAATACATAAACTTTTTTTTATTCATGACATACACAACATAGCCCTTGATTGCAATCTCGCCTCGCCTGGTAAGTGACGATGCAGTCTAAGATGGCCTAAACTTTAAAGTACTCTTGATATATTTCTATGATATACACCCATACTAATTTCAAAAATGCTTGTGTGGTTCGTCTGAGTGCACGAGAGTTAAAAAGGTTTAATGAAAAGTGGAAATAGATAGTTATCCAATTTACCTACTTGTAGTTAGGTTTAGCCTATGTAATAGATAAGCTAAAAGTAATGACTCCCAGAGGGTTAGCTCACGACCGTCATTCGAAACAATGCAGAAAGTTTAAACTTTCCAATATAAACAGGCAGGCACTTAGACGTATTAGATATCGAATTACTTTACTCAAGTCTTTGAATATTCATTAGTCTCTAAACTGCCTCGTTTACGTTACTCTATAAAATTGGTAATATTAGCTTGCTATTGTGACGGCAGACCACGAGGGAGGGCCAGGAGTTCGAGATCCGGGTCGGATCAAAAGTGTTTAAATTGAACCGTCGACCTTTTTAGGCTGAAATCTATTATATAAGTCTATCAGTCCTGAGACACAGAGTTAAAACGAGACAGATTTATGTCACAGCATATTTGTATCTCGTTTTAACTCTATCTTAAGTCTGGGCTAAGTCAGAGCACGCTCGATCTCACCATAGGTGCGGATTGTTTATGTTTTAGTCCGCACCTTTCACCTTTGGGTTATTGTGGCTTCAACTGCGTTTGCAGTTTGCGCTTATACTTCTTTCTTCTTCTTTCTTTGTCAATCGATAGACATCCACTACTGGCCAAATGTCTCCGGCATGAACTTCCACAGGTCTCGGTGTTGCGCCGCCTGAATTCTGCGACTCGTTTTATGTCGTCAGTCCACCTAGCGGAGGATCTGTCCACACTGCGCGACTCGCTAAGCTATGTCAGTGACTTTGGCTCTCCTACAGATCTCCTCATTTTTGATTTGATACTCCCAGCATAGCTCTCTCCATCGTCCGCTGAGTGATCCTGAGCCTGCATATACTTATGCAGCGTTTAATATTTAAAAAAAATGTCTAGCGCAGTTAGTTAGTCAACATTAGCTAACGTGGCCTAAATGTGAAAGTGTGTTTGTTTTGTGTTGGTTTGTCCTTCAATCACGCCGCAATAAAGCAATGGATCGACGTGATTTTTTGCATGGGTATGGTTGAGGACCGGAAGAGTGACATAGGCTACTTTTTATCCCGGAAAATTAAAGAGTTCTCGCGGGATTTTAAGATCTAAATCTAAAACTAGTTCTTAATATTATTAATATCTGTAAATTAGATTTTACAAAACAAAATAACCAGCAGGCTTATAAATCATCGTCTTTTAAGTAAGGGGCAACATAGTTGCTGTCTTTGATACCTTTCGGTTATTCGATAGGCACCTATTGAATTTCACAAAAGCCCTTTACGGCATTAAGTCATTGAACTGTATTATCGAACTAGCTTTCGAGTATCTTTCGACGGTTGAAGTATCTATAGAAAAGAAGTTATAGCAAATTGGTGTTAATTTTGTTATACACAATCTAAATATATAAAAGGCAAAAGTGACTGACTGACTGACTGACTGACTGACTGACTGATCTATCAACGCACAGCTCTAACCACTGGACCGATCGAGCTGAAATTTGGTATACAGGTAGCTGTTAGGACGTAGACATCCGCTAAGAAAGGATTTTGGAAAATTTCAACCCCAAGAGGGTTAAATAGGGGGTTAAAAAATCGAACCTAACGTGAGCGAAGCCGCGGGTTAAAGCTAGTCTGTCTTAAAATACATATTTTTATTAGCATTATGGAGGGTTTCAAAACGTGAAACCGAACCGGTGGTAGAGTTATGACGAGTCATAAGAGCTACAAGTTGGCTTACATGAAATAAATCAATTTGAATTTGGAACAAAAACGAATACAATGCACGTCACGTGTCAAATTGGTTATATCTACCCTCCGGTAGAAACTTGACTTTGTCATTTGGGATCAACCTCCTCGAAGGAAGCCAGCCACGACACTGGTCTAAGGTCTTAGTTGGCAAAACATTCAGTAACTTAAATGGACTTGTCAGCAAACCAACAATGGCTCACTACTGAGGGTAGGTCTCTCAGAGAAGGGTTATAGTTCAATGCAGATTGGCAGACTTCACTTCACTTTTAGAAGACTATGGAGAACTTTCGGGTATGCAGGTTTCCTGATGGTGTTTTGGGATTTTCACAGTACGACCACATTTGTAAATATGTAGTTTTCCTGTTTGGTTAGTTAGTCATTTGTGTTAGTCATGTTTACTCACGTTTCAGATTTGCAGCAGCATACGGAATGGAAGGTAGTTGAAACAGCGAACAGGAGACACAGTGCCAACCCGTACACCACGGCGGCTATAGCTTGCGGTGCGTTCACAGAGCGCGTTAAGAGCTCGCGCGCACCGAGCGACGCGGGCGCAACGCATAGTGCGTGCGTGCATACGTTTGCTACATTTTCCACCTGAACCAAAAATATTTAAAATTATGTATAGAGATAGATATGCTCATTTGATGGGGTCAATAGTGGAGTTTTATATTGCCACTTAAAAAAATTGAAGCCCAGAAATAAGTACTGCATTTACATGTATGGCACTTTCACTAGAAATAACTGATAGCAGCAAAGACCGCAAACACTTGCAATAGTGGAATGGCATTTTAAAATAGCTGCCTTTGTTCCAATTTTTTTCCACCTGAACAGATAATTTAGTGGTACTGTCCGTTTAAAATACCAATTTTTTTTTTAATATATAGACTAGCGCTTGACTGCAATCTCATCTGATGGTAAGTGAAGATGCAGATTTAATGCACTATGTAAAAATAAAAATTGACTATTTAGTTCCAATATGTAATGGTCTTTTATTGCTTCTTCTTTATCAACCAATAGACGTCCACTGCTGGACATAGGTCTCTTGCATAGACTTTCACCTGTCTGTTTTTTGGCTGTATCCCACGGCTTCCTGTGACTTGCCTGATGTTGTTGGTTTACCCAGTTAGGGGTCTGTCAATACTGCATTTTCTGGTGAGAAGTCACTACTCCCGCATCTTGGGACCCAGATTTAGTAAAGTATTCATGATAAGAAATTCAAAACTTAATTATGTATAACTAAGGTAGCACCAACTTAGAATAATATGACCTTTACCAAGTAAATTGGTAATATTATTTTGATGTTAATTAAACCTATGCCTCTAATCGAATTCTTCACGGCATAGTATCGGATCGCTTAATCACTTTGCAACTTATCTACTTCCAACATATTTAAAAATTTTTGCTTAAATAAGGGGCGTAATTTACAAACACAACAAAAATAAATATTATTGATTCTCAAGACCTCCAAAATAGTTTGTTTAAAATTTAACTCACCTTGGTTGGAACGTACGCCTTATTGGACGTAGCCCTTTCGTTCATCCATTTCACTGTCTTCAGTTTGTCCCATTGCAGATCACAATGAAAGAAGAGCTTGCTCTGGTTAAACTTTGATTTAAATTTCATGATTATCACAGAAAATAAGCTAACAACGTCGCCCATCGTGTTTTACTGTACGCCTGGTGCGAGCTAAATGGTCATGAGACCAACCACTGCACAGGTAATCTTGTTAAGATGTTAGCACTCATGTTAGTAATTCAATTTACATTTTCTGCGAGATTTTAATAAACCATTTTTATATTTATAGACTACATCCCAATCGAACTCCGTCCATGACAACCACCGATCAACGATTGACAGAAGATTGACACCTAAATAAAATTGGCATGTGGGTGGTCCGTAGGGGTGGTCAAATGTCATTTTCTTTGACACTGACAGCAATGCTTGGAATTAGGTAGGTAGGTACCTATGTACGTAACTTTTTTATGGAGCATTGCCACTTTATTGCATTTTGTTTAAAACATGGAATCAGGAAGTACCTCCTTCTCAGGTACTTATGTCTGTGACCTAGAGCTAAAAAAGTTCAAGCTCGAGATGAAAGGTCAAGGTCAATGTTCTGAATAGATCCGAAAATTATTGGATGTTTTAAAATCTAAAAAATAGATATCTGTATACGTATAGTATTTTAATACTCATGGTAGTAATACAGTATTACTAGTAGTACAAAAGCATGGAAGTAAGATTTAGACATTTTTAAAAATATTTTTGCACTATAATAAGAAAGAAGACAACTATTCATAATTTTAGCTTCCCCAAACTAAAATGTTAATATCAAAATCTTTAAATCTACTTGATTGTTATTAATAAAGGTGAAATGACAAACATTTCATATTATATTATTAAAAATAAAGCTTGCAAATCAGTTTAAAACATCAGAAATATTAAATAATTTATTTAAAAACTTAATCTAACTATGAGTTGATAGGTAATGAATTAAACTGTACTTAATTACTTAATTATTCTACTGCTGTAGGTTGCAGGTGGTTAAGGGTTTTTTTAACACATGAAATTTCAGAAGTAGCTTTCAAATATTTGCAAAAGCCGCTTGATTTCAGCTATCCTGGCTGCCTGAGCTTGTACAGGGACCATGGCCTGAGAAACCTCTTCACCTTTTGCAAGGATTGTGTACATGCTTTTAATATTATTGTCCATCGCATCACAGGTTTTCCCCACAGCATCTCTATACACTTCCATGTTTTCTGCTGTGAGTGAAGAGTTGGAATGTAAAATGCTAGAAAGATTCTCTATCAAATTATCAACAGACTGTGCAATCTTTTGAGCTTCATATTCAAGATCATTTAAAACTGTAATATCTATTTGGCCAATCTGTGGGGCCAATATTTGTCTGTACAGTTTGCCAGATGGTGTGCTAGATCGAGATGCACTGGAACTACCAAATATTGGTGTTTCACCTCTCTTGGCTATTGGACTGGAGAGTTTAATTTTAAATTCTAAATCATCTGCCACATAATGTGTCATATCACCTTCATAGTGAAACTGACCGTCCAAGGGAATTTTTTCTTGTTTACGGTTTTCAGATGGAAGATCGTAAGGTCTTGATGGGCCAGGTTCTTTTGCCTGTTCGTCAGTACATTGACCATTGTCAGAATGAAAAGATATCTCACTGTATGAAGCAGTCATACGTGCGGATATTTCTTCGTCCATGTCCTCACCATCCTTGTTCGATTTGTTTTCGACTTCTGTTTTCACGATTCCAGCAGAACTTTGTTTATCATTCATAGTTTTTTACACTCACTGATTAATTTTGTTTTAAACTTGTAAGGAAGTTCTCAATAATGCGTCGTATTAAAAGTTAATTTTTAAAAGTAAGTTTAAGGCTTTCTAAATCAATAAATAATCGACTTTTATTATATTGTTATCAATTATCAATAATAAACAAATTAGAATTCTGACAGAGACATATTTTTTGATTCTTGACAGACTTGATGACAGTTGAGTTGATTATAGATTATCACGAACGGCAATTTGGGGATATTTAGTGTAGGGTACCTATTTAGCACTAGGTAGGTATTTAGGTAGGTACCTACCTAATTAGGCCTACCTAATAGGACCTATCCTATTTAAAAATTACAGAAATGTCAACATCAGCCATTATCAGATAGGTACCTATTATAAAGTCAAGTAGGTACCTACTTACCTAGGTACATATTACGACTTTGAGAGGTTCTTGAAAAGTCCGAAAGGTTTTGACAATCAAAAAATCAATGACTATAGAGTTTAATGAACTTTGACGAGTGTCAAATTTGCGGGAATTTTTGACACTTGCCAATAAAAACATCTCCAAGCAAACGTGAAAGAATTCGTTTCGATTCATCTTCGATTGATTAGTTACGAATTAAATAGTTTGTGTTTTTTGGAAATTATATTTTAGGCGAGGTAAGCGATGTCCAAATGTTAATTTGCAGTGTGAATATGTTATTCTTCAATTTATTGGGAGCATAGGGTAATGTGAACGTCCGTTTAACATGGCGCACCAAAACGGCATGTGGGGACGATAACGCTGACCCTTTGTCGTGTTAGACTCTATTTCAAGCTTTGAAAGTAGTTAATATTTAGTTTTTGAGTTGTATATGAAGTTTTCGAGCTGTTACATAATCGTTTTGTGAGCCTGGATGTAATATTACGACATAAGTATCGAACATTGCAATGGTGAAAACCCGTCGCAGCAATGGAGAAAACGGGGAGGTCGACGAAGGGAATTATTCGATAAACGACGTTGGCAGCGTGTCTGATGAGAAGGTGAACTATTCTCACTGATATTCTTCTAATATCTGACAACGCACCCGAGCTTTGAGTGAAATGTGTCTATAAGCCAACTTCCTGTCCCCATTTTACCTGTGGTACTTTCGGAGTGCATGTATTTGCATTGCATGCGCTTGAATAGCTTTGCATCACAATTCAAGAGCTGCTACAAGGTTAAATACTGGCACTATAATATTGCTGAGTCATTAATTCAGTTCTTTATCAATTATAGTTGAAACTAATTCCATATGGCAATGTCAAGATGAAATCTCTGTTTGTGCATTTCAATGTTGAGTCTAGTGTCTTAAAATAAATTATTAGTTTATTATTTTTAGCTTCCCTCTTAGTTCTCAACAAACACTGGCTGGTTAATTTTAAATTCATATGCAAGTTTATAGTGTAATTGTAATAATTATTATTTCATAGTAGAAATGCTTTAAAATATTAGAAATAGAGGTGGCAAAAATGCATCTTTGATAAGGTTAGATCAATTGTATCTGAATCAGTTCAAAGATTCAAATCAGTGAACCACTGGATTTGAATCATTTGGATAGTCAGTTCTTAACTAGAGCAGAAAGGATATTCTTATACAATCAATTGAGACAGCTATTACATATCACATTTAATTGACCTTTGTTAAGAATTTAATACATATTAGTTTAATCAAATAGAACAAAATAAAAAAAATACATGCCAGTAAAGTAAGTCATTGAAGCATCAAAAATAGCTGTTCTAGATCCCATAGTAATTTCTGATCTTTTGCATTGTTCGTACATTTGTGTCAGAGAGCATGTTAACCACACATACAAATTAGGAATCAGATTCAACAAGCAATAGAGCCAAATGTAATAATGAGTAAATATAACATAGTGCATACACCACAGTCCAAATTAATCAAAGCAATATCAGTTTGAATCCAATCCAATCTGTTATTTACCCTTTTCTATCATAACTATTGTTTGAAACAACTTATATTTGTTTTTACATTGTGTCCATACCAATGTCAAAATATAGTCCCGTGGAACATAGCATTTGGAACTCGTGTGGGTATTTCGGAAAAATTATAATTACCTTCTTAAAATAAAAAATATAATTCAACAAATAATAATTCGTAATAATCAAAATTTCGTGCTAAAGGGGCTCTAAATATTTATTAATAATATGTTCATAAAAAACCATTGAAACTGAATAAGGCAATACTTACTTGTTAACTTCAGCCTTACCTTTTTTTAAAAGATTACAATAATTTTAAATTGTGTTCCTATGTGTTCTATAAGCAATTTTTAAGGGATTACTAGAGCCAATAAAAGGTGTAACGAATTGTGTATTGTCTCTTCATAACATTTGGTTGGTTTTTAGGCATCAAATTGGTCTCAAAGAGAATTACGAAGCAGCCAATATAAGGTCACAAGAAAAATACAGCGTTGGCCAAATAAATGTAAGATAAATGATTTGCCTTTTTTTGGTATACATTTATATATTTTTAAATTTAAACAATAAAATGCAACTGTCTGCCTCAAATTTCAACATATCTGACTTTTATTAAGCTGATGAATGATATGATTTTTAAATTATTGTATCACTTTTTTACTATCTTCACAAAAATGAAAAAAACATCAGTTTTGTTGATTTTTAATTGTTAACATTTATTATAAAAAACAGTTTAGTTATATTTTCTTTTTCAGACAACCGTAACAGACTACGAGCTATCAAAATGCCTCGTATAATGTTTCCCGAGAGTGACACAGAACCTGAAAAGTATTCAAGAAGGTATTCAAAAGCACTTTGTGAAAAGTTTATTTAAATAAAAAATTGTTCTATTCTATTCTATTCACTGTGCAGTGCACATAATATAACAATAAACAAACAGCAGTCCTATGCTGGACAAATGGCCATCCAGATATAAAAATTTTGATAAGACTGTGGTTTTAAACCACATCCACTTTCCAATTTGTAACTTTTTTACTGGCCCAATTAAAGTTACAACTTTACAAAATAATGTTACCACAGAGATTATTAGCGGTTTTCAATTCCATGTCAATATAGGAACAACATAATTATTAAAGTTCATAACAACTTAGTCTGCGTGTTAGATATTTGAACCCTCTGTTTTCCGGCCAGATCCCGACAAGTGAGAGTCTTCTTTGCCGATGACAATGATTCCACAAATCGGAGTATGAAGATTAAGAACCGTGGCCCGAGGAAGAATTACATGGAAGATAGCGAAGATAAACCCATACAACAAAGTAAGTTATTAAATAAACATTTTGACTTTGACTTTTATGTATTAAATCCAGAAAATAATGTAAACTTCTGTAGAAAAAGGATATTAAGCTATTGCATAGCTTCTACCGCGGGCCTTGAGCGTGGAGACCGAATAAAGAAATTCCGTAACGAAAATAACCTGACACCCCACGGACACGGACTCCTCTCACGGCTAGATGGCGTTGATAAAAAATGCTATGCAATAGCTTTACCGCGACAGTCCCGAGTGCCACAAGTCTTTTTTTTTTTTTCTTACCAAATATTATATCTAAATGTATTTATAAAAAATAATTTTATAAACATTCCTTTCGATTATTATCAGCCCACGCCTTAACTGTTGCACTATTTTTTAAGTTTTGGTAGTAAATTGATGCCTGTTTTCTGGTGAATGTTTGCTAACTTTTAGGGGCTACCTATATAAAGGGGCTTCTACTTAGGGGATGATTTACGTATTGTTGGTGAAAACAGGCATTAGTCTCTAGTTTAATGCTACTAAGCAAGCTCATTTAATGATGTTTCAGATGTGAGACGTAGCTGCCGTAAGCGTAAGCTGCTGCATCACAACTTTAACGAGAGCTGGATCACCAATGAGCTTAAAGTTAAAGGTTACCCGGACTTGTATGGGTTTCCTAGCACCAGCTCCTCGGATGAATTCTCTTCGGGCGATGAGGCCAGAGTTACCAAAAAACTGGTAAGAAATTAAATTTATTGGTTTACTCACACAGACTCACACTCACGCACGCACCCACGCGCATACACGCACACACTCATACACGTACACACGCATACGCACACATTCATACACGTACACACGCATACGCACACATTCATACACGTACACACGCATACGCACACACAAACTTTCGCCTTTATAATATTAGTTTGATTTTTACAAGGAACAAATATAAATTGATTAATTTCATCAATTTTTTTAGGGTTCCGTAGTAACACATCAGCTAATCAGTATAAATAATGAAATTTTAAATTGAATAACTCTTGTTCTGTTTCTAGACTCGCAGCCATCCTCCAACAAACACAGATGAAGATACACAGCTGTCGCGTTTGAGGCGAACATCTGCCAGATTCACCAATAATAAAAAGGCAAACATCCTGTACTTTACTTTAAACTTCTCTATCAACCGAAAGATTGTTACTCGTACACTAGTTAGGTTACTTGCATTGAGGTACACATACATCAGTCTTGCGACTTTTTACATAAGTCCATAGAAATATATCTATTTACATATAATAACATATATTTCTATTGAGTTGACGACCTCCCTGGTATAGTGGTGAGCGCTGTGGTTCTGTAACTGGGAGGTCTTGGGTTCGATTCCCGGCTGGGGCAATTTGGGAATTTATAATTTCGGTCTGGTCTGTAGGGAGGATTTGGTAGTGGCTAGTTACCACCCTAACATCAGAGACGTGCCGCCAAGCGATTTAGCGTTCTGGCACGATGGTGTATAGAAACTGATTAGGGTTATGAGTTGAATGTACATTGCCATACCCCTTCCAAGTTACCCCGCTACCACCTTAGATTGCATCGTCACTTACCATCAGGTGAGAAGAGACATGGAATCCATCCTTAAATCAGTTTTAATTTCAATTGACTTGATCGATTTTTTTAAAACATCTACAGGATGCTTCAGAGTCGGACTCGGATGATGAAAAAAACCAGACTGTAATAGAAAAGAAACCAGTCGAAACCAAACCAGAGAAAGTTGAAAATGATAAAATGGAAACGGACGAAATACAGCCGAAAGAAAAAACGGAGAAAGAAATTAAAACAGAGGAGAAAAATGTAGTGCAAGACAGTGAAAGGTGAGTGAATAAAAAAAAGTTCTGGCTGTACAGATACTATGGCGGGAAATATAACAACTGCATGAGAAAAAATTGTTAGAAAAGGGAAGTGAAGTTTTTTTTGTATATTGACGCTAATCCTAGTAATAGTGTAAATGTGAAAGTTTGGACGTATGGATGAATGGATAGATGTTTGTTACTTAATCACGTCACAACGACTGAACCGATTTGGCTGAAATTTGACACAGATAAATTATAATCTGCAATAAGACAGGCCTTAACACACTTTATATCCCGAAAAATAAGAGAGTTCCCGCAGGAATTAAAAAACTTCAATCGACGCGAACGCAGTTACGGGCATCAGTTATATCATCCAGGCCTATATCCAGGTATATATCAGGCCACCAGAAGTCGTTTTTTTTTAAATTTGAATAGCGGGCAAACGAGCTGGCGGGTCACCTGATGTAAAGTGATTACCGCCGCCCATGAACACTTGTAGTACCAGAGGCACCACCAATGCGTTGCCGGCTTTTCAGGAACTTATTGGTTATATTGCACTGATTATGGTAGTTTTTGATATAATTTTTAATTGTATATTTTTTATTTACAGTAATCAGACCCCAGCACGAACTACTCGCGGTAGAGGTAGAAGGAGTAAGAAGAAAGTGGAAGGCGCTCAAGATACAGGTAAGATATACAACGTGTAACGAAAGTGTGAAATAATCCTGAAGGAGGTGAATGTGCTCATGAAAATGAACAACTTTCCCCAAGGAACATAGGTCGAAATATGAAAAATTTTTACTTCCCATAGTAAATCAATCAGCTGATCGTCAATTTTGTATGGGAGGTCCACATTTTTTTTCACATTTCGATCTATGTTCCTTGGGGAAAGTTGTTCAGTTTCATGAGCACATTCACGTCCTTCAGGGTTATTTGACACTTTTGTTACACTTTTTTTTTTTTCTATGTATGTATTCGACGACCCAACCGAATAAAGGCGTATTCGAGAAAAGTCAATTTTACAGGAGTGCCAAAAAACCGTAAAAATAATCTATCTTCTTTGCTATTTACACCTGATTAATATTAAAAAAAAATTTACCTCAAACAGCTTCATCGTCCTCGTCGTCGGAATCGGGCAGTGTGCTGGGGCTCCGGCCGCGCCGTTCCACGCGTACGCGCGCGGCACAGCCCGCGAGGTTCGTGGAACTAACGCCGAGAGAGACTAGACCCAGACCCAGAGGTATGTCGCTACTTGCAGTCTAGCATTATTATACACAATAACATAAAATTGAAAAGAAGTGGAACAAAGTCAAATGTTTTATTCAAATAGTTTTTTTAACTCGCGAGGGCTTATGGCTCATGGTTGTGTGTGTATCGTATCTGTATAAGTGTGAGCGAGAGCACGCACACTTACGCAATGTGCATGTACACGACGTAACCACAAGTAAAGCTCACGAGATTTTTTTATTTTTTTTAATAAAGAATAGAATTAAAGAACTATCCATATATTAACATTTTTTATAATTTTATAGTGAAATTCATTCTTCATAATATGCCTGAGATCAGCCTTCCTACGTTATTTATTCAGTACCAAGCAACATGCATAAGACGAGAAAAAAATATAAATTTTGGACAACTTATTTTAGTAGGCAATAGTCCACTGTTGGACATAGGTCTTGTATAAAACTTCCTCATGTCTTGTGTAAGGTCGACGTAAATATCTCATGGCCCCTTTTATGACATGGCCTGACTTTTTTGTTTCGTGGAAGTGTGGATGATCGCGTTAGCCAAATTAACAGTGCAGCAAAAGTAAAGATTGATAAAAAAAAAATATTTCAGGAAAAACATTTACCATAAGGAAGAAACCGTATAGCTTGCGAGAAAGGAAACCAAAGTTACTACGTAGGAAAACAATAAGATGTAAGTTTATGTATATAGATAGCATAACTCATGTGTGCGCTCGGCGCTTTCAGTGCATGATCTTTTATGTAGTTACTGGCTTTTGCCGATGGCTTCGTTAGGTTTTTAAAAATTCCATGAGATATTGTTTTTACAAAATGAAAAGTAATCATGTCATTCTTCAAGTTCTTAACTATACCCATGCAAAAATCACTGCAATCTATAGCTGTGTTATGATTGAAGGAAAATTCACACACTTTTGCATTTATATTTAGGAAATGGTTCGATTCTCGTGTAGGATGGATAAAAAATTTTTACATACAATGTAATATGTACTGTACAATAGTACGAAACTGTTTTTTTTATTTGATGACAAGATAGTCCCTGACTGTGAACTCATCTGATGCTAAGTGACGATGCAATCTAAGATGGAAGCGGGCTAACTTGGAAGGGGTACGGCAGTATAGATTCAACCCATTCCCCTAATTGGTTTCTACTCGCCATCGTGCTGGAGTGCTAAATCGCTTTGCGGCACGTCCTTGACGGTAGGGTGGTAACTAGCCACGGCCAAAGCCTTCGACCAGACCCAATTCAGACATTATAAATTCCTAAATTGACCCCGCCGGGAATCGAACCCAAGACCAATGGAAAAATTAATGTACATATATTTTTTTAGCACAATCTCCATCAAGTAGCAGTTCCAGTAGTTCATCCAGTTCAGATACAGAAGAAGATCTCAACGTTTCCATGAAGAATAAGACCAAGGGCAGGTAAGGGCTTTCCTATAAATTGATTCAGAATCACCAAAATCGATTAAGCCCTCTAAGACTTTTTTTGATGACTAGATATTATTGATATTACCCTTCCTTCTCTATATTTTTCTGTTAATTTGTTATTTTTAGGCAAAAAACTAAGTCCATGAACGAAGATAAGAAAACCGACAGAGCTTTGCGGGACATACAACCTATAGAAGTGGATGGAAGTGTGAGATTTTCATCCGTAAGTCTCATTTTTTACTCGTGATTATATATTTTTTTTTATGAAATACCAAAGATAATAAACTTTTTCAAAGCATGCACTTTTCATTTAGACAGCAATAGTACAGTAGACCCAGATATAGGAATAGCTCGTTTCAATTCAACGTTTCTGAAACAAACGGCTAAGTTATGGAACACACTTCCATAATCTGAGTACCTTCAAGACAAAAGTGTATAGGCATTTTCTAGGCAAGCGCGCTCCAACTTAGTCCTCGTCATTGATTGTCGTCAAGCGCAAGCCTATCTCATAATAAAAAAAATATATATTAAACACTAACATTTTGTTCCATTTATCCTCACGCCGAATATGATAACTATACTACAACCCAAATAAAAGGCGGCTGTCTTATTTACAGGTTGGAGGTCTAGAAGAACACATAAAGTGCCTCCGCGAAATGGTTCTATTTCCCCTTATGTACCCAGATTTGTTCGACAAATTCAAAACACGACCGGCCAAAGGCGTTCTATTCCACGGGCCACCGGGCACTGGAAAGACTTTGCTGGCTAGAGCCCTTGCGAATGAATGTAGCCTGGTCGGCGGGAGGAAAGTCGCATTTTTCATGAGGAAAGGAGCGGATTGCTTGAAGAAATGGGTCGGAGAAAGCGAAAGGCATTTGAAGCTGCTTTTTCAACAGGTGAGAACACTAAACTATGTAAAAATCACACTGATTTTATTCTACTTAAATGCCTTTCAAGAAATTCAAAGCCTATACTTACCTAAGTACCAAAGATAAAAAACTAATTTTCGGGAATATATTATTATAGACTATTATAGTTTGTAAAATCTCGTGGGAACTCTTTAATTTTCCGAGATAAAAATGAGCCTATGTAACTCTCCCAGTCCTCAACTATACCAATGCACAAAATCACGTCGATCCGTAGCTCTGTTGCAGGGTTACTGAAGGACAAACCAATAAACAAACATTTTCACATTTATAATATTAGTAAGGAAAATTTCGGGAATACATTATAAGACTAGCTGATGCCCGCGACTTCGTCCGCGTGGATTAATTTTTAAAATCCCGCGGTAACTTATTAATTTTCCGAGATAAAATATAGCCTATGTGATTCTCCCGGTCTTTAACTACATTCATGCAAAAAATCACATCGATCCGTTGCTTTGTTGCGGCGTGATTGAAGGACAAACCAACAAAGAGTACGGATTAGGCGAAAATTTAACTAATCTGAGAACTTTTTAGTTTACGAAACTGTTGCTTCGATTTTAGAGATTTCTAGCTCTCAAAAAAATCGAAAAGTTTTAGGATACTGTTTTTTGGAAATATGCTATCAATTTTGTGTAATTAAATGAACGAATGAGTGATTATGATGGTTTGTTTTAAGTCAGCGAGTGTTTTAGGCGAACAAGATGAAGCCGTCGATAATATTCTTCGACGAGATAGACGCGCTGGCGCCGGTGCGCAGCGTTCGACAGGAACAAGTGCACACCAGCGTGGTCGGCACGCTACTGGCCGAGATGGACGGCGTGTGTGACAGGTTAGAATAGACTATAGAGTATCGTTTCACCTCACTAGTTCAAAAAGGGCGCCTTTGCTGTCTAAAACCAGTGAGCAAAAGTCATTTTTGCTCACTCATTGAAAAAAAGTATTGTCTCAAGAAAAGTTCAACACGTTTTCTCACCCAGTGAGCAAAAACGACTCGCTACGCTCGTGATTCTATTATAGAATCCTTCACCATAAATTGTGTACTTTTAATTTAATTTCTTCGTCAAATTTGGTTAAGATTTGACGAAGTCATGGAGCAAAATCTACAAAAACTTTCATCCCCTATACCGGATAAACCTTATTGTTTATCAGGATAAAAAGTATTCTATATATAGACCCGGAGTATCAGCTACCACTATACCAAATTTCATTCAATTCCGTTCAAGTTTTTGCGTGATGCGTGCACAGAGACACAAAAAATTCAAAAAAAAATTGTTTTGGGCTCAGTATCGATTATAAAGCATCCTCCGATTGAAACCAAAATATATTTAATGTACAGAATTCGTCCCGTTACAGTTTTATTATAAATATAGATAATAATATACTATAATTTTTTTTCCAGGGGGGAAGTAATAGTGATTGGTGCGACTAACCGTTTGGACGCGGTGGATCCCGCGTTACGTCGTGCGGGCCGTTTCGACAGAGAGCTACACTTCCCCCCACCGCATGCGGGGGCGAGGCGGGACATTCTCGATATCTATACCAAACACTGGCAACCCAAACTGAGCGAAGGCACTTTGAATCACATCGCTGAAATCACTAATGGATACGGAGGTTGGTATAAAAGGATACAAGTTTCAACTGACCATTTCATCTTCATTTCAAATTCAAATTTTTGACGACCTCCCTGGCGCAGTGGTGAGCCCTGTGGTCTTATAACTGGAAGGTCTTGGATTCGAATCCCGGCGGGGGCAATTTAGTAATTTATTATTTCTAAATTGTCTCTGGTCTGGTCTGGTGGGAGGCTTTGGCCGTAGCTAGTTACCACCCTACCGTCAAAGACGTGCCGCCAAGCGATTTAGCGTTCCGGCACGATGGCGTGTCTAAACCGATTAGGGGTATAGGGTGAATCCAAGTTATCCCGCTACCATCTTAGACTGCATCGTCACTTACCATCAGGTGGGATTGCAGTCAAGGACTATCTTGTCATCGAATAAAAAATATTCAAATACAAATTCAAAATTATTTGTTTCATCTAAGGCCAACCTGTAGACACGTCATGACTGTACCCACGGGTTCGGAATGCAGATTTTGATGAGAAGAGCCGGCAAGAAATTTAGCAGTTGCTCTTTTGAAACAAAATATTACATGATATTGATTATTTTTTGGTATTTTTCCTCCTCCATCTTCAATATTGACAATTATTTTGTGGTGTAATAAATCTTAAATATTTTGTTGACAGTTATTTTATATAAATTAAATTACATGGTAACTTGTAAGGGAAATTACTATTTTAAGACCTATGTCTGTACCCATGTTCCTGCAAATAAAATATTATTTATTTTTTATTAAAAAGTATTTTTTGTTGCAGGATCTGATCTAAAAGCTTTATGCTCTGAGGCAGTTTTGAAAGCGTTAAGGAGAGTTTATCCACAAGTTTACGAAAGCGAACACGCGTTGGTTATAGCTCCTGATAATGTAAGTCTAATTTTTAAATAGTAAAACTTTCCTGGCTTTTTTGCATATAGGGACTTTTAGATACATGTTAAAGAAATCGGTCGTATAAGTACTTGCTAAGGAATTATTGAAACTAGAAATGACATATTGTTCAGCATTTTAGCTAAACATACGTTTTTCCAAATATTTAAATAAGAAAATTAAACTAAATTAAAACGACATCTTTGTTCCTATAGCAATCAATATTTATTTTTCTTAGATGTCTCTCATTTGACAGCTTTTCCCTTTTTTTACTTCTGATTATAAAATAAGTATTTAGTGTATTTACTAATATAACTTTAATCAAATCTAGTCTCAACACATATTCTTTGTTAACTAACAGATCTTAACAGTTCAAAAGACTTCATATGCATTATGTGCGTTTTGCAATTAAGTGTAACTTACCTTAACGGTGAAGGATAAAGTCGTGAGAAAACCTGCATTCTGAGAGTTTGCCATAATGTTCTCAAAGATCCGCACCTGTCTAGGATGGTGGACCTGATTCCTTCTTATGTGAGACGCACGGCTAGGGTCTGGAATGCTCTTCCAAGATCTGTGTTTCCTAACACGTACAATTTGGGTATCTTTAAAACAAGAGTGAATAGGCATCTTCTAGGCAAACGCGTTACACCTTAGACTACATCGTCACTTTCCATCAGGTGTGGTAGTGGTCAAGCGTGTGCCTATAATGTATAAAAAAAAAAAAAGAGATCTGTGCTCAGTAGTTAGCCGTCAATGGGTTGAAAGGAAGATGATGTATGTATTTGTGTAGGTGGAAGTAACGGAGGCTGACCTCGAGGCGGCCATGCGCGGTCTGGTGGCGGCGGGGGCTCGCAGCAGCCCGGCGGCCGCGCACAGGTTGCCGCACTACAGCGTGCCGCTGCTGCAGGCGCAGCTGCGATCCATCTCCGCCATGATACAGGAGCCGCAGCCTGTGCAGGGACGCGCGAGGTGAGCCCTAGTCTGTATGCAGCAGTATCAGCAGCTGACCTCGACATTTTTTTTTTCTTTTCGATGTCAGTCCTTATCTCACATAGGGTATAGTCTCACATAGGGTATATATCACATAGTTAACATTATTGCCTCAAACAAAGGGATAAAATTTTTATAAACTTTACTTTTTGTAAGAACACAATCGAATTTCTTTCAATGGGAAATATATTTATAAATATAACAACAACTTTATTTTTTGTGGTGGAGTGAAAAAAAAATTACTAAAGGCAAAACAGAATAGTGACGTTGCGTTCGCCTGCTCCTACATTTTATTATTTTAATTGTTCATATTGCAGAATATGAATTCCGACATATAATTGTAAAACTTTTTTACAGATAAAAGCGCTCATGTCTCATCTAAGCTCGAGCGCTCATTTCTCATCTAAGCTCGAGCGCTCATGGTTCATCTAACCTCGAGCGCCCATGTCTCATCTAAGCTCGAGCGCCCATGTCTCATCTAACCTCGAGCGCCCATGTCTCATCTAAGCTCGAACGCTCATGTCTCATCTAACCTCGAGCGCCCATGTCTCATCTAAGCTCGAGCGCCCATGTCTCATCTAACCTCGAGTGCCCATGTCTCATCTAAGCTCGAGCGCTCATGTCTCATCTAACCACGAGCGCCCATGTCTCATCTAAGCTCGAGCGCCCATGTCTTAACTAACCTCGAGCGCCCATGTCTCATCTAAGCTCGAGTGCCCATGTCTCATCTAACCTCGAGCGCCCATGTCTCATCTAAGCTCGAGCGCCCATGTCTCATCTAAGCTCGAGCGCTCATGTCTCATCTAAGCTCGAGCGCTCATGTTTCATCTAAACTCGAACGCTCATGTCTCATCTAAGCTCGAGTGCTCATGTCTCATCTAAGCTAGGGCGCTCATGTCTCATCTAAGCTCGAGCGCTCATGTCTCATCTAAGTCGAGCGCTCGTGTCTCATCTAAACTCGAGCGCTCATGTCTCATCTAAGCTTGTCGATCAATAGCTATGATGCAAATACAATTTGGAAAAATCCTTTGTCTTTTTGGTTACAGGCACTTGGACGCACCGCCCGCATCGAATGTTCTGTTAATAGTGGGAGAGTGTGCGGAAACGCATTTAGCGCCGGCGCTACTGGCACAGCTGGAGCGGTGTGCGGTGCGCGAACTGAGTGTTGCCGCACTGCATTCCGCACTTGCGTTCACACAGGAGCAGGCTTTGATATCGGTAAGTACGAGTTTTGACTACCTCTCTGGCGCAGTGGTGAGCGCTGTGGTCTTATAACTGGAAGGTCTATGGTTCGATTCGGGGCGGGAGCCATTTGAGAATTTATAATTTCTGCATTGTCTCTGGTCTGGTCTGTTGAGAGGCTTTGGTCATGGCTAGTTACCACCCTACCGTCAAAGACGGAGCCGCGAAGCGATTTAGCGTTCCTGCACGGTTCATTCGTTGTGGCGTGAAAGAGTAACACACGCACGCACACTTACACGCACGCGCACACTACACAACCTTTCGCCTTAATAATTTTTTTTTTTTTATATTAGTGTGATTATTATTTCAGCTGTTCTCGGAGTGTCGGCGCGCGGATCGCGGTTGTATCCTGTTCATCCGCGACATAATGGACGTGTGGTGCTGCTTGAGCGGCGGCGCGGGCGCGGCGCTGCTGCTGCAGCTGTGGCGCACGCGCGCCGCCGGCGACAACACCGTGCTGGTGGCCACTGCGCCCGCGCACGCCAGCCTACCGCCACAGGTGAACCCCACCTACCACCACTACACCCACCCACTAAACTATATACCCACTAGCTTTTGCCCCCGCGACTTCGTCCGCGTGGAATTAGGTTTTGGGGTGGAATTTTCAAAAACTGTGACACACGTACTTCTTTATTTTTAACTGAAAGCTCAAATATCAACTTTGATGGAAACAGCTTGAAAAATGACGGAGTTTCATATAAACTTCCATCCCCTATTTAAACCCCTTAGGAATTTCCAATAATCCTTTCTTAGTGTGCGCCTACGTCATAAAAGGAACCAACTGTAAAAATTTCAAGTTTCTAACTTCAGTAGTTTAGGCTGTGCGTTGATATCTCAGTCAGTCAGTCAGTCAGACAGGATTTTGAATTTTATATATATAGATTAACGCCAATGATCGAAATGGCGAGCGCTGCCGCTAAGCTGAGCGCTCTCCCCACTACCCGGTGGTGGGGGTTAGAAAGAGACAGCAATATGACAGAGAGACAGATGTGTAAATGCGGGGAACGTAGTTCCTATCTCAATTAATTAAGCTTCGAATAGCGGTAAAGTCAAATTAATTTATAATGGATCCCATATCCCGGGTGAAAGCCATATACCCATTGCACTTGCAAAAATCGCGGTTATTATAAAGGTAATAAATGTCTTAATGACAAGGTACGAGATTGCAGTCACAAGTTCAATGGAGTCTAGGCAACAAAGTACGGTAGCCACTGCGGTCTACTCTCAGGCCCAAAGCTATGGACTTTGGTATTTAGCTAGATTTGTCACTCCATTATAAGCTAGGAGAAAAAGTTAGACTTTCTTAATGACAAAGTTGCATGGAATCAATCGGCTTGGCATCCAACTACCCACAAGATAAAGTATCAGATGAGTGTAATATTATGTATCTATGATGCCCACGATTTTGTCCGCGTGGATAAAGGTTTTTAAGCTATTGCATAGCTTCTATCACGGGCCTTGAGCGTGGAGACCGAATTCAGAAATTCCGTAACGAAAATAACCTGACACGGGACTCCTCTCACCGCTAGATGGCGTTGGTAAAAAATGCTATGCAATAGCTTTACCGCGGCAGTCCCCGAGTGCCACACGTCTTTTTTGATTTCCACGGCAACTCTTGGATTTTCCGGGATAAAATGTAGTCTATGTAATAATCCTAGATATGAGCTATCTTCATTTTAAATTTCAGCCAAACTGTTCATTCGTTGGGGCAAGGAGTAACAAACGTGCACACATACAAACTTTCACCTTTATAATATAGTTTGATATGATGTCATACTAGGCTGTTACCGTTGTGAAACACTACGTCATATATCTTACTGAGACTGATAAGCACCAGATTATTTTACTACCTACCCTACAATTTGTTTGCAGCTTCAAGAGCTGTTCCCGGCGTACAGAGACTGCGTGTACCGGGTGCGCGAGCCCACCTCTTCCGAAGTTATCAACTTCCTGAAGCCGATCCTAACCGAAGCACCTTTACAACCGCCTATCATTGAAAATAATGAACCCCCGCCCCCATTGCCTAGAGGTAAGTTCATTGCATCCTTCGACCATTTACGTGGCAAGCGCACGCATTCCCCTCTGCCGAAGTTTTTTTTTTTTATTTTTTTATTCGATGACAAGATAGCCCTTGACTGCAATCTCACCTGATGGTAAGTGACGATGCAGTCTAAGATGGTAGCGGGCTAACTTGGAAGGGGTATATCAGTGTAAATTCAACCCATACCCCTAATCGGTTTCTACACGCCATCGTGCCGGAACGCTAAATCGCTTGGCGGCACGTCTTTGACGGTAGGGTGGTAATTAGCCACGGCCAAAGCCTCCCACCAGACCAGACCAGAGACAATTTAGAAATTATAAATTTCTTAATTGCCCCCGCCGGGAATCGAACCCGAGACCTCCCAGTTATAAGATCACAGCGCTCACCACTGCGCCAGGGAGGTCGTCAAACATGTACAAACATGTACAAACGTACGGTTCAGCTTGTAAGTGTGACAGCTTTTGAGTTAGTGTGCG
The DNA here is from genome assembly GCA_038048805.1 of Hipparchia sbordonii. Classification (NCBI taxonomy): domain Eukaryota; kingdom Metazoa; phylum Arthropoda; class Insecta; order Lepidoptera; family Nymphalidae; genus Hipparchia; species Hipparchia sbordonii. The sequence continues at coordinate 9,910,379 of CM076110.1, forward strand.
TTCATAGAGACATTTAGTATTTACAAGAGTGTGCGGAAGTGAGTAAATGTGTGCTGTACGTGATACCCCACCTCACCGCCCAAAGTGGCAGAATATATTCAGTACTAAATCTGCGTAAAGGCAAGTTCTTTCTGAATCATTCAAGATTGCATCGTTGCTCCACTGGGCACAGGTCTCCTTTCGAATAAGAAGGATTTAGGTCAAGTGCGGATTGGCAGACCTCGCACACTTTTTCTGTACCCGAAGGGTAACCAACTGGACCCTATTACTAAACCTCCGCTGCCCGTCAGTCCGTCCCTTTGTCCGTCCGTCCGGTCTGTCTGTCAGCGGCCTGTATCTTATGATCCGTAACAGGTAGACTGTTGGAATTTTAAGAGAATGTATTTCTGTTGCTGCTATAACGACAATAAAAACAAAAAAATGAAAGGGGGCTCTTCAACTAAAAACGTGTTTTTTTTTCGACATTTTTTAAGGGGGGGGTAAGGTATTAAAATTTTTTTTTTTCGATTTTTTTTTTATTTTTCTAATTGAATGTATAATATCTCAAGAAGATTGTGTTAAAATTTCAAGTCGGTCGGCGCAAAATTGACGAAGTTATGAGTATTTCAGCGTCCGTTGCCAGCCTGAGGTTTTACAGCCCCATCCGGCCCAAACGGGATTGTTCAGGTAAAGTCGAATATATTCGAGGCATGATCTATGCATCAGTTAAACGCTGTATGCTGTGCTGAGCAGTAACAAGTGACGGACCTGGCATCGACGACTCTGTGTGAGTATAAAAAAATTGTCGAATTTTATCTTGAATACTTCAGTACGCAAAACTTTAAAGCGTTTTTCTGAGACTTGTCATTTTTGAAGTCCGTGCCCACCATAACTAAAAATCTACTGGACCAATCGTTTTGAATTTTTGCACAGTGTTTCTTCACATAATTCCCCAGGTATTGTCGAGAGCTTTTTTTTTTTCAATAATTATTAATTTTTTTACAACAGCAAATAAGCCGTTTTTTTTAGCGAAAATCTGGTTTTTGGCTTCCAAGTGCTACGAAAAATCGAAAAATCGAAAGAAAAAAAAAATCCTCTCGTGAATACCTCGACAAACATCTCCTTTAACGAATGCATTTTGATTTTTTAATTTCAGATGATTTGGTTGCGAGTTATGATGGGCACCGCAAAACAACTTTTTCTCGAGGCGCCACCGGAAATTCACTGTCACTCGCTCAATTTTTGATATTTTGCAATGAAAATTTAGGAGAATATTGTTCTAATGTTACATTATCATATATGGATCGACTGAATAAACTAACACCATCTGTATTGCCAAAAAAAAATCTTGAAAACATGCCTTTTTTTACCGAATTAACCTTACCCCCCCCTTAATTGTATTTTCTATTTTTTTTTTTGTATTTTTCTATTTTTTCAGAACACCTTACATGGTGTCTAACCTAAACGTAGCTAAACCAAATTAGACCAGCTTGGAGGACTGGCTTCCTTGGAGTCTTTAATTTTAATAAATATTTGTCGCAGCGCCGCCCCCTCCCCCGCCGCGTGAGAGCGAGGAGGAGCTAGCGCGACGGAAGAGGAAGGAAGATTACAAACTGCGCGAGCTGAGGATATTTCTCCGCGATATTTGTAGAAAATTGGCTTCGAATCGGCGGTTCTACAAGTTTACTAAGCCTGTGGATTTAAACGAGGTAATAATATAAGAAAAAAGTTTATAAACTGTAACCCTGGATATATTTGTTCATATAAAATGTAGCCTATATCACCCGCTCTACTCGATCAAGCAATACGTGAGACAGTAATAAGTGTAAACTGTACCTACACAACATATTATTTTAAAAAGAGCAACCGCTGAATTTCTTGCTGGTTCTGGGTTGCATTCCGATCTAGTGGTATATTGACTAGACAATACAAAAGCACTTTTTGCTAAGTTTTATTTGAATAAAAGTGTAAATTAAAAATTACATAAACACCACCGCTGTAAGTTGCTGAGGAGTTGGGTATCTCGCAGACTACTTAATCCTCAAACTTGCTATGTCTTGGAAATAATCCGAAGTAACAGTATAACAGTATACCAAATTTCAAATCATTTTTTTTTTAATTCGATGACAAGATAGCCCTTGACTGCGATTTCACCTGACTGTAAGTGACGATGCAGTCTAAGATGTGCGGCACCTGTTCGTTGGATTTGCACCTGTGAAAGTTTATAAGGAAATCCTCCATCTCCAATGTCAGCTTCAAACAGGAAAAACCGCATCAAAATCGGTCTATTCGTTGGAGAGCTACAAGACAACAGACACACATACACACGTCAAACTTATAACGCTCCTTTTTTTTGTCCGGGGTTAAAAAAACTTCTACTGAAGTATTGAAATGTCAAAGATTCAACTGGTTGAATTCATAGCGTTGTTGCAGGTGACGGACTATCTGGACATCATAAAGGAGCCCATGGACCTGGAGACGATGATGACCAAGGTGGACATGCACCAGTACAACTGCGCCAAGCAGTTCCTGGAAGATGTCGACCTGATCTGTGCCAACGCGCTGGAGTATAATCCTGACAGGTATGGATGACGTTTAATTAATAATTTACAAGATTAATTAAGTAAAGTGTCAGGATTAGTGACAGAAGAACTTATATATGTTCGTCCATCAATGCCTAGTTGTGGCCAAGGCTTGTATAGTAATTTTCTCAAATAATGTGTGGAAATTGAAATACAAAACAACGAGCAAAGTGTTCGTTGGTTTTTTTAAACACGTTAAAGTGTTCATTTAGTTTTTTTTTTTTTTTCAAGAAACAGCTTCGAAATTTAAATGAAACCTTTACCGATAAGTTACCTCTTTGGTTGCCATGTGTCGAAGTAAAAGATCGTTCCATTTTTAAATTACACGACAGATATGAGTTTACTGTGTAATTTTTTTGGCCGCTAAACCACGACATATATGGATTTTCATACAACTTTTGCCGGCCGCTGCTCGCATATATTTGGCCTGTACAGCAATTTCGATTTATCTCGAAGAAGGTTGTCAAAATAACTAAGTATGTTTGAGAAAATGAACTTTCTAGGACCCTATCGGGTCGTAATAAGAATCAAAATGTAGCAACCCGAAAATCACCTGTCGGGTAGATAGGAGTACAGCTATAGATAATTTTATTAATATTTACTTAAGTTTCGAGTGTTTAAGATAATTTAATGCAAATAAAATAAATATTTAAGTAACAGCTTCGTTTCCAACACCAATTCTATGGCTCTATGCTAAAGGGCTCTATATTAGATGGTATTCTATACACGCTGTTTGTTATAAGAGATTTAAATGAATGCATGCACTTTCTATTTCACCTTTCATCATCATAAACATCATCAATTAATCGTCACATGTTTTTTTCATATCTCCTGGTGCCATACAAAGGGCTAGAGCGATGTCTAGGTATGGGCTAACAAAAATAACTTATATAGCATTTATATTATTTAAATATCGTAATTATGTAAACAGTAATATATTATGTACTTAATAACATCCTCTAACCTTTTGTGCATATCATATTACTTTAGAAGTATTTTGCTTGTCTTATTAATATATAAATTAGAATACAAAATAAAATATATTTACTATAATTTTATTGATACATATTTACTTTATTGTAACTGGTAGTATAAGCATGTTATAGGTTTGATTTAGCAAACTTGTATTTAGGTTATTTTTGTTTTGTGTTTTCTTTTTTTATTTATGTTTAAATATAATTATATATGTTCTTGCAATTCAAGAGCGTGCGTGAGCTTTTCTTGTGGTTACGTCGTGTATATGCACATTATAAGTGTGCGTGCCTGTCAGGAGTCTAGGTGGGAGCGGGTAGGCGCGATCATTGCGCTCGCTCACACTTATTACAGATACGACACACACACAACCATGCGCCACACACACTCGTGAATTGCAAGAAATATACTAAGAATTAACTTTGATCAATTTAATTGTAATTTACTAGACTCTGTTCCTATAATAATGCTCAAAATGTAATCGTGTTATATCAATTAAATTTTATAATTGGCTAACAAGATTACATTCTGTACTATAATTAAATTCTATTCTGTTACAATTTATTAGATGTTATTTTCGCTCCCGCCCCAGTAAACACTTTCTAACATGTTGTATAATATGAAACTAGTTCTATTTATAAGTTATAAATTGCTGTAGTGCTGTAATTGTTATAAAACATTCTACATCATTGCTTGTTAAATAACATACTGACCAAGACGTGCCGCCAAGCGATTTAGCGTTCAGGCACAATGGCTTGTAGAAACCGATTAGCGGGTATGGGTTGAATGTACACTGCCTACCCGTTCCAAGTAAGCTTGCTACCATCTTAGACTGCATCATCACTTACATCCAATTTTCCGTAGCTGGGATACATTAAAAATATATATATATTTTATTTCGACCAACTAGGATCATAGTGTGTGGATAATGATAAATGAAAAAAAAAAAACCTATTTGTTAGTAAGAATACTAAAATCTAAAACTTAACCTATGTAGGACGGCAGGGTTATTACGTATCTCGCGACAGGTTCGCGACAGACGTAAATTGCGCAATCGTTGCTGTCAAACGTCACTTCTGCTGTCAAACGTCATTTCTCAAACGTCAAATTTCAGTAGTGACAGTAGTAGCAACACGACAGCAATCACTACGCGATCGGTTGCAAAATGTCACTAAAATTCGTATTACGCAAGCCAATCGCACGTCTATTGCTCGCCTATTGCAAAATGTACTTCAGGTTAAAGAATTTTATTTTCTCAAAGAATTACAAATTCACTTACAGAGAAAACAATAAAAGTAAAACATTTACATATTTCAGCAGTCAGATGTGTATACAATAGTAATAATTTTACGAGTATTGTACGTTTAATTCTAAGTTTACCCACAAATTTATCATAACTCCGCTCCGGTTGAAGAATGCGAATTCGTTGCCACAGTGTAGTCTATAACAGTAAGTTAGTATATGATTATTAAATAAGATTATTTGAGTAAGTTTATATCATGAAGTACATGTTTTTTTAGTTTGTGTTTGAATGTGTTAAACGAAGTCGCATTCTTCACCTCCTTGGGTAGTTTATTATACACTTGCACTCCTACAAACTTGATATTCCTTCTTCCTTGGGAAGTGCGTGTATGTGGCAGTAAAATGTGATCTCCTCTACGACTGCTTCGACTTTGTACCTGATGAATTTTAGTAAAAGTTATATGTGTGTGAATGGATTTGTTGAGAATTTTTCTTATTAATATGCAAGTGTAGTATGTATGGAGCTGTTTGATATTCATGAGTTTTGTGTCTATGTATAATTTAACTGTAGGTGTTAGGTAGTCATAATTAAATAACATTTTTATTATTTTGTTTTGTGCTATTTGTAGTTCCTTTAGGTTAGTTTTTAATGTAAATCCCCAGACTTCGATTAAGTATTGTAGATGTGGTTTAACTAAGGAATTGTATATTATGTGGCGTACCCGACGAGGTAAGCAATGAATTATATTACGCAATGATCCCATTAATGTGGATAGCTTATTTTTAATATATTTGATTTGAGTTTTCCAATTTAAGTCACTATCGAGTCTTAGACCTAGATATTTTTCGGATGGTTTCTGTTTTAATACTTGATTGTCAATTAGAAGTGGGGGGTGAGGTGGTATTTTTTTATTTTTAGTCTTAAAGATAATGTAGCTGGATTTAGAAGCATTACATGTACTTTTCTTCTTTAGAGATGCTTGATGGAGAAGAAAGGAAGTCCAAATACTTCGAGAGGGTTTTGCCACAGACCACAACACAAAACAAATAAAAAATTTAACAATTCAACCACTGACGACGATAAAAACTGTGTATTTAGTTTACATCTATTGCCGTCCTATCGCGAGTGGCGCTAGTATCGACACGTGAGCAATAGACGTGCGATTGGCTTCCGTAATACGATTTTTAGTGACATTTTGCGACCGATCGCTGTCGCGTTGCTATTGCTGTTGCTGTTGCAAATTTTTACGTAATCAGGGTGCCGGACTGATTTGTCAACATAATATATACCATTTTAACAATCATATTGTATTATGAATTTTCTCTTAAACTATATATATATGTATATATATTTTCAAATAATGTAATCATTTTTGGCTTTATTTAAGGACTATAATAATCTTGTAAAATTGTGTTGTAAACGCTGTTGATTATTGGTATAAATAAATAAATAAATATTACATTATTTTTAACTTTTCGCTGGTTACAATAGAACGTCGTCGGACAAGCAGATACGTCACGAAGCGTGCGCGCTGAGAGATCACGCGCACGCGCTCATTGACGTCGAGATGGACAGCGACTTCGAGCTGGACTGCCAAGAGATAGCCAAGCGGCGCGTCGTAGAAGGAGGCGCCGCCGATAACGATCTGCCGGACTTCATCTACACTGCTTCTAACTTGCGTAAGTTTATATACCATTCTCATTCATCTTCTTCATTTTGTTGCTGGGCTTGTTTCCACACGTAAACCAATCATGGTCGAACTTTTCGTCTCCGCGAGGCGCATGCACCTATTGTGACGCCCGTCCTCGTGTTTTTAACCAACCTAAAAAAGAGTGTGTGTGAACGACTTCGCTGCCCAGCTGACGCCGACGTGTTCCGGAGTGGCCGATAGTGGAGGTCCAGTCCCGGGGACTTTACAAGGTTAGTGCACGGAGATCCCGCTATCCCTTCATTCGCCCCCTGATCCTTCGGAACATCAATTCTAATTCATAAGTCCACAAGCTCTGGCTGTCGAAGGTGGATAGTGGCGTCCGTTTCTACACCATTCTTTCATACAACAGTGTGTGATGCACCACTTCCAATGTTCCTTCCAATGTTCTTTACTCCAACCATCCAAGCTCTCTCCTGAAGCCTAGCAGGCCGTCCAGGTTCCCAAGGACTACTCGAAGTGGGGACTGGGGAAACGCAAAAAACATCTCGGGATAGTTTTTGCGTTTCCCCAGAACTGAAAACTGAATGGTTGCAGTTTGATCCCCACACGTTGCACTATTGTCGTACCCAATTCTAAAAGCTTTCCGCTTATTTGGAGGGGAGGGAAAAATATTACTTAAGTTCAGTAAAATAATAGTAATTAAAAAAAAAAATGCTTGTATATTTCTTATTACTGTACCACTGTACCGCTCAAATATATTGAATCCGCACTGTCAAAATACCTATGTAGACATAACTGGTGTATTTCAGAGCACAGTTTGAACGCGACAGCAGCCGAGCAGAATGACAGCAAGACCGCGCGGACTCCACAGAACGGCGACAAGACCGAGACGCACTCAGCGAAGCGCAAACGCAGAAGAATTAACGCGTGGTCTAAGGGTTACGTGGTGAAGCGACCGAGGACTGTGCAGAAGGTATTTAGATTCATCACCATCATCATCAGTTTCTATTGGCATTTGTTTGCTTTTATTTTTCTATTTTGTCAACTATTTGCAATTTTGTGTACACCCTTCCTGTGTTTTGTTTAAAATTCCTTCTTTTACCATGGGTTGCCTGGAAGAGATCGCTTTTTAGCGATCGGTATAATTGCGGACCGGGAGAGGGACATAGGCTACTTTTTATCCCGGAAAATCAAAGAGATCCCGCGGGATTTTTAAAAACTAAATAAACGCGAGCGAAACCGCGGGCATCAACTAGGAAGATATAAAAGTACAGAGAGACTGACCCATGAAACTAAAAAGTTTTCCAAGCTAGAAATTATGTTTTAATTTTTTTTATACATAGACTAGCGCTTGACTGCGATCTCACCTGATGGTAAATGAAGATGCAGCCTAAGATGGTGCGCGCTTGCCTAGAAGATGCCTATTCACTCTTGATTTAAAGACACCCACAATATAGTTAGTTGGAAAAACGGAAGCCGGAAGGGCATTCCAAATTTTTGCGGTGCGTTTTAGGAACGAGGAAGCAAAGCGCTTCGTACGAGATCGTGGAATTTCGATCACGTAGCGGTGCAGATTCGTACGATGCCTAGCGGTTTGCTGGTTTTTTACTCATTGGAGTAAAAAACGAAGTATCCCACGTCTTACTTTTTGTTACAGAACTTCAAAGACTCAAGTATACCGATAACAGACGAAGAGTCGAAGGAGAACAAGCCGATCACATCGACGCCTCTTCACAACGGCTCGTGCAGTTCTTCAGGGTCTGATGACGACGCGCCACTCCGGCGGCCGGCCAACGACGACTCCCTGATGAACCTCGCTGCTCACTCCCACATTAACCATGTTCTCGAAAGGTAAGGATAGAATAATATCATCCTGACTGACTGAATCCGGTCACTGCCTCCAACCACCTTAGATTAGGGCGACCCCTCCGTAGAACAAAGTCTCGTCTGCTAAATTCACAACTTGAAATTTGAGCTTTAAAAATCACATCTGCAAGGCTCAAATCTCATGTTATGAATTTAGCAGATGAGACTTTGTTCTACGTAGGGGTCGAGGGGTATGCGTTGAATTTACACTGCTATACCACTTTCAAGTTAGCCCGCTACCACCTTCATCATCAAAAAAAAAAAAAAGATTTGCCATCTGCGCGGGAGAATTATAGTGCACAAGTGTGTGCGCAATCACAGATGCACGCTCTATTCCCTCACTCTCATAGTCCGATGGGACGGAAATTCTACACGACCGGGGAGAGATCAGGTGCAGGACCGACGGCTTAACGTGTTCTTCAAGGCAAGGGGGTGACTCGGCGCCAACTTTCTAACTCCTAGCTTACTAGCTCGGGCTAGTATCGAGAATTTCTTGACAGAAAAACCTTTTTTGCCCCAACCCGGGAATCGAACCCGGGACAAACCGAGACTTCCGCAGTCGATCTACGAACTTGTATCAGGTTATTTCGAGGTGAATCAAAAGTTTAATTTTGTCTTGCAGTCCCGCCAAGTCGCCGGAAAAGACGTCCACAAAGCAATCACCAAAGAAACGGAATTCGGGCAACGATGCCTCGAGCGGTATGTTTTTATTATTATTATAATTTATTAAGCTTTTATTTAAGTTGCAATGTATGTATGTATGTTTGTTTTGGTCCAAATCTCGTAAGCTGAAATTATTTACTATTCATGGCATCATGATATCGTCTCGTCTGCGGTAAACTTACGTAAGTTAACATCGTTAGTTTGCCATTTTACAGGGGAGAGTTTTGAAAGCATAGATTTTTTTAAGGAAACCGAAAATCCATCGCTATTACAATAAACCAAAATCTTATTTAATAAAAGATTGATTGACTAACATACTATTTTACTTTATGTTACACCATACTACCCTCATACATCATTTCACTCCTATCACCAATGGTTGCCTGGTAGAGATTGCTCTGTAGCAAAAAGGCCGCCTTTGCATGCGTAGTTTTAAGTTGTATTAAATTTTGTTTCTTTCTTGTATGCAATAAAGTGTTTATCTATCTATCTATCTATCTATCTATCTATCTATCTATCTATCTATCTATCTATCTATCTATCTATGTATCTATCTATTTATCTATTTTTTCTTTACAGAAGCAGAGAAAGTACTGATAAACAAGACTGAGTTAGATAACATTCTATATAAGAACGCGAAAGCTCTCCGCAACATAGGGCTCGAGGCGTTGTTGGACCTCTACGCGCACCTCGCGGGGTGCGTGCGCGCGTACGCGTGCAAGCGCGACCGCACCAAGCTTCCGCACGAACTGCACGCTATCATAACGAGGTATTTGCAAGCGAACCGGAGCAAGTGAGGAGTACGACATACCTTCCGTCGAAATTAGCTAAAATACTCGCAAAATTAGTGTGTGGCTTAAATCGGATTTAAATTATTTTTCTGTAATTTTCTTTGACTAGAAATCATAACTAAGCCATCCATTAAAATTTAAATGTGGAGTTAGTTTTTGTATTGAAAATCTGTCAAAAGGACATTTATTTATTCGTCGGTTAAACTTTACTCACTGATGATAAAATTGGCACTAAGGCTGAAATCTATAGACCGCACTCTAGGTCTACTCAGACTCAAGAGAGAGAGATAAAACGAGAGACATTTATGTCGGAACATATTTGGGTCTCGTTTCAACTCTTAGTCCTAGCTAAGTCAGATTATGCTCTATAGATCTCGGCATAAGTCTGAATAGAAAAATAAAAATCTCGCCATATTGCGGAAAACCAAAGAATTAATTTCTACAAGTTGGCAGTACTTAAAACGTCAATAGACAATAAACATATGTGTGTTAACTCCAAGCTAATAATAAATAATTATAACCAAAAGTAGAACGAACGTTAAACCGAGAACAGGGTTTTTATTTTTCAGTTTAGGCTTAAAAGACTGAAAATCTAAAAAGGGACATTTAAAATTGTAAAAGCACCACCATTGCTTGAAACGAAACGCAATATTGGCAACCATTTAAACGATTCTCTAAAACTGATTGCATCAGTGTACCCTTCCGCTATTGGTTAACATTCATTGACGCAGCAAGAACTTCATAAATATAGCCAATCACAGGCCATTGTGATCGTTACACTGATGCAATCATTTTTAGAGAATCGAAACGCTGATGCGTGACGTCATCGTCCACACTATGACAGCGCGCCAAGATGGCAGCGTTTGAATGTGATTCCAATTTTAAATAAAATGCGATCAAGATAAAAATTACAATTTAATTCGCTATTTGCTATTTATCTTGCCCACGTTCAATATAAAAATAGAAAATGGCGTATTTTCTTGATCACGTTACAATAATTTTCAATGCAATTTCTGGAGTGATTAATTTTATTTTCTACGCTAATGATGTAAATATTTATTTTAAAGATAAATTGCATGTACTCTTATAACATAATATATTATAATGTTAGTTGATCTCACATAACAGACGAGTCGAGTTACGCGCTACGAATTTATAATGTAATTAACCAAATTCAAATTCGAAATTCGATGACATCATCAACACGTATTTCTTATTTGCTCGTCCCTACTGTGCAATCGTAGAATAAGTACCCCTAGAATTCTACCAAGCGTAACGCCGAAAGGGATAGATACTGTGAAATACCTGTATACTCTTGTACGTCTTGTTGCTCACAATCACTTCACAATGTATTGTGAGCAACAACTCAAAACGTGGCACCCAGTGAGGGACGGATATAGACATAGCTGTGTCTCATTCTATCTTGTTTGACATCGCTATACTGCATCTCTTTCGTGTGGGAGTGAAAAGGAGATATCATTAAGTCTATAGTACTTCTCTGTCTACGTGTGCAATAAATTAATGCTGACGTAAACGCGAAACTCGGCCGTCTGGCTGAATGTCGCTGTCAAAACATAGCTGTCATTTTACCTAATAATCTATCGAAGTAAACGAAAATTTTATAAAACTTTCCAAAGCCGTCCAAAACTCTTTACTAACCTGAACTTAACCTCTACTAACATAAATGATGGGTAAGGGACAATTGCGTAGTCTAATCGCAATCAATGATATGAATGAATTTACTTATATAATATATCATATGACGTCACGGCTCAGTTACACAGTTAGTTTTTCGAATACGAGCGTTTTCGGCACTCATATTCGAGCATTGCTTAATTGATACGAGTTTTTGTCATAATTTATAATAATAATATGTAATGTATAATCGCGGCCGAAAATGTTATGGATAATTTTCACATAGGATAATTGCAAACTATATCTTGCCGCTCACATCCGAGAAACTTATTGTGTAACTGACGCCTTACTCTGTCGTATTGATTGCTATTTTGTAACGCAATTATCCACATCACAGAATAATAACTTCGACGGAAGGCTGAGTCCAATTAGGGTTATTTGATTTGGAATAAAACATTCCGTGTAAATGTTGTGAATGTATGGGTTATGCTCGACTTATTGTAAAGTGAATCTAATTTAGGTCTAGTTTTGTAACGGGGGAGATTATGGGGGTGGAGACACACTCATAACACGATTTTAAGTCAATTCGGATTATCGTCTATGGTTAGACTGTGTGGTAATATTTCCTATGTGGTGAATTAACTTGGTTAGAACTTTTATTATTTTAAAATGAAATAGTAGCTACCAAACTACCGAATTTTGAATTTTTTAATGAATATAGGATTAATTTTAATTAGGTTGCAGTCCTTAAAGTAGTAGTAAACAACAAGGACGATTTTCTTTGAATTATTTATTTCGCGGTATTATAAGTATAATACTTATATAACCTTGTTGTTTGTACATAATACATAATTAATTATTTAATTTAAAGGCCTGTATTTTTTTTTAATTCAAAATAAGTTAATCTCCCCTGTAACAATAATAATAATTAATAATTTAATAATTATTATAAGTAACTAATACTATTTATCTTGATATATTAGGGAATGTATTCAATCATCATGATTACCTAAACAGCCAAATTGTGAATGAGTACAAAATTTTTCGCCCATTAATTAAAAAAAATGAATTTTCACTTTTTATTAGCCAATAGGTACACAAATACACGTTTAAAGCGGTGACAATAACCCATTGACAAGTTTCTTGGACAAGAATAACATGTGTCAACTTTATTTTTTAGCGTTGTTTAATCGGTGGCAATGATCAATAAATTAGGTAAAATAAAAATCATTTGTCTCCAATCAGCGGCTTTTAAAATTGTTTAAATTATTTCTAAAATGACATTTTGGAATTTTTGTCCGTTTAATATAGGAATAGAGATCTCAAAATGTCAATACGTATGTCGTTATACCAAACTTTTCTTCCTTCATTTTCAATTCTTTTAAAAATACCATTCTTGGACATGTCCTTTCGTAGCCACGAAATATGCCTGGCGATTTACTTTACAATCAAAAGATTACTTTTAGTTACCGAATCGACACATTGATATTATTGATATATTGTAATGGGCGGAATTTTTTTAAGCGACGAAGTAAAATTGCCCTCTGGTCTGTGATAAAAACGTTTTTCTAAACTTTTATGTAAAAAAGAATCGATTCTAATGGAGCTAATTCGGTTTCATACAAAAACTAAACTGTATAGAAGTAGAATCAGAGTCAAATCAGTTTTCACCTAAAAAGAATGGTGTATTGTATTTCTGATATAAATTCTCTATAATTTTGCCTACATCTTTGATCTTCACTATAATCTATTAAATTAAATATATATTTTTTTGAGTACAAAAAAAATTCACACATTTTCCATATCAACTTGCCGCGTATTTATTATCATTATTATTATATAAGTTTCATCATTCATTATAGTCCAAGACCTGGTGGAAAATTTTGAAGACACACTTTTTCTAATATAAGGCTATTTTATTAACGATTAAATTAAACTAAAAGTAGACTGCCAGCCGAACCGTAGAGCAACTGACAAACTCTCAGTTTATATTAATTAACTTCTTTTAACATTCTGTTTACGCGAAGGGTTTCCTAAGGCGTATAATAAAGTGTTATATGAAACAAATGGCTTATATAATAACTACGCAATCTCACCACGAAGGCGCGGTGTATCGCAACGCCCTGCGTTGAATTTTCTATGCTTGGATTGGTAACCGAATTCGGCTTATGTATTTCTTTTAATTCATTTCTAGTGCACGGTAGGTAAACGTACGTATATATGGGGGGCCAAAATTTCCCACCAGCTCTTTGACAGTTAAGGGGTTGAAGTTTTCGGAATTTGAGGGTTTCTGAAAGGAAAGTATTGCTAGTTTATAATAAGACATATTTAGCTTGTTAAATGTTTAAGCGATTACCTCGTATATTATTATATTAATAAATTTTATGTATATGATGGATATGGTTCAAATGTGTGTACAATATTGAATTAAGTATATTAATAATGTGTACTGATTGGATCACATCCCAAAATTCACCCAAAAAATGAAGCGAGCTTATGTGCATATGTCACTTGCGTACATTTACACGCATTTACGTCTTGTTCGATAATTTATATAAAGCATTAAGAAACTATTTGAACGCGATGCGAACACTTTTGTACACACATTGTATTGTGTTGTAATTGTTTAAGAACTTCTCTTTATTGCAATGCTGCAATGAGACATTCCTTAAATTGTGTCTAATGAGTCATTATATTAACAAGACGCTGGCAACCGCTAGTAAAGGAGTTCTTTAAGTAACCATTAAACGAGTGCGGCAGTGTGACTTTATTTGAGAAAAAAAATCTGCTCCATTCGTCTAAAATAAACCTAAAAAAAAATTATGTAAAAAATAAAAAAAACAATTTGGCTTTTTAGGTTTACACGCTAAAAGTGAAAAAGTGTAGATATAATAGCTTCTGAAGTTAATGTAACAGTGGGACAAGGATCTTGTAGCACGTGGCCGAAGTCACTGATCTCTATGCTTACTCTATGATTAACACTGGATTTGTTAATCCTATACAAATGACAGCTGGCTCAATTTGAAGCGCCACATTTGACATACGAGTGTCTCTGGAACTAATATTATTGTAAAAGGCGCACCGACCTCCTATTTTCCGGGATAAAAAGTAGCCTATGTCACTCTTCAGGTCTCTAACTATACCTTAGCTCTTTAGCTCCTTAGATCCTTAGCTCTGTTGCAGCGTGATTGAAGGGCAAACCAACAAACAAACACACTTTCGCATTTATAATTATAATATTTAATTTATAATTATACTAGGATTAGTTCCAGAGACACTGTTATCTGATTAGTGCTTGTAGCGCCAAAGCCCAAAATGGCGTCAGTCATGTAGATCCAAAACCAGGAAGGACAGCAGCCTCCAATATTAATCATGGATTAATTATAGAACTCAGTGCGCCGCGGTCATCACTATTTAACAGGGGCCCAAGTCTGCTATTGCAATTGTAGTTCAATTGTCCATCAATGACATCCTAATTGCTACTTTTAGCAATTTTGGTAGTCTACTAATTCAATGGCGTCACAATTGTTTTCCGATGGTTTGCCACTGACACTTTTAAGTCGGTTAAAAACATAAATTGATAGCGTATAACGTTTTTGATAACGATAAACTCGTTTCGGCGAACGCTTTTTTAGCTAATGGCAATACCGAGGATCATTGAATTACAATCCAATTACAAGAAAATCGAACGACCATTGTGAATTTAGTAGACTACGAAATTTTGGACCAATGATAATTGAATTGTAATGGCATTGCGGTTCACTGACAATGACATGTAAAATAGCAGACTTGGGGCCCAGGACACACAGAGCCACCAACTTGTCTGTCCAGGTGGACAATATTGGAACTAAGGCCGCTATTTTAAAATGTCATTCCGCTGTCTTTGTGTTCTTAATCTTTGCTGAGCTATCAGTTCGTTTTCGTGCGAGTGTCGTGCAATATTATGAAAATGCGTTACCGATTTCCTTTTTTTCTTAAGTAGCAATATTAAACGCTCTACTATCGACCTCGTCACTTGGCCAGAAAAGTTGGTGAATCTAATTATTGTATGACTGAGTTACTAACGAATTTTTCATTTTTACTAACGAAAATTTAACTTAAGAATTACGATAAAAAATTTGGGATACTAACTAATAAATTATATTATTGACGCGTGAAAAGTGTGTTTTCGTGATAAGTCGAAGTTGAATTTATCAATCTAACATATTTATAACACTGCCACTAATATTATAGTATTAATGAGTGCGCGCGACATCAGTGCCATTGCATCCTAGGGAAAGGCAGCGAGACTGAATTACGGTGGAATATTGAAACGTATCTTAGCAACTAAGACTGATGCTGGGATCTATAGACCGTGCTTTGACTCGGCTCAAACTCAAGACAGAGATAAAACCAGACAGATTTATGTCGGAGCTTAATTGTGTCTAAGTCAGACGCTCTATAGATCTTAGCATAAGATCTATAAATTTTATCGAAATTTTATCGTCTGGTGGTAGGCTTTGGCCTCAAAGACACCAAGCAATTTAGCGTTCCGGCACGATGGCGTGTAGAAACAGATTAAAGGTATGGGTTGAATTTACACTGCTATACCCCTTCCAAGTTAGCTCGCTACCATCTTAGATTGCATCGTCACTTACCATCAGGTGAGATCGTAGTCAAGGGCTATCTTGTCATCTAATTTAAAAAAAAACCTCGACTTTGTCGCCACAGCCTTAGTGACTATATCGCTGCTATGGTTTCGTGGTACAATTCTGCGAAGGTTTTCGAGTTTCGGATTAATAATATACAATATTATATTGCAAACATTTAACCAAGGTTTAGAGGGTCAGTAAATATATCGCGCTTTTCGTAGTCCCGTCCGTAAATGTTATTATCACCGTTATATTTTTTTTAACTTTGTTAAAACAATATATTTAGACCGGTATCACGGAATGGCATCGCGATATTTTATTGATTATACCTGACCAATTGCCTAAATCGTTATTATTTAGACCTAAATTAGCTAATATAGTTATTATATTCTATTTAATTTGTTTCTTTTAAATTGTAAGTAAAATTTAGGAACATTTGATTAACTATTTATTGGACAATAACTTGGCAACGCTCAAAAAACAGTGACTATCTGCGAAATGCGCAATATCCAAATAACTAAATAGTCTATTCACGCTTTTTGTCTCACCTATTTGATTCGTGTCCTCATGCAAACGCTAGGCACTATACCTGTTTAATTAAGCCAAGTTGACACCGGTCGAGTTGCTGGGTCGAGTAGCTTGTGCGCTTGGTCTATTTACAGTTTTTACCTCTGCTATTTGTAGTTTCCTCATGCAAACTCTGACTTCTATAGTAGGTATCTAACGTCTATGAGTAGTATATAGCATTCGATTTGTCACTAAAGTATTGGTTTTTTAATGATAAATAAGTAAGAGGTATCTTAAATGACTAACAAATGAGTTCAAAAAGAATGAATAATTTTCGGTCTAAAAAGAGGCGGAGCATCAAAAAGAATAATATTGGTTACCATTTTTGTATCACAAAGGCTCTTCTGCTGTGATGTTGCTTTTGTAATATATGCGCATTAATTTATTCTTTAAGACCGCCTATTAGATGAATTGAGAATCACAAGTGAGTCTTTGGCAGCAGCTGAAAAAAAGTTGGCAGCGGCAGAAACGTTAGACAAACAAAATATAACAAACAAAAATAAAATCGTGTTCTGTGGCGATACTTGTAATGGACCTAGGGTCCAGCACAGACGTCCACTATTCAGACGATTAAAGACGACGATAATTTATTCGGCACTCGTTCACTTGCACGGGCACTCTACTAAGCAACCGAAAGGTGTGAACTCTCTTTAAGTAATCGTTTATTTTGTGCTGTAGGCGAGTTTTTTCGTGGGTCTCGTTTGTAATAATTGTGTTTACACAGCTTTCGCCCGCGATTCTATTAGCGCGCACGATTAATCGAGATCGGTTTTTTTCTCTCTTGTTTTATTTGTCGTGTCAAAACGAAACATACTTCAGTTTTTGTATGACCTTTTTGTAACAGAACATGGACAGACTAGCCAACTTGTCGGCTGCCGACTTTTACTACATAAGGAAATCCAATCATTCTACTCTTTCTCAAAACTTAGCTTTAAAACTTCGTAATATTATTTAAGATTGCGTTGAGGTTGCCTCTCATTAAACTTTCCGCTAAACTACAAATTGAATAGATAATAGCTTAAAAAGAGGCAACAATTACGAAATCATAGATACTTCAATTTTATTTATTTTCATAGACTAGATTGGTATTGATGCCCGACCATGTTGGCGCGTCTGTCGTTGCCAATTAATGCAATGAACACTACTCACGTTTCTAAGCTTTTATATAAACATGATTGAGTTTTTTTCTAGATACATTACGGCATGCGTTGAAAAATTATGTAAAGTATTTGTATAACAATTTTATGTATAAGAGAAAAAACTTAAAATTACTTATGGCGAATAAAAACTTTATATTGGTGACAAAGCACTGTATTGTGTCGTGATGTAAGCAAAAGGAACAATACATAAAAATAAAATACAATATAAATTGTGTGGGATGTGATAGTGAAGGAAAATGTGCACATAACAAATATATACTTACGAAGTTAGTTACCTTATTACAATTGTGAATAAAATACACTAATGTGTTAAATGTATGTACCTTATACTGATATTACTGATATACTGTTATAAAATAAGAAATACTACTGCCATGTATATGTTGTCAAAGAATTTGGATTGCCTACAAGTTTGGGAATTCGATGATTCAGTCTCCTATACAAATACAAAGTAAGAAATAAACAAAATCACTCTATATCATAAATTATATAAAAAGACGTGTGGCACTCGGGGACTGCCGCGGTAAAGCTATTGCATAGCATTTTTTATCAACGCATCTAGCGGCTCACCGCTAGATGGCGTTGATAAAAAATGCGCCATCTAGCGGCTCACCGTAGAGGAGTCCCGCGTCAGGTTATTTTCGTTACGGATTTCTGGATTCGGTTTCCACGCTGGCCTGCGATAGAAGCTATGCAATAGCTTAATAATTGAAAATGCAACTTTTTTTCTTCAATTATTTCATTTTCTCTATGGCCAGTTCATATAAATGCTGCTGAAGTGGATCGCATCTATATTCTTGCTGGGCTCTATAGAGCGTGCTCTAACGCTCGGACTTAAGTTAGAGTTAAAATGAGACAAACATGGTCTGACATAAATCTGTCTCCTTTTAACTCTGTCTTCAGTCTGAACAGAGAGAGTGCGGTCTATAGATTTCAGTTTTAGATTTGGGATGGAAAGGTGAATTATAAAAATGTTGTGACGGCTCGAACATCGAATTTCTAGTAAAAATACTGATAAAAATAAAACACTTGCAGTATTAACTATTATTATAAAAAATATTTTTTATTATAGGAATACAATAATTATTATTGTGCGCAAAAACAACCAAGAAGATTTTAAATTTTTTTTTGTAAACGAGTCGAACCCTGCGGTATCGTCTTGCAAGAGCTTCTCGGGATAAATAACTAACAAAAAGTAGCTAAGAACACTTCATGTATTATCTCTATCTACGAAAACTCTATCAAATACAATTCAGCAGTTTCGAAGATTAGCCCGGGCTAACAGACAAACAAAAAATTGAAAAAAAAATTTGGGATGATATCGATCTAGTAATGTGTATTATGTGGTAAGTTGCAATTCAGTTTTATAAATTTTTCATAGATTTTTCCTATTGGTACTAAAGTAATACATGAATACATCAGAGAAATATTAATAAATTTATGTAGGCAAAATATGCAAGTCTTCATTTGTTAAAAAAGTCTTGCTTATAGATTAGTTTCCTTTTTAAGAAAAATTGAGACCACTTTCTATTTATAAACTTCATGAAAATAATAATTTTAAAATCGACAAAAAGTAATTTTGATTAAATTATTACTGACCTAATAATCTCCTCGTCTAAGGTTATTATTTATTTTGTAGCAAAGTATTATAGAGTGAAGACCTTTGTTAAAGAAAATTACTTTTCTTAACTCCACATTCTAGTAAAAGTGTACTTTATCATAATAAAGGATTCGATTCGGGTGTTATAGTATAATGAAAATATAATATATCTAAAAATATAAAACAACTAAGTCAACCACAAAACGCAAAAAGTTTGATAAAATTATACTAACCTAATTATTCCCTGTGAGTATTTTAGTATAAAGCCTTTGTTAAAGTAAATTACTTTTCTTAATTCCAATTTCTAGTAAAAATGTAGGTACTTTATCGCAATAACGGATTCGATTCTGGTATTATAGTAAGGGCCAAGGCAGACACGATGCTTTTAGCGGCGGTGATCGGCGATTTTGCGACATCGGCGACTTTCAATTACTGTGTCGAAATCGCGCGACTTAGCGTTTTTGAAGCCATTGAAGCGTTCGGACGCGGCATCGAGCGATTTCTTTTTATCAACTGATAGACGTCCACTCTTGGACAAAGATCTCTTACATATACTTCCGCAGGCCTTGGTTTTGCGCCGCCTGCAACCAGACACTCCCTGCGACTCGTTTGATATTGTCGGTCAATTTGTCGGTCTATCTAGTGGAGAGTCTGTCAAAACTACGCTTCCCGGTGCGGGGTCGCTATTCCAGCACCTTAGGACCCCAACTACCATCAGCTCTTCGAACAATTTACCTTTGTAGGTATGTACTATAAAAAGCGACTAAAAATTGCCAAATCGCGAATCGCCGATGCTAAGAGTATCGTATCCGCGCTGGCCCTAAAAAATAGATACAGTAGGTAAGTAGGTACTTTCAGCATAAAAAAACCTATGCGAACCTCAATATAACATGTAATATAGTTAATCAACTACAACAAAAACATTTTTTTCATTAGTGTGGGATTAGATGCCAGATTGATGTCTATTCTTCCTATAATATCTTGTAATATAAAACAATTTTGTTTTGTATGCGGTCACGGTGAGCGATGGTAATATGTGACTATGATTTTAGCATCGCTTTTCAGGACGTGAAACGTCATTTTTGAAATAATCCTTTAAAGTTGCGGTTAGAATAAAACTGGTCTAAAAGTTTGTATTTTCCTTTAATTTATCAACTGAAAGATGTTCGTTATTTCTAATATTATGAACTAAGATTAGTTTGTCTGTTTGTGCATCAATTGGCTGATTGATACATAACTTAAAATTCGTGAACATCTAGTCAGACCAGAAGTCCCCTCGGCTTTATTACTAAACCTATAATTTTAAATAAAGACGCGTAATCCTTTAGATTCATTAATCTATTTTATTTCACATAAATACCAGTATAAAACAGATTATAATAAATTACATATTTATTTTTCTAGTGTTTCTATCGAACGTAGCAAAAAATATACTCTACGCGAACTATAACCACATAAAAAAAATTTAGCAGAAAAATAACGTAAAAACATGTAGTGCTCCATATTCAGTAATATTTCATACAATATTATGTGAAACTAATTTAAATGCTTTCATATTGCGTGGTTTGTTAATAACCTTATGAGTTTTTCAGTTTAATCCTCAAGTTTGGACGTTGACTTTACTGGACTGTCTCATAAAATTGTCCGTGTTGGTCACCTCAGTAAATGATAAGACCATGGCCCTTACTCTAGTTTTCCAACTAATTTAGGTACATTATACAGTTTTTAATAAGTAACACTTCATTAATTTATACTGTATCAAAGATATTGGATTAAAATAATTTGCGTTGTTGGTAAGTAAGTATTGTGTCGATAAAAATTGTTACAGAAAATAAAAGAGAAGATTTGATAGAGTGAAAGGTGAATAGTAATATAATTATAGTGTTATGTGGTTGATTTAGTTTTTTTTTTAATTATTCGAATAACGTGAAAGAAAAATAAACATTGAATTCGTTACGTAGGCAGTTTGATGGGAAAGAGGTGAAAAGTAGTACTTTACGGTGGTGCAAATTCCATACAGGTAAAAAAACATTGCCGACCCTACTGTTTATGTAACTTTATTTTATTTTAGTGTATGTCAGATAGCCCTTGACTGCGATCTGACATGATTGTAACGATGCAGCCTAAGATAGTGATAGCAGGCTAACTTTGTAACCTTGTAAATAAGCCTAGATACCCATATTTACTTTAATAAAAACAAAGAAATAAATATTAAGAGTGTGACCATCGAATCATAACGTTTAGAAGCGCAATAGTCGAAACGATGGTAAGGCCATTTTTAATAAGCCTTTTTAAATGCAGTATGTATAATGTTGTGTTAGTACGATGAGTTCGCAGAAAATTATTAAAAAATTACTGTGCTGTGAAGGGCTAAATAACAATAACCATCAAAAACGTAATTATCAATACCTAACAGTACAGAAAATAATTACACAATACACTTACAAAATAGCACTCACATATTCATTGGTTGTTTTGAACCTACGTTTGGAGTGGAACTTGTTAGAAACTTCTGTTCTAAGCGTAAGATTTACAGTATTATTTTATGTCAATATGGAAGAAAAAGTTATTACTGCAAGTGTGTAGTACTACGTGACTGACGAGTTCGGAACAAGCAATAGCAGATGGAGATATATTTGCGATTAATTACTATATGTGGTCTATTAAGTGGTCAATCCTGCATACATATCCTTGTATACCAAATCTGTTAACGGCTCGGGCAGCAACGGTGATCGGCGTTTTTACGATTTTTAGTCGCAATTCAGAAGCTCGATGCCGCGTCCGAACGCCAAAACGCCGGTCGCCGCTGCTAAAAGCATCGTGTCTACCCGGGCCCTAAGAGCTGCTGTCCTGACGCAACACTGTACCCATGAGGAGTGCCGTGCTGCTGCCGGTATTCAACAAAGCTGAGAGGAGAGATGTTTTGTCCAATAAGGAGAGATGTTTTGTGAAATTAGCGGAGAGATGTGAGAGTAGCGATCTATTCTCACATCTCAGCTAATTTCAGTGGATAGCTTAGAGTAGAGTATAGAGTGAATAGATCGCAGTGGAGATTGGGATAACTTGGTAGGAATGGGTGTAGATACCAGGCGATTATTCCCTCTACGCTGTTCTCCACTCTCCGCCAATCTCCGCTTTGGTGGATACCGGACTTTTATTGTAAAAAAAAGACGTGTGGCACTCGGGGACTGCCGCGGTAAAGCTATTGCATAGCATTTTTTATCAACGCCATCTAGCGGTGAGAGGAGTCCCGTGTCAGGTTATTTTCGTTACGGAATTTCTGGATTCGGTCTCCACGCTCAAGGCCCGCGATAGAAGCTATGCAATAGCTTAAAAATAACTGCTTGCATTTTGCTCAATGAAATGTTTGAAGTGTTTGTAAAGCTCTGGTTTCCTAGGATAGCTGTACCGTCTAACATTGGCTGCTATAGCGTCAAATGACTATACCTATCTACTGAGCCCCGCTCTGATATGAAAGGTTTGAGGGATATGTATAATTTTTACAATAATTGTATGATCGGCTCTTAGCCCGGGCTAGAATAGAGAGCTGATTAAATTAAATGGCTTAACATGTTTAAGCATACATCCTGATAGCTCTGAAACGCTCTGTTTAATATAAAAACTGCATTTTTTTTAACAAGTATATCAGCCCAGCTGGAGTTGACTAATAGTCTCCTATCCCCTCCAAAATAAGGGGAAAGCTTGTGCTAGAGGTAGGTGCGATAATAGTGCAACGGGTGGGGCTCGAATCGGCGACCTTTCAGTTTTACGTCCACACCTTTGACCGTTGGGCTATTGAGGCTTGCAATCGGTCCATCCGTTTGGGCGCTACGAAGTTACATACAGACAGATATAGCTGTCTAACCTATAACACTACTTAAAAATAGATTGGCTTAGTTCATACACAGCGTTTTTTTTGTTGGCATTTTTTCTAGCGGGCCGCTATACGACTGCAGCGTGATCCTAAAAATCTAGACCTTAAACGATATCCACCGTGTTTTTAATGTTTTAACTATATTTATATGTATGAAACTGTATTTAATTTAAAAGATAATAAAATAAATAAAAGGGTACACCTTCATGTGATAATGATTTTTTGTGTTTTATTTTACTCCTAATATGTAGTGGGTACCTATCTAGGTAAGTAAATGCCAAAAGTGATTTCGTTAGGTCCTCCCGACCGATTGTCACGTTGGTCAATTTTCACGATCATAGCCATCTGCCCGGGAGATATTATAGTGCACGGGTATTTGTGCAACAACGTGTATATCATTGAGAATACAAGAGGGACTGGTTGGCCCACTCAAACAATCCATGCGACGACGCAACGTAAGAATCAATTGTTTTCAATTTGGCGCTGCTTGATATGAGAAGTGAGCGTAGACTTTTCGGGACACGTAAACTGTCAAAATATGTTAGTTCCCAGTACACTCGTAGAGGGCGCTTCAAACCGGCAGAAGAATCATTTTGTAAGTTACAGCAGGCCAGACAAACTCCGTATTTTAGGTATAAACATAAGCCTACCTAGTTACCTACCTACCTACTCTGTGTAGTCCCGGCCGGTAGAGCTAACTTAATGGGATAAGAGTTACGCAATAGAAGAGGCAAACCTCTAGGTGTAACTGTAGGTAAGCTAGCGCAGTGCGACTTGAATTGCACTTTATTATGTAGTTACAAAGAGTCGCTATTTATTTCAATAATTTGCGGAGTAAATCTTTTGTGCCTGTACTGTTCTGTATGAATTCTTTGGCCATCCAGGGTACTTTTATGAATAGACGTCAGTATAGTACGCTTATCTCGCGAAGTTACGGGCGCTTTACTTGTGGATACGTCATGTACATGCACATTGCGTAAGTGTGCATGCCTGTCAGGAGCCTAGGTGGGAGCGGTCAGGCGCAAGAAAGCTCTAGCTCACTTATACAGATACGACACACACATAACCGTGAGCCACGCGCCATCATGAATTGCAAGGATTGCAAGATCTATACTATAAGTGCTAAATCCTCACAATCGACAAAAGGTAAAAGGAAAGCACACGTAACGGCTGAATAGACACATGTAAATAGATTAATTCTCGACAGACAAGTTGAAGCGAGTTATGCAACCTGTCAACTTGTCGAATGTTCGCATTGTCGGAGGTGGCGAAAGGTGTAATGAAACAGTGTAGCGGTATTTCACATTTTTATTTTTACACTTTACGTCGGTGACCGTAAACGAATTTTACTACATCGCTCCATCGTTCCAATTTCAATTATTACAAGATATAATGGTACTAGAACATAAATATTTTTTTCGTATTTATTTTTTAAGATCAAATAGATAATCTTTTTTACACCCTAATGTAACGATATCATTTAATTTAAATTTGTAAATTATTAATTATATTAGGCGAAAATACAACAAATCAAATTACACAACTTATTCATAATTATTTATAATTCTTTATTTATTATGTGAGAACAAATTAGTCTAAGCTAAAATCATCATTTTTTATTTATAATAATTAATTACAATTTATAAATACTCGTAACAAAACTGAAGGAACTAAATATTTGATTTCTACTAAAATTAATACAATCACAATATTTTTATCAACTAAAAAAATACGTAATTTCTTAAATTTATGTACCTATTAGATTACGTCCTTAGATTTGGCTCCTGATGAAAACTGTGTATGAAATATACATAATTTAGAGCAGCGTAAGAAAACATTGCAATACGCGGGTAGTCATAAACTAAAATATAGCGGGTAGTCACAGAAAGAAATAAGGAACAGAAATAAATATTTTCACTCAGGTGTATATTATAATACGTGACGTATTGTGTACGTTAGTCAATCTAGGAACAGAGAAAGAAAGAAGTTATGGGATTCGCACATAGACAAAAGACCAGTGAGATATTCAGTGCTGAGAAAGTGAGTGACGTCAGTATAAGGTATCTACGCTGAAAAAATGCGTCAGCACAGGCAAAGTCAATAAAACATTTTTGGCTTCGATACGCCTGATTCGGCTGACCCTTACTCATGACGTTACACACATTTTCAGCATTTAAAATGCGTATCTTGGTCTTATGTAAAGTACAGTCAGAAGCTGTCAGACAATCGAATACACCACACTAAGGTTGCTTGTCACTGAAAATTGCTTCAATTTTGACGACCTCCCTGGCGCAGTGCTGAGCCCTTCCAAGTTAGTCCGCTACCATCTTCGACTACATCGTCACTCACTATCAGGTGAGATCGCAGTCAAGGACTATCTTGTTATCGAATAAAATCTAGCGCAGCAACTAGGGCGGTGGACTGAAAACCGAAAGGCCAATAGTTCGAACTCCGTTTCACTATTGCCGTAGGTATCTACTCCTAGCAACAAGCTTAACACTTAGTTGGAGGGGAGAGGGGAATATTAATCATGTTTAACGTCGCTAATACTTATTAAAATGTATGAAATTGTGACGATAGACGTAAGTAATTCCTTGCGATTATAGTAACACTATTGAAAATTATAATAACACGGCTTTTACAAAAACATTCTGACATAAAGCACACAATACAACCACGTGTACACTCGAGTAATTATCTCTATAACATCATAGATCTGAACAAATAAAACATTCATAAACTTCGTCCACAACGAAAAACTATGTTAAATGTTAATATCAAATATGAGATTCCTTATTGTGTATAAACTAAAATAAAATATTCTCATAGTCATTCTACCTCTCGCCGCACACATTAACAAATAACAAAACTTAATTAAAAACGTCTCAATTAAAACTTTAACAAAAATCACTCTAATACTGCTTGAATTTGTACGAATTAGGTAAACTCTATAAACCGACGACACAAAATGTGCAATCACAAGTCACAATACAACACATAACTACTATTAACACACGCGTAGAATGCCATCGGGACCTGAGTGAGTACTTACAATGTGCCTTTCGGGGCAGAGCCTAAGCTTGACAAGGTCTTGAGCTCGAGGGGTATCAAGGTACAACACATAGAGCATTCTGATAAGAAAATTGAGTTACACTTTGAGATGGATGCAACTATTGTAAGAGTTCTGCCCATGAATTTGATTTACCATAATACTTAATGGAAAATTATAATCAGAATTACAGAAATAGCGCCCTTTTCGGCCCGAAGTTTAATCAGAATTTTAGGAAAAAGATAAATTATGTATATCGCCTACGGCCTGATTTCACTAACGTAAAATAAGTCTTATCCCAGCGTGATATTTTGAGTTTTCGTATTGAAAATCTGCCAAAATATCAAAATGCTCAAATAAAAGTTATTTTACGTTGGTGAAATCGGCCTTAAGTGCTAATTTCGCCATTTCAGAGTAATGTTTAACTGAGAGTCTATTCGACAGTGAGACAATTTTTGTATAGAAGTCAAAACATCAAAAGTGGTTTGGTTAAACTCGGCGATGGTAAAATTGACACAAAATAAGCTAATAGTAGCAATGCTCGTTACTTATTTCAGTATGAATAATTTAATCGGCTATCTACTATGTCACATTTTCACACGATGGCACTCATCTCGCGCGGTATCTATACTTTATAAACGAGAAAATAGAAATAAAAAATATTTCATAGACAATAGAAAAAAAGCATAATACAAACATAGGAGGTTGCCGATAAGTTAAGATTTCAACTTCATTTTTGGCACATGTACTATACCTATTACTCCATTGAATTAAAACGACTCATTGAAATAATTTATTCAAGACCGAGAAAGCTTATTCCATTTTAATTTATATTATTATACCTATTAATTTAGCTAGTTTGCAAACGTGGTTTGGACTTACGACAAAAGTAGAGTGGCTTGCTTTATGGAGTTTATGGTTTGTCGAAAACATTATAATTATGTCGTCTTTCATCGATTCAATTGTGAAAAGTAAAGTCTACGAGAAAAAAGAAGCAATAATTATTCGATTTGTTAAACTATAGGTACATATTCAATTATACAATTCATTAATATATAAAATCCCTGTAATGATATATTGTAAAATGACGTGACTCTAATGTGTAACACTAGGCCAGAGAGCTTGTAGGCAATGTGAGGTGATTGTTAACAAACTGGAAGTTCGTTTGGTGATTCTACTTTGTCTATGGTAAACTAGACGTGCCAGTTGGTGGATGCGTTCACAAATTATACACTTTAATAAGGGTCGCCATTATCATCTGTAAGAACATGGCAGTAATAAATGGCTAGGTGTTACACATTTTTATTTCATTTTTTATCCTGATGTACGAGAAAGACTAATTATTATATACTGCATAAACTTTGTATGTATAGTTTCAAAGTAGAGTTTGTAAACAAAACTCACCCGTCACGACTTTTCAAAGTTAACAATATTTATAGTGAAAATACTATTAAACAATATAATATTAAACAATTAAGCCTATTCATTATAAATCGTTCACGACTAAACGACACTAAAGAAATCAACAATCTCAAAATATTTTTTCTGTAAAATAAATAAATAAAATATAGCATAGCCATAAAATAATTTTCAGAAAACGACCGAGTCCTTGAATATAGTTAATATATTAAATTTCACAAAACCACCGTGGTCCAACTGGCAGGTCTATAGTTTAACATATACAGGAAAAGCAGAAAGAAAACATTATAACTTTCAGTTTTTATCAAATTAATACCTCCTCAAAATTTCTTACGAGTTCTCGGACCATGCTGCGTGTGCTTGCCGGAATTAACTGTGATTAATTATGTCATAGTATTGTGTTAAATGTACAATTATACAAAATAGAGTCGAAAATAGTTTTCAGTCTTCAGTTAAGTTATGCAGATTCGTAATTCTGTATCGACGATTATGGATTAATTCAAATTTTAAACATTTAAACGTATCTCTTACGAGCCATTCGCGGTAACCGATAAGTGTACGACACAGTAATCTGTGGAGGAATCGAAAAAAGATCACTACAAAACAAGTAGGTACCTAGTTAAAGAGACAAAGACTATATTCAAGTTATTTAGAAGGCTCCGTTAAAAGAAAACATCGTATATTTTCAACACAGCTATAAATTATAAACTAAAGGGCTGCATTCACGGTCCATAGTTGGACTTCCACTGAACGTTGCAAATGGTTAACGAAATTTTCAAGACTGTCATACATATAAATACGATGTTTTAATATACAGCTGGGAAAAAAGTCTAGTAACGAAAAAGTCAATGGAACGAAAGATTTTTTCTATAACAATAACACACTTAGAGCGTACTTTGAATTGGCTCGGGCTTGAGACAGAGTTAAAATAAGACTCAAAAAGGACCTTACATAAATCTGTCTTGAGCCTGAACAGAGTTCAGCCCGTCAATGCGTTGTGTTGTCATTCAATGTTTAGTTAACATTAGTAGACAATTAACGCAAAGCAAGTGCGTTAAATTAACAAAAATACTCGAAAACAATTTTCCATACTTACTAATTAAACTTTATAATATAATTTAATCGTCTTGTTGTTAGGTATTATTTGGGTTGTTAGATTCAAGATAAATAAATCGCTTATTTATCTCGACTATAACTACGCCCGTGGCGCCCCTATTTCTTTTAAGCCAAGCTACATCGTTATGCTTTATACGTAGGTAGGTAGGACTTAAAATAATTATTATTTGCAATAGCACTTTGGAACCTCTGGTGAACGTCCATCATAAGAACCGTGAATCCAGGCCTTAACATCGTATATGTACAATAGAACCGTTCAAAGACATGTGATATATCGTCCCGTGATATTCTAATTCAATACGAAATCATTGTATACAATTATCTAAAGCCAGGTAGTGTTGAGACCCGATTTATTCTAACCTCCATTATTCACTAAAATCTTGAAAGCTCCTTTTTATTTGAACATTGAGTGCAGATACTTTGTTTGTCTAAACCAGGCGCGCACTGTCGTTGTAAAGTTTATTGATAATGAGGTCTTTGTTTTTTTTTTGTAATCTTTAATCCGAATTTCGCTTACGTCACGACGTGATATCGGACCACCGGAATAGCCGAGCCGGGCGCATGGATCACGAATTGCGCGGTGGCTCTAAGCTCGTGAGTAGCGTCCAGATCCGTTCTTCTAAAATAATTATATCGGGACTTATGTAATAAAAAAGCGGGACTGAGATTATCGGGACGTATAAACAATTCATTTATATGATTACAAATGAATATGAGGACTAGGCAAAAATAATTGTCACATTTTTGTGATTTTAGACTGGCAATACCATTTTGTAGAGCCAAAATGCTTTGGAATATCATGCACACTTACAGAGTAAGCGTCCTTTGAAAATACAAAATTATTTATTGGTCTATGAGGTATCGGAATGTGTTATTCGATCACTGATTGATGAAATCGCTGACTGATGGATTGGTACTTAGATGAAGTGGGATTTTGGACGTCTCGCTCAGTTTTCTGGTGGGAAGCGTCAAAAGGCTAAAAACAGGACCATTTACCAAAAGCAGGACATCTGGTAACACTACTCGTGAGCTCTTCTACATGTCGTGGTACACTTTATGGCCTACATGACCTCTATTTCCTTTTCTACGGCTCCCCGTACAGATTATGACGTAGTTTTTCTTAGTATTTGTGGTGAGTTCCAAAAATTTACAATTAAAAGGAGTTTATTTCGAGCACGCCCCCTACACTCAAACAATTCTTATTTGAATATTAACCAATCAAAACTCAACGAATATTCAATGATAATTTGTAGACACGCTCTGGGAACAAATATCTTTGTCTATGGTTTGTTCAAATCGTTAAGCCGGGTAACTTTGAGACCACAACTTTTACACACATTATTGATAAACCACACATATTCTAGAGCGTGTCTACAAAATATTCATTGACTCTGATATTTTAATATTAAAATCAAATTTTGTTCGTATGGGGCGCAGTCGGAAGACTCTTATTAAAAGATCGTTTTGTTTTGGAATATTGTGTTTGTGTGTGTGACTAGTGCGTCGCGGACCCTCGAGTGACGGCTGCGTCATTTCTATCGACATGTCGATAGTCTATTCACTGTATTCACTTCACTAATTCTACAACAATTATTACAAATACACTACCATTTTAGACACATAATGTCTCCTTAATTAATGGTTAATTTAAATTTAATATCCCATTGATTTATATAATAACTATTTACATTTTAAAAATTGTTTATAATTATCATCGAATAAAACTATCATTACGAAATATTTTACAAACTTTGGTGAAATGCAGAAGTTAATTCGCACGTAACATAATATCTACATTCGATAACACAGAAAGTAAAGGCAAGAATCGATCGAGGATAGACTTTTAAAAGTATTAAAATCGTAGAGCCTTAATTGATATGAAATATTATTAAAAAAAATATACTTAACCATAGAGAGGGAATGTCGGAATGGAATGTCAACAATATAAGACTTGAACAACATCGCCGCGGCGATAACAATCACAACACACCTTGCATCCTTATTGCACTCCTTCGGAATAATAAACTATCGCCTAGCACTTACACGAGACGCTCCATATACATTTACAATATTAACACATCTTTTAAATATTAATTTAACTAATTTTAATGCGGACATCGCTCGCCGAGCTTCGCGGAACGTGGATCTTCAAAACGCGAGTGACCGGGTGAAACTGACACTCTGTCAGTATACACCGATTTCTATTCCGATTAGATATTGCACGATATTGTTTAAGTTCCAATTTCACCACGGACGAATAACGTTTCACCGACGAATAAAATTGATGTTTTGGCAGAATTTCCATATAATTAAAAACCGTCAAGAACTTTATTTCTCGGCCAAACGTTATTTGGCGTTAGTGAAGTTGGCACTATGAGTGCCATCATCGCTATCGCCAAGTAACGTTAATCCAAGAGTTAGCGTTCTGTCAGTTTTTGTATTCGGTTTCGTTACGGCCGAGTACGGCGATGGTGAAATTGGCACAACCAAAACACAACTCACTCTTACCGGGCATACACTAACAGAACTTCAGTTTCACCGTCGTTTCATTACTCGTAGTACCTGAGCGATTACGTCCATAAATTATAAAGATCCCATTCTAGCGACGCGAGTGATGCCTTGCGTCTCTTTCGCCGCGCGGGCGGGGAAGATTTTCAGACAGTCGAGTTGCGGGGAAGGTAGTGAATGTTTCAACTGAAGGTCTAGTCCTGCCCGTTGTGATGCAGCAAGGTGCGCGTGTCGGGCGCGTGCGGCGCGTGCGCAGGCCGGTACGCGTCGCCTTCCTCGTCCGCCGAGTTCTCCTTCGACCTGTCGCTCTTGCAGTCCTCCTCCTTCGTGACGCCCGAGAGAGAGTCCAAAGCCATTGGCATCGACTGGTACAGCTCTCGCGCCTTGTCGCTCGGCGGCAGCAAGTGCAGCATGTTGAGCGGCATGGGGAACCCCGGCGGGAACTCCGGGTAGAACCCTTGCTGGAACGGATTGAACATCGGGTTCGACGAGATGTCGGGCTCCGAACTCGACGGCCTTTGGCTCGCGTTCTGATGGTGCTCGTCTTTCTCGTGGTGTTTGCTCGATGGATGGTTGTTGTTGTTGTTCCCGGAGTTCAGGTTTAGGACTTCTAAAGGCCCCCCGATGCAATCTTTCCTCAGCTGCTCGAGTTTCAAACTCTTGCCGTATTTACCCCGCACGTACATCAGTAGCGAGTTGTACGGGATGCCGAATATCCGTGACGCTTGGCTCGTGGTCATTTTCTTGTTCCAAACGTGTTGTAAAGCTTCCGTTAGTTCCGCGTTGGTCCAGGAGCGAGGCGGGCCGCCGCGCGGCGCGCTGTGCTGTCCTTTGGGTCGCCCTGTGCAACGAAATGTAACAATTAGATGGGCACAATGCACTTAAAGAAGTGGATTGGGAGCATTGGTGTTTTGTTTTTAAAAACAGACAGTAAAATACCTAAAATTTAGCACCTAGCTGTTTTCCAAGTCACATTATTACTAAGTGGAAGATTCACGTGATGATTCGAAGCATGCATTTTGTAAAAGGTTATTTGACTAAAATCTATCCTATCACCGTGCCACACTAGCATTGGCAAACGTAGAGTAGGGCAAGTAAGACGGAGCGACGATATTAACTTTTATATGTGACTGGCATGGATTGGATGCGATGCAATCAACCAAGGATAGATAATGTTGATTGTTGGCACTACTCAAAAGATGTGGTTGGTGGTGTTCTGTTGAATGCATATTGGCTGAGGATTGCTAGTAACGAATCGTGTTTGAAGTTGAAAATATTTAATCCGTTAATTACGTCAGGGATGTCGCGTTCAGTGATTTATGTGCGGGTGAAATGCAAGGCAGCAGGCGGTGCAGGGCGGCGGGGGAGCGGGCGGCGCGGGGGGAGGGCAGGGGTTGCACGACATGTGCCGTGCGCTCCCGCGACAACATTACCGAATGCACAACTATCTAATAACTGTGTTTTGGCTTAGGCAATAGCTCGGCGCCGAATGTCGACACACGGCGAAATGAGCGGGTTGCGACCCGCGAGCCGCAACCCGCCACCCGCGACACGCCGGCTCGTCATTAATTCGACGCGAGCACGCGACTATTAAGGCGGGTCTGTCAAAAAGGAAAGCGGACCTGCATACGCCGGCGACGTCGCCCCATGTAACTTTATAGTTTTATAATTTTAACGGATCACGTTAACTCGATTCCGATCAGATAATTCGTGGAACGATTCGGATTACGGCCGGAATGATATTTTATTATGGAAATTAGTTTTTCTTTTAATAGTCGTCGCGGGGCACGCGAGCGCGGAAATTAAAGACGTTTTCCATTTACTGGTGCTGGGCTCGTTAGCATTCCGCGGGAGCATCGGCGTGCGTGTGACGGCTGCCCGAGCGATGGGCGCCCATCGATCGCGGACATTGTCTCATGAGCCGTGACTGAACAGGCGAACAGAGGCGAAGCTTCGAAATACCGTGCCCACTGCTAAACTACCTATTTCGGTACACTTGTCATAGGAGGATAAGCTAAAATACCTTCTTAAGCCTAACACTTAATAGAAATTTCAGAAAAATATGGAGCGAGAGCCAATACAGATCCCATAGATCCTGAGCTTGTCCATTAGTCGAGTCGGCGTAAACAGGTTTTGTCTGCTCACAACTGGACATGTAGGGTGGTTTCGGGGGTTACGCGACCGGGGTCAGTTAGCCGACCACTAACAGGTCCTACGGCATTAAAACGAAAATAATAAGAATTCTATTCTTCTTTTCCAAATGAAATTCACTTAATTAAAGAGGGGGATAGACCTATTAGTTTTACCTACAATAGTTGGCAGCTTTGTGTTTACCCGAAAGCAAACAAATCTTAGTTCAATCCGCCGCTCATACTTTCGGCGCGTACACGTTCCCAAAACAACGAAAAAAATAGTGAGTAAGTGAAGCGTTCGAGGTAAGTAGATCGTGATGTATTTATTTGAGTCAATTTTTTAATGTTCTATTAAGTGGATATATATATGTTTTACGTTATTTGTACATTTATTACATGTAATATACAAAATCAGGTAAAAAAATTGAATGGTCGCTAACTGAAATTGGAATTATCCAATAACTTCAGTTGGCGACCACCTGGCCGCCAATAGACATTTAGAAAGAAAAACATTTATTTTTATTTTTTATAGACTACAAATCTAATTCGGAATTTAATCACTTTCAATTTAATTTGTTTATTTTTATCCGTGTATCTTTTAGTTTACGACCACCAAATTATTATTATAAAACATCTTAAAATGTATGGGTATCAAGTGGTCGCCAACTAAAAATTAATATGTGGGTTTACGACCATTTGCAATCACTACTTATAATCTTATCTGTTTTTTGCATAATGTAGGTGTTTAATATATAAAATTTTCATTACAGATGTCCTCCACAAACCGTATTAGAAAATAACACCGGCTTATTCCCAAAGAGATCTGGAATGTGCTTTAAAAATATAAGAGAAGGAGGACACGGTATTAGAAAAAAATGTAAAATGTATAACATCCCGAGATCTAATGATCTGATGATTTGATTCTAAACTTTTGTAATTGTTGTTTAAAGTGATATTTTTTATTTTGTATTTGTGTAGGAAAATGTATTATACTTGCTAAGATTCATTTAAGCTTAAGCTTGAATATTAAAGTGTACCTTTGAGATCATGAAAAAATGTGTTTTAATAATTTATTAAATGTATGAATAATAAAGCATGAATAATAATTATTTTTTAAACATTACACGTTCATATTTTTTTTATTTTTAATTAATCAAATTTAGTTTTCCCTAGCAAATCGAGAGGTCGCCAACTAGATAAGGGGGCAGTCGTCAACTAGCAAAAGTGGTCGCCAACTAGCATTTCACATAGTTTTTAAGATTTATTCAATTTAAAATGTTTTCACAACTGTAATTCTTATTTTTTTACTTTTAAATATAACTTGACAATATCTAGGACCCCGTCATATAACTTTAATACATGTGCTATGGGTGCAACATACTTAAATATTGACGTAAAGTTGAATATCCCGCTAATCGGTCGCCAACCGGCGAAATCACCCTACCTACACAGGCGCCATATTCAGTTACCGGAAAACTTCTTGAACAAATGATCTTGACTGACAAGCGAATTTTAGATCTCATTTGTGTATCGAGCACATGATTTAATCAGTTGACCCTTGCTTCCCGCGCCGACCAAATGCGCCAACCTCGCACCAACATACCCCCACTACGACACCTAATGCTCAAAAAGTTTGCCGGTACTTGAAGTTCCTCTCGGTCACTCTTGACAGACAACTTTATTCGCGGCCCAAAATAACGCCATCCATAGATAGCAAAATGCAACAGCAGAAATAACTATCACCATCTAGGATTATCAGCCTCACTTCGAGAAGTCCTTGGCAACCTGGGCGGCCTGCTAGGATTGTGGAGAGAGCTGGGATGGTTGGAGTAAAGAACATTGGAAGGATTGGTGTATCAAACACAACAGACCGTAAGTGGTTTAAGTGTGGAAACCAGCCCAGCATTGAAGAAAGAACTAGATATCACCAAGATATTTTTTTGCGCCACACCAGGTTCACAACGATTTGTTTTTGAACCGCAAATAAAGCTGGTAAGTTTTACCACGTTAATTCTGAACAAGGTATACACGGTTGTATGAAGTTTAGCTTCTGTTCAGTTATTTACTCGTGTGGTATTGTGCTTGAAGTCTCTGCAGCTCATTGAGAGCACACGTTGCGGCCGTCTGCTCTGTTCCCTATGAGATACGCTATCAGATCGTCTTAATAAACATTCGCCGGGAAACAATAGTCGTTTAACATTTTGCGCGATGCGATTGCGAGATGTGTGAGGGATGCTGCGCTTGCTATCTGCCGTTCGCTAACGTCCGCCTCGAACGCGCTATTGTTATCCACATGCTCGTTGCATTTGATATCAAGTTAGTTTAATATTTAGACATAAAAGACATAGATTTTAGATTTAGGCATAAAAGAATGGCAACTTGGGTTTTGTTAAAATACTACTGATCTACGTCCGCGTGGTTTTTAAAATCTCTTTTTTTATTAGATGATAAGGTAGTCCTTAATTGCGATCTCACCTGATGGTAAGTGACGATGCAGTCTAAGATGGTAGCGGGCTAACATAGAAGGAGTAATGGCGTGTATAATCAACCTATACCCCTAATCGGTTTCTACTCTACGAGGTGTTTTTTCGGGATAAAAATGGCAAATCTTGAGCTTTAGTGGGAACTTGCATGTTTCGGTGGGACATTGGTGGAATACTCGTCCAATAGAGACTCTTGGGATCTAGGGTTCGGGGAATCAGGCGTACCTTGGTGGCACACTCACATTTTTCCTTGACGTTAGTGCCTCGAAGGGACAATTTGCATTGGTGGGATACTCACATTTTTTCTTGACGTTGGTGAACAGCTGCGCGTCGAGCGGCGGCGGCCGGTGCTCGACGTCCATCAGAGGGTACATCTTGTGCTCCATGCCCGGCGGGAACAGACCCAGGGGGGACTCCATGCCGAACACTGTAACAAACAAAATGTTGTATGTTAAAAGACCCAACATTTTCACAAGCTTTTAAATGCTGACCAGCGCTCACTAAAGCTATTTATTGAATAGGAAAAAGGAAACTTTTTTTTTGATTATTATTTTTTACAGCATCTATCAAACTTCAAAACCTCATAATATGACGTTACAAATAAAATAATAACATAAAAACTTCGAAATAAACCATAAACGAATAGTTCCGCTACTCAACACTAGATGGCGTTAGTAGTATCTCACTGAACTTAAATGCACAATAGCTGGTATGAAAGTTCGCGATTGGCCTGCGGCCGGGTACTAATCTAAATTACAAAATAAAAGAAAAATAATTTGATATCGAACTGAGCATTCCAATTTCCAAATGACATAATTTTTACTTGCTACCAAAAATTATTGTGAAAATCGAAAGATTCATGCGATGCGTTTCAATAAGGTTTACGAAACCTGTTTCTAAATTAATTTCTTTTTAAATTGAATTTATAATTATTTATCGTGCAATATGGTTTCTTGGAACAGTATGAAGTACAAAGTGCCGCTATAAGATGTCGCTAACGGTCGCGGTCGGTCCGATGGGAAAAAACTAAAAATACATTTCCATTGTCTGTGAGGCTGTGGCAATAATAAATGGCGGATTACGCGGCGCTCGCTGGCGGTTCGTAAATACGTAGCTGCCTACGAGGTGTCGTCCGTTGAACTATGGCTACTAATCAATAAGTAGGTAGGTAGGTACCTACCTACTCGTTTAATGAACAAAATCACAGACCTCTATAATTCTGTGTTTAACACTGGATTGGCTGTCTCTATACAAATGACAGCTCAAACTATTACTGATCAATTTGAAGCTTCACATTTGACATATGAGTGTCTCTGGAACTAATAATGTAAGGAGAAAGGAAGAGCAAAAAAATGTCTATAATCATTTGCCAACTAGTCGGCTGCCCCATTTCAAACCCTAGTAGGTACCTACCTAAGTGTGATTGACAAAATTTTACAGGAGACCAAAAAACATGTTTGTGGCTAGCCCTTCTGAAATCTCCAGTATCTGTTGATGAATTACGTAATCTTTCGTAAATAAACTACTTTTATCTTTTGAATATACTAGCGGCCCGCTCCGGCTTCGCACGGGTATAAAATATATAGCCTATGTCATTCACTGTTAATGGATGTTATTATACATATAAACCTTCCTCTTCAATCACTTTATCTATTAAAAAAAAACCGCATCAAAATCCGTTGCGTAGTTTTAAAGATTTAAGCATACATAGGGACAGAGAAAGCGACTTTGTTTTATACTATGTAGTGATTTGTTACTTCGCTAACCCATCTGCCACATCTTTAAGACAGCTAAGGGAAAATGTTAGTTAGATATATACTCAAAGGGGAAAATAGATTAAAGTAGATAAGTTTAAAAAAAAATTTGTTTGACTTTCTAATTGATCACTTTTTTTTCTAATATTAACGACTTTCTAAATAATAATTGCAAGATTTGACGTAGCTGTTGTATTTTTAATTTTGATTTATGACATTTTTATTCTTATTTTTATCATTTTTCTTATTGTAATTAATTATGACATTTGGCCAATGATCTTCCATAAAAGGTCATAGCATTTTGCCATTGTGCCATTATAATTTTCATAACATTTAGCAATACAGTAAGCAGTACACTTTTTGACTGCAATTTTGCACACTATGCAAATGGTAAAGTGTGAGAGACTATAATATGTAACATACCACCTTTGTATCTGTGCTGTACTCACATTTGGCAAAATAAACTTATTTTATTTCAAGTAAATATCAGTTTGTTTATTCATATAAATTCCATATCTATAACTAATTTGAGTAGGTAGGTGTTAGTATAGATAGTTATGACTTAGGAATGATGAAATCCCATGTCTCGACTAAGCTCTCCCGAGTCTCGGCTCGGTTTCTCTTTAGCGAGATGTAAATAAGCCTGAAGGTGTCTTGGGCTGGACGCGACAAATCGATACCTTCACTTTATACTGTTATACATGTTATTATATCGTCGTGAAGTTTTAACAGTGCGTAAGTAATTTTGGCGGGTTTTAACATTTGAACAGCATTCTATGAAGGATTGTGTCAACTGTCAAATCTAATGTCAAATGAAGGAAATGGAAAGACGTGTATGGAATGAAATGACGAAAAAAATATTTAGACCTTAGTTAGGTTTTGATTTGATTATCTACGTTAGCGTGGAAATAAGTCGCTCCAGCAATAGGTCCATGAGCATAACTAACCCGTAAATTGTAGACAACATAATATTGTAATTACATGTTTTTTTATTTTTAAAAGAACAACCGCCGAGTTTCTTGGTGGTTCTTCTCGGTTGGAACGGCATTCCGAACCAGTTGCAGTGGTAGATTCATTTGACGATTCGAAACCACTTTGTAAAAGTTTATTTCAATAAAAATTATTAAAAAAATTATATACATATTTAAAATCGGTAAAACCATGGTAAAACAGTTTTGCGTCAACTATTATTATTTTTTATTGCGTCTAATGTTAAAAGTTAATTATTACAATATATAATTAAAACTATCTTTTGGGAATTATGGGATACCGCGAGGCCTCAGTTCAGGGCGAACCACTAGTTCTATGCTATTCTACAAAATTCACACAATATCTTTCATCGAATGGCAATAAAATGTTATTATTAACATAATTTAATAAGGATATTGGGTCATTGAGTAACATGGCAACACTTATGACTTAACCCGCAGAGCTGTGTCCGACGCAAGACGCGGTATATCTTTAATAACATATTATTACCAGCAAGCACATACGTAATGGTCTAAGAGATGGCGAGTAATTTGTTTAAATCCAACGGCGTTACACTCGTGTGTATGGGAGGTCGCCCTCGGCAACTTTTTGCAGTGATTCAGTAGCGATATATTCCCAACAAGAATGATATAAAGTCGACTTCAAACGCCACTACAAAGTATATCAATTGTGCCCATAAAATTTGAAGAGTTCCCTTGATTTCTCCAGTATTCTATCGTCAGATTCTAACCTGATGATAATGGGATTACTTGGGAATTGGCTAGTTACCACCCTACCGTCAAAGACGTGCCGTCAAGCGATTTAGCGTTCCGGCACGAACGCGTGTAGAAACCGATTAGGGGTATGGGTTGAATTTACACTGTTATATCCCTTCCAAGTTAGCCCGCTACCATCTTAGACTGCATCGTCACTTACCATCAGGTGAGATCGCAGTCAAGGGCTATCTTGTCATCGAATAAAAAAAATACCCTTTCAAACAAAAAAAAAAGAATTTTCCAAATCGGTCCTGGCGTCTTCCAGGAATCGGGGAACATGTATAAAAATAATAAAAAACGACGACGAATTGAGAACCTCCTTTTTTGGACGTCGGTTAAAAAGAGTTTAAAAACTAATCCGACGGATTTTAATTATTATTTACCTACTAGTTGACGCCCGCGACGCGTTCGCGTGGATAAAATTTTTTTGATTCCCGCGAGAGCTCTTTAATTTCCGGGATATTTGTTATTCCAGACTATGAACTGTCTCCGTGCCAAATTTCAACCAAATCGGTTCAGTCATTGCCGCGTAATTGAGTAACAAACATCCATCCATCCATCCTGTCAATCCAAACTTTCGTATTTGTACCTAATAGTAACTAGATGATAGGATTTGGGCCGCGAATTCTAGATTTTTTTCGTTAGCTCTCAGATTAATAAGATATCCTAGCACGTAATTACACAGAAGCTAGGAAGCATTTCATAACAACGCACTAATTGCATGGGATATTAGATTCACAGCATACGCATTAATATTACGAAAGGCTCGCCAGGCTGTGGTTAGTGTGACGGCGCGGGCGGGCGGACCCGCGCGCGCAGCTAGTTAATTATTAGCTGCCAATGATAAGATGTATGGGTGCTCGGTGCTTCGAGTTCACTTTTAATCCTGCCACCAAGACGTGGCATAACCCAGATTTTTTGCAAAAAAAAGACGTGTGGCACTCGGGGACTGCCGCGGTAAAGCTATTGCATAGCATTTTTTATCAACGCCATCTAGCGGCTCACCGCTAGATGGCGTTGATAAAAAGTGCGCCATCTAGCGGCTCACCGTAGAGGAGTCCCGTGTCAGGTTATTTTCGTTACGGAATTTCTGGATTCGGTCTCCACGCTGGCCCGCGATAGAAGCTATGCAATAGCTTAAAATATATTTCTTCAAAGAGTACGAGTACTAGCTGTCCCCCTGCAGGGAGAAGGGGATTTTTAATAACCAACAACCACAGGCAAAGTGTAGGGCATCGAAGGGCGACGAAGATCGCCCAAGAAGTGGCGAATGCTCGTGAGGAGAATCACATCCGTCGCTAAAGAAGTCACTGTGTGACGACCACGAGTGCTCTGCCGTGTGTCACCAAGAAGAAGAAATCTTTATCTTTATTATGCTGAACTTCACTAATAAATGGTACCTACCCGCGAAGTCGCGGGCGAAAGCAAGTTTCAGAATAATAATTATTCTGAAACCTAACCTACCCAGGTTGGAAGAAGGGAATAAAAGCCGGATGTATTTCTTTCTTCCAACTAACAGTTTCTTTGATCGCACAAAACTGTATGAAATAAGAATGATATAATTCTATTTTTCTACTCGCGGAGTAGGGCTATGGCTATGTCATAGGTACACAAAAATGGGCATAAGTCGATTTCGCAAAAAATGGCCTTTATTCCCTTCTTCCAATTGGTGGTTCAATTATAATACCTCTATCTTTAGATAATTATCTCTATTCTCTTACTTTATGTCATTCGACTGCATGTCTGAGTCAATATCGGCAGTATTTTTTTACAATATACATACTAAGTATATATTTCATTCACATATTGGTGAACGTTACGTTTAAAAAAAATTACACTCACCGATATAATTTAATATCAGTTAAGTACCTACCTACAAGTAAGTACAAGACCAGGGTACATATTTCAACTCTGACGCTGAAATCTATAGATAGACGCCACTCTCACTTCACTCAGACTCGAGACAGATATTTCAGGACTTTGTATCTCGTTTCAACTCCATCTCAAGCCCGCGTCAAGTTAGATCAAGCTATAATATGTAGACTTCAACCTAAGAATTAAATACTTCACTTCTCGTTTGAACGTGGGTTTTTGAAACGGACACCGTTAAGTTATTAACTTAATATGAACGTAAAACTTACGCAATGACATAAAAACGCTCTAAATGTATGATTACTTTTTGTTAATATGTCAGTTTATAATACTCCATTATAAATAGCCATTATTAGGCTAAGTACATAGTTCCGACATTGTCGCGGCGATGAAGTCGAGATAGCGTCGCGAGTCGCGACAGAATTTTTGGCTACACGACTCCGTCACCCATTTTGTCAGTCCCAGAATCGATTTGATTGAAAGCGTTTGTGTTGCGTTACTTTTGTTAGATAGTAAGTGAGGAAAAACTATAGAGACATGACCAGTAGTTAGTACAAGATTTAATTCGATTGATCATATTCGTATTCGATGACTTTAAAGGTAGTTGTAGGTACAATAACAGGACACTGTTCGCTTAACAAAAACATGTTTACATTCTAGGTATTACCGACAGCCGACGAGACACCGGAACACGTACTGCTTAAATGCAGGGGTGTATCCGACCAACGTCATAGTTACATTGGCTTTCCAGCTACACTTCCTGAAGTCCTCGCCGACCTGGGTGGCCTGCTCGGATTTTGGAGGGAGCTCGGCTGGCTGGCGTGATCCAGCGGAGAGCCGTACGAGCGGAACCACGCAAAACGGGCGATCGACGCCTACTTGCGGAGTAGATTTCCAGGAGATGAAGAGAGAAGAGAGAACCCTACTGAAAATACTTTGTTCACCCAACAGAAATAGTTTTGCACGTGCTCGCGGCTTTGTCAAGATGCCCAAGCATCTTGTTGTAAATGTAACGGGACCAAATATGAGTAATTTAATAGCTTAATATGAACTACGACACGACCTTGTCGTTGCAATATTATCGGTAATGTGTACTTAGCCTATAGTTTAAAACAAAATTGGCTGTAAAATTGTTTATCGTGTTTGAAATTGGTTTTTTAGTGTCAATAAATAATTCGTATATTGTTGTCATACAATACAATATCAGCCCAGTTCACTTCAGTGTGGGTGAAAGTTCTAACTGGGTTTTTATGCACGTAATATAGATAATTTTGTTTTTTTTTAATATTTGAACTTGACACGAAAACAATTTTATTTTACTAATCACATGTTGTACTAAGGTTATCATTAAAAGAGAAATACTGGAGGTTATCAGAAAAATAAAATAAATCATTA
This sequence comes from Hipparchia sbordonii, assembly GCA_038048805.1. Taxonomy (NCBI): domain Eukaryota; kingdom Metazoa; phylum Arthropoda; class Insecta; order Lepidoptera; family Nymphalidae; genus Hipparchia; species Hipparchia sbordonii. The sequence continues at coordinate 9,953,066 of CM076110.1, forward strand.
TATTTTTCTGCTTTCAAGTTCAAAATTATTTATTTCATATAGGCCAACCTGTATCTCTTATGACACATGAAAACATACGGTGTTATAAAGCACTAAAAGATAAACAAGCTTTTAATGTTTATTTTAAACCGTATTGGAAATTGACAGGCTTCATATAAAAAAACTGTCAAACGTCAAATTTAGTTATTATGTGAATTTCGTTTTTCAAGATTATTTAATATTAACAATGTATGGGAAATACTTTGATAATTAATTAGCGTTTTTGAAAAATTACTCTTTAATTTAAATAAGAGAACTCAAGTAAGAGAACTCTAATAGAAAGCAAGTTGTATGACCTAAAGCTAAAGAAAGTTAGCTTAGTTCGCGGTGTGGTTTGCGCTTTATAATAGGTTAACAATCCAGTCAGGCGAATAAGCTATATATGTAGTTACATAATAGCAAGGATAAAAGTTTAACAAGCTATAATTTAAGAAAAATTAAACTGACTTCAAAATATCGTAACAATATTACGAATCCGATTCGATTCAGTTGGAATAAAATATTAAAAAACCTTGGTTCATATATCCAGATACGTTGTTTTCGCAGAAAAAAATATTTGTAAGAAATACAGAAAAATATCCGCTAGGAAAAAAGGGTATTGTTGTACGTAGGTATCTTATTCTTATGTGACAACGTTCGTTGTAAGAAAGGGATAAAAACTACATAATATTTTTATGTACAATTCATTTGTTATTGTATTCTTTTACTACTGGGAGTTGGCTGGCCGCCAAATTGTTACAAGTACAAAATTCATACGTGGTGAGTACATTTCTGAGTAGGAAAGCCACAATTTATTAATTCAAGGGATTTTCTGGTTTCAGTTCGGGACTAACGTAGCCGCGTATGGTATAGGAGGTAGTAAAATGCAAATCTTGTTTGAAATTGAGGACACCGTCACTTCGATCTTAGAAAAAAAGCATCATGTCCTTGTTTGCTGGGATCGAAGAAATGCTAGCATGGAAATATGTCAAATAACCGCGAAAATTATGGCTTTTTGTTGGTTGTTTTTAGTCGTGATAAATTCATTGTTTTAATTTAAATATACCTAGACGATAAAAAGTACTGTTTAATGAATGTTAATGAATTACGATTAGCACTAAAGAAAGAACGGATAAAATCAGTGGAACAAAAGGAAATCTTGTACAAAGTTAAGGAAGCGTCCTCAAAAGTCGCTAGCTTGAAAATAAAATTAAATAATATTTGCTCCGAAATAATTAACAAAGCTTAGAACTAACCTATTAATTGGTAAATTATCGTTACTTAATAAACAGAGATTGTATTTGTACAACAATAACAAACTTTTGTTACAATAAACTGGATTGAGTTGTAAATGTAATTCGTAATGGCCACTTGAAAATTTAGAATATTTCGCTACAGATTTGAAGCGATTAAACAATCAGGACTTATCCGGAAAAACCGTAATAACTGGTCATCCTAACTCAGTCCATTTCCCGGGCTTTATTGCCCCGGAGCTAACGAACCGTTAATTCGTATCACTCGTTAAGGCCGGCAGATATACACTCGTTATTTGCATAATTACCCGCAATCAATACACATTCGCATCTCCGGCCAATTTGCCCGATCGTGTGGAGTGGCCTTTATGTGATATCTCGTATCTACAAAGTAGGTGCACCTAAATAACGGGTATTATAACTGGGTACCCTGTTATTATGGTATTGCATGTCTACTGAAATATATACCTAGTATAGTAAGGTTAGTTCGTTGCGTTTGTTTTTTGATAACGCTTATCAAAATATTTGCAAAACTTGTGGTACGTGGTTGAAGTCACTTGACGATTTAAAAGCACATTGCAAAAGTTTATTGAAAAAAAAAAAACTGCTAGGAGCAGGAACGATACTGTAACAAGTGCAGTGAGCTTTCGACTTTTCGCCGTCTTGACCGCTGCGCTTTACATTTTGACGAGCTTTTGCTCACTAAATTCGACTTTTCAACCCCTTATTTAATCCCCTTAGGGGTTGAATTTTCAAAAATCTTTTCTTAGCGGATGCCTACGTCATAATAGCTACCTGTATGCCCAGCCCGATCAATCCATTAGTAGCAATGTAGGATCAAGTCAGTCCTTTTTCTTTTAAACTTAGAAGATAAGTAGATAAGGCTGAAATGTTTCTGAGGAAATCCTTGCAAAAGCCTATGTCAATCATTGCACATGCGAGTCTGTATTGTTAAAACTACGGATAGTGTTTCTCAAAACCTAATAAATATTATGTTTCCGAGTTTTTTAATTTGAAATTGACGAAGGAAAAAAGAAAAAGCTCCAAGCAATTTTAAGCGAAGAAAATCTCAAATTATTCCGCGGGCGAAAACCGTACCGTCTAACGTGTCTACTCAATTTCTTATTATCATTATTGTGATCGAGATTGTTTTTTTAACGAGTAAAATTTCGAATTTGTATGAGAACAGCGTAAACCTTGCGGTCAAATTAGTCGCGTCGCCTCACTTGACGCTTTCTAATCGCGGCGTTTGAGACACCTCGCGAAGCTGGTCGACCATAAACAATGATTTACGAAACACGCCACCGACCTGTGGACAAGTAAATACCTACCTGCCTGTGGGGTTAGTATAAGATTTAATTCGATTGATCGTATTCGTATACTATGACATTAGCGTCAAAGTCCACGTCCTCTGAAAAAATTACGTCAATCCGTAGCTCAGTTGCGGCGTGATTGAAGGACAGACAAACAAACCAACAAACAAACATACTTTCGCATTAATAATATTAGTAGCGATAGTCTAGCAGGTATAATATACTTAGAAAGCCTACGGTGCTACACTGAGTTTCAATTATTTTTAGCTAAGTATTCTTTACTAGATGATACCCGCGACTTCGTCCGCGTGGATTAAGGTTTTTTCTTCCCGCGGGAACTCTCTTATTTCCCGGGATAAAAAGTAGCCTATTTGCTGTTCCAGACTATTATAATCTATCTCTGTGCCAAATTTCAGCCAAATCGGTTCAGTCGTTGCGACGTGATTGAGTAACAAACCTACTAACTCTCGCATTTATAATATTAATAGGATATATAATATAATAATAAAATTAATAGAAAGATTATTTTTAAAAAGATAGCTTTATACTAGACTTGCAACGAATATTCGGTTACTATTCGGTATTCGGCCTATTCGGCTGCTTTTATTATATTCGGCCGAATACCGAATATCTACATATTATTCGGCCGAATACCGAATACTTAAATAATACATTTTGTCATAGAGAAATAATTGGTAAAATGAAAAATTAAAATCGATTGATTATTATTATATATTATCATTTACATCATCCTCGAAGTATGTCCATATAGGTGATTTTTTTTAAAGGCCATAATCGATTTTTTTATTATTAAGGTACGTTCGTAATTATTTAATTGTTTATTTGTTAAATTTCACACTATTACAAGAGCAACAGCGGGCGCGCGGGCGATGAGTACATTAGAACAAAACAAAGGAACGCGAAACAATCACGTCTGTACAAGTTTTTGGCGCTAAAATCCAGCCGAATACTTTTGCCGAATATTCGGCTATTCGGTCAAGGGCCTCGCCGAATATTCGGTATTCGGTATACTGCCGAATATACTATTCGTTGCAAGTCTACTTTATACCTATCTATATTTAATCTCATTTCTTTTGTATCTACTGATGAGATGTTTTTCAGAACTAAAATAGTAGGAGCTAAAACTCCAAGCGCTGCAATCGAAACAGCTTAGCGAAATTGGTCGTAACTACTAACTTGTGTAGACAACAAAGTTTATGATCGATTGCCGGCGCCCCATATGCAACACATCGAAAACGAAAGCGCTCTAAACTTCGTTCTCAACCCTTTCGCGCCCATAACTTGTGGAAGTTCACCGCGTACGTTCATTCAGCAACGCACCCTCTCCCTCGCGCTCTCAGGGTCACGCACATGTGTTGACTTGTTGTGATGTTGCGTCTCGCTCCGTATGCGTATTTACATGTAACTCGGCGGAAGGGAAGAGGAAATATCGCGGACTGAAAGGGTTGCATTCGGGGTGTTCAGTCCCGAGGTCGGGTTATACGCATATCGCACGTGACGTGGTTGCTATATATAGCTCGGGAGCCCGGAAGGGGTCCATTCATTCGCCACACACGGGGGCGAGCGGGTGTTTCAGTGACGTATCGAGGCTTTCGAGCCGTGTGGGAGTCGCCGCGTGTTGTCTATGGTCAGGCAGCGCGTGCTCGTTTATTTTGCAACTAGATTTACAACTATAACTGTAAATTAACTTTATCGAGCGGACCCGAATCTAGGTCGTATGGAATCAGCATTAATTATCGCTTTAATCTTAGGGCCGATGTCGACTCCGTACAATAGATCACATGATAGATAATCGGCGCACGCCAAGGACGCGAAAGTAATAACGGACGAATGCTTGTAACTACAATATGCATCGAACAGATTTGATCCGTTGTCTGCAGCGAAGAAATCTTGAACTGCAGAGAGGGTAACTTCTTTTGACTTCTTAAAAGAGTAGAAAAAAATAAGGGCGCCACTATCGAGCTAATTCCAAAGGGTAACAATTAATATGCAACCCGAAAATCACCTCTCTCTCACCTTAGATGAAAACAGATCTTCAATTCAAATCTCAAATATTGGGCATAGATTTTGCCAGTGTTGGATAAAGAAGGTAGAAAAACTGATCTTTCCGCTTGAGAATAAGCTACCTTACTTGAGGGAAAGATAACCAAATTGCCTTGTTTTTTCGTCTTTTTTATTACATTTTGTTGCGTTGTCCTATCCATCACATCATAATAAACCTATATCTTCTGTCTAAAAGACATAATAGAAAAGTTATGTTATACGATTAGAAGCGACAGGTATGTAAATCTATTGCATCAGTTTTTCATCTATTTTCAGCTATCGACAAATCTCCATAGATTCTGACGGGGTATGACATCGGAATTCAAGTCCCAAAATCTATGAATGTAATGTATGACCTGCGCTGTGCGCTTTCAGTGAAATAATGTGTTTTAGCTTTAGCTCTCAAGGCAGAGCTAAGTTAGATGCATGCTGGTTTAAAAAAGCTGCTAGCTTAAACTGATTTTACACGTGCACGTAATCGGAGCGTTATTCTTCTGTTTCTTCCAAATAGGTCAGTTTAAAACGTGACTTTTGGCTGCTGGAATGATGTGACGACATTCGTTGTCGGTCTCCTTAGTTTTGGGCCGTACCACCTCCCGCGCGTTACTCCTCCACTTGTGACGAATGACGGCGTCGCGTCGTCGTAGCAGCATTCCACCACAGATGCTTAGGGTTGATGTCAGTTAATATGGACGAATATGGTGATAATTTGAAAATATCCTACTCATCCGCTTTCCGTCCGTCTTTCAGAGGGTTGTACCTACCTCCTACTTCATCGTAATCGTTATAGGTAGACACATGAAATTTATACAGAATGTGTATTTCTATTACCGCTACAACAACTAATAAAAAAAAAAATAAAGTAAAAATTAAAGAAAGTCTCAGTGCAATAAACTTTTGTTTTTGCTCAATCCTAAAAAAAGCCGATGTTAAAATATCTTTATGTTTAAATATATAAAAGGAAAAGAATTGAGTAACGGACTGATTGACTGATCTATCGACGCACAGCTCAAATCAATATTTACAATAGGGGTTTGAAAAATTGAACGTGAGGGAAACCGCTAGCAAAAGCTACTTGTAAATAAATGCACTAAAGCCTCTTTAATAGGTACAGAAATGTAGGTAAGAAAAAATCTAGGACAGTCTTAACATAAAACCCTATACATAGTAATCGATGTGAAGACTAATTAGCCACAGAAAGAAGTCTAGGTCAGCCGAAGCCTATCCTTGCATTGTTCGCGATGATCGCGTGTCCAGTGTAAGTCCTCATTACATAAATCTAGGGGCTGGAGTATGTACCGATGACTTGTGAAGGAAAACTGTTATTTACTTGAGTCATAAACCTTGACTGGCTGTGGGGCCATCGCATGACAGAAAAAAACCGTTGTTTGTTAAAAAAAATGTTAATAAAAAGCAAAGTTGGATGTATCAACACTTACAAAAAACATGACAAATCAGAAATCCAAATGGGCATGCGATTCCTCAACTACGTCTCGTGAAAGTCCGAAAGTCGTTTGTGGGAATGGGCGTGATACCCTATATTGAACCCACAGCTACCCAAAATCTATATAATATTGAACCTATGTATTTTACAATAGATTCGGGTAATAGAATAGGTGCGGGTTGTTACGTTCCCTCAAATATGGTTGAGCGAAGCAATGGCTGGATCATGCGTCATGCTCGTGAACGGGTGCCACCAACGGGAATGGGTCTGCTTTTGCCTGCCTGTGTTAACATGTTTTGAATTGTATTTTATTTGTATTTGTATTGTATTTATTTTTACTTGTATTGTACTCAGGAAAATTCATCGTGGAAGCACTGAATACATAGCATAGTTTCAATAACAATTGTAAATTTTTATTTTTTTGAAAAGAGCAACCGCCGAGTTTCTTGCTGGCTCTTCTCGGCAGGAAAGGCATTCCGAACCAGTGGTAGATTCATTGACGATTCAAAAGTGCTTGTAAAAGTTTATTTGAATAAAAAATATTTCTATTTCTATTTCTATTTCTATTTCTATTCTTTATTATATAAAATTCTAATCGTTATCAGTTTATTAATTGTTAGTGTTTGCATCATGAAAAAAATTGGAGAACATCAATGTTTTAAAATTTGTAAAGAAATAAAGTGAATATGGCTTTACCGCTCAACCGATATTGATGGAATTTGACACAGAGACAGCTTCCATCTTGGCAACGAAAATATACTTTTTATCCCGGGAAATTAAAAGACTTTCCAAAGATATTAAGGAGACTCAATCCTTCGTACAGACGTACGAAGTCGTGGACATCAATCTAGTATCTAATAAATACCGTTGGACAATAGTTTTTCACAATCGTTCTTTACCATTCACAAAATAATAATGATATACTTACGGTAAATTCGCAATAAATGTATATAAACATTGGTGATAGATATACCGGGCAAAAATAAACTATTGTTATTCCAACAGTAATAACATGGCGACCGTTCTTGAGCCTTTGTCGTATTTATGCTTGTAGAGAAAGTGATTTAGTTCTTGCTATTCGGATTTGTATGCTGCACGTATAATAAAATTGGTCAGGTAGGTACCTATACGAAAAATAAGATCACCAGTTACTTATTATTGGCAAATTACAGTGTTCTTCAAGTCTAAACGATTTGTGTGTCAATCCTAAATATTTCCGGGATAAAAAGTAGTAAAGTTGATCAGTCCTTTTATAATCTTCTTGATCACAGATTAGTTCTTGCTTATGAAAGTCGCGTCAAACTCGGTTCAGCCGTTTTGAAGAATACAACACAAACAGACGGACGGATTCATAAAAATTGAAAAATAAATAAATAATAAGGTTTGGTTTATGAAGGGTTTATGCTTTATCGCTATATTATATTTAATTAGATCTTGATAAGAGGCAGTTATTTCGTCAAACAATGACTCATAGATAACTAAGTACTGAAATGAAAAAAAAAAAATGCCTGCAAAGACTAGAAGCTAATTCAAGCTATGCTAGATGAGAAATATCTCATCAATGTTAGCAGCATTTTTTTAAATATAGAACAAAAACTTATAGACTATAGAGTCTATGGTAGAACTTTCGTTAAAAACCAACAAGTGAAAATGCAAAAAAAAAATGTTTCATTGAGTGCATTTTTATTTTTGCATCCTCTTAAATTAATTCCGGTATTGCTATTTTACATTTTATTGAAGAAACTGATTTATGACAGGGCAATAACTTCACCTTTTCTCCAAATGTCTCGTTTCAAAGAGAAACTGTTACGACTCGATTGTATTAATCTTTCACTCAAAATAATAATTGTCAGCTTATTTCATTGCCTTTCTTAACAACAATACTTACACGGTTTTTGAATTAAAGCTCCGAATTCAAATTCGCAGGGTTACTACAAAGCTTTTAATCTTTTTACGTAGGTAATATTTAACTTTTTAAGTCGCGACATCCCTATTTATTTTATTTTAAATCCCTTATTTTTCCGAAGTCGCCGGCATTCATTCGAAGAACTTTTACTAAAAGCTGGTAGGTAAATCGTAAACACAAAAGGAGATCCTCCACGCTTCATACACTTTTGGGCTAAATCTGAAAGTGCCGGCCAAAAAAAAATTTTGCTGTATTTCGTTAGAACTTGTCCCCCTAAACATTTTTTATTATAACACCAAAGCTGTAGAACCATTGACCTTGGTTTTATTTAAGTTTAAAAATCTGTATTTTTTCGAATATATGAAGAGTTTCTAAGGCAATTTTTTTACTTTTTTGGAGTTTTGTTAAGTGCTCCCTATCCGATCCTGACCACACACCTAAAAATACCACATTGTGCATCTTGGCTGGAACTACCACGGAACCCCAGATGGTGGAATGGATGAAACACCATCTCAGATGGTGATTAAGGCTGACTGTGATCAACTCATTTGCAGAAATGATGATTGGGATGGTTTCAGTGGACTCCACTTGCCACATGCCGCAAACCTCGTGAGCCAGATCTAGATACTTTCGTTTTTCTCTGCCTCCACTCTCACGAGGTTTTCGCCATGTTCGATGGTGATGGCCACTAAAAACACCCTCGACTGTGCCCGATCCATCAGCACGATATCAAGCTTATTAACCAGAATCATCCTGTCCGTGATGATAGACCGGTCCCAGTAGAGCCGTACCCCATCACGCTTAAGTTTTAGCACCGGTGTGTACTTATAGTCTTTCATCCAGGAAACCGTACTTCAGAGCTTCAAGCTCTTGGTGAAGGATTTTGGCTGCTTGGTTGTGCCTGTGGAAATACTCAGTGTTAGCAAGAGCCGAAAATCCCGATTGCACATGCCTAAGTGACTCACTGGGATGGCGACAAGCTCAACAAATGTTGATAGTGCCATCCTTTAGGATGTACTTTCGGTAGTTCCGCGTCTTAACTACCTGATCTTGTACCTTCGGTTTCCCTAAAGAGGTCAACGAAACGCAACCATTGCACGGACGCTTCTTTATCCACGTGAGGCTCATTAAGAGAGACAAAACCATAGTAGACTCAGATAATCGCCCTGGAAGATACTCCGCCGTATCCTTATCCGATCATTGGCAGCTGTCAACCGCTCATCATGAAGACAAAGGATCGTGCTCCATTGCCCCATACACTCTCCGAGGAAGTTTCGAACTGTACTATCGACTTTGTACAGCTCAAGGACCCTCAAGAACCATGAATGGGGCACCGAGTCGAATGCCTTCATGCATTGTTAATCCAGGCTGTGGGGAAATTCCGGCAAGTTAGTTTGACCAGTTGGCTCGCGACGAAGTCGATGAGAAGGTGCTTCTTAGTACCACGACTATTGTACTGACATCCGTTCTGAGCCCCAGACATTATACTATTCTCGCCTACATGACGGGAAATCTTTAGGCTCAAAACGGATGTCAATGTCTTATAAATGCTAGTAAGATATGTGATGGGGCGGTACTTGTCAGCGGCATCGGTGGACTTTGGAGCTAAATGAGTGATTCCGTTGATGAAAAGTCTCGGGAGTGCCCTTTGCTCGAGAGCTTCTTGGAATTGTTTAGCCAGATAGCATGGCAGAACGAAAAACCAGAAGTGATGCAGTCCAACATCCATCCAGGACTTTTCCAGGTCGCGGCCCGGCGCACCGCACCAAGTACATCCTCTGGAGAGATGGAGACTGGGTTCATCGGCTATATTGAGGCACATGCTTCCTCTACCGCCGCAATCCAAGAGCCCTCCTCAAGCCATCCATCTCTCATCTTCCATCTCTCTTGACCACACTCTTCGCCAAAAGGCGATGAGGTCAGCCGGGCTCGGCTGCTGAGAGGTAGAACAGAATGCTGGGTACTCCAGTTTTTATTATTATTATTAGAAACATTTCATTTGGTAGGAAAAAATATAGATTTTTAAACTTAAATAAAACCAAGGTCAATGGTTCTACAGCTTGGGTGTCATAATAAAAAATGTTTAGGGGAACAAGTTCTAACGAAATACATCAAAATTTTTTTTTGGCCGGCACTTTCAGATTAAGCCCAAAATGGATGATGTCCTTTAGCTATATCTCATATACATCATACTCGTTATCTTACAAATATGATATCGATATAAATACTACGCTTTTACCCGCGGCTTTGCTCTCGCCATCTATTAAAAGTATTAATAATCCAATAATTCACAAAAGTACCTACCAATTTCGATTTTTTCGCTTTTTCAGCTTTCTTTTGGGTTTCCCTTTTTGTTCTTTTTATTTTTATTTTTAAACCACCCCTGTTTGTAGGCAAATAAAACAAAAAAAGAATTATTCAAATCGGTCAAACCGTTTTAGAGTTTTGGCCAGACTAACAAACAGGAATTGATTTACATTATTTATTATTATTAGGTAAATATAATAAAATAACTATTTCGTCGATTTTGACAGTAAAAATAAAACTACCATACCATACTCCCATTTTTTCATAGTTTTTGTACTTTTTAGAATAAAAGATCCTACATGCACAACTAGGTACATTAATATATTAGGTAGGTACATAGAGTATTCTTAGGTTTGTATTTTAATCTTCTTTCTAGCTTGCAACATACACATTATTATTATTCATAAGAAATTTCTGCTAGATTTCTTTTAAGCGTATCTGATGCAGAGCTTATTAATATTCAATATTCTATTACATGATAACGACCTCTCTTGCTGAGAGGTTTTTCAATCCTTCCGTAAGATAGAAAATGAAAACCTCAAAATGCATATGAAGTAATTTTTTTACTTCTTATTCTTGAAGACGGGCTTTAAGACATAATTTGTTCACGGAGATTATGAGGATAAATAACAGAAACTGACGTCAAGCACCATGAACAAAATACTCCTCTGGCAGCACATTTTTGTGGATGTATTTCATAAAGGAATACCGTCATAAACTAGTAACACCATCCCATCTTTGGAGAGGAGAGGTGAATGTATTAAGTTTTGTTTTTAATAAATAGACTAGGCTGCGATCACACTTGATGGTAAGATGCGGCCTTAGATGGAGCGCGATTGCTTAGAAAATGCCTATTCATTCTTGATTTGAAGGTACCCAAATTGTAGTTAGCTGGAAAAACGGAAGCCGGAAGGGCATTCTAAATAGCGGTGCGTATCAGTATGTATGTAGGTATGGGCATGGCAGAGCTAACTTACTATTTTTGTTTAAAGAAATGACAGCCCTAAGTAATAAGATCACATTAGTGATTACTCGAATCACACACGCTAAAGCCTGGGAGAATCCGTATAATACAAATGAATTGCTGGTAACGTGTTAATTCTTATTCTACCAATTTGGTTCTGAGCATTTGAAATGTGTTTTCGTTACTTTCCATATTACCCGTTCCGTGTGAAGAGGCCATTGTTTTTGAAGTCGAACAATTGCCTACAAACTACACTTATAATAATGGGGAAGATAAAAAATAAGACTGTATGGTCTTCGACCTTTGCCTCTTCCGATTGCGATAAATTAAAAAAAAATTGGGCGCAGTTGTCACTGTCATCAATTGCGGCACACTACAGACTGGGCAGTCTTCTTTGAATGAAAACAGGAAGTAGGTATTAGATTATAGTCCACGCTGGCCAAGTGTGGATTGGCAGACTTCACACTCCTTTTAAAACTTTTTGGAGAACTCTCAGGCTTGCAGGTTTCCTTATGATGTTATATATCACCATTGAGGAAAATGATATAAATTTGCTTAAAACGCATATACTCGTAACACCGAAAAGTTAGAGATACCTACATGCCTGAGATTCGAACACCAGGCCCTCGAAAAAGAAATGATTTCATGATTTATTAAATGAAATAAGAGCTTAGTTACAAATTATCCATAAATGATTAGGTTGAGCATTGAGACACTGTTGCCTAAGATAAGTTCAGAACTCGTAATATGGGCATTAGTGCTCTCCCCTTATTAGCTTTTATTCCTATATCCTACTATAGTATTTATTTATTTTTGAGCATATGTGTGGGTGTTTTTGTGTGAGGTGTGAGCATGTGTGTGTGTTTTGATGACTTTGTGAGTGCAAATATAGCGTGTATCTATTATTTCAAAACAGTAGTAATTTTTCCGTGCTGTAATAGTCCAGCTCCACCAACCATTTTCTAACAATAAAATCGTATCTAAGTAAATCAAAGTCTTAGTCACGCAAAACCACGCAATAATTGCCTCTAATAATGTTCATATCCATTTAGAGTTTTGAATTCAGGCCACTACAAATGACGTGCTGGGAGCTCTGATGTCTTTCAGAAGTGGTTCCGCTGCTGGGCTCGACGGTTTGTCACCACAACACTATAAAGATTTAGTTTGTGGTGCAAACGTTGATGCGGGTGGTGCCCTTCTGAAATCCATCACAGATCTGGTGAACCTGATGCTGTCTGGACGAGTACCCCAGGAAATAGTAAATACTCTATATGGAGCAAATTTATGTGCTTTGAGAAAAAAGGATGGCGGTATTCGTCCCATAGCAGTAGGTTCAACAATCCGGCGCGTCGTTTCTAAAATTTGTTGTAAAAAAATTTTACCTTTGATTTCATCTACATTTATTCCGATTCAATTAGGCTTTGGAGTTAAGGGGGGATGCGAAGCGGCTGTTCATGCTGCTCGTACGTTCCTCCTTAACTCTCGAGAGGAAGTACTCCTCAAAATTGACGTAAAAAATGCGTTCAATTCAGTGGATCGGGGAGTCCTCCTCTCGGAAATTAAAAACAAATTACCACAACTTTTTCCATATTTAACGCAGTGCTACCGAGAACATTCCAAACTTATGTATAAAAAGAATGTTCTGAGCTCCGCTGTTGGCTGCCAGCAGGGAGATCCACTTGGCCCTGCTATTTTCAGTTTGGCCATACATCCTATAATTTCGGCTCTAAATTCCAAATTTAATGTTTGGTATTTGGATGATGGGACTTTAGGTGGCGAAGTAAATTCTGTTTTAGACGATCTGGAAAGTATTATATCAAAATTTAAAACTATTGGCTTGGAACTTAACTTCGATAAATGTGAAATTTATATTCCAAATTCTTTTTCGGCTGAATCAAAACTGCATGTACTAAATAAATTTAATGACATAGCTCCTGGTATTAAAATTTTAAACGATGAGTCACTTCGCCTCTTAGGAGCACCTGTTTTAGAGGCTTCAGTACCTCAGTTTTTTAATGACATAATTTCTAAATTTAATAAGTCCTCCCATCACCTTTTCGAAATTAACCCTCACATGGCACTTACAATCTTTCGGTTTTGTTTATTTGTACCAAAATTTACTTATTTTCTCAGATGTTCACCACTTTGGAAATTTAACACTTTTTTGCTAAATTTGGACTGTTTTATTAAAAATGCATTAACAAATATTCTAAATTGTCCCATGAGTAATCAGGCATGGTCCCAGGCGTCTCTGCCGATCAGATATGGCGGTCTGGGTATCCGTAAAATCTCCAGTGTTGCGCTGCCAGCTTTTCTTTCCTCTGTCCATAGTACGCATAATCTCTATGGTAAATTAATCTCCCCGTCACTGGGTTCCATAGAGGTATCGTTTCTGGCAGAGGCAAGAAAAGAATGGTCAGTGCTTAGCCCGAGCCAGTTGCCTGTTTCTCTTTGTTCCCAGAGACAGTGGGACGACATTTTGTGTAAAAAATCGTTCGTATCCCTTTTAGACCAAACAACTTCAAAAAAAGAACGTGCTCGTCTTCTCGCTGTCTCTGCAAAAGAGTCCGGCCACTGGCTCCACGCTCTCCCTTCTGCCAACCTGGGAACAATGTTAGACCACACCACTCTTTCGGTGGTAGTCGGTCTTAGGCTTGGCGCCAAAATAACTCAGCCTCACCGATGCCACTGCGGGGACGATGTTGACGCCTACGGTCACCATGGACTCTCCTGTTTGAGGAGCGCTGGCCGCTTCTCCCGCCATAGCTCTCTCAACGATATCATCCGTAGATCTCTTGCTACTGCTCACGTGCCAGCTGTATTAGAGCCTATTGGCTTGGCGCGTAGCGATGGCAAGAGGCCGGATGGTATGACGTTGGTGCCTTGGAGTAAGGGAAGGTCGCTTGTTTGGGATGCCACGTGTGCAGACACTTTAGCTGCATCCCATTTACAAGCGACCTCCTCTGTCGCGGGTGCGGCGGCTACTAGCGCCGAACTGGCCAAGAGGCGCAAATATGAAAATCTTGATGGTAGTTTCGTATTTGTGCCTTTTGGGGTGGAGACCTTGGGGCCGTGGGGCCCGGGGGCTCGAGCTCTTTTTGGAGAGTTATGTAAAAAGATCATCGAGTCCACCGGGGATCCAAGAGCTGGCAGCTACCTTGGCCAAAGAATTAGTTTGGCCATTCAAAGGGGCAATGCTGCCAGCATCTTGGGTACTATGCCGCGCTGCGGTGACATCGATGAGGTTTTAGGTTTATATTAGTTTTAATTTTAGAAATAATTATTATTATTAATAGTTTTAATTTTAGAAATAGTTATAGATATAATATTATTATAATTTAGAGTTTAATTTTATATTATTTTAAGTTTGTTGATTATATTTAATTAATGATTGCAATAAAGTTTTAATTAATAAGTTTTGAATTATTATTATCATTATTTTTCTCTACATGAATAATGTGTGCACCCTCAATTTCAATCCTATCATCATATCCACCATGCATCATAGAGATCGCTGCCTGGTAGAGATCTGGTAGAGATCGCTTCTTAGCGATAAGGCCGCCATTTGTGCTCTCATTTATATAATTTATTTTAAGTTAATTTTATCTTTTATGTTTCTATCTAATGTGGTGTACAATAAAGTGTAGGTATTCATTTCATATCATATCCACACGAAGGTCCAGGCATTAGCTAGCTTAATAATTTTATCACACTTTTTTGGCCACGAATGAGGTTTAATATCTGATATCTAGTTTTTTTTTTCGGTGCGAGATTTGCTTAATTTCTTACTCTTCTGTTGAGCTCGCGATTCACATTCGAAAATGGGCATTGTTAGAAACCGCTGATGTTACACTGTCATTATTCGAAGCGGCAATCAATCGACTTTTTTTGGTTTTGTTATTAGTTTGCGATTTGACTATTTCGTTCGATTGGCAAACGTTTCGGTCTTTGGAATTAGAATGATTAAAGTTACTCACTTGTATCTATTTGGTTTCGTAACCTTTTAGAGAGTTTTTAATGACACGCGAAATTTCGTTTTTACTATATACAGTTTCAAATAATATATTTTGTTTATTATTATTTACTAAGATTATACCTATCTCTACTCTAACATTAATACCAACTTAACGAAAAAATATTTTTAAATAGGCTGTATGGTCAATGATCTTTGCCTGTTCGGACGGGATAAATCGAAAAATTTAAAAAAAGAGACAAACTTATAAAACGTCAATCTTTGTATCTACTTAGAATTTCATTTTTAAGCGGGAAATTGCGGCAATTTTAAAAAGCTAATTTTTAATCTTAAATACAGTTAAACTAATTTTAAACATCAAAATGTGCCAATTTGTTTACTTTATGCGGTGAAAGTATAATTTCGAGTGGGTAGGTATAATATCTATAGAGTGATGACCGTATCGATTTTTATTTATTCGTATCATTGTTGGCATTTAAATCGATTCTCGCGGACCGCAATCGTTTCACTTCTTATTTCACATGATAGATTACATACGTAACGGAAGTTGAAGACGAAGGGAATGGTTTCATGACCACAGAAAATTGCCTATTCTTTATTTTATGCGTCAATAAAATTTATATCTAAGTAATCTTATTTTACAACTAGCTTTTACCCGCGGCTTCGCTCACGTTAGGTTCGATTTCTTAAACTCCTATTTTACCTCCTTCGGGGTTGAATTTTGAAAAATCCTTTCGTAGCGGATGACTACGTCATCATAGCTATACTATATGTATGCAAAGTGGTTTAAGCTGTGCGGTGATAGATCAATCAGTCAGTCAGACAGTAACCTTTGCCTTTTATATATTTAGATTTAGATGATGCCTTTTGTGGTAGATTTTTCAAAACCTGTGACACATGTATTTTATTTATTTTTAATCGAAAGCCCAAATGCAAAGTTTATACAACTTTAAAAATGAAAAACTTTCATACTAACATTCATCCTCTATTTGATCCCTTGGGGGGTGGATTTTTCAAAATCTGTGAAACACGTATTTCTTTATTTTTATTCTAAAGCCTAAATACAAAGTTTCATGGATATAACTTGAAAAATGACGGACTTTCATACAAACTTTAACCCCCTATTTAACCCTCTTGGGGTTGAAATTTTCCAAAATCCTTTCTTAGCGGATGCCTACGTCCTAACAGCTACCTGTATGCCAAATTTCAACTCAATCGGTCCAGTGGTTAGAGCTGTGCGTTGATAGATCAGTCAGTCAGTCAGTCAGTCAGTCAATCAGTCAGTCAGTCACCTTTGCCTTTTATATATTTAGAAGAAGATAATGAAAAAACGTTATTGCTTAGCAAAAAAGAGTAGAAAAAATTTAATAGTGGCGTCACTAATTTTATTTATCTTGAATCTATCAACCTAAAGTCTAATAGATAAGTATTAAGATTACCCCACAGCACGTGGGGTAATTACGGATGGTGTGTGGGGTAATCACGGACATAATCTAACTATCACAAAAATCACAGATAAATCCTTTTGATGTACTTTCACCACTCGTACACTTTTCATGGGCCCATAAATTACATTTGTGGCATTTTATCCAATCTTCATGGGGAGGATCTTCATATTTTTCATTACAAATTAGGCAAAAATACTCATTTACTTTCGCATCTCCTTCATTAGCCTTTTTTTTCTTGCGCGGTCCGTCCTTTCCTTGAACCTTTGTCTTAATATTAGCATCTGCAAATGCTTGAAGATTCTTTACACCTTTCTTGGAACCTTTACTGGAACTAATAGCCTTCTCACTCCCTTTTATGTGCTCCTTATTTTTCTTTCTTTCTTCTTTTTCTTCTAAAATATCTTTCATAGGAGTACTGGTTATTATAGCTGAATGTTTTCTTCTGAAAGTTTGTTTACTTTTCAATTGCGTTAGTTTGGGAACATTAACGATATTTTCAAGTGGGATGGATTTGTCTTCAGGGGGTTCAGCTTCAGGGGTTACTGATCTTTGCTGCTAATATATAATATAATTTAATGTCGATGCTATAACATGTGGATCAGGAGTTACTCCTTCTTCGATATTTGATGTTGATGTTATCTGCGCATCAGGTGTCAATACTATGTCACTTTGCTAATTGATAATGGAATTTTCAGGTCTTTCATAACTTCTTTCTTGAGATGGTCATGTATAGTACTTTTTGGAACAGAATAAGTAGCAGCTGCTTTTCCTAGTGAAAGTTTTTTGTTCTTGACATCCTGAATGGCTCTTTCTAAGTCTTCTAATTTGTATTTGGTCTCCGTCTTTCTTTGGTAATTTCGTGGCATCTGAAATATATTTGAGTAAGTATAAATAAGTTCATGAAGGTACAGCGCTGAAAGCAGAAAAACATACAAACTTCCAAACAAATGTATTAAATCTAAATTCATCATCGTTATCATCAGCCCACTACTGGACATAAATTATAAAATAAAAAACAATAATTTTATTGTTTAGGGGTAATTACGAACGGTCGGGATTGCCCCACTGAGATCGTCCGCCATTAGCCAACAGACACAGTAACACAAAACTATATATTTTTTTTAGGTTAGAATCGCGTGATGCACGCGGTAAGTCCTTACAAACATTATTGAATTTGACGTTAATTCATAAAAAAGATTCCGGATTTCTATGTTATACCTAAAATATTATATACTTATTCAATATTACTCAAAAATTATATGAAATTGTTAAAAAAATACAAAGTTAACATACCTTGTACACCGAGCGCGTTGTTACTTCATCACTCTTCGTTCGGTACTACGTTCGGGGTCGACTTACGATTGCATCACTCGGAATATCTTCTATCCTTTTCTAACATAGCCAAATGAACGCATCCGCGATTACCCCGCGTCCGTGATTCCCCCACTCTCCCCTACTCGTCACTAATTCGGCCTAAGATCTCAACAAATGATCATTGATCGTTGGAAGTTCCTCACAATGATGCAATTTTGATTTAGTCATGCGAATGTTTAAAGTTATCGAATGGTTATCGATAAAATACCAATCATTGAATCGACTAATCATATCGATCAAACGACATTGACATCTTTATCGACTTCGTATCGTAGGTAAATCGTTCCCTTCTATTAAAAATCGGTCAAGTTCGAGTTGGCCCTTGCTCGCCTAGTATATGGGTAGTTCTACGATAAGAGGTAACTTGTGCGGCAATCAGTTTAAAATAAAAATTTTACTTTATATGTTGTTATTTTTGCAATGAAACACATCACCTAAATGTACTTTATTAAATAACATCACGATTCAATGCCTAATTAAAGTATATTTTTCTGAAATTCCTTATAAAGCCTAAAAAAGTCTCTAACCTGGCCTGTCCCTCTGTCGTTTTCAGTTTAATTTTAAATGATACATATTTTTTTTGTATCAGTTATTAAACTAAAGTATGTTAAACACAAATTTCAATAAATGTATTTAAGTATTGTTAAGGAAAAATAGAAAAATATTTATTTATTTGCAATATATTTTACACTTTACTTTTGTCCCACTGTTTTTGGGTATCTACTCTAGAAAATTTCATTCCGCTACTACAAACACTAATATAAAACGGCCATATTCCAAAAATTGCTCAAAGTCATCTACGGACGTGAAGTTAGTAATGCAAAACACGTGAGCCGCTAAGAGCGCCGTCATTTGTTAGTTGTTGCGACCGTTGATTCGAAGTAGTCGTTTCGCGAGGTCATTGTGTCTCTCACCTGGCAAGTCATAAAAGTTATATTATTCATTCAATTTATTTGCATTTACTGGTCTAATTTAATAATGATGGACTAGTGAAAGTGTGATACATAATGTACCGAAAAACTTCTTATGTCAATTAAAACAATACAATTTATCATGAAAACGTCTCTCACCTGCCATATTTCACCTGGCAAGATAAATGTCAGGAGAGAAACTTGTTGACCAGGGGAGATAAGGTTAGTGCAAACAAACAAAGTCAATAAAGTCAACAAAGTCAACAAAGACAAAAAAGTCAAAAAAAGTCAAAAAAGTAAAAAAAAGTCAAAAAAAGTCAAAAAGTCAAAAACCGTCAAAAATGTCAAAAAAGTCTTTTTTGACTTTTTTTGAATTTTTTGAATTTTTTGAATTTTTTGACTTTTTTGATTTTTTTGATTTTTTAATAAAATATGCATAAAGTGACTTGCCCTTACGTGAAAAGATAAATAAATAGGACAAAAATCGTAATATAAGTGTTTAATGAAAAAACAGCTACTTTTCTCCGTAGCCGTATTCTCTATGGACTTAGAACCTCTTATCGTAGAATTACCCATATAGTGAACTGTGTTTTTCGCTCTATTAGAGTATTTTTTCTTTATGTTGTCGATTACTCGAAGACGCCTGGACCGATTTGGAAAACTCTTTTTTTGTTTGAAAGGGCATACTTTCCAGGTGGTCCCATTGTCATCAGGTCAGGATTTGATGATCGTGACCTGCTGACAAGGGATCGTGAAGAAATCGAGGAAACTTCAAATTTTATAGGACCAATTGACATACCTACCTACTTCGTAGTGGCGTTTGAAGTCGGTTTTGCAAAAAGAATTTTTACAAAACCGACTTCAAACAACGTTTATATTATTATACTAAATCCTTAATATAAACGTGAAAGTGTGTTTGTTTGTTGGTTTGTCCATCAATCATGCTGCAATAGAGATACGGATCGACTGGATTTTTTGTATGGTTATGGCATAATTTATGGGTTATGGCTTTATAAATACAATCTAATACAAAACCATTACCAATGTTATAAGAGCGTTACATGCAATTAACATAGTAAATAAATGTAATCATATTATGTTACATAATAGGTCGTACTTATACATTTGCAATATATTATTGTACCATGTTATACGTTTGGTCGTGGTTTGGTCGAATGTGGTCCGATATTACATATTACGTCACAATCATCAACCTACACGTCTGGAAGAGGTAATAGCGCCTTTTTCCTTTTCTCAACAGAATAGGTACCTACTTGACCTGAAATAAAATTATTATAGTGAAAATGCAATGTCACTATAATGAACCTCTCTATAACAAAATTCAGTTATGTTTGCTTTATCTTTTCTATGAAATTATATAAATTAATACTGTCTCTATTACAATTTAAACGAAAATGATCGATCCCTTGAAATCTGTTGTAGGAAATTTAGTATTTATTTCATTTCATAAAAAGTTCTGGCAATATAGACAGAGGTTACTGCAAAGATAAACTGGTAAAGTTAAATTTAAAGTTAAGTTAAAGTTAAAGTACATGTACACATACAAAAATCGACAACTAGCTTCAAAAACAGTCAATAAATGTCTCCAAATCGACGTAAACTAGAAATAAAAGATGCGACTAATCCTTTTAAATAGTATCATATCCTTCGCATTTATTAACTCCACACTAATCTTAATGGGCTTTATTCGTAGACACAATGAATTATAGTGAATATTTTTCAAGATTTCTCCACATCATATATGGCCAAGTGGTCCGGTACTATGGGAGACGGGCAATTTGCCATAGCTATTCCCCTCGAGGGGAGCGGCAGCGTAACTTTTTGGTCACGATAATAGTGAAACAGAGAGTACCTACATCTAATAATATATTAACTGGCTTTTGTTATGACAATACGAGTAACATTGTAATTACAGTTTCATTAAAAAAAATGTTGCAATTACAAACATTGAGTAGGGCTGTCGATAACTTATTTAAATTGACTTCACAAGGAATTGACAGGACAAATCGGGCTGTGCCTAACAGATAGCTATTAGAACAAAGGCATTTGTTATAGAAAGGATTTTTGAAAATTCAACCCAGGGAGTAAAATATGAATTTGAAAAATCGAACTAAACGTGAGCGAAGCCTCTTTCTTTTTTTTAATCTTTTATCTTTTTATTGAATGTTTTTTATGTATGTTCCCCGATTACTACGCTTGGACCGATTTGGAAAATTCTTTTTTTGTTTGAAAGGGTATACTTCCCAGGTGGTCCCATTGTTATCAAGTCAGGATCTGATGGTGGGATCCTGGAGAAATCGAGGAAACTCTTCAAGCTTTGTAGGCACAATTGATAACTTTGTAATGGCGTTTGAAGTCGGTTTTGTAAAAAGAATTTTTACGTTTATATTATTTAAGTTCGAAATACTACGAGAAGTCATAGTCGACAACCCTAATCACACATCAGCTGCATCGAAAGTCTATTGATATTGGAGCATGGAGCAACAAAAAGTTTAGATTGATTCCAAATTGCTGTTTACGTGTGTGGTTGGCCACAAAAGTGATTTCCTCCGGCTTGACTCTTGAGTCATGTGACCACTGACTCATACGAGGCGCACAGACTAAAGGGAATTGTATAGAGATACTAGAAGCACTCATGACTCGTGCGAGTGCACGAGCGGGAGCGGGGAAAACGGCATTTGTGGAAAACAGTTCACCGCTCAAATACCAGCTCCGCATACGGGTTAGCTTATGTTTAATTACAAAAAATTGTTAACCAAGTGGAACACGACTTATATTCACCTCTCCACTCCAAATAAGCGGAAAGCTTGTGCTAGGCGTGAGTACCACAATATTGCAACGGGTGGGGATCGAACCTGTGACCTTTCAATTTTCAATCTAATCCTTTAATCTATATTGTTGCTATTGAGGCTTTCTAAAATATTAATAGAAAAGTTAACTATTTATTGAAAGGTTTGTTTTTATGTTACCGTGTTACATTAAGAATTTGACCATAATTATTTCACGTCCACAGATCCTTATCAAACGCATCAAAGGGATTAAGAAATTCTTTGTACAGTTAGTCATTGCATGCATCCACAAATCCGCATCTGACTGTTTGTTCGCAAGAACTCAGTCTATTATTTCCTTTAGTCATAGGTGGAACAGTGATAATATGGGTTCCATATAATTTGTAATGGAATTACTCGGAATATCTTAATGACTTTACCAAATATCGTATTGCTACTCGTAACACGTGAAACACATAAGTTTATGAATGAATGATGTAAGTATTTAGTGCTTACGTACTTAGAGCTAACTTATTCATAATATTATGTACGAGCAGGTATATGTTAATTACCGTTTCCCATTAAACCATAATGTGTCATTAAGTATTAATTTCCGTTTCGTTTCGTGATAACTATATATTATGGTAAAGTGGTTAGTGGTGGTATTTCTTTACTATGCAGCAAAAAATCTTTAACTAAAACAAACAATTTTTACAATGGACGTGCACAAGGACAACTTATATAGGATTCGGATGTCATGTCATGTCGGATTTCCGTCCCATTGCACTACGAGAGTTAGGGAATAGAGTGTGTTTGTGCATACAGTTGATAGGCTATATTCGCTGGATTCGGTCGGGAGGACATGACTAACTAGTTTTTTTCGCGGCTTCGCTCACGTTAAGTTCGATATGAGAGTGAGGGAATGTTTGTGCACACAGTTGATTGGCTACAATGGCTGGATTCGGTCGAGAGGAAATTATTATTAAGTAGCTTTTGCCCGCGGCTTCGCTTACGTTAAGTAAAAAAAAAGTTCGATTTTTCAAACCCCCATTTATCCCCTTACGAGATGAATTTTCAAAGATCTTTCTTAGCCTATGTCATAATAGCTGTCTGTATGCCAAACAGCCCGATCCGTCTAGTGGTTTGAGCTGTGCGTTGATAGATCAGTCAGTCACCTTTTTCTATATGTTTAGAAGATGTTAGTAGGTACCTACTGAGAAAACGGATTATACTCGTATATAGTTACGTAACAAATAATACGAACTCATATTAAACCTCCGATGTGGGTATAAAACAAAAAAGGAGCATAGTTCAAAACCTCGCTTCACTTTTAACGGGCACAAAAAGCTCGGCAAGAAATCGAAATCAGATTACGTGCGCCGCGATTATAAAGTTTCCGAACTGAACAAAGCGCGGGAAACCGCAGCGTCCGTCGCTCCCAAATGTGTCTCAAACCACATTAGGTACATGTTACGTGTAAAATTCTGTAAAATATAACATTAGGTACATGTAACGTGTAAAATTCTGTAAAATATAATTAGTACATTACTGTCGCGGCCAGCAAAAGAGGCATGGGCCGAGGCGAAGCCAGGGCACACATACGTAAGTCCATCAACGCCTAGTTCGCGTGGATAAGGTTTTTTAATCCCCGCGGGAACTCTGTTATTTTCCGGGATAAAAGTAGCCTTTGTGTTATTCCAGACAATAATCTATCCCTGTGCCTTTCAGCCAAATCGGTTCAGACGTTGCGGCGTGATTGAATAAAAAACGTCCGTCCGAACTTTCGTATATATCTATTATTATATAAAAATAAGTCGGGTTTTCCTTCCTGACGCTATAACTCCAGAACGCACGAACCGATTTCCACGGTTTTGCATTCGTTGGAAAGGTCTCGGGCTCCGTGAGGTTTATAGCAAAGAAAATTCAGGAAAAATTTCAACAATTTAAGAACGCGGACGAAGTCGCGGGCGTCCGCTAGTAATATTATATAATAGGATAAATTGAGCTCCAGTGAAAACCATGGTCCACTTTGAGAGCCTGAGACACGTGCCTAGCAGTTTGTATGAATTGATCCATGATTGACTTAAAATAAAGTACACTATCTCTTACTTTTTACGCTAAGTTGCAATCGGCAGTGCGGTATTTTCTTTCAAATCGACTTGTTTCTTTTGGTGTAAAGAATATTTCATTCATTAACCGACTTCAAAAAAGGCATAGGTTCTCAACTCGTCGGTATCTTTTTTAAATTTTTTATGTAAGTTCCCAGATTACTCCAAGACGCCTGGACCGATTTGGAAAATTCTTTTTTTGTTTGAAAGGGCATACTTCCCAGGAGGTCCACCCGGGAAGTATACCTCGTATACCCTTTCAAATTTTTTTTTTTGTTTGAAAGGGTAAAGAAAAACATGGTCATCAGGTCAGGATACGATGATGGGATCCTGGAGAAATTAGGAAGGGAACTCTTTTTAGGCACACTTAATATATGTACTTTGTAGTGGCGTTTGGAGTCGGTTTTCTAAAGAGAATTTTTACGTTTATATTATTTCATTAATTCATTTAAGTATTTCATTCGTTTCCTCGGCCGTTCGCAGCGAACAATCTAAAAAGATTCGCGCACAATGCGAGTCACAAGTCGACAAATTCATGGCACTTTTCGATAGCCCAGTAGATAGTTTTCGAGTGCACGGATTTTAATTGCTTTCTAAAGTCCATTCGTCGCTCGATTCCCATGACGGCCTGTGAAATTGACTAGCACACGTAGATGCATGACATGTAGTTTTTTCGGGGCGTTTTTTGTGTTTATCGTGAACTGGGATCTGGCTGCATGGTAGTGATGTTACTTGTTTCGGAGAGAGTACTTGAGGTTAAACTATTTTTTTGCCGACTTAAAAAAAGGAGGTTATCAATTCGATACGTATGTATGCATTATTGGAACTGCAAAATCTGATTTGGCTGATTTTTTTTATTGTGTTCGTTATTCTAAGGACAAGGTTTGTATGAAAGAGAATTTTTGGAAAATGTGCCGGAAAATGTCGGTTCATCATCTAAATATAAAAGAAAAAGGTGACTGACTGATTTATCAACGCACAGCTTAAATCACTAAACGGATCGGCCTGAAAGACATACAGATAGCTGTTATATCGTAGGCATTCGCTAAAAAGGTTTTTTGAAATTTTTTTTTTAGGGGAAAATTTTTAGGGGTTTGCATAATCGAACTTAATGTGAGCGAAGCTGCGGGCAAAAGCTAGTTCTTAACATTAGTAGGAATGTGTGGCAGGTCTTTCACTAGGTGGACTGACGACATCAAATGACTCAGAGGGAGCCGCTAAATTCAGGCCGCGGCGCAAGACCGAGGCTTTTGGAGGTTATCTGTTGACAAAGAAGAAAAAGAGGAAGGAATGTGTGGGATGAGCGTGGTTCCTCTTGTAAGTTCCACACAACACTACGCGGTCATTGCGCCTCGGAGCTTGCAAGTGCAACTCGCGTCTACGAAACCCGACGCAGAGGATCGCTCGTGATCTTATTTCAATCCTCATTCACGGTACACTCATTCAAATTTAACGGGCGAAATCAATTTGGTGTGTTGCATGACGGCGACACCGCTACCGGTAATAAAGGTGAAGTTTTAATAACAGTGAAAGGGAATTGTAGCGTAATGTATTAGGTCCGTCGAGTGGCTCGCCGGGGAGCAGAATAATCGCTCACGGTGGCCACTGTCCGTTATGCGGAATTAATGCCCATTAAACGGTTAAACTGAAAACTGAAAGGTCGTCTTCGATCCCCAATACACCATAGTTCTCACTCTAACACAAGCTTACCCCATATTTGGAGGGAAGAGGAGAATATTAGTCAAGTTTAGTTTGGCTAATATTATTTATAAAAAAAAAATTAAAAGGAATCCCTCCTAGGAAGGCAGGAGCCCTGCAACGCATGAATTTCAGGATATTTTATGAAATTTACAGTTTCCCGCACGCATCAATTTTTTATACAGATTCAGGTAGGTACCTAGAACTTAAATTGGTCGCCTAGCATTGTAGTCAGGCCTTTTTTACCCAATTAGGCTACTGATGAGGCTTCAGTGAGTTATTTTATTGCTTTTGATCCGGTGATCCAGAACTTTGACAGAGGGGAATATTGCTTATCTCGCCTCCCCTTCCCAGGGATGCTTTTTGATAGTAATATATTAGAATGAATGGATTATGGAATATTAATTATGACGGCCGGCGCTCGCAGCGGGCATACGAATCGTGGCACATCAATCTTGCTCCGGATTGTGTGTCGGCACCTCTTTACCGGCGGCAAAAAATCGAGCGGTTGTTTCACATGGTCATGCCGCAGACAATGGTTGCGCATCTCACTTGTTATTAAATTCGTATAAAATTAAATATAATGTGTGATTCTAGTTCCGGTTGCGCGATGGGAATGTTGCTAACTGTTCTTTATTGGTGTCCACTAGATGTCCCGATAAATTGGGTGCCGACACGTCCCAAACTAATTGGAGAAATGGGTCCGACGGACTTGCTAAATAAACCAACGTAAAATAGTACCTAAAGTGCAATGAAATTTCATTTCAATGGCTCTTATTTTTCTAATTCAATGAGTCTCTTTAAATTCTGAGAATAACGTCAACTTGGGCATCTCTTCAAAGGCTTTGGAAGGAGAAACAGAGGAACTATGGGCCTCAACAGAAGGCTCGGAGATATGAAGCGGGCGATGAAGATAGCTGTACTTGGGTGTATCCTTGTGAGATCAAATCATGAATGAAGAGGTCCATAAGAGAACCAGAGATAACAACATAGGTAGCTCACGAGTCCTGAAATTGAAGTGGCAATGGGCAGGGCATTTAGCCATAACCCATTTAGATATTTAGAAACGTGAACAGAAGCCATCAAGTCTAAGGGAGCCTCTGAATCCAAGCGGCACCGCGCCGGCGCAAGACAGGCGTGTGGGTGTCTCTTCAAAAGTTTAACTTTAACAGTAACTTTAGATACTTAATCATCTGATGTGTAATTGCCCCTTTCTCAAGTATACATTTCTATTATTACTATGTATAATTTAGATTAAGCGCTGGTTCAGTCCGATTATCCCTGCAGATGTCGGTACGGTGTTTGAGATCGGCACGTCTATGTATGCTTTATGGGATCTGACAAAGCAAATGGAACTGCGTAATGTTGTATTGTAAATTGGCTGCTATTTACATAAACCTGTGTTGTGAGACCTTAAATCGTTCAGGCTGTCTTGAATTTGATATTAAGGCTGCTCTCGATGCAAAGATATTATTATTGATAAATACTGTGCGTCGTAAATTGAACAATTTATGGCGGGAGCGTAAAACTTTAAAGACGCATGGGGCTGCGCGTGCGCTGCTTTTGATCCAATTAAAATAAATTATTTCCGACTAGCTGACCGTGACCATGTGGAGTAAAGTTTAAAAATGTTTCTTCATAAAACTATACTACACCCTATTTGGGATGGATTTTCAAAAAATTCCTTCATTGTATAAAATTACTTCTGGGATGTTCAAGATATATTTTCTCCAACTCAGTCGCTCATCGTTAGGTATTTAACGATCTCGTAAGAATAAATGCATGTAAAAGCTTCCTTATTATATTAATTCGACGAAGAGATCGTTTGCAGATATAGGTAGTCTTGTTTTTACCATTTTTAGTTCACAAGGAATTTTAAGAAAACTGAAAATGATAGCTACAGTGTGACGATTGCAATTGCCTCTTAGCAAAGTTATGAAACTCAATATTATTTTAGAACACATTTCACAACATCATTTATGACATAAAATGATAGGAACAATCAAATCAACCTTTTTTGAGTCGTCACCCTTTTGATCTAGGTGTGCGATAGATTGATACTCTCTTCTCATACGATGTACCTTACAAAAGTTGCAGTAACAACTGCACGCTACTGTGTGTACTTTATTACTATAAGTACTCCAAACAGTTCATGTCGTCATCTTTCGACACTACATCAGTAATGTCACGTACAACAATCGTTAGCATCACCGCACACGCAACTGCAAGGTGAATCCAACGAGCACATGACCTTCAAGGGTGGCAAAAAAGAGACCCGAGACATTGGCACGGAGTTGCGCACACGCAAGGGTGTGTAGGGGCACCACGAGGCAGAGATCGAAAGCGGGAATGTGACTAAGGGCCAAAGACGACGGTGCAACGTTCATCGTTCATTTTTGCGATGAACTATGATACCAGTTAACCTTCGTCGTGGAGGCAAATCGCCTGTGAACGGTGAACGGTCGGTGTTTAGACGGTTGGTGAAGCCTCGAAAATGAAAGCAAAAATCTCGAAAAATGAACCGTCTAATTTGGCCTTAAGACGTCCGCGTCAGTTACACAAGAATTTTCAAACATGCGAAAGCTTTCTTTATACATTATGACATAAACTCGTATCAGTTAACCAATGCTCGAATATGAGTGCCAAAATTTTCGCTCGCATTCGAGACACTCTCTGTGTGTAACTGACTCTAATCATATCAGAAAGGGTTTCTTAATTCGTTAGTAACAAGTAAGTCCTTTGATTTCGTTATTGGTGACGAGGCATCTAATCTGGGAGCGGTCTTAGTTGGAACAATCTTTGAAGCGCAAACTTATTTAGGTGCATTCAGTGATTTTTGGTAAGGGAAAATGCGAATGCTAATGTCACAAGTAAAAAATTTACTAAATCCCGTTTAACTCGATTGCACATAGAGTATAGCACATTGTTAATTAGAACCAAAGACAAGTACTTTTAATTAAATCTGATCTGATGAATTAAGTTATTTTAATGTTTTATGGTTAAGTATGTGAAAAAATTATGAATTCTCTATACGTAAATCTGTCAACAATATTCACTTATCGAAAAAAAAAAAAAAATTAAAAAATATGACTTTATCGAGATTTTATCCGAAATAAAGCTGCGATATGCGCGTTCTAGCGGATGATAGTGAAGCGCCCACACATTTACATTCAATCGACACTTTGCGCCGGTGACCTACTTGCGATTCTCACCGCGTAGCGCAGCGCTGCCCACGGGCAAGGACTATTTTTTTTTTAGTTAACTTTGTAAGTACGTATGTTAGTCTATTTTAAATTGCTAAAATATAGCATATTATATATATTATATTACTTCCGCTTCACTTTTTAAAAAGCGATGGTTGTATGGTTTTAAATAACTATCTTAACTAAAATATAATGTAAATTAACATGCATTTCAAACCAAAGTAACCACAGTTATTAAATAAATCTATTTTTATATAATTTTTTTGCAATTTAAAACCATAATTATTCTTATTTGTTGAATTTACTAAAATACATTTATTGATTTCAATTAAAATATGTATTGGCCCGTGATAGTTTTTCGGCATCTTTAATTTTTTACCAATATCTCCTTTATTGTGTATGCATTTTGTA
Organism: Hipparchia sbordonii; assembly: GCA_038048805.1. Classification (NCBI taxonomy): domain Eukaryota; kingdom Metazoa; phylum Arthropoda; class Insecta; order Lepidoptera; family Nymphalidae; genus Hipparchia; species Hipparchia sbordonii. The sequence continues at coordinate 9,982,250 of CM076110.1, forward strand.
TTCTTAAATACCAAAGTAAATAAAAGGCAAGGACAATAAGGACACAAACAACAAATACACAAGTATCAATTACTACAAATAAACAAGTATCAATTGTTTATAAAATAATAATGTTAGTTCTAGTAAATAATATTACACATATTTTTTCCCTTTCAACTCCAATAAAAAGTTTAAACCTTGAAAACTACTGTTATAAAGATAATTGTGATGAAATAACGAAATAAATCAGTGGGAAAAAAACACTAATTTGTTTGAATCGACTCGCCTGAAAAATATCGCATTTGAAACGTTTTGTCTGCTATAGGTATTGTGTTTATTTTTTTGCATTTAAAAAAAATATATAACTATTTTAATAACAATACGAGTTTAACGATTTAAGATTATTAGTTTGAGTTACTTAGTTGATATTTTTTTGCATAATTATACGTACCAATAAACATGTAACAACTCATTGTTACTGTAAAAAGGTTTGAGTTGATAGTAAGTTATATCATCAGACAGGTAGATAGGTACATCTATGGCATCGCTTGTGTAACTTCCACCCATAAATAATGTCAAGACACATAATAGAATAAATTAAGTATTGTATTTTTTATTGACACACTAGTATAGTATAGTGTGTACTTTATAAACTAGTTTTCTGGTCTATTCTATTCTGGCGTTTGTTGTAATGCCTATAATATACAAGGAATGAGTAACCCTTTGATAGAGATGCCGACATTATTTATTTATTAAACGCAAGCTAAGAGCTAGCCCGCAATGAGGAAAAAAAAAATTCTCAGTTATCAAATTACAGGTAAAAAAATCTGTAGTTTGATACAAACATGCGGTTTTTAAAGTGCGGGTATCTTTATATGATTGCAAGTGTTACAGAAATGCGAAAAAAAAAATGGCGCGGAATTTTTTTACAGTGCGGACTAGCTCTAAGTTGTTGATACTATAACAAGTCAAAACATGTCTATCACTAATTCGGATTTACCATGTCGAAAGCGGATTCTGAAGAAGCTCATTTTATAAGGCACAGCCACTGAGCTCTATATTTAACTTATGATTAACAGTGAACTTGCTGCTGTGGTTTCTTTTTTGGACCTACTTGATTGACACCATCTTGGTGCTGGAAGAACTAAGCAAATACTAGTGTTTCTGGAGTTAATAAGTATTATTATAAATCATTTCATAGATTAATTATAAAGATCTTTGCGCCATTTGCAATATTATTAGTTCCAGAGACACTCGTATTTCAAAAGTGGCGCTTCCAATTGATCCATAATTTAGGCTGTCATTTGTATAGGGACAGCAAGTCCAGTGTTAATCATAGATTAAATAAAGAGGTCACAGCCTCCCAGGGATCATTGATTAGTGGATTTCTTCTTACCTACTGACCCATGAATCTTTAACCCGTTTTTTATCTGAGCTCTAGGTACAGATAGCCACACGACGGTGTTGTGTCAGTGGGTAATTGCATGCATGCCGTGCTTGTGATAATTACCAATGATCCATTGTGTGGTAAACTTGTAGTTTTTGCGGCGCCACATATAGGTACAAAGAAGTAATTACAAAGAGTACAAGTGTGGCGTCTCCCACATAATAGCTTAACTTGTAAGAAATTAATTCAAATTAATTATATGTTTCAAACAAATGTTTTTTAAGAATATTTTTCTAAGTGTGTAAACGTTACGTGTGTGTGTGTGCGTTATATTTAACGATCCCCCCCGTTTCCCTCCCCTCACAGGTCTAGAGGTTGAGTTAGGAAAGAGAACAATAAAAGTGAAATATTGTGGATTAAACCTGTCGATCTTTGTTTATTTTCGGTCGATCCATTGCGACGTTGCTTCATGATTGAAGGACGAACCAATTAACAAACACACTCACATTACATATTTAGTAAAATGCTAAGCAATAAAAAAAATTAAAATTTCATAAAAGTGCTTTTGTTTTATCGATAACATATTTTTGCGCGCCACTATTTACAGTCTTCGAATAACATCTCAATGTTCAACGCTTCTTTACCAGACCAATAAATTAATTAAAATATATAATAGTAAAAAAAATATTATATAATATAAAAAATAAATATATTATCTTCATAATGCATAAATATTTACAGTATTACAAACACGTGGTATTCCCAGGATTAGGTATAGTATTTTAATCATCTTAAAATATTAGCCCGCAAATCCAATATAACTTATAAGTACCTCTCACAGCCAGTACCTACAAGGTATAGCGAAAGCCGATATCAATCGGCGTGCTATCTGTAAACGAGATACCGAATGACTTAAATAGGCCTCCTAGTGGGGTCACCATATAGCTGGGAACTCTTGACACTGTCTCTAGAGCAGCAAATTTCGAAGCAAAACTGCTAGGAGGTTTTTTTAATCAACGACAGAAGGATTTCACCTAAGTAACGCATGACGATGCAGTCTAAAATGGAAACGGGAAAACTTGGAAGGAGTATGGCAGATTAATTTAATGTATTCACCGAAGTCGTTTTTTCAGTTCTGTTCATCACATGAGAGTTTATTATTGACTCACTCGATAACTGCATTTTGCTTCTTTGCACCTTAAGTATCTAAAGTTTTAAGATAAACAAATCCTGTTCAATAAAGTTCAAGTTGTACTAAAGTCTGTCCAGTTGATGACAGCTTTGCAAAGTACGCTCCATTTTAAGAAAAAAATTGACTGAGTCGAACTCTAGATACTGACTAAATAATTTGTTAGGTATGTAGATTGTAGGTATCTGAAGAATGCTCATGCGATTTATTCGAAGAAATACAGAAAAATACACGATTGCGCTCCTTGTGGTCACATCATGACTTTTATTTTTTTTAACACCTAAAGTAGGTGTGTGTATGTAGGTTTATGAGTATGTATCAACTTTACATACATCGTGTACGAATAATATTACTGTTACTGGCAAAAGTTAGGTGACTTAAATGTATTTTAAATATCCTTCACTGAACTCATTCTCACATGGTAAGATCAGTTTCAACTTTGCCGACGAGATTCTTGGTTCGTCGTCCATGTAGCTATAAATACAACAAGGTTGTATGAGATCCTCATAAATTTTTTAAAATCTTTATTTAAGGAGTTTGGTCCAAATGGACTAAATCACTCCGTTTGAATTCACAGATATCTTCAAAGCCTATATCACCATCTCGCCGTATGCGTATGTTTATGATATGCGTAGTTTTAAGATGTAGTATTCAATTTTGTTTCTTTCTTGTATGCAATAAAGTTTTTATCTATCTATTTATCTTGTTTTATTTTGGTCGCCCCGTGTCAGAAAGGGCGTAGACTTATTGCCAGACATAAAACTAGTAACAATATCTAAAAGCGGCGAAGCTTGTATTTGCTGACAACAGGTATAATATCAAAAGAATGTGTCCTGGAAAAGTTAGCCTTATAAAATGGCCACCCTACACCCGGGACACATAGGAAATTGTAGGCGTTTCTCGCATTACGGTAGTGTAGGGATAATTTATTGTGAACATTTCTATCTGCTATTTATTTCACAGGTGACTTGTGAAAGGGGGTATGTAGTCAATGCAACTTTGTCGATGTTTGCTGTGCTATTAGGAATCATCTGTTAATAGACAAAAATGCAAATACATTTCAAAAACTTTCCACTCCAAATCGGGAAACCGGCATGCTCGTTGGTTTGGGATTGCAAGTTAGTGGAATAGATCGATAATAATCGATTTAATCGGTCGATCGATAGATAATAATATAATCGATACCGGTATGGCAACTTCACACCGGGAAGCGTAGGGTTGGAAAACCACAGCAAGGATCTCAAATGAGTCGCTAAATAAATAACCAAGTAACACAGATATGCATAGGTATGATGACATGTATGTAGGTAGCTATAGTAAGAACTGATAATACGAGCAATAAAATGGCGTCTTAAAATGGGTGGAATAATATTAAAAACAATTTATGAAGAGATGATCACACTAATAATAAAATTACTACTAATCGAATTTTTAGTGCTACCAAAAGAAACTACGCCCACCGCGCGCTGTCACTTTTTATTTTTTTCGAGGCAAAGGTCAACGCCATCTGACAGGTCATCGATTTGCGGTTTACTTGCTTTCAAAGATTGTAGATAGTTATTAGCTATCTAAAGATCTTATGGATATGTATTGTATTAAAGCAAAAATAAAAAAATATGATTATTTTATGGTTATCTTTTATCTACAAACCTTCTTGTTTTGTAGATTTAAATATCTTTGATGACAAGATTAGTGATAACTGATAAGCGATAACTTTTAAAAAATTAACCATGCAAATAAAAATGACTATGTAAATAGTAGTGTTCTCAAATTCCTAGGTGTATGGTAAAATAAGTGCTATACATCATCAGTAAATGTATATAAGTAATTTACTAATCATCTACACCTACGCATAATTAGGCGCCATTACAGATCACAGTAAGTTCCTATATATTCAACGCCTACATGACTCAAATACATGTGTCATACGGATACGCAATGTAACCAATAAGTCATTTAATTCATTGTAATTACTATGTATAATAACAACTTGCTATCATCTCCGAAGTGTTGTGAAGTTATATTATGATTTGTCATAATCTCATCAATATGACGTGTCATAATCATAACTCCAAATTAATTTTCTAGAGTTTATTAAAAAAACATTACTTAGTTGAAATAAATGATCAAGATGTTCAAATTGATTTCTAGGCAGTTCAATACTTATAACTGTCAACTTTTAATAAAGGACTTTTAAAAAAACTTGAAATATTTCTTTATAATATATTTAATTAATTAATCAATTAGCATCCATTGGAATGTTAAGTCTAATCAATAATTTTGTGTCCCAGGAAACATAATATTTTTGGGGTACAAAGTCAGTTTGAAGTATTAAGCATTAAATTAAGAGAAAGAGAGTTTGCTGGCCGCAAACAAAACCTTTTTGGGTTTTAAACTCATGGATAGAGTATTGGTTATTAAAAAAAAAAAAATTGAACGCCACACACGAAGCTCATTCGAATTGCTCTACGCACTTTACTACCAATAATTGTTTCAATATAAAACAATTGCTTTTTACGCACCATTTACGACACAGCGCAGACTATACAGATAGCAATTATATTATTCTCTCTCTTAGCTACTAGGGCTGGCACTCTTAGGTTAAATTACAGATGACAACATAATATTATGTAAAGACAAAATATAGAGAAGGGAAGCTAGTGATTGATCACAATAGATTGTTTTTTCGTTGTTTCTTGTAGAAAGATAAATTTCGGAGCTTTTAAAGCTCTCTTCTTAATATAATATGAACTTACTTATAATAATTATTATTAATCTAAAAAAAATATAGATTAAAGATACTAGAAAGATAGATAATAATTGATTAATTTATTAGATTATTAGGTGTGCAAACAAAAAAGCAAAAAAGGCGTCGGTTTCGTTCCGACACCGGAACTTGTTCAGGATATTAGGATTATTTTAAACATGCATAGTCACAAAGAAGACTCAGAGACATTTTGCAAGAAATAGGTACATCGAAATTATACCTTTTATTAAACAAAATTGCGGTTAAGAGACTTGCGTTTGTGCTTTCTTTCTTTAAGTTCTTTACGTTAAGGTCGACAATTTAATTGATACTAATCATAAGGTTTAGAAAGGAGTTGACAGCCCTGTCTAAAATAATTACAAAAAAACTATCTATAAAATTCTTAAATATAATTCTTCACGTTCGTTGGCTGTATGGACATGGATCTTTGCACGTGCGAAGCGGCAAATTAAAAAAAAAAAACTAGCTCGGGATTCAAATTTGGAATTGCTTGACGACTCTTAAGTGGGCACAAAACAATCACAATCAGGAAGCCAGCCTGATTGCCAGCAGTCACCGCCAACCCCTCATTACATTTACGCACCACCATTAAGCATAATCAACCTCTCATCACACACGGAGATGGAGGAAACAATAAAATGAACACTTATTAAAATTATCCCCGACAACAGCCGTAAGAACATAAGATTGCGTATTGTTTCGTTCTTTACTTAATTTAATTTAAATATAGAATAGAACATTTTTAATCTCTATTCCATGGAGGTAATATCTTTTACGCCATTCTGGTCTACAGTATTTTCAGTGATAAAGGGATTTTAAGGATCAAGGAACAATAAAATTTAAGTTTTTTTTTGTCATTTGACTACATAGTTCTAACATTTGTACATTAGTATCAGAAATTAAAAATAAAATAACAGGGAGCCCACTAATCAAATATAAGTAACCCTTTATGCGCTAACCATTCAGACCGCGCTTAATAATATGGAGCAATGAATGTGCATAAAATAATGTGACGTCATAAACATTAATTGTCGTAGGTAGGTAGTTTTTGTAGTTAAAATGATAATTAATTTTAAAACCAACTCAGAATCAACAGGAGTCGTGGATATCACAGCTATTAAAGTAGGTATATCTAAAGTGTTTCACTTCAAACTAACCTACGCAAAATAATGAAAAAGCTTAGACATATTGTAGAGAACTTTTTGCAAGAAAAAAGTGTATTTGTTTGATTAACTGATCAGACATATTTGTCATTTAGTTCCAGGATATTATGATTGTATAGGTTTGTATCATTGTACCTACTTGTACCTACATAATTGAGAGCTTTTTTAATTTTTTGAAATAAACCCTGGAGCAAAAGCAGCTAAAACGGATTTTTGAAACTTTTTATATTACTTTCCGCGTTGTGCTATTTAAATATGATTTATGAATCTAAAGTATGCAACCCGGTGCCTACAATTAGACAGATCTAATAGTGCAAAAGTGCAAAATTACTAAATAGACTTAGGGACTTCTTTAAAATCAGTACTTAACAAATAATTTGTTTTGGGAATTAACTTTCAAAATAATCCAAGAACTTCAAAACATTGAAAAATATATTATTGAATTTGAGATCACTGTTTTAGTTGAAATCCCTCAACTTGCCTTCGTAAAAAATAATAAATGTCATTTCTTCAGAAATTGTAGCCAAAGAAAACGTTCGGAAACTTCCCCTCGGGTGTATTTTAGTTTCCCTGCGCACGTCATCGGGGTAAGGAGTGCGTGCAACCCTTCATTTAGGCCCACAAGGCTATTATGACGTAATCAAGCCCTCCACAATACTCCACATGTGAACTGTGGAGTCAGTAAAATAAAACACGTACAAATTCGACACCATCGTTTGTTTTGGAGTGTAGTTTTGCGAAGTTTGAGTGCAGTTTTTTGTTAATTTTGTTGGTGCTTAGCCGAAATTTTTAATGAGCTTGAAATTTCAGCCTGGAAATTTGAGCTATACTTACCCGTATCTATATCTATATTATACAGAGACGGGTATGCATCAGCTTTATCATGTTTGTTTAGTATGGAATTATAGGTAAGTATCTTAATTTTGGATCTTCTATGAAGATCAATCAAATCATTAATAATTTCAAATCTATTGTTTCTGAACATAAAACCAGGATATGCATAGTACCAACATAAGATCTCACAATCACTATCAATTTCCGCTATATAAACACGTTTAGAAATCGAAAAGGGCTCGTAAAACAAGATGACTGCCCTGATTGCTTCCTCCTCAAGCGCGTAAAGGAACCCGAGTAATTATTGAAGAGTAAAATTTATACCGACACTAGATTATCACATGCATAGGATAAAATGGAATTTATATTTTACAAACGAGTCCCAGCGACATGCAAACTTAATAGACCATATAAAGCTAAAACCTCTTTGGATACCATAGATAAGGAATCCGACATATGAATGGGTGATCTTAATTTATCTGTGAAAGGTTCCGGTTAACACTCTGCGTCGATCGCTAATCGAATCATTAAACCTACATGCGATTTGATATATCGATAAATGGCCATTAATTTGGTCCACGGAATCTAAAATCAAATTTATTTTCTACTTTAACAGAGAATTTAAAAACTTTAGTTAGGTACAATTTTCGTGCAGATCGGCATAAATTGTCATAATTTTGCAAGTGAGTAGTAGGTTCATCTAGAGGTACCTACCTAGATATAGATAGCTCTTAGATATTATTACTTATATTTATATAGGTAGGTGGGCATAATCGCGTTAGCTCGCAGATTTTTTTGAAAAATATACCTACTGAATGCCCTACTGTGAAAGCGAGTCATAATCATCACATTAATTGTTAAAAACGAAATTATAAGTATCAGTACTAGAAAATAATGAGATGGAACTGACCAATTTATTGGTTCTAAGCCTACGTTTGGAGGGAACTTTGTTAGAAAATACTGTTCTAAGCGTTACAATTCATTGGGTATATAATCGTACCAATTTTAATTATGGCGCAGGTTTATCAATAAAATATATTAAGCATTGAATAATAAGAAGTTTTTTGACAATGAGTAAGCGAGGCCAGCTGTTTTTGTTGGCTATTATTCTGTATTATCGTTTGGCAATTGATCATCCAAAACGACATTGTTGTTATTGACCTTTTGCTTTTTATGCACAAGCGCGACATACCTACTGCACTCGACATTTGTCACTACCGTTACAGTTGGCGCACAGTTTATTACATTAATTGCTACCAGCTTCAAGAGCTTATTATCACTTTAATCACTCGTCAATAAATAATAATGACACGCTACGCAGGTCGTAACATTCCAACGTTTGATTTGCGAGACGCAATCATTGAGCAAACGTGTAACTAACAACCTATTCACTACTACCTTCATTTCTTATCACTTAATTAATCACAGATATGCAATTCTCAACTAGCTTCTCATTCGGCACTTATCCTTTCACTACCTAGCCTTAATTGGTATAGAAATTCTGAACTGTTATTAGCTAGGTAGGTACCTACGGTAAGATTATTCTAATGTGTAACATTTCACTGACCTCTATTATTTAAATCAAGTCTGAACAGGCTGTGCTTTACAAAAATATGAAAGCAGATTCCTGTGCCCATTCGGCTCCACGGAACCTACCTACGGCGGTGTTGGAAATAAAACAAACTGTTTTCCAATGCAATTAGTTTTCACAAATCACATTAATTTCGCGCACCTGTATGCACACTTTAATGTACTATAGATTATATAGCACGAACAAATTATTTCGCTAGCACTTCGTCAGTAGCCGGTCTGACTCCTGGGTACTTGTATCAACAGAGGTCAGTGGACACTTGGGATAAAACTGAAAGGGTTCAGGCTAGTGGGTACTCACTGTGCGGCGGCGTGAGAGACAGCGCGGAGACGGCGGGCGGTGGCACGGGCGGGAACAGGTCCTGGTGCGGCGCGAACATGCGCTGCGGCGGCGCCTCGGGCTCCGGCTCGTCGGGCTCCTGCTTGTGCGGCGAGCGCGGGCGCGCCAGGCGCACCGCCTTGAGGCCGCCGGCGCCGGGCGAGCGGCGCATGGACAGGTTCTCCGGCGTGTCGGCGTCGGCCTCGCCGGAGCGGCGGCGCGGGCGCGCCTGCTTGCGGCGCGGCTGCGGGCTGTGCGCGCTGGCGGGCGACGCGGGCGCGGGCGAGGCGGCCGGCGAGCGCGTCGCGCCGCACTCCGCCACGTCCTGGTCGGCCAGGCCGCGCACCTGCAGCGACTCTCCCGCACGGATCACGGTGCCCAGCTGCTCCTGCGCCACCGACACCTCGCCGCGGTACATGAAGTCCACCACCGCCTGCACCTCCCATCCCTGGAAGTCCTTGAGCACGATCACCGGGTGCTTGCACGGGTTCTCACTGAAGATGCGGCGGAACAGCGGGCTGCACGCGCCCAGCAGCACCTTGTGCGCGCGCACGCGGCGCTCGGCGCACACCAGCGTCACGTCGACGAGCGTCTCCGCGTGCAGCAGCGCCTCGAAGGAGCGCAGCAGGTGCGCCTGGTGGTTGTTCCAGCGCAGGCTGTAGTGCTCCTCGCCGGCCGGCTTGTCGTCCATCGCGCGTGCCGGTGCGGACGCGTGTGCCAGCGCGCGTCGCGGCGCGTGCGCGGCGCAGCGCCGCCCTCGCCCGCCCGCTGCACGCTCCAACCCTTTCGCTCAGATCGCTCTCCCGGAGCTCAGCAGAGCATCGCTCGCGGCTCGCCAAAGTTCGGTGGCACTGCACTGGGTACGGGTACGTTTCGCGGGTTCGGTCGACGTGCGACGCGGTCGAGTCGCGGGCGCGGAGTGAGCCGATCGCTGAACTAGCGAGCGCGCGACCACGGAGCGGCGGCGACGAGTACTGGCGAGTGGCCCGGCGGCGTGCGCGGGCCCGCCCCCGGCCCCGCCCTGCGCACACACGCGCGCTCCACCCACACACGCCACACACCACACACACGTGACACACATGTACACGTACGTATGTGACGCCTCCTCCACATTATGTATTTTTTCGGATACCTACTGTGGGCCGGGGCAGTGGTCGAGCGTTGCGGTGACGGCGCTCCGGGGCGAGTCGGCGCGGCGAGTGAGATGCCCCGGAGCTCGCTCAGCTCGCCGCTCGGAGTGCTCGGGAGCGGAGAGCGAGCGCAACGCCGTGGTTTGGGAGCGGGCTCGTTATAATGAGCGTTTCTCTCGGGAGTATCGCGTGATCGCTGATGAATATACTCCAGCAGCGGAGAGAGTGGCCTCTCGAAAAACGTTTTACATTATGATCGACTGTACCTACCTATAGCGGGCCATTCGGAGTTGAGTAACAAACGTGTTCGGTGGACAGATTTCAGGTAGGCCGGTGCTATTAATAGGCAACTGTTTAGGTAGATTTAAAATAGCCATTTCATGTTTACCTATTTTATCTAGGTAGTAAGTTAAGATTAGATATTTAAAAAAATATTAATGTTTAAGGTAATGCCTAGACTGCGACAAAGGCCCTACTTAACTACCTAGGAATACCTATCTAACTATCTAGGTAGACTAGAGGTTTACAGATAGTTAAACTGATAAACTTAAATAAAAAATAGGTACGAATTCCACCCACCTAAACTTTTTTGCATAATATCTAGGTTATAGGTACGTAAGAATTAGAGAGAGAGAGATTTAAATATGAACCAAACTAAGTAGGTATATCGACCTATTTACCTAATAATAAGAATTAGGTACCTACCTAATAGTAGATAAACATTAATGTTTTTAAATTAATATAACATAAGTAACATGTTGGTATCAACTTACCCATATTATACCTACATACCTACCTAGGTAAGGATTAGGTCGGATTATTGACGATTAAAAATACATATTTTAATTAATTGCCAAATGTAATTGTAAGCCCCTAATATTTTTTAATTAATTATCGTGCAACTTAATTTACCAAATATTTGTACCTAGTATACATAGTACCTACCTACCTATGCCTAATAGGTAGGTATAGCCTGGTATGAGCAGAGCAGTGATAGCCAGGTTATCCAGGGGGGTCGCGGGTTCGACCCCAGGCATGCACCTCTGACATTTTAGCAAATAAATGTTACCTATACCTATGCTTCAACGGTGAAGGAAAATAGAATTCTGCCTGTCTGAGAATTCTCCATGTTCTCAAAATATGTGTGTGTACTTACTGTTTAAGAGTGCGTTTCCGCATATCGGGTGACTTTCGGTACATATTGTGACTAAGTTAAACCAAATAAGATGGAAATAAAAATTGCTACACATAGATTGGTCCTTAATCTCCAAATCTTGGGAGTTGATTTTGTTCAAAATCTCAATTTTTAGTACTATAAAAATTATTTCCCGTCACCTCTTCACACAAAATTCACGATTTTGGGGCGACTTTAGGTACATTTCTTGTATATAATATACCGGTTTTATGTAATTAAAAAATACTATCTGTTAGCAGATATGTTCAACTCAAAATCTTGGAGAGAAAAATATCAAAAATAGTACAAATAGTATAAAAAAAAATATATAGCATCGCGTGTAATTTTTTCACATATTTTGGTTTAAACCGAATCTTAAAATAATGTGCAATAAGGCTTATTTTGATTTTACTCGGTCACTGGTTTGATTTGATTTCAAAAATCAAAATTCAAATATCAATCAGTCGGCGTTTGACCGCCTTTCTGAGTGGAAGCTGCGCTGGTTGCAAGCAGATGCTGGTATCGAAAAACATCGCTGTACGAACACGAAATAGTTCATAGCAAACCAAATTGATACTTTATATATTTTGAAAAGAAAGGTAAGAAACTAAGTACTAGGTACCTATGGTACCTTCAATATAATAGCATTATTTTATTATTTGATAGAATTTCGAAATTTCTTGTAAAGTTATATTCCCCGAATGTAGTACTGACCTGCATGTATACCTCGAAAACTTCTATTGGAACTCCTAGATCTTTAGAGTTAGTTGTATCGAGTTTGGGATCGTTTTGTAAGTTATGATGAGATCTTACCACTGGACTTGTTAGAGTGACCTGATGGTATACTTCGAAGACTACTACTGGATCTTCTAGACGGCTACAGCTAGTTATATCGAGTTTGGGCTCGTTTTGTAAGTAATGATGATATCTTACCACTGGACTTGTTGGAGTGACTTGGTGGTATACCTCGAAGACTTCTATTGGAACTCCTAGATCTTTAGAGTTAGTTATATCGAGTTTGGGCTCGTTTTGTAAGTTATGATGAGATCTTACCACTGAACTTGTTGGAGTGACCTGATGGTATACTTCGAAGACTACTACTGGATCTTCTAGACGGCTACAGCTAGTTATATCGAGTTTGGGCTCGTTTTGTAAGTAATGATGAGATCTTACCACTGGACTTGTTGGAGTGACTTGGTGGTATACCTCGAAGACTTCTATTGGAACTCCTAGATCTTTACAGCTAGTTATATCGAATTTGGGCTCGTTTTGTAAGTTATGATGAGATCTTACCACTGGACTTGTTGGAGTGACCTGATGGTATACTTCGAAGACTACTACTGGATCTTCTAGACGGCTACAGCTAGTTATATCGAGTTTGGGCTCGTTTTGTAAGTTATGATGAGATATTACCACTGGACTTGTTGGAGTGACCTGATGGTATACTTCGAAGACTACTACTGGATCTTCTAGACGGCTACAGCTAGTTATATCGAGTTTGGGCTCGTTTTGTAAGTAATGATGAGATCTTACAACTAGACTAGTTGGAGTGACCTGATGGTATACTTCGAAGACTACTACTGGATCTTCTAGACGGCTACAGCTAGTTATATCGAGTTTGGGCTCGTTTTGTAAGTTATGATGAGATCTTACCACTGGACTTGTTGGAGTGACCTGATGGTATACTTTGAAGACTACTACTGGATCTTCCAGACGGCTACAGCTAGTTATATCGAGTTTGGGCTCGTTTTGTAAGTAATGATGAGATCTTACCACTGGACTTGTTGGAGTGACTTGGTGGTATACTGCGAAGACTTCTATTGGAACTCCTAGATCTTTACAGCTAGTTATATCGAGTTTGGGCTCGTTTTGTAAGTTATGATGAGATCTTACCACTGGACTTGTTGGAGTGACCTGATGGTATACTTCGAAGACTACTACTGGATCTTCTAGACGGCTACAGCTAGTTATATCGAGTTTGGGCTCGTTTTGTAAGTAATGATGAGATCTTACCGCTGGACTTGTGGGAGTGACCTGATGGTATACTTCGAAGACTACTACTGGATCTTCTAGACGGCTACAGCTAGTTATATCGAGTTTGGGCTCGTTTTGTAAGTTATGATGAGATCTTACCACTGGACTTGTTGGAGTGACCTGATGGTATACTTTGAAGACTACTACTGGATCTTCCAGACGGCTACAGCTAGTTATATCGAGTTTGGGCTCGTTTTGTAAGTAATGATGAGATCTTACCACTGGACTTGTTGGAGTGACTTGGTGGTATACCTCGAAGACTTCTATTGGAACTCCTAGATCTTTACAGCTAGTTATATCGAGTTTGGGCTCGTTTTGTAAGTTATGATGAGATCTTACCACTGGACTTGTTGGAGTGACCTGATGGTATACTTCGAAGACTACTACTGGATCTTCTAGACGGCTACAGCTAGTTATATCGAGTTTGGGCTCGTTTTGTAAGTAATGATGAAATCTTACCACTAGACTTGTTGGAGTGACCTGATGGAATACTTCGAAGACTACTATTGGATCTTCTAGACGGCTACAGCTAGTTATATCGAGTTTGGGCTCGTTTTGTAAATAATGATGAGATCTTACCACTGGACTTGTTGGAGTGACCTGATGGTATACTTCGAAGACTACTACTGGATCTTCTAGACGGCTACAGCTAGTTATATCGAATTTGGGCTCGTTTTATAAGTAACGATGAGATCTTACCACTGGACTTGTTGGAGTGACTTGGTGGTATACCTCGAAGACTTCTATTGGAACTCCTAGATCTTTACAGCTAGTTATATCGAGTTTGGGCTCGTTTTGTAAGTTATGATGAGATCTTACCACTGGACTTGTTGGAGTGACCTGATGGTATACCGCGAAGAGTTCTATTGGAACTCCTAGATCTTTAGAGTTAGTTGTATTGAGTTTGGGCTCGTTTTGTAAGTTATGATGATTAGATCTAGGAGTTTCAATAGAAGTCTTCGAGGTATACCATCAGGCCACTCCAACAAGTCCAGTGGTAAGATCTCATCATTACTTACAAAACGAGCCCAAACTCGATATAACTAGCTGTAGCTGTCTAGAAGATCCAGTAGTAGTCTTTGAAGTATACCATCAGGTCACTCCAACAAGTCCAGTGGTAAGATCTCATCATAACTTACAAAACGAGCCCAAACTCGATATAACTAGCTGTAAAGATCTAGGAGTTCCAATAGAAGTCTTCGAGGTATACCACCAAGTCACTCCAACAAGTCCAGTGGTAAGATCTCATCATAACTTACAAAACGAGTCCAAACTCGATATAACTAGCTGTAGCTGTCTAGAAGATCCAGTAGTATAGTCTTCGAAGTATACCATCAGGTCACTCCAACAAGTCCAGTGGTAAGATCTCATCATTACTTACAAAACGAGCCCAAACTCGATATAACTAGCTGTAGCTGTCTAGAAGATCCAGTAGTAGTCTTCGAAGTATACCATCAGGTCACTCCAACAAGTCCAGTGGTAAGATCTCATCATTACTTACAAAACGAGCCCAAACTCGATATAACTAGCTGTAGCCGTCTAGAAGATCCAGTAGTAGTCTTCGAAGTATACCATCAGGTCACTCCAACAAGTCCAGTGGTAAGATCTCATCCTAACTTACAAAACGAGCCCAAACTCGATATAACTAGCTGTAAAGATCTAGGAGTTCCAATAGAAGTCTTCGAGGTATACCACCAAGTCACTCAACAAGTCCAGTGGTAAGATCTCATCATTACTTACAAAACGAGCCCAAACTCGATATAACTAGCTGTAGCTGTCTAGAAGATCCAGTAGTAGTCTTCGAAGTATACCATCAGGTCACTCCAATAAGGCCAGTGGTAAGATCTCATCATAACTTACAAAACGAGCCCAAACTCAATACAACTTACTCTAAAGATCTAGGAGTTCCAATAGAAGTTTTCGAGGTATACATGCAGGTCAGTACTACATTCGGGGAATGTAACTTTGCAAGAAATTTCGAAATTCTATCAAATAATAAAATAATGCTATTATATTGAAGGTACCATAGTTACCTAGTACTTAGTTTCTTCTTTTCAAAATATATTATCAATTTGGTTTGCTCAACTTAGACTTAGATTTAGAATTAAACTTAGACTTAGACTAAGTCTGAGTTCAAATCTAAGCCTAAGTCTAACACTAAGACTAAGTCTAAGTCTTAGTCTTAGTCTTAGTGTTAGACTTAGGCTTAGACTTAAAGAGACTTAGTCTAATGCATTTCCCAGTGGCTTAAAAAAGTCTAAATCGAAGTCTAAGACTAAGACTAAATCTAAGTCTAACTTAGTGTACAGCAAGTCCGGACGAAAATAAAAAATAAAAAAATAAAACATAAACAATTTATATCCAAGTATCAAAACAAGTTAATTCACTCATTTTTAACGCAGCTTGCCCGCGCCTGTGTGTGCGTGTGAACGGTGCATGTGTAGAAGTGCGTTTTTATACCTACTCTTTGCGAAATCCCGTCCTTAATCTGCTAATTTGTGATTTGCTTTGAAAATAAATAGAAATTATTATAAACTAGTTGATGCCCGCGGCTTCGCTCGCATGGATTTAATTTTTAAAAATTCCGCGGGAACTCTTTGATTTTCCGGGATAAATAGTAGCCTATGTCACTCTGCCGGTCCTCAATTGTACCGATGCAAAAAATTACGTCGATCTGTTGCTTGGTTGCGCCGTGATTGAAGGACAAACCAACAAACAAACGCACTTTCGCATTTATAAAACTAGTAAGAATTTTAAAATAATTCTCTGAGAATCGAATCCAAGACCTATTTTCAAAATAACGGCGCTTACCATTGTGTTATTGAGGTCCTTATAAACTAGTAAAACGTCCATGAAGCAAAACACTTTGTTGATCTACCCACTTGTAATTTTAGATTTTGGTTAAGTACCTACGTGCTTTACTTGTGGTTACGTCGTGTACACGCACATTGCTTAAGTGTGTGTGCCTGTCAGGAGCCTAGGTTGGAGCGGTCAGGTGCGAGCAAGCTCTCGCTCCCACTTGTATAGATACGACACACACACAACCATGAGTCGCGTACCGTCGTGAATTGCAAGAACTATACCTAGGTATTTATTTGATAGGTAGTACTGAAAAAAAAAAAAATTAGTAACTTTGTGGCCACATAAACATGTTTGGACAAATGAAGGTGTCCGCGTTATTACCGAAAAGCTTGAAAAGCTTTATATTAAGTGAGGTCAGATGTTATCGCACACGCTAATGGTAGCTTTGAGTAATAAAAATGGTACACACGTAAGCGTAATTCGGCTTGATGTATGGCCCACGCATGGGTCATATATAGGGTTGCCAGACGTCCCGTATTTCCCGGGACATCCCGTATTTTAGGCATAGTTTAAAATGTCCCGGCGGGACTGACTCTGTCCCGTATTTGAACCGTACGTCGTTTTTCATTATGAAATCGATCTACGTATTCACACACGCAACGTTCGTAAAACGTACGCGTCTCGCTACTAACTTGCACTCGCAGCCCGCATCGACCAATGACAGTGTTAGTGTCAGAATGACAATGTTAAAACTGACTCGATCCTCGGAAACATAAAAAATAATTTGTCAATTATAATAAACAATTTGTAATTTTTATTTGTCCCGGGTAAAAAACTGAAATCCCGTATTTTTTTGCCCATTTAACCATTTGTCCCTTATAGGCTGAAAAAAAATCTGGCAACCCTAGTCATATAGTTCTTTCATTTCACGACGGCACGTGGCTCATGATTGTGTGTGTGTCGTCGCTATATAAGTGGGAGCGAGAGCTTGCTCCCGTCTGACCGCTCCCACCTAAAGGCTCCTGACAGGCACGCACACTTACGCAATGTGCGTGTACACTACGCAACCACAAGTAAAGCGCCCGTATCTTCGTACGTAGCCTAATTCGATAGAAGAAAGTTTAACACTAAAAACCACTTTCAAACCCTATTATTTTCCTAAATTAAATTAACATTAATAATAAAAACTTACATGAGCGAAGCCGCGGGCAAAGCTAGTAGAATAAAAAAACTCAGCCTCCACTAAGCAAGTAGGTACTCGCACGTAGGTATCTAGGATACCTAAGATACGTTCCTGCAGCTGAGGCGTTCGGCCGGAAGAAATGAATGTTTTGGCTTCACAAGTTCACAGTCCCGCGCGCGCCTGCCTTGAGGAAAATGCACAGAGTAGCTTTGTTTACAGAGGATTACTACTCTATAATATTTCACCTTACTCACTTTCAAGGGAAGCTGGAATAAACTTTCTTAGAGATAAGCTTGACCTGTGTCCACTTCTTCTAATAATATTTTCTTGTAACTGTTCATATATCTTCTACCATTTAGCCGGGACGAGCCTTTACGCAGATTTAGTACTGAAAATATTCTGCCACATTCTGCGGGAGGTGAGGTAATCACGTACAGCCTACGTACCTACAGCACACATTTACTCACTTCCGCACACTCTTGTAAAAAACTCAATGTCTCTATGAACGCACACTAGCTCAGAAGCTGTCACACTTACAAGCTGACACGTACGTTTGTACATGTACTTCGGCAGAGGGGAATGCGTGCGCTTGCCAAGTCCTGGCTAAATGGTCGAATGCATAAATAATAAAATAAATAAATATATTGCTTTTTATACGACAGCCTGAAAAAAGGAGTATATTGTGTCCAGGGTTTTTCTTTCTTTTAATTCTCTTTAGATTTATATACAAATAAAATCTGTGTCTAAAATGACATACGGTAGAGTGGTAATGTCTATGGAAAGCTACTCTGTCGGGGCTTCCATGCATGTTACGTTCATATCACTGGTTGGATGCTCACTGAAGGTAGAAAATAAAAAAAGCGCACGTCGGCACTTGTCTGCCAACTTGTACGAGCTTGGCACTTAGATTAGTTTCCAACTTGTTCCCAACTTTCGTGTAGGATGAATGTGGAAAAGTCTTTGCCTTGCCATGTTTTGTCATAAGAAGTTTTTGAGTTAGTCTATGTATGTTCCTTCTTTAAATATTTGGTTTGTATTGCGTTTGAAAAGAATTTATTTTTGGTGTAATGTGTGTTTGCGAAAAATGCATTTAAGAGAAAATCCTTCTCATACATTTACTTCATACTCACCTATTTTTTTTTCTAATATTATTATTTTTGTGCAGTGGACAGTCATTGAGATGGTGATTTTTAATTTTTTATTGAAGTGTTAACCTACACTTAAAGGAAATAACCTTAGAGATTTATAAATACATATCAAAAATTCCGAGGCCGGCGGGATTTGAACCCACATCTCTCTGGGAATCGCGCCCGAGTGTGTTATCCGTTACGTTGAGATGGTGATGATCACAGGTGATGATGATGATAATGATTTTGTCATAACACATATTTGTGATGGTTTGACGAAGAATTGTCATAAATCGAATTATCATGTTGTGTCTTAGGCACGTGTTAGAATTTTTTATCAATTTGCTGGAAGAAATTCTATCAATTAATTTTTTATAATAAGAAATGCTTACAAAAAATTTAATAAGCTCTTACCTTTGGCAAAATTAATGAAATCTATATTTCATTTTAACTGAACTCAAGTTGGACATAATCTTTAACAGGATTAAAAGCTATTAAAAGTGATTAAGCGAGCAAGGAGTCCGTATATCATGATTCCACCTCCGGCCTGACGCGAGGCTTGTCTATGCCGTGCTCGTGTCTATGTGGGTATAGACAATATAGATCGCGGCGCGCGGTAATGAATCAGATGTGTATCGGCGACGTGTGAGAACACACGGCCAAAATACAGGCCGTTAATATTGGCTCGCGTGCAATGTTATTTGAATTTGGAACGTGGAGAAATAGACTCTTCGAAATTAAAAAAAAAAAGAATGTACCTATAGCTCATGTCAATTCTTAAAATGGACCTCAATGATGAATAAAAATTCTTTTCAAAAAACCGACTTCAAACGTCACTACAAAGTATAAAAATAATTTGATTTTGTACACGTTTGTTGAAGTCGGGCGGCTTAAATAGAAACGATGAAACCGATACGCGATGCTCGCCCGATTTCAATAAGCGTGTCTCTTATATGTCACCATAAGATAAGCGTCGCGCATCGATTTCATCGTTTCTAGTTAAGCCCGCCCGACTTCAACAAACGTGTACAAAATAAAATTATTTTTATACTTTGTAGTGACGTTTGAAGTCGGTTTTTTTGAAAAGAATTTTTATTTTAAGCTTTTTAGTGGAGCTTGTTCCTGCTCTCTTTCTCCCCTCCCTCCAACGCTACGGTACTAATGTAGTTCTACACTTGGTACCTACAGTATTTATTAACAATACACAAGAGCTAGGACTAGGAGCTCCATGATGTAGTCCATGGTTGGTACCAACAATATCAGTTCGAAAGCGTCAGTTCGTAATTCCTCCAACTCTGCAGCATCAGGATTGAGGAGCTAGAACCTTGAGCATTATGATGTAGTATATGCTTGGTACCAACAATATCAATTCGTAAACGACAGTTCCTAAATCCTCACAGTTTAGGTAGGCAGTACCCCTGCAGCATCAGTATTGAAGAGCGAGGACCTTGAATTCTACGATGTAGAATATGCTTGATACTAACAATATCAATTCGCAAGCGAAAGTTCCTAAATCCTCACAGTTAAAGTGGGCAGTATCCTGCAGCATCAGGATTGAGGAGCTAGAACCTAGACCTCGATGGAGTAGTATATGCTTATTAGATACAATAACAATTCATGATTAGCAGTTCCTAAATCTCTACAATTTAGGTGGGCAGTACCCTGCAGCATCAGGATTGAGGAGCTAGAACCTATACCTCGATGGTGTAGTATATGCTTATTACATACAATAACAATTCAAGATTAGCAGTTCCTATATCCCTATAATTTAGGTGGGCAGTACCCTGCAGCATCAGGATTGAAGAGTAGGACCTGGAGCTCTATACTCTAGTATATGCTTAGGCCAAGCATACTAATTCGTAAACGACGGTTCCTAAAGTCCCATAATTTAGGGGGGAAATACCCCTGCAGCATCAAGCTTGAGGAGTTGAAGGTAAAAAATTTTATGGGACCATTTCGCGAGCTTCTTCTGTCGATTAAAAAAAAAATCTCGTGAATCGGTCCAGAAACCTCGGAGTAATCGGCGGGCATACATAGAAAAAAAAAAAAAAAAAAAAAGATACCGGCCGAATTGATAACCTCCTCCTTTTTGGAAGTCGGTTAAAAATGAACTTATGACATGGACCTAGACTGAAGCCATTTTGAATTATCTAATTGTTCTAGACTGAAAAAGTCTTTATTTTTTGGAGTGGTGTAAAATATAAATAATTTCTTATTCAAACGTTTTCTATGAAATTAGACTAATAGATGACAATATCTATTATTCTAATTTCAGAGCCTACTAACTACTTAATGTGAGTACCTATGTCAAATGTGGCGCATCAAATTGATCCATAATTAAACTGTTATTTGTATAGTGACAGCAAGTTCAGTGTTAATCATAGATTAACTATAGAGGTCAGTGTAGCTAAAAGACCAACGACCAGTGATAGATAAGAATAAGTAACAATATCTGTCTATAAGTTTTTAACTCTACAGTTAATTCGTGCACGGTTCGCCCGGAGCACAAAATAAAAGTTAAATTCATGCTGATAAGCGCCCAAATTTTCAATGGTTTCCCTGCATTGCGAGCTTATACGAGTACTTACCTGTGATTAATATGCTCTTATTGTACCCCATGTTCCTAACATGAACTCCATACAAATAAATAAACATGAAGTAATTTTCAAAGCCTCAATAGCCCAACGGTTAGAGGTGCAGACCGAAAATTGAAAAGTCGCAGGTTCGATCCCCACACGTTTATTGTCGTATTGGTGGGAAGAGGATCAGTCAAGTCATTTAAAAAAAAAGTGGAATAACTGCAGCTTGTTATTGCGTGTGCTCATAATTATGATTATTTGAATAGCAAAATTCGTATTACACACAACGCGGTTGTTTTTAACCAACTTCCAAAAAAGGAGGAGGTTTCAATTCGTTGGAATCTTTTTTTTTTTTAATTTTTTATGTATGTTCCCCCTATTACTCGAAAACATCTGGACCGATATGGAAAATTCTTTTTTTGTTTGAAAGAGTAAACTTCCCACGTGGTCCCATTGTCATCAAGTCAGGATCTGATAATGGGATCTTGGAGAAATCGAGGGAACTCTTCCAATATAGGCACAACTGATATACTTTGTAGTGGCGTTTGAAGTCAGTTTTGTACAAAGAATTTTTATATTTAAATTATAAAAAGTTAAAACTCGTTCACACGCTGCCCTCGCTAAACTCGCACGTGGTTATTTGTGCGCCTCGAGCGGATTTTTCCGTTTACTTTTTTTCGTATTATCATTTTAAGCGGGGCGTACGTCGGATAATTAGGTGTACATGTGCTGTTTCTGCCTTCTTGTTGAAGTAAAAAGAGTACGGAGAACGTGAATGGTGTGTAAAGTTGCGTTGAATAATAAAATTCTTGTATTAGATTTTTGGAGCAACTCTTTTGTAAGAAATGAGAATTTAAAGCTTGTTTCACTGTAGTGCTTGGGTATTTTATTTTTCAAACAAAGTTAAGTTGAACTTGACTTACGAGTATGTCCTCCCCTCCAAATAAGCGTTAAGGTGGGTACGATAATAGTGCCGTTCCGATGCCGGGAAGGTGGGGATTTTCGAACCTTTTACTTTTAAGTCCGCATCTTTAACCATTGGGCTATTGAGCCTTTTTTATTTTTATTCTTCAGTTTTTAAACTTTTTCATTTATTAGACCTATCAGTTAATAATTTGTGTACAAATCTTAGAATTTATGATTAGGTACATGATAAAAAATCTAGGCTATAATTTGCACAAAAAAATTTTTTTTTTCAATTTTATTAGCTATCTATCAAAAGTAAGTGCATACCTACTTTAAATTATTTTAATAAGTACCTACATAAAGATTCAAATGTTAATTTTAGCAAACCATACATAAAAGCAAACCAATAGGTACAACTAATAAGAGCCCAAAATAATAAGAGACGTAGTGCAAAAAAAATTTTTTTTGTTACACATTAACGATTACGTAGAATTGTTAAGTCCCCAATAGGTACGTGTGTGACTAGGGATAAAATAGAAAGTAACAATATACAGTAACGGCGATAAAGTAATAAACATGTTACCCGTCGCATTGTCGTGTGGAGTGGTGTAAAGACAAAGCGGTTTTACCTGGCAGCGGACTTGCCCATACACACACATTTTTTCTCAGAAAAGATAAAGGCAAAAACAATACAGGATGTGGGGACTGTGTGAGATAATAATAAAATGTTCCTAGGCGTTATAGCTGTGAACGAAACAGGTTCATTCTAGTATCATTATAAACCAGTTGATGCCCGCAGCTTCGCTCGCGTGGTTTTAGTTCTTAAAAATCCCGCGGGAGCTCTTTGATTTTCCGGGATAAAAAGTAGCCTATGTGACTTTCCCGGTCCTCAACTTTTTTGTACATAGGTATACCTATGTACAAAAAAGAGCAAAGTTTTCAATTGAACTCTTATAATATGAGGCACTTTACTGAGTGACAAAGAAGAAATAACCAATGCCATTCTTGCAAATATTAAGTAGGTAGATACTGTGGCAGTCAAGGAGTTTGTAAAGGTGGCAGTTCTCTTAGAATAATTATTTTGAACTCTACATTATGCGCAGAACATGCTATTCGAATATGGAATAGCTGATTTTAATTCAGCATAGAAGACAGGAAAAAGGATGTTTTTTTTTCTAATTACGTCGTACGGTATTGCCAACACAACACAAAGACAAAGTATTTATTTGTTCTAAATTCAAAAACTCGCCATGTCATGCTTCCAAACTATAAAGCTCTACACACACTTTACGAAAACACGATTTCGGAAGTTGAGATAAGGGCATTAATGGATTGACTGACATAAATGTGACGTCACTCCACATATTTCAGGCGATCGCATGTACGTACGTCCAATTTAACCTGATCTCTAGGTTGGTGAGTTTTCTTAGCAAAGTTAAGGGCGCAATAAAGTGGTTGTGTTTAGGTTATCTGATAGTTTTGGGGTTACATTTTCGTATGCGTGGTCCGGCTCACGCGTTAAGGGTTAGATAAGGATCGTGCATTAGCATTTTCGGCAGTACGTGGTTATGTTTTGGCTGTCTTGAGGTCATGTGTTGGTTTCTTGCACGCAACGCTTCCAGCGTTTAATGGTGACCTTAATCGTCTATTACCTACGCATGTGGCAAATTGGGGAAATTAAATTTATTGTGCGTTTTCGTTACTTACTTTATTATGGAAATTATAATTATAGGTAAGTAAGTACTTACTGAAGTAAGTTTACACGAAATAAGTTTCGTGTTAGTTTTTTAAATAGGATTTTTCGGAGCTTTTGTAGGGGTGTTGCCTATTACCTACCTTCTAATCAAATTAGCAAAGTCTCTTTATGAAACGTCAAGATGCACGATATGGGAGCTTACTGTGGGAGCTTATACGAAATAGTGCACTGTGACGTCATAAACATTCGATGCACTTTTTATAGTTTAATCGATAATTTAAAATGGTTATTCGCTACACTTAAAACCAGTTTTACTTATTTTGGAGGTAAAAAAAGACTGCGTAATAAATATGGATTAGACAATAGATATTCCTAGTAACTCTATGTAGTAGGTAATCCTTAATCTATGGATTAGATCGGTGTAGAAACCGATTAGGGGTATGGGTTGAATTTACACTGCTATACCCCTTCCAAGTTAGTCCACTACCATCTTAGACTGCATCGTCACTTACCATCAGGTGAGATCGCAGTCAAGGGCTATCTTGTCATCGAATAAAAAAAAAAGGATTAGACGTTGATAGATTTGTGTTTAGTTTTTACTTTTACCGTTAAGGTAATAAAAAATATAGAATAATAAATTCTCTACTCATCTCCATCTAACACATACACAGGTAGACACTGCAGGTCATTATTGTACTAGTGAAATAATAAACGCCTTCTATAAAGATAAATAGCAATAAACATTGCACGTACCACCCATTGTTTGTCTGTCGGTGCGTTTGGAAGGTAAAGAAAGGAGGCAAAAGGTTCAAAAGGAACCAGATTTGTTGGCTCTGTCGGCGACAAGGTTGTTAGTCATCGACTAAATACAAAAAATGACAAAATGCTTGTTAATACTTACTTAACTTTTTCTCGAAAAAAGAGGAAGTTGGCCATTTGATTAGGTAATAGGTATGTAGTACCTACCAACGAAATAAGATTTATTATTATAATTTTGCTGCCCCTACCGACTACTACAAATTTTTGTTTTGTTCCTAGTTCAATTTTTACAACACAACTATTTAGTTCGTTGCATCAGAAATAGTTTTTGGGGTATCTACCTACATTCGGTAATTAAATAAATTTTATAAAAAAAAATTAAAATATGTATTTCATGGACCTAACGATATTAGATAGTAATGTGAGAGGCACATGAAGAAGAAAAATTCGTCGATCAGCCAAAGCTACCACACCAACATCGATCTCCATCGATCAATGGCATTGATCGACAACAAACCCATTTGTGTGGTAATACCCTAAAGCACGATGGCAACAGCACATTTGATTTCAGGCCTTTACTTAATGAAAACTCTTTGAAAGACATCATTCGCCAAGGAAAGGCGGAACGCGTAATCGGCACGCGTTTCCAGAGACCGTACGGTAACTTTTTAAGTTCGAAAACGTGAGAAGGGTTACGTAAATCTGATTTGCGACGTCAGAGGCCATACTGTAACTTTTCAGATTATTGTGATATGAGCGTAAGGAACTTGCTTTCCGAAAAAATGTACTAAACTAGCCACAAGAACGATATAAGTTTAAACAATGTAGTAACCCAAGTAGTTACGGAAAATTAGATGGAACATCCATCATTTTGATTTTGTTCGTATAAAATGTAGCCCGTACCTACTACATACATGACATAATCTATATTATATATAAAATTCAAAGTCCTGACTGACTGACTGACTGACTGAGATATCAACGCACTGCCTAAACTACTGAAGTTAGAAACTTGAAATTTTTACAGTTGGTTCCTTTTATGACGTAGGCGCACATTAAGAAAGGATTATTTGAAATTCCACCCCTAAGGGGTTTAAATAGGGGATGGAAGTTTATATGAAACTCCGTCATCTTTCAAGCTGTTTCCATCAAAGTTGGTATTTGAGCTTTCAGTTAAAAATAAAGAAGTACGTGTGTCACAGTTTTTGAAAATTCCACCCCAAAACCTAATTCCACGCGGACGAAGTCGCGGGGGCAAAAGCTAGTATTATATATACATCAACAAGAACATCGATGCCGTAGTATGATAATGAATCGATTGACACCTCATTCATATAAATCGGCTCAGTATAGACGATATACGCTATGATGGTAGGTACATACGTAAATACATACATACAAACATACATAGACTGCTTAAGTCATAAGCAAAATCCTTTCTTTTTATTCTGGCGTAGGTAGGTAAAAATACTTTCGTAGGGTAGACTGGGTACGGTTGTAACGGGGTACGGTTGAAACAACTCAAATATTTCCGAAACTATAAACAACACAGGAAGGGGTACAAGGAGAGAAACATGCGGATTTCAAGTGCCGACATGATTCAAAGTGTTGCGTCGCACTCTGCGCACTTATAACGTTTAAACGAAGGCCTATTGTGTTTTGGCAACCAAAAGTAAGTATTTTTGATGAATTTCTTCACGATATAGCGTGACTACTAATATAATTTTCATATTTGAGTATTAATATATGCAATTGTTGTATTTTAGAGATTATAATGAGCTGGTTCGTTTTTATATACGTTATTAGGCCTCATGCCTGTGTCCGTTTTATTGCCAAAATAGGTGGTGGGTACGGTTGTAACGATTTTCATGGGTACGGTTGTAACATTAGTTATACTATATTTTTGCAATGCAGATGCCTAGGAAACGCGTAAGAAAGACTTCGAGAGGTGAAAACGATGTTGTACAAGAACACCTATGATGAAATAAAACTTGGGGGCGTCTTTGAGGCAAGCTGTAAAAAATAAAGTTCTACGAAAAATAATTTTAATTGTTGATTTCATTTTAAACTTAGATTTTATTGATTATTTAGTTTTGTTTTATATAATAATTAGAGATTATGTCCGTTTGGTTGAGTACCGAAGTAGTTGTAGCGGAAATATTGTCTATTTTTGTTAATTTATTTTTACTCTAAAAAATTACCTAAATAACTGTTAAAAATGCGCTTAAGATATTGTGATACTAGTTAAAGTACATTTAAGCGTTTTTAAATAATAAAGCCGGTGTAAATACTTCAGCTCTGAATTATTTTTGCTTGTTACAACTGTCCCCCATCACTGTTACAACCGCCCCTGGTATGGGGTCGATTGTAACAATCGCATGCACTCAATAAAATTATTCATATCTGCTAAATTATTTCACCTGTTCATATGTTTTTGATATTAATTTAAAGAAAAATAACCAATCTTTCATATCAAGTGCTATAACAGTTGTTTACATCAATATTGGCAATGCTGTGGGTGTTCAAAGGGAAATTGTTACAACCGTACCCAGTCTACCCTACCTATCTAATCTGGAGCGTTCGGGAGACCCTAGATTTCATTTCTTAAAGTAAAAAGCTCGTTCAACCGTATGTTGATTGCATAAAATTTTAAAACGGAATCGTTTCTACCCGGCCCGCCGTACGATATTGATCACACAAGTATTAATGAGGGTTACGAAACAGTTCGGGGTTGTGATTCATTAGGCGATACATCGCCGCACACTGCGACTGCCGGCTCAGATTATACATTATACAACAGACGCATCACGTCTTGCTGTCATCGTCAATGTCTAAAGGAATAGAGGTCCACGGCTGGGCAACCAACTGCGGATTCAGATTATACAGTAAACAACAGACACATCACTTCTTTGTACTCGTTAATGTCTAAAGGAATAGAGTTCCATGGCTGGGCAACCGACTGCGGGCTCATATTATACAGTAAACATCAGACGCATCACGTCTTGCTGTTATCGTCATTGTCTAAAGGAACAGAGGTCCACGGCTGGGCAACCGACTGCGAGCTCATATTATACAGTAAACAACAGACGCATTGTCTTGCTGTCATCGTCAATGTCTAAGGGGCTTCATAGTCCATACACGGTCAAACATGTTTGTCAAACAAACGGAAACGGAGGTGTTTGATTGGGTGCGCTGTTTGATCAAGGTCATCAAACACCAGCGCACCCAATCAAACACCTTCGTTTCCGTTTGTTTGACAAACATGTTTGACCGTGTACGGGCCCTCTAAAGGAATAGGTAGAGTTTACTGCTTGACAACGGACGGGGGGCTTAAATTAAGTATACAGTAAACAACAGACGCATCTCGTCTTGCTGTCATCGTCAATGTCATAAGGAATAGAGTTCCAAGGCTGAGCAACTGACTGCGGGCTCACATTATTAAAAAGATGTATGGCACTCGGGGACTGCCGCGGTAAAGCTATTGCATAGCATTTTTTATCAACGCCATCTAGCGGCTCACCGTAGAGGAGTCCCGTGTCAGGTTATTTTCGTTACGGAATTTCTGGATTCGGTCTCCACGCTGGCCCGCGATAGAAGTTATGCAATAGCTTAAAAGCTAAAACCACTTAACGGAAAAGTAAAGATGATAATAATATCATTTATTTACCAGAATGTTTGTACAGTACGATGGTAGCTAAAAATACGGAGTCCACAACATTCAACTAAACTTAATAGTGTGCAAAGTGTACATGCGAGAAGTCATAAGAATTGCTTAATGCGTGTGATGCGGGAATCGAACCACGGACTTCCAAAAAGCGGTCATAGCCTAGTGGTTAAGAGTAAGACTGATCGATATTATTCGGGTGGAATTAAACCCATCAATGTAGATATACAGTTCCTACCTAACGCCGGCTCTGCGCTTGCATGCTCGCAGCCCGAATGTATTTGGTAATACATCGCTTGCACGCGAGCTGGCATACGTGCCTTCCGCGACAAATGAAAATGAATAAGCGCACATATTAACTACGTATAGGATGATTTCTTTCATATATTATATTTTTTAATTTAATTCATTTTTTTATTTTTTTTAATATATATATTAGCGCTCGACTGCGATCTCATCTAATCTTCATTTTTTGCGTTCTGAAAAAAGAAACGGAACGGAGATCACTATTCACTTCGTTGTCCGACTGTCTGTCCCTGTATCGAATATGTGGAAATGTGTCCGTGTGTCGAATGTGTGGAATCCTCAGTGTGCGAGTATGACTCGCACTTGGCCGGTTTTTTTGCGTGTCATAGAACAATGTGTCAATCAATCAATGGTTCCTTATAGCTGTATTGTACCTATCAGTGTCATCAGAAGTTTAAAAAAATTTTAAAAATCTATGTCACAGTATACCTAGTTGATGACTTCATCAACTATAGGTACTTACTCCTGCAAAAAATCACGTCGACCGATCACCACGATCTGAAGAATTAAACAACAAACACACAAGCTTTCACAATTTGTAATAGGTAGGTAGTAGTAAAATTAAATACACACATATTATTATCATAAAAGAAGTGGTAAAATTCTGTCACTAGGTAAGAATAACCTTAATTATCTTGTTTTCTGTAGTAACTACTAGAAGTTTTACAAAAATTTCGTCGTCAATAAATTGTCATTACCGAACAAACTACACCCATTATACTAAAAGCATTAATAAAAAAAAAGTAAAATTACATCGCGTAGCCCGTCTTTAGCTGTTAACCGGTCTACAATCTAGATAGTCTAACAGCGCCCGAACTTTTTATAATGACTGCCAAAAAAAACACAGCCTGTATGAGAACGGCGCAAATTCGGGCATAGCCCGTGCCAGGCCGCGCCGGCACACCCTGTATAATTGCCCGTCTATCTTTCATGTGTGTATGATTACTAATCTATCCTTGCTAACTTTGGTGCCTCGTTTACATGGAGAGAGTTCTGTTCTCTCTGAACAATGATTCTGAAAATCTGAGTCATTTTGTTTTTCATTATTTTTTTATATTTCTGTTTTATTTATTTATTTAATACACCAATGTCGCTACATATAATGTACATTATAAATTGTATATAGCGGCATTGATTATAAGAATTATTATTTACTAGCTGATACCCGCGACTTCGTTCGCGTGGAATTATTTTTCAAAATCCCGCGGGAACTATAATTTTTTTTTTGGGATAAAAAGTAGCTTATGTTTTAATCCAAGGTATAACCTGTCTCCATTTTAAATTTCAGCTAAATCGGTCCAGTATTTTTTGCGTGAAAGAGTAACAAACATACACACACACACACACACACACACACACACACACACACACACACACACACACACACACACACATACACACACACACACACACATACAAACTTTCGCCTTTATAATATTATTTAAATTTAAAGTAGGATTAATATATTTCTGTCGAGTCCTATAAAAGTTATCAATTAGAGGCATATGATCATTGGTATGAGTAGGTACCTACTAGATACTTAGCGTATTTAAAATTACTACATATCTAGCTCAATAATTTGGTTAAATTTTAATCTAAATCCATACTGATATTATAAAATGGCTCTATCTGTCCGTCTATTTTTACGCTGCGCTGCATTGGTCCTAGCTTTGGTACATAATACTTTTTAGTACCGTAAACATCGTCACGGGCATCAGCTAACGGGCATTATTCATTGAAACTAAGAAGTAGATACTTAGTCCATTAACCTTTATTTATTCTAATTGGAAATAATTTATTCAATTGTTTGTCCTATTGGGTATTTTCGGTATGATAGTTGGAATAATCTTCGATCATAGAAAAATTCTTAATTAATCAAAAGTAATCTTTAAATTCATCTAAGCTGCCTTGTTTTAAGGTTTGTAGTTTGTTCATCTCGCACTTCTATGTAATCAAAACAAACCGACAAACAAAAAACTGGTAGTACCTACCATAAATATACCATGACGTAATAGGTACTACGTTTATGGGAATTATTGACCGCTTTGGGTCGTAAGTATAGTTTTAGTTGTCGTTATTTATATAATACAATGTATTACTAAGTTCATACATATTATCATGTACTGTATTATACTAGGGTTAGTATAAGTTTTTACAATATGAAATGAAGATCCAACTAGCTACTAGCGCAACTTCGCGCTGCACGGTGGGTGAGAAACTATCTACATGTAAATAAACCTTAAGCGTTTCACAAGTAAACATTTGTGTAGTGAAACTTTGCTTTTTGTGCTCTTTTTATTGACTTCGTTCAAACATTATTCACGAACTCTACGTACCGTCTCCATAAACGCTTTCTTGGCGTGACAATCTGGGTATATTAATAGCTACATCTCGATCCCACGCGCGCCCACTTGTGGGCCTTGGTGTCTTCTCGAATTAGAGAAGGATTTAGGTTTTTCGAAAATCGGCTAAAACTAAAGTTTCTACGGTCGGTCTCTTATTTTTTTTTGTTTTTATTCGTTATTTATTTTACCTCATGGTTTTTTTTATTCGTTGACTGCGACCTCACCTGATGGTAAGTGAAGATGCAGTCTAAGTAAGGAGCGCGCTAACTTGGAACGAGTGTGGCAGTGTAGATTCAACCCATACCCCCTAATCGGTTTCTACACGCCATCGCATCTTGTCGGAACTAAATCGTTTGGCGGCACGTCGCTAAAGCCTCCCAGACCCAGACCAGACCAGACCAGAGATACTTTAAAAATTATAAATTGCCAAATTTCCCCCGCCGGGAATCGAACCCGAGACCTCCCAGTTGTGTAGACCACAGCGCTTACCACTGCGCCAGAGAGACTGTGGCATCTCAAGCAAGCAAGCAAGTTTGTAGATCCATAGACAGCTATGTTCAGTTCTGGACATCTATTCAATGAGACGATAACGACGCTACTTTGAAACTTATTATTCACAGACAAAGTCAAAGTAAAGCAGTTATAGTTTTTAATAACGCAAAAAGAATTACCGGTTACAGTTAATCGCAGATTAGCGGCAATGATCTGGTCTAGATTTTGAAATAGCCTCCAGTTTTTTTTGTTAAGGATTAAGATTAGAAGTCGACAAGGCGTGACATACGCTGACCATTATCTTTCGATTAGTCGTATTCTATAATCGCACAGCCTCGGTTTTAAACACTGATACAGCGACAAAATATTTCAGAGTATTTGTCACTACAGGGCCTATTTCACTATCGCCGACTAAACTTTGATCGAAGAATAAAGACGTTTTGATAGTTTTTGTTTATTGCCCATCGGTCAGAAGGTACTTTTTTCGTTGGGAAATTGGCCTTCATATTTCTAAGGTTTTTAAGTACATGGTACTTGCATGGGTACTAAAACGGTGCTTCCCTAATCTTATATGCTTATTACCCATCAATATAGTAGTCCTTATTAAAAGTAAGGAATGTTATCCTTGTGTTTTATCCATCTTTTTGTGAAGTCAGTTGGTATGTTTGTATTTCACCTATAGGCCAAAAAAAAAGTCGGTTTTTGTTGTTGTTAGGGATTTTTTTATAAACATATTAAGAATTAAGATCTGGAAAATTGCACTTAAGTTTGCCTTACAATTTGTCAATCATTAATTTGCAGAATATTTTTAATCAATGGTGTGTTAAATAATAATGATGTAACGATGAACGTTATGTGAAATTCAACGACGAGAACAGCGTTGAAAATAACACGGCTGATTAGGCATTCGGAAAATGGTCAATAAACTCATGTTCTGCAATGCGATGGCCGCGAAGTTTTCGGGCAAAACACAGAGAAACTGTACGTTCTTTCGAAAACCATTTAACGCTCGATTGGTTTGCCAAATCGTTAACTTGGTGTTGTCACACGTACCACGAATACCTACTAAGTTAGGAGCTGAACAAACATGAAATAAGAACTGGGATTAGCAAACAATACTTACAAAGTTACAATCCTTACTAATTTTATAAAATGCGAAAGTGTGTTTGTTTCCAGATTTGATGATTTGTCCTTTAATCACGCCGCAATAGAGCTACGGATCGACGTGTTTTTTTGCATGGGTGTAGTTGAGGACATGAGGACTTGGCGGTGATGAAGACCTGCACAGTGACGTAGGCTACTTTTGTTTCGGAAAATCTAAGAGTTCCCATGGGATTTTTAAAAGCAAATCCACGCGGACGAAGTCGCAGGCATCAGCTATTCTTTATTTTTAACTCTCTGCCTATTACGGATCATGAGATACAGCCCGCTGACAGACAGACGGCCGGATGAATGGACGGACAGTGGAGGTTTAGTAATAGGGTCCCGTTGGTTACTGTTCGGGTGCGAAATCCTAAAAAAGAAGGTTCATTACTATTATAGTTTACACTTGGTAATATAATCCTTGGATTCGATATCTTTCAACACCGTGGGACAGCCAGACCTAAACAGAGCGAGTATCGACACTGCGACCAATCGATTAGGCGGAATCGATTTTTCAATATAACGGTGCCTAAGCTATTTACATCTAGATTCTTGCGTGGCAATTTGTGAGCGTGATCTATGAAATTTTCTTTTGCGGGTTAGGGTTCGTTTACATGGATGAAAATTTTCACGAATGCAGGTAGGTAACAACTATCCCAACTAGCAGAGTAACCCTATAAAGAATATAAGTCTTTCAGACTACAAAAGTCTATCAATACTGATAAAGCTCCTTTAAAGACATTATATTACCCTCTTTTACTTATAATAGCATTTCACAAGCACAAGTAGATTATAAGATCGTTATAGAAATAAATGCCCCTGTAACTATGCCCAAATCCACCTGTATGCTACAAGTATTTTTTAAGTTTAAAAAAAGAACTCTTGAATATCGTTTTCAATCATGATTTTGCTAGTTGGGATAGTATAAGCAGGCAGGGCAAAATTTTACTATAATATTTAATTTAATAATAATATGGAGGATTAGCACACCTCTTGCATACGAGTATAAAGTTTGAACTTTGATTCTTATGATAATATCAATTAGTCACACTGAATGAAAAAATATATGCAGTTTAAAATTACTCATGCAGGTTATAAGCTCAAAAAGTTTGTCGAACTGAAATCATAAAAACCTTTCATTGATTTTCATGGTTAGTATTAAGTACTTATTTAAATAAGGATCTCGTTTGTATGGAGTGTTGTGCACTATCCAAAGTTATGAACAGATAAAACTTTACTTGATTTTCTTTCACACAACGAAACTTTTTAGTAACGTATTGATCGATGTAAACCCACCTTTAAATGTTTGCTCATCGAAGCATCAATTGTCATTTCATAAGGCACGCCGACGACACAACATGGCCTAACGACCGTTCTATCTTGGCCCATGTCCAGCGGTTAATCCGGAACTCATCTGGGGCTTTTGCATCGAGCGCGGGGGGCGAGGGGGGTCATGGCTATTTGGCGAGGTGACACATTGTCAACGGCTGCACGATTTCGCTGACCGTCGAGACGTGACGAGTTACGCGTGGTCGCCGTTTTTATTTCTGCCAATGACGGGTGTTGAGGCGTGGTGACTGCAGATTCACCGATCCACCGAACAGCTCTAACACCATCGCCATAAAGGTCAAATTCCCTTGTACTTTTTCTATTATTAGTTGATTGCAACTGAAGAGTGGGAGTGATATGGTTTTTTTGTCATCACGGTGTATAGTCATACGCCCATTTGAAATCGTTAACTCGAGAAATCGATGTTGCGTCCGCGCTACTATTTCTAAATTGATTGTTGTTTTCGATTTTCGAAAATTGATTGTTATTTCGCCATTCGGATGAACTCATGTAGATTTTGAAATGATTTTACACTGATTGCTTATTAAAAAAATATATGGATTCATATTTTTTAAAATACTGTGGTAGACTAGGTCACGGCGAAGGCACATAACAAAAAAATACCACAGAATACAAAATCAAATACCTACTTTAAAACTTATTTTGACACATTCCCTGGTCCTTGGCGCAATGATACGCATAGTAAAAGGTGTCGAGTTCGATTCCCGGCGGGGGCAAATTGGTATTTTTGTATTTTAAATAGATCCAATAGTTAAGTAATTTTTTTATCTCTGGTCTGATCTGGTAGGAGGCTTTGACCGTGGATTGTTTTTGTTTGAATTTAATTGGAATTTTAACCAACTTAACTTAAAGATTGTTGGCTGTAATAATTAATTAGGTAATATTCGTGTTTGTTTTGTTGGATTTGCGTAAACAAACATGTATATGATTTTTAATTGCGTGGAATTCTGACGTATCTTAATGTTACCAGAGATTTAAAAAATCCCACAAAAAGGATATCAAATTTAAACTTAGAAAAATAAATATCAATTGGCGCACATAGATATTTATGACAAATGCCTGATAGATAGTTTGGGGTAAAATCGAATTACAGGTGGTAATAGGGTAAGGATGCCGAATATGAGATGGTTGCCAAATATGAGATAGTTAGGTTTTGGCGAAACTAATCGCCGCAGCTATTTGGCGATACTGTCACCAGAAGCCGCGTGGCAACAGACTGAAACATGTGTTGGTGCTTCCCAGTTCGAGGCGAAGTCAGGTTGTGTACGTGCGGATTTTTACGAAACCACAAAACCCGATTTTTGACACCAAATATTAACGAGGTATGTTACAACTTTATAGTCGCACTAAATGATTTAAATTTACAGTCATTGTATCAGTTATATGATTAATTTTACAATGCATTTGCAGTTTAGTTGTATTTTCTTCGTCAAGAAATAATAGGCAGCCTAGTTTTTAAATTTGGGTGTTTTCCTAATATGAGACACGTGGGGGCTCCTCTCATATTAGGATGTATAGAAATACGACTATTTAAAACCCTCTTTTTCTAGATGCCGTCGATCAAGGAAGTCCTAGGACCACGATGCCATAATACGGGCCGTGAGTGCAGTGCGAAGCAAACAAATATGTTACCTAATAGCATCAAAACTTTCGATGTTCCTAAGAGTATCCTAGAACGTTATGTCAAAAAAGATGCTAATGCAGAAGTATTTGTCAAGGTTCATGGGAAGACCTCCAGCTTTTTCTGACTATTTAGAAGCAAAAATAGAAAAATATTGTAAAGTTGTACTTACGATTTTATGGGTTACATCTACATCTGAAGAACATCAAGCACTTGGTACAAGCACATGATAATATATTATTAAGTTGTTACTAAAACCTTTTTATTTAGTAGTACAATGTTGTAGATTAATAAATATCGCCAATAAAAAGGTTTTTGAATTGATTTCTTTCCTTTTTCTCTAAATCTATACTATCTCATATTAAAAACCCTTGGTATCTCATAATAGGAGACCATTTCCCTGAGACGTAATTTCTGACTTTTCTAATATTATCTGATATAACAAAAAATCTATTATACCTAGCACTAAACGGTCTTTCAAGGATAAACTTCATTAAATACTTATCGAATATAAATGATTTTCATAGTCATTAGTGCAATAATTTATTTTTTATGGCCGAATATGTAAATGGTATCTCATATTCGGCATCTTTACCCTACTGTTTTTCATACAAATAACTCGCTCGATTTATAAAATGACAAGTGTCAGAATTCCACCGAATTAAAAATCAGACTTATAGTTCCAAATCTGTAAGAGTTCAAATGGATTCAAATATTTCAATACAGAAATTCGAGATAAATCCTAGAGGCTGTTTAGTTGTAGGTACCTACATCTAAAAAAGATTTGGTTCTATCTATGGTTCTAGGAATTCAAAGTATGTAACGCTACGTCCACCATCCAATTGTTTCAAAGTATTTTTTTTTTAATATTATCTATATCAAATTAAAACGTTCGTTAAAAGAGATCAAATAGCGCGTAGCTCCGATTTAACAGGAACATAATTGTAGTTACAATTCTGTAAAGTAATCCGGACGAGATATCTCGTAGATTTGATTGGGCTTTATGTATCGCCCGCCGGTCTGATTATGACGTGACGTGGCACATCTGTCCGGCGGGTCCGGCCGCACGCGCCTCCCGCCAAAACCGAAAACGCGGGTCGATGACCTTTGTGTTATTGAAAAAAAAAGTTCACAAAAGAGTTCTCACTTCTCACATTCGAAAGCTCCTGGAAGACATCTCTTCCATAGGGATGAGCTGTCCTTATGCAAGTACTTTAAATTATGTGTACTAAATACATTTTCAACACACTTGCTCATAAAGGGGCTCCCGGTTCACCGCAACTAGGCACACAATGACACCTCTAACTCAAACTGTGACTTTTGATTACTATTATTCACAATGTGAGTTAAAGAATTTTTTTTTTTATTTTATTGGGTGAGTTGCTGTGTTCTTAAAAAAGTTTCTATTACAAAAAAGATCTTGTTCAATAATTTATAAAAATATCGTGTTAAATTAATGTACCTGAGCAAGCAATCATTTCATACAACTCCGTATTTAAATAGATAATTTCAACATGTACGTGTTTAATAAATAAAACTGTCAGTAACTTTTGTTTTTTTTTTTTTTTTGTAATAAAGAAAACTCGAAATCCCCATTTTGTACGTGGTTATAAGAGAAATGCCAAAAAAAAAGAAACCTCATTCTTTAGTCTATGGCCATTAAAGGTTTCGGAAAACTGATTAAATCAAATAAACACCTGAATAGGCTGTATGGTCGTCGATCTTTGCCTGCCCTCAAGAGCATCTCAAGAGGGCGAACAAAAGAACAACATTAATTTTTCCCGCCATTGCGAAAAAATTTTCACAAATCATTTTCACTGTTTTGTACCATAATGTACCTACTATTTTAGTGTTATTTTCTTCACAAGTGTGTTGAAAAACGTCGTATGATACACGTGTATATTGATGATTACCGTCCTCGGCTACCTTAAGACCCTCACCTGACGGCTCGGGTCTCAATAGCGCCTCAGCGGTAATCACCAACTTTGACACTTGTACCATAATGTACTATTATTTTATTTATTATTTATTTATACAACATTATTGCATGAAAAGGGCTGGAACAAAATATATAAGTAAATAAACAGTGTAACACAAAAGGTGACCTTATCACTAATAGTGATTTCTTCCAGGCAACCTGTACGAGAGAACTTAAAGTAAGTGAGAGACGGGGATCGCAATAAATACATAGATTATATATTATTATTATTTATTAATAGTTTTTGGTACCAAATGAATAAAAACTTTAATAAATAAAGTTAGAAGCAATGTTTTGTAAGTTTTCTTCTCTTTTTTGTGATCCGAATAACTCCCATTTACTACACAGTTCTCTTGTTGGAACTCCGACGTGAAGAAAAACGATGTTAAGAACCTCGATGTGAAGAACTCTGATGTGAGGAACACCCATGTGAAGAACCCAGATGTGAGGAACACCGACATGAGGAGCATTGATGTGAAGAATCTCATTCGAATCTCTGTTTCTTATCAACATATTATGTAACTTTAACTGCTTTGAATCAATTATCCAAATCTTATAATTATTTTGGTGTGGTTTTCATCGAAAACAGTCCAAAATTGGAGTTTAATTCCTAATTCTCTTACAGAAAGTGTTGCTAAGTAACTTAACATATTACAAAAGATTTCGATTAAATCTGGCTCATTTCGATTCCCAAGACATTACGTGCAAGTAATAGTCGAGTTATCGACGACATATCTCGATATATCGATAACATTCACACATAGCACACGCTCTACCCGTCGTGTCAATAGAGATGGGCCGGCGGGTGCTTTGTTGCCCGTATCGAATATCGATATCGATTTTTCTACGGCGGTCCTGTCACTCAAACGTTTTTGGTTTTTATACGTTCCTTGATAATATATCGCAGTGCTGTAGTTAGAGTTGGAATATAGTCAATAATCACATTGCCAATGTTTAAGTTATTTTTCCTACAATATCTAATGTTTGTGATAGTATTTATTTAAAAATTGTAAATATTCATAAATCATTATTTCTATTTTCAATGTTTAAAATTTTCTTGAGAAGAAAAATTTGACTATGGGACAATATTTTATTTCTATTGAATACATTGACCAAGAATCAAGGGGAAAAAATCTCCTTTTACTATAATCCACCAAACCAGAAACATTTTTATGATAACGGCAGGCAGCATGAGCAAGACAGTGCACACCGATAGTGTGGTGAGATTATGAATTTTTTCTGATCATTTCATGAATCGCTCAACTTTTTGACTTTGACTGCAACATGTAATAATTACATTGATGGTATTAAGTTGTGTACAGACGTGCGATATCGGCCGGATCTTAAATGGCGGCCACGGGCCACGATGCGGTCAAGATAGTTTTAACACTCGGCTTTTAATGGAAATTTTGTTAACGTCAAAAATTACGTAACCATATTATGCCTATTATTATTTAAGTATAGGAATTGCGTGTGTTTTATTTATCATGTATTTCCAAAATTCATGAGTTGGCAGTTTTTTAAGATTTTTAATTACTTATTTTAAAAATATCACTAGATACCAGGTAGACAGGAAAAATTAGTTTTCCAATTATTTATAAGGACATATTATGGTCACATTATAAGGTGGTATAGTAAGGTATGATACACATATAGTACTAACTACTAACTTTCCGTAGTCGGCAAGAATCTAGCTTCCGCAACTTCTTGCAAAAGTTCAGAGTAGCAATTTAACGTACCTATAGCTTATAAAACCAAACATTAAGAATATCATGCTCAAAATTATAACATGCTATAGTAGATAGCTATTGGCTTGATATGATTATAATTTGTACTAGAGAACAATACTTGCCTACATATAACATACACTGAACTACGTTTAAAACATATAGGTTTGAATAATTTTTTTTTTTAATTTATTTACACTAACAACTTTCATACAAAAAAGACAAACAAATTTTATTACATAACTATAAGTTGTCCACGACTTCGTCCGCGTCAATTTCTGTTATTATGATCGCGATTAAGAAGTTTTTAAAAGAATATATTTTAAATATGGATAATTTTCCCCATTTTTGAAACATTTTTTCACTGATGCTTCGCTCCTATTGGTCGCAGCGTGATGTTATATAGCCTAAAGCCTTCCTCGATAAATGGACTATCCAAAAAAAAAAAAAGAATTTTTCAATTCGAACCAGTAGTTCCTGAGATTTGTGCGTTCAAACAAACAACCTCCCTGGCGCAGTGGTGAGCGCTGTGGTCTTATAATTGGGAGGTCTCGGGTTCGATTCCCGGCGGAGGCAATTTAGGAATTTATAATTTCTAAATTGTCTCTGGTCTGGTCTGGTGGGAGGCTTTGGCCGTGGCTAGTTACCACCCTACCGTCAAAGACGTGCCGCCAAGCGATTTAGCGTTCCGGCATGATGGCGTGTAGAAACCGATTAGGGGTATGGGTTGAATTTACACTGCTATACCCCTTCCAAGTTAGCTCGCTACCATCTTAGACTGCATCGTCACTTACCATCAGGTGAGATCGCAGTCAAGGGCTATCTTGTCATCGAATAAAAAAAAAAAAAAAACTCTTCAGCTTTATAATATTAGTATAGATATATCAGTATGACTGTCAGTAACAGGCGTAAAAGAAAGAAAATTATCAACTAAACAAAAATGACAACAATGAAAAAATAGATAAAAATAATATTCAACTAAATAGCTAATAATAATATGATCTGTATAAAGACGAGTCAAGAGTTCAGGTGTGATGTTGTTTGTTTATAACAATAAAAATAAAGCGTGTCCATTCAGTTCAACGACCCTACGTTAAAAAGTTACGGACAATGGCGAAAAAAGTGGGTAAATTTCAAAATACAATGTCAATAGCCGGCGGCCGGCGGACCTGCCCTACGCGCCCTTGACTTGAGATAAAAACGGGGGGAGATGACCCACCCGCGCGGCGATCGGGGGTGGGTCACTTCATTGCTTCATCCCCTTATACTATTCCAAAAGAAAAGTTTCTTTCAAGTTCAAACTTATTCGATTTTTTTTCCGACTTTTTCGCACAGTGTACACTGTACCTATCTACTACTTACAAGGTAAAACAAAAATATTAATATGTATAAATATTACATATTTTAATTATAAATTACTGTTTTTTCCTCTTGATTGCTGTTTGCGACATCACGTGTTGGTTGGTTATAGTCACACGTAGAGCTAAATTGCCTGTGCACGTCCTTTAAATATTTTTATGTTTTATTTTCTGTGGTACTAAATATTTTTTTTAAGTAGTGCTTAACTATACTGTAAGGAAATTGGTTAAGCCACAGTGTTGTTATAATATGGTCAATACAATGGTGTATAATCGAGAGATGTGGGTTCGATATTTACATTTTTTTTTATTTTTATTCCTTGACCAGATAGTCCTCGACTGCTATCTCACCTGATGGTAAGTGACGATGCAGTCTAAGATGGTAGCGGGCTGACTTGGAACGGGTATGGCAGTATAGATTCAACCCATACCCCCTAATCTGTTTCTACACGCCATCGTACCGTTGGCATGTCTTAGACGTTATTGTGGTAACTAGCAACGACCAAGGCCTCCCACCAGAAATAAATAAACTATCCAATTATGTAGGTGATATTAAAATGCATACAGGTAGGTGCATTCTATATTCCCTCATTAATGAGGGATATTAATAATATAAATATTATAAAATGTCGTACTGTAATAAGTATGAGAACTTTAAAGCTTACTCCCAACTTTACGATAAAAGTTTAAAAAAAAGGTGAAATATTAAAGTGTAAGTGGTCTCAGCTGATCGTAAAGTCCCCTCGGTGCGGCGGCCTTGAACTGCGACCCCACTATTGAAATTAAAACTCCGCGCTTCGGGGTTAGTGGCGCCCTGCACTTTGATACCACCCGCCAGA
The DNA here is from genome assembly GCA_038048805.1 of Hipparchia sbordonii. NCBI lineage: Eukaryota > Metazoa > Arthropoda > Insecta > Lepidoptera > Nymphalidae > Hipparchia > Hipparchia sbordonii. The sequence continues at coordinate 10,023,691 of CM076110.1, forward strand.
TTTGTGGCGGTTCAATGACCCGCTCCAAATAAACGGACATTGATACAAATAATAAATGTAAAAACTCTTTTTAAAAAACCGACTTCAAACACCACTGCAATAATATGTATATCAATAATTGTGCCTATAAAATTTGAAGAGTTCTCTCGATTTATCCAGAATGTTCCCTCGATTTATCCAGGATCTCATCATCAGATCCTGACTTGATGACAATGGAACCATTTGGAAACTATACTTTTTCAAACAAAAAAGAATTTTCCGAATCGGTCCAGGCGTCTTCGAGTAATCGGGAAATATACCTACCTACATAAAAAAACAAGATTCCGAAGAATTGAGAACCTCCTCCTTTTATGGAAGTCGGTTAAAAAGTAAATCACAAGTAAATCCTATTTCCTATAATATTATAATTATAATTTTTGTTGGTATAATTTGTCTGGTGGGAGGCTTTGACCAAGCGATTTAGCGTTCCAGCTCGATGGCGTGTAGAAACCGATTAAGGGTATATGTTGAATGTACACTGCCATACCCCTTCCAAGTTAGCCTGCTACCATCTTAGACTCCATCGTCACTCACCATCAGGTGTGATTGCAATCAGGGACTATCTTATCATCCAACAAAAAAAAAAACGTAAAAATTCTTTTTACAAAACCGACTTCGAACACCACTATAAAGTATATCAAATTTAAAGAGTTCCCTTATGCAGCCAGGATCTCATCATCAGATCCTGACCTGATGACATGGGAACACCTTTTCCAACAAAAAAAGAATGTTTATGTTCATCATGAGGCAATCTGCTTTGCTTCAGCTATCCACAAGAAACGTAGATAAGTTACATATTGTAATATTTTTTGTTTTGAAAAGAGCGACTGCTGAGTTTCTTGCCCGTTCTTCTCAGCAGAATCAGCATTCCGGACCGGTGGTAGATTCTCGACTTGTCATAAGAGCAATACCTAAATTGGCCTACATGAAATAATTTTAAATTTTTTGAAGTTTGAAGATCATCAGCATTTTCTGTTTGATTAAAGGATCTCACACACTTTACGGGTGGGTTTGATTTGAAAATTGGTGTACTGCTACTTGTGGTTATTTCAAAGATATGGTAAGCCTGAGCTGATGCTGCAGTATCAAGTAGTCTGCAGGACACCCAACTCCTCAGCAACATGCAGATTGCAGAAGATATAGTGCGTTTGGACTCATTATGAATGGACGAAATCCGTAGGTGCTAGATAGATGATGATCGAGGATCGAGGAGTAGGATCTAATGATGGACCAGCAAATTCGGTGATAGGATGAAAATTAGTGTGTGTGTGTATGTTTTTTACTCCTTTACGCCACACCGATTAAACCAATTTGACTGGGAATGGAGATAGCTAATACCCAGGATTAAAACATAGGCTACATTTTATCCCGGAAAATTAAAGAGTTCCCGCGGGAATTAAAAACCTTTATACACGCGGACGAAGTCGCGGGCATCATCTAGTCATACATGTTTTAAATTTTTAATTCACACTCGTTACTAACTATGTTTATATAACTTATGTACATCGGAGGCTTTGAGTCTAGAAACAAAAAACGGCGTAATTGTGGCTATCAATCGATTCCTATCCCGGGAGGCCAAAAAAACCTCTATTCATAAACGCTCTCACAGGCTAACTAGGCATGCCGGGTGGCCATGAAACTAGGGTTTCTAAGATTGAGAAATTGATATTTGTTACTAAGAGCATAACCTGATGCATCAAATGATTAGGCGATAGTTGTTAGTATGCATATCAAATGAATTGGATGGGCGAATTTATTCAGTTATCTTATTTTTTAAAGAATATAATTCAAGCTGAACTTGACGAATTTTTCTTCTCTCCTTTCCTATGCGAGAAGCTTATGCTAGGAGTATGTACGACAATAGTGCAGCTGGTGGGGATCAAACCTGCGACCTTTGCGAGTTTTCAGTCAGCATCTTTAACAGTTGGGCTATTGAGGCTAATTGGTCACAGAGATTGGTCAGATTTTAGGCTAAAAAATTATAAAAGTTATTTTTTTTGGTAGTCAGTAGACTCAAGAGTTACAGCAAAAAGTCGTCCTGTTATGTCAATAAAAACTTGGAAACTTCCAAGTTTTTATTGACATAACAAGAACTCTTAGCTTTGCTGGATGGTCTAACTGCTTTCTGGATATTCTCCTTGAGAAAGCATCTAATTTTGCTCCGGTCAATGTAATATAATATAATATAAATATAATTTTTCGGAGTAATATAGGGTACCAATATTCCTCCTAAAAACCTCACCTACTCGATGCGGATGAAGTTGACGGTAAAGCTAGTACAAAATATCTAGGTACATGTAAGTACCTAGTACGTATTAGTAAAGCTGTATAAAAATAGCTGTTTCCGTAGCCCCGTTTCTAATACAATCGGAGGCCAACGTCCACCATGTCCATTGATTCGGCTTTCTTTAAGAAATCACGTCGTACGCCGGAAGACAATTCGACGCGCGCCACGCAACCAGAACGATAACTGACCAAAACACTTCCAAACAAAATTAAACCTTACTCCAACTCATTATAGCTCAAATTCTAATATGTTTTCCTAATTTTCCGAAGAAACATTGTTAAAGGAATTTTAACTTTAAGTGGAGTAGTTTCAAGGTTGAATTTTGTGTAGCGGAGGTGGTTCAAGTAAAGTATGGCATTTTCAATCCTTCATAGTTCCTTCACGGCCGAATGCAGGGGGTGTAAACGCTAAGTCACCGACAGATGACGTTACGCCCTGATAGATGTGATTGCTAGGTGAATGGTTTTTCGAGTGTTTAAAAAGTAATATACTTTTTTTTTAAAGTTATCGATTAGGTTTGTGCTTGACTATGGGCTCACCTGGTGGCAAGAAAGGACTCTGATGGAAGATATTGCACATAGTCGTAAAAGAAGCGGCCAAGTGCGAGTCATACTCGCGCACTGAGGGTTCCGTACTTTATGACGATCATATTAATTACTTGACCAGATTAGTGGCTTTTTGTAATATATTACTACGTTACGTCGCTGGAGCTTTTAGTTATGAAAATACGCTTTGAAAAACTGTAAATTTTTGGCCGATGCGAGTTGAATATTGACCAGAAAGTTAGAAACTTGAAATTTTTACAGCATTAAGGGACTATTCACATTTGTATTCAGTATAAATTTCAACTTAAGTACCTCAAGCCGTTTCTGAGAAAAAGGGCCTTGACACACAGACAGACGGACTACAAAGTGATTCTATATTCCGTTTTTTTTTTCGGAAACCTGAAAAGTAAATTTTAAGTAAACGTTCTTTTAAATATTTGTGTAAAAGAAAAGACTGAATCGGCTTGTAGCGCGCAATTTAAAGTGGTTTCTTGTGCCTCCCAACAGAACTACAACTAACTACAGCATATGACTGAAATTATGCATAAGTTTCAGCTATAAATGTTAAGCCATTTTTGAGATAGACCCGAGGCTAATGGCTACTGTACCTACGGCTTTTACGCGTTGAATTCTTTCGTATGTGAAACATGTGTGGAGCACATACCTACACACCGCTACGATATGCTACGAAATTTGGACGGTTTTATCTGCTGCTGAAAACAAAAAAAATATACTAAGCTGTTTACTTTTCGTTTACTTTCCTTTGTAAAATTTTAGTTGCTAAATATCCTATAAATATTATAAATCTATGCTGATATTATAAAGAGGAAAGATTTGTATGTAAGTATGTTTGTACCTGACCGATTTGGCTGAAATTTAAAATCAAGATAGATTATACCTTGGATTAAAACATAGGCTACTTTTTATCCCGAAAAAAATTATAATTCCCGCGGGATTTTGAAAACTTAGTCCACGCGAACGAAGTCGCGAACAAAAGCTAGTATTATTATAATTTATTATCCAACCCATGCATTCCAATTAGTACTGTTGCAGAGCGTTTTTGATTACCACACACTCGTTATTTTCCTTTTATTAGGTATTTATGTATCTTCGTGTCTATGTAGTTTATTTTATACTTATATTATATTTATTATTTAAGTATATTATATAGTAGGTATTATAGTATATGTAGTGATGTACATTTTTGACCTATACCACTTTATAATTTCACCTTACTCACTTTCAAGGGAAGCTGGAAGAAATTTCTTTTTTTTAGAGATAAGCTTCACCTATGTCTACTTCTTCTAATATGTGTTGTCTTGAAAATTCTACAAGGTGTTAGTTAATGTCCCTATCCTACCGAAACCCATAAGTTCGGGTCGGTGTATAGATACATGAAAAAATATCATGAGACGTGTAGCTCATATCCTGGCCAAGTTATGAGGACTTCAAAAATTCACCATAAATGTTTAGGTGGCAACCCTTAAAACAGCTGATTTAATGGCGATGAACTGCCAACGATAAAAATGTGAATGAAAAATCTTAATAGTACTTCTATTGTACTGCTGCGCTGCTATCCTAGTCTCGGCCTACAACGTACTACTTGCTATGCTATAACGTTGCGATAAAATATTCCAGATGCGATACCTAACCATTAATCGGCATGTAATTAAACCTGTAACCTGTAGTATTGTTCAGTAGAGTGAAAACCGATTAGAAATCTCGTATTTTTGCAAGAATATTCCCGACTACTTTCGGACTCCATAAGTTAAAGTCCGTACCTACGTAATCCATAAAGTTACTGCCGCCTCTTTATTTGCAGGTAATTAATATCTCGCGTTGTGGTTTTGATTAACAATGACTGTATGTGAATGAACGAATGAATGTGTGTGAAATTTTTAATAATAAATCAATTGCAAAACGATACGATAATTATTATTATAGCTTGCAGTACAGTGCAAGCATAGTACTAGCATTAGAAGTTGAAAGCGAGCGGTATTCGGCGTAGTGATTTGCACCCGAGAAGTGATTTTTCACCGGAGAATCACCGGTGAGTCTCCGGTGAAAGTAATCGGTGTTTAACCGATTATTATTGAATCATAACTCAAGTAATTTTATTATTTAAATAAAAAGAAGTTTGTTGATCAACATTGTTAATTATTTAATAACATTTATTCAAATACAATTACTTTATCATTATTTCCTACCTCCTTAAATAATAATTATCATAATAAAGTAAAATATTTTTTTCTTAATATTTTTTTTATTTAAAACCTTTACAATACATCTAATATCATTTTGAGTTCACACAATATCGATGCGCTTAAAATTCCATTGCATTGTACTGGAACATTAACAGTTAAAAACATTTTAATTGATGCTAAATCTGTATTCGAATTCACCGGAGATCTCCGGTGAATATCCGGAGAATGGCAAATCACCGGTGATTTTCACCGGTGCTCGCCGCAGGTGCCGCTCTAGCTAGCGGCGGGCGGCGTCCTTTGGCGGCGGCGGCGGTACGAGTTTTCGAAACACCGCCCACCGGTAAGGGCGAGCACACATTGGCGTGCGAAGTCGCAGCATTGTAAAAATCATAGACGTCGCACAACACACCGTGGAAATGTCCGCTGTGCACCGAAAAAACCTGTACCATTCTATCGGTATCCACACTTCCCAGCGTGTGCATGTCAAGATGATTAATTACGATAACGATTATCTGATTTTCTTGATTCAGGAACGTCCTGTCCTTTGGGAGAAACCAATGGAAGAATACAAAGATAAATTTCTACTAAAGTACTTAGTGTGGTCCATGTCTCATTAGAAACTAAACTAATGGACAGAGTTTTCTCGTACGATGTCTTATGCGATGAAATTTTTCGTTGCGTAAACGCAACCGCAAGTCTTGTTTGTAGCCTCGCCTTTACTTCGTGCGGCGCGGTCAAAGAAAATTCTAGGAATTAGCTACTAGGGTATCATGAAAATAAAGTGTTTACGTCTAGGAATTTTGCCTTTACCTGGGGAAAAACAACACAAAATACTTGTATTATGCAAGATTTTTGCTTAACTATTTTTAAAGGAATTCATGATAATTGCGAGTGCATTTAATAATTTTGGAATCTAACAGTAACTACCAAATGTTAGGTACGTTCTTGAGATGAAAATGTGGCTTTTCAAATTTCAAATGTAACACTTTTATTAATAAGTATTTTTTTTAATTGCTACCTAAAACAGTATTCAGTTTTTCATTTTATTAGTTATTTGCCAAAAGAAAGTCAAAATATTATTTTAGGACTAGGGATTCGATGACCTCACAGGCGCAGTGGTGACCGCTGTGGTCTTATAACTGGGAGGTCTCGGGTTCGATTCCCGGCGGGGGCAATTTAGGAATTTATAATTTCTAAATTGTCTCTGGTCTGGTCTGGTGGGAAGCTTTGGCCGTGGCTAGTTACCACCCTACTGTCAAAGACGTGTCGCCAAGCGATTTAGCGTTCCGGTACGATGGCGTGTAGAAACCGATTAGGGGTATGGGTTGAATTTACACTGCTAAGCCCTTCCAAGTTAGCCCGCTACCATCTTAGACTGCATCGTCACTTACCATCAGGTGAGATTGCAGTCATGGGCTATCTTGTCATTGAATAAAAAAAAGGGATTTTTTTTAAGAAAAACGGGTAAAATCAAAATCATGACTGGTAACACTCGTCTTGCGGCTTTAATTTTTTGGAATTACAATTTACAACGCAGTTGCACGTGAACGGTTGCGGTATGATCAACTATCGATTGCGTCTCTGTTAAGTGAACTGTGGAATGGAGTATTTATGACATAATCATGTGTGTGTGTTGTGGAGTGCGTGGTTTACATGTTCGGTTGCAAATCTGCTGCGGTTTGAGTTCGAATCCTGCGTAGTCGGTCATAACATTTTTAGAGTTGAGTTTCTGCCAAGAAACCCCCAGTACCGGCCTAGAGTTAGGAAACTAGGGGCGGCTCTATTTGAGCTTCTTGAGTCTAAACTAAATCAATCTGGAAGGGAGACCTGTGCCACTCGCAAGTTATTTAGAGATGAACCTAATTAGACCCTCCAATCCAAGTACATCCATACCTCCAAGCTGCTGCAGCTGCGGTTGGTGGGCTTTAATTAATCTTAAAATTTATCATTGATAACATGTTCTCCGAGGAACGGGAGTGACACAACGCCAACTTTGTAATTTAACTCCAGGCCGATACTTACTGATAATTTCTTGTCAGAAACCTAATAAGGCAAGGCGTGTAATTTTGAACCGACCCGGGATTCGAACCTAGACCTCGTTATCCGGTCATCACCACTACTGACGTAGTGTACGTAGTAACGAGGCAAAGTGGTCAACTTGTCAGTCGTCACGTCAGCAAAGGTCGTCAGTGATTTCGCGCTTACCTACCTATTCCGAAAAGACATCACGTGACATCAAGTGCGCGGCACTCGGTAAGAATTTACGACTCTTTCTACACATCGAAGTTGTTTGTACTAGGGAATCAGGAATTGAAAGGGATTTATGTGGCGTGTTGTTATTATGTCTAGTTAGGGTTTCCAAATAGTTTTTTTCTTAATTAATTAATTATTTTTGTATGAAAGTTTTTGATAATTAATTTTCACTTTTTACCACCGCCATTGTGTTTATAGGGTCAAAGTGCATGGGTGGTTGCTGGTAAGTTATACACATTAACAAACACCTTGTATATGTACATGAAAAATAAAAATAAATAAATAAAATAAATAATTTAAGTAATACTTATAAAATTAGAGTGGCATTAAAACTAAAAAAATAATTTTCTAATTACTAATACGAGTAGGTCAGGTTATTAGTAAATTAATTATAAAACATATTAGTAATAAAAACATACATATTCGTAAATGAATGATTATTGCAAAATAATCATTCATTTACGAATTTTTTTGCTAATACGAGTACGTAGAACATGCACTTGATAAAAGATAAAAAATACAAAACACAGCTGATGTAAGTTTTTAAAAATTAAGTTTAAGATTTAGAAATAAATTGGAAATTAAATTCTGTCGAATAAAGTTTTTTGAATATCCCACAGGATAAAGAGTACCCCATGCAAAAAAACATATCAATCGTGCAGTGCAGAGCTCTTTTGCAGTGTGATTGGAGGACAAACCAAAAAGTTATTTGCGTGGGCCTATGTTTTTTCGGAGTTACTGCATTTAGGCAATTAAACTATGCCTGAGTTCTCCATAATTTTCTCAAAGGTGTGTGAAATCTGCCTATTGTGCCAGCCAGCGTGGACCATAGTCTATAGCTATACCATACCATAGACCATAGGCCATAGCCTATAACCCTTCTCTGAGAGGAGAACTGCGCTCAGTAGTGACACGTTGATAGGTTGCTGTGTCTGCTTGGTCTGTCTGTCTGTATTGGTCCACGCGGACGACGTCGTGGCTACCAGCTAGATATACCTAACTAAAAAGATTTCCTAAGTTAGACTCGATATTAGATAAGATATAATCTGTACCACAATAATGAGTTCAAGTTAAAGTTTGCTTCAATTCAGCGCAGAAGCCTTTCTCACAAATCTCAGTCCGCAGTAATAGTGATTTCCGAGTGCCGACAGATAAAACCTCCGGAAAGTTCATCTCATATCCATTATGCATTCGCGCATCCGAAATGCACGGAATAAATCAAATCGGGACACCGATCCCGTTCCTTGGTCCTTCGATTTTCGCCAGCCCATTGTTGTGTTTGTGAGCCATGTATGCAAATCAGTTTTCCGCACACAAACACACCCCCTCCCGCTCGCACCGGGTACCGGCAGAGGGAGACAAAAGCCAAATCCACGGTGTTAATTTACGTACAGTTGGCAATTATAATTTTCGTATACTATTTCGTCCCTGTCTGGCGACGGTATTTTTTCCCGCCGTCTCTTTTTTATGGGCAGGGGGGTTAAAGATAAAGGCGGCGAAGACGCGCAAGATATGTAGAATTTTTTAATAAAACCAAGCTTCTGTGTGCGGCTAAGTGATATGGCTTGTTCTTTTTAATTTCGTTTTGCGAATGCGGCGCAGTCGGCGGATCATCTATCATGGATGTTTCTTTTTTTCTGTTCGTCGCGGACGGTTATGAAGATTTCGCATGGGATATAAATATTGATTGTTTTGCTACTAATGAAAGCTTGATTGGTGTTCGCTCGATGTGTAGCGAACTCGACGGGGACGCCCGTTTGTGTTGTTTTGGTTTTTGTTATGTTGGTACGACTTATTCAATCGTACGCTTGATTAGTTTGGTATTTATGCACACGAAATCAAGTAGAATCCTGTACCTACTGAGGTAGGGAAGCTGGAAAGAATTTCTTTTTTTAGAGATAAGCTTCACCTATGTCTAATATTTATGTTGTCTTATACGTACATAAAAATAAATAAATAAATATCTCTGGGGTATACTTATTCAAAGAGTGTTAAGGTTGTACCAAATGAATATTTGCTTTTATAGCACTTTAAAGCCTCGACAGTCAATTGGTTAAGCTACGGACTGAAAACTGGAAGGTCGATGGTTGAATTCGCACTCGTTGCATTATTGTCATGGAAACACGTTCACTCGTAATCTCTATAGAGATTCACATAAATATTACGAGTAAACGTGGAGACAAAATTTTCTCGTAGCCCTATGTTAGCCCTACTGGACAGTGATGTAGACTACCCGGAAAGGAAGAGCGTTGCTAACCTAACTCTACGTGTATGAAGTCGCAGGAAAAAGCTAGTGATCCTTACCAAGTCGGTTGTTTTTGAACTAAACACGGGCCGTAACTCGTGTCCCCGCTATACAGGGTGCTACAGTAGACGCGTAACGCAAAACAATGGCGCGGCGACGTTTGACCTCGCGGCCGCCTCCCCGCATCTTGCCTCCCAGTAGCGCCGCGTGCAATTAATATGCCGAGGCCGCGTGTAGTGCGACCGAACACCCTGCATCTTTTTTTTTTAAAAATATTTCTTTAAAAAAAAAGATTAGCGCTTGACTTCAATCTCACCTGATGGTTAGTGAAGATTTAGCCTAAGGTGGAACACGCTTGCCTAGACGATGCCAATTCACTCTTGATTTATATGGCACCTAAGTTATAGTTGATCTTAGCTGCATCTTTTTAAATTGGAAATTAAGTATTATTGAACTAAATCATGCCTGCAACTTTCATTTGCGTGTATTTAAGTTTTTTAACAATTCCATGTTTACCCCTTTTTACCCTTTTTTTTCGGGATAAAAAATAGCAGAAATCACGTTGTTTCATTTTTCCGGAGATACGAATAAATAAACATGCTTTCATATTTATTATATTAGTTGGAACCTTTCATAAAAAAATCGATATACCTTTGTTCACAGAGACGAGATGCAAATATACAGATTTTAAACAGATTTGTAACGAACTAGCAAGATTCATGAGATTGGTTTTAACATCAAATTGTAAGTAATAGATTACCGTGCTCCGCGAGGCCCTGAAGAAACGAAAAGGCCTAATCGGACATGCAAATTGGGCCAAACATGCAGTTACAGCAACTATGTCACACAACCCTCAATGAAAAGTATAACCATGAAAGTACCGTTTGTTACCATTGTTGTCGACCACTATATTATAACAACATGATGAAGTCAGAAAAAAAAGTGAAAATTCATTAAAATTATCTAATTACAACGATCAAGCTACACCGGTTGACACATAACCCGTCCAAGTTTTCTTTTGCGAAAGAAGAGAGAGAATTTTTGATCAATAATTGTCACTGGGCGGGCGCCCCCCGCGCGGGGCGAGCGGTTACTGGCGAGAGGGGGCCAGGGGGGGTAATTACGAGTGCGTTTTGTTACCGAGATGATAGGCGCGAAAAATGGCTTGCGCGTGCCTTTACGTACGTCTCCTCTAGTTTTGAATATTCAAGCCGGCCTCTTGGCCTGATGAAATATTGAATAGACTTGAGTAATTTATTCCCGGAGAGTTTGGAACGGTTTCGTCCGTCGCCGGATATTGAAATTAGGTGCTAAGAAGCGTCTGTTTGATGAGTGGCCCGCCCTGTGTGACGGACCGGGCGCTCACTACTGTGCTTATTAGGAAAATGTAGAAGGTTAAAGGCAGTGAGATATAGAGTCTTGATTTATCATAAGAGCCACAAGATGACCTACATGCACTGACCCCTATAATAATTAATTTATGATTAGCTCTGGACTAACTGGTCCCTATACGAATGACAGCTTAAATTATGGATCAACTAATTGATGCCCGCGACTTTGTTCGCGTGGATTGAGCTTTTTTAATTCCCGCAGGAACTCTCTTATTTTCCGGGATAAAAAGTAACAGATTATAATCTATCTCTGTGTCTTTCAGCCAAATCTATTCAGTCATTGCAGCGTGATTGAGTAACATCCATCCATCCATTCATACATCCAAACTTTAGCATTTATAATACTTGTTGATGTCCGGGACTTCGTATGCGTGGATTGAGGTTTTGTTTGGATTCTCGGGAACTCTCCTATTTTTTCATATAAATGTAGCGCGTAATGGCAGATATTTATCGTATTTGTCATGTCATTTAACAATGAAGTACTCTGTTATACTCTTCGTCGTTCGGAACAATTTTTTCGCTTGTTTTGTGACTCATCCCTAATAGAATATCATAGGTGACAATAGTAATTTATACAAAAAGCGATTTTATTAATTGGGACGAGGCGAGAAGTAGGGTAAGCAGTAAGCACGAGTGGTGGAGTGCGTACAGACAAGCTATTGCACTTAGCGCGCTCGGATATGCAAATTCATGCTTCTCATCTACAGTGTGTCGTGTGCGGACAGCGAACACGGAAATCTGCGGAGAAGGTATTATGTGTAAATTTTTTATATCAGGCACATTGACATAATAGTACTATGGACGTCGGGTCAGCGCTAAAAATTGTCCGAACCGAAAGAAAACCAAAACGCGAAAAAGGTTTCCAATCGCATTTCAGTTAGTATTATTATGTCAATGATCAGGCATAAACGATGTCACAAAAGTTTAAAAAAAAAGGAATAAGAGACAAGTTTCCTTCTTTTGTGAAAAAAGTGTAATTTGTTCATCTTATTAAACAATTAAAAAGGTTTGAATATTATTATAAATAAAACCTACAATAATACTTATGTATAGACTAACACCTCTTTGCCGACGGGAACATTCTAAATTTTTATATGTATTTTTATGAAAAATTTAAGTAAGTATGTAGTGAGACGATCTTCATAATTTTATCCTTATACTACTATTGGGATTGGCAGACTTCATACACCTTTAAAAATATTATAGAGAACTTTTGTTATACCGCACGATTTTTTCCTTCACCATTAAAATAATAAAGTACTTAATATTTTATTGCTTGAAAACGTTCCAAAAAGATAGAAGTACGCGGACCAGGGATTCCAACCCTGGATCTCTGCAGAAGATGACAGTAGTCTTAACCACACCAGGTTATTGCTGCTGTTACAATCCATACATCATGATGTTTATAATATCCCAGTTACCGTTCAATGCAAAATAAACTAATGACAACTCTACGGTTTTCCCTATGATTTATGAACCGAATCCTAAGGAGGGTGGTTAATGAATAAAAAATTCTCGTATTTTTTTCATAGCAGTGATTAGTTACCCTCGTAATGAGTGGTGCGCGTGTGCGTGTGTGCTTGTCTGTGTGCTCGTAGGGGAGGATTTTAAAATCGCACATGACAGTTCATAAGAGATGATTATATTCGGGTATTGATCTTAGAATAATTTTGCTTGGAAATTTTTCATATATCGAGAGTGTATTTTTGAATATTTAGAGATTATATATACGATCTTAAGATTGGACAAATATTAAATTAAGAATTAAAGATTTGATTTAAGTAGTACCGATGAAATATCGAATTTAAGGTAATATGAAAATGCAAAAAGCTTAATCTTAAGCCTCAAATAGCTCAACGGTTAAAGGTGCGGACTGAAAACTGAAAGATCGCAGGTTCGAGCCCCACACGTTGCCTATTGTCGTACCCACTCCTAGCACAAGCTTTCAGCTTATTTGGAGGGGAGAGGAGAATATAAGTCAAGTTCAGCTTGGCTAATATTCTTTCATAAAAAATAAAATAAAATTCATATTGGAAAAAATACACGTCCTAAGAGTCGAAAATAATAAGGATCTAAAACACAAAATAATACTTATCTAGGTTAGTATAATTCTAGAAAATTTTGCGAAGCCTTAAATAAAAAGCAATAAGAATAATAAATACAACACAAAAAACAGATGACTTGAAAAGTAATTAAAGCTAATAAGCTCAGAGCCACAGTAAGGTACTTATGACAAGAGAAAATTCGTTAAAAAAAAAAACGCGAATGTTTTCCCCAATTCGGCGGAACGTCGCCGCAAACGGCGTGTCAAGGTGAACCCCAAATGAAATCGGCTAAGTATCACACACATATAAAAAGAATAAGTGTACCGCCTCAAGAAATGGGGGCTGCCTTACATTTGCCTCCCCAAACCGTCTCACGTCCATTATAACTTGAACTACACACTTAGCCAATAATACCTCTTCTCAACCATACAACGTTCAATTGGCGGGGGGAGAGGAAGACCAAGAAAAAATGGTTTCCATTCAAGGAGGGATGTTAAGAGTGACTCAAGTTAAATTAAGAATGTGGAGCTCGTATTTTCTTTTACTTTTTCACTCACTTTGTTTGTTGACGGAGACTTTTTTGACATTGTGGACTTTTGTGTGCGCCTTCCTTTTTTAATTCTTGAGGCGTTCATGTATACACCCCATAGTACACTTGCTGCTACCCTAGTACCTGCCTACGTACGAGAGTCGGATATTTTTTACGACGTATTAAGGGATTTCCGCGGAGTGGTGTGTTTTTTGGATTACTATACTCTTTGAAGTCCCTGATTAAGGTTTTTGAGGATGTTGTGTTTGTTTTGGGTGGGGTTCCGTCTCAGGTAATAAGGAATACAATAAAAATATGGTAACGACATATTGCAAAACCTATTTCTCTCGCTGTACGTAAGAACTAGGAGAACAGAAAATTAGATGTCGTTAAACCAGTCACGATTTCCAAGAAAACAAATCGTCGCTGACCAGAAAAAGAGCACGGAATTAATTAAAAAAAGTATTACAGCTGTTTGAGGTTTAGCTGATTTATTTTGAACTTTATTTCTATGGTTTTAGAATATGTTCTCGCGTCAATGTAGGTGTTTTTGAGTCAGTCATTGTGACGATCAGTTGGAGCGTATCGTGAACGGTCACTTCGTAAAAAGAATGATTGTGTGTGACATAGAAACAGCACACGTAGGTTGAAGATTTGCTTTTTGTGAGGAAATCATACGGTTTTTATTGTTCATTGAAGGCCGACTTTACTCTGAATAGTTTTTGTTAGGTGTCGAATGAATAATTTTCTATCTTCCAATATTCTTGAGTTTTTGGCCAATTTTTGGATCCTATGTTGTAAGTACAGGTTTTTTACGTTAGTATCTGCAATCAGTCAACTGACTTTGAGCAAACTCCTCCTTCACACCATAACGAATGAACCGATTTGACTGCTTGGAATGGAGATAGCTCATATCCAGGATTAACAATAATGACAAAGTTGCATGGAATCAATCGGCTTGGCAACCAGCTACGCACAAGATAGTGTAATAAGTTATTGCTTATTACATTGTAATATTATTATTTGTGATATTATACAATGCCGTAACCTACGATACCCAAACAGGTTACTGATTAATGGTACAAGATTGAAAAAATCATCAAAAACCGTTAAGGGCATGGGCTCTGAGGTCTACAACCGAATACCACTAATAATCAGAAATGCATCTAGTTCTTTGATCTTTAAAAATAAGCTGAAAACCTGGCTTGTCGAGAGGTCTTTCTATAGCTACAATGAATTCTTAGATTGTAAAATTATTTAATATTTAATATAATTTATATATTTAATAACAATAATATTAATGATAGTAGATTTATAATACTACTAGATATTTATTAAATGTATATAATTCTTATATACAATGTAACTTATGACTTGTAAAAATTCTTTACCAATAAATTGACTATTGACTATTGACTATTATGTAGCTATACATTATTGTAATATTTTGTTACGAAAAGAACAACTGCTGAGTTTCTTGCCGGCTCTTCTCAGCAGAATCTGCATTCCGAACCGGTGGTAGAGTCATGATGTATCATAAGAGCTACAATGTTAGCCTACATGAAATAAATAATTTTGAATTTGAATAGAACATAGGCTACATTTTATTCCGGGAAATTAAAGAGTTCCCTCAGGAATTAAACAACCTTAATCAACGTGGATGAAGTCGCGTGCACCGTCTAGTAAATAATATTTTTTGAAAATATTTTAGGAAGAGGATGCCTGTTCCGTAAAAAAAAGAAAAAGTTTAAACCTATCTTGAATAATACTTTTAAAGTATTTATTTTACAAGATGGCACATGGTACGGGTTCGTGGTGGTTAGTGCGAAATGAATCGTGAAAGTTTTTTAGTGTTATAGTTTGAAGTATATTTAGGGTTATTCAGTGGTACTTGGGGAGTTTCGGTGAAGTATTGCGGTCGAGGTTATATTTTAGTGTTACATTTAGTATTAGCGGGTTGATTCCAAATAACAACTTTGGCTCGTTATGTTGTTTTATAGTGGCTTTGCCGGTGGTAATAAATAAATGTTACAAGGAACTTATTGTACACTAGCTTTAACCCGCGGCTTCGCTCACGTTAGGTTCGATTTTTTAATCCCCTATTTAACCCTCTTGGGGTTGAAATTTTCCAAAATCCTTTCTTAGCGGATGTCTACGTCCTAACAGCTACCTGTATATCAAAATTTCAGCTCGATCGGTCCAGTGGTTAGAGCTGTGCGTTGATAGATCAGTCAGTCAGTCAGTCAGTCAGTCAGTCAGTCAGTCAGTCAGTCAGTCAGTCAGTCACCTTTGCCTTTTATATATTTAGAAGAAGATACCTGCTGTACCTACCTTTATATTACAGCTTTATGCGATTAGCAAAATCGACACTTATTCTCGATACTTCAAAGTAAAATTACACAAATGACTTGGATTAAATGAGAAATAGACCAATCTTACCTTTTTTTTAATTCGATGACAAGATAGCCATTGACTGCGATCTCACCTGATGGTAAGTGACGATGCAGTCTAAGATGGTAGCGGGCTAACTTGGGAGGGGTAGAGCAGTGTAAATTCAACCCACACCCCATATAGGTTTCTACACGCCATCGTGCCGGAACGCTAAATCGCTTGGCGGCACGTCTGTGACGGTAGGGTGGTAACTAGCCACGGCCAAAACCTCCCACCAGAACTTCAAAACTCTTACACAATCGCATTTTTCATACAAATAAATAATAGTTTTATCGATAGTGACATTGAGCTGTCAAAAATCTGTATCAATACTTGCTACGAAAACCGTACATTGACATTTAGCCCAGTCATTAAAGCCAAAACCCGAAAGTAATTAGTAACTTGATAAAATTTTAGGGGGTTTTTAAAGAAGGTAAAATAACTTACCGTGTGATTTTGCAGCGTTGTGGGGTGTACGGAAAGGGTTGAAAAGGGGTGAAAAGGGTTTTTTGTTAATAACATTGCCAAAAAAATTAGTAACACGCTGCAAATTACTATATATATAGCTACTCGTGCTGATTCACTCACTGACTCATTGATCACCTCTCCTGTAAAATTTTGTATGGAAAAATTTTTTTTCACTCATGGTTTCGTATAGAAGACAAAAATTTATGCGGAGGAAAAATATGGAGAGAGCTGATGATTGGGGATTTCGGAGACGGGTAAGGAGTACCGGCCAGGGTATCGAAGATAGGTGGGGGGTGTTCAAGCAAATGTCACTCGAAACCTCATCCAATTGGCAGAGAGCCGAAAAAAAACTCCAAAATGGCGGATTCAAGATGGCGGCCATACAAATTTCGTCGGTGTCTATCTCGGAGACTATAAGAGGTGGAAGAGTGGTTTCTTGGCAAAAGATTATCAGGAGCCGAAGGTCTACTTGATGAATAGAAAAAAAATTCAAGATGGCGGAATTTATTTTTTTCCATACAAAATCTATGTAAGACTTTAATAGGTTCCTGTTCAAAATTTCTAATGGTTTCGTAGAGAAGACAAAAATTCATTCAGAAAAAAATATGGAGAGAGCTGATGATTGAGGATTTCAGAGACGAGTGAGGAGCACGGCCAGGATATCGAAGATAGGTGGGGAGTGTTCGAACAAAAGTCACTCGAAACCTCATCCAACTGGCAGTGAGCTGAAAAAAATACCAAAATGGCGGATTCAAGATGGCGGCCATACAAATTTCGTCGGTATCTATCTCAGAGAGTATAAAAGGTGGAAGAGTGGTTTCTTGGAAAAAGGTGACCAGGACCCGAAGGTCTACTTGATGAATAGAAAAAAATTCAAGATGGCGGATTTTTTTTATTTCACATAAAATGTATGCAAGACTGATACGTTCCTATCCGCTGATGGCTTCGTATAGAGGACAAAAATTCATTTGGATGAAAAATATGGAGGGAGCTGATAATTGAGGATTTCGGAGATGGGTGAGGAGCACGGCCAGGGTATCGAAGATAAGTGGAGGGTGTTCAAACAAAAATCACTTGAGATCTCATCCAATTGGCAATGAGCTGAAAAAAAAAATACTAAAATGGCGGATTCAAGGTGGCGGTCATACAAATTTCATCGATGTATATCTATGAAAGATGGAAGAGTAGTTCTTTGGAAAAAGATGATCAAGACCCGAAGGTCTACTTGGTGGACAGAAAAACCGCGGTTCGCTTTAGCGAGCCGCGCACCCACGCGCCCTACTAGTTTATAATAAGGTTGTTCTTACCGTTTTGTAACGTTTATTAAATTTGCAGCGTTTTGCAACATACGGAACATTGTTTATTATTAAAAAACAATGAAATTTGTTAATAACAGGGGTAAAAAAAATAGTAACACGCTGCAAATTTATAATTAGGTTGTTCTTACCGTTTTGTAACGTGTATTAAATTTGCAGCGTTTTGCAACATACGGAACATTGTTTATTATTAAAAAACAATGAAATTTGTTAATAACAGGGGTAAAAAAAGTAGGAACACGCTGCAAATTTATAATTAAGTTGTTTTTACTCTTTTGTAACGTATATTAAATTTGCAGCGTTTTAGTAATTAACAATTTTCCGTATGTTGCAAAACGCTGCAAATTTAATAAACGTTTGAAAACGGTAAGAACAACGTCATTATAAATTTACACCGAGTTACTAATTTTTTTTACCCCCTGTTATTAACAAATTTCATTGTTTTTTAATAATAAACAATGTTCCGTATGTTGCAAAACGCTGCAAATTTAATACACGTTACAAAACGGTAAGAACAACCTCATTATAAATTTGCAACGTGTTACTATTTTTTTTACCCTTGTTAATAACAAATTTCATTGTTTTTTAATAATAAACAATGTTCCGTATGTTGCAAAACGCTGCAAATTTAATAAACGTTACAAAACGGTAAGAACAACCTTATTATAAATTTGCAGCGTGTTACTAATTTTTTTGGCAATGTTATTAACAAAAAACCCTTTTCACCCCTTTCCGTACACCCCACAACGCTGCAAAATCACACGGTAAGTTATTTTACCTTCTTTAAAAACCCCTTAAAATTTTATCAAGTTACTAATAACTTTCGGGTTTTGGCTTTAATGACTGGGCTATTGATATAGTGATTTTATCGATTGATGCCGCTTTTACGGAATCGACTTGCGGTGTCAATATATCTGCTCCATGATTCTGTAACTCAATGCCTTTCAAATAATGAAAGCCTATAAAACCAATAACTCAGTGCCTTTTGAAAAATGAAAGACATATATTTTTTATCCATTGAAGGTATACTATGTACCATATACTATGTATCTCATAGTAGGCTTTCATTTTTTTTTTAAATATGAATAGCGGGCAAACGAGCTGGCGGCTCACCTGATGTAAAGTGATTACCGCCGCCCATGAACACTTGTAGTACCAGAGGCACCACCGATGCGTTGCCGGCATTTCAGGAACTTATTGGTGCGCCCTTTGAATAACCCCAAGGGACTGAGTAAATAACATTTCTCTTCAAGCCTTCAATGAGTAAAAAATCGTTCGTCGTTGATAGGCACTGAGTTATAGAATCAGCCCCCGAAGACAGATATGAGCAGATTAGCGTTGTAATGTTGTCCAGACCGCAGCAGGTGTGTGGAGCGGAGCGTGAATCCTCAATCACATCGGAAGAGCAGGAAATTTGCGGTCAGCCTCCGCCGTATGGGCTGAAACCCTTTTTTTTTATTCGATGACAAGCTAGTCCTTGACTGCAATTTCACCTGATGGTAAGTGCAGTCTAACGATGGAGCTTAAGATGGTAGCAGGCTAACTTGGAAGGGGTTTGGTAACTTACATTCAACCCATGCCAGGCCTCCACGGTAAACTGCGGAGCTACAATGGCGTACATCTTCGAAGGACCTAAATTCAGGGAGTGCGAAGGGATAAAAGTTACGCGATAGAAAGAGAGAAAATTCTAGGTGAATAAGACGGTAGGTAAGTAGCAACTTTTTATAATAAATAATAATATTTACTATTAAATAAACGTTAATTTTTTTTTTTTTTATAAATTGTGACACACATCACCAAGTAGGTATACCTAGATAAGGAAAATAAGGGGTTTGAAAAATCGAACTTAATGTGAGAGGAACCGAGGGTAAAGGCTACTTATGTACAAGCGTTTAAAAAAGGTTTAGATATGATATCTCCTTTAATATTCTTATCGCTCAACACAGAGTAGCCATAATGATTATTGTGAGGTGGTACACCTTAATATCACTTCAGTATTCAGCCCGCACCCTTAACCGTTGGGCTATTGAGGCTTAAAACCCACTTATTTTATGTATGTGACCATAATCGGTGTGGCCATTGAACTTTACACATGTTTAACTTTTCACATGAAAATCGGTGCGTGCGATGCTATCGTATTGTTATTAATTACGGCACGGGCCAAGGAAGGGTTTGTGCCACGGAACTCTAATTAAGGTTATAGAAATGGTATTTGCTGTATTTAGTAATGAGACTGCGTGTCACTGATTCGAAACAAATCGAAGGCCCTTGGAAGTGTCAAATTCAAATTCAAAATTAATTTATTTCATGTAGGCTAACTTGTAGCTCTTATGACACGTCGTAAATCTACCACCGGTTCGGAATGCAGATTCTGCTGAGAAGAGCCGGTAAGAAACTCAGCAGTTGCTCTTTTCAAAAAATTTTTTTTTGCAAAGCTATGCTATGTATACAGTGCTTCCACAATAAAGCTTCAAAAATGCAAAAATGCATACGTAGGTATACGTGTCGGGATAATGTATCTCAGTGTATCGTGATGTGTGGCACAATTTCTTAAATCTTTTCTTTCTTTCTTTCTTTTTCTTTCTTTCTTTCTTTCACTTTTCTATCGCATCTAGGTGGCGGTCCATCGGCGCGGGTTTCGTCCCGGAAGAAGAGTGGTTTAGATCTTAGTCCATCATGCTGAGAAAGTGTGGATTTGCAAACACATACCTTTGAGAACATTATGGGGATTTCTTAAGTATACCTACAGGTTTTCTCGCGATATTTTCCTTCATTATTATAGAAAATGATATTTGATTGCTTAAAAAACAACAGAACTCTACATAACTAGGAAAAAAAAAGTGATGCGTGCCTGGGATTTAAATCTCTGACGCGTCAAAAAAGAGGCTTTATTTTTAGCAACTAACGCAGCGCAAATTAAATGTATACGAAAATACATCGCTTTTTTCACTTATCAGCCTTTTTTTCGGCTCACGATTCAAGATCAAAAATCCTTTAAATATTCAAACTCACACTGTACTTACACAAGTTATTTTAGAAGTATACTATTATGCAAAAGAGGTAATGGTGATAAATTATGGTTGATAGATAATAGACCACTTTACTGGTATACCCCTTCTACAACTATTGTAAATTCTGTGGTTTGTGCATATTAACCGGTGTAATTTACTGCCGAAATACCGACGATACGTGCTGATACGTATTTCGGTGTTGCGCTTTTTACGAGGCGGGACACGCAAAGGCTATCTACTCTGGTAAATATCACCATTTATTAGATGAAAATTGATTACAGCGTTTTGTATTGTCCCTTTATTCCGCGATATCCGCGACTTCGTACGCGTGGATTGAGTTTTTTTTGGATTCCCACGGGAACTATAATTTTTTTCGGGATAAAAAGTAGCTTATGTTTTAATTCAAGGTCTATCTCCTTTTTAAACAGCCAAATCAGTCCAGTACTTTTTGAGCCAATTCGTTACAAACATACGAGTACTTACTTACATACAAATCTTTCCTCTTTATAATATTAGTATAGATTGCTCACTGCGACTCCATTGTCGACTATCATGACTGAAGCAACGGTCGACGTGATTTTTTGCATGGATACAGTTGAGGATCTGGAGAGTGACATAGGATGCTTTATGTCCCGGAAAATCAAAGTGTTTCCATGGGATTTTTAAAAAGTAAATCCAAGCGAACCCAATCATCAGCCAGTTGAATAATAGTGTAATCTACTAAAAATAGTATACAGCAATATTTCACCCTTTCAAAGGTAATTTTATTACGCGGATACCCATTACCAAGCCTGCTTTTATTCACACTTTCCAACAAATCATCACGTGTGCCTCAAATTGCCGTAGTTTTGTAGTTTTCAAGCAGTTTGGATGTTTTCCTAACAAAAAGGTATCGCCAACTTTCGGTTACGTGACTTCCTGTCGTGAAAATGTGAACCCACGATTAATCCTCCCTTTTTTAGTTTTCCTTTTTTTTTTCAGCAGTTTTACTGTCATTATTACCCTATCATGCAGTGATAGTCTAGTGGTTAGGACTGCGCTCTCCTAATCGGGGGGTCACGGGTTCGATTCCCAGGCACACACCTCTGACTTTTTTCTTTATTCGATGACAAGTCCTTACTGCGATCTCACCTGATGGTAAGTGACGATGCAGTCTAAGATGGTAGCGGGCTAACTTGGAAGTGGCTTGGCAATTTACATTCAACCCATACCAGTACATGGCGTTCCTCTTCGAAGGGCTTAACTTCAGAGAGTACGAAGGGATAAGAGTTACGCGATAGAAAGAGAGAAAAGTATAGGTGAATACGACAATAGGTAAGTGGAAACATTTATTTTATAAATTATGACACACATCACCAAGTAGGTATACCTATATACCTAGATTAGGAAAATATGGGGTTTGAAAAATCGAACTCAACATGAGTGAAGCTACGGGCAAAAGCTAGTTTACAAGCGTTTAAAAAAATTCTTATCTCTCAACACAGAGTAGCCATAATGATTATTGTGAGGTGGTACACCTTTTTTTTTCTACTTTTTTTTTCTTTAAAAAGAATATTAGGCAACCTCAAGTTGACTAATATCCTCCTATCCCCTCCAAATAAGCGGAAAGCTTGTGTTAGGAATGGGTACGACAATAGTGCAACGGGTGAGATTCGAACCTGCGACCTTACAGTTTTCAGTCCATACCTTTAACCGTTGGGCTATTGAGGTTACACCTTAATATCACCTTATACCTTGGTCTATTATTTTATTAAAAGAGATTTTAAAACACCGTAGATTAATAAAGATAGAGAACATGAAATCAATATTGTCCGAAGAATTATCGCTGGAGGGCGTTATGCTAAAATATGTTTCCGTTGGTAATAAATGGCGATAATTGGACACTTCGGGTAATAAACAACTAATCAAAACAGGAATTCCGATAGCCTGTGTGCTGGTGGCGCAACTTCAGCTCGAAACTTGTACCACTCGGTCGTTTAATATAGGTGTACGCGGGAACGAATGCTTTATTTGTGTTACAACTCACAGCACAGCTTGGGTTATAAATGTACGTAATACGTTTAATATAAGCCTTTTATTTCAGATACAAACACAAATACAATTGATTAAGCAATTTCAAAAGGGGCACAATATGTCGAATATTTTGACAGTGCCGTTTCACACATACATACTCGATACATATATCTTGACTTACATTTGTTTGAGCAGTAATGCGCTAGGTACATAATAATTATTCGAATTAGTTGTTAGATATTAACTTCATATACCTAATATATTAATTTACACGAAGACAACTTTTAGGTGCAACATAATTTAACTGTACCTACTTGTATCATTTATCACGTAATTTTAGCATGTATTAGAAATAAAAAAAATGTACAACTCACAAGTTTTTCCATAATTTCTTCAAAAGGTACTCAAGTTTAAACGAACCTACTTAGATCGTGAACTAGAATTTTTTAAATCTTGTGTTGGCTTTCCTGTAAAGTGTTGATTTTTTACTTGTGTCTCTTTTCATAGGAGGCACAGAATTGTTCAAATTGATTGTATAAAATCATAGGACTTCACTGTGGGACTTCATATGATTCCTCGCAACATTAGCAATATTATTAGTTCTAGAGGCACTCGTATCTGCTTACAACGCCAAAATGGCGTCAATATATAGATAGGTCCAAAAAATATGACAGTACAGAGGTCAGTCTAGCAGCCTCTCCAGTGTTAATCATTGATTAAATAAAGGCGTCAGTGCAGTAGCCTCTCCAGTGTTAATCATAGGTTAAATGTAGAGGTCAGTGCAGCAGCCTCTCCAGTGTTGATCATAGATTTAATATAGGGGTCATTACAGCAGCCTCTCCAGTGTTGATCATAGATAAAATAAAGAGGTCATTACAGCAGCCTCTCCAGTGTTGATCATAGATTAAACATAGAGGTCAGGGCAGCCTCTCTAGTGTTATCATAGTTTAAATATAGAGGTCAGTGCAGCAGACTCTCCAGTGTTGATCATAGATTTAATATAGAGGTCAGTGCAGCAGCCTCTCCAGTGTAAATCATAGATTAAATGTAGAGGTCAGTGCAGCAGCTTCTCCAGTGTTAATCATAGATTAAAGATAGAGGTCAGTGCAGCAGCCTCTCCAGTGTAAATCATAGATTAAATGTAGAGGTCAGTGCTGCAGCCTATCCAGTGTTAATCATAGGTTAAACATAGAGGTCAGTGCAGCAGCCTCTCCAGTGTTAATCTTAGATTAATTATAGAGGTCAGTGCAGCAGCCTCTCCAGTGTAAATCATAGATTAAATGTAGAGGTCAGTGCAGCAGCCTCTCCAGTGTTAATCATAGATTAAATAGAGGTCAGTGCAGCAGCCTCTCCAGTGTTAATCATAGATTAAATAGAGGTCAGTGCAGCAGCCTCTCCAGTGTTAATCATAGGTTAAAATATAGAGGTCAGTGCAGCAGCCTCTCCAGTGTTAATCATAGATTAATTATAGAGGTCAGTGCAGCCTCTCCAGTGTTGATCATAGATTAAACAGAGAGGTCAGTGCAGCCTCTCCAGTGTTAATCATAGGTTGATTATTGAGCTCAGTGGGTCTAACTCAGCTCTAGGTATTATTATCCGGTGATCGATATTGTTAGAGTAAGCGCGTATCGCGCCGGGCGAGCGGTGGCCGATCGCGAAATTCACTTAGAGCATCGGACGCCGCCTGAATAATTTAACCAATAACAATCCGAAGGCTAATTTAAGAGAGAAAAAATTTACATTGAGCGATCCGGATGTTATGATTGCAGGTTCCGTACGTTTATTTCGAACTGGCTTTTACCCGCGACTCCTTCTTCTTCTTCTTTGTCAACTGACAGACGTCCACTTCATAGGTCTCGGTCTTGCGCCGCCTGAATCCAGCGGCTCTCTGCGACTCGTTTGATGTCCTCGGTCCACCTAGTGGGGTCTGCCAACACTGCGCTTCCCGGTGCGGGGACGCCACTCCAGCACCTTGGGACCCAGCGACAATCAGCTCTTCTATGCTTCCCACCCATTTCCACTTCAGTTTCGCGACTTGCTGAGCTATGTGGATTTGGGTTTTAAAAATCTCTCGGAAAAATTCTCTGCTTTTCCGGAAAAACGACTATACGCATGCAAAAAATCATGAGGATCCGTTGAGCCGTTGCTTTATGTGATTAAAGAACAAACCAACAAACAAACACGCAAGCTTAGTACATAAAAAAGTGTTTATTTTGGCCAACTCCACAATATGTAATTATTATTGAAACCCCATCTTGAGTCAAAGTTAAAACCACAAAAACTATATTTATCGGTTTACTTTGGTAATCGTGTAGCTAATTAATTTGTGAATTTTCCACAATTTAACGTGCATGAAGTAAGTAATCTATTGTAGGTAACAGAGTGAAGACGATTCTTTCTCAACCTATTCCGAAATACCATATTAGTTGAAGAGACAGTAGGAAATTATAAGGAGGTGCTTAATGTTTGAGTACAGCATAAAACTTTCATAGTCTAATCGTGGAGACGAACGCAGTACAGCTTTTTATCCCGGAAAATCAAAGAGTTCCCAAGGAAGTGGATGAATTAATTGTCGTGGGTATGGAATGGTCATTATATACGTAATACAAGGATTGTCGCAGGTTATTTAATAATATGATGTTGGTCATAATTACGTTAAAATTATGGAAAAATATTAGTTGTAACAGAGGTTTTTGGTTAAAAGTTTGTTTGCTTTCTTTTAGGTTATTTGAGTAAGGAAACTAGATACCCGGTATAGGTAACACATAAAAAATCATCAATCAAAACATTTTGTACGTAGTATTTTATGGTAGATGCTATAGTTTTTAACACCACATTAAAATTCCAGTGAAGACTGGCAAAAGTTTGCGAGGTTTTAGCACCTTTTGGAAACTTTCAACGGTCTCTTAGACAATATTGCAACAGTCATAAACTACTCAAATGAAAGACTAGTGCTTTTTTCGTTTGTTTCCCCGTAATTGCTGTAGGTTTTTGCTGAAAAAGTTAGTTTCAGAAGTTTTTTGAATATCACTGTGCATTTTATAAAAAAATAATAAGAATTCTAGGCAATATAATCTCCTGCGGCAACATCAAGGACAGACGTGCTTATAATAATTTTTTGTAAAATTGCAAATTCGCGAAGTGTGTGTTGGGTGAATTGATTTTATAAAATCGACGATTATAAAAAAGACTCTAACGACCTGTTATAGTTCTTTTAGTCTTGCAAAAGAAATACAAAATCTTGTCGCTGGACAATATAATTGGGGAGATGAAATCGGAATGACTTTACGCGCTTGTAGACCATGAGAACACTTACCTACTAGGGTTATGAAATAAACTATAATAAACAAACTAACAAACAAACACACTTTTTAACCGACTTCCAAAAAGGAGGAGGTTATCAATTCGGCCGGTATCTTTTTTTTTTTTTTTTTTTTTTTTTTTTTTTTTTTTTTTTTTTTTTTTTTCTATGTATGCCCACCGATTACTCCGAAGTTTCTGGACCGATTCACGAGATTTTTCTTTTAATCGATAGAGGAAGCTCGCGAAATGGTCCCATAAAAATTTTTACCTTCAACTCCTCAATCCTGATGCTGCAGGGGTATTTCCCCCCTAAATTATGGGACTTTAGGAGTCGTCGTTTACAAATTGGTATGCTTGGCCTAAGCATATACTAGATCATAGAGCTCCAGGTCCTACTCCTCAATCCTGATGCTGCAGGCTACTGCCCAAGTAAATTATAGGGATTTAGGAACTGCTAATCATGAATTGTTATTGTATGTAATAAGCATATACTACACCATCGAGGTCAAGGTTCTAGCTCCTCAATTCTGATGCTGCAGGGTACTGCCCACTTAAACTGTGAGGATTTAGGAACTTTCGCTTGCGGATTGATATTGTTAGTATCAAGCATATTCTACATCGTAGAACTCAAGGTTCTAGCTCCTCAATCCTGATGCTGCAGGGTTGGAGGAATTACGAACTGTCGCTTTCGAATTGATATTGTTGGTACCAAGCATGGACTACATCATGGAGCTCCTGGTCCTAGCTCTTTAGAAATTGTGTATTGTTAATAAGTACTGTAGATACCAAGTATATACTACATTAGTACCGTAGGGTTGGAGGGAGGGGAGAAAGAGAGCAGGAACAAGCTACACTAAAAAGCTTAAAATAAAAATTCTTTTCAAAAAACCGACTTCAAACGCCACTACAAAGTATAAAAATAATTTGATTTTGTACACGTTTGTTGAAGTCGGGCGGGCTTAACTAGAAACGATGAAATCGATGCGCGACGCTTACCTTATGGTGATATATAAGAGACACGTTTATTGAAATCGGGCGAGCATCGCGTATCCGTTTCATCGTTTCTATTTAAGCCGCCCGACTTCAACAAACGTGTACAAAATCAAATTATTTTTATACTTTGTAGTGGCGTTTGAAGTCGGTTTTTTGAAAAGAATTTTTAGTGCCATACTACACGGGCGGTTCTCCCGCTGCGGGAATCCGCTCGACAAAGCTGCCGCAGACCATCAAACTACACGGGACGCGGTTTACCGCTGTCTTTTGTTCATTTCAACATGGATCCGCCATTGATAACTGCGCTTGCAGCTCTTGTTTTAATAGAATTATTAATGGCGTAATCCTTCGACTGCACATCATACAAAGCTGGTCGACCTTGTATTTCTACAATAAAACGCTCCGTATCGAACATTTTGACGCAACACTAGCCAATAGCCAGTAGCCACGCAAGCGCACGAACGACCAGCGAGCGCCAAGATCCCGCGCAGAATGACGTAATAGCGGGAAACCGCCCGTGTAGTTTAAAACGGCGGTTATCCGCGGCGGTTTGACGCTGCATGCGGCGGTCGTATTTCTCCCGCCTGCAAACCGCGGCGGGAAACCGCGCCGTGTAGTATGCACCATACAACTTTCATATTAAATTGTGACTAGAGCGGTTCAGAAGCGGTTTCCCGCGGCGGGAGAACCGCCCGTGTAGTATGACACTTATGTATTCATGATATTAATAAGACTGCAAAAAAAAATAAGGATTTAAAAACCAAAAAAAACTATTATGATATTAACCTTGAAAACTCACATTAACTTCATTCTTATTTCAAACTATTTATAAAAAAACTATCACTAAGACTGCATCGTCACTTACCATTAGGTGAGATTGCAGCCAAGGACTACCTTGTCATCAAATAAAAAAAATCTTTTACCCGAGGCTTCGCTCGCGCTAAGCGCGATTTTTCAAACCCTTTTTAACCCCTTACGAGTTGAATTTTCAAAAAATATTTTTTTAGCGAGTGCCTAAGTCATAATATCTATCTGTATGCCTTTCAGCCAAATCCGTCCAGTGGTTTGAGCTGTGCGTTGATAGAACAGTCAGTCAGTCACCTTTTTCTTTTAGGTATATCACACTAATATTATAAAGGCGAAAGTTTGTATGTGTATGTGTGTGAGTGTATTTGTGTTACTCTTTCACGCAAAAACTACTGGACGTATTTCGCTGAAATTTGGAATGGAGATAGTTCATACCCTGGATTAAAACATAGGCAACATTTTAGCCCGGGAAATCAAAGACTTCCCGCGGGAATTAAACCTTAATCCACGCGAATGAAGTCGCAGGCATCATCTAGTATTTAGATAAAAAAATAAAAATTCAATTGGAACAGTTCCCGCTTCCACGGATCCCCAGCGCGGGTGACGGCGATCGCTAAAGCAATTTGTGTCCAAGTGACGAACACGCTGAGCGAAACGGAGAAGTAACTAACTTTTGACGAAATTATGTATCTATTTGCTATAATATAGTAACTTCTTCATCTTTACCAACCGACAGACGTCCACTGTTGGACAAAAGTCTCTAGCATGGACTAACGACGCCTTCCCTGGCACAGTGAGCGCTGTGGTCTTATAACTGGGAGGCCTCGAGTTCGATTCCCAGCGGGGACAATTTGGGAATTTGTAATTTCTAAATTGTCTCTAATCTGGTCTGGTGGAAGGCTTTAGCCGTGGCTAGTTACCTCCCGCGTATAGTAAGCGTTCCGGCACGATGGCGTGTAGAAACGCTGGTAGAAACCGATTAGCTATGGATTGACTCTACACTGCTATATCCGTTCCAAGTTACCCCACTACCATCTTAGACTACATCGTCACTTACCATCAGGTCTTCGGGAAAGAAGAAGAAAAATATACCTAAAGCAAATAAAAAGAAACGCTATTAACAAAGCCCCCATAAATTGTAATTATCGTGAACAAATAAAGAGAATAGGTATACAAAGAGTCGTCACAATCGCTGCGATCGACCGACAACCGTATTTTAACCATAACGATGTTCCTAGATTTACGTAACTTTAACTAGACTCGGTATAGAATGCATTGCGCTGCCATTCACATATCCAACTTACTAATTAAGTCAACAACCGAGAAGAAAACTGTAACTTTGACAACGTTACTCCATACGTAACAATCTATGTAAACGACCAGAAAATCTTGATCCTTTAAACTTTAGGAAAATCTTCACTAGCGACATTTTGTCCTGTCGTTTTCCAGCGCACGCTGTACCACTCCTTGACGAACACTGCAAACAAAGATCTTTTTAAAACACCTATAAAAGGAAATTAGGGAAGATCATACGGAACGGAGAATATTTTCTTGTAAGTTTTTGGCTAAATATTTTTATTTAATATAGATGTGACGTGCAATAAGATGACCTTGCATTTTCATTTATTCAAAATTCAAAGTTTGGCTCAATTTATAACCGACTTCCAAAAAGGAAGAGGTTATCAATTCGGCCGGTATCTTTTTTTTTTTTTAAACCAGGTTTGAACATTTATTTTAGAGAGAAGAACCGGAACCAAACCGAAAAAGAGGCTTCCCTCATTGGTATAATTTAACCAGCTTCACCATCTATATATACTCCATCATCTTCACCATCTCAAGGCAATATAAGTTAATTGCTTACGAAGATCATTTTTGAAAGAATCATCACAGAACACGATGCCTATGCTTATAATTTATTTTAAAAAGAACATTAGCTAAGCTGAACTTGACTTATATTCTCCTCTCCCCTCCAAATAAGCGAAATGCTTGTGCTAGTAGTGGGTACGACAATAGTTCAACGGGTGGGATTCGAACCTGCGAGCATTCAGTTTTGGTCCGCAAATTTAACCGTTGGGTTATTGAGGCTTAATTTAAAGAATTTGGCAGGCAAGAGAAAACTTTGACAATTAGTCGACGGACATGTCGCTAATGTGATTCAACTTGAGCTGAAACTCGACGAAAAACTGTAGGAATTAGACAGGCTCAAGTTATATTGGCGTTAGTTTCAAGCGAAGCCGCGCACATAGATCTACGCCTATTTAGACACGTCCAAATGCAGAGAACGCGTGCGCGGTTACGCGGCCATATACGGCCCGCACTGTAGAGTGAACAATAGCGCACAAATGACAATCCCGCGATCCCGCACCGCCCTCATTACGGGGCCACGCGTGTGCGCAAGTGAATAGCCCATTGCGGAGGAATTGCTTCGGTGCGTTTTACTGTTATGTGCCGGAATGTGTTATTTGTGTGATAACGTTTGTTGGAGCGTTATTTATTTATTTTATTAAACTATTGCATAGCTTCTATCGCGGGCCTTGAGCGTGGAGACCGAATCCAGAAATTCCGTAACGAAAATAACCTGACACGGGACTCCTCTCACCGCTAGATGGCGTTGATAAAAAATGCTATGCAATAGCTTTACCGCGGCAGTCCCCGAGTGCCACACGTCTTTTTTTATGTACATATAAGGAATTACAAGACAACATATATTAGAAGAAGTAGACAATAGACATAGGTGAAGCTTATCTCTAAAAAAATAAATTTCTTCCAGCTTCCCTTGAAAGAGAGTAAGGTGAAATTATAGAGTGGTATAGGTCAAAAATGTACATCACTACATAATACTATAATACGTTAGTCTCTTTAGCTCCAGGAACTGATAGACATTGGGTTTCCAATGTGGTCAAGTGAAACTCGGAAACGCAGCGTTGGAACTCTCCTTAATATTAACTTTTACGGACGATTTCTAGTGCTCGGAAACTGGGTAGATACTGTCCGTTCACTTCAAGTTGGCCGTCGTCGTCAATTATAAAATTATATCATACTGGTACCGTTGGCAAAAAATATAATATTGTATGCTTTACTGTAACCACGACTGACGGAAGTTTTCTTTTCTGGCAATGAATGACGTCTTGAATGTCGATGGGCGGGATTTTTAATTTCTTATTTTCTCCTGTTCAAAGAAAATCAGAAATTAATTAAAGTAAAATAATAGTCTGCGCTTAGATGCGAAATATTTTCTTTTTTACTCATCGTAGAAAATGACAATAATAAATACTAAAAAATTATAATAAATTTAAAATGTGGCAATAACAAAAATTATAAAAAACTCTGTACTGACAATCGCAATCGGTACTTTTCTATCCGTACTAAGTGGCGACTTGAGGCGCGAGGCGGAGAATCGTGACGGGAGATAACGGCCAACTTGAAGTGAACGTTTAGATCTTCTGCAGCGATCCTTGCAGGAGTAAAATGTCGAGAAGTGGACGTCTATTTGAGACGACAACAATGATTTATTTTCCTCATTTTCCTAATAATAGAATAGTTTTTGTTCAAATAAACTTTTTCAAAAATGCTATTGAATCGTCAAGTGAATCTACCACTGGTACGGAATGCCGTTTTGTAAATGCATAATTATTTAGTCTATTAAAACATTATACATTTATCCTCTGTGAAGTCCTATAAAAACAGCGCGAACTCCACTAAATCGCAGGGTTTTTAACGAAATCAAACAATTCCATCCATTATTTTACCTCCACTTCACCTAAATTCACGTCTCGCACTGGAGACGTAAACGAGACTGCAGATTAAGCAACACGTGTAAGAGAAGACATAGATAGTGCTACAGCAGAAAGTTCTGCGAATTGTGTACCGGAAAACTGCTCTTGATTAAGAAATTTCCTGATTTATAAACATAATATAGTTTATTTAAATATCTTGCTATTTAACCCTAATTCATTCATTATTTGGTCTGTATTCTGTTAAATGTAATTAGTTATTATATTGATTTAAACTGTTGGTAAACTAATAATCCGGAAGAAAAATCGACTTGTACCAGCTCCAAGATTTTTTGACCCAATGACCATTGGTAGTGGTACGCTGGCCATTAGAGAAACTTACCTATTTCTTCTTTCCACTATGATTTTTTTGACCCAGCGGTCTGATTTGCTGGCAATTAGAGAAATTTATTTATTTCTTCTTCCCATCAACGAGTGTTGCTGTACGATGCTGCGCGTTTATTCAACCCGATAGTGTATCTCATTAAGCGGATACTCGACGTTTTACGTCATTAAATATGTAAATAGTAGGAATACGGGCATCCATTCAAGTGACATGTCGCGCCGGCTTCTGTAGACCTGGCTATCTGTGGAAATGACATATAAACATGTTGAAATGAAAGAAAATGGTTTTATTTTGTAGGTAAGTACTACATTTTCCCCGCAGATTCGATCACGTTAAGTTGTTTTTTCAAACTCCTTTTTTACTTCCTTAGAGGTTGAATTTTCTTACCGAATACCTACGTCATAATAACTATGTGATGCCAAACAGCACAATCCGTCAAGTAATTTTAGCTGTGCGTTGATATATCAGTTAGTTAGTCAGTCAGTCACCTTTTCTTTTTATACGAAGGCGCAGGTCAACCAGCTAGTCTGTAATGATCCTATTAAATGCGAAAGTTTGGATGTATGGATGTTTGTTACTCAATCAATCACGCCGCAACGACTAAACCGATTTTGACTGTTTTGCACAGAGATAGATTATAGCCTTGAATTCGAAAATACTTTGTAAAAAAATATTAGAATAAAAAATTATTCTATTCTTTTCTATAATAGCACATAGCCGCAAAATAAGAGAGTTCCCGCGAGAATCCAAAAAACCTCAATCCACGCGAACGAAGTCGCCGGCATCAACTAGTAAATTAATAACACAGTTACTCAACTCCTTGCTTAAAGTAATACCAACAGTACCCATGTTAATGAGATTTCACCTGCTGAACCGATCTGATTACAATTTATACTAAGTTCGCTTCAAGCAGATTTATACCGGCTGATATAGGGGCATTACAGCTGAGATCACGTGGGAGGTAGCCTTGCATTCAACATTCGCGAATGGGCTAAAGCTCAAGACACATTGCGGAAGAGGTGAAGCGAAGCGACGCGTATTTAGGGTGGGATGCTTTGGCCGTGGTTAGGTACCAACCTATCGTCAAAGACGTGCCGCCAAGCGATTTAGCGTTCCTGAACGAGAGCGTGTAGACACCGAATAGGGGTATGAGTACACTGTCATACCCCTTCCAAGTTAGCCCGCTACCATCTTAGAATGCATCATTACTTACCGTGTGAGATTGCAGACAAGGACTATCTTGACATCGAATAAATTAAAAAAAAAACCTAGAAGGTAAATTCATCTCTATATTATCTAACCATGAAAAAAATCCGCTGCTGCGTGATTGAAGGACAACCCAAGAGGCAAACACAATTTCGCATTTAGAATATTAGTAAGATATACTATTTCTTGATTGAAGGTCAAGATCCTTATAAATATATGGCACTGAATGACTTATTGCTGCTCTATGTCCTGTTCTGCCCTCTATGCCCGATAATATTTCATAGATTTACACCAAAATTGAGGAAATCTTTTCTGGTAGTACACACTTTCTAATAAAGAAAGAATTATCAAAATCGGTTCATTCATCATCATTTCATCCCCATCAAGTTTTATTTTGCAAAAAAAGATGCCTTTCGCAATTTATCTCTCAATCAAAAATCATCAAAATTGGTTCAACTATTTAGGCGTGAAAGCGTAACAAACAAAGAGAATTAGGTACTTTCGCGCTTATAATATTAATAGTAATTTATGTTTTATATACTAAGTGCCCATTTCACCGTTGCCCGGTTTAACCAACGAATAAATTTTGAAGGTTTGGCAGATTTTCAATATAAAAACTGTCAGACCATCAAAGTTCCTCGGTCAAAAGTTACTCAGCGATGGTTAAACTGGCCCTTAGAGAACGGATGGAAGGAATCTCTTTTTATCCCCTTTACTTGCTAAACTCAGAATGTACGGCCAGCTCGGCGGAGATCTTGAGCCATTAAAATACGAAACTATGCGAAATATTATCGAGACGGAGGAATTTCCGCGCTACATCCGATTTATTAGCGAAACTTCCAACGAATAGCCGGAGCATAGTTGTTTGTATGGGGCGCGTAAACGGGCTGGAAAAATTGCATTTTCTGCAAATTTTGTTGGGAACTATATCCCAAACAAATAACTCATTGTTATAATTAATTAAGATGGACGATAAAGGCGATGCTTTTGAGTTTGGACTACACAATTGCAGCTAGAAATTGCAGTAAAAACTAGGCATATTCTCTGGACGTGCAGAGTAATAACTAATATAGTAAAAAGACAGTGTAAATAAAATATTGAATTAAAAAATCAAAAATCCTATTATTTAACAAAATTCTAGATTACTGGATTTGTTTTTTCTTTTCCAGTTTCTATTTACGCAGACGGGTTTTTGGTTTTCCTAAAAATATTTTATTAATAAGTAGATATGAATAGCATAAAGCATCTATAGGAAGAATTTAATCTACTACTTTTGCCGAGGCTTCGCTGAAGTTAAGTTCGATTTTTCAAAAATCCTTTCTTAGCGGATGCCGGCCGTTTAGTGATTTGAATCGTGTGTTGATTGATATATTAGTCAGCCAGTTAATCGCCTTTTCCTTTTATGTACTTAGAATAGAAGAATAGAAGAAGAGTGAGATATTTGGTTTCTGGTATTTTAAGCCAAATGTAACTGACTGACTAGCTGACTATATTTTTATACAACTCATTTATAAAACCCATATTTGAATACACACCCAAATCCAATCAGTCTTCTAGGTATAATAAAATTTAATTACCACCGAAAAGTCAACACAAACAATAAACATACATCAGGGAAGCACAAAAAGCTTGTGTATTAATTAGGCGTTGCGTGCGCATAGACAATACCGCGTAAAGAATCAATAAGACTAAAACCGCGTTAAATCAACATTGGGAAGGCAAGACAAGAAACGAATCCCGGAATTTATGGTCGCGTTACTACAGACCTGGCAACTGCTAGAGCGGGCGTAAATGATGCGATTGTATATTTCATTGTCACTAGAGTGTCATTTACATCGACCGATCTGAATTTCTCGAGCCATGAGCGCCGATTTATCATAAGCGACATTTTTATTTATTTTATTTCATGCGATATTTTAAACTATTAAGGAATATAACATATTAACTTCAAATTAATATATGTTATTTTCCTGTGTGTTATGTTAACTGTGCGTAAATCTGTGATTTAGTTTGGACGACAAAAGGATAGAGAATCTTCTATCGCTATCTATTTTCTATTCTATTGATGGAAAGATTTACGTAAATTTGAAAAGTTACACAAGGCCTAATGTATTTGAATAACCTGTATCAAGTAGCTTTAGTTTTAAGATGCCAAAAATAGTTTTCAACATTACCTATAATTTCTATGTCTATAAACGGCACTGTGATTGACTGACAGTTAAATGACAGACAACAGCGTAAGCCGAGGAAATATTCTTTGAACTAGAACAAAATTGAACTTTGTATTTTTAGATTTTTTCTTATTTTAATTCCATAAGAGAATTTCATTTCTATTTAAAAAACTAATTATACTAATATTATGTCGTGTCGCCACAGAGTCGGTGCCGTGCCGTATTCGTCGTGTCTAAAACTCCTAGTGGCGCTTGCTGCTAAGTCTTAAGTGGCTTTTGGAAGGCGTCTATGCTAATTTTAGACCTAATTAAGCTTGGATTTATGTTAGGTGCTTAAAAGGGTTTGATTTAGATTTTAGGTGACACAGTAATAGATCTCAGATTAAGAAATGTGAATAATTAGGAAAATTGTTTCTTCCATTTTAACAATATAAGCGAGAGCACAGATAGTATAGGAATAATAGAATTTTAGTAAAATTATATTGGTATTCGATGACATACACTTTACGCTTAAAGTTTGTTCTATTTACAAAAAAAACCTGATCCATCGTGTAATATGACACAATGTCCTCTACATCTTCTACTAAGATCATAAATAACAGATTATCTCATAGAAGATAGAACAGTAGTGGTATTCTCTAAAAATGATTTCATCAGTGTAAAGATCGCAGTGAACGCTGATTGGCTGAATTTATGGCGTTCTTTCTGCATCAATGCATTTTAACTAGTCAATATGATATCATTGCAATAATTATACTGATGCTGTCAATTTTAGAGAGTACCACTACTGATTTGTAAGAAGATTATTTTCCCAAGAACTTGTTTGTTACGGTCATCATATCCTATATTCTTGGTCAGATAAATTTGAACGTATCTAAGATTATTATTTAAATTTGCCATATCTACTGTTATGTAGCTCTATATATTCCAAGCTTAATTTTATTAAGGACGCGCCCGCACCCGAAAAAGGCGCAAAACACACGCGATATAAAAAATGGCGGCATGCAATTTGAATGCGTGAATTATTGTCTTTTAAGGAGGAATAATACACAGCTCGGAATCCAGATGCCTCCAGAAGATAAAACATACTTGCAACGTTGATTTAGATCAGGTGCTTTTAGTTGGAGTAGAATAAAATTAATGCTTCTATGGGACATTGGTTAAAAGTAGGAAGAATAAAGTATATAAATACCCACCTATTTTATCTAAAGTACATGTGATGAGTAAATAAATAATTCTTTTTAGAAAGGAATGATATTAGGTGTAATAATAAAATAAAAAAAAAAAAGAATGTAGTCTTGACTTCTCATAAGTCACAATTTCATGAAAAAATAATTTAGAATTTAGAATTTTTTTTTTAAATTTTGAATTGCGTTCGACGATGTTTATTTATATTGTATTCTAGTAGGTGCGTACTTACGAATGTAAATTTTAACTCTAACGTTATTCTAAACTATGAATAATAAAAAGCGGATTGTTTTTATATGTCCTTGGCGGTTGTTTCGATTGAATAGGTGGTTTGATCGCCGTCTGCCTCTCATTAGTTCCATTAATGCAAACTACGATATTGAAATAGAAAAACAAAAACATGTAGGCAATACTTAGTGGTAAAACCCGGGACCAACTTGCGCAATACATTAATAAAAAAGTTAATAATATGTTCCTACGAAGTCATAGCTTGATCGTAGCGTAGCATAATCACTTAATTAAATTGCAACAAAAATTGAAATGAAACAAACGAGTGAATTTTGAATATACCTTTATGTTACACCATACTACCCCACATCATTTCACTCCTATCACCAATTATGGTTGCCTGGTAGAGATTGCTCTGTAGCAATAAGGCCGCCTTTGCATGCGTAGTTTTAAGTTGTATTAATTTTTGTTTCTTTCTTGTGTGCAATAAAGTTTTGATCTATCTAAAGGTGATTGCAAAAAGGGTATTTATTATCCTTTTTTATTATTATTATCTTATATACTATAATATTATAAATGCGAAAGTTTGGATGTATGGATGGATGGATGTTTGTTACTCAATCACGCCGCAACGACTGAACAGGCTGAATTTTGGCACAGAGATGGATAACACATGGGCTACTTTTTATCCCGGAAAACCTCATTCCACACGAACGAAGTCGCGGGCATTAGCTGGTTGAAGCTATAAATTGTAGCTAAAATATGAAGATTCGCGATTGATTAGATACGATCTCCACTGATGGCAAATATAAGTAAATACAGATACTCTGTAGCCAATATTCAGTGTCGCGTATTTTAATGCGAATTGAAAACGTGAAATATTAATGAGACACCCGCTAATGTCTCTGATCGAGACACTGATAGGTAGCTGATACCGGACGGCTCCTGCAGCTTCCCGGTGCGGCGAAGTGTGATTTAGATTGATTTAAATTATTGGATGCAACGACACTTTCAGTATTTATAGCTTTACACCTGACAGTTATGCAGCCGGTTCTTACGGGGAACATCTAAATCATCAAGTATATCTTCTCTAAATGTATAAGAGGAAAAGGTGACTGACTGACTGATCTATGAAAGCATACCTCAAATTACTGGACGGATCAAGCCGAAAGGCGTACAGAATACAGAGATGGCTTTTATAACGTAGGCATCTCCTAAGAAAAGATTTTTGAAAATTCAACCCCTAAGGAGTTAAAGTAGAGGTTTGAAAAATAGAGATTTGAAAAGTAGAATGAGCAAAGCCGCGGGCAAAAGCTATATGAATTTCTTTATAAATCATACTAATATTATAAAGCCGAAAGTTTGTGTGTGTGTGTGTGAGTGTGTGTGTGTGTGTGTTTACTCCTTCACGCCACAATGAATGGACCGATTTGTTTGGAATGGAGCTAGCGCTTTCTTTTTCTAACAGGAAACTTAACAGCTCTATATTTTCGAGACTAGTTAAGATATTAAAAAAAGAAAAAAAAAAAAAGATACCGGCCGAATTGATAACCTCCTCCTTTTTGGAAGTCGGTTAAAAATGACATTATGTTCTATTATTAAAAACCTCTATTTGAAGTATATATAATTAAAAAAAAATATCAAATACCAAATTAGCTTGTGTATCGTCAGCCTATATTTCGGAATTAGCTTAAAACTTATCTAATGTATGTAGAAATATTTGTATATTTAATATTTAAGCAATGCTTTACGGCCCATTGTGTACAAATCGGCGCATATGCAATAGAAGAGATACAACCGATACATTCCGTTTTTCATCCATGCCAGAATACAGAATCAATTTAGCATCACTATTATAATATCTACGCAGGTTCCCATGCGCCCGATGCATCTATTAGCATTAAACTGCCGATACAATGTAGATACATGCATCTGTAACATGCGATACTCTATCGTTCGTTAGCTAAAACGCGGCTAGCCGAGTCAAAAACGCAAGTTTAGAGCTTTGAGCGACAAAATAGAGAAAAAAGAAATTTTTCGAAAATTAATCAAAGCTGTAATAATTTTAACTCTAAATAAGTACCTCTGGAATATAAGTTTTGTACCTTAAAGGTATTATTGGATTATTTATATTTAGTTATATTTTTATCCAGTTTTTGTTCTCGTATTTAGGTTTTTAAAAATCTGTTTGAACCTTTGTGTTTTACGGAACAAATGTGGACTATGTCACTCTTCAAATCCTCAACTATACCCATGCAAAAAAATACTGTGATCCGTAGCTTTGTTTTTTTTATATTGGATGACAATATAGGCCTTGACTGTGATTTCACCTGATGCAGTCGACGATGCAGTCTTGGTAACGGGCTAACTTGGAAGGGGTATGGCAATGTACATTTAACCCATACCCCTAGTCTGTTTCAACACACCATCGTACCGGAATGCTAAATCGTTTGGCGCTACGTCTTTGACGGTAGGGTGGTAGCTACGGTCAAAGCCTTCCACCAGACAGACACCTCTGTTGCGGCGTGATTGAAGGACAAGCCAACAAACAAGCACACTTTCGCATTTATAATACATGTGCGACTTTAGCCGTATACACTTGTACCTGAGATAAAGGACAGCAGCATGTACGTATAACACAACATCGAACAACACACCCGAGCGTCGATACAAAATCGCATATGCAAATGAAATGCGGTGCAATAATCCGCACAAAATGGCCGATTTGTCAGGCGAATATATGAAACTCACGGCTTATTACGTCAAACGATTTTATGTGGCCAATAACAGTTTATCGGTTCGTAATTCTAGCATTCTATTAAAGCACTATCTATAATAATATCAGTGTGATAAAACGGACCATTCGAGTACTTCCACTTATGGTCGGCACTAGAGTAGGTATGCTCGTGTCACTGCGACAAGCCAACGGCATAGAAACTACATCGTATATCGAGTTATCGACACCGGATATACTTATTATGCAAACAGTTAAATTATTAGCTCATTTTGTTGGCAAGGACATGGATTGTATTGCCCACTAGCTGATTCTCACGACTTCGCGTGGTTCTAGATTTTAATAAAATCTTTTTTTTTTGTTTATACGGAATAGAATGAAAAAGTTTTTCATTCATATAAACTTTCGTAAAGTGCTTTTGAATCGTCAAGTCAACCAATGGTTCCAAACGAGAAGATCTTTTGAAAAAAAAATTAATTAAATTATTACGTTGTCTACAAACTTAACCATCCCTTGGGGTAAACCCTTTTGGGATGGGATTTCAGTAAATCTCTGCTTAGTGTATACATATATCTCTTTAGTACTCTAGAATCATTTTCTTCAATACTATCAAAACTTTTTGTTGGGCTTAGTGTAATCTAAGTGTTAATCTGTCATTTAGTATTGACGTGAAAGGGACGGAGAATTTTTTATCCCATTTTGCCTTTGCCCTTTATATAGAGCCTGCAAAATTTAAACATTTTTTCCTCCATTTATTAAGCTAGGTGTGAAAAGCAAAGTTCAATTTCCATTTAATAAGGTTTTTTCCTACAAATATAGTTATTTGTAGTTCTTTCAATTCACCAGGGAGCGTGAGCTTTACTTGTGTTTACACATTGCGTAAGTGTGCGTGCTCTCGCTCACACTTATACAAATACGATACACACACAACTATGAGCCACGCGTCCTCGTGAATTGCAAGAACTATACCTACTTAAGTACTGGAGCTTAATCTCAAAGTTTTCTTAACATTACCTACTGTAATAGTATCGCTTTCGCGTATCAGAATTGCTAATAAAGGGAGAATGTGTGCCAGCCGAGACCTTAGGGTTGTCAGATGCATTATTTTAATCTGGATTTTACAATTTTTTTTAATTCCAAAATTTACAAAACTATTCATCCGTAAATCATTAGAATTTGTTATAGAGAATATTAAATAGGTGAAATATTGATATGAGCTATTTCATAATAATTATAAATATTTCACTTAACCTGAAATGACTGAATTTAATTCCAAACTTTGAAGCATCTTGCTCTGCAAATAAAGTATATTAGTTAAAAGAAAATATAACAGACAACAGTGCGATAATTTTGTACTGATTACTTTAAATATGACTCTTAAATGTCAATTTGTTTGCATAAATTGACGTAATACCTACCTAATGTTGATTTGGTTGTCGAAACATCGAACATATTCTTGTTCTTGAGTACGTCTCGCCCATTAATATGGGATGAATTAAATAGTTACAACCAAAGTCACCGACAGAGCTCAGCGAGTTGCGAAGCTGAAGTGGAAATGGGCGGGGCACATAGTTCGAAGAGCTGATGGTCGATGGGGTCCTAAGGTGCTGCAGTGGCGACCCCGTACCGGGAAGTGCAGTGTTGGCAGACGCCCCACGAGGTGGACCGACGACATCAAGCGAGTCGCAGGTAGCCGCTGGATTCAGGCGGCGTAAGACCGAGACCTGTGGAGGTCCATGCAAGAGACCTATTTCCAGCAGTGGACGTCTATAAGTTGATGATGAAGAAGAAGAATTAAATAGCTGTCACCTACGGCTTAGGGTTTAAGAGATTATTCCACGATGTGGATAATTTTCATAGTTGGCAGCCCTGACTGAATGCGCGGGCGCAGCTTAATGTGCAGTGGCGCCCTCCGGACAATCGGCCGTTACGTGAACTAGCGTGAATGAATTAATGGACACGTTGCAGTGCAACCTTTTTGCATATAGCTGTTTATGTTATGTATGTTAGGTATTTATGCCCGGCCTGGCTCAATAGGCTATTTGATAGCTATGGGGAAACCTCGAGGAAATCTAAGATGGTTTCGGTCGTATTATAGTTTTGTATTAATCTGAAACAGCCGCGGGATTGTCTAAAGATGATTGCTACAATGTGACGATCGCAATCACGTCTAATTCGATGGTACTCTTCTGCTATTGGTTAAATTCACTGATGCAGCAATAACGCCATATATTCAGCCAATCAGAGTCGATAGAAATAGAAATAGAAATATTTTTTATTCAAATAAACTTTTATAAGCACTTTTGAATCGTCAATGAATCTACCCTGGTTCGGAATGCCTTTCCTGCCGAGAAGAGCCAGCAAGAAACTCGGCGGTTGCTCTTTTCAAAAAAAAAATTT
This sequence comes from Hipparchia sbordonii, assembly GCA_038048805.1. Classification (NCBI taxonomy): domain Eukaryota; kingdom Metazoa; phylum Arthropoda; class Insecta; order Lepidoptera; family Nymphalidae; genus Hipparchia; species Hipparchia sbordonii. The sequence goes on from CM076110.1 coordinate 10,065,616, forward strand.
ACAATCGTTAATGAAACTATGCTATGTATACAGTGCTTCCACGATGAAGTTTCCTAAGTCCAATACAATACAAATATTTACAACTAAATACAATACAAATACAAATATGTAAATGCAATCCAATGCATGTTGATTGCTATCGTTCCACTGTTGTAGATACTTCGGACAATGTCACAGCTGGTTTTTACGTCTTCAGCGGTACAGACCTATACACACTGGAATATGATAACGTGATGTTACATACACGACAATCCATCCTTCCATCCAAACTAATATTATAACTCCGAAAGGAACTCTGTCTGTCTGTTTGTTATGCTTTCACGCCTAAACCGCCAGATATAGAGATAGAATCCTGGAGAAGAACATAAGCTACGTTTTGTTACAAAAATTAAACTTGTATAATAGGGATTATAGTGTGGCGATTTTAATGCATTACTTCGTCAAACCTGAACCAATTTTAATAATAATTTCTTTATTGAAAAGTGCGTACCATCAGGTAAGTTTTGTCTAATTTTGGTGAAGATCTAACTAATATTGCTGGAAATAAAGGATAGCAAGAAGTCATTCATATAAGATTTACCGATCTTAATACTTTTAAGAATTTTTATAATCTAAAACCTAAATGAACACGGACGAAGTCGCAGGCATCAGCTAGTCAGCAATATTTTAAAAAAATATTGATTAATTTTCATCCTTAGATTTGATTTATATTTTTCATTTTTACACCTGTCTCTCAATAACCCTACGTGACTGGTCAATACAACCATAGTCTTTACACATAAAACAAGTGGTACAATAAATACTAAAGATATAAGAATAATATACGATAGTTTACATTATCACACACTACACTTCCTACTCGCGATTACTGACAACGTAACTCTCAGCTTCGGGCGGAATCAAGGGGAGAATTATTTATGCATATTGCACAATATCCTGTATCTGCTAACAGAATATAATTTGTACAGATTTTTGACTAAAATCCTTACTTCTATCTATTATGTGGGTGGGTCCGCCTTGGCCTTTATTTAACCCAAATATCCTTCTCTTTTTTTCTTATATCGCTAAATCGCTTGGCGTTACGTCTTTGACGGCAGGGTGGTAACTAGCCACGGCCAAAGCCTCCCACCAGACAAAATTCGATTCTCACCGGATGGATTGCTGCTGATGAAGATGATGATAATGAAATAAAATAAATGAATATAGCGGTGCCAGCCAAGTGATTAAGACTTCAGCCTCCTTTTAGTCCTAAAGTCTGCCTACACGCATTTGGTCAGCGTGGTGGACTATGGCCTAAACTGGCCTAAACCCACATTCGAGAGGAGACCAGTGCCCAGTAGTGGGCCAATAATGTGATGAGGATGATAACATTACATATAATGCAGCATGTTCACTAATTTTGACTTATAGCTCTAATGGAATTATGTATGTGTATAATAAATTATCAAACTTGTTTTTATTAGTTTTATTTTCACTTTTTATAATAATTAAATACAATAATATCGGAGAACAGAACAGTGTACACAAGACAAGACGTACCTAGTAGCTACACAGAACAAGTATAAGTAAAGAGTGACAGCGATGACAGATGACAGGTGACAGGTCGACCACAGACTTTGTATTTACCGAGTATTTACTCTCCAACAAGCTCTTTGTATTTTCTGTTAAAAAAAAGGTTAGAAATAAAAAATATATTTAGAATAAGAATTATTTTGATACATCAAATAATTTTGTAGATATTAGATATGGAATTTTAAAATGAGCGCTAGAGAATAATGCAAATGAACGGAGCGATCCAAAAGTGAGGTCATGCTGTGGTCACACTTGTTAGCGGACTCGATTCTTAGCAGAATTTTAAATGGCCGTAAAATCATAAGTACCTCTAGGTGGGTAGGTACTTATTTCTAAGATGCAAGTGCTTAGTTCGGGGAGAACCACTCGTATGCTACTTAGGTCTTAGTATTTATTAGATATAAATTGTAACCATAAATTAAAATAAGTTCCCATTTAACTGTGCTTAATTAACGTCCGAGGCAACTTGGTCAATTAAGCCATTACACTAAATACCCCTAAATATACAGCATATGGCGAGACCGTGAGCAAATATAAAGTAGCGTATATTTAAATTAATATATTCATAGACTGAGTTCGCCTATTTCTTGTAACGAGTATATAGCGCAATAAAATTGCTGTGACATAGGAGCCAGGCTTCTATTTTAATTAGCAAGCTCATGTTAATATGCAAATATCGGCCTGGTTAATGAGTGAAAATGATATGTATTATTGTGGTGCGTATGCGCAAGCGAGAGTAACGTCGAATGCGTGCAGGCGCAACAGTTTATACTGGCTTTCCTTCCATAAGTGAGGATATAATGGATCTATTTCGATATGAATCTCTTAACGACACAATAAAAAGGGCTCTTGCTACCATTAATATTCCTGCCATGATGACAAAAGACCTGGAGAGACGGGGACGGGCAATATAATGTAGGATATGTATGGGTAGCCTAAGTATGTCATGCTCTCTTTAAACATTTCTGTGGTGGTGTCGTGTGGTGCGGGTTGTTACGTTCCCTCAAATATGGTTGAGCGAAGCAATGGCTGGATCATGCGTCATGCTCGTGAACGGGTGCCACCAACGGGGATGGGTCTGCTTTGACTGCCCGTCTTGACATGCGTTGGATTGGTGTACCTACGTATGCATTTTTGCATTTTTGAAGCTTTATTGTGGAAGCACTGTATACATAGCATAGCTTTGTAAAAAAAAAAATTTTTGAAAAGAGCAACTGCTGAGTTTCTTACCGGCTCTTCTCAGCAGAATCTGCATTCCTATAGCCTACATGAAATAAATAAATTTTGAATTTTGATACAATGTGCATTGACACATTGGCCCATGTCATATCAGGAACACAGCATCAAGACCGGGAGTCGCGGCTGAAATGGCTGAATCCTGTAAGTGAGCATCTCTGATCTTGAATTACACATGTGTTCCGTTTGCTGTGGAAACCCTGCGGCCATTTTCAAACCTAGCTAGCGAAGTCGCGGGCAAAAGCTAGTAGTGCTACAACTGGAATGCAGCGTACACATAAATACCCATTGCCTAACGCCAGTCAAAATCGTGTGTGAAACGTGCAAAAATGTTATCCGTATACGCCATAAGTCCAGCGCGTCGTGAGCCATTAAGATACGTGGATATATTGCTACAAGGGCTTATTGTTGCACCGTTTTTATTTGAAATGCACGCTAAAGGCTTGTTGCAATCGCGGTGTCGGCTATTGCTCAATTTAACTTCTTCGTTCTAGTACCTAAGATATAATATAGAATCGAATAGAAAAGTTTTTATTCAAATAAATTTTTACGAAGTGCTTTTGAATCGTCGAATGCATCTAGCACTGGTTCGGAATGTCTTCCCAACTGAAAAGACCAGCAAGACACTTAGCGGTTGTTGTACAGTTATTATTAACCTCTCATGGATTGCTGGAGCAAGTCAAATCCAGGCTTTTTATCTAATATTATCTTCTAGTAATTTTTTTACTGTGGGCTTCTTAAAAATGCTCACGGCCATTCAGCGGGCGATGGAGAAAGCTGCGAGTATCCTTGCGGGGATCAAATCAGACATCGAGAAGTCCGTAAGAAAACCAGCGTCTATAGCTTATCGAATCGCAAAGCTGAAGTGACAATAGGCGGAGCTCGGAGATCTTTGGCTCGTAGAACTGATGGACGTTGGGTGCCCAAGGAACTGGAATCCTGCAGTCTTTACTTGTCATAAGAGCCATAAGTACAACTACATGACAGAAATACGACATTCTATTTAATTCATTAAACTCTTATCACAGATGGAAACCCTGGATTACCGTAGAGATGTAAGCTCTCTTTGCGTATTATATTGGCTATATAATGGAGAGTGATCTGAAGATATTTGACCTTATCCTCTCTTTTTTCTACAATTGCACAGCCCGCCACTGATATTTTACCTTCTCCACCTAGATGCCTGGAGCACTTAGACCATTCGTTGTGCCAGGTCTTTTTTTGGAACCAACTTCCTGCAACGGTGTTTCCACTAAATTATAACATGGGGTGGACCAGCAAATTCCTGAAAAGCCGGCAACGTTTTGGTGTTTCTTCAGGTGCTACAAATGTTCATGGGCGACGGTAAGCAGCAGTAATATTTAAAATTGTGGAATATGTGTTTTTGTTAATATCCTTAAATGTGTTTTGTTTTGCAAGAATGCGCGAATCTGGTCGTAAAAATGACTTGAAAGTACCTACCTAATCGCCTCAGATCAGCCACTTCGTGACGGTTTAAGATAAGTGGACATGTGAGGTTACACAAGGGACTGAACTGTGAAGGTGCTACCACATTTGGTTGAATTAAATTTCAAAATCCATTTATATTATGTAGGTACTTATTTTGATCAAAATTCTGGCGTGATAACACCGCACCAGAAATCCCAGTGTTGGCAGACTCCAATTGGCAATAAGGCAGATGGTCCACTGGGTGAACCGACGACATCGGCCGATCCGCTGAACACAGGCGGCGCGAGACCGAGGCCGAGGAAATTTTGTATGGAGAGTGTATGGAGTTCCTGAATCGTGACGTCATGTCGCAATAGTGCTCTCTTTTTCTAACAGGAAACTTAACAGCTCTATATTTTCGATACTAGTTAAGAAAATAAAAAAATAAAAATGTCATTGTGTTATAATATTAAAAACCTTTATTTTGAACAGGTACCTACCTATATAAAAAAAAAATTGTCATCGTATATCATACTTGAAGATGCTCCGGTGTCCAATGTTAAACGTACGCAGAGTTATTTTGGCAAGTGTGGTGTGTTACATTGTAATTGTATTTCTGGTACATTACCTAGGCTTTTAAATAAAGCAGTCTATCTAATGTCTCGATGCCCTAACACATCATACAGTTTATTTGTATCATGCATACGCGTTTATGGACCGTTCCCTGCCATTAAACATATAAAACGGCTGATATTTAGACAATGGTAGCAATTTAAAGTTCACCGCAATTTCACAACGCGTTTTGTAACGTCGGAACATGTTTATTATTGTGTTAACTTATAAATGGGTTCAGGCTACTAATGCTACCATATCCTTTATATTTTACGCTGTGAACGAAACCGTTTCATTCTATTGCCAATTGAGATATGTATTTATTTATATCTGAGATAGGTATTGCCAATTGATATATTTAGCTATTCATTTTATTTAAACAACTTTATTGCATAAAATATACTTAAAGAGTTAATGTGGTACACATGGTACATGATTTAAGTAAAACAAAACTTTAGTTGTGCTTAGTTACCGTCAAAGACGTGCCGCCAAGCGATTTAGCGTTTCGACACGATTGGGTTGAATCTACACTACCCTTCCAAGTCAGTCTGCTACCATCTCAGACTGCATCGTCACTTACCATCAGATGAGATTGCATACAAGGACTATCTTGCCATCGAATAAAAAAAAGTCTTTTGTTTGAAATTCTTATCCTTACTAACATTATAAGCGCGGAAGCGTGTTTCTTTGTTGATTTGTCCTTCAATCACGCCGCAACAGAGCAACGGTTCGACGCAATTTTTTGCATGGGTATTATTGCACATACTTATTACAAAAGTAGTATTTTTTAATATGTAAGTTTAAGTGCGTTGATCAGCTAGAAAATCTATCACTTCCAGTATAAATGAGTAGTGCAAGTACCTTCGTATAGCGGATAATTATTATTACAGTATGCAGAGGCGTGGAGGCTGCGCGTGCGCAGTCACAATGCAGATAATCAGGTGCTACCCGCTGCCCTATATATCGCGAAATGGACCTGCGCTATACAGGGTGTTTGAAAAGTTGTATTGGATGAAAATATCAAGTAGATATAGTTCTTTCAATTCACGAGGGCGCATGGCTCATGGTTGTGTATGTGTCGTATCTGTATAAGTGTGAACGAGAGCTTGCTCGCGCGTAACCGCTCCCACCTAGGCTCCTGACAGGCACGCACACTTACGCAATGTGCATGTACACGAAGTAACCACAAGTAAAGCTCACGCGCCCTCGTGAAATTAATATAAATGAAATGAAATGAATGCCTATATAAATATAAAAATAATGTTAAAAATGTACTGTCTTCACAATAATTAAATTAAAATGTTGTATAAATAGTGAAACTTTGAAAATAAAGAACTGTCTAGGTTTTTTTCTTTTAATCACCATAATTTATATGATACCATTATATTTATGTTAATAGTTGCTCTTCATGAGACGAACACATTTTAATATATAGATAAGGAATTAATAGCTACATAATTTGATATAGGAAATTCATTTTAGAAGTTCCAAGGTAGTTAATGAAAATACTAATCAGGCTTATCTGATCTGACATCTGATCGAGACACTGGACTTATGTGAAAATAAAATTAAGTTAGTGCATAATTAATAGAATCCCTGTTTGGTTTAATATTACGGTCTTCGATGTATACCTTAGAATAGAATAGAATATTTTATTATACAAATAAACTTTTACAAAGTGCTTTCGAATCGTCAAATGAATCTACCATGTTAGATAATTCAAGATGTCTACTCAACATTGTTCTCCATGGAACTATACCTCACTCACATTCGCTAGTGTGAGCAAAAAGTTCCATAGATTCACAAGTGATATTATGTCTGTAGATGGAATAGAATAGAATAGAATAGAAATATTTTTTATTCAAATAAACTTTTACAAGCACTTTTGAATCGTCAATGAATCTACCACTGGTTCGGAATGCCTTTCCTGCCGAGAAGAGCCAGCAAGAAACTCGGCGGTTGCTCTTTTCAAAAAAATAAAAATTTTACAATTGTTATTGAGTTATTGAAACTATGCTATGTATTCAGTGCTTCCACGATGAATTTTCCTGAGTACAATACAAGTAAAAATAAATACAATACAAATACAAATAAATACAATTCAATACATGTTAACACAGGCAGGTAAAAGCAGACCCATTCCCGTTGGTGGCACCCGTTCACGAGCATGACGCATGATCCAGCCATTACTTCGCTCAACCATATTTGAGGGAATGTAACAACCCGCACCACACGACACCACCACAGAAACTTTAAAGAGAGCATGACATACTTATGGATAGAATAAGATCACCTGTGGAATATAGTGGTACATTGTACTTCGGTACACCCACGGCGCGGACCGTAGACCATACCACACAGTTCACTAGTACAGTAACACTGTTCCATAGATTCTTAAATCTTTATCTAAGACAGATATACTACAATCTCACAGCTTACTAATGCAGGAATAACGTACTATAGATTTACAAGTGGTGTTATATCTCTGCAGAGTGATAGAATAAGATCATCCTGTAGAATATAGTGGTATTACGGTACATTGTCCTTCGGTACGCCCACGGCGCGGACACGCGTTGATCGAGCCGTAGACCATATCTCACAGTTCACTAGTGCAGGAATACGGTTCCAAGATTCACAGCATAATCTGTATGACTTGTTTTATTATGAATTAAAAAAAATTGAGTGCTTGGGTCCGTATGTGTATATGAACTAATATATGATGACAATTAAGTTAGTCCTCGCCTGCGATCTCACCTGATAGTAAGTGACGATGTATTCTAAGATGGTAGTGGGCTAACTTGGAAGGGGTATGGCAGTATACATTCAATCTGTTTCTATAGGCCATCGTGCCGGAACGCTAAATCGCTAAGCGGCACGTCTTTGACGGGTGGTAATTAGCAATGGCCAAAGCCTCCCACCAGACCAGACCAAACCAGAGTCAATTCAGGAATTATAAATTACCAACTTGCCTCCGCCGGGAATCGAACCTGAGACCTTCCAATCATAAGACCATAGCGCTCACCACTGCGCCAGGGAGGTCGTCATAAAAATTTAAAAAAAATAAAAATCAAATTTCAAAATTATTTATTCCATGTAGGCCAACTTGTAGCTCTTATGACACGTCCTGACTCTACCACCGGTTTGAAATGCAAATTTTGCTGAGGATTAAGGGGATCTCTCAGCACTGGTAGCATGGGTAGGAGATAAAAGTTTTATCCCCCTATTTTATCCACTGGCAGGGGATAAAATTAACTTTTCCCTATGCTAAAGCATGGCGACAGAGGAGAAGGCGATGTATATTTCTATAAGTATATCCACTGAGTGTTATTTCCACCGCTGTGCCCATGCTCGACGGGTGGATAAAGCTAAGCGAGGGGAGAAACGTTTTATCCTTTTCCCGGGGATAAAATTTCTCCCGCCCATGCTACCAGTGCAGGTGTGCAGGTTTCCTCACGATGTTGTCCTTGTGATATAGCATAGCATGTGATATTCAATTGCTTTCGGTGTATTGAAGTCGGTTCTCTCTCTCTGCGTCGTGTTCCTCATTACTGAGGGTCGTGACCCCTTCCACCAAGGACTCTTCTAGACGATGTCGCGCCATTTGCCTTGGTTTTTTGCGATATGCAAAGGTCTCTTTCCGTCCACTTTGCCAGTAATCACAATCTTTTCTACATTGTGTCCCTCCCTTCTGGCAATGTGGCCGAAGTAATCGACTATCTTCTCGAAAGCGTCAATGCGATGTCGGTCGGCAGCTTTTATTGTCCATGTTTGACGACCTCCCTGGCGCAATGGTGAGCGCTGTGATCTTATAACTGGGAGGTCTCGGGTTCGATTTCTGGCGGAGGCAATTAAGAAATTTATAATTTCTAAATTGTCTCTGGTCTGGTCTGGTGGGAGGCTGTGGCCGTGGCTAGTTACCACCCTACCGTCAAAGACGTGCCACCAACCGATTTAGCGTTCCGGCACGATGGCGTGTAGAAACCGATTAGGGGTATGGGTTGAATTTACACTGCTATACCCCTTCCAAGTTAGCCCGCTACCATCTTAGACTGCATCGTCACTTACCATCAGGTGAGATCGCAAGGGCTATCTTGTCATCGAATTAAAAAAAAAAAAAATGTCATTGAAGTTGGTTAATTTTTCTTAAATTGTAGCTTGTTCAGTATCAACCGAATCCCGACAAAAATATTCTTGACTTTGAAAAGTCTATAGATAATTTCAATACAACATTATTTTGATTTCGCTAAACAGCCAACATTTCTCTGTAACACCTACATTAGATTATGTAAATAGATAGTAGCCTGCAAGTCACAGGAGACCTAATGCTATTCTATACCTTTCGCAAACCATAAATACTGCTTAGCGTCGAATCGGAGTTAGGTTGGAATGCAAAGTCGGACATACACATTTGCACACACACATAATGTGTGATTATGTGTGTATTGTTAACGAAGTCATATTTTATTCGGATCAATGTCAAACTTCCTGATTATATTGTAAATAATAATGTTTATGCATAATATTATATTCTTTTTAACCGACTTGAAAAAAGGAGGAGGTTCTCAATTCAGCGGAATCTTTTTTTTTTTTCTTTATTTAATAATAGAATCAACATTCATAATTGCAGTAAAAACAAACTTAAAATAATATAAAACTAAATTCTAAGTTATAATAATATTATATCTATAACTATTTCTAAAATTAAAACTATTTATAATAATAATTATTTCTAAAATTTTTTTCTTTAAAATAGTTCTTTAAATTCAGGAGGCCGCGTGGCTCATGGTTGTGTGTGTGTCGTATCTATATAAGTGGGAGCGAGAGCTTGCTCGCGCCTGACCGCTCCCACCTAGGCTCCGGACAGGCACGCACACTTACGCAATGTGTATGTACACGACGTAACCACAAGTAAAGCTCACGCACCCTCGTGAGTTGAAAGAACTATACGTATTTAGAACACTATAGGGTGCTCCAAATGCGGAAACTTAGTCCTTGGCTGATGGTATTATCACTGAAATCAAAATTAGCGGTTTACTGAGTTTGAATACTATTATTATTTCTGCAATACTACTAACTCGGTCAATTTAAATTGTAACTTTGATAATTCATATATGATAAAGTTAATTGGCTAGATGAAGATAACGTTCAGGGACTGAGGAAATGTAGTAAGTCTGATATAAGTATTTAAATTGAATGAAAGAGCCTTATTAAAGAGCAGGTAATTTTTTAATTATTAATTAGTTTTGTTTATAGTCTCTTGTCGTCTCTGTACCTACTAAAAGCATCTTTTATCATCAATTGTTCTCACACCTATGGCATCTCGAAGAAATCCACATTTTGTAGCGATAAGATGTCCTTGTACACGTCCTTTCTATATTTAAGTTTATGATGTACAGAATAAATAAATAAATATTTTTAAGCTTCTATCGCGGGCCTTGAGCGTGGAGACCGAATCCAGAAATTCCGTAACGAAAATAACCTGACACGGGACTCCTCTCACCGCTAGATGGCGTTGATAAAAAATGCTATGCAATAGCTTTACCGCGGCAGTCCCCGAGTGCCACACGTCTTTTTTTTATCACACTAGCTTTTGCCCGCGGGTTCGATACAAACTTTTACGCCTTTAGGATAGAATTACAAAAAATCTATTCTTGGTCCTTTGATTATATGGAATTCTTTGTCTTGGTCAGTATATTTTTTTTTAACCGAATTCCAAAAAAAAAGAGAAGGTTTTCAATTCGGCCGGTATCTTTCTTTCAAATATTTAGAGATAATACAACTCAATGGCCAAACTTCTAATATGTTAGCCAAGGTAACTCCAATCATACATACCAGGTCACCAGTGGACTCTATGATCTAGTACCCTCGCCCCATAACCCATGACTCCAGGGTTACTTACTAGTCAGAGTTAATCGAAATCACTTGTTTACCATTTAAAGCAGCTAAGGAAAAATCGCTAAAAGGCCCAGCCCATTCTAAGTTCCTAACTAAGCTTGTATGGTGAGTTGCAGACTTAGATCGCGCATGATTTGTATTGCCACACCACACTCCTTTGTTATGACGCATTCACACCTCGTTTGCGACTATTGTTATGTGCCCCCCACTAGATAGCGTGCTGCTAAACTGTTACTGCATTTCGACGGGCGATTTTTCCGGTATTTAGACACTTTAATCTGGATTTCGACGGCGGTGGAGTCTTGAAGTATCATAAGAGGTTAGCCACCATGATATAAATAATTTAGAATTTTGTTATTCTTTTTTTAATTTAAATGTTTAAAACTACCGTAACTTTTACATAATATATTGGCAAATTGGAACAAAAAGGTATGTTAGACTTTCGGGGAATTGGACATTCAGGGAATAGGATTTTCGGAGAATTGGACAAAGCCTGCAGACTAGACGCTCGGGGATTCGGGAATTGGGCATTCGGGAATAGGACTTTCGGGGAATTGAACCTAGGAAATAGACTTAAATATACGGGAATAGGAAGTAACAGACAGACATGTTTGATATTCGAGGAATTTTACCTTCTGGACAAACAAACATGTGCACAAACATAGGCGCACTCTCAAATCCCTCATTCTCATCCGAAAGGATAGAAATTTGTTACCGCTGGAGAGAGATCAGGATGTGACACCGATGATTTTACGTGCTCTTCGAAGCACGGAGGTGACACTTCACCTACTTCTTAACTCCGGGGTAGTACTAAGAATATCTTGGTAGAAAACCTCCATACATTTGTTGGCCCGATCCGGGAATCGAATTCGGGACCTCGGTGAACATGCTAATCACTAGACCAACGAGGTAGTTCAAAGTGCTATATTAGATATTTAGCACGAATAGAAGTGGACTAAGCGCAGCCATTAGATGGGCAACACACTGTGGGATGTCCGCGGGCCGGCTCCCGCATCTGATAGCCCGCCGACTTTCTACTGCGAACCGCGAAAACTGCAGACCTCAAGCTTTCATTTCGCGAACAATATAGTAATTAGTTCTTTTCGTTCGCGATTTGTGTACGCACCTAAAACCGATAGTAACAAGAATCACTAATTCAAAAGCACTTTGTAAAAGTTTCTTTGTTTATTATAAAAACTATTCTATTCTAAACAATAGAGACAGTAAATTACAAGTGGTATAGTTCTTTTAAGTCACGAGGGTGCGTGAACTTTACTTGTGTTTACGTCGTGTACATGCATATTGCGTAAGTGTGTGCCTGTCAGGAGCCTAGGTGGGAGCGGTCAGGCGCAAGCAAGCGCTTGCTCTCACTTATATAGATACGACACACACACCACCATGAGTCACATCTGTCAAATTGTCAACCCGAGAAAAAAGAGACAGATCACTCAATCATCTTAGATTGCATCTTCACTTACCATCAGTTAGATCAAGGGCTATCTGGTAATCGAATAAAAAAAATTCATTAACAGTGCGCCAATAGATGTTTCACATCTAAATGCATAATGGCGCATGTTCAGAGTGTCTGTGGTGGCAATGCGATCGCAAAACACTTTCTATATGAATTGTAGGTGCACGCATTGTAGTGGTTACACTATACAGGAATTGGAAAGTCCTTCCCGAGGCCAGAGATTAACAGAACATGCATACAAAATTATTACATTAGACGAGCGAAAGTTATATTTAGAAGAAGCAAATCTGAATGTGATGAAGAAATTCTCATACCATTATCAAGTTTAAGGGGGGTAAGGGAGCGCACTTCCATCTAGCGCTCCAACTGTCAACCTCACCTGCCCGTGGTGCCTCCTGCTGGTCTACTAACGAGGCTCTGACGACCGACAAATGGCGGTATAACCATTTCGTACTGGCTAGACTGAACAAATGACACAGGCCGGTGTCGGGCAGCAGCGACACCGGTGCGATCAGTCTAGCACTGCGATGACCAACACGCCTGCCCAGCGCGGTCATTACGGGCAAAACCTTGTATGGTGCGCAACACAAGGCCAAGGCCCCTAGTTCCCGGCGGCCCCGTCATTCCCGACCCTGGCAGCGGTCGTGGTAATGGCGGGGCAGGGGGTGCTAAGAATCTCCGGATGGGATTCCGCTGCCAACCCCGACGACTGGACCTGGCGACATACAACGCACGCACTTTGAGGACCGACGAGAAGATCATCGAGCTGGAAGAAGCAGTGAACAAGTTGCGCTGGAATGTTATAGGTTTGTCTGAAGTCCGAAGAGAGGGGGAGGACTCGATAATCCTCAATTCCGGCAACTTGTTTTACTACCGGGAGGGCGACCAACAGTCCCAGGGTGGTGTTGGGTTTATCGTCCACAAATCCCTCGTTAACAACATTGTCGAAGTCAAAAGTGTGTCGAGCAGGGTAGCGTACCTTATACTCAGAATAACCAAACGGTATTCGCTGAAGGTTATACAGGTTTACGCACCGACAACTGCACACACTGACGAGGAGGTGGAGGTTTTGTATGAGGATATATCAAAAGCCATACACGCCTCCACTACTCACTACAATGTTGTGATGGGGGATTTCAACGCAAGGTTAGGTGAACGAAGCGGTGCAGAGACGAGGTTGGGGCAATTTGGGCATGGGCGAAGGAACCATAGGGGCCAAATGTTGGCCGACTTCATGGAGAAGGAGGGCCTCTTTATGATGAACTCCTTCTTCAAGAAGCGGCCACACAGAAAATGGACGTGGATGAGTCCCGATGGTTCCACGAGAAATGAGATAGACTTCATCATGTCGACCAAGCGGCATATATTCAATGATGTCTCTGTGATCAACAGGGTAAAAACCGGCAGCGATCACCGTATGGTAAGAGGCACATTGAATATCAACGTGAAGCTGGAACGGGCCAGACTGGTGAAGTCAACTCTCCGACCTACTCGTGCTCATATCCAAAACCCCGAAAACTTCCAACTCGAACTGCAGAACCGATTCGATTGCCTAGCAGATTGCGTTTCTGTGGACGATCTTAACAACAGGTTTGTGGAAACTGTCCATACTGTGGGGTCTAAGTTCTTCAAGACCCATCGCAGTAAAAGAACCAAAAAGTTCTCTGATCATACTCTCAAACTGATGGAAGAGAGACATGAGATGAGGCTTCAATCGTCGGCAGACGCGGATGCATACCGGCATATTAATAGGCAGATCTCTAAAGCTCAAACCCGCGACCTTCGGATCTTTAATACCGAGTGTATTAAAGATACCATCGAGCGGAACCGAGGCTCCAAAGTGTTCGCGAGAGATCTGTCTATCGGACAGAGCCAGCTGACGCGGCTGAAAACTGACGACGGTCGTCTCGTCTCTTCTCGTCCTGAGGTCTTGGGAGAGGTCGAGAAGTTCTATGGACAGTTATATACCACGACACAGAAACCTGTTGAAGATTTGGCCAAAGACCCTAGAGCCAAACTGACCCGACACTATACCGAAGATATCCCGGACGTCAGCCTATACGAGATTAGTATGGCTCTCAAACAACTTAAGAACAACAAGGCGCCAGGTGATGACGGAATCACGGCGGAACTCCTGAAAGCGGGTGGAAAACCGGTTTTAAAGATCTTTCAGCGATTGTTCAATTCCGTCATTCACGAGGGTACAACGCCGGAAGCATGGCACAGGAGCGTGGTGGTTCTGTTCTTCAAAAAAGGTGATAACACCTTGTTGAAGAATTATAGACCCATCTCGCTGCTGAGTCATGTTTATAAGTTGTTCTCGAGAGTCATTACGAATCGTCTCGCCCGTAGGTTCGACGACTTCCAGCCTCCCGAACAAGCCGGATTCCGAAAAGGCTTTAGCACCATAGACCACATTCATACGCTGCGGCAGGTTATACAGAAGACGGAAGAGTATAACAGGCCACTTTGCTTAGCGTTTGTGGACTATGAGAAAGCCTTCGATTCGGTGGAAACCTGGGCTGTATTGAGGTCGCTGCAGAGATGCCGTATCGACTATCGGTACATTCAAGTGTTGAAGTGCTTGTACGAAAACGCCACTATGTCAGTTCGTATACAGGACCAGACTACAAGGCCAATCCAACTGCAGCGTGGAGTGCGGCAGGGAGACGTAATCTCCCCGAAGCTCTTTACTGCTGCGTTGGAGGACGTCTTTAAGCTTCTGGATTGGAACGGACTTGGCATCAACATAAACGGCGAGTACATCACTCACCTTCGATTTGCCGATGACATAGTCATTATAGCAGAGACTCTCGGAGACCTCAATACAATGCTCAATGACCTCAGCAGGGTTTCTCAACAGGTGGGCCTTAAAATGAACATGAGCAAGACGAAAATTATGTCTAATGCTCATGCTCCGCTCCACCCAGTAATCGTTGATAACTCTGCACTCGAAATTGTAGACGAGTATATATACCTGGGACACACAGTCCAGCTAGGTAGGTCCAATTTCGAGAAAGAGATCAACCGCCGAATCCAACTCGGCTGGGCAGCGTTCGGGAAGCTTAGAGATGTCTTTTCGTCCAAAATTCCTCAGTGCCTGAAGACTAAAGTCTTCGAACAGTGCGTGTTGCCAGTGATGACTTACGGATCCGAAACATGGTCGCTAACTATGGGCCTCATAAGAAGGCTCAGGATCACCCAGCGGGCGATGGAGAGAGCTATGCTCGGAGTATCCCTGCGAGATCAAATCAGAAATGAGGAGATCCGTAGGAGAACCAAAGTCACCGACATAGCTCTGCGAGTGGCGAAACTGAAGTGGAAATGGGCGGGGCACATAGTTCGAAGAGCTGATGGTCGATGGGGTCCCAAGGTGCTGGAGTGGCGACCCCGCACCGGGAAGCGCAGTGTTGGCAGACCCCCCACTAGGTGGACAGACGACATCAAACGAGTCGCAGGGAGCCGCTGGATTCAGGCGGCGCAAGACCGAGGCTTGTGGAGGTCCATGCAAGAGGCTTATGTCCAGCAGTGGACGTCCATTAGTTGATGAAGAAGAAGAAGAAGATTATCAAGTTTAAGATTTATTTAAATGGATGCAATCAATTTAGGCAAAGCATATTTAAAAAATTTATTTATCTTATTGTGTATATGTCTTGTTCTTACTCTACAAATGAAATATTAAAATTACAGAATAAATAAATTAATAAAATATTAAAGTCAACCGCTACTGGACTGTAAGGATGACAAAAGATAATATGATAACCTAATAAAATAACTCTTTTACATAACATAAGTTGATATAATAATTTTTAATGGAACAGGCTCGGAAACAGAAGAGCTTTGCAAAAAAGCAAATGGCCGAGAGATGCTAGCATCACAAACAAATTTAATATTATTGCTAGCAATAATATTAAATTTGTTAACAGTTAAATATTAATAAATAAACCGAGGATATATAGGATAAATAAAATATACGTAAATAGTCATTGGTGAAAGAAATATTATATATTTTAAACTTTAAAACACGACAAAGAGAATTTTCAAGTTTTACGAGAAAATCTTGTGAGATTTAACGAAGCACTTATGATTCATAAATCAAAACAAACCACGTCTCCACATCTCCGCTGAGGCTAACGAGGTCCGCATATGCAGTAGCGAAATAGATAAGATATTGATTTAATTCCCGTGTCTAGTACGAGTCGATCGCCCGATAGCCGATCGCTTTCCGATCTTGTTAACATAATTAATATGCGAGCATTTCATTAATATTACCGGCTCATTATAGCGCTTGGCTTGCTTTCAACTGCGGATATAAATAGCATTAGTTCAATACACGCCTTTTATATGAGGTATAAAATTAAGGATCTCGGTAATAACCTGTTGCTTGCGTTGCATGTCTTTAATAAGCCCCAGCGTAATTTGAATTAGCAGTTTATTTATTTATTCTGTTCCACGACTTAAATTAGTTCATGTTATAAATATAAAGGACGTGCACAAGGACAGCTTATCTCTAAGGAAGAGATTTCTTCTCGAAGCCCTCTACAAACATAATGAGATCGGGATATTATAGAGGCAGGTTAACAATTTTGAAATTTTACAGCTACATTTAAGTAATTATAAATAATAATCATCTACAAAAAAAAAAATTCAAATACATATATTATTATTTATTTCATGTAGGCCTAATCTGTGATGTAAGCCAACCTTGCCTACATGCCAAGGTGGCTTCTATTGCAAGTCAAGACTAGAGTCTTGACGCATCTGCTTTCCGAACTGGTGCATGGGAGACCATAGTAGACCATGCACCAGTTCGGAAAGCAGATGCGTGTAAATGTTATAAAATATATAAAAATTAATTCTTAAAAATATTTGAATGAAATAACTTCTTAACCGACTCCCAAAAAAAAAAAAAGGTTTTCAATTTATCGGAATCTTTGTTTTATATATGTTCCCCGATTACTTGAAGACGCCTGGACCGATTTGGAAAATTCTTTTTTTGTTTGAAAGGATATACTTTCCAGGTGGTTCCACTGTCATCTGATGATGAGATCCTGGAGAAACCGAGGGATCTCTTAACATTTTATCACAATTTACAGGCACTTTACAAGTAATAATAAGCTATGTATCTACGCTATTGCAATGCAACGTACGGGGTTGTAAATCGTAATAATATGACTCAACTATAGCAGAACACGTTGGTTATCAAATGTCCTATAGCGCATACATTACTTTACTGTAATAACCGAGCGGGCCATGTACAGCTATCATATAATTATTGGCATTCGACATAAATTCCGACTGCTTTCTCTTAAAGACCTTTATGATAAACATGAGGCTTAATTGGATCCAATAAGTAAATGAGCGATTTAATTAAAACATGTATGTATTTGCATACCTGGTTTTATAGGATAATTATGTTCAGGACGTGAATAATCGGGCTGGCTTAAATCGGGTGATATGCGTTTTATACCAGCTTAATGATATGTACGCTGGAAATATATTTTCTTTAACGGTTCCTACAGATGTGACCGTGCAATGAAATGTTCGTTTTATTGATGAATAATATTTATATATTTTATAATATTGGATAGCGCCGCGTTATTTTGTGGAATTACATGATAATACTGAAAGAACCAAAGTCACCGACATAGCTCAGCGAGTCGCGAAGCTGAAGTGGAAATAGGCGGGGCACATAGTTCGAAGAGCTGATGGTCGATGGGGTCCCAAGGTGCTGGAGTGGCGACCCCGCACCGGGAAGCGCAGTGCTGGCAGAACCCCAGTATTGATTGTGGTCAAGCGCAAGCCTATTTCGGATTAAAAAAAATAACAAGAATCGAATACTTTAATAGTGTGATATTATATTTTGGAAAAGCGCCCTCTAGGTTCATATCCAAGGATAAACTCATTCCTGGGCTATTGTGAACACAAATCAATTAACTGGCTGTTATCCGTTTACAAAACGATTGCGCTGTTTATTATTTAGAAATTGAAGCTATCTGTTTTACAAACATTGTGTCGTTGTCACAAAACAATATTCAGTAAGGAAAGTAATCTTAGATTGTAAATAGTTATCGCAAGTAGAACAAACTTGGTTTATATTGGAATTGAGATGAATTAACTTGCAAGTTAACAATATGAATCTAGGTCTCTACTTTTCTCTATTTTATTAGCAAATGGATTTTAATTAGCTTTTTTTTTTTCAAAATCTTCTGTCAAACTGCATTTGCTCATTACCTAATTATTTTTCTTCTCCTTATTAGATCTCCATATTTCTGCGAGATTGTGTTCTAAATGTTACACATTAGTTCGTAACCGTGTTGGAAAAATTAAATAAATACATTTAAATAAAATGTTTCTTGTATTGTATTGTATTTTTATTTCTTCGATTCTGACTTACAAAAGCGCTTACGAATGTCAAAAATGTTACATAAATTAAGTATAAAATAGTTAATAAAATTAAAAATAAATTAATTTAATGTCAAAAATGTACTTACCTACTACTTAACTTATGTCAAGGGTCAAAATAAAATAATTATGTGATGTCATTAAACATAATAAGTGTGTACTCATATTAGTGTGTACTCATATTATTGAAAAAAAAAAAAATTAAACATAATAAATGTCAAAATAAATACAAAAACTTTCTAAAATAAATGGGTCCCATGGTAAACAAAGGGAAGAACCTCAAGTAGTACCGCCTGTATGTTGGCTTTATCCTGCCCTTAATCAACATGTTGATCGGAATTTTTTGCATTAAGGAAAAGGCATTATATCAAGGAATAGTCCTTGATATAAGCCTTTTCCTTAGGCACTGTATGCATAGGCCTACAGTAGGAAATTTCTAATCGACTATACTCTACCCAACGCCGCTAACGGTAAATCGACATCAGAGTTGCTTGAGTGAATTTTATTTATTTCATGACACATTAGACATGGTTGTATAATTTATGTAATTGCTTTTCAGACTCACAATCATAGTCGGATAATAAATCAATTAACTGGTATCGGAGAGTTGTAACATTACTAGAGTCAGTAATATCCAGCAAAAGAGCTCTATTCTGACTGGTGTACAAGAAGCAGTATCGTACATTTTTTAATTAATTCTGATTGATTATTGTCGTTATTTTTATCATATTCCTAGCCTTTGTTTACGACTACATCCGGGAACGCATTGACTTTATTGAATAAAAAGTATTTATGTTATTTTCCAGGTAACACTTAACTATGAGACAGGAAACCCTTTATTTAGGTAGATTTTTAAATGAATAGGAATTTTTTAATAATTGAACTCCAAGCGGATGAAGTCGCAGGCAGGAAGCTAGCTCCCTGGTAGGTAAATAAAATGTTTATTCGTTCTAAGGTTTCTTCCTCCACGATTTATTTAGCTCAATGACTGGTATACTCTCATTACGAGTGCTGTTATCGGGAATCGAACCTTGGACTGGTCGCGTGCTCGGTGAAAGTGTTTCGCACACTCGTTCATTAGCTAAAGGTATTTAACTATTTAATGCTGATTTATTGAAATGATTATTATGGGCGCTCGGAATGACCATTTTATTATATGCATGTGATACTAAACCTACATAAATACCTACTATTACATTTTGACATTCGTGGTGAGTATTCAAACCATAAAAATTTTATTCAACTTTTCTTAATTTTTTGAAATTATCTCAAAAATCAAATAAGTATTTTTTAAAGCCAAACTACAGAAAACTTGATAGCAAAAACATATTACCCTCCTTTTGCGTCGCGCAGTCGGGTAAAAAGTGAATCGTCATGCGTCACGACTCACTGTAAAAAATAAAATAGCACCAACGCTGGATTATGAGTTTCTTGTCGGCTCTTACCAAGAGAATCTTTCAGAAGTTCTGGAATTTAATCCCTTGACTACGGTTGAAAACACGTACCTACCTACCTAATATGAACTTTTATCTGGGGACTAGCTATCGTTTAGTAGATATCTAAAACGTTCAAATCCGCATTTTTAAGACAAAATGCGAGTTTGACAGTTCTTAGTTAGTAACTTTCTTTTGTATTCCATAGGCACTAGAAACGTTAAAAATAGATAGTGAACTATTTTGTCTGGTGGGAGGCTTTGGCCGTGGCTAGTTACCATCCTACCGTCAAAGACGTGCCGCCAAGCGATTTAACGGCAAATGGCGAGTAGAAACCGATTAGGGGTATGGGTTAAATGTACATTTAGCCACGCTTTCTGCACACTGCATCGTCACTTACCATCAGATGAGATCCCAGTCAAGGACTATCTTGTCATCGAATAAAAAAACAGGACAGCTAATTCCCTTAAGGTCATTGAGTCAAAATACTTAAGATAAAGTACCTCAACCGATCACTGTAGTACGGACCTCAGCGTGAGTGTCCGCGCATCGTGATCATCTAGGATAGTCCGGGGCGGGATAGGCTATCCCGGATAGCAATCTCTCATCGCGACGACGCCGGTAACGCGATACGCTATTGTGTTGTCCTCACTCCGGCGGCACTCGTTAACGTAATTGACTGGGATTTACTTACTTACAATTCAGCACCGGAGCTACAAAGCATTTTGTTTATAAAGAAAATTGATAAATGCTTACGAAGAAAACTGTTGTTTTGAAAAAACAATGAAAACAGTTGTTGCCTGATAGAGATCATTTCTAAGTCATAACGCCGCCAGCTCTTACCTTTTTAAGTTAAATTATAAGGTATTCCTTTAATTGGTCATACAATAAAGTTTATTCATATAATTAACTAGCATTAACCCGCGGCTTCGCTCACGTTAGGTTCGATTTTTTAAACCCCTATTTTACCTCCGGGGTTGAATTTTGAAAAATTCTTTCTTAGCGGATGCCTACGTCCTAATAGCTACCTGTATGCCAAATTTCAGCTCGATCGGTCCAGTGGTTAGAGCTGTGCGATGATAGATCAGTCAGTCAGTCAGTCAGTCACCTTTGCCTTTTATATATTTAGATTTCATTTCTATGAAAAATGAAAAATTTACCGAAAATACAACGCCCTAAAGACTTTCTCTCCGAGCTGATACCTAGATTCAACTTATCGAAATGTGGCTATATTCAGAGCACTCAAAAAATTTGAAAGGACTGTTAATAAGATAGCGACGGACGAGAGAGAGTCTATGAACATAATAATCAGCCTACGTAGCAATAAACACGCATGGCACTGCTAGCGCCAAGTTCTCATGGGCCACGAGATGCAAAGCTCTAAGCGAATTCGCTCTAAACTACAAACGTCAGTGTCGAGCGGCAAAAATATTTACGTTTTAAGGCCACGAAAAGCATTGCAAAATATAGTGTAAGCTCTGTAAAGCATAATATATTAATCTGTTCGCGTTAGTTTTTATATTTTAAAACATACAAAAAGTAAGCTACAATACAACGATATATTTCTTGCAATTCACGAAGGCGCGCGAGCTTTACTTGTGGTTACGTCGTGTACATGCACATTGCGTAAGTGTGCGTGCCTGTCAGGAGCCTAGGTGGGAGCGGTCAGGCGCGAGCAAATTCTCGCTCGCACTTATACAGATACGACACGCACCCAATCATGAGTCACGAGCCCTCGTGAATTTCGAGAACTATAGCAAGATAGCTTATTCCTAACACAAGCTTTACGTTTAGTTAATTTGAGGAAAGGGTAATAGTCTAAGTATGAGAATTTTCCATAGTTCTCGAAGGTAAAGGTCTGAAATTGTGTCAATTGTGATCCGTTGGCCAGCGTGGTGGACTAAGGCTCAAATTCTTCTCATTTAGAAAAAAACCGTGCCAAATCGGGGACCAATAATGGACAATGAAGCATAGCTAGTAATATCGAAAAAATCTTCGGGTCTTTAGCTATTTTCCATGCAAAAAATCTAGTCGGTCCGTCGCGTTGCTTCGTTGGTCGAAAGAAAAATAAAAAAAAAAACGTGTGGCACTCGGGGACTGCCGCGGTAAAGCTATTGCACAGCATTTTTTATCAACGCCATCTAGCGGCTCACCGCTTGATGGCGTTGATAAAAAATGCGCCATCTAGCGGCTCACCGTAGAGGAGTCCCGTGTCAGGTTATTTTCGTTACGGAATTTCTGGATTCGGTCTCCACGCTGGCCCGCGATAGAAGCTATGCAATAGCTTAAAAAAAACCAAACCCAATTTCGTATAGTTATAGTATATAGTTTTTGTGGCTGCTTATAGCGAAGGGCGTATTCGCTTTGAATTTCGTGGCGCTCAGGTTGGGCAATCACTAACGAGTAACAATAAAATCCAGTTCGCTCTCGTTTTACAGCCGTAAGCACTGTATTGACATATCCTATCAGTTGGCTGTAAAGATGCCGTTGTTTATAGTCCACACTTTCAATATAAACTCCTTTAAGTGCTTCCTGATAACGGCTTTAATTTTAGGGTTCTGCCAAATGGATAAATAAGTTTCAAAATTAAAATGGATTTTAAAAGTCATAGCCAAACTTGGCCTTTTTCTTTCTTTGGACTTTCAATGTTTGGGACGGGTAGCACTCATTCAAGTCTATACCTAATATTAGTCTGTAGGGACGTCATAATAATGAAGCAACATAATTAAGTATCGCCAATATAATCAAGGTGCTGATTACACAATATATTCGAGGAATATTCCCACGGCCAAACGTGCAGTTCGGATGGTCCAATTCCTAATATTATCTGTGTTACGTCCTATTTCCTTATATGTCTTGTCTGTCTGCTAAGTCCAATTTCCCGAAAGTCATATTCCCGAATGTCCAATTCCCTGAACGTCTAGCCTGTCTGCAAGGTCAAATTCGTATTGTCCATAAATAAGTCAATGACTTATTATAATAAATTATTTTCTAGAGCAGAGTACATAATAGAGTCGTCTATGGATGAGCGAGGAATAATTTCTGACAAATTTTGAAGATCCACGCCGCCCATATCAGCAGTTTATAATTGTCAGAAAAATTATTTATCGCCATAATTTATAAAACATACTCACACAAACTTCAATAAACTCAAGATTATTTATTGTTCATGCCAGAGATTTCGATTGCAAACCAATTATTGACGTACCTACGTTTGCAGGCATAAATTACGAGAACTACGTCACCACACACTAATTAACGATGCACTTAACAATTAATAATTTTTTAATAAACTGTCTTTCAATGAGATTTATTGGAATAATCGACTAATTGGTACATACTCTCGAACCTACGGCGTTTATGACTCGCAATTGCAATTACGAGTGTATATCCGCTTATCCTTTCACAATAAAGCGCTGAGTGCAGACTTGAGATTGGTGTTATTACTTATTATATCTTATCATAATGATAATTTATATACAAACATATTATTAGTATTAAACCATGGTTATAAGTAGGTAGGTGATGTAGTTTAGGACCGATTTCACCAAAGTAAATTTAAATTCAAATTCAAAATTAATTTATTTCATATAGGCTAACTTGTAGCTCTTATGACACGTCATAAATCTACCACCGGTTCGGAATGCAGATTCTGCTGAGAAGAGCCGGTAAGAAGCTCAGCAGTTGCTCTTTTCAAAAAAAATAATTATTTTTTTTACAAAGCTATGCTATGTATACAGTGCTTCCACAATAAAGCTTCAAAAATGCAAAAATGCATACGTAGGTACACCAATCCAACGCATGTCAAGATGGGCAGTCAAAGCAGACCCATTCCCGTAGGTGGCACCCATTCACGAGCATGACCCATGATCCAGCCATTGCTTCGCTCAACCATATTTGAGGGAACGTAACAACCCGCACCACACGACACCACCACAGAAATGTTTAAAGCGAGCATGACATACTTAGATTACATTAAAATAAAACTTATCCGAGCGTTCCGATATTTTGACAGATTACCAATCCAAAAACTGTCAGATCGCCCAATCTATTCCTCGGTTAAGCGCTCGGCGTTGGTGAAATCGGCGCTAAGTTTACTATATCGGTTATTTAAAACGTAGGAACTGATCATGAATCAAAACAATCCAGCTAACGGTAGCTGTTGCAGTAGCTCTACCTGCTATTAAAGCGACGGACAAGCAAACACAATATCGGTTTGAGACATCACGCAATTATAAGCCGTGCGTACCGGCCGCTGGACGCGTACTATCGACGTATCGACACGTTGGTTTCGAGAGCTGATGGGGGATTTTGAAGATTTTTTTAACGATGACAGGATAGTCCGTGACTGCGACCTCACCTTATGGTAAGTGACAATGCAGTCTTAGATGGTAGCGGGTTAACTTGGAAGAGGTATGGCAGTGTACATTCAACCCATTCTAGTCGTCATCGTCTTCGAGGTCGACGAAATGTATTGATAAAAATGATGTAAATGAAGCAGTGACAGCCTATTGGATAGACCTGAGGTCTATTCGGAGGGTTGCGAGTTCGATCCCGAGCACGCACCACTTTTTTGGAGTTATGTTCGGTTAAGCAATTAAATATCACATGCTTCAACGGTGAAGAAAAACATAGTGAGGTCCTCAGTCCTCACGTCCGGGTCCTCCTCTACTCATGTATTGTATTGTATTGTATTGTTTATTCCTTCGATCCTGACTTACAAAAACGCTTACGCATGTTAAAAATGTTACATAATGTGATAATTACGTTGATTAATAGCCCCGTTGCTGCGTGATAGAATGATGAAGATATAGAAAGAAAAAAAAGAAAGAAAATAGATTCTATTTGATCAACACAATTCAAGTAAAATAAAGAAAAAAAAAATATTCGCATAATGTGATCAAATAGGGTCCCCCACTCAGCATCATGCTGCAGCAAGCTGCAGTGCTGGTTTTATATACATTTTCAGTTTTTCAATATTAGTAGAAACAAGTCTGAAATCTTTACTTTTATCGCTTACTTATTTCTGTATTAAGCCCGTCAGTTATTATCAAGTCTCATCACAAAATTGACCACCACTTCCTAGAGCATGTCGACGTTTGTAGATTTATAGCGGACGTACGGCGTTCGTACGTGTTAATTAATACGGGCGACCCATTAAATCACCGATGGCAAGGAAATGTGGCCTTGAGATAGGGCCTAACTGTGTTTTTATCGATAATGCAAATCGCCTCTCTACTCTGCTAACTATGCGTGTACGGAAGTTCTCATTTAGCGATTGCATCTGATGGCGCTGGAATACTAATTTTCAAATCTACTTTCACGCTGAACTGATTTTGTTAGGGCAAATTTTGTTTAATTAATAATAATAAACTTACAGTAGGTACTTGTATTGGTGTGGTCTCTAGTGTTGCCAGATTTTTTTTCAGCCTATAAGGGACACATGGGCAATAAATTCGGGATTTAAGTTTTTTACCCGGGACAAATAAAAAAACAAAATGATTTAGTATCACTTTTTTATATTTTTCCGAGAATCGAGTCAGTTTTAACATATTTTTATTCGTTTTAAATCAATACAATTATAATCGTAATTAAAAACGGTCTTTTTTTCGAACGTTGCGTGTATGAATACTTGGATCGATTTCATAATGAAAAACAAAGTACGGTTCAAATACGGGACATGTCCCGCCGGGACATTTTAAACTATGCCTAAAATACGGGATGTCCCGGGAAATACGGGACGTCTGGCAACGCTAGTGGTCTCTCCTTTCAGAATGACAAGCACACCTTTGAGGATACTATGAATAACTCTCAAGTATGTAGGTATACCTTATGATGTTCTTCTCCTTCACCGTTAAAGCTTATTTATTTCCTAACTAGCTGATGCTCGCGACTTCGTCCGTGTGGAGATCTATTTTCTAAACCTTTATTTTAACTCCTTAGGGATGGAATTTTCAAAAATCTTTTCTTAGCGAATGCCTATAGGCTACATCATGATAGCTGTCTGTATGCCAAACAGCCCGATCCGTCCAGTGGTTTGAGTTGTGTGTTGATAGATCAATCAGTCAGTCAGTGACTTTTGCCTTTTATATATTCATCATTATGAGATAGAGAGACGGACGGACAAACAGACAGCGGAGGCTTAGGTAATAGGGTTCCATTGGTACTCTTTGAATACGGAACCCTAAAAAACCGAACTTTGTAAGTATATTACGTTGTTTTGATTACGTTTTATTATAATTTAAATATTCTAGAACGGGTGCAAGCTGGTGGATCTGCTTGGTAGATGTGCGACCAGCTTTAGGGGCCATTTGCCTAAGATACAGGTGATAAAGACTATTACGTATTTACGAGCGCCAATCGACGAGCCAGTGTGGACACGCCATTGTGTGCCAACCCGGTATTCATACGTCGACACTCAATTTATGAACCGAACTAGTGTTGCACGCAATAGTTTTACATATCGATAGACCATCGACACTCTTGTAACCTTGAAAAACTGTAAAAAAATCGAAAGGCCTATCGATAACATCGATATTTTTTCGTAAAAGTTGTGTTGATAGTGTCAATAGCATCTATGGTATCGGTATTATCGATTCCAAACTATAAAAATATAATTAAAAAATCTATCGCTACTATTTTTATTATGCACAGTAGGTAGCGATAGGCAATACGTATAGTGCGATTCAAATGACAATAGGAATGAGAAGCCGCCATTTTCTGTTTCTATCTCACTCAGTGTGAACCGGATATGAGCGGGACAGAAATATAAAATGGCTGTTTGATAGTCCTATTCTCACCTTGATCGCATTATACCTACGTAAATATTTGTCTTTTATAGTATTGCAAACTACTGGCTATCGATAGTATCAATAGGCCAATCGTTTTTCTTACTCTTTTTCAAGGTCAACTATCGATATTTTCACTATGCAACGCTAAACCAAACACAATGCAGGTGCGGAAATAAAAGCATCATAATCTATCCTCTGTTACGTTGAAATAGAGTTCAATTTTCTTTAGAATATGGATACGTATGAACTTTTTATGATATGTGGGCTATGGAGAAGGCAAACATCAATACGGGTAGCTTATTTATTGCATACAGGATTAATTACTATAGCTTTAAAGTAATTTCTAAGCTGATAGTAGCTTTCATCCGCGACTTCTTCCTAGTATTTTTTCTGGGCAGAATCTTTAGACTTTTTTTATTCGATGACATTCTATTTTCGCTTGTTACTTTTAGAAGTTTGTCGTGTTAAGACATCACTACAAGTATCTGTTTTATATTTATAAATAGGTATACAACAAAGAATTTTTTTTAAATTTCGTTCATTCATTCAACTCTGCGCACTCGTATCATGTTTTTGCCTCGCTCTCTGTACTTTTTTAGATAAGAAAGTCCTTGACTGCGATTTCCTTTGATGGAAAGTGACGATGCAGTCTAAGATGGTAGCGGGCTAACTTGGCATGGCAGTGTGTACTTCAGCCCGCACCTCTAATCGGCTTCAACACGCCATCGTGCCGGAACGCTAAATCGAAGCGGACGAAGTCGCGGGCGTCAGGTAGTAGAGAATATGTATATGTGTTTTAAAAAGCCTAATCCCTCGCTAATGAAAAGCTACAAAAGCTACTTTCTACGTAAGCTAACAAAGCTAGATCCCTCGACTACCTAGGTACCACACAATCAAGCTAAACCCCTGTCTCGTTAATCAAGGAAACAATCGAATATTAGTATTTAACTAAAATGGGTCACAATTTCACTTTACACGCAGCTTATTAGGCATTTGGTGTTAAATCCTATTTGTTATTCTGTTTGCTGGTGCAATCTAGGTGTTGCCTTGTTTGCCTAATCAACTAACCCGTACGTGACCGAAATGAGTGTAGTGGAGCCTGCGCCGTGCTCCGCGCTCCGTGCTCCGTGCTCCGTGTTGACTCAACGCTGGGATGTTAGGATAAATGTGTCGAGAGCTGATAATACTTGTGTCAATACTATGAGTGTTTGTGTTTACATTGAGTTGGAATCATTGCTTTGGTACGTAGGTAGTTACATTTAGTTGGAATGGAGTCTTTTTTCCACGTACTTTGAAACTGTGGAACCGACTCCATGCGACGGTGTTCTCACTAAATTACAACATGGAGTTATTCAAGGGGCGGACCAACAAATTCCTGAAAAGCCGACAACGCATTGGTGGTACCTCAGGTGCTACAATTGTTCAAAGGCGGTAATCACTTCACATCAGATGACCCGCCTGCTCGATCGCTCGTTAAAAATATATAAAAAAAAATCCCGGCTCCGTAGAAATGACTTGTCTAGAAAGGTAACAAGTATTAACAATAACTACGAAAGCACCTCTTTTTATCTATTTCACGTTTAAACTACTGAACTGATTTCGATATAGCTTGCAAAGGAGATAGTTTACTTCCTGAGTGAGGATTTAAAAACGTTTTATACTTTAATAACGAATAGTTTATCGTGATTTTTAATAAAGTTTAGTGGGGGATGATTTTTTTTTCTTATAAAGAATATAAGCCAAGCTGAACTCGACTTATATCCTCTTCTCTCCTCTAAATAAGCGAAAAGCTTGTGCTAGGAGTGGGTACGACAATAGTGCAACGGGTGGGGCTCGAACCTGCGACCTTTTAGTTTTCAGTCCTTTAACCGTTGGGCTATTAAGGATTTCAATATTCTGTATAAGCCAAGAGCCAAGAATATTCTGCAGAGTGCCGGATTATGAACGGTCATTTATGGGTAAGTATTATAATGTATTCCATCTACCGTAAGAGCATAATATCTTTGATGCAAAACCGTCCCCATTCGTTATCAGGGACAGGTAAATGCAAATCAATTCACTCCACATCCACTCTACCACTATAAATAACTGACTTTTGATTAGAAAACCCTCTATTGCAGTATGTATATTCATATGAAAATTAATTATGTAGATGAGAAACAAATCATCAAAACCCGGATATATCTAGATACTCTTTATTCTAGGACGATAATTGTTATAGGCATATTTTGACCTATAGTTACCTGATCATAGTTGGGATGGGATCTATGGATTATCCGTGGTTAGTAGCTTAGTCTATAAATCTAGAGGAATAATGACAATGGCTGGCAATCATCAGTCCCTGGATACCATCTAGGACCAGAGCACTTGTCAAGATGACTGGTCGTTTTACTACAGATTTCCCATAGCCATATTCCGGCTCCACTATCAGATCAGCTCCATATGTCTCACAACAATATTGGATTATCATCCCATTTACATACACATGCACAGCTTAATCGGAAATCGAGTAGTGGTTCTAATTCAGCTTGCAAGATTTGCATATATAACATACATACATTGCAAGTTAATTAGAAGCTTATAAAATGTCAGTTTTCAGCCTGTATTTTATCAAAAAAGGGAACCTTTGCAGATGGTAGCGTCTAACTTGGAAGTGATATAAATTAAACAAGTACCTACACAAGCAAGTACAGCGCAGTGTTGGAGGACCCCCCACTAGGTAGACCGACGACATCAAACGAGTCGCAGGGAGCCTCTCAGTTTAGGTAGCGTAAGACCGAAGCGTGTGGAAGTCCATGCAAGAGACCTTGTCCAGCTGTTTACCTCTATCGGTTGATAAAGAAGAAGTGAAAGTACACACGATAGTTAGTTGGAAAAACAGATGTCAAAGGATCTACGAAAGCACTAAATACGAGTCCGTAGAAATCTGAACCACGTAGCTGTGCTCATCCAGATGAATTGCGATTCAATAGTAAATAGTGATGAAGTGATGGAAAGCCTAAGACAAATAGGTAGTTCTAGAGCACATTTTCCGTTTATCTTGTAGAAAACCGAAACACGCAAAGATGATCCAAGTCTGGCGCATCGGCGCAAACTTGCCTATGCGTCGATGCGCCAGACTTTGATCCTCTGACATCTTTGCGTGTCGTCATCATCATCTCAACCGACAGACGTCCATTGCTGGACATAGGTACCTTGAAATAATTGCCGCAGAATACGTTCCTGAGCCGCTTGCAATTGCATTCAGTGCCCTGCCTGTACCTAGTGGGAGGTTCACCAACGTTTCGGGAGTTTCCCGGTGTGGGGTCGAAGGCATCTTGGACGCTGATAGGTTCTTCAAGCCACGTGGTCCGCCCATTGTCACTTCAGCTTTGCGTAAAGTCACCCTTATCGTGTAATTGCAAGTGTAGTGTGTTGTGAAGTGATATTTGTCTTGCGAAACGGAAACGACACAGCATATATTTATAATAGATCAATCAATAATAACGAGTAACTATAAGTTTCTCCCACATATGCATACTGAAGCCATAATTTAGACGCAGGGCTGGCAGTAACTCATACCTGGCTGGCGACAGTTGCCGTTTGCATACACAAATGACACGCAACATTTTGAACAGATGAGCTTGTTAACATTCCTATTTACACCACGAGTCATGTGAACCATTATTTGTTGTTTGATCATTAGGGTTCTCACATGAGCTCAGTATAGTCCCAGAATACATAAACACAAATCACAAATTTTGAGAATCGCAAAATCTACAGACTGGTACCAAGACTAATCTTTTTCTTTTCCTTCGTCAACCGATAGACGTCAATTGTTGGGCATAGGCTCTCTACGACTCATATGTTTAAGGTAACCACTCCAGCACTACACTTTTTACCCAATTTCATTCTGAGTTATGTGCTCTATCTAATGCCACTTCAGCTAAGGGGCAATAAGCTAAGTTTTTTATTGTGGTTCTTCTACGGATTTCCTCATTTCTGATTTGATCACGTGTAGAAATATCAAGCACAGGTTTCTCCACGCTCAGTGACTCTGCTTTATTTTAAGGTCACATATGAATAAACAAGCTGATATCCGCGACTTCGTTGTGTGGAGTTAGGTTTTAATAATCCCGTGGAAACTCAGTCACAAAAACTTTGGGAGCCCCTGCTTTAGCGTTATCGATCGCAGAAAGAGAAATGGCTAGAGGTGCTGAACAAATAAGTTGGTGGCATTATACGCAGGTTGGTGGCAGGTGATTAGGTAACGTTCAGCTATTCAGAGTTAAAAGATCGCGGAGCACTATTACCTATTTATTTATTTTTCTTCTTTTTAAACGTCTGGGGTTCTGAACATAGATTTCCAAACGATTATAGTCTACAACTATTTATATTTGTTCGTTATTAACAGTTAATATTGATAACGCAATAACAATAGCAAACACCGTATACATTAGCATAGGGATTAACATATTGCGCGTTGGTACGTTGGCTCGGCATACAAGCATTCGTGATGGTACGCCCACACACGCCCTACTTCAGCATGGTGGTCGCTTATGCAGGATAATTAATTGTTTATTGTTCTATATTATATTGTTTTAACTATATTTGAACTAGCTTTTACCCGTGACTTCGGCCGCGTCGAGTTAGGTTTTAAAACTCTTCTTGATTTAAAAATACCCAAGTTCTATTTAGCTGGGAAAATGGAAGGCAGAAGTGCATTCCAAATTTTTGCGGTGTTTATAAGGAATGAGGAAGCAAAGCTCTTAAAGGTAGTCTATGTTATTCTTCTGTAGAAATTATTATAGAGAAAATTTTATCTACTCACAAATTCACGAGTAGGTAAATGGATTGATAAAATTTTCTGGCGGCGCGCATGCAGATCTTTAACTATATTCATGCACATAAAAAAAACCGACGATCCGTAACTTTGTTGCAGTATGATTGAAGGACAAATCAACGAAGCAACAAACACACTTTCGCATTTATAATATTAGTGCAGCTATTGTAAGGGTGATAAAGCGTACACCATTTTTCAACTAAAGCTAAGTTATAAAAATGAAACTAAAAAATTGTTAGTTGAGTTATAAATGCATCCCATTGAAAATTACGGTGAAATAGTAGAAGTCCATTGTAGTTATTCTTCAAGCAGTATTTGTAAGCTGTTTCTCTTGTTGATATAAGTGCGCGTACGCAGATAGATCAGTGTTCGCTGCATCAGTCAATTGTGCGCGCTGTCGACTGTAATGGCGCGATCGCTGCCGATACCGCACTGTACAACCGGCCATGGAAATACTATTGTACCAGCTCTTGTGTGCTGTTTTACCCGCATCACATATGAATAAACAAGCTGATATCCGTGACTTCGTCCGCGTGGAGCAGCTTGGAGGTTTAAATAATCCCGCGGGAATTCAGTCACACCCATCAATCTACTTCTTTTCTTTTCAGGCGCTAGAGTGGCGACCCCGTACCGGAGAGCAAGGGGTTGCAGGGGACAGGGAGGCGGCACAAGACCGAGGCCTGTGGAAGTCCATGCAAGAGAACTTTGTCCAGCCGTGGATATGTATCGGTTAATGAAGAAGAAGATAGTGACTATAATAATTTTTCAAATTCAAATTCAAAATTAATTTATTTCATGTAGGCTAATTTGTAGCTCTTATGACACGTCATAAATTTACCACCGGTTCGGAATGCAGATTCTTTTGAGAAGAGCCGGTAAGAAACTCAGCAGTTGCTCTTTTCAAAAAAAAAAAAAATTTTTTACAATTCGTAACAATCCAATACATGCCAAGACAGGCAGGCAAAAGCAGACCCATTCCCGTTGGTGGCACCCGTTCACGAGCATGACGCATGATCCAGCCATTGCTTCGCTCAACCATATTTGAGGGAACGAAACAACCCGCACCACACGACACCACTAAAATTTTAAAGAGAGCATGACATACTTAGGCTACCCATGTTAAGGTATCGAATTGAATTGAACACTAATATTGAAACACCTACTCATTTTAAGTCATGACTGATACACATATACACTATAATGTGACATTATAGTGTATGCGTATTATCTTGCTCTAAGTAAAAGTCTACTTATTTAGGTAGGTATTTATAAAATATCGCGAGTTCAGGACACCATGAGCATTAACTAAACAATCCTGTCTGCGAGGCTTAAATCCCTGAGCAAATATTTATAAACGCACATGAGCACACTCGAGTTACCCGGTATCGGCTATCGGCGGATTTATCCGAACATCATGACACTGCGTCTGCGCGTGAGCACGGTTGCAATTATTCAAATCAACTAGTTTAGCATGTGGCTTGGGACAAGAAGAGATAGAGCCGCCACATATAAGAATTAATTATTGAAAGAAAGGCAAGGGATACAAATTGTGAAAAAAGAAGAAAACACGAAAATGAACAATTTATTAATTGGCTTTTATTTTGGATTTCGCATTTTTTGAATTATTTTAATGCGCAACATTGACGCAGGTCGGTAACTTGAAAGTTGAGTTTCGAGTACCGAATTTTAGCAATTATTTCTCTTCTTCTCTTCATAGCTCTGGGAAAGCATCGAAGCGAAGTCGTTGGTCCCCATTTTATCACTAACCTTTAATACTACTAGAAGTTGAAATCTTTCTATTGTTAAAATAAATCTCACTGTTAATCTAGTAATCCTTTGTGAAGTATGCGGAGAATCTGAGAATCTATCGCATAATTAGGTGGCTCGCCGCTCGATGGGAGAAAGTGTTTCATGTCAGTTTCAGGAAGAAGAACTCCATTTTGGTTTCCTTAGGAAATTATATTTTTCAAGAAGCGCAGTTCTTTGGAGATAGCTAAGTTGCAATTTTTTTCACAGTGTAGATCGAAAATTTTCAATTTATGCTACTCTATTACATCGCTGTTCTGATAAATGACTTAAGACGACATTGTGCATCGTCACATACGGCTGCTTGTATCGCAAACACGCTTGATTATTACTGATTGCAGCACAACATATTGTGTTCCTATACTCATAGCTTAGAATGAAACATTTTGTTTCCTTGTAACTTCCCTTCTCTTCGATGAAGTTAGTTTACCATATATTATGTAGAGAACCACTCTGCTGTGGGATTATCTTAAATTGATTGCTATACAATGACGATTACAATCACTTGTGATTATAGGTATAGTACGTTTATCTCACGAAGTTACGGGTGCTTTACTTGTGGTTACGTCGTGTACATGAACATTGCGTTAGTGTGCGTGTCGGTCAGGAACGTAGGTGGGAGCGGTCAGGCGCCAGCAAGCTCTCGCTCACACTTATACAGATACAACACACACACACAACCATGAGCCACGTGTCGTCGTGAATTGCAAGAATATGCAGTTTCGTGCTGATCTGAATAACATAAGTATAAGGAGGTTAGGAGGAGGAGGAATTAAGTACCTAGATATAATTAAACATTTCTAAGAGTCGATTTCACCAACGTCAAGTGACGTTTGATCCAGGAATAAATTGGGCGTTCCAACAGTTTTTTTGTATTGAAAATCTGCTAAAAATGCATCAAATTATGCTCGGATAAGACTTATTTTAGATTGATGAAGTCGTTATCAAACTTGTGAATTGCTTTCGTCCTAAAAATTTATTTATCCTTTTTATTTAGTCCATACAAGTCGGACATGCCCCACTAGCTGGCAGAAGTTCGTAGGGATCTATCTGTCTTTTTTGTTCTTTCCCGAAAGAAAAAAGAAGACAGATAGATGGATAAGTGCAAATTGACCAAAGTAGACTCGGGGACCTTGCTTCGCTCGGTCAAAGGATTATAGAATTTGTCACAATAGCAGCTTGTGTAGGTTCTTAGTTGTAGAGAAAGTAACATTGTAATGTAGTACGTGTGTCGGGCTGAGGCGTGGGTGACAGCCCACGTGGACTCATATTGCAATACAATGTGTCCAATGCATTCTGATTGCACGTATCAAGGATACAAATAGCGAGGGGTTATGAAATGATCAATTATTTGGTTATGAATTATTATGTAGATACTTTTGTGGTGTTGTCTAGGAATTGGATGGAGTTCATTATTGTTTTTTGGATCTTAATCGAAATATCTCTTCTTCTTTATCAACCAAAAGACGTCTGGACCTCTACAGCTGGGAAAAGGTCTTCTGCAAAGACTTCCATAAGTCTCGGTATTGCGCCGCTTGTATCCAGCGACTTTCTGCGACTCACTTGATATCGTCAGTCGTCAGTATCCTGATCTTGATGACCAAGGGACCACCTGAAAAGTATCGGTAATCGGTTCAGGCGTCGAGTAATCGGGGAACATGCATAAAAAATTAAAAAAAAAAAAAAGACGTGTGGCTCTCGGGGACTGCCGCGGTAAAGCTATTGCATAGAATTTTTTATCAACGCCATCTAGCGGTGAGAGGAGTCCCGTGTCAGGTTATTTTCGTTACGGAATTTCTGGATTCGGTCTCCACGCTGGCCCGCGATAGAATCTATGCAATAGCTTAAAAAGATTCCGATGAACTGAGAACCACCTCCTTTTTAAAGTCGGTTAAAAAGTGTCAATAACTCTTCCATGTAATTATCAAGCATCTGAGCTACATCCCACCTTATTTACGCGTACTAGAACATACTGAACGCTGCGTTTAAACGTCCGATAACATATGCGTTTGCGTGTGGGTACACGTAATTACCCCAGCGCGGGATACAGTTGTGTGTGTAAACACGGCACGCTAGAGCATTTCTCATGATCTGCACGTCGATACACGTCACATATCGAGTATCGCGTGAGTTTATCACTAGTGTCGCCATGTTGCCTTATTTTGCGGGGCGAGTGCTGCCGTGCTAAGACAATACACTGTATCTTCAGATACAGTGTTTTAAATGAGTTCCTCGCACGTGTTTACATATAATGGCATTTAAATATTTCAATTAAGTCTTAAAAACACACATACACATAGATATACACATATACATATACACTGCAATCTCGTAAAACCTAATGGTAAAAAAAACAGAAAATCGTGATTTCTGAAAAACGAGTTTTGCCCTAAACAATAGGCAAAAAGTTTTTAAATCCATTTTTTTGGGGGTTTTCACCAGTTCAGATATCAAGTATCAATCCCATATGCGTTTGGTGTGGATCCACGTAATTACCCGAGCACGGGATACAGTTAACGCGGCACGCTAGAGCATTTCTCATGATCTGCACTCGATACACGTCACATATCGAGTATCGCGTGAGTTTATCACTAGTGTCGCCATGTTGCCTTATTTTGCGGGGCGAGCGCTGCCGTGCTAAGACAATACACTGTATCTTCAGATACAGTGTTTTATCGTAACACCGATAAATGAGTTCCCCGCACAAGTTTACGTATAATGGCATTTAAATATTTCGATTAAGTCTTAAAAGTACTAAGAAACTTCAAAAGGAGATATAGGTACTGTAATCTCGTAAAATATAATGGTAAAAAAAAAAGACGTGTGGCACTCGGGACTGCTGCGGTAAAGCTATTGCATAGCATTTTTTATCAACGCCATCTAGTGGCTCACCGTAGAGGAGTCCCGTGTCAGGTTATTTTCGTTACGGAATTTCTGGATTCGGTCTCCACGCTGGCCCGCGATAGAAGCTATGCAATAGCTTAAAAACAGAAAATCGTGATTTCTGAAAAACGAGTTTTGCCCTAACCAGTAGGCAAAGAGTTTTTAAATCCATTTTTTTCGGGGTTTTCACCAGTTGAGATATCAACCCCATATGCGTTTGGTGTGGATCTAGGTAATTATCCGAGCAGATAAGGCTAATCGAGCATGCAGATGAAGGCTTTCTGAAAGACAAAGTAATATTTTCACCTCACTAGCTCAAAAAGGGCGCCTTTGCTGTCTAAAACCAGTGAGCAAAAGTCGTTTTTGCTCACTGGTTTTAGACAGCAAAGGCACCCTTTAGACTGACTGAAGACTGGATACAGGCAGCGTAAGGCCGAGGCCTGTGGAAATCCATGCAAGAGATCTTTGTCTGGTAGTTGACTTCTATTGATTGATAAAGGAGAAAAGAAGATGGCAAAGAAATATAACATATATTTTTGTCTCAAATTTTCTCCATATCATAATAAATCTGGCCGTAATAGTATAAGAACATGTATGTAGATTGTAGGTAGTTCTAGATATTCATACATTTGTTATGTATTAGACTGGTGCTTTAGTTCTCAATGCATTTGGTATTCATAGTTTGAAACTCACATCGCTGTGATGTAGAGTGATGAAAGTTTTTGTTTATTAGACGGCCTTTTAATTGGTTTGCGTAATTGCTTTTGATCTGGTGTAACGTATGAACAGTCTAGTGTTACACAGGGTTATGTTTTAGTGAGAGATGTAGCGTTAGAAACGTTAGCTAAACATAAGAAGATTGATTTTCAAAAGTCCATTTGCAAAGCCAAATGCGATTTTTAAACGATTAAAACTGCAATTTTAGGCCAAAATTAGCCTTTTTTTTAAAAAAAAAAAAATATAAGCCAAGCTGAAGTTGACTAATATTCTCCTATCCCTTCTAAATAAGCGGAAAGCTTGTGCTAGGAGTGGGTACAATAATAGAGCAACGGGTGGGTTCGAACCTGCGACCTTTCAGTTTTCAGTCCGCACCTTTAACCGTTGGGCTATTGAGGCTTAATGACAAGATAGTCCATGACAGCGATCTCACCTGATGGTAAGTGACGATGCAGTCTAAGATGGTAGTGGACTAACTTGGAAGGGGTATGGCAGTGTAAATTCAACCCATACCCCTAATCTGTCATCGAGCCGGAACGCTAAATCGCTTGGCGGCACGTCTTTGACGGTAGGGTGGTAGCTAGCTACGGCCAAAGCCTCCCATCAGACCTGGGGGGCGATTCAGACCTGTTCGATAACATACCGTGTCGATACGGTTAGATATCGATCTCGTATAAAAAAATTTTGTCGTGTGATTCAGAGCGTTTGGTTTGAGGATACGATTCGGTGTCGACTACGTTATCGACATCGACAAAATACATTCGATTACAAGAGCATTTACGAATTGAAAATATATGTTATCGTACGGTAACAAACCGAATCGATCGATAAATAAGTTATCGGAAGGGTTTGAATCGGGGGGCAGACCAGAGACGATACAGCAATTATAAAGTTCCAAATTTCCCCCGCCGGGAACCGAACCCGAGACCTCCCAGTTATGAGACCACAGCGATCACCACTGCACCAGGGAAGTCGTCAAAAGTCTTTCTCACACTTAAATGGTGAGTGACATCAGCTACTTTTTATTACGGAAACAAAGTAATCCCTCGGATTATTATCCAACTATACTCGGTGGGTAAAAGCTAGTAATAATTTAATTATTGGATTTTTTTTAAACTGCCGTGTTCCTTGTTGGTTCTTCTTGGAATTTTATCAATTCTAGAATTTATTCTAGAACTTAGGTATTCTACAATTTTATCATGTTGAAGTTGGTTCTTCTCGGTAGAATAATAAAATTCACATGACCATTCCATTCAAAAGCACCTGAAATCGCATAAAAAGCTTCTTTATTCTGTATTATTAGATAGAAAGGTAAGGATCAGAAACAGAATCGTAATAACATCGTGTAACGTGTTCATGCACTTCGCATTGCATTAAAATACCTTTCAAACCTAAAACGGATTTATGTGCTCCCTTTATGCATATCCAGGATCACGCATGACTGGACTCCGCTGCAAAATTACATGCATCGTGAGTTACGCAATCTCTTTAACTACGTGAGGCTAAGAATTTATTATTAACTGGCTGATGCTCGCGACTTCGGCCGCGTCGACTTATGCTGAGATCTACAGAGCGTGCTCAGACTTAGCTTGGACTCAAGAGTTAAAACGAGACACAAATATCCTCTCGTCTCGTTTTATCTCTCTCTTGAGTCTGAGCAGATTGAGAGTGCGGGATTACAGCCTTAGACTTGCAGGCGTAGCCTTTTGTGACGTCTAGATTAGAGGAACTTGTACATTTTTCATACTATAATTGCATATATACATGCGACTACTAGCGCCGCCTTTTCTAGGTCGTTGCTGAGCGATGGATAACATTTAATAATTTTTTTCTAGTAAAATTGATCAGAATCTAATTTCAGATGTCTCCAGGAAGTCTCCAAGATCCAAAATATTTCTGTGCCTCGTCAAGATTGGTTCATTGGCTGAATTATGAAACAAATCGACAGCCCAATCGAATAAACCTACTGTTATTTACACCTGATTAATGTTGTATATGTAATTGTTGTTGTATGTGTAATATAATATATACAACATTAGTCAGGTGTATATAGCAAAGACGATAGATTAATTTTCAAGGTTTTTTTGCTCTCCTGTAAAATTAACATTTTACGATTACGCTTTTATTCGGTTGGGCCGTCGAAATAGACATATAATTTCGACACTTTCGCATCCATAACAATATTAAGTATGGATTAATTCTCGTCTGCTCTTTTACTAATATCTACTTTTCGATGTTTTTTATAGCATGAAAAATAATTAAGAGCTCGGGAAAGTAAGTAGATATGAATTCTAAAAAGGTGGGTTATGGTCAAGCCAGGTCAAGTGTGCATGCTTGTTGGTTTGTTCTTTAATAACCATTTAATAACACAGTAATGGAATAACGGATCGCTCGATTTTAGCATAGGTCCAATTTGACCCAGCCAGGAACTCAATCTGATATCTTCCACTATAATAATAAGAAGGGTTCATTGTGCCTAGACGGTCGTGAATAAGCGATACGAAGAAAAATTATTATTGAATATCAGAACTCTAATACGTATACTTGTTTACAGATTAAGTTAATAAAGTTCTATCGTTGCAAATTGATTTTCTGAGATTAATAATCAGCTGCTATTTTGTATTGCGTAAGTATAATTAGATGATAGCCCTATTGAGAGTGGACACGCGCCGGTAGCTAAGGCCGGTTAGCCAGTGCATACCCAGAAAGAGAAATTCATAACATATATCATATCTCAATACTGCAAACAAAGTCATAATGTCATGAAAAGTCAAGTTAAGCACCGCAAACACCGATGAAGACCCTTTTATCTTATATCAATACAAAGTTTTAAAGTCGTCATAACCCTGAATAGCTACTTTATTTTTATTTACTTTTTATTTATTTATTTATTTATTTATATGAAGTCTTTACACTTACAGGATGCGAAAACAGATTAGAACGATGATCCCGCCGAAGTATAAACTGTGTTGCGGTGATCATCGCCCTCCTCGTACATTATTAAAAAAGACATACAGAGTACATAATGTGACAGACAAATTACAAAAATTTAAACTTAAAATAAAAATTAAGGTGTATGTGTATTGAGGGATGTGTGCATATGAGAATGAGCGTGTGTATGCGTGCGTGTGTGTGTGTGTGTGTGTGTGTGTGTGTGTGTGTGTGTGTGTGTGTGTGTGTGTGTGTGTGTGTGTGTGTGTGTGTGTGTGTTATTGGAATTGACGCAACTTTACAAGGACTTCCGTTTCATCATATGTGAGCGTACGAAGATATTCAGCACATTTGTTTTTACATTTAGCTAAAGTCAATGGATATACGTTAAGTGATTTGTTGATACGATTGTATAGTAAACCGCTAAAATAAAAATAGTGCCGACCGGCAATAACAGTCCGACATGGTCTAATGGGGCAAACCATATGGGTTCTCCGTTTCATGAAAAATAGATTACGATTGTAAGTTAACTCAGAGTGCTTGCGTACAATTGTTTGCAATATGAATAATTGCCGGACTGTGAGTATCTGACAACTGGAATACAGTTCTGAGGTGGGAAAACGCATGGGTTTTCTCAGCATTACTTTTAAAACTGCCCTTTGAGCTCTTTCAATCCTTAGCATACCAGTTTTAGTCGACCCACCCCAAGCAGCTATGCAATAAGATAAGATTGATTGAGCAAGGGCATAGTAGACGGATTTAAGGCATTGGAGATCAACTACACTTCTTATATTCCTAAAAACAAACATTAGCTTTCTTGTGCGCGACGAAACTGCATCAATATGTTGTTTCCAAGATAACAAGCAATCTACCAAAACACCTAAGTACTTAATACAGGAAGTACGTTCAAGAGCTTTACAAGTGCAGGTTGGATTAAAACCATCACAACTGTGAGCACGTATTGTGAAGGAGACAGGAGCTTGGGAAAGCGTATTAGGGGCAAAGGTTATAAATTTAGTTTTGTGTACGTTTAGTGTAAGGAGGTTCCAGTTTAGCCATTTCATAACAGCTCTAATTGCTAATTCAGAATGATTACAGACTTCCTTCCAGTTAACACCACTAACAATTAGAGCTGTATCATCAGCGTATGTGATAACTTTACAATTAGATAAGCGAAGTGAACATAAATCATTAACATAAATTAGAAATAGGGTAGGTCCAAGTACAGTACCCTGAGGAACTCCATAATGCACTGCTTCCGGTTCGCTAATGTAATTTTCAATAATTACACTTTGTGAGCGCTCAGACAAGTAACTTTTAAAAATTTCAAGAGCGATCCCTCTTATGCCAAGTCGTTCAAGCTTATTTAGTAACATGCGAACAGACACGGTGTCAAAGGCTTTAGAAAGATCCAGAAAGATACCCACAGTTTTAAGCTTATTGTCAAAATTTCTAGCAATATAGCTACTTTTATATAGCTATTTTTATTTCTAGCAAATATAGCTACTTCAAGGACCTCAAAAAACCTCAAAGAAAACCTCAAAGGACCTCAAAGCACCTCAGAGGATCTAAATTAATGGACGTTGGAGATCCAAGGAATGATGAGCTCTCACAGGGAAGCGTAACGTTGGAAAACCAGGAAATAGAGGATCTAATATAAGTTCAAAGTAAGTAAGCTTTAACTCTGAGTCAATATTACATTGAGGATGTACGGAAAAACAATGGAAAAGTTTTCCGTTCCTTTCCAGTCAATAATAAATGTCAGATGCTTATTGTGCAGTTAAAGTTACTTAAAAGTAATACTAGACCCTCAGATCATGTTTTGTGGCGATTCTTTCAACAAACTTATGTCCTTCAGTAGACGTCAACATATCATGCTATCTTGCTGTTTATTGGGTTGTCCTTCGCGCTGCAACAGAGCTCCGGATGGACGTGATTTTTTGCATGGGTATAGTTGAGACCCTGGAGAAAGATAGGCTACTTTTTATCCAGGAAAAAAGAGTTTGCGCGGAAAACCAACTACTTAAATCAATGCGGATATCGGTAGTCAGCTAGTTTGTAGATGTTAATAGCGTATGATATTAGTTGGATGCTCGTCCTAAGTATCTCATGTGGCCGTACTGTTATAATATTATGGTCTACAGTTACGCGGAACAATCTGCGCGTTTCGCAATAAATCCTTGTCGGCGCGTGAGCAGTTTGTTGTGATATGTTGTCAAGGGATTATCGTACGCGTATCCTTTATGCAATTAAACAAGCGATATGTAAATACTTTGTATCTTAGTACTAATATAATTTTTAAAGAAACAAAGTAAGTATACAACGTGTATCGAAACTCCGAAATAATACTGAAGGAGGTGAATGTGCTCATGAAACTAAACAACTTTCCCCAAGGAACATAGGTCGAAATGTGAAAAAAAAAAATTTGGACCCATACAAAATTGACGATCAACTGATTGATTTACTATGGGACGTAAAAATTTTTTTTCATATTTCGACCTGTTCCTTGGGGAAAGTTGTTCAGTTTCATGAGCACATTCACCTCCGTATATTTGACAGGCGGCGCTCCGTATATTTGAAATATACGGAGCGGGGGAGATCCGTAGGAGAAGTGAGAACCAAAGTTACTAACATAGCTCAGCCAGTCGCAAAATTGAAGTGGCATTGGGCTGGGTACCTACGTAATTCCAAGAACTGATAGACATTGTGGTCCCAAGGTAGGTACTGGAGTGGCGACACCTCACCAAAAAGCGCATTGTTGGCCTGCAATGGGAGCTCTCCCGCTTTAGCTGGACATCATGATGATGATCATCATCATCAGATGCAGGGAGAGTTGGGTGCAGGCGGCGTAAGACCGAGACCTGTGGAAGTCCATGCAATAGACCTTTTGTTCATACGTGGACATTTATGTAGATGAAGAATGAAGACTAATCTTATACATGAGGAATCACATTTGTTTGTCTGCCTGTTTGCATGTATGCTATCCTTTCAGGATTTACCTATTGTTTACTGTTCATTCATATTATGTTATTCTAGAATATTTCAAGATTTCACTCTTGCCAAATTGTGGCAGGAAACACGTATACTGAGAGAGTGTTCCACACCTTAGCGGTTCTTACTAGAAACGTTGAATTAAAGCGTTTCGTTCGAGTAGGAGATTTACTTACTTTGTAAGCATATTATTGTAAATGTTTCGTAGAAAAAATTTTTTTAAAATTATATTTCGCTTATATTTCGCATCCTTTTTGTTTAGTTATTTTTACACTGCGATTGCCTTTCGATGGATATTCTCAATACCTATACTCTATTTTCGTTCGCAA
The DNA here is from genome assembly GCA_038048805.1 of Hipparchia sbordonii. Classification (NCBI taxonomy): domain Eukaryota; kingdom Metazoa; phylum Arthropoda; class Insecta; order Lepidoptera; family Nymphalidae; genus Hipparchia; species Hipparchia sbordonii. The sequence continues at coordinate 10,108,938 of CM076110.1, forward strand.
ATAGTTCAGGAAACTAACACACTCGATGCACGAAACACGCGGTATCTGGCATCTCGTTCCACCGCTAACTAATTCCTTAATTAAGTGTAAACCGTTCAATCGCGGTGCGTGGGTTAAGGCGAGCGGGCACCGGGGGCTAAATATAGACCGATAGTGCTGGGATAGCCTTGCAAGTTGCATGCATGCGTGAATGGGACAAACTAATCTACTGATAGGTGGAGGATAATTTCTTTGTAATTTCTTTCTTTTTTCCTTTTTTTTCTTTTTTTCCTTTCGACGACGTTTTCGAGCGAGAGCGCAGATCCCAGAACTCTAGGGTTAGTTTATGATGCAATACGATTGACCGTATTCGTATTCGAACACATTAGCGTCAAAGTAAAATCAACCTTAGCTATTCTGATTTAAACTCACAAATTCAGTATAACCGATTTTAATTTGGAGCGTATCCGTAGGTATACGTGAACGTATAAGAATGCATGCACGAATTTCAGCTCTAATTCAATGCTGCTTCGTATGGTTCATTTTACTGTGACGCTAACATCTGTCTGGTGGGAAGCTTAGGCTGTGGCTAGTTACCACCCTACCGTCAAAGCATTCGATTCAGCGTTCCAGCACGATGGCGTGTAGGAACCGATTAGGGGTATGGGTTGAATCTACTCTGCGATACCCTTTCCAAATTATCCTGCTACCATCTTAGACTGAATCGTCACTTACCATCAGGTGAGATTGCAGTAAAGGACTATCTTGTCATCGAATTTAAAAAAAACCATCGAATACGAATACGATCAATCTTAAATCTTATACTAACCCTACTGATATCCATTTGAGTCGGTGTGCCACCAGCGTTATAGTACCGCAATAAAGGGGCAAATGTTGACAGTGTAGTGCGCCACCGTTTCTGATACGCAATTAATTAGCACACGCCCGCATCACGCGATTACAGTACACAGTATAATTACTTGTTGCCAACTATTCCAAACAAACTTACCTGTATTTGGGTGATTGAATTTGAACTTGCGATCTTCATCTTTATAATATATCAGTCTTTATAGAGCGTGAGTAATCGTGTCGTGATATTTTCTCTATGAAAAGACAGCTTGGTAGCAAAGGTATTTGAGTGGCGACTTCGCACCGGAAAGCGCAGTGCTGGCAGAGCCCCCATTAGGTGGACGGAGTCGCAAGGAGCCGCTCGATACAGGTGGCGTAAGACCGAGAAATGTGAGAATCTATGCAAGAGACCTCAGTAGTGGAACTCTATTGGTTCATAAAGAAGAAGAAGGAATTCGCAACTGTATGAGAAGGTTACATAGAGGTACAGGTGTTCAGCCAAATCTTAACTTTCGTTGTGGAGCTAAAGAGGAACCAACTTCCATCTATCCATACATCCTCACAAAGTTTCGCATTTTTAATTTTAATTTAAGTAGGATAGTAGGACTGTGGACGTCTTTAAGTGATAAGAAAAAGAATAGAATAGAACCATAGAAGTACTACTTTGACTTTCTCACACCAAAGCGTTACGCCTTGGCTAACCTCATTCAAATATTGGATAGAGTCAGGCGTTAGGCGTTACTTTGCGGAAGTTCATGATTAACAAAAAAATGTTAGAATTATTTTGTAATTGTAGTCCGCCAACAGAAAAAATCTGTATGGCTAAACATGCAGTTATAAGCTAAGCACCGCTTACCTCCCCAACCAAGCAATAAAGCAAAGTTCCCAAGCAAGCAATGCCACCACTCACATGCACCACCACACAAGACTTTTATACTACTCTCGACGCACGTTTCGCCCCGACACGGGAGCATCCTCAGGAGATATCGACTTTACAATGCTGTATTGTCTAGTCAACCAATAACGTTTTTAGTCGATTAGATACGACCGTTTGGGTGACAGGATGTGACGACATAAACAATAACGTTTATCCTCTTAATGTTAAAGAAGGATTTCCGAAACTCGTCGATACGCATATTCTTCTGTTCCTCAAGCTCGATAGGCAAAGACGAATGGCAATGTCCAAACGATTTCCATAAGGACATACCTCGATGAATTTTAAACAAAACATGACCGGCGCGGCCTTCTAGACGTGTGTTATTGATACCCGCCCGTCTAACATATACCCGCGACTTGGCAATGTTAGCATATGTCTGGACTCAGACTGAGATTTGCAGCTTCATTCCGACCTCGAGTTATGGACACGAATCGCTTAGATGTGACGTGGACACGCTCGACTGTCGAAGAGGGAATGTACACAAACGGTACGTTGGAATGTACCTGTATTAAACTGTTAATTGCCTCGTTGGTCTAGTGGTTAGGAAGTTCTGCTGCAGATGACGAGTTCCCGGGTTCCAGGGTTTCATTCCAAGGTTTTTCTGTCAAGAAATTTTCAGTACTAGCCCGCAGTTAGGAAGTTGGCTGTGAATCACCTCCGTGCCTCGGAAAGCACGTAAAGCTGTCGGCCCTGTGCCTCATCTCTCTCCGGTCGTGTCGGATTTCCGTCCCATGGGACTATGAGAGTGAGGGAATAGAGAGTGCTTTCTCTATTCCCTCACTGCACAAAACCTAACATCATCAAGGAGACTTTTGAGTCCATATTAAAGGAGGAGTTTTTTTAGATTATTTATGTGTGTTCGAAATCTGGTGGTGGAAAGGCCAACAAGAACTACTTACTACAAAATTACGTGTTTAATGTACATTCACCCTAACAACGCACCACGATACCCGCTCATGTTAATTTGCATCCTTTGACCTATACAATAGAGTAATAATTGCGTTTCCCCTTGCCCAGGCGAGGGGCATACTTCATTCGAACGTCTGTCTAACGTTGATGTGTGGCCCGCGTGTTGTGAACTCCATTAGGAACGAATTATGTTCCAGTGTCATGTTATGCTGCACTTTGAGCAACAAGCGGTATTTCACAGTGTACAATCCACTGAGCGAGAGGTTGAGCCAAGCTTTTGCTTAAGCTTAGAGAAAAGGGCACATTTGGAGCGGGAAGGTGCGTAAACAGCCGGCAGCTCAAGCAAGCAATGCGATACATCGAACTATAGCGTAAGAAACTCAATAGCTGAAGCCATCTTTAGTAGGTAAACCTGTAAAGGCCGACTACGCAGTATCGTCACGTTAGTAGTGACGAGTTCCTTACCAATACACATTCTGTGAAAATTTCAACTGATAACCTCTTAAGGATCATGAGATACAGCCCGCTGACAGACGTACGGACGGACAGCGGTGGCTTAGTAGTTTGGCGGTGGTTCCATACCTAAAGAGTCCCGCTGAGTATGGAACCCTACTTAAGCCTGACCACTTCCACTTAGTCTCCTGACAGGCACACACACTTACGCAATGTGCATGTACACGACGTAACCACAAGTAAAGCTCACGCGTCCTCGTGAGTTGAAAGAACTATAGTATGATTTCAATGTCAGTTTGTAGAGTAAGAACGTACTATGCGCTAGATGATGCTTGATGATTGAGATGTGCTTAGCGCGTTCTTACGCATTTCTGCTAGAAAAAACTTGTTTGCTGTTTATGTGCCGATTGCACCAACGTCGAGTGACGTTTAATCGAGGAATAAATTGGACGTTCAGACAGTTATTGTATAGAAACTCTGTCAAAATATCGCTCAAATATAAACTTTGCACCAACGTCGAGTGACGTTTAATCGAGGAATAAATTGGACGTTCAGACAGTTATTGTATAGAAACTCTGTCAAAATATCGCTCAAATATAAACTTATTTTAAAACAAAAACAAAGGAAAATAGAAAATACAAAGCTATTGTAAACCTAGCTTAACAATACGGTGATTGTGGAGCAGATAGATATGAAATATGTATTCGCAATTAGAATATCTCGGATCTTGTGTTAATAGTTTTTGCGCAAGTATTGGGAAACTCCAAGGGTCTATTTGTTTGGCGTAATTTAGCAGCTGCGCAGTGGCAGCCATGTTGCTTAAATCATGTTTGATGCTGTGATAAAAATCGCGAGCTAGAGTGGAATTTATTTATAAACCTATGTCAGCCTGGAGAAAAATCTTTACTAATAAATATAATATAATTTTAAGAATACTAATCAAGCTGAACGTGACTATAATCTCTTCCCTCCAAATAAATTCAAATTCAAAATTTATTTCATGTAGGCCAACTTGTAGCTCTTATGACACGTCATAAAACCACTGAGAAGAGCCGGCAAGAAACAGCAGTTGCTCTTCTCAAAAAGAAATTTTTTTTTTTACAATAGGTAACAAAACTATGCTATGTATACAGTGCTTCCACAATGAAGCTTCAAAAATGCATACGTAGGTACATATAATCTAACACATGTTAAGATGGGCAGGATAGGCAGATGGGAAGGACAAAAAGTAGTTAAGCCTATGACAGGATAGGCATTTCCCAACGTTAAAAAAAAGGTACGTCCACCGTTGGACACACTTCGGTATCTTAAAAGGATCGTCACAGAAAATGATCTTGTGCCGCCTGTATTCAACGGTTGCCAGCAATGCATTGAGATCTAGATGCATGTTAGTGGTAATGCTGAACTTCCCGGTGTGGGGTCGCTATTCGAGCACCTTGGGATCCCCAACATTTATTTATTTTTAGAGCTTTCAATTAATTTACCTACATACTAACCTAGAGCCATATCTAAATATACATATAAAAGGCAAAGGTGACTGACTGACTGATCTATCAACGCCCAGCTCAAACCGCTGGACGGATCGGGCTGTTTGGCATACAGATAGCTATTATGATATATGCATCCGCTAAGAAAAGATTTTTGAAAATTCAGCCCCTAAGGGGATAAAATAGGGGTTGGAAGAATCGAACTTAACGTGAGCGAAGCCGCGGGATAAAGCTAGTTAATAATATAATCGTAAGCATGTCCGCATCTAGGGCACTGTTTTATTGTCGGCTTGGCTGACAAGTGGAAGCTGAGTTATGGCTGAGATGGAGTGATTAATGCCTATCTTATGATATTGTAATCTAATAATAGTGGTGGTGTCGTGTGGTGCGGGTTGTTACGTTCCCTCAAATATGGTTGAGCGAAGCAATGGCTGGATCATGCGTCATGCTCGTGAACGGGTGCCACCAACGGGAATGGGTCTGCTTTTGCCTGCCTGTGTTAACATGTATTGAATTGTATTTATTTGTATTTGTATTGTATTTATTTTTACTTGTATTGTACTCAGGAAAATTCATCGTGGAAGCACTGAATACATAGCATAGTTTCAATAACAATTGTAAAATTTTGATTTTTTTGAAAAGAGCAACCGCCGAGTTTCTTGCTGGCTCTTCTCGGCAGGAAAGGCATTCCGAACCAGTGGTAGATTCATTGACGATTCAAAAGTGCTTGTAAAAGTTTATTTGAATAAAAAAAATATTTCTATTTCTATTTCTATTTCTATAATGTAACGTGAGTGAACGGAACATGTCCTAATGTTAGTGAAGCTAAGTACCTTCAAGACTCATTTAAGTACCTCAATTGTTAATTATTGTTAACTAGTTGATGCCCGCAGCTTCGTCCGAGTGACTTAGGTTACTGTTTTCCCGGGGTCTTAGGTCACTTTCCTTGCCATCAAAAAACCCGCTCAATACAAAATGACTGAGAAAATGAAATTTTTGCATTATTTTTTGTTTTTCGTGAATTTTTCCGATATTTTAATCACACTAATATTATAAAGGTGAAATTTTGTATGTGTGTGTGTATGTTTGTTACTCTTTCACGCAAAAAGTACTGGACCGATTTGGCTGAAATTTAAAACGGAGATAGATTATACTTTGGCTTAAAACATAGGCTACTTTTTATCCCGGAAAATCAAAGAATTCCCGCGGGATTTTAAAAACTAAATTCACGCGGACGAAGTCGCGGGCATCAGCTAGTAGTGTAATAATTTTATTCTGCTATTCAGGACGGCGACAAATACAACAAATCAAAAATCATCAAAATTGGCCCAGGCATACTAGAGTTATAAGTGTTGAACTTTGATAGACGAGGCGGTTAACATTTAAGTCTCGAATAGACGATGGTTTAAAAAAAACCAAATTAGCATACATCCGAAAATGGTACAAATCTATCAAACTTTTGGGAGAAAAATCTGGTTCAGTTTTAAAAGTAATCTATATTTTTGATTTTGCATAGAACTTATAAGGTACTCAATGAAAAATAAATCGAGATACAATTTCAACTAGTTCAGAAAACAGGTGCACAATGTTATTGTAAATTGTTATTACAACTTTAGGAAAAAAAAAATGTTTTGTAATTATGTTTGTGTGACCATTTGTTTATTAGTTATTTTTTTTTTTGATTCAATAAAAATAGGCAATGCTTTTTGGTTTTTATGAAGCACACTCCACAGTTTTGGTGGGCAAGTAGACACAATAAAAGCAGGCCTTAATTATATTTATGTTACAAAACAAAGCGAACATAAACACGGAGTGCGCCCGCGATGTCGTAAGTCGTATCAAATTACAGAGGACAGTAATGTGCCTAATTCTAGAGAATACGCTGCGCAGGAGTTTTCTATTAGTCAGTGTGGTTTTAGACAGCGGTTGCATTGACTTACTTAGCGGGCGGCTGGCTGCTTGCTGGAGTTTCTTCACTTGTGACTATTAAAGGGATGCTTACGCCAATGCCGTCACGCCATCCTTTTCTCTGAGTCGGATCAGTTCGCTCAGCAGCTTTTCCTTATTCATAAATTGAAACAATTACTTATGCAATATGTAACAAAAACCCTGTCATTCCTGTGAGCTACGAAATGTGCTCATGAAACTGAACAACTTAGTCCCTAAGAAACATAGGTTGAAATATGAAAAAAAAAAAAAGTGGACCTCCCATACAAAATTGACGATACATATTACTTAATAGTACTACTAGATAGCCCTTGACTACGATCTCGCCACAGAAAAGAAAGGGTTACTCTCTTATTTTCCGGTATAAAAAGTGGGATAAGAAGTAGCCTATATGTTATTCCAGACTGTAATCTATCTCTGTGTACAGCTAAATCGGTTCAGTCGTTGCGCGTGATTGAGTAACAAATTGATTGGGTTAGAGTGCAGCAGGTGTGATAAATAGTTCAAAACATCCATCCATTTATCCATCCATACATCTAGGATAGGATAAGTAAGAGTAATTATAAGCAAGGAATAAGTAAAGACTACTCTCCTACCAGTGGTAGATTCATTTGACGATTCGAAAGCACGTTGTAAAAGTTTATTTGAATAAAAAATTATTCTGTTCTATTCCAGTAACACCAAATATCGAGTCACTCGCGTCGCTTATCACCCAGTCCGAGGCGCGTCGTTCGCTAGGATGAAATTCCTCCGTCGACCGCAGCGCGCGAGCGGGCGAATTAATCACAATTATGTGACAGCGCGAGAGTGTGATTGTGATGGAAGGATGCTGTGCGCTGGGGCTTGCGTTAAGAGGATCTCGCGTAATACTTATTGCATGCTTTCATTTGAATTACTTTTCCCTAGAAAAACGTGGTTAGAATAACCTTCTCGAGGACTGCAGGGTGAGGACAGGGGACACATATTAACCACGGAGAAAGGATAAAATGTATATGTATTTAGATTACTACATTCGCTGATAACTAATAAAATAGTTATTATATAGGTTCTGAATTCGGCTGGTATTTCTTTCTATGATAGGTAAACCTCTAAATTGGGAGTTCTCAAGAGATACTTCGTGATTTACTGTAGTCCTGCAGAGTTGCTGATGTACTTAATAGCCTAGAAAATGAAAAACCAGACAAAGCAGAAAAAGTCTGGTTTTTCATCAATTAAATAAATAAATTAAAAAAGTACTACAGGAATTATTTATCTCTCTACAGGATGTTTAATTAGTCAGCATCAGTTTTTCATGTCTTTGGTATTTAGCTTATTTTCTGGACCGATCCGTGTGATATGTATGAGAGTTACTAACAAGTATATCAATAGATATCTACTAAGTTTAGTTGGGAATTTGAAACTTCTTGTTTAGCTACCTACAGCGATATCATAAAATTCCTCTTTAATAAAAAAAAATATATGAAATAATCGAAAATACCATCACGATACAACAAACAATTATAAAGGGCAAGTGATGCCTGATAGAGTCAATTGGACGGCATTGTCTCGAGCTGGAGATTGCATCTGGCATACACTCGTATGTAACGAGGCAGCGTTGGTCATTGGTCGGCCAGCGAATATGCCAATAACTCATGTCAGGGAGTTTCTGCCTAAGATATTACTGTGACTAGATGTCCGCGGCTTTGCTCGCGTTGATTTAGTTTTTAAAAATCCCACGGGATCTTTTTTTTAATTCGATGATAGGATAGTCCTTGACTGCGATCTCACCTGATCGTAAGTGACGATGCAGTCTAAGATGGTAACCCCTAATTTGTTTCTACACGCTATCGTGCCGGAACGCTAAATCGCTTGGCGGCACGTCTTCGACGGTAGGGTGGTAACTAGCCACGGCCAAAGCCTCCCACCAGACTCTCTCAGATCTCTTTGATTTCCGGGATAAAAAGTAGCCCGGTGCGAGGTTGCCACTACAGCACCTTGGGACCCCAACGAATCAGCTTTTCGAGCTATATGCCCCGACCATTTCCCCTTCAGTTTCACGACTCGCTGAGCTATATCGGTGACTTTGGTTCTCCTACGGATCTCTCATTTCTGATTTGATCTCGCAGGGATACTCCGAGCATAGCTCTCTCCATCGCCCGCTGAGCGATCCTGAGCCTTCTTATCAGGCCCATAGTTATTTTGGTGATGAGTTTTATAAAATCTAAGGAGATCCTATAACGATGAATGCGGCAGTAAAAGAGTTTTCCGTGACACTTATTTATTCTCTGTGAAATCCTTACAACCTTGCATACCTAGCGGCATCGAGCAGCTCTAATGAATGCAACCAGATGTGCGATTTGAATATTCCGAGCACGTCGCGTACGCGGAAAATTATGCACCTGTTCGGCAGTCACACGTAAACGACAAGCGTGAAACAAATTACAAAGGAAACTCGTTAAAAGCCCCGCGTGGTCAATAGCTCATGGTGGCCACACTGGGCCTGTAAATGGTCAGGCGCAGAGCCACGACTGCCAGATATATGGTCGGCGCTTGCTCTAAATAAATCACTTCCTGCTTACGATACAATGCCGAGAAGTTTCTAGGGACCTATGAAGCGTTAGAAATGAAAAGATTTCTATATGAAACTCGATAAAAACTCCACTTCAATGGTGACCATACCATACTGGGCCAGTAAATGGTTAGGTAGAGCTGAAAATGCCAGATATATATATATAATGCTTTAAATAAAACACTTCTTCCTTACGATACAATGCCGAGAAATTTCTAAAAAGAAAGATTTTTGTATGAAACTATATAAAAACCTCACTTGAATAATGTTTCGGTGACCATAACATGCTGGGCCTGTAAATGGTCAAGCTGAGAGCCACGAGTGCCAGATATTTGTATAAAGTGTTAAGTAAGTTGTGTGTGTGTGATAGTGTTTGCTAAAAATCACTTTACATACAACCCATACCCCTAGCCTGTTTCTACACGCCATCGTGCCTGAATGTTAAATCGCTTGGCGGCAAGTCTTTGCCGGTAGGGTGGTAACTAGCCACGGCCAAAGCCTCCCACCAGACCAGAGTAGAGACAACTTAGAAATTATAAATTCTCAAATTGCCCTCGCTGTGAATCGAACCCGAGACCTTCCAGTTATAAGACCCCAGCGCTCACCAATGCGTCAAAGCTATTGTCAAATTGACAATTTTCAAAATACTTGTGTCTAGTAATTAGTCTTTTTTAATATTATTAGGAGTCACCATTCTTGTTTTTTCATATGATTGTACTTTTTATATTAATTTTATAGTCTTAAGTCCTCTGTAAGTGAGTAAATTGTTGTTTGAGAATAAATTCTTTAAAACTAACCTATTATGAAAATTTATTTTGTGTCGTGTCTGATATTTTGCAGGGTCTATGGCCTGTGGCGTATGACGCGGCGGCATATGAGGGCGCGTGATATATCGCCCCTGTAGCGTTAATAAGCGGACACGAAGCTCGTGATCGCCAATAGCGCGAGTGCCGCCTGGCTCAGACGATTATAGCTTTTGTCGAAACACGCTACGACGTAAGTCTATGGAGTAAAAGAGCGTATTTGAAGTATAGTAAGCCGTTTTGTAATCTCTAATGCCATGTTAAGTTGTAATCTATTGACATTGTATTTGTGTTATTTAAATTGTCACAATATTACAAATGCGAAAGTTGGTTTGTTTGTTTGTCCTTCAATCACGCTGCAACGGAACAATGAAATGACGTGACTTTTTGCGTGGGTAGGTATAGTTGAGAACTTGGAGTGTGCCCATAGGCTTTTATCCTGGTTGCCGCTGATTTTTTTTGTCCGGGTAGAGATAGCTTTTTAAAAATAGAATATAGAATAGCATACAAAAGTATTTCAAAAACTAGCGTTTTTAATACACTTTTGTATGCTATTCTCTTGTAAATCAAAAATTTCTCACTGGATTAAAGAAATGTAAATCTATGACGAAGTTAGGGCGATTATTTAGTTGCTTAGGAATGAGTTGCATTAAACTGGCAAACACTATGCAATTCACCATCGATATAAATGTACTCACCACTCAACACTCACCTTGTTCAACTGAAATGCACAGTCGACCGTGCATTCGTTGTGTGGCATGGGCATTGCATTGGCGTCGTACGAACGGGGCGCTATCGGCGCTATCTACGCGATAAAATTTTTTAAATAGGTACCTACCTAATTTTGAATTGAAAAGCCAAGAATATTCAAGTACTTAAGTAACAAAAAAGTATAGTTGACTAGATGATGCCCGCGACTTCGTTCGCGTGGATTGAGGTTTTTTGGATTCCCGCGGAACTCTCTTATTTTGCGGGATAAATAGCTTACGTGCTATTTCAGTTTATAATCTATTTCTATGCCTTTCAACCAAATCGGTTCAGTCGTGATTGAGTCACAAACGTACATCCAAACTTTCACATTTATAATATTAACAGGATTTAGTAGGATTTAGTGCATAATTAGATAACGACATCGTACCGCGATGTACAGGGGCCCAAGTCTGCTATTGCAATGCTATTGTAATTGTAGTTCAATTGTCTATCAATGACATCCCAATTGCTACTTTTAGCAATTTGACTTGGGGCCCAGGGGTTCAATTGTCTATCAATGACATGACAATTGCTAAAAATAACAATTGTCATGTCATTGATAGACAGTAAAACTACAATTGCAATAGCAGACTTGGGCCCCAGGTTTTGTACTCCGATGTTCGTGTCTATGTATCTATGTCGATGCAACTCTTCGATTGATATTACAATAATTATGATCATGTAATTTCACTGAACAAATTCATAAACAATCACCCCGCCCACGCTGGCTGGTGCCTACAGCTTTATCATTAGCGCGCATTGGCTTATAAAATAAGTGGAACGTGGTATTATCGAGCAATATCCGTGTTCGACTATATCATCCGCCATATATATATCAGCTGTAGGTAGTGTATGTGCTACCTGAGACATTCCGAGATCGAATAATGTTATTTATTTTTAGAACAGAATAGAATACAAATATTTTTTATTCAAATAAACTTTGACAAGTGCTTTTGTAATCGTCGATGAATCTACCACTGCACACTGGTTCGGAATGCCCTTCCCGACGAGAAGAGCCAGCATTAAACTCGGCGGTTGCTCTTTTCAAAAAAATTTTTTTACAATAGGTAACAAAACTATGCTATGCAAACAGTGTTTCCACAAACAAGTTTCAAAAATGCACACCTACCACAACCTAACACATGTTAAGATGGGTAGATGGTATTTATACAACTTTATTGCATGAAAAAAAGAACGAACTATGTAAGTAAATAAACAGTGTGACACAAAAGGTGACCTTATCACTAATAGTGATAAGGTCACTCTTCCAATGTTAATAAAGAATCAAAATTTTAATCGGTATTTTTGAGATGCAAGTGTAAATTGAAATTTTAAAACACTCCGACATGTGAAATAAAAATTAAAATATATAATTCGCCATTTTAATTTGGCGGAAATTTACCATAGTGTATAGTATTCTACTAGTCAAGCCCTTTCATTTGATGCCCATATTGAGGAAGTTGTGAAAAAATATGTAATTTTGTGACGACGGCCATCTTGGACCGATTTTCATCAAACATAGCTAAGAACACTGCCAACTAATTCACATTTCAAACAAAATCAAAATCGGTTCATCCGATCTCCTATTTCATCATCTAGTTTATACGTTGAATAATAATATTTCTAATTAATAGGTAAACCTCAATAAAATAACCGGACCGGAGGTATCGACTTTACAATGGCATTATAAAGTCATAAAAGTCTTGTGTGGTGGTGCATGTGAGTGGTGGTGGCATTGCTTGCTTGGGAACTTGGCTTTTTTGCTTGGTTGGGAAGGTAAGTGTTTAGGTTTTAACTGCATGTTTGGGCATACAGATTTTTCTGTTGGCGGATTATAGTAAAACTAGCTTTTGCCCCCGCGACTTCGTCCGCGTGGAATTAGATTTTGGGGTGGAATTTTCAAAAACTGTGACACAAGTACTTTTTTATTTTTAAATGAAAGCTCAAATACCAACTTTGATGGAAACAGCTTGAAAAATGACGGAGTTTCATATAAACTTCCATCCCCTATTTAAACCCCTTAGGGGTGGAATTTCCAATAATCCTTTCTTAGTGTGCGCCTACGTCATAAAAGAAACCAACTGTAAAAATTTCAAGTTTCTAACTTCAGTAGTTTAGGCTGTGCGTTGATATCTCAGTCAGTCAATCAGTCAGTCAGGACTTTGAATTTTATATACATATATAGATAACTCTATTTTTTCTTGCTAAAAAAAATGTGTTCGGCTCCCGGTGTACCCCAGACTTCGCACAGATAATACAGCAATACGCAGATAACAATGGTCTCCCGCGCGGCGCGGGGTTGCTTTGAAAGGATTTCATTAGAGCGCGGAGCAACCGTGATTCATCTCAGATGTGGGTCATGCGCAGATCTAGTATCAGCATCTTGTGTGCGTGTTGCGCATAATGGAGTATTGTGTGCTGGAGGTTTACAGTTAATCGGACTTCTTTGATGCAGTAGGCAAGTGTTATGCAAGATTGCGCCGCACGAAAGAATACTTGGTTAGTTTGTCTTTCAATCATGCATCAACGGAGCCAGGTTTCCTCGCGATGTTTTTAATGATAGTTGCAGCAATGATATTTAATTGCTTAAAAAGCATATAACTTCGAGTAGTAAAGATCCCATCAAAAATATAAATGTGAAAATGACAGCCAAGTTCAATATGAAGACTATGGGTGGTTGTCGACTTCGCCGACAAAAGAATTGCGATGTAAATGGGTGCCAAGTTCTATAGATAATCCTGAAATTTATTTATAAGAACATACAACATTCTTAAAACACAAAAAGACGTGTGGCACTCGGGGACTGCCGTGGCATAGCATTTTTTATCAACGCCATCTAGCGGTGAGAAGAGTCCCGTGTCAGGATATTTTCGTTACGGAGTTTCTGGATTCGGTCTCCACGCTCAAGGCCCGCGATAGAAGCTATGCAATAGCTTAATAAATTCAAAACACAATTTCCTGTTTTTTCTGCTAGAACAATGTTTGCTATTTAAAAATATAACTTCTTTTGAACAGTAGAATTATTTATAAAAAGCGAATTTGACGTATTATGAGTTTATCATCTTTATGTTTATCATCTTTAAAATTTTAAAAAAAGCAAAATTAAAAAGGGTCTCCATAAAATAAACTTTTGTTTTTGTTCTATCTTATTACTTGGTGTTAAGTCTTGTGCGTTGGTACGGACTACGGAGCCCTTCGCGTGGGGGTGCGACTCGCACTTGACCGGTTTTCTTATTATACAAGCCTATACCTACAGGTGATCTAGAACAACAGGTTGATTAACCAGTCCGCTGTCGGCATGCGCGCGCGCAGCCGACGTGACTCGACGGCGTTTTCATTAAAATGCCTGCCCGCTTCCGATATCTGCGCAGGTTATTAAATGCACGCCGCGAATGTGGGAGCACGAGTTATTGTCTAATACAGTTATTATAGGTAGCTAGAAAAATTAGATAGATAGTTAGTTAAAGCCTCAATAGCCCAACGGTTAAAGGTGCGGACTGAAAACTCACAGGTGGTCGCAGGTTCGAATCCCACCCGTTGCACTATTGTCGTACCCACTCCTAACACAAGTTTTCACTTATTTGGAGGGGAGAGGAGAACATCAGTCAAGTTCAGCTTGGCTGATATTCTTTATAAAAAAATTAAAAAAAAATTAAAATTAAAAAAATTAAGTTATATAGATAAAAACTTTATTGCACACAAGAAACAAAAATGAATATTATTTACTTCTACTACTACTATTCTCCCAAACGAATCCGGCCACGGCCGGCCAATCTCCACAGAGATTAGCTAGCGCGGGAGATATTATAGTGCACAAGTGTGCGCGCAAACACTGGTGCACTCTCTGTTCTCTTCACTCTCATAGTCCGTCAGGACGGAAATCCGACACGACCGGAGAGCTATCAGACGGCTTTACGTGCCCTCCGAGGCACAGGGGGGGAGGGGGTGGGACACCGCCATCGTCCTAACTCCGGGCTAGAACTGGGAACTATAGAAAAACACAATAATTTTTTTCGCCCGACCCGGGAATTAAACCCGGGACATCGCCATCTGCAGACAAACATGTTAACCACGAGACCAACAAGGCATAGGCTTGTGTATAGGCATAGGGTATACGCCGCGCCAAAATCGTGATTTGATATATAAATTCCATTATCCCTTGATGTTAGCAGTCGTGCTGGGTTCAGTTTAAGGTGGTTAATGCCATATTAAGCACACAGCTACTTAAGTTAGTAAGCGCAATGTAGCCAATTTAGCGTTAACGGGGTCTTTTCCCTGTTTCTAGCAATTTCGCGTCTTTTCAAACAAGTTTTAATTCATGAAGAACTATTTTTTTTGCATCGAAAAAAATATATATTGTAGATACATATGTTATCTGAGGTTCTTATATTAGAGAAATGTGTAAGGCCATACTTTGCTCGATCATAAAAAATCACGAAGAAATCGTGATTTTCACTAATATTTCAATTTTGTGTCTAAAGTTAAGTTTTGTGTTTTTTTTAAACTAAATTTAAAAAAAAATACATGAAAATAAAGCTTATTACATTTATGAGGGTTCCTATTTACAATTTTTTAAATAAAAATTTAAGCTTAGCTCTAGCTTATTTCTAGACGTAAAAGGTCACGCGCATCCTCTAACGGGGGTGTTTCAGTGTCCCACGGGACTCTATCGAGGTTGGACGCACGTCAGTTTTCGCAGGCCACGTGCTTAAATTCTCAATTTCATTAATTTTGTTGTAAAAATGTTATTTTGTAAAATCACTAAAACTTTTTATTAGATCTTAGTTAGCACAGTACCTACTTAGTACTTAGTTTTTATATAGTTTTTAGTTAGTATCTTAGGTTACTATCTTACCTTGTAAACAGTTATAGTAAATAATTAAATATAGTGTTTGTTTTTATGAATAATAATGGATGATAAAAGAAATTTAATAAAGAAAATATCAGCTTTGAAGCGAAGGAATATTAGAAAACAAGTATGGTAAGTGTTTCTTTCACTTTATCTAAATACTAGCTGATTCCGCGACTTCGTCCGCGTGGTTTAGAGTGACTTGCTACTATCCACGAGAAGTTATGTCCTTTATCTCCGAAAATATTTAGTTATTTTTTGAGTAACTTGAACCGTTTACGCAGTGCACGCAACGGAAGCCCTCAAATATGGATAATTTCCCCGTTTTTGCAACATTTTTCACTGATGCTTCGCTCCTATTAGTCGCACCGTGATGTTATATAGCCTAAAGCCTTCCTCGATAAATGGACTATCGAACACAAAAATAATTTTTCAATTCGAACCAGTAATTCCTGAGATTAGCGCGTTCAAACAAACAAACTCTTCAGCTTTATAATATTAAGTATAGATAAGATGATGCCCGCGACTTCGTCCGTGTGGTTTTGGAAAAATCCCGTGGGAACTCTATCATTTTCCGGGATAAAAAGTATACGTTCCAGGCAATCTATCTCCACTCCAATTTTCAACCAAAACCTTCCTTTTTACGGGAAAGAGGAATAAAGATACACACACACACACACATATACAAACTTTCGCCTTTATAATATTACTGTGCTTACCTAGGATTAGAATTTTTACAAAAGGCGTGAATAAATTTTGTTGAAGAAGAATAATTATTCCAGATGTAGGTATCAGTGTGAACACAGTGTAAATACATACAGTGAGGCGATAGGTTGGGAGTGTTCAAATAAAGTTCACTTGAAACCTCATCCAACTAGCAGCGAGCTAAAAAAAACTCCAAGATGGCGGATTCAAGATGGCGGGCATACACATTTCGTTGGTGTCTATCTTAGAGAGTATAAAAAATGGAAGTGTGGTTTACTGGCAAAAGATTATCAGGATTGAGGATCCGAACGTCTACTTGATGAATAGAAAAAAAATTCAAGATGCCGGAATTGATTTTTCCATACAAAATATATGCAAAACTTTGATACGGTTCCTTTTTATTTCTGATGGTTTCTATAGAGCACATAAATTCATTCGTAGGAAAAATATGTAAAGAGCTGATGATTGAGGATTTCGGAGACAGGTGAGGAGCACGGCCAGGGTATTGAAGTTAGGTGGGCGATATTCAAACAAAAGTCACTTGCAACCTCATCCAACCGGCAGCGAGCTAAAAAAAAACTCCAAAATTCAAGATGGCGGCCATACAAATTTCGTCGGTGTCTATCTCAGAGAGTATAAAAGACGGAAGTGTGGTTTTCTGGCAAAAGATGATCAGGATTGAGGACCCGAACGTCTACTTGATGAATAGAAAAAAAATTCAAGATGGCGGAATTGATTGTTCCATACAAAATATGTATATGCAAAACTTTGATACGGTTCCTTTTTATTTCTGATGGTTTCTATAGAGCACATAAATTCATTCGTAGGAAAAATATGTAAAGAGCTGATGATTGAGGATTTCGGAGACAGGTGAGGAGCACGGCCAGGGTATTGAAGATAGGTGGGCGATGTTCAAACAAAAGTCACTTGCAACCTCATCCAACCGGCAGCGAGCTAAAAAAAAACTGCAAGATTCAAGATGGCGGCCATACAAATTTCGTCGGTGTCTATCTCAGAGAGTATAAAAGACGGAAGTGTGGTTTTCTGGCAAAAGATGATCAGGATTGAGGACCCGAACGTCTACTTGATGAATAGAAAAAAAATTCAAGATGCCGGAATTGATTTTTCCATACAAAATATATGCAAAACTTTGATACGGTTCCTTTTTATTTCTGATGGTTTCTATAGAGCACATAAATTCATTCGTAGGAAAAATATGTAGAGAGCTGATGATTGAGGATTTCGGAGACAGGTGAGGAGCACGGCCAGGGTATTGAAGATAAGTGGGCGATGTTCAAACAAAAGCCACTCGAAACCTCATCCAATTTGCAGTGAGCTGAAAAAAACTCGAAGATGGCGGATTTAAGATGGCGGCCATACAAATTCTGACGGTGTCTATCTCAGAGAGTATAAAAGATGAAAGAGTGGTTTTCTGGCAAAAGATGATCAGGATTGAAGACCCGAAAGTCTACTTGATGAATAGAAAAGAAATTGAAAATGGCAGAATTTATTATTCCATACAAAATATATGCAAAACTTTGATACTGTTCCTTTTTATATCTGATGGTTTCTATAGAGCACATAAATTCATTCGTAGGAAAAATATGTAGAGAGCCCATGATTGAGGATTTCGGAGACAGGTGAGGAGCACGGCCAGGGTATTGAAGATAAGTGGGCGATGTTCAAACAAAAGCCACTCGAAACCTCATCCAATTTGCAGTGAGCTGAAAAAAACTCGAAGATGGCGGATTTAAGATGGCGGCCATACAAATTCTGACGGTGTCTATCTCAGAGAGTATAAGAGATGAAAGAGTGGTTTTCTGGCAAAAGATGATCAGGATTGAAGACCCGAATGTCTACTTCATGAATAGAAAAAAAATTCAGTTTTTTTTCAGCTCTCTGCCAGTTGGATGAGGGTTTGAGTGACTTTTGTTTGAACAACCCCTACCTATCTTCAATGTCCTGGCCGTGCTCCTCACCCATCTCCAAAATCCTCAATCATCAGCTCTCTTCATGTTTTTGCTCCGAATGAATTTTTGTCCTCTATACGAAACCATGACTGAAAAAAAATTTTGAGAGAGATTTTGATGAGAGGTGCTCAATGATTCAGTCAGTCAGTGAGTCAGTCAGTCAGTGAGTCAGTCAGTGAGTCAGCACGAGCAGCTCTATGTATATTAATTATTGTAAAAATCCAAATTTACAAGATTCATTTTCATTCATAATAGAATACACTATAAATATAAGCCTCAATAGCCCAACGGTTAAAGGTGCGGACTGAAAACTGAAAGGTTGCAGGTGCAAACCCCACCCGTTGCGCCGTTGTTGTACCCACACCTAGAACAAGCTTTCCGCTTATTTGGAGAGGACAGGAGAATATTAGTCCACATCAGCTTGGCTAATATTCTTTTTTAAAAAAAGAAACATACCTTATAAAGTCCGTTTCATGACGTTCAAGACGGGTAATCACCCGGGTTAAAACCCATTCGTGGGCTTAATCTGGGTGATTACTGATTTACCCATCTCTAAACAGGGCTTATTTGGAAATCCAGGACACACCTGATAATAAAACCTTCCTACTCCTTCCTTTCTAAAGCCCTCAAAGTTAGAATTTCAGATGCTTACACTATATAATTTTTACAAGAACAACGTCAGTAATTTACAAGTGTAAAATTTCAATGCCTTGAAAATTAAATTTGCCGAGTAGTAAGTAGGTACATACTACATACGTATAATTTGGTCTATTAAAATTTTAAACAATATCTGTCAAGTTGAACTAAGTACCTACTGTAGTTTCATATATTGTGACCAGGAGCGCCCGTACGGGTTCACTGCGCTTTCGCTCCATGTCTGCCCAGCGCGTATTTAATACGTACACGAGGATTTCGGAGCGGCGCGGCGCGCGGCGACATAGCCCGCTAAATACCTAAAGTTCCGGGACCAGCAAGCCTTAGGGCGCGAACAAGCCAAGGATGCCTCACTGCGATACCTCGCGGTCGCGGTTTAGCTCGCTACCTCGATGCCACCTCCATGTAAAACAAATGTATGCAAACAGACGAGCGCGAACATGCCGAAGGATACCTCACTGCGATACATCGCGGTTCACATCGATGTTTACCTCGATGCCTACGCGAAAACAAAATATTTTGTTTTTACATCGCGGTCGACTGCAAGCATCGATGTGCTCTGGCTTGTGATTGGTTGAATCTCAAGGACTCCCACCGTCGTTTACTTTAGGCCTCGAATACATTTTAATTTAATAAAATAAATACAATGTTGGTATAGCGTTTCAAATTTTTATGATGTATTATTTTATGAATTTTTTATAAATTATGGTTTTCAAAGCTCTATAAGATTTGTGCCAATAAACTTAGAATAAAAATTATTATAATACACTATATTATTATATATTATTATAGGTACTTGTTTAGAAAATTATTCATTAAAATAAATATTATATTATATTTGCACAACTCTTTTATAACTAAACTACTCGTAAAATTGGTACATATTATATTATAATATTATTATTCATTATGGTTCATTTTTTATTTTAATTAAATAATGGAAAAGGAGGCGCTATGTAATAGATTTAATTTTTAATATTCCTGCCCTGTGGGATAAGCGGCACAAAAACCACCACAACAGATTTACGACCTCCCTGGCGCAGTGGTGAGCGCTGTGGTCTTATAATTGGGAGGACTCGGGTTCGATTCCCGGCGGCGGCAATTTAGGAATTTATAATTTCTAAATTGTCTCTGATCCAGGCCAGCCTGGTGGGAGGCTTTGGCCGTGGCTAGTTACCACCCTAACGTCAAAGACGTGCCACCAAGCGATTTAGCGTTCCGGCACGATGGCGTATAGAAACCGATTAGGGTTGAATTTACACTGCTATACCCCTTCCAAGTTAGCCCGCTACCATCTTAGATTGCATCGTCACTTACCATCAGGTGAGATGGCAGTCAAGGGCTATCTTGTCATCGAAAAAAATATATATATTTTAGCCAAGGAATGGAAGAATATTACTTTAGCGTTTAGTGAGCATTTGAACTAAGCATCCAGGTGCGACTGAACCGGCATGTTCGCACCGACATCTATGTAAGGGCGCGAACACGCCAGAGATGCCTCGCGGTCGCGGTCGCTGCTCGATACCTCGATGTCGATATCTGGATGTTTTACATAGATGTCGGTGCGAACATGCCGGTTCAGTCGCACCTGGATGCTTAGTTCAAATGCTCACTAAACGCTAAAGTAATATTCTTCTATTCCTTGGCTAAAATATATATTTTTTTATTCGATGACAAGATAGCCCTTGACTGCCATCTCACCTGATGGTAAGTGACGATGCAGTCTAAGTTGGTAGCGGGCTAACTTGGAAGGGGTATAGCAGTATAAATTCAATCCTAATCAGTTTCTATACGCCATCGTGCCGGAACGCTAAATCGCTTGGCGGCACGTCTTTGACGTTAGGGTGGTAACTAGCCACGGCCAAAGCCTCCCCCAGGCCAGACAATTTAGAAATTATAAATTCCTAAATTGCCCCCACCGGGAATCGAACCCGAGTCCTCCAAGTTATAAGACCACAGCGCTCACCACTGTGCCAGGGAGGTCACTTATCTGTTGTGGTGGTTTTTGTACCGCTTATCCCACGGGGCAGGAATATTAAAAATTAAATCTTTTAGCGCCCACTTTTCCATTATTTAATTAAAATAAAAAATTAACCATAATGAATGGTTAAATATATAATAATATGTACCAATTTTACGAGTAGTTTAGTTATAAAAGAGTTATGCAAATATAATATAATATTTATTTTAATGAATAATTTTCTAAACAAGTACCTAAGTCTATTATAATAATATATAATAATTCTTATTCTAAGTTTATTGGCACAAATCTTATAGAGCTTTGAAAACCATAATTTATAAAAAAAACATAAAATAATACATCATATAATTAATATTTGAAACGCTATACCTACATTGTATTTATTTTATTAAATTAAAATGTATTCGAGGCCTAAAGTAAACGATAGCGGGAGACCTTGAGAAGGCGAACCGATTCGACCAATCACAAGCCAGAGCACATCGATGCTTGCAGTCGACCGCGATGTAAAAACAAAATATTTTGTTTTCGCGTAGGCATCGAGGTAAACATCGATGTGAACCGCGATGTATCGCAGTGAGGTATCCTTCGGCATGTTCGCGCTCGTCTGTTTGCATACATTTGTTTTACATAGAGGTGGCATCGAGGTAGCGAGCTAAACCGCGACCGCGAGGTATCGCAGTGAGGCATCCTTGGCGTGTTCGCGCCCTAAAACATCCAGATATCGACATCGAGGTATCGAGCAGCGACCGCGACCGCGAGGCATCTCTGGCGTGTTCCCGCCCTTAAGCTGTTTATGTGTGTTTGTCAATCTTTGAAGACTCGATTCCTATTTGGATACCTCGGTGCATATGTGATTCAAGTGACATTTTGGTCAGAACAGTAACTAGATAGTAAGGTACACATAATTGAAAAAAAAGAGAAAAAAAAAAGCTGCAGTTGTTAAGAAGAAAAGTTATAAACAATAGAAAAAATATAACATGATAGCTTATAAAGGTATTTTTTTTCTTTTAATATGTATAGACTAGCGCTTGGCTTACCTGATGGTAAGTGAAGATGTAGCCTAAGATGGAACGCGCTTGCCTAGAAGGCCTAGAAGATGCCTATTCACTCTTGATTTGAAGGCCTGAATCGATATGGAAAATAGTTTTTTTGTTTGAAAGGGTATACTTACTAAACAGATGATCACCTGTCATTAGGTCAGGATCTGATGATGGGATCCTGGAGAAATCGAGGGAACTCGACAAATTTTATAGACTCAATTGATATACTTTGTAGTGGCGTTTAAAACATTTTAACATTATTTTTTGACCGATTTATTTTCTGTTTTTATTATAAATGTTACATTTTCGATTGTAATTAATGAATATCCACATTTCTGCCCTCGTAATTGAAAACACAGTAAGTTACATATAAGTTACCTTTAAGTTACTGTGTTTTCAATTACGAGGGCAGATTTTGACAACAATCAAATACCTAATTCGTTTTTCGACGCATACTAAAAACCTGCAGCTTCAGTCAAAACCGAACCGAAGTTTTGGTCGGAGACTAGGTCTTGCAGTAGTCGGATAAAAGGAAGGTTATTTCCGAGGCGTTACTTTCACTAATATAAAACAATTGCTATTAAAGCAGCTAATCTAATAAGTTCCACTTAAACAGTAGTTAGTCGGAAATCGCGGAGTATGCGTGTTCTACAGACATTATAGTGCGGGTTACGTTGGCCGAGCTACTTGTCAACTAATCTTAATTGCTTATACTGAGCCAAATAATTAATTCTAACAGCGTAAATTACAATCATTCGGTGATTACTGTTAAGATTTTTGTATTACGGATTTCCTTGACAATGCTTATGTTTGACACTTCCATAATTTTTAATCACCTTGTAAGAACTATAACCTGAATTGATTTGTCATTTCCGAAGCAGTAATAGATCAAGTGGCAAAGTTTAGTATTTCTTCTAATTAACAAGTTAAAATAAAAAATTTAAAGCACCCCCGATATGTTACAACGTCCTAAATCTAATGTCTAGTCAATAATCGTTAAATTAAAAATATGTTATCCGCCATTTTGTGGTGGCGGCCATCTTGGACTGATTTTCATCAATTGCTAAGAACACTCCCGACTAATACTCACCTTTCAAGCAAAAAAAAAACAAAATCAAAATCGGATCATCCGTTCGGGATGTACGATGACAGACAGACACACAAACACGCACGTACACATACACGCACACGCACGCACACACACACACGTGCGCACACGCGCATGCACACGCTCGCGCACAAACATGCTCGCGCACGCACGCACCCACGCACGCATGCAAACACACATGCACAGACAGACACGTTAAACTTATAACACCCGGTCATTTTTGCGTCGGGGGTTAAAAATATTGTAACAAAGGAGCTCCATATAAGCTAATACCCTATTATTAAAGTTAATACACTATTAACGTGCTTACCCAGGCCTGATTGGTAATTATGGCGCTCATGTTATAACAGCCCGGGGCAAGTCGACGTGTGGGCCTGCTTTTCTGCTTCGCGATAACAATATTATTTACCCGACTACCCGACGCAAAGGAGGGTAATGTGTTTATCAGTCAGTCAGTCAGGTCTGGAGACCAAACGATTTCGATGTTCTTACGTAAATCCATTTGTGTTAATCTTGGAAGTGTGACTAAAGACGTGACAGTAATCAAAATACAATATGGCGACCACCAGACGCCATATTGGGAAAAAGAAAAAAATTAAAATCGATAAACTATGTTAAGTGAGGTATCATTGTTAGGTTTCTCTTGTTTACGATTTACGACAATTTAAAATTGATTTAAGATAAATTAGGCGTTTTGACAGTTTTTGTATTGAAAATCTGCCAAAATATCTTCAAGCTCGGGATAAGACTTTTTAAATTGGTGAAATCGTGTGTGAAATGTAAAATAACTCTTATAGTATAAGTTTAATTTATACTGTTACACCTCTAGCTATTAGCTAAATTGCATTGTTGCAGTAAGAACACCATAAATTTAGCCAATCACCACAAATATTGAGCTACAGTCTCAATGATTGATATAGCTTTCCTGCGATCGACAAGCTAGTCAATACGTTCAGCCGTCAATAGGTCAGTCAACCCAATACGTCAATAGATCAGTCAACCCAATAAAACCTATAAATACAAGATTAAAATACCTTCGTTATTCAGAAAGTATGTCTATAATATAAATCAGTATTCCGAGATAGATAGTAGGAAATGTGTCCATGCAAATTAATAACACTGCCACATATACTGCCATATAGAGAGAGAGTCTGCGAGGCATTCTATAAATAATTAATTTTGCTCCTAAAATAGAATAAAGGCGGCAGGCTCTAAATCAGAAGGTCGGTTTCTCGTATGCATATAATTTCTGTTAGATAACTGGTAACTAGAGATCAAGTTATATTAGGTATGTTGATTTAGGAATCTCACGTAGTTAACTCAAGTTTCCATACAAATTTTGAAGCCAATGGCCCAATGATTAAAAGTTGCGGACTGAAAACTGAAAGGTCGGCGGTTAGATTATCACCTATTGCACTGTCTATAAACTTTACCAGTCCGGTTCATTTGGAGGCGAGCTTTCAGCTTATTTGGAGGGGAGAGGAGAATATTAGTCAAGGTAACTTTGGCTAAAATCCTTTTGAAAAAATGTAGTTTTGCTTTAAAGCCCTTGCCCTGCTACTCCTGCGCACTTGTCAAAACTGCAGTTTTAAATTAACTTAGAAACTGCAGTTTTGACAAGTGCGCAGGAGTGGATGGCGAATTTCTGTTGTCGGAATGTCTAAAAATGATAATTATAATTTTTATACAATCCAATCATTTTTAGACAATCCCACTATCTTTGCTGGTCTTCGTCAAGCTTTTATAAGTAAAAGCTTGTGTTAGTTAGGAAGTTAACTATTTTCTAAATATACAAAGACCCATAATATGGATATAGTTCTTGCAATCCACGAGGGTACGCGGCTCATGGTTGTGTGTGTGTGTCACACGGATGTGTGTCATATCTATGTAAGTGGAAGTGAGAGCTTGCTCACGCCTGACCGCTCCCACCTAGGCTCCCGACAGGCACGCACACTTACGCAATGTGCAAGTACACAATGTAACCACAATTAAAGCGACCGTAACTTCGTGAGATAAACTTACTATACCTTGATTTGACAATAGCATCACCTTAATATCTGTGACATTTATATCAACGCAATAGAATTTACGCGTATCCATTTATCGCTTACCGAGCCGTAACAAGATAACTTCCAATGATATATTAAACGTCAATCTCGGTTTTGAAAAATAATGTTACCGAGCAATTTTACGTGTCGTCAACCCTTAACGTGTGAGGAAAATCTCTTACCTCCATTTGCACTTATTTTGAACTGAAACCAACCCTAATCACTTGTAATAAAGCTTTTTTGACGGAATACATCACTTATCATTTTGTTTATAATCTGTAAACCTATTTTCATTCGCATGTACTTAGTTTAAATGATAATGAATCCTGTTACTTTAACATTAAAATGCATTTTACTGCAAATATAATTTTGTTACACGTCGTAAACTCAATCGCATGCCATGCAAAAATCCGCCTTATGTTATCTATTCATAAACACCTTACTTTTTTGGTTCCATTCCTTACAAAATACAAGAAAAAGACTCAAAAGAAAATGAATTCTACATCCATATTATAAGGTTCAACTCAAGTGCATGGTAAAGTAATGCAAATGACAATATATTATTACACGCTATTTACGAAATAAAACAAACGAAACTAGACGCTTTTCCTGTAATAATAAGGTTGGTAAAAAGTGCAAAGTTAAGTTTGTAAGAATGTAAACATGGGTGATGGATGACACGTCACTCGTGACGACTGTGTGCAACATTGTCACGGTGTCGTCACGGTGTTTTTGCGTGACGTGTGATGAATCTGATGAGGGAAAGAATTAAGTGCTACTGAATTTATGGGAAATTCACTGTTATTATTTACAACGTTGAATTTGTGAAAAATTAATATAAAATCGTTATAAAGAGAAAAACATGTATTGGCTCAGGAAGTAGCGTGATTTTAATCAGAAAATTGATAACCTTCAGGAAGTCATCAATTTTCCGGAATTTTCTCGGTCGGTGAAAAAAAAGTAACTTAATTTTCTGGCCGTCGCTAAACCTAGTTATTATGTTTTTGCTATGACAATATATTTTTGGTGCAGTAAATTGTTATAAAGTTGTAATAATAAGAAATGCATCCGTGCAAAGTGCTATTCCTACTAATAAATGCGAAAGTTTGGATGGATGTATAGATGGATGTTTGTTACTCAATCGCGCTGCAACGACTGAACCGATTTGGCTGAAGTTTGGCACAGAAATAGATTATAGTCTGGAATAGCACATAGGCTACTATATAACACACAGGCTAATCCCGGAAAATTAAACAGTTTACGCGGGAATCACAAAACCTTAATCCACGTGTACGAAGTCCCGGGGATTATCTAGTAAGTTGTAACCATGATATTTCTATTATACATAGACAGTCTCAAGGAGTCTAGAACACCTAGAGAACAGCCTTGCGTCGAACAATATGAACAATCGCGCCTTTCGATCGGGGCTCGGATAATTTATTGGCTATTATCGCTTAATGATAAGAACCGGATGTACTGTAACAATATAGTCAACCCAGCGCAGTGATAGGCGGTAATAAATTACCTATATCATAATAGGTGGTAATAAGGCGACTTAATCATAGACTTATTCTGTCCAGTAGGGCTACGAGAAAATTTTGTCTACACTTTACTCGTAGGTGATTACGAGTAAATTTTTTTTTTCAATAATATGAGTATACATCGATATCTCCCACGTAAGTTGTTGTATCCTCAAAACGTTTTCGTGATGCGTTAATTGTTCAAAAAGGTCAATATAATGGTTTAGGCCGTCGCGCGTCGTTTTAATAACGATACAACTTTATGCGTCTTAAAAATACTCTCAAATACTGTTTTAACTCTACTCTCTAAACTCTAAAAATGCTGTTTTTAATTTTTTTTAACAAACGCATAAAATAGATAAAAACAAATGACATAGAGCACAAAACCTAAAATGCCAATTTTGTGCGATACAACAACTTACGTAGGAACTATTTATATACACTACAGTATATTCTCACTAAAATTACAATCTAGCCTAAAAATAATTTGGCTAAGGAGCAATTTTACTTTAATCTAAACTTATAAAATATCTTATACATATATTAAGAAGTAGGTAGCAGAAACGCCAATTTTCGCTGCTTAAAGCATCGTGTCTGCTCTGGCCCTAATGTAGGCATTGTAACTGAAAAGATCTAGGCATAATTATTAATGGAAATGGCGAATACGGTTTATTTAATTAATTAATTTTTATTTTTTATGTACATATAAAGAATTACAAGACAACATATATTAGAAAAAGTAGACATATGTGAAGCTTATCTCTAAAAAAAGAATTATCTCTTCCAGCTTCCCTTGAAAGTGAGTAAGGTGAAATTATAGAGTGGTATAGGTCAAAAATGTACATCACTACATATACTATAATATCTACTATATAATATAAAGTCTATACCTACTATATACTATACAGTCTTATAGGTTGAAATGAACGAATGCAATGTTCAAGCGTGTCATATTTAATTGCTTAAAACTCAGAAAAGTCTGGAGATGCATGCCCGGGATTGAACCCGCGACGTCCTGAATAGGAAACCGTAGTTCCAACCACCAGCCTATCACGGCTCTGACAATAGGTAGATCGTCCCAACTCGTAACTTCATCAAACGTATAAGCAAGCCGTCGATAGAATCTATAACATTGCACGGACTGGTATTGATTAAAAAAGCACATAAATTAGCGAATTCGAGGCGAGGGGAGGTGCGGCGGGGAGACGCGGTTGTTGTCAAAAAACTTTTATAAGTGTTTATGTGTACGTGCCTCCCCCGCGACCCGCGACCCGCGCCGCGCCGACACCCTTTCGCGCATACCCACGTTCGTATAAAATACCCCGGCACAGGCGATGGGGATAGTGGAGTGCCGGCTTTTTTCAGGAGCAATTTTTCTTATAAGTTTCTCAGTTATTAGGGTGCCATACTCAAAGGGTGCCAACGGGACTCTTTGGGTTTAGAAACACCGCCAAACTACTAAGTCACCGCTGTCCGTCTTTCCCTCGGTCAGTGGGCTGTACGTGAATAGTTGAAATTTTCAGAGTGTGTACTTCTATTGCTACTACGACACAAATAATAAAAATTAAAAAAATTTTAGAAGTACATTGTGTTAAATCTTGTACGATGGTTTGGAACCCTTCTTGTGCGAGTTCGACTTGTACTTGGCCAGTTTTATTAAAAACCTTTTGTTTTTTCGGGATAATTGATTAAAAAAGATGTGAAAGTGCGTTTCTTTTTTTGTTGGTCTTACCTCGAAGGCTTAAATTAACTTGGGTGCTTCTTTGTGCAGGGATAATCTTAACATATAAAAGGAAAAGGTGACTGACTGACTGATCTATCAACGCACAGTTCAAACCACTAAACGGATCAGGCTGTTTAGCTTACAGATAACTATTATGACGCAAGCATCTGCTAAGAAAAGATTTTTGAAAATTCAACCCTTATAGTGGTAAAACAGGCGTTTGAAAAAACGAACTTAATGGGAGTGAAGCCACGGGCAAAAGCTAGTAGTAACATACGAGTAAAAATATGTTGCTGAATAACTACGTAGAAAATTTTCTAATTTCATTTAATTACTGGGCTAATCCTGATATTTTATTGCGTTATATATTATGTTCCAAATTCTAAGAATTTTCCAATTTTTCTTTGAACTTATATTTTACAAAAACTATTTGATTTAAGAATTAAGTATTGAACACAATTAAGAGTGCACGTAGAAAAGATATAAAAGTATAAAAAAATGTTAATATTTTTAAACACTTATTTCATTATAACATAAACTAAATCCCTCTTTATTAACCCGCAATTCTAATTCCGTATCCCCTGCCCCTGTACAGACATACAAGTACATGTAAATTAAACACCACCGCACACAGACACGCACACAAATAAAAACGTAAAGAAACACCGCGAAGAGGAAGAATGTATTAAGAAAGCGCGACAGAGACGAGTTGTAATTAACACCCCAAGAGTGAGAGGGACGGGACGATCCGACACGCTAATTAAGAATACAAGAAGAAAGACGCGTTTTATGTACCTACACTTCGAGTTTTTATTGGTGTGCGTTGATTTTATGTATGTGTTGACGATTTTCCGTTTGTAACGCGCGTGTATAGGTGTTGTGTTATTAACTCATTATGTGAAGAGTTAGTGAGTACATAGGACCTATTTACTGGTTAATTGAAGGCGGTTTATGCCGATAAGATTGCTAAAGACAGCGGTTGTACACATTTTCCGATTTTAATGAGTAGCTGTTAAAAATTATGTTTATATTACAACTAGCTTTTGCCAGCGATTTCTTCCATGTTTTTCGAAAATCCCGCAGGAACTTTTCTTTTTTCTAGGATGAAAAGGCCCTTTTATTATACTCACGTAAAAATGCATTTCTACGTTGCTGCGTGATTGAAGGAAAAACCAACAAACCAACTAACTAAACCAAAGCTTGTTAACCTACACTTAACAAGTAAAGCAAGCATAGAATTTTCGGTTACAATAAGATTTCAATCCACTTTTATTTTCAGTAAATTTCTTACATAGCAGTTCTTACATTTCAGTGTAGGTACATTTTTTTTCTTTTTCCTATTGTTTTGGTACAAAATAAATAAACATGCTTCCAATTTTCTTACACATATTTTTTTTAGAAAAATGTACGTAAAAGTTTTTGCAATTTTTTTAAAGAATATTTGGCAAGATGATGTTGACTAATATCCTCCTATCCTCTCCAAATAAACGGAAAGCTTGTGTTAGAAGTGGGTACGACAATAGTGCAACGGGTGGGGTTCGAACCGGCAACCTTGTTCAGTATTCAGTTTGCACTTTTTAACCGTTGGGCTATTGAAGACTATATGCGTAACTTTAGTTTGCTCTATCTTTAGAACTAGCACTTCTACGAATAAATAATGAGTATGCAACTTTAGCTCCAGAACAGATAAGTATCCAAAAAGTTCCGAAGTTTTCAAGAAAAAAGAACTTTTCATTTTGCTAGAAACACGTGGCAATAATCCTAGGAGTTTTCAACTTTTTATTGTGCGTAAAAAAGTGTTTTAGAGGTCAACTTGCAGTGGCGGGAAACTCCCCAAACTTTTGATTATAACGGCCGACCGTCTCTTAACCTCGTTTTTTATATTTTTAAATTGCTAAGTCTCGGTACAGAAGTGATTCTTTTATTTTGGTAATAAAGAAATATTATTATTGAAGTTTCAATAGCCCAACGGTTAAAGGTGCGGACTGAAAATTGAAAGGTCACAGATTCAAACCCCACCTTTTGCGCTATTGTCGTGTCCACTCCTAGCACAAGATTCTCGCTTATTTGGAGGGGAGAGGAGAATATAAGTCAAGTTCAGCTTAGTTAATATTCTTTAAAAAAAAAAAAAAACGATAATAATTTAAGTAGATTGCATCTTATAGATGGCTTTATAATGATTCGTCTTATCATTCCGAAGAATGAAAGAATTAAAGACATAATTACTTACTAGACGATGCCCGCGACTTCGTCCGCGTGGATCAAGTTTTTTCAATTCCCATGGGAACTCTGTAATTTTCTGGGATAAAATGTAGCCTATGTTTTAATCATGGGTATGAGCTATCTCTATTCCACATTTCATCCAAATCGGTTCATTCGTTGTGGCGTGAAGGAGTAACAAACATACACACATACACATACAAACTTTCGGCTTTAAAATATTAGTGTGATGTGATGTGATAGTGTGATTAATAATTCAGCAGCTCAGCTAGTCCAATTTAAAGGCAAAATAAAATAAAGCGACTTTTTAAATCTTTTTACAGCTTTTAAAACATACCTAGATGCAACACACGGAATCGAATCCTAGACATTTTCTAATGATAGCTTCGTAGCGAAATCTTATCTTGAAACGTTTCACGTTTATTTGTTTAAGGCTTTCAGTGCGGACGAATGAAACAGCCTGAGTATCGTGTTACCAATAACGACATAACTCCATTCCATCGTCATTGGAAAACCAATCTTGGATCTCACTTTTTAGGGTGGGAAATTGATTGATTGGGGATTAAGGATACAAGTTGTACATCCCTGTCATGCCCTGAAAAAGCTTGTAAGAAAGCAAAGAATGGGAGAAGAAAGGGGAAGGGACGGCAAGGGGACATGTCTCAGGCTGCGTGATGAATTAAATTTTTAGGGGGGCGAAGGGGGAAACTCATTGCCGCGTCTTCATCTTCGGTTCTTTAATTTGTATTAATTATGTTTTTGAACGGGTTTTTCGGAGTAAGAAGCTGCGAGGCTTCGTTTATTTATCGGCTTTGATGGAATAGTAGCTATGTGCTTTTCCGTCAAAGATAATGAATAAAAAAAGAAGAAAGAACTAGCTAGGTGGTGTAGACAAATACATGCGTGAGGTCTTAAACGGCGGTTCAGAAATCATGATTATATGAGCATAATGGCATTTATTTTCACGCACATTTACCTTATTATTTTTAAAAATGTTTACAAAATTCAAAAAATTCAAATTCAAAATCCATTTATTTCATGTAGGCCAACTTGTGGCTCTTATGACACGTCATAAATCTACCACCGCACCGGTTCGGAATGTAGATTCTGCTGAGAAGAGCCGGTAAGAAACTCAGCAGTTGCTCTTTCAAAAAAAAACTTTTACAATCGGTAACAAAACTATGCTATGTATACATATACAGTGCTTCCACAATGAAGCTTCAAAAATGCATACGTAGGTACACACAATCCGATGCATATGGATGCATGTCAAAACGGGCAGACAAAGCAGACCCATTCCCGTTGGTGGCACCCGTTCGCGAGCATGACGCATGATCCAGCCGATGCTTCGATCAACCAAAAATACATCTCAAAAATACATTATATAAATATTATAACATCATCAAAAATAATAAAATGAATGGGTCCCACTTGCTGTGGGGTAGGGACCCAAGCAGCCAGTGGTCAAGGCTCCAGAGTGAGGAACCTCCTCACAATGCGTGCCGTCTCAAGAAGTACCGCCTTCTGTATCCTGCTCTTGATCCATAATTATTTATTTATTTGTTTGTTTATTTAAAATTAAAATAATCATGATCCAGATACATATATCTGATGTTTCCTATATAAATTCTGTGCAGATTGTACACAAATATCTTTGAGAACATTAAACATCAAAATCAAATCAAAATCAAAATTTATTTATTTCATGTAGACCAACTTGTAGCTCTTATGAAACGTCATAAATCTACCACCGGTTCGGAATGCAGATTCTGCTGAGAAGAGCCGGCAAGAAACTAAGCAGTTGCTCTTTTCAAAAAAATTTTTTTTTTTTTACAATTGTTAAAAAAACTAGGCTATGCACACAATGTTTCCACACAGAAGTTTCAAAAATGCACACCTACCACAACCTAACACATGTGTCAATGGCTGAGAGGTGCTACGCGAGTATTAGTCTATGATAGTTTCTAGTACCTACTTATGTGTACTCGTTCAAGCTCATTCATTACGAACTTCCAAAAATCGATACCACTATTAAATTCTCAGGATCCCCCGCACACACGGCACGTATGCAAACGACTATCCGTATAAAAAAGTGAATCGATAAAGCCGAAACAAAAGAGTAACCCCCGAAAACGCTAAAATCGATGCGAAGTGTCATTAAAGTGCCCCTAAAAATTAAAACCCCTGTTTGTGCACTCACACACGCACGCCTAATAATGCATGTGGGGTAATGAACTTGCGAGGACGGACTCTTTTTCGTGAGGAAATGTTTTTTAAGATGTCTGGTTGCTTGAAGAAAATTTGCTTTAGTTCTTGTAGGACTAGATGATACCCTTCCAGTCACGTTGGTAACTATTTTTCGTAATCAGCTACGAAATAAGGAAAATACTTCGTCTTTTCGTAACTGGATATTAATCAAGAATATTTTTATCCGGGTTTACACGTAAGTTCGTTAGATTTTTATTATTCGATGACAAGATAGGCCTCACTGCGATCTAACCTGATGGTAAGTGATATTTTATGTAGGTACACAAAATTTATATAAAAGGGGACCTAATCATTAAGGTTGAACTCTATAGACCGCACTTTTTTTTCCGATGACAAGATAGCCCTTGACTGCGATTTCACCTGATGGTAAGTGACGATGCAGTCTAAGATGGTAGCGGGCTAACTTGGAAGGGGTATAGCAGTGTAAAATTCAACCCATACCCCTAATCGGTTTTTACACGCCATCGTGCCGGAACGCTAAATCGCTTGGCGGCACGTCTTTGACGGTAGGGTGGTAACTAGCCACGGCCAAAGCCTCCCACCAGACCAGACCAGAGACAATTTAGAAATTATAAATTCCTAAATTGCCCCCGCCGGGAATCGAACCCGAGACCTCCCAGTTATAAGACCACAGCGCCAAGGAGTTCGTCAAAAATTACTCAGCTCAGACTCAAGACCGAGTTAAAACGAGACAGATTTATGTCAGAGCAAAGTGTCTCGTTTTATCCTCTATCTTAAATCTGAGCTGATTTAGAGCACGCTCTATAGATCTCACCATAAAAGTCAATTCTGCAAGGCAAGTACTTAAGAACTCATCGAAATGAAGACGTTAGGTTGTAGGTACTAGGTACAAGTTGTAGCATTGTTGACGAGGTTTTGAGCTATTTTCGAAAAACCAACGTACTGTGCACGCGACTGTTTAAGATAGAAAAGTAAACACACTTACGCATGTTTAATGTAAAGGCAATTAAGGTCCAAATCGCGACCGGTTTCTCTTTATGGGGCAATAAAGGGCACGCAACGTTTACGCGCACCGCGGGCTATATTGTACAGTAATGCACGTATTTTAGCATCATTGCTAAAGCGTAAAGGTAATATCAGTTGATAAAGAAGAAGAAGAAAGCGCAGCAAGGGGTCATGTGATGTGTGTGAGCAGATTAATGGTTCTGGTTGAATGTACATTGTACACTGATATACCCCTTCCAAGTACACACTGCCATACCCCAAAGTTAGCCCGCTACCATCTTAGGCCCTTCGTACACAAGGCCACTACTATACAAATTCATAGACGTCCGCACACTGGCAAACTATGAATTTGTATTGCGGTAGTCGCTTAGAGACCAAAATCATCGGGTATCGAAGATTTGCGTAGTCCTTTGTACGAAGGGCCTTACACAAGCCTTACACTGTATCGTCGCTTACCATCAGGTGAGATCGTAGTCGAGGACTAACTTGTCATCGAATTAAAAAAAAGTACAAGTAGGTACATATACGTACACGTAATACATATATCCGTGTAGGTATACGTATGGGATACAGCCTGCCGGATGGCAAGCAAGGCGCCGATGAGTTTTAAAGTTTTTAAGGGTTCGCCGAAGATTGCGTGCCTTGATTACCGTCCCCCCCCACTCTTTCCCCCCTAGGGTGGCAGTCGTGGCACACACGCGCTGCCCTGCCATTTTTAAGGAGGGAAAATTAAAAGTGCCCCGGCAGGTTCGCGAGATCTTGGTGCTTTAAGACGTATAATTAAACAAAATTTTATACGGAAAAAAGCGATATTTTTTTATGAAATTATTTTAATACAGGCCGATGCCCGCGACTGCGTTCGCATGCGTTTAGCTTTTTCATAATTTCGTGAGAAGTCTTTGATTTTCCGGGATAAAAAGTAGCCTATGCCACTCTTCAGGTCCTAAAGTATATAATCCCTTGAAAAATCTTTTAATAAGATCAACGATCGGTTGCTCCGTTGCTGTGTGATTAAAGGACAAATCAACAAACAAAGAAACAAACAAACACACTTTTGCATTTATAATATTAGTAAGGATAGTAAGGATTAGAAAGGATTAGTAAGGATAAATTATACATAGATCATTTTTTTTTATTCGATGACAAGATAACCCTTGACTGCAATCTCACCTGATGGTAAGTGACGATACAGTCTAAGATGGTAGCGGGCTAACTTGGAAGGGATATGGCAGCGTACATTCAACACATACCCCTAGACGGTTTCTATACGCCATCACGCCGGAACGCTAAATCGCTTGGCGACACTTCTTTGACGGTAGGGTGGTAACGGCCAAAGCCTCCCACCAGACAAAATTAATTCAATCATTCAATTATCAAGACTACTCGAGCGCAGTCCACGCGCTCATTTGAGAGCGATAGTTATTATTTCTCCTGTCGCGATGTTACGAGATGGCGATGGGCTTGTTTTGAAGCTGGGAAGAAAGTATAACACACATTAAATAAAATGGCTCTGACAAATTGGGGTTGAGTGTATCATCCTATGTGGAATACGTTTATTATTTTTTTTTTTTCTTTCTTTTATAAAAGAATATTAGCCAAGCTAAACTTGACTTATATCCTCCTCTCCCCTCCAAATAAGCGAAAAGCTTGTGCTAGGAATGGGTACGACAATAGTGCAATGGGTGGGGCTCAAACCTGCGACCTCTTAGTCCGCAGTCCGCACCTTTAACCGTTGGGCTATTGAGGCTTCAAATTCTTTTATCTTTTTTTATCTATTAGTCTGTTTTGTATTTTGTCCCCGTATTTTGTGCGGTGGAACGGCGAAGTTATTCCTATAAAAACCAATAAATAAATTAAAAAAACATTTATTTCTCACCACAATAGAACAATAGAAAAAATAATAATGGGACATATATATTATAAACATTTTTCTTTTTAGAATTATTTTTTTTAGGATTTGATTACTTACCGTTTCGGGTAAAGACCTCCTCCAGAGCCTTCCAGCTTCCTCTTTGTAGGGGTTTTTTGAGCCAGCCATAAAAATCAACAAGTAATTAGGTATAATTACTTGTTGATTTTTAATAACAATTATGTCAGTAAACCACGAATCAAGTCTAAAATCTTTAATTAGGTATAAGTTTTTAATATAAAAAAAATAATAACCTTATTTTATTATTCTGGATCCGAAATATGGTCGCTAACTATAAGCCCTATAAAAAGACTCGGGGTCACTCAGCGGGCCACTATAACAGCTATAGGGCTACTACTGGTCGCTTTTATAAATAAAATAAAAAAAATAAGAGAACCTAAATTACTGACACAAAAATATCAAAATTAAACTCCCCGAGTTGCCAAGATAAAAAAATCAATACAGCTCTACATGCTGACATTTTACCTCTAATCGGACGCACCCCAAAATTAAAAACAAAACGCACACAGCCGTTGTAAAGCCTAGTACACATCTATAGCTTCACCTAATTATCAGCGAAGGGGCCTTTGCATAAGAAAGTATTGCTGCGTTACGACGCGTGTCGCGCATAGGTGAGCCAATTTTCTTAATGTTATTTCGGGACATTTTAATCGCAATCCCTACTCCTTAATAATAATATAAACGCGAAAGTGTGTTTGTTTGTTGGTTTATTGGTTTGTCCTTCAATCACGCTGCAACAAAGCTACGGATCGACGTGATTTTTTGCAAGAGTATAGTTGAGAACCTGGAGAGTGACACAAACTTTTTGCCAGCTAGTTTACAATATTTTTTTGTGGAGTCAACATCTCTTGAAGATGCTCCTGTGTCGAAGTGATACCAAAATCTTGCCTATTACTTATTCAAGAAACTTTGCACTATGCAAGTAATGCTCAAAATGACATAATATCAGCACTCGAATCTTTAGAAAGAGGAAAAGTCGGACAGTCCCGTAATTTAGGGAGACGAGGTAACCCTTGCACCCCACCCCCACGGCCCAGATAAAAAATCTCCCATTTCCTTAATTCGTTTATCGGGGCCTGCCGAGGCTTTGTCTTCGATCGATGAACGCCTCCAAATGAGCGTGGAACGTGACGCGCGTGTATTAACTGGAGGTGACGCTGACGACGCGGATCTTTTCTTTTTTTTTTTTGCTCGAGAGACGCCGGAACGTTACGTTTTTAGATATCGAATATTGTATAACGTACCGTTACGGCTTAAAATTACTAATTGAAATCCACCTTTTTAGGGCGTAGAATTAACTCTACTCGAAAGTTGTACTTTGTTAGTGCATTTAATTTCTAATATTCATAATAACGCCGGACCACCGACGCTTTTAGGTAGGAATTGTCAGAGTTTTTGGGACACAAGAGTACCTATAAGTAAGTAAATATATTCCAATCAATTATTATCCATTTATTTGAGAATCATAGTAAAGAAGTAGAAGTTGTAAATGGACCTAAATATTCAAATTGAGAGCGGTGACCAGTCAGTCTTTATTCAACCACGTCAATATTTGTTTAATCGAAAGGTGCAACCTATTACGCTACACACCCTACACTAAAAGCTCAAAACAAAACAAAATTATAAAACACACAAAAAACGCAACGGAAAACTTCACCAATCAAACCACCCTAACAAATGCAAAAGTCAATAAATTAGTCCGGGAACACATGCATAGCCCCCCGTTACGAGAACGATAACTTAGTAATTAAGAAACGCATTAATCATAGATTGGAGACACCGGGTTTTCTACTCGTCTGATTGCGGTCTGACAAACTGCCGTATGACATGCCGCATGCGTTTCATTTCGCACGTGGGTGCTAAGCCTTAGCCTGGGCGCACTTTAGTTGCAATTTCATAAATTTTAAACGAAGTATTTTAAAGTAAAATCTCAGTTACCTCCTTAAAAAAAGCCTTCGTCTTGTCACTTATATTGGGAAGATTTACGACTCATTATATAAAAAATGTATCTACCTATAGACTACTAAGATGTCTTCAGCCAACATTTGAATATTATTTCCTTAGTAAGCGACACACAGTGTTGGCAAACTAGGTCATCCAACGACATCAAATGCGCTGCACGAAGCCTTTGGATATAGGCGGCGCAAGACCGAGATCTGTGGAAGATCATGTAATGGACCTTTGTCCAGCAGTGAACGTCTATCGGTTGATAAAGAAGAAAATATGCGACACTATGTATTAATTAAAATCAAATTCAAGCTTGAGAATAATAAGCTTAATAGGCGTAGTTTTAGTTTTTCAAGTGGATACTTATATCAACGTGTCCGGGATTGCACTGCCGACCCCCGAAAGTGTCTTCATTTCGGCCGAAATCTTAATCATCGCTTAATTAAGTACCTATATTATATCTGAGTTTCCGGAGCTATGTGCTTTTTAGGAAATTAAATATCACTTGCTTTAATGCTGAAGGAAAACAGCGTGAAGAAATCTCATGCCAGTATGGAGAACTCTCGTTCTCCATAATGTTCTCAGAGGTGTGTTCACACCAAGTGCGGACTGACAAACTTCAGTTTGTCAGTCCGCACTTGGTTAGAGTTGACTCCATGCAGGGCCACCCTTTTCAATCGAGAGGAGGCCTGTGCTAAATAGTGGGCCGGCGATGGTTTTAGAGGTTTTTTCGCTTATCAATAATAATAATTTATTTATTTGTGAATATAGTAGGATGTTACAAAAGTTAGGCGCATATATCCTACCACAGTGTGGTGTACAAATATTTTATTAGAAATTAGGTATAATATTGATAAAAGCTAAAATATCCTGATTTATGAATATCCTGAACCAACAAAACTAATTACATATTCTATAAAATGTGATTAGCGGTATTAGCCGTTTAAACACTAACCGCGATTGAAATTCGTATCCAATGTGCGTCCGGCCTTGCATTAAGCATTATAAACGAGCATGCTAAATTCGCCTGAATGTTGTACGACCATGTTCACGCTAAATTTTCTAATGTAGGTCGTTCCGCAATTGTTCATAACGACTGAACCTAAAATATGTACTAGCCGTGCGGTTGAATTCTTTAATGAATAACCAGCTTTATATTATAGACACTGATTATGCTATATTTTATTTTGAAGACAGCTCAGGTGCTGTGGCAAATTTCCGCAATTATTAAATACTAGCCGCTGCCCGCGACTTCATTCGAGTGGTTTTAGTTTTGAAAATCCCATGGGAACTCTTTGATTTTTCCGGGATAAGAGGTAACCTATGTCACTCTCCAGGTCCTCAACTATACCCATCCAAAAAATCCGTGGCTCTGTTGCAGCGTTATTGAAGGACAAACCAACAAACAAACACACTTTCGCATTTATAATATTAGTAAGAATAGTAAGGATATTAGTACGGATTATTTATCATGCATCAACAAAAAATTTGCGCACGCTTCGCTCATGTTACTCAATGTTGACCTTATATGGGTTTCACAATTACGTAGGTAATCATATTTCGCAAGCAATGATTTCAAGTTATAAGCGCGTGCTCTCCACTAAGTATTAATAAAAATACGTAGCAATAAAACTTTTTATTCCTTGAACAACTTAACGTTGAACTTAACTGAGATAGGCAAAGTTACTTAAAGCAAGTATTTTATACTATGTAATAAACGATGCGAGAAGGCATCCAATGTGAAAATATATCCTTACGTATTTCCTTGTTATTCTCATATCTCGCTGTTAAAACACTTAAGTCTTAATATCGCCTTCGCTTCCCCGCCAAAAATTAGGGCACCATTCGCACCTCAAAGAAAAATCGGGAGGCACCTTACAAAGTTACCCTGCAGTTTATATGACACTGGAATGTAGAACTAATAAGGTTGAGAATCGTTTGATTTGACGGTGTCTTTAATGTGGTATATTGACATGAGGGAGTGGACGTGACATTTATTGTTTGACAAGCATCGATCTGCCCTTTGCGATGCGAGGCGTGAACGCAAAGTTCACGGGATTTCTTTTTTGAACTTACCTTCTACCTACCTACCTACCAAGTGCCATATAAACTTTAAACTTTTATTTTTTTCTGGGCAGGATATTGGATAGAATCAGGTTTTAACTTAGCAGGTAGTTACGTACCTATTATCAAATTAAACAATATCTGCATGTTACCCCGGCGGGGCGAGGAAAGCGCTGAATCATCGCAATGAATGTCGAATGTGTGACGGCACTCGAAAGCCCTCCGGCGTCGATTATCGGCAAACGTTTAGAGTGCCTTTGTAAACTCCTTGCTTTGATTTACAACGCATCCTTTATTGACGACATCCTTTTTTAAGCGAATTTGATTATGTAAGGTGTTTAATATGACAAGGCAGTTTAAAATGATAATGGGGTGTTCGATATACCATACTAGTGAAACGGTGAAAAGAGGTGATAGCTAATGGTTAAGACGTTTTTTTTTTTAAATCGTGAGAACACTTGCATGCCTGAGAGTTGTCCAGTATATGGTCAAAAGTGTGTGAAGTCTGTCAACTTGCCATCGTGGTTGAATAAAACGTTTACCCCAGGACTTCGAATATTTTTTAAGAAGATTTCCCCCTCATTAAAAAAAAAGATAGTAGTGGGCAATATCTCTCTTCTTTGTTGCACACTTCATTGCTGAAGGTCGTTTCCACATGAAAGTGCCTTCGGCGCGTTGGTAACTATAGCCTTCCACTCTGTCCGGTCCTCGGCTTTTCAAATTTTGGTTGTATGTGGAAGGCTAGTGAGTGATTTAAATTGGTCTGACCAGCGGCTAGGTGATCGGCCACGTGGTCTTTTCCCCTCCACCTTGCCTACAACTATAAGTTTTTCTAGGTTACTAGGCAGGCGTCGCGCAATATGACCAAAATATGTGAGCGATATAGGTTAAGATGAATGAATGAATGAAAATGAAGCAGGCGGTCCAGGTATCAAGCTTATGCTGACCATGTATATTTACGAATTAATCCTGAGCCAAAGTATGAGACACAGTAATGTCTAATATCGCATAAGAAAACCAAATAAGGAAACCTACTTTGCTAAATTACTTGGGGGCGTATTACACCGTTCATAATCTCTTGTATCCGACATAATTTAACGAAAGAAAATCCTACGTCCTAACCGTGAGGGACGACACACACTTTGCGAGAATGATATAGGACTGCACAGATACGAAGTTAATTTGAAATCTTTGATGCAGAATTCCCCATCATGCCTATGATTTTAAATCATTATTAAATTTTACCTATTCTCTTGTACATTTTATTTTCAATTTACATGACCTATTTATGTGCCGAAAACAGACTGAATGATAGTCCCACAAGAGGCGTAAAAGGTTATTTTATCAGTAGTGAAAAATCGAATAACCTCAGCATAAATAAGCATAAAAACGAACAAATACAGGTCACGTCTGCACCAATTTTAGCACCGACTCTTCGGTTAGAAATATTAAACTTAAGTCCCTTAGTGAATTACTACAATCAAAAGATGCAATTTCCGTGCTTATTTTACGTACTGAAAGAGCGAGTAACATCAGCAGCACCGGTTACGCCATAAAAATGCATGACTTCAGGCAATGTCAGCACTGACCGTTTCTTTTAGGACATCCTTAGCCGCATTCAGAATTAGCACATCTCTATTTACCTACATCTAATTGTGTTTTGTATATCAACGGCTACACCCCAAATTAATAGCATCCTAACAAAAAACTCCCCCTCCCCCCCTATCTTATGAGGGTGGCGGTTCATTTGCATATATGTCTCCCCGGCACCCTAAGGAGCGGGCGAGGATGTATTTTTAATTTCATTCTTATCCCTACGCTTAAATCATGAGAGCGGCCATGCGTGCAAGGGCGACCCCCCACAAACCCCCCTCTGGCTTGCGTCATACGTCGCTAACCACGTACAGCGTAAAAAGAAAAGAAATCTTAATAAGTTTGTTAGGGCGCGATAGGTTATGAGGACATGCCTGCGTAAATTACTGCGGGAATTTCGCGTCGTGAATATACTCGTAGTCGTAGTAGTACTTCGTTGCTTTAGTGATTAGTATGTTCGACGACGGATGACGAGGTCTCGGGTTTGATTCCCCGGTCGGGCCAAAAAAAAAGTGTATTGGGTTTTTCTGTCAAAGAAAAAAAAAATCTCAGTACTAGCTCGAAATTAGAACGTTGACGGTGAGTCACTCCCGTGCCTCGGAGAGCACGCAAAGCCGTGGTCCTGCACCTAATCTCTCTCCGGTCGTGTCAAATTTCCGACACATTTTAATCTTAATAAGCACTCATGTCATTTTCTTCATTAGTAAATTGAACCGGTGCAAGCCGAGGCGGGTCGCTTCTTCTTCTTCGTCAACTGATAGACGTCCACAGCAGGACAAAAGGTCTCCAGTATGGACTTCCACAGGCAGGTCTTGCGCCGCCTGAATCCAGCGGCTCCTGCGACTTGTTTGATGTCGTTGGTTCACCTAGGTCTGCCAACACTTCGCTTCCCGGTATAGGATCGCCATTTCAGCATCTCGGGACCCCAACGACCATCAGCTCTTCAAACTATGTGCCCCGCCCATTTCCACTTCAGTTTCGCGACTCGCTGAGCTAGGACGGTAACTTTGTTTCTCCTACGGATTTCCTCATTCCTGATTCGATCTCCCTGGGATAGTTTTCAGTAAAGATGAAAGAAAAAAAAAGTGCCTAATTAGCAAACCGTCGTATCCACACATACCTCATTATGAATTACAAGCTCCCAAAAAAACAAGCGCCGTCATTTTGGCGAGCAAATTTGGTGGAAGCGCCTGCCCCCATAGAGCATGGATATTTTAGCCATCGCGTACACGCTACTAGCGGTTATGCTAATTTATATCCTGCTCAGATATCAAAGTTATGAGATATCTACATATTTATGCGAGATGTACCTAATTTTTCCCGTATTTGTTTCTGCTTCATTCGTCTCAAACCATAGCTTGCCCATTGCTGGACACAGGCCTCCTCTCGAATAGAGAGTTTAGGCCATCTATTTTTTTTTATTGGATGAAAAGATTGTCCTTGACTGCGATCTCACCTGATAGTAAGTGACAATGCAGTCTAAGATGATTGCGAGCTAATTTAGAAGGCGTATGGTAGTGTATATTCAACTCATATCCCTAATCTGTTTCAACACGCCATCGTACCGGAACGCCAAATCTCTTGGCGGCACATATTTGACGGTAGGGTGGTAACTAGCCGCGGCCATCAATCAAATGTTTTATTCAACCAC
The DNA here is from genome assembly GCA_038048805.1 of Hipparchia sbordonii. Classification (NCBI taxonomy): domain Eukaryota; kingdom Metazoa; phylum Arthropoda; class Insecta; order Lepidoptera; family Nymphalidae; genus Hipparchia; species Hipparchia sbordonii. Next base: position 10,151,837 of record CM076110.1, read on the forward strand.
GATGGCCAAGGTACACCATATAATGAACAACTCTCAGGCATGCAGATGTTTTCAAATTTCTGGAGGTCAGGGGTTCGAATTCTAGCCACGTATTTCTTATTGTACTTTTCAACATCGTGAGGAAATCTACAGGCCTGAGAGTTTTTAATGTTCACGAAGGTGGTGTTAAGTCCGCCAATTTGGACTTGGTTAACGACTATGGCCTAAATTTTTCCAATTGTTGTTGTGTTTACTGGTATTTATTGTGAGAACGTCTGGGATACGCATTTTCAAGCCACATTAACCGCGGGAATTAGGATTTGTCAACCTAAATACAGGTGCCCTAGTTAATCATAGCACACATTTCAATAAAAAAGAAATACCAAAAATATTCCACGTATCGATCATTTATACGATAAATGGAGTAGGTACCTATGCAAAATAAATTAATAAAATTCCAAAAATATTGTACAATAAAAAATTAATTGCCGCATTCAAAATAACAAGGCGTAAATAAAAAGCGGCCCCAGAAACTGAAAAATATAGATAACTCAGGGACCGCAACCTTTATAATCGCATCACAACGGATTGTGGCCGTTAATTATTGATAGAATGAAACTTTTATCAAAACTTCGGGAGCAGAAGCCAAAATTATTTGAAAGCAAGGAAACCCTTCATAATGCCTGCGAAAATATTAAAACAAAGCCAAGGTGCCCGCCCCGCCTTCTGTACGGGACAAAGGCCGCGAAGACCTATGCCGAGCTGTTGTTACCCGCTTAAATAGGACTAATACTTAATGAATAGAATAGAATAGTATAATTTTTTATTCAAATAAACTTTTTCAAAGTCCTTTAAAATCGTGAAAATCTACGACTGGTTGGGAATGCCGTTCCAACCGAGAAGAACCAGCAAGAAACTCGACGGTTTGCTCTTAAAAAAAAAAAAAAATGTAATAACAATAACATTTCAGAAATTATCAATTCCCAAGTTGCCCCGACGGGGGCAACTTGGGAATTGATAATTTCTGAAATTTCTCTGATCTGGTCTGGTGGGAGGCTTTAGCCGTGGCTAGTTACCACCCTACCGTCAAAGACGTGCCGTCAAGCGATTTAGGGTTTCGGTACGGTGGTGTGTAGAAACAGATGGGGTGAATGTACACTGCCATACCCCTTCCAAGTTATCCCGCTACCGTCTTAGACTGCTTCGTCACTTACCATCAGGTGAGATCGCAGTCAATCTTGTCATCGAATAAAAAAAAATTGTTAGTCTTCTCGGTACCACCAAGTGGTAATAACTGCTCCATCTATTCGCGAAGAAATCCTTCGAAGACGACTGCTAGCGGGTGGTGATTAATATAACGCATCTCCCCACGGTTTAATCGTTGGCTGGCAACATTTTTACCCAATTTTTGGGGTAACCCCCTAAGCCCGCACCCACCCCTTTCTTTCGTTAAGATAAATTATCTTGTGATCAGGATAAGAGTGTAGGTTCAAATTGCCGCCTTTAAAATTCAAAATTCGGCCTGAATTTCTTTGAACGCGAACGGCCCCGCGAGTTGCCTGTTTCTTTGTAAATGTTTAAACGGTAAACTTACCCTTTAAATGCTGTTCGGAAACTCGAACAATGTGAATATAAAAATTTAGAATGGGCGTGACGAAGATATTGCTAACTGAACTAATTTATTTTAGTTCTGAAAATGCCTCTCTAAATGTCGATTTGATGATAGATTCAGTCAGTTCATTCAGTTACGGTTGACTAAAATAGAATCAATTTTTCTTTCTCTTATACTTTCTCCACCGGTAGATGTCCACAGCTGGATAAAGGTATGGACTTGATGGTAAGATCGTTTTTAGCCAAGGCCTTCCATCAGAGCACACCTAAGATTTTTCAGAAATAGAAAATTGTTCGGGAATTTATACCGCGACTTCCGAATTTTAGACCACAGCCCTCACCAGAATACTACTGAGCCGATTTTGATGAATAAGGTGTCAATTGATTCATTATAATGAGCCAGGTGACATAAGCTACATTTTATACGAACAAAAAAAAAATCGATATGACAGACGTTACATCCAATTTGCCGTTGACGGTTTACAGTTTTTAATCTTTAGTAAGGATTACATCAAGAAAAAGTTAGGATTCCTTACTATACTATAAATATGAAAGTGTGTTTGTTTGTTGGTTTGCATGTTTGCCCTTCAATCACACCGCAACAGAGCTACAGACGTAATTTTTGCATGGAATCTGAGAACCTGGAGTGAAGAATTTAACTCCACGCTTACGAAGTCACAGGCATCAACTTGTACGTAAATGAAGCATGAAAGTAGCATTTTATTGAAAAAAATACATGCAAGAGTGGGAAAAAGTAAAATAAAAGTTGTCGCTTATTATGCAGGCGAGCGTCCAACGAGCAAACAAGGGTTGTTGGAGCCCAAGAGGCGTGACATGTGAACTTGGCTCATTCGCAACACGTAACCGCTTAATGAATTTCACTCTGCTTTTCCTGTTTTTTTAAAGTCGACGTGATTTTGTATTCTTTGCTAACGTTTTTATGAAATAGGATATTTTTTGTTTCAAATAAACCTTTACAAAGTGCTTTCGAATCGTCATATGAATCTACCACTGCATGCACTGGTTCAGAATGCCATTGTAATCGAGAAGAACCAGCAAAAAAATCGGTGGTTGCTCTTTTAAAAATATAATAATAAAACATTGTTTCCCGGGAATTTCAATTGTTAGAATTAACCCTATATATATATTTTTTTAAATATTGGCCAAGTTGAACCTGAATTATCTTCTCCTATCCCCTCCAAATAAGCGGAAAACTTGTGTTAGGAGTGGGTACGACAATAGTGCAAAGTTTCAGTTTTTATTCCGCAACACAGAAACAAACAATCAACCACAATTTCCCATTTATAACATAAATAAAATTTAAGGATTTTAGATGTTTTGCAGTAAAATAAAATGAAAACAATGTTCAACATAGTTATTAAAGTTTAACATGGTGATTTTTTGCCCTCTATATCGCGATAAAATTGCATGGCTGGCTGTATTTAAATAAAAGAGCATTCGTGGTAGTATTTTGCCCGGAAAGTATTCCACTGGACCACTTCTATACCCCTAATTGGCTAGTCGGACGTTTTCATAAATCGATGGCCGCTTACAATAGAATTATTAATATGGTATTATTATCCCGCCTTAATTTAATTGTATGGGACCACTTTATTATAAATGGGAAAATTTGTTTGTTTACTGGCTTGTTGTGTGTGTCCTTCAATCATGCAGTAATGGAACAACGCATTGACGCGATTTTATTGTATGGATATAGTTGATCTGGAGAGTCAGGTCTTACTTTTTATTCTATAGGGTTTCTAAAAATTTTTGAAAACCTAACTCCAAAGCGAGTCGAGATATTATAAACTAGATTTCATATTCAAAATTTCTTTTTTTTTTTAATTGCATGACTACGAGCTCTATTTTTTTGAGCAAAGCAGATTGCTTAACTATGATTTGATTTTTTTATATGATTTTTATAAGTTCACATATTAGGGTGTACATGTCTTTAGAGCTAGTTTCGGTCGGTGATTCAAGACAAACAATTGTGTTTTTTTTTATTACATAAACATCACGAAATAATTTTATAATATTACCTACTATTTAACTAAGATCTGAAACTGTACAGATTATGATTTTATTAGAAATCATTGACGTAAAATAAAATCAGGGAGGCTAAGGCGGAGACACACTTATTCGGTTCGACATTAAACGGCAAAGCCGGGCGGTAAAATCAAAATACTATTTAATGTAGATAAACGCTAGATGTTTCGGGTCGGCCTTGTTGTTCAACAAATACCCGAATAAGTGTAGCACGCCCACAAACCTCTATAAGTACTCTATGATTAATATTGGACTGGCTGCCGTGATTTCTTTTTAAGCTATTGCATAGCTTCTATCGCGAGCCTTGAACTATGAGTTGTATTTTTAAGCATATCTGCAAGATAGCTTTTAAAAAAGTTTGTTGCCGACTCAAAATTAGTTACATTGGTTTAGGAGTTTAGTTAGTAGGACTAAAAAGATTAATTTTTTATTTTTGCCCTTTTTAGTTGCTTTTATCGTCGGTTAAATTTTTTGTAAAAAGTTCTAACTACATAATATTACACCTACAATGTAATAAGTTATTACACTATCTTGTGGGCATCTGGATGCGAAGCCGATTGATGCCATGAAAATTTGTCATTAAGAAAGTCACTAACTTTGTAAGATAATTTTAGACGAAATAAATAAATAATTTACGAAAAACGAAGCCAAAGCGGTACTCATTAAGACGGGCCCCACATTAGATAATGAACGCTGACGTCTCAGTAATTACGGGGAACACGGAAAAATCTAATCTTGCACCCACACACACGCAATCGGCAAGAGATTCGCGCGCACACATACATGCGGGATGCCTAATAAATTAAGAATCCCCCTACAATATATGCGATGGCTGTATTGTAAAGTCTTAAAAATGAGAGGACGGAGGAATCTTTTAAAGGGTAGGACTTAAGTGGGGGCCCCCTGTCCTTACCCCCACGGGGGGGTTCGCGCAAACGCGTTTTACGGCCGACTGCTTTCGCATTGTCCGTTGTTTTGGTTCAATATTCCGATGACGATAAAGGTGGGTTAAGTGTTATTTTACGGAATTAATTCCGTTATATCGGGTTTTTTGGGATGGCCCGTGTTGGTTTTTTAAGTAGGCCTGCGCGTCTTATCGTGAAATTGCTTATTAAGTAACCACTTAAAAGTGTAGCTGTGAGTTTTAATAGTTATCTGTTCAGGTATCATGTAAAAATTGAATTTAAGGTAAGTATGTATTCAATAGGTAGGTACCTAAGATCATTAATGGCTTAAGTTCAGTACAATTAATAAGAACTGTCAAGCATACCGAATTCCTTACAATGTTTTTTTTTCAACGTTTACGCATGGGAACGCTCACAATTATTATTATGAAAAGACAAAGATGTGTGCCTGGATTCAAACCCCGAAACTAAGGAAAAAGAGGTCTAACCACTAAGCTATCGCCGCTGTAACTCATTTAAACTCAAAATAATTTAATTCGTGACTTGGTCCTTCGAGCCGGATACCCAGCAATAATTCACTAAAGCGCTGTAAATTCAAAAGTTTCGTACGGAGACCGTTAACCGTGCATCGCCATAAAACCTGAAACATTAGATCGCTAATATTTACGTACCATCATTGTCACGCACGCTGAATTGCGATTCCATTATGGAACTACGCTATAACATAATTAATTTACCACTTTTAAAGCGATAAGCCAAATGATTTTACGCCCTATGCCTTAAGCATAAGGTTGATGGTAAACTTTGGGAGGTGCACAGTTTTTTTGCAAGAAAGCAGGTTCATAATGACATTTATTAGAAGTCGTATTACATGACAATAATTAAAATCCATGCACGAACTCCTGTACCACACCGTACCTCGCACGTGACAGTTTAGCATATTATTAGGTTACAAATTATTGGGTAGACGGGCATCGATATACTAAAACCCTAGATTCATTCTGTACACAAATGTATGTTTAATGTGTCCGAGAAAATATTGAAAGCTTTATGGCACAGTAAATAGATGAACTGGAGGCAATTAAGGTTTAAGTATTATAAATCTGTATCACCTATCGTTTTTTTAAATACTGTATGTTTCCAAAAAATAATAAATAAAAACAAAAATAAACTTACTCGTACAACAGATTTCAGGTAATCGCCATCTGACCCTTGCTTAACCAAGGACGGTTAAGTTATCCCACTTCTGATTTAAATTTTTTTTTTTTTTTATTATCACCATACAAATAAATACAAATTTTTTCTTATATACATACGAGAAACCACTAAGGTTTAAATTGTATGCAATAAGTCGATTCCGTTACACACAAATACTTATAAAAACTAACATAACAACTTATCTAAAAAATATGATTTTAATTTATGTTTTAAATTGTATTCATTTAATTTTACCCTAACATTACTATCTAATTCATTTATTAGGCGAGGGATCATATATGCACTGGTGCGTGTACCATATTTATTTTTAGAATTAATAGTTTCTAAGATTTTATTATTAACTCTACGAGTATTACTTTTTTATCCGCGATCTTGGTGATAAACGAGCATTTAATAAAAAAAAATTAATTGTACATATTTTTGCTTCTTTTAATATTAATCCGACATTTTGCGGGTCTTTTTGAATCAGCTTTTTTCCTTGGGGACAGGAATGGGTCTGTGTTATTATATCTTATAATACATATAGGTATTCCTTTTGTTTTATAACGTGTAAATAAGTACAAATGTTGTACAGTTTCAAAATAATAGTAGGTAATTATGTATTGAATACTTAGGGCCTGCCTATTACGACGTGACAGATTGTCAATACAAAAAATGTGAAATCATCACCTTTAATCGTCGGTTAAAGTTTAATTGGGCATGGTAAAATAGGACCTATAGGGCTAGCATGCGCGCCACGATAAAATTTTGTCGACCCATTTACTCGTGAAATCTCCAACAAATTCACGAGTAAATGCGTAGACAAAATTTTCTCGTGGCGCGACGTGGTGTGGCGGAGTTTCTTTCATGTTAGCGCCCCTGAATGTGTATTTATAAAAATAGAAAATTTTATATCAACGTAAATGGAAGAAAAAACATTCCAAATATGCAATGGGTCGTTTTCGCCGCATTTGCGGTTTGCGGTGCTATCATACGCTGTGTCGCTGAAACTTGCATGAATTTACTGAAAACTTTGAAGGTTTCCTTATTTCTTGTACCTAGGGGGTTTGAGTCTGCTGACAGGTGTATTGAGGGAGACATATCGCAAACGGTTTCGCCTTGTTCTTTTTTAGCCTAATACTCGAAACGCCTATAAAAGTAATAAAACCAGAATAAAACTTAGAATCAAACTTCGTTGGTGTGAAGGCGTTTGTGCACTTATTCGTACTATTTTTTGTACGTACTATTGCAAAATACTTGATTTCGATTTGTATTTGTATTCGTGAAAACACGATTCGAGTGTTCGCCATACAAATTGTATGTGCGCTTGTGTATCTACTTATTCGATTCGTGTTTTGATAGATTTGCAAAAAAATATGTCGACCACATTGGCGATTCTGTCCAAACGAGTAACGCCACATATCCATCGCGGCATCTTCATTTAATTACAGTGGATTCACGGGGATGTTTGGATAGATAGCTTTACTCACTTCGCTTCGTTGCCTTAACGCATTAGATACAGGACGTACTTGAGACTTCTTTTACTACTATCTTTTAATACTTGATAAAGTCTTGATCGGGCAATGTCGAAAAGCCGTCAGAAAGAGTTAAAGTCTATCAACAAATTTAAATTACCCCAAAGAAGTACCAATAAAAATCACCCTTCAAGGAAACTGTGCTGACATTCCCCGATGGCCTGCCATAAACCAAAAGTGACGGGCTTAATGCGATCTTGCCTCTAATTAGAACGGAAATTTCCAAAAATTCCTTCTACGCCCCTCCCACTTTAACCCATTACCGGAACTTTTCCAAAACTCGCACTTTTCCCAAACTGCTGTTTGTTCGGCCGCGGTTTGGGTCATAGATTATCCTGCGAATATTATAATTGCGAAAGTTTGGATGTATGGATGGATGGATGGATGGATGGATCGATGATAGACGGATGTTTGTTGCTAAATCACACCGCAACGACTGAACCGATTTGGCTAAAATTTGGCACAGAGATAGATTATAATCTGGAATAACACAGACTATTTTAATCCCGGAAAATAAAAGAGTTCCCGCGGGAATTTATAATAATAATAAATAAGCTTTATTGTTTAATTTATCCACGAGTACGAAGCCGCGGTCATCAGCTAGTTTATTTTACAATTTGATAAATACCTAAAACTTATAAAAACAACGATGTTGATTGTTAATAATTAACACCCACGAATTTGACCACCTTTGGGATTTAAATAATTAAGTATTACGATGATGATACGTAATTATAGTTAATTTATTGCGGCACAAGGTCGTGTTCTGTGGCAAACCTTGTAAGAGTACGACGCCTTAAAATCTGAAGTAGTTTCTAAATTGTTGGTCAAGTAATAAGTAGACCCCCGTACCTACATTCTCAGATTTAGGTTAGTTTTAAAATCCTGAGAAAATCTTGATTTTCCGAAAAACTTACGAGTACCTACACTTTAAAGGTACCTGATTGTTAAAACTATTAGGTATATTTTTAAAGTGAATGTATAATTGTCTCAGAGAGGCTGAATAATAATAGGCACATAACACAAAATATAAAATCCTAGCTACGCTTTGAACGAGGAATCCACAACTTTTCGCGAAAAAATCTTTCTACAATTCGCGCGTCAGCGAAACTTTTTTCAAACCAAGATAACATAAACCCAAACTGATAGAACTGTGGTACAAGTGATTTTGAACTCTAATGTTAACGAGTTAAAGATTTCCTTTGGGATCAAAGTGCAGTGGTGTTGATATAGGGTTGTTAGCTGATAAGATAGGCTGTAATTGAGAGAGTGACTGATGAATGCAAGTGACGATTTGCATAATGATCCTATGGTTAATGGTAGACGATGATTCCTTGTGCTTAGTTGCGTTGTATGAGAAAACAGGCGGTGGCAGACAATTTGCATAAGATCCTATCATAACACCTAACAGTTACGTTCAAGTGAGTAGATAGATATTAACAAGAACCTACAAAAATAATAGTGATGATTTATTTTTTATATGACTCTGTAGTGGCGTTTGAAGTCGGGTTATTCATTTTTTAAATATTACTATTAATTAAATCTTTGAATTATGTTGATTTTTAAGGTTTTACGTAGACTTTTATGTTTACGTTCCCAAGGTGCTGGAATGGCGGTGGATCTGAAGCGTTGCAGGTGGCACAAGATCGTGTTCTGTGGAGATTCTTTCAATAAAATAAAATATAATAATAATAAAGTACGTCTCTTCCTCAATTTCTATCAATTTTTTCGATTTTAACAATAAGTATTTGTATATGCAAAGATGCAAGTATTTGTACAAATTGGCCCAGTATACGCTTTAAGAAAATATATAGTAATCAGTAATCATACAATGTCATCATTTCTAAATACGAAATATAAACAATAAAGGCGAGTACACACGCGGCGCACCACGTGCACATGTCGGTGACAGACATGACTAAGACAGATTATCTCGAGTTAGCCTTGAGTCCACCACTATGGAGATGGAATATTTGATACATTTCTCGTACTTCATTTCTTATTGTAAGTCTCCTTTGTTTTAATAATAAATAATAATGAGTCACACAGGAGCCTTGCGCTATGCGATAATTCCGATTTCAAAAAGAAAAGATATAATAAATATCATAATAGATTCAATTTGTCTGGCGGGAGGTTTTGGCCGTGGCTAGTTACTACCCTACCGTCAAAGGCGCGCCGCCAAGCGATTTAGCATTCCGGTACGATGGCGTGTAGAAACAGATTAGGTGTATGGGGTTGAATGTACACTGCTATAGCTCTTCCAAGATAGTCTGCTACCATCTTAGATTGCATTGTCACTTACTATCAGGTGAGATCGCAGTCAAGGACTATCTTGTCATCGAATTAAAAATTTTGAATTACCGGTTGAATAATATTAACGAAGTTTTCAGCATCCTACTGAAAAAGCAACATTGAGTAGGTGAAGAAATGAAACGTGTTCCACATTAAGTATGTTTATATAAGACTTCAAATAAGGCACCGCAGTATTAATACTAATTTTTGAAGATCCCTCGTTAACTTAAATAATAATGGCATAAAAATATGTGAAAATAATAGTTTTAAAAGCCTCCTCCATAGTAGATAGCTTCCCCTTCAACGATTGTCGTAGACACGCGTGTTCTATCACACAATCTCCTCCTTTACCGTCTTGTATATGTTGCTTACCTTTAGAAATATTTATCAAACGATTTTAAACTCTGTCTCACCTAACACTAAGATTCATTTCTGTTGAACAATTATTTTCCTGGTAACCCAATTAAGTACGAATAAATTTTGTAAGCACCGCAAGAATTTGCCTTTAAATTATAGCAATGTGTGTTATTTTTCTTAAGAAAAGTTCGAAACAGTTTTTGATACCATTTTGTGGTTTATTAGACACTATAAAAATTATAATTTTTTTTAATTTTGTATTTCAATTAATTTATTTTAAGTTATCCTGGTCGCATCGGGTTTATGGACTTCGAAAGTTCTATGTAATTCCGTATTTCTTTAACTAATACATGCAAAAAATAAGCATATCCGTGGCTGCGTAATTAAAGGACAAACCCACAAATAAACGCACTTTCCCATGAAATGAAATAATATAATTGATGAAAACCCATAGGGCACTATCATTAACGATGACAAATGCTTGTCTGAGAAATATGACCTAATACCTACAATCTACATAAATAAACTGTTTACAACGCCTGAAAGTCAAATTACAACCGCATACAAAACTATACAAAAGCCTCGCCAAAGCACCTAAAGAAACTTAACGGCCAGTGGTCATAAACCTTTAAATGTAAGGTGTCGATCATACTGCTAACGGTCTGGTATTCAGATATCTGCAGTCCACTATCAAAATTAACCAATCAAAAACCAAATAAACTGACCAAACAAAAAATTGCATGCATCACGATTAAAATTTCATAAAAATTTTAATTTTCCTAACCACTATTTGAAACCAGTCATTTTCCGCCTCTAATACCTAACCTCTCTTCTAAGGAATGTATCAAATTATGCATAGCTTGGATACAGTGAACGAATTGGTGGATTTTTGAGTAGGCTGTAGCCCAGGGTGATAGATTTTAGGAGGACACATTTGGGGCCAAATTTTTATTTTTCTTAAGAAAATTAAAAAGATTCATATTTGTATAGGTATAATACCTAAATGTGATTCTATAAAACATATTTTTAAATTTTGCAAAAATTATTTAATTACCGAATGTACCCCTACTACTATTTCTTGTGCAGTCTTAAATTAAATAAATCGTTGGGTGTTTAATATAATCAAGGAACTGAAACAAAATTGTAGAGGTCTGTAGGGGCAAATGTGAAAGTCCGCCACGGAGTGAACACCAAACTTAGAACTCCAGAACGCTAGTCGTGGGAGCGACGCTCAAAAGGTCCGCAAGGCACGTGAAAATCCGTGCGACCAATTATTTTTTGTCCCTAGAAATACGAGAAATTGAAATCGTTTAGTGAAAGGTATAGAAAAAGCTTTGCGCATCTTCAAAGGTGGGTTCCAACCCTTTGCCGGAGGGGGGTTGTGGAGGGGGGCAGGGGGGTACGCACAGTAATATAGAAAACTTGTGTTAGCCCAGTTCCGAGTCTTTGTAACATCATTTCGGCAGCCGGTGTACGAGGATTGTGAGTGTTTGATACTTTCGCATATTTTCCTTTGTTCTGATTTTTTTTATTTTTTACTGCAAACTGTACAAATTATATTTATTAAATGGGATTTAGAACAAGATAAAACCCATCTCGACGATACCTTCAATTTTAACATAAACAATGTTTAACATAATATATATTTTAGAAGTATAGTAGAATTTAATTTGGTCGTCAAAAATTATGACGACTGAACAAGTGAACAACTTTTACTTACCTTTGCTTAACTTGGCATAAGCATCATCTTTAATTTGAGAATTAACTTTAAAAATGTATGAAAATGAAGTATTTTATTAGTGAGTCAAAACTACTTTTAAGATAGACAGCTGAGTACCTATATGTATAGTACGAGTATGGCATAGTGAAGCTCAAAATAAATGTAGTATTTAAATCTGTATCATTATCATCAGTAAACTATCAACAGTTCACCTCTGAGCGCAGGAATCCTCTCAGAGAAAGATTTTATTTATTTATTTATATATTTAATAATATTTAATACTAGTTGATGCCCGTGAGGCCATGACTTCGTTCGCGTGGATTGAGTTTTTTTAATTCCCGCGGGCACTCTCTTATTTTCCGGGTTAAAAAGTAGCCATGTGTTATTTCAGACTATAATCTATCTCTGTGCCTTTCAACCAAATCGGTGCAGTTGTTATGGCGTGATTGAGTTACAAACAACCATCCATCCATCCATACATTCAAACTTTCGCATTTATAATATTAAGTAGGATTATTATAATTAGAAAAATAATAAAATGTATCAAGACGACCCCAGTCGTCGGCGAGCTTTATAATTTAAGAAGAAGAAACAGGCCATAAGAAATAAATGTAAAGAAGGAGAAGAAACGTTCAGATCCCGAAAGGGTTAAAAAGGGGTGCGAAATACCCCCACCTGTGTGCGTACGACTGCGGACTCAGATTGTGTAATAAACGCATTTCGACGAATTAATGTCTGTTTGTAAACTTTTGTTTTTGAAATTAGCTATTATTTTTTTATTAGCTACTTTTTTATGGGTACTAATTTTTGTCTAATATAACGATTTATTTATTACTTACTAGTTTACGCCCACCACTAAATAAGAAGGCAGACTGGCTAGCAAGAAAAGGTTAGAGTTTATTTGCTATAATCCGCCAACAGAAAAAATCTGTATGGTCAAACATGCAGTTAAATTCTGCAACACTAACATGCAATTAAATTTCTGTTGGCGGATTATAGCAAAACAACTAACCTTTTCTTGCTAATCATGAACTTCCGCAAAGTAACGTCTGATTCTATCCAACTGACGGGCTATTTTTCGCGGTACCGAAATTACATACATTTTTATCGCCTTTTGCGATTTTCAGACTGAAATATATAGACTGCACTCTCAGTCTGCTTAGACTCAAGACAGAGTTAAAACGAGACAGATTTATGTCAGACCATGTTTGTGTCTTGTTTTGACTCTAATGTTGAGATCTATAGAGCGTGCTCTGACTTAGATAGGACTCAAGATAGAGGATAGAGGCTGAAAAAAGTAAAGTCAACTTAGTGCAAAAAAAATAATTTGTACGTAAAAAAATAATTGTATGTAAAAGCAAGGAGCTAAAACCGTATGGCGAGCCTATATCAATTCTGTCAGTGTGGTAGTATCGTTGACTGTGGTAGTGAATTTTTGCTTACGGAATAAATCGTAAGCATGTACCTATTTAGAGCGGTCCCAGAGACCCTTTGTTTCATTAGAGGGTTAGAATTTCTCACAAATTGTTTTTACGACGAGTATTGATTGCTTCAGGGCCCTGGTTTAAAATGGCGTCCAAAAATCAATTGGGACAACTTTTGATTGTTCGCAAATAATGTATGGGAACAATAAAAGTAAAAAAATTCGAATAAATTACTTTTTTTTTAAATTTTTTAGCTGTTCCTTTAAGTAAGTGTAATTAAATATAGGTATTTTTTTACTAATATTTTTTTAAAGAATATTAGCCAAGCTTAACTTGCCTTATATTCTCCTCTCCCCTCCAAATAAGCGGAAAGCTTGTGCTAGGAGTGGGTACGACCATAGTGCAACGGGTGGGGATGGAACCTTTTTTTTATTCGATGACAAGACAGTCCTTGACTGGGATCTCACCTGATGGTAAGTGACGATGCAGTTTAAGACGGTAGCGAGCTAACTTGGAAGAGTATGGCAGTGGCAATCCATACCTACCCCTAATCGGTTTCTACTCGCCATCGTGCCGGAACACTAAATCGCTTGGCGGCACGTATTTGATGGTGGGGTGGTAACTAGCCACGGCCAAAGTCTCCCATCAGACCAGGCCAGAGATAATTTAGAAATTGCCCCGCCGGGAATCGAACCCGAGACCTCCCAGTTATAAGACCACAGCGCTCAACACTACGCCAGGGAGGTCGACAAAAATACAGACTGCTAAAATCATGGTTAAGCTTAGCCGTAGTTTAGCAAAACTAATATAGGTTGCATTGTTAAGGTCAGAAGTTAATCCTTTATCGCGCGGAACCCATTCCCTAATAGCCGAAATGACAACACAAAAAACACCAGATAAACTCAAGTATCTAATCGAAATTCAATACCAATTAAAATGGTCCATTCCCCCTCCACTTTCCCAAGTAGTCAGTGGCCCTCGAGATAGTATTTAAATTAAGGAATAAGGAATATTCTCATTGAGTCGTCCCCAGCGCCTCATTTAAATTAAGCTTTTTGAAAAAGTCTCATATCTTCTTTACCCGAGGCGCACCGGTACATCAAAGGGGGTGGGTCGGGTAACGGGGTAAGGTATTTTTCTTGGAGGGGAGGCGGGGGCAAAAATGCGTAGCGACTCACACATTTGTGCGTGAGTAAATACCAACGCACACAGTGACGCCGGGCTGTATGTAAAACACTTTAAGAAGCGACGAAGAAATGCGAGAAGCTTAGCGGCTACAGGGTGTTTCAGTTTGTGGAAAGTAATTAACTTTTTTTACGATTTTTTACAATATTTTAATTTAGATCACCGGGAGTTTTCAAATACTTACACTTCACTCTTATATCTATTTAGTTTTCATTACAGCATATTTTTGTAAAACTATATTAAACGAGGGTCCCCAACCAAATATAAAGTTCCGGTTCCTATATTCTTTAAATATATTACTACTGAGTAACTACTGAGTATGTTAATATTGAGTTACTAATTTACCCAACACTAGCAAGCTAGTTTCAAGAAAGCCCATATAATTTTTGACAAAGACATCTAATATTTTATCCACAAATTACAAATAGAACGAATGTAGGAACCTGAAAAATTCAAATTCAATTATATTTCATGTAGAATTTGAGGTTTTTTTTTGACAAATAATGACATAACTATCGGTTCAAAAAGCAGAATAAACTAAGAATAAAAAAATAATTGCAAGCGAGTAGGTAACTCTTTAAAATACGCAAAATGTTACAATTCTTTTGTATCCCCGTGAGGGAGAAGGTCCTTCAGCTCTAAGCTTGATGTCTTTCTGGCCATGTTGGGCATGTCGGATAGCTGTATCATAGGACTATGACTATAAATGAGGGTATAGAGAGTATTTTTTAATTATAATACAATATCCTACTAATCCTTTACTAATCGCCGTTATGACCAGCCGGCCGTGTCGAAATTCGGTCAAGAGAACATTATTTGACGAAGTAAAAAACGCATTAAAAATTTTATTTGCCACGTATTGCGAGCACCCTGTATTAGGGGTAAAAGCGAAAGGGTTGAAGGCGATCGCCTCCCCGGGGGGTGTCCACCGCCTTCTTACAAGCTTTTTCCAGAGGGGGCATAGAGTAGGCGCGGGGTAGACGCTGTGGTGAATTTTCTTAATATTATTTTGTTTCTGATAAATTGCTTCTCTTCTATACGTACTTATATGTACACATTGTTGAGAGTATCTTGAGGTTACCTACTTAAAGAAATGGAATCGAGGTCTCATTATATTTCTTACTAGTAGACGATGCCCGCGACTCTGTCCGCGTGGTTTAAGGTTTTTAAATAACGCGGGAAATCCTTAATTTTCTGGGATAAAATGTAGCCTATGTGTTAATCCAAATCCAATTACAAATTTCAGCCAAATCCGTATTTTTGCGTGAAAGAGTAACAAACATACACACGCACTCACATTCACACACACAAACACACAAAGTTTTGCCTTTATAATATTGATTACATTAAAACTATCAAACTACAAAGGTCTGGGTCCCAACTCCGGACCCCTGAAAAGGAGGCCGATGATTAACCACTAAGCTATTACGACCCCATCGGCGATATGATATTATACCGAAGCAACTAACGATTGCTTTGTCTAGAGTGTTTCTTTGAAGTGCCTAACTAGCTTTTACTCACGACTTAGTCCGCGTCTGCGCCCGAAAATCCGAGAAACCTCTGTTTTTCCGGGATAAAAGGTGGCCTAAGAGAATACCACTTTCGAAATCCTTAGTCCTTATCCTATATCCATGCAAAAATCATGTCGATCCGTCTTGCTCCGTTGCTACGTGATTGAAGGACAAACCAACAACCCACCAAACACACTTTTGTATTTATTATGATACTAGCTGATTTTTTTTTTTTATTTTTTTTTATTCGATGACAAGATAGCCCTTGACTGCGATCTCACCTGATGGTAAGTGACGATGCAATCTAAGATGGTAGCGGGCTAACTTGGAAGGGGTATAGCAGTGTAAATTCAACCCATACCCCTAATCGGTTTCTACACGCCATCGTGCCGGAACGCTAAATCGCTTGGCGGCACGTCTTTGACGGTAGGGTGGTAACTAGCCACGGCCAAAGCCTCCCACCAGACCAGACCAGAGACAATTTAGAAATTATAAATTCCTAAATTGCCCCCGCCGGGAATCGAACCCGAGACCTCCCAGTTATAAGACCACAGCGCTCACCACTGCGCCAGGGAGGTCGTCGGAGCTGATGCCCGCGACTTGACCGCGTGAGTTTAGTTTTTAAAATCGCGCGCGAACTCTTTTATTTTCCGGGAAAAGTAGCCTGTGGCACTCTCCAGGTCCTCAACTATAGCCGTGAAAAAAACACGATCCACAGCTCTGTTGCAGCGTGATTAAAGGACAAACCAAAACAAACACACTTTCGTATTTATAATATTACTAAGTAAGGATGCAAGGTCATGCAGTACGGAAACCACAAAGTTACATCGGTAAAATCTTACATCGCCGCCTCTAGAGCTAATCTCGCTGCCGGCCCAGAAAGCGCTACCTAGATTTTGTAAGCGTAAATGAAATAATTAATTGTTAATTAAATAATTAATAGTAAATTAAATTGTTAATAACTAATTAATAGTTAATCGTTAACTGTAAGAGAAAATTAAAATAAATGTATGCACAAGATCGGGTAAAGTGGGCAAAAGCATGATGAAAAGCTTACCCCCGCTAGTGGGATAACGCTGTCAAAGAAGAATTAAAGAAGAAATGGGTGACCGAACTATAACGCTAAGAACAGAACGTTCTAACAAAGTTCCGCTCCAAAAAAACCTAGGCTCAAAAGAACCAATGAATGTGTGAGTGCCATGTACTCCTAATTATTTTCTGGCACTGGTACTGACGTTTATTGTGGTGAGTTATGACACCCTTTCACAGCACATACCTACGTAGATATCTACGTCATTTTTTAATTATTTTCCACTACGTCCTTACTAATATTATAAATGTGAAAGTGTGATTGTTTGTTGGTTTATTGGTTTGTCTTTCGATCACGCAGCAACAGAGCTACGGATCGACGTGATTTTTTGTATGGATATAGTTGAGGACTTTGAGGGTGATATAAGCTACTTTTTATCCCGGAAAATCAGAGTTTCCGCGGCAATAAAATTCACGCGGACGAAATCGCGGACATCGGCTAGTTTTTCAATAATTTTCTGCGAACTCGTCGTACTAACGCGACGATACTGCGTAGTCAGCCTAACAATGGCGCATCACCGAGTCGACTATTGCGCTTCTAGACGTTACAGTTCGATGGTATCTAGGTAGAAAATTTTATTTCTCCATCCCAGTCTAAAGCGTCCCATACACCCGCTCGGTCCGCACGGGGGCTGTCGCCAAGAATGTTGTATTAGCGCCTGTGGGGGTGCGCGCGGGGTGCGGGGCGAGGGCGGGGTGTAATTGCAAAATAAAATTAGCCGGAACGGGTACGTGCTCAATTTGCGCCTCCCGGCACTGATTTGTTTTCATCTGGCTGCGAAGTGCGCCCGTGCTCTGCTCTGTACGTCTTAGCCTATATATTATCGATCGGATCACTGCGAGCTAGAAGAACGCTGCCTCCGTGTTAGCTCTACACTTGGTATACGTAAGACTTTCTCACCGCGCCGTCCTAATGCTTAAACTGTCGTTAACTGTCAAAATTCATATTTGGAGCTATGATCCAAAAAGCGGCAATCTATAAAGAAACTAGATGATAGCTTTTTGGATTCCCGCTGGAACTCAATATGTGCCATTCCAGTCTGTTATCTCTGTGCCAATTTTCAGCTAAATCGGTTCAGGTATTGCGGCGTGATTGTGTAACAAACATATATCCAAACTCTCGCATTTACCTATAATATTAGTAGGATAATAGGATCTTATGCTGAGATCTATAGAGCGTGCTCTGACTCAGCTCAGACTCAAGATAGAGGTTAAAACGAGACACAAATATGCTCTAACATAAATCTGTCTCGCTTTAACTCTGTCTTGATTCTGAGCTTAGTGAGAGAGCGGTCTATAGATTTCAGCTTTTTTTTTTTTTATTCGATGACAAGATAGCCCTTGACTGCGATCTCACCTGAAGGTAAATGACGATGCAGTCTAGGATGGTAGCGGGCTAACTTGGAAGGGCATAGTTTCTACACGCCATCGTGCCGGAACGCTAAATCGCTTGGCGTTACGTCTTTGACTGTAGAGTGGTAACTAGCCACGGCCAAGGCCTCCCACCAGACCAGATCAGAGACAATTTACAAATTATAAATAAATTACCCCCGCCAGGAATCGAACCCGAGACCTCCCAGTTATAAGAACACAGCGCTCACCACTGCGCCAGGGAGGTTCAGCCTTGGTAAACGTAAGACTTTCTCACCGCCGTCCTAATGCTTAAACTGTCGTTAACTATCAAAATTCATATTTGGAGCTATGACTTCGGTCGCGTGGATTGAGGTTTTTTGTATTCCCGCGGGAACTCTCTTATTTTGTGAGATAAGAAGCCTCTCCTTTCCCCTCCAAATAAGCGAAAAGCTTGTGCTAGGAGTGGATACGACAATAGTGCAACTGGTGGGGCTCGAACCTGCGACCTTTCAGTTTCAGTTCACCTTTAACCATTGGGCTATTAAGCCACCGGACCATTGAGCTGCCCTCCTAAGCTATAGAGCTAGCTAATGTGGCTTCGAATTAATGGACTTTGGACTCCCCGGGTGTTACAATGGCAACTTCGCACTGGAAAGCGGTGGCAGATCCCAGATTTGATTCGGGTTCGGTAAAAATGTAATCGCTTTTTCCGTCAAGAAATTCTCAGTACTAGCCTGGAGTTAGGAAGTTGGCGGTATGTCACCCCGTAACTCAAAGAGCACGTAAAACCTTCGGTCCTTGCAATGCAGGTTATTATTATTATGAGATAGGCTTGCGCTTGACGACCTTCAATGATGGAAAGCACTGATGAGGTCTAGGTAGGATCGCGCGCTTGCCTAGATTTTTTTTTTTTTTTTAAAAAGAATATTAGCCAAGCTGAACTTGACTTATATTCTCCTCTCCCCTCCGAATAAGCGGAAAGCTTGTGCTAGGAGTGGGTACGACAATAGTGCAACGGGTGGGGCTCGAACCTGCGACCTTTCAGTTTTCAGTCCGCACCTTTAACCGTTGGGCTATTGAGGCTTTTCACTCTTGTCTTGAAGGTACTCAAATTATACGTGGCCGGAAACACAGAAGCTGGAAGTGCGTTCCATACTTTAACCGTTCTTTTCAGAAACATTGAACTGAAGCGTTTTGACTTTCGTACGAGTAGGTACTATATTAGATGTAATGCAAGGTGCTTCACAATGATTGACGTCACCAAAATGAAAAGATGAATCCTAGTCGACCCTCGAAGGTCGAATCTCGGCCCTTGGTATACGATCTTATATTTGTAACTGTGGGGACATAACGGCTCGAACGAAGGCTTCCTTGAAATTAGGTCAATGCACGGTCAATGACTGAGACGTGGATAAAATGTATAAGAAGAAAGCTCATCTGGAGTTTTCACTCAAAGTATACTACAAGCAATGTATGTAGCCGAAGGAGCACTACGTTAGAATAACATACGTTATGACCTTCCACATTTGGGTCACGCGTTCACTTCACGATAGTAAAGTTACGGAAAGTTAAAGTATTAGAACTCATTACAGCCGTAAAAAGTTTCCATTGTAAACAGAAAAAAGTATATCGTACAAAAGTTTTAGTTCAACAAAGATAGTATTCGAGAGGGCGCGCATTGAAAACAGATTTCCACTAGTTAGTTGACAGGAATAAGCGGCGTTCCCCCGGGCGGTGAAAAAATCCCGTGATTCCGTTCGCGGTGCCTGAAAAAAGGCCCGAAACTTTCAGCACCGGGCTGCGGAGTCAATGGCTTTTTTATTTTCCCCCGTTTCTTCCCGTTTCCGGTTGAACTTTCCCCAAGTTTTATTTTGAGGAAGTTCCACGAGTGTCAGTTTGGCGTTCGCCCCGCAATTTTCCGCGACTCGCGCCGATAATTGCGGCCGCAGGTGGGCGGGATTTTTTCTTTATTTTCTTCTGCACTTCACTGTTTAATTTGCGGGGATATTACTATTTGGTGGGAAGTTTCTGGCGTCGCTGGTGGGTGTGCCGGCTGCCGATATGTGGAAGCCGTCGCTCCTCCCCCCGATGTGTGCACGCGTGCCGCCTTCCGCGCCGGACGCCCATCGAGCATGTGCGGCACATATATGCCCTACTTACGTGACACTGGTACATACGTCACACATGGGCGTGCGTCCACTGCGCATGTCGGGGCGTGGCCTCCCCGCCGTAAACGTTCACGTCACGTTACTGCTGTGTGCGCCAACGTGACAGCTATTTATTCAGCCGGCGACTAACGATAAATGAGTTATCATTTATTTTTACTCGAAAAAGGAAGGGTAAGGGGAGGCAGGCTTCGGGCCTGTAATTAATGGCGAAATTGGCTATTCCGAGTATTCTGGAGTCGGTAATGAGGTGAGATTGAGATTAAAACTCGGGTAGATGAGCTCGTGAAGGATTAAGCGCGGAAAAATGGAGCGGCCTAGGCCGGGCCCGCTCGGCGCGCGGATACATTATGTATGATTTCCTTTTTCGCTCGAGTTTTAACGTAAGCTTTGCATTAAGTCAGAGTCCTAAGATTTATTATAATCTCAGAATGTTTTGCAACATACCTACCTACATAGCTGGCCGAGTTTATACAGGTTTCTTGTTTTGACTGAGTTATCTTAATGGGGTTGCCGGGAATAGCTGCGAATGAATATGTATGACTGTATTATATACCTCTACGCGCCGTTACATTTTTGTTTTCGTTACGTACTTAAGTAAGTATGTCACATTGTTATGTCTTCTATCTATCTGCAGCTTTGAGTAAAGATCTGCAGTGATAGCCGAGTGGTTAAGGTTCGGCTTCCTTTCCGGGGGTTCGGAGATTGATTCCGATTTTGTCAGAGATTCGTATCTCTGACATATCGGAGTTACTAAATGCCTACCTATCTAAAGAATATGAAGGAAACCTTACCTTACCTTAGGTTAGGGAACTTGCTTGCCTGAGTTCTCTATGATATTCTCAAAGGTGTGTGACGTCTGCCAATCCGTACCTATTTCTCTAAACCCTTCTCACTCGAGAAGAGACTCGTGTTTAACGTCGACGCACTAGATTTATTAGACGCCCCAAATAAACTAGTGGTTCGCCCCGAACTGAGACCTCGCGATATCCCATAATTCCCAAAAGTTTTAATTATATATTGTAATAATTAACTTTTAACATTAGACGCAATAAAAAAAATAATAGTTGACATAAAACTGTTTTACTGACACAGCGCCATCTATTAGCATTATATATTATATTTTTAGGAATCAGAAGCGGAATTTATTAAGATTTTAACAAGTCAGGAGCGGAAATAATAATAACCGTCAGGATATAACATTTAGGACTTATTTACTTTCAATTTACTCTCAGATTCACATAATTCTAAACAATAATTCAATAGAGAGGTTACATCACGCATAACATATATGAAACGATCTTACTCAGAGTAGTGACGGTACCAACAGCCTTCCCGTTCGACGGGTACAGAGAGAATGCGCCGTGCACAGCTGTGCAATCGTTTTTATACATTAAATTTCATTGTTCTACCCACATTATTGTGGGTAGTTATGACCTAAATAGGAGCGACTCCTAACACGGCCTATCCTGATTGCGCGACGTCCTCGGCCGCGCTCTCGTTGATCTTCGTCGAGAGCGTCCACAGCTGGAGCAGGGCAGACGCAGGCGAAGGACCTGCGCTTGCATCGTCATCATTATTGTCTGAATCTGTTGAAGAGACATAAGGGTTATAGTACGTGACAAAAAACACCAGTTGCCTATTCTGATACTCGTCAAAAATCAAGAATTCCAATGTCCTTTAAACGGACCTTTAAACTTTGGATCTCACTTCATTCAAAAATGAAAAATTCTAATTTAAATCAATAAAAAATGAAAAATTCTGATTCAAATCTCAAATAAGTTAGCTTGCAATCAAAGAAAAAATTCACTTGTAACGTAAACCAAATAAAATAAAAGGTTAAACATTATTTAATGCCGTGGCAAAGGCTCATCTGATTTTCAAACGTTACAACCTATCAAGAGTATATCCCCACACGTTAGGAACGTGTCTGCAAGGCCGAAGCCCCAGTCACACACAGAGATGTGCCCGCAAGGCCGAAGCCCCAGTCACACACAGAGATGTGCCCGCAAGGCCGAAGCCCCAGTCACACACAGAGATGTGCCCGCAAGGCTGAAGCCCCAGTCACACACAGAGATGTGCCCGCAAGGCCGAAGCCCCAGTCACACACAGAGGTGTGCCCGCAAGGCCGAAGCCCCAGTCACACACAGAGATGTGCCCGCAAGGCCGAAGCCCCAGTCACACACAGAGGTGTGCCCGCAAGGCCGAAGCCCCAGTCACACACAGAGGTGTGCCCGCAAGGCCGAAGCCCCAGTCACACACAGAGGTGTGCCCGCAAGGCCGAAGCCCCAGTCACACACAGAGATGTGCCCGCAAGGCCGAAGCCCCAGTCACACACAGAGGTGTGCCCGCAAGGCCGAAGCCCCAGTCACACACAGAGGTGTGCCCGCAAGGCCGAAGCCCCAGTCACACACAGAGGTGTGCCCGCAACGCGTGTTCAATGCAAGCGCCGCTGGTGCTGCCCTTCAGCTGCTCATCTCCTCGCGTGCAAAAACACGCACATACAACTCTGAGCAACTGTAAGCAATAAAAACATTAAAAACGTCCCACGTGCTGCTTTCAAAGAAAGCAACACAACTCTCAGGACACCATTCAACTCCAAAACATTTTCCTCGCTCAAAAGTAGCGAGCTCTATGAGCTTTAGCTGCTCAATGAGCATGTAACAGTTCTAGCAAAATATCAAAACCAAAAGATTCAATAGCAAGCTTACGACTATTTTTAACACTGTTACTAAAGTAAGCCATACCTAATAGTGGTCATACATTCTACTCTTCAGTTCAGTGTGGTACGAATCAGTCGGATCAGTAGTTCAATTCTATAGACGACTCAATTTAACCATAAGGTCAAGAAACCAGAAGAGTCAAGTAAAAATAAACAAGTGATATCTGTCTACGATGTACTTTACATCGCTTACCACGTAATCGTGGCTGTATACCAAAATCTCAAAAATTAACAAACTGTTTAACGTCAGTTAGTCAAATCAAATTTGCTTGGTCAAAACATCGATCAAAATAGCTCGGTCTAACCTGACTTCAACTAATGATTCAATGATTCAAATAAGAAAAGTAAATTTCTTTAAAGTCGAAAACTAAATTTTAAATAAGATTCTTTTCAATTGTGTAAGTCAGTGCAAGTACATCTACATACGGGATCGCACATCAACTGTTTTTCACGAGACCATAAGATTTTAAGCTATTTGACCACACAGGAATCTCATTTTCATTTTCCCATTTAACTTAACTCGCAAAGTCAACAATGATTCTTTGTTAACCTTCGCATAAAAAAGGTCAGAAAAAGGTTTCTAGCTAACGTAACTATAGAGTGGGTATGAATTTGCCATGATTTTACTCAAATGGTCAAAAATATATTGGAAACTTCTTACCGACACGCAGGCTTGTACTTAGCAAAGCACATATCATGTGCAACTGGCACGCCGTGGCAGGCGTCCCAACAAGCAACGATGTGCTCGGCAGGCGCCAACAGGTGACGAGCAGAGAAGCCGCGTTCACCACTGCGACACGCCACAGCGCGCTCGGCAGCGCGCAGACAGGTGAGGCGCGCAGCAGCGCCCACGTCAGCGCAGCGACACGTCCCGAAGTGGTCGCCAGTGCGCCGACAGGAAACGCGTAACCAGGCACCGTCGCAGACAGCAATTCAGCACGCACATAGCACCGAAGCCGCTGTTGCTTGGCACCCGCATTTGCACAGAGTACCTTTGTGCAACTACCTGCAAACTATAGCACAAATAAGCACACATTCGTTTATGTAAACGAAATAAGGACTCGTTTAACAACAGTATTCCTGCTTAATGTCAAAATTGAATATCAAAAAGGGAAGTGTTTCTCTTTTCCCGAATCTCCCGAAACCACAGATAGTAATCGAACAGTTAAAGTTATTCACTCAAACGTGAAGTTACAAAAACTAACGGCTGTGAGTGAGGTTATCAAGGCTAGTAGTGAGCATAGGCCTATCCCACTTCTGATTTTAGGAATCAGAAGCGGAATTTATTAAGATTTTAACAAGTCAGGAGCGGAAATAATAATAACCGTCAGGATATAACATTTAGGACTTATTTACTTTCAATTTACTCTCAGATTCACATAATTCTAAACAATAATTCAATAGAGAGGTTACATCACGCATAACATATATGAAACGATCTTACTCAGAGTAGTGACGGTACCAACAGCCTTCCCGTTCGACGGGTACAGAGAGAATGCGCCGTGCACAGCTGTGCAATCGTTTTTATACATTAAATTTCATTGTTCTACCCACATTATTGTGGGTAGTTATGACCTAAATAGGAGCGACTCCTAACAATATTATTAAAATTAAATAATTTCGTTTCTTTATAACATTTATCTAATTTTAGTATTTGTTGTTCAAGTACAGGATATAACTGAATTTTCAACCAAGTTTCACGTTCTAATATTCAGTAATTCAGAAGTTATAGGGCTCTGACAGACATTTAGACGGACACACTTCTCTGTCTAGTAGGCAAGCGCCCTAGTTGACTCAGAGAACTCGCTTCGCTCGTTCAACTATAGAAGCCTTGATGTAGAGACTGCTTCATGAAAACCTGTTCGGATAGAATAAATCAACGCATAGCACTCGTATATCATTATATCATTATCAGTCAATCGCTTATCACTTCGACACGGTGTCATATATTCGAGCAAACTAACGAGGTGTGACATATTTGACAAATTGTTTGCTCAACACAATGGTATAGTGGTAACGTAATGGTATCATATGTGAACACTCTAATTAATTAGAGTGACACTATAATAATGCATCACGCCTTGTTTGTATGTCACAGAACCTTGTTTACCTTTGCAGAGTATGAGTAATGTGAATGAAAGTTGTTTCAATACACTTTTATTAGATGAACACACTGACCTCTATGTTTAATCTATGACTAACACTGGACTTGCGGCTGTGATTTTTGTTATGGAACTATGTACTTGATCGGCGCCATCTTGGCGTTGTAAGCATAGATATGAGTGTCTCTGGAACTAATAATATTGCAAACAGCACACCAACCACTATAATTAATCTATGATTTAATAAACAACCTCTTTATTTAATCTATGATTACAAATGAAATCCTACTAATATTATAAATGTGAAAGTGTGGATGTTTGGATGTTTAATATTCAATCACTTCGCAACGACTGAACCGATTTGGCTGAAATTTGTCATAGAGATAGATTATAGTCTGGAATAACACATAGGCTACTTTTTATCCCAAAAAATAACAGAGTTCCCGCGGGAATCACAAAATCTCAATCCACGCTCACGAAGTCGCGGGCATGAGCTAGTCATAAATAAATTATAGAGGTTGATGCGCCATTTACAATATTCTTAGTTCCACAGACACTCATATGTCAAATGTAGCGCTTGAAATTGATCCGTTATTAGGCTGTCATTTGTATAGGGACAGCAAGTCCAGTGTTAATCTTAGATTAAATATAGAGGTCAGTGGTTAAACGAGTGTTATAACTATCAGTCAATTGCTTATCAGTGCGACATCGTGTCATAATAATATTCGGGTCAATTAATGAACAGTGTATGTTTGACAAATTGCTCGATGTTAATACAATAGTTACTTAGTTAGATCAAGGTAACCGTGAGTGAAATTGATACATGTATTGTGTTTGGATTTATTTCTGCGACCAAATCTTGACGGTGTCACGGGCAAGTATTTTTTAATTTAGCCAAGCTGAACTTGACTTATATTCTTCTCCCCTCCAAATAAGTGAAAAGCTTGTGCCAGGAGTGGGTACGACAAAAGTGCACCGGGTGGGCTCGAACCTGCGACCTTTCAGTACGCAGTCCGCACCTTTAACCGTTGGACTATTGAGGCGTATATTATGTCAGATGTATCTATTGTGACCAAGTCTCGATGGTGTCACGGGCAAATATTATGTCAGAAGTTTTTTTTAATAGCTTAATTTCTAACGGCATAGATGATAAAGTACCTATCTGCAATTACCTGTAAGTCGTAAACATCGCAGCCTCTTTTAGTTCTAAGAAATGAAAAAGAACCAGGAAGTTACACTTTTAATGTAATTATTGTGCCCTCATGTAATTATTATTAACCTGTTATATAACTTCGTGGATATTACTTTGGCTTCTTTTCTTTAATCTCTGACTTTCTGGAGTTAGGTACAGCGATGCAGTTTTATAGATACTAGTTTTAAGAAAGCACTTATTTTTCCATTATTTTTAACCCCTGACGCAAAAAACGACGGGGTGTTATAAGTTTGACGTTTGTGTTTGTGTGTGTGTGTGTGTGTGTGTGTGTGTGTGTGTGTGTGTGTGTGTGTGTGTGTGTGTGTGTGTGTGTGTGTGTGTGTGTGTGTGTGTGTGTGTGTGTGTGTGTGTGTGTGTGTGTGTGTGTAAGTAGGCGCTTTACGGATGAACCGATTTTGATTTTGTAAAGGTGAATGAGTCGGGAGTGTTCTTAGCTATTTTTGAAATCGGTCCAAGATGGCGCCCCCACAAAATGGCGAAAAACATTTTTTTTTAATTTCACATGTCGGGGGTGTTTTAAATTTTCAGTTTACTTGTCTAATGGATTTAAAATACCTACTTATAATTAGCATGTTTTCCAGTACATTTTGTTATTTCCATATATGTAAAACGAAAGTGTAATTATAATAAATTAAAAAAAAAGTACAATCTCCGTAAGTTTCGCTTCGACCCAGGAACATCTCCAGAAGATAAGATGTACAATTTTTTTTGGTTTGGCGGATTATAACAAATTAATTTTATTTTTCCTTGTATTTTTCTTTTTCTGTTGATAAGCAAAAGTCAGTCCAAAGCTTTGAACGTAATTATTTTGATTGAAAATGTACTGACTTAAAACAAATGAGTTTTGGTACACGTGAGTGGTATTATCTCGACTGATCGCTTATCGGCGCGACATCTCGTGAGCCGTGATGTATTATATTCGGTCACCCGATGCGGTGTGACGCGCTTGACAAATTGGTACAGTGCCATCGTTCCGGTACATTAAGGATGAGTTTATTCTAACCCTTCAATTACAGAGCATATTCTTTTTTTAATATGAGTATTAGTTCTATCATGCATGCATCAGCTTCAACAGCTATAAGCAGATTTTTTTAAGTTTCATTGGCATGGGAGGCTGTCCATCCAATGACGGTTCTACCTCTTGTAATTATTTTATTTTTATGTAATTATTGAACTCCATTGGGAAATTGGGCGATGCAATGTAGCTAATTTGTATTGGTGAGCGTTTATCCGTTCTTTATAGGTCTTTGCTCGGTGTTCAACTTCTTCTTTTACAGATTTTAAAAGCATTAAAAATCGGTACATTTTCACCGGCTAATATATCCTTTAGGTATACGTATTAACGGTAACCATGAATGCGGAACTCCTGTAGACAGTCCATCTGTCAGTGGAACTACATCACTACCTGAATACTTGCCCACGTGCCGCACGGTGTTAGTTAATGGCCAACATGGGCCCCGCTGTGGCAAAATATTTGTATAATTCTTGTATTTTGTCTTTGGATTAATGAGTCCATTACTAATTAGGTAGGTACTATCTTTTGTCCCAGATTTCTTTCCGGTGGAGTTTTTAAAAATCCCCCGCGGGAATACTCTCTTTATCTAGGATAATAGGTACCCCTATCACTCTCTAAGTTCTCATATATACCCCTTCAAAAATCACGATTATCCATTCCAAAAAGCATCATCCTGTATACGCGTTTACGGTAACCATGAATGCGGAACGCCTGTGGACAGTCCATCGGTCAGTGGCACTCACTACCTGAATGCTTGCCCACGTGCCGCGCGGCGTTAGTTAATGGCCAACACGGGCCCCGCTGCGTGGTCATTTGTCAACATGCGTGGACAAATATCTGCATAATTCTCGTATTTTGTCTTTAAATTAATGAGTCCATTACTAATTACTCGTAAGTACTAGCTTTTGCCTGCGATTTCTTCCGCGTGGAGTTGTTAAAAATTCTATTTTATATCACAGGATTCTATTCCTAAGCCTCTGTTTATCCGGGATAAAAGATAGCCTCAACTATAAGTACACCTGCAAAAAATCACGGTGATCAGTTGCTTAGTTACTGCGTGATTGAAGGATAGTAAAATCACAATGTTGGAACTATCCATAGAAATCTTAACTAATATTATAAATACCAAAATGTAACTAAAAAGTTATCGTGATACGTACTCGTATAATTTATCACAATTATACCAAAATGTATCAGCTTCTTGGTTTGTCTATCAATCAGGATAAATAGAGCCACGAAACGACGTAAACTTTTGTATACAAAAAACTGAAGACCTTCTTTACCGGAAAAATAAATTCCCGCGGAGTTTTCAAAGGCCTAAAATAGCTAGTTTTTTTATTCTTTATTATTTGTCACACCAAAAACCTGCGTGAATAGCGCTACTCGACCTGTGGACGAGCAGCTTTATAACCACAAAGATATAGTGGTGGGGCTGGTCCATTCATCAAACCGATCGCTATCAGCCGTATCCAGCGATCTGCGCACCGCGATTGTTATTAGTATTGTGGCTGTTATAATGGGCCGCCTTGAAGTGCCTTGAAGTTGTTTGTTCTTCCTTATATGCGGGATAAGAGCTAATACAAGAAAAAAGTTTAAAACTTTTTCTTTTTTTTTTTTACAGAATATATTCTACTCTATCCTCCAAATAAGTAGAAAGCTTGTGCTAGGAGTGGGCACGACAATAGCGCAACGGGTGGGTATCGAATCTGCAACCTTTCAGTTTTCAGTCCATACCTTTAACCGATGGACTATTGAGGCTTAAAACCAAACAGCAAAAAATTGGATGGTACCTAACATCTGCTGTCATATTGATTTTGTTTGAATAACACCCTGTATCACCCGGAGCATAAAGATTTCCTTTTGGTTTTGCCGTAAAAATAGTTGTTTTTAACCCGAAACTAATACGTAATTTAAGTCTTGAAACTCTTGGTTCAATATACTGGAACTTCCTTCTATACTCTAACTTCTACTTCGCTTATTTGGAGGGGAAAGGAGAGTATAAGTCAAGTTCAGCTTGGATTATAAAATGTACAAGTGCACTGCTGGATAAAATATTATGTCCCTTGTATGGACCTCCACAGGTCTTGGTCTAACAACTCGACTAGTTTCGTGACTCGCTGAGCTATGTCAGTGACTTCCGTATGGAAAGAGAGAGAGATACATTCTGTATTTCAAGAAAATGACCCAACTAACGTTAACGCTATGAACACACGAGTGCGTAATGTACACAGCGTGGGCACTGGGCAGGCAGGTGAGGGCAGGTGAGGTAGTGAGGTGAGGTGGGCAGTAATTCACGCTTGCGTTACGCTTGCCAGAGTGAGAATTGCTGCCTCCGGGATATGCGGGCTTACGCAACACTTGTATTTATGCACACTGGCTGCAACATTGCTCTTTATTCTAAGCTGATATTAGGGCCAGGGCAGACACGATGCTTTTAGTACCGGCGACCAATGATTTCTACTATAGGGACGAGTTATATACTCACAGAACAAGCGAAAAATTTATGCCGAACGACGAAAAGTATAATAGAGTACTTCATTGTCAAATGATGATGAATGTCTGCCATTACGGGCTTCATTTACCGCACGCTTGTAACATATCCACCTCTTTTTATACATATACCTACTATATAATATCATAGCCGGCGACCGGCGTTAATATTTATAATAGTTTAGTTGGTTTATCCTATTCCATTCTATTCATATTAGAACAGAGCTATGAAAAGACGTAATTTTTTTGACGGGTAAGATCTTGGAGAGTCGTGAAGTATGCTGTTTGTTATCTTCGAAAAACTAAAGCGAGACTGAAACGAGATTTTAATAATATTAACGTAATCATTCTTTTTACAAAACCGACTTCAAACGCTACTACAAAGTATATCAATTATTGTACCTAGAAGAGTTCCCTCAACTTCTCCAGGGTCCCATCATCAGATCCTGACCTGATGACAATGGGACTGCCTGGGAAGTATACCCTTTCAAACAAAAAAAGAATTCTCCAAATCGGAGATATAGACTAGCGCTTGGCTGCGATCACACCTGATGGCAAGTGAAGATGCAGCCTAAGAACGCATCTTCGAATAATCGGGGAACATACAAAAAAAAAGACGTGTGGCACTCGGGGACTGCCGCGGTAAAGCTGTTACATAGCATTTTTTATCAACGCCATCTAGCGGCTCACCGTAGAGGAGTCCCGTGTCAGGTTATTTTCGTTACGGAATTTCTGGATTCGGTCTCCACGCTGGCCCGCGATAGAAGCTATGCAATAGCTTAAAAGATTCCGACGAATTGAGAACCTCCTCTTTTTTGTAAGAAGACACAGCAAATGCTAATATTATCTTATAAAATATTATTACCTCATGGCTATACGAAGGCTTTCCATTATTACGAATACTTTCCTAATAATGGCATGGCACCTTTTTCTACAGCGAATAAATCTATCTTACATATCGCTGTAGCCCTTTGATACATTTTACATGAATTTAGCGCAGCACTTAGAACTCGCGGACACCAATAAAACAAACCCACATTCTAGCTTCCGCAAGGCTACCAACAATCATGAGCGTACGGCTTACATTATTATGCATGTAGATAATCGAGCGCATAACAAAAGTGACCATAAGCCTTTATCTAAGCCGATCTAAATCAAGCGACACGGTCCATAAGAGAATGGCTCCTACCCAAGTTAAATAAGAAAGATTTATTCGTTCCCCATCGTGCGTATGAATTATATTCCGACCGTGACTGATTGCCGTTTAGAAGTTTTGAGCCAAAACACGGCGACACATGGAAGAACAAGAAAAAAAGAAAAACGGCCAAGTGCGTGCCGGGCCGCGTGCTGTGTAGGGTTCCGTAGTTACTCGTCACAATACCTACACCTATTTTTAACTTTTTTTGACAACCTCCCTGGTGCAGTGGTGAACGCTATGGTCTTATAATTGGGAGGTCTCGGGTTCGATTCCCGGCGGGGGCAACTTGGGAATTTATAATTTCTTAATTGTTTCTGGTTAGGTGGGAGGCTTTAGCCGTAGTTAGTTACCCCCCTACCGTCAAAGACCGCCGAGCGCCGCCAAGCGATTTAGCGTTCCGGCACGATGGCGTGTAGAAACAGATTAGGGGGTATGGGTTGAATCTACACTGCCGTACCCGTTCCAAGTTAGCCCGCTAACATCTGCATCGTCCTTACTATCAGGTGAGATCGCAGTCAAGGACTATCTTGTCAAAGAATAAAAAAAAACTTATGGGCTAAATGCTACCTAAGTGCACTCATCAAAGTGCATTTTATAAGTTAGTTGTCTCTTACCTACTCGTTAAGTTGTAAAGTCTATACAGTAGACTATATATAGTACAGGCTGTTCTAGTTTACAGTGCTAATTAGTCTGACTACTACTGTCACCGCTGATAGCATTTTAAGTTGTGATAGTATTTATTTCACTACCAACGTTTTTAGCGTGCAGGTAAAACCATACAAAATAAAAATAAAAATTGCATTTCCTTCTTTTTCTTAATTAGCACCGGTCCCTTGTCGTATTCAGTAGTTTAAACATCTTTTCTTATTTTAAACTTTTTAGTACCAACAATTTCGAGTTAAACCGGGGACAGACTTACAGAGTTCTTAACGAAACTCTAAGGGTTCCTTGATGTTACACTAAGGAACCCTAAAAAAGTAGGTAGCGTACCGAGCGCATCAATCCACGGCGATTTATTACCCATCCAAGCGTAGGAGGCAACTAAAAATTAACCATGAACACAACTACCGGTTACTCTTAAAATTTCCACGGTAAAGTAATAGTCGAGATTAAGAGCAGTGTTGCCCCGGGAGCCACACAGAACAGATGCTTATTAGAATTTATACTAGCGCTGAGCACCTACTTTATTCCTGAAGCACGTTTGATGCGGCGCTCGCCGTTTTTTAAAACACCCCGGGACTAGTCTATCGGTTTTATTAGAGGAAATATTGTGAAGGAGTACCATGACATATAGGCTGAGCTTGTTAGTTTGCCCCGGGGCGTCGGGACGCAAAATGGGATAATTCAACGGAGTAATTCGAGCTGTCGGCGAGATATCAGCCCGTGGTGACGCGGCTATACACCACAGAATAGTTAATAGTACAGGTACAGAAGAGTCACTTCGGATAGACGTCTGAACAAATACCTAGTAGCTCTTATTTACTAACCAATAAATCTTGCTGTAAAACTGTACTTAACGTTATTTTCCTCTACAAAACACTTTCTATCCCATTCCTAACATATTGTTTATTTTCTGGCCGTTGTCATCTAACTTCTCTATAAAAAATCATAATTTACTTCCTAGTTATATACCTAAATATGAGATTAAAATTTACAGTATTTTGATTCATCATCAGTCAAAAAGTATCCATTTTTTTCGAGTTGAGAAAAAAGAGAACCTTGAAGAATTCAAATCATTTCTATTCACAGTTCGCACTAAATAACCCATAGTATTTAGAGAAGTGATAGTCCAGTGATTTTGGCGTCATTTTCGAAGGGTTGGTCCCTTCGAAAATGACGCCAAATGGTTTATCTCTGTTAAAGTTAGAGATCTCCAAGCACGCATAGATGCATTGATAGAACTTTTCGGAGTTAGATGTGTGCACTTGTAGGAATAAATATCAATTGTTTTGACGGTCAAAAAGAACATCATCGCGAGAAAACTTACATGCCTGTGACTTCGCCGTAGGTATATATCTTTAAGATACATAATTATCTTTAAGAACACTTTCCTAGCCAGCATAATTCTCATTCTGAGAGAAAATCCGTGCCCAGTAGTGGGTTAATATGATGAGGTGGGATGACACAGGGCGTGCAATGTGACAGTCGACTCATAAGCCCTCGAGCGGACGAGCGGTCGTAGGCACAATTAGCGAATTACGTCACTGCGTGCGCACTGACCAAGTGCGCAAAGCCTGGTTATACGCATCCAGTAATGGCTACCTCTAAAGCACTAGCAAATTCAAGGTTGTTCGGTAGCGAGCGGTGCTGTGGCCTGTGCTCACTCTTTAATAGGTGTATCGCTGGGCGGGGTAGCATAACGCTCGGTTGCGAAAGACGAACGGAATTCGCGAGTGGGGACGTAATTTTGAACGCACCTTGGGTACCAAACACGCCAATTGGTCCGGTCTTTGACACTTTGATATATTCCACTATTAGTGAGTGAATTATTAATGGCCTTCCAACGCTACGGTATACTTTATTCGCAACTCTGTTTTCCTAATTAGTATTTATTCCGACGTTAAGCTAATTTGATGTCTTTATAAATTTTTATGGTACGGTTTGAAATATTACTTTATTGATAACTGGGTTTTACAGGAGTTTATGGTGGAAAAGAAACAGTTATTTAAATTGGAAGGGTTTAACTTTAGACTATAAATTATAATCCACCACGCTGGCCAATTGCATAGCAGAGTTCTTACATATTTGAGAACATTATGGATATCTCTGTAGAGCAATTCCATGTAGGTTTCCTGACGACGATTCCTTCTTCTTCTTCGTAACACTCGGCAGAGCGGTCGTAGTCATCACTCATCACGCAATGACGTCAAGCGGCAGATATGATTCACCTCACGTGCATTTACTACTTCTCCCTGCTGGCTGACAGCCTGGTACACTCGTGCAATGGACCGCCCACAGAAGACCCTTGGTTCTATCGCATGGGTAATTTATCTGGGTTCCTGGCGATTCCTGGGTTGGGTCAATTGGATTTTCTGGCAAGAAATTCTCAATACTAGCCAGGAGTAAGGAAGTTGGCGGTGTGTCACCCCCTTGCTTCGGAGAGCTCGTAAAGCCGTCAGTACTGCGCCTGATCTCTCCGGCCGTGTCGGATTTCCGTCCCATCTGACTATGAGAGGAGGGAATAGTGAGTGTACCTGTGTTTGCGTACACACCTGTGCACTATAACATCTTCCGCAGAGATGGCTAATCTCTGTGTAGATTGGCTGCCATGAATTCGATCGGGAGCTCTATAATTAGCTCTGGGTGGAACGAGTTAAAGCAACCGCAGACATAGGTACATTTTAAAGTTGGCCTTCTATCGACCACAACGATTTTGACAAAGAAATGATCGACGATTTAGTTGTCATAAGTCATAAGTAACTATGCCTGTTACTTTACTTTGCGATTTAGTTGTCCAACTTGTAACTGTAATTTTGCGGGTACTCTTATTTAATGTGTATATAGGAATGATGTGAAGGCCAAGATACGTACCTCTATAAGCTCTATTTACACGACTAATTCACTTAACTGCTGACACACAACATTAGCGTTCTCGTGTAATGTAATGTAACTGCTTCACTTAAGGGGGATACCTTCAGTTGAAACTGGAATAGGTGACGCCGGAAAATAAAAGTGAAAGTGTGTTTATTTTGCACCTTACGGTGATCGTATACCGTGATAGGAGTCGCAAGGAACTCTAAAGCCGCAAGAGACGCACGCAGCGAATTTTTTCTTTCAGCTTCAGCTGCATCGATCGCGTCGAAGGAATGGACAAAGGAGTTCGGTGCACATTCTCGGTACTGAATAATGTAAGACGCAAGAGCTGCGGCAAAGTAATCTAATGCGATGGCGATAATATTTCATACGCACAGCTCTTTTGACAAGTAGAGACTCTACCATAGGTTCGAAAAGCAGATTAGGCTGAGCGGAGCCTGCATAAAACTCAGCAGTGGCTCTTTTTAACCACATATATACAATACTTCAAACACACAGATTTTTTGAAGACCTCCCTGGCGCAGTGGTCTTATAACTGGGAGGTCTCGGGTTCGATTCCCGTCGGGGAGCAATTTAGGAATTTATAATTTCTAAATTGTCTCTGGTCTGGTCTGGTGGGAGGCTTTGGCCGTGGCTAGTTACCACCCTACCGTCAAAGACGTGCTGCCAAACGATTTAGCGTTCCGACACGATGGCGTGTAGAAACCGATTAGGGGTATGGGTTGAATTTACACTGCTATACCCCTTCCAAGTTAGCCTGCTTCTATCTTAGACTGCATCGTCACTTACCATCAGATGAGATCGCAGTCAAGGGCTATCTTGTCATCGAATAAAAAAAAAAACAGATAGATACATGAGATAGGTACAATGCGTAGGTTACCTAATCATAGCACCTAGTATTTGACTTAGTTATGATATTCTATTCCGACATCCACATCAGAAAAACTGTTGAATTTCTTAAGACAACACTTTTGTTCAGTGAGTGAGCAAAAATGACTTTTGCTCACTGGTTTTAGACAGCAAAGGCGCCCTTTTTGAGCTAGTGAGGTGAAAACATACTTTGCCTTAATGCGATCAGGTATCACACCGTACCTATTACGACAGTACCTGCTCATTATTCCGCGGAATGCGAGGCATACGTGCGGTTAGAGTTAACTATGTGTTGGTGGACGACTATTACCGATCACTTTTGATTTCATTCGTTCATTCAATAATTCGTTCAAGATTTTCCGACAGGTTGATGAATGAAAATTTCTACTGAATGACATTATTACCTAAAAGTTTATAGCCGTCTTCAAAAAGGATTAAGTTCTCAATTCGACTGTAAATTATTATCTTTTTATAACATGTTAAGCGATATATTTTTTCCTCAAAAAAAAATTAAAAACAAAAAAAAAAATTATTAAAAGGCTGTAGGCAGGTATAATTCCATTTTTTGAAGAAAAGATTCCACCTCTAACGGCCTTATTTTTATCCGTAGAAAGCAGTTCTAGCGGGATATTCAAAAACCATACCTAACTCTACGTTAATAAAGTCACGTTCAAAAGCATAAGGTGGGGTTTAAAGATGTTTTCTTTTTTTTGAAATTATTGGTAATTTAAATAATGATTTTTAATATTATACTGCTCTTCACCAGTCAATTTTAATGACTATAAATAGATAAAGTCACCTTATCCCGCACCAAGCGCTTCGCTTCCTCGTTCCTAATACGTACCGCAAAAATTTGGAATGCCCTTCCAGCTTCCGTTCTTCCAACTAACTATAATGTGAGTGTCTTTAAATCAAGGGTGAATAGGCATCTTGTAGACAAGCGCGTACCATCTTAGGCTGCATCTTCACTTACCATCAGGTGAGATCGCAGTCAAGCGCTAGTCTATATACCTAATATTAAAAAAAAAGACTTGTGGCACTCGGGGACTGCCGCGGTAAAGCTATTGCATAGCATTTTTTATCACCGCCATCTAGCGGTGAGAGGAGTCCCGTGTCAGTCCCGTTATTTTCGTTACGGAATTTCTGGATTCGGTCTCCACGCTCAAGGCCCGCGATAGAAGCTATGCAATAGCTTAAAAAAAAAGGAATTTTCGCAGATTATTGCAAAGTAATTATATTCCGCGATTTATTAACGAACACCTTTCATTTCGTTGCATGAAGCTTGATGCAACACCGAGTGTCGATTGTTCTTTTTTTTGTTGATACGGATCGAATTTAATTTTGTCATTTCGATGGCAATTGTCAAGCTGATTTGTTGTAGAGTGATGAAATGATAATAGAGTTACCATGTTCAATTATTGTTATACAGGACAAGTGTCTTAATAAAACATTATTTAATGTTCTAAAAAATGTCATCGAAAGTTATTAAATAATAATCTATTATACTCGTATTGTTTTCTGGCACTTTTAGAGCATTGAATTATATTTTATGAGTGTTTAGTTATCATTTATCACTAGACGATGCTCACGTCTTGACTGTGATCTCACCTGATGGTAAGTGATGGTAAGGCAGTCTAAGATGGTAGCGGGCTAACTTGGAAGAGGTATGGTAGTGTAGATTCAACTCACACGCATAATCGGTTTCTACACATCATCGTGCCGGAACGTTAAATCGCTTGGCGGCACGTCTTTAACGGTAGGGCGGTAACCAGCCACAGCCAAAGCCTCCCACATTCAATTACACACACATCACATCCAGTCTACATTATTGAAAATTAGCTGTTGCCTGCGACTTTGTCCGCGTCAATTTCTGTTATTATGATCAGCGTGATTTTATAAAGCCTAAAGCCTTCCTCGATAAATGGACTATCCAACACAAAAAAAAGACGTGTGGCATTCGGGGTTGCCGCGGTAAAGCTATTGCATAGCATTTTTTATCAACGCCATCTATCGGCTCATCACTAGATGGCGTTGATAAAAAATGCGCCATCTAGCGGCTCACCGTAGAGGAGTCCCGTGTCAGGTTATTTTCGTTACGGAATTTCCGGATTTCTGGTCTCAACGCTGGCCCGCGATAGAAGCTATGCAATAGCTTAATAATTTTTCAATTCGAACCAGTACTTCCTGAGATTAGCGCGTTCAAACAAAAGTACTCTTCAGCTTTATAATATTAGTATAGAAATGTAGGTGTCCTACGAAAACAGACTGATTGGTTACCTTCAATGTGAGTCATGTTGGTGTGATTTTGTAACGTTAATTTAGCTGTAATGTTTGTTACGATGAATGTTCTATTGTGGTTCCTATCCTCTTTTATATTGTATAGTAGTGATAAGAAACGATATATTTGTAATTTGTAATAGATTTCTCATTTGTGTTCGCATTGAATTGTTTGGGCAGCAAGTTTTTGCTCTTGCGCAGTGAATGTTTTCCTGTCCGTTCATATTTTACTAATAAAAGTGTTTAATGTCAGGGATAGCAATAAAAGTGGTTATTAATTTTTATTTAACTCTCATAGAGGAAGCAATATAAGAAAAAAAAGATACCAGCCGAATCGATAACCTCCTTTTTGGAAGTCGGTTGAAGATACCAGAGCTTACAATTTACAGAGCACATGATTTTTTATTGCTTTTATATTATGTGTACTCCAAATTAATATATCATCAAAATTGATATAGTAATTTGAAGAAAATTACATACCTATTAGAATTGCAATGAATTTAATTTGTTTTAAGTTAAAGTTAAGTCAACATTAACGATTACATTATTATGTCAATTTAGTTAAGTAAAGTTTTAGTTAAGTACCTAATGTTGAGCTTATATATTTTATTATCTGTTCGAGAAAACAACGTGGTCGACACACACTTTGCATTTATATTTTATTATTGTTTTGAGAACTTGTATCAACTGCTTATTGTGTAGGTACTATGTAGCCTGCCTTAACAGTATGGTATTAGCCCACTTCTCAATACTAAATTTATTACTTTGTTCCATGCGATATACCGGTAAGCTGAAATACAACGGCGAGATACTAGTTAAGTAACCAAGCTTTTGCGTTCAGCTTCCTTCGTATTATATTTGACGTGATAATTAAGAGTTATTTCATGATCAGAAGAATAATATATGCTACTTTTTATCCCGGAAGAACGCTGCGCTCTATAATTAATCTATGATGTACACTGAAGAGGTATGATGTACACAATCGTCATATTGGATCTACTTCATTGACGCCATTTGACACGCTAGTAGCATAAATTAATTTACCAAGAAAAAAAAAACCAAAATCAAAATCGGTTCATCCGTTTGGCTGCTACGATGTCACAGACACACACACACACGCGCGCGCGCATACGCGCACACGCACGCACACACACGTCAACGGGTGCCACCAACGGAAATGGGTCTGCTTTGTCTTCCCATGTTGACATGTGTTGGATTATAGATATGTATTGCATTTTTGAAGCTTCACTGTGGAAGCACATACAAAGCTTGGTTTGGTTACTTATTGTAAAATTATTTTATTTTTTTGAAAAGAGCAACTGCTGAGTTTCTTGCCGGTTCTTCTCAGCAGAATCTGCATTCCGAACCGGTGGTAGATTTATGACGTGTCATAAGAGCTACAAGGTAGCCTACATGAAATAAATAAATTTTGAATTTGAATTTGAACGCGGTCATGCTTAGTTGATGACGCTTATTTGGTCACGCTTATTTTATTTAGTGGGTAAGTAGTCTAGCTCTTAACAAATAAATAATAATCGATTAGAATATAGATTACAATATCCGATAGCAATATCGATTTTCTTCCAAACATACTTATCCAGTCCAGTCAGGAAGTGCGAGTCGTTTAACAGCAAGGTGCTTATTTAGCACTATTTTTACATATGACCGCTACACGGCCGACACACGGTGAATCGATTACAATAATCGATGTCCCCAGGATGTGCTGGTTGCATACGATTAATAAAACACACGTTTATTAGAGCAATTTTCTCTAGAACCCGGCTGCGAAGACACAATGACATATTGACAGCGTTAGACTTGTTTTCTGATAGGTACGTGTCACACTTGTACGTCACTCTGAAGGAATAATTAAATTATGACAAGCAGTGTAGGATAAGTGTAGATCTTTATTCTTTTTATATACATATACTATATCATAGAGTTAAAACGGGAAATGGTGTGAGAAACCAGAAGAATAATTTTATAAATATCTGGTAAGAATTATGTTTACTCCTTTAATATTTTAAAATCAACACTGCCTAATTGGTCAGTTTGCAGATCCAAAAACTAGGTTTATGGATTTTGGATTTCATACATAATTATTACATTCGTATAACTACATAGATAAGAAGTTGTAGTTGTAGTATGTACTCACTTTCTGTAGGAGTAAGTAAGCAGTATTATTGTCTTTGTAGTGGTACTCAGACAATTAAGTTTTATATACCTAGCTGAATTTGACGTGGCCTTTTCTGAGATTATGTCTTATTTGTAATCTTCGCAGATTTCGTTTTAAGGTATAAAAATAACTTAAACACATTTAACTGGTTAGTGAAGTAGATCTTAATACTAGAAATTGTTATAGTATGTTCTTTTTTGCCATGCGTAAAGCTTCGAATAAATGCAGAGTCACCCTTACCGATCGGGTTTGATGGAATATGTCATCGACTTAGCCCAAGGCCGCAATTATCGAAGCCCGTCCTTCAATGATTTGCAACCCTTGATCACTGGCCCACGGGCCCACATAAACCTGAATGCCGCTTGAACAAACACGGTTAAGCTAAGCGGATAGACGCAGAAAAATATGATGTTGCTTGGATGAAACACGGCAGATCTCTGTTAGTTATTGTAGGTATCAGGGTATTACGACTGGTAGTTACCAGTTACAGTTGGTAAACATTTAGTGGGGTAATGCAGCAAGGTTCTTGATATATTTAAATGATATAGGTAATTTTTTTTTAAGTCAAGCTGAACTTGACTTATATTCTCCTGTACCCTCCAAATAAGCGGAAAGCTTGTGTTAGGAGTCGGTACAACGATAGTGCAACAGTTGGGGATCAAATCTGCGACCTTTGAGGTTTCAGTCAACACCTTTAACCGTTGGGCTATTGAGGCTATTTTTGACTAGTTTTTGCCCAAGACTTCGTCCGCGAGGAGTTCTACTACCGGATCTTCTGGCTATTTTGATCGTATGGTTAATTGATAAGAGGAAAATAATGGTAAGTACTTATCATTGCAACGAGCGGTTAAACTGTGATGAAACCACTGCTGCTAATTAAACCATTAGAACTCTTTCAAAAAACCATCTTCTTGAACAAAAAGTTTAGGTAAAACAGCATTTATTTTGGCGTTTCTTAAAGTAGGTACTTGTAAACGGGCTAGTTTTTTTTTTCTAAATGCAATTGTGTAGCCATCGAGTAGCCGTCTCTAGCACGTAATTCAGTGAATAAAATTTTACATTTGGATTATGTTTTATTGCCGGGCGATAATAGAAGGGCGGTAGTAGTTGTAAGGCTTATTGCCCGTCTGCAGTAGGTATAAATCAGTTGAAATCCAGTTTTTTTCTATCACAGAGTGTCTTCTTCTTCTTCTTCTTCAACTAATGGACGTCCACTGCTGGACATAAGTCTCCTGCATGGACCTCCACAAGTCTCGGTCTTGCGCCGCCTGAATCCAGCGGCTCCCTGCGACTCGCTTGATGTCGTCTGTCCACCTAGTGGGGGGTCTGCCAACACTGCGCTTCCCGGTGCGAGGTCGCCACTCCAGCACCTTGGGACCCCATCGACC
Source organism: Hipparchia sbordonii (assembly GCA_038048805.1). Classification (NCBI taxonomy): domain Eukaryota; kingdom Metazoa; phylum Arthropoda; class Insecta; order Lepidoptera; family Nymphalidae; genus Hipparchia; species Hipparchia sbordonii. The sequence continues at coordinate 10,193,191 of CM076110.1, forward strand.
ATCAGCTCTTCGAACTATGTGCCCCGCCCATTTCCACTTCAGTTTCGCCACTCGCAGAGCTATGTCGGTGACTTTGGTTCTCCTACGGATCTCCTCATTTCTGATTTGATCTCGCAGGGATACTCCGAGCATAGCTCTCTCCATCGCCCGCTGAGTGATCCTGAGCCTTCTTATGAGGCCCATAGTTAGCGACCATGTTTCGGATCCGTAGGTAGTCACTGGCAACACGCACTGTTCGAAGACTTTAGTCTTCAGGCACTGAGGAATTTTGGACGAAAAGACATCTCTAAGCTTCCCGAACGCTGCCCAGCCGAGTTGGATTCGGCGGTTGATCTCTTTCTCGAAATTGGACCTACCTAGCTGGACTGTGTGTCACAGAGTGTATTTTGATTTATTGAATTGCTTCCTTTACGCTCTCAATTTAAACTGAAATTGATTAGTTATAAAATTTGTACTTACTATTTAATTGAGTTCTCGGTTTGAGTCTTCGATTACTATATTTTTTGCTTTACTGCGATAATAATCAAGACGGTACGTGCAATAACATTGTTGCAATAACGTTGCATATTGCACCGGCATAATATACAATTAAAGCAACAATTGTATATCTATGCGTTCTTTTTGCTTTGTGTTCGCGTGAAAGTGTTAATTTTTAAATATTATTCAACGGTATCGATTTTTTGTACAAAAAATTGTGATATGAAAATAAAAACTACTGAAAAATTTTCCTTGCACATTTCAAGCGTATTGCATTAAATTCATAATTAGATGTATTATTCTGAATTTATCATTAATTCAATCTAACAATTTTTGCCTGTTATCGTGCCATCTAATTATTTCGTCTTACGTATTAGCGATAAAAATAAAATGAAACTGATTGACAGTAATGGGACGGGCCATATAAATTGCCTTTCCAGCTTCAATTAAATTCCTTATCCAATGTATTAGCAACACAATTTGTTGTTCATTACACGCATGGTGAATGATTTATATCTCGCAACACCCTTTCAATACATATAACAAGAGAGAAAGGTTAGTTTGTTATGTAAAATTTAATTCGGAAAATTCCGCGGCTTAGTACAAGCACCTAGATAATTATATTCATGTAGCGATGGATAGAGCAGCCGTAAGCATGGCCCAGTGGTTAATTTCCGCCTTTTTTCCGAGGGAACTGGGGTTCGTAGGGCTAGAAAAAATTTTGTCTATATTTACTCATGAATCGCAATAGAGATTCACATAGAGATAACGAGTAAACTTGTAGACAAATTTTTCTCGTGGCGCTCTTATTAGCCCTACAGATCGATCTCTCTCTCTCTTTTAGAGTTCCGTTCGTCCGTCTGTCAGCGGGCTATATCTCATGAACTGTGAATTTTCACAGAATGTTTATGTCTATTACCGCTATAACAACAAATAATAAAAAAGACTTCCATATGAATAGAATCTGCATTCTGAACTGGTGGTAGAGTATAGACGTGTCATAAAAGCCACATGTTGGCCTACATCAAATTAATTTAATGCTCTAAGGAAGTAAATAATTATGAATTTTTTGAATTCTAAAACACTTATTTCTTTTTATTTTTGGACTTTTATCCGGGATATTATTTTAGTATTATAAGCGCGAAAAAGTTGAATGTGTATTCATCTTCTTCGCGCTTATAATACTAAAATTCCTATTTTTAGGATCTTAGAAAAGAACTTAAGTCTTTATTCTTGGATTATGTAGGTACTAAGAAGAGGAGGCAACTAGGTTCCCCTTTCCCGATCACTGATTAGTTAATCACTCTTTAGCAAGTAGCTCGCTAAATTCCTCTAAACTTGTGATAACTAGCTCGTAAATAACAACACTAGGAGCCGCAACGCGAGCCTAGTCTCCCACAATTTATTAGACGTCACACATATCAAGAGAAATTATATCGGTGGCAACTTTAATTTAGCTGCGGGATCGATATTATCGATACATCGATGTATCTGCAATTACCGTTCCAATGCGGCTGATTTATGCGATAATGATGGTGCATTCACACTGCCGTGTTCATGTGGCGGAATACAGAAGTCATACGTAATTATGTTCCGGGCAATATATCGAATTATGATGGCGTCATGCTAGCGGTTTTCTCTGGCTTTTATACTCCACGCCGCCTATGCTGTCCTGGTACTACTTGTATCGTATTAAATATAACAGACACTTGAAATGAAATGAATTTATTTGTATGGGGACGACGAGATGTTTAAATATTAGTTTCTATATTTTTAACCGCGACTTCGTCCGCGTGGTGTAGGTTTTTAGGAATACCGCGGGAACCCTCTGCATTTGCGGGATACTCCCCAAGGTCCCCAAGTCATCAACTATCCCCATGCGATTGCAACTGCTTGATCGAAGGACAAACCAATAATCTAACATACTCTCGCATTTATAACATTGTAGTAAGGAATTAAGGATACCTAATGTCTATGCTGTCCTGGTACTATCGTATTAAACATAACTGACACTTTGTGCTTAGTCGATACTTTTTTTACTATGTTAAAGATTACTACTATATACATAATTAATCACTGATGTTAAAGCGGTGATAAGCCTTCTTTTCGGGGCTGGGAGTTCGAATCCCATCTAAATTTTCGGAGATAAGTACGTTTTAGGAGCAGGCAGAAATTTTTAGGGAAAACTCTGTTTCCCTAACTCAAAGATATGTGAAGTCTGCCAATCTTTACTTGGTGCCCAGTAGAGTAGACGCTTGTACAGTAGACGCTTGTAGAGTAGTAGTAGACCTTGTAGACACGCTGAGAATTGAGATGATAGAGATAATCATGTAATTTTGTCTCGTTTTTATTCGGGCCACTAGCTATTCTATAAACTGTTAAATAAATATTATAAAGTAACAAATCTCACGTCGGATTTGTCACGAATTTCTCAATCATGTTGCTCGACAAAAAAATCGTCCGAAACGTTACTCATAGCAACTTATTACAAAAGAGGTTTCACTTCCACGAACGTCACGTCTCACGATCAATTGGAAATATTATTCACGAAGACATACAGAAGTCAGAACTACCTAGATATGTCTTGGCTTAGGACTTTGGTCAGTTTTGGCAGCAGTAAATCAGAGGCAGCCAGTAGGGTGTTTCAACATCTAGCTACTAGATTCGTAACTGTCACGACAATATTACAGACTACAGATATTTTCAATTTCCTTTAGGGCTAGTCGTAAATACTGATTACAGCTATAATAATTATTATAATACCGCATATTTATGTACGTGGTGAAGTAATATTCTGGTGTGATTCTGCATGAATGAATTCTAAATGAGCCCAAACACTGCATCTGCTGTAAGTTACTTACCGAGGAGTTGGGTATCCCGCAGACTACTTGATGCTGCAGCATCAGCTCAAGGTCAGCCTTTTTTTGCAGATTTGATTTTTACAGCAGCAGATCAAGTTTTAAGTACCTATCCGAAAAAAAACAGGCAAAAATTACTTAATTCCAAGGGACGATACTGAGTAGAACCATAAAATAATGTTTTTTCAACAAAATAAAATCGCGAAGTTAGGTTTAATTTTTAACCAATTTGCATTTATTTTCAATGTGGTGCGTATTACAGAGCTAAAGTTTTTAAGTACATAAAATTCCAATACATAGACGATACAGACATTTTTTTACAAGTTATTAGAATACAAATACATCATTTACCCTTTATAGCACTCCTATTCCGCGCTATAAGCTAGCATCTGTCGCGTTTCGAACGAGGTTTCGGGCATGTTTTATTTTATCGCTTAGTCACTTTGAGTATATATACTCAAAGCTTAGTCGCAATCGCGTGGGTGAAAGCTGATTTTGTTTCTGCCTGAATGCCAGAAAAAAAAAATCAGCTTGATTAATAAATATTAAATGATTGATTCAAAGTTTCAGCCACATCCAGCGTCTCTACGCGCACAAAAGGTTCGCGGCAACTCAGTCGTGGCCCCGACTACCGTTTTGTTATTGTTCAATATGTTTCCAATAATCCAGTTAGATTAGATAGAAAGCTTCGCACGGTTACGTGAAAGTAGATGCGTGGCCGGCGCCCTTATTTGTTAACGGGTTGCTCTCTGATTGAAATTTATGTCTGCATTGCTCTTTTTGTACGTACCTACTATATTATGTACATGTAGCACAGATTACTTTAACGCATTGAGCTCTATAATTAATCCATGATTAACACTGTAGCGCCTGCCGTCATATTTTTTTTGGACTTGATTGATTGACGCCATTTTGGACGTCTACGAGTCTACGAGTGTCTCTGGAACTATTAATATTGCAAATAGCGCACCGACTTCTATATTATTTAATCTATGAAATCATAGATTAATTACTTATAGAGGCCGGTGTGCCATTTGTAATATTATTAGTTCTAGAGACATTCGTATGTCAAATGTGGCGCTTCAAATTGATCCGTAACATGATGATGGCATTCAATCCCGTGTTAATCATAGTTTAATTATCATGATCAATACGGGATTAACTGTCCCTATACAAAATAATTATGGATGGAACATTTTCTTAATCCACGTGGATGACGTTGCGGGCAAAAGATAGTTTACTAAAGTACCTACTTCAAAAATCTTTAAAATACTGTATTTAAAGCCCTAATGGTGGCAAAGATCAGAGTCCAACTTACGTAACATGGTAGGTAATATACAGACGTTAAGTACGAAACCAAAAGATTCATAAACAACCGCGCGCGCAATCTCGCGATCGCATCTGTCACTATCTGTCAATTACTGTCAAATTGTGACAAAGGACACGTTGACGGAGCCGCCACAGACCGCTTTATGACTTTATTACTTATGTCATTTGGGTTTCTGTCTTTACTCTTTGATCTTTCAAAAGGAATAAATGATCACAACCTTTTTTACGTAGTTTACTTGCAAATACTGAAATTAATAGGAAAAAATTTAGTTGCCTTAAAATCCAGATATCAGTTCGGTGAATGGTGCTGTTACGTAAACATCTATCAAAACTATCTTTAAAAAAAATTGGGTGTTATACAAACAGACAACGAACCAAAAACATACATAGAAAGGTAATTATTTCATACAAAAAACCGCTCGCCAGTGATTGCTTTCTGATAGCACAATAGCCATGAAATGAGCCCAACGCGCCACCGGGTTACGCAGTGCGTTTCTTTGTGAAGATAGCTTTCATAGTTAGAATTGTAAATACCTACATAAACACTAGTACAATGCGATCAAGATGAGAATAGGCATCGGCCGCCATTTTTTATTTCTGTCTTGCTCAGTGGAGGTATACGTGAGCAAGACAGGAATAAAAAATGGCGACTCCTCATTCGTATTCTACTATTAATATATTCTACCATATTCTACTATTAAAGTATTGGATTGTTTTGCATTTTTGAAACTTCATTGTGGAAACACTGTATACATAGCATAGTTTTGTTATCTATCGTAAATTTTTTTTTTTAAAGAGCAACCACCAAGTTTATAGCTGGCTCTTCTCGGCAGGAACGGCATTTCGAACCAGTAGTAGATTCATCGACGATTCAAAAGTACTTGTAAAAGTTTATTTGAATAAAAAAGATTTCTTTGTTTGGTAGGACGTAAGCAGACTTTTTTAGATAGATAGCTACATTCGCATTTATATTTGTTATTTATAGCATTTTCATTTCCGCAGTATGGGTTGCATGTCACATGTCAAAGAATAACAAATAATGACGCACCGCCGCATACGAAAGGCCCCGGGGGACGCCGGGCTGAGTGGTACTGGCATAAATAGCTGATTATATGAACGGCTCAATCGGGGCGAGGTTGAGCAACCGACGTCGATATGTTCTGACGTGTCCTGCGTTTGTGGTGAATTGCTGCAATTATACTCGGATCTGTGTCAAGAAACTGCAAGGAGGCTGAGGCAAAATGGTCAAGCTGCCTTTATACACACGCTCTTTAGCGCGTGAATCAGCTTTCGTGCGAGAAACAGCGCACATGTAAAGATGAGCGAAGGAAAAGGGAATGCCCGCTCGCGCAACCACTCGTGCTTCATCCATCGAAATTTATAAATCTCACACATAATAGTATAAGTATAAATATTTTTTAAAATCATCAGGATAATTCTCACGTAACTCTTGAATCTTGAGTTGCTTATTAACAATCACTCGTGATTACGCGTGCAAGCTTTCTCGCGTTTAATCCTGCACATTCCAATCGCGAGCGAAAGAGCGTATAGTGTAAAGCCAGCTAATAGGGACTTTGTACACTTTTTTTTTAAAATATTAGCCAAGCTGAACTTGACTTATATTCTCCTCTCCCTTCCAAATATGCGAAAAACTTATGTTAGGAGTGGGTACGACAATTGTGCAACGGGTGGGGTTCGAAGCTGCGACTTTTCAGTTTTCCTACCTGGCTATACCTACTCGATTTTTTGTATGAATATACTCGTATATTTTATGGACCTGAAAAGTGGCATGGGTGCTTGGAGCACTTCGACCATCCGTTGCTCCAGATTTTTTTTTCCACGTACTACCAAATTGTGGAATCATCTCCCTTCGACAGTGTTCCCACTTAATTACAATATGGGGTTATTCAAGGGGCGAACCAATAAGTTCCTGAAAAGCTGGCAACGCATTGGTGATGCCTCTGGTACTACAAGTGTTCATGGGCGGCGGTAATCACTTTACATCAGGTGACCCGCCAGCTCGTTTGCCCGCTATTCATATAAAAAAAAGAAGAAAAATAAAAGATTCCCGGAGGAGGCGCGGCATTGCCCGCGCTAGCTAGTCTCTTATATTATGGCACCTAGTTATGCTTGCCCCAATTGCCTCTGTTTGCAAAACGCCTAAAGCCGCACATGGCTATCATTACAAACGTACACGCGCATTAACTGATTATATATTATCATGATGTGTGCAATCTGAGAGGCCCTAGTTTGTGGTCGTTTCAATCTCTTCGCATAAAGCTTACAAGTGGGCAAAAACCTGTTAATATCATATCTCTTTTATACAAGTCTCGACAGCTACCTTTTTGTTCCTCTGGCGGTTGAGACGATGGGCTGCTGGAGTGCGGAGGCCATGGAATGTTTACGCAATATCGGCCGTCGTTTAAGGGAAAGGGGCTGCGACCCACGCTCAGGGGCTTACCTGGATCAAAGGTTGTCAATCGCCGTCCAACGTGGCAATGCGGCGAGTTTGATGTGAACCTTTGGGCCGGGGGCAACCAGGGGTTGACTAAAGTGTTATTTTTAAGACTTGTTTTTTAGTTTATGACATAGTACATATTGAAACACATATTTAATTAATTATTTTATACAAGTTCTTCTATATATTCTGGCAGGCACATTTCAACCCGTCCATAGAGAAGGATAAAATCTTGAAAAACACCAGCCAAGTGCGAGTTGGACACACGAAGGGCTCCGTTCCATCGTAACAGCAATTTTTAAGGTCCAGTAAAAACTCCGAAAAAATCAGATTTATTGTATTTATTTTTATTATTTGTAGTTATATATTTTTTTATTATTTTTATTTCATGACAAGTTAGTCCTTGTCTGCGATCTCACCTGATGGTAAGTGACGATGCAGTCTAAGATATATACATAATTAGTTGAAAAATGAAGAAAAAAATTTGTGACAATACATAGTCTTGTGTGCGTAAATGCGGTAGTGGGAAGCGTTATTTCAGTTTTAAAAAACAATGCGTAAATACACATTTATTAAGTCGGGGTTAAAGGTTATTACAAAGTTAGTCACTTTCTTAATGACAAAGTTGCATGGAATCAATCTTAGCATCCAGCTACCGACAAGAGAGTGTAAGAACTCTATTTTGAAAAGAGCAACTGCTGAGTTTCTTGCTGGCTCTTTTCAACAGAATCTGCATTCCAAACCGGTGGTTGAGTCTCGACGTGTCATTAGAGCCACGAATTGGCTTACATGAAATAGATAATTTTGAATTTATTTATTTTTTCTAATTCCACGAAACGAACTTCCCCGTTTATTCAATACGAAAGTCGATCAAAAATCGAAACAAGCAAGTTTAGGTTTCCAATTTGCAAATGTTGAGATAATGTTGGTGAAATAAAAGGAAATTATGATTGGGTTTCACTTATTTTTCCTCGCCTATCTCTAATGAAATTAAACCATACAATCGTAGCTAATTAACGAAATAATTCGTCCGTAATTGAAGATTACGTGATGGCGTCGGATCACCGTAGAACAGCGTTGAAACCTTCTTTATGTAACAGTAGAAAGCCTTAATTCGATTTGGTGCAGAGTTAATTCTATTAAGTTTTGTTTGTGAAATATACTTGTAGTTACATGACGATTACAATAGATAGAAACCTCTTACAGGTTTGGGATTGTTTTTTTTTATTCTATTACCGTACGTTCACACAACACACATCTGTTGTTAATTAACGTTTCGTTAATACGACCTCTTGACGACCTCCCTGGCGCAGTAGTGAGCGCTGTGGTCTTATAACTGGGAGGTCTCGGGTTCGATTCCCGGCGGGCGCAGTTTAGGAATTTATAATTTCTAAATTGTCTCTGGTCTGGTCTGGTGGGAGGCTTTGGCCGTGGCTAGTTACCACCCTACCGTCAAAGACGTGCCGCCAAGCGATTTAGCGTTTCCGCACGATGGCGTGTAGAAACCGATAAGAGGTATAGGTTGAATTTACACTGCTATACCCCTTCCAAGTTAGCCCACTACCATCTTAGATTACATCGTCACTTACCATCAGGTGAGATCGCAGTCAAGGGCTATCTTGTCATCGAATAAAAAAAAAATAATAATATTAATTTTATTTTTCCTGTTACTGTTGTTAATAGTACTACTGTTACTGAGTGCAAAAGACCAACCTAATACTTAATGTACTTAATTGCAATCTACCTTAACTAGGTGGCTAATTTTATTAGCAATTTTGATTTAACTTAAGGTTTTATAAAATTATCTTGCTTACGTTTTTGGAGTTAGGTTTCTTAAAATTCCCGCGGCAATTATGTTTTTCCGAAATACAAAGTAGCTTTTGTCATTCTTCAAGTACACTTGTGCAAAATATCACATTGATCTCTTGTGGCCTGATTGAAAGCAACCAATAAAGCAACCACTTTAGCATTTATAATAATTACTAGTTCATGCCAGCGACTTCGTTCGTGTGGATTAAGGTTTTTTAATTCCCGCGGGAACTCTCTTATTTTCTGGCATAAAAAGTAGCCTATGCGTTATGTCTATCAATAATCTATCTCTGTGCCAAATTTCAGGCAAATCGGTTTAGTCGTGGCGTGATTGCGTAATAAACATCCATTCTTTTTTTTTTTTATTCGATGACAAGATAGCCCTTGACTGCGATCTCACCTGATGGTAAGTGACGATGCAGTCTAAGATGGTAGCGGCCTAACTTGGAAGGGGTATAGCAGTGTAAATTCAATACCCATACCCCTAATCGGTTTCTAGACGCCATCGTGCCGGAACGCTAAATCGCTTGGCGGTACGTCTTTGACGGTAGGGTGGTAACTAGCCACGGCCATTCACCCATCCATACATCCAAACTTTCGCATTTATTATAGGTATTAGATTTTTTCTATAAGGGGTTCCAATTTTTTTACGAGTTTTTTTCAAAGCATCGTGTGAGTTAAAACAAAAATCGAATGTCTTTCTCCGAAATAACAAATCAAAGTCTCTTGGATAAAACCCGTAACGGAACCACTGGAGTGTAAACAGTGTGTTAAATGCACAATGCAACGTACAAAAACTAGTTTTGACATCATTTCACGTTGATCAACCTCATAAAGGCTTGGAAAGACACAACGTGCGGCGGAAGCGACAATCCGATGGCAGCGGATTCATTGAGGCTTTTAGAAGATGAAACCCCAATTTGTAAATGACACTTCAAGCACTATATAATCCACTGATGCGCTATATGAACCATTTACATACATACGATCTAGGTATAAGCCATTGCAGTCCGGAACAAACAAAAATCAAAGATATCATCACGCGGTCACATAAATCAAAAAGAGCCACGTTACGCGAATCTGGATCACAATATCATGGTTTTCTTTCCGGAGCCCTATATATTATACAAATAATGAGCTGGAAATCGGGGTATAACATAAGCAAACTATTCCTGCTCGCATACTCTCACAGGCACCTTAAAAGCGATGCAAGTCAAAGTGACGTGATGAAAGCATCGCCTTCCACGCCATCCACACTTTTGCACCTCGCAGTTGTCTTCCGTCATCTTGTGGAGATTGTAGATGTGATCGCATCACCAATTCATGGTTGTAAGATTAAAGAACACCATTAAAGGGCACATGGTTATTAATAAGGGTAGAAATTAAATAAAAATAAATAAAAATCATTTAATTTGACCAATCATGAGATCATATTTGTTAGTAAGGAAAACACACTAAAACTAATGTGAGTAATGTTAAAAATTATCTAATCCTAAAACTATATCTAAGACAGGCTTGATTTTGGCAGGCAAGCTTTAATTAGGCAAATAATAGTCATAGTCAAAACAAAATGGATCCTAATTAGTTCATCTATTGCTCTTCCAAGCAGAAAATTTGCGAAACAAAAATCAGTATCTTCGTATTGTAAATCGAACACGAGCATGACGCCCTACCATGCTGCTGCCGTCACGCGATTTGTTTAACGATTCCTTATACCGTAAGAAGAGAAAAACGTACAAAATAACCACCGGTCTTCTCAATGCGACTCATTTTATGAATGAAATAAGATTTTTTTTGTACGGAACCGCGTCAAATACGTGCTTTCCTTTCTCGACCGTATCGCCAGACGTGCATTCATTTTCGATAAGTCCATTTCTAAATCGATTTATATCGTATCCCCTTCCAATCTAATCTGAATCTTATTTCCAACCTGCTTGGGTTTAATTTTCAGAGCTGAATTAAAGGTGTGTATACATCTGTACAATTTCGTTGAGATGCAGTGGACAGTCTGGCTACAGGTATACATCAGTAAGAAATAAGAACACTTGAGGTACACAGATGTGGTCTGAGTAACGAGATTTTACTGTATACAGGGTGGTTTAATTTTGAAATAACTTCCTTTTAACGCTTCTAACTTTCGTAAGCTTAGTTGAGTTGATGAATGGATTTTTTTTTACGCCGAATCCGTATTCGCTTAGGTACAACGTCTAAGCTAAATGCATTTTCCTTATTGTACATCAAATATGATATTATCATATACCAGCGAATGCCCGCGACTTCTTCCGCTTCTTCAATTCACAATCGACAGTTCCTAAATCCCCACAGTTTAGTTGGGCAGAACCCCTGCAGCATCAGGATTGAGGAGATGGAAACCGAAGTTTTTATGAGAGATTCTCGCAAAGTTTTTGTGTCGATTAGAAAAAGATTCACGCAAATCGGTTAAGAAATCACGGAGATATCGATTTTTTCTACCTCTGTAAGGTAGAAAAAAACAACTAATTCTCCTCCTTTTTCGAAAGTTGGTTAAAAAAGTAGCCTATATTACGTTCGTTAATATCGGCTATCTACCAGTGAAAGTCCCGTCAAAATCGATTAGCGGCAACAAACAAACAGACAGACAAAATTAAAAAATTGTTTTCTTGTTATAAAGTACCGTACCTATTTACTTTCGTATGCAGTTAGTAAAAAGCTGTTCTTTTGATATTACATAAATAAAATTGAAGTGTCACTTACAACACTGTACACTTCAATTTTATTTATTAATTGTATAGATTATACAACGTGTAACAAAAGTGTGAAATAACCCTGAAGGAGGTGAATGTGCTCATGAAACTGAACAACTTTCCCCAAGGAACATAGGTCGAAATATAAAAAAAAATTTTTACCTCCCATAGTAAATCAATCAGCTGATCGTCAATTTTGTATGGGAAGTCCACATTTTTTTTTACATTTCGATCTATGTTCCTTGGGGAAAGTTGTTCAGTTTCGTGAACACATTCACCTCCTTAAGGGTTATTTCACACTTTTGTTACACGTTGTAGACTGGGGCAAAACTTTAGAGCAACCTATAGCTGGAAACACACTTCACAGTGCAGTAGTCACAGGCACGCGGGCCGCCGGCAAAAACTGTCCCTACTCGTGGGAAGTCAATTACACGATTAGTGCTCCCCCGGCCTCCCTGCGTACTGGTACGCGTGTAATTCACTCGGACAATTAAATATAGATGTCTTACTCGTAGGTTCGAATACCTCTTGGATCTTTTTTAATTGGAAGATTCAGCATTATTTAATATGGAGACAAAAATTTTTAAAAGAATATAGCCATGTTGAATGTGACTAATATTCTCCTTTCCCCACCAAATAAACCAGGAGTGGGTACGACAATAGTGTAAATAAATCGCGCTGTTGGCAAACTCTCAATTAGGTGGACAAACGATTCAAACGTTGGTTTGAAGCGGCACAAGTCTGATGCGTGTGGATTTTTTTTTTAATTCCATAACAAGACAGTCCTTGACTGCAATCTTACCTGATGGTAAGTGACGATGCAGACTAAGATGGTAGCGGGGGGGTTTGGCAGTGTACTCATACCCCTAATCGGTTTCTACACGCCATCGTGCTGGAACGCTAAATCGCTGGCGGCACGTCTTTGACAGTAAGGTGACTAGCCGCGACCTTTCACCAGACCAGACCAGAGACAATTTATAAATTATAAAAAATATTCTCCCGCTGGGAATCGAACCCGAGACCTCCCAGTTATAAGACCACAGCGCTCACCACTGCGCCCGGGAGGTCGTCGAAAGACCCTACAAGAACCTTTGAACCGTTAACTTTAAGTTTTCATTCCACACGTTTAACAGTAACTATTGAGGCGCAAACGTCCATAGTAAGTATTAGAATCAATGCCGTATCAATAGAACCACTTGCACTAGTAAAACGACACTACAAGCTACAACCACTTCGCTGTACAATTGGACAGTTTATATAAAAGACCATCAATTACTCACGCGCCTCGCACTGAAGGTGTTTATTTCGCTGTACAAACGCCCGTATTACATACAATCCCTCTTAAACTACCGTTACGACCACGATCCAGTTCACGTCCATTCTAACATTCAAACATACAAATCGAGTGTAAGGCCATAATTGTTAATTTCAAGCAAAATGCCCGCAATAGCTTTCGCGTTGCCCTAACTAACGATCCCATTGGCGGATGCCTATCGGGTTTCTGTTCAAAGGGTCAATGCCATGGTGAATTTGAGCGGCCGTTTAATCAGTGTTTAACCTGTGTTTGCGATCGTTTATCTGCCTTGTTGGTCTAGTGGACGCTCGACAGCGGATGACGAAGTCCCAGGTTTGATTCCTGGCTCCGGAAAAAAAAATGGGTTTTTTTGTCAAGAAATTTTCATAACTAAGTCCAATCATTAATTGGGTGTTTTGTTCAAAAATTCTCATTTAGTTATGAGAATAGCACAATCTATTCTCATTCTAATTATGAAGTCACCTCCGTGCCTTGGAGAGCACATAAAACCGTTGGTCCTGTGCCTGATCTCTCTCCGGTCATGTCGGATTCTCCGTCCCATCGAAGGGAGAGTGCACCTGTGTTTGCGCACACGCTTGTGCACTATAATATCTCCTGCGCAGATGGCTTAATCTCATAATTAAAGTAATTATTCGTTGTACACATACTCTATATTAATAATTTGACAGCTCTAAATCTAATTTAAGACCTGTTAATTTAGGTTGGAACAGGAATGATGCCCAGGGTGAAATCCCGCGGGATCTTATTGATTTTCTCAGATAAAAAGTAGCTTAAGTCACTTTCCCGGTCCTCAACTATACCCATGCAAAAAATCACGTCGATCCGTTGCTTTATTGCCGCGAAAATGAAGGACAAACCAACAAACAAGCACACTTTCGTATCTTAATATGAGTATAGTAAGAAAGTAAGAATTATGCAATGACGAACGGATTAAATGTGCCAACTATATTTAAACTTCAGTTAAAGAGCTAGTTAAGTTATCGGTGTAACCGGCCGCATCATGGAATGCGCTCGCATAATGCATGCGCGCACGCACGCCGCGACGCCGCGCCGCGAGATCGATGGCTCGTATCGATCCAATCGAGTCGTGATCTCGATTACGTTAGCATTCGAAAGTATACCTTGATCGAATAAAAATTTCCTTTAACAACAATGAAGACGTACAGTCTATGAAAACGAATGTTTCTTCTTTTTCTTCTTTATCAACTGATAGACGTCCACTGCTGGACATAAGTCTCTTGCATGGACCTCCACAGGCCTCGGTCTTGCGCCGCCTGAATACAGGGGCTCCCTGCGACTCGTTTGATGTCGTCGGTCCACCTAGTGGGGGATCTGCCAACACTGCGCTTCCCAGTGCGGGAACTATGTGCCCCGCCCATTTCCACTGCAGTTTCGCAACTCGCAGAGCTATGTCGGTGACTTTGGTTCTGCTACGAATCTCCTCATTTCTGATTTGATCTCACAGGGATACTCTGAGCATAGCACTCTCCATCGCCCGCTGAGTGATCCTGAGCTTACAAAACCGACTTCAAACACCATTACAAAGCATATCCATTGTCTATAAAATTTGAAGAGTTCCCTCTATTTCTCCAGGATTCCATTTTCAGATCCTGACCTGATGACTATGGGATCACCTGGAAAGTATACCCTTTCAAATAAAAAAGAATTTTCCAAATCGGTCCAGGCATCTTCGAGTAATCGGGGATAAAAAAAAAAAAAAAAAGATTCCGACGAATTGAGAACCTCCACCTTTTTTGGAAATTTCCTATCAAGTAAATGTTTTCTAATTGATCAAGGTGGAGTCGTTTATGTGAACCGGCCTTTTATTGTTTTAGTGTTCAGTTTAGTTTAGTCGGTGCAGTGTCGCAAAACGGCCAAGGTTCTGAATCTTATTTAGTGTTCGCAGGTTTTGCAAGATTTTAACGAGCTATAATTATTATTGGCGAGCTTTGTTTATAAAATTAACATGTAGAATTTCTAGATTAAACGTAACTTAAGCAATCGTGGAACAGCGATAGCCTAGTGGTAAAGAATGCTGCCTACTATTCGGGGGGGTCGCGGGTTTGATCCCAGGCAACTTTGAATTTTCAGTATGCAATGAAATAAGTACATGCTTCATTTGTGAAGGAAAACACTCTTAGGAAACCTGCACACCTGACAGTTCTGCATATCTGCTTCTAAATATATAAAAGGAAAAGTAACTGACTGACTGACTATCAACGCTCAGCTCAAACCACTGGATGGATCAGGCTGTTTGGCATATGGCTATATATTATCGTGAAACTTTGTCACATTAGTTTATTCACTGGTAAAATAGCACCGCATGAGATCGTAAGAATTTGCACCGCTACGTGGTCGAAATTCCACCATCTCGCACTAAGCGCTTTGCTTCCTCGTTCCTAATACGCACTGCAAAAATTTGGAATGCCCTTCCGGCTTCCGTTTTTCCAACTAACTGTAACGTGGGTGTCTTTAAATCAAGAGTGAATAGGCATTTTCTAGACAAGCGCGCACCATCTTAGGCTGCATTTTACTTAGGTACCATCAGGTGTGAGATCGCAGTCAAGCGCTAGTCTATATATTTAAAAAAAAACCTGAATTAACTGTTTCAATCGTTGCGTGGGTGAGCACTAATTTTCACGGAAACTTTTTGACTCAAAAACCACTTTGTATGGAGCCAATGTTACTGTGGGAACACGGAACCAGTGTGAAAGTAACAAAGTCAAACGAATTAAGTACGCTTGCGTGCGGCTATCAAGTATAGGACATACAAACAAGCGTCCATTGGGTATGTCCCATGGCGGAAGAGCACAGGAATCGGTAACAACCTTCGACATCACACGATGGCGCAGGGATGTGCCGATGTAGTTTTATATCGATTTTATAATTTTATTTTATCGTATAATTCTTTTATTTCACACGAGGGCTCGTGGCTCACGGTTGTGTGTGTGTCGTATATGTACAAGCGTGAGCGAGACAGGAGAGTTTGCTCGCGTCTGTCCGCTCCCACCGAGGCTCCTGACAGGCACGCACACTTACGCAATGTGCATGTACACGACGTAACCACAAGTAAAGTTCACGCGCCCTGGTGTATTGAAAGAACTATACAAGTTTTGTGTTCTGATGTTCATGTCTATGTATCTATATCTAAAATCAGTTCAGTAGTTTAAGCATTACGGTGAAACAAACGTAAATAGACACATACATACATACACTAGATCGCTAAAATTCCTAAAACCCTTCCTTTTGACTTTGTCGTAGTAGGCTAAAAATGGAATTAACGCAAATAACTTTTATTTATTCAATGATTTTTGAGATAATAAAAAAATAGGTAAATCTTTTGGTTGCCTCCTGTGAGGATTGAACTCACGACCCCTGGTTTACGAGACCAGTGCTCTACCACTGAGCTAAAGAGGCTGATATAATGTGCGATCAAATACTCTATTACATTAAAATTCTATGTTATACTTACCTAAGTACTTATAATATTTTCAATATTGATAAAGTAACTTCGATAGCAGGTACCTATGTACCTATGTGTATTCTGTGGTGATCCTTGCAACCGACCTACATAAATTCGTCCAGCAGTACGCAAGAGTCAATTTGTTACGAGGGCGACAGAATAAAATCTGCGTCCGACTTTAAACGAAACCACAATTCTCTGGACATAGTCACGTCCGTAAAAACGCAGTTAAAGCAGTCGCATTAGTAACCCCCAGCTCGTTCAACCTAATTGAGACGGCCTGGCGAACCAACTAAGATTCCCGTGGACCCTAAAAATAATTAAAAACTCCGACCATTTAACCGTGGTACGTTAAATCTCATCTTGGAAGCTAGATAATTATCCTGGCGACACTCCAAAGTGTCGGGCTCATTTCAATTAGCTCTCTTAAAATATTCAATGTCTTTAAAATAGGCTGCGCGATTGCTCGCCCCCTACCGGAGTCTAGGAGTTACATTTAGAGGTTAACCGTTAAGTTTAGTCTTTTACGACGCGAGTTTTATGCGTTAAAGTCTCATAATAATACTGATTTTGGGTAATAAACGCCGGGATTTGTTTGCTTTATGTGGGTTTTGTGGTTTAGCGCATGACCTATAGAGTTCAGACGATTTAGAGTATTACTGTAACTTATGAGATGCTTGTTTAATTTAGAGATCCATAAAGTATTGTAAGTGTTAATGCCAATTTCTTACTTAGTTTTATTGGGTAATCTTCCGAATGGCTGAACCGATTCTTCTTCAGGTTGCAATTTTGACGATTAAAATAGAGCAACGAAATAAAAAAGAATTGTTTTATTAAAATACTAAAAATTAATGCCCACGACTTCGTTCGCGTGTATTGAGGTTTTTTGGATTCTCTTATTTTGCGGGATTAAAAGTAGCTAATGTGCTATTCTAGTCTATAATCTATCTCTGTGCCAAATTTCAGCCAAATCGGTTCAGTCGTTGCGACGTGATTGAGTAACAAACACAAACTTTCGAATTTATACTATTAATAGGATAATAGGATTAACAATGTAATAAAACCAACAAGCAAAATTGATTCATTGGAACAACACTATTCCGTAAACCGTTGGCATACCTCTAACCTCAGTATAACAATGCGCAAACTCATCTACCGCTTATCGGTTCATCGATAACGTATCGATGTACACGCATCGATAAATAATTGGCGGACGCGCACGGAATGCCCCATCACTAGCCGCACGCGGACTGATGATCATTGCAAGCGCATGCTCTCTATAAATAATATGTTGTAAAACGATTTTCGATAGATTAATCTGAATCGTGCGCGCGGTCGTGCGCCGCCGGCGCAGGGATCTATTGTGGATCGATACAGTGCTAGGAATGGCAGGAACTGCCTGGTGCTGCTTTTATTTTCATAAACATCTTCTTGACATATCTATTACTACATAATATAAACGTAAAAATTCCTTTTACAGCACCGGCTTCAAACGCCACTAGTCACTACAAAGTATTTTTAAAGTAATTCGATTTTTTCAGGATCCCATCATCAAATCCTGACCAGTGCCTGTCAAAAAATGAAAGCCATTGACATATATTTTTTATCCATTGAAGTTTTACTATGAAATAGTAAATGACATTTCTCTTCAAACCTTCAATGGATAAAAAAAAGACGTGTGGCACTCGGGGACTGCCGCGGTAAAGGTATTGCATAGCATTTTTTATCAACGCCATCTAGCGGTGAGAGGAGTCCCGTGTCAGGTTATTTTTGTTACGGAATTTCTAGATTCGGTCTCCACGCTCAAGGCCCGCGATAGAAACTATGCGATAGCTTAAAAATGCCTATCATGGTTGATAGGCACTGAGTTATAGAATCGGGGGGCTGATAACAATGGGATTACCTGGTAAGTATACCTACCCTTTCAAACAAAAACAAGAATTTTCAAAATCGGTCCATATATCGGTGAATGGATGATGTCTGCCCACGCAGACATCATTCATCTATACATTCATCCTGTTAATGTTTGTTGATCCTGTTGTTGTTTGTGGATGTTTGTTACTCATTCACGCAACAACAAATGCACCGATTGCACTCATATCCATATGTTTAATTTTACCTCGGAAAATTAGAAAGTTCTTGCGGAAATTAAAAAAAAATTTAATCCACACGGACGAAATCGCGAGCATCAGGTAGTCATCAATTAAAAAAGAGGATCTAATGGATTCATAGGTCTGCAGTGGTCAGCGCACGCGTGTCCGTACGTAGAACGTAAATGAGCGCTTGTGGGAATGTCCGCTCGGGACAGTTTGCCCTACACGCCGTCCGAACGACCGGACAGACAGCGTTTACCTTCTCCGACCTTTGAGACATGCATGTTCCATTTGAGATAGTCCACCAACTGAGTTCGAACATTCTAGTCATCCTTCCTTATCTATCCTTATTCCTATCACACTAAAGGCGAAAGTTTGTATGTGCATGTGTGTATGTGTGTGTGTGTGTGTGTGTGTGTGTGTGTGTGTGTGTGTGTGTGTGTGTGTGTGTGTGTGTGTGTGTGTGTGGGTGTGTGTGTGTGTGTGTGTGTGTGTGTGTGTGGGTGTGTGGGTGTGTGGGTGTGTGTGTGTGTGTGTTTGTTACTCCTTCACGCCACAACGAATGAACCGATTTGGCTGAAATTACAGAGTTCCCATGGGAATTGAAAAGCCTTGATCCACGCGGACGAAGTCGCGGGCATCGTCTAGTTAATATTATAAATGTAAAAGTTTGGATGGATGGATGAACGGATGAATGGATGGATGGATGTTTGTTACGCCGCAATCACGCCGCAACGACCAAACCGATTTTTTTTTAAATCCGAAACAGGCTTGCGCTTGACGACAATCAATACTGGATGCACTAATGAGGTCTAGGCTGGAGTGCGCTTGCCTAGAAAATGCCTATTCACTCTTTGGCTGAAATTTGGCACAGAGATAGACTATAGTCTCGAATAACACATAGGCTACTTTTTATATCGGAAAATAAGAGAGTTCCCGCGAGAATTAAAAACCTTAATCCATGCGAAGTCGCAGGCATCAACTAGTGTCTACTAATTATGCCTACTAATACTCTCTAGTCTTCTTGTATTCCTACTCATGTCTTTGACGGTTGAGTGGTAACTAGCCACGGCCAAAGCCTTCCAGACCAGCTCCCCGATTCAGACCCTTCCGATAACTTATTTATCGATCGATTCGGTTTGTTACCGTCCGATAACATATATATTTTCAATTCGTAAATGCTCTTGTAATCGAATGTATCTTGTCGATGTCGATAACGTAGTCGATACCGAATCGTATCCGCAAACCAAACGCTCTAAATCACACGACAAAAAATTTTTATACGAGATCGATATCTAACCGTATCGACACGGTATGTTATCGAACAGGTCTGAATTGCCCCCCAGACCCGAGAGAATTTAGAAATTACAAATTCCCAAATCGCCCTGCCAGGAATCGAACCCTTCTTGGGTTATAAGACTACAGCGCTCAACACTGCGCCAGGGAGGTCGTCAAAAACGACTTTTTTCTGGAGTGCGACTGGTCCTATGGTCACGATCAACAATCAAATCCCTTATTTTAGCTTTAAATCCTTGATATCTACCAAAATGGACTAATTCAATTATTCTTAAACTAAGGAGCATCCATAAGAACATGATTAAACCACTCTCTCGGAAACATCGCAAAAACTATAAAGGAAACTAAGCGGGCGATCTCCGTATCAAAAATTCCCTTTACACTCTCTTAACTTGGATATTTTAAGCGCCATAAAACTTGGAGCGTGCTCCACATAAGTTTTGCCTTCTCTCCTATATAATATACTACGCAAAACTTCACATACTCTTCAAAATACTTACCTCAACTCTTATGATTCAAGAAATAAGATCGAAAATTGAAATTCGTTTATTTTACCACGCGTCAAGTTGCAAAGAAGTGTAAAATACACTCCTGTTGTATCATAAGGACCATAAACACTAGTGAGTGTGTACTGTATCTTTATCTTTGTGAGACTACCGACCGCCCGTAGCTTGGCTTCCGTGTATTACAATAAATTGTGTCAGAGATATATCGCACACTTAGATTTAAAGACAGACAACTCAACAAGAGAAGTAAGTAATTAACTAAAGAAAGATATTCAACAACATAGACTGGCTTAGAGAGGACAGGAAGGTCAGTGAAGGAGCCCTTAAAAATAAACTAAAAGTTTTGTTAAGGACTCTTTCACTGATGACTATTGATTATATTGTTAATTGTTAGTTTAGATTAGTTGTTAAGTTTTATTTTTGTTTACACTTCTTTTTCCAAAATTGTAATTAGGTACATTAGGTTTTAATTTTATGTATAAGAGTGCCAACTCTTACAAACAACTTTTTTTTTCTCTTTGACACCATACCGTAGGGTAGACTGGGTACGGTTGTAACAATTTCCCTTTGAACACCCACAGCATTGCCAATATTGCTATAAACAACTGTTATAGCACTTGATATGAAAGATTAGTTATTTTTCTTTAAATTAATATCAAAAACACATGCACTGGTGAAATAATTTAGCAGATATGAATAATTTTATTGAGTGCATGTGATTGTTACAACCGACCCCATACCAGGGGCGGTTGTAACAGTGATGGGGGACAGTTGTAACAAGCAGAAATAATACAGAGCTGAAGTATTTACACCGGCTTTATTATTTAAAAACGCTTAAATGTACTTTAACTAGTATCACAATATCTTAAGCGCATTTTTTAAGTTATTCAGGTAATTTTTTTGAGTAAAAATAAATTAACAAAAATAGATAATGTTTCCACTACAACTACTTCGGTACTCAACCAAACGAACATAATCTCTAATTATTATATAAAACAAAACTAAATAATCAATAAAATCTAGGTTTCAAATGAAATCAACAATTAAATTTATTTTTCGTAGAACTTTATTTTTTACAGCTTGCCCCCAAGTTTTATTTCATCATAGGTGTTCTTGTACAACATCGCTTTCACCTCTCGAAGTCTTTCTTACGCGTTTCCTAAGCATCTGCAATGCAAAAATATAGTAAAACTAATGTTACAACCGTACCCATGAAAATCGTTACAACCGTACCCACCACCTATTTTGGCAATAAAACGGACACAGGCATGAGGCCTAATAACGTATATAAAAACGAACCAGCTCATTATAATCTCTAAAATACAACATTTGCATATATTAATACTCAAATATGAAAATTATATTAGTAGTCAAGCTATATCGTGAAGAAATTCATCAAAAATACTTACTTTTGGTTGCCAAAACACAATAGGCCTTCGTCTAAACGTTATAAGTACGCAGAGTGCGACGCAACACTTTGAATCATGTTGGCACTTGAAATCCGCGTGTTTCTTTCCTTGTACCCCTTCCCGTGTTGTTTATAGTTTCGGAAATATTTGAGTTGTTTCAACCGTACCCCGTTACAACCGTACCCAGTCTACCCTACATACATACGAGCTATTCGTATCAATAAGCGAGACATTGCACGTATCTTAAAAAATACTGAACCGATTCTGATGAAATCTCTACTGTTCCCTAAGTTGAAATAAATAAAAGCAAACAAAAATACTGATCACGATTCCAATACTAGTTTCGGTGATAAAAATACAAACATACATAACTTTTTTTATGTACCTACTGAAAAATGACTTTTTTTGAGTTGTCTAACTTTTAATCCAGGTATGCGCAGTGCGATATATAGGTGGAGTTGTTTAGTCGCTAAATGTGGAGTAGACAATTGCCGAGTTGTTTTACAATAAATGTCAAAAGGGCTGGGAATTTGAGTTAAAAGTTTGTTGTTTTAGCGCTTACTTTTTACCTTACATTAATAAATTCATAGGTAAGTCTTTAGCCTTCAGCTGATGTAGGGATGCGCGAGAAATATTTAGTGCCAATACTAAAAAATATAAATTATTATATCTTCTAATGAAGCGGCTCATAATGTTGATCGAACTTCATTTGAGAATTTATATAGCACTAGCTTTAGCTCGCGGCTTCGCTCACGTTAGGTTCGATTTTTTAACCCCCTATTTAACCCTCTTGGTGTTGAAATTTTCCAAAATCCTTTCTTAGCGGATGCCTATGCCCTAACAGCTACCTGTATGCCAAATTTCAGCTCGATCGGTCCAGTGGTTAGAGCTGTGCGTTGATAGATCAGTCAGTCAGTCAATCACCTTTGCCTTTTATATATTTAGAAGACTAGCGGATTCCCGCGACTTCATCCGCGTGGAAAAAATTTAGATTGACTTGCTACTATCCGCGAGAAGTTATGTCATCTATCTCTGATAATATTTAGTAGATCTTCATCAAAATTGGATAAAATATTTCTAATAGTACTCAATTTATATAAAAAAAAGAATCATCAAATTCGGTTTAGATTTGACGAAGTTATGGAGCAAAATCAATAAAAACTTCCATATCCCAATTAAACCATATTGTTTATCAGGATAAAAAGTATCCTATAAATGTTGTATCTACTGTAAAATAAATTGCTTATTATGATTAAGGAATTTGACTTTGACTATAAATAATTTCTGAAATTATCCAATTAAATTAGCGAACCTTCCACTGTATAGTGACACTATAGTGGAAACATCACCGAAATTAAAGAGTTGAAACTATGCGTTAGACCAGTCATTCAAGCCTCTGTTTCGCATGTCATACAACAAACAAGAGCTACAACAGTTCCGCCGCTAAGGTTTCGTCACGTAAATGTGCTAAAGGCCTAAAAATTTAGTTATACCACAACCTACCGCAGTTCCAACAGTCAAGTGAAAATCATATCAAGTTATTATGCTACTGCTCCATCTGCATTAATGTTAGCTTAGCTCGTAGCGTCTAACGTCATTAGTAATATTACAACACATTTAACGCAGTAAAATATTGGCCTCATCTGCGTAATACCTTTTTTATCGTGTAAATTTATGCGTTGCGGAGCAGGTGGAACAGGGGCATCGCCGAAATTAAAGAGCTAAAACTATGCGTTAGACCAGCAATTCTTTCCTCTGTTTCGCATGTCACACAACAAACAAGAGCTACAACGATTCCACCGCTAAGGGTTCGTCGCGTAGATGTGCTAAAGGCCTAAAAATATAGTTATACCACAACCTACCGCAGTTCCACCAGTCAAATGAAAATCATATCAAGTTATTACAAATACTAGCTCTACATCAATGTCAACAATCGCAGCTCGTAATGCCCTTTCCATATCAAACGCCACTGGGAACAACTTACAAAACAATTCAAACAATACGTTCAGATCAGTCCAAATCGATAGCGGAACTGCAATAATGCTAATGCGTAACCGTAAAATGACAGCAGATGGCAATTAATGATAGCACTCCTATGCACTAGTGGACTGGTAGACGTGCTGGACAATGTAGGGTAGCGGATGCTATTCTGAGAGCGTGCGATAAAAGGACAAGCATAGGATTTCAACGTGGGCGATAACGAACGATAATTTAATTCGACCAAAAGATCATATTTGTTAGTAAAGAAACACACACTAAAACTAATGCTAGTAACCTTTTAAAACTATCTATATAAGACTTTCAGAAAGCTTGCTTTTCAGAAGACTTGCAGAAAAAGACTCAGAGAAAGTTAGGAGACGTTGAGCTGGCAAATAAGGAGCATGGGCAGTAAAATAAATAATATACTAAAGTTTAGATATTTGGTTATTTTATGAATTGTAATTATTTTTAACACGTGTGTGAAAATTCAAATATCTCGGTACTGCGGGAAGTCGAATCTGTTTAAATTGATACTACGATTATACTATATACCTAACCATGCAAAAAACATGTCTATTGGTTGCTTCGTTGTTGTGTGATTGAAGAACAAACCAAGAAATAAGCACACTTTTATATTTATGATACTACTAATAACGATAATAAAATAGCAGAAGATAATAAATAAAATTAGCAAAAAAAATGATAACTCCTCAGTTAAAGAGTTTACAAAATAGACTCTTTGTTTCTATTACACTTGTGTGACAAGACCTCATTATTATTAAAGGAAGCTTGATCGCGTGAACGGTGCGTGAGCGCGGACCGACACAAGCAATGTCTATCAACAATAAGTAATCTACATTAACGTTAGTTAAATAAATCGAAATACTTTGTATTGTTGTACTATTTTAAGAGAATAAGATTGCCGTCTCATGAGACTATGACTATCAGTGAGGGAATAGAAAGTGTTTGTGAACTGTAACATAACTAGCTGTTGTCCGCGACCTCCTCCGCGTGGTTTAAGTTTTTGAATTCCGGAGGGAACTCTTTGACTTTCAGGATAAAAAGTAGCCTATCTCACTCTCCAAGTCCTGAACTATACCTATGCAAGAAATCACGTCGATCTATAGCATTGTTGCAGCATAATTGAAGGACAAACCGCAAACCAACACATTTTTTATCGACTTCCAAAAAAGGAGGAGATTTTCATTTCGTCGGGGTTTTTATGTATGTTCCTCAACTCGAAGACGCCTGGACTGATTTGAAAAGTTCTTTTTGTCAGGATCAGGTCAGTATCTGATGATGGGATCGTGGAGAAATCGAGGGAACTCTTCAATTGATATACTTTGTAGTGGCGTTTGAAGTCGGTTTTGTAAAAAGAATTTTTACGTTTAAATTTTCGCATTTATAATAAGTAATCGCCGTTATCATTACCAAAGCCGAAATTCGGTCAAGAGAACATTATTTAGAACTGAAATATTATTCTAGTATATTATATTCGATAATTAAATCGAACGGTGAACAGAATAGCCCCTCACCATACACGTGTGTGACAAGATCTCATTGTTACGGGTGTACGCTCGATCGCGAGCGGCGATTGCGAACAAACGCAAACCGCGAACACGTTCGCCATTATCAAGATCCGACTATTTAATTCCTACTCAAGTTTTTGGTACGCGATTGCGGAATAGATTAATTCAATTAAACGTTTCGGTATAAGCAACGCCTTATTCTAAATGCCACGGTAATAAGCCTCAATAGCCCAGCGGTTAAAGGTGCGGACTGAAGACTGAAAGGTCGCAGGTTCGAATCCCACCCGTTGCACTATTGTCGTACCCACTCCTAACACAAGTTTTCACTTATTTGGAGGGGAGAGGAGAACATCAGTCAAGTTCATCTTGGCTGATATTCTTTATTAAAAAAAAAAAAAAAAAAAATATTCGGCTAGTGTAGATATTGAAATAACGATTATACATGGTGTTGTTTTGAGAGCTCAGTGAGGTGAGAACTGGAATTTCAGATGTTATAGACATGTCTGTATGTGAACTAATGTACTCTGGCAATCCATGGCGTGGATTTTAATTTAGCTGCATACAAAGAATTTCAAAAAAATCATCAGGGGAATCAATTTAATTACAATTGAAATTGATTTCTTTCATCATCTTTTCTCGGAATTGTAGGATCCAACATATTGTTGGACTACTACAGGAATAGAACAAACACAGTGATGGGAGACTGTAGGTACAGAAAAATGCAGCGTTCAGAGACTCGGCACCAATAAACGTACCTATCAATTGTGTCTATAATATTTTAAGAGTTCCTTCAATTTCTCCACGGTCCCATCATTAGATCCTGACCTGATGACCATGGGACCACCTGGGAAGTTATACCCATTCAAACGAAATAAGAATTTTCCAAATCGGTCCAGTTGTTGTTGAGTAATCGGGGAACATACATAAAAAAAGATTCCGACGAATTGAGATCCTTCTCTTTTTTAAAGTCAGTTATCAATTCCGCATTCTGTAGAAATCGTCTGGAAACGACGTCTAAATGCAAAAAATACCTGTTAGGAAGCCGATTTATTAAGGAAGCTACGTATATTTAAATTGCCACACCATTTAATCACTTACGTTTGTTATAAAACTTTCTAAATAGATAAACGAATGTATCTGTAATTCTCTACATTTCAAAGATAAACTGGCCGTCACGTATCGGTCAACGTTTGATATCAACAAATGTCACTTTTATCCGAGAACACTTAGCGGCGAGAGTGGGACATTGAAGGCGTCTCGGTGTACCTGAACGATAGCGATACGGTAACGACACGACCTTTGTAGTGTTAGGTTTTTTTTGATAAGAATACTAGTTGATTGCCCTTGACTGAGGTTTTTAATTCCCGCGGGAGCTCTCTCATTTTCCGGGATAAAAAGTTAAAGCCTATGTGTTATTATCTACTTCTGTTCCAAATTTCAGCAGAATCGGTTCAGTCGTTGCGACGTGATTGAGTCAAACATCCACACTTTTACATTTATAATATTATAGTAGGATTAGCCAAGCTGAACTTGACTTATATTCTCCTCTTCCCTCCTAATAAGCGGAAAGTTTGCGCTAGGAGTACGACAATAGTGCAACGGGTGGGGTTTGAACCTGCGACCTTTTAGTTTTCAATCCTTTAATCGTTGGACTATTGAGGCTTAACTGCCTCGTTGGTCTGGTGGTAATATTATAATATTTTAAGTTGGATGTAGATACCCGAAGAGCCGAAGATAAACTTT
Source organism: Hipparchia sbordonii (assembly GCA_038048805.1). Classification (NCBI taxonomy): domain Eukaryota; kingdom Metazoa; phylum Arthropoda; class Insecta; order Lepidoptera; family Nymphalidae; genus Hipparchia; species Hipparchia sbordonii. Next base: position 10,220,179 of record CM076110.1, read on the forward strand.
TCACACAGTTTCTGGGCATAAGTGTCTCTAAGAATTCATACTAGTTGTGACAGTAAACTAAAAATCATTCGTCCTTGAGACCCAATTGTAAGCGGACAGTCATATCCGATTCCGATAGTGATTGTTTATGTTATTGCATATTGTAATTTTATTCGTTCCTCGGCGCATATTCTAGTTAATTTTATTAGCATAATGGTTGACAACATAAAACCATTAAGCCGCAGAACCATTTATAGCTTACGCCTGCAGTTGCGCGTGAGTTGATCCAAGCTACATGAAAGAGCGATTAATTATTAATTTTAATTTTCATCGATAAATTAGTCCCCCCTCCCCCCCATTTATTTTTCCAACCCAGAACTACCAAACCAAAACTTCATCTGTGTTTTGAATTTGATGATTTTTTCAATAAGCCCTGAATCGATTTTGATATCTACCAAATAAAAAAGGAATCATCAAAATCAATTTTTCATTGCCGAAATAATCGCGTAACAAACATATAGTCAAAAAAACATTTAGTCGAATTGGGTACTCTTCCTTTTCAAAGTCGGTTAAAAATGAATATTAGCCTTACCAAACCTGACTACATAATCTTCCCCTTTCCTCTCCGACTAAGTAGTGCAACGATGGGATTTGAACCGTCAACCATTCGGTTTTCAGTCGACACCTAACCATCATGCTATTAAGGATTTAATTTTCAATATTCAGGCAAACCATTTGCATGCAGGTTTCTTCTCGGTAAACGTTTTCGAAGATATTTCTTTTGATAATTTTTATGGCTCGGGTAGAATAGAAAATAGAACCAGTAGTAGATTCATTTGACGAATCAAAAGCACTTCGTAAAAGTTTTTTTGAATAAACAATTATTCTACTCTATTCTGATAAACAGCTGTTGGGTTTTGTACTGTAGCAGTTTGGAATAGTGGGAATAGTGGACTATTCCAAACCGCTTTCTCTTATAACTTGCGCCACTCAATATAAACGAATATGTACCCCGAGGTCAGTATCCGTTTCTATACATCATACTAGTATAATTACTGCTCCCGATCGTTTGTTACACCGGACTATCGTCAATACCTCTCTAAATTCGTCGCTTCGGGCTGTGAGTGTGACTGATCCATTTTACAGCTGCTCGAGTAATTAGTGATCTATTAGATCTATTAGATTTCGAAGTGAATCAATGATTGATATGTTAAAAAATACGTATGTGAACAATAATTTAGTAGTCGATGTTAATAAATCATTACTAATATTATAAATGCGAAAGTGTGTTTGTTTGTTGGTTTGTTGGTTTGGTCAATTACGCAACAAAGCAATGGATCAACGGGGTTTTTGGCATGGGTATAGTTGAGGACCGGCTGAGTGACAAAGGCTACATTTTATCCCGGAAAATCAAAGAGTTCCAGCGGGATTTTAAAAAACTAAATTCACTTTTTTGCTTTTTTGTGTGATATTGATATTCTTTTTTAAATAAATTGATTTCTTTTTCACGATTTAAGAATTGCTTCCTTTGTAAAAGTGCATAACCCTGTATCTATATATATAAAATTCAAAGTCCTGACTGACTGACTGACTGAGATATCAACGCACAGCCTAAACTACTGAAGTTAGAAACTTGAAATTTTTACAGTTGGTTCCTTTTATGACGTAGGCGCACACTAAGAAAGGATTATTGGAAATTCCACCCCTAAGGAGTTTAAATAGGGGATGGAAGTTTATATGAAACTCCGTCATTTTTCAAGCTGTTTCCATCAAAGTTGGTATTTGAGCTTTCAGTTAAAAATAAAGAAGTACGTGTGTCACAGTTTTTGAAAATTCCACCCCAAAATCTAATTCCACGCGGACGAAGTCGCGGGGGCAAAAGCTAGTATTTTAATAAATGTTTTATTTGTATCAATTTAAGAGTAAATTATCTAAAGCCAAAAATATCACACCAAGTCACCGCAAACGACACCCGAGTGTTGAAACATGACGTCAATCGGAAAAGAATAAATAACTCATCCCCTTTAGCCTGGCAATACACATCCGATTTTGTTTCCGACTGTCTGATCAGGCTACCGGATCGTATTTACTCGATACACATCCGATTTTTCCGTCAGGCTTTTTCTGAACTCAGTCGTTCCCGAGCTATCATCCCGAGTGCTTGCGTTTGGAGCAAAGCAGAAGAAAAGAAGATGGATGACGAGTTAATAGAAATAGAAATATTTTTATTCAAATAAACTTTTACAAGTACTTTTGAATCGTCAATGAATCTACCACTGGTTCGGAATGCCGTTCCTGCCGAGAAGAGCCAGAATAAACTCGGCGGTCGCTCTTTTCAAAAAAATTTTTTTTTACAATAGGTAACAAAACTGTGTTATGTATACAGTGTTTCCACAATAAAGTTTCAAAAATGCAAAACAATCCAATGCATGTTAAGACAGGCAGGCAAAAGCAGACCCATTCCCGTTGGTGGCACCCGTTCACGAGCATGACGCAGGATCCAGCCATTGCTTCGCTCAACCATATTTGAGGGAACGTAACAACCCGCACCACACAACACCACCACAGAAATTTTAAAGAGAGGAAAGAGAAAGAAGAAAAAACGTCGCTATTGGATTCATCCAATCAATTTGACAAGACTTACTGAGAGTCATTTCTATTTAAAACATCCAAAATAATTCATAATAATAATAATTTTATTATGAATATTTAGACCTTGCCCACGAGATTACCGCCATGTGGAATGTTGATTCAACGATTGTAGTGCCGATGGTCGTTTCGGTCAATGGTCTCATAGCGAAAAGTTTCGATCAACATCTTAAGAAACTTTCGCTTAATACTTGGATCAAGAGCAGGATACAGAAGGCGGTACTCCTTGAGACGGCACGCATTGTGAGGAGGTTCCTCACTCTGGAGCCCTGACCACTGGCTGCTTGGGTCCCTATCCCGTAGCAAGTGGGACCCATTTATTTTATTGTTTTTAATGATGTTTTTATTTTTATATTTATATTTGTATAATGTATATTTGTAATCATTTTTAAAAATAATAAGATAAATGTGTTTAAAAATAAATGATAGACATAATTTTATTATTATGAATTATTTTATTTTATTATTTTTTTTTAATTTTTTTTCATAATTTTCGCCCATTATTCGAACCACAACGATGCATCCACACAGTGTCAGCGCTAGATTTTTTGGGCCCTAAAAAATCCCAATAAGCAAAATTCCGCCCTAAATTTGGGGCTAAAAGCCCTTAGTTGGGAACCCTGACTGGCAAAATCGGAAGGAGTAACCGGATGTCTATTTTGTCTCATACTAGAAGTATGTAGACCGCGCCTTCAGACAATCGGACCGACAGTAAAATCGGAAACGCCTCGCGCCCGTTTCCGACTCGGACGTCCGATCCGGCCACCGGATCGGACGTGTATTGACTGTTCATACAAAGTAATGGCTTCAATGCCTTCCGGTAGCCTGATCAGGCTACCGGATCAGACTATCGGATGAAAAAACCTGACGTCTATTTCCAGGCTTAGGCGGGTAAAGGGCAATAAACCGACGTACCCTTGTGTCAACAGCATATTAGTGAATATGGATAAACCAATGCTAAATGACCTCCCACACCCCTTTGATCACATACTTGATCACGACCGAAATAGGAAATCGCATACAACGTCAAAGGTCTCAAAAATCTGGTCGAGTTAAGCCCTCAGATTTGTCGCGAGCAAATCACGCGAAAAATCCAACGATAAACGTCTATATCCGCTTTTCCCACATATTTTCGCGTTTCCCTCTCATGTGCTCACTTAACATGGCGGTGTTTGCCCTTTTTCCCCTTGATGCCCGAGACAAATCTTTTCACCTCACAACCTAAATTCAACCTTAACGTGATTACCTTAAGTTACAATTTATATTGCACTCGAGTTATTAGAAAAATTCGCGTTCCATTTTTTCCTAGCTTTTCTATAAAATCGAGCACGGACAAAATTAAACCTTATCTTGCAGAAGATACAATTGAATTTCAAGTGGGTAAAACTGCGGGTAGTTAGTCGGTTTTTCTATGAAAGGGGAAGTTCGGGCGACATTGTTACACAGTGTATTGCACATTATTGGGTGATTGAATGGTATACTTAACTGGCTGAGCGACAACTTTGATAAGGTGCCCTCGTGTTAAGGATAAAGAAGGCGTGGGGCACAAATTGTTTGATATGTAGCCGCGAATTCTTTATTCAGTTCGTATTTGACTTTTATTCGAGTAGATTTCCAATTTGGGAAGGTAAAAGGGCAGTATACTTCCAACATTATTCAAGTACTCGCCTATTGGTTGACCGTGTATCGATACCTCCTACGTAACTTGTTGTATCCCACAAAATTGGCATTTTAGGTTTTGTGCACTATATGTATAATTTGTTTTATACTTTCAAGACGTATAAAGTTGTATCGTTATTAAAACGACAGCCTTAACCATTATAAATATGAATGACATGCTAAAAAAAAAAAAGCTGCTCATTCTCGTCCAACAGAGCAAGGCAAAAAAAAAAGAAAAGAAAAAAATCGCAAGCCATGTCAACTATGAAAAGTCTCCGATCATCATGTCGGAGGACAAATAGAGGTCATCCATAAAAAAAAGACATTATTTTGACCTTCACAACAATTAACGCGTCACGAAAGCGTTTTGGGGATACAACAACTTACGTAGAAGGTATGGATATACCTACTCTACTGTGACTGGATTAAACTAAACCCAACTTCAAGCTAGACTTAACTCCAACATTCGTCCTGTCAACAGATGTACGTTTTCTGTTTGACAGGTTTCGTTCATGGATTGGCTGTATTCATCTTGGTCTCTTGCAAGGATTGCCACAGGACACGAACTTGCGCCGCTCGTATCCAGCGGCAGAGCAACGTATCGCTCGTGATTGTCACTACATTTATCAAAGTTTTGTTATTGTTACGTTTTTAATACTTTTGTTAACTTTTTTTTTTTTTTTTGAATAAGTCCTACAATCGTAGGGCATCAAAAATTGAAAAACGGAGGACTAGCAGGTTACAATACTTTCAATTAGTTAACTATTTATTTTTGTTTGGTTCGCGTGTCAGACTATGTATTTGAACGAGCGAAGCAAGTTCTCTGAGTCAACTAGGGCGCTTACCTACTAGACAGAGAAGTGTGTCCGTATAAATGTCTGTCAGAGCCCTATAACTTCTGAATTACTGAATATTAGAACGTGAAACTTGGTTGAAAATTCAGTTATATCCTGTACTTGAACAACAAATACTAAAATTAGATAAATGTTATAAAGAAACGAAATTATTTAATTTTAATGCGCCATCTATTAGCATTATTGTGAAGCTAATAGCTTCACTATAATGCTAATAGATGGCGCTGTGTCAGTAAAACAGTTTTATGTCTACTATTATTTTTTTTATTGCGTCTAATGTTAAAAGTTAATTATTACAATATATAATTAAAACTTTTGGGAATTATGGGATATCGCGAGGTCTCAGTTCGGGGCGAACCACTAGTACTTTAATTAATGACTTTCTTTGGAACAAAATAAGAAATTAAAAATCCTGCCTTTCGACATTCAAGATATCATTGCCGTGAAAAGCATTGCCAGAGAAGAAAACTTCCGTCACAGTTGAGGTTACAACGTCATAACGTATGCCGTACGTCAGGTATGACGTCATTCCGTAACGGTCGACAACGGCCAACTTGAAATGAACGGGTAGTACTTGAATATTTCCTTCAATTATTAGATAAACAGCTCTCTAAGGTCATAGATTTGCATGTAGCCATTTATTAGTACAAGAACAATTCAATTGCGAGCGCCCTCAACACACATCGGCGATGTTTTGTCGACAGAAACAAATTAACACTAACCCACAAGCAGCGCCATATTGCTTCAGTGCAGTGTTCGTTTTGTTGTTAGGGAGTATTTCCATTGATCAATTAAAAAAAAATCCTTATTGTTTTTTATTGTTAAAATAAAATCACAAAAAACACTTCTCCATCCCCTGGGAATTATCTCCGCAAGTAGGCGTTAATCGCCCGTTTTGCGTCAAATAAAAACACTTAGCCTATGCCTTAATTAAAATTAACAATATCGGAGGCAACCAGCATTTCTGAGCATTGATAACAATGCTCAGAGCTTGTTTTTAGTTTGCTCCATTTCTATTTAGATTATGAAAAAAATTGCGCTGCGCCCTCTGCCATATATTTTAATAAATAAAATAAATAAGTAAAAAAATAGTTCGTTTCGCGAATTCAGATTTTTTCAGACAGAGCCTTAAAAAACCTTATTATACCTTTAAAATTCTGTTGTGCTATATATTTTCTTTTAAGACACTTTTCCTAGTAATTTCCACTATGCGACAGTGCAAAAAACCTTACCTTTTAAATAACCAAAGACGTCTATAAAAAGAGTTTAACAATGCGCAGAATCTAAATATATAAAAGGCAAAGGTGACTGACTGACTGACTGACTGACTGACTGATCTATCAACGCACAGCTGAAACCACTGGATGGATCAAGCTGAAATTTTGCATGTAGATAGCTATTATAACGTAGGTATCCGCTAAGAAAGGATTTTTGAAAATTCAACCCCTAAAGGGATAAAATAGGGGTTGGAATAATCGAACTTAACGTGAGCGAAGCCGCGGGGTAAAGCTAGTGCCAGATAAAAATCTCCGCGATAGATGAATTAAATCATACCCGAAACCTCGTGTGAATCGCGACAGATGCTAGTGCTAGTTGCTAGTACCTAGTAAGCGCCAAATACATCATGTATTCTAATAACTCGTAAGATATATATTTTTTTTAATGGTAATATGTGTAGGAATTTGGCTCTGTAATATGCAACACTTGAAAATGAATGCAAAGTGGTTAAAAATTAGAACTAATTTCACGATTTTTTTGTCGAACTTTCATAAATTTTTTGTACAAACTCAGTGTCGTCCCTTGGAAATACAATGCGCGCACCATCTTAGGCTGCAATTTCACATATCATCAGGTGAGATCGCAGTCAAGCGCTAGTCTATATATAAAAAAAAAAAAGATTTACCATTAAACGCGCTCTTAAGGCTGGTGTAGAGTCCATCTAAAGCAACAGTAAATTGAACATTTCGATTAAGAAGTAACAGTCGGCAATAATGTGGACACGGAACCCCGCGGCTGTGCGCCGTGTTATACTTGTTGCTGCTGATCACCCATCATACGTGTAACACATCCACCTTGGAGCCAGCTCCGTTATGGGATTGTCTAGAAATGATTGCGTCAGGTTTCGATCGCAATTACCTCTGATTGGTTGAATTTATGACGGCTTGTGCTGATGATAATAATGATTGTTATAATCGTCTGCTTTGACAGAAAGCTAAAATCAAAATGAATATAGTAACTAGCTTTTACCCGTGATTTCGTCCGAGTGCTGTTTTTTATTCAATGACAAAAGTCCTTGACTGCGATCTCACTAAGATGGTAGCGGGCTAGCTTGAAAGGGGTACGGCAGTGTACATTCAACGCAAACCCCTAATCGGTTTCTACACGCCATCGTGCCGGAACGCTAAATCGCTTGGCAGCACGTCTTTTTACGGTAGGGTGGTAACTAAACACGGCTAAAGCCTACCAACAGACAAGGATAAAAGGTATCCAAGTCCTCAACTATACCTCTCCAAAAAATCACAGTTGATGCGTTTTTGCGTTGCTGCGTGATTGAAGATCTAAGATGGAGCCTGCTTGCCGAGATACTCGTAGCTATTTATTTTTGAATATACCTAAGGGAGACTACATAATATGATCTTTCTTACGTTACTTTCCCAATTACTCGATACTTTTATCTCATCACTAGATTTCACACGTCAGACAGCAGACTATTCTCTTTCTGATGTATAGCGTTATCTCTCTCGATGGAGTGGTACAGCTTGCGGGAGCTTTCTAGGTATCGAATCAAAAGTATCGATACTACTCAGATATCGACCCTTTTTTGGAATCCCTAAGCATCATGCAAACTTGACGGCAAACTTGATCGTATGTGGCAGCTTCTTATTAACAAGTTGAAATTTATTGCAAGCTTAATTTTCGCATACTTATATCGTCGCATGCTGTCCTTGGTAAGCATTAAAGAAAAGTTTATGAATGTCGCTTACTCCTTTATGTGTATGACACAGTTCACTCAAATGATAAAAATAATTGAATTAATAACAAAGGAACACACATAACTGTAACGCACAGATTCCATTAAGTGCAGTAACAAAGGGGCCGATACGCGGCGCACAAAATGCCAAACCGCTTAGCATATCACTGGGTTTGTATCTAAAGGTAAGGTCACATTGCTTGTAAAATAGTTGCGATAGTTGGGTTTTAAAACAAAAGTTGGTGCCCTTCTTAAAGACAAATTAGAAGCAACAAGTTCTGGTAAAGATGAAAATCTCTAAACATTCCAATTGTATTCTCAAAATGGTAGGTACCAAAATCAATCTGAAAGTCTTTTATTTTACCTAAATGACACTGACTTTTGACATACCAGTGTTGTCTAAACGTAAACTTCATTTGTCGGCTAGACACTTTTTTTATATTCAATGACAAGATATTCCTTGACTGCGATTTCACCTGATGGTAAGTAATGGGGTATAACCTATGATCTAGGGGTATGCCCCTAATCCGTTTCTACACGCCATCGTGCCGGAACGCTAAATCGCTTGGCTGCACGTCTTTTCCGGTAGGGTGCTAACTAGCTGCTGCCAAAGCCTCCCACCAGAGACAATTCAGAAATTATCGTAATTGCCCCCGCCGGGGATCGAACCCGAGACCTCCCAGTTATGAGCCCTCATCGCTCACCACTGCGCCAGGGAGGTCGTCAAAACCACTACCTATATTTTGGCGATTATGAAACAACGAAAACCTGTATGCACACCCCCTAACCCACTGTTCGGCCAAATCAAGCCACTAGTTCAATAAAAAAAATATGATTAACCCAAAGCCACGCATATGAACCAAAGGTCACGTTATTATAGTCTGTGGACGTGACCAGCCGAAATGGCGGCCCGTAGATAGATCTCGGCGTTCGTAATTCAAAATTTCTATTCTCCTGTCGTAATAAAATCATGCGCGCACGCATGTAGTTCACCCGTTCTAGATTGTTTGGGCCTTTGTTTTTGAATATTCCATCAACTTGGACTGGAAGGTTCTAAGTATGTATGTATCTCTTTTTTATCTAAATATATAAAATGCAAAGGTGACTGACTGACTGACTAACTGACTGACTGATCTATCAACGCACAGCTCTAACCACTGGACCGATCGAGCTGAAATTTGGTATACAGGTAGCTGTTAGGACGTAGACATCCGCTAAGAAAGGATTTTGGAAAATTTCAATCCCAAGAGGGTTAAATAGGGGGTTAAAAAATCGAACCTAACGTGAGCGAAGCCGCTGGTTAAAGCTAGTGATGTTATAAGCCGGTATTTTTTCATGACCTAGCGAATCTTCGAAGCGCTGCAAATTGTACCTACTATCTAATTCTGTTGTGGGAATACAACTATGTTTACACAAAGTCTAAATAATATGTATTTGTGGGATTGTGTGTTACATAGTTTCATGAGTTACAGAAGTAATATAATTTATTTGTTATGAAATATTGGAAAATTTCTGAAAAGCCGGCAACGCATTATCGGTGCTACAAGTGTCCATGGGCGGCGGTAATTACTTAACATCTGGGGCCCAAGTCTGCTATTGCAATTGTAGTTTTATTGTCTATCAATGACATGACAATTGTTATTTTTAGCAATTGTCATGTCATTGATAGACAATTGAACCCCTAGGCCCCAAGTCAAATTGCTAAAAGTAGCAATTGGGATGTCATTGATAGACAATTGAACTACAATATCAATAGCATTGCAATAGCAGACTTGGGGGCCAGAAAATTCGCCTGCTCGTTTGCTCGCCATTCGTATTAAAAAACATCGTTGTTATTCACTTGATGCTATATTCATAACAAAATTCTTTAGTGAATATGAATTAATTTATTGGAAGTTTATTATGATATTGCCGTTGCTAAGTAAGTACGTTTATCTCACGAAGTTACGGGCGCTTTACTTGTGGTTACATCGTGTACGTGCACATTGCGTAAGTGTGCGTGCCTGTCAGGATCCTAGCTGGGAGCGGTCAGGCGCGAACAAGCTCTCACTCACACTTATACATATGACACGCACACTACCATGAACCACGCGCCCTCGTGAATTGCAAGACCATACTTGTAGTTTTGATGATTTAATATTGTCTACAAATAATTATCATGAGGCTCTTTTATTTCCCCTTAAAACACAACACAATAGCACAATAGGTAACACAATAGCACACATATATTACGTAGGTACCTTACACCTCTAATTAGTAATAGCCAGCAATTTGCAAGATTACGAAAACCGCAACCATGTACATGCGAAATGTCAACAGGTACATGTTGTTAGCACTCCACTAATTAGTTAGATCGTGCTCCAGAACAATAGAAGGCACAGGCATTCAGATTGGATTCAGATAATGTGACGTATCGAGGCGAACTAAGTGGATTCGTATCGTGTGTTGGAGCTTTAATTACTCGCACCCATATCCCTAATCGATAGAGTCTAAGGGGGTAAAATAGCACAAACATATAAGAGTAAGCAGACCTAACATAATTTTCACAACTACATCTAAACGAATAAATAATATCTTCGCTTGCTTCTCTCCAACAAAAAATATATGATTCTATCTCTTTTACTTCTGTTGTTGCAACACTTACGCACTCATACACATAATTGAGCTTGAGGCAATTCGTAAGCTACAAATAAGAGCAGTATGGTGCAATATGTCAATTTGTCAAAAACAACAACATAACCTGCGAGTTGTTTATTCTTTTAAATTTGCTTTAAAATCGAGTCTAAAGAATCAAAAATTCTGAAATAAAATGGTGAAGTGTTGTGCACCTCTGTGTGGCAATTCTCCGTATAGGAAAACACCTGCAATTACTTTTCATCGGTAAGTTTTGATGTGCTATAGACTCGTAATTTGGTTATATGCTTACTGTGTGATTATTAATAATCGTTCGGCATTTTAGAAGCAGTCCCTAATTATTATATACGCAAAACTCGTAGACAGTTATAGTAATTTTGGTTCTAGTATATTCCTGTTGCAATATTTATCAATTAATTAATATCAGGATCTTGTTTGTCGTTTCATATACTTGTACAATTTGACAGGGCCGTATTCAGGCGCAAGTTTTGTTTAGTGGGTATATTTTGATTAAATAATTAGTCTGTTTTTGCCTGCCTGTTTTAAGATGTATTGGATTGTATTAATTTTTATTTGTATTGTATTGGACTTAGGAAAATTAATCGTGGAAGCACTGTATACATAGTATAGTTTCATTAAATATTGTAAAATTTTTACTTTTTTTTGAAAAGAGCGACCGCCGAGTTTCTTGCTGGCTCTTCTCGGCGGGAAAGGCATTCCGAACCAGTGGTAGATTCATTGACAATTCAAAAGTGCTTGTAAAAGTTTATTTGAAATAAAATATTTCTATTTCTATTTCTATAAAAGTAAGGATAAATTATAAAATTAAATCATTTTTCAGCTTTCCAAAGGATGAAAATCTAAAAAATGCCTGGTTGATGCAGATGAATAAAAAAAATTGGCAGCACAAAACATCGAGTGTGCTATGTTCTGAACATTTTGAAGCACATTTAGTGGATTGCAGTGGTTTTCGTACCTTCCTTACTTCTAATGCAATCCCAATGATTTTTGATTCATCATTACAAGTAAGTTTCTAGTTGTTCTTATATTTAGGTACCAACCCAAAACATCTTGCCATTTAAACGTAAATATTGACAGCTATATCCATATATATATAGCTGTGTACCTATTTGTATTACCTATTAAATTGTTAATACTAGACAACTGATAATTTATTACTCTTGTTTTCAGAATATGTCTACATCATCAGTAAAAGGTCCAGTAGAAAGAAAAGCTGCTGGAGATCAAGTTTTGATGGACTTGCAAAATTTACAGCCTAGTAATACTATTAATAAAGAGTATAGAGTAATACTATTCCTTATAACGTTATTGAAAAGACTACATATGGTTTATTTTGTTATTTTTATAAGTTTAAAATGTGTAACACTATTCTAATAAGGTTATTGAAATGAGTGATACAGGCTGAATAGAATGTAAGAGTTAATTAAACTACTGTTGATGTTATCGTATTGTCAATGTTTGTATTTCTAAAAGATATTAGAGAAAAAGTTGCTTTTTGATTTTGTTTTATTTATCTAATAGATATATCTTTTGGGTAGATTTTGTAAATCATGTTTTGTTTTGATTTTATTAAATATTATTTTGTAACATTATTACTTGTTTGATTACAAAACCGTGAAACTTAGCACATTAGAATCCATTTTCATAATTAAGAATTAATTTATAGAATTAAGTTTACAGAATGTAAAATAAGGGTTTAACCTACAATTTGATGGCAACTTTCCGTAGTTTCCATATTATTTCAAATCACAGATACTAAATACTCTCCAGTCCCTTCAACCTCGCTGAACCTCGCTTTTCGAAGTCCGGCTCTGTTTACTGTCAAAGTGTGCGTGAGATTTGTATGTAGGCGTAATTGGAACGCCAATTTTTTCTTATGTTAGGTCTGCTTACTCTTATATGTTTGTGTAAAATAGGGGTTTGAAAAATCGAAGCCACGGGCAAAATTAATATTTTAGCGTTCTTGGATAAAATAGAGACGTTTAATCAATCAAACAAACTTAATAAAAATATAGTCGGGCTAGCGTTTCATCGTTTCTTTTAAAGCTTGCCTGACTTTAACATACGTGTACAAAGTAACATTATTTCATACTTTGTAGTGGCATTTGAAGTCGGTTTTAAAAAAAAATATTTATTTTTATTAAAGTGCGTACCAAGCAACTAAGCTGTAAAGGTTTAACTTTGATAGCTTGGTTACAGCATAAACTGTCATGCTTTACAAGTTAAAAAGTTAAGGAAGATGAAATCGTCATTGTAGAAATATAATAATTCTTTTTCCATTTATTATACTTCGTAGTGGTATCTGAGGTCAGTTTTTAAAAAATATTTTTTATTTATTTTTATTAAAGTGCGTACCAAGCAACTAAGCTGTAAAGGGTTAATTTTGGTAGCTTGGTAATAGCATAAAGTGTCATGCTTTACCAGATAAGTTAAAAAGTCAAGGAAGATGGAATCGTCATTGCAGAAATAGTTATTTCTCAATTTATTATACGTTGTAGTGGCATTTGAAGTAGGTTTTTTAAAAAGAATTTTAATTATTTTTATTAAAGTACACACCAAGCAACTAAGCTTTAAAGCTTTAAAGGGTTAACTTTGATAGCTTGGTTACAGCATAAAGTGTCATGCTTTACAAGATAATAGTCATTGCAGAAATGGTTTTTTCTCCATTTCTCGACCAAATACAGGATAGTTGATAAACAAGTCCCACACAGTTTGAGCCACGGCAGGTAAAAGCTTGTTCGAATAATAATTTTACTTAATTATCTCAATCATTTTACAGTGTGACAGGTAACAAATGAGCGTCTCAGCTCCCTGTATTGAATGAACCTCGTAGCTCTGGCATGACTAGTTAGCATTAATTATAGTATAGTAGCATTAGAGTACCGGTATCAATTATTTTACTATCAGTTTATGTAGCGATCGCTGACGAGTGACACGGTGGCTTTAGATCGTATCGGACCATATACAGGCTGATGATAAAATATATAATAATCTATATATATAAAATACAAAGTCCTGACTGACTGACTGAGATATCAACGCATAGCCTAAACTACTGAAGTTAGAAACTTGAAATTTTTACAGTTGGTTCCTTTTATGACGTAGGCGCACACTAAGGAAGGATTTTTGAAAATTCAACCCCTAAAGGGGTAAAATAGGGGTTTGAAAAATCGAACTTAACGTGAGCAAAGCCGCGAGCAAAAGCTAGTAATAACATAAAATATAATACATAAAAAAACATTTTGCTCAAATTGCTCTGAACCCCCAAACTAGGCTAACCGGTGTCTTGGGGGTCAGTCTCTTCCCAATTGTACAGAAAACAAATACATACATCATAATATTATGTTCGTGATTGGAAATGATACATTGCATAATGGATATACAAATAAATGATTAAAAGACGAGCATCAGTTTGTGATTTCGAAATAAGTGGTTACCACTTTATAAGCTCGTGATTTATTTGAACGATAGAATAAAGCCAAACATACGTTTTTACAAATACATATATCTGTTTTTCGATTAATCATGGCTGACCTGATTTTGATGAGACCTTTATAGGATGTAGAAGATTATTTAATTACAAAGAGTGTTGTAGGATACAAGGAATTAAAAATAAAGCTTTTTTAATTTTTAATCTGTATAATTATTGTTTATAATATCAAGATAAAATTTCTTTACTATATTCCGGAAAATTGAGTTTCCGCGGGAACAGAAAATCTCAATCCATGCGAACGAAGTCGCGGGCATCCGCTAGTCAATAATAATTTATACAAAGAAATATTATTTGTCGCATTGCTATACACCCTGTATACAGCAGCGGTAAACTGTCCAGCGACCACGGGTGAGCGCATTAACCTATTGTTCCACGATACAGAACAAATTAATGACCGCAGCATCCTCATATAAGTGCTTAAGCTTTTTATACTCTTTCCACATTTAAACGGACGTGGGAATTTAATAAGCTATTATTTATTTCAGCCAACGAGCTGGCTGCTCAATTGCATCAATCATTGCGATAGTCTCAATTGTGGTGATTGGTTTAATTTATGGCGTTTTTTTATTCGATGACAAGATAGTCCATATCTGCAATCTCACCGAATGGTAAATGACGATGCAGTCTAAGATAGTAGCGGGCTAACTTGGAAGGGGTATGGCAGTGTACTCATACCCCTAATCGGTTTCTACACGCCATCGTACGGTAACGCTAAATCGCTTGGCGGCACGTCTTTGACGGTAGGGTGATAACTAGCCACGACCAAAACCTCCCACCAGACCAATGATGTATTTTAGCGAGAATATTAGGAGAATAGCGAGAGAGAATCGACCAATTAGAGTTGATTGCGATTGTAACAACAAGCAATGATTTTTGGACAATCCCATGGCTGGTGGGATTTGTCACAAGGAAATACGTTATATAATGTAAAATGTAAAACATCTACAATTAGAAAGATATATCCATAACATCACATAACACTATCACATCACATCACACTTATATTATAAAAGCGAAAGTTTGTATGTGTATGTGTGTGTGTATGTGTGTGTGTGTGTGTGTGTGTGTGTGTGTGTGTGTGTGTGTGTGTGTGTATGTTTGTTACTCCTTCACACCACAACGAATGAACCGATTTGGCTGAAATTTGGAATGGAGATAGCTCATACCCAGGATTAAAACATAGGCTATATTTTATCCCAGAAAATTACAGAGTTCCCATGGGAATTGAAAAACCTTGATCCACGCGGACGAAGTCGCGGGCATCGTCTAATATTTTTATAAGCTGTACAACTATGTGCACACAGATTTAAAAATAGTAGGTAAGTATATTATTATATCTCTATAGGTACATATAGAATCACGGAACAACTTTCGCTGCGGACTGTACGCGATTGCGGTAATTACAGTAACTAGTTCTAATGACCCAGTAAGATCCATAAACAAGGTAACCCAACAAAATTATCGCGTAACAACCATCGCTTTAATAGAGCCCCGAAATAGCGTACGAAATAACGCACCCCTATTTGACAAGCAAATAGTGAGATGTCGATAAAGTTAAGCGGCATACACATCATGTAGGTACCTATTAATTTGAAGGGCCTATTTCAACCCTCGCATAGATTATAATAATATAATTAGTATGTATCAGATATTTCATTACCCTATTATATAATACACCATCGCCAAGTAACGTTTAAGCGAGGAATAAATTTTATCAAAAAAAAAGACGTGTGGCACTTGGGGACTGCCGCGGTAAAGCTATTGCATAGCATTTTTTATCAACGCCATTTAGCGGTGAGAGGAGTCCCGTGTCAGGTTATTTTCGTTACGGAATTTCTGGATTCGGTCTCCACGCTCAAGGCCCGCGATAGAAGCTATGCAATAGCTTAAAATACAATTGAAAAGCATGAAAACGTTGCTGATTCAGCTATCCACAAGATAGGGTGCCGAAAAATAGTTTATTACAAGAAATTTTTATATTGATGAGTTACATATTGGTTTGAAGAGTGCTTCTGCTGAGTTTCTTCCCGGCTCTTCTCAGCAGATTTTACTTTCCGAACTCGTGGTTTACCAACTGTATATTATCTTCTTCTATAAGTATATTTCTAAAAATCAACATACATATAGAAGAAGATAATATGCATTTAAAACGTAATTCGGTCTGTCCCCAGCCTTACAAGTTCCATTTAAACGGGCGGCCATAACTCACGCGTGTTATACCCGCGGCGTTTATCCACAATGAGCCAACATGGCCGCTGAAACGCGACAATTTGTCGCGCGATATCGCGACACGTGGACATGTGTTATTATTTACAGCGGGCCGGGACACCACTATTGCGAGTCACGAGCTGATATCCAGATTTTCTTAGAATACGCTTTGTTACTTTTGTCCGAGTCCATACGGCTACAAGCTCACATTGTAAGGCTATAAGGTAGATACTAGAAGTCGCCCGCGGCTTCGTCTGCGTTGTATTTATGTAATAATTTCTAAACTGTGTTTTTAATCGTGACAGAGTGTCAACTCTAGGGGCTTCTCACATTTTTAGCTTAGTTTCGAGAAATTCAAACAAATACAACATTTAGTAGCTTTGCAGCTTATTTGGCGGATTTTATAAGCACACCTAGATAGAAATGCAATAGGTACCTATAAGTTTCGAAAAAAATAACAAAGTACTCACGTGCTGTAAATTTTTAAATAAATATACTTACCTACTCAATTAATAGTTATGGGTCCAGGAAAATGAAAGTTTCAAAACTTATTTTTTTTTACTTTCCAAGTTTTCGAGTACCTAATCAAAGTCAAGGATGTGCGTGGGATTATTGATGGATTTAATTCAATTGAATTAAAAAAACTCAGATTTTTTTTATTGTAAAAAGTAATTAGGAATCATACTATTGAAATAATTGGAAAATAAAAGTGTACGACTTTTATTTTCCAATCATTTCAATAGTATGAAGATAGTCCAAAGAAGGTAATACATATAAACTTATCTTTCAATGTATGATTAATTGCTCTCGTAATTTTATTTATAAACGTTTATCTTTGGTTAGATTAAATTTTATGAAACAAATAGTAATTGAATATTCAACAAATATAACTCAGGTATAAGTATGGTACAAGTTTGACAACTTTGACTAAAATGTAACTAGCCGTAGACAAAATGTGGGTGGTATTAATTACACTTGGGTAAGAATTATTATTTCCTAGTATATAATTATAAGTTTCTCTGAAGGATAAAATTCGCAATGAAGAGATCCGTAGGAGAACCAGGGTCACTGACATTGCCCAAACCATCAGTGAGCTGAAGTGGCATTGGGCAGGTCATGCTTGTCACAGGAACGATGGCCGCTGGAGCTGGAAAGCTGAGGACCGGGTGTGGTGGCGCTGTTTGGGAAAGGCCTATGTTCAGCGGTGGACGTCCCCAGGCTGAAATGATGATGATGATGATGATGATAAAGAATTATAATAAACTGTACTAGATGGTGCCCGTAACGCCGCAACATCCGCGTGGATTTTAATTCCCGAGGGAACTCTTTTATTTTCCGGGATAAAATGTAGCCTATGTGTTGATGCTGGATATGAGCTAACCCTATTCCAAATTTCAAGCGAATCGGTTCATTCTTGTGGCGTAAAAAAAACATCCATCCATCCTCACATACTTTCGGATTTATAATATTAGTAGGATTTGATACTCTATCCCTGTGCTCTACCCACCCTTAGTACAAGTTTGTATATCTCGATAACATAGAAAGATTTCGAGCATCGAAACACAAAAACGTTAAACCAAAATGGTCCTAAAATATTTTTTTTTTTAAGTTGGGCATATTTTAGTAATTATGCAAGCTTTGAAAAAGTAAACATAACAAGTCAAACAGTAAATATATTATTTATGGTTTGCATTATTTCATAGAAGGCATTTTATCTAGAACCAAGCGATCCCCATGATATCATTGCATTACCATAAATATAACATATGGAAATGCATAAATACGAGTATCCATAAATGTTAGACCACACTACAGACTTTTTTGGCTAGCCAGCCTGCGATTAGCCTGGCTTAATGATGGATGAGTTAGAATCCTTAGTTTATTCCGGGTGACATAAGCTAGTGAAATTAAAAAAAAGTTGATGGGGTGACGATGGTCCCGCTTAAAGATTTAGCTGAAAAAAATTGAAAAAAGATTAAGCATATAATCATCATCTAGAAAATGATGAGTAGATTCCAAAAATATATAAAACTATAGTTCAATATTCAGTGATTAAAAAAAAAAATCATTTAAAAACATGAATAAGATTCCAAAGGTAATGACAGTGGTATCGTAACGTAGCAGCAGTTGTAGCTGTACTTCCATTTGGGGCGGATTTTTTTATATTTTAATTTTCCCGAAACAAACCTACGGTCACCGCGGTTTTTAATTTAACTATTTAGTTCATTTTTGGCTGGGCAGCCGTGTTTTTTAATTTTTTAATTATGGCTTGTTTGTTGTACTATATAAAGTAAACTTTGTTTTGTTTTTGTTAATTTTTTGTGGTACAAAGAAGTGTAAATAAATAAATGGCTGTGGAATTGTCTAAAAAAGATTACATGAGTGTGACGGTCGCAATCAACTCTCTCTGGTTATCGATTTAAAATATTAATTAAAACAGAAACGACACAGAATATAAATTCAGCCAATCAGAGATGATCATCACACTGTAGCAATTTACTGCAATTTACTGCAATTGGCTGTAGTCACTTTAAGACAATCCCACATCTGGTTCAGATTGTCTCTAGTAGGATCTTACCCTAAACCTGCGCGCACGCATTACAGTAATCTGTACATACGGTCAAATGTTAGATGATTTTAGTTTTTAAAGATTACTGAATAAGGACTGAATTTGCAAAAGTAAAAATTAAAGATTGTCGCTCACCGTACCGCAGACAAAAGCCGAGGATCGCCCGCTAAGCATTTATTGAAATGTGTAGCATAGAGTAATTTAGAAGATGAAATTAATATTAAGTAGAAATAATTTTGTTAATTCAACTTGAGTTGTTTAAACTTTTCGGTAATTTTAGTTACCGATCCCACTCTTATAATAAGTAAGTAATAGTTTAGAAAAAATAACTTGTGAAAATTAAAATTATTTTAATAATTTTAATTCAAAAACAAATTAATAATTTGACAGAATATAATAAATTCTATCTGTATCCTATGTCACTTTGAGTCTTTGAGTATGTAATTACATGAAATTCCCATAAAAGATCTATTTTTCTACAGATCTATTTCATAAAATAAGTCTTAACTCTTATCCAAGCTTAAAGATATTTTGACAATTTTTGTATTGAAAATTTGCTAAAATATATATCAAAATTACGCTTGGAGAAGACTTATGTTGGTGAAATCAGCACTCCAAAGTTTCAGTAAACAAATCGATGTCATTTCTGCGTGATTCAATGACAACAAACAAACATACCTACTGTCGTATTTATAATAATTATAATATTTATTTATTTATTAACCAACAAAAATCCCAATTCGCTAGTGTATATGTATAACTTAAAAAGTATCATATATCGTATTTATATTTATCTTATTGATCATACAAATTAAATCAAAGCAAAGTTTAAGCAACTAATATCGTATCATTTTACTCTCGAAAAAAGACTTCAACTGGATTTTAAAGCGCGTAAAAATTTATCTCGCACATTTCCATAGACTGCATTTCTATGCATGGCTATTGAATCTATAAATTGTCATGCACACACCGGCCACGATAAATAATACGGATCCAGATAACTCGCGTCGCACAATAATAACATATTATTGCGGTAATGCACTGTTTTGTTTCCATACAATAATCTATAATAGTTATGCTGGAACCCCGGCGTTCGATGTAGATAGATAAAATTTCTCTTATTATAAATAGCTCGCATTTTCTGTTCATAATGTATAGCTTATAGGCTGTTTTTAGTTACTGCTTGAAGTGCTTGAACTAGTTCACATTAAGGTGCACAGACTGTACTAAACTGTAAAGTGTATACTATGATTAACTGAGTTAGTGTAAGATTTAATTCGGTTGATCGTATTCGTATTCGATCACGTTAGCGATAAAGTAAATTGAACCAAATAAATCTTATACTGACCCTACTGTATACTGTAAAAATTAATTTTTTTAAATATAGACTAGCGTTTGACTACGATCTCACCTGATGGTAAGTAGTATTACAAACGAATGCGAAAGTGTGTTTGTTTATTCATCGATCACGCAGCGACGCAGCAACGGATAGACGTGAGCTATTGAATGGGCATAGTTGAGGTCTTGGAAGTGTAGGCTACTTTTATCTCGAAAAAAACCGACGATTTTTCGTTTCGATTTTTCAGGATTTTAAAACCTAACTCTACACGGACGAAGTTACGGGCAAAAGCTGGTTTATTATAATATTATAGTAATGGTGTGCCCCTAAAAGTTTGTAGGAATCCTTGAATGGTATACGAAACAAAAAAAAAATATGTTTGATAGTTTATACACATCGATGTTTATATAAAGTTCTTTCAACTCACGAATGCGTGTGACTCATGGTTGTGTGCGTGTCGTATCTGTATAAGTGTGAGCGAGAGCTTGCTCGCCCCTGCCTACTCCAACCTAGGCTCCTGACAGGCACGCACACTTACGCAATGTGCATGTACGCGACGTAACCACAAGTAAAGCTCACGCGCCCTCGTGAATTGCAGGAACAATACCAAATTATAAAGTTGACTACCATGCTTGTTAGTTTGCCCACAGATTATGTAACAAATAGGTGCTTACAAAACCTACATTTAAAGAATTAAACCCCCATTAGACTTATCCATCCGTATAAAGATAAATCTATAACAATATCCATGATTAACGCGTATCGTTTTTAAAACAATACAATGTTACTGTCAACTTAATGGTCGAGATGTATGGAGGCAAATAAAGTATATGGTGAAGATAAGGCTTTTAAGTGAGATAAGTTGTGATCGATTGTGGGAATCGGTGGAATGGTGACAGCAAGTTGCATGAAGCGCCTACTTGATATAACTGCTCAGCGTGTGTGTGATAAACATCTGTGTACTGCGACTGAAACAGTTTGATATTCACTTTTTTCATATGTTGATGTGAAGTCGAATAACACTACTCAACAAATTTCGAACTTTTTTTTTTATCTGAGTTCCTACTATGTGATAATTGTTCCTTGCTATTGACCTAAGAGAAATGCATAAATGAAGTTTTTCCATCACATCTCATTTTCGAGATAAAAGGGTGAAGTCAAAAATTCAATTTTCTTAGAAAATGAAGCAACTACATTAACTTTTATTGATGTTTTGATGGAAAAGGTAAAGTTTTATTAGTAAAGCTGATTCCTCTTGTAGTGATGGTAGCCAGGAGTATCTCTGACATGGCTCCAATAGTAATCTGCAGCATAGCAGGTTCCCATCTTCCTTAAAAACGGTTTCCGATTGCAGCTACATTTTGATGAAAGTTATCCTCATGTTCATTGCTAAATTAACCATATTTTCGAGAAGAAAGTCCAAATGGGAATAGAGGAAATGAAATGAAGGAAATTTTAATAAGATTTTGCATCCCATTTTATGGTAGCAGTCCAACATCAGTTTTATTCTTTCCCAGAAGTGAGCGGTTTTGCTGAATATTTTTTGACGTCAAAAAAAAAATTTAAAAGCTTGGTTTTCAATAATATTGTTATGGGTAGATGTAAAAGATGAATTTTTAATCAGTTTTTTATATCTAGACCTACGAATACGCCCTCTTTGATTTTTGATAATCACGATTTTCACTGTCTCATAAACTAAACCTTTCTAAGTTTCTGTTTTCATTAAAATTTAACTGGGCCCTCAAGAATAGGCAAATTTTCGGAATGTGGCTAAGGTTTTCTAACTGATAACCTATCGGCATACTTAATATTTTGTTTTGATTTCTCAGAAAACTCCTTTAATTGTGTTAAACAAAAATAGAAAATCACTGTATGATTCGTTGGTTCAGTCCTTCCCGGCGTACCAAATGGCATTTTTTTTGTTCTTCCATCCTAACAACCGTTGAGATTCGTATTAGATATTAGCCAGCACACATTAGAAACCCACGTCTTATCTAGATTTCTCACATTTTGATTAAAATTAGCTAAATAATACTGTTTAAATAGGCCAAAACATGACTTTTTTTTTCTATTTTGGCGCGAATTCTTCACAAATACAACAAAACTAATTAAAATTGTTAACACACACCCATGATATTTTAAAGATTATCAATCAAAGTAACTTGTAAGCTATGTTTTGTTTGCAAAACAATCATATTTTTGAACTACCCGCATTTTAAAACTCGAAAATAGGTGAAAAAATTAAAAGTTATATTTCTCCGCTTCTAGACGTGATATCAAAATAAAATGCCTACAGATATTTATTATTAGTCAACCTCAATATGAAGCCATATGAGTGAATTCAGATATTTTTTTAGTGTCGAGTAGTGTAATCATTGTAACCATCACACTAATATTATAAAGCGAATATTTGTATATATGCGTGTGTGTGTGTTTGTTACTCTTTTACGCAAAAACTACTGGATGGATTTGGCTTTTTTTTATTTGATGACAAGATAGTCCTTGACTGCGATCTCACCTGATGGTAAGTGACGATGCAGTCTAAGATGGTAGCGGGCTAACTTGGCAGAAGTATGACAGTGTAAATCCAATAGCCCTAATTGGTTTTGACACGCCATCTTGCCGGAACGCTAAATCGCTTGGCGGCACGTCTTTGACGGTAGGGTGGTAATTAGCCACGGCCAAAGCCCGACGCCACTGGACGAATTTGGCTGAAAATTGGAATAAAGATTCATTCTCTGGATTAACACATACTTAAGCTATTTTATATCCTGCAAAATTAAAGAGTTCCCACGGGAATCGAAAAACTTAATTCACGCGGACGAAGTCGCGAGCATCGTCTAGTTAATTAATAAAAAGAATTAGGGAAATTATACACTGACGAAAACAATGTGAACGGCAAAATCTTTGCATTTAAAAACATAGATTGAAGTTAGATTATAATTTTCGTGTATCCAACTGTAAAATTGTGAACCAAAAAAAAATTGCTAAGCGTAATATGATAATATATTCTGTGTGGAAAATTATATCGCCAAATGACCTGAAAATCTTTATCAGTCTTGCAGTTGCTCATGTTTGTGTAAATAAAGAGAAATAAGATTCTTATCTTTAAATAAAATAGTGATAAAAATTAGTGAGCCCTTGCACTATGAAATCAGAAACTAAACTATCTACGAAATAAAGGCATAAGCGTATGAAAATTTATCTTAAATATCAAGACCGTTTATTCACTCTACACCATCAAGACCTGCCTCATACATTATGCTACCTATTATAGTATAATCATAATGTGTGGCATGTATGTTAAAATAATAATATTTCAAGCCTGCTGCTCTAGCCATAATATTACAAACGTGTCGTTACTATTCTATTTCCATGATCGCTAACGCTGTAGAGCAGGGGATCCCAACGTGTTTTTTATCACGCTTCTCTACTGAAACACAAGGATGAAGTTACAAACTGAAAGGTCGCAGGTTCGAATCCCACCCGTTGCACTGTTGTCGTACCCACTCCTAACACAAGTTTTCACTTATTTGGACGGGAGAGGAGAACATCAGTCAAGTTCAGCTTGGTTGATATTTTTGGCTGATAAAAAAAAATTAAATAGTCCCTACGGGAATTAAAAAAACCTTAATCCACGCAGACGAAGTCGCGGGCATCGCCTAGTATATAATATGTGTATTATTTCAAACATCAAGACCGTTTTTTTCCTGTAGACAGTAAGACGCGTCCCATACATTATGCGGCTGGCATATATTACAGTCTAATAACATCATTAGAATTAGTGCGCGCACTGCCGCGACGTGTGCGGTCTGGAAGCAGCAGGATTGTCAACGATAAGGAGTTACGGCCCGAGTCATGGGCTATAGCGGTTTTAACAGAAATAATTTAAAAATAAAAAACAAAATATAAATCGGTACATCCGTTTGACTGCTACGCACACACACACACACACACACACACACACACACATACACACGCACACACACACACACGTCAAACTTATAACACCCCGTCGTTTTTGCGTCGGGGGTTAAAAAAGCGAAGCCTTGTATAACTTACGTTTGGAATGGGGATCTAAAATTTTAAATATCTTGTAGGGAGCTGAATGCAAATACTATTGCTTGCAGAAAGAAATCCATTAAGAGACCACATTTATTTATATCGGCTAGTAAAAAAATGTCCTTTATAAATTTTGATCACTGTACCTTTTCCCCCAATTTAGGCACAACTTTGGGTAGAAGTCTACTATTTTTCTCGTCATCATTAAAACGAGTTACTGAATAAAATCACACTTCACTTACCATCAGGTGAGATCGCAGTCAAGCGCTAGTCCATATATATTAAAAAAAAATATTATATGAGTCTCTGCCCGCCTATATCTAATGCCTTAACCCATACGACGGTATTAAAAAGTCACGAATTAAGAACGTGTGTGGTACGCTTAATATCCTCTTAATAGGACGTGTGAGTAATTGTTGGAGGACTTGTATGAATAAATCATATTTTGACTTTCTCAGGCAGGGTCTGGAAATCATAAGAGGTAGATAATAGGTACTGCAGAGTACCCTTGTACCTACTAGAATTTTTCTCTCGACTTTCCTTGTAATATGAATTCGGGTAGTAAACAAGTTGATTTGGGAACAAACTGTATCATTTTTGATAAAGTTATAGCTGTGTAATTGGAGTGATAGCCCGATTTAAAATCTTTAGTTTAAATTATCTATTTGTAGTTGATTTTGTTCGCATCTTTTTGCAGTAATACCATCTGAAAACCAGTGTATGCGATAATTAGGCATATTTGTTAAAGGTTGGCAACACTGCCGTGTTCTGTGGCTAAGTGGCTACCTGTATACTCTAAAACCTGTGTACCTATCATGTAAACATGTAATCCATTTTTTTAATCGGGAAAATAAATACAATAAATATCAAAAAAAAATAAAAAAATTGTCAAATTATATAATTATATTATCATTGAAATCATCTCAAAGGTGTGAGCAGTCTGCCAAACCGCAAAATCGGGTAAAGTCAAAATGAAAAACTGATGTTTTCAGAATCTCAATGTGTATTATAAAGTTACAAATATTGGCTTGTATCGTTTTCCTCAACCGAACATAAGTAGGCAGAGAGAGAATTCCGCAACAAATATGTCAACAACTTAACCCTTAACAACTCACGAGTTCACACCAAATAAACAACCCGTCAACGAGACCAAATAAACTCAATTTTCGTAGCGCCGCAAAATCTCTCGACATTTTCCCCAAAAACGTCCCATCCAGCCTACGCGCTACGTGATCACATAGGGGGTACCGTAGACACCGTATGGGTTGTCGTATGAACGCAACAGGTGGCCGCCCGTAGGGTTAAACGGTGCAGTGCCGCTCGAGGGGGACGCTGCTCTACTATTTCCGGCTTTTACTTTATAAGAGTGTTGACTGAATGATTATTTCATCATTCATTTAAAAAACATACCACCTACTTATGTAAAAATTGATCAAAACAACATTTCTCTTTTTATTTTTGTGAAATTTTGTTTTGCGACCCCAAATATGGGATGGCTGTTGTTCATTAGAAAATACTAAAATACTTTGCGTGATTATGGTACGTATATATGTATCTGACGTCTATGATACTCGTACATACAGTTGATACGTCGACTGTACGACTGTACGTATACATCGTACGGTTGAGACCTCATAGATTGAGAAATAAGTACTATTTTGTACAAAGAATTCGGGATAACTGTTGTAAAGCACATCATATTTTTTATAATATAAAAGTCAGTATGACGAATCTAGACCAATGATTTAAGATTGGCATTGCATGCGGAAATAGTTTATGATATGTTTTATATTGGCATTTAATTGCCGCAGGATTTAATGCTCAAATAGGTAACAGTAATATTTTAGTTAATAAATAAGCCTTTTTAGTATTCAACAAACTGATGGAGTGACTTTGGCTAAAAAGGGCATTTCCCTTTAACATGAAAGTAGAGTACCTTTCAGAAAACAAATTCGTGAGTAGTATCAGGAAAATGTTTTCTCATATGGCGGAAAATCCTGAGGCTAATGCGTGTTAGGGCCCATGCCGGGGAATTTATGTCGCACTTTTGTTTTACGAGCTCTCTGAATAAATTTCATAATACACTGCCACGGGCGGTTAGTGCATTGTTTACGAGCGAGATAGCGGTATTTATGATATGTTGGTGAGTGAGATGGCGATATTTATATGATGTTTATTGCCGTGTACGGATACGATTGTTGTGTGTGTTATGTTGGTTTATGCGAGTGTCGTGCAGTTGAATTTAAGCTGAGCTATTAAGGTCGTTCAAGTACTGTACAGTTTATTTTAAAAATAGTTTTGAGTTAGGTATATCTTTAAAAAATTTGCGAGAAACCTAAGGAATATCAAAAAGATCTAAAAAGCTTTATAGATATAGGGTAAAGATGCCGAATATGAGATACCATTTACATATTCAGCCATAAAAAATAAATTATTGCACTAATGATTATGAAAATCACTTATATTCGATAAGTATTTAATGAAGTTTATCCTTGAAAGACCGTTTAGTGCTAGGTATAATAGATTTTTTGTTATATCAGATAATATTAAAAAAGTCAGAAATTACGTCTCAGGGAAATGGTCTCCTATTATGAGATACCAAGGGTTTTTAATATGAGATAGTATAGATTTAGAGAAAAAGGAAAGAAATCAATTCAAAAAAACTTTTTATTGGCGATATTTATTAATCTACAACATCGTACTACTAAATAAAAAGGTTTTAGTAACAACTTAATAATATATTATCATGTGTTTGTGCCAAGTGCTTGATGTTCTTCAGATGTAGATGTAACCCATAAAATCGTTAGTCCAACTTTACGATATTTTTCTATTTTTGCTTCTAAATAGTCAGAAAAAGCTGGAGGTCTTCCCATGAACCTTGACAAATACTTCTGCATTAGCATCTTTTTTGACATAACGTTCTAGGATACTCCTAGGAACATCGAAAGTTTTGATGCTATTAGGTAACATATTTGTTTGCTTCGCACTGCACTCACGGCCCGTATTATGGCATCGTGGTCCTAGGACTTCCTTGATCGACGGCATCTAGAAAAAGAGGTTTTTAAATAGTCGTATTTCTATACATCCTAATATGAGATATCTCATTTAAGGAGCCCCCACGTGTCTCATATTAGAAAAACACCCAAATTTAAAAACTAGGCTGCCTATTATTTCTTGACGAAGAAAATACAACTAAACTGCAAATGAATTGTAAAATTAATCATATAACTGATACAATGACTGTAAATTTAAATCATTTAGTGTGACTATAAAGTTGAAACATACCTCGTTAATATTTGGTGTCAAAAATCGGGTTTTGTGGTTTCGTAAAAATCCGTACGTACACAACCTGACTTCGCCTCGAACTGGGAAGCACCAACACATGTTTCAGTCTGTTGCCACGCGGCTTCTGGTGACAGTATCGCCAAATAGCTGCGGCGATTAGTTTCGCCAAAACTTAACTATCTCATATTTGGCAACCATCTCATATTCGGCAGCCTTACCCTATATAACTTTCCGGTTCCTGGATTAGGTAAATAGTGTAAAGTTACGTCGATCCATAGATAGGTTGCGTGACTGAAGGACTATTAACAAATAGACACACTTTTGCATTAATAAGGTTTGATGAAATAAGATAAACTTTAACCGATGGATAAATAGGTTTTAACAGTTGTTTGTTTTGACAGTCTGTCACTTAAAATGACTTTATCTGTCGCTTAAAGTGAACTTAGCAAGAAGTAAGCCTGATTTGTTAAATGTCAACACGTTAATTAACACTTGTAGATGCAAACAGTTACAACATTAAGTGCGAGTTCAATAACGCTTGTAGAACAGTTACAACATTAAATACGAGTTCAATAAAACTTGTAGAACACTTGCAACATTAAATACTAGTTCAATAACATTTATAGGACAGTTAAAACATGAAATACGAGTTCAATAACACTTGTAGAACAGTTACAACATTAAATACGAGTTCAATAAGCTAATGCGACTTATTGGTTGATATGATCACCCCATCCCTAACCCTTCACGGATCACGTGACGTGAACGTTTAGTGATAATGTGTGATAACGAGGGGGTGAGGTCTCTAGGGAGATTGCTCTTACCACGTAGATCAATTGTTAAGGCTAATGGATGTGTGGAAATATGAGGATAGATTAATTTTTGTCGACTCCGTTCGGTATTTCATTTATTTATTTATGTTTTACTGGCTGACGCCCGCGACTTAGTCCGCGTGGATTTATTTTTTTCGGGAAAAAAAGTAGTTTATGTCACTCTCCAGCCCTGGTAGCATGGGCGGGAGAAATTTTATCCCCGGGAATATCATGTCACCATGCTTTAGCATAGGGAAAACATAATTTTATCCCCTGTCAGTGGATAAAATCAGAGGATAAAACTTTTATCTCCTGCCCATGCTACCAGTGCAGGTCTTCAACTATACCCATGCAAAAATCACTTCGATTGGTAGCCCTGTTGCAGCGTTATTGAAGGACAAAGCAACAAACCAACAAACAAACACACTTTCGCATATATTAATAAGGATATAGGTGTTATTATACATCTTAGATATAGAGAATAATATACACAGTGATTTACGAACGTGAATTACGTGAATGCACTAAAAGCACTAAAGTGGGGCGTGATGATGAGTCTCAGTGAATTAACGTGCACACTTACCGCGGATCCCGCAGAAATGTGCAATTTCAGTTCGTCCATGCTCTACATTTATGCTTTTCGTGTACAATTATATTTTAATTCACATATTTTTGAGATCTCTACATCCATATTAATAGGCGTAGGCGTTTCTGTTCTGACTGTACTTTTTTCTACTTAGCAAAGTTATTGGAATTCACTTAATGTCTCAACTAGCTGATGCCCGCGACTGCGTTCGCGTTAATGATGTTCTTATTTTCCGGGACTTTTTATCCCGGAAAATCAAAGAGTTCCCGCGGGATTTCAAAAACTTCGTCCGCGTGGACAAATCCACTGAAGTTTTTAAAAAGTCGCAGGCATCAGCTAGTAATATGAATATATATGTAAGGAAAAGGTGACTGACTGATCTATCAACGCACAGGTTGGACAGATTGGACTGAAATTTGACAAGTAGGTACGAGACACGAGTAGATAGCTATTATAACTTAGGTATCCGCTAAGAAAGGATTTTTGTTCAATTCTAATTGGGTAAAATAGGGTTTTGAAAACCCTAAGTTTTGTTCACAAGCAGATTATCAAAACTATGCTAACTGGACTGGCACTAGGAGAAAAAGAAGTTTCCGGAAACCTTTAGGAAGGTATTTTATAACGCTATAACGATTTCCATCTAACCTCTAAAGCCCATTAAATACTACTTAGTAAAAGAACTACCAACATAAAAAATATACGTTCGTAATTTTAAAATATGAGCAGAATAAGTATACAGCGCGTGTAAACGCATCTGAATGGAGGCGCATTAACGCCCGGCATTCATCAACCGACTAATGACACGTCCGCACGTCACACCCGGCGGTGGTCCAGTGCACAGGCGAACATAAAGCTTTAGTTTTAATACTTATTGACTATGATATTCTACTACTAGAGAATATCATAGCCTATAAACAAAACAAGCGTCGTTCGGAACAAAACTTGTTCCGAACGACGAAGAGTATAATAGTAGAGTACTTCATTGTTAAATGAAATGACTATCTCATATACGCTTGTAAAATATCCACCTCTTTTTATACATATAGTATATCATAGCCTATTCTTAAAATTAATTAACAAAACGTACGATCTGCAGCAGACCTAGGCTATGAAATAAAAATAGCGAAACCGACAAAAGCGAAAAAGCGAAAAAAACAATAGTGAAACAGTCTGCTTCTTTTTAGCCTTTTTTATGCGATTTAGTCGACGCCCCTAGCACACCTCCAACGCGGAACAAATAGAGCGAAAACAAATGAATAGATGTGACTACATGACATCTGTTTCCAAAAGATAAGTGTAAAAGATAGATTCGTAGTCAAATCTTTTTTTAGAACAGGTACTGCTACAGTTTCGCAATAAATAAATGCTGACGCGCTTTGCGTCTGGTTGACTTGTACTAATGAAGCAAAAAACATATCCCTCGCTGGTTATACAATGCCAAAAATATGCTCTTGGGAAGAGCATCTATCGAGTAGTTCATCATCGGATCATCTAGTTGATGGAATAACTCAAAGGCCGCCATTGGTAATTTCTTATTAAGTAATATTTTATGTTTATTTCTAAGATTTGTTTTTCATTTAGTGGACAATAAAGTGTATTCATATAATTTCATTTTCATTTAACCCTTATAACTTTGAAGTTATCCTCATTATGACAATAAGAGTTTGTTTAAAAAGAAAACCGTCGTGGCCAAACAGTGAACTAAAGATATTAAAGGGCGGCCCCCTTCATTTTTTATTTCATTTTTATTATTTCTCCTATCTTAAAAAGGCGATTAAGCACAGCAGCGCCCTCCAATCCTACGACGGTTGTCTTTTTGTACAGACTCTATTTGCTTATAACTTGGACCATACGCAGTGCC
The DNA here is from genome assembly GCA_038048805.1 of Hipparchia sbordonii. Classification (NCBI taxonomy): domain Eukaryota; kingdom Metazoa; phylum Arthropoda; class Insecta; order Lepidoptera; family Nymphalidae; genus Hipparchia; species Hipparchia sbordonii. The sequence goes on from CM076110.1 coordinate 10,251,161, forward strand.
ACAACAGATGGGAATATTAAAACATTACATATTTTCATTCTTTATTCCACAGTTTCTTTCAGAGCTTACAGCTAGCCTACCTACCTGCTTCTGAACACCGTTAGACGGGAGTCGTGACACGTATTTACAAAGTGCTCTGAATTAATGAAACTGAATGGTAAATTATTATAAAAATAGATGCTACATTTGACAATAATACTTTTTTTTTGTTAAAACGTTAACCTACACTTAAAGGAAATATCCGAATAGATTTTCCCGAGAGATGTGGGTTCGAATCCCGCCGGCCTCGGAATTTTTGATATTTATTTATAAGTCTATTTGAATAATACTTTTTTTTTCACTTTATTCTGCTTCTGCGATCAGTCAAGAACTGTAATCAGATTTGTTTGCATGAGTTGTTATGGATTTTCAATACGGACCACTTCGGAAATTCGCACGAAAATTCGCATATTGTCAAACACATTTGCCCGCTTTAATTGCTTTAATATCGATGATATTAGCCTCAATAGCCCAATAATTGAAGGTGCAGACTAAAAACTGAAACTGGCAGCAGATTCGATCCACCCTTTGCACTATTGTCGTAGCCACTCCTAACACAAGCTTTCCGCTTATTTGGAGGGGGGAGGAGAATATACGTCAAGTACAGATTAGCTAAGATTCTTTATTTATTTATTTATACAACTTTATTGCATGAAAACAAGAACAGAATACATAAGTAAATAAACATTGTAACGCAAAAGGTGACATTATCACTAATAGTGATCTCTTCCAGGCAACCTGTACCAGAGAACTTAATGTAAGTGAGAGACGGGGACATTTATAAAAAATAAATAAATAAAAGGAAAAGGTGACTGATTGACTGAATGACTGATCTATCAACGTACAGCTCATACCACTGGATGGATCAGGCTGTTTGGCATACATATAGCTATCATGATGTAGGCAACCGATAAGAAAGGATTTTGAAAATTCAACCCCTAAGGCAATGAAATTGCGGTTTGAAAATCGACCTTAACGTGAGCGAAGCCACGGGCAAAAGCTAATAAGTAATAATAATAATAGAGGTAGTATTTGGTATCGAGTATATTTAAGTTTTCATGATTTTATTGATGAAGCACGCGTTGTATTGCAAAAATCCATGATATATAGGGATTTAGGGAACGACAAATCTATCTCGCTATAATTCACCAAACAAGAAAAAATATGGTACGAGTAACCAAAGCGATAAGCACCCTATGATATGTTAAAAATACTTACTGTAGAATACAGAGGGTAGTCTGTGAATATTAGAGGAAACATGTTACAAATACAGGTGCCATTAGAGTCATTAGTCAGTCGTGCTAGGACCATGAGTCGGATAGCACGTCGGTAGTGTAACACACATTATGTGTGCCTGGAATGTGCATTGGTATATACGGACTATATACTTGACTACTGTATACGTGAGTGAGTATACTACACTTACATTCCAATTTCTTCCTTAATAATTCAAACTTTCGTTCCGCTTTTACTGTTTCACAAAGATGTGCTAAAGACCTTAGCCATTCCATATAATATTACAATGTCAGTGTATATAAAATAAAAGATTCAACGTAACGAGCGTAAGATAAAAACTTCCAGACGGGTTTTTTCATTTAAAATCCCTCAAGGAGTTAAACGTTGAATTTTAAAATGTCGTGAAAATACTTTTCACTCACGCATTCACACGAGCAATTATAAACTTACACGTCCGTACGATCTTTTCACTATTCATATTGTTGGCGCGTTTTACATCATCCGATACGATATCGCAATCAGAAAAATATTTAAATGAAGTAAATGAATCGTTTCCATTTCATATTGCCATACAAGAATCAGCACTAATGCAATATTTGAATACTTACAGTTTAAAAATTAAAAGCAACTGCTACTGGTTATTTATTTTATTTACCACTAGCTTTTGCCCGCGACTTTGTCTGTGTAGATTTAGTCTTTAAAAATCCCGTGGGAACTCTTTGATTTTCAATAGTAAGTAGTATAATAAGTAGCCTATATCGCTCTCCAAGTCCTCAACTATATGCTAAGGATAGTTTTTTTTTAAATATATAGACTAGCGTTTGATTACGACCTCACCTGATGGTAAGTAAAGATGCAGCCTAAGTGGTGCGCGCTTGCCTAGAAGTGCTTTATAGTTAGTTGGAAAAATGGAAGCCGGAAGGGCATTCCGGGCATTTTTGCGGTACGTATTAGGAACGAGGAAGCAAAGCGCTTGGTGCGGGATAGTAAGGCAGGATAAAAGTCCGTTCAAGAGATCTTTGGTCATCTATGGACGATTGTTGACGACATGACCGGTAATGTCGGTTATTATAAAAACCCTCTAGCACGTTAAACGTTGAAAATTCCGCAGGCTGTTCACACTAGCACTACGTTTTAAGGGGGTATTCATACGTCACACCTGTAGGGCTGCCGAGGGGCTATTATCCCGCCATTATGAGTAGAGCAGCATAATAGACCGTCTGCGGGATAATGTGTGGAAAACGGACTTTTATACAAACGTGTTGGTTCATTGTTTTGTCTGCCATAGTGGCTCGGTGAATGAGATTTTTTCTTCGTTTCTTTTTTGAAAAAAAAGTGTCTGTAAGTGTAGCGAAGTTGAGCCAAGACTTTATTTGGCTTTTTATACATGACGAAAAAGTAGTGTTTTAAAAAAAAAAAGTTTGGCGTGTGTATCTATGTTGCTCTCTGTTCCCTCGTAGCTCCTTGACGAATGGACCAATTTTGATGCGGTTTTTTTTTGAAAGCTAACATAATCAAGGTGGATCTTGGTTACAATTTATGAAGATCTGCTCAGGCAACCTATAAATAAATAAATAAACTTTTTAATTTTCCGGGATAAAATGAAGCCGAGTATAAGCTTACCTTTATTCCAAGTTTCAGCCATTCGGTTCATTCGTTATGGCGTGAAGGAATAACAAACATACACACACACATACAAACTTTCGCCTTTATAGTAATAGTGTGATTCCACAGCAAGTAGGTATAGTTCTTTCAATTCACGAGGGCGCGTGAGCTTTACTTGTGGTTACGTCGTGTACATGCACATTGCGTAAGTGTGTGTGCCTGTCAGGAGTCTAGGTGGGAGCGGTCAGGCCGAGCAAGCTCTCGCTCCCACTTATATGGATTTGACACACACACAAACATGAGCCATGCGCCCTCGTGAATTATACCTACTATAAAATACCTTATTTCAACATTTTACACGAGTCCAGATGTAGCGAACAATACCACTGTTTATGCCAGCCTTTGCCGCACGCGACACTAATGGCTACTTTATTTAAGTTAATCTATTTGCACCTTTGTGTCGAAATGTCCATACAAGGTTTACTGCTTCAGTTACAGTATATTTTGAAACACATTAATAGTAAGCGGCATAGTTTGAGCTCTATTATATATCTAACTACAGCAAATCATAGTTACATTATTAGAGGTGTCGTAAACATTAAAGGCAAGGCATAAAAATTATGAAGAGTAACATTTGTATTATATTAGGTAATTGATTAGTTACATAACGTCGGGGATAATGCAAAACCGCGTATGTACATTTGGTAAAAACCGCGGATCTACACCAGTCACAGTTTTACAGGGAAAGTTTAACTTATTTTTATGGATATTGGGCTAATTTTTACACAAAGAGTATAAATTCATGTGTTCTATGTATTGATAAAAATAGATGTCTTTTAAAGTGATTAATTTAGTCGCTACGACACCGTACCTTACGTTGTGTTTGCGCACACACTTGTGCACTATAATATTTCCCGCGTACATGACTAATCTCCGGGGAAATAAGCCGCCGTGGCGGGATTCGTTACAATGACTATTATTATTCTTATTTGGTCAGACTAAAAATCGTAAATAACAAAAAAAAAACAATATATCACAACTTTCAGGTGTGTTGAAATTAGTTGCATGAAATTAATCTCAACACGCATGAAAATAGTTTCGTAATGTGAACTCGGCTTAACTCAAAATCTAACAACTACCTAACGTTTTGACTGACCCAAAAATTGATCCATTGATTTCTAAAATAGCAAAGCACATTATTATTTTATCCATTTGATACGCTTAGCTCGGTGGTTACTCTGTAGATACATTAAGCAAAATTATTGGCTACAACCAGCACAGGGTTACAGGCTATAAACAATTTGCCATATACCATTTCAAAATATTAAGAACTTACCATGCGACATTGTCATAAATACGGTACGTCGATAACCACAATTCGCTCTAACCGGTATTTATCACATGCACCGGTTTATACGTTTTGTGCGTTACAACTATTTCTGGCTAAAAATCAAACTATCTTATCCCTCAAGGGGGAGTTGCCATATGCAACTTTTACGTCTGCCAAAGTATCAGCCCACTGGGGTGCAACAACCGAGATACCTCTGAGTACTGCATAAAGCCTTGATATTTTACTTTAAAGAATATGTTACATCCCAGCATAGGTCTTTTATTCTTTCAGAATTAAGAGATTAATAAAACTATTTCACTTTTGAATTCTTATGTGATATCCGTATTGAATTGCTACAGATGAATTAATTTAAGAACTCAACTTCTTTTGGTGACCTTGCGTTGATTTATGTATTTACAAATGTCAGTTTAAACAAAATTACATAACAGCAGAACCTGCTTTCGAAACTGGTGGTAATCTTTACAGTTGACTTGTCGTAAGAGCCAAAAGTCTGCCTGCATGAAATAAATAGTTTTGAATTTTTGTGTTTTTTTTTTTCGTTTTCTGTAGCCCTAAAGAGACCTAAGCCCAGCAGTCTATGGGTTGAGATAATGGTTCATGATGAAGTATTTTGTTGTCGTCTTCTCAATAAGCTCGTGACGCTCATTGATTTCTGCCAGTCTGAGGCGAGGTGTTAAGATACCCTATCTCTGACGCTAATGCAACACTAACTCATGTGCACGCGCCTTTACGATGGTGTAATGTCCACTCCAAGAGTCTGACTTACCTATTCCCATTTGGAAATATCTTTGAAATGCATTTTATATGGTATCTGGAGCTATTAAAGTCGCGTTAAGTGGAAAATTGATAGTAAATACCAGCTGAATATAAAAATAGTTGCACCGATGTCACATTCAAGTCGGCAGGCTCCTATCAACTTTGGATTTCAATTATGGATTCAATTCTGAAAATATTATGGCCCGTGTACACTCAGCTTAGGATAGGAATTTCTTAGCAAATATATATAAATCTTACTCGATATATTCTAACGCAAAGTACTTGCTTGTTTACGATTTTTTAGCACACACGCCGAATATCAAATCATTTCGCACCTTTAGAATTAATAAAGAGACCTAACTCTAAAAAACTTAAATTCTACAGGTGCGATTTTTATTTTTAAGTGGCTTGTTATGTTCTATGAGCATGCTTACAAGCTCATAAATTGAATAATTATTTTTTTACACTTGGAAGGCGAAGCGTATATGTTTTTTGAGCATTGAAGCTTGTAGCCATCGGATCATATCAAAAAAGTTCACGAGGAACTCTACTTCATCGCTGTACGTGACGTCATTTAGGTCTATAATACTCGCTGATTTGCGAGGGCACCTAAAAACAAATGCCTAACATAATTATTATTAGACTAGCTTTTGCCTGCGACTTCGTCCGCTTGACTTAGGTTACTGTTTTTCCGGGGTAAAAAATCACTATCCTTGCCATCAAAAAACCCGTTCAATAGAAAATGTATGAGAAAATGAATTTTTTTTTTTTGAGATATTAAATCGGGATTGAAAGGATAGGTAAGAAAGCCTAAGTTTCTGATGTAGCTTAGGCCTTAACGAGTCACGAAACTGAAGCAACAATGAGCGGAGCATTTAATTCGAACAAGGTCGTGTGGGTCCCAAGGTGCTGCAGTGGCGGTCTTCAGGAAGGCGCTATATGTACAAACCCCCCACTAGATGGGCTAATGACATCAGACAAAGTCACAGGCTGGATACAGGCAGCGCAAGATTGAGGCTTGTAGAAGTCTATGCAACGTAAATCCAGCCGTAGATTTCTCTCAGTTGATAAGAAGAAGAAGGAAAACAAAAGTTTTAACGTATACTTACTTTGACTTACGTACCATACATATTATTACCGTACTTTAGAGTAGGTACATGTAAGATGGAGAGCAGTGGCTGACATGTGGCAGACAAATTTATGCGACAGATAGTGCACTATCGCCAGCCACGTCTTTATTACCGACTCTACTGGGGCACTAACGGTATTTGTACGCACTGGAAGACTATGTAGTGGGCCTATTTCGAAAAAGTCCTTTCCAATGCTTTCTACGATGGACGTCCATAGCATATAGATTATACGTATCTTTAAATGATCGCTACAATACACGATCATGCACCGGCGGCATCCAGTGGCTGCCTGAGGTCGTCTTATCGACTAGTTGGTGTCAATTATGTTATAGTTTCTCTGGTAAAATGTATTAGGCTCGTATTTCTTATATTACATCATATTGTACCTGCATTTTGGTGAATAAATGATCTATCTATCTATCTATCTATCTATCTATCTATCTATCTATCTACACCCAATGGTCCTGAGTTTCTAATGTTGCATGCATGACTATTGATCTCTTGTCAAACATCTTCTAAGAATCTACTCCGGGCTCATCATCACTATCACTACATAGTATAAAACAAAGTCGCTTTTTCTGTCCCCATATCCCCTTGGTCGCTTAAATCTTTAAAACTACGCAACGGATTTTGATGCGGTTTTTTTTAATAGATAGAGTGATTAAAGAGGAAGGTTTATATGTATAATAACATCCATTAAATAGTGGAGAAATACTGTTATTTTTGAGGTTTCTAAAGTGATGTCGTAAATAATTACATTTTTTCCGCTTACATTGCAAACGCAGGCTGAACCCTACGAGATTTATCAAAATAATGTACTAAGTATTGTACACATTAAAAAGGTCTACAGAAAACTCCGCGATGGTATATGTGTATCTCTTATGGATATCCCACAATAAATTTTTTTTGTCATTTACTTTTTACGACAAATAGTGGCTAATTTTCGAAGCGATTTTAACCAATACAGCATTAATCCTTATCTAATTAAATACCTTAGATACATTGTTGATTTAATATAGATCTATATGGCCCTTTACAGCATATGATTTAAATGAATATTTTCGAAGATATTACAGATTTAAAAATTGCGGGACGTAGCGTTTGCGGCGGTTCTGGCCGGCCGGGGCGGCGGGAGCATGCCTATAAAATATATTGTCTAACTAGCTGTGCCCGCGACTTCGTTCGCGTGGAATAGTGACTTTTCGGGCAGCATATTTTGAATTACATATACCGTCGACGCTCAGGCGCGAGGCGTGTAGTACGTACTCTGTACGTTAAAAATGTTCGCCGTGATTCTTTAAATTAACATAACTTTTTTATTTATGAACCGATTGACATGAAATATAAACACTAAATGTTAAGTGAAGCTTACTACAATATATTAGTGAAAACCGTATCTAAATCGAATAAGCCGTTTCTGATATTAGCGTGCACAAACACACAGACAAACAGACAAACAGACAAAAAAATTAATTACAATTTCGGGTTCGGTATCGATATAAAAACAACCCCTGCTACTTTTTTTTATATATTTCCATTGTACAGACACCACTTTTCTACAATTTTATTATATGTATAGATGACAAGAAAGCTGTGAACGTTGTATATAAAGACATTCTGTAATATATTAATTGTTGTAAAAATAGAATAAATAGGTAAAAATGCAAAAAGTAAATAGGTATAAATGTAGTGTATGAATTTAGATATTCCAAAGATAGCAGGAAATCTTCATGGTTTAGGGAAAGAAGAATTGTTTTACTCTAAATTTAACGAGTGCGGGCCACGGGCAGTAATGAATAAATCAAAACTACTGGATCGATTTTAATCATTTTATCAGTGAATGACATCATTTTATCAGCGGCTATATATTTTATACCCGTGCGAAGCCGGGGCGGGCCGCTAGTTAGATCATAAAGCATTATTATTAAATTTTAATTTATGCCGTCTTTCCTTGCCTTCATTTATTTAAAGAAATTGGTTTCTAAGCCGGATAATTTGTTTTCGTGTTCGGATTTAAGGAATGTTCTTTAATATTTTTTTTTCCACGTAAGTGTTCGTAATAATTATTATTAATATCGTAACGTTTATTCAGTGTTTTCCCGCTTGGGAGGTTTTCCGTTTGACTCGGAGCTAGTAATCTTCTATCTATCTATATATGTATATAGCTATCTAAAAACAGTAAGTAGGTACGTGACGCACAGCTTATACCTACAAGTGGATTTAAAAAAAAATTTAATAAGAATCTCAAAGAGTAGGTAGATGTGCACGAAGGAAGCCTTTTTTGGGAATTCCAGCGGCGATTTCTTTTGAATTTAAAATTCCAATTCAAGTAATTCAAACAAGCTATAGACAAAAAAACAATTAAACTGATTTCAATATACCTACCGAAATAAAGAGTAACTGAAAAAGGAAAAGTGTCCATATCTTAAAAAGTACAGAACCGATTTTGATGAAATCTTTACTGTTCCCTAAGTTTGAAGTAAATGTACCTAAGCAAATAAAAAAAGAATGATCACAACCTGATCAATAGTTTCGGAGAAATGCGTGGTCAAACATACCACCATATACCATAATATGTTGTATATTTTCTTTTCTATTAGAATATATAGATATTGGCCGTGTTTTCGCCGTTACAAATGTTACACACAGTCCCGCAAGATAAAGGAAATGGCGCGTTTGACGCGAGGCTGATAATCTTATCTCCCTCCACAGCTTTATTACTCGAGAGTACTGGGGCAGCAACGTGAATGTGCGGAAATTTGTTAACGCACTAACCAAAGACAGCTTGATACATTTAACGTAATAAATATTGGACTGCAGTCCCCTAAGCTCTAAGAGTAACTTTTAAGTTAATTAATAGGCCCTGTCAAACATGTTTGTTTTTAAGCTATTGCATAGCTTCTATCGCGGGCCAGCGTGGAGACCGAATCCAGAAATTCCGTAACGAAAATAACCTGACACGGGACTCCTCTACGGCGAGCCGCTAGATGGCGTTGATTAAAAATGCTATGCAATAGCTTTACCGCGGCAGTCCCTGAGTGCCACACGTCTTTTTTTACGTACTCTTACATATACTCGTACTATACAAGAGCCTAAAGCCCGTTTTCACCAACGTTCCCTCATTTTAACAGGCTACCTAAGCTAAGATGACGCTTCCTGTCAATTTCGTTTTCACGAACCTTTAGGGGGCTCAGGTGATAATGACCTTGGGTAAGGGGTTGTATTTAGGGGCTACCTACCTAAAGAGACTCCTATTTAGGGGATGTTATAGGTGTGGTTGATAAAAACCGGCTAAGTGCGAGCTGGACTCGCACACGAAAGCTTCCGTATTATGGTAACAGCGATTGTTAAGGTTCAGCAAAAAATGCCAAAAAAATCACGTTTCTTTAATGGAGACCAGCCTCTATTTTTTTGAACGAGCGAAGCGAGTTCTCTGAGTCAACTAGGGCGCTTGCCTACTAGACAGAGAAGTGTGTCCGTCTAAATGTCTGTCAGAGCCCTATAACTTCTGAATTACTGAATATTAGAACGTGAAACTTGGTTGAAAATTCAGTTATATCCTGTACTTGAACAACAAATACTAAAATTAGATAAATGTTATAAAGAAACGAAATTATTTAATTTTAATGCGCCATCTATTAGCATTATTGTGAAGCTAATAGCTTCACTATAATGCTAATAGATGGCGCTGTGTCAGTAAAACAGTTTTATGTCAACTATTATTTTTTTTATTGCGTCTAATGTTAAAAGTTAATTATTACAATATATAATTAAAACTTTTGGGAATTATGGGATATCGCGAGGTCTCAGTTCGGGGCGAACCACTAGTTATTTTATTTTAAGTCATAAACCAAAGAAAACAGGTGGGAGCGTTTGTTTGGAGAAAAGACCACCCGGATTTCTCTCTTAATAATATAGTTTCTTGGAGAAGATCGCATAATATGAAAGAGGGATATTATAGAGACCTTCTCCGTTTTATAGGCTATCCGTGCAAAGTCGGGGCGACCAGCTAGTCTTACCTGTAATATATCACGTGGTCAATGAGCCGTGTAACATGTTAGGGCATGTACGCGAACACGTCGGGCCGGCGATGTTTTCAGGCGGGACATGAACTTGCGACTGGTCGACACTACCGTATCGAGTTACTGATTTACTCCGGTGTTGTCGAGTATTGCATGGGACGGTTGTGGGCTACGAACTACATTATGTGTAGGAAATGTTCTGCTAAACACAAGGCATAATACAAAATACAATGACGACCTCCCTGGCGCAATGAAAAGCGTTGTGATCTTAAAACTGGGAGGTCTCGGGATCGATTCCCGGCGGGGGCATCTCTCGTTAATCACTCATTTTTCTTATCGCCCTTGTGTAAATTGTCAAGTTAGCTATTAAGTTTTAGATTTGAAAAAAAACCTTATTTCACGCGTGCAATATCTATCAGAAATTAGAATATAATGTATTTATTTCTATTTCTCTATAACTACATAGTTTATCTAGTGTACTAAAATAGCACCATATGAAAAATAACCGAACAGAGGCAAAAATTCTAAAGACCGTGTACATCATCTACTATCTATACTATTATAATAAAGAGAGAGCGCGAATTTTGTGAGTTTGTATGTATGTCCGGAGCAAACTTTGGAACCACCGCACCTATTACAATAATTCTTTTACCATTTCAAAGGTACATTATTCCAGATGGTTATAGGCTATAATTATGTTAATAAATGTATTATGGCTAGATATTATGTGCAAATTTGTTAAAGAAGTCGGAATTTTTTGACTCTTAAACGTTTTCAAGGCGTGCGCTGGGTCATATACTGTTATTGGATGAAAATGATGTATGGGTGAATTGTTCCTCTTAAAGAGTTCTAAAAAAAAGTCCGCGATAGCATATGTTTATATTCTAAGGATAACTTACAGTAACCATTTCTATCTTTCAAATTTTGATTAAAAATAATGAATTATTTTCGAAACTTCTTTAACCGATGTGATGTCAATCTATATCTAAATAAATATGTTTATTATCGTAAGTATTTAATTTAGAACATATTTGCCCTTTACACTATACAATTTAAATAAATATATTAGGAGTTATCGGAAAATTAATATTTCCGCGCGACAAAATAATAAAATGGTGCCGGCTGGCGCGGCGGGGCACGGTGGCGGGTATCGGTGCGGGATATTCGTGTGGTTCCTGTGGTGATCTTATTGACAATCGTCTCATATAAGAAGCTCACAAGAACAAATATTTAATTTTCAACCCGGACGAAGTCGGCGCGGGCTTCTAGTATAAAAATAAGTCGGGTTTTCCTTCCAGAATGCACGAACCGATTTCCACGGTTTTGCATTCGTTGGAAAGGTCTCGGGCGGTCCGTGAGGTTTATAGCAAAGAAAATTGAGGAAAATTGGAATCTAATTCCACGCGGACGAAGTCGCGGGGGCAAAAGCTAGTTATATATAGAATACATTTTTATAGTAACACTTTCTTAAGAATTCTCAACAAAAAAAAACATCTCAGATTAAAATGAAGTCGATTAAAAATGAAAACTTTGAGTGAAAAAAAAATTATGCGTGTCGCCTATATCCTTCGCATGCCCAGTTTAGATCAACTTGCACCAATTTCCTTAGTAATATTTAGCTTTTTTTCACTCGATGACAAGATAGTCCTTGACTATGATCTCATCTGATGGTAAGTGACGATGCAGTCTAAGATGGTAGCGGGCTAACATGGAAGGGTAGTGTAGATTCAACCCATACCCCTAATCGGTTTCTACACACCATCATGCCGGAACGCTAAATCGCTTGGTGGCACGTCTTTGACGCTAGGGTGGTAACTAGCCACGGCCAAAGCCTCCCACCAGTCAAACCAACGGTTGTATAAAACTTTGTATCTGGTATTTACTTACTCACGTGGTGCAAGTAATAGGTATATCGGTACGACGGTGTTTTCAGCCGCTACATGAATTCGAAACTCGCTAACACTACCGTATCGGGTTACAGATTTAGTGCGTTGTTGTTATACTTATTGCATGAGAGAAAATACTAGGCTCTAATATTATATTATTATGTTGGAACTGAATCTCTGACATTTTAGTGTAAGAACCTTATCCAGCATGGTCTTCACAGAGTATAGTACAAAGTTATGACAGTACTTACTTATTTCCACCAAAAAAAATATGCCATAGGTAACATCGCGGTAAGTTTTGTTTTGCTTAATGTTACAAAAAGAAAATTGAAATATAACAATTAAAAAAAGGCTCCAGGTACAGACTCCAGAATGCATCCAACTAACAGACTACCCCGCCTGGAGAAAGATAAACTCAGGAAGGTGGTGGGAATTATGACGGGGCACAGCCCACTATGCTATGCTCGGAGTATCCCTGCGAGATCAAATCAGAAATGAGGAGATCCGTAGGAGAACCAAAGTCACCGACATAGCTCTGCGAGTTGCGAAACTGAAGTGGAAATGGGCGGGCATATAGTTCGAAGAGCTGATGGTCGATGGGGTCCCAAGGTGCTGGAGTGGCGACCCCACACCGGGAAGCGCAGTGTTGGCAGACCCTCCACTAGGTGGACAGACGATATCAAACGAGTCGCAGGGAGCCGCTGGATTCAGGCGGTGCAAGACCGAGTTCTATGGAGGTCCATGCAAGAGACTTATGTCCAGCAGTGGACGTCCCTTAGTTGATAAAGAAGAAGGCAGCCCACTAAACAAACACCTCTTTATTATAGGTGTCACCGACAGTCCTCTAGGCAGGGTTTGCATGGAGGCGGATGAAACACCAGTGCACGTACTCCTGGGATGTACGGGCGTAACAGACCAACGCAAGAACCGTCTAGGATCCCCAGCATCACTTCAAGAAGTCCTTGGCAACCTGGGCGACCTGCTAGGCTTCTAGGCATGTCGAATTGTAGCTGGGATGATTGGAGTGAAGAACATTGGATTAGTGCATCACACAAAACAGACCATGATTGGTTTACGTGTGTAAAACAGCCCTGCAAGAAGAAAGAAAGAAAGAAATAAAAAAAGGCTGCATATTGAACAATTTCAAGAGCACTTTTTTCAGTTGGCAATACCTAGTAGTTGGTTTGTAGATATACCTAGCATAATTTTTTCAGGCTTCGTAGTTTTAAGAAAGAAAAAAAAAGAAAGAGTCCTACTTACATTAAAACAAAAATGCTAAATGTCTTCAAAAAGTTCTGAATCGACCCTTATTTAGTCCAGAGGATGTTGAACACTGCAAAGGTATGTAGGAACCTAAGCTTACACTTATTAAGACCCTTAAGTACACTTAAGAAAATAAACACTCCACACTTTGGACCTTAAAAGTGAAATACGTAGAACACCAGAGCTCAGGTAAGGTAGATCCAATATACGACTTCGCACAGAGCCTGTATATCCTTTGTATATCCGTAGAATGACGCTGTTACTTTGCAGTTGAGTCGCCAAAACTGTTTCGTGTACATGGATTAAATAATTTTGATATTTCTTTTGATTCAACTATTTCTATTTCAGTTTCCGCTGCTGGGCTCGACGGTTTGTCACCACAACGCTATAGTTTAGTTTGTGGTGCAAACGTTGATGCGGGTGGTGCCATTCTGAAATCCATCACTGAGCTGGTGAACCTAATGATGTCTAAACGAGTATCCCACGAAATATTAAAATATATACGGAGCAAAATGTGCTTTAAAAAAATGATGCTGGTATTCGTCCCATAGCAGTAGTTTCAACGTTCCGGCGCGTCGTTTCTATTTGTTGTAAAAAAAATTACCTTAGATTTCATCAACATTTATTGGTTTAGGTTTAAAGAAATTTATTCTCCAAGAACATTTTGCTCACTTATAGAGTATATAACTTAAAACTAAAATGTATATACAATTACAAACATATGAAAAAACAAAAAATGGTGACTCCTAACAATAAAAAGACTAAACACAAGTATTTTGACAATTTATTCCGATTCAATTAGGCTTTGGAGTTAGTAAGCGGCTGTTCAGGCTGCTCGCACGTTCCTCCTTAACTCTCGGGAGGAAGTACTCCTCAAAATTGACGTAATTAGTGGATCGGGGAGTCCTCCTCTCGGAAATTAAAAACAAATTACCATAACTTTTTCCATATTTAGCGCAGTGCTACCGAGAACATTCCAAACATCTGTATAAAAATAATATTCTGAGCTCCGCTGTCGGCTGCCAGCAGGGAGATCCACTTGAACCTGCTATATTCAGTTTGGCCATCCATCCTATAATTTCGGCTCTAAATTCCAAAAATGTTTGATATTTAGACGATGGGATGGGATGTGGCGAAGAAATTATTTTATCAAAATTTAAACTATTGGCTGGAACTTAACTTCGATAAATGTGATATTCCCAATTCTTTTTCGGTTGAACTTCCATGTCAAGTATCAACACCTCCCCATCCAGCTACAGGAGTGTACCGAGCGTTGTCAGTACACACATTAGGTGTGAGATACGGAGGTATTGTGAAACGAAACAGGCGATTTAGCGACGATTCAAACGGAGTTATTTGACGGGAATTAGGCTGAAACTAGCCGCGCCCACACGCGCCCCTTGTGACTTTTGTTGTGGAAAACATGACAACTGTTATGACTATTTAACATGTTAAACTTTTGGTTCATACAGTGACTGACAATATTTGCACACTCAAAGGGCAGGATATGTTGGAACTGACATCATAAATTGTATCTATTTTTGGCGAGATTTTTTGTAAGTGTGCTGAGTAGTTGAGGACTTGAAGAGCGACAGGCTACATTTTATCCCAAGAGATACAGAGGGATATTTCAAAATTCCATGCGAACGAAGTTGCAGGCAAAACCTATCAGGTAGTAGTTAGTAAAATTGATATTCTGGAATTCTTGGAAATTCAAAGGATGATTTCGATGACTAAATACCAAATTTTTTTTATATTAATTTTAATGAACTTTACAAACTTTATATCGAGGCGCGCGGCAGCGCATCAAGGCCAAAGTACACCTATTTACACGAAAAGTTTTTACTCCCTCATAAGTCTGGTTTGCGTGATGATAATCTTACGAAATATTCGACTTTCTTAAACAATCGCAAGGCAGGTTAATTACATAATTTCGAAAGCTATCGCGTCACGGGCATTGTCAAAGGAACATTAATTTGTTAGTCTAATTAACAATATTTCATCATCAAACCTGCACGGCACCAAACCAAACAACAAATTAGCGAGCCCACCACACATCTCATGATCGTGATCGCCGCTAATTGCTGCCGGCCGCCCATCGCATCGTGGTCACGACGCCGCCACGCACACATTCATCATACACTTTGTGACCACAAACCACTTATTCACCAGGACAGTCCTTCTTTTAGACAACATGTAATGTTTGTCAAAAAACAGGCGATGCTCGCCATTTGGCCTACATTATATCTAACTAGATGATGCCCGCGACTTCGTCCGCATGGGAAGGGAATGAGCTATCTGCATAGCAACACACACACACACACACACACACACACACACACACACACACACACACACACACACACATACAAACTTTCGCCACATTTATAATATTAGTGTGATGTGATAGGAGGTATGTACTGTAAATTAACGAGCTCACCACACATCTCATGATCGTGATCGCCGCTAATTGATGCCGGCCGCACATCGTCGGTCGATGCTCACTATTTGGCCCATATTATATCATACATTTTGTGAACATACCTCACCGATTCACCAAGACAGTCCCTCTTCAACATACCGACACAGTAAGTAAAATTAAAAGAAGCCAGTGTCCACAACTTTACAATGTACCGTGCGATTTACTTTTACTAAAATAATGGTTACCCTAATCATACACCTATTGATGAACAATTGCCCTACCTTAGATGAGGTCAATAGTGCCTTCCTAAGCCGAGTCTTCAAGCGCCATCGTAATACCGACGCGTCGACGCTAATCAAATCTAAACCCTAACGTTCATGCAAAACAGCTTAGATTTCCTTTTAATGTTTTTTGTAGATAACCCTTTTTAATATTGATAGGTCTATTATTTTTTCCGCGGACAGTTACATTGGAAAATAAATATTAAGGCATTGTAAATTAGGTGGATTTTCCAATCTCAGGTTGTCACAGAACAATGATACATGGAGTCGGCATGTCGTCGGCATGCTTTGTCGCGGGCCGACAAAGGCACGTGGGAACGTGCGCGTGCGCTCTTCCTTAGTATTATACGAGTAGTATGTGTATTAGTACACTGATTTCAGATACATCGGTAATAAGCAATAATAAAACTTATTATAGTTATGTACTAAAGCTATCAGGAAATATAAAATCAAAACATTAGCGTAGTGTTTCATTGTACCTACCTACTTAAAGCAGTCCTGGTGAACTCCGCAGCAAGTTTACGGCGGAGTGCGCCTGGCCTACGTAGCTACAAGTACATCGTGTACCTCTTCGAAGGGCCTAAATTCAGAGAAGGGACAAGAGTTACGTGATAGAAAGAGAGAAAAGCCTAAGTGAATAAAGATGGTTGGTAAGTAGCGCTGTGTCAACCTGAATAGCACTTTATTGTGTGGTGACAAGAGTCGCTATTTATTTAAATCATTTTGCGGAGTGAATCTTCTGTACCTTTAGGCACTATGAGGTATTCTGTGCCTAAAGGTCAAAACCTTACCGCCACTAACCGCTGAAATGAAATGAAATGAAATGAAATGAAATTTATTAAATAAGGTCATTAGTTATGTACAATGATCCATATTTTGTTAGGTTGAGACACAGCTGCCTAAAATAAGTTCAGAACTCGTAATATAGGCAACAGTTCTCTCCCCTTACATTATCCTTAAGTGCTAACAAAAAAAGAAATACATATTTTAAAGAAAAAAAGAAAGAAATTTGTAAAGAAATACATATTCTAAAGAATTACATATTTGCTTTATGTACATAATATAGGCTTTCAGCAAAGTTTTCAATACTACAGAGACAAAAAATTCCACTTTCGCATTTATAATAATATTAGTAAGAAGTAAGATGAGAAAATGTGTTTGTTTGTTGATTTGTCCTACTAACATAGCTATGGATCAATGTGATTTTTGCATGGGTATAGCTGTTGAGGACCTGGAGAATGACATAGCCAAATTTTAATCCCGGAAAAGAGTTACCACGAGATTCAACCACGCGAATGAAGTCGCGGGTCTCAGCAAGTTAATAACATTTATTGTTCTTGGAGATTAAGGAGGCAAGCCTGACCACTATCATAAAACGCGAGGTTCCGGCCAACCGCTTGGACTTATAGCGCCATATTCATTTACGTTCTACATCAGACCCCACATGAAGCCAAATCTCGCAAGTCATGCCCAAGTGGGTCCGTCCTATTAACGATGTAGCCTGATATCATCGCCGGACCGTTTCTTTCAATACACTAACCCATTATGTATGTGCAAAATCTATATCAGATTTGGTTCCCACGGAAAAAGCCTATGATACGATTGAGTAATTTAAACGTAAAAATTCTTTTACAAAACCGACTTCAAACGCCATCCACTACAAAGTATATCAATTGTGCCTATAAAATTTTAAAGGTTCCCTCGATTTCTCCAGGATCCCGTCATCAGATGACTTACTGACTACTACTGAAACTGACTTGATGACTATGGGACCACCTGCAAAGTATACCCTTTCAGGCAAAAAAAGAATTTCCCAAATCTGTCCAGGCATTTTCGAGTAATCGGGGAACATACATAAAAATTAAAAAAAATAAAAGACGTGTGGCACTCAGGGACTACCGCGGTAAAGCTATTGCATAGCATTTTTTATCAACGCCATCTAGCGGTTCACCGTAGAGGAGTCCCGTGTCAGGTTGTTTTCGTTACGGAATTTCTGGATTCGGTCTCCACGCTGGCCCGCGATAGAAGCTATGCAATAGCTTAAAAGATTCCGACGAATTGGATTTAATTCTTTAAAAATTAATAAATCTATGCCAATAGAAATACGTATATCCTCGTCTTCGCATAATCGCCATAAAACTCTTTAACCCTTTATCTTTTAGATTAGATATAGTCGCGTGCGCATCCCAATCATAATAAGGAATGATTCCCCACGGTAAGTTAATTATAGACATTAAGCTAAACACGTGTTCTATTCAATCCATAGGTAATAGAGGGGCTTCACGGAGAGGCGATCTCGAAGCGAAAATCGATTATAACCTTAATTTTCTGATTATGGTTATGTACCAGGTGAGTGGTGCAGGTGTTGGTAAAAAAAATATATAAAGTGTTATTAAGGGCTTATTTCTGACACATGGCTAATATTATAAAAACTGTCAAAATGTCATTTATTAGAGTTATATGGATAATATATAATTTTATAATATATATGTGTTTTTAACGTATTTATGTATGTTTGTGTTTATGTAGTTTATTATTCATTTATATTATGTAGTATTTTAGTATATGTAGTGATGTACATTTTAAAAACCTGTACTACTATGATTTCACCTTACTCACTTTCAAGGGAAGCTGAAAGAAATTTCTTTCTCAGAGATAAGTTTCGCCTATGTCCACTTCTTATAATCCGTATCCTTACTAATATCATAAATGCAAAAGTGTGTTTGTTTGTTGGTTTGTCCTTCAATCACGCCGCAACGAAGTAACGGATCGACTTGATTTCTTACATGGGTATAGTTGAGAATCAGAACAGTAATGAAGGCTACTTTTTATCGCAGAAAATTAAAGAGTTCCTGCGGGATTTTAAAACCTCAATCCACGTGAGCGAAGCCGCGGGCATCGACTAGTAATATATATTTTCTTGTAACTGTTTATATGTGCATAAATCTATATATATAAAATTCAAAGTCCTGACTGACTGACTGAGATATCAACGCACAGCCTAAACTACTGAAGTTAGAAACTTGAAATTTTTACAGTTGGTTCCTTTTATGACGTAGGCGCACACTAAGGAAGGATTTTTGAAAATTCAACCCCTAAGGGGGTAAAATAGGGGTTTGAAAAATCGAACTTAACGTGAGCAAAGCCGCGAGCAAAAGCTAGTAATATAAATAAAATAAATACTCAACAGAATTTCCGCTAAGCCCCGATACAAAGGCGCGACGAAACTACCAATGATACATTATAGATATCGACATGGAATACAATAACACGTTTGCTCACAGTAATTCCGCTGGTGAGCACCGCCCCTAACTTTCCTCAATTAGCGCTCCACTGTATTTTATTGAAGACATTATAATATAATGAACGTTGAACATCTTTAGCTTGATATTCTAGACAGCATTGTTGTGATGGTAATGGAAATGTAACTGTATCCATATCTCTTTTTTTCTTCTTTTATTCCTCATTGATTTGACCTTGGAGCTTATTCACGCTGTATATTCTGTAATTTTAAATGTGGATTTCCCTTTTTTTCTTTGTTTTTCCCTATTTTTGCGATTTATTTTGTAAGTTTGATTGAAATAAGTACCTAATTTAAAAAAAATACTGTCCACTGATACCTATTCTGTGTAATTTGTGGTTTACGTGGTTGACGCCACAATTAATAAATATTTAGTTTATAAGCCAGTTATAATTAATACTATGTGACGTTGTTTGTGAACCCTAATAAAAAAAAAAAATTGATGAGGGCTATATCTTTCCATTAATCATATACTGGTAGGTTTTTTTGGGATAATAAATTCAAATTCAAAATTCAAATTCAAATTCATTTATTGCATATTTGGGTTTACATTAGGTCTTATATATTGGTTAGTTAGTACATCCAAATGCCTTTAAAGGCGTAATAATGTGCTTAATAATGTGCTCTTTCTGCATTTATTATAGATCTAGATTATTTTTTTATTCGATGACAAGATATCCCACAACTGCAATCTCACTTGATGGTAAGTGACGATGCAGTCTAAGATGGTAGCGGGTTAACTTGGAAGGGGTATGGCAGTGTATATTCAATCAATACCCCTAATCGGTTTCTACACGCCATCATGCTGGAATGCTAAATCTGTTTAGATAGACACTAGATCTAGATATATGTGCAGCCTTAAATAATATTAAAAACCTTATCACAGCAAACTATTTGCATTCTGGAAATGGACACGGGATAGGGTTTATCCGGGAAAATCCGCATCAACTAATTATTATAGGTACTTATTTTGTACATTTGAAATTGATTCAAAAATGAATAAGGGAATGTTGTTTATTATTTTATGATTTCCGCAGCACGACTTTCAAAATCTGTGTTTTGTTTTTCAACTAATTATGGCGTCCGGATTTGAGAAGTCCAAACAAGCCAACTGTTTTCGAAAAATTCCAACTAAAATGAGTTCTCGCATGCACTCAAAATTTCAAGTATTCATTTTTAATTTGAGTGCCAGTTTCAAAATCCAGTCGCTTGGGGACTCCAACTTTCGTTTCAATTCGATATCAAACAATGGGTTTTTTCGATTGGTCGCAAATTCGCTCGGGGCAATTAAAAAGTTTGAGAACGACTGATTCTTGTTGTTATTTTTTTTTTGTTAGTAGCTAACCCAACATTAAGCTAGTGTTTTGTTGTGTACATTATAGTTTTATTTTGGCTTAACAGACATTTTTAGATTTAAAAGAGTGAAGGATTGTGGTCGTCTGTGTAATGAAATATTTTCCTGGTCTGGTGGGAGGCTTTGGTCGTGGCTAGTTAACACCCTACCGTCAAAGACATGCCGCCAAGCGATCCGGCACGATGGCGTATATAAACCTATTAGGGGTATGGGTTGAATGCACACTGCCATAACACTTCTAAGTTAGCCCGTTACCATCTTACATTGCATCAACACTTACCATCAGGTGAGATCGCAGTCAAGGACTATCTTGTCATCAAATAAAAAAAAATGTGCCCTGCCAATTTCTACTTCAGTGTCGCGACCCGCTCACATGGAAAACTGCAGACATCGGTTAGTCTATAAAAAAAATAATTTTAGATTTACCAGGCAAGTAGAAGCTTTTCAGAGCTTTCCCTTTTCTTTCCGAAGTTGAACGTAATCACACATTTTTCTTTCCAAACAAACAACGTCGTGTGCAAACCAAGTTACCGACCCAATTACACCAAATTACGTGCAAGCAGCGAAATAAATAGACCTCATTTCGTTGCTTATTCGCCCGACTAATATGTAAATATAGGCTACGTATGCCGCACTCCCGCAACAATAAAAATGCTGAGTTTTGACGTTTTCGTTCCCCGCCATTTTTGATTCAACATGGCTGCAATTTGCTTTTCGCAACAGCAGCGTTTTATCCTGTGTTTGTTTAACGATTGTGGTTTGTTTTAATTGTGTTATACTATTTTCACAACAAATTGATTTGATTCCAATTTTAAATGTAATTATTCTATAACTAACTGATGCCCGCGACTTCATTCGCGTGTATTGAGGTTTTTTGCATTCCTGCGGGAACTCTCTTATTTTCCGGGATAAATTTCTCTCTCGGACTAGTCGGATTTGCATACGAAGGGTTTCGTACCAAAAAACGTCGAAAAAACCCCATTTCTAGTAGGATTCCCCTTTAATTTTTAACTAATTTATATTATTTGTTTTTATAGCGGCAACAGAAATACCTACACATTCTCTGAAAATTTCAACTCTCTACCTACAGATGATAAGATATAGCCCGCTGACAGACGGACGGACGCAGGGCGCAGGCTTAGTAATAGGGTCCCGTTGGTTACCTTTCGGGTACGGAACCCTAATAAAAAAAAATACCAACAGAATTTCCAGTTACAGGACTCTCCAAACAATCGTAGCAGACAGACCACTCAACTGAAGACATATCATAAATCACCCGGACCATATTGTAAGCGGACGGATTGAGGACAGGGGCCCCCCAAAGTGGTCTCACGTGTCCCCTCCCCCCCTGACCACCCCCCGGTCGGAACTTGGTCGCACATGTGCCTAATACCCGGACATTTGTCAGTCTGTAATTGCGAAGTGATTCTACTTTCTGTCCCTTACTTGCGTCTTAATGTTAGTTTGGTCAATAATTCATGGCTCACGGATGTGGATAAACTCGAGTATTATAAAGTTGGTGTAGAACTTGAGTGTGCTGCGGGATATAACTGATATCCTTAAGATATCCTTATAATCTATCAAATTATTGAATAATAAATGTCTCAAAAAGAAAAAAGAACAGCCTACTTAATTTAATAATATGATCCCAATTTTTTTTTGCAGATTATAAAAAGATATAATAATATTTTTTTAATATTATTTAATTATTATTTACGTTCGGTTTTTAATCTTATATCCCAACTAGCTGAAGGCGCTTCGTCCGCGTGGAATTAGTTTGAAAAAAATTTTAACTCTTTGATTTTTCGGGATAAAATGTAGTCTACGTCACTCTGTAGGTCTTCAACTTTACCCATGCAAAAAATTAACGTCGATCCGTTGCTTCGTTGCTGCGTGATTGAAGGACAAATCAATAAATCAACAAACAAATACACTCTCACATTTATAATTTAGTAGAGATGTAGAGAGTAGGGATGTTCACAATAAAAGCTATAAAAGCAATTTGAAACCGTTTACACAACTTTACCATCACACTTGAATAGGAGATCCTTCCTTTCAGGTTCAAGGAAATTAATTATACATACATAATGTAATTTCAATAAATTACAATTGTCAACAATACGTGCGAATATATCGGCTTTAACCAATAAGCATGCTATAACTATAAATCCTATGACCTTTCCCTAACCATAATATAATGCTGCTATAAACGTCATCTTGCACGGTTCAAGCGTAGGTGCGTATAATAATAACCACACTGCTAATCTCTAGAAACTTCCACATATTTTGTCCACATAATATTAAGCAGCACAACCAGGAGTAGATACAGGGCACTTGTTCGATCCTGAGCTCTTGGTGCGGAGAGAAACTATAATATTAATCGTCGTAATATTAAGAAAAAACTGAAATCTTACTTTTTAAGTCAATTATGTAAACAACATGTTCAACTGGCATTAATATTTTGTACTCAACTTACCTACCTAGATTTAACTCTGTCAGCATATTCTACAAACCCGGGTGGTTTTTCCGATGCTAGATAGGTAAAGTATTATTTGGAAACTTTATGTAAATAAATAATTAAATTAAAATAAAATAAATAAATATCGAATTGGCTAGACTGCATAAATTGAATAGTTCTTTCATTTCACGAGGGCTAGTGGCTCATGGTTGTGTGTGTGTCGTATCTTTATAAGTATGAGCGAGAGCTTGCTCGCGCCTGACCGCTCCCACCTAGGGAGGGACAGGCACGCACACTTACGCAATGTGCATGTACACAACGTAACCACAAGTAAAGCGCCCGTAACTTCGTGAGATAAATGTATTATAGCAGCGATACCGGTGCGATAGCGAAAGCGTAACGATATCCTTATTATTATCATGTTTTGTGGAGATTCTTGCAAGCTATTTACGTTTAATAGTGGACATCTATCTGATACTTTTTATACCGTAAAATCAAAGATTTTAAGAAACCTACGGCCTCGCGGAAATTGAGGGCTATCAGCTATTTAAATAAATATAAAGTAAGACCAAGTGGTCATGCATTTAGGTATAGTGGAACTTTGAGCATAGTTCCTCTCCCTCAAGGGGAAGATTGTTAGTGTCCACGCGTGCTATTAATACTGCAAACACTAGATATTGGATCCAAAGCTAACATACGTGGCCAGAATTGCAGAGCCTTCGCATATCATAGACTGAAGCTTAAGAAATTAAACTGGGATTCCATCAGAAAGACAAAAAAAGATCAGATTGATCTTAGTCAGGAAAGTTTTCAGGAAACTTCGATAGTTTAAAATCTCCGGTTACTTTTTGCGATATTGTTTGCGAGCGTCTTCAGACAAACACTATTATCTATCCACTAACAATATCACGATATCAAAACAAAACAAAAACGTGCACCTTCATTAAACGGGACAGAATCTTTATTAAAAACTATGCATGTCTTTTTTCTGACGCCTGTACATTTGCCACGTTTCAATAGAGTTCTTAATTTGTTGCTTTTTCGAACTTTTTAAACCAATTAATAGACGTAAATTATTTAGCAAGTCGCAAGGAGTTTCTGGATACAAGTGGTTGCTGAGTCGTGTGGAAGTTACTACAAAGGACTTATTACGTCCAGCGATGGGTATCTATGAGTTGACACATAAAGAGAAGAAGACTCTGTTTTTGAAGTGAATACCCAGCTTTGGATTTTGATACCTATTTGTTTCTTGTTGTCAAAGAGTTGTCATAGTTAAAATCCACCTTTAGAGGTCATGTTAGCCTGGTTATCGCTGATTCCCTATTGCCACGTAGGACAGTAATAAGCATGAAACTTTCCCAAGCCCACGCGACGCCTACTCCGTCGGTATTGAGGATACAGCGAGTGAGAAAGTTTGTTATGCGTGTATGTGA
The DNA here is from genome assembly GCA_038048805.1 of Hipparchia sbordonii. Classification (NCBI taxonomy): domain Eukaryota; kingdom Metazoa; phylum Arthropoda; class Insecta; order Lepidoptera; family Nymphalidae; genus Hipparchia; species Hipparchia sbordonii. The sequence goes on from CM076110.1 coordinate 10,275,698, forward strand.
TAAAGCATCGACTAGGTTTCCTGATCACCTCTCTGGCGCAGCTGCGAAATGTTCTAGGTTGAGGTTTGTCCATGGTTGAGTAACCATTTTTTTTTAAATAAAGTAAACATTTTGTGTTGATTTTCAGTAATTCCAATAGGTATTATTTAGGTACACCTAGTACGTAGTAATTTATAAAAATAAATTATAAAAAAAAAAATATTTTCTGAGGTCAAATTTATACGTAAAAATGCTCATTTGTAAGTTTAGTGTTGTTGGAAGGGGTATGGCAGTATAAATACAACCCATACCCTTAATCGGTTTCTACACGCCGTAATGCTGGAACGCTAAATCGCTTGGCGGCACATCTTTGACGATAGGGTGGTAACTAGCCACGGTCAAAGCCTCCCACCAGACCAGACCAGAGACAATTCAGAAATTATAAATCCCCAAATTGCCCCCGCCGGGAATCGAACCCGAGACCTCCCAGATATAAGACCACAGCGCTCACCACTGCCCAAGGGACGTCGTCCCTGATATATAGATATTAATACAATAATAGTTATAGTTTACAATTAATATTCACATATATCCCTAGATCTGTCCCTGTACCACCCTAGGCCAGACTCGGACAGAAAGGGGTAGCACATATCTCAGTCGGGGATGCAAGAAATGCTCTATCAATATGGAGATGTGTGCCGACTTGCCGCGGTCATTATTGTACTGCAATCGATGTTACTTGAACGTTAAGTTCTTATGTTTCGTTTTTAAGGTTCTTAAAATCAAGTGAAGGTTATACAACGTATATTGAAACTCCGAAATAATACTGAAGGAGGTGAATGTGCTCATGAAACTGAATAACTTTCCCCAAGGAACATAGGTCGAAGTATGAAAAAAAAAATTTTTACCTCCCATAGTAAATCAATCAGCTGATCGTCAATTTTGTATGGGAGGTCCACATTTTTTTTTTTTCACATTTCGACCTATGTTCCTTGGGGAAACTTGTTCAGTTTCATGAGCACATTCACCTCCTTCAGTATTATTTCGGAATTTCAATACAAGTTGTAGAGGAAATCAATAAATCCTGATAAATAAGCAGATGCTCGTGATGGCTCAATGAAAATTTTTTCGTCTAAGCGTCTGAAATCAACTTTATAAATTAAATTTTTAATCCTGAAAAAGATCTTTTATGGATTTTCTAGAATTTATTGTCATCAGTAAAACTTTTTCTGACTTGCTCAAATAACAATTCAACATCGGAAGTCAGATCGGTTTTTTCCTAATTCTATTGTTTTTAACTTTTTTACCTATATTTGTATCATTTTAAAACTACTTTATTGATATAAGTGCCTATTACTGTAAGCTTTAATTCACTCCTGTGCTTTTTAAATCAAGTCGATCTGTCAATCCTGCATCCAATTGTTCTGCTTGTACTCCCATAGTAGTAAAAGTGGAGGTAATAGAAAGTTGACCTGTATTTGTGTGGTTGTGTACCTACTGTTTAATATCTCCTACATCGTTGCTCCGTCGAAATTCTGTCAGGAACTAAATAAACTTTTTTGAATATATTTAAAACATAGAGATTAAACAATTAGATCTAAAATTAAAACTATTTATATTTGTATGGTTATTCACTAGCGTGGGAAGTTAGATAATAATAATTGTAGCAAGTATCAAGATCCTTCGACTGTATTATTGGCAGTATTCACAGAAGGGCAATCTACGAGCGCCGAATGTTTTGTCCGCGTTAGTTAGCGAATGTGTGACCGTCAGCTCAGACATGGCGGCATGGTTCAAATATCTTTCCTTACAATATGTTGCGATTAAGACAACCCTTGTAGTCTAAGAGACCAACAAGCATCCTTCTTCGAGTAGTGCCATGTTTAACGCTGATCGGTCACTTTGGTCAGTCATTCTGACGCACACCTTAAAATGCTCAATAAAAAATACTTTTTTTCCTCCGTCTTTCGTCCGTTCTGACGCACACTTTATTGCCCAAAAAGTTCTTTTTTTTTCCTTTGTCTTTTGATCGTAATAGTGAACTACTATTAAATAAGCCATATTTGAGTATAATCTATATGAAAACCCTCTATTATTTAATATGACACCACAGTCGTGCGACATGGATTTTGTACCGCTCTGCTTTTCAAGCAAGAGAAAATTATCAGCACCATTGATGCAAAATGATGCAAAATGCCATATTCAAGTTTTGGATTAATTTTGAATGGATTTATGTTGAATCCTAGATCTCTCGTAAGTAAAAAGAGAGCAAAGTCAAGAATGTATTTTCTTTTTAATTTATGATATTTAAGATTTTGTTTTAATTTAGAATGTAGTTAGGTAGAATTTAATATTATATTTTAATGTGGATTGTTCCCTGAATCATCCCAAACCGAAGTCGAACTCGAGACCTTTTCTCAGCGAGGTACATTTACAGTCACAAATGTTCATTACCATCCCTATAGATACAAAATCCGAAACAAAAGCTTTGTTGCTTTGTCACACGTCAGCTCCTGTGCTATAGAACGTCTCAAGACGCAGGGTTGTCCGCGACAGACTTCGATAATATAATAATAATATAAGTACGATTGTCGTGTGTGTCTGAGGGAATTATTAATGCGGGGCTTGCGAGGACCCGACGGGGCGAATGCGGGCTTATTTAAATAGTTTCTGTCCTTTAATATTAGTTGAGATATTGTGGGTTTAAGATGTGTGCTGCGAATGTTTGGGATTGGATTTTAGAGAGGTGCCTATAATTTAATATAGGGGGTTATTGTTTACAGTTATTGGCTATTTAAACTTAATGGTTTAAAAAAATATTAATGGCAACACTGTTATTGATTGTTAGGAAGTTTCAACACTCTGCCCAATAACTGCCGCTCTAGACATATTAAAAAAAAATCGCCTCTTTCTACGATCGCTCACGGTAAAGCAGGGTTCCCAGTTTTTTTATTATGCTCCCCTTCTGAAAGAATAGGACGTGCGATAAAAAACTTTGAGAGCCCCTGTTTTAGCGTTTTGTAATATGGCTAGGGCGGCTGCAAAGATATTTCAATTTTTGTTTGTTCATTTTATTTAAATTGTAGAAAAAATAAGAGAATTTCAGTAGTATTATTTATTAAATACATGAATATAGTAAATATAATTCAAAAGTATTTTTATTCATATCTATGCGTTTAATTATTTTTAAAGTGGCTGACGGTAACTTATTTGTACCGGCCAATAACTATACTGGTTCCACGATGTCATTATCATTCTTATTAATTATAGCGATAGTTAACCTAGTTCTTTCCGATGCGCGATGGTCCAAAAAAAAATCGCGATTTCTGAAAAATGCTTTCAGAAATCTTTTTTAAATATTGTCATGACAAGGCTGTATGGTAACCCAGAAAAGCAAATATGTGAGGAACTAATTACAAATTCACTATGATACCCAAGAATAGCTAATACATAAGGTACTCATAGGTTTCAATTAGAATAACAATTTGTAAAGACAAAGCAACTATCACTTCTCGACAGCCCTTACCCTTCTATCGCAGAAGGAGCTGGACAATGAAATATTCGCTCATTAGCCCGTCTACTGATTAATTGGGCTTCTTAGTATAAACGCGCGGCCGCAGTGCGGGCGTTTTAAGAACTACCACCTATTTTTTTCTTCTTTTATCCAAATATATGAAAGCAAAAGGTGACTGACTGACTGATCGACTAATTGACTGAAGGACTGACTGACTGATCTACCAACGTACAACTCAAACCACTGAACGGATCGGGCTGAAATTTAGCATACAGATAGCTATTATGACCCAGGCATCTGCTAAGAAAGATTTTTTGAAAATTTTACTTCTAATGGGGTAAAATAGTGGTTTTAAAAATCTAACTGAACGTGAGCGAACTTGGCGGCAAAAGCTAGTCTTTTATAACTTTGCCTTTAACTGCGATATCAATGGGTATTAAGTAACGATGCAGTCTTAAATGGACTTCTTCGTCCACTGAAGAGGAACAACAACAACAGATTGGATTAATAGTAACTACCATATAGTTACTATTAATCCAATCTGTTTCTACGCAATATAGTTTTATCAGTAACGTAATATTTAGTTAGCTACGGCAGAAATCTGTCACCAGACAAGATTGGAGACAACCTGACTGACTGCCCTGACTGTTCTGCTAGAAAATAAATGTGTTTCGTTTTAAGTTTTTTTTTAGATATTTTTGGCGAGCAAATCAGCAGGCGGGTCACCTGATGTTAAGTGATTACCGCCGCCCATGAACATGAGTTTAATATGAATGATTAGTTTAAAGTTAATATCATCTTTTAATTTAATGTTACGCGTACCTTCGTTGCGGGAAATATTCATAGGATATCCGCTCCCGCCAGAAGTATGGCCACAGACGCGTCGTCGGCTTACCCATTCTATTGTTTATGTGTAAGATATTATAATGTGTAGTCGGTAGCGGCGGTGATATGGAGCTATTTACGAGCAGATAAGTGTACGGGACAGGAATGTGGCTTGTATGGGGACGTCGGTTATCCTTTGAGATCGCTTTTAAGTTTGCAAGCCAATATGTTAATAGATAATGTGTGTTTTGTTAAAGTTCTGCAGATTAGTTTTCACGTATACGAGTAAAGTGTATATTCTTTTCTTTGTTCTAGTAGGCTTTTAAAAGCATGATAGGCGTAAGGTTGGTTTTAGTAAAGATCCAAATCTATATTTACCTACTAAAAGTAGGTAAGTAACTATTCCTCCTTTTAAGCTATTTATTGCATAGCTTCTATCGCGGGCCAGCGTGGAGACCGAATCCAGAAATTCCGTAACGAAAATAACCTGACACGGGACTCCTCTACGGTGAGCCGCTAGATGGCGCATTTTTTATCAACGCCATCTAGCGGCTCAACGCTAAAAAATGCTATGCAATAGCTTTACCGCGGCAGTCCCCGAGTGCCACACGTCTTTTTTTTGTCCTTTTTGTTGAAAGTGAAAATAACATGATTTTTCAGACTGAGCTATAGAAATAACCAAGACTTATATTATTATTCTATTGATAATAATCAACTTACTTTGAAGAGGTCAAAAATAAGCGTCAATTGATATACCTACCCATTTTACATAAACAGCTTACCGACAAAAAATCTGCACCATAGATAAATAGATATATTCTTTATCTAGATTCAAGAATTGATGTTTACAATTGAAACTGATAAATGAATATAAAGTGCGCAAAGGCGGTCTTATTGCTTTAAGCGATCTTTAAAAGAATCACACAACTTTATAAGAATCTTATTGAGATATATCTTTCTAATAACAGCTATAGGCTCAGTAATTAGAAATAGGTATGGTAAGGGTAACAAGCCAAAACTATCAGCCTACTACTAACTAAGTACGTCAGCCGAGACCCTACAAATCTAAAGGTGTTTTAAACCTCCATAATTCTATATTATAATGTGTCCCTTCGGTTTCACATGGACATAATTGTCGAATGCAGATGTCACACAACCCGACCGAGATTAATCTTAACGAGGGTTCAGCTATACCTACTTATGCGATTACTTTGTGGTCCAAGTTTAAAGCACAAGCTTTGAATAGTAAAAGTTTACATAATAATTCATATTCATATTCTTTATTTTGCATTTCACATGTAACAAGTATGGATTACATATATATTTGTTCTACGGAGCTACGGATCTACATAGCTATATTAACTTATGAAATGTACATTGTTGAAGACCTCGAGGGTGATATCGGCTACATAAATTATTCCGGAAAAACAAAGATTTCCCGACAGATTCCTTAAAATCTAACTCAACGCGAATGAAGTCGTGGATAAAAGCTGGTTCTTAGTAGGTAATCACTAGATGATGCCCGGGACTTCGTTCGCGTGAACTCTCTAATTTTCCGGTATAAAAAACCTGTGTGTTATTCAGACTATAATCTATCTCTTGATTTGGTTGTTTCGCACAGGCCAAACAACCAAATCGGTTTATTCGTTACGGCGTGATTGACTAACAAACATCTATCCATACATCCAAACTTTGGCATTTATAATATTAATAATAGGATTACAGAATCATGAAGTATTAGTTATTAGTTAACTTTAAGGAATGACTTTATAGCCCTAGCTTGTAACTTGTACCACACACCAACAATACGTGTACTACACACGCAGGCACCGTTCTTAACAGATCACGTGATCAGGTTTAATCCTAAGCAATACCAGCACACACGACCTGATCCTGGGATAAGTCCGCAAATATTGGCTGGCTCCAATTGGAGTTTGCATGCTTGAGCGTCTATGTGGTCAGTTAGAGAGATATAAGAATAGAGTAACACACTTAAGAGATGATGAGATGTGACTCTCATTTCATCATCTCATAAAAAAAAATTCGACGGTCTCTCATCATGAGAGACCGTCGAATAATTTTTTTTTATATAGTTACATAAAAGGTTGTAAAAAGTCGTTTATTGCATATTTTTTTTTCTTGTAACCATAACAAACAACCTAATATCTGTAGGTATTTTGTTCAATATTTTTATGCACATATAGTGAAAATTTTTCTGACATTTTTTTTTTTAATTCTGTCAAAATTAAAGGAGGTGGGTTGATAAGGCCCAAAATCCGCCCCTCATACACTCGAAAAAAAAAAGTTCCAGATTCCGACAAATTGTAAATGTATTTATATACTTGAAGATATAAACTTTATTTTAATATAAAGTTTAGGTGATAAAAAAAATAGTAAGTTACAGAAAATATTACCCAAAAAGAGAGTGTTTCTTTTACTTTTCTTACATTTTCATACATTTTAGTCGTTTTTTAAGCTTTGATTTAATATTTTAGAATGAGGCGCTCCATGAACCATGGTAAACGTAACTGATAATGATGCTCCTTTTTATAAGCTTTTATATGAATATTAATTTATTTTGGTTCATGGAGCGCCTCATTCTAAAATATTAAATCAAAGCTTAAAAAACGACTAAAATGTATGAAAATGTAAGAAAAGTAAAAGAAACACTCTCTTTTTGGGTAATATTTTCTGTAACTTACTATTTTTTTTATCACCTAAACTTTATATTAAAATAAAGTTTATATCTTCAAGTATATAAATACATTTACAATTTGTCGAAATCTGGAATTTTTTTTTTTCGAGTGTATGAGGGGCGGATTTTGTTGCCTTATCAACCCACCTCCTTTATAAAGATTTCTCAATGTTCTTTTTTTGAACATTGTCATGACTAATATTAAAAATATTTATTATGGTTAAAAATATTGATTAGGGATTTCACTGAGTCTTTTTATTTATGCCATATCATACCTGTTCCAAGTTATGGCTACTAGAAAATACACTGCATCATCTCTTGCTATCAGGAAACACAGTTGATAGAAAATAGATGGACTGAAAATTTTCACATTGATATAGATGAATACACTTTTTTTACGGACCTCGTGATCCGCTACGTTGACAAAAACGAGCGATGCCTGTATCGCCTCTCCTGGAAAAGCTTGCTAGGTTGCTTTTTGCTCGAGTGTCTGTTCTATGTGGTCAGTTAGAGAGGTATAAGCCGCGATTCCGATCCAATTAGTGAGTAAACTTTGCACTACCTGCGCTGTAATAAATCTGTGTACGAAAACTTTCATGTTGCGTGAACTAAACGATTTGTTTGTAAACAAAATTTTAATAAAAAATCAGTTTATAATTTATTTCATGCGAAGACGCGGCTTGATACGCGAGCTTTCATAAACTATAATAATATTATAGATGTATAATTGATATATTTTATGACGCATATATGCGTGTTTTTCGATCTTATACACGCATATTTTATTTATTTATTTTTATTATTTATGTAAATATAAAGAATAACAAGAAAATATTATTATTAAAAGAAGGGGACACAGGGAAGCTTCTCTCATATAATATGCGAGTATAAGATCGAATAAAAATGTGTATGTTTGCTAGTCTGCTCGCGGTATTCAATAGGTACATGCATCATGTATGGCAAGCTTATGGCAAGGTTACGTTCGTTCAGTCAAGCTACAGAGCAGCTCACTTAACAATTATAACTAGTGGTTCGCCCCGAACTGAGACCTCGCGATATCCCATAATTCCCAAAAGTTTTAATTATATATTGTAATAATTAACTTTTAACATTAGACGCAATAAAAAAAATAATAGTTGACATAAAACTTTTTTACTGACACAGCGCCATCTATTAGCATTATAGTGAAGCTATTAGCTTCACCATAATGCTAATAGATGGCGCATTAAAATTAAATAATTTCGTTTCTTTATAACATTTATCTAATTTTAGTATTTGTTGTTCAAGTACAGGATATAACTGAATTTTCAACCAAGTTTCACGTTCTAATATTCAGTAATTCAGAAGTTATAGGGCTCTGACAGACATTTAGACGGACACACTTCTCTGTCTAGTAGGCAAGCGCCCTAGTTGACTCAGAGAACTCGCTTCGCTCGTTCAATTATTTTATTAAGTGTTAAACAATCATAATTATTATTATTGAATATCAAATAAATATGATACCCTGGTTATATAAGCGGAACATATTAATTAGCGGCCCACATCTGCATTGGGAACGTAAACAGAAGTTATGGGATACCCGCAGATAGTTTCGAAGGACTGAGGTCATGAGTTACGAGTTGGTACATTACCATACATTTACATATCACACGGGGAAAATGGAAATTGTTCGGGTACCAAATAGCGAAATAGGCTAACCTGAGGGTTGGTTCACATTTGAGGATTTCTTTTGGTCATTCTTTTTAATAGACTTCCAAAAAAGGAAGAGGTTCTCAATTCGTTGGAATCTGTTTTTCTTTATGTATGTTTCCTAATTACACGAAGATGCCTGGACCGATTTGGAAAATTCTTTTTTTGTTTGAAAGGGTATACTTTCCAGGTAGTCCCATTGTTATTAGGTCAGGATCTGATAATGGGATCCTGGAGAAATCGAGAGACTCTTCAAATTTTATAGTCAAAATTAATATTAAAATTAAATTAATACTCTGTAGTGGCGCTTGAAGTCGGTTTTGTAAAAAGAATTTGAACGTTTAAATTATATTATGATCATAAGGATTTTATTCTATATCTCAGTGGCTATCGAAAGTTGATAACTGAACTGTACAACCCACATTGGCAAATACATTAAACTACAAAGGCAGTGTAATTTCATTGTTCCTATGCTGCCACAGAATACCTACAGATAGAAGAGGTAATTCTTTGCTTTTGCGCTGTCATAAACGGATTGACGTAATTTTTTGCATAGGTATAGTTTAAGACCTGGAGAGTGACATAGGCTACTTTTGATACCGGAAAATCAAAGAGTTCCTGGGGGATTTTAAAAACTAAATCCACGCGGACGAAGTCGCAGGCATCAGCTAGTATTCATCATTATTTGTACCTATCGCTGACTGTTTTGGATTAACTTTAATCATTTTCGAGAAAACATTTGAGTCACAAGAAGCGACGGCGTTGTATTACATTTCCCATTTTCTCAGCGGAGCGGCGCTCCGCGTAGGTAGGAATAACATATTATTAGCTTTTTTATAAACCACCAAAGGCGTGTAACCAATACATATTAGAGTACGGATTGAATAAGAATATTATCATAGGAAATATGATATTTAATATAAAAGATAATATATACGAACACCTCAATAGACAACATCAGCTTATTTGTTTTTTATTCGATTACATGATATCCCTTTATTGTGATTTGTTTGGTGATATAATATTATAGTTTAGATGGAATGGCAGTTTTAATAAAACCCTACCCTACCCTGATCGGGTAGCACAGGTCAACGTATCGGAACGTTAATTCGCTTAGAGGCAGATTTTGGCCGGTAGGGTGGTAACGGCTGCTTCACACCATCAGACCAAACCAGCAATTTAGAAAACATAACAAGTTGCCCCTGCTGGGAGTCAAACCGTGATCAAAGCAAGCTTAAAAAAAGCTCACCACTATGCCAGGGAGGTTCAAGTGTTTGACTTAGATATAATTAAGTTTACATGCACAAAGCAAGATGATTTTGACTCTGCTGAGAAGAGCCGGCAAGAAACTCAGCAGTTGCTCTTTTCAAAATAAAAAAAATTACAATAGGTAACAAAACTATGCTATGTATACAGTCTGTGCTTCCACAAGCACTGTATGCATCGTCACTTACCATCAGGTGAGATCGCGGTCAAGGACTAACTGGTCATCGAATAAAAAAAAGATGCATTTGAACATCTTGATGTACAAGATTGAACTATTCAATGAAATACTAGTTCCAAGTTTTCCATTTTCCAACCGTACCAAACAACCATACTATATGAGGTATTGGTAAGATAAAAAGTTGAGAAGCGATAAATCTGCTCATATCCTGGATTGCGGATTCATATCCGAATTAGTATCTCGATTCGAGGCGATGTGCGAATAACTCGTTACATGCAGCGGCGTGAAACTATGAAATTATGGATCTTGTAATATTTATTTATTTATTTAAAACACACTTAAATCATTCTTTATAAAGATAGATAAAGTTTAACACAAAACATACTCGTATTAATGTTAAAGCGTGGCATAAATATGCTCTGACATAAATCTTTCTAGTTCTAAGGCTGAAGAGAGTGAGAGTGCGGTCTAAGTAACTATTATTTTCCTAAAGTTAAATTAATCTATACATATAATAAAATTGTAGAAAAGTGGTGTCTGTACAATGGAAATATATAAAAAAAAGTAGCAGGGGTTGTTATTATATCGATGCCGAGCCCGAATTTGTAATTAATTTTTTTTGTCTGTTTGTCTGTTTGTCTGTGTGTTTGTGCACGCTAATATCAGAAACGGCTTATTCGATTTAGATACGGTTTTCACTAATATTATATTGTAGTAAGCTTCACTTAACATTTAGTGTTTATTTCATGTCAATCGGTTCATAAATAAAAAAGTTATGTCAATTTAAAGAATCACGACGAACATTTTTAACGTACAGAGTACGTAATACACGCCTCGCGCCTGAGCGTCGACGGTATATGTAATTCAAAATATGCTGCCCAAAAAGTCACTATTCCACGCGAACGAAGTCGCGGGCACAGCTAGTAACTAATATAGTTTGTTAAGATAATTCATGGATAGCAGATACAATCTTTGGTTAAGATTAATCTATTCAAGTAATGAATTAATCAGCAGGAATACTATCTATCAACGATTATAAAGTTGAAGGATTTATCGGCGTTTATTGTTCGCGTTCGTTGTGATATTGCGTGCTCAAAAATTACAATATTGGTAACACATCCGACATCCCGAGATTCCGAGATGAGTGGCATTTGTAATTTTATTATAGGCATTAATGCTGAAATATATAGCGCGTGCTCTGACTCAGCTCAGACTTAAGACAGAGTTAAAACGAGACACAAATACGCTCTGACACAAATCTGTCTCGTTCTAACTCTGTCTTGAGTTTGAGCTGAGTGAGAGTGCGGTCTATAGATTTTAACCTAAATGTAACTTATTCACAAAGTTATCGTTATGGTGTCCGTTACAAACTGTATTTTTTTTCAGGGGCTTGCCCAATTTCCATTATTAGTTTGATGGACTTAGCCAATTCTAAAAATTTAAATCATTAGCTACTATTTCAACTCTCATAACAAGATATATAAAATGCCGACTCTAGATTATAGTCGCTCTGTGTGTGAGAATACTTTGGCGATTCAATTTCCTACAATATTGATATGTTGCCGCTTGCGGACTAATGTGAGTTAAATGTGTTTTCAAACTGTTATATAAATTGTATTGCTATTGATTATTTATTATAATTATGTTATAATTTGTGAATCTCTATGCGAATCTCCTTATTACTGACTAGCTTTGGCCCGCGGCATCGCTCACGTTAAGTTCGACTTTTCAAACCCCTATTTTACTCCTTTAGCCGCTGAATTTTTAAAAATCCTTTCTTAGCGAATGCCTTCTGCTATCAGATATAAGAAAAGATAAGATTTAATCTCCCAGCGATACGAGCATAGTTGTCGCTAATGCCCGCTTAGTGACCGAAACTCAATAAAGACTCAGACTCAGGCTGAGATCTATGGATCGCACTTTCTCTCTGCTTAGACTTAATACAGAGTTAAAACGAGACAGATTTGACATCAATGTATCTCGTTTTAACTCTATCTCAAGTCTGACCCAAGTCAAATCATGCTTTATAGATCTCAGCGTAAAAGTCAGCTCAGCCAACGAGAATGGGTCTGCTTTGACTGCCCATCTTGACATGCGTTGGATTGGTACCTACGTACGCATTTTTGCATTTTTGAAGCTTTATTGTGGAAGCACTGTATACATAGCATAGCTTTGTAAAAAAAAAATTTTTTTTGAAAAGAGCAACTACTGAGTTTCTTACCGGCTCTTCTCAGCAGAATCTGCATTCCGAACCGGTGCTAGATTTATGACGTGTCATAAGAGCTACAAGTTAGCCTACATGAAATAAATTAATTTTGAATTTGAAAGTAGGTACCCGCATATACCTACTCTTGCTCATTAACACGGGATATCATGCAATACCATCTCAAGACAGAGTTAAAACGAGACAGATTTATGTCGAAGCATATTTTGCCTCTCTTGTCTTGAGTCTGATCTAAGTCAGAACACGCTCTATAGATCTCAGCATCAGACTCTATAAAGGTACCCATATTGCTCAGGAACACGGGATATCATACAATACCACATCGTTTATATGCAAATGACGTCATGTCAGAATTAGCGTGCGATTCGATTCTAAGTTGATCGAACTGCGTGAGGGAGCCCGGGGAACGTTCCGAATCTCACGTATTTGATCGTTCGCCTCGTTCTATACCTGTACTATATTACATGTGCCGTGATATATTTGAGGAGATGATTTTACCCACATGACGGATGATTTTATTCATCTTCATAGAGATGCAAGAATATTAGCCAAGCTAAACTTGACTAATATTCTCCTCTTACCTCCAAATAAGCGGTAAGCTTATGTTAGGAACGGGTGTGATAATAGTGCAACGGGTGGGGATCGAACCTGTGACCTTTCAGTTTTCAGTCCGACCCTTTAACCGTTTTGCTATCTAGGCTTTATGATGATGATATGCTTATGTTATATAATGTAAATTTCTGAAAAGCTCGTTTATAAACTCATGTCATTTTTAAGCTATTGCATAGCTTCTATCGCGGGCCTTGAGCGTGGAGACCGAATCCAGAAATTCCGTAACGAAAATAACCTGACACGGGACTCCTCTCACCGCTAGATGGCGTTGATAAAAAATGCTATGCAATAGCTTTACCGCGGCAGTCCCCGAATGCCACACGTCTTTTTTTTATCTATATATTACTAAGGAGGCCATTCCTAGTCTCATTCAACGCTTTACAGAGAAACTGCTACAGCTAAACGGAAGCAAACTCAAGACAGTTGTAGGCACAATCACAGGACAGTGTTCACTCAACAAAAACCTTTTTAAAGGACTTCCAAAACCGGAGGAGGTTCTAAATTCGTCGGAATCGTTTTTATTATGTGTTCGATTTCTCGAAGACGCCTAGACCTATTTGGAAAATTATTTTTTTGTTTGAAAGGGTATACTTCCGAGGTAGTACCAGTATCATCAGGTCAGGATCTGGTGATGGGATCCTGGAGAAATCGAGGGAACTCTTCAAATTTTATAGACACAATTGATATACTTTGTAGTGGCGTTTGAAGTCGGTTTTTAACCGACTTCCAAAAAGGAGGAGGTTATCAATTCAGCCGGTATCTTTTTTTTTGTGTAAAAAGAATTTTTACGTTTATCTCGTTACTTAGGGCGTAATAACAACTCTGTACCCATACAATGATCAGATCACAATGTGTACAAATCAAATAGGTGTATCATGCAATCAACAATTTCAAGTTATTTGCGCTCGGCTCCGGCCGGTCTTAGCGTCCGTCTGTCTGTCGCGAGCCATCCGTGGCATTTTCTTGCTATTATATTGCTAAGACGCCTCGCATACACCGGCGATGTTTGTCCAGAGATTCTGGGCAAGTTCCGAATATGCTAGCCGAATTCGTAACAGTAGACAGAAGGATATTACAAGGAAATAATTAACCTTTTAATATTATAAATGCGAAAGTTTGGATGTATGGATATGTTTGTTACTCAATCCGAACCGATTTGGCTGAAAGGCGTCAGGAATAACACATAGGCTACCTTTTATCCCGGAAAATAAGAGAACTTCTGGATCTCCTAATTTATAATTTGATCACGTTTAAATTAATTAATAACATTATATTTAATTTTTATTTTAAATATTAGCCATTCGGCTCAGAAATTTAGGGGCTACGGTTGAACATACCTAAACATATACGTACATACATTGTTAAAATCATAACCCTTCCTTTTGACATTGCTGTAGTCGGTCAAAAGTAAGCAAGGGATTGAACAAAACTCGGAACAAACAAAATAATGGTACTTATACAATGTCCAAAACAACGGAATATTTTTATTTCGTACTGGGCTGGTGTTCATAGCGTGGTGGACTACGGAAAGCTCACTCGAGCCAAGTACATTAGCCTAACGAGCTAGTTAAGGGATGAGGTCGCCTTGTTAAAAATAATTAAGTAGGTACGTACTGTCAAAAACAAAACGTTGACAACTCAATATTTCACTAACATATGCGAGATGACTTCTATGCGATAATGCGGAAGAAGCAACAGCATCCTGAACATGTTTGCGAGGAAGATGGACTCGCCAATGCTTGAATACATGATTCAAGTGTTGGTGAGGCCACATGTTAATCTATGATATATTTTTTTTTTTGTATACGCTTTAGTTAGGTTACTAACATTAGTTGTAAGTACAAGATTTTGTCTCTACTAACAAAATGAGCTTCAGTTGCTGCAAATAAAGAATCTATTATTATATATGCATGTAGTTCATTTTTTTCGATGACAAGATAGCCCTTGACTGCGATCTCACCTGATGGTAAGTGACGATGCAGTCAAAGATGGTAGCGGGCTAACTTGGAAGGGGTATTATAGTGTACATTTAACCCATACCCAGACGGTTTCTACACGCCATCGAGCCGGAACGCTAAATTGCTTGGCAGCACGTCTTTGACGATTATAAATTCCCAAATTGCTCCCCCCGGGAATCGAACCCGAAACCTCCCATTTATAAGACCACGCATTATTTACACATTAAGCTCCATCGAGTTCGAACTCGTGACCTGAATAGGAGACCGCAGTACTAACCACTAAGCCACTGCTCGTATAAAGCATAATCCATGCTTAATCATTATTTAATCTATCTAATTATAATTAACCGAGTTCTGCAAGCTTCTAGTGTAATCTACGAAATTGCCAATTTAATAGCACTAAATTTTATGGTAAATACTAATAACTTCGAGATTACAATCATGCATCGAATCCGCTCTTGCTTTTGTTTATAACAACAGTCAACACACTCCATATACTTAGGACATGTACTTTAGGATTATTAAATAATAAATAAATAATTAAGCTTCAAAATACTCAAATTATAAAATGATGACCGCGACTTCATCCGCGTGGATTGAGGTTTTTTGAATCTCGCGAGGATTCTTTAATTTTCTGGGATAAAATGTAGCCTATGTGCTATTTTGTTTTTACATTATGAATTTTCATCAAAATCCGTTCAATAGAAGCGGACTCGCGGACTGAAAACTGAAAGGTCAAAGGTTCCGCTTATTTGGAGGGGATAGGAGGATATTAGTCAACTTCATGCTCTCTTTAAAGTTTCTGTGGTGGTGTCGTGTGATGCGGGTTGTTACGTTCCCTCAAATATGGTTGAGCGAAGCAATGGCTGGATCATGCGTCAGGCTCGTGAACGGGTGCCACCAATGGGAATGGGTCTGCTTTTGCCTGCCTGTGTTAACATGTATTGGATTGTATTTATTTGTATTTGTATTGTATTTATTTTTACCTGTATTGTACTCAGGAAAATTCATCGTGGAAGCACTGAATACATAGCATAGTTTCAATAACAATTGTAAAATTTTTATTTTTTTGAAAAGAGCAACCGCCGAGTTTCTTGCTGGCTCTTCTCGGCAGGAAAGGCATTCCGAACCAGTGGTAGATTCATTGACGATTCAAAAGTGCTTGTAAAAGTTTATTTGAATAAAAAATATTTTTATTCTATTCTATTCTTCAGCTTGGCTAATGTTCTTAAAAAAAATAAAATAGAAATTGCGATAAAGAATACCTATCTAACATTATTAATCCATCCTCACACACGCATTTACAATATTAGCACAGAGTAAGGACAGTATGAATTATTATACTGTGATATAAGTAGGATTAATAGGACAAGGTTTACGTTTACGAATTCGCTTGCAATCGGGCCATAAAATAATAATCAATCGGGGGGTAAGGGAACGCACCTCCATCTAGCGTTCCAACTGTCAACCTCACCTGCCCGCGGTGCCCCCTGCTGGTCTACTAACGAGGCTCTGACGACCGATAAATGGCGGTATAACCATTTCACACTGGCTAGACTGAACAAATGACATAGGCCGGTGTCGGGCAGCAGCGACACCGGTGCGGTCAGCCTAGCCCTGCGATGACCAACCCGCCTGCCCAGCGTGGTCATTATGGGCAAAACCTTGCATGGTACAAGTCACACGGCCAAGGCCCCTAGTTCCCGGCGGCCTCGCTATTCCCGACCCTGGCAGCAGTCGTGGTAATGGCGGGGCAGGGGGTGCTAAGAATCTCCGGATGGGATTCCGCTGCCAACCCCGACGACTGGACCTGGCGACATATAACGCACGCACTTTGAGGACCGACGAGAAGATCATCGAGCTGGAAGAAGCAGTAAACAAGTTGCGCTGGAATATTATAGGGTTGTCTGAAGTCCGAAGAGAGGGGGAGGACTCGATAATCCTCAATTCTGGCAACTTGTTTTACTACCGGGAGGGCGACCAACAGTCCCAGGGTGGTGTCGGGTTCATCGTCCACAAATCTCTCGTCAACAACATTGTCGAAGTCAAAAGTGTGTCGAGTAGGGTAGCGTACCTTATACTCAGAATCACCAAACGGTATTCGCTGAAGGTTATACAGGTTTACGCACCGACAACGGCACATCCTGACGAGGAGGTGGAGGTCATGTATGAGGATATCTCAAAAGCCATACACGCCTCCACAACTCACTACAATGTTGTGATGGGGGATTTCAACGCAAGGTTGGGCAAGCGAAGCGGTGTGGAGACGAGGTTGGGGCAATTTGGGCATGGGCGAAGGAACCATAGGGGCCAAATGTTGGCCGACTTCATGGAGAAGGAGGGCCTCTTTATGATGAACTCCTTCTTCAAGAAGCGGCCACATCGAAAATGGACATGGATGAGCCCCGATGGTTCCACGAGAAATGAGATAGACTTCATCATGTCGACCGAGCGGCATATATTCAATGATGTCTCTGTGATCAATGGGGTGAAAACCGGCAGCGATCACCGTATGGTAAGAGGCACATTGAATATCAACGTACGGCTGGAACGGGCTAGACTGGTGAAGTCAACTCTCCGACCTACTCGTGCCCATATCCAAAACCCCGAAAACTTCCAACTCGAACTCCAGAACCGATTCGATTGCCTAGCAGATTGCGATTCTGTGGACGATCTCAACAACAGGTTTGTGGAAACTGTCCATACTGTGGGGTCTAAGTTCTTCAAGACCCATCGCAGTAAAAGAACCAAAAAGTTCTCTGACCATACTCTCAAACTGATGGAAGAGAGACATGAGATGAGGCTTCAGTCGTCAGCAGACGCGGATGCATACCGGCATATTAATAGACAGATCTCTAAAGCACAAACTCGCGACCTTCGTATCTTTAATACCGAGTGTATTAAGGATACTATTGAGCGGAACCGAGGCTCCAAAGTGTTCGCGAGAGATCTGTCTATCGGACAGAGCCAGCTGACGCGGCTGAAAACTGACGACGGTCGTCTCGTTTCTTCTCGACCTGAGGTCTTGGGAGAGGTCGAGAAGTTCTATGGGCAGTTATATACCACGACACAGAAACCTGTTGATGATTTGGCCAAAGACCCCAGAGCCAAACTGACCCGACACTATACCGAAGATATCCCGGACGTCAGCCTATACGAGATTAGTATGGCTCTCAAACAACTTAAGAACAACAAGGCGCCTGGTGATGACGGAATCACGGCGGAACTCCTGAAAGCGGGTGGAAAACCGGTGTTAAAGATCTTTCAGCGATTGTTCAATTCCGTCATTCACGAGGGTACAACGCCGGAAGCATGGCACAGGGGCGTGGTGGTTCTGTTCTTCAAAAAAGGTGATAACACCTTGTTGAAGAATTATAGACCCATCTCGCTGCTGAGTCATGTTTATAAGTTGTTCTCGAGAGTCATTACGAATCGTCTCGCCCGTAGGTTCGACGACTTCCAGCCTCCCGAACAAGCCGGATTCCGAAAAGGCTTTAGCACCATAGACCACATTCATACGCTGCGGCAGGTTATACAGAAGACAGAAGAGTATAACAGGCCACTTTGCTTAGCGTTTGTGGACTATGAGAAAGCTTTCGATTCGGTGGAAACTTGGGCTGTGTTGAGGTCTCTGCAGAGATGCCGTATCGACTATCGGTACATTCAAGTGTTGAAGTGCTTGTACGAAAACGCCACTATGTCAGTACGTATACAGGACCAGACTACAAGGCCAATTCAATTGCAGCGTGGAGTGCGACAGGGAGACGTTATCTCCCCGAAGCTCTTTACCGCTGCGTTGGAGGACGTCTTTAAGCTTCTGGATTGGAACGGACTTGGCATCAACATAAACGGCGAGTACATCACTCACCTTCGATTTGCCGACGACATAGTCATTATGGCAGAGACTCTCGGAGACCTCAATACAATGCTCAATGACCTCAGCAGGGTTTCTCAACAGGTGGGCCTTAAAATGAACATGAGCAAGACGAAGATCATGTCTAATGCTCATGCTTCGCTCCACCCAGTAATTGTTGAGAACACTGCACTCGAAATTGTAGACGAGTATATATACCTGGGACACACAGTCCAGCTAGGTAGGTCCAATTTCGAGAAAGAGATCAACCGCCGAATCCAACTCGGCTGGGCAGCATTCGGGAAGCTCAGAGATGTCTTCTCGTCCAAAATTCCTCAGTGCCTGAAGACTAAAGTCTTCGAACAGTGCGTGTTGCCAGTGATGACGTATGGATCCGAAACATGGTCGCTAACTATGGGCCTCATAAGAAGGCTCAGGATCACTCAGCGGGCGATGGAGAGAGCTATGCTCGGAGTATCCCTGCGAGATCAAATCAGAAATGAGGAGATCCGTAGGAGAACCAAAGTCACCGACATAGCTCAGCGAGTCGCGAAACTGAAGTGGAAATGGGCGGGGCACATAGTTCGAAGAGCTGATGGTCGTTGGGGTCCCAAGGTGCTGGAGTGGCGACCCCGCACCGGGAAGCGCAGTGTTGGTAGACCCCCCACCCGGTGGACCGACGACATCAAACGAGTCGCAGGGAGTCGCTGGATTCAGGCGGCACAAGACCGAGGTCTGTGGAGGTCCATGCAAGAGACTTATGTCCAGCAGTGGACGTCCATAAGTTGATGATGATGATGATGATGATGAATAGGACAAGGTTTACGTTTACGAATTCGCTTGCAATCGGGCCATAAAATAATAATCATTTAACAATTGCTTATGACGATGAGAGAGCCTTCAACATGTTACCATAATAATAGAACATATTACAAGTGCAACGTAAAATATTAATATAACATAATTTATGGCTTCAAGTTTACGACTAATCATTAGTTGAGATGCCAGGAATTTGAGAAGATTTCATACGCACTTTGCAATACATATTATTTTAGTGAAATTAATTTATTGATGAAATGGATATTTAATTTTAGAATCTTATTATTAATTTTATTAATAAAAATGTTTGGATGCATGGATGTTTGTTACTCAAACACACCACAGAGACTGAACCGATTTTGCTGAAATTTGATACAGAGTAGTAATAGTAGTAACGTAGTTAATAGATTATAGTCTGGAATTATGGATTTAGGGCATTTTTTACCCCGAAACATAAGAGAGTTCCCGCGGGAATTAAAATACCTCAATCCACGCGAATGAAGTCACGGGCATCAGCTACGACTTTATACGAGAGTATGTTTCTTTGTTGGTTTATCCTTCAATCACGCAGCTACGTAAACGGTGCGTAAAGGTTAATTTTATCCTCATATGCCAACCCTAGCAAAATAGGTATAAATGCACGCTCCTTAGAAGCATTGTCTCTGGTCGGTTTCTTTAATCATGTGTAAATATTGCACAATAGGTAATCAGGTCCACAGATCAATGGCCATCCAGAGGCAATCCACTGCAATAAACTAGAACCGCATCCACCTCCGATTATCTCGGGTTTCTCACACATTGTCGCTTCGCCATTTGTTTAAATTACATTAGCATGTGCATGCTTCGGTCGAACCTGCTGTCCATTCCTAGCTATGCGATTATTTACTTCAGCAAAAATATATTTTTTATTTATTTATTTATGTATTTTCTGGTGGGAGGCTTTGGCCGTGGCTAGTTACCACCCTACCGTCAAAGACGTGACGCCAAGCGATTAGCGTTCCGGCACGATGGCGTGTAGAAACGGATTATGGGTTGAATCTACACTGCCACACCCGTTCTAAGCTAGCCCACTATCATCTCAGATGGCATCGTCACTAACCATCAGGTGAAATCGGAGTCAAGGACTATCTTGTCAACGAATAAGAAAAAAAAGGAAACAACAATAAAATATACAAAGTAAAATGAAAGCCGTGATTTCCACACTAGGATAGGACATTATATTTACACATTAGGCGCTATCTGATAGCGCGTTATTTTAAGAGCTACAGTAAAACGCTTGGTAGAATCAGTGTGACGTTAGCTTTGTTGCTTGTGTCCGGTGACGCGCGTGGGTGAGCCGTGATGCGTGTGCGCAGATTAAATTGCATTAACACAATATACTCACACATTAGGCGCTATCTGTTGGCGCGCTATTTTAAGAGCTACAGTAAAACGCTCGGTAGAATCAGTGTGACGTTAGCTTTGTTGCTTGTGTCGGGTGACGCGCGTGGGTGAGCCGTGATGCGTGTGCGCAGATTAAATTGCATTAACACAATATACTCACACATTAGGCGCTATCTGTTGGCGCGCTATTTTAAGAGCTACAGTAAAACGCTCGGTAGAATCAGTGTGACGTTAGCTTTGTTGCTTGTGTCCGGTGACGCGCGTGGGTGAGCCGTGATGCGTGTGCGCAGATTAAATTGCATTAACACAATATACTCACACATTAGGCGCTATCTGTTGGCGCGCTATTTTAAGTACAAAATGTTGTGTTTTCTTACTTTGACTAATAGTGCATTGTGTTTTATAGACGATAAATAGCGATTTTATATGTTTTTATTGCACCTGTTCTATCTGAGTTATTACAATGCAATTTTTTCATTTATATATTTGCCTAAACAAGTTCTATACTTGTTTTGCTTATTATTTGACTTAATACAGCTGCTCATTTTAGTATACTTACTTAAACTAAACTATTCTTATTTGATTTATCATTTTAATTTCAATCCTTGTACATAATTAAACGTTACTTGGCAAAACATTGAAATTATGAAGCTCCCCACTTAAAAGCGGAAGCTTTTGCGTGTAAAAATAAGTAGGACTTAGTAAGACATAAAACCTAATTGCGAAAAAAAATCACAACATAAGCCGATTCTAAAAGGACGCGTATTAATTCTATGCGGCAGCGACCCCGTTGCAACCTGCCTAGAGATGCCATGCCCTAGAGGTGGTAATGTTTGGCAAAACTGCTGAACCCTAACTGGTAAAAAGGCGGTCGTTTCATGGTAAGTGTTCTAAGTTAATGTCATTCAGGAAATTACTTGACGACAATCAAGTTTGTGTTGAAATTAGATGTTATTATTGTCATCATAAAACGATGAGTATCTACCTAGGTTAGTTATATTTATTTTTGCTCTGATGGTGTTCAAGTTATAATATACGTGGCATTAACGTTCCGTGGAGAACGGGGGATGGCACTGTTTTAACACGTTTGAAGATATTTTTGTTCAGTGAGTATTTACTAGAATTAGCATCATTATACGTACTAGCTGATGCCCGCGACTTCGTCCGCGTGGTTTAGGTTTTAAAATCCCGGAGAACTCTTTAATTTTCCGGAATAAAAAGTAGCGTTTGGCACTCTCCAGGTTCCCAGGTATACATAAAAAAAAATGTATATTCAAAGATGTATATGAATAATCAGTGGCATATTAAAAATTGTACTTAATAACAACATGAAAAAATAATGTTACGACATTTTTAAAAAAGGTGGGTCCGTTTATTTACCACCTGATGCATGAAGCTGTCTGCCTAATCTACTCGTATGTCTATAACTCGATGCTGCAACCGGTTATAAAAATGGATCACTAATTAAGAAACATTTTGCACGGCCGTGCATCGGGTTAGAGGCCTAGCCGACCGTCCTATAGCGAATTTTCATTTTTCGCAGTTTTGAGTTATGAATTTTTAATGAGATCGCGAGAGAGATTATGAGTCAGAAAGTCATTTCCCGGTAAAGGAGGAATAAAAAAGATGGCAGTACTGTTGTTAGAGGCGGGCCATAAAAAGCGCTGTGTCTGTACAAAAAACGGCGAAAAAACAAAAAACTCACCCGTTGTGGATGCGGCGGTCGTTTTTATGTTTTTGTTTGTTTGTTTTGATGTAATTACGCGTGTTCTGTGGCCACGTTTCCGTTGCTATCTACGAGTACTTGAGTGCAATCCACATTTCGTTAGCGGGTGCCGGATTGTATGTTCCGCCGGTTCTCTATTTCTACTTTTTCTGAGGTTACGTGTAGAGCAACATTATTAACTTTCTTAATGATGACATCGTACTAATCTAAATATATAAAGGAAAGGTGACTGACTGACTGGCTGATCTATCAATGTACAGCTAAAACCACTAGACGGATCGGGCTGGGTATATAGATAGCTATTATGACGTCGGCATCCGCTAAGAAAGGATTTTTGAAAATTCATCCTCTAAGGGGGTAAAATAGGGGTTTGAAAAATCGAATTTAACCCGAGCGAAGCCGCGGGCAAAATCTAATTTTTGTATAACTTCAGTGGGCTCGTTACTTCGTCCAGTACCAAGCGTAATTAGTTTCAGAAAATTCATGTTGTATCTAGTGCACTACGACTTTTAATAACAAAAATATTTCACCACAACTTTGGGGCACGTTTCGTTTTGTTTACTTTTAAAGATAAATAAAATAAAACTTTTGCTCTGGATACATGACGGCTGCCCCATTTCAAAACCTAGTAAGTGTGATTGACAAAATTTTACAGGGGCCAAAAAAACATGTTTTGTAAATGGTTTAGCGAAGTAATAAATATATCCAATAAAAGCTTTCAAAGTAGTTTATTTACGAAACATTAATTTACCAACAGATATTGAAGAGTTCAGAGTTCAGAAGGGCTACCACGAATATGTTTTTTGGTCTCCTTTAAAATTTTGTCCATCACACTTACTAGGTTTTGAAATGGGGCAGCCGATGAACATAGCACATTTTTAATTATTTTGTTATGCATATGCTTATACACATATCCTACACTTGCTATTAAGATATTATCATCAGTTATAAGTTTGACGTGTGTGTGTGTGTGTGTTTGAAAGTTGAATTAGTCGGGAGTGTTCTTAGCTATGTTTGATGAAAATCGGTAAAAGATGGCCGCCGCAACAAAATGGCGGATTACATATTTTTTCACAACTCCCTCAATATGGGTATCAAATGAAAGAACTTGACTAGTAGAATACTATACATTACTAGCTTTTGCTCGCAGCTTTGCTCACGTTAAGTTCGATTTTTCAAACCCCTATTTTACCCCCTTTGGGGTTGAATTTTCAAATATCCTTCCTTAGTGTGCGCCTACGTCATTAAAGGAACCAACTGTAAAAATTTCAAGTTTCTAACTTCAGTAGTTTAGGCTGTGCGTTGGTATCTCAGTCAGTCAGTCAGTCAGGACTTTGAATTTTATATATATAGATGATAAATTTCAAATCCAAGATGGCCGCCACCACAAAATGGCGAATTACATATTTTTTTAATGTCACATGTGGGGGGATGTTTTAAGTTGTCAATTTACACTTGTTTTTAAATAGCTGGGCTATTTTTTAAATCCCAGGCTGTTATAGAATGGCCCCATAACATGCAGACAGGGACGTGTCATGTGCCCCGCGGTGGGAGATTACGCTTCCCGTAATTAGATCCTACCCTTTGGTTGAACCATATGTCGCTGGGCTTTGCGAGTTTGCTGAATTAGAAGTGTTTAATTTTGCTGAGGTGCGCTGTTAGGGACGACTAAGTATTTGCTCAAATTCTACGTCAATGCTACGTCCAATGGACCTATTGTATCTTCTCTGATTTTATTATCTAACTAGCTTTAACCCGCGGCTTCGCTCACGTTAGGTTAGATTTTTTAACCCCCTATTTAACCCTCTTGGGGTTGAAATTTTCCAAAATCCTTTCTTAGCGGATGTCTACGTCCTAACAGCTACCTGTATGCCAAATTTCAGCTCGATCGTTCACTGGAACGATAACCACAGGGTTAGAGCTGTGCGTTGATAGATCAGTCAGTCACTCAGTCAGTCAGTCAGTCAGTCAGTCAGTCAGTCAGTCAGTCAGTCAGTCAGTCACCTTTGCCTTTTATATATTTAGATGATGAGAAGTGGGCATTTAAACAAGAGCGCTTTTAAGAAGCGTTTTTAATCGACTTTGAAAAAGAACCCCTCCTTTTTTAAAGTCGGTTAAAAAACGCTTCTAACCGATAACGCTTCTAACTGACTTTAAGGAGGGGGTTCTCAATTTGTCGAAATATTTTTTATGTATGTTCCCCGACCTACTCGCAAACAAAACGAGAATTTTCCAAATCGGTTCAAGAGGAAGTATGGACCGATTTGGAAAATTCTCTTTCTCCTAAATTCTAAATCTTTAATTTTCGGGTACAAAATGTAGCCTATGTGTTAATCCTGGATATCAGCTATCTCCATTCCTTAGAGCCAATCGGTAATTCGTTGTGGCGTGAAGACATCCATCCATCCATGCTCACAAACTTTCGCATTTATAATAGGTATTATCTACTAGGATACGATAGGTAATATTTAATAACATACGAGTCTACACGAAACTGATAATTAAATAAATTCCTATAACCTTTAACCTAACAGATAATAAACACGTATAAAAGCAATTATGCATTAACTGCGCGGTTCGGACTGAATGGATTATGAGTGTCGTACATGACTTAAATGAATAGCCGGCGCGCGCCATCCGTCATGTGGATGGAAACTTATGGATACGCCCTTGCATATAAATAAACATTGTACCTATGCGTGAATTTTCAAACATCGGTAATTTCATGATATTCGGGGATTAAAAATCCTAACGGATATTAAACCATCTCTGCCGAATTTTCCAAAGTGATCGAAAAGCTAATAGATAGACATACCGTCGCATTATATTCTGTTTGTACTGGCTTTTGCCCCACGATATTATCCGTGTGGAATTATGTTTTTTAATAATCGCGCGTGAACCCTTTTCGGCCATGAGATAAAAGATGGCCGTGACGTTCTTTAGGTCCTTAACTATCTATACTCAAAAATCACGTCGATCCATTGCTCCGTTCCTGGGTCATTGAAGGACCAACAAACACCTATTAACTTAACATACTAATGCTTTAAATGCGAAAGTATGTTTGTTGTATTGTTGATATGAATAATCCCTACCTGAAGTAAGATGGACTCTGGTGGTCTGAGATTCTAGTTATTTCAGAAGAAAATTTTGCATGGAGTTTTCCTTCGTATTCAAATTGGAAACAAAGAAAGCTGTAGAATAACAGACAGAAAGCACCAAATCAATCAAATAATCAAATTAGTTCCAGAAACGACAACTGAAGATTCGCGCAGAGCGCTTGGATACAAACGACGTAATATCATGTGTAAAAGCAAATAAAAAAAATTACATGACTATAGTTTGTTCAAAAAGAGAACTGTTGTGGGACTGGAGGGTGCAGCTGTGCTTATAATTGCCTTTTTTGTTTAGCGGGCAATACAATACCGCAATAAATAGCGTTAGTTCACTGTTCGCCCACGACGCGACGATTCTCTTTTTGAACAGACTCTAATGCCGAGATCTATAGAGCGTGTAATGACTCAGCTCAGACTCAAGATAGAGGTCAAAACGAGACACAGATATGCTCTGACATAAATCTGTCTCGTTTTAACCCTGTCTTGAGCCTGAGCTGAGTGAGAGTGCTGTCTATAGATTTCAGCCTAACATCCTAAAATAATATTCTAATTAGGTTGATCCACAGTAAGCCTGTCGTGCTCTAACATATTTCGCGGTTCCCGCGCACCGCACGCGAGCATCCTAACGTATAGCTGAAAACCCCGCGTGTAGGGAGCCTTAATGAATCATCGTCCGCTTCATACTTATTTATTCTTGGCACCTTTGGTTACAGGGTTTTATCAAACACTAATCCTACTAAAAAATTATTATAAATGCAAAAGTTTGGATACATGTCTGGATGGATGTTTGTTATTCAATCACGCTGCAACGACTGGACCTATTTAGCTGACATTTGGCACAAATATAGATTATAGTCTGGCATAACACATAGGCTTTATCCCCAAACATAAGAGAGTTCTCGCGGGAATTAAAAGACCTCAATCCACGCGAACGAAAGTACCCTTTCTTGACTGAGAATTTCTCGATAGAAAAACCTAATACATTTTTTGGCCCGACTCGGGAATCAAACCCGGGACCTCGTAATCCGTAGTTGAACATACTAACCACTTGACCAAGAACCAGTTTAATACGTTCTCATACCAAGAAGCCCATGCAGACTAAAATACAATCGTCTAAGTGACGCCGACAAATTCAATGAGCTTGCGCATTTTAGACGTCAGCCGAAATTAACCGTTTAACGAACGCGCGTATCATATAGGGGCATCGCCGGCCGACCGAATGGAATATTAATTTGGAATGTTACATCTTATGGGAGTTATTTTGATCTGGCCCGTTAATCAAGAAGCTATTGGCTACGTCTATAACTACTGGTGACTGTGGCCTTATAAGCGTTGAGATTCTGTGTTCGGTTCTAGGTTCGTTAGGAAGTTGGTTGTGAGTGAATGGGAACCAACGGGAATGGGTCTGCTTTTGTCTGCCTGCCTTAACATGTATTGGATTGTTTTGCATTTTTGAAACTTCATTGTGGAAACACTGTATACATTTTGTTACCTATTGTAAAAAAATATTTTTTTTTTAAAGAGCAACCGCCGAGTTTTTTTGCTGGCTCTTGTCGGCAGGATGGGCATTTCGAACCAGTGGTTGATTCATCGACGATTCAAAAGTACTTGTAAAAGTTTATTTGAATAAAAAGTATTTCTATTATATTCTATTCTAGTCTAAGTGTAGACTAACAAGCCAGTTACAAAAATACACACGTATTTATAACATTAGTACAGGAATAATTTATTTGCATTAGAATATAGAGCGATCTCGATCAGAATTACCTAATCTTCGTTATTATTCCGATACTGTTATAGATATTCAGAGTTAAACAGTGAAAGTGACTACCACAGGCTGGGTGTAAGGTAAGGTAAGGTAAGTAAAAGGTCAAAGGCGGGGCCCGCGGTAATTCCGGACATATTCGTAAATTGAAACAGCGGGTGTCTATGTACCGCGTTGCGGACCCCTCCTTATCTGGAAGGTCATCTTAGTCACATACAATTTAAGCTTTAAGCTCATTTACACACTTGGTCTATGCAAATCTGAGTTTCAAGTAAAATATGGAGTACTAGATGAAACCCGTGACTTCGTACGCGTTACGGTTTTTCAATTCTACTCTTTAGTTTTCCGAGATAAAGTGTATGTGTTAATTCTAGGTAGGTATAAGCTGGAATGAAGATCATTACACAGCCAAATGTTTCAATCGTTGTGGCATGAAGCATTAACAAATATCCAAACCTTGAAACTTTCATATGCTCCTCCTACTAATATTAAAATGGATTTAGTTTTAAAAATTCCGCGGGAACTCTTTGATACAGGTACGAGTATATAGTCTTTTTCTTGTTATTTTTGGTAAATAAATACATTTTCATTTTCATGTACTTATTTATTCAGCTGAAGTGCTAGGGTACTATTACATTATCTAGCTAAATAGATACGTTCGCTTTATCATAACGCCAGCGAATTCGCTCGCGTGGATTGAGGTTTGTTTGGTTTCCTGCGGGAACTCTTTTATTTTCCGGGATAAATAGGCTATGTGCTATACTAGTCTATAATCTATCTCTGTGTCAAATTTTAGCTAAGTCGGTTCAGTCGTTGCAGCGTGACAATATTCATACATCCAGCTATCCATCCATCCAAACTTTCGCATATTTATTGAACGAGCGAAGCGAGTTCTCTGAGTCAACTAGGGCGCTTGCCTACTAGACAGAGAAGTGTGTCCGTCTAAATGTCTGTCAGAGCCCTATAACTTCTGAATTACTGAATATTAGAACGTGAAACTTGGTTGAAAATTCAGTTATATCCTGTACTTGAACAACAAATACTAAAATTAGATAAATGTTATAAAGAAACGAATTTATTTAATTTTAAATGCTAATAGCTTCACAATAATGCTAATAGATGGCGCTGTGTCAGTAAAACAGTTTTATATCAACTATTTTTTTTTTTATTGCGTCTAATGTTAAAAGTTAATTATCACAATATATAATTAAAACTTTTGGGAATTATGGGATCGCGAGGTCTCAGTTCGGGGCGAACCACTAGTTATAATATTAATAGGATTCTTATCTTAATATGGCATACAATGTTTGCCAGAACGTGTAAGTTAACTACTTCGGGATGTAAATAAAAGGTTAAAAGGCTTGGCTCGCGACAGAGCGATGTCGACTGCGCTCGTAATTCCGTGTGTACTCGTGAATTGGAACGACGTGTGGCGATGTACGGCGCAACCCCGCGCCGGGGGCATCTGATAACCCACAGTGCCACTTACAGTGCACTACGCTAAAGCACTGGAACATATCGTCGGGGATAGTGCAAAACCGCGTAACTAGTGGTTCGCCCCGAACTGAGACCTCGCGATATCCCATAATTCCCAAAAGTTTTAATTATATATTGTAATAATTAACTTTTAACATTAGACGCAATAAAAAAAATAATAGTTTACATAAAACTGTTTTACTGACACAGCGCCATCTATAGTGAAGCATTATAGTGAAGCATTATAGTGAAGCTATTAGCTTCACAATAATGCTAATAGATGGCGCATTAAAATTAAATAATTTCGTTTCTTTATAACATTTATCTAATTTTAGTATTTGTTGTTCAAGTACAGGATATAACTGAATTTTCAACCAAGTTTCACGTTCTAATATTCAGTAATTCTTGACATATGGCTCAAATTAAAATCTCCACTTTGAAACCCCCCCATTTGGTCAATTTTTAGGGAAAAATTAAAAAAAATATATTTTTGTGCTCTGTTCAAAGTCGTCTTTAAAAAGATATATCGCAAGTCTATGTAGAGCAACAAACAAGATTTTACTTCAAATACGTTTCTATGAGAGCCCCCCTGAAATAAAGCTTTTTATATTTTTTTATACAATGTTCGGCTGAAGGCCATCAGTTTACATATTATATTTAAATTTGAAGTAATTACGTTCAGTAATTCAGAAGTTATAGGGCTCTGACAGACATTTAGACGAACACACTTCTCTGTCTAGTAGGCAAGCGCCCTAGTTGACTCAGAGAACTTCGCTTCGCTCGTTCAACTAGCATTAGTACATTAAAATCCATTTTCATACGTTTGTGGTCAAATCAAAAGCGCTAAATTAATCACTTTAAAATATATATATTTTTATCAATACATAGAACACATGAATTAATACTCTTTGTGTAAAAATTAGCCCAATAGCCGTAAAATGCCATTTTTGTGGAATACCACAACTCAAATAGGAAATATCGACATGGCTGCACTACCACAGAGTTTTAAGAAACTTATTTATAGGGTGAGATAAATACTTTTTATTCGATGACAAGATATAGTCCTTGTCTGCGATCTCACCTGTTGGTAGATGGGTTCAGGTCTTTAAAAACGCTCCCTCTGGGATTTTAAAAACTAAATCCACACGGACGAAGTTGCTTGCATCAGCTAGTCACATCACACTAATATTATAAAGGCGAAAGTTTGTATGTGTGTGCGTGTTTTAGAATGCAAAATAGATTATACCCTGGGTTAAACAGCTACAATTTACGCCGGAAAATCAAAGATTTCCCGCGGGAATCTAAAAAACTTAAATCACGCAGGCGAATCGCGGGCGTCATCTAGTCGACTATGTAATTAAAGCACCATGTTCGCTCCCCATACAAATTAAAATACCGCTTTTCCTTTGAATGCTATTAGGCCATCTGAGATGACCTTCCGTGCAGGGAGCGGTCCAGATCGGCGCCAACTAACACCTGCTGATTCGATATAACAATGGGCAATACAAACAAAGTAATTGTGGAACAGGTATTAAACTTATGAACCGACTCTCAATCGTTACCTGCCATTGATCACATCACATTACACTTATAAAGGCGAAAGTTTGTATGTATTTGTGTGTGTGTGTGTGTGCGCGTGCGTGTGTATGTATGTGTGTATGTTTGTTACTCTTTTACGCAAAAACTACGGGACGGCTAAAATTTGGAATGGAGATAGATTATACCTTGGATAAACACATAGGCCACACTTTATGCCGGAAAATTAAAGAATTCCCGCGGCAACCAAAAAACTTAATCCACGCGGGCGAAGTCGTAGGTATAATCTAGTTTATCATAATATAATGACTTTTTTACAAAATGATACAAACAAAAAAGCGTTGGAATTGATTTGTTTTATACTTTGACTATAGTTGATGCCCGTAACTTCGTTCACGTGGATTAAGGTTTTTAATTCCCGCGGGAACTTTCTTATTTTCCGGGATAAAAAGTAGCCTGTGTGCTATTCCAGACTATAATCTATCTCTGCGCCAAACAGCCAAATCGGTTCAGCCGTTTCGGTGTGATTGAGTAACAAACATCCACCATCCATCCATCCATCCATCCATCCATCTAAACGGATTTATAATATTAATAGGATTAGTAAGGATTTCCTAACACAATAATTAACATTGCACCTAAAAACATTTCATTTATCCAGCACAAGATAGAGCTATCGCAACGCGCTGTCGATGGGATTATTAAATCCTCGCGTGTCAAGTGGAAAGCTCAGCCTCAATGTCCCATAACCACTTGCCACTTAACGCACTCGGGGGCTTTAATCGTGCCTCTCCAATTAACACCTACTAACCTCTCGCGTTGTGGCCTTTGAGTTAGACCTAGTTATAGTTGATATATTTTTTGGTATTCCACAAAACTGACTACAATTCGATTAATTACGAATTACGAATCGTCTCGCCCGTAGGTTCGACGACTTCCAGCCTCCCGAACAAGCCGGATTCCGAAAAGGCTATAGCACCATAGACCACATTCATACGCTGCGGCAGGTTCTACAGAAGACGGAAGAGTATAACAGGCCACTTTGCTTAGCGTTTGTGGACTATGAGAAAGCCTTCGATTCGGTGGAAACCTGGGCTGTATTGAGGTCGCTGCAGAGATGCCGTATCGACTATCGGTACATTCAAGTGTTGAAGTGCTTGTACGAAAACGCCACTATGTCAGTACGTATACAGGACCAGACTACAAGGCCAATCCAATTGCAGCGTGGAGTGCGGCAGGGAGACGTAATCTCCCCGAAGCTCTTTACTGCTGCGTTGGAGGACGTCTTTAAGCTTCTGGATTGGAACGGACTTGGCATCAACGTAAACGGCGAGTACATCACTCACCTTCGATTTGCCGACGACATAGTCATTATGGCAGAGACTCTCGGAGACCTCAATACAATGCTCAATGACCTCAGCAGGGTTTCTCAACAGGTGGGCCTTAAAGTGAACATGAGCAAGACGAAAATCATGTCTAATGCTCATGCTCCGCTCCACCCAGTAATCGTTGAGAACTCTGCACTCGAAATTGTAGACGAGTATATATACCTGGGACACACAGTCCAGCTAGGTAGGTCCAATTTCGAGAAAGAGATCAACCGCCGAATCCAACTCGGCTGGGCAGCGTTCGGGAAGCTCAGAGATGTCTTTTCGTCCAAAATTCCTCAGTGCCTGAAGACTAAAGTCTTCGAACAGTGCGTGTTGCCAGTGATGACTTACGGATCCGAAACATGGTCGCTAACTATGGGCCTCATAAGAAGGCTCAGGATCACTCAGCGGGCGATGGAGAGAGCTATGCTCGGAGTATCCCTACGAGATCAAATCAGAAATGAGGAGATCCGTAGGAGAACCAAAGTCACCGACATAGCTCTGCGAGTGGCGAAACTGAAGTGGAAATGGGCGGGGCACATAGTTCGAAGAGCTGATGGTCGATGGGGTCCCAAGGTGCTGGAGTGGCGACCTCGCACCGGGAAGCGCAGTGTTGGCAGACCCCCCACTAGGTGGACAGACGACATCAAACGAGTCGTAGGGAGCCGCTGGATTCAGGCGGCGCAAGACCGAGGTTTGTGGAGGTCCATGCAGGAGACTTATGTCCAGCAGTGGACGTCCATTAGTTGATAAAGAAGAAAGAAGAGAAGACTACAATTCTCTGCTACAATTCAAAACTACCATAAATCAAAATTACACTTTTTTACAGAAGAACTAAAAAAATAAAAATAATCTATTTTTGGTCTACTGCTTTCTTATTTTATATCAAACATATGCATATTATATCGTTAGAAGCGTATTTTTTTTAAAGAATATTAGCCAAGCTAAAGTTGACTAATATTCTCCTATCCCCTCCAAATAAGCGGAAAGCTTGTGATAAGAGTATTTACAACAATAGTGCAACGGGTGGGGTTCGAACCTGCGACCTTTCTGTTTTCAGTCCGCACCTTTAACCGTTGTTGAGGCTTTTCAATGGGTGATTTTTTTGATACAAAAATATTTCTAAAATCCACTGTCTGTCTGGCCACACACAGTCACACACAGTTTGTCAGCAGGCTGTATCTCATGAACCGTAATAGGTATATTATACTTGATATTTACACTGAATGTGTATCTGTTTTTTGGGATAAATATTCAAATTCATTTAAATTCAAAATTCGAATTCAAATTCTGCTAAGAAGAGCCAACAAGAAACTCAACAGTTGCCTAATATAAGCCTTTTTCACTTCATGTTCTGAAATACCCATGCAAAAATTCACTAAGACACGACATTCCGATGTTGCTTGATTGAAAGACTAACAAAGACATTAAGCAAAAGCACTCTCGCATTTATATTAGTAGGGAAGGATACCTACCAATATTTTCAAGCAAGCAAGAAATCCACCAAAGATCGAATTCAGCGACCATAACTAGCGGAGTCCACCAAGTAACCCACAACGCCAGACTTTCAATCTCACATGATCACCTCATTAGTGATACGGATCCGTGACGTCACTTCCTATCAATCGTTTCATATCGCCCGCTGAATGGACCCTCATTAAAATGTGGATAACGAGATTAACGAGCCATTTATATCACGATACTTTGTCTTCGCCAATTGATAGATCGATGGTTATTAATTTGAAGGAGTTTTCGTGAGATTTTTTAATTTAGCTCTCTCTAGATGTAAATTAATTATTTATTATTTACCCCATTTAAGGGTAAAAAAAAACTATTTTCAGGTTTTGCTGATGCTGCGAGTAAACGATTAGGCGATTCAACCTTATATTAAGTAAATTAGTTTTTTAACCGAGACATCGTCCACGTAGTTTATTGGAAATCGCGCGAAAACCGTTCGTTTTTTAGGAATAAAAGGTAGCCTATGTTATTCTCTAGGGCTGAACCTATAGACTGTACTCTCTCTCTCTGTTCAGACTCAAGAGATAAAACGAGACAGATTTATGTCGGAACGTATTTGTGTCTCGTTTTAACTCTTATATTAAGTCCGAGCTAAGTCAGAGTACGCTCTATAGATCTCAGCATTAGTACTTAACTGTACTATTTTGAAAAAACGCATAGATCCGTTGCTGCGTGATTGAAGGACAAACCTAATAACATATCGAGTGTAAAAACCTCGACTGTATAATTAAGTAACCGTTTTAACATATTTTTCGTGTAAGTACTAAATCTAAAAATTTTTCGGGAATCTTATTAAAAAAGCCCATTCTTAATCCCACAAAGGGATTAGAAATAGACTTTTTATCCCACCTACATATATAGTATAGGCAAAATTAATTCTAGAGGATGCTACGCGCAACTTTTTATTTCGAAAAAAAGAAAGGGTCCCGCATGCTTTTAAGAAGACTTATTTTACGCGGACGAATCCGCGGTGTAAAACTAGTCCCTCGATAAAACCTCATTAGTTTGACTCCGATATCGGCACCTGCTTTTTTCATACGATATTCTTTTATATCGACTCACTCCGCAGTCCGCCATGTTTCTTCAAAGCTTTGAGCTAGCTTGGAGCGAAATACTCATTGATAATAACCGTAAACTCTAATTAAAAATATGGATAATGAGTAATAACACTTTGAGGGTACTTTGATTTTATAGATTTCTAGGTTTCTGTGTGGTTATTTCAATGAGACACTTAACAACCATTCTCTGAGAAGAGACCCCGAGCTCAGTAGTGAGTCGTTGATGGGTTGCTGATTATGATAATAATGACCTAATTAAATTCAAATTCGAAATTATTTATCCCGTATAGGCCAAGTTGTGGTTCTTCATATTAATTAATTAATTAATTAATATTATAAATGCGAAAGTTTGTATTTTTGTTACTCAATCACATCGCAACGCCTGCACCGATTTGGCTGTTTGGCAAAGAGATTATAGTCTGGAATAGGGCATAGGCTATCCCGGGAAATAAGAGAGTTCCCGCGGGAATAAAAAACCT
Organism: Hipparchia sbordonii; assembly: GCA_038048805.1. Taxonomy (NCBI): domain Eukaryota; kingdom Metazoa; phylum Arthropoda; class Insecta; order Lepidoptera; family Nymphalidae; genus Hipparchia; species Hipparchia sbordonii. The sequence continues at coordinate 10,310,734 of CM076110.1, forward strand.
CAATCCACGCGAATGAAGTCGCGGGCATCAGCTAGTATGACATAAATCTCTGCAGCTCTCTAAGAAGCCGCTAAGAGCATTATGCAAAGACCAAATCTAAAAGTTTAGTTTAGTTTAGTTTTACAGTATATAGCTAGGCTATATCTACATTTATTTTTATTTCGATGACAAGATAGCCCTTAATTATTATAAATGCTACGAGTACGTACCACGGTAATTATTTTAGTTGGGATTGTCGATATTTCGATCCAATTGCATGGACCGTGGTCACGACGAGACTGCGGTGTTGCGAGACGTCAAGTTGAAGCTGTCATTGGTAGAATCTATCTACCCGCCTTCTTGATCTTTTCGGAGGAACGTCATTTAAAGTTCGGCAAAAAACACTAACAACGTCACTTTTTAAAGGTGCTGTACGACGCTTCTCTGGTTTGCATAATTCTACGACTGGATTCCACATACTAGCTAGTTTAAAACCGTCTTCCCTATTGAAATTCCGGTGTTTACGAATTTCAATTGCTTCGCGCACCAGCCTAGGTATATAATGGCGGTCTGTGGAGAGAACTCTTGGGTTGTGGAGTTCGATCCAGTGATTTGTTCCCGGCTGTAGAATATGCTCCGCGATCGCAGACTTCTGAGGATTGTTGTTCTTAACCGCTTTAATGTGTTCGGACACCCTTGTCGCTATGGATCTCTTAGTTTGACCAATATAAGAGCTTCCACAGCTGCAGTCGATCTTATACACACCCGGACACTGGTATGGTAAACGATCCTTTGGAGATCTCATCAAATGGGAAATCTTTTGGAAAGGAGTGAACACGGTCCTAATGTTGTATTGTTTACTCAACAATGTACCTATCTTGTCAGTCACTCCTTTCACATAAGGCAGGTATGCCATCTGTCTTTCAGCTTCCAAAGGTCGTCTGTCACGTCTCTGTTGGGCCTTTTTTACAGCTGGTGGCTTATGACCATTCCATCGAAGCACCTTGCGTACATGTTCAAGCTCACCCTGAATGTGAAGGTCATCACACAGGTCGTGAGCGCGGTTGATGAGGCTGGTAGCAACCGACGCCAGGTGGCTAGGATGGTGGTGTGACGAGCCGTGCAAATACCGGTCCGTGTGCGTCTGCTTTCGGTATACCGAGTGACCAAAACTACCATCAGATCTTATATGTATCAGTACATCCAAGAATGGTAAGGACCGATCTTTCTCCAATTCGTACGTGAAGGACATCTTTTGGTGGATGTTGTTTAGGTGTGTCAGACACTGTGATATTTGTTCCTCATCGCCTTGCAGTATAGCAAAGACGTCGTCCACGTACCGTTTCCAAACTTTGATGTGTATGGGTGCAGTGGTAATAGCCAACTTTTCAAAATGTTCCATCCACAGGTTGGCGACCACTGGCGCGACTGGACTCCCCATAGCTACACCATCAATTTGAAGATAATATTGGCCTTTATACAAGAAAAAACTAGAATCTAAGCAATGGCGTAGTAATGTTATATATTCCGCAGGGATGTTATTCTCTTGTAGCTTTCTTTTTATTACCTCCAAACAGTCATCAATCGGTACGTTTGTAAATAGGGATTCAACGTCAAAACTCAGCATACATTCATGTTCTTGGACTCTTATGTCTTGTAGGAAACGTACGAAATGGCGAGAATCTTTGACGAAAGATGACGTATGGCCCACCAGAGGTTGTAAAACGCTCGCAACATGTTTTGCAAGTTCATAAGTAGGGGAATCTATCTGGCTTACAATAGGTCGTAATGGAACATCCTTCTTATGAATTTTCGGAAGGCCATACAATTTTGGTGGTTGGACGTTGCGAGGAGTCAATAGGTATTTACTCACGTCATCTCCAATAATGTCCCGACATTCCCGGATAAGTTTGGTAGTCTTTTTTGTCACTCGCGCAGTGGGGTTGTAATTCACCTTCTTATATATGATCAAACGAACTTGCAAAGTGAAGTTCGATCGATATTATATGAGTACGCTTCATTCGAAGATATAATAACATGTAGTCCTTTTAGCGTACAGGCAACACTTCGCACATTTATAAGTAGGTAGTTTAAGATTTTTATTTCTTGTGGGCAGGCTCTGCGACAAGTCGTCATTCTTTAGAGTAAGATTATAACCACAAGAACCAAAATTTTCTTTATAAGGGTTCGGGTGGGAGGGAGTCTATATCTTCGAATGAAGCGTACTCATATAATATCGATCGAACTTCACTTTGCAAGTTCGTTTGATCATATATTATATTTCGTCGCTTCATTCTTCAGATATAATAACATGTAGATGTTCAGAGAGGAAAATTTTGTAAGTGAAAAAATTAGTTCAGCTAAACAAATCATATTAATCATAAACAGATTATTAAAAAATAATAATAATAGTCTGTAATGAAAATCAGACAGTCAGCAGTCTATCTAATAGTATATTGTGCTGTTTTCTCCAACCATACCTAAACCATCCCTTAAGTAAGGGACACGTTTTACGTAGGCAGTTCCTAAGTACAATGCCCTTACCCAAAAACATTTCCACTTTTAGATGATTCATAAAAGTTCATGAAAATGAATTTAACAAAAAAGCGTCACCTAACTTGACTTAGGTAGCCGATAAGGGAATGTTGGTAAAACAATCTTGGCTGGATCTAACGTATGGGATTAATCTCATGTAAGATATCAGCTGATCCTTTGGAAATAAAACGTTTAGGTACCTACGTAAACGTATATAAAATATCTATATATGTATATATTATTTTTTATTCTTAGCCAGCAAACGAGCAGGCGGAAAACCCGATGTTAAGTGATTACCGCCGCCCATGAACATTTGTAGCACCAGAGCACCACCAATGCATTGCCGGTTTTCTAGGAATTTGCTATTAACTAAGAAAGTTCTAGCCCCGGTTTACATGAGCCTATATCTGAAGCTTTAATGACATCGGCAATAGATATTAAGTTCATTTATCTCTTACTTGATATTTGGAATCGTAATCAATGACAATACGCAGTTAGCATTTTTTCAAGTGGGCAAGGCCAATAAAATGATCAACTTTTTAGTGAATTCCAAAGTCAAATTACATACTCTTATTTAGATATTAGAATACCTATTTGTAAATTAATTAAGCACTACATTTGAATCTCAATTCCCACGTATTACCCACTTGGGAAAGATAGGTTTGTTTTTGAAAACATCTATATTTTTTGAAGGCCCTTGACGTTCATTATTTTTGCCTTATTTCAAATTTCAAATTATGGATAAAACTGAACGGTGATTAATATGAGGAACCTCTGCTTAAATAATTGATTTACCAGAATGTTTATCATTTAACAAACTCAAATAGGTATCATACGGATGTAAATATTTAGTATGCAACTAATGTTTTAAAAGGTTTAGATTCCAAGTATATTTTTAATTTATATGTGGTTTGGTATCGCAGTGTATTAGTTCCTATAGTTTAAAGATTGGAATTTACCTACTGGAACTATTCGGCAAGGCTGCAAGATATTGCAATATTTGCTGAAGGGTGTACTCGCTGCCAGGTGATACCTTGTCAGATAGTACACTTGCCATCGGGCCAAAACACTGGTAGAAAATTTCCTTAAAATTAGAGGAAAGATTCCGCAAGAGATCCTACATACATATAATAATATACATTATAATACAATGCTCATAACCTGGATGGCCCACTTTGGAGGTGCTAAAATGGTGCGGACCTATCAACACAAAGGGCGAACTATTGTTTTTAAAAGGAACAGTTTTTTGAGGTGGTTTACAATTAGGTACTATCATAATCACGGCAAGTTATAAATAAACTAATACATTTTTGATTTGAGTTTTCAAATTGAATTCAGTGTCGTAAACCGAAAAAGGAAAAACACAGTTACCAACTTGGGAACTAGAACTGAACTTGGTTACACGTGGAATACAGCTTGATTTAATCATTTTACACTGACTTTAATGTAAAGAAAAAAAACTATATATCTTATTTTATTGTAAAAACATCCGCGTTATGAGAGAATTTCTTTTCAAAGAAATGTAGGAAAGTATTAATTGCATTTTGTCTTTACTCACGAAGCAATTTTCGGCTTTGCCTACCCTTATAACAATAAATCTATGAGGATATGTAATGGAGTGTAATTCCCAGCGAATATCGATATTTTTGCAATTATAATAAAATTATAATATTCAGTAGCAGTAAATTATAATATTTCACATTTTTCTCACTAAATCTAAATTTTTCGAGAAATATAATTTAAGATGTGGGTATGGTAGGAACTCCACCAATTTTTGCTTCTGTAGACAACTGCCATCCATAGTGTGTATAGTGTTCTAAGCAAAAAATAAATAAATAAAATATATGGCAATGATCAACTTATCAGCAAAAAACTAAGCTGAAGAATGAATACTGCAAGTATTTTAATAATACAATTGAGGAGTTAGCGAACAAAAGGTCACAATTCCATTTTTGACTTAAGTCATCATTTTTTTTTTTTTTTTTTTTACACTTGCAAAACTTAATTGCATCAAATAAACTGGTAATTGTGTTCCCATATAAATAATTAAACATAAATTGCCCGAGCAATCTCCTTCGAGAAATAATTATGTGCAGTAGGTACAAAAGTTTTTGACTTTCGAGACTAAATGTCTTCGTATTTAATAAGAACAATAATTAAAATTTATTTTTAAACCTCTATAAATTATTATTTTCCTGCAAGAGAAAATATGACATTTCCAAACTAATGCCAACAAAAGGTTACAATTCCGGAAACTTCCAACAAAACATTACTTTTCCAAATTTTATATATATTGAAAATCGTCCATATTAAATCTTATATTTGAAAGTTTTCTAAAATGTAATCAGTACCTAATTTATGTGATAATTAGTTGATTACGTTCATCATGATTCTAAGAACAACCGATTATTTCTCCCAGCAAGAGGAAGAAGCATAGAAATCAGTTTAGATGTGAAGTCTTTTTTTGTTTTTTTTTTTTTTTTTAATATAATATGTACTTGATAATTTTTATCACGTGTCTTAGGTTAGATAAAATATTCATTATTTGAATAAAATCGACTACGAGCAACAAAGACAAAAATACGTATTGTTAAAAAGTAAATTACCAGGAAACGAGCTTTTGGATTAATCCTTGCTTTATAGATCCATCTCCAAAGATGGGTTCCCTTTAGTTTGCTTAGTCTGACAATTCAGCTGATGTCCTCGGATTCAGTTGCTATAGCCATAAACAACGGTGATGGTGTCACGACACCGCAGGTTTCGGTTTCCTCAGATGAAAGTTAGCGATTCGCGGTGTTCACAACCAATAACATGTACCACAGAATGCGCCAAACACGCCAGAGACCACGAGAAGGAATCATTCATCATGCATTTATTGTTCAACTTGATCGGAAGAGAAAAATAACTGTTGATGTCTCGTATTAAATCATGTCATATCTGGCTATTGGTTAATATCGCGTATTGACTCGAAGCTCTAAAAAACATTTACAGCCTAATATCCCGTATTAGATCATGTTATATTTTTCTGTTGGTCAATATCCCGTATTGACTCGAAGCTTTATAAAAAGTTTATACAGATACACAATACACCAGATTTTTATGATATCACTATTCGTGCTAGGCGGGTATGGAGAAAAATCTTTTAGAAGGTAGTTAATAAGTACAAACCTTCACTAAATAATTCACAGTAATGGCGTTTTACAGCCTTTTAAAAAGAAATCTGCAGTCATTCTGCATCATTGAAATCATTACTACCCGCGTCTTGTGGGTACGAATAAAAATATTCTTAAGGTACTCGTATGAACGCAAACCTTCACTACACCATTTATAATAATGATGTTTTCTTCATATTTCTGTATCTTTCAAGCCACTTACGCTCTCTGTAGAGTATTTAATTGTCACTGCACTTGAAGAAATATTATTTTAAAAATTAAAAAATGTTACTATGTGCGTGGACGTGCGCGCTCGAAAAACAAATGAAGCTTGGAGCGCGATGGTCATACGAATGTACAATTAAAGATTCGGAAACACGTGTTAACCCGCAGTTAACCGTCAGAAAAGCTTACAGATATATTTACATGTTAGGTTAGGCCGACCCGCGCTCGACCATTGGCTTGATTTTTAGCGTCTCGCTTGTCCTTCGTGTTTACCCGCAGTAAACTCCCAGGAAAGCCTACTAGACACACTTTACGCACAATAAAGAAACAAAAACGCGCTTTAGCATCGGGTTGATTTTTAGCGTCTCACTTGTCCTTCGTGTTAACTCGCAGTTAACCCCCAGGAAAGCCTACTAGACACTTTACGCACATCAAAAAATCACACACGCGCTCAACCATATCGGGTTGATTTTTAGCGTCTCGCTTGTCCTTCGTGTTAACTCGCAGTTAACCCCCAGGAAAGCCTACTAGACACTTTACGCACATCAAATAATCACATACGCGCTCAACCATTGGTTTGATTTTTAGCGTCTCGCTTGTCCTTCGTGTTAACTCGCAGTTAACCCCCAGGAAAGCCTACTAGACACTTTACGCATATCAAATAATCACACACGCGCTCAAACATTGGGTTGATTTTTAGCGTCTTGCTTGTCCTTCGTGTTAACTCACACACTGTAACGTATTGTTAAAGTGCTTACCCGTGCACATTTTCTTCGGAATCCGACGATGAGTATACATGATTATGCGTCGATGATTTTCTCATTTATTTATTTATTTAATTGTTTTTTTTTTTTTTTTTTTTTACTGTAATAATTTCTTTTTCACTGTAATATTTTTATTTTTTCACTGTAATATTTTATTTTTCCTCAGCACTTCGTTTAGAAGCGTGCGCTTGTTGCCTCGCACGGAAAAAGAATGGCGACTTGTCGCAGAGCCTGCCCACAAGAAATAAAAATCTTAAACTACCTACTTATAAATGTGCGAAGTGTTGCCTGTACGCTAAAAGGACTACATGTTATTATATCTGAAGAATGAAGCGACGAAATATAATAAGTGGTGGCATCGTTTAGTAGTCCCTCTATTTTTGACTCGTAGTCTATGACGTTCATTACAACCGATGCATTCCCTTTGTCTGCTTTCAAAACTAACACATCGGTGTTGTTACGTAATTCTAACAAGGCTGAACGTTCTTGAGTGGTGATGTTTTGGATAGGGGGTTTTGATTTACGTAACAAGACTGCAACGTCCTGTCTTAGGGTTTCTGCGTCTTTCTGGGGCAGTTTGTTTCGAGAAATCACCTGTTCGATGCCTCCAATTACTTTTTCAAAAGGAATGCGAGAAGGTGAAATGGAAAAGTTTAAACCCTTGTTAAAAGCACTCAGGGCAGCAGTAGGTAAATTCTGGTTTGACAGATTCACTACATTGGGTTGTTTATTTTCAAGTTCAAGTGTGACGGTAGATGGTAGTAATTGTTTTTGTTTTTGTAATAACACCTTCAGCTTGCGTTCGTGTTTCAATTCACATAATTCCGCGGTTCTTTGAGCTTGATGATATGTTACCCGGTCAACAATGTCGAAAATATCCCTATCAAACACTGCACTGCACTCCAAGTGTAATCGTAACAATTGACACTGCACTTTGTCCAGAACATAACGTTTCGTCCGTATAAGTTGCCGTAACAACTTGACACTCGCGGTGCGTAGAATTTGCTCGGAATTAAATATGTCTTTACGCGGTGAAATTCTAACACAAGTCGGTATAACATTCAAGTCCCGGCACTTTGTTAAGAAAACGATAGCCGCGCGCGTAACTACACATTTCTTTCGAGTTTGTTCAAGATGACGTAATTTGTTTACATGTTCCGGCCCGTACCGGTTATAAACTAAAGATTTTAGACTTAATTCGTGGTTTACTGACATAATTATTATAAATGCTACGAGTACGTACCACGGTAATTATTTTAGTTGGGATTGTCGATATTTCGATATGTCGATTGTCGATATGTCGTATGTCGATTGTCGATATGTCGATTGTCGATATCCCAACTAAAATAATTACCGTGGTACGTACTCGTAGCATTTATAATAATTATGTCAGTAAACCACGAATTAAGTCTAAAATCTTTAGTTTATAACCGGTACGGGCCGGAACATGTAAACAAATTACGTCATCTTGAACAAACTCGAAAGAAATGTGTAGTTACGCGCGCGGCTATCGTTTTCTTAACAAAGTGCCGGGACTTGAATGTTATACCGACTTGTGTTAGAATTTCACCGCGTAAAGACATATTTAATTCCGAGCAAATTCTACGCACCGCGAGTGTCAAGTTGTTACGGCAACTTATACGGACGAAACGTTATGTTCTGGACAAAGTGCAGTGTCAATTGTTACGATTACACTTGGAGTGCAGTGCAGTGTTTGATAGGGATATTTTCGACATTGTTGACCGGGTAACATATCTTCAAGCTCAAAGAACCGCGGAATTATGTGAATTGAAACACGAACGCAAGCTGAAGGTGTTATTACAAAAACAAAAACAATTACTACCATCTACCGTCACACTTGAACTTGAAAATAAACAACCCAATGTAGTGAATCTGTCAAACCAGAATTTACCTACTGCTGCCCTGAGTGCTCTTAACAAGGGTTTAAACTTTGCCATTTCACCTTCTCGCATTCCTTTTGAAAAAGTAATTGGAGGCATCGAACAGGTGATTTCTCGAAACAAACTGCCCCAGAAAGACGCAGAAACCCTAAGACAGGACGTTGCAGTCTTGTTACGTAAATCAAAACCCCCTATCCAAAACATCACCACTCAAGAACGTTCAGCCTTGTTAGAATTACGTAACAACACCGATGTGTTAGTTTTGAAAGCAGACAAAGGGAATGCATCGGTTGTAATGAACGTCATAGACTACGAGTCAAAAATAGAGGGACTACTAAACGATGCCACCACTTATAAGAAGGTGAATTACAACCCCACTGCGCGAGTGACAAAAAAGACTACCAAACTTATCCGGGAATGTCGGGACATTATTGGAGATGACGTGAGTAAATACCTATTGACTCCTCGCAACGTCCAACCACCAAAATTGTATGGCCTTCCGAAAATTCATAAGAAGGATGTTCCATTACGACCTATTGTAAGCCAGATAGATTCCCCTACTTATGAACTTGCAAAACATGTTGCGAGCGTTTTACAACCTCTGGTGGGCCATACGTCATCTTTCGTCAAAGATTCTCGCCATTTCGTACGTTTCCTACAAGACATAAGAGTCCAAGAACATGAATGTATGCTGAGTTTTGACGTTGAATCCCTATTTACAAACGTACCGATTGATGACTGTTTGGAGGTAATAAAAAGAAAGCTACAAGAGAATAACATCCCTGCGGAATATATAACATTACTACGCCATTGCTTAGATTCTAGTTTTTTCTTGTATAAAGGCCAATATTATCTTCAAATTGATGGTGTAGCTATGGGGAGTCCAGTCGCGCCAGTGGTCGCCAACCTGTGGATGGAACATTTTGAAAAGTTGGCTATTACCACTGCACCCATACACATCAAAGTTTGGAAACGGTACGTGGACGACGTCTTTGCTATACTGCAAGGCGATGAGGAACAAATATCACAGTGTCTGACACACCTAAACAACATCCACCAAAAGATGTCCTTCACGTACGAATTGGAGAAAGATCGGTCCTTACCATTCTTGGATGTACTGATACATATAAGATCTGATGGTAGTTTTGGTCACTCGGTATACCGAAAGCAGACGCACACGGACCGGTATTTGCACGGCTCGTCACACCACCATCCTAGCCACCTGGCGTCGGTTGCTACCAGCCTCATCAACCGCGCTCACGACCTGTGTGATGACCTTCACATTCAGGGTGAGCTTGAACATGTACGCAAGGTGCTTCGATGGAATGGTCATAAGCCACCAGCTGTAAAAAAGGCCCAACAGAGACGTGACAGACGACCTTTGGAAGCTGAAAGACAGATGGCATACCTGCCTTATGTGAAAGGAGTGACTGACAAGATAGGTACATTGTTGAGTAAACAATACAACATTAGGACCGTGTTCACTCCTTTCCAAAAGATTTCCCATTTGATGAGATCTCCAAAGGATCGTTTACCATACCAGTGTCCGGGTGTGTATAAGATCGACTGCAGCTGTGGAAGCTCTTATATTGGTCAAACTAAGAGATCCATAGCGACAAGGGTGTCCGAACACATTAAAGCGGTTAAGAACAACAATCCTCAGAAGTCTGCGATCGCGGAGCATATTCTACAGCCGGGAACAAATCACTGGATCGAACTCCACAACCCAAGAGTTCTCTCCACAGACCGCCATTATATACCTAGGCTGGTGCGCGAAGCAATTGAAATTCGTAAACACCGGAATTTCAATAGGGAAGACGGTTTTAAACTAGCTAGTATGTGGAATCCAGTCGTAGAATTATGCAAACCAGAGAAGCGTCGTACAGCACCTTTAAAAAGTGACGTTGTTAGTGTTTTTTGCCGAACATTAAATGACGTTCCTCCGAAAAGATCAAGAAGGCGGGTAGATAGATTCTACCAATGACAGCTTCAACTTGACGTCTCGCAACACCGCAGTCTCGTCGTGACCACGGTCCATGCAATTGGATCGAAATATCGACAATCCCAACTAAAATAATTACCGTGGTACGTACTCGTAGCATTTATAATAATTATGTCAGTAAACCACGAATTAAGTCTAAAATCTTAAGATAGCCCTTGACTGCAATCTCACCTGATGGTAAGTGACGATGCAGTCTAAGATGGTTGCAGGCTAACTTGGAAGGGATATGGCAGTATACTCATACCCCTAATCGGTTTCCACACGCCATCATGCCGGAACGAAAAATCGCTTGGCGGCACGTCTTTGGCGGTAGGGTGGTAACTAGCCACGGCCAAAGCCGCCCACCAGACCAGACCAGAGACAATTTAGATATAATAAATTCCCAAATCGCCCCTGCCGGGAATCGAACCCGAGACCTCCTAGTTATAAGACCACACCTACTTATATTCTTTTTTTAAAAATATTATGTTCTCGAGTACCAGGATATAAGAAAGCATTAAAAGGCTCACCGGCATTCAACATATTTAATGCTCCCTACACTCATATTTCACTAAGGAATGGAGCTCAAGAAAAGCAAAATTATACTCTCCATGAAAATAGAGTCAACGCAAAGATTTAAAAACGTTATTTTAGTGATAGACAGGACAAAACTTTAATAAAAAGTTTTAGAGCCATTTGGCCATTTTTGTCCGCATTTTTGAAAATATTTAAAGTAATATAAATACGAATACGACGTAATTTTGCTAACGCATGCTTAATTACCGCCTGAGATTTTATTATAATAATAACCACATAACTTATACTTTACATAGCAAAGTCTAGTAAAAAAGAGAAAGAAAATCGTAATGATAAAATCTGCCGCCACAGCCATATTACAAACGTGTTCTCATTCCATGATCGCTAACGCTGTAGACTGTATAGCAAGAAGAGCAAGGGTTCCGAAATTTTTTTACAACCTTCTCTTCTGAAAGTATAGGAAGTGCGATAAAAAACTTTGGGAGCCCCTGCTTTAGCGTTAGCGATCGTAGAAAGATACAACACGTTTGCAATATGGCTAGAGACGCTGAACTATATTTGAAAGAACTCTGTTTCAGGTAGGCATGATTTACTCACCTAATTACTAAAAATATTCTCCACTAGCGACTTCGTCCGTGTGGCATTCGATTTAAAAAAAAAAACTTCATGGAAACGGAATAAACTTTAGCCTATTTTCCTCTGCAGGTCCTGAAAAATACTTATGCAATAATCACATCGATCCGTTGCTCCGTTGCTGCGTGATTGAAGAACGAACTAACTCACTTTCAACATTTGTAAAATTAAGATGGATAGTAGTGTAGTGGTAGATTCATCGACGATTCAAAAGCACTTGTAAAAGTTTATTTGATTAAAAAATATTTCTATTCTATTATATTCTATTCTATTCTACAGTCTCTCTACGCTTTAAATATCTCTGGGTAAACGTTATAAAAGGGAAAAGCATAAACCGAGGTCGGGAAAACAAAACAATTCAGTGAGTGCACCCATACACGGGCGCATTGTGACACACGTCAGACGGTCGCGGGTCATGCGACGGACGAAACGGCACAAAACACCCATTGTGTCGTGAATGGGGCGCTTTATACATTGTGTGCGGGGAACAAATTTTTTTAAGAACGTGTTTCTTTTCTATTTTATAAATAGTCTCAGAGCTTGTGGATGGTTTTCTGGGAGTTTTCATAGCATCTTAAAGTCTGGGAAAAATGGTAGATATGAAATGAAATGAATACACTTTATTGTACACCACATTACATAGAAACATAAAAGATAAAATTAACTTAAAATAAATTATAAAAATGAGAGCACAAATGGCGGCCTTACCGCTAAGAAACGAGATAGATATCTTAGAAGACAAGCGGAAGTTTGAGAGAAAGAAGCCACGGTCCGGAAAATAAAACGATCTAGTGACTATATACGATCTAGCATTTCTGGTACAATGTGACACTTCAGATGGGTGCGAATCAAGTGACTGACTGACTTAGACTTGTTTAATGTCGTCTGTATACCTAGCAGTAAGGTAAGCAACACTGTGTTTTCCAGTAAACCAGAATTGTATACAATTGATAGTGTAAAATTGCTTAAAATGTCTTTCTTATTTACTTGTTCCTATTATTTACTTGTAACTTCAAATCCCCCACCAGTTTTTGGCCTACAATGGAATGTGTTTTCGCCGTGTGAATATTTTAAGTGTATTGCTGGTGTATGTTCCTTTTTTAATTTAAACAAATGCGTTCCGTTCTACGCAGCCTGTTTCGGTTTCAATGGAAAATTGTATTGGGAGGTTACGTTCCTTTTGTTGATATTGTATTCAAAAATTTTCACAATGCAAGTTATTTTATCGTAAAGTTACTGTGCAGCCTAATATTGTATAGTTCTTACAATTCACGAGGGCGCGTGAGCTTTACTTGTGGTTACATCGTGTACATGCACATTGCGTAAGTGTGCGTGCCTGTCAGGAGCCTAGGTGGGTGGGTGGCGGTCAGGCGCGAGCAAGCTCACACACACACAATACAGATACGATACACACACAACCATGAGCTACGCGGTCTCGTGAATTGCAATAACTATACCTATGGGTGGCTAAAAAAATAATAGTGCAGTATAGTTAGTTGTGTGGGCGATAGACAATTAGCATGCCAGAATAGTATTCGTAACGGATTTAAAAAAAAAAACAAAATTGACTTTGCGTAGAAAAGGGAAAAATCCCTTAGCGCTTATATTTTTCTTTTTAACCGTATTTTCTTTTCTACTAGTTAACGGATGATAATAATAATCGACAGCGTAGAAAAATATGCGTAGGTGTCTGTTTGGACGTGTTAGTTGAGTAGTATTTAGCACGCTACATTTTATTTGGTGTTTTTCCATTTCGTTCGTCATTTGCATTTTCATCTCTGGTATAAATCAAGTAGACCCGATGTTCTACTTGATTTTTTCTCAGACCTTTGTCCCATAGTTTAGATCTTAATATTATAACTTCTTAATATTATCATTAAGTACAGTAGAATCCCGATTATCCGGATCAAATAAAACCAGGGGTATTCCGTATAATCGAAAATCCGGATAATCGATTTCAAAGCAAATGAATTACAAAGTACCTATGTAATTTAAAATTTTGGTTCGAAATAACTTGTTATTGATCTTTGACGTAATCAATCACATCTTTTGAGTGACCACGAATGAGTTCGGATAATCGGATGTTCGGATAATCGATGTTCGGATAATCGGGATTCTACTGTACTTCATTTTGCTTTTGATCGATTTTTAACATATCTAGGATTGCAACACTAATAATTTTCAGCAATTATAAAATAATGATGCTCATTAAAAGGAAAAGTTTTTTACGTGTGGGGTACATCCTAATTTATCGTTTGAGGACAAAATCGGTGGCTCTCTTTTCAATACAACAACTTCTATCTTTATGTCATATATCGGAGCTTATTGCCAGTTAGAACAGAGAACAGATTGTTTAAATTAAAATTGATCAGGTTAATCGGAAGTGTAGTTTGTAAGATCCAGCGTCAAAAGTTGTACCGTATTGCGACAGACAAATATTAGGATGCAGCGAAAGCTTGAACGAGTAGTTCATTGTAATATTTTTAGTTGACCGAGTGATTTTGTCAGAACATGAAACACGCCGTAGGGCGAGGGCCGCTTAGGCGTGGCTTTGGTTTCCATTACAACTAAACTGATATCGACAGCTCAGCTCATGGTGTGAGTTCACGAGCTGGGTGCATTTAACTTTATTTACTTACCATTTAGATTAATCCTATTTATTATGTGTAATTGTGTAATGTTTAGGCCTTATAAGAAGGCTCAGGATCGCTCAGCGGGCGATGGAGAGAGCTATGCTCGGAGTATCCCTGCGAGATCAAATCAGAAATGAGGAGATCCGTAGGAGAACCAAAGTCCCTGACACAGGTCTGCGAATTGCGAAACTAAAGTGGAAATGGGCACATAGTTCAAAGAGCTGATGGTCGATAGGGTCCCAACCCTCTTAGGGTTCGAAGTTTCAAAAATCGTTTCTTAGCGGATGCCTACGTTATAATAGCTATACGTCTTAGCCCGATTCGTCTATTGATTTGATCTATAGGTTGATAGATCAGTCAGTCAGTCATCTCTGCCTTTTATTTATTTAGATATAATAGGATACTAAACCAATGCGCCACTCTTTCAATATACTAATGTATCCGGCAAGAAATCACATTATACAAGCCTCGACCGTAAATGAATGCCGTGGAAACATTCCGCGGGCTTTTATTTCATTACCCGTCTCCAATCATTCCTCCATCGGCGTTCGCTTATTGCTTCTACGGAAGAAAATCCTACTCAAGTCGTATTAGACGTCAAGGCATCTTATGCAAGATTACTTACTAGACACAGTTGATTTGTTCTACGTAAGTAAATCTCGTATTAATTTTTTGGTTGAAATTGGGTATTTTTTTTATTCAATGACAAGATAGCCCTTGACTGCGATCTCACCTGAAGGTAAGTGACGATGCAGTCTAAGATGGTAGCGAGCTAACTTGGAAGGGGTATAGCAGTGTAAATTTAAGCCATACCCCTAATCGGTTTCTACACGCCATCGTGCCCGAACGCTCTAAATCTCTTGGCGGCACGTCTTTGACGTTAGGATGGTAACTACCCAAGTAGCACAGATAGCTGTATAAATACTCACTTTTAGACCTATTTGAAACTCTATGCGTATTAAGACTCTTTTAAGAGTACACTGGTGATCCTACAGCTGCATAATAGCTGTCAGTGATATTTAAACAGCTTAGGCTGAATAAGGGCTGTTTAGTGAATAAAATTACGCCAAATGCTGTATAAGAAGGTATTTGTGAACTCTTATTACACTGACTTATTAAGGGGGCACGTGTGAACTATTATGAAGCTTATTGCTGAATATCAGAGTTTTAACTATTCACGTCGCTGTTTAACATGAATCCACCATTTTATTGTATAACCTCATAACCTATATAAATATACTGATTCATTTTTCAACTTTTATGATGTTTTGTGTATGAATTAGGAATGGATTGCATTAGTTTTTACTTCTCGATATCATAATAACAACTTTTTATGTTATAATTCTTTTCAAAGCACTAAAAATTGTTTATTCAAGTTTTCATCACGGCTTATTTATATTACGAAACTAATTAAAAACCAAATATTTTCGTGGCGCACTAAAATTTTCTTAGGTAATATATATGTATAATGTCAGTAAAATTACATTCCCAATCATTTTTCTTTTATAAATATAAAAACAATGCACTTAACTTTGAATATATAACCACACGTATTCAATCAAATTCAATTCACTCCACGAAGTATATTAATTTGCTAGATTTGTATTATCTATGGTTTGCTACTTCACTTTTACGTCACGTGACATATTTGCTGAATAAAGAGTAACTTGTAATCTTTTACTCAACTTAAGGCTGTATAATTTGTGCCCATTTAAGAGGTATAAGAGCTGTATACGGCCGTATACAGCCCTTATGCAGCTTTTTTATACAGCTTTAAGCGTGACGGGAATTCGTTATTCAGCTGCTAAGCAGCCTTCGTGTGCTACTTGGGTAGCAACAGCCAAAGCCTCCCACCAGACAACGTACTGTACGTGTTTGTCATTCAAGAACCAAGCGATTCCATCGGTGTATAACTAGTGGTTCGCCCCAAACTGAGACCTCGCGATATCCCATAATTCCCAAAAGTTTTAATTATATATTGTAATAATTAACTTTTAACATTAGACGCAATAAAAAAAATAATAGTTGACATAAAACTGTTTTACTGACACAGCGCCATCTATTAGCATTATAGTGAAGCTATTAGCTTCACAATAATGCTAATAGATGGCGCATTAAAATTAAATAATTTCGTTTCTTTATAACATTTATCTAATTTTAGTATTTGTTGTTCAAGTACAGGATATAACTGAATTTTCAACCAAGTTTCACGTTCTAATATTCAGAAATTCAGAAGTTATAGGGCTCTGACAGACATTTAGACGGACACACTTCTCTGTCTAGTAGGCAAGCGCAATAGTTGACTCAGAGAACTCGCTTCGCTCGTTCAATAAAAAAGGTTGTAAAGAGGTCAAAACGCAAAGAATCCATCGGATCACAGAGTCGAAGTTATGAAGCTGTTGCATCTTAAAGTGCAGTTTTGATTTGCAGGAAAGGAAGGGAATATAAAAATATAAAATCGTTGAGGTAGTCCACTCAAGGATTTCATAAGACAAGAGATCCGTTGTCTCGAGGACTTAGTCAAGTTTGTTCAGACTGAGGCACTTACATTTTTCTACAGCAATGAGGAAATTGATTTGTTTTTTTTTTTTTTACTTCACTATGGAGAGTAAGTATTCAGCGAGTCTGTGAGATATATCTAAACTTTGTAAGAATCTTAAACTATAACTAAAAAAAAACAAAATCAAAATCGGTTCATTCGTTCGGCTTCTACCATGCCACAGACACACACACACACACACACAGACACGTCAAACTTATAACACATCGTCGTTTTTGCGTCGGGGGCTAAAAACTCATTTTAAATGAATATTTCATCCAAGACTCATGATTCAGCTGTCCCTGCGTAGACAGTTCAAAGCAGGGACACTCAATTCATCCAAAATAAAGATGAACGAATTAATTAAATTCCCATACTTTTGCACCGAGTATTTGTAAAGTGCAGTTAAGATAATGACTGCGGGTCTTGCTACACTTGTCCGCGTGGAATCGCCTTCGATCATACACCACTGATTTTGCAATTTTCAGATTCCAAAAAAGAATTATTTGGAAGAAAATTAGTAATTAGGAATAATGTCTGGAGAAGATCGCTTAAAGCTTTGTGCACTTTAAATACCTACGTTTATCAGTTTCAATTATAAACATCAATTCTTGTGTATAGAAATAAAGAATTTTCTATCTATCAATCTGATTAGCTAAGTACAAAGCTATGTTTGCTTGAGTGTTTTTTTCCTTAAAAAAATATCAGTATCAAGTACGTACTACACTTACTTGCTGAACGATGTTTGATTTCGATGGATTTATGAAATAATAACCACAGTTTTTAAGCTATCAAATAAATATGATTTTTTTACATAATTCTTAAATAAATTTTATAGCTATTACTCCCAAAGGGTGTTGTAATCATTTAAGATGCTTTAATTTTTTTCCTGGAAAATTACCTGTAAACAAAATTTTGCATTCCACATTATTTGTCACAAAAAATGTCCACCAGAAGGCGAAGTTGTAGATTTTTTAAATTTTGTATCTAGTTAGTGAAACCAAACCTTTTTGTGAAAACGTCATTTGTTTATATTAACTTAAACTACTTTTGAATAATATTTAGTTTTTGTTGTTAAACTAAATTCAAGTAATGTCGAGGTATCATTATAATTATGAAAATCTGCATAATTATAATGATGCGGATTCTGCGCTGATACGTTTGGGATGACCCTAAGAGGAAATTGTTAGCGAGGCTCCTTATTTGCGTATTTTCGGCAGTTACCCCCTTTGTTTTTGCGTGTGTGCTCGTGGAAGTCATTAATTTTTCAAGGTTCGAAGGAAGTGAGTGTTACTTCTGCTTTTTTTTGGGAAGGGAACGGAAGACTACTTTACGCTTGGTGAAGAGCGAGCCTTGGAACTTTGGGTTTACTTAATATTTTTAGTCTCGTTGTAAACTTTTTTAGTTCCTATAAACTTTTATACTAAATGAAAATTCAAGGATAAACTAAATTAATTTAAAGAAAATATTTATAAACTAGCTGATACCCGCGACTTCGTCCGCGTGGATTAAGGTTTTTTATTCCCGCGGGGACACTCTTATTTCCCGGGATAAAAAGTAGCCTATGTCCTATTCTAGACCATAATCTATCTCTTTGCCAAATTTAAGCCAAATCGGTTCAGTCGTTGCGACGTGACTGAGTAACAAACATACAAATTTTCGCGTTTATAATATTATTATTAATTATTAACAAATTAATTATTGGTGTGCAGCAATTATTTATGCTTTTCCCACGGAAAAAATTTGATAGATCGGGATTAAAATTAGTAGTAGTAGTAGCTTCTGTCCGCGACTTTGTCTGCGTGGACTTCAGAATTGGGTCTAAAGCTTCCCTCGTTAACAATTTTTATATCTTACCACGGGAACTATTTGAGATCGGTATAGAAAGTACATGTCCTTTTCCATAGCATAGGTGACATGCATACCTTTCAAAGCTGTCTGCCCGCGGCTTAGCTCTTAAATAATTTTCAATTTTCCCTCGGGAACTTCTTAAGGAATCGGGATAAAACGTAGCCTATGTTCTTTTCCATGTCAAAGGCTACATGCATACCAAATTTCAAAGCTGTCCGCCTGCGGCTTAGCTCGTAAACAATTTTCAATTTTCCCTCGGGAACTACTTAAGGAATCGGGATAAAAGGTAGCCTATGTTCTTTTCCATGTCAAAGGCTACATGCATGCCAAATTTCATCCAAATCCGTTCAGCCGTTTTTGCGTGATTGAGTAACAAACATCCAAACATCCAAACATCCAAACATCCACACTTTCACATTTATAATATTAAGTAGGATAAATATTTCACACTGCAGACTTACCTACTAATGTTATGTGTGAAAGTGTTTGTTTGTTGGTTTTTCCTACAATCATGCAGCAACGTAGCAAAGGTTCGACGTGATTTTTGCATGGGTATAGTTGAGGACTTGGAGAGTGACATAGGCTAGTTTTTAGCCTCGAAAAAGATCTTTCATTCCCCCAAGATTTTTGAAAACTAAATCCACGCGGATGAAATCGCGGGCGTCAGATAGTAAAGAGTTTCTTAACCTTCTTATATTATATCCACCCAACTGAATTTCGGCCACGGCGACCAATGTTAACAGAAAGTGTCTGCCTAAGTAGACGCACGCTCTATTCCCTCACTCTCATAGTCAGATAGTCGGAAATATGACCAGAGAAAGATTATCATCATCCAACGTCAATTCAACCGTCAAAGCTATCAACGTTACTCGTATTTTTGGAATCATATACGTCATTCGAAATTAGAACCGTTTTATAGAGTTTTATTTATCTACTAGATGATGCCCGCGACTTCGTCCGCGTGAATTTAGTTTTTAAAATCCCGCGGGAACTCTTTGATTTTCCGGGATAAAAAGTAGCCTATGTTTTAATCCAAGGTATAATCTATCTCCATTTTAAATTTCAGCCAAATCGGTCCAGTAGTTTTTGCGTGAAAGAGTAACAAACATACACACACACATACAAACTTTCGGCTTTATAATATTAGTGTGATGTGATGTGATGTGACTATACGCAAATACTTCGAGTAAATCAAAGCGCCAACAGGTTTCATTTTTCCATCATCAACTCTAGATTGCTACTAAGAATTTCTTGAAAAGTTGTGATATCTAGTGAGGGTAACTTTGGTTGAAGGTGATAGGTAAGTATGCGGTAGAAAAAAAACATAAATCAACAAAAAAAATAAGAAACTGATGCGTTTATGATTTTACAGCAGTACATGGCTAGAGGGCGCGGGTGGTTCGCAATTAAAATTATAATTTTTGGCAAACGATCCTGCCCCTTGCGACGTGTATCTATCTTTGACTTGTCCCGCCGGCGATACAGTCTTGGGTACACTGGTTACTTTAATATATTATTTTGTATTTTTTATGACAGTTACATCCATAGTGTGATTTTTTGTAAGTTTTATTAGTGACTAGTAGTTACCCGCAACTAAGGATTCTTGGGTACACTGGTTACTTTTAATATACTTGTATTTTTTATGACAGTTACATAGTGTGATTTTTTGTAGGTTTTATTAGTAACTAGTAGTTCCCCGCAACTAAGGAGTCTTGGGTACACTGGTTACTTTTAATATACTTGTATGTTGTATAACAGTTACATAGTGTTATTTTTGTGTAGCTTTTATTAGTGACTAGTAGTTCCCCGCAACTAAGGAGTCTTGGGTACACTGGTTACTTTTAATATACTTGTATTTTTTATGACTGTTACAGAGTGTAATTTTTTGTAGGTTTTATTAGTAACTAGTCTTTGCCCGCAGTTATATTAAGAACTAATTAATTATTTATTATTAATATATTTATGGAAGGGCGGAGCTTTCTAACACAAGTGTGTACTCATACTTAAAAGAAGACTTCGACCACTGTTACAAATGCGAGAGTGTTGTACTTGTGTAATGTCTTGTGTGTGTGAATGCGAATGTTGGCTTGTACTTCAGTCACCCGCAACAGAGCTATAGAAGATTTATAGTTGTGGAGCCGTAGGCCTAACATGCGCGTGACGAAAAAATTTTGTCTACACGTTTACTCGTGAGTCTCTATAGAGATTACGATTATTCGTGTAGACACAATTTTTCTCGTGGCGCGCATGTTAACTCTACTGGAGAGTGACAAAAACTTCTTCTCGCGGGGTTTTTAAAAACTGAATCCTCGTGGGTATCAGCAAAAAGAACGATAATATAATTATTATAGTAAATTACATCTAACACTCTCGGTGTACCAAACGGAACTCGACTCCCAAAAATACGTATCTTCCCAGATTTGGACACCCCCGAATGTCATTGTGCCGGCAGGAGTGCACCCTTTACGATATTTAAATATTCATTTTAACTCTTTAATTATACTACGCGCATGTGAGCGACCTTTCTGTTTTACTTTTTTGAACTCTTTGTTTCTCATATTTTTTTTTCCAAAATGGATTCTTTTTAACGCGCTTCCGTTAAGTGCAGCTTTATGTTAATCCGGTTTTCCAAAAGCAACATTCGGTATCGTAATCATTAACGTGAAATAAAACGAATTTTCCGACCTTTAGACTAAATTAAATAACTACATAAAAAGATCTTTAGACTAAATTAAATAACTACATAATTAATCATTCGACTCACATCTCTGCGAGTTGCGAAACTGAAGTGGAAATGGGCGGGGCACATAGTTCGAAGAGCTGATGGTCGATGGGGTCCCAAGGTGCTGGAGTGGCGACTGGCGACCTCGCATCGGGGAGCGCAGTGTTGGCAGACCCCCCACTAGGTGGACCAACGACTTCAAACGAGTCGCAGGGAGCCGCTGGATTCAGGCGGCACAAGACCGACGCCTGTGGAGTTCCATGCAAGAGATCTATGTCCAGCAGTGGACGTCAATCAGTTGATAAGAAGAATAATAATAAGAAGAAGAAAATGGTGCAGGAAAATATCGTCACGAAACCATCATGTCTGAGATCTATAGAGCGTGCTCTAACTTAGCTCGGACTTAAGATAGAGTTAAAACGAGAGCCAATATTGCTCTGACATAAATCTGTCTCGTTTTAACTCCGTCTCGAGTCTGAGTAGAGTGAGAGTGCAATCTATTGTATAGATTTCAGCCTTATTTTCGAGGATGTGTGAAAAAAAAAACTTCACCTGACCTGCCCTACATCCTTCTCATTCGAGAGGAGACCCGATTAAGATGAATCATACTTCATACTTCATACTAATATTATAAAGGCGAAAGTTTGTATGTGTGTGTGTGTGTGTGTGTATGTTTGTTACTTCTTTACGCCACAACGCATGAACCGATTTGGCTGAAATTTGGAATGGAGATAGCTCATTCCCAGGATTAAAACATAGGCTACTTTTTATCCCGGAAAATTAAAGAGTTCCCGCGGGAATCAAAAAACCTTTATTTACGCGAACGAAGTCGCGGGCATCATCTAGTGAATAATAACTATAAGATTTATTATTCAGAAGATCTCTTTATTATGATGGTAAAAATCTCGATATAAAATAAAGTCGCCCAGCGGAGTTTTTCTTCACAAATCTGAGCAAAAATTTTATTCTTAGACATGTTGAAATTAGATTTCCTTAACCGCCGCGCAGGCTGCGAAGTGCATATAAGTAGTCACCCGGCTAACAATTTTATTCGTAATCAATTTAAGGTGTCGCCTGCCCCCCACCACCCTTCCACGAGTGCACAGTGATGTGATGCGACAGGGTTGTGGACCAAATTTTGTGAGTAGTTATTAAATAACTAGAAATTAAGATCAACATTATTCAACAGTAAACTTGCTCCTATTTCCCTATTTCCTAATTGCGAATGTGTTTGTTTGATGGTTTTTCCTTCAATCACGCAGCAACGGAGCCATGGGTTGACGTGATTTTTTACATAAAAGTAGTTCAGGACCTGGAGAGTGACATACCTTTTATTCTGGAAAAACAGAGAGTACTCACGGGAATTTTAAAAAGCTAACTATTTTTTTAATATTTTGATTTATCTAGCTCTCACTTTACTTCCATATCCGCGATTACTCAGTAAAATGATTGGTTACAAGGTTTGGAATTTAGATTGGTGATGCTAGATTAGTATTCAGTACAGTGATTAACTTACGTTGAGCCAAGATGGTAACAGATCTGGTAAGGTAAGGTTTTGCCGGCTACAGAGGTTAGATATTGATCACCATGTATTTAACTGAATTCAGTAGGATTCACATATTACTGTGGTCCATAAAATTCAAGTGTTTATGCGAATATATTTTAATGTTTTTTTTTATTAATATACAAACACTGAACTTAAAAACCGGATTATTCATGTAGCTTTTACTCATTTTTTGTCTCGGCATATCCCACGACAAATTTTTTGTCCAAGACTTGTATTATTCGCCCCACTGTGCAAGGTACGACAACGTCAAACAAAGTTATGTAGCGCCGTGATTACTTTTCCTGCACTGCTCTGTTTTGTATCGCTAGTGTTTATTGCTTCCGCGCCACTGACTATTCCATTTTCGACGCTTCTTTTTTTACACGTCGTTAAAACGTTTTATAAACGGGCAACGGCTGAGACTGTTTGCGATCTAATATACGCCGTGACAAAGTTAACCCTAGTTGTTTAGACAGTGATCCAGATTTTGGCTAAGTTAGCCTGTTAGATTGAGCGATCTATGTACTTAGAGTGTGTTTAGAATATCCTTACTAAGGGTGAAAGGGTGTTTGTTTATTGATTTGTCCTTCAATCACTCAGCAACCAAGCAGCAGATCGACGTGATTTTGCATGGATTAAGTCGAGGACTTAGAGAGTGATATGGCTACCTTTTATTCGCACCGCAGACATACAATTTCAAGTTAGACTGTCGAATAACTAAATTACGTACTTTTGCAACTCAGTTGGCCAAAATGACGTATTGTGTGCATAATCGGTTCTATACTCGTAAGTCACTATTTAGTATACTCTGCGATTTAGTTGTCCAACTAAAAATTGTAAGTCTGAGGGCACTTTAAGAGTCTTATAGTCAGGGATAGTGCAAATCCGCGTAACTAGCATTAGTACTTTCAAATCCATTTTCATACGTTTGTGGTCAAATCAAAACCGCGTAAGTGTCGTAGCGACTAGATTAATCACTTTAAAAGATATCTATTTACATAGAACACATGAATTAATACTCTCTGTGTAAAAATTAGTCCAATAGCTGTAGAAATAAGAAAATAAAGTTTTAAACTTCCCCTGTAAAACTGTGACTAATGTGGATCCGCGGTTTTTACCACATGTACATACGCGGTTTTGCACTATCCCCGACGTTATGTCTATTTTACATGTATTTTCTAAAGTCTTCATTGCTTTTGCTTATATTTATTTGAAGCCACAGTGTAATAAAATACTTCTGTTGATATTCATAACAACGCGAGACTTTAGGGAGCCGAATTAAATATGGGGTAGGCTTGCTTAATGATCCAATTCCTGTCATGTTCAGGAAAGGGTTTAACCCCCTAAAAAACTTGAAACAAACGCCGCAAAAACCTAAGACGTTTTCTCTATCGCGCCCTCCAAGAAAGGGGGTGGCCTCCCTCCCAAGGGGTGGGAGCGTGAATAATTATAAAAGAAATAAGATAGACATTGACTTTGCCTCGTCAGCTCGTAGATGAATAATAATGGCCTTTCTTTCCGTGTGTAGCCGCCTTTATAAGCTTTTGTGGTCCGATGTTGTTCATGGAGTAAATAGTAAACAAGTCTTTTGAGTTATTTATGTTACTATTGTTAAGTTTTAACTGTTTTTATTGGTAATCTTATGGGAGTTTGCAAATCAATGGCCCACGTTTATGAAAAAATATATATCAAGAACAGTTCAGTATCAAGCGTCATGCTCGTGAACGGGTGCCACCGACGCGAATGGGTCTGCTTTGTCTGCCCGTTTTAACATGCGTTGGATTGTATATACCTACGTATGCATTTTTGAAACTTCATTGTGGAAGCACTGTATACCTACATAGCATAGTTTTGTTACCTATAGTAAAATTTTTTTTTTTTTGAAAAGAGCAACTGCTGAGTTTCTTGCCGGCTCTTCTCAGCAGAATCTGCATTCCGAACCGGTGGTAGATTTATGACGTGTCATAAGAGCTACAAGTTGGCCTACATGAAATTGATTTTATTTGATTTGAGTTTTACCCAACTATGCCGAAAGCATATGGAAGGGTTATGATTTTAGCAGTCTATGTTTAAGTTAGGTACATATGTATGTCTGTATATATGTATGTTACAAATGTTTCAGCGTACTGAACCGACTTTGATGAATGAGGACTCAATCATTATCAATTTCATAAATCGCTAAGTAAATTTTAACGGACAAATAAATTAGGTAGATAAGGGCCGATTTCTCCAACGTCACCAAATACTGTCAGGACGTCCGATTTATTCCTCAGTTAATAGAAGCTCGGTTAGCGCAAAACGGCACTAAGAGGCGAATTCACTAAAGTAAAACAATTCTTCTCCGAGCGTAAATTGAATATTTTGGCAGAATTTTAATACAAAATTTGTTAAAATTTACGCTCGGCTAAGACTTATTTTATGCTTGTGATATCGGCCCTTAATCAAATAAAGTCACTCAATTCATTGCAATTTTTCATATCCAATAAATACCTGTACCAATATTGGAAATCCAATAAATTCGCATTGCAAAAAAGTTGTGCACTAAACTAAAACATCGCGAACTCCATTCATAGCTCGATACGAATCCGACCTAATCAATTCAAAAGAGGAAAAACGGGCAAAAACGAACACACGCATCGCGCCGCCTGCTTATGGAATTATATCGCGGAAAATCTGCGGTTGGAAATGTCGGGGAATAATTTATTCTTTTCGGGGATCCGTATAGCGACACCGAAATGATAAAATCTCAACTTTTTTATTCGCACAAACTTTTTTTGAATGGTCATAAATATGCTTAGGGGGTCCGTCGGCGAATATAAGATCTATTGGGCTGGCACTCGATAGAGGCCCGTGTTTGTGACAAGATTGTCCTTGACTGCGATCTTACATGGTAAGTGATGATGCAGTCTAAGATGGTAGCGGACTAACTTGGAAGGAGTATGGTAGTGTACATTCAACCTATATGACCATTAACCCTAATGCTTACAGAAAATACTAAGTCCAGTCATAAACTGATGTTTCACAAGATCGTGGTGTTACTTCCAGCTTTGGCCACGTGCCAAAAGATTCTTGTGACACTGTAACATTTAAGTGAGGAATAAATTTGACATTCTGACAGTTTTTGTATTAAAGTTCTGTAAAAATGTGATAGAATGTTAACCATATTGTTCCATCGTTGTCAATAAATATTTTGTAAAAGCAAACTTCTTATAAAAAAGTTGATAGGATACTAAATGAAAAATGTCCACGCGGACGAAGTTGCGGGCAAATCTAGTTTATAATCAAAATACATACAGTGTCAACTCAAGATTCATAAGTAGAGACTTTGAAATGCCTAATAATATTAGTATTTCATATTTTTATCAAACTTACTTGTCATTTGTTTTGTTAAGTTTTTGACATTTGATTATTTCTTACGGAACCTTTGGTATGCGAATTGACTCTTGCTTGTAATTTTTTTGTTGGTGCAAGCAGTTCGTCTGAGACGTAAATGGGTTAGAAAATTGAATGAGCATGCCTCAACCAGGTTAGGTATGAATAAATGAGCATATGCAGAGTTTAGCGAACATCTGGCTCGCTGAATCTGTTTTCTTCTTATTGTTTTGTTTGATTTGGATTTGAGGGAACGACGGGCGTTTTTGTTTACAGCTTTCTTTCTATCAAAATTTATTTTCGATCAAACGATGATGTTTTTGTTCTAATTAATAAAAGGTTCGCATTTTAATATTTTGGTTTCTTCAATCTAAGTATTGAGAAGAGCATCTCAAGTACGACCCATACATACCAAGTTCGATTGGTATTTCAATAATATGTGAATGAATCAATCAAAGTTAATGAAGTTACAATCGCAATCTTTATGTGACAACGATTTTCATAAAAAAATAGATTACGTACGGCTACGTCGTCAATTCCTGGATATCGTCCACTACCACAGTACTACCAAAGTACTTATCAAGACGAATCAAACGAGCCAAAACTCAATGGGGCTACAGTCGTTTTATTATAGGGTTCCCGTGGCCACCTTCCGACTCCATCATCAGATCAGCGATTAGGGTGTATAGGTTGAATGTACACTGCCAAACCCCTACCAAGTTAGCCCACTACCATCTTAGACTGCATCGTCACTTACGACAGATGAGATCGTAGTTAAGGTCTACCTTATCATCGGATAAAAAAGAAATCAGCTCCATGTCACAATAATATTATAGTATCATCCGATTTATATATACACGTAAAATTTCAGCGCAATCGCAAACCAGAAAGTGGTTCTAATTCAGTTTAAAAGATTTGACCTAAACAAACATAAAACAATGCAAGTTAAATAAAACCTTGTAATTACTAAGACATACTAGCAAACTCTAACTGAAAATCAAATGAAAATTTCACTACTCTAGCTCATTTCAGAATATTTTTACCTTCCAACTTGACATCGAATATTTTAATCAAAGAGATGCATGCAGCAAAAAGACCTTATAACACGATACCATAATGCTCTTATCTGTGGCACTAACGAGGTACGTCAAAGATCTTCCATATATGTGCGGTAACTAGTGAAAAGAGTCGGATTCTGTCGATGCCTCGGGAGTCGAACAGATAGGAAAATTAAAACGTCTAGACAGTAACTCTTGTACTTTTTGTTTTATTCAAGATGTTTCCTTGCTCTTTGACTGTTTGATATGTGATTAGCGTGGAAGACAGACGGACCAACTTTTAGCATATTTTATTAGGGTTAAAATCGGGGTTTATAATTTAAAAAGCATAGTTTTTAACTGAGCTCGTGGCTTGATATGCCTGGGATAAGCTTAATTAAAAATTCCGAGGGAACTTTAATTTTTGTCTTAATACTACGAAATTTTCAAAATCTTAGTTTTTGAAAATTTTGTAGTAGGTACGTAGTCTTCTGTTAGTTTACAAAACTAGTAGTTTTCATATATAGCATAGAATGGCGATTTTTTTCTACGTCAATAGTTAAATTCAGTATATTTTCGAGAAAAAAACGGTCTCATCGGCTCATCTTAACCAACCGAAAAATTCAATGCCTTGTGAAGCTATCGGTCCGGAGCCCTTCCTACTGAAGATGTAAAATACCAATTTCAATTATTTTTAAGAGAAGTCTCAGTCAAGTTCTTCCGAGCGCGCCTCATACAAACGAAGTTTGATTCTATCTCTAATCTCATAAATCAAAGTTACTATCCGTGTCTGTGTGTTTGTGATTTGATTTTAGTTCTTTTTGAATCTGTGCAATAGATTTTCATACGGTCCTCGCTTTCACTTTTAAAGGTTTATCTATAATACAACCTTATCATATTTACCTATAGAAAGAAGAGAAAAGTCGATGTTTTGTAATTAATAAAAAAAAATGCCAAAATATGTACTTATGACTTGCAAACCAGAAACGGACATAAAATTTTTGTTATCTCGGAAACTTAATCTTCATGGGATTTTACAAAACTTCAAATACCCGCAGCCGAAGTCCAGAGCACCATTGTGATCTAAAAAAATCTAAAAAAAAAAAAAACAAATCTTACCTACTAATTAGTGTTAACTCAAGTAAGCTAAATAAGTAAAAGACGCCAGTGGAAAGTTTTAAAAGGCTTGAGCTCAACTCATCCAAGACGCTCTCTTCATTAACGACAAGAAAAGTGATGTCATCCTGTTGTGACACAGCATGTAGGGAGACCCGCTCCCCCCGGTGGTCTCTTCGCAACTGACTTGTACGCGGTTACCATTCCCCCAGCGCTCGTTTCACAGTGGGAGGGGAGGGGGGGTGGACGGCTTTCTCTTTCATTTTTCCTTCGCTCCTCGGCTCATCCAGTTACATCGTTCTTATGTTTTATTTTTAATTAAAGCGTACGCAAGTCGGCGGCGTAGATCTTCCCCCCTCGGAAGGGGGGGTCGGCGGGTACATACGCGGTGGGTGTTGATGATTTTTCAATGGGGAGAAAGAGTTCCCTCATTTTCTTAAGAGAAAATTGCGTTTTGTTTTCGAGTAGTCGAAGTCTGTCGTAATCGCTTTTGTTTTGTAAGAAGTTTCCCCGTTCGTACCCCGTGCATGTGGACGTTTTAGGAGCGCCGTAAATTGTACTTTAAAGTTTTCCGGCGAAATTGTTGGGACGCTGCAGTTAGGGCATTATACATGGGAGGTGTCTTTGGAAAACTTTCAGGGACTATTTCTTAAATAAACTTGAACTCGACATGACATTTTTTTACTGGTGTTCAGTAAAAATGTCATGCGAAATTAAGTTTACTTGGCTGGCTTGGTTGGGTCATCTATGCGCGAAGAATAGGTTTAGCTATTTTACGCAACAATACAGCCATTATCAATGGATAATGGCTGTAATGGATTATCGTGGAATGCCACGAAGATATGATTGTTCAGTAATTAGATTAAGTGTGCACTTAGTTTTATTGTAATTAAAATATTTTAACTTTAATAATATAAATGTAAAAATTCTTTTTACAAAACCGACTTGAAACGCCACTACAAAGTATATCAATTGTGCGTATACAGTTTGAAGAGTTCCCTCGATTTCTCCGGTATAGTATCCCATCATCAAAATACCAATTTTTCTTTTTCAACTTGACCGATTGTTAGCCAATGTTTATGGTAACTGACCTCTTACACTAAATCTACCTATTTGTGTAATAAATAAATAATTATTAAAATACCAAAAAAACTTGTCGTAAGCTCATTACAAGCCCAAATTACACTCACACATTCACAACAAATTATCCCCAGTCTCAAAAGTTAATGTAATGAAAAACAAAAAGGGCCAAGAAAAGGGTGCGTTAAGTTCCACCGAAAAACGGGAATTTGTAAGAAGTTGCCCCTCCCCCCCCTCGCCCACCCCGGGGACAGTGGCCCCTCGTGTGCGAAAATAAATTGCCAAGAATAATAATTATAATGAAAGCGAAAGAAAGTATAAATTAGTGGGGACGCCTCGCGACGTGATGAGACGCGCGTGTGTGCGACATCTTAGCGTGTATGTGAAGAGGGGTCTGCTTGTGTGTGTGTGCAATGTTTTTTTAATTTATTTTAAAACTAGCTGTTGCCCGCGGTTTCGCTCACGTTAACTTCCTACTTCCTGACAGCTACCTCCAATCGTTAAATCGTCCCGCGTTTAATTCTTAGGTCGGTACTTCCATACTACATCGCTGTTCCATACTAATTCGTCCACGTGATTAGTTTTTGGAATTCCGCGAAAACTCTTTGATTTTCCGGGATAAAAAGTAACGTATGCCACTCTTTAGGTCCCAACTTTCAAAGAATCACGTCGATCCGTAGTTCTGTTGCAGCATGAATGAAGGGCAAACCAAGAAACCAATAAACATAAAACATATCCGAGAATTTTGCATAGAATATAATATTTTTCACGCGTAGGTAACCTTTTAATGAAAAACATCAAAGCTTGTAAGTAAAAAAACCCTACGATAAACATAATATTAGGATACTAGGCAGGCACTAATTTTTAGGGTTCCGTAATTACATTATCCAATGGGACCCTATTACTAAGTCTCTGTCAGTCAGTGGGCTGTGTCTTATTATTATCCGTAATAGGTAGACAGTTGAAATTTTCAGAGAATGTGTATTTCCCTTGTCGCTATAACGACAAATAATAAAAATAAACTAAAAATTAAAGGAGGTTCCCCTACTAGAAACGTATTTTTTTTTTGGCGTTTTTTGCTACGGAACCTTTTGTAAGCGACTCCGACTCACCTCTGACCAGTTATTACTAAATATGAGATCGCTCAATTAGAAACTGAGGTCTGCAATATGAAATCAGTAGAGTACGAGCGAATACATGTGTGGCGAAAGGAAAGATCGGGTGCTGTATGGGATTATTCTAGATTTTTTTTTTATATGAATATCGGGCAAACGAGCTGGCGGGTCACCTGATGTAAAGTGATTACCACCGCCCATAAACACTTTTAGTACCAGAGGCACCACCAATGTTGCCGGCTTTTCAGGAACTTATGCTGAGTCTTACAAATAGTTTGACTAAGAAATTTTTCGTTTTAAAACACTTAACAAACATTATAAGTATCAACTAAAGATTTTAGACTTGATTCGTGGTTTACTGACATAATTGTTATTAAATATCACGAGTACGTACCACGGTAATTATTTTAGTTGGGATTGTCGATATTTCGATCCAATTGCATGGACGAGACTTTAAATGACGTTCCTCCGAAAAGATCAAGAAGGCGGGTAGATAGATTCTACCCATGACAGCTTCAACTTGACGTCTCGCAACACCGCAGTCTCGTCGTGACCACGGTCCATGCAATTGGATCGAAATATCGACAATCCCAACTAAAATAATTACCGTGGTACGTACTCGTGATATTTAATAACAATTATTATAAGTATCAGTCAGCGGAGCGTACATAATACACCCTCATGCAAGAACTCAATACATATTTCTTACGCGATCGCCGGGATGCGAAAAGGGGGAATGAAAAAAAAACTAATTAAAAAAGCAATCAAGGTTTTCTTGACGGCGCTCACGTTCGCCCATATCGTCTTACCCCCACTTCCTGGGGTGACTCCCCCTTCGTCCCAGCTCACCCTTTCAGGGGAGGCTGGGGGGGAGCGGTACTAGATTTACGTAACACGTTTAAAGTGTGTTTTGATGAAGTAATCATCCCATTTCCCCGGACTGCGTTTAAGAATTTTGCGGCTCGGACTTACGGCGACATTTCCGTTTTTTTTTTTTCACTTCAACTCTTTAATCCGGATTTCTTAACGAGTCGCCATACTATAATTTAAGCGGGCAATTCTGGAAATTCGTTTCGCGGGAATGTATTGAAATTTCCTTTTTTAGAGATTCGGAGTAATTGCCTCTTTATGGCTTAGCGGTTTTTTTAATGGCTCCCGAACCGAGGCTCAATTTTTTTGGCGGCCGCCGAAAGCTCTGAAAGCACCAGTTGCTTCATCTGCTCTTTCATAAATTGTTGTATTGAATATTAAAAACCTAGGTAGGTACATGAGCTCACAAAGCTGGAAATTTATTTCATATACTTACCTAGTTTTACTTCCTTCCCAAATTAGGCTTAATGTTCAACAGCTAGCTTAGCTGTTTATTTTTGTTTTTATCTTTGATAATGCGCTCAAATAAACGTTCAAGCTATTGATGCTAGGGCGTACTTCCCCATGTCCAAGTCAGAGATCAGATTGTCTGATCTGTGGACCAAGTAAACTTTATACCGACAAATGAATTTGACGTTTCCATAGATTACCAATGCAAAAATTGGCAAAATGTAAACTTTATCCGTGGGTTAAATATATTCAGCTCTTAGACTAACGGCTATAGTTTTATCACAGTTCTATTTTAATAGCTTTTGCTCGCAACTTGTTGGGGTTAGATTTTTTAAAAATCTCGCGGAAACCGAATGTTTTTCCTGAATAGAAAATTTTCCTATAGCCTCTATCACTCTCTAGCTCCTTAACTGTACGCATGCAAGAAATAAGGATAATTATCTGTACTAATATTATAAATGCGAAAGTGTGTTTGTTCGTTGGTTTGTCCGTAAATCACGCAACAATGGAGCATCGTATGACGTGATTTATTGCATAGGTAAAGCTGACGACTTGGAGTGTGAGTGGCTATCTTTCATCCCGGATAATTGAAAAATAGAAGGTTCCCGCGAGATTTTAAATCGAAGTCCACGTGGACAAAGTTGCGAGCAAAAGTTTGTCTAACATATTTAGAGGAAAAGTTGACTGACTGATTGACTGATCTATCAACGTACAGGTCAATCCCTAGGACGGATCAGGCTGAAAGGCAAACAGATACCTAGAAGGACGTAAAAAAGAAAGGATTTTTGAAAATTCAACCCCTATGGGGGTAAAATGGGGGTTTGAAAAATCGAACTTAACGTGAGCAACCGCCGGAAAAAGCTAGTTTTAAATAATAAGGAAAACGAGAAGACCATCATTGGTCAAGGACTGAAGTAGTAACTTATTCAAGCTATGATTTCATTATTTAGATATTTATCAGCAAGGTTCATTAATAAATACAATTATTATTGTATGATACAATTCCTTCGTTTGATCTTTCATAAGAAAGAAATGCTCTGTTACATATAATAAAGTAATTGGAATTCCTTCTGTCCTTTAGAATCATCCTGTCCTAGATACAAGTGGCAAGACATGATTTGTGCGAATGACCAGCGAAAAGAAACCCTGCTACCTTAAAATAGAGTTAATATCACCTTGGTTACGAGTTGGTTTATTAAAATACTGTGGCCGTACAGGTACAGAGGTAGAAATAAAAACGAGCCAAAGCAGTTACTTTTATGAGGGCGCGAATAAGATGTTTCGGACTCCGTCTAAGGAATGAGGTGGTATACGCGACGTACACTGAGCATTTAAACCGCTGAACCTAAATATCTGCTTTTTTTTTTTCATTCAATGCCAAGATAGTCCTTGACTCACCTGATGGTAAGTGACGATGCAGTCTAGGATGGTAGCGGGCTGAATTAGAAGGGGTATGGCAGTGTAGACCCAACGCATACCCCTAATCGGTTTCTACAATGTAGACTGGAAGAATTGGCGAAAGTAATTTCACAAATCTTTATATTCTAAACGTGTTGATGCCCGCGACTTCTTCCGCGTGGATTTAGTTTTAAAATCCCGCGGGAATTCTTTAATGTTCCGGTATAAAAAGTAGTATGTCACTCGCCAGGTCCTCAACTATACCCATGCAAAAAATCACATCGATCCGTAGCTCTTTTGCAGTGTGATTGAAGGACAAACCAACAAACAAACACACTTTTGCATTTATAATAAAATTGTAGAAAAGTGGTGTCTGTACAATGGAAATATATAAAAAAAAGTAGCAGGGGTTGTTATTCTATCGATGCCGAACCCGAAATTGTAATTAATTTTTTTTTGTCTGTTTGTCTGTTTGTTTGTTTGTCTGTGTGTTTGTGCACGCTAATATCAGAAACGGCTTATTCGATTTAGATACTGTTTTCACTAATATATTGTAGTAAGCTTCACTTAACATTTAGTGTTTATTTCATGTCAATCGGTTCATAAATAAAAAAGTTATGTCAATTTAAAGAATCACGGCGAACATTTTTAACGTACAGAGTACGTACCTACTACACGCCTCGCGCCTGAGCGTCGACGGTATATGTAATTCAAAATATGCTGCCCGAAAAGTCACTATTCCACGCGAACGAAGTCGCGGGCACAGCTAGTAAATAAATATGTTGTAAAAAATAACTCTCGAAAAAGCGTCGTTTTGTTCAACGTCTTATAATCTCAGTGTGCGTGGCCCGTGCGGAAATAATAAAATGCCGCTCCGAAGTCGTAACAAGCATCGTTGGAACAAAGCGGGAGCTCGCTCAAATAATTTGTATCAATTTGTAAAAATGCAGCGCCCACCCCGCACCCCGCATCCCGCGCCGAGGGTGATGTTATCTTAGAATGCAATAATTACTAATGACAGCCATAACTTATAGCTCATATTATAGACAACAGTATAATCCACTGTTCCCCACTTTTCCCTAGTTGTCTTAGACCACATACGATCAAGTTTGCCGTCAAGTTTGCATGACGCTTATGGATTCGAAAAAAGGATCGATAGGTACCTGAATAGTATCGTTACTTTTGGTTCGATACCTAGGAAAGCTCCAGAAAGCTGTACGAGAGATGGGCTTTAACGTTAAAAAATAACTTAATTAGATTTTTTGCTTTAGTGTATTGCCGGTTGAGTCAGTTTAGGAAAACCTTTTGTATATTTTATCACGCTGCTATTTAGTAAACCCGTCATCATTATTGGAAGGACAAACGTGTCAAATGGCCATGAAGATTTTGCGAATTTGTGTAACTCTGATGTCACGTTTTTTCAACTGTAAAAAAGTTACACGCCTCGTTTTGGGAGTTGTTGGAGTTGCGTCGTCATTGGCAATGCAATGTCGTCAAAATATAATCTCAGCAAGACGTAAAGTTGTATAGAGGAACCAGTTATAGTTTTTAGGGTTTCCGTAATCGAGTAACCAACGGGACCCTATCAGTACCAGTACAGAAAATAATTACAAACACTCACACATTTATTAGTTGTTTTGAAGTTTTGAGCCTATATTAGAGATAGACAAGACAAGATAGTCCTTGACTGCGATCTCACCTGCTATGCGATTCTCAAAAGTAAAATACAACTTACATCGGTTGCGCATCGGATGTTACTTTAGATGTAGCAGCTAAATATAAAGAAACATTAGATTCGCAACCGATGTAAATTGTGCTTTACTTTTGAGAATCGCATAGCTGATGGTAAGTGACGACGCAGTCTAAGATGGTAGCGGGCTAACTTGGAAGAGGTATGGCAGTGTAGATTCAACCCATGCCCCTAATTGGTTTCTACACGCCATCGTACCGGAACGCTATATCGCATGACGGCACGTCTTTTACTTTGGGGTAACTCTACCCACGGTCAAAATCTCCCACCAGACCAGGCCAGAAGCAATTTAGAAATTATAAATTCCCAAATTGCCTCCGTCGGGAATCGAACCCGAGACCTCCCAGTTATAAAACCACAGCGCTCACCACTCCACCACAGGTCATCCGCTATACGCTTGAAGATAAGCTTGTGGTTTTCCATACTTATACTTATAGTTTGTTAATGCTTGTTAACGTGTGCGCATTAATTAAATTATCTTAATACACATTTTCGCCAACTTCGCCAGACACGTTTTTTCCCGAGACTCCTCTATAGAATCATACGCTTCTTTAAACTACCTTTGCCATCACAAATTAACGCTCCCAATCAAAAGACAACCCCTGCTCAAAAATAGGGCAAAAATTACTTCAAAAGCACGCGTAGACTTCCAAAAAAGTAAGATAAAAATTACTTCAAAAGACACGCGAGGGCCCGAAGGCTAAAGAGGCTATAAGTTAAGACTTGTCGTTAGTAATTATCTTTTTGACCACCTCCCTCGGATCTCATGCTAGAGTAAGTAGGTATGCGTACAAAATACGAACGCTACTAATATTATAAATGGGAAAGTGTGTTTGTTTGTTGGTTTATTAGTATGTCCTTCAATAACGCTGCATCAGAGCTAAAATCGACGTGATTTTTGGCATAGGTAATGGGTATAGTCGAGGACCTGGAGAGCGACATAGGCTACTTTTTATTCCGGATAATCAAAGATTCCCGTGGGATTTTAAAAACTAAATCCACGCGGATGAAGTCGCGGGCATCAGCTAGTAGATAAAAATTATAATAATACTAGCTTTAGTACCGATTCCATCAACGTCGAGTGACGTCCAACCGAGGAATTTTGGCGTTCAGTTTTGTATTGAAAATCTGCTAAAATATAAAGTTTATTCCACGGTTAAACTTTTCTCAAAATTGGCGAAATTGTTATGTTTAGGTTATGGTTAGGTTTATAATGGTTAGGTTTTAAAACCCGCAGGAACCCTCTGTTTTTCCGGGATAAAACGTACCCTATGTCATTTTTGAAGTCCTCAACTGTACCCATGCATAATTGAGGGACAAACCAATAAATAAATGCACTCTTGCATGCTGGCAGTATTGCCCGTTTGGATGGCCAAACTAATTTTATTTGGCCAAGGTTGGTATCCTTATGTGGTAGAAATCCAACGTACTCGAACGAAACGCTTCAATTCAACGTTTCTGATAAGAACCGCTAAGATGTGGAACACTCTTCCAGCATCCGTGTTTCCTGCCACTTATAATTTGAGTACCTTCAAGGCAAGAGTGAATAGGCATTTTCTAGGCAAGCGCGCTTCAACCTAGACCTCATCAGTGCTATCCAGTACTGATTGTCGTCAAGCGCAAGCCTATTTCGGATAAAAAAAAAGGTAGCTCTTGGATCCCCGATAGACTTGATGGACTTTTTTGAAAGTTGTACGTACTTATTAAGTTTTTTTAGACCATAGAATTAGTTACAATTTCTAAGCCTACGGCCACAATCACACTTGTAAGTTTTATTCCTTGTTTTATTCACATAAGTCGCTTACATGAGCGGAACCTGACGAAATGTAAACAGTCCTGTAAGTCACGTTTCGTTTGATAACGTTACTTGCGTAAGTTACTTCCGTAAGTTGCTTTGTTTTTATATGAGTAGCGGGCAAACGAGCTGGCGGATCACCTGATGTAAAGTGATTACCGCCGCCCATCAACACTTGCAGTACCCGAGGCACCACCAATGTGTTGCCGGCTTTTCAGCAACTTATTGGTTCGCCCCTTGAATAACCCCATATTGTAATTAAGTGGGAACACTGTCGAAGGGAGATGATTCCACAATTTGTTAGTACGTGGAAAAAAAGTTCTAGAGCAACGGATGGTCGAAGTGCTCCAGGCATCCACAGGTACCCAGGTGGTGAGGCTGAAATTACTTACGTGCTTAACGTGAAGCTTGCGTGAAAACTTACTAGTGTAATTCTCGCCTTAGACGAAACACTTAATAGAAGCAAACAAAATGTTCTCTCTCCGTTCTAAAAAAACACAGTTCCCATGATTGTGATGTAAATTGTTTGTAAAATGGTTAATCGGTAATCCGGAACGATTACAGCAAATTGGTTCGAGGCATGGTCGCGTCACGCGCGAATATTGAGCGCGCTTGCCCAACCGAGGTACCCTGCCCCGTGCAGGTAGGTACATACCTATACTGCCTCGTTGGTCTAGTGGTTAGCAAGTTCGACTACGGATGACGAGGTCCCGGGTTCGATTCCTGGGTCGGGCCAAAAATGTACTGGGTTTTCTGTTAAGAAATTTTCAGTACTAGCCCGGAGTTAGGAAGTCGGTGGTGAGTCACCCCCGTGCCTCGGATAGCCGTCGGTCTTGCGCCTGATCTCCTTCCGGTCGTGTCGGATTTTCCATCCCATCGGGCTATGAGAGTGGGGTAATTGTTGTTGAAATGTTTTTTGGTTTGTTGTTTTGTCCTTTAATCACGCCGCAACAAAGCAACAGATCGATGTGATTTTTTTACCTCTATCTTGAGTCTGAGCTGAGTCAGAGCATGCTTTATAGATCTCAGCATTAGTGTGATGATACCTTATAATTTACCTGTCGTATTGATGCCTTGAATACATATTAGGTAAAGGACTTCACACACGGCAGCTATAATGTAAAGATGTATATTATAGCACGATACATCTCATTACATCTATATATATAAAATTCAAAGTCCTGACTGACTGACTGACTGACTGACTGAGATATCAACGCACAGCCTAAACTACTGAAGTTAGAAACCTTAAATTTTTACAGTTGGTTCCTTTTATGACGTAGGCGCACACTAAGAAAGGATTATTGGAAATTCCACCCCTAAGGGGTTTAAATAGGGGATAGAAGTTTATATGAAACTCCGTCATTTTCAAGCTGTTTCCATCAAAGTTGGTATTTGAGCTTTCAGTTAAAAATAAAGAAGTACGTGTGTCACAGTTTTTGAAAATTCCACCCCAAAACCTAATTCCACGCGGACGAAGTCGCGGGGGCAAAAGCTAGTCTTTCCATATAAATCGTCAGGAGACCACACACGACAGCTATGGTGTATATTTTTACATCTTCGTATGTTAAGATACAGAGCGATACGAAAATATACCTACATTTATATTTCGATACATATCATTTTGAGGGTTCACTAATGATTAACAAAAAATGTTAAACAAATGATCATTTCACAAAAAACGTTTTAAAAGCTAATCAAATCACAAACGTCGTATTCCACAAACTAAGCATTTCACAAAAGATCATTTTACAAATATTCTATTCGCAAATGTTTTATTTTGCAAATGTGCTGGATGTTAAAATATCATTTTAAAATTTTTTATTTCACTAAATAATTCTTTTTCCAAATTCACAATTTTACAAAATAGTAGATGGTAAATTATTTAGTATTTGATAAACAGAACTAATAAGTAATCAATACGCAAAACGATAGGAAAAAGTTTATTATTATTTACCTGTCGCAGTCGGATTGTATAATCCGCCGTATTACATTACGGCTAGCTGTTATCAAAAACAGGGCCGTTTTGAAATGCAATGGGCTACGCCAGAAGACTCGCTCCGTCGCCCCTTCATTCAGCTTCGCCTACTCGACCTTCGTTTCGCTACGGAGGTCGCCGGCTCGCTTCGCTCGCCACCTCCCCCCTTCGCTCCACTCGGCCTCGTAGGCTCGCTTCATTCAGGACCTCCTTCGCGAGCTTCTGGCTTCGCGCTTCATAAAAACACTCTAGGGGTAGGGCAGACAAGACTACGTGGAGTCGGGGTTGGCCATTTCGGTTTTGGCGTAGCCCATTTAATTTATAGCGAAGCGCAGCTCCCGCCACAGCCTTGAACAGTTCATTTTATCAAAAAAAAAATATGCTACATGTTGTTTTACTAATTAACACAATTAAGAAATCAATTGTTTGTCAAATATTATTTTATGAAATCACAATTTGTCTAGTAATTTGTTTTGTCAAGCGAATTATTTGTGAAACCAGAAGTTTTATAATGATCAATAAATCATTCATAATTTTGCTAAACGTTGTTTGTGGAATGACACTTTGTTATTTGTTTTTTGTGAATTAATCGGTCACCCATTTTGAGACGTATACCAATGGAATAAAGGGAAAGATATATTACATTAGGTACCTGCTCTGTGTGTGATAGGTTAAGATAATGTAAAGCTATACATCCCGGGATGTAATGTACATTAATATACATTATAGCTGCCGTGTGTGAAGTCCTTAAGACAGATTCACATCAAAATGTATAAACAGAAATCTTGTACTTCCTCATTCAAAGTTACCCACAACGCCATAACATCGCAACTTAAACATGTTTGTTTTGTAGCATGAAGATGTTCAGTCGTTACCCGTGTCAAAGGTTGATAAATATGCAATATCCTTAGATCGATCTCCTATCGATCGTGTTTCGAATAACCAGTGTAAAGTGAACCGCTTACTTGTCCTGACGATCGATTGTTCTAACAATCGGAATCGAACATAGATATTTCTTTTGATTTTATGTAGGTAATTAAATACGATGAAATCTTTGAAAGGATTGTTTTCAAATTGCTGTTTTATTTTCATTTATAGTTTAAGTTTTCCTTTTTTTTCTGAATTTTTTTTTTCTGAATTTTTATTTACATTTGGTATGCTTGTATTATAAACACAAAAAATTAGATTTTATTTGACGATACATTAGAGATAATCTAATTGACTTATGTTATTCTATGATATAAAATCTTTTTAAATTATTCTAACATTTCTAAATATTTGTTATACATATTTGAGTAGTTTTGTTCATTAAAATGTAAGGCTGTAATGGCAGTATATTTTGATTTTCCATGAATCTGTTATTAAAAAAGTTATTTCCGTAGATTTCGAAGCCGATCCCGATGAGCGAATCACAATTGCACAACTGATATCGAAACGTATGGGAGTTGCTAATCGTCGAGAGGTCAGTGTATTTTTGACATAATGAGAGCATTGTCTGAAAATTATAGATGGCGCCGCACTAGACGGGCCGATGTTTACATTCCGGTACGATGTTAGGTGATCTAGGGTTGTTTAGGAGGTTAGAGGTTACGTGTGATTACGATTACCAGTCTTGTTTGCACAGAAATTGATTTGGTGGATTTGCTTTAATTTCGCGGGCATAATCTTATAATTTTGTTTGTTGAAGCAAATGCATCTTTGACCTGATCTTTAGGTACTCTACCGATAGCGTGAATAATTGGGCAGGGCATAACAAAATGGCAGTTATCTATGAGCCCATCGAGTTACTACCCCCGAAAAACCTCTACCATAAAAAGGTCACACAACCCTCAGCAATAAGAGGCAATAACAAGGCACAGAGAGCGTTGGGAGCTACTTAAAATTAATGAAGTATTTTAAATTTTTTTTTACATCACGTGAAAACTACTGAACGGATTTGGTATAGTGGTAGTTCATACTCCGGGTTAATATAAAGGATAGTTTTTATCCTTAGAAACAATAAGGTTCCTCCCGGATAAAAGTTTTTGTCCATTTTACTCCATAAATCAGTCAAATCTAAATTGATTTAATAATACTTTCTTTATTATAAATTGTGTACT
Organism: Hipparchia sbordonii; assembly: GCA_038048805.1. Taxonomy (NCBI): domain Eukaryota; kingdom Metazoa; phylum Arthropoda; class Insecta; order Lepidoptera; family Nymphalidae; genus Hipparchia; species Hipparchia sbordonii. The sequence continues at coordinate 10,351,792 of CM076110.1, forward strand.
ATTAGAAATATTTTTTCCAATTTAGGTGAAAATCTACTCAATATTATCGGAGATAGAGGGCATAACTTCTCGCGGATAGTATCAACTATCAAGTCACTCTAAAATTTTCCACGCCGACGAAGTCGCGGGAATTAGCTAACTAGTGTACAATAAAGTGCATTATACGTATCTATTCAAAGTCATAAGAATCCTCGCTGTTAGAAACATTACCATAACACGGTTATCGATTAACCCCGGAGTTTATAAAGGAAACTGTAATAATAATAAAGGTGATGTATTACCTCCGAAACATCAGACAAAACCAACTCAAAGTTGCGTCGCACACAATAGCAACTCGCAATCAGGTCCCAGATCAGAATAAGGGTATGGAGCGCATCGTAAGGGAGCCTGCACATTATACTTTGTAACGTCTCTTTCTCGCATTGTGATAGATAATTTCATTTCATTATTATATAGGTATACAAGTATTATGCTCGGTTTCCAATTCTACTCGTACTAAGCGAACGATTTAGAGTTTGATGCTGAGATCTATAGAGCGTGCTCTAACTCAGCTCAGAAGATAAAACGAGACAGATTTATGTCAGAGCATATTTGTATCTCGTTTTAACTGTATCGTAAGTCCAAAGTAAGTCAGAGTACGCTCTATAGATCTCAGCATTAGACTTTTATGCTAAGATCGTGCTCTGACTTAGCAACATTAAACGAATCGCAGGGAGCCACTGGATTCAGGCGGCGCAAGACCGAGGCGTGCCGAGGAGGTCCATGCAAGAAAACTATGTCCAGCAGTGGACGTCTATCAGTTGATTAAAAAGAAGAAGATTTAAAATGCATCGATCCTTCGATCAGAGAAATAAAAAGATAAAAACAAACCACAGTAGGTAAATCACATTTTCTCGGTTTAGGCGGTGCAGCGGTGCAGCGGTGCTCATACGAGTGTAAGCGGTCTCTTAGAGCGTCGACCGGAAGATCTTGATACGGCGCGGCCACTCGTGATTTAGAGCAATGCTCAAGAAAT